>OU696667.1:12502500-15005000 GCA_916049575.1 Ancistrocerus nigricornis | reverse complement strand
CGGGCGAGTAAGAGAGAGAGAGTAGCCAGGCAAAGAACACACCATATCGGTAAGAGAAAGACACGTAACGTTACAGCGTCTTCCCGGGATAGGTGTTTACATTTCTTTCCGATACCCGACCTCTAACTAGAATAAGCAGTAGACTAAGTGTATGTGTGAGCGTGTGCATGGGTAAGCGCGGGTAAGAGTGTGAGTGCGGGAGAGAAAAAGTGCGAGCGATCAGCTGTGCGAGTGCGTTGAACTCGCACCACTTCGACGAAATACTTCGAGAGACGAAATAAAGAAAATTAAAGGGATCTCGTGCACTGCTTATTTCATATTTTCCTTGCTATTCCCACTGCCAGTCCTGAAAAGGAAAGAACTCGACGAGGAGGTAACCGGAAGCCGAGGTGGTAAGAAGGCATAACGTTACAATTTGGCGCCCAACGTGGGGCTGGCAGTTGAGGAAAAGGGAGAAAAATAAAGAAAAAGCAAAGAGCCGCACATAAGAGCATGGCGGATAAAGGAACAGAAAATACAGTGGCCGATACGGGAGTGAGCAGCATGGAAACAAGTGACCATCTGGAATTCACTTTCTCCATACCACCCGCAGTGAGTACGAGAAGAAGCGTAACACTCGCGGAGGAGCTCGCACAAGCGGGCGCAGAAGAGATGGTGAGACAACCACCCACACGTCCCGAGGAAATAATTATCGAAGAGACTGCGGAGGAAGAAGACGCCGGGAATCCGGGCTCACCAGCAGTTTCCCTGGCCGAGGTCCTCGACGCCGTTAAAAACCTGGGATACCAGTGCGAGAGGATCAACCTAAAAATCGACAGGAAGGTAAAGGAGCTCGAGAAGAAAATCGAGCACAGATTCGACGAGTGGTCGGATGCTATGGCGAGGAACATCTCGCAAACTCTGGAGGGACACACCGAGACGACACGCATCGTCATCGGCCCGATAAAGAGAGCCATGGAAGAACTGAGCAAAAGAATGCAAGAGAACGAAAACATCGTCGACGAACTCGCCCGGAGTTTCCGCGAAACGAGAAACACGGTGGAGGACTTCCGTCGAGAGGTAGAAGGAGTACGACGAAGTGTGGAGGAGATCAGACAGATGCGAGACGCACTGCCCCTAGGACCAACGCCCACACTCCCAAACCAGCAGACACATATAAGAGAGCTGGCAATGCGGAGAGCACCACCGACTTTCGACGGATCGGGGAGAGAACGACCGCTCAAGTTCCTACGGGAGCTCGAGCACTACTGCCAGGCCACGCGAATTCGCGAAAGCGACTTCAAGTTCGTGGTAGAGCAGAGCCTCACCCGAACCGCGAGGGACTGGTGGAACGTGATCGAAAATCGCGTAAGCACTTTCGAAGAGTTTGCGCGAAAATTCACGGAGCGGTTTTGGAGCAAGGAACAGCAGGTTCGTATACGAAGGAACCTTAACAATGGCTACTATGAGGAAAGGGCAAACACCACGAGAGTGGAGTACGCGTCGCGGCTGTGTGCGAGCGCCTACGACCTCTCCCCAAGATTGGGAGAAGACGAGATCGTGGAGGCACTCGCGGCACATTTCACGACGGAAGTCAGGGATGAAATCATCCTCAAAGGAGCGACTACCGTGGAAGACTTGATCCGCATCCTCGAACGCCACGACTTAAAACGGCCGGTAAATGCACGCCGAGGACCACCGGCACAAGCGGCTGCACGGCAATACGGAGCGACCCCGCCGCCCAGGACACCACCGGCGACGATGAATCACTCCACGCCGTACCCGAACAGAGGCGCACAAAACAATACGAGCGCAAGGAGAGAAGGTGAGAATACATGGACGAGGCAATCCCATGTAAATGCAGTAGCAATAGAAGAAGCTCCGGCCAGAAGCACGAGCGAGGCAGAGGCTACACCCACTACGGCATGGGGAAACGCCAGCGTGTCGCACCGCGTGTAAAACCCGCACACACACGCGAGAATGCGACACAAAGAAATTACGAAGTGAAGAAAAGCGAAACAACAAAGAAAAACAGTGTGCGGAAAAGAAATGAGGAGCCACGGGTAAGCGTAGTCATGCGGGAAGAGAAGACCGAACCGCGGACGCATCGGGAAATAAACACTCAGGGGCAATGCCCGATCATAACAATACAGATTGAAGGCAGGGAAATACAAGCCCTCATCGATACGGGAAGCGAGGTAACATGTATTTCGGAAGCAAAATACGAGGAAAATAAAGGAAAGTGGGGAAAGTGCCCGATGCTGCCGACGAAAACGATGCGAGTAGTGGGAGCGACAGGCAGAAAATCGGCCGTAATAAGGAAACAACTCATGGCAAAGACGAAATTGGGAAGGATGGAGACGGAAATAGCATTCTTAGTAGTGCCGAACTTGGTACGACCATGCATCCTGGGAATGGATAGTTTAATACTGCTCAAATGCCAAATAGAGATGGGAAAAGGTGTAGTGAGGTTTAAGGAGGGAGAAAGAGAAGAGGAGGTACGGGTGGAAAGCGTCGAGGTGTCGAGAGGTGAGAAAAGGATAGAGGTGATTGAAGAGTCCGGGGGGACGGAGGAGGAAGAGGAGGAAGTGGAGGAAAAGGCGAGAGAAGCGGAAATAGCAAGGAAGGTGGAAGAGTGTGAAGGGCTCACTAAAGAGGAGAGGAGGGCGTTCCGAGATCTATTATGGCAGTATCGAGAAGTGTTCAGCGACAAACCTGGGAGGATGTGGGTGTATGCACATAAGTTGGAAGTAAGTGATGAGACGGCGTACATACACCGATCGTACCCGATTCCAATGGCATATCGGGAGAGAGTAACTACGGAGATAGAGAAAATGATGGAACAAGGGATAATACAAAGGTCGAGCAGCCCATACATTAACCCGCTGGTGACTGTGATAAAAAAGGACGGCAGTATAAGGTTGTGCCTAGATGCGCGACAACTCAATAAAATATTGCTACCGGACCACGAGTGTCCAGTACCTTTAGAAACGCTGTTCCAACAATGTGGGAAGGCGAAGGTCATGTCCAGCCTCGACATGGTCAGCAGCTTCTGGCAAGTCCCGCTGACACCAGAATCGAGGAAATACACAGCATTTTTACACAACGGACAATGCTATGAGTTTCGAGTAACCCCATTTGGGTTGAAAACGAGCAGCGCAAGCCTAATAAGGGGATTGGCACACGCTCTGAAAGGTCTGGGAGATCGGGTACTCAATTTCGTAGACGACCTGTTATGCGTGTCCGAAAACACACAGGAACACATGGAAAATCTCCGAAAGTTATTCGAAAGATTACGAGAGATGAATGTGACATTAAATCTAAAAAAGTCGAAGTTCTTCCGAAAAGAAGTAGATTTTCTGGGACACGTGCTGACCACAGAAGGAATACGCCCACAAGTCGAGAAAACGGAGGCGATACGGAACTACCCACTGCCGAAAAATATCAAGCAACTCCGTGGATTCTTGGGACTTATAAACTTCTATACGAAGTTCACGAGCAAGCACGCGCAGGAAGCCACGCCACTTTTAGAGATGCTCAAGAAAGGTCAAAAATGGGAGTGGACGGAGGAAAGGAAAAAGGCGTTTGAGAGGGTGAAAACACTCTTTCTGGAAACCGTGGTCTTAAGACACCCCGATCCGAAAAAACCGTTCTATTTGCACACCGATGCAAGCGAATTCGCGCTGGGAGCCGAACTCGCGCAAAAAGACGATGAAGGACGAATGGGAGTCGTAGCCTTCGCTAGTCGGACGCTGAAGGGAGCAGAAAGAAGGTATTTCACCACAGAAAAGGAACTCCTAGCAATCGTATGGGCGTTACAAAAGTTCCGATCATACCTCCTCGGTACAAAAGTAATTATACGAACGGACCATAAAGGGCTAACGTTCCTCAAGACGTGCAGGTTTACGAGCGCGCGACTGATGAGATGGGCGATCGGTATCCAAGAATATGACATGGACATCGAACACTGCCCAGGAAGAGAAAATAAAGTAGCGGACGCACTGAGTCGGATACCACGGGGAGAAGGGGAGACGAGAGATGGAGAAATAGTAATAGCGAGCATCCTGGCCGAGAAACCATCAACAACATTGACCGAATACCTAGAGGACATGGCGAATAAACAGAAAGAAGACGAGTATCTAAAAGATATAAGAACTGCCGTAGAAAAACTACCGAACGAGCAAAACGAAAGATACAGCCTCTTTCAAAATCTACTATATAAGCAGTGCGGAAAGAACATATGGAAGCTCATGATTCCGAAGGAATTGGAGGAAACTCTCATAGAAGATTGTCACAAGGTGTACGGACATGTCGGGACATATAAATGTTACAAAATCATCTCTGAGGACCTGTACATACCAAAGTTACAAAAGAAAATCTCGAAAATAATTAAAACATGCGATACCTGCCAGAGGAGTAAGGTAGCAAACCAGGAGAGCTATGCAGCAATGCAGAATATCGTGATGGAAGGACCACACGAGCTGCTCTCGATAGATTTTTACGGGCCACTACCAACCACCAAAGGAGGTTACAAGCACATCCTTGTAACGATCGACGCATTTAGTAAATATGTTGCGTTATATCCACTGAGGAAAGCGGACGCAGCAGCGACGATTAGAAGCATTTTTGGACACTATGTTCCGAACCATGGACGGCCGAAACGGATTCAGTTCGACCACGGAACACAATTTACTTCAAAGAAATGGTTAGAAAAACTAAAAAAGGAGGACATCCAACCGGTGTTCTCGTCGATAAGACATCCACAAGGTAACATCGTGGAGCGGGTGAACCGTGAGTTGGGACGATTCTTTCGGACGTTCCTAGGCGATAAGCATGCGCAATGGATAGACTGGATACCGATAGTGCAGAACTGCATAAATGAAGTGCATCATGAGACGACCGAGCTAACTCCGATCGAGTTACATAAGGGAGAAAAGCCACAAAGAGCGTGGACAACATGGATTCCAGCGCATGAGAAAAATAAAGATACGGCATGGGAAGAAAAATTAATAATGGCCAAAGAACGGATTCGAACGAAAGGAAAGAAAAGAGCGGACAAATTTAATCAAACACATAAACTCGCAGATTTCAAGGTGGGAGACTGGGTCCTTGTAAAGGCGTGTAACGTCTCCGACCCGATAAACAAAAAGATCGCGAAATTTCTAGCGCTGTACGAAGGGCCGTACGTGTTAGAAAGTCAAATCGGAGCGGCAACGTTTATCATAAGAGATCCGAGGACAGGGAAAGAGCGGGGACGATTCCACACAAACAACATGAAGGTCTATCATAGGAAGGAACAACGAGAGAAATCGGAAGATGAGGGCGAGATGAGTGGAAGAGAGACAGACGACACACGCAGCGAGAAAGACAAGGAGACAGCGAGCGAAAAACAGCCAAAAGACAACAAAACGCGAGAAGGTATGACTTCTAATGGAGAGCACAAAGTCATAATGAGACAAAAAGAAGGGGGAATCGATGCCAAAAATGAGCCAGTACGCTACAATCTACGAGCGAGATAAGACAGTAAGCGAAAATGAATACTATCCGATTTTTGGAGAACCGGGAGAGAAACGGCACGGCTAAAGGACCATGGGTCCCATTCAGGGTGGCGGTGACACCGGGAGCGATACCGCTCATCCACGAGCGGCAACAGCTGCACGTCATTCAAACGGGGAGGGCAATACGAGTAATTTCGCCGACGAACATAGCCCTACGGAGGACGGGCGAAGAAAACGCCTACAAGCGACTGCAGAGAGACATGGCCAGGCACATGGAGAAAGAGGGAAGTCGAGTGCCAATCCCAGACGTAATACGGAAGATTGGAACGCCGTGTATCATAAGGTACCACGGACGTTACGAAAGGGGACAGGTACGCTGCGAGGGAAGGGAGAGAAGTTGCGTCTTTCTGATGGACGTATGTCAAGTGGTGAGGATAAAACACCAGCATATACACTTCCTACCGGAGGAGTGGGCGAAGACCAGGGCAATGGCCGTCCTCATCTCCCTGAGACGGGTACAGCCGACCAACGGAGAGAGCTGGGATCGCCAGGAGATCGCAGTCTTAGAAAGAGAGATAGACGGGAAGCGCCTGATACTGAACATGCGACCAAGGGGGGACGAAGGTGAGGCAAACATACCGATCCCAGCGGAGGTGGGCTATCGACGCGAGGGAGTATTATATAATCTCGCTGGGGTCTTCCGGGCGTATATAGAGCAGAGGAGGGAAGACGACGTCGTAAGACGGACGCTATAAAAAAAAAAAAAAAAAAAAAAAAAAAAAAAAAAAAAAAAAAAAAAAAAAAAAAAAAAAAAAAAAAAAAATATAGAATATAAGGGCGTAAAATAAACTAGCAATTTATACTACAAGTAAAATTTAAGTTATTTTGGGGGGACGTTGTAACGTTACAAACAAAACCACGGTTAAATTAATAAAAGTAGAGTAAAGTAAAGTAGAAATAGAAACCTCGAGAACTTAAGAGAAGCGAAAAGTACATGAAAATCCGCGAAAAGAAAGAAAAAACAGCCGAAATCTAAAAATAGATAGGAAAAGGACAAAAGGACGCACACGAGCGAAAGTAGGTCGCGATAGCCTAAGAAACGGGAGGCGAGATGAGGCAAGGGGAGAGCCGGGGAAGATAGGAATTTACATAAAAACGAATTCGAACGATGGGTAAGTTCAAGGCCAACACCGAGGCCAAGCGCGGTCAGCAACGCGCGCCGATAGAAGAGTAGCGGGGACCCAATTAAAGGGACCGAAATTAGAGCACGAGGGTGGGGAGAAAGCATATAAAAGACAGGTAGCGGAAGGATCAAGATCGAGAATTTTCTCACGTTTTTTCAAAGTTATAAATTCAAGTCGGGAGTGATTAGTGCGAAGGCAGGCAGAAGTGCGAGGGAAGCAATCGTCTTTCGAGTTCGGAGAAGAGGTGTTTTCCGGAGTTTTTTCGACCACACGAGTGAGTCAGCACGGCGAACGGCAGCTTAGACCAAACGGGCGAGTAAGAGAGAGAGAGTAGCCAGGCAAAGAACACACCATATCGGTAAGAGAAAGACACGTAACGTTACAGCGTCTTCCCGGGATAGGTGTTTACATTTCTTTCCGATACCCGACCTCTAACTAGAATAAGCAGTAGACTAAGTGTATGTGTGAGCGTGTGCATGGGTAAGCGCGGGTAAGAGTGTGAGTGCGGGAGAGAAAAAGTGCGAGCGATCAGCTGTGCGAGTGCGTTGAACTCGCACCACTTCGACGAAATACTTCGAGAGACGAAATAAAGAAAATTAAAGGGATCTCGTGCACTGCTTATTTCATATTTTCCTTGCTATTCCCACTGCCAGTCCTGAAAAGGAAAGAACTCGACGAGGAGGTAACCGGAAGCCGAGGTGGTAAGAAGGCATAACGTTACAATATACCGATTTTTCGGCCGGCCTGTCGGCGAAGCACGGTCTTATACACGCTCTCTTATGGGAAATAAAATAAAAAATAAAAATTTTTTAAAAACAAGCTTTTATTTAATCGTACTAAAAAGGAAAAAATAATTTATTAATCAGTCTAAACGACAGCCTTTGAAGAATTCCCTCATATGATTAAATAAAAGCGTGGGGCGTCCATTAATTTGCTGAAGAATTGAATAATTGAAAATGCAGTGTGTATTTTGCTTGTGACTAGTCTAATTTCCCAAATTCCTAATCTGTACGATATTATAAGCACATCAAATGTGACAGCAAAATCGTGTTATAATTTTGGTAAAAATTTTAAAGCTACCATCAAATTATTGTCTGAGACACATTGATGAACCATCACTATTCGCGTAGTACTCAGTTTCATGATGCTGCGCTCGTGGCAAGTCAATCGGATCAGTACTCGATACTAGAATCGCTGAACGTGTACTATACTTCGATATTAATCGAAGTTGCTAATCGTTGCTAATATTAGCAACTGCTGTATTATAAGCACATTAAATGTGACAGCAAAATCGTGTTATAATTTTGGTAAAAATTAACTATTTTTAGTTATGTTGTACATATACAGGGTGGACCACATAAATGGGAACACCTAAATATCTTCTATATTTATGGTGCTATGAAAAAACTTCATAGGACAAAGTTGTACTATTTCAAGGGGGAAATTTAATGGTAAAAAAAAATTTTTTTTAGATACATTTTTTTAAGAAGATTTCAAGGTCATCCGTATTTTTTTAAATGGAACAATATATTTTTTTTACCATAGCATGATAGATAATAAAAAACTACATTCGATCGATACCTTTTCGTGACCTTGACATGACCTTGAAAAAAAATAATCACGTTGATATGTGAAAGATGCAGAAGTTTAATACTTACCTGTTTCAGCCTGAATGACGCGTGTTTTACACCAGGATATGCACCTATTTCTTTGAAAATCATAATAAATGTTCGAAATGGTGGCCGTTCTCATTTATGCAATGTGTCAGTCTTGTAATAAATGACCTGTAGCAATTCTCGATTTCCTGGGAGGTGATCGCTGCGCATGCTGCACTAATTCTTTGCCGCATATCTTGTAGTGAACGAGGTGGCCATTCCACTGTTCCTTTACGACCGATCCAGCGTGCAGGATATTTAATGTCTAACACAGTTCTGGCATATTTGGAATAATGGGCTGGACAACCATCATGTTGAAACCACATGCGTTTCCGATCGTGCAAAGAAATATCTTCTAACAGATTCGGTAAATCTTGGCGAAGAAATGTTGCGTATTTTACGCCCGTCAGGTTCCCTCGTATAAAGTATGGGCCTATTATTTTATTGCATACAATTCCGCACCATACAATTCCGCACCAAAGAAATAGGTGCATATCCTGGTGTAAAACACGCGTCATTCAGGCTGAAACAGGTAAGTATTAAACTTCTGCATCTTTCACATATCAACGTGATTATTTTTTTTCAAGGTCATGTCAAGGTCACGAAAAGGTATCGATCGAATGTAGTTTTTTATTATCTATCATGCTATGGTAAAAAAAATATATTGTTCCATTTAAAAAAATACGGATGACCTTGAAATCTTCTTAAAAAAATGTATCTAAAAAAAATTTTTTTTTACCATTAAATTTCCCCCTTAAAATAGTACAACTTTGTCCTATGAAGTTTTTTCATAGAACCATAAATATAGAAGATATTTAGGTGTTCCCATTTATGTGGTCCACCCTGTATATGTACAAGTAAGTTGTTCGTAATGAATAAGAGTAACTTACGATACAACTAGACTTAGATTAGACTTTTAAAACAAGTCTATTACTTTACTTGTAACTAGTTATGTTAGTACACAACATTATTTATATATAAATATAATATTCTAAAATATTAGATATCTAAAATTCATTAGTATATAACACTAAGTCATATTACTATATGTATCGAAGTATATAATATCTAAAATATACAGTTATTAATAATCAGCGATTATTAATTTAATATTAAAAAACAGTGTGTATTTTGCTTGTGACTAGTCTAATTTCGCAAATTCCTAATCTGTGTGGCAAGACGTGTGGAACCGAGCGTAGTTAGTACAATCTCATACTCAAATTATTACACGTTGACTTAGTAAAATGAGAGGTAGGCATAATATTTTTTAATATTTACGCCCCACGCTTTTATTTAGTCATATGAGGGAATTCTTCAAAGGCTGTCGTTTAGACTGGTTAACCCTTTCGTTACCGAGGACGAGATATCCCGCTAGCATGTTGTCGCTTGTGAGACGCTATGGACGAGATATCTCGCGTCGAAACGTTCGTCTTCTGATGCCATGGACGAGATATTTCGCTTGGCAATTTCTGCTTTGTGGTGCCATGGACGAGATATTTCGTCTATTTTATATAAGATATTTTATATTACAGAATTTCATGCATATTATATTACGAATGTAGTCTGAAAATTTTAGATAAAAAATTTATGTTTTTCAACATTTCAACAAATAAAAGATAGTAGTTACATTATATTTTAACAAATTCATCTTTTATTTTTCCTTTTATTTTACATGAAAGGCTTCAAAACATGGAACGATACACAGTGCAACTTTACATTTTTTACAAAAATATCTGGTTTCTTTACGTTTTCCATCTTCTGTACAAATTACACATCGTTTTGTTGGGTATATTTTATTTTTGGTGGGCGATATTTTTACCGGAAAACAGCGAGATTTCAAACGAAATGGCGTTCTTGTATGAGATCGTCTGCCTCGATTCCATGTTTGGGCTGGTAGAGAATGCTCTTCTACTAAGCCAAAAATGATATTTTCTCTTATTTCGTTATATGTTTTTCCTTCTTCGTGTAAACAATTCCAAATAACAAAACAATTGTAGATTGTAATATCAATTAAATGTATAAAATATTTCTTATACCATTTAATTGATTTTCGTATAGAATCATGCCCATGTAAAATTTGATCAATGCGGTCTACACCACCCATATAATTATTATATTCTAATACAATATTTGGTTTTTTGATATATTCTCCTGTTACTGGATTAATTTTGTTAGAGTACACTAAAGATGGTGTGTGTATAGTAGAAAGAGTTGCAACTACTCTCTTATCTTTCCAGACACAAAATGCCATTCTGTGATTATATCGTACCACAATATCCCCTTTTTTAAGATTTTTCTGTATCTCTTTATCACATGGTAATCCCTTTCTGTTCAGTCGCACTGTACCGCAAGCATTAGTTCCATTTGTATGTAATTTTTCGAACAAAGCTGGAGATGAATACCAATTATCAAGAAATATCGTTCGTCCTTGATTTAGTAAATTTTTTGATAATTCTAATACAATGGAACCAGATATTCCAAATGGTTGCTCGTTTATGGAATCTTGCTGCTTTCCACTGTATATTTTTAAATTATATACATAACCTGTTTCAGATTCTGCTAGAATAAAGGTTTTAACACCAAATCTTGCACGTTTCTTGGGAATGTATTGTTTAAATGACAGTCTTCCTTTCCATAACATTAGACTTTCATCCACTACAATATGTTTTCCGGGTCGGTAAGCACTTTGAAATCGTTTCAATAGAATATCAATTATCGGTTGTATTTTATGAACTTTATTTCTAGTTATTATGTTATCGTCAAGAGTGTCATTGTTACTAAAATGCAAGAATTGAAGAATATGAAAAAACTTTTTTCTTGGCATTATTTTTCGTATAAATTCCAAGTTATACATTGGATTGGTACTCCAATATAATGATAATTTTGGTAAACGGACCATACCCATATACAAAAGAATTGCTATGAAACGATATATATTATTACGTGTTATTTTGTATCCAATGAAACCTTGCTGATTTTTGTACTTATTACTTTCGGAACTAATTAAATCGACAAGCTCGTGATTGAAAAAGTATTTAAAAATAGAATAAGGATTATTAGCGACTGATAGGCCCGATTCTTCTTGCACTCCACTATAATTATCCTTATAATTTATCATAATTGGTTTAAAATTTGAATTTGCTGTGGGTATCTTCCATCGCCTCTCGTCGAGAAGTTCCCTCCACCTCTGTGATAATGGAATATCATCTACACTGTCGCTACTATCACTATCGCTAATTATACGATTTTTTACTCGACGAGCCATGGTTAGTACTATACACTTGAAATATCGTGCGCAAACTGTAGTTAGAAATGAAATTCTAAAGCAGAAAGTCTTTCTCAAAATGTCAAGTAAGTGATATTGAGATATAAATACTAGAAGCTAGATAGGTCGTATAAATACAGAAACAGACACAAAATATTTTCGTTCACATCATACAACAATGAAGTATTTCTCGTGGCGCGACGGTCTATGAAATACTCCATTACAATGCGAACAAAATTAAGAGATGTAATGCTGTACTATGTATCATCCCATGTTTTAAAGCATTTTATGTAAAATAAAAGAAAAAGTAAGAGACGAATTTCTATTAAAATATACAAATATAAAAGTTGTAGTAAAATATAATGTACTATTTTGGATTTATCGAAATGTTAAAAAACATAAATTTTTAATGTTAAATTTTCAGACGAGATTCGTAATATAATATGCACGAGATTCGGTAATATAAAGTATCTTATATAAAATAGGCGAAATATCTCGTCCGTGGCACCACAAAGCAGAAATTGCCAAGCGAAATATCTCGTCCATGGCATCGGAAGACAAACATTGTGACTCGAGATATCTCGTCCATGGCGCCTCACAAGCAATAAAGTGGTAACGAGATATCTCGTCCAAATTCCCTTCAAAGGCTTTCGTTTAGACTGGTTAATAAATTATTTTTTCCTTTTTAGTACGATTAAATAAAAGCTTGTTTTTAAAAAATTTTTTTTTTTTTTTTATTTTAATTTAATTTTATCTTTTTTAGTCTTGGAGATAATAAAACCTTTAATGTATTATCTTCGTAAAAGTTTTGTTACTTTAGAATAGATGTTCTTAATTTCCTAATTAATATATATTCTTTCGGGATAGTTTGTGTAGCTATAACTTTAACCCTCCCAAAGACAGTAGCTTTTCGAGCTATAATTAAATGTTAGGAGCTAAAATTTGATATCGTCGATCGCTAAATCGATCTTCGTGAGCTAGTATGGTAGCTTCGACTTTCGCTGTGCCAGCTTCTGGATCTAGTATTTCATGTAATCTTTCTATTGATAATAGTAGCTTTGCGAGCTATATAATTAAAGCGAGCGATCTAAAATATGATAGCGCTCGTCGCTAAATGTGGTCCGTGAGCTAACTAGTAGATTTTAATAAAAGCTTGTTTTCAAAACATTTTTTTAAATTTATTTTATTTTATTTTATCTTTTTTAATCTTCGAGAAACGAAAACTTTGATTTTATTATGTTCGTAAAATTTGTTAAATTTATGACTAGATGTTTTAATTTAGTCCAACGTTTCGCATTCTTTCCATTTCTGCTATAGCGTCGTTATTGCACGGTTTTTTGCCGCTTAACCTAGAGCAGTCTAATGTCTCAATGCACAATCCATCTAGTGACCTCACCCTGCTGAGAGCAACGTAGGCTTATACAGCATAACTTAGGCTTATACGTAGGCTTATACAGCATAATCAACTGTGCTGCCCTGCATCTTATGTACTGTCGACGCCCAAGACAATACCATTGGTAGCATTCTTCGTTCAATCGTTCCATAACTTAACTTAGCTGGAAACTGTACCGATTTTGGCTGAATTACATGATTGCCATCATTGCCAAAGTCTACACGAACAGATGGAATGTCCGTTTCATACATTTGTGCGCGTCGGAAATAAGGCCATATGATTTCAGTGATAAATCCAATTGCGCCATTCACGAGTCCTTTAGGTACATCGATGTTGGATCGTAGCATAATTTTTGCCCCTACAAATATTTCTAAAGTCTTAGGCAAACCTGATGTCTTGTTGATATCAGATGGAATGATTTTGTCCATGTCGATATTATCCATTCGCCTTGTTGCATCTACTATGTGGTCTTGTGCTCTTATTTGGAACATGGTTACTCCTTTGTCTCTGTAATGCTCAACAACCGCTTCGTTGTGGTTTTGTACTTGCTGATTTGTCCGATAAATACGAAGAGCCTTATCGATAGAGAATTCACCCGTTGCTTCTATGTTCACTTTTTTTGTGAGTTCGGCGAAATGTTCGGCTCGAAGTTTACCAATTCTTAATGCATTCAAAATGTCAACAAAGATTGTGCTTCCTTGCTGTCTCATATTTTCTTCCAATTCAATTAATGTGAATAATCGCCATAAATGTGTCGCGAACGCTAATCTATCGGGTTGTTGGAACACTTGATGACGCCTTACGGGTGGTAGTTGCATCAAGTCACCAAAGAGTAACACATTTATTCCACCGAAGAGCTCTTCGTTGTTCTTCAGTTGCTTCAGCCGTGAGTCGATCATGCATAGCATTTCATAAGGAACCATCGAAATCTCATCAATGAACAGAAACTCAATATTTTTCCACTGTTGACGCATTAGCCTTAAGTAATTTCCAGTTAGCAGCGGCATTTGGACAATCTTCCCATCCTTTTGCACTGGTAGTTTGAAGGTGGTATGTAATGTTGAACCCGCAACTAGGCGTGCTGCTACTCCCGTTAATGCACAGACCTTAACGACGAGTTTAGCATAGCATCGATTTGCTTGATTTTTGAGCAGATTAAATAGGAATGTCTTTCCAGTTCCTGCGTTTCCAGTTATGAAGAGTCGTAAACGATCATTACTTCCATTTATTTGATTCAAGATGTTTTGTGTGATATACTTGAATACATCTCTTCGACCAACATTCATTGCTTGTTGCGCAGTCTGGAACTGGTTGTCGTTCATGTGCTCCTCCGGTATTTCTTCGTCCTCTAAATCTAGTTGAGGTGGTTCTTGTTCTAGTATTTCAAATGCATGTATTTGATTGAACGCATTCTCAAGCTGTCCATCACGTTCTCTATAAAGCTCCATATGTACGCTTGTTTGTCGAAGGTGTTGTTCTTTCGCCATAAATGCTGCTCTTGCTGTATCAAACTCCTCTATCAATTCGTTTTCTCTACGATATGGCATGTATTGAAGAAGGAGGCTGTAGTAATAATTTTCTGGATCAGTTGCTGCCATGAAATAAGGCAAACGAACAACCGCAGGAATCTTTCTAACTAGTAATTTGCTGTTGTCGTTAAGCTTAATTAATTTTGTTGTTGTAGATCCTTCTGTCTCATATTCATCAACGCATTCATCATTATTATCCTCTTGTTTCGCATAATATGGCTCAAACAACATTGTAAACTCAAGCAGGCTCATATCATTGAAATTATAATCTGCATGCTCGGTTGGTCGTTTCTCGTATCTTTCAAACATGTTAGCATAGTACCCAATTGCTCGACCTGTTCCATCAAATTTGAGCACCTTGTACCTCTGCTCTGGCTTTCGAGTGTTGAGAAATACGCACTTTCTTGTTCTATCCCGAAGTTTTAGATGACACAGCCGGAAAGCGCATTCACATGCCGAAACTTGTCGTTCTTTCATTATCCTCATGCAGATTTTGAAAAGCTTGCGAGATATATCCGATTCCTCTCGTCTGATCTGTCGTATCGCTTGTGCAATATCAAAGCCGAGTTCTATTGGTTCCGACTTTGATATGTACTTGGCGACGTAAAATGCTATAGCCTCGTTCGAACCACACGGTTGAATGTCCATGTTGGCTTGCCAGAGTCGAAGAAGTATTGGATTGTAGTTATTAACCCATCGTTCTTCTTTTCCTCGCTTTAGTAAGCATATTCTTCCTCCGTTTCTAAGAAAGTCATCTGATGAGTGAGCGACAATGCGGGACTCGGCACATTCTTGTCTAGGGAAATTGAACCGACACGTTGTTGCTGTGTGGTTCTTCTTGCATGAGTGTGTATGGCGATGGATCTGAGTCTTTTTCACCAACTCGTATAATTCTGAACCTTCGGGCGGCATTAGGCAAGTACATAC
Organism: Ancistrocerus nigricornis; assembly: GCA_916049575.1. NCBI lineage: Eukaryota > Metazoa > Arthropoda > Insecta > Hymenoptera > Vespidae > Ancistrocerus > Ancistrocerus nigricornis. Next base: position 14,989,570 of record OU696667.1, on the reverse strand, counting down.
TTGATCCAGCAGACGTATTCCCTCCTCTGTGTCAAATGACGGATAATTTTCAATCCATACGACCATGTGAAGGTGTGGACTTCCACGATTCTGGAACTCTATTCGCCACCAAAAATCTTGTAATCGTCCACCGAAAACTTCCTTACCACACTTGATAAATGTCATCAGCGCATTGACGCGAACCATGAAGTGACGACTTACAATTATTGGATACTGTTCGATCAATCGTTGCGTCGCAACTATGTCGAGACTATTTGGATCTTCATCTGGTCTTCCGTCTGCAATTAAGAGAGCTTTTCGCATATCCAACCAATTCAAATCATTGCAGCTGAAGGTCACGAAGTATGTTGGGTGTCCAATACATCTAATTTGTGCAATCAGTTCATTTAGAGCCGTTCGCCAATATGCTGATGTTCCTCTTAAGTTCCTAATTAAGAGATGCACATCTTCAACCATCCCATCTTGACCCTCAATCTTCTTCGCGCAAGCTGTAATCGTAGCCTTTATTCGGTAAAACTCAAACACGGACAATGCATAGAACAAATAGTCATTGCGTTGGAATCTTGTATCATTGCTTAGTATTCGATATTGAAAGTAATCCAATGGAGTTATTTTCACTGGTCTCGCCTGTTCGTTCAAGCCGTTCACACCATAAGGGAACAGATAGAACCAAGCAAACTCTTCTGCTTTTCGCTCATGAGTTTGATTCACGATGTTATTTTTTGTTTTGCGAATAATTTTATTCATCTCGCTCGATACTTCTAATTCTTCCTCGACATCTGGTTGGTGGCAATCAATTGGAAGCGTTACAGATGTTTCTACTGGGATTGCTTGTACGTGTGATGTCACACGAAGTGATTGGTTGAGCGCTCCTTGCGATGGTAGTGGTTCATTTTCTTGCAACGGTTGATCATCAATAATGTCATTCTTTACATGTACATCAATGTAATTGAGTGTGAATTGGACGTTAAGAGATCCCGTTGCTCGTTTACAGATTCGAACAAGTCCTTCAATGTTATCGCATTCGATTACACAAGCTCTACCATCACTTGCGGGAGCACCTTTAAGACCACATGAATGGGAGTCAGTAAAATAATATTTGTTATCATAATACATGACTCCTAGTGTCTTGGATACAGCTATTAAGGCTCCAGCTTGATGATCCACGAATATTCTGTTAATGGCTTCTGTCAATGTTATACCCAAATTGTCGTGATTGACAGCATCTTTCAAACTTCCATAGAAGCTGGTTTCCTCCTCATATTCAATGGAGAATGCTTTATTATACATGATGAAATCTCGCTTGATGACATCGAAATTACGCACTTCTAAGTATTCACTTTCATCTACAGGATACGCTAAGGTGTTATTTGTAGACAACAATCTAATATTCGTATACATACTATCGCCTTCAATCATGTTTTCATTAAGTGTGTTTGCTGACTATTTACCAGGTGGTAGAATGGCAGCTCTTACAATATTGGCGAGTATCATTGCACAACATTGAACTCCTGCATAGCCTGATGTAAAGACATCCTGATTCGCTTGATTCCATGAGGCTCGTACAATTCTGGCCACTTCGTTTATTGTCTTGTATTCGGTCACATCGGGTTGTTGAACGGCTTCTATTGATCGTTGGTGAGTAACTCTAACAAAATCTTGCGGACATATCTGTGCATCGTAATTTATGATAACATCTTTGTACAACGGGTTATTAGCGATAAGCCATTGCAAAGCTTCATATACTTTAGTACGCGATATCGAAAACTCTCGTGTGATGTTTAGATTCTCCATGTGTTCTGTAATAACTACCATTGCTGTATTATCAGTCGATCTAGGCAGCATAATCGCTAACTTTTCAGTAACTTCAAAAATGTCTAGAGCCAAAAGTACTGCTTGGCCACGAAAACCATATTGTCCAAATTGTCCATTAAATTTGATTATTTTTACAAATGGAATAATTCTGGACGAGAGACGTTGCTCCGACTGTGATAGTTGCTGAATCACATCAGGTATCGCCCCAGGATTCAGGTTGTTCCAGTAAGCTTTTGATGGTGCTATAGATTTACTACTGGTAACGTGTTTATTGCAGCGACGACACAATATTAAAACTGATTTTTTACTTAACTCGTCAGGCAAATATAGCGGGGATGATGTGCTAACTCTATATATTCTAATCTGATTTTGATAACATCGCTTTGTACATATTTCGCATGTTTTATCGCAAAAAGTGTAGATGGCTTTCTGAAACACTTGTATGTTAGCACTAAGTGCCGCTCTTACTTCGTACCAATGTTGTCTTAGACTTTCCAATCGAGCTTCCCGTTGCTGTGGTGTTTCAGCTGCTCTTACTTGCGATTTATGTTGTTTTTCTTTTTGTAATCGCGCTTCTCGGTGAGAAGTAGATTCGTTATGCCTATATTCACAACGTTTTTCTATCCTTCGTCGCTTAATTTCATTCTCATGATTTGCGATCTTTTGCTGTCGCTTAAATTTTGCCTTCTCCAACCGTCTCTTGCGTTGCATGACGGTTTCCCTAATTTTATGTGTCATTTTTATTAATCTTCACTTCTTATTGAAACGATATTTTAATCTGACGCGCTTTTCTTTTTTTTCGACTATAATTAAATCTATTAACTTATAATAACTATATTCGACTATAATTAAGCTCATAACTATAATTAAAGCTTTAAAGATCTAAAATATGAAAGCGCCGACTGCTAAATATAACTTTAAGAGATAATATGTAAGCTTTAGAAGCTAATATGATATATCGTATTGAAAACAAATATTGCAGCTTTGGGAGCTAATATGAAAGCTTTGGGAGCCAAAGGAGCTTCGGGAGCAAATATATGGTAGCGCCGGTCGCAAATGTAGCTTCGGGAGCAATTATTTCGCGTAATAATTTTATCGAAAATCTTCGATGCATATGCTTGGAAGTTCCATTAAAGAATGACGCGAGTCCTTTGCATATAGCGATCGTAGCGTACCTAAACGTATCGATATATTGATTTTCACTCATTTCGATCATCTCCCGTAATTTTAGATGCGAGTCCAATTTATTTCCCTGTTCTTCGTTTTTGAAAAATTGTAATATTGTAATTTTCGTGTGAGTTCTCGAGAGTATGATACTCATCGAAATCCCGAGACTATTCCGCTACATACGACTATTTCGAGATCTCGAAAGTATCGCGCATAACCTAACCCTCAATTTATTGCTGGCTACACGTGGAATCCCGATTGACTATATGGTCGAATACACCCTGTATATTCAAAAAACATTGATTATTTATTTAATTATTTAAACAGATGCTGCATACGCTGACAAAATGGTAGCAGAGGCCAGAATAAAGGATTTACAGGAGGAGTATGCCCGAGAAAGAGCCAACTTTCAAAGGGAAATGCAAAGAATGAAAGACGAATTTCAGAAGCATTTGGCGGAACAATTGCACCTCCAGCAGCAGCACCATCAAAGGCAGATTCAGGAAATGCAACGCCAAGATCCTCGCCAGCACCACCAACAACAGGTTGCGCAGCAGCCACAGGCGCAGCAGCCCCAGGCGTCGCAGGCGCAGCCCCAGGCGCAGCAACAGGTGGCAGAGGCGCAGGCAGCAGGCCCCGGTAATTAATATTTAAAATATAATTAATTAAAGTCACAGAATTTCCTTTTTAATTATGTCTTAATTTCAGTTCGAAGAAAACGACCGCGAGCTGGGCGATCTGCGCGTTTGTGGCGCCTGCGCAACCAGCAGAGGAAGGCACGCGAAATGGCGGTGCTGTTCGGGGAACTGGCGGTGGAATCCGGAAAAACAACAAAACCAAACTAACTGTTTCTCTTCTTTGGTGGTGCTGCTGCTGGTGGTGGATTTGTTGCTTCGTTTTTTGTATTTCCCCGAGAAAGTTCGCTCTCTCTCGGGCATGCTCCTCTTGTAAATCTTTTATTTTGTCCTCTGCTACCATTATGTGAGTGTATGCAGCATCTCTTTCCAAATAAAATTATAAAAAAATGTAATATCATGTCTTTTTATTTTCGAGACGTTAGATTTACATCATTATTATTACAGATAGCAAACAATATTTCTGATGAAGTTGAATGGTTTTAAGAGGGGCACGTTATGATGGCACGATTGTTGTTCCATTCTTTGCATTTGCTCCAGAAAATTCGCTCTCTCTCGTGCTTGCTCTTCCTGTAGATCTTTTATTTTATCTTCTGCTAGTATTTTCTCAGCGTATGCAGCATATGTAAAAAAAAATAAAAAATTTTATGTAACGTCTTTTGATTTTCTAAATAATTTTATTTAGCATCCATTAATCCTCTAATAAACCGTTCGGATAGTCTAGCTTAGTCATGAAATTTATTATATATGGAAGTATAGAGCATACATATATATATATATATAGTATATATATATATATACTATATATATATATATATATATATATATTGTAACGTTACAAGCAAAACACACAATTAAATTAATAAAAGTAGAGTAAAATCAAGTAGAAATCGAAACCTCAGAAGCATCTAGAACTTGAGAGAACCGAAAATTTCATAAAATTCCGCGGAGACAAAGAAAACAACCGAAATCTAAAAATAGACAGGAAAAGGACAAAGGGACGCACACGAGTGAAATTAGATCGCGAAACGATAGGCGAGCTGAGGAAAGGGGATAATCGCGGAAGATAGGAATTCACATAAAAACTAGTGACGTAACAGTTCGAAAGATGGGTAAGTTCAAGGCCAACACCGAGGCCAAGCGCGGTCAGCAACGCGCGCCGATAGAAGAGTAGCGGGGACCCAATTAAAGGGACCGAAATTAGAGCACGAGGGTGGGGAGAAAGCATATAAAAGACAGGTAGCGGAAGGATCAAGATCGAGAGTTTCTCACGTTTTTCAAAAGTTATAAATTCGAGTCGGGAGTGATTAGTTCAGAGGCAGACAGAAGCGCGAGGAAAGAAATCGGCGTTCGAGTTCGGAGAAGAGGTGTTTTCCGGAGTTTTTTCTACCACACGAGTGAGTCAGCACGGCGCACGGCAGCCGAGACCAACGTGTGAGTAAGAGAGAGAGAGTAGCCAGGCAAAGATACATCATATCGGTAAGAGAAAGACACAGAACGTTACATCGGCTTCCCGAGATAAGTGTTTACATTTCTTTGCGATACCCGACTTTCAAATAGGCTAAGCATTAGAATAAGGGTATGCGTGAGCGTGTGGATGAGAGTGAGCGCGTATAAGTGTGCGTGAGAGAAGCAAGTGAAAAACAAGAGCGATCAGCTGGGCGAGTGCGTTGCCCTCGCATGAGTCGGCGATATATTTCGAGGATTTAATAAAGAAAATTAAAGAGATTTCGCGCACGGATTATTTAACATTTTCCCCTATATTCCCACTGCCAGTCCTGAAAAGGAAAGAACTCGACGAGGAGGTAACCGGAAGCCGAGGTGGTAAGAGGCTGAACGTTACAATATATATATATATATATATTGTATATATATATATATATATATATATATATATTGTAACGTTTCGCCTTCCTTACCTTTCAAAGCTTACGTTACTTTTCCGAATAGTTTGGTCTTTTTAGGACTGGTAGTGAAAAGTGGGAAAATGGTTAATTAATTTATACAAAAGTTCGATTAAATTCCGTTTATTTAAAGGCTGCTTTTCTTTTTCGCTCGGCCGTCGCTCTCGAACAGCTGATCGCGCCGTATTTATCCTTTTTGTCGTCGCTGAAGTCGTCGTCGCTCTCGCTTGACACACACACGCATGCACACTTCGACGCTCGTTCGTACACACTTATACTCGCTCGGCTATACTCAGTCTCTCACTCGGACACACGGTGTTTGAAAAACTAAGAAGGAGAACCATAAAAGATGATCAAAAACAGGGGAGAAAATATTCACAAAAAAGAAATACCTAAATCAACGCAGCCTCTCGAATGAAACGCCTTCGAGAAACGTCAATTTGAGGGTTAGGACGTATTTCCGTCCTTTCCCTCCGTCTCGATCTTTCTGTAGAACGCCATCGATAAAGGAGCGCGTTCGAAACAACGTCACGAGAATGCTCGAACTTTCCACCACGAGCGAAATTCCACAATTCTCAGCATTTATTTATACAAAAACCGTACGAATGGCACTTCTAAGCACTTCGAGGCTTGAACGAAGCCGAGCACGTGTCAGCTGAGCGCTAACAATCGATTAGCGGTTAAAAAATCATCGACCTCTCTCGGTGGATCTTTCTCGTCAATATGGAAGATTCCAGATTACCGACAGAGCCTATAAAAGGGCCATCTCCTGGCCCGCGAGTCAGTCGTCCTTTGGCGACCAACGAGTGTAAGTGCGCAAGTGGTTCTCTTACAGAGAATATCAGTGTTTCTCATTCTTGCTTACTAATTCTCATTTATTTACAGCATAATAATTTCATTACAATCCTTTACAGGAATTTTTACCACTTCTCACTTTATTTACAGTTTAATCGTTTATTGACAATCTTTACAGGGTTTACTAATCCTCACTGCATTTACAGCGCAATAATTTATTGACATCCTTGACAGAGTTGATATTTAATTCACACACAAACATTATTTCTTATGACTTGTCTAATGAGTTTTTGATTTATTTCTCTATTTGCAGCGTTTGTCGTCCGTAGGACGAACCTGTGTGTGTGGCTCCAATAACCTGAGGTCCAGCACCTCGTTTCATTGGGCTCTGTGTGTGTGTGCCTCTCTCTCGCCCTTGAAACACAGTGGTTTTGGAGCCAGTGCAACTCCCCCCCTCTCAACCAAACGTGTGTCGGGTTTCTCACAACCCTGTGTCTCACGTGTCCTTGACACGAACTTGTGTTTGGGAGTTGCACCCGTTTACCTTTTCAGAGTTAACGCCTTCTTAAGGCTTCTGAGAGCTATCTCAGCTCACACCATCTATCAGAGCACCGAGCATCAGCAGCATGCTCATCTCGCATTATCAGAACACCGAGCATCAGTGACCTGCTCATCTTGCGACCTTCAAAGCACCGATCATTAGCGATCTGCTAATCTCACACGGCTGCTGTGTTCATCTGCTGCTGCGCACCGAGTCTACTCCAGCTTCAGAAGCTGCTTCTCTTCACCTTCTGCAAGCCTGCAATCTTCAGAGCTTCTGCAGCTGCTCCTCTGCAACTTCTGCAACCTTCGTGCACCTGAGCTCCAGCAGCTCCTCTTCAGCTTCTGCCGACTTCATTCTCCTGAGATACAGCAGCAGCATATCTTCAGTGTCTGCAGACTACATCAGTCTATATCTTCCTGAGCTTCATCAGCTTCTCTTCAGCGTCTGCAACCTGCATCTCCTGAGCTTCAGCAGCCGCTCCGCGACAACTTCTACAGACTGCATCTCCTGAGCTTCAGCGGCTAACCTAAATCTCCTGCAGACTGCCTCTTCCTGACTCCAAGCAGCGACCACTCCTCAGCTTCTGCAGCCTGCACTCTCATGTACTCCAGCAGCTGCTCTGCTACGACTTCTGCAGCTTACGTGCTCCCGAGCTCCAGCAGCTCATCTCCATCTCCTGCAGACCTCATCCTCTTGATCTTCAGCAGCTGCTTCGCACCAGCTTCTCCAGCCTATGAGACACCGTAGAGATCTTCAGAGTCACATCTTCTGTGTCTTCGTTTTCACTCCTACAAGCTCTCCAGGAGCATCACTCCGAGTTCAATTTAAATACTCCAATAAAAAATGTGTACCTTCTCATCGAGGCTGTTTACCATAACCAGATCCATCATCCTCATCTAACACACGGATACTTGCTCTCACAGACATTCACTCTTACACACGCTCTTAATCTATTACTTATGACTAAAGGTACGATGAAGTAATAGAAATAACGAGAGACACCTTACTTTAGGCGACGTTGTATGTGGTATGGCTTCGCACACCGTGGCACTGTGTCTGTGCGTGTAACTTCCCCTCTCACCACCACTTGCCGTCGCTCCTCGCTTCTGCGATGGTTTTTCACCGGTTCTCGACACTCGCGAAAACACTTTTCCACACCGTGATTTAAAGAGAATTTGACATACTTTAAAATGCTGACTATGTTTTAAATCTGTTTAAATGCACGAAAATGTAACTTCTACGAACTGCGATCTTTCAAGAGAAAACTCCGAATAGATACTACTCTTCCTTGCATGAGCTTGCTATTTAAATGCTTGTCCCCACCTCTCTTACTTGCGCGCGATCGAATTTCTATTGTCTAATCGGAACCCCTCTCTTAATTATTGCATGCGGTTATTGTCCTCGCCGCTGGCCCTGAACTCGCTGGCCATCAAATTCCTATCTCGCCGAATTCCGATCTATTTCTCGTGTTTCCTTCCTCGTCTTACTTACGCGCTTTTTTTATGTTTTCGCGTTCGCGTGCCGATCTCGCGGTGCGTTTATCTTTATGAATTCTATTTTTAGCCTATTCGCGCATTCCTTCGTTCGTGTATCGAGATTATAACTTTTATGTCGTTTTGCTTATTATTTATTATACTTAATCGTTTTCGCTTTTACTTTTATTATATTTAATCGTTGATTCAGCTATACCGTAACAATATATATAGATAGATATATATCTACATTAATTAATGAAATGCATATATTTACTATTCTAGGCAGATGAACTTATCGGAGATAAAAGCTACATCATGGTCTGTACAAGATAGATTCTCACTCTTTAAACGTAAATATCAACTACATTAATTATAGAAAAAGTAGAATAATCAGTAGATATAATTAAATAATTAGAATTTCTTTCTCATTTCAGATAACGGAATCTGTAGAATATGTCGACGTTCCAAAATGCTATTCAATCATGGAGTGGGAAACAATTTTAAGACTATGGACGGAAATCTTCAATCTTTCAAAAAGTTTCTTCTATACACATCCAGATTCAAAAAGACAATAGATGTATGAAGAACGTATTCAACTTATGTGTGAGTTAAAAATTTTCCTTATTAATCTCCAATATTATATAAATATTAAAAATATATTGTTTACCAAAAATCTGATTAATGTTTCAATTAATAGACTATTTAGACATGAAAACTGAGCATTATCATCTTAAAATTTTCTTATTACTCTTCAATATTATATAAATATTAAAAATATATCGTGTACCAAGAATTGTATTATCGACGTTTTAAGAAATAAACTATTTCGACATCATGTAAACGGAGCGTTATCATTTCAAAATTACCTTATTACTCTTCAATATTATATAAATATTAAAAATATATTGTGTCCAAAGTTGCACATAAAGTCAGAAGTAAATTAAAGTTAGTTGCGAAGGATTTTACATATTTTTCCAAAATTTTTGTCCAATCGTCTGTCATTTGCAATTTCAAATTTACTATGTCCGATCTATTCCGTTTTCTTCATGATCTATATTCATAGCAGATGCTCAATTTGTTTCTCTTTCGTAGTGCGAAAATGAATATATCGATTCTCACCTTTTTACGATCATCTCCCGTAATTTTAGATTTGAGTCAAATTTTTTAACCTGATTGGTGCAAGCGATGCTATACAAGAAAATAGTCGTATCACAATAAATATGACCGACTCGGAAGTTTTTAGTGACTTTTTTCATAAATTAAAAAATGAAGTGGTAGCTTTGACCTATATTCATAGCACATGGCCTATTTCCTTCTTTGCCTTGGCGGTGATCGAAAGTGCCAAAATTTGGTAAGTACCTGTTAACAATTTATATGCTTAATTTATTTAAAATTTACTGTCACATACTGTTGGGACTTACTGTATTTAGGGATAATCAGGTTGTGTAAGGAAGTTTTGTATAAACGAACTTCTATATATTTGGTTATACGGCAATTATAAAACGATAGTGAACAGTCTTACATTCTTACATTCTGTCTGATGACTGTCCTTTCTTAAACTCACTTTAACGGTTACTTGTTCGTTAAAAAAAAGGTAACGTACTGCGCATGCGATAGGGGGCGCTCATATATGGAAATAATCTTAAGCCTAATTTTCATTGACTAGCAGACTAAATAAAAAGTAATTAATCTCAACACTCCTCCTTAATTACTTTACTACGTAAATATTTAAAAATTGTGCAAGACAACGGTTTTGTTAAAATGTCCGCTATTTGTTCGGCACTCCTTACATGTTTTAAAGTTATAGTTGATTCTAAATGTTCTTGAATAAATTTTCGTGGAATATCTACATGCTTCTTTCCTTTTGTAATTTTCCCTTCGTGAGTACTTTGTAACATACAGATAGCGGATCTGTTGTCAACATATAGAATAGTAGGTTTGCCTAAGTTGGGAAGACCTAACTCGCTTCCCAATCGTCTTATCCAGCAGATATCATCGATGGAAGACACTGCTGCTCTATATTCAGCTTCGGCCGTAGAATTCGCTACATGACGTTGTTTTTGTGTACACCACACAATAGGACCTCCTCTCAAAATACATACTCCGCTTGTTGACTGACCGGTTACTGAATCTCCTCCATAATCCGAGTCTGTATAAACTATGAGCTTGTCATCTCCATTAAAGAAGATTCCATAACTTTCTGTTCCCCTTACATATTGGAAGACACGTTTCACCATTTTCCAATGACTTATCATTGGTTTACTCATTTGTCGACTGAGATAGTTTACCGCAAAACAGATATCTGGACGACTTATTGTAGCTAAATAAAGTAGACTGCCTATCGCTTCACGTTACTGGTTCAGCTTTTCGAGAGGTTGATCATTAACAAATTTATGTTTATCGGTTAACATACCACGTTCCATCGGAGTGGATGCCGAATTTGCGTTTTCACATCCAAAACGTTTAAGAATTTTCTTGGAATACATAGATTGATTTACAAAAATGTCGTTCGATCTTACTTCAATATTCATGCCCAAATACGACAAACGATTATTTACTGCAGTGTTAAATGTAATTTCGAACTTTTGATTCACATTCCTTAAAATTTTAATTAGTGTTCGTTCGTCTTTTCCTGCAATTATCCCATCATCCACGAATAGAATGATAATAACGCTTTTATCCTTATTATAGTAAACACACGGATCATCGTCAGTGCTTTCAAATCCCAGACTTTTTAAATACGCTGAAATTTTCTCATTCCAATTTTTAGGCGATTGCTTTAAACCATATAAACTTTTAATTAATCGACAAACACGTCCTGAATTATCATCAAATCCTTCTGGTTGATACATATATAAGCTTTCTTCCAATTCACCGTGTAAAAAGGCTGTTTTAACGTCGAATGTCATCAGTTTCATTTTATTTGAGGCGGCAAGACTTAGTAAAAGTCGAATAGATGCATGCCGAGCAACTGGACTAAAAGTTTCAAAATAATCTATGCCTTTTTCTTGTTCACATCCTCGTACTACCAGTCTAGCCTTCAAGACACCGTCGGACTTCTGGCGTAAGACCCATCGACAGGACAGTGGCCTTACATTCTCTGGTAGATCGACTAGTTTCCATGTATTCATTTTAAGCAGGGATTTGCATTCGCTGTGCATTGCTTCATACCAATTTTTATCCTTTAAGGCTTCAGATACAGATATATTTTCTACTTCCGCACTCATTGCAAGGTTGGCCATTCCATCTGTCCACTCTGTTTCATAATCGTTAAATTTTCCAGGCCTTTTTAGATCACGACGACTTCGCAGCTTCATTCCCTTGGCTTGATTTTTGTCTTCGATATTCTCGGTCGTTTCCGAATTTTCACTGTCAGATGACGTTTCAGACTCAAGTGACTCGTACTCTGAATTTACAGACTCGTCTACAAGGGATCAATCTACGTCTTCACTTTGACTTAATGGTACCTGCAGTTCAGTATAATTTAGACTTGATTGGAATTTTTCGTCAAAGATTACATTCTCGGAACTGGCCACATCATTTTTCTCGTTGATGTAGATTCTATAGCTTGGCGAGTCCAAGTCGTAGCCAACGAAAATACCCTTTAACGACTTCTTACCCAGCTTCGTTCGCTTATGATCTGGCAATAGAATATAACAATCGCATCCGAAGGTTCTTAACTTATTTATATCGATCATACGCCCGAACCATAGTTCAGATGGTGTTTTTCCTTCTTGTGAACTGGTACCCGTCTGGTTAATTGTAAAAACTGCATAATTAATTGCTTCAGCCCATAAATTTTCGTTTAGCTTTTTTCAATGTATTGCAGTCCTAGCTGCTTCAACAATCGTGCGCATTTCTCGTTCAATTCTGCCGTTTTGCTCTGGCGTGTATGCATTTGATTTACTATGAAACACTCCTAGATTATCTAACAATTGTTTAGATATCAGAGCGCTTCGAACACTTTGAGTTTCGTCTTTACTTTCATTTAATCTATCTTCCTCCAGACGTAAGAACTCAAAGAGTTTATTTAGATTTTTATCTACACTACTCATGCAGTCCCAAGAAGTTCTGAAGTGATGTAGTTTTGACGGTAGCATGTTTAAAATTCTGGACATAATCCAACTTTCTTTAATTTCTTCGCCTCCAGCCGTTAGTTTGTCTGAGTATTGCTGGATTTGCATACAATTTTCTATGACAGACTTATTTTCATCATACTTATAGCTAAAAAAAGATCTCTGCAAACTTTCAATGGTAATATCTGACTTTTTTTCGTATAACATTTCCAGTTTTTCAAGCATAGAACTTGCAGTCGTACAATTACAGATTTTCTTGGCTATATTACCACTCACATTTAGTCCTATAAGTGTTTGAGCTTCAATGTCCTTTTTCAACCAAGCCTTAACATTGGCGTCCGTCTCTAGCCCATGCGGTCTAACCTCACTTCCGGTCGCTACTAGAAATAAATCTTTCGTTTTCAGTGTTAGATTCAGTTTGTACCTCCACGACTCATAATTTACTTCGCCTTGAATGTCTTCAGTTAGATTTTCTAGTTGCGATCTGACTGTATCCATGCTTGGATGGTTAACTTTCCAGGCGTTCGTTAATTTTACTTTCAAGAAAAAACTCTCACATAACCTGAATTACTGACTGGGCCCAAAACCTGTTGGGACTTACTGTATTTAGGGATAATCATGTTGTGTAAGGAAGTTTTGTATAAACGAACTTCTATATATTTGGTTATACGGAAATTATAAAACGATAGTGAACAGTCTTACATTCTTACATTCCGTCTGATGACTGTCCTTTCTTAAACTCACTTTAACGGTTACTTGTTCGTTAAAAAAAAGGTAACGTACTGCGCATGCGATAGGGCGCGCTCATATATGGAAATAATCTTAAGCCTAATTTTCATTGACTAGCAGACTAAATAAAAAGTAATTAATCTCAACACATACAATGAGCTTACCGTAATATTACACATATGTGGCCAAATATCTTATTTGACTAAATTATCGAAAAAGTAGAAAAATCATAATATATATTTAAATAATTCGAATTTCTTTCTCATTTCAGGTGATGGAAGCTCTAGAATATGTAGACGAGAGGATATCTTTACTATTAGAGACAGGTTAACCTATTTCTGCTGAATCCATGACAACGTAAGCTGGTTATTTGACAGCTGCTATGACCTGGTCTGTACAAGGTAAATTTACATATTTAACTTGACTTTAAACATCTTTTATAATAGAAAAAGTTGAAAAATCAGAATATATATTTAAATAATTCTAATTTCTTTTCATTTCAGGTGATGGAAGCTCTAGAATATGTAGACGAGAGGATATTTTTACTATTAGATGCCTGGTTAACCTATTTCAAATGACTACATGACAACGTAAGCTGGTTATTTAGTAGCAGCTATGACCTGGTCTGTACAAGGTAAATTTACACATTTTACTGGACTATGAACGACTTTTATAATAGAAAAAGTTGGAAAATCAGTAAATATAATTAAATAATTCTAATTTATTTCTCATTTCCGGTGATGGAATCCATAGAATATGTAGGCGAGAGGATATCTTTAATATTAGAGGAAGGTTAACCTATTTCTGATGAATACATGACAACGTAAGCTGGTTATTTGACAGCTGCTATGACCTGGTCTGTACAAGGTAAATTTACACATTTTACTGGACTATGAACGACTTTTATAATAGAAAAAGTTGGAAAATCAGTAAATATAATTAAATAATTCTAATTTATTTCTCATTTCAGGTGATGGAATCCATAGAATATGTAGACGAGAGGATATCCTTAATATTAGAGGCCTGGTTAACCTATTTCTGATGAATACATGACAACGTAAGCTGGTTATTTGACAGCTGCTGTGACCTGGTCTGTACAAGGTAAATTTACACATTTTAATGGACTATGAACGACTTTTATAATAGAAAAAGTTGGAAAATCAGTAAATATAATTAAATAATTCTAATTTATTTCTCATTTCAGGTGATGGAATCCATGGAATATGTAGACGAGAGGATATCTTTAATATTAGAGGCCTGGTTAACCTTTTTCTATGAATCAATGTTTATTTATCAATGTTTCTATTATCAATGTTTCAATTAATAAACTATTTCGACATGATATAAACTGACCAGTCATTTCCAAATTACCTTATAACTGTACCATATTATATAATATTAAAAATCTGATAAATGTTTTAATTAATAAACTATGTCGACATTATGAAAACTGTACATTATCTTCTGAAAACTTCCTTATTAATCTCCAATATTATATAAATATTGAAAATATATTATTTAGCAGCTGTTATGACATATAGAATGAATTTTTTTATGAATAATTGTATTACCAATGTTTCAATTAATAAACTATTTCGACATCATATAAACTGACCAGTCATTTCCAAATTACCTTATAACTGTACCATATTATATAATATTAAAAATCTGATAAATGTTTTAATTAATAAACTATTTAGACATTATGAAAACTGAGCATTATTTTCTGAAAACGTCCTTATTAATCTCCAATATTATATAAATGTTGAAAATATATTGTTTAGAAAGTTCCACATAAAGTTAGAAGTAGACTAAAGTTATTTAAGAAGACGTTTCCACGTACACCACACATACGTAAAATGAGTTAGCCTTGTATACGAAGCGTAAATGTAAAAGGTATCAAGAAGGTTAATATTTACGGCGCTACACTCGTCAAATAATCTCGTCAAATATAATATTAATTTAGGTTCTACCAATATTTCGAGTAAAGTATAACAGGATTAGTTATATGAGGTTAAGCTGTCAAAAAGTTGTCGGACAATTTATAAAAAAACAAATTCGTAAGATATGTGCCGGGAATCGAACTTGCGACCTCGAAAACATCAGGCAGACACGCTACCATCTCGGCTACTAGTTGACTTGATACACTATAGCGCTTTTCTATATGTAAGTATCATTACAGACTAACGGCAGTTAGGCCTGTCCGTCGCAAAAAATCGGACTAACGCCGGTGGTATATTTACAGCAAAATCGTAAATTTGAAGGGAAGGGGAAACCTTAAATTGCTAATATCTCATCGACGCGAAGTGCTAGATAATTTTGGTTTGTTTCATCGCAATCCTGGAACTTTTTCTTTTTCGTTGATATATAATTTATTAGGATTGCGGCTTCCAATAAGTTAATAATCTAATTTATGTGTTTTTAAATTTTATGTAATATCAATTTTATCAGTCTTTTTTTTCCGACCTTTTTCGTTAACATTGCGAGTATATCTATATATATCGAATTTTGTCCAGTTTCCTAAATTCGCCGTTAGTAAAGCCAGTGGAGTTAGCGTCGATATCAGGTGGAAATCTAGCTAGCGCTGGAATGTTTGACATGTCGATATTCTTAACCTATCACATTTTATTTATTTATTGTACCCGTCGGTATTATCATAATCTCCCTTGTCTATAGAAACGTAGAGAACATGTGTAGTTAGAAGGGATAATTAAGGAAGGGAGTAGACTTCTATCTCATTAATTGAGAACGTGGTTAATTCTATCGAAGTTTTTAGATAACAAGAAGTTGCTAATTTTTCGTTATAACGTCCTTCACACGCAGGAGTCGTCCTTCACACCAGCTTACAGGGTAGTGGTTATCAAGCAGGTTAGAAACACGTACTTACTAATTTTAATCCCATTCGACATATTAATAAAGATATGAACTAACTATTCCTTATGTAATCATTTTTCAGATAATTTTAATTTTTTACTTCATTAGAAGATTCGAATTAGTAATAAGTAAAATTCGCTGTGTGTAAACGTATAGATGAGTTCATTTGGTTACGTTCCGAGAGTTTCTCAGAGCGGAGCGAACTATCATATCTTCGTAGACGTTTTTATGAATAATATTGCAACAAGTCTGAATGTATACCACATCTGTTATGTACTTTTTCGGTAAATTTTTCCATCATTGTACATCTATTCCATCGATTATATACATTGTAATATAATATATCATGTCCTCTAGTTAACCTGGTACCCTCGAAAAAAGTCGTAGTATACGACCGGAACGTCGGCAATCTTCCTCGAAATGCATAATTTTCATTTGGAATCGCATGGATTTCTTTGCTCTAAAAGCATTCAATTTCGGATCCCTAAGAGTTTTCTAGTGAGTACGCACTCAAGAACACTATTAAGTATGAAAGTAGCTCAAAAATCGCCAAAGATCGTCAAATGGAGCTTAGATATGTACTTTTCTTGGAGAGACAATAGAAAATAATAACATCATAGTCTACGTATGTAGAAAAATAAATAACAATAGGAATGTTACGTGGGCCGTCGCTGTAATTTATATTTGCTCTTATTTTTAAATTGAAACAAGAATTTTTTATTATAACACAATTATGTAAAATCATACACAAATAACATTAAAAATGTAAAGTGGGCCGTCGCTGTAGTTAATATAAACAATAAATCGTGCTTTTTCTTGCTACATAAAGATATTAAATCAATGATGCGTCGCATCTTTATTAATAACTTTTTATCAAATATCTATAATTTCAATTTCCATATTGGTTCTTTAGACCCATGTTAAACATTGTTGACTTCATAAATTACACATTCTCCTTCAAACAATTTTACTAAAATAACAATCTCTGTAAAAAACCTTGTACAAAGTACGCGACGGCCCGCTTTTTTTCGAAAAATGAAAAAATACAACCTGGCAATCGGCGAAGCCTACTTTTTCGTATTTAAGAATTGAATGAATGGAAGCATGGGGTGGAGCAACTCTAGCGCAGGAAAATGAACTATGTACTTGATTCAGGTTATTATACGGTTATTTATGAACTAGGAAACAATACAAATTAAATAAATTCATTAAAATGTTTAATAAATTAAATATTATTATAAATGCACCGATTGGTTTAAATTTTAGATTAAAGATTAGTAAAATAAATTTTTGTATCCCTACTGTATCTAGATAAACAATTTTCAAAAATTATCTAAAAATTGTATATGGATAACCTTCGAAAAATTAGAATTATATATTATCTATACCATCATGTTAAATATTGTTCCTGAAAATAAAAATATTATATTACATTTAACGTTTACGAAGAAAGCGGGCCGTCGCGTACTTTGTACAAGGTTTTTTACAGAGATTGTTATTTTAGTAAAATTGTTTGAAGGAGAATGTGTAATTTATGAAGTCAACAATGTTTAACATGGGTCTAAAGAACCAATATGGAAATTGAAATTATAGATATTTGATAAAAAGTTATTAATAAAGATGCGACGCATCATTGATTTAATATCTTTATGTAGCAAGAAAAAGCACGATTTATTGTTTATATTAACTACAGCGACGGCCCACTTTACATTTTTAATGTTGTTTGTGTATGATTTTACATAATTTTGTTATAATAAAAAATCCTTGTTTCAATTTAAAAATAAGAGCAATTATAAATTACAGCGACGGCCCACGTAACATTCCTATCGTTTTTTATTTTTCTACATACGTAGACTATGATGTTATTATTTTCTATTGTCTGTCCAAGAAAAGTACATACCTAAGCTCCATTTGACGATCTTTGGCGATTTTTGAGCTACTTTTATACTTAATAGTGTTCTTGAGTGCGTACTCTCTAGAAAACTCTTAGGGATCCGAAATTGAATGCGATAATTATTTACTTTAGCGATTCCTTACCGATTTTGATGACCTTGAAATATGTTGTCAAGGTCAATATTCTGAACAACTTTTCTTTATACATCTTACCGCCGGTCGGTCTTAGTTTCCGAGTTATGCGCAAAAATATATTTTTATAACCCAGACCCAACCCAGATACAAACCAGCGAAAAATATCATTCATTGTGGCTGGGTTGGGTCTGGGTTGAAAATAAAAAGATGATTTAAATTAAAGGTATTAAATATACACATTACCAAAAAAGACCCAACCCAGACCCAACCCAGACAGTGGGGCACATACTCAACATATAGAACGTTGTTGGCGTGAAACTAGAGCCAACATTCCACGATATGGAACAAAAAAAGAACACTATGTGGGATATCTAGGTGAATTTTTGTTTCGCCGGCAACACGACTTCAGTACAAGAATAGTTGCATTTTTTGACATAATGGCTGACATTTTTCCAATTTCACGTTAATGCAATTATGATGCAGCTCTAACAAAATGTTAAATAATATGTATTAAATTAAAAATATGTATTAAATAAAAAATATGTAACAAGAAATTAAAAATATATTTTTGCGCATAACTCGGAAACTAAGACCGACCGGCGGTAAGATGTATAAAGAAAAGTTGTTCAGAATATTGACCTTGACAACATATTTCAAGGTCATCAAAATCGGTGAGGAATCACTAAAGTAAATAATTACCAATAATATTTTTCAGACGCTTGATTCTTGGACTCTATCTACTCTTGGAATGAATTTAACAGAAGATCTTTAACAATGAATACAGTTGACATGGTAATTCTTTCATTTCTCTGCTACAACTAATATATAGATTAAAAGTTACTATTAAAGATATTAATGTTTTTATTCTGTTTCAGTATTCTACTTAGCTTTGATCAAATACATGCTTGCAATAAAAGGAAGGTAACTTTTTTTGATATTATACAGTTCTATGATTTCATTCACCTTTAACATAATAATATTTTTCAGACGCTTGGTTCTTGGATTCTATCTACTCTTGGAATAAATTTAACAGAAGATCTTTAACAATGAATACAGTTGACATGGTAATTCTTTCATTTCTCTGCTACAACAAATATATAGATTAAAAGTTACTATTAAAGATATTAATGTTTGTATTCTGTTTCAGTATTCTACTTAGCTTTGATCAAGTATATGCTTGAAATAAAAGGAAGGTACCTTTTTTTGATATTATACAGTTCTATGATTTCATTCACCTTTAACCTAATAATATTTTTCAGATATTTTTCAGACGCTTGGTTCTTGGATTCTATCTACTTTCGGAATGAATTTAACAGAAGATCTTTAACAATGAATACAGTTGACATGGTAATTCTTTCATTTCTCTGCTACAACAAATATATAGATTAAAAGTTACTATTAAAGATATTAATGTTTTTATTCTGTTTCAGTATTCTACTTAGCTTTGATCAAATATATGCTTGAAATAAAAGGAAGGTAGCTTTTTTTGATATTATACAGTTCTATGATTTCATTCACCTTTAACCTAATAATATTTTTCAGACGCTTGGTTCTTGGATTCTATCTACTCTTGGAAGTAGATAGAACTAGAATATAGAGTAATTCTTTCATTTCTCTGCTACAACAAATATATAGATTAAAAGTTACTATTAAAGATATTAATGTTTTTATTCTGTTTCAGCATTCTACTTAGCTCGGATCAAAAATATGCTTGAAATAAAAGGAAGGTAACTTTTTTTGATATTATACAGTTCTATGATTTCATTCACCTTTAACCTAATAATATTTTTGAGACGCTTGGTTCTTGGATTCTATCTACTCTTGGAATGAATTTAACAGAAGATCTTTAACAATGAATACAGTTGACATGGTAATTCTTTCATTTCTCTGCTACAACAAATATATAGATTAAAAGTTACTATTAAAGATATTAATGTTTTTATTCTGTTTCAGTATTCTACTTAGCTTTGATCAAGTATATGCTTGAAATAAAAGGAAGGTAGCTTTTTTTGATATTATACAGTTCTATGATTTCATTCACCTTTAACCTAATAATATTTTTCAGACGCTTGGTTCTTGGATTCTATCTACTCTTGGAATGAATTTAACAGAAGATCTTTAACAATGAATACAGTTGACATGGTAATTCTTTCATTTCTCTGCTACAACTAATATACAGGGTGTCCCGTTTCAACACTCAAAGCGGAAAACGGCAGATAGACTGGACCAATCTAAACAGAAATATCGAAAAATATTTAGGTAAATTCGGTCTAGTTAACGAGTTATTAATTAACAACGATCGGCCATTCACGGAGAGCCAGAAGCTATCGACGGCTTGGGACGTCCCCTTCAATCTCGGTAGTATGTAACGGAGAAAGCAATGGGAGGAGTAATCAACAACAAATAGTAACGCGCAGCGGCACGTAATGCCGTCTATCACTGTTTACTGTGAGTACCTCTCTTTCTTTTTCTTACCTAATAGCATCATATCATTTATTTCACGCGTGCGAGGGAGAAGTAGTGTAAGAAAGAGAGAAAGAGAGTCAGCGCGAGCCTCCTGCGTACGGAGGTGTCGCACGGCGAGAAAGAAGGAGAGAGAAAGAGCTACTCACTGTAAACAGTGACGGGCGGATCGACGCGCGCTACAGCTCTTTCTCTCTCTTTCTTTCTCTTTCTTTCTCGCCGTGCGACACCTCCATACGCAAGAGGCTCGCGCATTGACCTTCGCTCGCTCTTTCTCTATTTCTTTCTCCCCGACTCTTTTTCTACGACACTACCTGACGCTGAATGCTCGCGCTGACTCTCTTTCTCTCCTTCTTTCACTACTTCTCCCTCGCACGCGTGAAATAAATGATATGATGCTATTGGGTAAGAAAAAGAAAGAGAGGTACTCACAGTAAACAGTGATAGACGGCATTACGTGCCGCTGCGCGTTACTATTTGTTGTTGATTACTCCTCCCATTGCTTTCTCCGTTACATACTACCGAGATTGAAGGGGACGTCCCAAGCCGTCGATAGCTTCTGGCTCTCCGTGAATGGCCGATCGTTGTTAATTAATAACTCGTTAACTAGACCGAATTTACCTAAATATTTTTAGATTTTTCTGTTTAGATTGGTCCAGTCTATCTGCCGTTTTCCGCTTTGAGTGTTGAAACGGGACACCCTGTATAGATTAAAAGTTACTATTAAAGATATTAATGTTTTTATTCTGTTTCAGCATTCTACTTAGCTTGGATCAAAAATATGCTTGAAATAAAAGGAAGGTAACTTTTTTTGATATTATACAGTTCTATGATTTCATTCACCTTTAACATAATAATATTTTTCAGACGCTTGATTCTTGGACTCTATCTACTCTTGGAATGAATTTAACAGAAGATCTTTAACAATGAATACAGTTGACATGGTAATTCTTTCATTTCTCTGCTACAACAAATATATAGATTAAAAGTTACTATTAAAGATATTAATGTTTTTATTCTGTTTCAGTATTCTACTTAGCTTTGATCAAATATATGCTTGAAATAAAAGGAAGGTAGCTTTTTTTGATATTATACAGTTCTATGATTTCATTCACCTTTAACCTAATAATATTTTTCAGACGCTTGGTTCTTGGATTCTATCTACTCTTGGAATGAATTTAACAGAAGATCTTTAACAATGAATACAGTTGACATGGTAATTCTTTCATTTCTCTGCTACAACAAATATATAGATTAAAAGTTACTATTAAAGATATTAATGTTTTTATTCTGTTTCAGTATTCTACTTAGCTTTGATCAAATATATGCTTGAAATAAAAGGAAGGTAACTTTTTTTGATATTATACAGTTCTATGATTTCATTCACCTTTAACCTAATAATATTTTTCAGACGCTTGGTTCTTGGATTCTATCTACTCTTGGAAGTAGATAGAACTAGAATATAGAGTAATTCTTTCATTTCTCTGCTACAACAAATATATAGATTAAAAGTTACTATTAAAGATATTAATGTTTTTATTCTGTTTCAGCATTCTACTTAGCTCGGATCAAAAATATGCTTGAAATAAAAGGAAGGTAACTTTTTTTGATATTATACAGTTCTATGATTTCATTCACCTTTAACCTAATAATATTTTTGAGACGCTTGGTTCTTGGATTCTATCTACTCTTGGAATGAATTTAACAGAAGATCTTTAACAATGAATACAGTTGACATGGTAATTCTTTCATTTCTCTGCTACAACAAATATATAGATTAAAAGTTACTATTAAAGATATTAATGTTTTTATTCTGTTTCAGTATTCTACTTAGCTTTGATCAAGTATATGCTTGAAATAAAAGGAAGGTAGCTTTTTTTGATATTATACAGTTCTATGATTTCATTCACCTTTAACCTAATAATATTTTTCAGACGCTTGGTTCTTGGATTCTATCTACTCTTGGAATGAATTTAACAGAAGATCTTTAACAATGAATACAGTTGACATGGTAATTCTTTCATTTCTCTGCTACAACTAATATACAGGGTGTCCCGTTTCAACACTCAAAGCGGAAAACGGCAGATAGACTGGACCAATCTAAACAGAAATATCGAAAAATATTTAGGTAAATTCGGTCTAGTTAACGAGTTATTAATTAACAACGATCGGCCATTCACGGAGAGCCAGAAGCTATCGACGGCTTGGGACGTCCCCTTCAATCTCGGTAGTATGTAACGGAGAAAGCAATGGGAGGAGTAATCAACAACAAATAGTAACGCGCAGCGGCACGTAATGCCGTCTATCACTGTTTACTGTGAGTACCTCTCTTTCTTTTTCTTACCTAATAGCATCATATCATTTATTTCACGCGTGCGAGGGAGAAGTAGTGTAAGAAAGAGAGAAAGAGAGTCAGCGCGAGCCTCCTGCGTACGGAGGTGTCGCACGGCGAGAAAGAAGGAGAGAGAAAGAGCTACTCACTGTAAACAGTGACGGGCGGATCGACGCGCGCTACAGCTCTTTCTCTCTCTTTCTTTCTCTTTCTTTCTCGCCGTGCGACACCTCCATACGCAAGAGGCTCGCGCATTGACCTTCGCTCGCTCTTTCTCTATTTCTTTCTCCCCGACTCTTTTTCTACGACACTACCTGACGCTGAATGCTCGCGCTGACTCTCTTTCTCTCCTTCTTTCACTACTTCTCCCTCGCACGCGTGAAATAAATGATATGATGCTATTGGGTAAGAAAAAGAAAGAGAGGTACTCACAGTAAACAGTGATAGACGGCATTACGTGCCGCTGCGCGTTACTATTTGTTGTTGATTACTCCTCCCATTGCTTTCTCCGTTACATACTACCGAGATTGAAGGGGACGTCCCAAGCCGTCGATAGCTTCTGGCTCTCCGTGAATGGCCGATCGTTGTTAATTAATAACTCGTTAACTAGACCGAATTTACCTAAATATTTTTAGATTTTTCTGTTTAGATTGGTCCAGTCTATCTGCCGTTTTCCGCTTTGAGTGTTGAAACGGGACACCCTGTATAGATTAAAAGTTACTATTAAAGATATTAATGTTTTTATTCTGTTTCAGCATTCTACTTAGCTTGGATCAAAAATATGCTTGAAATAAAAGGAAGGTAACTTTTTTTGATATTATACAGTTCTATGATTTCATTCACCTTTAACATAATAATATTTTTCAGACGCTTGATTCTTGGACTCTATCTACTCTTGGAATGAATTTAACAGAAGATCTTTAACAATGAATACAGTTGACATGGTAATTCTTTCATTTCTCTGCTACAACAAATATATAGATTAAAAGTTACTATTAAAGATATTAATGTTTTTATTCTGTTTCAGTATTCTACTTAGCTTTGATCAAATATATGCTTGAAATAAAAGGAAGGTAGCTTTTTTTGATATTATACAGTTCTATGATTTCATTCACCTTTAACCTAATAATATTTTTCAGACGCTTGGTTCTTGGATTCTATCTACTCTTGGAATGAATTTAACAGAAGATCTTTAACAATGAATACAGTTGACATGGTAATTCTTTCATTTCTCTGCTACAACAAATATATAGATTAAAAGTTACTATTAAAGATATTAATGTTTTTATTCTGTTTCAGTATTCTACTTAGCTTTGATCAAATATATGCTTGAAATAAAAGGAAGGTAACTTTTTTTGATATTATACAGTTCTATGATTTCATTCGCCTTTAACATAATAATATTTTTCAGACGCTTGATTCTTGGACTCTATCTACTCTTGGAATGAATTTAACAGAAGATCTTTAACAATGAATACAGTTGACATGGTAATTCTTTCATTTCTCTGCTACAACAAATATATAGATTAAAAGTTACTATTAAAGATATTAATGTTTTTATTCTGTTTCAGTATTCTACTTAGCTTGGATCAAAAATATGCTTGAAATAAAAGGAAGGTAACTTTTTTTGATATTATACAGGGTTTATTCGACCATATAGTCAATCGGGATTCCATGTGTATCCAGCAATAAATTGAGTCGAAATAAGTCATAAAAGTTAACATAAGCCAGGTTAGTGAACGAGTTATTAATTATTAAAGATAGGGCGAAAAAGCGGTATGCGGCGAGCCGCGGCCATGCTATTCTGATGGCGAGACGCTAGAAGAAAGAAAGAAAGGAAGGGAGAGAGAGAGAGTCCGTGTGAGTCGCCAATGTAAGGTAGCGCCGTGGAGTAAAGGAAGAGAGAGAAAGAACGAAAGAGGAAGGAAGAGCGAAAGTAAACAATTCGATGCTCGACCGTTTCGCCCGCCGCTCTCCTCGCCGCTCGCCATCAGATTAGCATGGCCGTGGCTCGCCGCCTACCGCTTTTTCGCCCTATCTTTAATAATTAATAACTCATTAACTAACCTGGCTTATGTTAACTTTTATGACTTATTTCGATTCAATTTATTGCTGGCTACACGTGGAATCCCGATTGACTATATGGTCGAATACACCCTGTATACAGTTCTATGATTTCATTTACCTTTAACATAATAATATTTTTTAGACTCTTGGTTCTTGGATTCTATCTAATTTAATAGAGGACCTTTAACAATGTATACAGTTTTCATGGTAATTCTTTCATTTCTCTGCTACAACAAATATACATATTAAACGTTATTATTAAAGATATTAATGTTTTTATTCTGTTTCAGTGTACTACTTAGCTTTGGTCAAAAATTTGTTTGAAAGGTGTTGAAATAATGTTGTAATATTGTTATAATAGTGAATTTATTGATAATACACTGGGTATAATAATACTGGTGATGCTCACTTAAGAGCTAACGAACAAGTGAAGGAATATTCTCGCACGTGGCCACGCTCTCTCCCACAAACCTTAGGGCTCGTCTCTAACGCATTAAACGTCGCATGTAATTGTCTATTTTCAACACTCCGCCTCAATTTCATACGACATACTATAGCACCCATAAAGAACAAAATAAAGTATTTCTATAATCTAATTACATTCTTTCATACCTAACTCTATTCTTAATTTAACAAACTTGTCCCTGGTTAAAGACTTCGTTAAAATGTTTGCAGTTTGATTTTCCGTTGCTATATATTCCACTTTGATTTCCTTGCTATTGCAAACATCTTTGACAAAATTATATTTTATATCAACATGTTTTAACCGCTTATGTTCCCATTTAACTAATGAAGCAATGCAGGATTGATTATCCTCATAAATTTTCATCGGCACTTCCATGTTGCTTCCAAATATCTTAAGTAGATTTTTGAACCACAGATATTCCGTAACGCAGCTGGCCAGTGATATGAATTCCGCCTCTGTTGAAGATAGAGCTACGGTGCTCTGCTTCTTGGATGCCCAACAGATTGTATTTCCATACAGTTTAAACAAATATCCTGACGTGGACTTCCTGTCTAAATCATTCGCCCAATCTGCATCGGCATATGCACATAAAGGACTTTCTCCTTTATATTGATCCTTTTTATAAAATAATCCTAAATTTAAAGTTCCTTTTATGTATCGCAGTACTCTTTTCAATCCCTTCCAATGCCATTCCTTTGGATCTGACTGAAACCAATTAAAATAATTAACTGCATAACATAAATCCGGTCTAGTTGTTTGAGTTACGTAAAGTAAACACCCAATTAGTTCCCTGTAAGGCACTTCTTCTTTTAAACATAAGTTCTCAATACTATCTTTATAATTGACTTCCATAGGTGTACCTATAGGTTTACACTCTCTCATGTTAAACCTTGACAACAATCTTTCCATATAACAAACTTGACTTAAAAATATTCTCTCTTTACATCTGGATACTTTAATTCCCAGAAACGAATTCACATTTCCTAAGTCTTTCATTTTAAACCTTTTCTTTAAAAATACCTTCACTTTTTCAATTTTTACACTATTGTTTCCTGCTATGATTATATCATCCACATAAGGTAATATATATAACTTGACATTTTCCTCTGTAAAAATATATAAACATTTGTCTGCTGCCGTAGAAGTAAAACCTAGTCCTCTTATGAACTTGTCAAATGTCAAATTCCAAGCACGTGATGCTTGTTTCAAACCATACATGGCTTTGTTCAATTTACCCACCATATCTGGTTCATTTTTAAAATCTTTGGGTAATTTAATATAGATATCTTCATCCAAGTTTCCATGTAGAAAAGCATTTTTGACATCTAGCTGACACATTAATAAGTTTTCTTCATTTATGATTGCGAATAAAATTCTCAATGTTGTTAAACGAGCTACTGGAGCATAAGTTTCATCATAGTCGAAACCTTTCTTTTGAGCATACCCTCTAATAACCAATCTAGCTTTAAAATTATTAGCAATGCCTGAATCGTCTCGTTTAACCTTAAAAACTCATTTAGTATCTATTGCTCTTTTTCCTGGAGGCAATTTACACATGGACCAAGTTTCATTTTGCATGATTGCCTTTATCTCTTCTTGAACTGCTTCAATCCACTCCTCCTTATCATTTCGTAGAAAAATATCATCATAAGTTTCTGGTACATCGTCGACAAAAGTTTCTGCATTCAAAGCAAGTACAGCATAGTCTGTCATCCAGACTGGTTCCCTTCTGTCACGACTACTTCTTCGAATTTGTTCTATATGTTTTCCAGAAGAATCATTCTTCATTTCTTTAATCATATTTTCAGATTCTTCTGCTGATTCATAATTTTCCGATGAAGGAATGCTTTCTTCATATGTATCATTTATCATTTCCTCAGTCTGAGCCTGGATCATAGGCATCCAGCCATCATTTGGTAATTCAAAACGAGTCTCATCAAACTTCACATCTCTGCCAAGAATTATACGTTTATCTTCTGGACTCCAAATCTTGTACCCGTTAACACAATATCCAACCATGAAACCCTTCTTTATTCTAGAGTCGAACTTTCCTGCAACAAGTTCCTTAGGAATATGTAGATAAGCCAGACAACCAAACACCTTCAGCTTTTGCATGTTAGGCTTCATTCCATACCACATGGTAGCGGGAACTCCTTCTTTCAAAGCAGTAGTTGTCATCTTATTGATCAGATACACAGCAGTTAGTACGGCTTCCGTCCAAAATTCTTTTCCTAGTTTGCTATTCAACAGCAAACATCTGGCTTTTTCACAAATATTTCTATTCATCCTCTCGGCCACTCCATTTTGTTGTGGTGTATATCTAATGGTTGGTTCATATTGGATTCCCTTTTCCTTAAGAAATACTTTCATCTCGTTAGACAAATACTCTCTGCCATTATTACAGCGCAATCTACTTATTTTTACGTTCCAATGTGCTGTTGCCATGGCTTCATATGTTTTAAAAAAGGCATAAACATCTGATTTATTTTCCATCGCATAAACAACGGTGAAATGCGTATAGTCGTCTATGAAAGTCACAATGTATATCTTCCCATCATATAAGATCGGACTAATCGGTCCCATTACATCACTGTGAACAAGCTGTAATGCTCTTGTTGCTCTAGTACGATGTTCATTGTGTGGCAATTTCGTTTGTTTGCCTTCTACGCATATGCTGCATGTTCCTAGTGGTTGCGATGTATCCTGGATTTCCAACCCTTCAACATATTTTGGCAAACACTTTATAGCTTCATAGTTGCTGTGTCCCAGCCTTTTGTGCCATGTGTCAATAGTTTGACTTACAAGCGCTGTGACCGAACTTGAATGAAAATTCAATGTATATAATTCCATTTCATTTATTTCCGCTATAGCTAGGACTTTATTATTTATTTCAATCTTCCCTTTACCATTTTCAAAAATCACGCGAAAACCACCCATTTCTAGTTTACGTACTGATAAAAGGTTATGTACTAAACCCGGAACTTTTAAAATATTCTTAATCTTAATGTCTATTTGTTTTCCATTAACAATACTTAATACATTAATCTCACCATATTCTTTGGCATACAGAATTGTACCTGACTTGGCAACCTTAATACTGATACGTTTTGGTAAATTTTTAATATTTTCTAAATTTGCTTTTTCATTAGCTAAATATTCGGTCGCACCCGAATCTAAAATCCAACCTGTTGCATTATCGTTCATTGCCGAAAAACAATACGCAGAGCCATCTGTAACGATTGTTTTGTTTGGACATGCTGCTGAATTGGCAGAATTTCCGGTGTCTTTCCGGCTCGTTTGACCTTGACGCTTCTCACAATTAGCACGCATATGTCCTTTTTCGCCACAATTGTAACATTTATAATTAAATTTCTGTTCTCCGCCTGAAGCAGGTTTCGTTTTAACTTCGCTCGTTTTCCGATTTATTTTATTCGATTGTGCATTAAAAACATTGAACTT
Organism: Ancistrocerus nigricornis; assembly: GCA_916049575.1. Lineage (NCBI taxonomy): Eukaryota > Metazoa > Arthropoda > Insecta > Hymenoptera > Vespidae > Ancistrocerus > Ancistrocerus nigricornis. Next base: position 14,960,741 of record OU696667.1, on the reverse strand, counting down.
TTCTGAGTCAACTATTTTTTCTTTGTTCCTATCGACTCGTTTCGTTTCCTGATCCAACAATCTACTCTTGACAAAACTGATCGTCAAATCTTTAATCGAAAGCGTCTCAATCGCCGTTACTACACTTTCATATTCTTGAGGCATTGTTAACAACAAATGACATACAGCGTCTGTATCCTCAACTGTCGCACCGGTCGCTTTCAAATCTCTCACTAATTTGTCAAAAATCAAGAAGTGACTAGCTAAATTTTCTTTGACCGGGTTAAACTTCATCAACAAAAGCTTCTTTCTCAAATATAATTGACTTGCTATACTTTTCCGTTCAAATGTACTACATAAAGCCTTCCAAATTTGAAATGCGCTTTCTTTGTCCTTAACATATTCCAAGTGACTGTCCGCGATTCGTTGGATAATTTGCGACCGACATTTTTTGTCTCGCTTACTTACATCTTTCAGGCGTTTCTCTTTTTCCACCCTTTCCGCTGAAGTGTCCTTCTCAGCAAATACCACCATTTCCGTGTATTCCTTATCAATAAATTCTGTTAATTCCAATTCGTTCAATAGCGTTTCTATTCTGAATTTCCAATTTCCGAAATTCGTTCCATCGAACAAAGGAATGCGATACTTCGTTTCCGTATCTTCCGACATTATTATAAAACTTACAAAACTTATAAAAACTTACAAAAAGTATTTTATAATGGACGAGATTAGCTTTCTGGGCCCATAACCTGTTGAAATAATGTTGTAATATTGTTATAATACTGAATTTATTGATAATACACTGGGTATAATAATACTGGTGATGCTCACTTAAGAGCTAACGAACAAGTGAAGGAATATTCTCGCACGTGGCCACGCTCTCTCCCACAAACCTTAGGGCTCGTCCCTAACGCATTAAACGTCGCATGTAATTGTCTATTTTCAACAAAAGGCAAGTAACTTCTTTGAATACTACATACAGTTCTATGATTATGTTTATCTTTAACGAAATAATATTTTTCAGGGTCATGAAGATATCTCATAAGAAATCAACTGGGGCCAGAACTAATGATTTAATGAAGTAGGATTAATTGGATTGAATAATAAAATTTTGTAATAAAATAAAAACATTTTGATTGTAATTATCCCTAAAAAGACAAAATATTGTATATAATTAGATAAAAATATTAAAAATGTAGGGATAGGGTGTCAAATAATAATGATATATCATAATAATAATTGTAATAATTGATCATAATAATAATTGTAATAATTGATCATAATAATGATTGTAAACTAATTTTGTTCGTTCTGTCAAAAAAATAAATTCTTAAATTGTTACCTGTAACCAGATTATTATAATAAAATGAAAAACATTCAATTTATATATTTATTTAACATATGCCTTTTTAAAAATACTTAATTCCTTTTATTTTATAATCGCACATTTGTTACATTTTTAAACATGGAACTAGATACTACAGTAGCATATCTCTTGAAAATGATCCAGAATTACATACTGCAATTAAGTTAGCAACTGTTTTCCAAAAATCCATGCGTTGATTTTTTTAGTTTCTGCAAAAAGTCGTGTTAGGTTCATATAAAATTAAATAGATACAACTAAAAATATTATCTCCACATAAATTTAAAGTCCAAACCTTTCAATGTACTCTCGAAATATACCACCAAAAGTATCTTCAAAACAATTACAATGTAAACTGTTATTATTGTTAAAGATCTTCTATTAAATTCATTCCAAGAGTCGACAGAATTCAAGAACCAAGAGTCTAAAAAATATTATTATGTTAAAGGTAAATGAAATCATAGAACTGTATGTAATATCAAAAAAAGTTACCTTCCTTTTATTTCAAGCATATATTTGATCAAAGCTAAGTAGAATACTGAAACGGAATAAAAACATTAATATCTTTAATAGTAACTTTTAATCTATATATTTGTTGTAGCAGAGAAATGAAAGAATTACCATGTCAACTGTATTCATTGTTAAAAATCTTCTGTTAAATTCATTCCAAGAGTAGATAGAATCCAAAAACCAAGCGTCTGATAAATATTATTATGTTAAAGGTGAATGAAGTCATAGAACTGTATATAATATGAAAAGAAGTTACTTTCCTGGTAAGCATATTTTCTTCTAAAACGAAGTAGTCCACTGAAACAGAATAAAAACATCAATATCTTTAATAATAACGTTTAATATATATATTTGTTGTAGCGGAGAAATGAAACAGTTACCATGTATTACTGAAGTACAATCTTGGCCTTCGAAATGGCAACTGCATACAAATCTTAATTTGTTCAATTCCTCTATCGGTCGATAAGCAAAGTCTTCCACTCCTAAGTTTTGTACCCAGGTTTGCATCTGTATCACAAAATGTATTCATTTAAAGAATGTCTGAACTATTTTGATATTTAAATTACTTACTCTGTATTATACTAATTGATATGTTGTAAATGATAAGGTTATAGACATTTTTAGTCACTTACCTTGACGGATTCATCAGAAATTTAAAAAAACTGCATTCTGCTGATCGCTTATTATGTTCACAATAAGGCACGTAACATTTTCTTGCGTGAACCATGATTTTTCTCTTCTAAAATATACCAGACAAAAATTCACTCTTACTCGATTTAAATTACATTGCTGATACTTCGACGATCGCGCACATTTTCGACTCTCGCGGGCGATTGGTCGAAACGGTCACATTCACTGAGCGCCTCAGCTTGACAAAGAACTGTGATTGGTCCTAGCGAGTGATCCCTCTTGCTCCTGTACGGTCACATTACGTTTTTTCCGATGGCTCTACGGTACACTCATAAGACGCTGCGATCGTATTTGGCGAATTTATACAACGCAATGATTAAGAACACCAGCGATAACAAGGAACAATATTTATTTATTTAGTCATCACAAATACTCTACAACTCCTCCGTGTAACACTACGTCTGTTACCGGGGAAAAGTCGACTCCGGCAGTGTGTTTCTCTTTTATTTCTCTAGCACGCTCTGCTCAACCCGGAAGAGAGCGACTGAAGCGCCGGTGCGGCTCAGTGTTCAAACTCGGGGGTGGCGACCGTCACGCCATCGCGGCGACTCGAGGAAGCTCTGATGCCGCTACATCTACTCCCCTCCCAGTGAGCTGAGAATTGTCGGAGGGAACGAAACTTTCTTCTTCGAGTATGTTTTTTTAGGTTCATCCAGGGTTGATCCCCAATGGTGTGGTGCCGTTGCGCCCGTACCTTCCTGAGGGGTGTCTTGTCTGTCCACCTTGTTGACGTATGCTGGTTTCAACCTGTCTACCGATATTGTTTTGTCCTCGCCATTTACGTCCACGACAAAACGTCTGTCGTCCAATCTCTTGGTTACTCGGTATGGTTCAGCATAGGGTGGTTCCAACGATGGTTTTACCGCATCGTTCCGTACAAACACATGCGAGCTATTGTAAATATCTTTGAGCACGAACATCCGCGCTTTACTGTGGTGTGCTGTTGGCGTTGGTCGGATTCCCCTCATAAATTCTCGGAATTTCTCGACGAATATCCTCGGATCCGCTGTCATCTCTGTGTTTATGAAAATCTCGCCCGGTACTCGAATGCTCGTTCCGTAAAGCATCTCGGCACACGATGCCTCTAGGTCCTCTTTGAATGCCGTCCGTAGACCTAAAAGTACTGAAGGTAATAGCTCTGTCCAAGGAACTTGCCTGTTACACATTAGAGCTGTCTTGAGGGTGCGATGCCATCTCTCAATTAACCCGTTGGACGCCGGATGATACGTTGTTGTCTGAATCCTTTTCGCCCCCACCATGGATGCCAGTGATGCGAACAGGGCCGACTCGAACTGCGCTCCTTGGTCCGTAGTGATCGTCAATGGAGTACCGAACCGGCAGATCCAGTTGTTATAGAATACTGATGCGACCGTATCAGCTGATATGTTTTTCATCGGAATTGCTTCCGGCCAACGCGAAAATCTGTCGATCATCGTCAAGCAGTACCTGAATCCATCTACCACAGGGAGTTCTATGATATCCATGTGGACATGGCTAAATCTGTTATCCGGTACCGTAATGTGGTTTGGCTGCAGTTTGTTGTGCCTGTGAATTTTTGATTGCTGACATGCCACGCAGGTTCGACACCATTCCAGTGTGTCCTTTTTAACACCTGGCCACACGTATTTCTGTCTTACCATCTTACACGTGCTCCTACCACTCGGATGAGATAGCATGTGTACTGACTCAAAAGCTTTTCGTCGTAGTCTAGAAGGAATATATGGACGTACAACACCATCGGTTATATTGCAGTATACCAGGACGTTCGGCTCCACCGCCAAATGCTGAAGTGCCAATGCCGAGTCACTTTTGAGTAGCTCCTGTAGCTCTTCATCTTCTGCCTGTGCATCGGAAATTTCCTGTGCCGAGAGCACTTTTGGCATGTCTATTTGGTAGATTTCCTGTATCCTAGACAGAGCATCTGCAACTGCGTTGTCATCACCGCTTAGATAAGTTATCTCTGTGTTGAATTGTGCGATGTAGTCCGTTTGTCTTAGTTGTCTCTCCGATGCTTGTTCCTGTTTGCGCCGAAACGCATAGACCAGTGGCTTGTGATCTGTCCTGATCACAAATTGGCGACCTTCAAGTATGTGTTGGAAAAATTTTGTCGCTGCAAATACTGCAAGTAGCTCTCTGTCATAAGTACTATATCTGCTTTCCGGTGCAGACAGTTTCCTGGAGAAGAATCCGATGGGTCTCCAGTCTCCGTCCTCGTATTGTTCAAGTGAGGCACCTATTGCTACATTGGATGCATCCGTCGTCAGTCTGAGCGGGGCATTTGGTGATAGAAAAGACGTTAACGCAGCATCGGCAATACCCTGTTTACATATTTCAAAGGCTTTCTCTGATTCAGGAGTCCATGGCACCTCTCTCTTGTCATTCTTCTTAGAATCACGCAAGAATTCGTTCAGCAGTGCCTGTTTTCCAGCTGCTCCTGAGACGCAGCGCCTATAGTAATTGATTAAACCTAAAAATCGCCGGAGATCAACAATCGTCTTCGGTTTTGGGTAGTCCATTATTGCCTGTACTTGGCTCGTCGGCGGTCTGTACCCGCGTTCGTTTATCGTATATCCTAGGAAGGTCAGTTCAGTTTGACTGAAAACGCATTTATCTACGTTTATGACTAGTTTGTTCTCTTTGAGTCGTTTTAATACTGTTTCCACGTGACAACGATGTTCCTCAGCAGTCTCTGAAGCGATCAATATATCGTCAATATATACAATCACGAACTCCAAATCCCTAAAAATAGCGTCCATAAATCTTTGGAACGTTTGCGAAGCGTTTCGGAGCCCGAAAGGCATGACTAGAAATTCGAATTGTCCTAACGGCGTCGTTATGGCAGTCTTCTTAATATCTTCTGGTGCCATAGGGATCTGATGATACGCTCGAGTCAGATCGAGCGTCGAGAAGATCCTTTTCCCGTGTAATCTTTGGAAAACATCATAGCTATGACCCGTGGGGTATCGGTCCGGAACAGTTTTTGAGTTCAAGGCGCGGAAATCTCCGCAGACTCTCCATCCACCCGATGACTTCCTAATTATGTGTACTGGACTGGCCCATGGACTTTTGGACGGTTGAATTATTTCACTATCCAATAAGTAATCTAATTCACTTCTTAAAGCTTTTAATTTTTCTCCTACCTGCCTCCTAGGTTTCAGAGCCACAGGAGGGCCAGTGGTCTCAATATAGTGTGCAACTGCACAATTTGCTCTCACCTTTGGAACTGCAACAGGTATTGTAATGTCAAGGTACTGTTTCAATAGATCTGCGTACTCACTGCGATTATTTATCGTTGAAATACTATGAATGACAGCTTGGTTCAGGACGCCCTTTAAGGTTAAGCCAGTTATGGAGTCAATTAAACAATGATTCTTAAGGTCTATCAGCAATCCATAGTTCGCCAGAAAATCTGCTCCCAGTATTGCAGTCTTAACATCCGCTATGATGAACGACCACCCAAATCGGCGGCGTAACCCTAAATCTAGTACTAATACTTTGGTTCCAAACGTATGGATCTCCGTTGAGTTTGCTGCGTACAGCTTCATCGATGACTGTGACAGTCCCTGTCGTGCCATGCTATGTGGTAGCACTGTCACCACTGAACCAGAGTCAATTAGGAACGAAACGTTAGTGTTTCTATCACAAACGTGCAGGCGGATCTCTCCTCGCAAGTTATTGCCGCTATCCCCAACCGCCTGGATCTGAGGAAGCGTACTTAGTTTTCCTGCTTTGGCTCCTTTTTGTAGTTACAAGGATGTTTGCAGCGTGTTGCCTCTGTGCCAAACCTCCACTGGTAGTAGCACATACCGTTCTGTCCTGGTCTTGACTTACTAAGCGAGCGAGAACGATGTCCTCCAGCAGATTGATCTCTGCTACCTATTTGAACCTTGTCTAGCCGTGTCAAAAGTTTCTCGAAGGAGGTCATCATCGCTTCCATGCCCTTCTCTAGCAGTATTAATCGACCATCGATTGCATTTACAGAGGTACCTGTAGCAGATTGTGGGAGATGAGTATCTGTCGACATTACAAATACGTTACCACATGACTCAAGAAGTCTGTCTGCAACATCTGCCAATTTTGGAAGCGTTAATTCTGCGCTGCCCACAAGAAATGCCCTGATGCCGGATGGCATGCACTGAATAAACCTGGACCGGAGAAAGTCGTCATGCACAGTTCCTCCGCCCAGTTCCTCCATCTCTCTCAGCAATTGCGAGGGTTTCTTGTTACCGAGCTGCAACTCATTCAGGAACTTTTGTATTTGCCTCTCACGCGAGTCCGTGAGGCGATGTATTAATTCCCTCTTCAGAGCATCGTATCTGTCTCCCTCCGGGGGTCTTCGTATTATGTCCGAAACGTGCTTAATAGTCTCGGCGTTTAGAGATTCGACCACGTGGTTGTACTTTCTGTCCGCATTTCTTAAACGCCTATTTTCAAACGTCGCCTCGACTTGCGCAAACCATAAATCGGGCATGTGTGTCCAAAATGGCGGTAATTTGATGAGAGTAATTTCTTCTATTCTATTTGGTACTACGTTACCCGCAGGATTTTCAGGAGGTTTCACTTCAGTCTCCACCATCGGTTCCTGAGACGTATCCGCAAGCGAAGGATGACTTTCCTTTACCGGTGTATGCAACATCGTCGCAAAATCTTTTTCAGCACGTAGCTAAGTGCGTCGTATCTGTCGCCGGCTTTTGTTTTCTTCTTTTTTCTCTTATTAAACGTGTCCACGATCCACCGGGATCACGTCGGGGTCACCACTTTTTGGCGAATTTATACAACGCAATGATTAAGAACACTAGCGATAACAAGGAACAATATTTATTTATTTAGTCATCACAAATACTCTACAACTCCTCCGTGTAACACTACGTCTGTTGCCGGGGAAAAGTCGACTCCGGCAGTGTGTTTCTCTTTTATTTCTCTAGCACGCTCTGCTCAACCCGGAAGAGAGCGACTGAAGCGCCGGTGCGGCTCAGTGTTCGAACTCGGGGGTCGCGACCGTCACGCCATCGCGGCGACTCGAGGAAGCTCTGATGCCGCTACACGTAATCGACTGAAGCGCCACACAGCGGACGTCGGCAACATATGACCAAAAGTAGGGAGGAAGTCGGCAAAGGCTGACTACAACTAAGATTGATTATGATGATGTTTAAAATAATTAGGCAGTAGTCATCAACATAGAATAGTTAATATTTTAATCATTACTTTTTTGCCATTATTACATTTTGTCCAACACTGTAATACATATATAAATAGATAATATATGATGAGATGTATTGCAGTATAAAAATAATTCGTAAAAAAATGTATACATGAGAAAAATGTTTTAATTTTAATAAATGCGGTCTATTCCAACAAAATCAGTTAACGTTCTAATACCTAAACCACGTATATGACTTATGGAGATATAGAAAAACAAATCATTTAATGTCACCAATCTATAACATGTCGAGCGCAAGTTACTTTTACCGATAAGAAATTATTATAAAGGTTTAAACAATTCTGAACAAAATATACATTATATATAACATTAAAAGAAGTTACTTTCCTGCTAAGCATATTTCTGACCAAAGCTAAGTAGAATACTGAAACAGAATAAAAACATTAGTATCTTTAATAGTAACTTTTAATCTAAATATTTGTTATAGCAAAGAGATGAAAGAATTACCATGTCAACTGTATTCATTGTTAAAGATCTTCTGTTAAATTCATTCCAAGAGTAAATAGAATCTGTTACGTCCCGTAACCCACAGACGACTCCAAAGTACTCCGATAGATATCTCATCCTCTTTCCTAATTCTCGAAACCACTCAAATATCACCCTATAACAATATATAGAACTCCTAAACTACCTGACCATAGCGTCTGGGGTAGGGTCCGCCTGCATCAGCCCCACTGATGAGTCTGCAGTCGGACCCAAGACGAAACGCACTTTCCTTTCCCTTTCCTTTTCTAACACCAAACCATCTCCTCAACACCACCATTTCCAAAGGAGTTTCTTCGGAGGACGAATCCGTTACGCGTCCTGAGACCATCGGAATCCGGCACGTAACAAATCCAAGAACCAAGCGTCTGAAAAATATTATTATATTAAAGGTGAATGAAATCATAGAACTGTATATTACATCAAAAAAAGTTACTTTCCTTTTATTTCTAGCATATTTTTGATCCAAGCTAAGTAGAATACTGAAACAGAATAAAAACATTAATATCTTTAATAGTAACTTTTAATCTATATATTTGTTGTAGCAGAGAAATGAAAGAATTACCATGTAAACTGTAATCATTGTTAAAGATCCACCATTAAATTCATTCCAAGAGGCGATAGAATCCAAGAAGGAAGAGTCTGCAAAATATTATTCCGATAAAGGTAAATGAAATCATAGAACTGTATTTAATATGAAAAGAAGTTACTTTCCTGCTAAGCATATTTTTGACCAAAACGAAGTAGTTGACTGAAACAGAATAAAAACATCAATATCTTTAATAATAACGTTTAATATATATATTTGTTGTAGCGGAGAAATGAAACAGTTACCATGTATTAACGACGTAAAATCCTGATCTTCGAAATGGCAACTGCATACAAATCTTAATTAGTTCAATTTCTCTAGCGGTGGACAAGCAAAATCTTCCACTCCTAAGCCTTGTACCCAGCTTTGCATCTGTATCACAAAATGTATTCACTTAAAAAATGTCTGCAGTATTTTTATATTTTAATTACTTACTCTTTATTATACTAATTGATATGTTGTAAATTATAAGGTTACCGACATTTTTAATCACTTACCTTGATGGATTCAACAGAAAATTAAAAAAACTGCATTCCGCTGATCGCTTATTATGTTCACAATAAGGCACGTAACATTTTCATGCATGAACCATGATTTTTCTCTTCTAAAATATTCCAGACAAAAATTCACTCTTACTCGATTTAAATTACATTGCTGATACTTCGACTTTAGCGTGCGATTGGTCGAAACGGTCAACTCACTGAGCGCCAATGAGGCAAGCAATTGACAAAAAATTTAATTTTTAAAAATTAACTACCTATTCCCCTTAAACTAAATTATACGAAAATTGTAAAAATTCACTCAGTGTTGAGAGGGTTTTCATATAAATGTCGATATCGATGTTATCCATACTTTTCGTTTCATAAGTATCTATATCGATAATATCCGTACTTTTCATTCCAGACATCATGTGTATCGATATTTAGTAAATTAATATGTTTGACATCTCATAGGTGGAACATACGTAAATAAAAACATACATACATACATTCATACATAGGGTGCTAAACTCATAACTCTACCTTTTGGTTTTCCCGGAGTCGGGTAAAAAATGGTCTGCCATATAAGATCTAATAGCACTACTTTATACCTATAAAAAATCCTGTGCAGATTAGTTTATCAGATTCCGAGAAAAGGGAACATTTATATGAAAAAACTTGATTTTTCAGGAGAGGCCAAAAACTTTGCGATTTATATTTCCCGGTCGTAATGACGTTTCGGATCGATTTTTCTCATTCAAATCGATAAATAAACTGCCTCTTTTCCCTTCAGAGTGCGGGGAGAATTTTTTAAGCCAATGGGGCAGGCAATTGACAAAAAATTTAATTTTTAAAAATTTTTAACTACCAATCTCCTTAAACTAAATTATACGAAAATTGGACAAGTTCACTCAGTGTGGACAGGATTTACATATAAATATCGATATCGATGATATTCATCCTTTTCGTTTCATAAATAACGATATCGATAATATCCGTACTTTTCATTCCAGAGATCATGTGTATAGATAATTTGTAAATGAATACGTATCAATACCAAACCGATCGAAAACTAATTTTTTTTTAAACTTCTTAAAAATGTAATGGTGTTTGAAAAAAATTTATAGAGCTAGCTAATCGACTTTTTATTAGTTCATTAATTTAACATATAATTTATGTAAACTCTTATTTTTTCATTTTATTATTAATTTAGCATGTATGTACGAGTCTTGAATAGAAAATGCTCTAGTATGTCTTTTATTATAATTTCCCCTATAAAAAATCTAAATCAATCTACAGAGTTTGGTAATCCTGGTGTTTTCCTGCGTCACTCGTTTTGAACGGCATTGTCTTCTAAAGCGTGCCTTTTGTGGCATAACGCACTTGGACGTTGTGGAGAGCACACGACATTTTAAAGTTTCCTCGATCGGTTTAACGGTAAGTTTTTCAAGTTTTACTTTTAAAAGTCGGATATATATATTGTAGTCCGCGAACGCGAGTGCAGGGGAACAAGAAGCTTTATTTATAAACACAGAACAAGGAACGAGCTTAGCAGTACAACAAGAGCGATCGGGTATAAATAATTCCGGTAGCAGCCTCCGTAAACACGTCCGTTCGCTACGAGATCCTTCCCAGAACCAAAGACAATCGGCCCCTGTAAACACGGCCGTGGCAACCCTCTTGACAGCAACGCGAGCCGACTCGAAACGAAACGCCAACTTCCCTCCGCGGAAAAAGGCGCGAACGGCCGGTCGCAACACCACCCCCCTCCTCTTCAGATTGTCGCCCCGACAATCGGAGTATCGTCAGGCGGGCTGATCCCAAACTTCTTCCTGCCCCAAGACGTCGGCTCCAGAAGCTCCAACGCCGGCCGGTTCGTCCGCTCCTGCGGGAATTTCCGCCTCGTTGTCCCGAACTTCAACCAGACGTCCTTCCAGGGGCTAAAGCGGGGCCCGTCTCCCAACTAGGGGCTGCTGCTCGCTGTCCTCTCTTCCATCTTCTCTCTTCTTCCTGCCCTGAGTACCGGCGGCATGGGGAGCGGTGGACTGCCATGGGCCCTTCCCAGCCGTTAACCGACCCAGTATTCACCTGGAGCATTAACTCGCTCCACCCAGAGGGAAAACCATGCCAAAAACCCCTGGGAAATCGGCGGTACTCGGCAGGACTCCGCGTTCCGAACAAGCTCCGGGCTGATGGGACGTCCCCGCCGCTTCCCGCTGTCCTCCGTCACCTCGCGGAAGGGTCCTGGCTCGCCCCAGTCTCCCCTTCCTGGCTCCCCGCTCAACAACTTCAACGCAGCTCCTTCCGGACTCGACGTCCCAGTCGCCCCTCTTCCTTCCGCAACCAAACCTCCTCACAAACGACGTCCCGCTCCTCGCGTCGGGACACTCCTCCCCGCCGGAACGCATCTAGCAAAGAAAATTCGTAAAGCCAGAAAAACTGAACACCTAAACACTAAAGCTTACGACAGCTTACAATTAGCAACGTCACAGTCACCCCGCCGAACCCGGACAACGCTGCCCCGCTAGGGTGCGCGCGCCATCCTTCCTTCCTCCCCCCGAACAAAGGGCCAACCCCGCTCGAAAGGGTTCCAAATAGAACATTGGATTTCTTTGTCCAAGTTCAAGACACCCAGACGAAAACAAACCCCGGACAAGCCAGCCACATAGGCCGTCCAGGCTACAAGCCTGACGGGGTCAGACTTCCTTGTCGAGGCGGTTTAAGAACCTAGGAGGACAGTGGTAGGGCCTCTTCCACACACTCCTACCTAAGCCGCTATATTTACTCACCCACACAAAAGCGTTAGCAATCACACTCAGGCGGGTAACTTATTTACACTGTACAACAAAATAATAGCAGACAATTCCGCAGGAAAGACGAACAACACTAAGCACCACCGAAAACCACACGAATCCCTGACAAAGTACAAAACCCCAAAAACGAGAAAAACCTAACCTGAAGAAACCGACGAGACCACTACCCCCCTCCCCTAACGACAAACGGAGCCAACCGATCAGCATGAACAACCTTCCTCTTACCTCCCGGAGACCTCACAACACAAAAGACAACGTCATTGATCTTCTTGAGAACCTCATAAGGACCCTCCCAATCACTCTGAAGCTTCGGAGTCAAACCCACTCGGCGCACGGGATTGTACAACCACACCTTCTGCCCTTCCTGGAAGCCACCCTTGATCGCCCTCCGATCATACCAGGCCTTCATCTTGCAGGATCTGAGCTCCATCCGCTCCCTTGCGGAACTATGGACCTCGTTCAGCTTGTCCTTCAGCTTCCGGACATACGGACGCGGCTGCACACCTCCCTCCGAAGTAGGTGGACATCCTCGCAACAGGTCCAAAGGCAATCTCAAATCCCGTCCAGTGCACATCTCCGACGGAGTCATCCCCGTAGCCTCATGCTTCGCTGAACGGAACGCCAACAAAAACAACGGGATCCACCTATCCCAGTCCCTCTGATTTCTATCCACGAATTTCGACAGATAGTCCAAGATCGTCCGATGCTGACGTTCCACCTGCCCGTCCGACTGCGGGTGCAGTGCCGTCGTCCTGGTCTTCCTCATACCTAACAACTCCGAAACCTCACGGAAAAGCTTCGATTCGAAATTCCTACCCTGATCAGTGTGAACCTCTAACGGGACACCATGACGAGAAACAATCTGATCCACAAAAACCCCCGCTACCGTCCCTGCTCTCATGTTCTTAAGAGGAAAGGCTTCTACCCACTTACTAAAACAGTCTACGACCACCAACAAATACCTACTTCCCCGGGAAGACTTAGGAAACGGACCTAAAATATCCATCTGAACCCTTTCAAAAGGACTTCCTACATTATAAACCTGCAACTCATGCTTTCCCTTCTTGCTAGGACCTCGTTTGGCCACACAAATCCCGCAAGACTTGCACCAATCCTCCACATCTTGCCTGCAACCTATCCAATAAAAACGCCTACGGACCTTCTCCAAAGTCTTATTCACCCCAAAATGCCCCCCTGTCGGACTATCATGAGCCTCCCTTAACACGCACTCAACCTTCCCCTTCGGAACCACAACTTGATAAACAGACGAACTAAGAGAAGGATGCTCCCATCTCCTATACAAAGTTCCACCCTTGACCTCTAACGAATCCCACTGCGCCCAATACGCCTTCAGAGCTGGTTCCTTCGCCGAGATCTCTTGCCAGCACGGTCTTCTCCCTTCCTCCTTAGCGTGAAGCAGAACCCGGATCACCTCGTCCTCCTCTTGCCAGCCGCGCCAATCCAAAGTCTCTTCTTCCACGAAAGAGACCTTCCTGACAGCTTCCAGCTCCAACACTTCCCTCTTGGCGCAGTAGCTGCAGTTGTCCTCCGCACAAGGCCGTCTCGATAAGCCGTCAGCATTTCCATGGAGTCTTCCACCACGATGCACGATCTCGAAATCATAACGTTGGAGCCTCTCTAACCAACGAGCTAACTGACCGTCCAAATCTTTGAAGGAAAGTAACCAACGTAAAGACGCGTGATCGGTACGCAAAATAAATTTCGAACCACACAAATAATGATCGAAGGTCTTAATAGCCTCTACCGCAGCCAACAGTTCCCTCCTCGTGACACAATAATTTCTCTCCGCCTTATTCATAACGCGACTGAAATACGCAATAACTACCTCCTCCCCCTCCTGAATTTGTGACAGAACACCCCCTATCCCATGATTCGAAGCGTCGGTATCCAAAATAAACTGCCGCCCCTTCAACGGAAAAGCCAAAATCGAAGGTGACGTCAACGCCTGCTTCAACCTAACGAACGCTTCCTCGCACTCCGGGCTCCAAACGAAGGGCTGATTCTTTTCAGTCAGCAGGAACAAAGGTTTCGCAATTAAAGAAAAACCTTTTACAAACCTCCTATAGTACGAGCAGAAACCTAAGAAACTCCTAACCTGTTTCTTATTCCGAGGAACGGGCCAACCGGCCACGGCTGACGTTTTCTGAGGATCCGTAGCCACCCCTTTCTCCGAAATAACATGCCCGAGATACTTAACTTCCCTCTCAAGAAACCTGCACTTCTTCGCGTTAACCCTTAACCCGGCGGAACATAACTTAGCGAAGACCTCACGCAAATTCTCCATCATACCCTCGAAAGTCTTACTGAAAATAATCACATCATCCAGATACACCAAACAAATCTCATTAAGTAAACCATGTAAAACCCGTTCCATCAAACGCTCGAAAGTAGCTGGGGCATTACATAACCCGAACGGCATGACCCTAAACTGCCACAACCCCTTTCCAACGGAGAAAGCTGTCTTTTCCTTATCCTGAGATCTAACCTTGATCTGCCAGTACCCACTTTTAAGATCTAGCGTCGTAAACCAGGAGTTACCTGCCAACCTATCCAACAAATCATCAATACGCGGAAGAGGATACGAATCCTTCTTCGTAACTAAATTCAACTTCCGATAATCTATACAGAAACGCATCGAACCATCCTTCTTCTTCACGAAAACCGCCGGAGAAACCCACGGACTCGAAGATTCTTCAATCACCCCCTGCTCCAACATCTCACGAATATTCTTCTCGACCTCGTCCCTTAAATGCAAGGGAACCCTCCTCGGCGCCTGCTTGATAGGACGATCGTCCGTCAACTCTATCTTATGCTCGACAACACCACAGCTTCCCGCAACAGCATCCTCCGCGAAAACCTCTTGAAACTGTAGAAGAAAGGCTTCGAAATCGCTCTTCTGCTCCGCCGTCAAATTCTCCGAATTTCCCGCCAGAACACCCTCCAACGTCGCAGGGGGTTGTCCCACAATCCTAGCAACGCGCAACTCGGCGGAATCCGCTACTACGCGCCTAAATTCCGCCTCCAAACCCGCCTTGGACAAGAAGTCCAACCCTAACAAACAATCGTCGTCGATATCCGCGATCAACAACCGTAACTTTACTTCTAACTTCCCTAACCTCACTGGAGCCTCCACCGCCATCCCCACTCGGAGAGTCTCCCCGGTCGGATAACGGAGCCGCGCATCGCATAACGAAGTCCTCCCGCGCAACGGAAGCTTGAACCTCGAGCTCAGCAAAGAGACGTCCGAACCTGTATCAATGAGAAGCGTGCAAGCTTCCCCTCCTACCTCCCCCTCGAATCTAAAAGCGTCGGGTTTCCTAATTAATCGACCTAACCGAGCCCTAAACGCGCGGGGCCTTTCGTCCGCCATCGAACTCGACCCCCCAAGTCCGATGCTCAGAAGTTTCCCCTGCCAGGAACGTTCTTCGGACATCCAGCCCTGAAATGCCCCTTCTCGCCGCAAAGCCAGCATTCTCCAGCCCCTTTCGTAGCTCCTCGACCTCCTCGTCCATCTGAGCCGCTTCGAGAAGAATTCACCTCCGGACCCGGCCTAGGCGCCTCCTGTCCGATCCTCCTCAGTGGAGCACCTCTTCCATAGAAGCCCGGCCTAGGTGGACCCCTCGCTTCGAGATTAGGACCCTGCGGCGGCAGCTTATTCCTCGCTGGAGCTCCAAAAACCTGGCGGGTGTCCCGAAACTGAACGCTCCCCGGATCGCCGTACGCGAAACCTACGCCATTCCCTTCCCTAATACCGTCAACCTCCATAGCCCTAACGATTGCTACCCTCAACGATTTCACACCTTCCAATTGAAGAGTCTGCCTAACAAAAGGATCGGCAACCGCATTCAAAAACTGCGCGCACGCGATCTTATCCTGAATTTCAAACGAACTCTCCGGATAAGCCAACCGGACAAGCCTATCCAAGTCAGCGGCGAGAGACGCCAAGTCCTCCCCCGCGCGCTGCCTACGATTGCTAAAGTCGGTATATGATTTCTGCGCGTGCAACCGTTCCCCGAAACGCAGCTCCAACTGCGACCGCAACTCCTCGAACGTCACGCTCAATGGGTCCCTAAGCGAATCTAACACTGCGCGAGCCCTCCCCCTCAAGCTAGACGCGAGCGCGAGAACCTTCGCGGACTCGTCCCAAGAATTCGCCCTAGCAACAAACTCGAACTGAGTGAAGAACTCGCGGAGAGGCGACGTCCCATCGAAATTATCTGGTTTCACCGCGTACCCCAAGCGCGAGCTCGAAACCGTCCGCGGAATCGTCTGTCCACTATTCCTCGTGTCTAAATCGGGGTTGTAGTCAAGATCGGGATTTCGCGGAAATGCAGGAACACTACAGCCTGACCTGTTTGGAGCGGCATTCCTACTAAACGAAGAGCCCGGAAAGCCCTGCGCCTCCCTGACGAACAGCTCCCGCAGCTCTTCATTCCTCCGGCGCTCAGCCTCCAGGTCAGCCCGCTGTCGTCCCAGCTCCGCTCTCAGCTCGCTGATGACGTCCATCAGCCTGGGCTCCTCCTCATCCCTCGTTGGTCGCCGGCGTCGTGTCTCCTCGGCCTCATCCTCCCCCCTCGTCAGTCGCCGGCGTCGTGTTTCCTCGTCTCCGTCCTCCTCCCTCGTCGGTCGCCGGCGCTGTGCTTCCCCGGTTCCGCTCCCCTCTCTCGTCAGGCGGAGTCGTCGTGGAGCCATCACCTCCCTACACTCACTCGCGGCCACGAACACTTTCTCTTATCCCGGACGAGCCCCCAAAAATGTAGTCCGCGAACGCGAGTGCAGGGGAACAAGAAGCTTTATTTATAAACACAGAACAAGGAACGAGCTTAGCAGTACAACAAGAGCGATCGGGTATAAATAATTCCGGTAGCAGCCTCCGTAAACACGTCCGTTCGCTACGAGATCCTTCCCAGAACCAAAGACAATCGGCCCCTGTAAACACGGCCGTGGCAACCCTCTTGACAGCAACGCGAGCCGACTCGAAACGAAACGCCAACTTCCCTCCGCGGAAAAAGGCGCGAACGGCCGGTCGCAACAATATATATATATATAGTAGACTCTCAGCTAATGACGTTAATGTGTATCGTGTTGTATGAATTCGCGTTGTAAGAAATAATTAAAATCAGAAGAGACCGGTCAGCTAAAATAAATTTTACCGCAATATACGTAGAATTTCTGAGTTTGTTTATGCGCGTTGTAGAAATAATTGCGTTATTAATTTAGTTAATGTTTATTTGCGTTATTAATCTTAAATTCGGGCTGTAGAAACTCGTGTCATAGGTAGGAGAGTCTACTGTGTAACAAAGCTTAAAGAGAATGAACGTTCACGGAACAAAAGAGTGAAAAAATCACAAAGCGAATTTCGCTTTAAAAATTTCCTAAGGCGCGATAGAAACATTCTTTGTGAAAAATCAGATATAACGAAGCTTAAAGACAAAGAACGTTCACGGAACAAACAAAAGAGTAGAAAAATCACAATACGAATTTCGCTTTGTGCACTTTTTGAAATTTACTAAGGCGCGTTATAAACATTCTTTGTGAAAATCAGATAAAGAAATTTTTCAGTGTAACTTGATGTCGTTAGCCGGAACACGTTATCTTCGGCTTTTTCGCTCTGTGAACGTTTTCAGTGTATTCATTTATCGTATGCATGTAAACTGGATATATATATTGCAACGACAATCTCTCCTCTCGCGGATTCGTAAGTCGGGGGAAAGGGTTAAGCCCTGCCGAGAATCGCTTCCACCCGGATTGTCGATGTCAAAAAAGTTTACGATACAAAAGATCGGTCCTCGAAAGCGGAATACGATAGTTCTCGATACTAAATGTTTGTTAACAGAACGCTAAAGAAAATAACGAGGATTCTAACCAAAGAAGGATTCGCGTTCGTAACCTGAAGGGTTAGGGGCTCGATACTCTCTACTCGAGACAATAAAGACGAGACAAGATATAAAATACAATAAAATCTCGGTTTATTCAATAATAATTCGGTTGGTCGGAGTCTCTTACAAAAATCATGAAGAAACAAAGCAATCAAACAATTACAAGTTCTCCCGTATTCGAATTCGCTAACGGTTTCGTCCCGGTCGAACTCTCTCGAATTACGGTTAACACTGATTCGCCAAAGAAAAGACTTTTGCCAAAAACCTCGGATACGAATTCCGAATTCTATAATTTGTCCAATACAATTCTTTCCGATACGCAATCGGATTCGATGCTTTACAAATTTTTACGATAAAAGAAATCGTCTCTTCGCGGAGACCGAACGACTTCGCAAGCTCGATTCGCGTGTCCGGAAAATTCAATAATCTTTATGAAAAGCAAAAAAAGGAAAGTTAAATCGATATGAATTTCAATTGATAATATAGAATTAAGCAAAGAATTTACTTTACAAAGACTCCGATGAACCGGTAGTAAAAAGTCAAAATTGAGGTTAATTCCCTCACCTGTGATTCCCTCTACGCACGGAACTAGAATAATTTTTCGGGATCTATTGTCCCGAAAATCGAACTCCCGAGCTGGGCCGACGGCGCCCGAACCTACCCGAACGGACTCGTGCGATCCTGCGGATCCTAACCTATCCGCGCTCTTGCTTGTCGCCTCGCAGGCGCGCAATTCGAACGCGTAAGATTTCTTTCGCTACGTTCGCTTTGCTCTCGAT
This sequence comes from Ancistrocerus nigricornis, assembly GCA_916049575.1. Lineage (NCBI taxonomy): Eukaryota > Metazoa > Arthropoda > Insecta > Hymenoptera > Vespidae > Ancistrocerus > Ancistrocerus nigricornis. Next base: position 14,941,935 of record OU696667.1, on the reverse strand, counting down.
GACTTTATCGCACGCTTCTCGCTGCTTTTCCGAATTCGTTGCGCTGCTCCTCTGCACGTCGACTACGAAGACTTCGATGACGATTATTCTCGTACTTTCACGTGTTCTTTGCTCGTGTAAGAAGTCAGCTGTCGAATTCGTTGTTCGTAGCTTTCGTTGATTCTCTACGCCGTGTCGATTCTCTCGTGTGAAACGAAGTTCGTTCTTTGTAGCGTCTCTTTTCCGTCGGTGTTCGTCGCTCGGCCCTTTATCTCGAATTCGTTGTCGTTATCTCGTCGGTTCTCTCGGAGTAGTTGCAATTCATGAAAGATATCGAAAATAATAAATAAAAGGTTCGAAATCGCTTTTTCGAGGCCTCGGAAGTCGTTCGATCCCGCTTTCTATCGGTAGCGCAGGTCCCTAATTGTCCGGTTCCGTGCGTGTACTTTTCTTACGGCTCGATTAGAGAGAGAGGAGAGATTTTGTGGCGCGTATCAAAGATACCACGTCACAACCCCTCCCTCCTTAATCGGCACTTACTTCTTTCAATTATGCGGTATCGGAGTCGGAATTCTCTACTTTAGCGGATCGAACTTCCGAAGCCTTTGTCGAGCTGTAACGATACTTAAACAAACAAAAAAAATTAAATTTATAAAAGATAATAGATACGAAATTTTTGGAGAAAATGAAAAGAAAAGATTAGAGATAGTGTCGTGTTGTCTTAAATTAATTTAATATTAATTTTAGATCTTTGACATGGTGCTTGCCTGCTTCTTTCCCGCGTACGTCCACTAATTCAACGACAACGGGCGATAATATTTTCGAGATCGTAAACGGACCTGCGAATTTCGGTGCGAGTTTCGAAGCTACGTTTTGAGCCGCTGACGACATGACTCGGTTTCGCTTCCATACGTTATCTCCCACCTTGAATTCGGTTTCTCGTTTTCGAGCGTTATAATAGGACGATTGCGTACGATAGGCTTTCTCTAAATTTTTGCCTACAATTTCTTGCAACTCGTGCAACCTCCCTACTCGATCTTTCCATCCGTCTACGTCCGGTTCCGTTAATTCGAGGTCATCTTCCTCCATTTTTCTTAGTGAACGCGGCGGTCTCGGCTCGCGGTCGAAATTCAAATACGCAGGACTAACACCAAGAGAAGAGTGGACGGCGGTATTATAAGCGAATGCGAATTCGTTTAAGTGGACGTCCCACTCGCGGTGATCGTTCTCGATAAAAGCGGTAATCATGGTTTTTATCACTCTATTCACGCGTTCGGTCGGATTCGCCTGAGGATGATACGGTGGAACGGTCGAATGAATTATTCGGCAATCGTTTAAGACGGTGTCAACGGTCTTATTCACGAATTCGGTCCCATTATCTGTCAGTAATATTTCTGGCGTTCCCCAACGGTATACGACGTGATTTAAAAACGCATCGATAATGCTTTTTCCGTTCGCTTTACGGAGCGGCATACACTCTATCCATCGCGTAAATACGTCTTGGAATATCAAAATATAAGTGAATCCAGCGGTACTTTTGGGAAACGGTCCCATGACGTCGGTGCAAACCATCGCCCATGGTTGGTCCACGATACGTTTCCCCATTAAACCGTTCGGCGCGAGCTGACTAGACTTGCATGTCTGGCATTTCACGCATTTCCGAACGTATTCTTGAATGTCGTGATACATTCCCGGCCAATAATAATTTATTATCGCGCGTTGATACGTTTTCTCGACGCCTAAATGACCGGCGGACGGCTCGTCATGCGATTCTCGTAAAACCTCCTCCTGCTTTTCCGGGCGGACGACGAGCTTCCATTCTTCTAAGTCCGGTAACGCTCGACTTTTTAACGGATTCGGACGACGATAATATAATTTTTCGTCCTCCACCTTCCACCCCGGAAATCGTTTCGGAAATCGGTTAACGGCTTCTACGCGACGATCGTACCACGACGCTTCTTCTACCTCGGCTATTTCCCCGCATACGGTTAATTCTCCCTCGGGTTCCTCCTCATACATCCTCGACAACGCGTCAGGAACGTTATGAAGCGCGCCTTTTCGGTAGACGATATCGAAATCGTAATCGAGTAAATCGAGGGCCCATCGGCTTATTCGGCCTGTCTTGTCGCGAAAATTGTAAAGGTAACGTAAATTCGCGTGATCGGTAATTACCATGAAGTGTGAACCTTCAAGGTAATGACGGAACTTTTTAATCGCCCACACGACAGCCAACCCTTCTTTCTTGGTTACGGAATATCTTGTTTCTACGTCAGTTAACGTTCTACTTGCGTATGCGATTACGTATTCGATATCGCCTTCGGTTTGGGTCAGAACGGCTCCTATCCCGAAGTGACTCGCATCGGTTTGCAAAACGAACTGAAGGTCGAAATTCGGACAAGATAATACGGGAGCAGTCGCTAAGCTTTGTTTTACGGTATCGAATGCGACTTGTTGTTCCGTCTCCCACTGCCATCGTACGTCTTTCTTCAATAATAAATTCAAAGGACCGACTTTTTCCGAATACGCCTCGATAAATCGGCGGTACCACGAGGCCATTCCTAAAAAGCGTCGTAATTGACGTACGTTTCGCGGTTCTGGAAAATTTAAAACGGGTTCGACCTTCTCTGGATCGACTTGCAAACCGTGCTGATTGACGCGAAAACCTAAGTATCGTACTTCGCTACGGCAAAATTCCGATTTTTCTTGATTTATTTCGAGTCCGGCCTCGCGAATCTTTCGCATCACGCGCCTCAACCATTCGAGATGTTCTGCGAATGTTTCGGTAACGATAATTATGTCGTCTAAGTAAGCGAATGCGTGCGGTTCCATTTCGGCTCCGATCAATCGATCGAGCAATCTTTGAAATGTCGCCGGCGCACCCGTCAACCCGTACGGCAGTCTCTTGAATTGAAATAATCCGCGACCTGGTACCGTAAACGCAGTTATTTCGCGACTATTTTCTTCAAGCGGTATCTGGTGGAAAGCCTGACTTAAATCGAGTGTCGAAATATAACGAGCGCGTCGTAATTTACTTAGGATTCCTTCCATGTGCGGGAGCGGATACGCGTCCTTTTTCGAAACTGCATTTACTTTCCGAAAATCGCAACAAAATCGATAAGTTCCGTTCGGTTTCATAACCATTACTATCGGGCTCGACCACTCGCTATTCGACGTTCAATTACATCCTCCGCGAGCATACGATCGACTTCCGCGTACATCGCCTGTTGTACTGTCGGCGAGACCGGATAATATCGCTGTTTTATCCCCGCGTGTCCTTGAACATCTATTTTATGGCGGATTAAATCTGTTACTCCTCGCGACGGTCCTCCACCCGCTAACTCCTCCGCGATGAACCTCTCAATTGTCTCGCGTTCGGATTCGGAAATATCCACGATCCCGTCGCAGGTATCCCCACTCGACGGATCCGGAAAAGAACGAAACAGAATTGAAATCTTCGAAAAAGCAGTTTTCCAAGATTCGGATTCGCCATCGATAATTATTTTAAATTCTCGAACTACGTCCATCAGTGATGCCAGAATCATGGGACGTCGGACGTCCCACGACCCCCACTATGACCTACCGTCGTCCCCCACTTTACCTCCACGGCGCTCACACACACAGCACCCTACTCTTGTCCGTGTGCACTGCCTGTTCGGTACTTTCCGCCAACGACCGACGTTACCGACTCGACGCCCGAGCAACCAGAGCGCGCGAGTAGCAGTAAGGCGGGCTTATTTAAATGCTGGTGTCACCGGTTTACTTCTTATTGTTAATTATTTTATATTTACAACCGGTAATTTATCAATAAAATAAAAACTTGAAGAAAATTAATTCAAAAGAAATTATAGTTGATCTTTTTTCCATATTTAAATATTTTGTTAAGGAAGCCAGGTTAAGTTGATACAGGATTACAGTGGTAGGTTGATACAATGCAATTATAAAGGCACTGGTTATATGTATGTATTTCGATGAACCATTTCAAGTCTTTTACCTCATTGCTTACTAGTATAAAGCATTCGTCTATGTACTGTGGCGTTAGCGCTTATTATTCATGTTTCATAATTGCATTGTATCAACCTGTCCCGATCTCTCATATATATATACATACATATATTATATATAGACACACTATTATCACAAGTATATGTTACCGTTATTTTTCCTATTGCAGTACGTAAATGTAAAAGCACTTGTAGAAAAATTCATTAGATTAAAATGTTGCATTATAATTGCATTTGCAATCTTTTAAAATTTGTTAATTTTAAGTTTTATGTTTGACTATATTGTAATCTTTTCTTGTAACTTTTCAGTAAAATAAAAATTGGCAATCATTAATTTGAGAAAAATTGTTAAAATTTGATTTTTTTTTGTTAATGATATATTGATCACAGAGCTTTCGCACAGACGAAGGTGTTCGCATAAGTCCTCTCGATTAACGAGATTCCCGCACTGAATTTGTACTACCTTCTATTTAAATCCTTGCAAAAATATATGATGTAACTAATAGTAGATGAATATACTGAATTTGACTAACTAAAAATTATACGTGCTAAATATTTTCCGCTGTTTTACATATCTGTAATGTTTTATTAAAATCAAAGGTTCAGGATCAGTCGCAGATTACAAATTCAGCGCGGGTGATTTCGCTGATCGAGACGAGACGAGTTGCGTAATCATCTTCGCCTACGTGAAAATTCCGCGATCGAGGGAAGAGGAAAGAACAATATATGCACGCAGAAGTGACAAAACGCGAGAAATGTGGTTAGAAATGGAGGGAAATCACAAGCGTATTATTGGTTTCGCTGATAGAGATATGCGCGATCATCTTCGGTCGCGCGATGGCTTTACGCGTCGGCGGGGGAGGGGAGAAAAACAATGTATGGATGTAGGAGTTACAGATTGGAGAAAGCAGGTTATAAAACGAGGGAAATGACATGCATATAATTGGTTTAATCAAAGCATGCGCGCGCTAAAGCATATGAGAGGGGCAGTAGGATTTTCTATTAGCTGATCAATTATTCCTTTTTTGTTATATGGGGGTGAGGTGTATCGGAAACTCGTCTTCGCGAACGATTTGGTAGTAGACGGACGTGTTCTCAATTTTTCCGATAAATAAATTATCTTTCACGCGTGCGTGTCGTCGCGAGTTTGTCTATTTTAGAAGCTTTTAGTGAAACATTTATTCTATTTAGAAGCTTTTATTGTATTAGTGTTTCGTGAGAAAGGTGTAGGTGGGTAAATATATTTATTTCTTTTTTTGTAGTACTCTGAAGCTATTGTAATTCTAATAATGGATAGCAGGCTCGCCAAGAAATCTAAGAAACGTTTTCAACGTTACTGGTATGACGTTGACGAATCCTTCGAATTATGGTTGAAAGAGGTTTTTTTGGACGAGTCAAAATGCTTCTGTACAGCCTGCAATAAAATCATCGATTGCGGGCTGTCAGAAATTCGCAAACACTCGTCCAGACAGACGCATATCAAAAATATGGAGCGAATGCTCCATAATAATAATATAGATAGCTCAAATCTGAGCGGGGATGAAATTGCGTCGGGAAGAATAGGGACCGAAGGATTCGATCAGGGGCAGAGTTCTTCGTTTTCTCTTTCTGATAAAATTAAAATCGCGGAAATAAAATACGCGGCTTTCTTCGCCGAACATAACGTACCGCTGTCGATTTCGAGTGATTTTCTTGCTCTTATGCAAGAACTTGGTAAAGAGCCCGAAGTCTTACAGGGCATGAAAGTTGGTCGCACAAAGTGCAAACAGATCATTAATAATGTTTTATGCGTTCGCGAAACGGAACGCATTATTGAAAACGTACAGCATAATAAATTTTCGATCTACGAGGATGAGACCTCGGATTCCACTAACGACAAGTGGCTAACATTGGCCGTAAGGTATGTTGAGCCATGTCGCTTATCTATAAATGTAGAATTATTACAACTAATTCATCTAGACGCTACCGATTGTTCAGCGGAAAAGATTTTCCAATCCTTTGAAAATCAATCAGTAAAAATGCAAATTCCGCTGACAAATATCGCAGCTCTTAGTTGTGATAATGCTTCAGTCATGACTGGTAAAAACTGTTCTTTTAAAACCAAATTGGTTGAAAAAAATCCTAATTTGCTGACATTGCCGTGCGTTTGCCATTCTGTAGCGTTGGCGGCAAGTGCTGCATGCGCTACAATTCCCAAAGATTGTATGGAATTGCTCCGGGGTGTCGCATCATTTATTAATAGTAGTCCCAAACGGGCTGCTATTTTCCGACAATTTCAGGAGAGTTATGGAAGCTCTCCTTTAAAACTTCTACGTTTGTCTGATACACGCTGGCTTGCAATGCACCAGTGTGTTAACAGATTTTTGCTTATCTGGGACGATTTAGTCCGATTTTTTAAGGAGCAGGCATTTTCAGAAAAGTCAGAAGCTGCTAAGAAGTTTCTGTCATCGCTTAGCAGATATGACATAAAAGGGTATTTCTACTTCTTAGAATATACCTTAAATATTCTTAATATCTTTAATGCTTCTTTCCAAAGTAGGGCCACGATGGTGCAGGAAATACAGCCTTCTTCAGCACGGCTGCTGCAGTTTTTTTTGCAAAAATTCCTGAAATCGCTTCTTCTGAAGCATTTCGATCATGTTAGGAACATTGATTTTTCTTCGAAAGCTAACCAAGTTCCACTGAGTCAAGTGGACCTTGGTAGTGAATGTGAAAAACATTTGGAAGAAGCAACTAGTAATGGGATGTCGGAAGTTGAGGAGTGCTCCTTTCGCGAAAATTGTTTACGGTTTTACATAACCGTAAGCAATGAAATTAGAAATCGTCTTCCTCATGACGATTCATTCTTAGGGCAACTAACGGTCTTCAAACCGATTCATGTATTTGGCAACAGTGACAGACATTTAACTTCCCGTAATCTGATCGCTGTTGCTCGACGATTAGGAGATTTCAATGCCGAAGATTTGCAAAAAGAATGGGATTTTTTGTATTACAGCACTTCCCCTTTAGATAGGGACAATTTGTCCAAATTGTCATTCGACGAAATGTGGATAGACATCTGCAAACGTACTGATTCCGAAGAAAATCTTCAATTTCCAATTCTCACTTCGCTAGTTAATATTGTACGATGTCTTCCACACTCAAATGCTGAGTCCGAACGGATATTTTCAATGCTCTCTGACATTAAATCTAAAAAAAGGAATAAAATAGGATCAGACCTCCTCAGTTCCATTTGCGTGGTGCGCGCATCCCTAAAAGCTAGACAGGAGACTAGCCGCACCATGTCTGTCGATGACAGACATTTAAACTTGATGTCAGGGAAGCATTTATATGCATCATGCTCATCGCGCTCGGTAAACTTTAAACAGTTAACCGTACACGCGTATGAGCATAACATATAAATTCATCATAAAAATCCTCATGGTTGGCGAGTCTATTTTGAAGTTATTTTGTTACAATTGCTTCCGAGAGTTTCTGTTTCGCGTTTTTTTTTTAATGGGTCTTTCTTTTCGTGCATTAATCCGTCTAACTACTCCGCGCGTTTGTAGATAGGGGATTCAGTGGCGATAGATTTTATAGGCATCGGAATCGCGGTGGAGGTTTTAGTCGGTAAAAATCCGACACTACCCCGTCGCGGGTGGCGGGGTGTCTTTGGAAGATTTCCGCCACGTAAAAAAAGAAAAAAAAAAAAAGAAAACTGAAATTTTAAAAAAGGTTAAGTTTACAATAACATTTATCTATATTTTATCTCATAGTATTGCAATATTTATAATAATTTTATTTATATATTTCTTTCTTTTTGAGTTTTAGAAAAACAAATCATTATTTGGCATTGTATATGTGCACATGAACTAACGGCAGCAACGATTTTCGACAACGCAAAACTTCAACGGAAAAGGTACAAAATGGAATTGCAAAATAATTAAAAATATAAAGTAAAATCAATAAATTTTAAAAGATTGAAGATATAATTATAATATAACATCTTAATCTAATGAATCTTTCCACGGATAATTTTTTATTTATGTAGAACTTTATAAGAAGGGTCCATATAACTTGAAGAAGCCAGCCGGGCGATCTCGGCTTACTTTCTTTACGCTTCAAGCATGTATATATGTCATATAATCCATCTCTCTCGTACTCGCTCTCTCCCACTCTAGCTTATACCTAATACGGCCGACGTCGCTCGTATCGCCAGCGAGTTATATAAAAAAAAAAAAACGTAACGACTTGAGTCACGTGACCGCTGCTTGCGCGCTCAGGTTGCTCGGGCGTCGAGTCGGTAACGTCGGTCGTTGGCGGAAAGTACCGAACAGGCAGTGCACACGGACAAGAGTAGGGTGCTGTGTGTGTGAGCGCCGTGGAGGTAAAGTGGGGGACGACGGTAGGTCATAGTGGGGGTCGTGGGACGTCCGACGTCCCATGATTCTGGCATCACTGACGTCCATCCCTAGGATGCAGTTCGACGATAAACGCGGAACGACGTGCAAGGCTAAGTCCCTACTCGCGCCTGCCAGTTCGACGACGGCGGTGATCTTCCCCTCTACCGTCTCTTCCCTCCCGTCCGCGTAATGCACCGTCTTCAAATTTGACCGTTCCACCCGCGTTTCTCCCTCGAAAATTGCTTCGTTACCTTCGCGTCGAAGAAACGACCGCGAAGCACCGGTATCGAGAAGCGCATACTGCGGAACGCCGTTAATTTTTATTTTTACGAAGATGCGACTATTACGCGGTTCGGATTCGATAATTTCGCACTCCGCTGTCGAAATCGGATGCGAAACACTACTCGTCGACGCACGACGGGCCTTTTCCCGCTGAGGGGAGGTCGGCTTGGCCCGAACCTTCACTCCCCTTTCGCGTTTTCCGGAACTGTATCTTTACTTTTATTTTTCTCACACGAACACGAGCACGACGTCGACGGCTTTCTTTCGGTTTCGTCTCCCTATTTCTACAACTCGAGCACGTGGTCGTTACTACGTCCTTTTTCCCGCAACGATAACAAAATTTCTTTCGCGGTTTCGGACATTCATTATATCGGTGGCCAAATTCTCCGCAATTCCAGCAACGTAATCCCGTTCCTCTTTCTCCCGACGCTGAAACTCGCGGTTTCGTATCTGAATTCGATTTCTTAGCCTGATTACTATTACTCGGATTTTGCGCTGAATTTGCCTGCCTACCATTTCCTATTGCATCTACCGCGTCTAAAGCGTTAATTTTTCCCGTCTTATTCTTTGTATTAGACGGCACCCACGCGAATTCGGGATATACTGAATCGTCGGCGGAAGGAGGCGGTCGGTATTTCTTCATTCGTTCCCATACGAATTCGCGCTCCCTTCCTAACTCGGCTAAAGTATCGAAATCGGTTGCATCGGTTAATTTAATGTCCCGTTGAAATTCCGGTCGTAAATTAACGTATGCCATTCTAACTCGTTCCTTCAACGGTAACGGCGGATAAACTCGACTCAACAAACGTTCGATATTAATAAGATAGTCCTCCACCCGTTCCGTTTGCCCTTGCGTACGCGCGCGAGCCTGATCTAACGCGCGCTCGGGACGATCGACTGCGCCGAATTTCTTTACTATCGCGAATTCGAAATCCTGCCACGTCAACCACTGATTTTTACGCAAGCGGTACCATTGACGCGTGGGTCCGGTAAGTAAAAGCGGAACGACACGTAACATTTCTTCATCTGTAATTTCTACTATCTCCCGTTCCTCGTCGATTCTTTCCAAAAATTCCTCAACGGACGGTCCATTCGGTTTACCGAATTCTAATTTCCACCGTCCGAGTATAGCATAAAGCTCCTTACTCGAACGGCGGCTTTCAAAGTGTGACGATGAATACGTGACGTGTCGATCAGCTGTTTCTCGCTGTCGGCTCGGACTCGTAAATCTCGTGGACGCGGTGGCCTGCCCGACGCTATCTCTCATTCGTCTCGAATAATTATTTATTGAATAATTCCTTTCTTCGCGTCGGCTATCCTCCGCTCTCCCGGTTTCGTTCGTCCTTTCTTCTACTCTTTCACTTCGATTAAAAGTCCTATCCTGCACGGGTCCTAACGATAATAATTTCGCCTCAATAGTAGAAGATATCATTTCCAATAATTCCGATTTCGAAATCGTAACCTCATCGTTATTTCTCGTGCCTACACGCGTGCTCGGTTCGCCTGTCACCGGCCTCCCCACCCTATCTTCCGCGCTCGCGAAGGTAGCCGAAGTCTCGGCGGACTCGCCCGAGAATTCGACTCGGTGGTGGGGGTTCTCTGCCACGCGACTCATCGGCTCCGGCGGTGCTACGGCGCTCGCTATCCCCTCTACTACGCTAGGATCGCTTCTAACGGGTGGCCATCTAAAAGTTGAATGTGCTATCGGGTGTGCGTGATTTAACGGGCCCGTGGGCGGTTCGAACGGCGCGACATTCGGATCTAATCCCGTGTCTTCCACCCGTACCGTCGGAATTACTGATAATGTCGTAAAAGTCGTGTACGTGGACGATGCTCCTACGGTGGTCGCGAATGTTGCTAACGCGGTCGTGGTTACTACACTCGCAGCTTCGCGAGTCGTTATTCGTATTTCGGGTTCGGATTCGCGTGTAATTTCATCAAATTCGTAAAACGCTGCTCCTCCCCCTACACACGGCCTTCCCGATTCCTCCCTCCCGCTATCTACGGATTCGTTATCGGTTTCGTTGTTAGCTTCATCCTCGTCGCCCCACGTTACTCCCCGCTCTTCGCCTACCCGCCTCCTTATTCGCATCAAACGGTCGCGAAGCTCGTTTTCATTGCCGGCATTGTTTACATTCATCGTAGACAATATGCAGCGCAATGCCCTTGCCGATAGGTCGAAGGCCCACGATCCCGGGTATGACTCACGCCTAACGAACGTTCTAGTTTCTCGCTCTTTGTCCATTTTCCGAATTCAAGTACCCAAAAATTTGCTATTTTCTATAAAAATTCCGCGGTCACTCGCGGTCACTCCCGAACACTCGCGAACATTCCCGGACAAACGCGGAAAAAATACAAGCAAGCACCAGATCAAACAAAGAATATTATACAAGAGATATTGGACGATACAAACAAAAAGTTTCTTTATTGTCTCGAGAATTCTCGGTCTTTCTATCGAGCTCCCCACAAGGGATGCCAAATTTTGCAACGACAATCTCTCCTCTCCCGGTTTCGTAAGTCGGGGGAAAGGGTTAAGCCCTGCCGAGAATCGTTTCCACCCGGATTGTCGATGTCAAAAAAGTTTACGATACAAAAGATCGGTCCTCGAAAGCGGAATACGATAGTTCTCGATACTAAATGTTTGTTAACAGAACGCTAAAGAAAATAACGAGGATTCTAACCAAAGAAGGATTCGCGTTCGTAACCTGAAGGGTTAGGGGCTCGATACTCTCTACTCGAGACAATAAAGACGAGACAAGATATAAAATACAATAAAATCTCGGTTTATTCAATAATAATTCGGTTGGTCGGAGTCTCTTACAAAAATCATAAAGAAACAAAGCAATCAAACAATTACAAGTTCTCCCGTATTCAAATTCGCTAACGGTTTCGTCCCGGTCGAACTCTCTCGAATTACGGTTAACACTGATTCGCCAAAGAAAAGACTTTTGCCAAAAACCTCGGATACGAATTCCGAATTCTATAATTTGTCCAATACAATTCTTTCCGATACGCAATCGGATTCGATACTTTACAAATTTTTACGATAAAAGAAATCGTCTCTTCACGGAGACCGAACGACTTCGCAAGCTCGATTCGCGTGTCCGGAAAATTCAATAATCTTTATGAAAAGCAAAAAAAGGAAAGTTAAATCGATATGAATTTCAATTGATAATATAGAATTAAGCAAAGAATTTACTTTACAAAGACTCCGATGAACCGGTAGTAAAAAGTCAAAATTGAGGTTAATTCCGTCACCTGTGATTCCCTCTACGCACGGAACTAGAATAATTTTTCGGGATCTATTGTCCCGAAAATCGAACTCCCGAGCAGGGCCGACGGCGCCCGAACCTAACCGAACGGACTCGTGCGATCCTGCGGATCCTAACCTATCCGCGCTCTTGCTTGTCGCCTCGCAGGCGCGCAATTCGAACGCGTAAGATTTCTTTCGCTACGTTCGCTTCGCTCTCGATGACTTTATCGCACGCTTCTCGCTGCTTTTCCGAATTCGTTGCGCTGCTCCTCTGCACGTCGACTACGAAGACTTCGATGACGATTATTCTCGTACTTTCACGTGTTCTTTGCTCGTGTAAGAAGTCAGCTGTCGAATTCGTTGTTCGTAGCTTTCGTTGATTCTCTACGCCGTGTCGATTCTCTCGTGTGAAACGAAGTTCGTTCTTTGTAGCGTCTCTTTTCCGTCGGAGTTCGTCGCTCGGCCCTTTATCTCGAATTCGTTGTCGTTATCTCGTCGGTTCTCTCGGAGTAGTTGCAATTCATGAAAGATATCGAAAATAATAAATAAAAGGTTCGAAATCTCTTTTTCGAGGCCTCGGAAGTCGTTCGATCCCGCTTTCTATCGGTAGCGCAGGTCCCTAATTGTCCGGTTCCGTGCGTGTACTTTTCTTACGGCTCGATTAGAGAGAGAGGAGAGATTTTGTGGCGCGTATCAAAGATACCACGTCACAATATATATATATATATTGTGACTTGGTGTTTTGGATATCCGTCACAAAAGAGAATCCTCTCCCCTTCGCCGCGAATTAGAGATTGGAACGACGCGGACAGAGTCGCCGGGGGGACCGCGGAAAATATGTAACGCGAGTCGGAGGGCCTCGAGGCTGGTTCTGAGTTAAAATAACGAATAAATAGTAAAGTTAGACCCTCTTTCATGACCGCCACGCCGGAGAGGGGAATGACGAGGCCGGAGAGAGCAACGGCGGCCGACGTAGCGGCAGCAGAACGAGAGAGAGAGAGAGCGAACCGTCGAAGGACTAAAATAGAGAGAGCGAGAGAGAGGACACGCACGGCGAAGACGAGCGAGGCAGGAATACGATCGGCGAAGGAAACGGCCGAAATTCCACGGCAACGAGGACCACCCGACAGCGAATGATCGGAGCCTCCCTTCGCTCTAAGACGGATCGAGATGACCGCCGGAATGGTCATCGGTGGCGGTCATCCGGCTGAATAATTAAAAGAAGAATTCTTGGCGAAGTCGCGTAAAGCGGCCATGCGTGCGCGCGTCGCTTAGCGAGGCGTTAGAACGAGGGAGATAGCGAGTAGGCGCTCGGCTATCTTCGGGTGGGCTCGGGGAATTTCGGTAAGCCGGCTCGTAAGGAACCGCGTGCGTGATCCCGGAAAAATTACTTTGTGCGCGACGTCTGAAAAGATAAGAGGTAATTAGAGAAATCGAAGTGAATCCTTTGTCACGCATCAAGTTCCTTCCGGGTGGCGGATCGGAAAAAGAGGTAGATTCCGGGGTTTATTCGGTATTAGAGTTCTTTATAACCGGGTTTGTCAAGATTAACGTTTGATTGTTTAAATAATTGAATAATTAACGGGGGAAAATAACCTTCGAGTTTCTCGTTCGATTTTCTCGTAGCTTCCTTTGTTCGCGAAGAGCGGAACCAGCCTCGATCGCCGACCGGGTGCGCGGTTTATCGTATAGATTATTCTATTTCTGGATTGTAAAATTAATTAAATATATATTGATTGTTGAAATTAACGAGTTGGAACATTAAAATATTGTAAGTCCTCGGTAGAAGCATCGAGAAACGAGGCGACCACGTGCCGGCTAGAACCGTAGCCGGCGGTTAATTCGTCCGGACGTCTCGGTAAACAAAACGAACAAAGAGATCCCGGTTTTGGTTCGGTATTCAATAGAGAACGGAAAATTTCGAATTATAATCAACAAAGTTTGAATAAATTCTTTTATTGTTCTAAAGCGAAGTATACTCCGAAGGGACTTGAAAAATCATTTCTTCTTTCCCCCCTCAACCCACTACTCCCTACGGCCGCGTGAGCGGTAATTCGTGAGCCCTTACTGTGGAGAGGATTCTCACAGTTTATAAATAAATTAATTTGTTTAAAGCGGTTATTTCGCGGGGAGTGCGTCCGGCACCTCCCAGGAATAACTTTAGAAATATCGTTGCAATATATATATATATATATACAGGGTGGACCACATAAATGGGAACACCTAAATATCTTCTATATTTATGGTGCTATGAAAAAACTTCATAGGACAAAGTTGTACTATTTCAAGGGGGAAATTTAATGGTAAAAAAAAATTTTTTTTAGATACATTTCTTTAAGAAGATTTCAAGGTCATCCGTATTTTTTTAAATGGAACAATATATTTTGTTTACCATAGCATGATAGATAATAAAAAACTACATTCGATTGATACCTTTTCGTGACCTTGACATGACCTTGAAAAAAAATAATCACGTTGATATGTGAAAGATGCAGAAGTTTAATACTTACCTGTTTCAGCCTGAATGACCCGTGTTTTACACCGGGATATGCACCTATTTCTTTGAAAATCATAATAAATGTGGTTTCAACATGATGGTTGTCCAGCCCATTATTCCAAATATGCCAGAACTGTGTTAGACATTAAATATCCTGCACGCTGGATCGGTCGTAAAGGAACAGTGGAATGGCCACCTCGTTCTCCGGATCTGACACCACTGGATTTTTATCTATGGGGTAAAATAAAATGTGACGTATACAGAAATAAACCTACGACACCACAAGATATGCGGCAAAGAATTAGTGCAGCATGCGCAGCGATCACCTCCCAGGAAGTCGAGAATTGCTACAGGTCATTTATTACAAGACTGACACATTGCATAAATGAGAACGGCCACCATTTCGAACATTTATTATGATTTTCAAAGAAATAGGTGCATATCCTGGTGTAAAACACGCGTCATTCAGGCTGAAACAAGTAAGTATTAAACTTCTGCATCTTTCACATATCAACGTGATTATTTTTTTTCAAGGTCATGTCAAGGTCACGAAAAGGTATCAATCGAATGTAGTTTTTTATTATCTATCATGCTATGGTAAAAAAAATATATTGTTCCATTTAAAAAAATACGGATGACCTTGAAATCTTCTTAAAAAAATGTATCTAAAAAAAATTTTTTTTTACCATTAAATTTCCCCCTTGAAATAGTACAACTTTGTCCTATGAAGTTTTTTCATAGCACCATAAATATAGAAGATATTTAGGTGTTCCCATTTATGTGGTCCACCCTGTATATATATTATTTATACATTTATTATTCCAGATGAGCAATCCGGAAAAAGTTAACGAGGAGTCGCAGAAAATGCAGATTGGTAAATATTTCTTTCCTATTTATACTATCAGTTCGAACGTATTGGATCCTCCCCCCCTCCCCCCACATAACAGTACTAACGTATACGGCGCGCAGCGGGCAATTTGAACGATCGAGGCGGGCATATTTCTTTCCTATTTATACTATCAGTTCGAACGTATTGGATCCTCCCCCCCCCCCCCCCCATAACAGTACTAACGTATACGGCGCGCAGCGGGCAATTTGAACGATCGAGGCGGGCATAATTCTTTCGAATACAATTTATGATTTTTTTACATTTTTATTTTTATATATATGTTTTTAGTTTGGAAGGTAAAATAAATGCTTATTAATAATAATATTAACAGAAATAATCATAATTATAATGATTATGACAAAATTATAGAAATCAGAGATACGAGATTAAAGAAGAATAAGATAATAACAATATATTTGTGTTCAAAACAAGTATTTATTACATTAATATATGATACTAGAGGAGATATCTTTGTAATTATTATAAATTTCTGTGAAATACTTTCTTAAATAAGGTGTACAGCTTGATCATCGTTGTTTTCCGTAATAATTCTTTAATAACTTAAAAGAATACACATTCATGTACTAATCTCACTCAAAAATTTCTTCCCTTAACCTGTCCCTACCGTTTTTATGTACATTTTCAGGTAGCTGGTTTTCATTATTTATTTTTTATATATATTAGTATTTTTATATTTAAAATGATTTTTAATTATTTCATTGTTTCAATTACTTGTAGACGAAGAAAAGGATCTGCGGACAGCTGCGGAGCTGCGTGTTGAAATCGCAGCGCGCGAGGCCTTTTATATGCAAGAGATGAGAAAGCAGCAGGAGCAGTTGCAGCGGCAAAACCAAGCGATGGCTGAGATGCAGCAGCAACTGCTCCTGCTGCAGCGACCGCCGCAGCAACAGCCGCAGCCATCGCAGCGGCAGTCACGGCAGCAGCAGCCACAGGCGCAGGAACAGCTAGAGCAGCCCCAGCAAGGTGAGGCGGTATTTAGTGTTAATAACATAAGTAATTCTAGTAACTCATGTATATATGATATAATCGAAATGTAACATTTTTTTCAGGATACCGCAGGCGTTACCGAGCCGGCGCCTCTGTACGGCGGTACTATGAGCGGCGGGAGAATGTCCTGCATGCTGCCGATTTTATAAATCGAGTGGCGAGAGGGAGTAAAGGGCCAAATGAAAAAAAATAATAATTTGTTGTTTAGTTATATTAGATATATAAGTTTATATTTTTAGTATATATATCAGTTTTAGTATAGTTAGTTTTAGATAGATATAAGTTATAGAATTTAAAATAAATATATATTTATACATATCTAACGTTTTTATATTTTTAACCCTTAACCACTTACCACCTATTTCTGTCCCTTAACCACCTACGTGCGATCTTGCAGACCGCTCGTGGATAACTACCCTCAATTCGGGTTCTACGGTATGAAGAAAGGATTTAAATGAGTAAAATACTTATTTATACTTTATATCTTTATTTAATAGTTTCAAATAATATAAACTATGATAATATCTCGAGATTTGTTATAATATTTCAAAAACTAGTCATTGTAAGACAAAGAGACACTCTTCTAAGATAATGAGATCTGATAGATAAGATACTTAAAATATCAACATCTTATGTATTATCCTAAAAATCGGTCTTGTAGCGTCAGATGTTGTCAAAGTTATGGCTGTAACACATTTAACATATTATCTAGCATTATTTGTCTTAAATACTTGTCGTTATTAGGTAAAGTTATAAGGTAATTAAAATGACAATGCTCCGTTTTCACGATGTCGAAATAATTTATTAATCCAAACATTGCTAATCCAATTCTTTACAAAATTTCTTTCCAAACTTGGATAGTGGAGCAAATCTTTATAATAATATAAGGAACTGTATATTGCATATGGATAATTAAAACTATTTTACTTATATGGAGGTGCGTTTGTACAATTAATATTTTATTAGCACCATATAAATGCTATAGTTTAAGATCCTCCATTAAATTCATTCCAAGAGGCGATAGAATCCAAGAAGGAAGAGTCTGCAAAATATTATTCCGATAAAGGTAAATGAAATCATAGAACTGTATATAATATGAAAAGAAGTTACTTTCCTGCTAAACATATTTTTGACCAAAACGAAGTAGTTCACTGAAACAGAATAAAAACATCAATATCTTTAATAATAACGTTTAATATATATATTTGTTATAGCGGAGAAATGAAACAGTTACCATGTATTAACGACGTAAAATCCTGGTCTTCGAAATGGCAACTGCATACAAATCTTAATTAGTTCAATTTCTCTAGCGGTGGACAAGCAAAATCTTTCACTCCTAAGTCTTGTACCCAGCTTTGCATCTGTATCACAAAATGTATTCACTTAAAAAATGTCTGAAGTATTTTTATATTTTAATTACTTACTCTTTATTATACTAATTGATATGTTGTAAATTATAAGGTTACCGACATTTTTAATCACTTACCTTGATGGATTCAACAGAAATTTAAAAAAACTGCATTCCGCTGTTTGCTTATTATGTTCACAATAAGGCACGTAACATTTTCATGCATGAACCATGATTTTTCTCTTCTAAAATATTCCAGACAAAAATTCACTCTTACTCGATTTAAATTACATTGCTGATACTTCGACGATCGCGCACATGTTCGACTTTAGCGTGCGATTGGTCGAAACGGTCAACTCACTGAGCGCCAATGAGGCAAGCAATTGACAAAAAATTTAATTTTTAAAAATTAACTACCTATTCCCCTTAAACTAAATTATACGAAAATTGTAAAAATTCACTCAGTGTTGAGAGGGTTTTCATATAAATGTCGATATCGATGTTATCCATACTTTTCGTTTCATAAGTATCTATATCGATAATATCCGTACTTTTCATTCCAGTCATCATGTGTATCGATATTTAGTAAATTAATGTTTGACATTTCATAGGTGGAACATACGTAATTAAAAATATACATACATACATTCATACATTCATACATAGGGTGCTAAACTCATAACTCTACCTTTTGGCTTTCCCGGAGTCGGGTAAAAAATGGTCTGCCATATAAGATCTAATAGCACTACTTTATACCTATAAAAAATCCTGTGCAGATTAGTTTATCAGATTCCGAGAAAAGGGAACATTTATATGAAAAAACTTGATTTTTCAGGAGAGGCAAAAAACTCTGCGATTTATATTTCTCGGTCGTAATGACGTTTCGGATCGATTTTTTTCACTCAAATCGATAAATTAACTGCCTCCTTTCTCTTTAGAGTGCAGGGAGAATTTTTTAAGCCAATAGGGTAGGCAAGTGACAAAAAATTTAATTTTTAAAAATTTTTGACTACCAATCCCCTCAAACTAAATTAGACGAAAATTGGACACATTCACTCAGTGTGGACAGGATTTACATATAAATATCGATATCGATGATATTTATACTTTTCGTTTCATAAATAACGATATCGATAATATCCGTACTTTTCATTCCAGACATCATGTGTATCGATAATTTGTAAATGAATACGTATCAATACCAAACCAATCGAAAACTAATTTTTTTTTAAACTTCTTAAAAATGTAATGGTGTTTGAAAAAAATTTATAGAGCTAGCTAATCGACTTTTTATTAGTTCATTCATTTAACATATAATTTATGTAAACTCTTATTTTTTCATTTTATTATTAATTTAGCATGCAAATTCATAGCATGTATGTACGAGTCTTGAATAGAAAATGCTCTAGTATGTCTTTTATTATAATTTCCCCTATAAAAAATCGAAATCAATCTACAGAGATTGGTAATCCTGGTGTTTTTCTGCGTCACTCGTTTTGAACGGCATTGTCTTCTAAAGCGTGCCTTTTGTGGCATAACGCACTTAGACGTCGTCGTGAACGGTCTATTTTTATTGCAAGTTTTTATTTAAAAGTTTCTTCGACCAGTAAACGGTAAGTTTTTCAAGTTTTGCTTTTAAAAGTAGGATATATATATAGTAGACTCTCAGCTAATGACGTTAATGTGTATCGTGTTGTATGAATTCGCGTTGTAAGAAATAATTAAAATCAGAAGAGACCGGTCAGCTAAAATAAATTTTACCGCAATATGTGTAGAATTCCTGAGTTTGTTTATGCGCGTTGTAGAAATAATTGCGTTATTAATTTAGTTAATGTTTATTTGCGTTATTAATCTTAAATTCGAGCTGTAGAAACTCGTGTCATAGGTAGGAGAGTGTAGTGTGTAACAAAGCTTAAAAACAAAGAACGTTCACGGAACAAAAGAGTGAAAAAATCACAAAGCGAATTTCGCTTTGTGCACTTTTTGAAATTTCCTAAGGCGCGTTATAAACATTCTTTGTGGAAAATCAGATAAACAAATCTTTCAATGTAACTTGATGTCGTTAACCGGAACACGTTATCATCGGCTTTTTCGCTCTGTGAACGTTTTCAGTGTATTCATTTATCGTATGCATGTAAACTGGATATATATTGCAACGATATTTCTAAAATTATTCCGGGGAGGTGCCGGATGCACTCCCCGCGAAATAACCGTATTAAAAACAAATTAATTTTTCTTTATAAACTAGGAGAATCCTCTCTCTAGTAAGGGCTCACGAATTACCGCTCACGCGATCGTAGGGAGTAGTGGGTTGAGGGGGAAAAAAAAATGATTCTGTAAGTTCCTTCGGAGCACGGTTGGATTTAAAACAATAAAAGAATTTATTCAAGTAGCTATTGCGTATAATTCGAACTTTTCCGTTCGCTACGGAATACGAAACAAAACCGGGATCTCTTTGTCCACGGTTGTTTATTCAAACGCCCGGACGAACTAACCGCCGGCTACGTGCTCCTCGCCGGCACGTGGCCGCTTACTTCTCGATTATTCCACCGAGGAATATACTACTTATTAACGTCTCGATTAGACAATTTAAGCAATAAACCAATTAATAATTATTCCACTAACAACAAGGTACAACAAATATTCGATTAACCGCGCACCCGGACGGCGACCGAGGCTGGTTCCGCTCCTCGCGAACAAAGGAAGCTACGAGAAAATCGAAGGATGCTTCTATGGTCGTTAATTAATTAATTTAAATAATAATTACAATTAAACCCCGATAACTCGGTTACCAAAGACTCAAGAATCCGAATAACCCCGGAATTGACCTCACTTTCCGATCCGCCACCCGGAAGGAACTAAAGTACGTGAACAAAGGATTCACTTATCGATTACTCTAATTACCTCTTATCTCACTTAACGTCGCGAACAGAGTAATTTTTCGAGGATCACGCACGCGGTTCCTTACGAGCCGGCTTACCGAAATTCCCCGAGCCCACCCGAAGATAGCCGAGCGCCTGCTTGCTATCTCCCTTGCTCTAACGCTTCGCTAAGCGACGCGCGCACGCATGGCCGCTTTACGCGACTTCGTCGAGAATTCTTCCTTTAATTCTTCAACCGGATGACCGCCGCCGATGACCATTCTGACGGTCATCTCGGTCCGTCTTGAGCGAAGGGAGGCTCCGATTATTCGCTGTCGGGTGGTCCTCGTTGCCGTGGAATTTCGGCCGTTTCCTTCGCCGATCGCATTTCCGCTTAGCTCGTCCTCGTCGTGCGTGTCCTCTCTCTCGCTCTCTCTCTCTTTCTCGAGCTTATCCTCGTTTCTCCGACGGTCCGCTCTCCATCTCTCTCGTTCTGCCGTCGCTCCGTCGGCCGCCGTTGCTCTCTCCGGCCTCGTCCTTCCCCTCTCCGGCGTGGCGGTCATGAAAGAGGTTCTAATTTCAGTATTTAATCCCTTATTTTAATGCAGAACCAGCCTCGAGGCCCTCCGACTCGCGTTACATTTTTCCGCGGTCCACCCGGAGACTCTGTCCGCGTCGTTCCATTCTCTATTCCGCGGCGAAGGGGAGAGGATTCTCTTTTGTGACAGGTATTCAAAATACCACGTCACAACTCCTCCCCCCCTAGCCCGCGTTTACGCGGTCTCCCGTTCCACCCGGAACGGCGGATCTCCACACTCTAATCACTCGGGTGGCCCCCCCGGCCACGCTTCATTCGAGCGCGTTCCTAACGGTAACTTCCACCCCGTCTTGACCGGCGTTTCCCTCCCCGCGATCCTTCGACTTTCCGGTTCGCGGTACCGCGTGGACGGACTTAACTTCGTGGCTAGTTCTGGTTCGATTAATGATTTTTAACTCAAAAAAAAACTCTATCTTATAAAAACTCTACCCAAAAAAAACGATAATTGATTTATTAGATTAAGTGACAATGCAAGAAATATAGCGAACATAGAAGAGAAGAAGAAAAGAAAAATATAAAAGAAGCTTAGAAAGAGCTAGAGAAACTTACCAGGCGTTGTCATGCTCCTGGCCTCTACCCGGTCTACGGTCCGGTCACCACACGAAGGGGAAAGGGGTCACTAACTATTACATACAAAAGGAATATAACACCTAGTTTACGGATAATCCCTGACCGTTTATTGAGCGACAATAATATAAAAAAAATTTTATAATTCTCCCTTACGGCCACTCAGACATGAACCAAAAAAAAAGAGTTATTTTCGGCCTATAAGAATACGGGTGAGAGCAAAAAAAACACAACAAAAAAAATATATTATATCTATAAAAAAAGAGATCTTTTCTTAGTAGTTTTTCCCTTGGCCAGTCTCCTCCTCCTGGCCGGGCTCCTCCTCCTGGTCGGCCTCTTCTCCCTGGACGATTCTCTTCTTCTTTAATCCGGGCCATTCCCCGGCCGGGTAATGCGCCCCCGAGCCCGTGCAAGTCGGGCAAGTAGCCCGGCTGTATCCGGGGCGGCCACACCCGGTACAGATGCCCTTCCGCAGTGGCGATGGGCACTGTTTAATACTATGACCCCATTGGTAGCAATTCCAACATTCTAAGTTGGATTTCTCGGTGGTTGACGCGTGGCGCCTTTGAGCCCTGGCCGGCCTCTCCACTGGAACTATTCGCAGCTGGTAACGGGTAAGGAATAGGCGCGTGCGGCGCAACAACTCCTTCCAGTATTCTGCTTCTCGGGAGTCGGGCCCGTCCTCTCCCTCCGCTGCCTGCTCCGTCTTCCATCCCATGGGGATCGCGTAGGTGGAACCTGGCTTCCCCTCTTTCTCCTGTTGCCGCCGCCGCCGGCTTTCTTGTTGGCGGCGCGACAGTTCCTCCTCCCTTCCTTTTTCAATTTCTTTTATGGCGACCATCTCTTGTGTTTTTTTTTTTCAGTTTAACTCTTTCCTTTACTATTATTACTTTTCTATAACATAAAGAAAAACAGCACTGAGTACGCTACACCATCTACTTCTGTCACCGCCACCACTAAACTTTCCTTGAACGGCACAGGGACGAACACAAGAGACGACGGACACCCTTACTTGTCACCGTCACCACTAAATTTCTTGGACAATACACGAACATATTTTAAACAAAACACACCCCTACTTATCACCGCCACCACTATTCCCACACCGGTTTTAAGTCTTTAACGTGGTGCTTGCCGGCGTCCTTCCCTCGGACGTCGGTCAAGGCCACCACCACCGAGGAGATGATCTTCGTGACGGTGTATGGGCCCGTGAACTTCGGTGCGAGCTTTGCGGCCACGTTCTGCGCTGAGGATAAGACCCGGTTCTTTTTCCATACGCGGTCACCCACGCTATACTTTGCGTCACGCCTCCGCAGGTTATATCGGCCGGCTTGAGTTTGGAAGGCCTTCTCGAGACTCTCCCCTACCAGCTCTTGTAACTCATGCAAACGGCTCACTCTATCTTTCCACCCGTCTGTATCGGGAGCTGCGACCTCTACGTCACCCTCTTCCTCCACCCGGAGCATTTTCGGAGGCCTAGCTTCCCTCCCATAATTCAAAAATGCCGGGCTAACCCCGATTGACGAATGGACGGCCGTATTGTACGCGAACGCAAATTCTACAAGATGCACGTCCCACTCGCGATGATCTTTACCTATATACGCCGTCATCATGGTCTTAAGAATTCTGTTAACCCTTTCTGTCGGGTTCGCTTGTGGGTGGTACGGCGGTACCGTCGAGTGTACGATCCTACATTCGCTCAACACCGAATCGACCGATTTATTAACAAACTCGGTCCCGTTGTCCGTTAAAAGAATTTCCGGTGTTCCCCACCGATATACTACTAGCTTCAAAAATGCATCGGCAATGCTCTTTCCGGTGGCTTTTCTTAACGGTACGCATTCAATCCAGCGAGTAAAAATGTCCAGGAAGACGAGTACGTAAGTGTAGCCCGTCGCGCTCCGCGGAAACGGACCCATAATATCAGCGGCGACTACCGTCCACGGCTGATCGACGATTCGCTTCCCCATTAAACCCGCCGGTGCGACCTGCCCGACCTTGCATTGCTGACACGTAATGCACTTCCTTACATAATCTTGAATCTCCCGGTGCATTCCCGGCCAATAATAATTTACCGCGACGCGCTGATACGTCTTTTCGATACCGAGATGCCCCGCTGCCGGTTCGTCGTGCGCTTCGCGGAGTACCTCCTCGCGTTTCTCAGGTCGAACTACGAACTTCCACTCGTTCAAATCTGCAACGGCTTTACTTTTAAGAGCGTTCGGTCGCCGGAAATATAACCTCCCGTCTTCTATTTTCCATTCCGGGAAGCGGTTTGGATATTTTTCGACCGCTTCGAGGCGACGGTCGTACCACGTACAGTCTCCCCCGTCCTCCTCCCCTTCCGCGCTCTTACCCTCGCCCTCCGCGCCCTGCGCTTCCGCGTCGGTCCCGCCATCGGGTACCGCCGCGGCCACCTCCACGATTTCCGACTCCTCGTCCTCCTCGAACATACGCGACAGCGCGTCGGGTACGTGGTGCAACGCACCCTTTCGATAGATGACGTCAAAATCGTAATCGAGCAGGTCTAACGCCCATCGGCCGATCCTACCCGTTTTATCGCGGAAATTATAAAGATAGCGAAGATTAGCGTGGTCGGTGATGACGGTGAAGTGCGTCCCCTCGAGATAATGCCGAAACTTTTTAACGGCCCACACTACTGCCAACCCTTCCTTTTCCGTCACCGAATAACGCGTCTCCGGATCTGATAGCGTTCGGCTCGCATACGCTACGACGAACTCCTGTTCGTCCTTGGATTGAGTCAGGACTGCTCCGATACCGAAATGACTCGCGTCCGTCTGAAGGACAAACGGTAAACTAAAATCGGGACATGAAAGAACGGGTGCTGTCGCCAAACTATGCTTTACCGTTTCAAACGCCTCCCGTTGCTCTTTATTCCAACTCCACGTTACGTTTTTCTTTAATAGATGATTCAACGGACTAACTTTTTCCGCGTATGCATCGATAAATCGTCGGTACCATGAAGCCATACCGAGAAAACGTCTCAACTGACGGATATTACGCGGCTCTGGGAATTTTAAAACTGGTTCGACCTTGTCCGGGTCGACTTGTAACCCGTGTCGATTTACTCGAAATCCTAAGTATCGTACTTCTTCTCGACAAAATTCAGATTTCTCCCGGTTAATCACAAGTCCGGCTTCTTTAATTTTTCTAATTACTCGTCGCAACCATTCTAAATGTTCTTCGAACGTTTCCGTCACGATTATAATATCGTCTAAGTATGCAAATGCGTGTGGCTCCATTTCAGTACCGATCAATTTATCGAGCAACCTTTGAAACGTGGCTGGTGCTCCCGTCAATCCATACGGCATTCTTCTAAAATGAAATAATCCGCGACCAGGAACCGTAAACGCGGTTACTTCCCGACTATCATCTTCGAGCGGGATTTGGTGGAAGGCCTGACTCAGATCCATGGTCGAAATGTACCGAGCTCGACGTAGCTTGCTAAGTATCCCCTCCATAAAAGGCAAGGGGTACGCGTCTTTTTTCGATACCGCATTGACCTTGCGGAAGTCGCAGCAAAAACGGTAAGAACCATTCGGCTTCTTCACCATCACCACCGGGCTTGACCATTCGCTATTCGATCGCTCGATCACCCCTTCCTTTAACATACGGTCTACCTCCGCGTACATCGCTTCCTGGACGGCCGGCGATACCGGATAATACCGTTGTTTTATGGCGGTGTGTCCTTGCACGTCGACTTTATGTCGAATTAAGTCAGTTGCCCCTTTCGGTGCTCCTCCTGCGGCTAATTCCCGATCTACGAGGCGCAACACCGTTTCCCTCTCGTTTTCTGAGATATCTACGATCCCGTCGCATGCACTAATGCCGGTTACTTCCGACGGAAGACGAAACGGGACATCTATTCCGGCTAATGCCGAGTACCACATCCCTTTCTCCCCGTCAATAATGATTTTAAAAGATCGGATCGCGTCCATACCAAAAATACAATTCGACATAAGCCGAGGAACGACGTGCAAGGTCAACTCCCGCTTTACCCCTCCAAAACGGACTGCAGTAGCGATCGTTCCCTCCACCGTCTCTTTTCTACCATCGGCGTAATGTACGGACTGCACATTCGACGGTTCTAAACTAGCTATCTCGCCGAAAATCGCCTCGTTTCCGGCCCTCCGGATAAACGAGCGAGATGCACCGGTGTCTAAAAGACCGAAAATCGGTACACCGTTTACGGTGGCGTTCACAAAAATTCTCCCACCCGTTGCGTCTATGGTAGCTACCACCGCTGCATCTCTCTCCCTATTTTCGAGAGGCGCCTCCACTATTTCCTCCGTCGAGTCCCTATGGACGTCCGCTCGCACGGCTATTTCCTCTCCGCACCGCTCACCTACCACCGGAGAATCGTCTACGCGAGCGCTCCCTCTCCCACTACTCGCGGGTATCTCTAAGGCCTCTACTGGGAGGGGGGAGCGGCCGTCGGCCGGCTGGTCGACTCCCCCTGACCGTTTCCCGCCGGTCTTCGCTCGCAATTCGGGCACGTCGCCTTCACGCAATCTTTCCTGCCACACCGGAAACAAAACCGTTGACGCGGCTTTTTGCACTTCGCGTGCCTATGCCCCGATTCCCCGCAATTCCAGCACCGGACCGGCGGCTTCGCGGGGTCCGGCGTGGGCCTACTCGCGGTGCTTTTACTGCTGGTCGCGGAATTCCGCGGCGTAGTCACCGCCGCTGCGACCGCTGTCTCTCTACGCGGCTCCTCCACCCTTGACGCGCTAGCCGCTCGTCGCGCTACCGGTTCGCGGTTCTCCGGCGACCTATCCTCCTCCACCGGGTATATTTCCGCGACGCGGGCCGTCCGCGCCCTTGGCGGCTGCCTGACGCTCTCTGCGTACGTGTTCGGACGCGTTACGGGCGATTCTGGACCGGGACGGTACCGCCGTCCCATATCCCAAATTCTCTCCCTCTGTCTTCCGAGTTCAGAGAGCCGATCGAAACTAGTGACTTCTCTCGGATCAATTTCTCTTTGATATTCGGGTCTTAAATTCGCGTAGGCAATGCTAAGCCGTTCCGACATTGGAACCGGCGGCACGACCTTCGCGAGAAGCCCTTCAATTTTAATCAAATACCGGCAGACTTTTTCTCCCGGTCTCTGAACTCGTGTCCTGATCGTCTCACGTAACCTTTCCTGCGCTTCAAACCCGGAAAATCTACGTCTAAACGCTCCGCAAAATTCCTCCCACGTACGCAGAGAACTTCTCCTCAAACGGTACCATTCGAGGGCGAGGCCTGTCAGGAGGATCGAAATATTTGAAAGCAACTCGTCTTCTAAAACTCCCACTCTCGCACTTTCCTCCTCCACCCGTTCTAAAAAGGACTCAGCCTCCGATTCGTCCTCGCCGTCGAACGTTACCCTCCACGCGCGGATCATTTGATCCACTGCACGCAAATTCCTAATTGCTTCCGCTCTTCGGAAGTCCCTGCTATTTTCCGTACGCGACGCTAAGTATGCAGAAGATCTTTCTCGCTCAACCTGTGGTGTCCTCTCCCCTCGTGCCCTTTCCCGGTATCCCCGGTCCTCCACCACGTGCGTCCTACTCTCCCTCTCGCTCATCGGAGTATCCGGTGTAAAATACTCCGTTCTCGACGGGCCAAAAGAAACCGCGCGTGATTGCGGCAAAGGGAGATTTGAAATGCCGGGTAATCTACTAGCTACTCCCACCCCATAGACGCACGCATCGCTTTCACGCGTCACGCGTGTGTCGACTCGCTCTCTCTCTCTCTCCCACCCGACGGCGGCCGAAGTCGCAACGGAGCCTACCGAAGCTTGCCTCTGGTGGTGGGGATGCCTACGAGCGGGCGAGCTCGGCTGCCGAGCTCTCCCCTCTCCTACGCCGCGCTCAGCTGATCGCGCGGCCGAGGTCGTCGACCGCGCTGGTTGGGAGTGGTGGGGCGGCCTGCTTTCGGCCGCGATTCTCTCTATCCTATCTCCCGTGCCCCTACCCCACAGCTCCTCTACCACCACTATGGAGTCCTCTCTAGGTGGAGACGCTCGAAGGGAGGAATGCGCGACCGGAAAAGCGGCGGTCGGTTCCCATGCGGAAGCTAGAAAAGGGTTAGTCGAGATAAACGGCGTAGCTGACACCCTTAAAAATGGATTGGCGGCCGTCGTCCTAGTCGCGGAGGTCGTCGCGGTCGTCGTGGTTACCACCGTCACCCCTAGCGTGTCCTCCCGGTGAACCACGACGATCGCCTCGGTCGTCGGTCCCTCCACCAGGTTCCTCAGTTCGGTGGTATGAGCTCCACCGTACGCAAAAGACGGTTCTCTCGAGCTATCCTCCGCTTCCCCCTCTGAACTCTCTACCTCCGAATCCCCCTCATCCTCCTCCGTCCACGGAACCCCGTCCTCCCCCGCAGCCCTACGCGTGAGTCTATGCATCCTATCTCTTAAGACAATGAGTGAGCCGCTCGCATTAACCCGCAGTGACGCAAGTATATCTGAGAGTACATCACCAGACAAGTTGAAAATCCATTGACCCATTGACCGGTGTGACCTTGAGCTCCTCCGGCTGTCCCTCCTTCCTTCCATCCTGTCTTGGTTGGTAGAAGCTCGCACCGAAGTTCCAATTCCGCTCTTCAAAGTCACCGTAATCCAAGGTCACCGAAATCCTTTGTTTCACTCACGATTTTTCAAACACCAGCGATCACTTCCGAAGATGTTCGAACTTTCCCGAACCGTACCGGTGTAGGCAACACGTAACGAAAATTTGAAAAGACCTTCACCAGGACGAACAACAACACAAACCTCAACCGTTCCTCTCTACGACCTTCCGGCTTGCGTGAGCCCCACGTTGGGCGCCAAATTTGCAACGATATTTCTAAAATTATTCCGGGGAGGTGCTGGATGCACTCCCCGCGAAATAACCGTATTAAAAACAAATTAATTTTTCTTTATAAACTAGGAGAATCCTCTCCCTAGTAAGGGCTCACGAATTACCGCTCACGCGATCGTAGGGAGTAGTGGGTTGAGGGGGGAAAAAAATGATTCTGTAAGTTCCTTCGGAGCACGGTTGGATTTAAAACAATAAAAGAATTTATTCAAGTAGCTATTGCGTATAATTCGAACTTTTCCGTTCGCTACGGAATACGAAACAAAACCGGGATCTCTTTGTCCACGGTTGTTTATTCAAACGCCCGGACGAACTAACCGCCGGCTACGTGCTCCTCGCCGGCACGTGGCCGCTTACTTCTCGATTATTCCACCGAGGAATATACTACTTATTAACGTCTCGATTAGACAATTTAAGCAATAAACCAATTAATAATTATTCCACTAACAACAAGGTACAACAAATATTCGATTAACCGCGCACCCGGACGGCGACCGAGGCTGGTTCCGCTCCTCGCGAACAAAGGAAGCTACGAGAAAATCGAAGGATGCTTCTATGGTCGTTAATTAATTAATTTAAATAATAATTACAATTAAACCCCGATAACTCGGTTACCAAAGACTCAAGAATCCGAATAACCCCGGAATTGACCTCACTTTCCGATCCGCCACCCGGAAGGAACTAAAGTACGTGAACAAAGGATTCACTTATCGATTACTCTAATTACCTCTTATCTCACTTAACGTCGCGAACAGAGTAATTTTTCGAGGATCACGCACGCGGTTCCTTACGAGCCGGCTTACCGAAATTCCCCGAGCCCACCCGAAGATAGCCGAGCGCCTGCTTGCTATCTCCCTTACTCTAACGCTTCGCTAAGCGACGCGCGCACGCATGGCCGCTTTACGCGACTTCGTCGAGAATTCTTCCTTTAATTCTTCAACCGGATGACCGCCGCCGATGACCATTCTGACGGTCATCTCGGTCCGTCTTGAGCGAAGGGAGGCTCCGATTATTCGCTGTCGGGTGGTCCTCGTTGCCGTGGAATTTCGGCCGTTTCCTTCGCCGATCGCATTTCCGCTTAGCTCGTCCTCGTCGTGCGTGTCCTCTCTCTCGCTCTCTCTCTCTTTCTCGAGCTTATCCTCGTTTCTCCGACGGTCCGCTCTCCATCTCTCTCGTTCTGCCGTCGCTCCGTCGGCCGCCGTTGCTCTCTCCGGCCTCGTCCTTCCCCTCTCCGGCGTGGCGGTCATGAAAGAGGTTCTAATTTCAGTATTTATTCCCTTATTTTAACGCAGAACCAGCCTCGAGGCCCTCCGACTCGCGTTACATTTTTCCGCGGTCCACCCGGAGACTCTGTCCGCGTCGTTCCATTCTCTATTCCGCGGCGAAGGGGAGAGGATTCTCTTTTGTGACGGGTATTCAAAATACCACGTCACAATATATATATATTATTTATGCATTTATTATTCCAGATGAGCAATCCCGAAAAGAAAGACGGAGAGCAGAAAATGCAGTGTGGTAAGTATTTCTTTCCTATCTATACCATCAGTTTAAACGCATTTGATCCTCCACCCCCCCTAACAGTACTAGCGTATACGGTGCACAGCGGGCAATTTGAACGATCGAGGCGGGCAAAATTCTTTCGAATACAATTTATGATTTTTTTACATTATTTTTGTTTTTATATATATGTTTTTAGTTTGAAAGGTAAAGTAAATGCATATTAATAATAATAATAACAGAAATAATCATGAAAACCCCTGAAAACCCCTGTATCCCTATTTTCTAAAGGATGCGTCTAAAAGTATACTTAATAAATAATTATTTTTAAAGAAAAGTTGTAAAAGTATTTTTATATTTAAAATGATTTTTAATTATTTGATTGTTGTAATTACTTGCAGAAGAAGAAAAGGATCTGCGGACGGCCGAACAGCTGCGCGCGGAGATCGCTGCGCGCAAAGTATTTTATAATCAGGAAATGCATAAGCATCGGGAGCAGATGCAACAGCAGCACCACATGATGGTGGAGATGCAGCAGCAACTGCTCCTGCTGCAGCAGCGGCCACAGCAGCAGCAACCACCGCAGCAACAGCCACCGCAGCAGCAGCCACGGCAGCCACCGTAGCAGCAGCCACCGCAGCAGCCCCAGCAAGGTGAGGCGGTATTTATTGTTAATAATATAAGTAATTCTAGTAACTCATGTATAGATGATATAATCGAAATATAACATTTTTTTCAGGATACCGTAGGCGTTAGCGGGCCGGCGCCTCTGTCCGGCGATATTATGAACGCCGTGAAAATGTGTTGCATGCCGCCGATTTTATTAATCGTGTGGCGAAAGGAGGGGGAACTTCGGACCAACGGACAAAAGAAAATAAAATAGTTTAGTTATAAGTTTATTTATATTGTAACGTAACGCTTGAGTCGCATAATTTAGTAGAATTAATATTAACAAAAATAGAATAAAATAGAAATAGGAAGGCTAGAATATTAAATTAATCGAACAATAGACAAGAAATAAGATAAGAAACGGGACGTAGGCTAAATTTAGATTCGGAAACGGCAATAACATGAAAGAAATGGTATAAGAAATTAAGACGGTTAGGAACGAGGAAGCCCGAGCGGTGACGACGCGGGCCGATGCCGATCGGCAAGCTCAGGGCCGAGCGAGGCCAGCGGCGCGCGACGGAAGGTTCACACGGGGGGGACCCAATTAGGTAAGAAAAATTCAAATCTCGCGAGATGAAGAAGAGTGGGAATAGCCCTTTATATAACGCAGGAACGCATAGCTCGAAAGTATCTTCGACCGACCGAGAATTTTCTCAAAGTTTCAAAGAGTTATAGTGTTGCGATTAAATCTAAAATTTCGGAGTGAAAGATAAGTGTTTGATATAAAATCATTTATACGCGTGTGTCAGCGCCAGGGCAATCAAAAGCGAGGTAGCTGTTGATCCTATTAGGGAACAAAAGCGTGACAGCGTTACAACGTCTCCTCAGATAAGGGTAAACAATTATTGTGTACATCCTCAAATCCCGGTAGAATAAGACATAGAATAAGTGTATGCGTGAGCGGTGTGTATGAGAGAGAGTGTGTGCGTGGGAAAATCGAGAGCGACGAAATATAAATAAACACGGGAGCGATCAGCTGATCGAAGGAAACGAAATAAGAAGAGAGAAAAACACTCAATAAACGTAGTTAATTTGACATTTTGCGAAACTCATTTAATTTGCATCCCTTTTCCACTGCCAGTCCCAAAAAGACCGAACGAGGAGAAAAAGGTAACGTCAAAACTAAAAGGTAGGAAAGGAGATACGTTACAATATTTAATAAGAAATAGTTTTAAGTTTTAGTAAATTTATTGTAAAATAGACAAATAACATTAAAAATGTAAAGTGGGCCGTCGCTGTAGTTAATATAAACAATAAATCGTGCTTTTTCTTGCTACATAAAGATATTAAATCAATGATGCGTCGCATCTTTATTAATAACTTTTTATCAAATATCTATAATTTCAATTTCCATATTGGTTCTTTAGACCCATGTTAAACATTGTTGACTTCATAAATTACACATTCTCCTTCAAACAATTTTACTAAAATAACAATCTCTGTAAAAAACCATTGGCGCCCAACGTGGGGCTGGCAGTCGCGAAAAGTGTGGATAAAAGTGCAAAAGAAAAACGATGGCGGAAAAAGAATCGCGGAGCACAGTGTCGGAAACGGGGTTAGGTACGCTCGAAACAAGTGAGCACCATGAGTTCACCTTCTCGGTGCCTCCAGCGGTGAGTACTCGAAGGAGCGTAACACTCGCGGAAGAACTCACGGACGCCGGAGCTGAAGAGATGGTGCGGGTGCCACAGCCACGACAAGAAGAAATAATATTAGAAGAAACGACCACGGAAGAGGACGAGAGGAATCCTCCACCAATTAACGTAGCGATGGCTGAGGTCTGGGAGGCGATCAAGGAAATGGGCCTTCAGTGCGAAAGGATCAATTTAAAGATCGATCGAAAGGTGCGTGAATTAGAGAAGAAAATGGAACAGAAGTTCGATGACTGGTCCGAAGCGATGGCAAGAAACATTTCAAAGACGCTGGAAGGACACACGGAGACCGTGCGCATCGTTCTCGGCCCGGTAAAAAGGGCGATCGAAGAACTAGGCAGGAGGGTCACGGAAAATGAGAATATCGTCGACGAGGTAGCCAGGAGCTTCCGGGACACGCGGAACACCGTGGATGACTATCGCCGGGAGATGGAAACCCTGAGAAGGAGCGTCGAAGAAATGCGTAACACGAGAGAAACGCAGCAGGAGACAGTGAGGGACACAAGTGCCACCACACACTCAAACATTCGGGAAATGGCGCTGCGAAGAACACCGCCAAGTTTCGACGGGTCCGGAAGGGAACGACCGATGAAGTACCTTCGAGAAATCGAAAATTATTGCCAAGCAGCGCACATCCACGACCACGAATTCAAGTTCGTCGTGGAGCAAAGCCTCACACGCACGGCAAGGGACTGGTGGAACATCGTGGAGGGAAGAATAAGGACCTTCGATGAATTCGCGCACAAATTTACAGAACGGTTCTGGAGTCGAGAGCAGCAAGTGCGAATTAGGAGACATTTAAATAACGGTTTTTACGAGGAACGGGCGAACACGACGAGAGTCGAATACGCGTCGCGACTTTGCGCGAGTGCATACGACCTCACCCCGCGAATTAGCGAGGAAGAAGTCGTGGAAGCATTAGCCGCCCACTTCACTCCGGAAATCCGGGACGAGATCCTTTTAAAAGGAGTGACGAACGTTGAAAGTCTAATAAGAATTCTCGAAAGACACGATCTTAAGCGAGCGGTAAACTCCCAGCGGGGAACAATGACACAAACGATGAACGCCGCGCCAAGAAGATTCGGAGGACCTGCATTCACCGCACCGCCTACAAGCCACTCCACGCCGGTAGCAAACCGAGGAGGAAATAATATTCCGAACGCGAGACAAGAAGGAGATAGAGGATGGGCGGCGAGGCCACCTCAAGTAAATGCAATGGTCGGCGAAGAAAGTAAAACGGAACAGAACGTAAGAACCAGCACGGCGGAGGCGCATATCATCCCGACTTCGCAGTGGGGAAACGCCGAAGTGTCGTACCGCACCTAGAGACAAGGCACACCGGCGACTGTACGACACGAAAAAAGACGACTAATACGGCAAAAGAATTAACGAAAGGAAACGGTGTGCGAAAGGAAGAGTGCGCGCCAGAGATCAATCTGGTAACGCGAGAGGAAAAAGGAAACGGAGATACAACAAGGCAGGTAAACACGAGAGGGCAATGCCCGATAATAAAAATAAACATCGAAGGAAGAGGAATAAAAGCACTCGTCGATACGGGAAGTGAAGTGACGTGTATCGCCGAAGAAGAATATGAAGAAAATAAAAAAAGGTGGGGACAGTGTCCCACGCTACCGACGAGAACATTGAGAGTGGTGGGCGCGACGGGGAGGAAGTCCGCATTAATTAAAAAGCAACTGATGGCAAGGACGAGAATTGGGAGCATCGAGACCGAATTAACGTTCTTAGTGATACCGAACTTAGTGAGACCGTGCATCCTGGGGATGGACAGTTTGTCACACTTGAGCAGCCATATCAACATGAGAAAAGGAGTGGTAAGAGTAAGCGACGGGGAAAAGGAAGACGAGGTGAAGGTGGAAAGCTTGGAGGAGTTAAAAGAAGAAGGGAGGATAGAAGTAGTGGAGGAGTTCGGGGGGACGGGCCCAAAGCGTGGCGTCCCAGAGCCGAACTCGAAAGAAGAGGAGATGCGGAGGAAGGCGGAGGAGATAAGGGTTAAGGCGGAGGAGTGTAAGGGGCTTACCACTGAGGAGGAGGAAAATTTTCGAAGTTTGTTATGGCAGTTCAAGGATGTGTTCAGCGACCGACCGGGGAGAATCGAGGTTTATTCACATAAGTTGGAGGTGAGCGACAAAACGGCGTATATTCATCGGTCATACCCGATTCCTATGGCGTATCGGGAACGGGTAAGCCAAGAAATCGAGAAGATGTTGGAGCAAGGGATTATACAGCGATCAAACAGCCCATACGTGAATCCGCTCGTAACGGTAATAAAAAAGGACGGACGGATAAGATTATGTCTCGACGCACGACAATTAAATAAAATCCTATTACCGGATCACGAGTGTCCCGTGCCGCCGGAAACGATATTCCAGCAATGTGGGAGAGCGAAAATAATGTCAAGTTTAGACATGGTCAGTAGTTTCTGGCAAATACCACTTACTCCGGAATCAAGAAAATATACTGCATTTCTTCACAACGGACAGTGTTATGAATTTCGCGTAACGCCGTTCGGATTAAAAACTAGCAGTGCGAGCCTAATAAGAGGATTAGCGCACGTATTAAAAGGTCTGGGGGACAATGTTCTTAACTTCGTCGACGACCTCCTATGCATGTCATCGAGCGCACAAGAACATATGACACATCTGCGGAAATTATTCGAAAGATTGCGAGTAATGAACGTCACTCTTAACTTAAAGAAGTCGAAATTCTTCCAAAAGGAAGTAAACTTCTTAGGTCACGTTCTAACAACAGAAGGGATACAACCACAGATCGAAAAAACGGAGGCGATACGAAATTACCCGAGACCGAAGAACATTAAACAACTGCGAGGTTTCTTAGGATTAATAAATTTTTACACAAAATTCACGCAAAGGCATGCACACGAGATCGTACCGCTACTAGAAATGATCAAGAAGGACAGCAAATTCGAGTGGAGTGAAGAAAGGACGAAGGCTTTCGAAAGGGTGAAAAGTCTCTTCTTAGAGACCGTCGTCTTAAAACATCCAGATCCTCGTAAACCGTATTACTTACACACGGACGCGAGCGAATTCGCGCTCGGAGCGGAGCTCGCGCAAAAGGACGAACAAGGTCGGATGGGAGTAATAGCGTTTGCGAGCAGAACACTAAAAGGGGCGGAGGTGAGGTACTACACCACCGAAAAAGAGCTTCTTGCAATCGTGTGGGCACTGCAAAAGTTCCGATCGTATCTAATTGGAACTAAGGTCATCATAAGGACAGACCATAAAGGATTAACGTTCCTGAAAACATGCCGATTCACAAGCGCAAGGCTCATGCGATGGGCTATTGCAATCCAAGAGTACGATATTGACATCGAGTACTGCCCGGGAAAGGAAAACAAGGTCGCGGACACACTAAGCCGAATCCCTTGCGAGGAGGGTGAGACGCGGGAGGGAGAGGTCATAATAGCGAGCATTCTTGCCGAGAAACCGTCATCGACGTTGGCCGAATACTTCGAGGACATGGCAAATAAACAAAAAGAGGACGAACGTTTAAGCAAGATCCGAACGGCGCTAGAAAATCTACCAAGCGCGCAAAATGACAAACACAGCATATTTCAAAATCTGCTTTACAAACAATGTGGGAAAAATATATGGAAGCTCGTCATACCGGAGGAAATTGAGGAAAAACTCATCGAGGATTGCCATCAAACGTACGGTCACGTGGGAACATACAAATGCTACAAAATAATCTCCGAAGATCTATTTATCCCGAAACTACTAAAGAAAATAGCGAAAACGATCAAAACATGCGAAGTGTGTCAAAGAAGTAAGGTCGCCAATCAGGAAAGCCACGCGGCAATGCAAAACATCGTAATGGAAGGACCGCACGAGCTCCTCTCGATCGACTTTTATGGACCACTACCGGCGACGAAAGGAGGATTTAAACATATTCTCGTAACGATCGATGCGTTTAGCAAGTACGTCGCGCTGTATCCTCTGCGAAAAGCAGACGCCGCCGCGACGATTAGAAGTATTTTTGGACACTACATCCCAAACCACGGAAAACCAAAACGGATCCAATTCGATCATGGGACGCAGTTCACATCTAAAAAATGGTTAGCGAAGTTAAAACAAGAGGCCGTGCAGCCGGTGTTCTCTTCCATCAGGCACCCGCAAGGAAACATCGTAGAACGAGTAAATAGAGAACTCGGACGATTCTTTAGAACCTTCCTGGGAGAAAAACATACAGATTGGAAGGAATGGCTGCCCATCGTCGAGAAATGCATAAATGAAGTCCATCACGAAACAACGGAATTGACACCGATAGAGCTACACAAAGGAGAGAAACCACCAAGGGCATGGACGAAGTGGATACCCGGACACGAGGAAAACAAGGAACCGCCATGGGAGGAAAAGCTAATGCTCGCCCGAGAAAGAATAAGAAAAAAGGGAAAGAAGCGCGCTGAAAGGTTCAATAAAACACACAAATTAACGGAATTTAAAGTAGGCGATTGGGTACTCGTGAAGGCGTGCAATGTGTCCGATCCGGCCAACAAAAAGATTGCAAAATTCCTAGCGCTCTACGAAGGGCCGTACGTCCTCGAAACTCAAATTGGAGCGGCAACGTTCGTTATAAGAGACCCGACGACAGGGAAGGAGCGGGGGAGATTCCATGCGAATAACATGAAAGTTAACCATCGCAAGGAAGATCTAAGGAGGAACGTTGACGACGAAAAGGCAACGAGTAAGAAAGAGACAACAACAACAACGAGTAAGAAAGACAAGGAGAAGACGATCGAGAAACCTCCAACGGCCAAAATCCCGCGGGAAGACATGACCGCTAAGAACGACAATAATGTCAAAATTAGCCAAAAGGAGGGAGGAATCGCAACCGAAAATCCCACAGTTCGATACGAATTTCGAAAGCGAACGAAGCAAAAGTAACAAGGAGCGAAAGAGAGTGCGGAAATGTCGGTGTATAAGTTTTTGGAGGCGAGGCAAAGAGACGGGAGAGCTGCAGGACCGTGGGTGCCTTTTAAAACCAATTTGATCCAAAGGAGCATCCCTTTAAGGCATGATCGAGGAAAACTAAGGAGGATTCAGAGCGGGACGGTGGTAAGGGTGATCACCCCGCGCAGAATAGCGGCCAGAACCAGGGGGGACGAGGTCGTCTACGAGCGGCTGCAGACGGCATTAAAACGGCACATGAAAAAACCCGGAAGCACGACGCCGATCCCGGAATTACTACTAAAATCGGGAACGCCTTGCCTCGTGCTATACCATGGCAGGGTAGAGCGCGGGCAAGTCGAGTGTGTGGGCGCAACGAGATGTTGCGTATTCTTAGTAGATGTATGCCAGGTAACGAAAAGGAAACACGCGGAGATATATTTCATGCCGCATCGGCTGACCACCCTCCGGGCGTTAGCCCTACTGATCGCGCTCCGGAATGTGGCACCCATGAGAGGCAGGCGGTGGACGGTGCGAGAAGTGGAGTATATTGAGGAAAAAATACTCGGGAAGAGAATCGTTATGGATCTCAGGACCAGCGAGGAAGGCGAAGAAGAGGACGATATCCCCATCAAAGCCGTCGTGGGAGTCCGCGAGGACGGGATACTCGTCAACGTAGGAAACGCCCTCCAGCGACGGATCCACCAGTGGAGGATTGAGGAAGACGAATGGGAGGAAGACTCCGAGACGGAATGAGAAAAAGAAACAAAACAAAAAAGTATAATAAATTCAATTTTATAGAATAAAGATTAAAATTATTATGGGGGGACATTGTAACGTAACGCTTGAGTCGCATAATTTAGTAGAATTAATATTAACAAAAATAGAATAAAATAGAAATAGGAAGGCTAGAATATTAAATTAATCGAACAATAGACAAGAAATAAGATAAGAAACGGGACGTAGGCTAAATTTAGATTCGGAAACGGCAATAACATGAAAGAAATGGTATAAGAAATTAAGACGGTTAGGAACGAGGAAGCCCGAGCGGTGACGACGCGGGCCGATGCCGATCGGCAAGCTCAGGGCCGAGCGAGGCTAGCGGCGCGCGACGGAAGGTTCACACGGGGGGGACCCAATTAGGTAAGAAAAATTCAAATCTCGCGAGATGAAGAAGAGTGGGAATAGCCCTTTATATAACGCAGGAACGCATAGCTCGAAAGTATCTTCGACCGACCGAGAATTTTCTCAAAGTTTCAAAGAGTTATAGTGTTGCGATTAAATCTAAAATTTCGGAGTGAAAGATAAGTGTTTGATATAAAATCATTTATACGCGTGTGTCAGCGCCAGGGCAATCAAAAGCGAGGTAGCTGTTGATCCTATTAGGGAACAAAAGCGTGACAGCGTTACAACGTCTCCTCAGATAAGGGTAAACAATTATTGTGTACATCCTCAAATCCCGGTAGAATAAGACATAGAATAAGTGTATGCGTGAGCGGTGTGTATGAGAGAGAGTGTGTGCGTGGGAAAATCGAGAGCGACGAAATATAAATAAACACGGGAGCGATCAGCTGATCGAAGGAAACGAAATAAGAAGAGAGAAAAACACTCAATAAACGTAGTTAATTTGACATTTTGCGAAACTCATTTAATTTGCATCCCTTTTCCACTGCCAGTCCCAAAAAGACCGAACGAGGAGAAAAAGGTAACGTCAAAACTAAAAGGTAGGAAAGGAGATACGTTACAATATTTAATAAGAAATAGTTTTAAGTTTTAGTAAATTTATTGTAAAATAGACAAATAACATTAAAAATGTAAAGTGGGCCGTCGCTGTAGTTAATATAAACAATAAATCGTGCTTTTTCTTGCTACATAAAGATATTAAATCAATGATGCGTCGCATCTTTATTAATAACTTTTTATCAAATATCTATAATTTCAATTTCCATATTGGTTCTTTAGACCCATGTTAAACATTGTTGACTTCATAAATTACACATTCTCCTTCAAACAATTTTACTAAAATAACAATCTCTGTAAAAAACCTTGAACAAAGTACGCGACGGCCCGCTTTCTTCGTAAACGTTAAATATAATATAACATTTTGGTACATCTATCAATCCAGGAACAATATTTAACATGTTTGTTTAGATAATAAATAATTCTAATTTTTCGAAAGTTACCCATATACAGTTTTTAGATAATTTTTTAAAATTGTTTATGTAGATACAGTAGGGATACAAAAATGTATTTTACTTATCTTCAATCTAAAATTTAAACCAATCGGTGCATTTATGATAATATTTAATTTATTAAACATTTTAATGAATTTATTTAATTTGTATTGTTTCCTAGTTCATAAATAACCGTATAATAACCTGAATCAAGTACATAGTTCATTTTCCTGCGCTAGAGTTGCTCCACCCCATGCTTCCATTCATTCAATTCTTAAATACGAAAAAGTAGGCTTCCCCGATTGCCAGGTTGTATTTTTTCATTTTTCGAAAAAAAGCGGGCCGTCGCGTACTTTGTACAAGGTTTTTTACAGAGATTGTTATTTTAGTAAAATTGTTTGAAGGAGAATGTGTAATTTATGAAGTCAACAATGTTTAACATGGGTCTAAAGAACCAATATGGAAATTGAAATTATAGATATTTGATAAAAAGTTATTAATAAAGATGCGACGCATCATTGATTTAATATCTTTATGTAGCAAGAAAAAGCACGATTTATTGTTTATATTAACTACAGCGACGGCCCACTTTACATTTTTAATGTTATTTGTGTATGATTTTACATAATTGTGTTATAATAAAAAATTCTTGTTTCAATTTAAAAATAAGAGCAAATATAAATTACAGCGACGGCCCACGTAACATTCCTATTGTTATTTATTTTTCTACATACGTAGACTATGATGTTATTATTTTCTATTGTCTCTCCAAGAAAAGTACATATCTAAGCTCCATTTGACGATCTTTGGCGATTTTTGAGCTACTTTCACACTTAATAGTGTTCTTGAGTGCGTACTCACTAGAAAACTCTTAGGGATCCGAAATTGAATGCTTTTAGAGCAAAGAAATCCATGCGATTCCAAATGAAAATTATGCATTTCGAGGAAGATTGCCGACGTTCCGGTCGTATACTACGACTTTTTTCGAGAGTACCAGGTTAACTAGAGGACATGATATATTATATTACAATGTATATAATCGATGGAATAGATGTACAATGATGGAAAAATTTACCGAAAAAGTACATAACAGATGTGGTATACATTCAGACTTGTTGCAATATTATTCATAAAAACGTCTACGAAGATATGATAGTACGCTCCGCTCTGAGAAACTCTCGGAACGTAACCAAATGAACTCATCTATACGTTTACACACAGCGAATTTTACTTATTACTAATTCGAATCTTCTAATGAAGTAAAAAATTAAAATTATCTGAAAAATGATTACATAAGGAATAGTTAGTTCATATCTTTATTAATATGTCGAATGGGATTAAAATTAGTAAGTACGGTTTTCTAACCTGCTTGATAAGCACTACCCTGTACCTCCTGCGTGTGAAGGACGTTATAACGAAAAATTAGCAACTTCTTCTTATCTAAAAACTTCGATAGAATTAACCACGTTCTTAATTAATGAGATAGAAGTCTACTGCTTTCCTTAATTATCCCTTCGGATAAACTTCCGAAAAGCGTCAACCGAATTTCGAGCTGAAATTTGGCATTTTAATATTTGTATGCGTTTTATTGAAATTTGGCGTTTTAATATTATAAGACTACCCTCCAAAGGATTTTTGGCGCATTTGAATATTTTTCGAGATATTGCATTTTGAAAGTTTATATTTTGCGCGATCGAAGGGTGAACTCCCGACAACAGGATAGTTCGATTGGGCTGAAATTTTGTCTCCTGATTTGGGCTGATTTTTTGGTCCCGGGGGAGGTGAATGGCATTGCCTCGTGCATGAGACAAGGAGCCATCCACCCCCCCAATTCTTCCTACGGTGAGAGGTGTGGGCGTGATCAGCGGCCACACCTCTCCCGTTCCTTCTCCATGATCTCCTTCTGCAGCATCACATGCTCGCAGAAGGAGACCATAGCCTCCCATGCCCTTCCGCTACCGGCCATTGCTGCCACAACAGCCGGCAGCGAGAGGTCCTGCCCGATGACGCCGCGGAGAACACGGCGCTCCTCCTCCCCTGCGCCGTGTCCATCGCGGCGTCACAATGGTGACACTTGGTGGTTGTCTCCTTCCCAATTCGACACAGGTACTTCCCGAAGCAACTATGCCCGGAAAGTACCTGCGTCAGGCAGTAGGTAAGTCCGCCATACCTCCTCGTATACCATGTATCGAGGCATGGCCGGATCGCGCTAACAGTGCGATGGCCGGCGCTTGGGGAATCCAGACGGATACTCCATTGCCGGACCATCGCCTGAAAGGCTCG
Source organism: Ancistrocerus nigricornis (assembly GCA_916049575.1). Lineage (NCBI taxonomy): Eukaryota > Metazoa > Arthropoda > Insecta > Hymenoptera > Vespidae > Ancistrocerus > Ancistrocerus nigricornis. Next base: position 14,900,204 of record OU696667.1, on the reverse strand, counting down.
GCGCCTCGAGGCTTCCAACTCTGTGCCAGTCAGGGGAATCCCCCTCTGGCGGAGGTCTTTCCTCACGCGATACATAATCGCATATGCCTCCGCCAGAAGGTCTACTGGAGAACCTCCACCAGAAGGTCTACTGGAGGAAAACTAATCCAACCGAGACCCAATCCAACCCAGACCCAACCCAACCCAGATTTCAGATAATTCTGCTTAAAATCGTTTTTTTTTTTATGACGCCGGTCTTTATTTTCCCGGATAGCAACGTATGATATTTCCCAACAACTCATTAAACGGGTCTTTTTGCTATAGATATACGCGACCGTGCAAAATATAAACTTTCAAAATGTAATATCTCGAAAAATATTCAAATGCGCCAAAAATCCTTTGGAGGGTAGTTTTATAATATTAAAACGTAGCTGTATGCCAAATTTCAGCTCGAAATTCGGTTGACGCTTTTCGGAAGTACACCCATCCCTTCTAACCACACATGTCCTCTACGTTTCTATAGACAAGGAAGATTATGATAATACCGACGGGTACAATAAATAAATAAAATGTGATAGGTTAAGAATATCGACATGTCAAACATTCCAGCGCTAGCTAGATTTCCACCTGATATCGAAGCTAACTCCACTGGCTTTACTAACGGCGAATTTACGAAACTGGACAAAATTCGATATACAGGGTGTCTGCTTCCATGTTGTCAAGCGGAGGGCTACATGTACACATCAATGATTTGAATCGAAATGTCTAATACCATTTTTCGAAATTCGACTTAGTTTAATAGTTATTAACTAACAAAGATGGGTCAATTACAGCGATTAGCAAAGGAAGACGGTTCACTCGAGCTCGCAGCTAGGCAAAAGATAAAGCGGTAGGAAGAGCAATCCACAATTAACAACGTTACATGTCGTTGCTCACTGTGATTGGCCGATTTTTGTTAGTTAATAACTATTTAACTGAGACGAATTTCAAAAAATGGTATTAGACATTTCGATTTAAGTCATTGATGTGTACATGTAGTCCTCCGCTTGACTACATGGAAGCGGACACCCTGTATATAGATATACTCGCAATGTTAACGAAAAAGGTCGGAAAAAAAAAGACTGATAAAATTGATATTTCATAAAATTTAAAAACACATAAATTAGATTATTAACTTATTGGAAGCCGCGATCCTAATAAATTATATATCAACGAAAAGGAAAATGTTCCAGGATTACGATGAAACAAACCAAAATTATGTAGCACTTCGCGTCGATGAGATATTAGCAATTTAAGGTTTCCCCTTTCCTTCAAATTTACGATTTTGCTGTAAATATACCACCGGCGTTAGTCCGATTTTTTGCGACGGACAGGCCTAACTGCCGTTAGTCTGTAATTGCGCATGTAAAGTAGGATATTCTCTCGGTCGGTCTCCTTTTATGTTTTTCTTTCGCTTTCTTTATAATTTATTTCATTTTATACATATATGTGCTGTGCAAAGAAGTACAGTGACTCCTTGACTTACGCGGTGTCCTACGTGAGCTACAAGACGCGATTTCTTTATGTTTGGATGTATGTATGTGTATGTCGTTTCGCGTTTGTCGCTCACGTAAGACACCGCCTTACGCCGTTAATTCGTTCCACCGATTACCGTGTAAGTCGAAAAACCACAAAAGTGGAATCTTCAATAAATTCTAATAAGCAAACCACAAGAACCTCCAGTATCCCAATGATCTTTTTCTTTTTCGCGATCTAGTATATTTCCGCGAGTGACGTCGCGTTCTTTGCGTGTATTCGTGCGTCGTGCCTTCTATCGATGTGCGCACACATCTTTATTCGCCGCCGAAACAAAAAACACGTGCTACTAAAGCGTTGCGTCTGAAATATCTGAGGTCCACTCATATATGCAAAAACGGCCAAAAAATGCAAATGAACCGGAAAAGGCAATTTTAGGGTAGAGCGTGAGGAGGGTTTATAAAAGCTCAACTTCAACTTGTCGATAAAGATTTTCTATGTTCTTTTTGCACCTTCTTGAAAAAGGGGTAAACTTGTTTTTTTTCGATAACTCGTATCTGTACCATAAGTACGAAAATTGCGATTATACACTTCAGTTGCTTTTCCAACGTTGTATAATTAACGTCGTATGAATTGTTCGCCCACCGTTGATCGTTGTTGAGATATCGAACGAGAAAGTAAACAATTTAGAAATTTGAACTTGTTTTTTCCAATGTACTCTTTTTTCGTGGTACATATCGAAAAAATGTCTATTATCTGTCTTGTCGAGCATGCTACTACCTGCAATACTTTTGGTTTTTTATTATTATTATTACAAGCTTTTATTAAGTTTGGCTTAATTTGCTTAATTTGACCCACTTCTACTTATCCGATCGACGTGAAATTTCACACACATACGTAACTTGGATGACAATACATTTTTAGAAAAAAAAATGTCGAAAAAGTAAAGGGTTTTTTCGAGTAATTTGTTATGCTACTTACATATCGAAAAGTGCTATAGTGCATCAAGTGAACGAGTAGATGAGATGGTAACGTGTCAGCCTAATGTTTCCGACGTCGGAGGTTCGATTCCCGGCCATATCTTACGGATTTTTTTTTTAAATTGTCTGACAACTTTTTGACAGCTTAACCTCAAATAACTAACCCTGTTATACCTTACTCGAAACTAAAAATTAAAAAATTAAATTATAAGAATAAAAAAACTTTTTTAAAAGAAGCTTTTATTTAGTGTACTAAAAAGACAATAATAACATATGCGTGTAATATATTATGTTGAATTACTTGTCTTGAAAGCTTGTCGCGTTATAGAACATAAAGATACATATTTAGATACTTATAATCTCTGTCGAACAATATTAATGCCTTCTCGCGCGCGACAAGCTTTTAAGACAAATAATTCAACATTATGGTAAATATGCTGTTTAGGGGAACCACCTCCAATGACCTTGACCTTGATATATATTGTCAAGCTCAACGTCCTGAGTAACCTTCAAAAGGTTTTAGCCGTCGCTCGTTGTTTGTTAAAAAGTTATTAACAAAATAACTTTAATAAGTAAAATCGATCTTTTTCGAGACTGGGTTTGGTTTAATGACTTTGTACGGGTCAAGTTAAAAAGTTTATTCCGTATTAAGTGGTATCAACGGGTACATCAAGCGCATAATTTCGACAAAAGCGTTAATACGTTCATTGAAATTGTATTTTCTTTTAAATAAGAATTTCGCAATATAGTGCGTAAAGTGATGATCGCGAATAACATACCAAGTAAGAATCTCGACAGAAAATATCAAAACAAGATGGTAGGTGTTGGAATATTTGTATACAACACGTACATGCTGCTCAAATCAAAACAAGATGGTAAGTGTATACTATACCCACCTATAATTATATTTTAAATTACTCGGGTAATAACATATTAAAAAATTACCGTTTGATCAGTGACGTGTGACCGCGGCCGTTAGGCCAAGACCCACCCCCAACTGAACCACCTTTCTATCTTCCTTCTTTCTGTAAAATACATTTGACCTAAAATTATGATATATATGTATACATATACCTTATATATATAAGGTGGTTAAAGATAAAAAGGTGGTTCAGTTGGGGGCGTGTCTTGGCCTAACGGCCGCGGCAACACGTCACTGATCAAACGGCAAAAAAAGTGTGTTTACGCAACCCAGACCCAGACCCAACCCAGACTCAAATTTTACGCGAAATAAGTGTTACATTCTGCAAATTTCTTTTGTTAACAACTTTTTAACGAACAATGAGCGACGGCTAAAACCTTCTAAAGGTCACTCAGGAGAGTGACCTTGACAACATATGTCAAGGTCAAGGACATTGGAGGTGGTTCCCCTAAACAGCATATTTACCTTTTAGTACACTAAATAAAAGCTTCTTTAAAAAAAGTTTTTTTTTTCTTATAATTTTTTTGTAAAACCAAAGTAACGATTTTTTGCGCGCCGAAAATTAGCCAAGTCCGCTCAAAGTTCCGATTTCATAGCTCGCGTTGTTTTTTAGTGTCCACGGTGACAAAAGATGATTTAAATAAAGTTTGTTATTCCGTTCAGACAATATCAGATTGCAATAACGAGCAGAAAAAACTTTTCCAGTCATTCTTTTCTAGTTATCAAAGTCAGAACGTCAGACTCGGCGCTTCGCCGATACGCTTTACTAGCACGTGTTGTTTGTTTCGGCGGCGAGTAACGATGTGTGCGCACATCGATAGGAGGCACGACGAGCAAATACACGCAAGAAACGCGACGTCACTCACATAAGAGAGAGTGAGACGACGTGATATTCTTTGCGTGATATTTTGTCATGCCCCTTCTGAACCAAATCTTGCAAAGGCCCTTGGCTGAACGCTAGCGCTTACTTCCACTGTCCCTCCTTTTTTTTTTTTCTTTTTCTACATTATGTTTCAGCGGAGCCAAGCTGCTCTTCATACCGCTTCGTTTATATTCGTCCTTTTTCTTATATCGCTTCCGCCCACCCAGAGCCGGCTTTAGGGCAGGGCTTGGTAGAGCGACCGCTCCAAGGCATGAGATTTTTGGGGGGCGCCTCTGATTATGGAAAATGAAATTGCTGAAAGCTTGGATTTCGTTGACTTGAATAGAGTTGTGACCCGCTTCTCTCTCTCACGAAAGAAGACGAACACACCTTCGCCACGCTCTCCTCCTCGGAATACTTTTTCAAAGGCTTGAACTGATGATCGGTTAAAATATAAGTTTTAATTGGGCGCCAGGTAGCTTACGGCTACCACTCGAGCCTTAACAATTAATGCAAGATGAAATGAACAATTTTTCCGAGGAGGTGCGTGAAGCGGAACACGAGAGCCGGCTGCTCAGCCCACCGAGGTGGTGACGGAGAGGGGCGGGGAAGGCGAAAGATTGCGAGACGTGAATTTCCAAATTTCGAGAACAAAAGAGAATTCGTTTATTTTAGGAAGCGTAACTCAAAGGTATGAACATATATTCTCGATAATAAGCTCGTCGACGGAAGCAGATGATCAAGTAATTATTCAAGTTTCTCGGTGATATACAGGGTGTCTGGTTTGAAGTGTCTGAGCGGACAACTACATGTGCACAAGTATGACTTGAGTCGAAAAGTCTAATGAACTTTTTCAAAATTCGGCTTAGTTAACGAGTTATTAATTAACAAAAATTGCGCAGGAAGGCGGTACGCTGGAGCTCGTAACTAGGTGATAGACGAAGCAGTAGGAGGAGTGATCCACAATAACCAATAACAATCGTCGGAAGGTAACGCTTGATCAACGTATTTACTTATCTCTCTTCTCTCTCACTCTCTCTGTTTCTCTCTCTACGACACTCCCTCCCGCAGGAGGCTCACGCTGACTCTTTGTCTCTCTTTTTCTTGCTCGCTCACTCTTTCGACAACACTACCTTACGATGGAGGCTCGCGCTAACGTTCTTCATCCGTTCCTTCCTCTTCTCTCTCTCTCTCTTTCTGTCGTTTTCACTATTTATCATATGAGGGTGTAAGGTAGTGTCGTAGAAAGAGTGAGCGAGCGAGAAAAAGAGAGACAAAGAGTCATCGTGAGCCTCCTGCGGGAGGGAGTGTCGTAGAGAGAAACAGAGAGAGTGAGAGAGAAGGGAGATAGGTAAACACGTTGATCAAGCGTTACCTTCCGACGATTGTTATTGGTTATTGTGGATCACTCCTCCTACTGCTTCGTCTATCACCTAGTTACGAGCTCCAGCGTACCGCCTTCCTCCGCAAATTTTGTTAATTAATAACTCGTTAACTAAGCCGAATTTTGAAAAAGTTCATTAGACTTTTCGACTCAAGTCATACTTGTGCACATGTAGTTGGCCGCTCAGACACTTCAAACCAGACACCCTGTAGATACAGAAAATTACGAACGGTTTCCCTACTCATTACAAGTTTTTATACTCGTCCGCGATAGTGAGAAACTATACGTGCAGGAATTTACTTTAACGTAATAATGAAGACGACGATAGCTTATGCACGTGAAACGAGAAGATCTTCGATACTGGAATTTAGTCGAGTTTGCTACAAAGTCGTTTTCATTAATTTTCACCGGAAGCATACGAAATGTAACAAAGACGCAATTCAATTTCTACAGCGACAAATTGATACAAAGAACATATAATGGACTTAGCGCAATGGGAAGGTACGGTAGCTAGTGCTTTACTTTCTTTATTCGATGATCGACGGGTGACCTTGCCACTCTCAGGACGATACGCACAACGCAGAACGGTTATAGCGAGTCGCGACCGGGGGCGGAACCATCGGCCGAAGTCTTAGTCTCTCTTTTACGAAATTGAAACGCTACGAACCTTCGAAACTTATAATCTAACCAATAATCGAAAGGTGGAAAGCGAGAACGTGGCCAATGCCGGCGTTCTAGAATTTTCCACACGAAACTTAATCTCTAACCCTCAAAATCGAAATCGAATATTAGACTACTAAGGAGACGGTGACTTCGGTGATAGAATCCTCCCGAAGGGTGGATGTTCGAAATGGCCGGCTTACCACTCGCCCTGTATTCGATGGCCTCGGTAGCCCTAGTTTCTCGTCTGCCTCGTCAAGGTGTAGTGGAGGACTTCCTTCCTTCTGGGTGACGTGATTCAGTAGCCTGGTCGTCGGAATCCGATGAAACTATCGCTATCTCCCGTGACTCGACTTACTTGAACACTACTGAGGAAACGGTAGCAAAGACGGAAACTGAGATAACTGTACTCTACGAAAGCCCTGCGCTAAGTGAAGCGATCCGTGCTCATCGTCGACCACCGGACCGGCTCGCAATTGTCACGTGACTTTTTCGCCACGTGCGCCTCTACCTGATTTACGGTAATTTATGTGACGCCGAATTTCCGCGTCGATACGCTACGCTGACGCTCTTCGTTATCGATCTTCTCAGCGTTGATCGATGCGTCGATTCTAGATGTCTCTCGTGTGAGGAATTGATGTTTGTTTCCCACGACGGTAGCGACTAGGTGATGTACTTTGCGACGATCTCGGTGGACGACTCTCTTCTTGAGCGTCTTGCTACGGTGATCGGTAGCATTTCTTTTTCCTTGTCGACTCTCCATCGCAGGTGGTGTTTCGGTAGAGTGGTCATGAAAAGCGTACGGGTTCAATTAGTACAAGGTTCATAGTTCTTATTATTTTGCCCTGAGAGCGACGCGTCGATCGAAGCACTTCTCTTCTTGTGACGGGCAAAACGTCACAGAGTATTTACCGACAAAAAATCCGAAAAGTACAATTCGATTAGACTTTCTACAATCGTAATCTCACTACAAATATATGTTCTCGAATCGTTGTAAACTTACAATAAAAGAAAATTTGCGAAATCACGCTAGTCGCAGATCGAATCCCGGTAATGCGGGCGGCACATATATCTTTTTTTTTGTTCTTTTTCTTGTTTATTCGACCACTTTAGAAACATTGACGACGTAAATAATTTTGGCATTTGTTTGGTTAAATTTTATTTCAAACAGAAACACACACGATCATATGCCGGCAAAAACTTTTTTTTGTAACGTTGCAAATTTAGAAAAATTCTCGAGTATTTCTAATTACTTGTTATTATTATATATTTACGGGCGGACGAAGTCGTGGCCAAAAGCTAGCTTATATAATGAAATGATATAATGAAATGATATAACTACGACAGAACGGGCATAAGGCAGTGTCTAATCTAAAAAAGCGGATTTTTTGCAGGGAAATGGAATTGTCAGGCACACCGCGCTGCTCGCTCGCGTACCGTGTCTTTTGTTTTCTTCAGTCCTACGCGGGCGCGAGGACAACGATCACGTATCGAGTTTCTAAGTACGTAATTTCTTTCTTAGTTACCAGGCGTGATACCAAAGCACGTTTATCTTTTTTTTTTTAGTTTCATTGAAGTGTGTGAACTTTGTGATAGTGAAGGTGAAGAGTGTTGTGAGAGGAAGTGAAATGAGTGGTGCACGTTGTGATGAGGTGTGGGTGCACCGTTTTAGTAAAAAAGGAAAGTCTTGTAGATTAATCGGGAGTGCACCGAAGAAGAAATATAATCCTAGTCGTTTCCAGAGAAAGAAAGGAAATGCGAAGAGGCACAAGGAAATGGGACTGGAACATACAACGGTAGAGAACGAACAATCTCTCTTGTCCGACGTAGAATCACATCCAATTACGGAGGACGAAGAATTACCGGAAAGACAATTGCATATGATTTTTGAAAACGAAGAGGAAGTAGAAGAAAATTCGGAAGAAGTGGAGATGCTGGAAGAATATTTGGAAGGCATTTCGGAAAGTGAAGAGATACCAGCACAATTGCACGAGATTGTTGAAAATGAAGAAGAAATAGAAGAAAATTCGGAAGAAGTGGAGATGCTGGAAGAATATTTGGAAGGCATTTCGGAAAGTAAAGAGATACCAGCACAATTGCATAAGGTTGTTGAAAACGAAGAGGAAATAGAAGAAAATTCGGAAGAAGTGGAGATGCTGGAAGAATATATGGAAGATATAACGGAAGGCGAAGAGATAACAGATGAAGCTGAAAAAGAAAATATAGAAGCAGAAGACGCAATATCTTCCATGGATGAATTAGTCGTAGATAATAAAATAGACGACGGCAGATTGCAACCTACCATCATCGAGGGTCGTCGTATCGTGGATCTGAATCATCTGTTTGCTGAAATACATGAAAAATTTGATAATCACTCGCCGCTAGATTGCAACTTCGCCGATTTCATTATCGTTGGATCTCGCCGTAACGGTTTGATAACGGAGATCGAGATGCAGTGCCGTATGTGTTTGTATAAAACAACGATATCGACGGAAAGTACAAATTGCAACACCATGGATGTTAATCATGGCGCAATTACTGGATCTATAGTAACAGGGACAGGATTTTCACAAATGGAAGAAATATTCAGTGCCATGAATATTCCGTGGATGTCTCAGAAGAAATATGACAGATGTCACAATGCTATAACGGATGAATTTTTGACGGCAGCGCAAGAGGAAATGGCCGCTGCAGCTGAAGAGGAAAAAGCTATGGCAATTGCACGAGAGGACGTCATAGACGGTATTCCGCATATTTGTGTGGTGGCGGATGGAAGTTGGATGAAGAGGTCATATAGAACTGGGAAATATGATTCTATCTCCGGGGTAGGTGCCATCGTCGGATATCACACTCAAAAAATATTATTTATCGGAGTGAGAAACAAATACTGCAGTATTTGCGAAAATGCGGCACGGAAGAAGCAAGAAGCCAAAGAACATAGGTGTTTCAAAAACTGGAGAAAAAATCAAACGTCCACGAGTATGGAAAGCGACGCAATAGTGGAAGGCTTCAAGTGCAGTATCGAAATGCACGGATTAATTTATTCCACGCTCATTGCGGACGGCGACAGCAGCGTATACAAAAAAATAATAGACTGTAACCCGTACGACGACATAAGAGTAAAGAAGATCGAGTGCACGAATCATCTATTAAGAAATTTGGCGCACAAGTTAAAAGAAATTGCAAAAACTAAAGGTCGGCTGGTACAGTTGCGGAGTGTAATAGAGAAAAATATTCTCCGAATTCGAACCGCTGTCACGAAGGCTGCAGCGTTTCGTTCTCAAGAAGCAGGACCACCTAGGAGAAAAATCTTAAATTTAAAAAGTGACATGAAGAATATTCTTAGCCATACTTTCGGAGAGCACAAAAATTGTGCACAGCTGAAGTACTTCTGCGATGGAAGCAATAAGGAAGGCGAAGAAAATGTTGTTCCAGCCGTCAGAAATGTTGGAGTATACCATAAAATGGAGGAAGCAATAAACAACCTCGTCTGCTATGCAGATAGTTTGCTTCACAATGTAAACAGCAACAGCGTCGAAAGCTATAATGCTGTAATCTGCAAGTTTATCGGGGGTTTATTTTTCCAGCCGTCAGAAATGTTGGAGTATACCATAAAATGGAGGAAGCAATAAACAACCTCGTCTGCTATGCAGATAGTTTGCTTCACAATGTAAACAGCAACAGCGTCGAAAGCTATAATGCTGTAATCTGCAAGTTTATCGGGGGCAAACGTATAAATTTTGGAAAACGAGGATCATACGAGACCAGATGCACTGCGGCGGCGCTACAATACAACACGCAATCAAGCTTGAGCCGCTTGAACATTTCGATGAATAAAAACCCAGGTGCAATACTACAAAGTGTAGAAAACCGACGAAAAAGAAAAGTGAAGAGGACACAGGGATTGAAAAAATCAATGAAGAAACGCCGATTTGAAACGAGAGGATCTGGAGAAGCAAACGAAGATTATGGACCGTATGCACAACGACCAGACATGGATGAATACGCTTACAACGAAGAAGTAATAGCGCACAGTAATAGGCTGCGAGAGTGGCAAGAGAATAGACAAGAAATCGAAGAAAAAACAAGGGAGCAACAAAATAGCGACTTGTGGCAATCGATACGAAGAAAATTGCTCACAGCGCCCCATTTCGCGCAAGTATGCAAAAGGAGAGACGGTACTTTGAGTGCGAAACTAGTTAAAAATATCTTATATCCGCAACTATTGTCGGTGCCAGCCATCGAATACGGCCGTCAGTGTGAAGAAATCGCACGAGCGGATCTGGAAAAACAAATAGGCGAAAAAATAAACAAATGCGGCTTGTTCATCGACCAAGATATCAAATATCTTGGTGCATCTCCAGACGGAATTATTGGTGAAGATGGTATAGTAGAAATAAAATGTCCATTCTCCGCGAAGGAATTATCCCCGCAGGAAGCCATTGAACGAAAGATTAAACAAGTACACGCTATCTTCGATCCGGAAGATAGTGAAAAAGTGAATGTAAACCATGCTTACTACTATCAAATTCAAGGACAGCTGCACATCACAGGTCGTACATATTGCATTTTCTGTATATGGACACCAAAAGGTATGAAAATTATTACCGTATATAAAGACGATTTATTTTGGTACCAAAAGATGTTAACAAAATTAGTCATTTTACATTTATTGCATGCTTCCAGAAATTATAGATTCCAGATATAATAGGCTTAGGCCTTTGAGAGAGCCACACTACATCATGGAAGCAAAAAGGAAAACAGGTCAAAAAAAATTAATAAACAAACGACGATAAATCTGACAATTCTATACACAGTAAGTAAAAAAAGAAAAGAAAAAGAAAATTCTAAACTGTACGACTCCTGGTGGGAGTTGTATGATTAAGAATTACAAAAAATTTTTCACAAAGAAAAATATGTACAGCACGACTCCTTATGAAAGTTGTATGTATAATAAAACTGTACAGATTTTAATAACAAATAAAGTCTGTACAATACAGACTTAATTTTCTTCTTACAGCAACCTCCATAAAAACAAAGATAAGTATTACAATTCTCTTTTACATATACATATGTGATAGAATGAGTTCTATCGTAATACATATACGTCTAACGCTTCGATTTTGTTTGTTGCAGCTCGCCAGATGAAGAAGGTACTAAAAGGGCAGAGGTACTGCATCATAAGATAAAGATAAGTATAAAGATTCTTTTTTACATTTACATGTATGTGTTACGAAATGAATTCTATCGTAATACATATACGTCTAACGCTTCGATTTTGTTTGTTGCAGCTCGGTAGGAAAACGAAGCAGTAAGGAGCAAAGAATATACCGATGAAGACGAATATTTTATTACAATTATGGTGTATATATTTTGTGAATATTACAAAATGCAAGTAATAAATATATTTTCTCGCCAGATGTCTCTTTATAATTTCTTTGTAATCAAATATAACATTTTTTTATTATATATCTATAATTTTAAATATATAAATATGTCATGGACCAAGTGATTAATCATTCATAATGTCTGGGTTGCACTTTTCATACTGCTCGGACATTATCAAGGATGCCCGATTAATCACTTGGTCCATAACATATGTATCGCACTCTTGCGACAAAAGTGTTATAACTAAAAATTTCACAAATTACCTGAAACGAAAAAAACTGTTTCTTGCACTGTTTTCTACATCTACTTTTAACATTAACTAATTTTCTCCGCGTTTTGGAGATATTCGCCTGGGGCGATTAAAAAAGACCACCCTGTATACAACGTACCCTTAACGGGCAGGGCGACACGCGACATATATTATTACTTCAACTCGGCCCTGGCGCCTAAGCTTCCGAAAAGTAACAGTAGAGGCCACTATCGTATAGGCTAAGGTTTTTTACAAATACCAGTAGAAGGCGCTTCGATCGATTCGGACTTCCGCTAAATGGAATGATTCCCCTTAAGAGCTTAACCTCATATAACTAACCCTGTTATACTTTACTCGAAATATCGATAGAACCGAAATTAATATTATATTTGACGAGATTATATGACGAGTGTAGCGCCGTAAATATTAACTTTCTTGATCCCTTTTACATTTACGCTTCGTATACAAGTCGAACTCGTTTTTACGTATGTGTGGTGTACGTGGAAAGTTCTACTTAAATAACTTTAGTCTTCTTCTAACTTTATGTGGAACTTTCTAAACAATATATTTTTAATATTTATATAATAATGGAGATTAATAAATAAATTTCAAGATAATAAACCTCAGTTTTCAGAATACTAAATAGTTTATTAATCGAAACATTAATCACATTTATAATATTGGAGATTAAAGAGGAAATTTTAAGATAATAACACTCAATTTTCATAATAATAAATAGTTTATTAATTGAAACATTAAACAGATTTTTGGTAAACAATGTATTTTTAATATTATATAATTGTAGGCTTTCGTCCGTCGGAGACGCGCTCGCGGACGATTCCGCGCGTCTACCAACACAAGCGCGTGTGTATGTGCGTGTCACCTCGTCTGATGTTTACCTGGCGAGGTGAGAGTTTGACCGAGTTAGTCGAATTACTGGAGCAAGGTAGATCGGTCGTCTCGCGCTTATAATTCGAGAAATAATAAAGTTTGAAAGTTAGACCGTCCGCCTCTTTTTCTTTCTCTCCCTTTTGTCGCTACAGAAATCAGAAGTGGGATTGACTCGCGTGGTTCCGTGCAAGTTCACCTCGATTGTGGATGTGTGTGAAGTGCAACGGAAGAAACGAATTTTTTTTTATTCGGCAACGGGATAGCGTGAGGAACGTTTCGTAGTGGATAGAAGCGTTCGGCATAAGTGCACTCTCGCTAGATATCTCAATTACGATGGCTCCGGTTGTGAAGGAACCTAGCGACCATACGGTGGTGGAGTTGAAAGAATTATGCCGATCATTGGGCTTACTTGCTTCAGGAACAAAGAACGAATTAATTCAAAGGATCACGGCAACGGATCCGACCGTTTGGACGAAACTTCGAGAACCGGTAACCGACGTAATGGAACCGGTGTCGTTTGGAAATGATGGAAACATTCTGACAACGGAAAGGTCGTCATCGTGTGTTGACGGTACGCTCGCACTGGCGAACGTTGACGTCCCTGAAATAGTTCAGCGCGAACTTACCTTGTTGAGGCGCGAGAAAGAACTTTTGGAGAGGGAGCTGCAATTTGCGCGACAAGAAAGTGCATCGCGAACCGAATCGCGAACGTCAAGCAGCATGGGTGATCGCGACTCGCGGCCACAGTTTAATATTAGTCTGATTAGAGATCTTCTCAGTGATTTTCACGGAGATGACTCTTTCGGAAATTGGGAAAAACAACTAAGCTTACTGCGCCGATCGTATTCGCTGGACGATGCCGTTACGAAGATACTAATCGGTATGAAATTGAAGGACCGTGTTTTGAGATGGTTTCATTCTCGACCCGAACATCTGGAGCTGAGCGTGACGGAACTATTAGAAGGAATGCGCGATATGTTTGACCACCGCCCTAACCGACTTTCGTTGCGGAGGCAGTTTGAACGACGTGTGTGGCAGAGAAACGAAGCTTTTAGCGACTATTATCACGATAAGGTGATTTTAGCGAATCGTGTACCTATAAACGAACAGGAGATGGTTGATTGGATCATAGACGGCATCCCGGATATCGGACTACAAGATCAGGCGCGAATGCATCGTTTCCGCGATGGTCGCCAATTGTTGGAAGCGTTCGAAAAAATCTCTCTTCGCGCGGCGCCACGGCTCGAAAATCACCTTCGACCACAAGGCCCTGCGAAAAGTGTCGCGGTGCAGCAGGTTGAGAGGAGCATCTCCCGACCGCCTGTCCGATATTTTAATTGTGGCGAAAAGGGCCACATGTCGGCAGCGTGTAAACAACCGAGACGAGATGGGAATCGGTGCTTTCGCTGCGGGAGTCCCGATCATCGCATCACCGACTGTCCACACAAGCAAGCGATCGTGAAGAATACGACGAATCTGGTGCAATCTTCTAACGCGAGTCCGCCGTATATGGTTCCTGTGAAGTACACAACAGACGACGACGGTAATGTTTACGCGAACGAGGTCACCGCGATCATCGATTCCGGATCGCCAGTTAGCCTGATTCGTAATAATTGCATCTCCAGTCGCGCATGGTTAGAGGTATCGCCGGATGATTATAAATTCTGCGGTATAAATGGTTCGCGTTTGACAGTTTTAGGGATTTTTCAAACAAAAATCGATGTACGTAATATACTCATTGACATGTCCTTTTTGGTCGTACCGGACGACACAATGGCGTACTCAATATTGTTAGGACGGGACTTTATGTCGTGTCCGCGACTTAAAATTTTGATGGGGAAAACATTAGAGATCGTAGAATGTAACGAAGCGAACGAGTCGGAGGAAGAAACAATAAGTGACAACCCCGTGATGCACATCGATATCGCCAATTAATCGAAAGACGTGGCCGAAGGGCTGAATATTAATTCGACTATCGCGCATGACGTTGTAACGGAGCTGCGTGACTCCTATGTAAATAGTTTTAGCGTTGACGTTCCCGTCATTCCATCGAATTTTGAAATGTCGATTATCTTAAAGCACGATCAACCGATAAGTTTTCGACCACGGCGATTAGCGTTTTCGGAAAGAGAAAAGCTGCGGGCCATTTTAGATGATTTGATACGAGACGGTATAATTAGACCGAGCAATTCTCCTTATGCCAGCCCGATCGTTTTAGTGCGAAAGAAATGCGGCGCCTTACGATTATGTGTCGACTATAGGGAGCTCAATAAAATTACAGTCAAAGATAATTTCCCTACGCCTCTAATTGACGATCACCTTGATAGGTTGAAAAACAAACGGTTTTTTAGTAAATTAGACTTAAGAAACGGGTTCCATCATGTGAAGATGGCAGAAGCCTCTATTAAATATACCTCCTTTGTGACGCCGTTAGAACAATTTGAGTTTTTGAAAATGCCATTCGGACTCACGAACGCGCCTAGGGTATTCCAACGTTTTACGAATGAAATTTTTCGATCGTTGATACATCAAAATAAAATCCTTTTATATCTCGACGATATTTTGATCGCGACTGAAGGGAGTCGTGAGCATTTGGATACATTAAATGAAATATTTCGGCTAGTGAGACGATACGATCTAAAATTACGCTTAGATAAATGCTCTTTTATGTACGAAGAGATTGTTTATCTCGGATACCTAATTAACGTTAATGGGATACGCCCTAGCGGGGAGCACGTAGCGTCTGTCGTCGATTATCCGGTACCACGAACGATAACTCAGGTGCACCAGTTTGTTTGTTTCGCGAGTTACTTTAGGAGATTTATCCCTAATTTTTCTATTGTCGCGAAGCCGTTATACGACCTCGTAAAAAGCGGTACGTTTAGCTTCGGGACGCAGGAGTACGAGTCCTTTCAGTTCTTGAAAGACCGTTTAGCCGAGCAACCGATTTTGGCGATCTATTCACCACAGGCCAAAACAGAACTGCATTGCGATGCAAGCAGTAGCGGTTTTGGTGCTATCTTGTTGCAGCGACAGGCGAGCAGCAAGATGCAACCAGTGTCGTATTTTAGTCGAAGGACGACTCCGGTCGAGTCAAAGTATCACAGTTTTGAATTGGAATGTCTTGCCGTTGTTTACGCGATTAAGCGGTTTCACGTTTACTTGTCCGGTATCCAGTTTATAATCTATACGGATTGTGATAGTTTCCGTCTCACTTTAAGCAAGCAGAGCGTAAACCCTCGCATATCCCGCTGGGCCATGTTTTTGCAAGGCTATGATTATCAAATTGAGTATCGTCCTGGTAACAAAATGAAGCACGTGGACGCGTTAAGCAGATGTCATAGCATTTTAATCTTAGAAGCAAATACCTTCGAACAAACGCTTTCTTTAAAGCAAGATCAGGATCGCGAAATTCGGAAAATTCGAGACCTGTTAGAAATTGCGGAGGATAAATTTTTTGAGCTACGTGATGGACTCGTTTATCGAAAGGTCAAAAACCAGAAGTTGTTATTTTATGTGCCCGAAGAAATGGAAAGTAACGTCATTCGAACGTGCCATGACGATCTAGGACACGTTGGCGTGGATAAGGTCATTGATTATTTAACCAAAGTTTATTGGTTCCCTAAAATGCGTGAGAAGGTGAAACATTATATTTCTAATTGCCTTAAGTGTATAGCGTACGCGCCGTTAAGTGGTAAGATCGGCGGATATTTATTTAGTATTCCAAAGGGCAGTATTCCCTTTGATACGATCCATGTGGATCATTATGGACCTTTAGAAAAAACGCGTAGTGGACATCGTTATATTCTGTCTGTCGTCGATGGATTTACTAAATATATTAGGCTTTATCCGTGTAAGTCAACGAAATCCGACGAAGCTATTAAAAACTTACGTGACTATTTCCGTATATACAGTAAACCACGACGGGTGGTGACCGATCGAGGTACGACTTTTACCTCCGCTGCATTTAAGGAGTTTATGGACGGTGAATCGATTGTTCACGTACGCGTCGCTGTCGGTACACCCCGTGCGAATGGGCAAGTCGAAAGGTTTAATCGGGTTCTAACACCGATGCTGGCAAAGTTAGCGTCTGAACCCGGGAAGTGGAACGCCGTTATCGAATCCGTCGAATTTGCCATAAATAATACAGTTTGTCGTTCGACGGGCGAAACGCCTAGTCGATTATTGTTTGGTGTCGACCAGATCGGAAAAGGGGACGATAACCTTAGACTCGCATTAATGGAACCCCCGGTAGGAGATCGAAATCTTGTAGAGATTAGGAAAACCGCATCCGATAACATACGACGATCGCAACTTAGTAACGAGACTCATTATAATAAGCGACATAAGGAAGCTATGAAATATCGCGTCGGCGATTACGTCATGATCCGTAACGTAGACGTGACGCCGGGAGTAAACAAGAAACTCCTTCCGAAGTTTAAAGGGCCGTATGTTGTGAGGAAAATCCTGGATCATGACCGATATATAGTCGGCGATATCGATGGCTTCCAGGTGACGCAAATGCCCTTCGAGGGCACCGTAGCACCCGATCAAATGAAACGATGGATGTAATTGTATGATATTTGTAAAGCATTTTGTAACCCTTCTATATGTATGCTTATTTATCTATTAATTATCCGGTATAAGATTTTAATGTATGTTTTTTGTATGAATTGGAAAATTGTAAGCTGCGTAACTATGTGTATTGTCCGAGACGGACAAATGTCAGTGATGGCCGAGCTGTAGGCTTTCGTCCGTCGGAGACGCGCTCGCGGACGATTCCGCGCGTCTACCAACACAAGCGCGTGTGTATGTGCGTGTCACCTCGTCTGATGTTTACCTGGCGAGGTGAGAGGTTGACCGAGTTAGTCGAATTACTGGAGCAAGGTAGATCGGTCGTCTCGCGCTTATAATTCGAGAAATAATAAAGTTTGAAAGTTAGACCGTCCGCCTCTTTTTCTTTCTCTCCCTTTTGTCGCTACAGAAAATAGTACAGTTAGAAGGTAATTTGGAAAAGACTGGTCAGTTTATATAATGTCGAAATAGTTTATTAATTGAAACATTGATAATACAATTATTCATAGGAAAATTCATTCCATATGTCATAACAGTTGCTAAATAAACCGCTTACGTTGTCATGTATTCATTCGAAATATGTTAACCAGGCCTCTAATAGTAAAGATATCCTCTCGTCTACATATTCTTGAGCTTTCATCACCTGAAATGAGAAAGAAATTAGAATTGTTTAAATATATATTATGATTTTCCAACTTTTTCTATTATAAAAGTCGTTCATAGTTAAGTTAAATGTGTACATTTACCTTGTACAGACCAGGTCATAGCAGCTGTCAAATAACCAGCTTACGTTGTCATGGATTCATCAGAAGTAGGTTAACCTGCCTCTAATAGTAAAGATATCCTCTCGTCTACATATTCTAGAGCTTCCATCACCTGAAATAAGAACGAAATTAGAATTATTTAAATATATATTATGATTTTCCAACTTTTTCTATTATAAAAGTCGTTCATAGTTAAGTTAAATGTGTAAAGTTACCTTGTACAGACCAGGTCATAGCAGCTGTCAAATAACCAGCTTACGTTGTCATGGATTCATCAGAAGTAGGTTAACCTGCCTCTAATAGTAAAGATATCCTCTCGTCTGCATATTCTAGAGTTTCCATCACCTGAAATGAGAAAGAAATTAGATTTATTTAAATATATATTATGATTTTTCAATTTTTTCTATAATTTAGTCAAATAAGATATTTGGCCACATATGTGTAATATTACGGAAAGCTTAATGTATGTGACAGTAAATTTTAAATAAATTAAGCATATAAATTGTTAACAGGTACTTACCGAATTTGGGCACGTGCGACCACCGCCGAGGCAAAGAAGGAAATAGGCCATGTGCTATGAATATCAAAGCTACCACTTCATTTTTTAATTTATGAGAAAAGTCACTAAAATCTTCCGAGGCGGTCATGTTCATTGTGATACGACTATTTTCTTGTATAGCATCGCTTGCACCAATCAGGGTAAAAAATTTGACTCAAATCTAAAATTACTACGAAAGAGAAACAAATTGAGCATCTGCTATGAATACAGATCCTGAAGAAAACGGAATAGATCGGACGTAGTAAATTTGAAATTGCAAATGACAGACGATTGGACAAAAATTTTGGAAAAAAATGTTAGATCCTTCGCAATTTACTTTAATTTATTTCTGACTTTATGTGCAACTTTGGACACAATATATTTTTAATATTTATAAAATATTGAAGAGTAATAAGGTAATTTTGAAATGTTAACGCTCCGTTTACATGATGACGAAATAGTTTATTTATTAAAACGTCGATAATACAATTCTTGGTACACGATATATTTCTAATATTTATGTAATATTGGAGATTAATTAGGTAATTTGGAAATGATAACGCTTACTTTACATGATGTCGAAATAGTTTATTTATTAAAACGTCGATAATACAATTCTTTATACAAAATAAAATCTCCATGCTTGTGCATATGCACCACAGTAATCTACTGATTTTTAAAGTTCTTGTTACACTTCCTGCTGATATTCCAACTGCAGATTCTTCAACTATTACACTTTGACCGATAATTCCATAGAAACCTAAAAATAATTTTATAAGTTTAATAATTTCATAATTTTAAACACATAAGACATTATAGTTTGTATAAAAACTGATTTATCTGACTACACTTACACCTAAGTTGAATATGTTCTTTATACATCTATTGTCTTCTTGAATCTGTATGTGTATATAAGAAACTTTTGAAAAGATTGAAGATTTCTGTCCATAGTCTTCTAATTCTTCTAATTCCCTTAAAAAAAAAGAAATAAACAATTATTAGGTCTAAAAAAAGGTTATAGAATGGAGATTTATAATTTTGGAGAGTCAAAAGGGAGGAATACATGCTCGGTTCTATTTTCTAGTAAAAAATTAGGAGACTTTGGTTTCATTAATTTTTCGTTTATTACTTTTCTACAGATGCTGCATACGCTTAGAAACAAGTGGCTGAGGACCGTATACAAAATTTGGAAGAGTAGGGAGCTCAAGAGAGCATTAGCAGCAGCACCACCACCAGAGAAAAACAGTTTTTAAGGATTTTGATTGCTTTTGGCGGCCTCCTCTGCCATTTCCCCGAATAGCACCGCCATTCCTCGCGCTTTCTTTTGCTGGTGGCGCAAGCGCCACAGGCGCGCGGATCGACCAGCACGCGGTCTTCTTCGAACTGAAATTAAGACATAATAATAATGGAAATTCTGTGACCTTAATTAATTATGTTGTAAATATTAATTACCGGGGCCTGCTGGCTGCGGCGCCTCTTGTGGCTGCGGTTGCAGCGCCGCTTGCTGTTGGCGGTGCTGCTGACGGTGCTGGGGCTGGGGTTGTTGCATTTCCGCCAGTTGTCTCTGGTGGTGCTGCTGCTGCAAATTCAGTTGTTCCGCCAAGTGTTTTTTAAATTGTTCTTCCATTTTCTTCATCTGGCTTTGAAAGCTCGCTCTCTCTTTGTTTAGCTCCTCCTCCAAATCTTGTATCCGATCCTCAGCCACTAGTTTCTCAGCGTATGCAGCATCTGTTTAAATAATTAAATAAATAATGAATGTTTTTTGAATATATGTCCAGTATGAATGGATTTTGAGAGAAAAAAGGAAGTGTACACTCTTTAAAATAGAATCACTTGTTTATAATTGAACTAAACCATTTGAATGTTTGACAAAAAATAGAAAGAGTAGTTTAATAGATATCATGTTCTCGTTGTTGAAAAGAAAAATGGAATTTTCGCTATTTCAAAAACAATTTATTGAAATTAAGGGATAATATATGTATATTGTGAACTACATGGAAATCTGTTTGTATTGATCAAATATCTCATTATTGAAAAGTAGGGGTGTGCAGTTTCCCGACATTTCAGTTGCGGGTCGAGTCAGGAAAATTATATGATAAAAAAAAACTTTTTAAAAACAAGCTTTTATTTAGTGTACTAAAAAGACAATAATAAGAATATTTTTTGATTAAGACAGTGCTGAATGCTATTTATAAGTGGTTATAGTTCGAATGGACGGATCCTCGAAAAAAGTAGTATCAAAGTTATGGCTGTAACACATAGAATAAATTATGTTGAATTATTTGTCTTAAAAGCTTGTCGCGTGAATGAAAAATAAAGATACGCGCGCGTCAAGCTTTTAAGACAAATAATTCAACATAATTTATTCTATGTGTTACAGCCATAACTTTGATACTACTTTTTTCGAGGATCCGTCCATTCGAACTATAACCACTTATAAATAGCATTCAGCACTGTCTTAATCAAAAAATATTCTTATTATTGTCTTTTTAGTACACTAAATAAAAGCTTGTTTTTAAAAAGTTCTTTTTTATCATATAATTTTATTTTTTAATTTTTAATTATGTCTTAATCTGTACATTCTGATGATGCAACACCAGGACATGAGTAAAAATTATGTTTTGTCATAAAAACTGAACATGTTTACAAAATTTCAAGCTGGTAGATGAAACGGTTATGATTCAAAATTGACTCACAAAATTTGATCAAAACATACTAATAGGGCAAGTTAAATAAAAGCTTGTAAAAAATGCCAGGACTAGATCCTGCGATATCGTAGTTACAATATTAAATTAGTCTATAATTTTCTTATTTTTTCTCTTTTTGCCAAAGCGTCATTATATTTATTTATTTATCTATGTATTTGCTAACACATGAAATTTTGTACCACTTTATCGAAACATTCCACACATAGGTAAACACTAGGTAGATTAGTATATGAAGCGTAAACGGTAAAGAAATTAAGAAGGTTAACATTTTCGGCGCTACAATCGATATACATATAATTACGCCGATAAAAATATTGATTTCTGCTTTATCGATATTTCGAGTAAGGTATAACAGGGTTTGGGGTTTGAGGTTAAGCTGTCAAAAATTTAAAAAAAAAAGGAATTCGTAAGAGATCCATCGGGACGCGAACCTCCGACGCACAGTGGGCCGAAATCGCCAAAACGCGGAAAAAAGTCAAATTTTCAACTTCATTCAAATTCAATGAAATTTATGGTATACATTCCTAAATGTTCCGACTACATTTTGACGTAAAGATGAGTTATCATAGATTACCTAGACATTTTCTAGCGAGCTTTAAACATAGGAGAAATGTATGCTTCATAACGTCCGCATTTTTTTTTCTGAAATTGTCGAAGTTTATCCCATGATACTTTTTTATAAATAATAATTTAGTCAAAACTAACTACACAGTGTTGAAGAGCAATTTGTTAGCTACAAGTACATGTAGCAGTTAGGCACTTATACATACTTTAACCTTTCGAAAAATACTCTTTCAAAAATGCCTATTTTTTTGTCGTTTTCGGCATATATTGATGTCTATAAAGGGGAGGTCACGCGAGGTCACGATGATTTTAGCATAAACGTATTCGTTGAAACATACTTAAGATGAGTATGTAAACAGTTTTTGCCAATACTTGCCTATTGATAAGTTATAACAGTAAATGTGTAGAAAGAAGTGGGCCGAAACCGTCAAAACGCGGAAAAAATTCCTAGCATTGTTTTTTAAGCGTTACTCATTATGAAAGAAACGGTTTTATAGGTTTTTTGGGTCACAGAATCCGATTCGGTAAACCATTTTAGTGTACATCTTATAATTAACTAAATAATTATATAATTAAACCCTAATACTGTTTCTTTCATACCGTATTACATTATATAACATATTATGATTTCTCATTATATATTTATTGTACAAAATAATTACGAAATGCATTACATTACCTTTATATCTCAGCATCCGATGATCCTGAGGAGACGGATGACTCTTCAATGCTGGAACTGTCATCACTGCTGGCTCCATCTTCGTTTGTCGGTAATATTAAAAGGTTCAAGTCGGTCCGACTTCCGGTTTCAAAATGGCGGGCATTTTAAAAATTAAAAATTCATAAAAAATCTATTATAAGAGCAAAACAATTAAAATTTTGCAGAAATATGTAAAATTATAACAACTAATAACATGAATTTTTTCAAAATTTTTCAGCGAAACGGTACAAAATGGCGGACTAATAAATATTTTTATCGACTCTAGCGCCTAAACGGCTGAACGGATAAAGCTGAAATTTATAAGAAAAATCCAGTTCTTCCTAACATAGATCCACTAACAATTTCGAATTGATTCAATTTCCGGTTTCAAAATGGCGGTCATTGTAAACATCAAAAAATTCATAAAAAATCTGCTATAATAGGGAAACAATTCAAACTTTGCAAAAGTATGTAAAATAGTGACAACTAAAAAGGGATAGGCGAGCGCAGCGAGCCGATTTCCTATGCGAATCATTACCGCGGTCGTGCCTAATACGAAACAGCAAGGCTGTTTCGTTGGGGAGGCCCCGGCCGCCCTATAGCTGGTTATGACTCCTTTCGACTCAGAAAAATCAGTCGCACATGCCATTCTTCGTCTGACATCGAACCGTGGGACACCCTGTATAGCATATTATGATTTCTCATTATATATTTATTGTACAAAATAATTACGAAATGCATTACATTACCTTTATATCTCAGCATCCGATGATCCTGAGGAGACGGATGACTCTTCAATGCTGGAACTGTCATCACTGCTGGCTCCATCTTCGTTTGTCGGTAATATTAGAAGGTTCAATAAATCCTTATCTAATATTTCCTTTCTTTTTTGCTTTTTATGCTGAATTGAGCTTAGATAAGGATCTGAACTTAAAATTAAACGTTTGAAGAGATCTTCGTTCGTCGTTGTTCGCGATACTTTTCGGGTATGATGCTCTCTGTAGTATCTAACGCATTTGTTGTTAGCTTCCTGAGCCTCTTCCGAAAGTTCTCCTATGCGTAGGATGTTATATTTAATAACATCCATTCCATGTATAAGTATTTTATGGACGGAAACGGGCATATAATACCAATTGTACAACTCTACATATTTTTCTGCTGTTAATGTGCAGTATTTGCCAAATTCGGTCACGTTTATTTGGTATTTGCTATTGAGGGCTCGTAAAATGACACCAAATCTTCTAATAAGTTCCTCGTCTATATCAGTAATCTTTGCTGCTAACTTTGGATTGGAGAAAAATTTTCTGGCAGTATTGCCATCATTTGTTGTTCCAAATCCTGGTTTTGGAATGTCTATAAGTAAACCCATCTGGTATCGAAATCTTTCTCTAATTATTTTTTTCCTTTCTTCTAAAATTGCTCGTTTATTTTGCAAAACTTTCCATGTTTTGAGCTCTAGTCTATACGAAATGTGGAGCCGACATTCAAAAAATCTAATGATATATGAATGTAAAACAGATAGTCCGAATTTAAACATTTGTGACTGAACTGGCTTCTTTTGCATGGACGCAATTATATTCATTTCTGAAATTGTGGCTTTACAAATATAGCATCGCATGCCGGACGCACCAGCTAACGAGTTGCAAACTTTTCCATCGATCATTGTTAAATGTAAAGAAAACTGTATGTTTCCTATTTTTGAGTTGTATGGTTGTAAATTTTGAATTTGTTCAGTAAAATAAACTTCTTCCTGTCGGGACAATTCATCCGTTTCTTTCGTCCATTGCATACGAATAGGTCTACAAAACCGCGTTGATGATGGCGTTGAATTTTTCCATATGACAGAATTGTTACTGTCTACCAATCGAAGTGGTACTATCGAAGTAACGAAAAGACTTTCATCGTAATGAAATTCATCCGTTTCTACCTTTTGCTTATATTTTGAAAAACCAGAACTACCATCAAAACACCACTTACAAAATAGTGTTAAAACTCTTTCACTTTCTTGAGTAGGAAAAGATGAATCAATTATATCTACCACACTTTCACAAGTTTTATTTAATAAATTTTGTAATGAAACCTCGCACTTTTTTTCAGTTATAGAAATTCCTTCTGGGTAAAATTGTTTTTTAACTTCTAATATTTTATGGTATGACGGATACAGTTCATGTTTATGCATTTTTGCTGATAAACGTAAGGTTTTATATGTTTCTTTCGTTAAGTCTAGACTTATTATTAAAGATAAAGCTTCCTTGGGTGTCATTTGGGAGTGATTTACTTGTGAAAATGTGATCGGCGAAGATGCAGTGCGGTGCGTTAATAATTTTGCCTTAGCTACCTGGCCGTCTTCTCTAAATTTCATCGAAAATGCATAAACAATCTCTGCAAAAGAATGAAGATGGCAACAGATGAAGATGATCAGAGAAGCTTAGCAACGTGTTGCTCGGTGTAACAAACAGATAAACGATCGAGTCGACATTACGATTAGGTTATTTTTTAGTAATTGTTTACTTCCAAAGCGGATCAGTCGTGCGAAATCCTACGTGTGAGAACCGAAAGTGATAATTTATTTTGTAGTAATTGTTTTGAGTAATTGCTGTGATGGCTGAGAAAAAGATAACGCGTCTGTTGTTGCACGATTTGATGATGCAACCATCAAATAAGTCGATAGAGGAAAAGAAGGAATATGTAATTAATTTCTTGATCCAAACTCTTTCCATCGGAAATAATCTAACAGCATGCGAAGAACTTAAAAAGTACATTAGGAGTAACTTTTTTAGTAACTATTTCAAACGGTGGAATTCGAGCAAAAGAACAAATACAATCTTCTTAAAGAGATATAGTGAGTGGTTATCTATAGAGATCGTACTTCCGGAAGAAGTAATGCAATATTTTCCGTGTACATCAAAAAGAGGACGCCCATCTAAGTTTCATCGAAGCTGCATAAACAATCTCTGCTGAAGAATGAAGATGTCGAATTTTTTCCGTTCTTTTACGTTTAGCTCTTTCAGAGCATTCCTCAAAGTTTTTTAATGGGCGTCCTCTTTTTGATGTACACGGAAAATATTGCATTACTTCTTCCGGAAGTACGATCTCTATAGATAACCACTCACTATATCTCTTTAAGAAGATTGTATTTGTTCTTTTGCTCGAATTCCACCGTTTGAAATAGTTACTAAAAAAGTTACTCCTAATGTACTTTTTAAGTTCTTCGCATGCTGTTAGATTATTTCCGATGGAAAGAGTTTGGATCAAGAAATTAATTACATATTCCTTCTTTTCCTCTATCGACTTATTTGATGGTTGCATCATCAAATCGTGCAACAACAGACGCGTTATCTTTTTCTCAGCCATCACAGCAATTACTCAAAACAATTACTACAAAATAAATTATCACTTTCGGTACTCACACGTAGGATTTCGCACGACTGATCCGCTTTGGAAGTAAACAATTACTAAAAAATAACCTAATCGTAATGTCGACTCGATCGTTTATCTGTTTGTTACACCGAGCAACACGTTGCTAAGCTTCTCTGATCATCTTCATCTGTTGCCATCTTCATTCTTTTGCAGAGATTGTTTATGCATTTTCGATGAAATTTAGAGAAGACGGCCAGGTAGCTAAGGCAAAATTATTAACGCACCGCACTGCATCTTCGCCGATCACATTTTCACAAGTAAATCACTCCCAAATGACACCCAAGGAAGCTTTATCTTTAATAATAAGTCTAGACTTAACGAAAGAAACATATAAAACCTTACGTTTATCAGCAAAAATGCATAAACATGAACTGTATCCGTCATACCATAAAATATTAGAAGTTAAAAAACAATTTTACCCAGAAGGAATTTCTATAACTGAAAAAAAGTGCGAGGTTTCATTACAAAATTTATTAAATAAAACTTGTGAAAGTGTGGTAGATATAATTGATTCATCTTTTCCTACTCAAGAAAGTGAAAGAGTTTTAACACTATTTTGTAAGTGGTGTTTTGATGGTAGTTCTGGTTTTTCAAAATATAAGCAAAAGGTAGAAACGGATGAATTTCATTACGATGAAAGTCTTTTCGTTACTTCGATAGTACCACTTCGATTGGTAGACAGTAACAATTCTGTCATATGGAAAAATTCAACGCCATCATCAACGCGGTTTTGTAGACCTATTCGTATGCAATGGACGAAAGAAACGGATGAATTGTCCCGACAGGAAGAAGTTTATTTTACTGAACAAATTCAAAATTTACAACCATACAACTCAAAAATAGGAAACATACAGTTTTCTTTACATTTAACAATGATCGATGGAAAAGTTTGCAACTCGTTAGCTGGTGCGTCCGGCATGCGATGCTATATTTGTAAAGCCACAATTTCAGAAATGAATATAATTGCGTCCATGCAAAAGAAGCCAGTTCAGTCACAAATGTTTAAATTCGGACTATCTGTTTTACATTCATATATCATTAGATTTTTTGAATGTCGGCTCCACATTTCGTATAGACTAGAGCTCAAAACATGGAAAGTTTTGCAAAATAAACGAGCAATTTTAGAAGAAAGGAAAAAAATAATTAGAGAAAGATTTCGATACCAGATGGGTTTACTTATAGACATTCCAAAACCAGGATTTGGAACAACAAATGATGGCAATACTGCCAGAAAATTTTTCTCCAATCCAAAGTTAGCAGCAAAGATTACTGATATAGACGAGGAACTTATTAGAAGATTTGGTGTCATTTTACGAGCCCTCAATAGCAAATACCAAATAAACGTGACCGAATTTGGCAAATACTGCACATTAACAGCAGAAAAATATGTAGAGTTGTACAATTGGTATTATATGCCCGTTTCCGTCCATAAAATACTTATACATGGAATGGATGTTATTAAATATAACATCCTACGCATAGGAGAACTTTCGGAAGAGGCTCAGGAAGCTAACAACAAATGCGTTAGATACTACAGAGAGCATCATACCCGAAAAGTATCGCGAACAACGACGAACGAAGATCTCTTCAAACGTTTAATTTTAAGTTCAGATCCTTATCTAAGCTCAATTCAGCATAAAAAGCAAAAAAGAAAGGAAATATTAGATAAGGATTTATTGAACCTTCTAATATTACCGACAAACGAAGATGGAGCCAGCAGTGATGACAGTTCCAGCATTGAAGAGTCATCCGTCTCCTCAGGATCATCGGATGCTGAGATATAAAGGTAATGTAATGCATTTCGTAATTATTTTGTACAATAAATATATAATGAGAAATCATAATATGCTATACAGGGTGTCCCACGGTTCGATGTCAGACGAAGAATGGCATGTGCGACTGATTTTTCTGAGTCGAAAGGAGTCATAACCAGCTATAGGGCGGCCGGGGCCTCCCCAACGAAACAGCCTTGCTGTTTCGTATTAGGCACGACCGCGGTAATGATTCGCATAGGAAATCGGCTCGCTGCGCTCGCCTATCCCTTTTTAGTTGTCACTATTTTACATACTTTTGCAAAGTTTGAATTGTTTCCATATTATAGCAGATTTTTTATGAATTTTTTGATGTTTACAATGACCGCCATTTTGAAACCGGAAATTGAATCAATTCGAAATTGTTAGTGGATCTATGTTAGGAAGAACTGGATTTTTCTTATAAATTTCAGCTTTATCCGTTCAGCCGTTTAGGCGCTAGAGTCGATAAAAATATTTATTAGTCCGCCATTTTGTACCGTTTCGCTGAAAAATTTTGAAAAAATTCATGTTATTAGTTGTTATAATTTTACATATTTCTGCAAAATTTTAATTGTTTTGCTCTTATAATAGATTTTTTATGAATTTTTAATTTTTAAAATGCCCGCCATTTTGAAACCGGAAGTCGGACCGACTTGAAATTGTTAGTGGATCCTCATCGGGTGTAACTGGATTTTTCGTGTAAATTTTATTTCGATTCGTTCAGCCGTTTAGACGCTAGAGTGGATACACACACACATACACACGCACATACACACACACACACACATACTCATACGGTATAGCTGAATCGATGATTAAAATACAATAAATAATAAGTAAAACCACATAGCAATTATAATCTCACGAACGAAGGAATGCGCGAATAGCCTAAAAATAGAAGTTATAAAGGTAAACGCACCGCGAGATCGGCACGCGAACGCGAAAACATAGAAAAAACGTTGAAGAAAGACAAGGTAGGAAGATACGCGAAATAGATCGGAATTCGACGAGATAGGAATTTGATGGCCAACGAGTTCAGGGCCAGCCGCGAGGACAATAACCGCATGTAATAATTAAGAGAGGGGATCCTAATAGACAATAGAAATTCGATCGCGCGCAAGTAAGAGCGGTGGGGACAAGCATTTAAATAGCAAGCCCACGCAACGAAAAGTAGTGCATTCCGAGTTTTCTCTTAAAGATCGCAGTTCGTAGAAGTTACAGTTTTGTGCATAATCAGAAATTTAAAGTACGTGAAACGCTCTTAAAATCACGGGTTGAAAAAGTGCTTTCGCGAGTGTCGAGAAGCGGCGACGCAAGGATCGTAACAAACGGAGGGTGAGAGGGGAAGACACGAACACAGATACAGTGCTACGGCGTGCGAAGCTATACCATACAACGTCACCTAAAGTAATGTGTATCTTTTCATTTCTATTACCTCATAATACCATTAGTCATAAGCAGTAGATTAAGAGTATGTGTAAGAGCGAATGTCCGTGTGAGCAAGCGTCTGGGTGTTTGTGTGCAAGTGAGCGTCTTAGTAGAACCGAGCGAGCATACGTGTGTGCGAACGTGGGTAGGCGTGTGACTGCGTGTGTGAGTCAGGCGAGATCGGCGAAGACATAGACACGTAGAAAAAACGTAAACACGGCGCGATCAGCTGTTCAGGAGCTACGAGCGAGTTCCGAAGAATACAAGGCTTTAAATAAACGCAAATTAATCGAATTTTCGCGACTATTATTTATTAACTTTCCCACTTTCCTCTGCCAGTCCAAAAAGGACCGAATCGTTCGGTGAAGTAACGTAAGCGTTAAAAAGGTAAGGAAGGCGAAACGTTACATTTGGCGCCCAACGTGGGGCTGGCAGTTGCGAAAAGTGCGAGAAAACGTTAAAAACAACCATGGCGGAAAAAGAATCGTGCAGCACGGTGTCAGATACGGGGGTGGGCACGCTCGCGACAGGCGACCACCATGAATTCACGTTCTCGGTACCACCGGCGGCAAGTACCCGACGAAGTGTTACGCTCGCGGAGGAGCTCGCCCACGCAGGGGCAGAAGAAATGAATCGACGACCATCGACGCGTCAAGAGGAAATCATCATCGAGGAAACGACAACGGAAGAGGACGACAAGGATCCGCAGCAAAGCGCCGTGTCGATGGCGGAAGTATTGGAAGCGATCAAAGAAATGGGACGCCAATGCGAAAGGATCAACTTAAAGATCGACCGAAAGGTGAGAGACTTGGAAAAGAAGATGGAAGAGAAATTCGACGAGTGGTCCGACGCAATGACAAGGAATATCTCGCAGACGTTAGAAGGGCACACTGAGACCGTGCGCATCGTCCTCGGCCCCGTCAAAAGGGCCATAGAAGAACTCGGCAGAAGGGTTGCCGAGAACGAAAACATCGTCGACGAGGTGGCAAGGAGTTTTCGAGAAACAAGGAACACCGTGGACGACTATCGCAGGAAGATGGAAACGCTAAGAAGAAGTATCGAAGAAATACGAAGCACACGGGAGACGCGTCCGGAAACGACGAGGGATACAAACGCCGGAGCGCACTCCAACATACGGGAAATGGCCCTACGTAGGACACCGCCAAATTTTGACGGGTCCGGCCGAGAACGGCCAATGAAATACCTTCGAGAGATCGAAAACTATTGCCAAGCCGCGCGGATACTTGATCACGAATTTAAATTCGTGGTAGAACAACGTTTAACACGCACGGCCAGGGACTGGTGGAACATCGTGGAGGGACGAATACGAACCTTCGAAGAATTTGCCCAAAAGTTCACGGAGCGTTTCTGGAGTCGGGAACAGCAGCTGAGAATCCGGAGACATCTTAACAACGGATTTTACGAAGAACGAGCGAACACGACGAGAGTCGAATATGCCTCGCGACTGTGTGCAAGTGCATATGACCTCACTCCGCGAATCGGCGAGGAGGAAGTCGTGGAGGCATTAGCGGCGCACTTCACACCAGAGATCAGGGATGAAATCATCCTGAAAGGAGTCACAAACGTGGAAGGGTTAATCAGGATCTTGGAAAGACATGACCTGAAGCGACCCGTGAACGCGCAACGGGGACCGCCGGCTCAAGCGATGAGTACACCTCCACGGAGATTTGGAGGACAAACCTTTGCAGCACCACCAACGAGCCACTCGACTCCAGTAATGAATCGAGGAGGGAATAATACGTCGAATATAAGACGGGACGAGGAGCGAGGATGGCCAGCGAGACCGCCGCAAGTGAATGCGATGGTCGGCGAAACAAGTTCAACGGACCAAAACACGAAAACAAGCTCGGCAGACGCACACATTATCCCGACTTCGGAATGGGGAAACGCCGAGGTGTCGTACCGCACATAAGGCCCACGCACACATGCGATAGTACGACACGGAAAACTAAGACGGAAACGGCAAGCGAAACAACGAAAGAAAATAGTGTGCGGAAAAAAGAATGCGTAACGGAGATAAACCTCGTCACGCGGGAAGAAAAAGGAGAAGGAGAGAGAGGTGTGCAGGCGAACACGAGAGGGCAATGCCCTATCATCAAAATAAACATCGAAGGAAGAGAAGTTAAAGCGCTTGTAGATACGGGAAGCGAAGTAACGTGTATCGCCGAGGAAAAATACGAAGAAAATAAAGACAGGTGGGGAAAATGTCCCACGCTCCCGACGAGAACGATGAGAGTGGTGGGCGCGACGGGAAGGAAATCAGCAACAATAAAAAAACAACTGATGGCAAAGACGAGAATTGGGAGCATCGAGACCGAATTAACGTTTTTAGTGATACCGAACTTAGTGAGACCGTGCATCCTGGGGATGGACAGTCTGTCACACATGAACGGCCATATCGAAATGAGAAAAGGAGTGGTAAGAGTAAGCGACGGGGAAAAGGAAGACGAAGTTAGCGTAGAAAGCGTGGAGGAGTCTAAAGGAGAAAGGAGAATAGAAGTGGTGGAGGAGTTCGGGGGGACGGACCCAAAGCGTGGCGTCCCAGAGGCGAACTCGAGAGAAGAGGAGACGTGGAGGAAGGCAGAGGAGATAAGGGTAAAGGCGGAGGAGTGTCAGGGGCTTACCACTGAGGAGAAGGAAAATTTTCGAAGTCTGTTATGGTAGTTCAAGGATGTGTTCAGAGACCAACCAGGGAGAATCGAGGTTTACTCACATAAGTTGGAGGTGAGCGACAAAACGGTGTACATTCATCGGTCATACCCGATTCCTATGGCGTATCGAGAACGGGTCAGCCAAGAAATCGAGAAGATGTTGGAGCAAGGGATTATACAGCGATCGAATAGCCCATACGTGAATCCGCTCGTAACGGTAATAAAGAAGGACGGACGGATACGATTATGTCTCGACGCGCGACAATTAAACAAAATTCTATTACCGGATCACGAGTGTCCCGTGCCGCCGGAAACGATATTCCAGCAATGCGGCAAAGCTAAAATAATGTCCAGTTTGGATATGGTCAGTAGTTTCTGGCAAGTACCGCTCACACCGGAATCAAGAAAGTATACAGCATTTCTCCATAACGGACAATGTTATGAATTCCGCGTAACGCCGTTTGGATTAAAAACCAGCAGTGCGAGCCTAATAAGAGGATTAGCGCACGTATTAAAGGGTCTGGGGGACAATGTTCTGAATTTCGTCGACGACCTCCTATGCATGTCAGCAAGCACAGAGGAACACATAACGCACCTGCGGAGATTATTCGAAAGATTGAGAGTAATGAACGTTACTCTCAACTTAAAGAAGTCGAAATTCTTCCAAAAGGAAGTAAACTTCCTAGGTCACGTTCTAACGACAGAAGGGATACAACCGCAGGTAGAAAAAACGGAGGCGATACGAAATTATCCGAGGCCGAAAAACATCAAACAATTGCGAGGTTTCTTGGGACTAATCAATTTTTACACGAAGTTCACGAAAAGGCATGCCCACGAGATCGTACCGCTTCTAGAAATGAGTAAGAAAGGCAGCAAATTTCAGTGGAGTGAAGAAAGGACGAAGGCGTTCGAACGTGTGAAAAAGCTCTTCTTAGATACCGTCGTCTTAAAACATCCCGATCCGCGTAAACCGTATTATTTACACACCGACGCGAGTGAGTTTGCGCTAGGAGCGGAGCTCGCGCAAGCGGACGAGCAAGGGCAAATGGGAGTAGTAGCGTTTGCTAGCCGGACACTCAAAGGAGCGGAAAAACGATACTACACCACGGAAAAGGAACTTCTCGCGATAGTATGGGCGCTCCAGAAATTCCGATCGTACCTAATAGGAACAAAGGTCATAATTCGAACGGACCATAAAGGGTTAACGTTTCTGAAGACATGTAGGTTCGCGAGTGCAAGACTCATGCGTTGGGCGATCATCATACAAGAATATGATATGGAAATAGAGCATTGTCCAGGCAGAGAAAACAAAGTCGCGGACGCGCTCAGCAGAATTCCACGTGGCGAAGGTGACACCAGAGATGGAGAAGTAATAATAGCGCACATCATCGCAGAGAAACCATCGACGACTTTGACAGACTATTTCGCGGACATCGAAAATAAACAGAAAGCGGACGAACGTTTGAACGATATACGAACGGCGCTAGAAAAACTACCGAACGCGCAAAACGAGAAGTACAGTCTCTTCCAAAATCTGCTATACAAGCAATGCGGACAAAATGTATGGAAAATCGTAATACCGGAAGAAATTGAAGAAACTCTCATCGAGGATTGCCACCGGGTATACGGACACGTCGGAACATACAAATGTTATAAGATAATCGCCGAGGACTTATTCATTCCGAAGCTACTTAAGAAGATCGCGAAAACGATTCGAACCTGCGATATATGTCAAAGGAGTAAAGTCACAAACCAGGAAAGCTACGCAGCGATGCAGAATATCGTGATGGAAGGACCACGAGAATTGCTGTCCATCGACTTTTACGGACCGCTACCAGCGACGAAAGGAGGGTTTAAGCATATTCTCGTAACCATCGATGCATTCAGCAAATACGTTGCATTGTATCCGTTACGAAAAGCGGACGCGGAAGCCACCATAAGGAGTATTTTTGGCCATTATATCCCGAACCATGGGAAACCAAAACGCATTCAATTCGATCACGGGACGCAGTTTACATCGAAAAAATGGCTAGCGAAATTGAAACAGGAGAACGTGCAACCGGTGTTCTCATCCATCAGGCATCCGCAGGGAAACATCGTGGAACGAGTCAATAGAGAACTCGGACGATTCTTTCGAACGTTCGTGGGAGAGAAACACACGAATTGGAAGGAGTGGATACCCATCGTGGAGAAGTGCATCAACGAAGTCCACCACGAGACGACCGAATTAACACCAGTGGAACTCCACAAAGGAGAAAAACCACAAAGAGCATGGACGGCTTGGATACCGGGACACGCGGAAAATAAGGAGTCACCGTGGGAAGAAAAATTAATGCTCGCGAGAGAAAGAATTCGTAGAAAAGGAAAGAAGCGCGCAGAAAGATTTAATAAAACACATAAATTAACGGATCTTAAAGTCGGAGACTGGGTATTAGTAAAGGCGTGTAACGTGTCCGATCCGGCGAATAAAAAAATCGCGAAATTCCTAGCACTGTACGAAGGACCGTACGTGCTGGAAAATAAAATCGGAGCCGCTACCTTCGTCATAAGAGAGCCTACGACGGGGAAGGAGCGGGGGAGATTCCACGCGAACAAGATGAAACTATATCATCGGAAAGAAATGGGAAAGAAAGAGAGCGATGGAAAAGAGTTAGGAAAGAGAGAGAGCGACGGGAAAGAAGCGACAAAGAAAGCGAACGCCGAAGCCGTAAGGAGAGGGACAGAGAAGGAGATAGATCTGCGAGAAATAGACAAGGAAGGAAAAGATACAAAAAACAACAACTACGTGACAACGATGAGAAGGTATGACTTCTAACGAGCCTAACAAAGTCACCGAGAGCAGGAGAGGGAGGTAAAAAGTACCGAAAGAGGCACAGTAGGCAATTAGCTACGATACACTAAACATCAAAATTTCGAAAACTATAATGAACGTGATACGTTTTTGCGAGGCGCGGGAGCGAACGGGGCGAGCGGGGCCGTTATGGGCACCATACCCCGTATCCATAATTCCAAGGAGCATTCCGGTACTCCATGATAGGAGAGAATTGTGGAGACTGCAAACAGGACGGGCGATACGCGCACTCACTCCCCGAAGAATCGCGGTGAGGAGGAGAGAAGACGAGGGAGCTTACCGCTTCCTCCAAGAGGGACTGCGAAGGACGCTGGAAGGAAGCGGCCGCCTAATCCCAATACCAGAAGGACAAGTCCGAGAGGGAACCCCGTGCGTCGTGCGGTACCACGGGAGGCTAGAAAGGGGCATGGTGCAATATGAAGCACATGGGAGGACGTGGGTGTTCCTTGTAGACGTGTGCCAGGTGGTATGTAGGAGACATGAACACCTATATCTCCTACCAAGTGCGTACGCCGGGATACGGGCCCTCGCGGTCATCATCACCCTGCGAGGAGTACGGCCGAGCGGACGGAGGGGATGGAGCATACATGAACAAGGGTTCATAGAACAAGAAATAAATGCGCAACGGATCCTGCTAGACATGAGGCCGAGAGGGGATGAGGAGCCGACACAGATCCCAATCCCCACCGAAGTGGGGTATCGACGCAGAGGAGTCCTCTGCAACTTGGGGAGGATCGCGAGGATGCACTTCAATGCGTGGCGAGCAGAGCGAGAGGCGGTGGAGGCAGAGCTCGGCATAGAGCTAGACTAGGAAAATTAAAAATAAAATTTGATTTTATAAAAAGGTAATGAACAAATTTTATTTTGGGGGACGTTGATACGGTATAGCTGAATCGATGATTAAAATACAATAAATAATAAGTAAAACCACATAGCAATTATAATCTCACGAACGAAGGAATGCGCGAATAGCCTAAAAATAGAAGTTATAAAGGTAAACGCACCGCGAGATCGGCACGCGAACGCGAAAACATAGAAAAAACGTTGAAGAAAGACAAGGTAGGAAGATACGCGAAATAGATCGGAATTCGACGAGATAGGAATTTGATGGCCAACGAGTTCAGGGCCAGCCGCGAGGACAATAACCGCATGTAATAATTAAGAGAGGGGATCCTAATAGACAATAGAAATTCGATCGCGCGCAAGTAAGAGCGGTGGGGACAAGCATTTAAATAGCAAGCCCACGCAACGAAAAGTAGTGCATTCCGAGTTTTCTCTTAAAGATCGCAGTTCGTAGAAGTTACAGTTTTGTGCATAATCAGAAATTTAAAGTACGTGAAACGCTCTTAAAATCACGGGTTGAAAAAGTGCTTTCGCGAGTGTCGAGAAGCGGCGACGCAAGGATCGTAACAAACGGAGGGTGAGAGGGGAAGACACGAACACAGATACAGTGCTACGGCGTGCGAAGCTATACCATACAACGTCACCTAAAGTAATGTGTATCTTTTCATTTCTATTACCTCATAATACCATTAGTCATAAGCAGTAGATTAAGAGTATGTGTAAGAGCGAATGTCCGTGTGAGCAAGCGTCTGGGTGTTTGTGTGCAAGTGAGCGTCTTAGTAGAACCGAGCGAGCATACGTGTGTGCGAACGTGGGTAGGCGTGTGACTGCGTGTGTGAGTCAGGCGAGATCGGCGAAGACATAGACACGTAGAAAAAACGTAAACACGGCGCGATCAGCTGTTCAGGAGCTACGAGCGAGTTCCGAAGAATACAAGGCTTTAAATAAACGCAAATTAATCGAATTTTCGCGACTATTATTTATTAACTTTCCCACTTTCCTCTGCCAGTCCAAAAAGGACCGAATCGTTCGGTGAAGTAACGTAAGCGTTAAAAAGGTAAGGTAGGCGAAACGTTACAATACATACGGACATTTAGATCTTGTTATGAAACATAAAGATCCAAAAGGGTTTTTGGATATCTCGAATAGTTTCGGAGATAATCGTCCGTTACACTTTTTACTCGATCGAGAGCATAAGGAACTCCCTGCGGTCGTGCCTAAAAAGTAACATATGCCAGGTTAGTTTTCGAGCTATTAATTAATAACGATCTGCCAATCGTGTAGCGTGGAAGCAGTAGGTGTAGTCTCGCCGCCATACCAAAACTCTAGCCAAGCTATGATTGGACTGGCGGGCGATAGAGAAAGAAAGAGAGCGAGAGTGAGAGAAAGAATGAAGGGCCTGGTGGTCCGTCAACGTAAGATAATGCCGTAGAAGAAAGCTAGGGCGAGAGACAGAGTGAACGAGAGAGAGAGAGAGAGAGAGTGTCGGCGCGAGCCGCTAGCTTAAGATAGCCTCGTAGCACTGACTCTCTCTCTCTCTCTCTCTCTCTCGCTCACTCTGTCTCTCGCCCTAGCTTTCTTCTACGGCATTATCTTACGTTGACGGACCACCAGGCCCTTCATTCTTTCTCTCACTCTCGCTCTCTTTCTTTCTCTATCGCCCGCCAGTCCAATCATAGCTTGGCTAGAGTTTTGGTATGGCGGCGAGACTACACCTACTGCTTCCACGCTGCACGATTGGCAGATCGTTATTAATTAATAGCTCGAAAACTAACCTGGCATATGTTACTTTTTAACCGACTTCGAAAAGGAGGAGGTTACTCTATTCGACAGTGGGCGATCTTGCTTTTTTTTTTTTTTTTT
This sequence comes from Ancistrocerus nigricornis, assembly GCA_916049575.1. Classification (NCBI taxonomy): domain Eukaryota; kingdom Metazoa; phylum Arthropoda; class Insecta; order Hymenoptera; family Vespidae; genus Ancistrocerus; species Ancistrocerus nigricornis. The sequence goes on along the minus strand of OU696667.1, from coordinate 14,862,654 downwards.
TTGTTTGTCCGGCCATAACTCCGCAACCGTTTGACCAATCGAAATAAAACCACTTCCAGTTGCTAGGTTTAAGTCTCCCATTGGTCCCGTTTCAAAAATTTTTCCGAAATGTTTATTATTAACAAAGTTATTGCAAAATTAGTGCTTTATTCAGATTTATCGCAATTTCTTTTTGAATGGGATTGATTTATTGTAATGAAAGAAACTATTACTATCTTCTTAGAAATAATTAGCAGATATTAATTATATAAAAAATTTATTAATTGTTGCAAAATAATTTGTTTATTCCTCTATATCTCCTCAACGACTTCACTTATCGGAACCAAACCTTTTCGACCCTTTCGCAAATATTACCCACTCTCTAACGTTATGCGACACATCTTCAATTGTTGTTATGTTTAAATTGTTACTGCAAAATTATTTGTTTATTCCTCTATATCTCTTCAACGACTTCACCTATCGGAACCAAACCTTTTCGATCCTTTCGCAAATACTGCTCACTTACTAACATTATGTGACACATTCTCAATTGTTACTATGTTTAAATTGTTATTACAAAATCATTTGTTTATTCTTCTATATCTCCTCAACGACTTCACATATCGGAACCAAACCTTTTCGATCCTTTTGCAAATATTACCTACATAACTTTATTTCCACATCTTGATCGATTATACACTAAAAAGTATGAAATAAAAAAATTTTTAACAAAAAAAATAGAAACCGACTTCGAAAAAAGCGCTAAAAAGAGTGAAATAATTTTTTATGTATACCGACAATATTCGATTTCATCATTATCATACTCAGAATATTGCAACTTTTTCGGAGGCGACAGAAAATTAATTAACAGTACATTAATAGCCAGAAATTCACGGACATTGATGGATATTTATGTATTAGGCACTTACTCCTTTGTTCGTGAAAATGACCGTGTTGGAATATTTTGTGTCGCCGCCGAAAAAGTTGCAATATTCTGAGTATGATAATGATGAAATCGAATATTGTCGGTATACATAAAAAATTATTTAACTCTTTTTAGCGCTTTTTTCGAAGTCGTTTTCTATTTTTTTTGTTAAAAATTTTTTTATTATGACTCCTTTCGACTCAGAAAAATCAGTCGCACATGCCATTCTTCGTCTGACATCGAACCGTGGGACACCCTGTATAATGTAATACGGTACGAAAGAAACAGTATTAGGGTTTAATTATATAATTATTTAGTTAATTATGATGTGCACTAAAATGGTTTACAGAATCGGATTCTGTGACCCAAAAAACCTATAAAACCGTTTATTTCATAATGAGTAACGCTTAAAGAACAATGCTAGGAATTTTTTCCGCGTTTTGACGATTTCGGCCCACTGTGCGCCGCGTTTTAGAGCGTATACGTACAGCAGGACTCGCGATCAACCTCGAGAAATCGGAGTTTTGTCAATCGCAGGTGAAATATCTAGGCTTTCTCGTTAATCAGCATGGGCTGCAGGTGAATCCCGACAAGGTCGCACCGGTACGCGAATACCCCGTACCGCGAAATCCGAAGCAACTTAAGCGCTTTCTAGACATGATTTCATGGTATCGCCGGTTCATTCCGGATCTCGCTACGGTAACCGCGCCGCTAACTAGCTTTCTTAAAAAGAACCGTGGGTGGGAATGGACAGAGACCCAGCAGCAGTCCTTTGAGACTCTTCGATCTCTTCTCGCTACCGCACCAACCTTAGCGTGTCCTGATTTTAACGTTCCCTTCGTCTTACAAACCGACGCGAGTTCGGTAGGACTGGGAGTCGTACTGACCCAGACAATTGACGGGGTCGAACGCGTCATCGCTTACGCGAGTAGAGTCCTTTGGGAGGCCGAGCGCAAGTATACGGTGACGGAGCAAGAGTGTTTAGCGGTCATTTGGGCGATTCGTAAATTTCGGCACTACCTGGAAGGCTATAGTTTCACGGTCGTGACCGATCATAGTAGTTTGCGATGACTGCACCATCTTAAATACCCCACAGGCCGTTTAGCTCGATGATCACTCGAGTTACTCGAATACGATTTCGAAATTAAGCATCATAAAGGCGCGTATCATCATGTTCCTGACGCGTTGTCGCGTATTCCGGAGTGAGAGGTGAATCTTATCACCGCGAATGAGCCCGTTGAGGATAGCACCAGTTCTGAGGTCGATAGCTCCGAGGCATGGTACCGCAAGCGATTGAACGCGGTAGAAAAAAATCCCGCGGAAAATCCCGAATGGAAAGTCGAGGGGTCGCGTTCATATCACCGTCGACCCGACTCGAGCGTCTCCGAGCTTGTCCGCGATCTAGACGAGTGGAAGCTCGTCGTTCCTCCGCTGGAACGGACCCATATTTTACGCGTCGCTCATGACTCGCCGCAAGCGGGACATTTGGGCTTCGAAAAGACCTGTCGTTGCGTTGCGATTAAATATTATTGGCCCGGATTTTCGCGCGACGTCTTAGCTTACGTGAAACGCTGTCTGCCGTGCCAGAAGAGTAAGGTCGAGCAGCGCGCTCCTGCCGGATTTATGGGACGCCGTATAATCGAGCACCTTTGGGTCGTGGTCGCTGCCGATATCATGGGCCCACTGCCTACTAGTCGCTCCGGTTTTGCGTACATTCTCGTGATCCAGGATTTCTTTACCAAATGGATCGAGTGTCGCGCGCTTCGAAAAGCAAATGGGAAGACGATAAGTACCGCGTTTAAAGAATTGATCTTCCACCACTGGGGCACGCCGAAAGTCCTTCTTACTGACAACGGTACTGTGGTAATCCGCGCTTGTAAGCCGGCTACCGGTTATCTTTGGAAGCGAAAGGAAGGTGGTGTCTGAGGGATAGATCAGATTCTTCTTGAGTATAAGTATGACTTTATTAAATAACTGGTTATAGGTGAGGCACAAGTAACCCTCCTAACTCTTTGATCGCTCGAGATGTTCTGATCTGTTCGTTTCCTTATTTCTGTGCGTTCCGCTCCCTGGCGTTCGGTGCATCTTAGGCTCGGGACTCGCGATGTCCAGGCGCTTGGGTGATGCAATGCTTACACATTACTTTTGGGTCGCCTCTTCGGAAGGCGGCCTTGAATATGATACTTACTGTGTCGCTTAGGCGACTCGCGGGTACAACAGTACCGAATTCGTCAACCGCGTGATGCAGGATCTCGCCAAAGAATACGGCATTAGACATACCACCACTCCACCTTATCATCCCCAGGCGAATCCCGTAAAGCGAGTGAATCGTGTATTAAAAACGATGCTCATGGCTTTTCTAAAAACTGATCAGCGTGTGTGGGACACCTATTTGCGCGATTTCAAGTTCGTCTTTAATACGGCCGTCCACGCGTCCACAAAATTTTCACCGGCCTTCCTAAACTTCGGTCGAAATTCGGAACCGATCGTTTCGATGCGTCCCTCGTCCGAAGAAAACGAGCCGGTTGAACCCGGTAAGCCGGAGGAATGGTGCGAGCGTATGCGTCGAATGCAACACCTTCGAGAGAAAATCGCGCAAATTTTGACGACGGCGCACGAAAATCAGTCGCGCCGATACAATCTCCGGAGACGGGACGTGCGCTATGAGGTAGGCGATCAAGTTCTTTCGCGACACCGTACCCTGTCATGTGCGGGAAGGTATTTTTCGGCCAAATTGGCGCCTCGTTATGAAGGACCGTACCACATTTCGCGCGTACTCTTTTCGGTCGTCTACGAGCTCGTCGATGCGACCGGTCGAAGTGCCGGAAAAGTGCTCGTCCAAAATTTGAAACCGTATCACGAATAACGTGCCGTTTGGTACGGGAGTGACCGTTGGTCACCCTCGTCTTCTCGTCGAGTATCTCGAAAAGAATGAGATACTCCGCAACGAGTCTAAACTACGGCCTATTTCGCGGAAACCTCTCACCGCGGGGATAGGTGCTGTTTGTCTGTCGTGTGTGTCAGTGCTTGTTACCATTGTGAGTGCTATTTTCCTTTCCTTGTGCCGTTCTGTGTTGGACGTAATTCGGCAATATTTTCAGTCTCCGAAAAAGAAAAGTCACATTTCGTCTATCGAGTAATTTCATACGTAGCTTAAAGTAAAGTCTCGCGCGCCGGTAATTATTTTTCTTGCTCGCCGAAATCGAAAGGAAGCGTAACGTGAACTACGTCACGCCGAAGGTAATCGAGTGGTATTTTTTTTCTTTCATTCTACATCTTTTTTTTATTTTTTTTTGTAATATATATAATGAAGAGAGGGAGTAATCTGGTCACGGAACACTCGGTCCTCAGGACCTCTCTAAGGAGTGGGGAGTTTGTGACGGGCGTCACAAAAAGGGGCGTCTCAATATCGAGTTTTCGGAACGGCCCATAGTGGGGCGACTGTATAGGAACGTTGGACATTTGGACAAAACATGAAAGTTGAAATCCGACAATTACACTCTATTTGCGAAATACTATTACTATTTCACTATTATATTCAACAATGTTTTTCGATCTAGTGTCAGTAGTTATTCAAGAAAACCCAATACTAAATACTTTAGTAGAACCAGTCTTTTTCTTAATATGAAAGTTAGTAACTCTATTTTAGGTTTTTACCTAAAAGATGTCTACTGCCCATAATGTTGGAGTTATAATGTATACAAAATTATCGGAAAAGAGCCTTAATTGAAGAACGGAGTTTTCTTAAACGTCATGCCAGATGTCATGGAAACATTATGTAATTACAAAAATTGCCTAGAATCGCCTGAAAAAAAATCTGTACCATTTCTTTCTCTGAACTCTATAGATTATTATCCTTCAAGTACTTTTTGCTTTTTGCTGCTTTTTGCAACATTCGTATACTATAAATATTAAATGAGTGAAATATTCTTTAGAGACCATTCACAAAAAATATTCGAGCCGACGATCAGCGTTCCGCTACCTCCGTACCTCCGCTCGTTATGTGAAATTTCGAATTCTTTTTAATTTTTTTTGTTTGTATTTTTTGTATTTTTAAAACTGTACGACGTCGCCTCGTAACGCCGAGAACTTCATCGTGGGAGCTATGCTCGTACTCGGAGTCATCTATATTTAAATCACCGGAGAAAACTGTATGCCGTGGGCCTCGGAAGTTCGCCATCCGTCCCTGCGACGCTAGACACCGTATGCCGCGTTGAGGCGGTCCGCCGAATCGTCGTTGGAAAAGCGGACAACGGCTAGGCGTTTCGAGTACCTTCGACGGACGGCCGCACACTGGTAAAAACGGCTACTTTAGGTGGACATTGCTCATAACTCTTAGATAAATCGTCGAAATGACTTGAAATTTTGAGAATAATTTCGTAAGACCATTAAGATTCGCTGTATAAGTTTTGGTGCTGATCCGATGTGCTGCAGCCACTGTTGCGACGGTTGCGTCGGCGCTGTGCGATGTGAACGCCGAGTCACCTCAAAATTACGTGTTTGGTGTCGTTTTTAATGTTTTTTGACACGCTGAATCAAATGAAATCACTTTTAAAAGTCGATCTTTTATACGTATAAGGAAAATAAAATTAAAAAAAGAACAAAAATTCAAAAATAGCGCGAATAAATGAGGTGACCCGCGATCATATACACCCTGCTTGTAAACAATTATATTGTTACTACTCTCCTATTTCTGGCTCTAATAGTAGTTGCAATAATTCTTTTGGGTAGGCACTTACTTTTTGGGTAGAATGCATTAAAGCCCCACTATCATTGTCTGCCAAGGTTGAAATGTATGGGTCAGACGAGTAGAGAAGAGTGTGAAACAAATCTTCCATTGTACTTCTTCGGCTGAATTTTCTCGTATTGTGCTCCCTTAATCGTCTCAAATCTTTATTTCTAGCTTCAAGTGCTTCTTCGGACATCATCCCGATTGCCATGGAACACGACTCAATTATCTCAGGTGAATGAATGAGTAATTTATGGACACTTGCTGGCATTGGATACCAGGGATAAAGAATCACATATAATTCAGCTGTCTCTCTTGTGTAAGCCGAAAAACACTCAATATTAATAGAGAATCCACTAGATATAGCCTGAAGAATGATGTTAAACCGTTTGAGTAAGTCTTCGTTAATTCCAGTAATAGATGCCACAAGAGTGTACTCCTCGAAAAAACGAGCTGCAGTGTTTCCATCGTTAGAAGATCCTAAGCCTTGCTTAACAACATCAACGAGCAATCCGGACTGCTTTCGCAACTGTGTTTGAACTTTATTTTTGGTTTTCTTAAAAATGGCTTGATTGGTTATATCTTTCTTAAAAATTCGCCATTTACAGATTTCTAGCCGATAAGATATATTCAAGAACAATTCAAGACTTCTGATATAGGAGTGAAGAGATGAAACCCCAAAGTCGTATTGAGATGTATCCTTATCATTATTATATATTGATGCAAGATCGTTCATCACCTTCGGAGTAGTACCGCAAATGTTGCAGGTTTGAACAGACTTCCCAGTGTACGCACTTATGGTCTTGCCGTCAACCATGGTCATTTTAAGGTCGTAGTGAATTCTCACTGTTGAATTTCTCACATTAGTAACTGTGGGTTCTAAATTCTGTATTTGTATATTAATTTCTGAAATTTCCCTTTTAATTTGTTGAGTGCTCTCTTTCTCAAAAACAATTTTAATCGGCCTACAAAATCGTGGAGATGAAGATTTTTTGTTGTGCCAAATTAGTTGGCCGTCATCATGCGTTTTTAGCTGCAGAGGCACTAAACAAATCGAATAAAGACTTGTATCGCTAGGATTATAACTCTCATCTTGCTCTCCCTTCTCAGGGTTAGTTAATTCGCTTTCTTCTTCATTGTAATCGTCCAGTAGTTTTTCCTCATCATTCAGCTGATGCACTTCTTCCTCAAACCGCTGCTTGTACATCGAATAACCAGAACTACCATCGCAGCCCCATTTGCAATACAATGTCAAATCGGAAGTAACAGCATCGCTCTTCAGATTTTCTTCTAATGCCAATGCCAAACGGTGGCTCGTATGATCTAGAAGGGCTTGCAACGTGACTTGTGCAGATATACCCGTTATGTTTATTGAATTTTTAGTTGGGTAGCATTTTTTTTGGCCTCCGAAAGTAATGGGTATGAAGGGTAAATAGGGGACAATCGTCGTTTGGCTCCTGTTTGCATAAGCGTATATGAAAATTTTGTAAAGCGTCCCTGAATATAAAGAGAAAGTGCCTGTTCAGGAGAATAACGTTTCGGCAACGTTTTTGAAGTAGTATAGGCTTCTTTAATCTCTTTTGCCTTACTTCCTGAATTTTCTGTCACATCTCTGATCAAAACCGAAACATCTCGCTTTCCCGAAGCATAGAGACTGAGACGAGTAGCATATGAAAGTTCTTCATATGTATAATTATCCAACAAATGTTGTATTCGTCGCTTTTTTTGTTTGTCCCCGAGCTCGTTGAATGATTTCAAATTATTTGTATTGCTGGTACTTGGGCTACACAAATCTATCTCGTTTTCTAAAATATTTCCCGTCAGGAATTCAGGAAATTTCTGTGAGACATTATGTCGACTGTATTTACTTCGGATCCATTTTGAGCGCAAATTTACCAAAAAAGACTTGACCTGGCTCATTACCCTTTTTATTTTGTCTTTCTCAGGATCTTTCCCTTTACCGCTTTGCGCCAACCAGAAGTCAAAAATTTCCTTACGCGAGATGGGCATTTTTTTTTAATCAAAATAATTAATTAAAAACTTAGAAAAGTCCGACTATCCAAAAAGCGAACTAAAAAGTTGCGGCTCTCTTACAATGCGGCAATGTCTATCGTGCAGTACTGATTCACGTTATAGGAAATCGCGCTGTTCATGTGGAAATGGAACCTCGTACGACGACGAAGATCGGCACAAAGCGGAGACGCGATTAGAGTGAGAGCGCACAAGCCATACGAGGATAGTTGTAGACATGTTTTCATGTGTATCTCGTAAACTATACATGCTAAGAACGTCGAATTAATTTTGGTGGAAATTTCAGCATATGCACTTTCTTATGATACCCCACTTCACCCTATTACTATATTTAAAAATTTGTTCGCCCCTTTTTGCTGGACTTTTTTATATTATTATTGTTATTTTTAATACTTATACAGGGTGTCCCACTTCAGGTTACGCACCGGTGATCTACATGTGCACAGGTATGGACTGAGTCGAAAAGTCTAATAAACTTTTTCGAAATTCGGCTTAGTTAACGAGTTATTAAATAACAGAAATCAGCGAAAGAAGGCGGAACGAAGGCGGTCTACTCAAGCTCGTAGCTAGGTGAGCGACGAAACAGTAGGAGGAGCAATTCACAATAACCAATAACGATAATCGGAACGAAAGGCTTCAACACGTGTTTACTTTTCTCCCTTATCTCTCTCTCTCTTTCTCTACGCACTCCCAAACACTGGAGGCTCGCGCTGACTTTCTCTGTCTCTCTTTCTCTCACTCGCTCACTCTTTCTACGATACTACCTTACGTAGGAGGCTCGCGGTGCGAGTTAGGGAGATAAGGGAGAAAAGTAAACACGTGTTGAAAACTTTCGTTCCGATTATCGTTATTGGTTATTGTGAATTGCTCCTCCTACTGTTTCGTCGCTCACCTAGCTACGAGCTTGAGTAGACCGCCTTCGTTCCGCCTTCTTTCGCTGATTTCTGTTATTTAATAACTCGTTAACTAAGCCGAATTTCGAAAAAGTTTATTAGACTTTTCGACTCAGTCCATACCTGTGCATATGTAGATCACCGGTGCGTAACCTGAAGTGGGAAACCCTGTATATATATATATATATATCTCTCTCTCTCTCTCTCTACGCACTTCCGAACGCTGGAAGCTCGCGCTGACTTCTTTGGTTCCGAGAGAGAAAGAGAGATAAGGGAGAAAAGTAAACTCGTGTTGAAGCGTTACGTTCCGATTATCGTTGTTGGTTATTGTGGATTGCTCCTCCTCCTGTTTCGTCACTTACCTAGTTACGAGCTTGAGTAGACCGCCTTCGTCCCGCCTTCTTTCGCTGATTTCTATTAATTAATAACTCGAAAACTAAGCCGAATTTCGAAAAAGTTTATTAGACTTTTCGATTCAAGTCGATACTTGTGCACATGTATGTGGCCGCTTAGTCACCTGGAACCAGACACCCTGTATACAGGGTGTATCCGACCAACATGTCGTGAGCTATATCACGTTGTAGCTAGGAATAAATAAAGCCGAAAGAAGTCATAAAAGTTAACATAAGGTAGGTAAGTTTTTGAGTTATTAATTAAAAAAGATAGGGCAAATCACGACGCGCGGAAGCACTAGGCGGCGAGCCACGGCCATGCTAATCTAGCGGCGCGTGGCGAGTGACGAGCGGGCGGGGCGCCCGAGCCGACTACATACGTGGGAGAGGAGCGGTCGGGAGGAGCTTTCCACGAAAAAGTGACAAGCAGTAGGGCATTAACGCTCTCGAGCATCGAGTAGACTTTCCCTCTTCCTTTCCTCCACGGCGCTACCTTACTATGGAGACTCGCGCGGACTCTTTCTCTCTCCCTTCCTTTCTCTCTTTCTTCTACGGCTGGAGCATCGAATTGTTTACTTTCGCTCTTCCTTCCTCTCTCTTTCTTTCTCTTCCTTTCCTCGACGGCGACTCGCGCGGACTCTCTCTCTCCCTTCCTTTCTCTCTTTCTTCTACGGTTGGAGCATCGCGTAGACATTGTTCAAAATGTCCTCCTCTTTCTCTCACACACAACTCAGTCCGTGTAACAACACTACGCGTTGCACGCAGAATCATATGTGCCGAAATCGTAGAAAACGCGTGTGCGATTGCTGCACGCATTTCGGCTTCTGTCCCGCCACGCGTGTCTTCCACGAGATGTTTTACGCAAAGCTACGCGTTGCTCCAGCCGTAGAAAAAAGAGAGAAAGGAAGGGAGAGAGAGAGAGTCCGCGCGAATCGCCGTCGTAAGGTAGCACCGTCGAGGAAAGGAAGAGAAAGAAAGAAAGAGAGAGGAAGGAAGAGCGAAAGTAAACCATTCGATGCTCCAGCCGTAGAAGAAAGAGAGAAAGGAAGGGAGAGAGAAAGAGTCCGCGCGAGTCGCCGTCGTAAGGTAGCGCCGTGGAAGAAAGAAAGAGAGAGAAAGAAAGAAAGCGGAAGGAATAGGGAAAGTCTACTCGATGCTCGAGCGTTAATGCCCCACTGCTTGTCACTTTTTCGTGGAAAGCTCCTCCCGACTGCTCCTCTCCCACGTATGTAGTCGTCTCGGGCGCCCCGCCCGCTCGCCACTCGCCACGCGCCGCTAGATTAGCATGGCCGTGGCTCGCCGCCTAGTGCTTCCGCGCGTCGTGATTTGCCCTATCTTTTTTAATTAATAACTCAAAAACTTACCTACCTTATGTTAACTTTTATGACTTCTTTCGGCTCTATTTATTCCTGGCTACAACGTGATATAGCTCACGACATGTTGGTCGGATACACCCTGTATATATATACAGGGTGTCCCGTTTCAACACTCAAAGCGGAAAACGACAGATAGACTGGACCAATCTAAACAGAAATATCGAAAAATATTTAGGTAAATTCGGTCTAGTTAACGAGTTATTAATTAACAACGATCGGCCATTCACGGAGAGCCAGAAGCTATCGACGGCTTGGGACGTCCCCTTCAATCTCGGTAGTATGTAACGGAGGAAGCAATGGGAGGAGTAATCAACAACAAATAGTAACACGCAGCGGCACGTAATGCCGTCTATCACTGTTTACTGTGAGTACCTCTTTCTTTTTCTTACCCAATAGCATCATATCATTTATTTCACGCGTGCGAGGGAGAAGTAGTGTAAGAAAGAGAGAAAGAGAGTCAGCGCGAGCATTCAGCGTAAGGTAGTGTCGCAGAAAAAGAGTCGGGTAGAAAGAAATAGAGAAAAAGAGAGCGAAGGTCAGTACGCGAGCCTCTTGCGTACGGAGGTGTCGCACGGCGAGAAAGAAAGAGAGAGAAAGAGCTGTAGCGCGCGTCGATCCGCCCGTCACTGTTTACAGCGAGTAGCTCTTTCTCTCTCTTTCTTTCTCGCCGTGCGACACCTCCGTACGCAGGAGGCTCGCGCTGACTCTCTTTCTCTCTTTCTTACACTACTTCTCCCTCGCACGCGTGAAATAAATGATATGATGCTATTGGGTAAGAAAAAGAAAGAGAGGTACTCACAGTAAACAGTGATAGACGGCATTACGTGCCGCTGCGCGTTACTATTTGTTGTTGATTACTCCTCCCATTGCTTCCTCCGTTACATACTACCGAGATTGAAGGGGACGTCCCAAGCCGTCGATAGCTTCTGGCTCTCCGTGAATGGCCGATCGTTGTTAATTAATAACTCGTTAACTAGACCGAATTTACCTAAATATTTTTCGATATTTCTGTTTAGATTGGTCCAGTCTATCTGCCGTTTTCCGCTTTGAGTGTTGAAACGGGACACCCTGTATATACGTATAATTATAATTAAACTTTTCTGGTCGCAACATAGACCCAACCCCACCCAGATCACTTTCATTTTCATTTCGTTTCCCGTAAAATACCTCCTATTTCAAAACACCTTTCTTGTCGCAAGATAGACCAACCCCCACCCGGACCACTTTTGCTTTTTACTCATTTTCTGTAAAATACTTTTTATTTTAAAACACTTTTCTGGTCGAAACATAGACCCACCCCCACCCGGATCACTTTTATTTTTCTTTAACATCAGATTATGGAGCACTCGATTTTAAGCAAGTTCAGTCTAATCGATTTCTGTCTAGCACCAATAGTAGCTGAGATACACAGGTGGCCTGTTTTAAATAACAATGAATTTATAGACATATGCATGTATTTATGTGTACATACACAATATAAATAGGGTGAGACACTTAAAACAGGCCACCTGTGTATCTTAGCTACTATTGGTGCTAGGCACAAATCGATAATTAAAAATGTTAAAAAACTAGTGGAAATGATCGTTTGGTTACTACGAAAGTTATTAAAACGAGGAACGTCCCGGCGGCGAAACGTTCTGGCGGCTAAACGGCGGCGGCTAATCGGCGGCGGCTAAACGGCTGGCGGTTAAACGGCGACGGCTAAACGGCAGCGGCTAAACGGCGACGGCTAAACGGCAGCGGCTAAACGGCGGCGGCTAAACGTCCTGGCGGCTAAACGGCTGGCGGCTAAACGGCGGCGGCTAACCACCCTGCTTCGTTAAATCGCGAGAGAACCACCTTGGGAAGGTCGATGTTCAGACCAGACGGCGGGGTATAAAATTGTTTATGCAATCCATGCTTGGAAAGTTCACTTTTTGAGCGCTGGATAGTGTGTGCAAAGTGACCAATATCCGATGGGTATACTGTAATGTGCTATTATCTCACAGGGTAGAACTTTCCCGCACAGTTTGGCACTTTCCCGCACGCTACGTCATCACTTTCCCGCACAGTTCAATCAAGGCAATATTATTTCACGATATATACTTTAATTTACGACACGTACAAATACAAAAAATTTTGGCGCTGGCGAGACTCGAACTCGGGCCGCCAGCGCATTAGTCTTACATCTAGACCACTGGGCTACCGACGCTTCTTGGGAACCACTACAAACTGACCAGTTCTTAAGAAACTATCTTAAACTAAGGCCTATAACTATGTTTAGGCCTTAGTTTATGGCCTTTATAAGTATGTTTCTCCAAAAATTGAACATTCCAAACATGGATTGCATAAAATCTTGTATGCAACACGTGGGAAAAGTGGCAAATCTGGTATAGGTCAAATTTCCAAAACTCGCCTCTGCTTGTGCTGTGTCACAGGGGAACTCGTGTGATTAGCGAAATTCCCACTCGTTCCCCTGTTCCACAGCACGCACTATCGGCTCGTTTACGAAATTTAACTTATACCATAATTTGCCACTTTTCCCACTTGTAGCATAAATAGCTATTATCACATAATAAAGATGTGAGTATAATAGGTTCACACACTCATTAACACAGATATCGCTAAATAATTCATCCGTTATTCATCCGTTCATTGAGTAAATGTTATTCAGGTAATCGTTTATCGCTTGATAGTTGGCATTCAAAAAATTGTATCGGTACTGTTACGTAACGCTTCCCTTACCTTTCTTAAGCGAGTTACCTCCTAACCGAGTTCTATCCTTATAAGGACTGGCAGTGGGAAAGTGTAGGAAATTCGGAAAAAGAGTGACACAAAATGTTCCGTGAAATTTCTTTATTTGCTAATATCTTCTAACGATGTATTGACGTTCGGTCAATGTCCTCGTACAGCTGATCGCCTAGTGTTTACTGTTTTTTCGTTTTCGACGCGCCGGTCGTCGATACTCCCGCAGTATACACACTCACACACTTATTCTATCGCTTAGCTTACAAGAATCCTAGGTGAAAGAAATTACTATACGCCAACTTATCTTACAAGGGGAGGCCACGACATATAATCCTGGATTTTCGATCTCATTGCGTACATTTGATAGAAGGTGGTGAGTTAAAAGACACCCTAAAATATTATCTGCGAATGGCCAGTGGTTTTCTCAAAAAATCGATTTGAATTTTGAAATTTGAAGGATGTTAAATCGATCCGAATTTTTTTTATATTATAGGGACTGACGAGAGGAACAAAAAAAGTTATGTGTGACTTTGTCGATAAACTAATAGTTTTCCTTAAAAAAATTAAAATATGATGCAGGTTACATGAGGAAGTATCGGTTAATTTAAGCCGTATCTCAACCGCCGCAGCAGCTCGGCGGCAAGCGCTTGGTTGACGGCGCAGAGGTCCCGAGATCGATCCCTACTTACGCGATTTTTGTTTTTTTTTTCTAACTTTCATCTTTCTGTTTTTTTTTTAATTCACGTTATTTTTCTTCTACATTCAAGTGTAAAGTCACATTTTATTTTATTTTAAATCATACGGTAAAATTTATAAGAAGCCCACCACCGCCCCCGTCTAAAGACGGTCCTCTTTATAATTTGTCAAGCTGAAAGTAAAATCTTCTTATTGTGACCACCACCAAACTAAAAATAAAATAATCATGCATATTTATGTCAAATCTAGTGTGTCTTCATGGTGACATTGGAGACATGTTTTAGGATGGTAGTTATCAAAGTAGCATTTGAAACAAAAAGGCAGTGCACATCATGAACATTTGGCAAATGCTGCACTTTTGCCCCATCGCTGTACTGACCAACGTGTTTAGATTTGCTGTAATAAAGTAATAAATGACTTATCAACTAGACGTAGTAATCAAGACCTCGTAGGCACGTGCCATTAGATTCGAATGTAATTATAACGTTGGGAAAACCAAATGGAAGAAATGTAAAATAATAATAAAAAATAATTCACATGTACAAGAAGACATACTAGATTCGACATAAATATGCATGATTATTTTATTTTTTGGTTTAGTGGTGATCAAAATAATAAGATTTTACTTTCAGCTTGACAAATTATAAAGAGGACCGTCTTTAGACGGGGGCGGTGGTGGGCCTCTTATAAATTTTACCGTATGATTTAAAATAAAATAAAATGTGACTTTACACTTGAATGTAGAAGAAAAATAACGTGAATTAAAAAAAAACAGAAAGATGAAAGTTAGAAAAAAAAAACAAAAATCGCGTAAGTAGGGATCGATCTCGGGACCTCTGCGCCGTCAACCAAGCGCTTGCCGCCGAGCTGCTGCGGCGGTTGAGATACGGCTTAAATTAACCGATACTTCCTCATGTAACCTGCATCATATTTTAATTTTTTTAAGGAAAACTATTAGTTTATCGACAAAGTCACACATAACTTTTTTTGTTCCTCTCGTCAGTCCCTATAATATAAAAAAAATTCGGATCGATTTAACATCCTTCAAATTTCAAAATTCAAATCGATTTTTTGAGAAAACCACTGGCCATTCGCAGATAATATTTTAGGGTGTCTTTTAACTCACCACCTTCTATCAAATGTACGCAATGAGATCGAAAATCCAGGATTATATGTCGTGGCCTCCCCTTGTTAGTAGACGTGATGCCGTGTCCTTTCCTCGTCTCACTTGGATATTTTCTCAAACTGCTTCGTCCTCTCTCTCTCTCTCTCTCTCTCTCTCTCTCTCTCTCTCTCTCTCTCTCTCTCCTTGTCCTGCTGGTCTTTACTTCTTTGATCGAAACTCTTCTTCTTTCTTCCGAAATCTTGTTCGCCACACTGAACTCTGAACTCTTAACCCACGACTCCAAATCCAAGACTCGAGACTGATCTTCTCAGCCTTGACCGCCTTTTTAAGTGCAGTTTTCCCACTCTTTGACCTCACGTGATTTTCGTTTGACCGATTTAACTGGTTCCCTACTTCTTCGGATTGCTCGGGTTATTGCCTTCCGTTTGGAATTTCCTTTATTCTGGAAGATTCGCCAGTCGTTGACGCGTACACGTCATCTGTAACGTTGCCTAACTGTATTCCCGTCCTTTTCTATCTTCCTCACTTTTTTAGGTGTTTGTCGCATTACCGATTTCTATTTTTAGCTTTCCTCGCGTTTTTGCTACGATTTCGACGTTTTACTTACGTTTTCGTTTCCTTTAATCTTATTCCTGCGAATCTTAATCTCTTTCCTAATTATTTTTATTTTAATTAATTGTCTCTAGTTGCGTTACGTTACAGTACCTTGACTGCTTTGTGTCTCGATTGGATCTGCCTAATCTACTAATAAAGATTAATGCCGAATGATAGCTGTCAGTCAGTACCAAGACCTCGGAAGCAATGTCGCAGCGAACGCCTGTATCATCCGTGAAGAGTAGATCTAAGAGATTATTATGAAAGTTACTTATTGTGTTGCATTGCCTAAAATTATTGGAAACAAACAACTCTGCGAATGATGCCGAAGATGATAAGTCATTACTCGATATATTGAAATGCGTCGGCGTATGTACATCTGAAAAAAACACGTTACAGTCGACGCGCGTAAGGTCGAAATCACCGAAAGCATACGAATAATTAAATAGATATTGATTCCGGACATGCTCAAAGTCGGTACAGTATGCTGCATAGGCCTCCGGAGGAGACGCGGGCGGAAAGTATACAGCCGAGTAGAGGAGAGTGAGAGAGCCTACTTTCATTCCGACTGCCACATGCTCGATGGATATCGACGGTATACATATTTCCTACGCTGTTAGAGATTCGTGAACTGCAATTAAGACTCCGCTGCCTCGAGATCGTTGACTAGTGATTCGATTCCTATCCTTCCGAAAGATGTTATAACCCGCCAGGCCGAGCTCTGATGAGTGAATATCTTCGTGTAAACATGTTTCTGTTAGAACGATCACGTCTGCAGGTGCACTTGAAGTGAGAGATGCAAGTTGTAAAGATGTCAGTTTAGTGCGAAGGCCACGAACATTCTGATAGTACATCAGAAGTTGTGTATGACGTTTTTTGTCTGTCCGGTTTTCTTTACTATTTTCGGAGTATCATTAGCGTATCTGATAGTCATGGAGCCGTCAGCCATTTCCAATAATTTCATCCTTAGAGTTTCTAGATATTCCCTCTCTTTAATCGTTCTGTCGAGAGATATTTTGACAGGACCATCGTACGTCATTCTGTTTTTCGAAACAAGCAACAGTGTCTCCGATGACGCGAATCTGACGCACAGCGGTCACGGCACACTTCCTTTTTAGGCACGACCGCAGGGAGTTCCTTATGCTCTCGATCGAGTAAAAAGTGTAACGGACGATTATCTCCGAAACTATTCGAGATATCCAAAAACCCTTTTGGATCTTTACGTTTCATAACAAGATCTAAATGTATGAATGTATGTGTGTGTGTGTGTGTATGTGTGTATCCACTCTAGCGTCTAAACGGCTGAACGGATCGAAGTAAAATTTACACGGAAAATCCAGTTACACCCGACGAGGATCCACTAACAATTTCAAGTCGGTCCGACTTCTGGTTTCAAAATGGCGGGCATTTTAAAAATTAAAAAATTCATAAAAAATCTGTTATAAGAGCAAAACAATTAAAACTTTGCACAAATATGTAAAATAGTGGCAACTAATAACATGAATTTTTTCACAATTTTTCAGCGAAATAGTACAAAAAGGCGGACTAATTATGCTTTCGATCGAGCAAAAAGTGTAACGGACGATTATTCGAAATCAATGATAAAATATATGTTTGGCGTTCATTCAGGTCGTTTTTGAAAAATTTTTGATTAGTACAAAGTTTACATTTAGAAAAAGTAATAATAAAGCAACATACGAGTTAGGAAGATGGATGTACCAAAGTTAAAAGTGAATTATTTCATCATCCAACGTTTCGGCCATATGTTCATGGCCCTCTTCAAAGGAGCAAAACCAAATACAATTAATCTAACAGTACATCATCCTTAATTAAATTCTGAAATTAAAGAAAGGACGATGTAAAAGTTGATTACAAAAATTAAACATATACAATATAAACAATCTGTAAGTTAGCTTAAATGGACTACTTACATGATATTATGACATAAATCGGGCTATTAAAAACATATTGAAGAATGATGTTAAAAACGTAGAATTAATAATGTAAAATCACAAGGCAATATAGGTGTTACGTGCCATTTTCAGTATGAACTCCACGACGTTCTTCCCACTAAGAGGTACAATACGCGAGTGAGGAAGGTTATTAGATGAGCGATGAGTTTTTTTGCTGTATACATATTTTTGAACTGTCCGTGAGGTGGTGGATAGAAACGATCAAATTAAACGTCCCGTGATTTGAATATGTTTTGAAACCTCCCGCAACACGTACAGGTGTGCAAGAGGGGGTAAGAATCTACATTGGTTACTTATGTGGTTACGCTGGCCAATCGTGAGCGTGAAGTGATTGTCGTACTGAAACTAAGTTGGGCGCCAATATTTGAACGCAGTTACGTTGAGTGATAAAAACAATACAGAAAAATAATGCCAAATGAAACATAATACGAGGTATCATAAGAAACCTACGATTCAAACGAAAAGTCTGATGATGTTGGTAAAATAATCATTTACCTCATTATTCTCTGTACGAGTGTTTACGGTATTGTTTAACAATATATGGAACGTTTCTGCTATTCTCCTTTTTCTTGTATCACTTTCATGATGGAGAATGTTTACGTTGTTAAGATCAAATGTATGGCCAGTGTCCATAAAATGATTGACAACATCCGTGTGATGGTTATGAGGATGTGTTATACTTAGTTTATGTTGATTTATACGACTAGAAAGGTATTGGCCAGTTTCACCTATATAGCATTTTTGACAATTACTGCAGTTAAATTTGTAGACAACATTCGGTGTTTGATCTGTGTTGGGTTTGTCTTTAGTAGACTTAAAAATTGTTCTGAGACTATAATGAGAATTGTGTGTAATGTGATAATTATACTGTCTAAAAATATGACAAATACCTTGGCTGAGACCCGGAACGTACGGTATGACACCCATGTTTAACCATGAGCGTTCACCCATACTTTCTCGTTTCTGAAGCCTTTTGTTTTTGGATTCAACGGGGTGGTACAATTCGTGTATCCTCTGTTTAATGACATTGTCAATGAAGTTGTCAATGGATTAAAAGCAAATAATTAAATCCTTTTAGATTATTCGAAATATCCAAAAAACCCTTTTGGATCTTTATGTTTCATAATAAGATCTAAATGTCCCTATGTATGTGTGTGTGTGTGTGTGTGTGTGTGTGTATGTGTGTGTGTATACACTCTAGCGTCTAAACGGCTGAACGAATCGAAGTAAAATTTACGCGAAAAATCCAGTTACACCCGACGAGGATCCACTAACAATTTCGATTCGATCCGACTTCCGGTTTCAAAATGGCGGGCATTTTAAAAATTAAAAAATTCATAAAAATTCTGTTATAAGAGCAAATCAATTAAAACTTTGCACAAATATGTAAGGTAGTGAGAACTAATAGCATGAATTTTTTCAAAATTTTTCAGCGAAACAGTACAAAATGGTGGACTAATAAAAATTTGAATCGACTCTAGCGCCTAAACGGCTGAACGGATAAAGCTGAAATTTATACGAAAAATTCAGTTTTTCCCAACATAGATCCATTAACAAGCCGACTTCCTATGCGAATCATTACCGCGGTCGTGCCTAATACGAAACAGCAAAGCTGTTTCGTTGGGGGGGGCCCCAGCCGCCCTATAGCTGGTTGTTTACCTACACGATACACTTTGATGTCACCATATTGCCCAAGTAGGATTCTATTCAAAATACAACTGACAGATTCCTTGTCCGTTGGTGATGTTTCCGTTGCCTCTTTCAGGCTAAAGAGGAGAATGTTGTTAGCTCTTCTTTGCCTGTCATGAAGTTCAGAAAGAATACTTTCGGTTACTTCTTGATCGAAATATCGGTTGTTTTGCGATGACGATTCGAGTGCGTCTAGTCTTCTCGTTATGTCGACTATCGAATTTGACAATGAATCTAATTTGTCACCCAGCGATTTCGTGAGACCCTCCAGCTTGGTACAGTCAGGGACAAAAAGATAGGACACCCTATTAATTTGTCAATTTTTATTTAATATCTAACATAAAGGACGTTTATTTGTATATACATTGCTTGACATTTTTTTTATCGACTCGATCCAATTGGTTAAGCTAAAATGGTGATGTTTAATACAAGTTTATCTGAAAAAATGTAAATATTCATGAAAAGTAGTGGGACAAAATGATAGGACATGTGTTTAAAAATTGAAATATGGGTGATTCTACAAAAGTTGGGCAACTTGATGTCAACAGTCAATAGAGTAGGCATTTTTTAATTTTTTGTAAATACTTCATTATATTACAGAAGTTCCAAACCTCTTTTATCTGTCCACCCAATTTTGATATATTTTTTCAAAAGCAAGTGTGTAAAATAACACAATAAATGTTCAATACGTCAGTACCTTGGCGTGTCACAACTCCTGAATCAGGTAATTGAGTGATTGTACCTGAAACTATTTTTAATTTATTGTAAATCTT
This sequence comes from Ancistrocerus nigricornis, assembly GCA_916049575.1. Lineage (NCBI taxonomy): Eukaryota > Metazoa > Arthropoda > Insecta > Hymenoptera > Vespidae > Ancistrocerus > Ancistrocerus nigricornis. Next base: position 14,842,751 of record OU696667.1, on the reverse strand, counting down.
ACTATTTCACTGCAAACTATGAAACATTGAATAGTGTATTTTACGTATTTCATCATAAAATCGAATAATAGCAATTTTTTAAATATTAATAAACTTTGTGTTCATTTTTATCCGTCAGTCCTGTGTACAATGCTAAAATTTAAAATTCCCGTAAAACATCGAAGTTCAAACGACAAGTCATCCTTCAGTTCTGAGTGTTGGTAGTGAAGTTAGCTACAGAACGTACTCTTTGTACTACAGCAGTTTTAAAAACAGTGGAAGTAGCGTGGTTATCGCGTAAGCACGTGCCGGTCCAGCCAAAATGTCAGTTCTATGGTAAGTGGTTATTTCCTTATGTAGATATATTTCGTTGTGATTTATATAAGGCTAAATGTTATTGGTTAAAATGTAGCATCCTATTAATTGAAAATAGCGATAAAACCTTTACTTTTAATTATAATCTCAAATTTGTGTCCCATTCATCAGTACCGTGTCGTCAGTTCCATGTTCGATGTTTTGACAGAGGACTGACGTATTACCATGGTACTGCTGATTTTTATTATCTCACAGCTTTTTCATCTTAAAGTTTATAGTAGGTAAACATTTGTATCACTTATTTCAGATCAAAACACCATGGCGCCGGTCAATAAACGACAAAAATTGGCTAGAGAGGAAATATTAAGAAAAAAGCGTGAAACAGAAAAGGCACGTTTAAATAGAATTAAAAATGACCCTATTAAATTAGCAGAATACAAAGAAAACCACCACGAAGAGAAACAGGATATTTTACCAATTTGAGGAGATAATTGATGTTTTTGAAAAGTAACTTTTATTATGTTAATTAACTATTTTTACTTTTAGAAGAATTATTTTTTTTGTTACAGCAGAAGAGTTGATTTTTGTTTGTTAAGGTCACTACATTTCGTAATAATTACTTTATTAAAGAAAAAAATATTTTCGTTAAATATTTCTTAATTTTATTATTATTTAAAATGTTATCTATTGTTAAGGAAACTGCCTCAGTGTTATTAAGTATTAAAATGTTTTCATTAAGACTGTTATGAAGACTGATATTAGTACATACAAAAAATTTTTAACAAAAAAAATAGAAACCGACTTCGAAAAAAGCGCTAAAAAGAGTGAAATAACTTTTTATGTATACCGACAATATTCGATTTCATCATTATCATACTCACATGGGGACACTACGGCCTCGGAAATTACTTTTGAATGACAACTTGTAGGTTTGTAGTATACCTTTAAAAAATTCCTTTTTTAAACTAAGAGGTCGCACTAGCCATAAACTTTCGAGAAAAATGGCTTTAAAGTTTTACGTGTAGGACGTATACCGGTCACTTTGAACACCATCCAAGAGCAGCGAAGTGGCCGAGTTGTAGCGAGCTCGCTTTCGGCGCGGCGGGTCCGTGTTCGATCCCTGCGTGTGGAAACTTTTTTTTTTTTCCAGTTCTTTAAAATATTATAAAAACTGTGAAATAAAGTTACTGACATACTAATATGAAGAATTTAATCATACATAATTTTTTCTATTAATGAAATTTGGGGAATATCGTCTTTCTTGCTCAATTTTTTATTTTATTTACAAGATCCACAATGATAATTGTCATAAAAACATTTAAAACACAAAATATTATTACATCTCGCACAATTTATGAATGAAGATTGTCCACATGAACAACCCTTTTTTAAAAGTTCGACCGGAAAACATACTTCATTCACATTCCTAAACATTTCTCTTTCGTCGGAGAGCTTGCAAGCGTACCAGGCATACCGGATCATTTCATTAAATATTGGCGATGCTAATTGATGGTGCACTATGGATTGAATTTTTATGCAGTCCTCGCGTGAATTTATTTCTCTCTCATTCTCATAGATTCTCTCTCAATAGACATCGCAAGGTTGAACAAGTGGAGTACATTTCGGAGGAATCACTTTAATCGTACAAGTAGGTGATTTCTCGTCATCCTGAAAGATTTCGTCATATAATTCAGGCTTTGTTTGTCCTCCCCAAGAGTCAATAATTAACAGTAACACTCATTTCATTAATAGAAAAAATTATGTATGATTAAATTCTTCATATAAGTATATCATTAACTTTATTTCAAAGTTTTTATAATTTTTTAAAGAATTGGAAAAAAAAAAAGTTTCCACACGCAGGGATCGAACACGGACCCGCCGCGCCGCAAGCGAGTTCGCTACAACCCGGCCACTTCGCTGCTCTTGGATGGTGTTCAAAGTGACCGGTATACGTCCTACACGTAAAACTTTAAAGCCATTTTTCTCGAAAGTTTATGGCTAGTGCGACCTCTTAGTTTACAAATCGAATTTTTTAAAGGTATACTACAAACCTACAAGTTGTCATTCAAAAGTAATTTCCGAGGCCGTAGTGTCCCCTTGTCAGTATATTGCAACTTTTTCGGCGGCGACACAAAATATTCCAACACGGTCATTTTCACGAACAAAGGAGTAAGTGCCTAATACATAAATATCCATCAATGTCCGTGAATTTCTGGCTATTAATGTACTGTTAATTAATTTTCTGTCGCCTCCGAAAAAGTTGCAATATTCTGAGTATGATAATGATGAAATCGAATATTGTCGGTATACATAAAAAATTATTTCACTCTTTTTAGCGCTTTTTTCGAAGTCGGTTTCTATTTTTTTTGTTAAAAATTTTTTTATTTCATACTTTTTAGTGTATAATCGATCAAGATGTGGAAATAAAGTTATGTAGGTAATATTTGCAAAAGGATCGAAAAGGTTTGGTTCCGATATGTGAAGTCGTTGAGGAGATATAGAAGAATAAACAAATGATTTTGTAATAACAATTTAAACATAGTAACAATTGAGAATGTGTCACATAATGTTAGTAAGTGAGCAGTATTTGCGAAAGGATCGAAAAGGTTTGGTTCCGATAGGTGAAGTCGTTGAAGAGATATAGAGGAATAAACAAATAATTTTTGCAGTAACAATTTAAACATAACAACAATTGAAGATGTGTCGCATAACGTTAGAGAGTGGGTAATATTTGCGAAAGGGTCGAAAAGGTTTGGTTCCGATAAGTGAAGTCGTTGAGGAGATATGGAGGAATAAACAAATTATTTTGCAACAATTAATAAATTTTTTATATAATTAATATCTGCTAATTATTTCTAAGAAGATAGTAATAGTTTCTTTCATTACAATAAATCAATCCCATTCAAAAAGAAATTGCGATAAATCTGAATAAAGCACTAATTTTGCAATAACTTTGTTAATAATAAACATTTCGGAAAAATTTCTTAAATGGAACCAATGGGAGACCTAAACCTAGCAACTGGAAGTGGTTTTATTTCGATTGGTCAATCCGTCACTGAGTTATGGCCGGACAAACAAGAATAAAGCAGTAATTTTGCAATAACTTTGTTAATAATAAACATTTCGGAAAAATTTCTTAAATGGAACCAATGGGAGACCTAAACCTAGCAACTGGAAGTGGTTTTATTTCGATTGGTCAATCCGTCACTGAGTTATGGCCGGACAAACAAGAATAAAGCAGTAATTTTGCAATAACTTTGTTAATAATAAACATTTCGGAAAAATTTCTTAAATGGAACCAATGGGAGACCTAAACCTAGCAACTGGAAGTGGTTTTATTTCGATTGGTCAATCCGTCACTGAGTTATGGCCGGACAAACAAGAATAAAGCAGTAATTTTGCAATAACTTTGTTAATAATAAACATTTCGGAAAAATTTCTTAAATGGGACCAATAGGAGACCTAAACCTAGCAACTGGAAGTGGTTTCATTTAGATTGGTCAACCGGTTGCGGAGTTATGGTCGGACAAACAAAAAAAAAAAAAAAAAAAAAAAGCAAGATCGCCCACTGTCGAATAGAGTAACCTCCTCCTTTTCGAAGTCGGTTAATTACTACAGTTATAGGTAATCTTAATAATAATTTCTAATGTGATTTGATTCTTAAAGATGTGTGCCATTATTAGATTTTAAGATATTTCCTGTTTAATAATAAGCTCAAAGTTGCAACAAATCTTATATTTTCCAATAAATTGTGTATTTAAGCAGTACCGTGGTAACCTCGTCAGTACCCTGGCATTCAAATTTAGAAAAATCGAGATATATTGGAAACTGTTTGAAAAAGTGACTGACCCGTTCTGGAACAGTATATTTAATGTATTACCCATGTAACAATACACTATTTACACTATTTAATTTTCACCTAACAATATATAAACAAAATGAGGTCAAAAGTTGCCCAATTTTTGTAGAATCACCCATATACAAAAGAATTTACTAATTTTGTTTAATATTCAGTACTTTCAGTACTTTGTAGAGACTCCTTTATTTTTTATGACAGAAATCATTCGTCGTGGTAGGATTTATATAATTTCTTAATCCCTTTTTGCCTTAATTGACACCATTCGTACGCTATGCATTGTTTCAATTCATCAATGATCTGAAATTGTCGACCATTAGCATATACCGCTCTCGCAAGGTTACCCCAGATATTTTTAATAATATTGAGATCTGGAGATTTTGCTGGCCAGTCTAAAATACGACGCTTTTCGCTTGCGAAAAATGTTTTCACTATTTTGGCCGTGTGAACGGAGGCATTATCGTGTTGAAACACGAAATTATTTCCAGCAATTCTTCTTGCATGTTTATTTATTTGTTCTTTAATAAGCTCTACATATATTATACTATTCACCTTACCACTAATAAATTTCACATCTGTTTTTCCTTGATAACCTATGCCAGCCCAAATCATGACTCCGCCACCACCCATTTGACGACGGGAAATTTTCAGTACAAATCGACCTCTTTCAAATCGTGTAATTCATACATAAATCGAGTCTATAGGACAGCACGAGACACCAACCACGCAGGTGGTCCCTATAGGGACCAGTCCCGTCCGCAAGAGAAAGGCCAATGCAAAAAATTGATGAAATGGTTTTCGAGTGTTTTTCAACGTATCTTTTTGCACTGAATCCGGGAAAAATAGTGAAAAAAATCTTGGAGGCATCCTAGACCTTCAAAAAAGTCATTTCGTTTTTTGATGTGCTGAGTACGAAAAACATTGTGAAAAAAATCTAGTAAGAATCCTTGACCTTGAATACAAACATTTCAAGGTCAAATTTTTTTTTTCTTATTTTTACCTGATACATCTCCACGTTTGGTGATGCTCTGAGTACGAAGGAAAATAGTAAAACAAATTGTAAGTTATATTTGACTTTGATATAGTTTTGCAGAAAACTAAAGCAATTGTATATTTTTTCACTCTCAGCATGACCCAGGACCAACGAAAATTTGATCTCTTTGGCGTGCTTGATTTTCGTGAGCCCCCTTGCCTCTCACGTTGTGTCGATTTACCTGACTTTACGGTAATGTCACTTTAGTGTGGTACTCTTCAAAGCATGGTGATATGCATAGAGGAATATCACAATTGCGGCATATGTAATTTGTTCGCGATTTGTTTTTGCTTTAGTTTTCTGCAAAACTGTTTCAAAGTCAAATATAACTTACAATTTGTTTTACTATTTTTCTTCGTACTCAGCGCATCACCAAACGTGGAGATGTCTCATGTAAAAATCAGAAAAGAAAAATTTGACCTTGAAATGTTTTTATTCAAGGTCAAAGATTCTTACTAGGGATAAAGTTCCGAAAAGGTCCCACCCCCGATTGAGCTCATTTTTTGTGTGAAGTTAGTATACATAGAGATAAGTAAAAAACCAAAATGATTTTTGGCGCGTCGCAACCGTTTTGGAATTAACAGGTTTTTTATTTTCGATTTTCGATATCCGTGAAAATGATGTTAAATCCATGGAATTTTAATGAAAATTGATTAATATGTATACAAAAAAGCATAAAATATCTAAATAAATCTCTCATTAATGTATAACAATAATAATAATAATAATAATATCAATCTGCACATTTTTATGCAGCCGTAAATACTTTTATAGGTGCAACCAAGACCCAACCCTACCCAAATCACTTTTTTTTAAATATGAAAATAGTCCTAATCATACATCTGCTGGAAATACTTTTGAAGGTGCAACCAAGACCCAACCCCACCCAAATCACTTTTTTTCAGACACGAAAACGCAAACTCATTCTGGGGAGGGTCTGGAGTTTTGTATATAACCTGGATAAACACGTTTTATATCCATCAATAATTGAATAAAAGCATCGCGACTTAGTTTCCTAAGACGAAGACGCCACAAAAATTCACACATATGGGAATCTAAGGAATCTGCATGGACACCACCTCGAGATAACTGCCTACGCATCCACCGCCAAGAGGATTCTATGTTTTGAGTATGAGCTCCAGTTTCTTCATTTACAAATTCTTCGGAATGATTTACTGTAAAATGAATCTCAAAATCAATTTCAACAATTTCGTTTTCACCTCCAATTAATCCTTCATCCTCAAACTGTTCATCTAATGCTATCATACAAACTTGTCGACAGAAAGAGAAACGATCCGAAACTGTTTCGCGAGAAATTTGTTCATCGTCATTGATAGAACATTCCCTAACTGTCTGATCAAAACTTAAATTAATTGAAAAGCAATAAGTAATTAGAATACAAATTTCTACTGAGGTATGACAATTTTCGAACCATGTATTCTGTGCAACGGCAAATTGGTGGTCATGTTTGCCTTTTTTTCTGCATCTAAATGAACCACAAGAAAACCGATCCTCATCTAAAAACATTCGTTTTTTATGTTTATTACAATAACGAGTCGATGGAATTAGTTCAATGTCTCTCAACCATTGTAAAGTTTTTCTATGATCACTCATAATCATAGCTAACTTCTGAAAATTATACAATTTATCCATTTCAATTCGAAATAGATAGATACAAATAACGATAGCAGTAACGAAAGAGTTTTCTTCAATAAAGTTTCAATTCTCCCGTCAATCTAATTCAAGCAGATACGACTGAAATATATTCAAATAGCAGCAAAAGATACCAGTGACAAATAGATTCAAATAGCAGCAAAAGATAGCAGTAACAGAAACAGAGTTTAAGTTAATAAAATTTAACATATATTATTTTAATTCAATAATTCAACAACGAGAAGGATTCTATTGAGAATCCATCTTGCGGAATGTATTGAACTAACAAGGGGACCCCGTTTACCCGCGATAGCGGGTTAGCCTAGTAACCCAAAGGTTCCGTGATCGAGTCTCGACACGTGCACTTTTTTTTTTAATAACATTATTATTATACATTAGTGAGAGATTTATTTAGATATTTTATGCTTTTTTATATACATATTAAGCAATTTTCATTAAAATTCCATGGATTTAACATTATTTTCACGGATATCGAAAATCGAAAATAAAAAACCCGATAATTCCAAAACGGTTGCGACGCGCCAAAAATCCTTTTGGTTTTTTACTTATCTCTATGTATACTAACTTCACACAAAAAATGAGCTCAATCGGGGGTGGGACCTTTTCGGAACTGCACCCCTTACTAGATTTTTTCACAATGTTTTTCGTACTCAACACATCAAAAAACGTCGGTATACGAAGTTTGTAGAAAAAAAAGATGTTGACCTTGAAATGACCTTTTTGAAAGTCTAGGATGCCTCCAGGATTTTTTTCACTATTTTTCCCGGATTCAGCACATCAAATTACCCCTAGGAAATATTAAAACATTTGTTCCCAAGGTGGTCCCCATCGGGACTAGTCCCGTCCTCTAAAGGTTAATAATTGCTCTTCCTTTCTTAAATCGTGGTAATAATAATTAAAACCGTCAGGTCCATCCATATTAACTTATTTTTCGTCGGTGAATATAACTTTTCGCCATTTTTTCTTCGAGTGAACATGTTTTTCCGCAAATGCCAATCGAACACTTTTATGCTGGTCTGTTAACGGAGGCTTTCTTTGTAATTTTCTTCTTTTTAAATGTTTACACTGTTGTAAAACGCGATGTACATTTTTACGTTTGTTTTAACACCAACATTTTCTGAAATTTGTCTAGCGGTCATTTTAAAATTTGATGCGACCCTTAAAATTGCACGCTTTTGTCGCGATGTTAGAGCAGGAGGACGTCTAGAACTCTTTTTTACACCATAATTTTTGGGGTTTTTCACTAATTTACTTATTACATGTCTACTTCTGTTTAATGTTTTTGCAATTTTTGCTATGGAAAACTTTTCTTCGTATAATTTCAAAGCTGTATGCACTTCACACTCACTTAATGTCTTTCCACGACCCATTATTTAGCACTGTGTTGCAACTGCGGGAATTGAACTATTTATATTAGATAATTTAACTTAATTTAATTTTAATGGACACTTCACACGGCATTTAATGTTAACGCTTACTCTGCAGATTTGCACCTGAGAAGGAAAATCGCGTCGCATGTCCTACCATTTTGTCCCACCCCAAAATAATAATGTTTACGTTTACATTTATAACGTTTTCCAGGGACGGCTACTGCGTACGATCTTCGGTATGTTTACATTCATCGGTATATAGAGCGTAATTGACTTACAAAAATGTATATTTTCTTCAGCTATTAGATCAAAACATCAAATAGCATAGGGTGTCCTATCTTTTTGTCCCTGACTGTATTAACCATACCGATTTTTGCGTTAAGCTCCGCGATTGATTTCTGAGGAGAGGTGTGCGACTTTCCTCCAACCAGGAGAATGCGGAAGCAATGAATAATATAATACGTTAAGCAACGTCTCGTCAGAGAACTGACGGACGTTGGAGATTTATAAAAAAAAATAATTTAACAATACGTGGTGCGGACAACCTCGCTAAGACGGCACCGCTCGCGAAATGCGATAGTGACTCTGCTCCTTCTACGATAATTACGACGGTGATACTTTGAAGATATTGGTAAAGCAAGTTTATACGAGATACGGCAATACGCTAGTTCGTGAAGCAATAAATTATATTTAATAGAAATTAATTATCGGTAGCTCGTCTTCTACAGTGAGTGTAGAAAGTATTCGTACACCGATCAATTTTGAATGGGATGTTGTGAAATTGTAGTTTATTAACTCATTTTTTATAAACTATGAATTTATTTATATTCTTGAAAGTCTCTGCAATAGATATAATGAAACAAAAAATTATTTTTATGAATAAATTACAAAATTAGTAAAGAAAAACCCCGAAGTGACAGAAATATGAAAGCAACAAGTATTCGTACAATTCGTAGAAGTTCATCAAAAGACATAATTAAAATGAATTTTACAATAAAAAAGAACTAAAGTAAGTACATAATTAATACTTCGTAGGGTTTCCTTTAGATTTTATAACTGCCGCAACTCTTCTAGGCATTGAATTAACTAATTTGGATGTTAATTGAGGTGGGATCTTGTTCCATTCCTCCATGATCGCTCAATACCCACATTCTCGTATTGTACGCAGTATGCTTTGGGTCGTTGTCGTGCATAAAAATAAAATTATCTCTTATACCCATTTTTTCTGCATCAGAAGAAAGATTGCATTTTAAAATATCAATATAAGTTCGATGATTCATTATTCCGTCAATAAATGTTAATGTGCCAACACCAGCTGCACTCATGCAGCCCCAAACAAGTACAGAACCACCACCGTGTTTTACTGTGGGTCGCAAGTTTTCTGGTTTCAGCTCTTCATTTTTTTTTCTCCATACGGAGCAGTGTCCATCAGACCCAAAAATATTAAATTTACTTTCGTCTGTAAAAATAACTCTATTCCAGTACTCCATTGGTCTGTTAATGTTACTATTTGCGAATTCCAATCTTTTCTTCCTATTCGTATCATTTACGAAATACTTTTTACGAGCCTCTCGACCATGATACCCTTCACTTCGCAAAAAATTACGTACAGTACTAGCGGATATATCAATATTTAAATTATTTTTAAGATGTTCGACTATTTTTATAGCACTTATCTTTGGATTCCGTTTTATCATTCTTGTGATAACTCGTCCAGCGTACTGATTAATTTTTCGTGGACGTCCATTTCTTAAGTTATTTTGCAGTGTCTTAATCCATACCTGTCTATGATACTTTGTATTGTAGATCGAGGTCTATTTATAATTCGTGATATTTCTAATAAACTTTTACATTGATTATGTAAATTAATAATAATTTTTCTTTCTTCTATGGTTGTTTCCGCACGTTTTCGTCCCATTTTTCAACAATAATTTTCGATCTAACAAAATTTTGAGTTCTACTGATGCCGATAACGCCTACAAACATACTGACGAAGTCAATTATAACTAGAAAGCAATCACGTGATGTTTACATTATGGTTTACATACGAACTCTCTTGTAAATAGTTCGAAATAAGAAATGTACGAATACTTATTGCTCGCATGTTTCTGCCGATTTTTCCGTTTTCCTTGCCAATTTTATAATTTATTTAATAAAATAAATTCTTATTTCATTATATCTATTGTAGAAACTTTCAAGAATATGTACAAATTCATCGTTTATAAAAAATTAGTTAATAAACTACAATTTCACATCATTCCATTTAAAATTGATCAGTGTACGAATACTTTCTACACTCACTGTATGTTCGAATACGAAGATATCGCTCTTAGTGTATCGTGCGTGAGCGTGAATGCCCCAAGCCGAGAAGTCGGGAATATACAAGATAACGTGAAAGAAAAAAAAACAGTGAGTAAGATCGGGAAATACGCCTGCCCAACTAGAGGATTTCGTAAGTCCGATAGTTTGGCAGTTGATTTCTTGCGATTTAACTGACGCGGATACTATATCGAAAATTCGACATACGAGGTACCATTACGTTGTTCGTATGCTTCATAAGATAATGTAACCGTACGTATGTACTTACGGTACATACCTTGATGGTAATCTATATTACCGATCACCATCAAGAGAGTATATTATAATTCAATCTAATGATGTTAGGAGGTCGCTCTTCGCACTCGGCAATCCCACTCGCTCTCCAAAAGGGATTAACCCCACTACACCGTTTCGACCGTTTATAAGGGCGTGCGCGACGTCGAAACGGCACTTTTCTCTTACTCGCCTTGATTAGTTGATCCGGCAATTATCGGCCTAAGCTCGTGCGTTAGAAAGTCATTCGGGAATTTGAACTGTTCAATTTTACGGCGTTCTCGTCTTAGATTAGATTGTAGCCACGAAACGTGTCTCCTAATCAAATTCATTTAACTTCACGCTAAATTGTAGCCACGAAAAGTGTCTCTTAGTAATTTGAAATCATTCTTAATTATTCTTACGAAAGATATATTCGTCCAAAATTTGTAATCGTCTACATATTATAATTCAATCGCGTAGTGACTTAGCTCCACGCGATCTCATAAGTCAAATCAAGGAATTGTTAATTAGCAGTGTCGCCGAATAAATTAAATAATCGGCTAAGACTTCGAACATAATTCGAGTCTCGAACGAATAGAGATTCCGATCTCTATTGTATTTTTCTTTATCAACATTGAAAACCGTTAGTCGACCGCGTACCTCGATAACAAATTCGAAGAGTTGTGACGCCGTCACAAGAAGAGTACTCGTGAGTAGGGTATATAGGGGGCTTCTGGACCACCGCTCCAACGGAAATCGTTCGACGCATCATAGGCGAGGGAAAATGGGGGGAGGTGGGGGGTTCGCTCCATCGGAAAGTGGGTGGGGGGGGGTAGGTAGGACTCTAACGACAAGTGGGTGGAATGGGGAAGGGTGGAAGGGGGGAAGGGTGATTCTTAGAAGCGAGCAGAAGTTTAGTTAATAAATTTAACTTTGAATGACAGTTATTGGGTTAATGAATAGAAAAACGTATAATTTATGTTATTGTGACGTTGTGGAATGCACCTGACTGGGAAAGCAGGTGTTGTCTCACACCTGAGACGCGCCCCCCACTGAGAGGGTTCGGTTTGCCAACATTGATACTAGGTATTTTTATTACCTCTCGCATTTAAGATGGGTTAAAAAAGATTGGGATCCATTGTTTCGTATTTGCTTGAGGTAGCCACCCAAGATGACAATCAAACCTTCGAATTTCCTAGTTTTCATTGCGGATAGCAGGTGTTTTTTCACACTTGAGACGGACCACCCCCTGAGAGGGTTCGGTTTGCCAACATTGCTACTAGGTATTTTTATTACCTCTCGCATTTAAGATGCGTTAAAAAAATTGGGATACATTGTTTCGCATTTGCTTGAGGTAGCCACCCAAGACGGTAGTTAACTTTCGAATTTCCTAGTTTTCGTTGCGGATAGCAGGTGTTTTTTCACACTTGAGACGGACCACCCCCTGAGAGGGTTCGGTTTGCCAACATTGATACTCGGTATTTTATTATATATTTTATTACCTCTTGCACTTAAGATGGGTTAAAAAGATTGGGATACATTGTTTCGTATTTGCTTGAGGTAGCCACCCAAGGCGACAGTTAAGTTTCGAATTTCATAGTTTACGTTGCGGAAAAAACATGTGTTGTCTCACACTTGAGACGCACCCCCCCACTGAGAGGCTTCGGTTTGCCAACATTGATACTAGGTATTTTATTATATTTTTATTACCTCTCGCATTTAAGATGGGTCAAAAAAATTAGGATACATTGTTCCGTATTTTGCTTGAGGTAACCACCCATGGTGACAACTAACCCTTCGAATTTCCTAGTTTACGTTGCGGAATGTACCTGATCGGGGGAAAGCAGGTATTGTCTAAAAACCTCGGCATGCTTGTGCCGGTCTTCTCGAAAAAAATATATGGGGGTGTAAACTCTCGAGTTTGAGGCGTACCACAGACACGCTGGCGTTGGTCTTCCAAAAATAAATGGGAGGGGTGTAAATTCATAAGTTTTAGGGATGTACCACATTGCGCCAAAAATCGGTCCTAGAAAGTGCAGGTCTAGCCGCACCTCTACTCCTACCCCCAAAAAATTCTAATACGCCCTCCAACGTCTTGGGAGATGTTTGCATCCTCCACTCCCAACCCCGCAAAATTCTAATACCCCATCCAACGGCTTAGGAGGTTGACTCTTATATGGTCCAACTGACCAGTCTTCGAACTATCATTGATATATTGTTTCACGAGAGGCAATGCCGGTCGTACAAGTGCCATCGCTACAAGAATTCGCCCTTGCGAGCATTCTTCGTTACGGTGTTACGCGTTTCGATCATAAAACATTGTCTCATGTGATTCAAACATTTTATAACCGCTCATCTATAAAACTTTATTTTGTTATACGCGAAAAACCGCTACCATTATCACGGGATTATATAGCCCTTGAACGTGCAAAGTTCGATTCGTACGTCACCGCGACAGTGTATACGATAGAATCACTTTGGTGTGACGTGACAACAAACCACATAGAGGTTCTCGAGGCATCGTGTCGTTTGACTCCGGACGCAGTTTTGGATACGTTATTGGGAAAATTAGAGGCATACCGGCAAAGGTATGTAAACATCTGTAGTAGGGCTTGTAGAGCGTTGGGCTTCATTCATAGGACTTAAAAATTCTTTATGAGTGTCCATACACTTAATTTGCTCTATTGTTCATTAGTGCGTCCGCATCTAGAATACTGCTCTACTATATGGTCACCTTATTGTCACTATTTATGTAATGCTTTAGAAAGCATTCAGCACAAATTTGTACGTTTGGCTTCATTCAAACTCGGTTCTCCGATGTCTATCTATGACCATAATTATCAGCCTATATTATCTAGTCTTAATCTTATGACTTTGGAGCGGCGCCGCTTAATGTTCGACCTTATCTTTGCCAATAAAGTATTTTGCGGATCCATTAATTGCATGGAGATTGTTTCCTTGTTTGGACTTTCTGTATCTCGTGTTTCTTTACGCCATCACAGATTATTATGCACTGAACAACATAGAACAACTTATGGTCAGTTTAACTGTCTGAACAGGATCTTCTTAAATGTTAATACCTTCGCAAATGATCTAGACTTTTTTTTCACATGTTCCAAATTCAAGCGGAAACTTTTAGCGCTTCTTTACAATTGTAATGGCTCACTGCAAATCTTCTGTCTCTTTGTTTATCTTTTGTTATTACTGTATATTGTTTATTACTGTTATATTTACTAAAGGGTTTTCACCCGTTAATGAATAAATGAAATGAAATGAAATGAAAGGTGCGCAGTGAGGTACCCGCACGTTGCAGAACCGACCACCTATTCGGATCGGAGCGGGACTTTTTTCCTATTGCTGTATCCAGCGCTACGTCGTCCACTGAAGACTAAAAAATGGCGCCACATTCATTAAGGAATTTAACCTGGCCGATCATCATTAATCAATATTTAGACGAATATTACAATGATGAATCTAAGATCGTGATAGAGCGGCTAATGAGATGTGATCCGTTTAGCCAGGTGTATATTTATCATACCAAAAGGCACAGCCAAATGGTTCAACAATGGGCAACATGTGCTTCACCGCGAGAAATATTAGACATTATTAGTGTGGGTGAATATCGCATCCTGCTCGCGGTAGCGGAGGAATAATTAAATATATTCGCTCCGTAATAAATAATGGATCTAATAAAGAACATTTATCGCCTTTTGGCGGCCAAGTCGGAGCTGATACGAATAAGAGACGAGTATCACGAGTGGTCGCAAGAGTGTGACGATATTTTATTAAATACAGCCGCGTATTTGCAGAATAAAAAAGGCAATTTATCGATCGGTGCAAAACGTAGTATAACGTCAATAATCGCGCGTTTGACGTGCATGAAAGTTTTAGTGCGGAAACGCTTTTCGCGAGTGGGTCGTGGACTATATGAGAGAAATCGCGGTGCGAGAGCATCTTCCCTTGTCTGGGAGAAGATTGAATCGGCATTCGAAAATCGTATTTTTACGGGTGCTGTCGTCAACGTCGAACACATCGACCCACGACAATTTCTAAATGACGCGCGTCGTATGGTGACGAGTCGAATTACAGACGCGATCACTACAAATAATTGCATTAAAATTAACGCGACATTAGAAGCCGAGTTCATGATGAACGGGAATGTGGACGTCAAGAGTTTCAGCACGCGTAATCGTGAGCTATACTCGACATCAAATTTGCGTCGTTGGTACTCCGGAGACGTGATGCAACCAATTTTAACGGCAATTGAAGAATTTCAAGAGCGTGACAGCGGATGGGCATTAGTGAAGATATTGTGTCTGATGATGAATATCAACAAGTGCCAACCAATGCATGCAGGTTGCAACGTTCGGATTCCACGGGAACTGGCGCTGAAGAAGGCGATTATTAACGTGAGGTCCAGCGACGATGCGTGCTTCTTCCGAGCAGTTGTGGCGAGCCTCTACCCAGCCACCGATCATGTGGACAGAGAATCTTCATATCCACATTACACCACCGTACTTCGTACCAATGGCTTTCAGATGCCTATGACGCTCAAGCAAATTGGAAAATTTGAGCGTCACAATGATGTTTCGGTTAATGTGTACATGTGGGATAAGAAACTCTGCACACCGCTACATCTCACTTCGAGAAAACGTCGCAGGCACGTGAATCTGCTTCTCATCCAATGTTCAACTCGGAGCCATTTCGTATGCATACGGAATCTTTCCCGATTGGTCTCAAGACAAATTAACAAGCACAAACAAACGAAGCACATTTGTGATCGGTAAGTTAGAGAATTCTTTTATTCATCGTGTACAATTGACTATCGCAATAGATATTAATTATTTCCAATTTTTAGGTGTCTGCACTACTTCAACGCCGAAAAGAAGCTGAAGGACCACATCGTCGATTGCCAACAAATCAATGATTGTGCGGTAACGCTTCCCACGGAAGAAGATAAATGGCTGCGCTTCAAGAATTCTTCACGTAAGGAGCGCACCCCATTTGCAGTATATGCAGATTTTGAATGTCTGCTCGCAAACCTCACTGCTGATGGACATCAACAGCGTACGCAGCCGTATCAGCGTCATCATGCGTTTAGTGTAGGTTATTACGTGCACTGCTCTTACGACTCATCACTGTGTGGATACCGATCATATCGCAATGAGTCAGACTGTATCGAGTGGTTTGTGAAGGAGATGCGCAAGTTGGGACATCGGCTTAATTCAATTTTTCGCACTATTATTCCGATGAAGCAACTTAGCGAGGAACAGGAAAGGGATTTTCGTAGATCTACCATTTGCCACGTTTGTGAAAAACCTTTTCATGATACTGACACCACCAAAGTGCGCGATCATTGTCATTTTACGGGCGCATATAGAGGTCCTGCACACTCAAGTTGCAATTTAAATTATCAAACACCGTTCGTGGTACCGGTGGTATTTCATAATTTGTCCGGCTACGACGCGCACTTTGTCATAGAGAAACTCGCAACCGCGTTCAAGGGTAAAGTAGATCTATTACCCATAACGAAGGAAAAGTACATCTCCTTCACAAAACATATGGATGAAACGCGTAGAAATAGTGAAAACGCCCCGAAAAGTAAGAATATGGATTATGTTAAATTTAGATTTATAGATTCATTTAAATTTCTGAGTGCCAGCCTTGATAAATTAGCTTCTTATCTTGAGAAAGATAAATTGAAAATTTTAAGAAAAGAATTTCATTCTCTTAACGACGATGACTTCAATCTTCTTACTAGGAAGGGCGTTTTCCCATACGACTATTTAACATCATATGATAAGTTATGCGAGACGCATTTACCTGAACGTGATGCGTTTTATAGTAGGCTGATTGATTGTGATATATCCGACACAGATTACGCGCACGCCGTTAACGTTTGGACACGCTTTGACATTGAAACGTTGGGCCAGTACAGCGACTTGTATTTGAAAATCGACGTATTATTATTGGCTGATATTTTTGAAAATTTTCGTGACGATTGTCTTCAGAGTTACAATTTAGATCCGGCTCATTATTTCACTCTGCCAGGTTTCGCGTGGGACGTGATGCTGAAATATACCAATGTCGAACTCGAACTGTTAACAGATGTAGATATGTTCATGTTCGTCGAGCGGGGGATACGCGGTGGGTTAAGTCAATGTTCCCATAGGTATGCTCGTGCGAGTAACAAATACGTACCTACGTACGATCCATCGAAACCCTCAACATATCTCATGTATTTTGATGTTAATAATTTATATGGTTGGGCGATGTCGCAACCTCTTCCTCATAGAGGTTTTCGATGGATCGAAGGGCAAGCGTTGCTCGATTTCGACATAAATTCAGTTTCGGTGGACGGTCCCACGGGATACATCTTGGAGGTTGATATTGAATACCCGCGTGAGCTTCACGATTCACACGCCGATCTACCATTTTGTCCCATCCAGGATAAGCCACCGGGCAAACGCGAGCAAAAGTTACTTGTAACATTAAAATCAAAAGAACGATATGTGGTACACTATCGATACCTTCAACAGTGTCTACACCATGGCTTGAAATTAACAAAGATACATCGCATTTTAGAATTCGAACAGTCATGTTGGTTACGCGAATACATTGATCTTAATACGAAATTTCGTATTCGTGCCACCAACGACTTCCAAAAAAATCTATTTAAATTAATGAACAACGCGGTGTTTGGCAAAACAATGGAGAATGTGCGCAATCATCGTGATGTTAAATTAATTACGCAATGGGATGGAAGATTCGGCGCGGAAGCGCTGATAATTTCACACAGTCGTACGATATTTTCAGAAAATGTTGTAGCCGTAGAATTAAATAAATTAAACGTCGCGCTGTGCAAGCCTGCATATGTAGGAATGTCCATACTAGACATATCGAAAGTATGTTTGTATGACTTTCACTACAATTACATGAAATCGCGTCTCCAGGATAAATGTAAAATATTATATACGGATACGGATAGTCTTATTTACGAGCTTGAGTGTGATGATGCTTATACCGAAATAATAAAGCCTGACGTAGATCGTTTCGACACCAGCGATTACGCTGAAAATAATCCTTATCATATCCCACGTGTAAATAAAAAAGTATTGGGTATGATGAAGGACGAGAATAATGGCGCGGTTATGACCGAATTTGTTGGTCTTCGAGCGAAGATGTACGCCTTTCGTGTGAGTGGTGACGGAGGTATTGACAACATAACCAAAAAAATAAAGGGTGTTAAGAGAAACGTTACAGCTAAGTGTATACAGTTCGATGACTATCTTCGATGCTTAAATGATAGAGCGGAAAAGGTAGTTAGCCAAAATCGAATCGCATCCAAACGACATAACGTTTATACGATTCGTGAGCGAAAACTGGCACTTAGTCCATACGATAATAAAAGATTCGTTATACCCGGCTCCACCAGCACGCTTCCTTGGGGGCATTACGCGATCGCTATGTACATAGAAAAATAGGAAATATATATTTTTATAGTTTGTAAATACATAGATATTTTTTTTATAGTTTG
The DNA here is from genome assembly GCA_916049575.1 of Ancistrocerus nigricornis. NCBI lineage: Eukaryota > Metazoa > Arthropoda > Insecta > Hymenoptera > Vespidae > Ancistrocerus > Ancistrocerus nigricornis. The sequence goes on along the minus strand of OU696667.1, from coordinate 14,824,413 downwards.
TAAAAATACATATATGCTCCACTCGCATGCTTTGGTAGGGATAAGGGAAGAAAATGATTGTTTGTAAATACATATATATATCAGTAATAAGAATTTATTTGTGCATTATTACAATACATCCTTCTTATCGATCCATGAATTATGAGACGTATCAAATCCTAACCACTTCACATACATCTTACTTCCTTTTTTACGCAACACCTTTTCAATGAGATGCACGTCCGGACAAGTGGTTGCGCGTAGTTCATGCTCATAAAATCCTCCGGCAATAGAATTTCCCCTGTAATCCTTTAGCAGGTACGTAACCGGAATCGTTCGTTTTATCGTTATAACTTCAAACACCTCTGCCGACCAATTCGGGGTGTATCCTTTGTCAAACACCGTCTTGAACTTGCTCACACGCACTTTATCACCAACTCGGTATTTCGCCACTTCAATGTTTTTAAGCTTGCTGTAGGTGTATACGTTCGATAGGAGATGATTCTCACTATCGCGAGTCACATCGATAGGTCGCATTCCTATAGTTCGATGTTTTCGTTGATTGTAATCGAGCACTAGTGTGGGAAGGGTGCTGATCCAGCGATAGGTACCATTCAATGAGAACGACTTCCACATCGCGTTCTTGAGCGTGCGATTGAAGCGTTCCACTACGGAGGCCTTCATGATGCTGTGCGTGGAGTAATGATTAATATTATGCTTCTTCATGAGAGATTGAAAATCTGTATTATAAAATTCTTTTCCCATATCGGTTTGTAAATTTTTTGGAATTCGTCGATCCATCCGTATAATAGTTGCGAAGGCCTTGGTCGTATCACCTCCGTTTTTACTCTTTAGGGGGATCGCCCATGCGTACTTGCTGAAGACATCGATAACGGTAAGTATGTATGGATGTCCACGGTTTTGTTTGGCGTAAGAATGAACATCAACCAAGTCCGCCTGCCAGAGATCGTCGAATCCACGCACGATGACTTGTCTGCGTCCAAAGTTACGTCTCGCTGGTGCATGTAGCTCATCAACTAATTTCACCTTATCTTTACTGCAACCACTCATCGTCATACCTTTTATGTTTCTGAGCGCGAAAAAGTATTTCCAACACGTGCATAAAACAGTCCATACATTTAACACAGCGTTCGTTATTTCGCTCATCTGATAATATCTTTTGTTTCTCATCAAACACAGTATTCTTTGTCATCTTCATAGGTATAATGAGAAAAGCATCGCTCAACAACCCACCAACGACTGACCATTATTTCACTCCCGCACGACTCTTATTTTATTAGCGTTATAAACTCAGCTCTTAATGCACTCATGTAAGATTGCATTTGTTCAACATTATGTTGTATTTGATCGCTCAGTGCATTCGTCTTATTAAATATCAGCTTTTCGATTTCAACTCGTTCGTCACTGATAATTTGTTTAATTGTATCGATATGTTCGTGTATCCGTTCTTTCATGGCATACCCCATTTCAAGTTTCGATCGTGTCACCATTTTTTTCGATATTTCAGCAAACGCAACGCGCTGCCCATCGATGCCTGTGTCCAGCGCGTTTATGCGCTCGGTCATAGTTTTTGTAAGAGCACTGATCTCCGCACTGATAGTACGCTCTAGATCATTCTTTAACGCAAAGTCTTTCATGGCTATAAGATCTTCGATGTTTTCCATGGCAACCTTTACAACACCCTTGACGTATGCCATGGTTGCAGCATCACGATCTTCCTCCGGCTCTGCTACGCGCCGTATCTTCGCTTCTCTAGCATTAAATGTATCACCATCGTCCAAACATAGGGCGTTGTCATGTACGTAATTTCTGAATAAGAATGTTGAACTGGAAATGCCTTCCTTCGGTTGTAGCGACGTTCCAAATTTATTGATCGACATTTTACACATCACTGATTCGATAATCGAGAGAACACTCAATTTATAATCAAACCAGCTTCACCGAGTTCGTCGATTATGGATATGATTTCGTTATCATGACCGGTATGACCCGCGTTTCGTGAGGAAACGAGCGATCTCAGTCGATCCACAAGCTCGTTCGGATCATCCCAATAAACATAGTCAGTTGGATTTTTCGATACACGCTTGTTTTTAGGTAACATACCATCTTTGCGCGTCGATGTTTCGAAAAAGTCGGACGAAAAGGATATGTCGGAATTCTCTTGCGACGTATCGAATTCAGTCATCGTCACGTTTGATTCGTCATCATCATCATCATCATCGTCGCTGGCGAAACGAGCTTTCTTGACGTTAACTCTATCATGCGATGCCACGCGTTTGGTTCCCCTTTGTACGACCGGCCTTGTGACCTGCGCCGTGGATACCAAGGGTAATGGTGGTGGGAATACATCATCATCATTGAAATGAGCTTTCTTGATATTTACACGCTCGTACGGTGTTGGACGCTTGGGTCCTTTTCGTATGCTCGGTCTTACGACTTGTATCGCCGATGTTGAGGACAATGGTAAACATCCATCATTGCTGGTGAAACGGCCCCTCTTTACGTCTACGCTCTCGTACGACGTTGGACACGTCCCTCTATGTTTGATTCCATTTCGTATGATCGGCATGCATCCACTGTCATTGCCAAAACGGGCCCTCTTGTCGTCCACGCTCTCATATGACACCGGGTACGCCCCTCTACGTTTGGTTCCATTCCGTATGATCGGCATTTCGACCTCTATCGGCATTTCGACATCTATCGGCACTTCGGCCCTCATAGACTTTTCAGCGTCCATCGTTGGTGATGAGGGTAGTTCTGGTGGTGGTGATTTTAACTCTTCCATGGGTGAAGACGAGATCTTTGGTAGTGATGCTGTATTTTCGACCAATTGCTTCAAAGGATCGACTATCGGTCGAAACGTAGCTTCCAGTATTTTGTCCCTCTTAATCTTCATGGCTTTCAGTGATAAATTTTTTGCACGTATGACTGCGCTCATCTTCGCGATTTCTATCGCAAGAGCCTCCTTCTTCATGTCGTTCTCCATGGGAACGTCAACGTTTGCATGCGCCTTTGCTAGCTCCATAGCGGTGATCGATGCAACTTCGAGAGAGTACGTTAGTCAACTGAGTTCTTTACATGATGACAAATTCATTAAATCCACGACGATATCGACCATGATGTATCGGACTGTCCTTGTCTATCACGAGAAATCCATATTTTTGCTCCCAACATCTTGCACAGAGGTCAGTAAATTCATTTAATGACATATCTGTGTTTACATGGTCATGATATACATGTCTTAAATTCATCCCATCCTGTCGAAATAAAATTAATAGATTGGCATTATCACGAATCAAATGCTTTGGTATTCTCGCGTACGACTGAGACAATTAAAAGCAATCCACACTCGAATGTCGACTCATCGCGAAGTACTCTCTCATAACGTTCTGCTCGTCGCATGCAACGTCGTCAAAAATGAATATCGAGTTGGTTCGAGTTTCGGATGGGTGGATGATATCCGTGTTGTCCGAAAAGGGGAAGTATCCTACGTTTTCCACGGGCGTTAGTACATCCTCCAAGTATCGATACTTCGGCTGTTGCAACGACTTCGAGTACACATAGACATTTTCAAATCGTAGCCCGTTCGGACTCTCAAGCAAGCTCATCATCACGTTCGTCTTTCCACAATTGGATGGTCCACATATCACGCTACGTATGCTACATGGTAACAGTGGGCCATGTTTTCGAAATTGTTGCTGTTGTTCTTCGAGCGTATGATTTGACGTAACGCGTATATTGATAGGTTGCCTCATGAATCGCATGATGTACGATCGAAGATAGTACTCGTTGCTCTAAAGGGCACACGGCCTATTTATAGCGATACGCGACTGCTCTCGAGCTCAGTATGAGGATGCTACTTCCACGAAGCTTGCTCGATTTGTCTGCAGAGGAGTTGGAGTACATTCCGAAAATAATCATATTGAAACACTTTGGTGAGGAGATACATTACGTGTGGGAGAAATTGCCGTGCCATATAAAAGCTGATTCGGAGGTGCAGACGTATCGCAGGTGTTTTGAACACTACAATCGCCCGGAAGATCGCACACATATAGACGGACCACCACATATGTCCAAGGACTGTTATTTATGTGCACGAGGAAGAGAAGATCAAGCATCTTAAACAGGGCGATAGACGCACAGCCTTTCGAATTGCATATACCCGGTTATCAATTTTGTGGGCCTGGTACGCGGTTGCAGAGTAGGCTCGCTCGCGGCGATCGCGGTATAAATCCGTTAGACGCAGCTTGTAGAGAGCACGATATTGCCTATTCTCAACGTGAGGATTTGGAAGGACGTCACGAGGCTGATAAAATTTTAACTGAGCGAGCACGACAACGTCTAACGGCGAAGGACGCTTCATTGGGTGAGAAGGCTTCATCCGTCATTGTTTGGTCCGCAATGAAAGCTAAAACGAAACTTGGTATGGGCTTGAAAAGAGGGGGGAGGAAGAAGAGGAAACTCCCTATCGCGAAACGCGGCGGCTTTCTACCGCTCCTATTACCTGCATTATCTGTAATTGGAGCGTTGACCGGTGGTGCGGCGAGTGTAGCGAAGGCCGTAAACAACGCGAGGACCGCGAAGAAACAGCTGGAGGAGTTGCAACGTCATAATCGTGCTATGGAAGGTCGCGGTCTTTTTCTCAAACCGTACAAACATGGAGCTGGCTTAAGAAGGAAGAAAAAAAAAAGTCCAAAAAAAAAAAAAGTCCAAAAAATAACTCGTGACAGTGGATTCACAACCGACGTTCAGCTACAAAACTTGTGTAAAAATATACGACATTTTGGTGGTGTATTTATGCGTGATGAATTACCAAAGAAAATACGATCGCACGAGTGCGGTATCGTCAATTTGGACAATAGCTACGGTCCTGGGACTCACTGGGTTGCATACGTGAAGCGAGGATCGAACGTCAAATATTTCGATAGCTTTGGAGACCTTCGGCCACCGGATGAACTTATCGACTACTTTGGGGAGGATGCAAAAGTCATGTACAATCATGCACGTTTTCAAAGCTATGACGAAAGCATATGTGGACAATTGTGTGTAAAATTTCTTCATGACGATTTAAAATAACCTTACTTCGAACGAATGTTTCATTGTTATTTTCACCCTCATGCTACAACCATGTCGCTCACCTTCACGTTAACGGGTAAGAGCAGCGTACTCTCTACGAAATATTTCCCACCTATAGACCTAAACGACGGAAGCCAATACGAGCTCGGAATGGTATGTCTGGAGACGTACAACACGATTCCGATCATCAGTACAGATAAAAACAATAAGTTTTATTTCGGTGATAAGGATGAGGAGATCACGATTCCCGACGGTTCATACGAATTGGATGCTATTAATAAGTTTTTACGGCGGGAGATGGTAAAAAAATATCCTAACACTAAATCGGTGGATAATGGCGATGAGTATCCTATTGTAGTGCGAGCGAATAATAACACTATGAAAAGTGAGATTCGTAGCTCGTTCAGAGTCAACTTTACAAAGTCGAACTGTGTTGGATCTCTGTTGGGATTTTCTGGGAATCGTATCTTGTCGCCCAATGAATGGTATGAGTCGGATACACCCGTAAATATTATAAGTGTGAGCATGATTCGAGTGGAGTGCAACGTGACCACTGGTTCCTATAACAACGACAAGCGCGTACACACGATACATGAATTCTCGCCTCAAGTACCACCAGGATATAAAATATCGGAAACGCCGCCACGAATCATTTATCTGCCGTTCGTCGTGCGAGCAATAGACGATCTGAGCATTCGAATCACGGACCAGAACGGACATCTGATAGACCTTCGTGGAGAAGAAATATCGGTGCGAGTACACGTACGTCGGCGTATTGCGCATGATCGGTAATATGCTAATATATCACCACGGCAGCAACGAGCAGACATACGGCAACAATAAGCCATCCATAGTTCCATCGGCAATTACTAGCACCGTCGAGACCGTTCGTGCACAAACCAACGTATCACCTAAGAGGAAGTTGCGTGCTGAGAACGTGAAATTTCTACGGTCTTTGGGGTTAATTACCGCGCGGTAAAGGGAAGAAAAACAATGTCTGAAAATATCCTAAACGTGGCGAGCGCGCCATCATTCGACAATCGTATAACGAAAATTGAGTTGCATACGTACAATCCATGTGCTAATACAACGCTCGAAAATAGCGATGAAATAAGAATACCCATTCAGCAGCAGGATCTGTACACGCTCCCATCTCAAAGTTTCCTATATGTGGAAGGTAAATTGAGCCTGTCGGAGGAGGCACCTCAAGGAAGCAGTGAATACATAATTCTCGATAACAATTGCGTCTCTTTTATGTTCGATGAAATTCGATATGAATTGGATGGTGTAGAGATAGATCGTTCGAGAAATCCTGGAATAACGACCACTTTGAAGAATCACATGAGCTTATCGACGGATAAAAGTAGGATATTGTCTAACGCCGGCTGGAATTATGCAAGTGACAGAAAACATGTCATCAAGGCTACATCGAATTTTAACTTCTGTGTGCCGCTGAGCATGCTACTGGGTTTTTGTGAAGATTACAAGCGCATCGTGATAAATGCACGTCATGAGTTGGTTTTGATCCGCACACGAGTCGACACGAACGCATTGTTCGGCTCGGCAAAACTTAAACCCGTGCTAAAATTGCACAAGGTTCAATGGAGAGTACCACACGTTACTTTGGAAGAGCTGCATCGACTGTCCATGTTACGCATTCTCGAGAGTGGCCGCTCGATCAGCATGAGCTTTCGATCGTGGGATCTTTACGAGTACCCTCTGTTGCAAACCACCACGAAGCATACGTGGGCTGTAAAAACTTCTGCACAACTAGAAAAACCGCGATACGTGATATTCGCTTTGCAGACAGCACGTAAGAACAGTGTGACAAAAATGGTATCTCAATTCGATGATTGTAAACTATCGAACGTTAAACTTTATCTAAATTCTGAAACGTATCCATATGACGGCTTGGACATGGATATCGCTAATGGCAAATGCGCGATGCTTTACGAGATGTATAGAAAATTTAAAGAATCTTACTATGGACATGGGGAACCTCTTCACGATGTCATGGATTTTATGGAATACGGGCCGTTTGTTGCTATAAATTGCGCCCGTCAGAATGAATCTCTGAAGAGTTCGACGGTGGATATACGATTGGAGTTCGAGTGTCAGGAGAACGTGCCACCGATGACTACAGCATATTGTTTGATCATACACGATCGTATAATCGAGTACAGCCCGCTAACGAATATCGTTCGGAAGATAACATAATGACTCGACTTTGTTCATCAATGTGACTTTCATACTATTTAGAAAAGGTTTATTTTACATATAGAAGTTAATAAAACATATTCACATGTATACAAAAATGTAGCCGATTTTTATTAAATTAAAAAATACATTATATAATAAACGATTTATTTTTTTACCATCCTGTCATCAAACTTAAAAATACAACATCGCATTCTAGGATAAGGTGAAGGGGGTATGTTAAGAAAGGATTTAAGTCAAAATTTATCTGCAATTGTACATTTTTGTTTTTTTATTGATGCATCGTACACGATCATTCCTAAACAGCTGGCCAGCAGCTCACAATCGATCAAAGAATGCTTTTCAAATTCCTCGTCATGCATTATATCGTTTACATAGTCTTTCGCGTCTGACCCCCTCACAATTTCGACAAAACGTGTGTATTTACTTCGTACCATTGTAATGTTCTCCGATAACCAGGAATACATATGATTTATACAATGCTCGAATTCATACATTTTACACATAGTTTGCTCGGTAAGAAAAATAGATGTTATACTGTTACTTAACTTTATAATTTTTTTCGAACTATCTATTAATGCAATTTCTGCAGTTAATTCAGTTTTATCGTCGATTTTTATAACCCCACTTTTTGACTGTATGGGTGTGAAATTGGTGAATAACTGGTGTATTGCCGATTTCGCCATTAATAATTTATCCCACACATGCATGCATAATAATATTTCGTGTCCTCGATTATCTCCTACAGCCAATTCGACGCAGCAGCCGCCCCTCACGTTTATACCAATTTCAAGGTATTTGGAGAAGCTGCTCGTTAACGCATATCTTCGACCGAGGATACGTATCATTTTCGACATCTCCTCGCGTGATGGCAGGGGTAGCAATGATGCTCGCATTGATTCACTGAAGAAAAACAGATAGATGTTAACGATTTTAATTAATTAAGTAATTCTTTTAAAACTTTTTTCGATGGTACTTACGGAGTGATTTTTCGCTTTTTATTTTGTACAGATGATTCTGGTGATAATCTCTCCTCATTATAAATAGTTGACATCCAGTAGTTCTCCATGATGTTTAATAGAAAAACGTTCTCTTGATGCGTGAAATGATATTTTTCGAATGTGATCCCACCGTCTCCGCGCGTTGCTCTTATAATATTGCCCCCTCCATATAGGTAAAAAATTTTCCCTCTCTTAAAATTTTTCCCTTTCCCCAAAATAAATTTTTCAGCCCCGGGTAAGGTGGAAGTGGAAATACGCTTTTACAATAAAATATTCGTTATTTATTTAAAATATACCACTCTCTAAATGTGGTCACCTCTACTAAGCTACAATGCATTTTTTCGTTTTTATTATTATATTTCTTCACATGCAGAGGGCAGTGTGTAGAGAGTATGTTTTTTTTATTATATTTATTATCTTTAATAATAATGTTGAATTTTGGGCACCCCAACTCCTCCAAATTTATACTTTTTACGCCTATCCAACGTAGCAGATCTCTTTCGACGGTGCCGCCCTTGTACGCGACGACGACGCTTCGGCAATCTTCCAGGTGGTTTCGTACAACGTCATCCACCTCATCGTGAGCATATCTTTCGATACCAATATCCTTGAACGGTATCCCGTGGATATTATGGTACACGAAGCTGAAAGAGGGGAAAACATATTATTAGATTTAAAAGAAATGATATACATATGCTAGAGAGAGAAATGGAATGCATACTTTGCCGTTCTTCTATCTTTCACAGAAAGATCACCGAAGCGTCGTCCTAGGCGAAATTGTGCTAAACATGGCCTCGCATCATTAATGCCAATGATGGCAAGCTCTTTGCATAGAAACTTGCCATCAACGGAAAACCCATCCATATCCATGATGTGCGTTATCTAAAACAATGCATCAATAACGATATTGCATGTTTTAAACTAGTAATAACTTTATATTTACTTACGGCTGGTCCTCTGGTCATCTCCTCCCCCACTGGTGTTAAATTTTCCTTCTGCTGTAAAAAAATGATGAAATTAGCTATAATAAAATTACAAAATTAAACTATATGTAACATCATATCCACTCACGAGTATCTTGGTGTACAAACGTCGTAGTGCACACATGTGGCCCGTCGTTTCAAATTCCATTTTCTTCTACCGTAGAAAAAAAATGTGAAAGATTAGTTATAATAAAAATTCTTTCAAAATTCATTTAAAATTCTTTAAAAACTTCATATTCACTCACATGTGTGGAATGGGATTGTTGCATTTTCCGCTGTATCTTCTTACGTATAACTCGTATTGAAACTGTCACTGAAAACTTGTCACTGAAAACTTGTCAAAATACTGTGACCAGCCTGCGACTAATTTTTCGTGAGAAATGTAGACGACTAACTGACGAGTGGAAAACATCGATGGTATATAAATGCCAACCCTCTAAGATGTTAGACGTTGGAAGGGGTATTAGAATTTTGCGGGGGTAGGAGTAGAGATGCGGCTAGACCTGTACTTTCTAGGACCGATTTTGTGCCTGCGATGAGGTACATCCCAAAACTTAAGAATTTACACCCCTCCCATATATTTTTTTGGAAGACCATCGTCAGTGTGATGGGACCTTAGACAATGTTCGCTTTGTCAATCGCATGCATGCCCATAACATTAACTTTATTATCCTTCACTAAATTCAATGCATTGATGATGCGAGCGTTCTAATAAAATAATTTTCTATAACATAGTGCCCCTTAAATTGATAAGAAGATATGAAACAACAAATTTTAAGATTTGATTCATCTGTTTATTCATTTTATTATTATTATTACAAATTCTTTCGCCTCTTTTTCTTAACATGAAACCGTTGAGCAAAATTTTCATAACATAAATATTCTTCCAACTTTTCCAGTCGTTCAATTTCTCTTTTTTTTCTTCTCTCTCTCTTCCTGCTTTATGGTATAATTATCGACCATAATCGCGACGGAGTGGCCATCATGGTCGTCCTCTAGACCGCTGTCGCCATTGCTTGAATTCGACCCGTCATCGCTCGAGGTGCAGTCCAGCAAATACTCCAATGCACGCGTTTCTGAAAGCGTTTCTTCGTACAAGCTTTTGTCGAAATCCGCTGCATTGATCTATAATTAAAATTGGTTATGTACAATTCCAAAAATATATGTATAAATATATGTTTGGTATACTTACACTTTGCGACTCCATGGCGAGCATTCGCTCTCTTTGCTTCCTCATGTGCTCAATACACGCGGTAAGTCTCATATTGATAGGAAAAATATATATCAATGATAGTTCGAAGACTGGTCAGTTGGACTATATAAGAGTCAACCTCCTAAGCCGTTGGAGGGGGTATTAGAATTTTGCGGGGGGTGGGAGTGGAGGATGCAAACATCTCCCAAGACGTTGGAGGGCGTATTAGAATTTTTTGGGGGTAGGAGTAGAGGTGCGGCTAGACCTGCACTTTCTAGGACCGATTTTTGGCGCAATGTGGTACATCCCTAAAACTTATGAATTTACACCCCTCCCATTTATTTTTGGAAGACCAACGCCAGCGTGTCTGTGGTACGCCTCAAACTCGAGAGTTTACACCCCCATATATTTTTTTCGAGAAGACCGGCACAAGCATGCCGAGGTTTTTAGACAATACCTGCTTTCCCCCGATCAGGTACATTCCGCAACGTAAACTAGGAAATTCGAAGGGTTAGTTGTCACCATGGGTGGTTACCTCAAGCAAAATACGGAACAATGTATCCTAATTTTTTTGACCCATCTTAAATGCGAGAGGTAATAAAAATATAATAAAATACCTAGTATCAATGTTGGCAAACCGAAGCCTCTCAGTGGGGGGGTGCGTCTCAAGTGTGAGACAACACCTGCTTTCCCAGTCAGGTGCATTCCACAACGTCACAATAACATAAATTATACGTTTTTCTATTCATTAACCCAATAACTGTCATTCAAAGTTAAATTTATTAACTAAACTTCTGCTCGCTTCTAAGAATCATCCTTCCCCCCTTCCACCCTTCCCCCTTCCACCCACTTGTCGTTCGAGTCCTACCTACCCCCCCCACCACCCACACATCACATCCTACCACCTCCCCCTCTAACATCCCACCCACCACGTCACATCCTACCACCCCCCCTCTAACACCCCACCACCCACTTTCCGATGGAGCGAACCCCCCACCTCCCCCCATTTCCCCTCGCCTATGATGCGTCGAACGATTTCTGTTGGAGCGGTGGTCCAGAAGCCCCCTATATACCCTACTCTCGTGCTTCGTTCGTCGCACATCTCTCAGGACGAAAGAAAGAATACCGAATAAATTAGTAATGAAATTCGAACCTCTTGCATGTACCCTCGCGATCGGACACCACCACCTACCGAGGAAAAGCACGGAGGAAAGACTGGAAAGAAACTCGTTGATCCCGTTCGCCTAAAGGAAGGAACAAAAGGATGATTGAAAAGAGAAAGAACATCGAGGAGCACCTCTACCTATCTACCGTCGCCGAAAAGGAATACCGTCGAGCACACCGTGGGAGCAAGAGAGACAGAACATCAGCCTCTGCCCCGGAACGTGTAGATGACTGCATGGCCATCGACCGCGTGCGATAAGAAATCGAGCGATCCGTAAATCTGACGCGTCGATAAAGTAACGCGTCGAGTGGTTATCGACACCTTAGATAAAGACTCGCGGTAATTACCTTAGATTCCCGAAAATAGGAAGAGGCGCACGTGACGCGAAGCGGCGAGTAGGTAGGATGCGAGGAATCGGCTCCTCACTTCGCGCAGGACGATCTACCGAGCCACTAGTTTTCGCTCCCAAAAGAGCAGTGCTCGCGAGTTTTCTGTCTTAATTACCGAACCACCAGGCTAACGAAGGACGAGGGCGAGAGGGTGCCGTTTACCATCCACTACGAAAGGGGGAAACTTAGGAGAGTCCGGTGAGATAACGTCGCAAAGAGTCCCGTCCGTAGAGAGATCTCCGCCTGAAACGATGTACCGGCCAGCGTTTTGTAGTAAAGAAATACGCTAAGGATACCGAGAAAATAGTAACGAGAGAATATACTACGTTACATTTTCCCGACGGATCCTGGTTAAAGTATAGCGTGAGATTTCGTATGACTTGTTGAAAGGAGAGTCGGCTGGGATAAAAAGGTACATCATTAGTATGGTTGGAGCGTCTTATGATCGGTCGTTGCTCGATGCAAGGGTATTTTAAAGTCTCGAATTCACCTTTTGTCGAAGCGTCGTCCTGAGAGCGGTATAATCACTCTATTACATTGTATATAATTGCTGCGCTAAGTCCTTTGTTAATAAATATCTGTTTTGTATTCTTAATTTACGGTAGTCCAAAATATCAAGTGTAGAAAGAAAATATTGTACTCCAATAGAGACCAGTATTCCATAAAAAAAAGGGGGGAGCAAACTACGTGGCTCCCGTGCATATCTTTGGAGTCTTAGAAAAATACGATCTATTACCGAATTATCGTGTCGTTAATCGCGTTCGGACTTTCTATATGTAGATATGATTTGTAATGAGAAGGGACTCCGTACTCGTTTGTTAATGTAATTGATCGTCCACGAATGATTCTCGTTCGGAATCTTGTGACCACGTTACGTTCACAATAAGTCTCGTAATCAAGTTATTTGAATTTCACGTTAACGTCTGCTCCAACTCGTATGTTATTTCGTTCTTTCTCAAAGAGGAGCACTCCTTGTATATTATTCCATTCTTAAATAAACTCTTTGTACTTTTCTTTCTATTAACGTGAGATCGCCCGAGTCGTGTTGAAACTCTCTTACCTACCCCCTCTCCGTTACCGCCTCGTGCGGACTGACTAGCTAGACGACTCCCGTTTCACGCAGCCACGAGTATAATTGCATTCAATTATAATTTGTGAACTTTCGCTTCGGGTTCGAGTGGTGGCCGTAAGTCACCTGGCGCCCATCAAATTAGAAATCTTTTACCGAACATCCGTTTTGGCCCTTGATTAGCGTCTCCCGTGGAAGAGCGTGACGAGGTGTGAGTGCACCGTGCACCGGGCGTACGGTGCAACGTCACAGAGTAAACAGAGAAGTCTTCGTGTATAAGAATTCTCAGTTTAATTAAATTCATTTAAAATACATTTATTTCCTATACACTTTAAATACAAGATTGACATATTTAGTTATTTCTTTAAATATTCAAATAATTAAATAGTGGTTGAGAGGTGATAGTCCCGGAACCCACTAGTCGCTCACTTTAATTACAAGTGCCCGCTGGTGCGTTTCCGCAGGCATCACGTGTCAAGACGTACCTAGAAAAATAAAACTCGTAAGAATATATAATTAAACATAGTCCAATATACAGGGTGGACCACATAAATGGGAACACCTAAATATCTTCTATATTTATGGTGCTATGAAAAAACTTCATAGGACAAAGTTGTACTATTTCAAGGGGGAAATTTAATGGTAAAAAAAAATTTTTTTTAGATACATTTTTTTAAGAAGATTTCAAGGTCATCCGTATTTTTTTAAATGGAACAATATATTTTTTTTACCATAGCATGATAGATAATAAAAAACTACATTCGATTGATACCTTTTCGTGACCTTGACATGACCTTGAAAAAAAATAATCACGTTGATATGTGAAAGATGCAGAAGTTTAATACTTACTTGTTTCAGCCTGAATGACGCGTGTTTTACACCAGGATATGCACCTATTTCTTTGAAAATCATAATAAATGTTCGAAATGGTGGCCGTTCTCATTTATGCAATGTGTCAGTCTTGTAATAAATGACCTGTAGCAATTCTCGATTTCCTGGGAGGTGATCGCTGCGCATGCTGCACTAATTCTTTGCCGCATATCTTGTGGTGTCGTAGGTTTATTTCTGTATACGTCACATTTTATTTTACCCCACAGATAAAAATCCAGTGGTGTCAGATGTAAAACACGCGTCATTCAGGCCGAAACAGGTAAGTATTAAACTTCTGCATCTTTCACATATCAACGTGATTATTTTTTTTCAAGGTCATGTCAAGGTCACGAAAAGGTATCAATCGAATGTAGTTTTTTATTATCTATCATGCTATGGTAAAAAAAATATATTGTTCCATTTAAAAAAATACGGATGACCTTGAAATCTTCTTAAAAAAATGTATCTAAAAAAAATTTTTTTTTACCATTAAATTTCCCCCTTGAAATAGTACAACTTTGTCCTATGAAGTTTTTTCATAGCACCATAAATATAGAAGATATTTAGGTGTTCCCATTTATGTGGTCCACCCTGTATATTCAAAAACATACATACCTGCTGGTAGTGGATCACTAGACGCACACGTTGCCCGTGATTCCGAAAGGGTCATGCCGACGTCCGCCGATAAAACTGTATCGACTATCAAACAGTGATCTTGAACTAATAATGTGCCGGGGAAATTGAGTCACCCACTTATAAAAATAAGTGCCGCTCGAGCTCCTTCGCCCGCATGGTAATTCAAGAATATTCAATAGCGGATAATATTCTTACGAGATATAGATATATATATATATATTGCAACGTTATTTCTAAGATTATTCCGGGGAGGTGCCGGATGCACTCCCCGCGAAATAGCCGTCTCAACAAATTATTATTTATGAATCTGCGAGAATCCTCTCCGCAATAAAGGACTCACGAAATACCGCTCACGCAGCCGTAAGGAGTAGTGGGTTGAGGGGGGGGGAAAGAAATTATTAACCAAGTTCCTTCGGAGCACGATTTAACGAAAAACAATAAAAGAATTTATTCAAGTAAAATTATTGAAAGCATTCGAAATTTTCCGTTCGCTACACAATACTAAACAAAACCGGAATCTCTTTGTCCGCGGTGTTTACTTAAACGCCCGGACGAATTAACCGCCGGCTACGTGCTCGATGCCGGCACGTGGTCGCCTCGCTTCTCGATGATTCTACCGAGGACTTTGCAATATTTTAATGCTTCAAACGTATAATTACAACAATTAATCACCCCGTAATTGTTTCTACAATCAGGAAATACAATAATATACTATAAACCGCGCACCCGGACGGCGATCGAGGCTGGTTCCGCTCCTCGCGAACAAAAGAATCTAACGAGAAAATCGAAGGATGCTTCTACTATTGTTAACTAATTAATTTAAACAACAATCTCCATAAATCTCCGATAATTCGGTTATAGACTACTAGAGGCTCCGAATAACCCCGGAATTGACCTCAATTCACCGATCCGCCACCCGGAAGGAACTTCGTACGTGACAAAGGATTTACTTGTCGATCGCTCTAATTACCTCTTACTCAAATCAACGTCGCGCACAGAGTAATTTTTCCAGGATCACGCACGCGGTTCCTTACGAGCCGGCTTACCGAAACTCCCCGAGCCCACCCGAAGATGGCCGAGCGCCTACTCGCTATCTCCCTCGCTCTAACGCCTCGTTAAGTGACGCGCGCACGCATGGCCGCTTTACGCGACTTCGCTATTAATTTCTCTTGCAATTTTCGACCGGATGACCGCCACTGATGACCATTCCGGCGGTCATCTCGATCCGTTATTGAGCGAAGGGATGCTCCGATGATTCGCTGTCGGGTGGTCCTCGTTGCCTCGGAATTTCGGCCGATTCCTTCGCCGATCGTCTTTCTGCCTCGCTCGTTCTCGCCGTGCGTGTCCTCTCTCTCTCTCTCTCTCTCTCTCTCGATCTTATAATTGCTCCTTCGACGGTTCGCTCTCTCTCTCTGCCGTCGCTCCGTCGGCCGCCGTTGCTCTCTCTGGCCTCTTCCTTCTCCTCTCCGGCGTGGCGGTCATGAAAGAGGGTCTAACTTTAATATTTTATTCATTTTTCTACCCCAGAACCAGCCTCGAGGCCCTCCGACTCGCGTCACATTTTCTTCCGCGGTCCACCCGGTGACTCTGTCCGCGACGGTTCTTTTTCTAATCCGCGGCGAAGTGGAGAGGATTCTCGTTTGTGATGGGTATTCAAAATACCACGTCACAATATATATAAAGTCAGTAGCCAAAGTGTTTATGAAATATTTCTTATACTATTACTTACCTTAGCAAATCTCTTATGTCAATACTCTTTTCTTATACATGAATCGAGCGAGCGAACCGTGAAATCTAATTATACGTATAATAACGATATTGTGCTTTCTACGAGAGTAGATTATCGCGTGACTACCAAAATTTGTTACTTCTTATATAAATTCCTAACGCGACCGTATACACGGCAAATAGCGTATAATTTTATTTTCGTTTATGTGTAACGCGAAAGGACGGGATAACTAAATTATTTTCCATATTGTAATTAAATGTTTCAATCAATAAATAAATAAAGATGGATGATGTTTAAATAATATATTCGATGACGTGAGTTCTTATAATTAAAGGAAGTGAGATAGGATATGAGATGGAATCAGCCGGACTGGTTATTTGAATAAACATAAGCGTTGGTTATACTGTAAATCAACTAAATCACTTTATTCAGAATTAATGAAATGAGTTTACGTGAAAGAATATCGGCAGTAAAAAACCCCAGTTCAAAGTGGGGAAAAAGCCATGATATTCTATCAAAGAAGCAAAAGGAAAGAAACAAGAATACATGAATTATTGTTAACATTGAAGTACAAATGTATGCTGGAGATTGTTGTAAACCCTTGAATGATCATTCAACTAAATTATATCGATTATCGATCGCGAGAGAGCTCTCTTACCAATATTCCGGGGACCGACTCTTTCTCGGAAGCGCTACGGCTAGTCGGCGTGGTTCTCCTCCAAGGTGGGAGCCTGGCCAAGCCGCCCACCGACTGCACGGTCGGTCACGGATCGCATCAATGTAACCCACTGGTTACGCGATCGGCATCGCACAAATGTTATCCACATGATTACGCGATGAGCATCGCATCAATGTAACCCACTGGTTACGCGATGTGTGTCGCATCCATGTAGCCCACTGGCTACGCGACATGTCGCTCCAAAGTAACCCGCACTGATTACGCGACTTGCCTCAAAGGCAACAAAATTGGCTCAAGAGCCCCAACAATCCGAACCGTGCAGCACAAAATAGACAATAATGTCTCAACTAGACCACCTACGACAGCCGATAGACGCTCGATCGCGAACCCGATCAAGATTCAAACCGAAGACCGTACCGATTTCACCCTCGCAAGGGATCGCCCTAATTTCTATGACCGCGTCGGTCCCCATTTCGCACGCAAGTGTTACTGACTCCGAATTCCCCCTCCCTTCGTCCTGCTCAAGCCGCCCGCGTCTCTCCGTAGCAACGACCGTAAGGGTCTTCGGTCCCTTTCGTAGGGCACCCGATTTCAACCGAAGAAATTTCTAGCAAACGCGCAAACGGCGCGAACAGTAATATAATTGCATGTATCAGTATTATTGCCAAACTTAATTACAGAATATACATATTCGTTTATTTTTGATAATTTAATGCACGCATTAACACTTATTTCAAATTGCTTCTTCACACCAGAGTATCGCATGTGCCTATGATCCGTCCCATAGCTCGCACCTGACCTTGGGAGATCTATAGTATAAATTGATCAATAAGATCAGATTTAAAAACAAATTAAAATTCACTTACCTTCCTTTTTGCTTGAGTCTCACTGTTCATATTATTCATTCAATTCATTAAGACCAAATCTTACTATTCCTAATAAACTCGGATTTATATCAAATAAACTGCATTAACACATAACTTGGCACCCATCGCGACGTCACCACGCTCAACAAAAAAGACGGTTACAATAAAGTATTTAGATTATGCATGTATTGTTGAGTAATATTGAAGAAAAGGAAGACGATTGGCCAAAGGATACAATGAGCCAGGGACCAATCCTTGCCTCTCCAATATTACTAGATATTCGATACTTTATTAACGGATCAACACCCAGAACGATAATAGCGTGGAGAATGTTAATCAGAATAAAGTATTTAAGAATTATACTGTTAAGTGAATGTGCCTCTATCGAAAGAAGGAAAATCGTTCAAAGGTACTTAGAACCGAGAAACCATTATTTCTTCGATAGACTTACATTAACGTTACTTTATTAAGCAATCAGTGTATGAGACGCGAACTTACAAATCATACACGTCTTGAAATAAAGTAAGATGTGTCTGTCCAAAGTTTTCAAAGAAGTTAAGAAATAAAGAATTCAAATGTGTTGGTTGTGCCATGAAGCGGCTTGCTACCACGACTCCTCGGTTTAAGGCACCCACGGAACTCGAAGATCGCAAACTGTTTGTTCTACGTCTTAGCCGGTTTTGGCTTGCAGTTACCGTGTCGTTTTTCACCGAACTAACTTGATTCTAAAAGACAAATTACTTGTCTAACGTTCCGGAGCAGAGTGACGAGAACGCGATCGAGGCTCTACTCCCTCGGATCGATGTGATCAATACACATGCGTTAATTTTCCGCTCAGGAGGGGATATCGATCAATCGCGATAGCGCCGTCGTGTGATTACTTTTATAATTTACAATTCTGGTCGATAATGTCGGTTTCTATGTAACCGAACGGTTACAATCTTTTCCCCCGTCCCTGCACTGTCAGCCCGAAGGGCGGGACTCCCGCAATGACCCCTATCGCCTCCCCGGAGACCGTGCGATACGCGCTAGCGATCCGGATGGCACCCCGTCTATCGATTGGCGCCATGACCCTGGCAAGGGTTGTGGATGTCATGGCGCCCTCCCAGATCGGCGCCGCGTATAATAGGGTGGCCCTAGCCACCGACGCGAGGAGCCTTCTCCTCGGCGGCTTCGGCCCACCAATGTTCGGCATGAGCCTTCCTGTGCAGCGTTCCGCCATTGCTGCCTTCGCCGCTGATCTTTCCGCATGCTGGCGGAAGGACCATCTGTTATCGATAATAACTCCCAGGTACTTCAGGGTGGGGCCCGGCACCACCTGTGTCTCCCTCCCCCATAGAACTTATGTCTAAACTCGCCTCTTGTCCTTTTGAAGACAATCGCCTTCGTCTTATGCTCCGCTAGGGCCAGGCCAATCTCCCCCAGCCATCCCTTTACCCTCCTCAGCGCCTCGTTCACCCTCCCCTGGAGCCTCCGTGGCGTAGAGGCTTTGACGAGGACGGCGAGGTCATCAGCGTATGATATTAGTCTCACTCCCTCTGGCATCTCCAGCAACGGTATACCATCAAATAGTAGATCCCACAGGGCCGGTCCTAGGACCCCCATCGTGACCTCCACTTCCTCCTCGCCGTCCTCCGCCTCGAGGAGGAGACGTCTATCCCGGAGATAACTCCCGAGTATTTTTCACACATACCTTGGCACCCGCCACCTCCCGCGCAGTACCTTCCTAATTTCGCCCCAGTCGGCCGAGTTGAAGGCGTTCCTCACGTTAAGCGTGACCAACGCCAACAACCCGGCCGAACTGGCCCCTTCCCAGTTTGTGCCCATTCACCGCCCCGGCCAGGACCCCCAAGGCATCCATGACGGAGCGACCCGCCCTGAATCCATACTGCCCGTCCGATAATCCGCCGGCCTCCTCGACCGCCCTATCTAGCCTGGCCAGAATCAAGCGCTCGAGGAGCTTACCGGCGGCGTCCAACAGGCAGAGGGGCCTGTACGAGGCGGCTCCCCCCCTCCTTGTCTTTGGGCAGGAGCACCAGACGTTGCCGCTTTCATATGGAGGGGAACACCCCCTCCACCAGACAGTCATTGTACGCTCGTAAGAGCCAGTCCAGTTCGGTTTCGTAAACCAGACGGAGCACCTCGTTCGGCACCCCGTCCGGTCCCGGCGTCTTCCCCCTGGCCATCCTCCTTACCGCTGCCCTAAGCTGCTGGCTGGTGAAGAGGGGGATCCCCTCTCTCCCCGTCCCATCGTCCTCCGCCCCTCGAGGGAACAGCTCCCCAACAGCCGCGCGAAGAACAGCGTGGCTGCTGGGCGCTGTCCCCCCGGTACGTCCCTTAATCCCCTTCATTACCGTCTTATACGGTAGGACCCAGGGGTCCCTGTCCACCCCCGCGAGGAACTCGTCCCATGCCCTTCCCTTGGCCCTTTGTATGGCTCTCTTAAAGACTTTCCTCGCCTGGCCGTACTCCCTCCTCGCTTCTTTCTACGCCGTCTTCGTCTCCATCTGTTTACGGCTCTTCTTAGCTCCGCCATCTCCGCGGACCACCAATAAACCCGTTTTTTTTTGCCTCTCCAGGCTCTCTTTTTAGGCATCGCCTCGTCGCAAGCCCGCGTGATGATGGCCATTAGCAACTCCGGTTCTATCCTCCCTTCCGCCATCCGGATGCCTCCCCTAAGCGCCCGCACGAATGTCTCCCTGTCCAATTTCCCCAGAACCCAGCCTCTCGGGTCCAGTAGCCTACACCCCCGTCTCCCCTTCTGTATTCGTATGCTATGTGCTGGTGGTCGCTCAGTGAGTCCCCCTCCAGTACCTCCCATCCCGTGATCCTGCTAGCCACACCCTCGGTCACGAAGGTGACATCTATGACCGATCCCCCCGTCCCCCTCCGACACGTTTATGTCGAACCAACGTTCGCAACTACGAGCCGGAGCGAGGCGACGGTCTCGGGCACCAATGCCTCCCTCCTTTTCCCCTTGTTTGATCCCCACGTCGGTGACTTGGTGTTCAAGTCGCCCGCCAGTATTACGGGACCCGCCAAACCCCTGACCAATTCCCCTATCGCTTCCTCGAACTCTCTGAAGAGGCAGTTCGGGGTAAAATAGCACGAGGCTATGTTAACTTCCCCCACCCGGCAGATCACAAATCCCCTCCCTCTGACCACCACCTGCACCCTACCGACCCTCCCATCCAGTACCCATATGGCGGCTAGGCCGGTCCCGTCCGCCCACCACCCCCCACCTCGGACCTGTCTACAGGGCTCGCTTACTACTATGACCCCTACGCCCCTCTCCGCCGCCACCTGGCATACCAGGTTTTGGGCGGCGGAGCTACGATTCAGGTTCGCCTGCAATATCCTTATCACCATCTCTCGTTTCTCTTACCCCTGCTTCCCCCCCTTCGTTCCTCCCACCCCCGCTCACGTCTGCCCCCCAGCTACCCTCCCACAATTCCTGGCCATGTGCCCTGCCGCCCCGCACCGAAAGCACTCCCTCCTCTTATCTACTAGTGCCCTGCACTGCATGGCCCAGTGTCCCATCTCATGGCACCGGGCACGTTTCGAGGCCCCCTCCTTGCTGCGTATCCTTACAACCGCCCAGCCGACCGTCAGGGTGCCCCTGGTCAACAGTGCCCTCGCTGCTTCCACGGGCAGCGCCACGCTTGGTCCCTCGGAACCCATTCCTCAACCAGACCGAGATGTGTTCCGGGTTACCTCCCACCTCCCTTACCTCCTGGAGCTAGACGCAGGAGTCCAAGGGCCTCCAACGTAAGTTTGGGAGTAAGATATTCCACCCTGTACCCATCGCCCAACACCCCCGCGATCTTGTCTCTCAGGGCAAGGGCCTTCCCCTCGTCCTGATCCCTAGCCAGCTCTATAAGGGCGTGCCCCGCCACTGTCCGCTTGACTCCAGTTATCTAAACCCCCACCGCTTCTAGTTACACGCCTCCTCTCATGCGTCTCACCGTATCCTCATAGGTGGTATCCTCTTTCTTCCGGACTCTGATCGCATCCCGCACCGGCCTTATCGGGGCGGGGTTTACCCTGGGGGCCTGCTCGTGTTTTGCCCTCCCCTCGTCCACTCGCCCCCGACATTCGGGGGTGCGTCCCTTTTTGCAGCCTCCCTCTTTGCCCTTCTGCCAACTACTGTGGCCCATTGAGGCTCTTGGTTACGTTCCCCCGGAGGGGGGGGGACTACTCTTCGTCCGCTCTCCTCCCCCTCCCCTCCCGAATCACGCTTGATCCCTCGCCCTTTCTGCGCCCCTTTCAGCGTCGTCCGCATAGTTCTCACAAACACGCTCCCCTCATTCGTACTCTTGGGCGTCCTCGCCCCCTCCACCCCCCCCATGCCCTTGAGGGCCGCCATGATCTCCCGACATTCTTCCTTGATTGCCCCCTCCCCCGCCGGCACCCTGAGGGTGGTACTGGTGGTTGCACCCCGCATGTCGCCGCTGACATTGGCCTGCAGCTGCTGGTGCCGCTGTACCGGCTCGGCAGGCCTCTGCCTCTTGGGCCCTCTCTCCTCCGCCCCATAGGTAATGGAGAGGTCATATTTTTTCCTCTTACCCCCTCCTCCTACTCCTCCCTCTTCCCACGTCTCCGTCTGTGTTTACGCATTCCTAACGCTGGGGCACCATACAGCTGCCGTAGCCTCTCTCCTCTCAAATACGTCCCTCAACCTATCTCTCTCCTCTACCGCCCCGTCCCTCTTCCCGATGAGTTCACAGACATACTCGGCTACCTTTCTCTCCATGACATCCCTGGTGGCGATCGCCTTTTTAAGAGAGATACCCATCCCTTCCAATATTTTCAAACACGAGGCAAACTCTTCCTTCTTTGCTACCTTAAAATTAATGTTTGCCTCAGCGTATTCCCCCAGGTAAGAGAAACCCAGCCAGGCTTCCTCGTATGCCCCCATTAGTTCGTTAACCGCAGCGTTCGCCTCGTTCGCTGCGACGAACATCTCCCCTTTTTTCCTCCCCAAGGACGTGCTCCGGCAGCCCCTTAGCCTTGAGGGGGGTGCACGTGCCCTTCCGACCTTCTGCCTCCCATAGGGCAGCCACCCTGCCGGCCATGGTCTTTCTTTTGGGCTGCACGCACGGTCTCTTGGGGGGTGTGGGTGACATCTCTTCGCTCTCCGACCCGTCCGAGCCCCTTCCTTTGGCCTCTTCCCTTCTTTCCTTTCTAATTTCCCGCTCACTCCCCCCGGTCTTTGCAGACTTCTCCAATGCCATCGCTAGCTCCCTGCCTATTCTGGCCTGGTCAGGGGGCGTCATTCCGGTCGAGGCATTTTCCTCGCTCCAGAGCCTCTGCTCCAGGGAGGTCTCCCGGGACCTTCCGCTGTCCCCTCCCCTGTACTCCTTATGGAGGGTGGAGATCTCCATCCCCGGACGTCCCCTCTCGCTCCCATCTCGTTGTGAGGTATCGTCCTCAGTTAGGACCACCTCCGATTCGTTGCTCGGGCCAGGTCGCCCCGCCTCAACTCCGGTACTTTTAAGTGTCGACATCTTCTTTTGTTTATCCATTTTGTTTTAACCATTAACCTCCCTTGCTACTCCCGTGAAGTGTAGTGGTCGCCCCTCCGGCGCCCGCGGCCGCCCCCACGTGCACGCCATGCCCCGTACCTGACTCCGAAGACAGCGCGGATGGTGGCTTCGGCGGAGGACCCCGCCAGATGCAGCACGGCCCTTATCCGGTCACCAACCGGCAGTACTACACCTGGCGAGATTATTCGTCGGCTGCTAGAGCACCCAGGCTATGCTGGTTAGGCTAGCCCGGGCCCCTGTACTATTCGACGCCCTGGGAGTACCCAACCCAGTTTATCAGCTGTACCCTCCATACCGCACTGCCCCCGTCACCAGGGCCGAGAACGCGCACGGGAGCCCGACCGCGTCCGCCGATAGGACGCAATGTCCGTGTTCCAACCCAGACACAGCCCAGACCCGGCCAAGACCCAGCCCAGACCCCACCGCGCCCGAGTTTGGTCTGGTCGGGGTCCGGCCGAGGCCCGGATCACTGTGTCAGGGTTGGGTCTTGGTGTAGTGTCATCTCTAACCATGCATGTCAACAAAAGGTGTGGGTGTTTGTGCGAGTGTCGCGTCCGAGTGTAAAGACGGAACCGGAGGGGTCTGAACCCTGTCTCCAGAGTTCAGACCCGCCCGGGCCCGCACCAGTGTTGTCCCTGTGTGTTACATGCATGGGTGTTGTGTGTGTGTTGTATGTGTGCTTGGTTTTTCTTTGGGTTTTCCTTCCCGCAGGATGGTGGCCATGCCGCCTTAAGAGCCCATCCAGCTCTGCCAGCTGTCCGCGGCCGCTTATTCAGGGGTGACTCGCGCCACCCCCTATTCACGGCTGGCCGTCTCAAGCGCCTCCGAACATCGAGTGTTCCGCGAGACGCCTGAGTTGACTCTTCCCCTATCCGCAACCCGGGGACGCGCTCGATCGCCCTGGCCAGGCGCCTCCCTGAGTGGTGCGCGGCAGCGGTCTTCCCACATTAAACCCGCCCCCACGGTTCGATCCCGGATGCCGTAATTTCAGGGCTTACTCCGGAATAGAATCGCAGGAGCAAGTCAGGTACTGACTTGCCTCGCACCACCCATGATGCGTGCAGAGAACACGATGTAGCATATTCAAAGCGCAAGGATCTCGAAGTTCGCCACGAGGCCGATAAAATTTTAGCCGAGCGAGCGCGGCAGTGTATAACGGCGAGAGACGCTTCGTTGGGTGAGAGGGTTTCGTGGACCGCGGTCTGGTCCGCCATGAAAGTTAAAACGAAACTCGGTATGGGATTGAGAAGGCGAGCGAAGAAGAGAAAACAGAGGGTACTTCCTATTGCGAAACGCGGGGGCTTTCTACCGCTCATATTACCGGCCTTATCGGCTATTGGAGCGTTGACCGGTGGTGCGGCGGGTTTTGCGAAGGCCGTGAACGACGCGAGAGCCATGAAGAAACAGCTGGCGGAGTTGCATCGTCATAACCAAGCTATGGAAGGTAACGGTCTTTATCTCTCCCTCTACAAACAAGGAGCAGACTTAGGCGAGAAGAAGAAGAAGAGGAAGAAGAAATGTTTAAAAAAAAAGTCCTACAAAAAATCAATAGTTCGCGACAGCGGATTCACGGCTGACGTTAAACTACGAAACTCGTGTTAAAAATTGCAATATTTTCGAGGTGTATTTATGCGCGACAAGTTACCGAAGAAGGTATGGGCGAACGGGTACGGTATCGTCAATTTGGACGATAGCCACGGTGAAGCGAGGATCGAACGTCGAGTACTTCGATAGCTTCGGGGACCTTCGACCGCCCAACGAACTTATCGAATACTTGCGGGAAGATGCGAAAGTCACGTACAACCATGCGCGTTTCAAAATTACGACGAGAGCATATGTGGACAATTGTGTGTAAAATTTCTTCGTGAAAATTTAAAATAAATTCGCTATGAACGAAACGAACGTTTCATTTTCATCCTCGCACTCATCCTACAACCATGTCGCTCACCTTCACGTTAACGAGCAAAAGCAGCGTGCTTTCCACGAGATATTTTCCACCTATAGACCTGACCGATGTAGGCGCATACGAATTCGGTCTCGTGTGTCTCGAGACGTACAACACGATCCCAAATATCAGCGCGAATAATAACAACAAGTTTTATTTCGGTGACAAGGACGAAGAGATCTCGATTCCCGACGGCTCGTACGAGTTGGACGCAAGCAATAGGTTTTTAAGGAGAGAGATAACGAAAAGATATCCCAAGGTAGAATCGAACAATATCGACGAGTACCCTATCGAGGTGCGAGCGAATAACAATACTATGAAGAGCGAGATTCGCTGCTCGTTCAGAGTCGACTTCACGAAACTGAAGTGCGTCGGATTTCTGCTGGGATTTTCTAGGAATCGCGTCTTGTCGCCCAACGAGTGGCACGAATCGGACACGCCCGTAAATATCATAAACGTTAACATGATTCGAGTGGAGTGCAACCTAACCACCGGCTCGTACAGTAACGACAAACCTGTACACGCGATACATGAATTTTCTCCGCAAGTACCGCCAGGATATAAGGCCACGAATCATTTATCTGCCGATCGCCGTGCGAGTAATAGACGATATGATCATTCGAATCATGGATAAGAACGGACATCCGATAGACCTTCGCGGAGAAGAGATAACGGTGCGATTACGCGTGCGTGGACGTATCGCACCCGATCGGTAGTATGCTAATCTTGCGCTGCGGTAAAAACGAGTCGACGTACACCAACGACCAGAAAAACCATTTTGACGATCATAAGAACCACCGCAACGACAACCTGTGTAACACCAACAACAACAACAACGACAAGCCGATATATATTCCCGCTGCTTCGTCAGCTGGTTCATCATCGAAGAAGTTGCGTACCGAGAACGTGAAATTTCTACGGTCTTTGGGTTTAATTATCGACAAGCAGTAAATAAAAAATAAGAAGAAGAAAATTTCTGATAATATCTTGGACGTGATAAGCGCGCCGATCTTCGACAATCGTATAACGAAAATTGAACTGCACACGTACAGTCCATACGCCAATACTAGTTACGGAAATAGCAATGAAATAAGAATACCCATTCAGCACCAGGACCTGTACACGCTACCGTCTCAGAGTTACCTATACGTGGAAGGTGAATTGAGCCTACCGGTAGGTGTACCTGAAAGAAGCAATGAATACATAATTCTCGATAATAATTGCGTCAGCTTTATGTTCGATGAGATTCGATACGAAATGGACGGTGTCGAGATCGACCGTACGAGAAATCCTGGAATAACAACCACTCTGAAGAACCACTTGAGTTTGTCAACGGAGGGAAGCAATGCGCTGTCCAATGCCGGTTGGGATTACATGAATGATAGAACGCACGTGTACAAAGCTCCGACAGATTTTAACTTCTGCGTGCCGTTGAGCATGCTATTCGGTTTTTGCGAGGATTACAAACGCATCGTGATACATGCGAGTCACGAGTTGATTTTGGTCCGCGCGCGAATCGAAACAGATGCGCTGTTTGGTTCGACAAATATCAAGCCAGTACCGCAAATGCGTAAGATTCAATGGTGCATGCCGCACGTTGCTTTGGAAGAACTGTATCGATTATCCATGTTACGCGTTCTCAAGAGCGGACGGCCGATCAGTATGAGTTTTCGATCGTGGGATCTCTACAAGTATCCTGTACTACCAAGAACCACGAAGCATACGTGGACGATAAAAACCACGACGCAATCAGAAAAACCGCGATACGTGATATTCGCTCTGCAGACAGCGCGTAAGAACAATGCGAGTAAAATGATGTCCCAATTCGATAGTTGCAGACTCGAGAACGTACGACTTTATCTGAATGCCGAAACTTATCCGTACGACAGCTTGATCCTTGACTTCGACAAGGATAAATTCGCGATACTTTACGACATGTACGCGAAATTTAAAGAATCTTACTACGGACACGGAGAACCTCTTCTCGATATCAAAAATTTTAAGACATACGGACCCTTCGTCGCTATAAATTGTATGCGACAAAACGAATCTCTGAAGAGTGGGATGATGGACATACGACTAGAGTTCGAGTGTAAGAAGAACGTACCGCCCGATACCACGGCGCATTGCCTAATCATACACGATCGCATAGTCGAGTACAACCCGTTGACGAGCATCGTTAGAAATAGTATGTAATTCAATTATTATTATAAAATCATGTATTACAAAAATGAATCTATATATTTAAAATAAAAGTATTTAAAAACTATTTATCGATTTTTATAAAACTCTGATTTTTTCCTCTCTCACACACTATACTTATGTTCTGTGCTTCCCGTTTCTACCTCTCTAATACGGCTCTTTATCGCAAAGATGAAACCGATTAGCAGGAACTCCTCGCCTCCATCGAAGACTTAAACTCGAACGTCGAGTAATAGGATGGTGATTATGAAGAGGAAGGAGAAAAAATATTTGTGAGAAATGGTTTTTACATAATGTTATACTATATTTATTCAAATGCATTGTAAAACATTATTTTTTATTTTTTATAAAAACAGATTGCAATCGATCAAAGAATGCCTCTCAAACGTTTCATCACGCATTTTAGCGTTCACACAGTCCGTCGTATACGTCGATTCTTTTAAAATTTCAATGCATCGTGCTTTATCGACACGTCGTACAAGGTCACTTTTAAACAGATGACTAGCAGCTCGCAATCGATCAAAGAATGCCTCTCAAACGTTTTATCGCGCATTATAGCGTTTACATAGTCCGTCGTATACGATTCTTTTACAATTTCAACAAAATGCGCGTATTTACTATGTACAAACGTAATATTCTCCAAAAATCAAGAAAACATATGATCTAGGCACTGCTCGAAGTCGTACATTTTGTTAATAGTTTGTTCCGTAAGAAAAATGGCGTTTTTAGGCACGACCGCAGGGAGTTCCTTATGCTGTCGATCGAGCAAAAAGTGTAATGGACGATTATCTCCGAAACTATTCGAGATAGCCAAAAATCCTTTTGGATCTTTACGTTTCATAACAAGATCTAAATGTATGTATGTGTGTGTGTGTGTGTGTATCCACTCTAGCGTCTAAACGGCTGAACGAATCGAAGTAAAATTTACACGAAAAATCCGGTTACATCCGACAAGGATCCACTAACAATTTCGATTCGATCCGACTTCCGGTTTCAAAATGGCGGGCATTTAAAAAATTTAAAAATTCATAAAAAATTTGTTATAAGAGCAAAACAATTAAAGTTTTGCACAAATATGTAAGATAGTGACATCTAATAACATGAATTTTTTCAAAAATTTTCAGCGAAACAGTACAAAATGGCGGACTAATAAAAATTTTTAGCGACTCTAGCGCCTAAACGGCTGAACGGATAAAGCTGAAATTTATACGAAAAATGCAGTTTTTCCCAACATAGATTCACTAACAATTTCGTATTGATTCAACTTCCGGCTTCAAAATGGCGGTCATTTTAAACATTAAAAAATTCATAAAAAATCTGCTAGAATAGGGAAACAATTCAAACTTTGCAAAAGTATGTAAAATAGTGATAAAAATTTTTCAGGGAAGCAATACAACATGACGAACGAAAAAACATTTTTATTTTTTGAGCAGAAACGAGTTTTAATATAATCGGTATTTTAAAAAAAAATATCCCGACGGCCAGATAGCGGCAGTCAAACGGCCGCAATCAGCTATCTTGTACTCTCATAAGAAAAGGGATAGGCGAGCGCAGCGAGCCGACTTCCTGTGCGAATCATTACCGCGGTCGTGCCTAATACGAAACAGCAAGGGTGTTCCGTTGGGGGGGGGGAGGGCGTGCCCCCCTACGGCTGGTTATAACTTCATTTGTTGGTAGCGCGGGCGTGAAGGTGTTGAATAATTGGTTTATCGTTGTTTTCATCTTAAATAATTCTTTCCACGCGTACATTGAAAAAGATATTTCGTTTCCTCGGACATCTCCTAGAGCCAATTCAATGTAGCTGTCTATCCCCACATTTATGCCGATTTCGAGATATTTGAAGAAGGCGCTCGTTAAAGCGTATCTTCGGCCGAGGATACGTGAAACTTTGGGTCTCTCTTCAACCGATATCGGTGATGCTGATTCACTGAATAAAAAAGAAACAAATAGAGATTAGTGAATTTTCTAGTAGAAATTTTTAAATAATGCACTTTTGTCACGTACTTGCGCCGTGAAGTTTCTTCTTTTATTTTGAAACGAAAAACTAGCGCTAGTAACACGTTTCCTTTGCTCACACTGCATGATGCTCGATAAATCACAAATAAAAAAATTTTTAACAAAAAAAATAGAAACCGACTTCGAAAAAAGCGCTAAAAAGAGTGAAATAATTTTTTATGTATACCGACAATATTCGATTTCATCATTATCATACTCAGAATATTGCAACTTTTTCGGCGGCGACACAAAATATTCCAACACGGTCATTTTCACGAACAAAGGAGTAAGTGCCTAATACATAAATATCCATCAATGTCCGTGAGTTTCTGGCTATTAATGTACTGTTAATTAATTTTCTGTCGCCTCCGAAAAAGTTGCAATATTCTGAGTATGATAATGATGAAATCGAATATTGTCGGTATACATAAAAAATTATTTCACTCTTTTTAGCGCTTTTTTCGAAGTCGGTTTCTATTTTTTTTGTTAAAAATTTTTTTATTTCATACTTTTTAGTGTATAATCGATCAAGATGTGAAAATAAAGTTATGTAAGTAATATTTGCAAAAGGATCGAAAAGGTTTGGTTCCGATATGTGAAGTCGTTGAGGAGATATAGAAGAATAAACAAATGATTTTGTAATAACAATTTAAACATAGTAACAATTGAGAATGTGTCGCATAATGTTAGTAAGTGAGCAGTATTTGCGAAAGGATCGAAAAGGTTTGGTTCCGATAGGTGAAGTCGTTGAAGAGATATAGAGGAATAAACAAATAATATTGCAGTAACAATTTAAACATAACAACAATTGAAGATGTGTCGCATAATGTTAGTAAGTGAGCAGTATTTGCGAAAGGATCGAAAAGGTTTGGTTCCGATAGGTGAAGTCGTTGAAGAGATATAGAGGAATAAACAAATAATTTTGCAGTAACAATTTAAACATAACAACAATTGAAGATGTGTCGCATAACGTTAGAGAGTGGGTAATATTTGCGAAAGGGTCGAAAAGGTTTGGTTCCGATAAGTGAAGTCGTTGAGGAGATATAGAGGAATAAACAAATTATTTTGCAACAATTAATAAATTTTTTATATAATTAATATCTGCTAATTATTTCTAAGAAGATAGTAATAGTTTCTTTCATTACAATAAATCAATCCCATTCAAAAAGAAATTGCGATAAATCTGAATAAAGCACTAATTTGCAATAACTTTGTTAATAATAAACATTTCGGAAAAATTTCTTAAATGGGACCAATGGGAGACCTAAACCTAGCAACTGGAAGTGGTTTCATTTCGATTGGTCAATCCGTCGCTGAGTTGTGGCCGGACAAACAAAAATAAAGCACTAATTTTGCAATAACTTTGTTAATAATAAACATTTCGGAAAAATTTTTTAAACGGGACCAATGGGAGACCCAAACCTAGCAACTGGAAGTGGTTTCATTTCGATTGGTCAACCGGTTGCGGAACTATGGCCGGACAAACAAAAAAAAAAAAAAAAAAAAAAAAAAAGCAAGATCGCCCACTGTCGAATAGAGTAACCTCCTCCTTTTCGAAGTCGGTTAAAAAACTTCCTCTCTATGCGTGAAACGATACTCCGATCGTAGACTTTGCCGTCTTCGCACGTCAAATGGGTACGATGGTTTTTCGACTAATGATGGGAACGCTGCGAAGTATATCGTCAAGAAATCGGGCAGTTGAGAGGAGGTGATAACGTCGCTTTCTTTGGTCAGCTCTCAAATGTGTTGTAAACTTTTACATCGACGAACGTGTTTCAATAATGCTGCTTCATTCGTCCCCCACCGCGAACACTATGCGATATTCATCGTCATTTATTATCTCCAATATCTTTCATGGTGTAGCGCGTATAGGCCATCGTTGGACCGCTTGGCTGAATCTCTTCGTGTAGTATACGCATGCATAACTAGTTGTATCCATAGACATTAAATGTTCGACCATCGTTTTATATTCGCCACAAAAGAATCCACCCAAATATAGGTTTATGACGAGTTTATCGAGTCGCAGCTCTTACCACCCACCACCCCCCCCCCCCCTTTCCGTTAGATCCTTATCCCGGCGCGCCCCCTCGCCTAGTGGTCCAGAACCGGCCTATACTAGCTACTACTGTCTTCCGTAATCTTCCTTACGTGCTCAGTAAATTCTGGTACATTATCTATCCATGTATTTAGCACCATCTTCCGCAGTGTATAATCTTTAACACCATCCGCCAACAGCTCTATTTTCTCCTTTTCCGCTAAAGCTAAGGATTGCATTAAATTCAATTTTGCCTCAGCATATTGCACAAATTTCTCCTCATAAACTTTCCAAATACGAGCATTTATCCGCGCTAATGCAGCAGTATACTGTAACGTTACAGACACAGTCACAATTAATTTAACGAAAAGATAGAAAAGTAAGAATAAAACCAGGTATTAGAAACATAGATAACGCGAAAGAAGCGAAATTTCCAATATCTCTCCGCGGAAACAAAAAAAAAACGGCCCAAATTTAAAAATAGACTTGAAGGTGACAAAGGGACGCACCTGAGCGAAATTAGATCACGCGAACTGCGAAAACGCGAGGCGAGACGAGGCAAGGGGATACTCGCGGGAGATCGGAATTTGCAGAAAAAGGGCTGACGTCACAACCCGAACTATGAGCAAGTTCAAGGCCAGCATCGAGGCCGAATGCGGTCACCAACGCGCGCCAATAGAAAAACAGAGGGGACCCAATTAGATAATCAAAATCAGATCACGCGAGATTAGAGAGGTGGGGATAGAGCGTTTATAAGACAGGTAGCCGAAGGATCGAGATCGAGAGTTTCTCACGTTTTTCTAAATATCAGTTTCAAGTCGGGGGTGAATAGTTCGAAGTTCTGCGAAGAGGTGTTTTCCGGCGTTTTTCTCCGGCACGTGTGAGTCATCGCAACGTGAGCCGACATCGACCGAAGGTGTGCGAAAGAGAGAGATCGCTAGCTAGGCAGCAGGTACACGAAGTCGGTGAGAAAAAGAGAGAACGTTACAGCGTCTTCCTGAGATACGTGTTTATATTTCTTTCGTATTCATGATATCCCAGTAGGTTAAGCATTAGACTAAGTGTGCGTGTGAGCGCGTGTATGAGTGTGAGTGTGTGCGTGGCGAGTGAGTGACAACAAGAGCGATCAGCTGGGCGAAAGCGTTGACCGAGCGTCAATTCGGCGCGATCTACAAGGAAAACTAAATAAAGAAAATTAAAGGTACTACTAGTACAAATTATTTCACGATTTTCCTTCATTTCCCATTGCCAGTCCTGAAAAGGAAAGAACTCGACGAGGAGGTAATGGGTTAAGCAAAGGTAAAAAAAGGATTAACGTTACAATACGTTTCTTTGCGTTCAAAATACCTTCTCACTTGAAATGTAAATTCTTCCCACGAAGATACGGTCTCCACCGGTTGGCGGTTATACCAGTCAAGCGCGCGTTCCTTCAGCTGACCCACGGCTGCTAGTACTACTACGTTATCAGCAAACTGGTACATTCGAGCTATATGCGATATCCTTTCGAGCCAACGGACAACATTTTCTTCGTCCTTACCTGCAAAACTAAGAAGCAGTTTTAGGGCGCATTTGACTTGCTGCCAATTTGGCGCAAAAACTAGATCGCCACCTCTCAACGATGTATGCGCTGTTTCCATAACGGGACTCCGCGTTGTCGTCCTCGTCGGCGATGACCTTGGTTGCCTTTCAAGAGCTTGTAATACTGTTTGTACGACCGAGGTTAGGCTTAATTTAAGTGAATCTTGTGTATCTTCCAAGGTCGGGATTTCCCCTCTTCTC
Organism: Ancistrocerus nigricornis; assembly: GCA_916049575.1. Lineage (NCBI taxonomy): Eukaryota > Metazoa > Arthropoda > Insecta > Hymenoptera > Vespidae > Ancistrocerus > Ancistrocerus nigricornis. The sequence goes on along the minus strand of OU696667.1, from coordinate 14,791,039 downwards.
CCTCCATGTACCGAGCTAGAACCGGATGCAACTCCAGAGACAATTTCGTCGAGTTCGTCCGTAACCGCCTGTTCTGGACACCCAACTTTCCCATAATGACCCACCAATCGGTCAAAGAGATCATTTCGGCTACCTTTAGCCTCCACCTTCTCCTGAGCCGCTAATGTTCGAAGTTGGTTAATCATCAAGGTTTCCAATACTTCTCGATCCATCTCGAACAATGGCGCTTCCGGAAAGTTCTATGACCGTTACGCTTCTATCTTCCGTTAGAAGCACGTGTCTGGAAAACTCTTGAATGGCGCCAAAGAAGACAAATAATTCATAACCCTGAAGTCCCGATAATAAGTGGTCCATTAAGCGTTGAAACGTCGCGGGCGCGTTTTTTAAACCGAAAGGCATGCGAGTAAATTCAAAATGTCCTGAAGTTGTAGAAAATGCTGTTTTATGTGAGTGATCTGGATTCATTGGAATTTGATGAAACCCGAGTGCTAGGTCGACAGTAGAGAAGTATTTAGCGCCTCCTAGTTGATCTAATATTTCTACTATGTTCGGCAATGGATAAGCGTCGCCGAGAGATTTTTCATTAAGTTTGCGAAAGTCGATGACCATTCTCCATTTTTTATTTCCATCCGGACCTGGTTTCTTTGGGACTAGCCATACTGGTGAGTTATATGCTGAATTTGAATTTTTTATTATTCCGTCATTGAATAATTTGTTAACTTGGTTTTGTATTTCGATCTTGTGTGGCTGCGGGTGTCTGTATTGTTTAGTTTTAATCGGTGTTTCATCTGTTGTTTTTATTGAGTGTGTCACGAGAGAGGTTGCGCTTAGCTTATCCCCGGGTAAATGAAATAGGTGATTATATTTCGCTGTTATTTCGAAGACGTGTTTTTCCTCTTCTTCGTTTAAGTGTTTAAGATTAAGTAATGTGTTTAGTTTGATTATTCTTTCGGCCTGCGAGAGGTTGCTGTTATTGAAAGGGTCATGGTTCGTCTTATTTGAAGGGTCGTTTACGGTATCTCCCACGCTTGGTAAAACTATCGGTTCGTCCGTTTGGGCCCTATCTCCGGCAATAAAATCTTTCCGTTCCAGCGTATTGGAATTATTTGTTTGAGAATCTACGTTTTCTAACTTTATCTTCGAAGGGTTTGTGATGTATGCTTTATGAGTAGTTTCCCGTTTTCCTTTAGACCCGTCTCCTATCTGTTTATATTGCGACTGGCTTACGTGTAGGATTCTTTCTTCGTTTATTAGTGAGTTTAGGGTACGCGTTGTATTTTCGTTTTCGACCGTACTTTTATTTATAGAAGTATTTCCTTTATTATTTAAGTTTAGTTCTTTCATGTTAGTTTTTAGATTTTTTATTATTCTTTTATCTTCTAAGTTTTGTGAATTTCCGCTCTCCGCTATATTCAACTGGTTAGACCTCGGCCTATCAGGTAAACTTACCTGTTCTAGCGTTGCTGCAGGTATAGGAAAATTCACTTCTTTTTCGTTTGAATTTATCGCGTCAATATATGCTATTCCATTACTATTCCTAACTAATGCTTCCCCCGCATATACGTTTTTATCTATTTCGAGTTTACCTATTATTCCATATTCAATATAATTAGAATTATTTAATTTTACGGGAATCACTTTTGCTGTCCGCGAAGGTATCTTTAAATTTTGATCGATTAACGTGATTACTGTATCGTTACTAATTGTTAAGGTGTTAGCCTAATACGATAAAATTGCCCGTTCTTTCTCTAAGAATTCTAAACCGATAATACCGTCTTGTTTTATAGGGAATGAGTTTGGCACGACATGAAATGTGTTTGTTATTATTAATAGTGACTATTGTTTGTGCCAAAGATGTGACTGTTTCTGATGTAATACTTATTAAATCTATCTTCTTCGAAACATTCACTAGGGTTGTAGGCGCGAGAGCGCATAATTTAATTATATTAACTTTTGCGCCAGTATCTACTAAAAATTCAGATAGTGTATTTCTAAGGTTATTTGACTGTATGTGTGCTACTAATATAATATCTTGTCCTTCATTTGCAGAAGAGAAGATTGGTATTTGTTTGTTATGTTGCGTATTTAAGGGGGTCTCCCCATTTGACGGTTTGAAAAAATCGAATTTATTTTTTTGGCATTTTTTTATAGTTTATGATCCTAAAAATATGTATGCAAAGCCATTTTACGAAATTCGCAAAATTGCCAGAGATATAGAGGTTCAAAAGTCCCGCTTCCCGTGCGGCGCGCCGGCTCAGATTGCCGCGCAGGAGACGGATGAGATTCTAGTCAGGTAAGGCCCTACATTATCGTCTGAGGAAGGCATATTATATGGTCCTGGCATAGCTGATTAGTAAGTAACAATGAAACAAAATATACAATAAGTAAAAAAATCAATCATTATCTCGTAAACTTTAAAAGCGTTTTTCTCGAAATGACATTTTTTAAGACGGGCGCAGTAATTTCTAGGAAACTACTAGGCTAATCGGGCACAAGTTTTGCACACTTGTTCAGTATATGACTGGCTATGGTCGGTGCCTCTAACTTTGTTTTACGCTGCAAAAAAATAATTTTTTCAGACCAGAAAAGGCTAAAATTTTTCTGAAAAAACCGGAATTTTTGTTTCAAGTGCCGCCATTTTGTAAATTTCAGTGTTTTTTTTATGACCGTGGCACCGACCATAGCCACACATTTAACAATGAAAATGATCTTTGGTTTTTTAATTTCAGACGACGGAGACAGCCGCTACAGGTGCGCCCGACTAAACAAAATTTTTCAAAGAAGGCTTGCATCGTCAGCTTTAACTCGGATTTAGTATTAATAAAAACGTCTACAAAAATTTTTTTTATTACTTTAAATATACTTCAACATATATGTAAAATGCCAAATGTGTCAAGCTTCTAGTTACCTCTATTTAAATTCGTAAAAATCGCGTTAAAAATCGGTGTTCCAACGGGGAGACCCCCTTAATGAATTTTGCAAAAAAGGTATGGTGGTGTTATCACTAATTATTACATGGTTTCTTGAGAGGTTAACTATTGCTTGTTCGTCTTTTAAAAATGTTGCACCTTGTAATGCGACGGTGCTCGTTTCGCGCTAACGGAACCGCCGATCACACTTCGGCACGCCCTCCCGTCCCTTCAGGAGGGCTGCCGTTCTGATCACCCGCGATACCCCAGTCACCTCTCCTTCGCTACCAAAAAGATTTGGGCGCCAGACGCATACCGCGTCACGGGAGGAATACCTCAACTCCCGTTTTTAATTAATTTCGGGGGATGGTTCAAGCGGAAATCCATCGCTAACCGTCCACCCCGAGAATCAACACTAACTCTATGAAGGAGAAGCTAAGGTACCCGCACCCGCTAACGGGGTGACCAGTCGGCCTCTGCACCTCCCATCGGAACGAGAAAGCGTGAACCGGAATGCCAGCTAACTCAGCCCCGCGAACGGTATGGTAGAGGGGCTGGTCCTTTTATAAATAAAATTTGAGCCGAAATCACGGAGCGCTATACTCAGGGAACGGGTAGGATACCCATCAATAAATAAAATAAAATAAAATAAAACAGAAAGAAATAAGGTGAAATAGAATCTTATATTTGGTCATAACCAAGGAACCGTGAAATAAATAATATAAAGAGGTCGTTGAGATAAAATAAAGTACTATAATAGCAACGATAATCTAACTAATAGTTACGCCAATGATTAAGAAAACTAGGTCCTTTTGTTCACATAAAATATTTGGTACATGATTTGGTCAGTATATTAAAATCGTTATGTTACACGTACAGCCCCTTACTTAACCTTTAGCTGTAAGTAGGTATAGACTTTCCCTTTTCCCAAAACTGCAATAAACCACGCTTTCTCTTTTCCAATATCACCTAACTGTCCCTTACGTTACCGGAGCCCTTCCTGCCATAAAACTTTCCAAACGCTTTTCCGACATCCTCACCTACCTAAACGAGCCCTTTCCCTTCCCTCTTCCGACTCCTTCTGGCCTCCTCCTGATTGGACAATCCATACTCCAAAATATGTATATAAACCCGGCACATTGCGAATACCATCAGTCTGAATTGTAACATCTTAACGTAACTCTGCCAGAATAAACGCTCATCTTCACGTAAAGGCGATCCTTAAATAATTCCTCAAGCGATACCCCAACTCGTACCTCCGATCTCGATACAAAATTTTGGTGTCAGAAGTGGGATCGCCATCGTGGAAGATAGCAAATTAGTCTTCGATTTTTTTTACTAAGTACTGTCGAGTCAGTGTTTGTGCATCGAGACTTCAGACTCCTTCATCGAGGTGAAGAAAAATTGAGAAGAAAGGCAGCAGGAATAAGAAGAAACAGAAGAGCATACATGCATACCGCAATAATCATTCTTTTGTAAGTGAATGTCTTTCAATATATACCGCAACCCTCTTGAATTTTTCGAAGTAGACAGCTCTTCTACCGAGTCTATTAACTCTATTGACGAAGATAACTATATGACATCAAGTAGCACGATGGAAAACCTTCAAAGAGATTTCAGTGAATTAAAAGAAATTGTTCTCTCACTTGCAACGAGCCTAAATACGTTAAAAAATAAACAAGCCTCCACAGAAAGTAGTTCCGTGATATCCGAAGATAGAAGCAGAATAGAACATGAAAACGAACCTACGGCACCATTAGTACCCATAGAACCACCTACAATTGACTTCGCAGAAGAAGAAAAAATTTCTAAATTTCTGTGGAACATAGCAAAACACCTACCGGAATTTGACAATTGGTTCGCTTCCGTAGAATCTTTCATATCAGAGGTAGAAGAAAGTTCTAAACGGATACCGCAAGAGTACCATTTACGATTTGTAAAACTAATAAAAGCACACAAAATCCGTTCCAACGAAAAGAGGCTACTTGATGGATACAATATTACGAGTATAGTAGATCTAATTAGTGTAATGCGTATGCAATTTGGAGAATATAAATCATTTGATGTAGTACAGACCGAGAGGAGTTTTTGTTTGCAAAAACCAAATGAAACAATTTTAGATTATAATAAAAGATTTATGGGCTATCAAATTGCTCTCGAGCGAGCAATAAATAACAAATGTAATATGACGCCAGAGCAGAAGCAATATATACTTATGCACGAGAGACAAACAGGATTGATGCTATATCCACGCGGGCTATCAGAATCACTAAGAATAGTGGTCACTTGTAGTCGACCGGCCACTATTAAGGAAGCTCAGGATCTGGCGCTTAACGAGGAACGCACCGCACTCTCCACTCAGATCACAAGACGACAAGCCTTCGGTTTCAATAGATTTACATCGCCAAACCCCAGACCCTCGGGACAGCCTTCTTTTCATACTAATAACCAACAGGTAGTAAGAACAAACAATAGACCGGCCTACGGAACAAATAGTAGACTGGCCTACGTAACAAATAGTAGACCGACCTACGGAACCAATAGACCCATCGTATGCTACCGATGCAATGGGTTGAACTACCTCGCACGCAACTGTCCGAATTTTCACGTGGCATCCAACGCGACACGTCCGCCCGATCGGAACCACCAATTAAAATATATTCAATTAATGGAGCAAGTGGAGCCGAGCTCATCATACGAGTACTCGGTAAACCCACCCGATTCTTGGCAGATACCGGCGCTGGAATTAATGTCATCAAAAGACGATTCATAAAACGATGGACATAAAATTACACGAAAAGACAGGACCCTCTTAGGAATAAGTAATACAACGGTAACCACAACCGAGGACTGCGAGATAGATTGCGGCACAAGGACTCACATATTCACTATAGTGGAAGATGACTTTCCGATAGAACAGGACGGCATCATAGGACAACCCTTTCTGCACGACGAAAATGCCCTAGTAGACGTCCGAGGAAGGAAAATTATATTCCGAGGTAAGACCAACCAGCACAAAATTCTGAACTTCAATAATAATTATGGAAGGATCAAACTATTGAAAGAAAACACGCGGTTAGAACACATTGTACCGGAAAGTGAACGCCAAGCCGTATGGTCGATAATATCGAGGTATAACGACCGGTTCTATTTACCTGGTGACCCTCTGCCTAAAACTAAATTGGCTTCGCATAAAATCGAGCTAACCGAAGATAGGGTCATAAACCAGAAGCAATATAGGTATCCGCCGATACACCGAGAAGAGATAGCGCGACAAGTAGAGGAAATGTTAGAGAGAGAGATCGTAAAACCATCGAATTCACCGTATAATTCGCCATTATGGGTAGTGCCTAAAAAGGGAGATGCTTCAGGGAAAAAGAAGTGGCGCATCGTTATAGATTTTAGGAAATTAAACGAGTTAACGCGGCAAGATGCGTCCCCTCTCCCAAATATCAATGAGATATTGGATCAATTAGGGAAGGCACGGTACTTCTCGGCTTTTGACCTCGCTTCTGGCTTCCACCAAATACCATTAGAAGACACGTCACAGGAGAAAACGGCCTTTTCAACGAATAATGGGCATTACGAATACCTGCGTATGCCTTTTGGACTAAAAAATGCACCTCCAACCTTCCAAAGAACGATGGACAACGCACTGCGAGGATTGATAGGGAGATCTTGTTTTGTTTATCTCGGTGATGTTATTGTTTACGGTAACACATTGGAAGAACATAATGAGAATCTGATAGAATTTCTCGAGAGGCTCCGACAGCACGATTTAAAGTTATAGCCCGACAAGTGCGAATACTTGAAACCGGATCTAAATTATCTGGGGCACATTATAACAAAGGATGGAGTTCGACCAAATCCAGAAAAATTAAAAGCTGTAAGAGATTTTCCTGAACCTCGCACAACGAAACAGATTAAACAATTCTTAGGACTAGCTGGCTACCATAGGAAATTTATCAAAGTATTCTCCAAGATAGCACGACCCTTAAATTCACTGTTAATAAAAAATACACCTTTTATATTTGGATCGAAGCAGAAGCAATCATTTCAAGCATTAAAGGAAGCGTTATGCAATGAACCGGTATTGCTGCAATATCCTGATTTCGATAAAAGATTCACAGTTACCACAGATGCCTCAGACGAAGCGATAGGAGCTGTACTCTCGCAAGACGAGAAGCCGATATCATATGCCAGTAGAACCTTGAGCTCCGCCGAGCGAAATTACTCCACGGCGGAAAAAGAGCTCTTCGCGATTGTATGGGCCGTGAAACATTACCGGATGTACCTCTACGGAAAAAGGTTCAGCGTAGTGACCGACCATAAACCCTTAGAATGGCTATACAAGAATAAAGATCCATCCTCACGCCTGATGCGGTGGCGTATTGCGTTGGAAGAGTACGAATACGAGATCAAATACAAAAAGGGTGCAAGTAATCAGAACGCTGACGCACTTTCCCGTAATCCGGTATTAGCAATACAGGAGATAAAGAGACAGATCTAGATCTCCGACGATCCGATGCCACCATACAGAATTGACGACGATACACCGATGTGTTTACAAGAGGGACAGGAACATCATGAAAAAATAACGGACGACGAAGGAAGAGTAACGAAGGTTGTCTTATACTTCTCCGAGCGAAAGGTAGTATTTCCGAAGGTTAATAACAGACCGGGTCACCGATTACATTTAAACCTATCAGAATGGCTTCATTTTTGCAAAATATCTCGTCAAAACGGTTTACAAGCAATTAAAATTCATGCAAAGGAGAACCCAGATGTTTGTATCACGTTCCATGACGAAGAGCTAGTCTTTCCAAGATCCGAGGATATTCCCCGTATATTGAAGGAACATCATTGCACGACGATCGGAGGACACAAAGGCGAAAAGAAAACGTATACACGCATCCTAAACAACTACTACTGGAAACACATGATTAGAGATATCAGGGATTACGTCAGAAATTGCCTCGAATGCCAACGCGTTAAGGCCAATAGGAAACCTTGCATCACACCATTAGAATTGACTGACACACCGAAGAAATTTAACGAGAAGATAGCAATGGATATTGTCGGACCGTTAAAAGAAACACGTAGAGGACATTAATATATACTTACCATCCAATGCCTACTGACTAAGCATAGTTGGGCTTGGCCTTTAGATAGCTACACCGCCGAGAATTGCGCTAATGCCTTTTTAAAGTATTACGTTTGTCGTTATGGAGCACCAAAGATTGTACTAACCGACAATGGACGGAACTTCGTGTCGGAATTTATGAAGACCTTCGAAAGGATTATTGACATTGAACACGTCACAACTACTGCAGTCCACCCAGAAAGCAATGGTTCACTGGAGAGAAGTCATCAAGTTTTAAAAGATTATCTAAAGATCTATGTGAACAACGAACAGAACGACTGGGACGATTATTTGGATCTGGCAATTTTTAATTACAATACAAACATACACGAGACCACCGGGTATTCTCCTTACGAGCTGTATATGGGAGGCGTGCTAACCTTCCATTAAACAAACAAAAACAGAATTTAACATATAACGATACATTAGGGGAGTTATCTACACGTATAAAAGACCTCCAAAGAAATGCAAGGGACAACTTGGAAGAAGCAAAAAGAAAAACAAAAGAAAGATTGGACAGGAGCTGTAGGCCATACGATTTCAAAAAGGGAGATTACGTATGGATCACGAACGAAGGTCGGGACAAAGCGAGCGGACTGAGCGTCCCATTCGAAGGACCTTACCTCATTTTAGATGTCCCATCCGATACAAATATTCTAATTAGAAAAAATCAAAAGGCAATGCTGATCCATAAGAACCGATGCAAATTTGCAAATTTTAATGTTCAGGACCCTAATGGTCAACACACATGGCGAGGAACCGCCATACGAAATTCGGAAATTCGAGGATTTACCGACCTTCTACCTGGAACCCTTGGGACAACTGCGGTTGTACACAGAACAATGGAAACTAATAAGTTATCTCCCACTCTATGATTTGATCGAACAAGGAACTCGCATCGAGAATGGCATTAAAGAAGCCAAGGAATTGGACAAAGGCTGTCAGCACACCAGAGCCATATACCAACTGGAAAGAAGTCTACAGCGAGCAGAGAAATGCCGCGAGCGGCTCTTCTCCTCAGTAGGTTATGGATTCCCCGAATCAAAACGAGTACGTCGAGGCGTATTCGACTTCGTGGGAGACGTCAGCAAAATCCTCTTCGGTACCATGAGCAGTGCAGACGCTGAATATTACAACAAGGAAATAGATTTGGTACACAACGATAATAAACGCAACGCCGAGTTGTTTAAAAATCAAACACAAATATTAAAGGTAGTGCTCGACAACGACAACAAATTGATAGAAGATTATAAGGAAAAAATATCCACCATTAACAATAATATGGAAAGGTTAGAAGAAATGGAAGACGCTGCGATTTTGGACGACACCATTCTCGAGTTTTTTATGATATTAGAATTAGAAATTCTTAGTTTTCAGCGTAACGTAGATATAACTAGTCAAGCTATAATAGACAAAAGACAAGGGATTATATCTCCCAACGTAGTAGATCCCGAAGTCTTCTATAAATTAATACAAAAGATAAGGGCAGAAGAAGGAACCAATCGACTACCACAAGTGGCTGTTGCGGATCATTATTACGAATACCTCCAAATATGCACTATCGAAATAGGGATCATAAAAGAAAGATTAGTGTCGGTCATAAAAATTCCAATTTTTGAAACCAACTTTCATATGCAATACAAGGTACATTCTATACCAAGTATTCAAACGGACGGTAGTATCATCCGACTAGAAGCTCCACAAGATTTCGTTATCACAAACATGGAAAGAACGCAAATGCCACCGAGTTCCTTCTTTTTCCTTAACGGTTGTAAAAAGTTAAACCACGTATTCTATTGTAAACGTATAGAACCAAAATATCGGATAACGAAAGACAAAAATTGTTTAGGCCGCTGGTTGAGAGAAGCTTTTGACAATAATACCAAGGTTTGTACGCCTTTTGTAGGAATGATGCAATACTCTCTGTATCTACCGCTACAAACGGGGACAGATTGGATAATCATCCCACACAAAATTGAACAAATTCAAATAGTGTGCGGTCAAACATCGACCTTTGAAACGATAACGGGACCAAGTATTATACTGTTACGTCTAGTGGCGTAATAAATTAGAACGGTCTTTTTTGGTCAGGCCTTTCAGCCTTTACCTGGGATAGACCTGAGGAACGCTGATTAGGTATGGCAGGGTTAGTGAAGAAATACTGCAAGTTTACGTTTTAATCTAATGTAATTACTTCAGAGATTGTAAATTTTATTGACTACCCTTCTTAATTCGCCGGTGCAGGCGAAGTCGCAGCAGGTAGGCAACTTGAGAGGTGTCGTAACGAGAGCGCCAGCGTCCAGATTGGCGCTTGTCGCTTCCCGATAACTTTCCTCAAAAGCGCTGAGTATGCGTATCGTTAAGAAGGGTAGTATAGTTAAATGTTTTCAATTTCTAGATTTGTTAGTTATTGTTCTATCAGTTAAGCAATAGGCTGCTTCTTGGAAGTAATAACGTGAGCGCCAGCGTCCAGATTGGCGCTTGTCGCCTTTCGCTATTTCCCGTAAGCACCACTACGCTTACCGTTAGAACGATAATCAACCAATGTATTTAATCGTGGTTTATAAAAAACAGGAGTAGCAGGTGGAAAGGTATAAAATATTAAGCTGTGCTTACCTTTCTTTAAGTGATGGAGTGGAGTGTTGGTTGTCGTTAACAATTCACTTACTTTTTATATTTGAGATTTATTAGTTAATTAAAATCAACAAGATTACAAATGCCGAATGCCGACTACCGAACTTTACTGATCGCAGGATAAATGCAGAATACAGAGTGTGTATAAAATTTTACTATATTTTAAGTTCTGAGACTAAGTATCAGAACGCCGATGCCAACTACCGAACTTAACTAATGCAGGATAAAAACTGAGTACAGAATGTGTCGTCGGGGTGCGTGCAGCTTGTTTTAAAAGATTTGGTCAGTGGGTGTTCGTTATCCTATTGGTTAGTTAGTTTTAGTTTCGGGGGTGGACAGTTTCTCATTGGTTTAAGGAAAGCTTAGATTTTTCCTATTCGTAGATTTAGGAACAATGTTCCTTCTATATGGAATGAGTTGGAGGTGGAAGTGAGTGTCGGGTAAAGGAAAGATGCATTTTCAAGTGGAAGCCGTAAATTTGGTATTTATGGGTTAGTTTTAGGACGACTGAGTGCCAGGGCATGTTTAGAAATCTGACTCCTAGTATACAGATATGCGACGATCTGGCGCACTCTGAAGGAGGTACTTGAAAAAAGGAAAAATTTAGAATGGGACCACTGGCAGACAGTCTGGTCTATTGTCTAATTGTTAGCCTTAGGTTTCGACGAGGAAAATGAGAAAAGTCACGTACGCAGGACGTAACATACACCTGGAGCCTGAGTGCATGGCTAGTACAGATTTTGTAATATTAGAACCTCTGCATACATCCAACAGAATCGCTACAGAACTTCGATTCGACCTTCCAAGCTACAATTTCTCACTTTTCCACGAGACTTACCGACGGCTATCAGAAAATATAAAATTAGAAGAACTTAATATTCCTAAAATAAGTAAATTAGATTCGCAGGTATTAGGTAAACGCTTAGAAGACTTAGTGAATGAGGCCGAAACGATAGGAAACCATAAGAGAACCAAGAACTATATAGAGACAGCCACGAGGTTTGGAACATACCTTGCATATGGTGTAACGTAACGCGAGAAATCAGTAAAAATACTTAAAATTAAAAAGGAATCGGATGGGAAATAGAAATAGGCAGGCGAGGAAATTAGATTAAGCGGACAATAGATCAGAAGTAACATAAGAAACGGGAGGCAGGCTAAATTTAGATTTCGGAAAGTCGTCAACAAGAAAGAAAGGGTAGAAGAAATGGAGACGGTTAGGAACGAGGAAGCCCGAGCGGTGACGACGCGGGCCGATGCCGATCGGCAAGTTCAGGGCCGAGCGAGGCCAGCGGCGCGCGACGAAAGGTGCGCACGGGGGGGACCCAATTAGGTAATAAATTTCAAATCTCTCGAGATGAGGTAAGGGTGGGAATAGGACTTTATATAGCGAAGGAACGCATAGCTCGAGAGCGAGAATTTTCTCAAAGTTTCAAAGAGTTATAGTGTTGCGATAAATCTAAAATTTCGGAGTGCAAAGCAAGTGTTTGATTTAAAATCAGTTAAGAAGCGTGTGTCGGCGCCACACAGTGGAACGAAATGAGGAAAAACCCGGACATTTGACCAACAAATTTTTGTTCAAATTTGAATAAATTATTATATGAAAGTAATAGTAGAAGAGTCAACCTATAGGGAAATATCATTATTTTTGCTTTTTACGATGGATTAAGTAAAAAAATCAACTTTGAAATAGACGTTTGCGCGAAAGCAAAATTAGTGACTATATAAGAGATGCACTTCTAGCGAAATTTCTGTAATATTAATTTCAATAAATGCTACGTTTTATAGCTTATATTCAAGAGCATAAAATTCAGAATAAATTACGATAATTGTTATATGACTATGTAAATATATTTATTGAATTATAACAACTTTTATAAAACATTAAAAAATGTGTCGCATCTGTTACTTTCCACAGGGTTTAGTAAAAACTCCCAAAAGGTCCCACCTTCCGATTTATTGCAATATGTTCCTTAAACTTCCTACTTTCATGTGCAAAAAGAATCACATCCTACCTCATCCTACTTTTCGAGTTATTTATCGACAAAGACCACAAAGGCAAAATTTTATTAAAAGAAACACGCATTGCCTGCTATCGGGAGTACTGAGCGTGAGCGCGATGCTCTTTTGTTTTTAACTAGCGACTTACTTTAGACGGCTTCGTGCATGTTTAAACAACCATAACCTCTAGCATTCGTAGCATTGCAATCATAATTATAATAATTTGTTGTTCTGTATTACTTTCTGTCGCTTCTCTGTTAGACTTATTTACTGCTTATAGCTAGCTTCCTTATTTTCATTAATTACTTGTTTCTATAGTCTTTACATTTATTTAGCTTTGGCATTGGGAATTTGCTTACTGTTTATTACTATTCTTGCCTTTATTTTGCTTTTTCCTTGTATATTTACTTACTATTTACTACTACTACTACTAATTTGCTTATTATTTGCTGCTGTGCCTGCATTTATTTAACATTCAAACTTTAAATTTGCTTATTGTTTGCTATTTCGCTATTTTATTTATTTTTTGTTTACATTGTGCTTATCTGCTATATAATATTAATAACTTTAGTGCTGTGCAGTGAGCGTGGAGTGAAGTGTGTAGTGAGAGTGTATTTAAAAGTGTAGTAAGAGTCTAGTGAAAGTGTAGTAAGAGTGATATAAATATGGAAAATTTCAAAATAAATAAAGATTTGTTTCAGTGTTTAAAACAATTAAAGTGTAATATGCGTGATTATAAATCATTAATGCGCGAAGTTTTAAAAACTGTAAAGGTGAATCTTTCGGACACTGCACGAAAATCAATTACCGGAATGTTGCAGAAATTTTGTTATAAATTACACAAAAAGTGGAGTGCATGCAGGTACATAGAAGAAAAGTTCCTGGAGAAGAATAATTTGTGGCTTTCCAAGAAGATTATTTTTCCAGCACCATTCCTCAATGAAGTTTCTTCCCATTCGATGTTATCTCCAAATCGACAAAAAGGTGGAAAATTGTTTACAGACATTTCTGATAGGCATAAAGCACGAAGAACGGAATCAATCAGGAAAGAATATTCCGGAAGTGAACTGATGTTTGCAGCCAAGATGAAGATGAAAGCTGAAGGTAATATACATATTTCAAAAATTTTGGACTATTTACTAAAAAACCCTAAAGAAGCAGAGAAAGTAAGGAATTTCTGCGAGCAGAAAGAGGAAAAATTGATAACATATGGCAAAGAAAAAGCCTTAGGCATGATGACGTCTTTAAAATTATCCAAAATTCAATATAATATGTTACGTGAGGCGTCTTTAGAAGATAATAAGAATTACTATCCGTCATATTATCAGATTCAGCAAGCCAAAGCAGAATGTTATACCCCAGCAAAGACTCTGTAAGTGTAACGGAAGAAGGAGCAAAAATAAAATTACAATCTCTTCTTGACCACACTACCTCAAGAATATTATCATTGATCGATAGAAGAGAGAAAGAAAAACACACAAATTTAATTTTGATTAGCAAATGGGGTTGTGATGGAGCTTCGGGGCAAAGCATGTATAAACAAAAATATAATGAAGACACTGAATGCGATAGTGCATACGTATTTATGTCTACAGTTGTCCCAATCAAATTATACGACATTGAAGACGGGAAAGTATTATGGAAAAATGAGCATCCTTCGTCTACACGCTTCTGTCGACCGATTGCCTTTAAATTTGTTAAAGAAACGACTTCATTGATTCAAACTTTTGTTAAAGATACAGAAGCAGAAATTTCACATTTGGAAGCAACAGCGTGTGAATCCATCGGAGTCCATCACAAGCTCTTAATGACGATGATAGATGGAAAAATTTGCAATGCAATAACTCAGACTAGTTCCTCGATGCGTTGTTATATATGTAACGCAAAACCGACAGAAATGAATAATCTAAAGCTTGTCGGTATAAAACCTGTTAACGAGGAGTATTATAAATTTGGATTGTCTTCATTGCATGCTTGGATTCGAAGCTTTGAATGCTTTTTGCATATAGCGTATAACATGGATTTTAAGAAATGATCGGCCTCGACGCCAGATTTAAAAGAAAAACAATCCTCAAGAAAGAAGCAAGTGCAAGACAATTTACGAAAGGAACTTGGACTAATTGTCGATATTGTAAAGCAAGGAAAAGGAACGACAAATGATGGGAACACTGCACGAAGATTTTTTTCAGATCCTGCAATAACTGCAAAGGCAACCGGTTTGGATGAAGAAATACTATATAGATTCGCCGTTATATTGCAGGCAATTGCATCCGGAGAACGGGTTAATTCCGATAAATTTGGTGAATATACCAAGGTAACAGCTGAAAGATACGTTGAAATGTACAGCTGGTACTATATGCCGGCCACTGTACACAAAATTTTAATACATGGGAAAGATATTATAGAAAATGCGTTGCTACCGATTGGACAATTATCCGAGGAAGCTCAAGAAGCACGGAACAAAGATTTTAGAAGATTTCGAGAGCACCACTCTCGAAAATTTTGTCGTACTGCCACAAATGAGGATATTTTGAATAATTTATTAATATCTTCAGATCCAGTAATTTCAACCTTGCGACCAAGGTTTACTGGAAGAATAAAACGTACAATGTTCCCGGAAACTGTAGATCTTCTAAAACTTGAAGATCACTTAAGTGAAGAAGAAAAAGCAGGAAAAGCAGATGAAGCAGAAGAAGAAAACGAAGAAAACGAAGAAGAGGAAGGAAACGAAGAGGAAGAAAACGAAGAGGAAGTGGAAGATAAGGAAGAAGAGGAAGAAAACGAAGAGGAAGTGGAACAAGAGGTGGAGGAAGAAGAAGAAGAGGATGAAGAAAGAGAAAAGCAAAATCCAGAAGATAAAGAAGAGCAAGAGAGTATGTATTACGAAGATTGTTAGTAAATTGAAAACAACATATGGTGAGTTCTAAAAAACTTTGTATTGTATATATTGTGACGTGGTATCTTTGATACACGCCACAAAATCTCTCCTCTCTTTTTAATCGAGCCATAAGAATAATACACGCACGGAACCGGACAATTAGGGACCTGCGTCACCGATGAAAAGCGGGATCGAACGACTTCCGAGGCCTCGAAAAAGCGATTTCGAACCTCTTATTTATTATTTTCGATATATTTCATGCATTTCGACTACTCCGAGTGAACCGACGAGATAACGACGAAGAATCCGAGAAAAAGGGCCGAGCGACGAACTCCGACGTAAAAGACGCTACAGAGAACGAACTTCGCTTAACACGAAAGAATCGACACGACGTAGAGAAACAACGAAAGCTACGAGCAACGAATTCGTCAGTTAACTTCTGCACGAGCTGAGAAAACGTGAAATTACGAGAATCATCTTCTTCGAAGTCTTCGTAGTCAACGTGCAGAGGAGCAACGCAACGAATTCGGAAAAGCAGCGAAAAGCGTGCGAGAAAGTCGAAGAGAACGAAGAGAATGTGGCGAAAGAATTCTTACGCGTTCGAATTGCGCGCCTGCGAGGCGACAAGCGAGAGCGCGGATAGGTTAGGATCCGCAGGATCGTACGAATCCGTTCGGGTAGGTTCGGCCGCCGTCGGCCCAGCTCGGTAGTTCGATTTTCGGGAGAATAGATCCTCGAAAAATTATTCTAGTTTCGTGCGTGACGAAGGTTACAGGTGAGGGAAATTAACCTCAATTTTTGATTTTTGCATACCGGTTCATCGGAGTCTGGAAAGAGTAGATTCTTTATTCAATTCTGTATTATAAATTAAAGATCATTTCGATTTAACTTTCTTTATCTGTTTTCGTAAAGATTATTCTTTTTTTTGTGGACACGCGAATCGAGCTTGCGAAGTCGTTCGGTCTCCGCGAAGAGACGATTTCTTTATCGTAAAACCTTGTAAAATATCGAATCCGATTGCGTATCGGAAGAAAAATCGTATCGAATAACTTATAGAATTCGGAATTCGTATCCGAGATTTTGTAAAAATCCTTTCTTAAGAGAGTCTTTGTTAACCGTGATTCGAGAGAGTTCGACCGGGTCGAAACCGTTAGCGAATTCGAACACGGGAGAAATTGTGATTCTTTGATTGCTTTGTTTTCTTTATGCTTTTTGTATGAGACTCCGACAAACCGAATTATTATAGAATAAATCTTGATTTTACTATATTTTATATATTGTGTCGTCTTTACTGTCTCGAGTAGAGTTTATCGAGCCCCTAACCCTTCTGGTTACGAACGCGAATCCTTCTTTGGTTAGAATCCTTTTTGTTATCTTATTTAGCGTTTCGTTAACAGCAGTTAGTATCGAGAACTAGCGTATTCCGCTTTCGAGAAATTATCTTCTATACCGTATCTTACTTTTTTGACATCGACAATCCGGGAGGAAACGATTCTCGGCAGGGCTTAACCCTTTCCCCCCGACTACCGAATCCGCGAGAGGAGAGATTGTCGTTGCAAAATTTGGCATCCCTTGTGGGGAGCTCGATAGAAAGACCGAGAATTCTCGAGACAAGAAAGAAACTTTTTGTTTGTATCGTCCATATATTTCTCATTGTATTCTCTGTTGATTTGGTGCTTGCTTGTTTTTTTTCTCCGCGTTGTCCGGGAGTGTTCGCGAGTGTTCGGGAGTGACCGCGAGTGACCGCGAAAATTTTTATAGAAAATAGAAAAATTTTGGGTACTTGAATTCGGAAAATGGACAAAGAGCGAGAGCCTAGAACGTTCGTTAGGCGTGAGTCATACCCGGGATCGTGGGCCTTCGACCTATCGGCAAGGGCATTGCGCGGCATATTGTCGACAATGAACGTAAACAATGCAGGCAACGAAGACGAGCTTCGCGACCGTTTGATGCGAATAAGCAGGCGGGTAGGCGGAGAGCGGGGAGTAACGTGGGGTGACGAAGATGAGGCTAACGCAGAATCCGAGAACGAATCCGTAGACAGCGGGAGGGAGGAATCGGGAAGGCCGTGTGTAGGGGAAGGAGCAGCGTTTTACGAATTTGATGAAATTACACGCGAATCCGAACCCGAAATACGAATAACGACTCGCGAAGCTGCGAGTGTAGTAACCACGACCGCGTTAGCGACATTCGCGACCACCGTAGGTACGTCGTCCACGTACACGACATTTACGACTCTCGAGGTAGTTCCGACGGTTAGGATAGAAGACACGGGGTTAAATCCGAATGTCGCGCCGTTTCAACCGACCACGGGCCCGCTAAGTTACGCTCACCCGATAGCACATTCGACTTTTAGATGGCCACCCGTTAGAAGCGATCCTAGCGTAGTAGAGGGGATAGCGAGCGCCGTAGCCCCGCCGGAGCCGATGAGTCGCGTGGCAGAGAACCCCCACCACCGAGTCGAATTCTCGGGCGAGTCCGCCGAGACTTCGGCTACCTTCGCGAGCGCGGAAGATAGGGTGGGGAGGCCGGTGACAGGCGAACCGAGCACGCGTGTAGGCACGAGAAATAACGATGAGGTTACGATTTCGAAATCTGAATTACTAGAAATGATATCTTCTACGATTGAAGCAAAATTATTATCGTTAGGACCCACGCAAGATAGAAACGTTAGTCGCCATGAAAGAGTAGAGGTTAGGACGGACGAAATCGGGAGAGCGGAGGATAGCCGACGCGAAGAACGTAATTATTCGAGAAATAATAGTTCGAGACAAACGAGATTTACGAGTCCGAGCCGCTTACGAGAAACAGCTGATCGACACGTCACGTATCCGACGTCACATTTTGAAAGCCGCCGTTCGAGTAAGGAGCTTTATGCGATACTCGGCCGGTGGAAATTAGAATTCGGTAAACCTAATGGACCGTCCGTCGAAGAATTTTTGGAAAGAATTGACGAGGAACGGGAGATAGTAGAAATTACGGATGAAGAAATGTTACGTGTCGTTCCGCTTTTACTTACCGGACCCGCGCGACAATGGTATCGTTTGCGTAAAAATCAGTGGTTGACGTGGCAGGATTTCGAGTTCGCGATAGTGAAGAAATTCGGCGCCGTCGATCGTCCCGAGCGCGCGTTAGATCAGGCTCGCGCGCGTACGCAAGGGCAAACGGAACGGGTGGAGGACTACCTTATTAATATCGAACGTTTGTTGAGTCGAGTTTATCCGCCGTTACCGTTGAAGGAACGAGTTCGAATGGCATACGTTAATTTACGACCGGAATTCCAACGGGACATTAAATTAACCGATGCAACCGATTTCGATACCTTAGCCGAGTTAGGAAGGGAGCGCGAATTCGTATGGGAACGAATGAAGAAATACCGACCGCCTCCTTCCGCCGACGATTCCGTATATCCCGAATTCGCGTGGGTACCGTCGAATACAAAGAATAAGACGGGAAAAATTAACGCTTTAGATGCGGTAGATGCGATAGGAACTGGTAGGCAGGCAAATTCAGCGCAAAATCCGAGCAATAGTAATCCGTCCAAGAAATCAAATTCAAATACGAAACCGCGAGTTTCGGCGTCGGGAGAGAGAGGAACGGGATTACGTTGCTGGAATTGCGGAGAATTTGGCCATCGCTATAACGAATGTCCGAAACCGCGAAAGAAATTTTGTTATCGTTGCGGGAAAAAGGACGTAGTGACGACCACGTGCTCGAGTTGTAGAAATAGGGAGACGAAACCGAAAGAAAAGCCGTCGACGTCGTGCTCGTGTTCGTGTGAGAAAAATAAAAGTAAAGATACAGTTCCGGAAAACGCGAAAGGGGAGTGAAGGTTCGGGCCAAGCCGACCTCCCCTCAGCGGGAAAAGGCCCGTCGTGCGTCGACGAGTAGCAATTCGCATCCGATCTCGACAGCGGAATGCGAAATTATCGAATCCGAACCGCGTAATAGTCGCATCTTCGTAAAAGTAAAAATTAACGGCGTTCCGCAGTATGCGCTTCTCGATACCGGTGCTTCGCGGTCGTTTCTTCGACGCGAAGGTAACGAAGCAATTTTCGAGGGAGAAACGCGGGTGGAACGGTCAAATTTGAAGACGGTGCATTACGCGGACGGGAGGGAAGAGACGGTAGAGGGGAAGATCACCGCCGTAGTCGAACTGGCCGGCGCGAGTAGGGACTTAGCCTTGCACGTCGTTCCGCGCTTATCGTCGAACTGCATCCTAGGGATGGATGTAGTTCGAGAATTTAAAATTATTATCGATGGCGAATCCGAGTCTTGGAAAACTGCTTTTTCGAATATTTCAATTCCGTTTCGTTCTTTTCCGGATCCGTCGAGTGGGGATACCTGCGACGGGATCGTTGATATTTCCGAATCCGAACGCGAGACAATTGAGAAGTTAATCGCGGAGGAGTTAGCGGGGGGAGGACCGTCGCGAGGGGTAACAGATTTAATTCGTCATAAAATCGATGTTCAAGGACACGCGGGAATAAAGCAACGTTATTATCCGGTCTCGCCGACAGTACAAGAGGCGATGTACGCGGAAGTTGATCGTATGCTCGCGGAAGATGTAATTGAACGTTCGAATAGTGAGTGGTCGAGCCCGATAGTAATGGTTAGGAAACCGAACGGAACTTATCGATTTTGTTGCGATTTTAGAAAAGTTAATGCAGTTTCGAAAAAGGACGCGTATCCGCTCCCGCACATGGAAGGGATTCTAAGTAAATTACGACGCGCTCGTTATATTTCGACACTCGATTTAAGTCAGGCTTTCCACCAGATACCGCTTGAAGAAAATAGTCGCGAAATAACTGCGTTTACAGTACCAGGTCGCGGATTATTTCAATTCAAAAGAATGCCGTACGGGTTGACGGGTGCGCCGGCGACATTTCAAAGATTGCTCGATCGATTGATCGGAGCCGAAATGGAACCGCACGCATTCGCTTACCTAGACGACATAATTATCGTTACCGAAACATTCGCAGAACATCTCGAATGGTTGAAACGCGTAATGCGAAAAATAAGGGAAGCCGGACTCGAAATAAATCGAGAAAAGTCCGAATTTTGCCGTAGCGAAGTACGATACTTAGGTTTTCGCGTCAATCAGCACGGTTTGCAAGTCGATCCAGAGAAGGTCGAACCCGTTTTAAATTTTCCGGAACCGCGAAACGTACGTCAATTACGACGCTTTCTAGGAATGGCCTCATGGTATCGCCGATTTATTGAAGCGTATTCGGAAAAAGTCGGACCTTTAAATTTATTATTGAAAAAAGACGTACGGTGGCAGTGGGAGACGGAACAACAAGTCGCATTCGATACCGTAAAACAAAGTTTAGCGACTGCTCCCGTATTATCTTGTCCGAATTTCGACCTTCAGTTCGTTTTGCAAACCGATGCGAGTCACTTCGGGATAGGAGCCGTTCTGACCCAAACCGAAGGCGATATCGAATACGTAATCGCATACGCGAGTAGAACTTTGACCGATGTAGAAACGAGATATTCCGTAACCGAGAAAGAAGGGTTGGCTGTCGTGTGGGCGATTAAAAAGTTCCGTCATTACCTTGAAGGTTCACACTTCACGGTAATTACCGATCACGCGAACTTACGATACTTGTATAATTTTCGCGACAAGACAGGCCGAATAAGCCGATGGGCCCTTGACTTACTCGATTACGATTTCGATATCGTCTACCGAAAAGGCGCGCTTCATAACGTTCCTGACGCGTTGTCGAGGATGTATGAAGAGGAACCCGAGGGAGAATTAACCGTATGCGGGGAAGTAGCCGAGGTAGAAGAAGCATCGTGGTACGATCGTCGCATAGAAGCCGTTAACCGATTTCCGAAACGATTTCCGGGGTGGAAGGTAGAGGACGAAAAATTATATTATCGTCGTCCGAATCCGTTGAAAAGTCGAGCGTTACCGGACTTAGAAGAGTGGAAGCTCGTAGTCCGCCCGGAAAAGCAGGAGGAGGTATTACGAGAATCGCATGACGAGCCGTCCGCCGGTCATTTAGGCGTCGAGAAGACGTATCAACGCGCGATAAAAGATTATTATTGGCCGGGAATGTATCACGATATTCAAGAATACGTTCGGAAATGCGTGAAATGCCAGACGTGCAAGTCTAGTCAGCTCGCGCCGAACGGGTTAATGGGGAAACGTATCGTAGATCAACCATGGGCGATGGTTTGCACCGATGTCATGGGACCGTTTCCCAAAAGTACCGCTGGATTCACGTATATTTTGATATTCCAAGACGTATTTACGCGATGGATAGAGTGTATGCCGCTCCGTAAAGCGAACGGAAAAAGCATTATCGATGCGTTTTTAAATCACGTCGTATACCGTTGGGGAACGCCAGAAATATTACTGACAGATAATGGGACCGAATTCGTGAATAAGACCGTTGACACCGTCTTAAACGATTGCCGAATAATTCATTCGACCGTTCCACCGTATCATCCTCAGGCGAATCCGACCGAACGCGTGAATAGAGTAATAAAAACGATGATTACCGCTTTTATCGAAAACGATCACCGCGAGTGGGACGTCCACTTAAACGAATTTGCATTCGCTTATAATACCGCCGTCCACTCTTCTCTTGGTGTTAGTCCTGCGTATTTGAATTTCGGCCGCGAGCCGAGACCGCCACGTTCACTTAGAAAAAGCGAGGAAGATGACCTCGAACTAACGGAGCCGGACGTAGACGGGTGGAAGGATCGCGTAGGGAGGTTGCACGAGTTGCAAGAAATTGTAGGCAAAAACTTAGAAAAAGCATATCGTACGCAATCGTCCCATTATAACGCTCGTAAAAGGGAAACCGAATTCAAGGTGGGAGATAACGTATGGAAACGTAATCGAGTCATGTCGTCAGCGGCTCAAAACGTAGCTTCAAAACTCGCACCGAAATTCGCAGGTCCGTTTACGATTTCGAACATATTATCGCCCGTCGTCGTTGAATTAGTGGACGCACGCGGGAAGGACGCAGGCAAGCACCATGTCAAAGATCTAAAATTAATACTAAATTAATTTAAAGAAACAAGACCCTATCTCTAATCTTTTCTTTTCTTTCTGTTTCTTTCTCTTTCTCTTTCCGCTCCTCGCCCCAAAACTTTTTTTCTCTTTTTTTTTATTCGGGGGAAGAACAGAGTAAGAGCGAATCTAGGGTAACAACGAACCCGAATACGATCACGTACCCGAATTCGAATACGAACCCGCAGCCGAACTGGAAGTACCAGAGAGAACCAAGAAAATGGTATTTATAACAGAGGTCGAGGAGAAGTGTCCCGGGGATTGCGGAGAGGCGGCACTGGAAGATAGATGCCTATCTTGCTACTGTGCGTGGCAGAGTCGCGCGAGGCGCGAGCTGCAGAAGGAAGTAGAGCAGCAGGAAAAAGAGGAGAAGGAAAAGAAGACGGAAGAAGAGAGCCGGGCCAAGCTAGTGAAACCGAACCCGAAGGGAGAAACAGGCTCCAAGAAAATGGGGCAGCAGGAAGAGGTCACCGCTGGACCCTCAAAACAAATAGTCGAGAAGACCCTGGAGAGGAAACAACCCAATTTCAACTTGGGACCGGGGATCTCGCCCCCACGAGTGGGCAATCGATTAAGACCGGGATGTTGGAATTGCGGGGCCATGGCGCACCCGTTCCGTTGGTGCCCTAAACCAGCGACAAAATTCTGCACGTCCTGCGGACAAGTAGGATTTCTATGGAGAGACTGCGGCGCGTGTAAAAAGCGGGTGCAAGGAGGCCAATTCCGGTCGCTCACGCAATAACGAACCCAGCAGCCGTACCGAAGGAGGAGACGAGACAACGAAGGAAGACGCCCCTCTGGAATTTTTTTTGGCTTCCCTCATTCACGATTTTCCGTTTCCGTTTTCTTTTATTCACTCCCTTCGTTCCAATAAGGGACCTTTTGGGTTGGGGAGAAAAACCTAATCATTATCGTTGATAGACAGAAATCAATCTGAGATTGAAAATGTAATTCTTTTTTTTTCTGCGTATACATTCTGTGAGTGAAAATGTAATTCTTTTTTTTTCTGCGTATACATTCTGTGAGTGAAAATGTAATTCTTTATTTTCCGCGTATATTTTCGTAACTGTAAGTACCAGACGTGAAGTAGCGATAAGAGGCAGCCGATTATAAACCTAAAATCACTTTTTTTTTTGGGTTGGGAACAACCGAGCAATGGGTAGGGATGAAAAATCCGATTTTTTTTTGTTTTGAGATAACGGACCAGGGATAGGAAAAGCGATCCATTCGTTGTCACAGAAAAAAATAAATAAAGAGCAAACTATGTTCTATGTAACGCTATCGTATTCGAGATCGACATTTGGGCTAATAAATAAGGACTAAGGAAACTAAGGAAAAAGAGTGGTATACCGTTCTCCTCACCCTTCCTCATTTACTTCGTACTTATTTTCTTTTTCTTTTCTTTTCATTTTCTTTTAGACCCTGCTTATTATAATTTTATAATCTTTATTTTTATTTTTGGTCTAAGTTTCGTTACAGCTCGACAAAGGCTTCGGAAGTTCGATCCGCTAACGTAGTATTGTCCGACTCCGATACCGCAGAATTGAAAGAAGTAAGTGCCGATTAAGGAGGGAGGGGTTGTGACGTGGTATCTTTGATACACGCCACAAAATCTCTCCTCTCTTTTTAATCGAGCCATAAGAATAATACACGCACGGAACCGGACAATTAGGGACCTGCGTCACCGATGAAAAGCGGGATCGAACGACTTCCGAGGCCTCGAAAAAGCGATTTCGAACCTCTTATTTATTATTTTCGATATATTTCATGCATTTCGACTACTCCGAGTGAACCGACGAGATAACGACGAAGAATCCGAGAAAAAGGGCCGAGCGACGAACTCCGACGTAAAAGACGCTACAGAGAACGAACTTCGCTTAACACGAAAGAATCGACACGACGTAGAGAAACAACGAAAGCTACGAGCAACGAATTCGTCAGTTAACTTCTGCACGAGCTGAGAAAACGTGAAATTACGAGAATCATCTTCTTCGAAGTCTTCGTAGTCAACGTGCAGAGGAGCAACGCAACGAATTCGGAAAAGCAGCGAAAAGCGTGCGAGAAAGTCGAAGAGAACGAAGAGAATGTGGCGAAAGAATTCTTACGCGTTCGAATTGCGCGCCTGCGAGGCGACAAGCGAGAGCGCGGATAGGTTAGGATCCGCAGGATCGTACGAATCCGTTCGGGTAGGTTCGGCCGCCGTCGGCCCAGCTCGGTAGTTCGATTTTCGGGAGAATAGATCCTCGAAAAATTATTCTAGTTTCGTGCGTGACGAAGGTTACAGGTGAGGGAAATTAACCTCAATTTTTGATTTTTGCATACCGGTTCATCGGAGTCTGGAAAGAGTAGATTCTTTATTCAATTCTGTATTATAAATTAAAGATCATTTCGATTTAACTTTCTTTATCTGTTTTCGTAAAGATTATTCTTTTTTTTGTGGACACGCGAATCGAGCTTGCGAAGTCGTTCGGTCTCCGCGAAGAGACGATTTCTTTATCGTAAAACCTTGTAAAATATCGAATCCGATTGCGTATCGGAAGAAAAATCGTATCGAATAACTTATAGAATTCGGAATTCGTATCCGAGATTTTGTAAAAATCCTTTCTTAAGAGAGTCTTTGTTAACCGTGATTCGAGAGAGTTCGACCGGGTCGAAACCGTTAGCGAATTCGAACACGGGAGAAATTGTGATTCTTTGATTGCTTTGTTTTCTTTATGCTTTTTGTATGAGACTCCGACAAACCGAATTATTATAGAATAAATCTTGATTTTACTATATTTTATATATTGTGTCGTCTTTACTGTCTCGAGTAGAGTTTATCGAGCCCCTAACCCTTCTGGTTACGAACGCGAATCCTTCTTTGGTTAGAATCCTTTTTGTTATCTTATTTAGCGTTTCGTTAACAGCAGTTAGTATCGAGAACTAGCGTATTCCGCTTTCGAGAAATTATCTTCTATACCGTATCTTACTTTTTTGACATCGACAATCCGGGAGGAAACGATTCTCGGCAGGGCTTAACCCTTTCCCCCCGACTACCGAATCCGCGAGAGGAGAGATTGTCGTTGCAATATATATATTGTTAAAGTATAGATGTTGTTTAAGTTTATAAAGATTTTTTCTTGTTAAATTATACCTAATGTGTATATTTTATAAACCTAGTCCTTTTCATGGCTGTGAGACTGAAATGTAAGCTTATCTATCTATCTATCCATCTATGTATGTACCTATTTATCTATTTATTTACCTATCTATCTATCTATCTATCTATGTATCTACCTATTTATCTATTTATTTACCTATCTATCTATCTATCTATCTATGTATCTACCTATTTATCTATTTATTTACCTATCTATCTATCTATCTATATATATAAAACATTTATATATATAGATAGATACCAATCGAAACAATACCTATGCTATTTTTCAATATATTTTTTAAACAAATGAGTTTTACGCAAAACTGTTTAGACCATTCAATTCGTTATTAAAAAACACTTATCACGTCAATTTACCCTATTTTAATATCTTCTATAGTTTCGAATATATTCTCCAAAATTTGTTTCGCACCAATTATTGTTATAATTATGCAATTTACTCAATGTTTTTACACAATGATGATTGTACTAGTTATTCTGATATGCTCCTAGTTATTCTGAGTGTAAAACGAGTTCATAATGCATAAAAAATAGCAAAGCCAAGCTCGCAAATTTCAATGTCCGGTTTTTTCTTATTTCGTTCCACTGTGCGCCAGGGCAATCAAAAGCGAGGTAGCAGTTGATCCAATTAGGCAACAAAAGCGTGGCAACGTTACAAGGTCTCCACAGATAAGTGTAAACAATCATTGTGTACATCCTAAAATCCCAGTAGGCTAAGACATAGTATAAGTGTATGTGTGAGCGGTGTGTATGAGAGAGAATGTACGCGTGGGAAAATCGAGAGCGACCGAAGGTAAATAAACACGAAAGCGATCAGCTGATCGAACGCGAACCGAGAGAAGAAAAGAGAAACGCATTCAATAAACTAAGTTAACGTGACATTCTGCGGAATTCAGTTCATTTGCATCCTTTTCCCACTGCCAGTCCCAAAAAGACCGAACGAGGAGAAAAAGGTAACGTCGAGTAGAAAAAGGTAAGAAAGGCGTTACGTTACAATTGGCGCCCAACGTGGGGCTGGCAGTTGAGGAAAAGGGAGAAACATAAAGAACCAGCTATAGGGCGGCTGGGGCCCCCCGAACGAAACAGCCTTGCTGTTTCGTATTAGGCACGACCGCGGTAATGATTCGCATAGGAAGTCGGCTCGCTGCGCTCGCCTGTCCCTTTTTAGTTGTCACTATTTTACATATTTTTGCAAAGTTTTAATTGTTTCCCTATTATAGCAGATTTTTTATGAATTTGTTAATGTTTAAAATGACCGCCATTTTGAAACCGGAAATTGAATCAATTCGAAATTGTTAGTGGATCTATGTTAGGAAGAACTGGATTTTTCGTATAAATTTCAGCTTTATCCGCTCAGCCGTTTAGGCGCTAGAGTTGATAAAAATATTTATTAGTTCGCCATTTTGTATTGTTTCGCTGAAAAATTTTGAAAAAAATCATGTTATTAGTTTTCACTATCTTACATATTTGTGCAAAGTTTTAATTGTTTTGCTCTTATAACAGAATTTTTATGAATTTTTTAATATTTAAAATGCCCGCCATTTTGAAACCGGAAGTCGGATCGAATCGAAATTGTTAGTGGATCCTCATCGGGTGTAACTGGATTTTTCGTGTAAATTTTACTCCGATCCGTTCAGCCGTTTAGACGCTAGAGTGGATACATACATACACACATACACACATACACACACACATACACACACACACACACACACACACACACATACATACGGACATTTAGATCTTGTTATGAAACATAAAGATCCAAAAGGGTTTTTGGATGTCTCGAATAGTTTCGGAGATAATCGTCCGTTACACTTTTTGCTCGATCGAGAGCATAAGGAACTCCCTGCGGTCGTGCCTAAAAAGCAAGGAGCCGCACATAAGAGCATGGCGGATAAAGGAACAGAAAACACAGTGGCCGATACGGGAGTGAGCAGCATGGAAACAAGTGACCATCTGGAATTCACTTTCTCCATACCACCCGCAGTGAGTACGAGAAGAAGCGTAACACTCGCGGAGGAGCTCGCACAAGCGGGCGCAGAAGATATGGTGAGACAACCACCCACACGTCCCGAGGAAATAATTATCGAAGAGACTGCGGAGGAAGGAGACGCCGGGAATCCGGGTTCGCCAGCAGTTTCCCTGGCCGAGGTCCTCGACGCCGTTAAAAAACTGGGATACCAGTGCGAGAGGATCAACCTGAAAATTGACAGGAAGGTAAAGGAGCTCGAGAAGAAAATCGAGCATAGATTCGACGAGTGGTCGGATGCAATGGCGAGAAACATCTCGCAAACTCTGGAGGGACACACCGAGACGACACGCATCGTCATCGGCCCGATAAAGCGAGCCATGGAAGAACTAAGCCAGCGAATGCAAGAGAACGAGAACATCGTCGACGAACTCGCCCGGAGTTTCCGCGAAATGAGAAACACGGTGGAGGATTTCCGAAGAGAAGTAGAAGGAGTACGACGAAGTGTCGAGGAAATCAGACAGCTGCGAGACGCACTGCCTCTCGGACCAACGCCCACACTCCCCAACCAGCAGACCCACATAAGGGAACTGGCAATGCGGAGAGCACCACCGACGTTCGACGGATCGGGGAGGGAACGACCACTCAAGTTCCTACGAGAACTTGAGCACTACTGCCAGGCCACGCGAATTCGCGATAGCGATTTCAAGTTCGTGGTAGAGCAGAGCCTCACCCGAACCGCGAGGGACTGGTGGAACGTGATAGAAAATCGCGTAAGCAAATTCGAAGAGTTTGCGCGCAAATTCACGGAGCGGTTCTGGAGCAAAGAGCAGCAGGTTCGTATACGAAGAAACCTAAACAACGGCTACTATGAGGAGAGGGCGAACACCACGAGAGTGGAGTACGCGTCGAGGCTGTGTGCGAGCGCCTACGACCTCTCCCCAAGATTGGGTGAAGACGAGATCGTGGAGGCACTCGCGGCACATTTCACGACAGAGGTCAGGGATGAAATCATCCTAAAAAGAGGAAACTACCGTGGAAGACTTGATACGCATCCTTGAACGCCACGACTTGAAACGGCCGGTGAATGCACGCCGAGGACCACTGGCACAAGCCGCTCCACGGCAATACGGAGCGACCCCGCCGTCCAGGACACCACCGGCGACGATGAATCACTCAACACCGTATCCCAACAGAGACGCGCAAAACAGTACGAGCGCGAGGAGAGAAGGAGAGAGAACATGGACAAGGCAACCCCAGGTAAACGCAGTGGCGATAGACGAAGCTCCGGCGAGAAGCACGAACGAGGCAGAGGCTACACCCACTACGGCATGGGGAAACGCCAGCGTGTCGCACCGCGTGTAAACCCCGCACACACACGCGAGAGTGTGACACAGAGAAATTACGAAGAAAAGAAAAGCGAAACAACAAAGAAAAAGAGTGTGCGGAAAAGAAATGAGGAGACACGGGTAAGCGTAGTCATGCGAGAAGAGAAGACCGAACCGCAGATGCATCGGGAAATAAACACTAAGGGGCAATGCCCGATCATAACAATAAATATCGAAAGAAGGGAAATACAAGCCCTCATCGATACGGGAAGCGAGGTAACATGTATTTCGGAAGCAAAATACGAGGAAAATAAAGGAAAGTGGGGAAAGTGCCCTATGCTGCCGACGAGAACGATGCGAGTAGTGGGAGCGACAGGCAGAAAATCTGCCGTAATAAGGAAACAACTCCTGGCGAAGACGAAATTGGGAAGGATGGAGACGGAAATAGCATTCTTAGTAGTGCCAAACTTGGTACGACCATGCATCCTGGGGATGGATAGTTTAATGCTACTCAGATGCCAAATAGAAATGGGAAAAGGTGTAGTGAGGTTTAAGGAGGGAGAAAGAGAAGAGGAGGTTCGGGTGGAAAGCGTCGAGGTGTCGAGAGGTGAGAAAAGGATAGAGGTCGTCGAAGAGTCCGGGGGGACGGAGGAGGAAGAGGAGGAGTTGGAGGAAAAGGCGAAAGAAGCGGAGATAGCAAGGAAGGTGGAAGAATGTGAAGGGCTCACTGAGGAGGAGAAAAGGGCATTCCAGGATCTATTATGGCAGTATCGAGAAGTGTTCAGCGACCAACCTGGGAGGATGTGGGTGTACGAACATAAGTTGGAAGTAAGCGACGAGACGGCGTACATACACCGATCCTACCCGATTCCGATGGCATATCGGGAGAGAGTAAATAAAGAAATAGAGAAAATGATGGAACAAGGGGTGATACAAAGGTCAAACAGCCCATACATTAACCCACTGGTAACAGTGATAAAAAAGGACGGCAGTATAAGGTTGTGCCTAGATGCACGACAACTCAATAAAATATTGCTACCGGACCACGAGTGTCCAGTACCTTTGGAAACGCTGTTCCAACAATGTGGGAAGGCGAAGGTTATGTCCAGCCTCGACATGGTCAGCAGCTTCTGGCAAGTCCCTTTGACACCGGAATCAAGGAAATACACAGCATTCCTACACAACGGACAGTGCTACGAGTTCCGAGTCACACCATTTGGGTTGAAAACAAGCAGCGCAAGCCTAATAAGGGGATTGGCACACGCCCTGCAAGGTCTGGGAGATAGGGTACTAAATTTCGTGGACGACCTTCTATGCGTGTCAGAAAACACACAAGAACATATGGAAAACCTCCGCAAGTTATTCGAAAGATTACGAGAAATGAATGTGACACTAAACCTAAAAAAAATCGAAGTTCTTCCGAAAAGAAGTCGACTTTCTGGGACACGTGATGACCACGGAAGGAATACGCCCACAAATCGAGAAAACGGAGGCGATAAGGAACTATCCACTGCCGAAAAATATCAAGCAACTCCGTGGATTCTTAGGGCTCATAAACTTCTATACTAAGTTCACGAGCAAGCACGCGCAGGAAGCCACGCCACTTTTAGAGATGCTCAAGAAAGGTCAAAAATGGGAGTGGACGGAGGAAAGAAAAAAGGCGTTTGAGAGAGTGAAAACACTCTTTCTGGAAACCGTAGTCTTAAGGCACCCCGATCCGAAAAAACCGTTCTATTTGCACACCGATGCAAGTGAATACGCGCTGGGAGCCGAACTCGCGCAGAAGGACGATGAAGGACGAATGGGAGTCGTAGCCTTCGCTAGTCGGACGCTGAAGGGAGCAGAAAGAAGGTATTTCACCACGGAAAAGGAACTCCTAGCAATCGTATGGGCGCTACAAAAGTTCCGATCATACCTCCTCGGTACAAAAGTAATTATAAAAACGGACCATAAAGGGTTAACGTTCCTCAAGACGTGCAGATTTACGAGCGCGCGACTAATGCGATGGGCGATCGGTATCCAGGAATATGACATGGAAATCGAGCACTGCCCAGGAAGGGAAAATAAAGTAGCGGACGCACTGAGTCGGATCCCACGGGGAGAAGGGGAGACGAGAGATGGAGAAATAATAATAGCGAGCATCCTGGCCGAGAAACCGTCAACGACATTGGCCGAATACCTAGAGGACATGGCGAATAAACAGAAAGAAGACGAGTATCTAAAAGATATAAGAACTGCCGTAGCAAAACTCCCGAACGAGCAAAACGAAAGATACAGCCTCTTTCAAAATCTACTATATAAGCAGTGCGGAAAGAACGTATGGAAGCTCATGATTCCGAAGGAATTAGAGGAAGCCCTCATAGAAGATTGTCACAAGGTGTACGGACATGTAGGGACATATAAATGTTACAAAATCATCTCTGAGAACCTTTACATACCAAAGCTACAAAAGAAAATCTCGAAAATAATTAAAACATGCGATACCTGCCAGAGAAGTAAGGTAGCAAATCAGGAGAGCTATGCAGCAATGCAGAATATCGTGATGGAAGGACCACACGAGCTGCTCTCGATAGATTTTTACGGTCCACTACCGACCACCAAGGGAGGTTACAAGCACATACTTGTAACGATAGACGCGTTTAGTAAATATGTCCCATTATATCCACTAAGGAAAGCGGACGCAGCAGCGACGATTAGAAGCATTTTTGGACATTATGTTCCAAACCATGGACGGCCGAAACGGATTCAGTTCGATCACGGAACACAGTTCACATCCAAAAAATGGCTGGAAAAATTAAAAAAGGAAGACATACAACCGGTGTTCTCGTCGATAAGACATCCACAGGGTAACATCGTGGAGCGAGTAAACCGCGAGTTAGGACGCTTCTTTCGTACATTCTTAGGCGATAAGCATGCGCAATGGATAGACTGGATACCGATAGTACAAAACTGCATAAATGAAGTGCATCATGAGACTACCGAACTGACACCAGTGGAACTTCACAAAGGAGAAAAGCCACAAAGGGCGTGGACGGCTTAGATACCGGGACACACGAGCAATAAGGAGCCACCGTGGGAAGAAAAATTAATGCTCGCGAGAGAAAGAATCCGGAGGAAAGGAAAAAAACGCGCAGAGCGATTTAATAAAACGCATAAATTAACAGATTTCAAGGTGGGAGACTGGGTCCTTGTAAAGGCGTGTAACGTCTCCGACCCGATAAACAAAAAGATCGCGAAATTTCTAGCGCTGTACGAAGGGCCATACGTCCTCGAAACTCAAATTGGAGCGGCAACGTTCGTTATAGGAGACCCGACGACAGGGAAGGAGCGGGGGAGATTTCATGCGAATAACATGAAGGTTTACCATCGCAAGGAAGATCTAAGGAAGAACGTTGACGACGAAAGGTTCACAAGTGGGAAAGAGACGATAACAACAACGAGTAAGATAGACAAGGAGAAGACGATCGAGAAACCTCCAACGGCCAAAATCCCGCGGGAAGAGATGACCGCCAAGCACCATAATAAAGTCAAAATCAGCCAAAAGGAGGGAGGAATCGAAACCGAAAATCCCACAGTTAGCTACGATTTGCGAAAGCGACAAGAGCAAACGAGAAGAAACAAAGTCTAAGTGCGGCAAAATGTCGGTGATAAAGTTTTTGGCAAACCAGCAGCGAGATGGGAGGGCGAAAGGGCCGTGGGTGCCGTTCAAGGTGGGAGCCATACCAAGGAGCATCCCGTTACGGCACGATAGGGCCAAATTTAGCAGAATCCAATCCGGGATGGTGATACGGGTGATCACCCCACGAAGGATCGCCGTGAGGACCGGAGGAGATCGTATCCTGTACGAAAGATTACAACCGGTACTAGAAAAGCACATCAAAAAACCAGGAAGCACGACACCCTTACCACAACTCCTGCGAAAACCAGGGACGCCGTGCCTCACCATATATCACGGACGGGTGGAGCGCGGGCAGGTGGAATGCGTCGGTGCCACAAGATGTTGCATCTTCCTCATCGATGTGTGCCAGGTAGTAAGGCGGAGCCATGCAGCGATTTACTTCCTACCACATCGGTTGACGGCACTAAGGGCACTCGCCCTGCTCATTGCGCTAAGAGATGTAGAGCCAATGAGCGGACGCAGGTGGACACAACGGGAGGTAAATTTCGTGGGAGAGAAGATCCTAGGGAAGAAAATCGTCATGGACCTTCGAACAACCGAGGGAGAGGAGGAAGACGAAATCCCGATCAGAGCAACCGTCGGAGTTCGCGAGGACGGGATACTCGTGAACGTCGGAAACGCACTAAACAGGCAGATCCGGCAGTGGAGGAGGGAGGAGGATGAATGGGAGGAAGACTCCGACACGGAACAATAAAATAGAAAAGTATAATAAATTTAATTTTATAAATAAAAATTAAAATTATTATGGGAGGACATTGTAACGTAACGCGAGAAATCAGTAAAAATACTTAAAATTAAAAAGGAATCGGATGGGAAATAGAAATAGGCAGGCGAGGAAATTAGATTAAGCGGACAATAGATCAGAAGTAACATAAGAAACGGGAGGCAGGCTAAATTTAGATTTCGGAAAGTCGTCAACAAGAAAGAAAGGGTAGAAGAAATGGAGACGGTTAGGAACGAGGAAGCCCGAGCGGTGACGACGCGGGCCGATGCTGATCGGCAAGTTCAGGGCCGAGCGAGGCCAGCGGCGCGCGACGAAAGGTGCGCACGGGGGGGACCCAATTAGGTAATAAATTTCAAATCTCTCGAGATGAGGTAAGGGTGGGAAAAGGACTTTATATAGCGAAGGAACGCATAGCTCGAGAGCGAGAATTTTCTCAAAGTTTCAAAGAGTTATAGTGTTGCGATAAATCTAAAATTTCGGAGTGCAAAGCAAGTGTTTGATTTAAAATCAGTTAAGAAGCGTGTGTCGGCGCTTGGGCAATCAAAAGCGAGGTAGCAGTTGATCCAATTAGGCAACAAAAGCGTGGCAACGTTACAAGGTCTCCACAGATAAGTGTAAACAATCATTGTGTACATCCTAAAATCCCAGTAGGCTAAGACATAGTATAAGTGTATGTGTGAGCGGTGTGTATGAGAGAGAGTGTGCGCGTGGGAAAATCGAGAGCGACCGAAGGTAAATAAACACGAAAGCGATCAGCTGATCGAACGCGAACCGAGAGAAGAAAAGAGAAACGCATTCAATAAACTAAGTTAACGTGACATTTTGCGGAATTCAGTTCATTTGCATCCTTTTCCCACTGCCAGTCCCAAAAAGACCGAACAAGGAGAAAAAGGTAACGTCGAGTAGAAAAAGGTAAGAAAGGCGTTACGTTACAATGGACTATTTGTTATACTCATCACATATACAGGGTGTCCCGTTTCAACACTCCAAGCGGGAAACGGCAGATAGAATGGACCAATCTAAACAGAAATATCGAAAAATATTTAGATAAATTCGGTCTAGTTAACGAGTTATTAATTAACAACGATCGGCCATTCACGGAGAGCCAGAAGCTATCGACGGCTTGGGACGTCCCCTTCAATCTCGGTAGTATGTAAGGGAGGAAGCAATGGGAGGAGTAATCAACAAAAAATAGTAACGCGCCGCGGCACGTAATGCCGTCTATCACTGTTTACTGTGAGTACCTCTCTTTCTTTTTCTTACCCAAGAGCATCATATCATTTATTTCATGCGTGCGAGGGAGAAATAGTGTAAGAAAGAGAGAAAGAGAGTCAGCGTGAGCCTCCTGCGTGCGGAGGTGTCGTACGGCGAGAAAGAAAGAGAGAGAAAAAGCTACTCACTGTAAACAGTGACGGGCAGATCGACGCGCGCTACAGCTCTTTCTCTCTCTTTCTTTCTCGCCGTGCGACACCTCCGTACGTAAGAGGCTCGCGCACTGACCTTCGCTCTCTCTTTCTCTATTTCTTTCTCCCCGACTCTCTTTCTACGACACTACCTTACGCTGAATGCTCGCGCTGACTCTCTTTCTCTCTTTCTTACACTATTTCTCCCTCGCACGCATGAAATAAATGATATGATGCTCTTGGGTAAGAAAAAGAAAGAGAGGTACTCACAGTAAACAGTGATAGACGGCATTACGTGCCGCGGCGCGTTACTATTTTTTGTTGATTACTCCTCCCATTGCTTCCTCCGTTACATACTACCGAGATTGAAGAGGACGTCCCAAGCCGTCGATAGCTTCTGGCTCTCCGTGAATGGCCGATCGTTGTTAATTAATAACTCGTTAACTAGACCGAATTTATCTAAATATTTTTCGATATTTCTGTTTAGATTGGTCCATTCTATCTGCCGTTTCCCGCTTGGAGTGTTGAAGCGGGACACCCTGTATAAGCTATAAACTTCGTTTACCGGACCTCATTAAATGGTCATTTTCGCAAACAACGCATCCATGTTGTAACGTAACAAGCAAAGACACAAGTAAATTAATAAAAATAAAGTAAAGTAAAGTAGAAATAGGAACCTCAGAGACATAGAGAACGCGAGAGGAGCGAAATTTCCCATATAGTTCCGCGGAAAGAAAGAAAAAAAAAAAAAAAAAAACGGCCGAAATCTAAAAATAGACAGGAAAAAGAACAAAGGGACACACCTAAGCGAAAGTAGGTCGCGATAGCCTAGGAAACGGGAGGCGAGATGAGGCAAGGGGAGAGGCGCGGAGGATAGGAATTCACATGAAAACGATTAGCAAGTTCAAGGCTAACATCGGGGCCAAACGCGGTTAGCAACGCGCGCCGCTGGACAAATAGAGGGGACCCAATTAAAATAATCAAAATCAGATCATGGAGGTAGGGATAGCACGTATATAAGACCGGTAGCGGAAGGATCTAGATCGAGAGTTTCTCATGTTTTTCTAAAGATTAAATTCGAGTCGAGAGTGATTAGTTCGGAGGCAGACAGAAGTGCGAGAATTTCATCGGTTTCCGAGAAACGGAGGTTTTTCTACAACACGAGTGAGTCAGCACGGCGCAAGGCAGCCTAGACCAAAGGTGTGAGTAGAAAAGAGATAGATGGCCAGGCAACGAACACATCAAATCGGTAAGAGAAAGAAAGATAACGTTACAGCGTCTTCCCGGGATACGTGTTTACATTTCTTTCCGATACCTGACTTCCCAGTAGGTTAAGCATTAGACTAAGCGTATGTGTGAGCGTGTGCATGAGTGTGAGCGCGGATAGGAGTGTGTGTGTGTGTGTGCGACATACAAGCGCGACAACAAAAGCGATCAGCTGGGCGAGTGCGTTGACCTCGCGGCAATTTGGCGTGCCATACATCGAAGATTAAATAAAGAACTTAAAGAGATTTCGTGCACCCATTATTTCAAGCTTTCCTCTCAATTTCCTACTGCCAGTCCTGAAAAGGAAAGAACTCGACGAGGAGGTAACAGGAAGCCGAGGTGACTAAAGGCTGAACGTTACAATGTATACACAACACATATAATAACCATATGCACGGTAGTAGAGGACAAATTGTCAATAATGCAAATTGTCTTCAATCTAAGTGAGGGGGTGTTACGCGTACAGCCCCTTACTTAACCTTTAGCTGTAAGTAGGTATAGACTTTCCCTTTTCCCAAAACTGCAATAAACCACGCTTTCTCTTTTCCAATATCACCTAACTGTCCCTTACGTCACCGGAGCCCTTCCTGCCATAAAACTTTCCAAACGCTTTTCCGACATCCTCACCTGCCTAAACGAGCCCTTTCCCTTCCCTCTTCCGACTCCTTCTGGCCTCCTCCTGATTGGACAATCCATACTCCAAAATATGTATATAAACCCGGCACATTGCGAAAACCATCAGTCTGAATTGTAACATCTTAACGTAACTCTGCCAGAATAAACGCTCATCTTCACGTAAAGGCGATCCTTAAATAATTCCTCAAGCGATACCCCAACTCGTACCTCCGATCTCGAGAGATCGGAACGAAACGGGCATCACAGTTAGAATATTCCTGAATCGATAAGGTAATAAAATTCGTTAGTCGTGGTATATAAAATAATAGAAATAGGACGAGCATACGCCTATGAAATCCGAACGATTTCCAAAGAAAGCGATAACCGTTACGTGTGGTATGCTCACTCTTCGATGCTTGGGTTTACGCTTTTTCTGCATAGGCTTTTCGATTACGCGTGCGACTTCGCTTAACCGAAAGGCGCAGCTCCTACGCGTGATCTTATATTTTTCCTTAGAAGCACGAATAAAACTTACATTTCAAGTCTATAAGATGGAGATTCATTAAACTAAAATTGTACGGAGCCGACAATATAACATTTCGTATACTTGAGGGGAGATATTCTTTCCTCTTCCTTTCTTATTTCACGCGTGAACACGTGTCGAGGAACATAGACAGCCGGCGCGTATATACAGAATATTTGTTGGTACTATCTTCGACGAATAATTATTTTCGTAACCTTTATAAGGATGTGGTAAATACAAATTAAACGAATATGTAAATTCGCAAATAAATTTCTTACCATCGCGTAGTTATACAATATTAAACTTTAATTAATATCGCAGGCACTTGACCTTTATTACAATAAAAGGTATAGTTTTCGGTAAGTAAGGAATCTCAATGATGCGTTGCTCAAGACGGCTAGCACGCTACTGCCCGTACGCCGGCCACGTGCTTTCGGTCCCTTATCGCCTTGTGACGTCGGGCCCTTGTTCCTTTCTTACGAGCGTCCTTTATTCCCTTAGCGCGTCATGACGTCACGATCACGACGGGTTTTTCCTATACGGCCGCGCGTGGCAACGCTCTTAGCGCGCGTCACAGCGCATTTTCTCACAAATACTATTATCGGTAGTTACGAATAATAAATGAGAAATTTATTAAGGTCTTCTCGTGTACAATATTAAACCTAGAGAGAGGTAAAAATAGTCGCTTTATGCTGAATATTAGATCTTTCGTTGGTAATTAGGCGGCTACACGTGCTTTTTCACGCGTGCCTCGCCTTTCTCTTTCTTTTCGCCGGTTCGCCTCACGCGCGTCTTTGTTGACGGCGGGCGTGTAGCGGTCATCGGGGCTTCGCTTTGTCTCGCGTAGCCTCTCCGACGAAGACAGCACTACTCCTCGGCGTAATTTTCCATAGAAAGCCATTTCTTACGACCGACTATTACAATTTAATATGCGAGATGGATAATTACTCGGCTCAACCACGTTCTTACGGGGAGCTTTCCTCTGATTCTCTTTTTCTAGTACAAGAATAGCAATACTTTTCTTTAGATAGCGAGCGAGTTCGATTGAGGCGTAAATGCGAGTTTTTTTTTTATGCGCATTCCAGTCCGAGTGCGACGCGACAAGACAGCCGATTACGAGGAGGAGTGTTTCTTTATGGACGGCGATTTCAATTTCCACGCAACAACCATACTCGGAGGAATTAGCGACATCCGATGGATCGGTCGGGAATACCTTTCGTCTCGTTAGATTAAGTTGGTAAAAAGTTTAAGGTGGGTGCGAAAGGTACCCTCGCCGATCCACGGCGTATACAAAATAGCTTTTCGAGACTTACATAATCGCTACCTCCTTTCCCGTTCCGGTCCGTCCCGGGCCTCTCGCTTCTCTCCTCTCCTGGCTCTCTCTAGCTCTCCTCTCTCACTGCACACTCGAAATTACTTTTCTGCCACCGCTCGCACTAGACTTTCTCCGTAGACTCCCTACCGTAGACTACTCGCTTCCGGCTTCCTTCCGGATCACGTGGTCCTTCTCCCCTCCCGAGCTCCTTTCCGCGGTGTCGCCAGATCTTCGGGGCTTTGTCCAGCGATTTTTCCCCGCTGATTGGTCCGAGTGCCGGCTCCACGCGTTGCCACGCGCTCGTCCTACGCGGCACGAGACGCGCGTGATTTGAGCCGGGGTGCTCTCATCCTGAGGCACGCCACGACCCTGACACACGGCTAATCCCCGGTGGAGGGCTCGGGTGCAACCCTGGTTGGCGGGCCACCTCGGCCAGCACCTCCACTCGGCGGACGCCCCCAAGGTCGCCATTCGGACACCGCTGGACCCCTTTTTCGGCCGTCTGAGCTCCGCGGACTCGGAGGTTTGAAGTGGCCCACGCGATCCACCGGTCCTCGCCCCGGCGTACGCGGGTTGCCTGTCTCCAGGCGCGCTAGCGCCTTTGTAACGGGCGTTCCAAAAACGCCACGTTACAACCTAAAATACCATCTTCATCTATTGGAAAAGTATTTGGAACGATATGAAAAATGTGTTTCCTGGTATTAATAAAAATCGTAATTTCTGCCAATGACTTAATTGTTTCCGATGTTATGCCCTTCAATTCTACTATTTTCTTTGGGTTGACTATCGCGGTGGGTAATACAGCTTTAAGTTTTATAAGATTGACTTTAGCTCCGGAATCTATTAATAATTTTGCTTTTCCGTTTTCAAATTGTTCCGATTTTATTACGACTACTGGTATATCCGTTTGGTTTAATTTATTATGAGCGCTTCCTAATATGGTGTGTTCTCTAACGCGCTCGCATGGAAAACATCGTCGAAGTTTAAATTATCGGAAGCATTCCCTGCCGTTTAAACAATTCGGACTTGCTGGTTTGATTTCTTTGCTCGACATTCCTGAGTTATGTGTCCGCGTATATTACAATTTTCGTAAAATTTTTTGTTTCTCGTTTCTAAGGCTCTACATTCGTCAGTTACGTGTCCAGTACGATCGCAAAATTTACATGTTTTTTCGCGTATGGGCGGGTTTGATTTGTCATACGTTGTATTTCCATATGTTGTTTGTATATTACGACATTCACTATGCTCGTGTCCCCTGATTTTACATTTAACGCAAAATTTTCTATTTCTGTTAAGTGACCAACATTCCCCAGACGTATGACCTATACGCTTGCAGTATTCGCAAAATGCTCTCGAAGGTGTTATGCTATTTATGTTATTTCTTTCTTGTCTGTGTGTGTGAGAAGTGTTTCCGTTATATTGTTGTTGAGACCTATTGTGTGACGTATTAATATGTTGCTCTACTCTATTGAACGTGTATGGAGGTGTTAAATCATCTACTTGTTGGTTTCTTTTATATGGACAATCGTGGTAATTATTTTTTTTCTTTTTTTTTTTTTCTTTACGTGGGGAAAACCTTCGTAGGCACCCCGATCCCCCGTTTCCGGAAGGATCGGAGTAGTGTCAGATTCTTACTGACTAAAACCCCTACGGTGGCCATCCTTCCGTGTATCGGGGAGGGCTCCGGGAACCTATTTAAATACTACCGGTGCCCTCCCCACACACTTCTGGGGGGAGTCGAACCTCCCTCTACTCGGGGGGAGATATCTCCCCCATCATACCTAATTCAGGCGGGCAGCCTGGCCACAGAGCTGCCCGCGAACCTCTTGGGGACCCTTTGGTCTTGGGGGAGGTGGATGGCGTTGCCTCGTGCATGTGACAAGGAGCCATCCACCCCCCCCCCCCCAATTCTTCCTACGGTAAGAGGTATGGGCGCTAATCACGCCCACACCTCTCCCGTTCCTTCTCCATGGTCTCCTTCTGCAGCATCACATGCTCGCAGAAGGAGACCATGGCTTCCCATGCCCTCCCGCTACCGACCATTGTTGCCACAACAGTCGGCAGCCAGAGGTCCTGCCCGATGACGCCGCGGAGAACACGGCGCTCCTCCTCCCAAGCAGCACACTCCTCTAGAGTGTGCTGCGCCGTGTCCACCGCGGCGTCACAATGATGACACTTGGTGGTTGGCACCTTCCCTATTCGACACAGGTACTTCCCGAAGCAACCATGCCCGGAAAGTACCTGCGTCAGACGGTAGGTAAGTCCGCCATGCCTCCTCGTATACCATGTGTCGAGGCATGGCCGGATCGCGCTAACAGTGCGATGGCCGGCGCTTGGGGAATCCAGAAGAATACCCCATTGCCGGACCATCGCCTGAAAGGCTCGGCGCCTCGAGGCTTCCAACTCTGTGCCTGTCAGGGGAATCCCCCTCTGGCGGAGGTCTTTCCTCGCGATACATAATCGCATATGCCTCCGCCAGAAGGTCTACTAGAGGAATCCCCGAGCAATCGTGGTAACTATGTCCTGACTTTCCACAACATGGACAATTATCATCAAAATTAATACATTTATTCATTGAGAATCTCGCGCGTCTATTTTTTATATGTTCCCATGTTGTCTCGGCGTTTTCTATTGCTTCCCTTAAAGATTGTGGGTTTGTATATCCTACTTTATTTTCTAATTCCGTGTTTGCTAATCCGCCCACAAAACTATTAAGAGCGGATTCCTCTAAACCTTTTATCATGCCTTTCGCTATATCCGGTGTGTTGGTTTTGCGTATTGCTTCCTTCGCTTGGTTTACTATTTTTTCGATTCGTTGCCCGAATTGCAGCGGACTTTCATATAATTCTTGTTTTATAAAAGCTAATTCCGTTTGCCATTTTGACTTGTGCCGCGGTACAAATGTTCGTTTAATTTCGTGTATTATACTATTAAAATTTACATCAATGTATCCTAGACATATATCTGTATCACCACGAATTTTTGATCGAATAACGCAACTCAGAAACGGAACATCTTCTCGATCAACTAAATCGCGAGCATGTTAGCATGCACGAATAAATGATGTGGCGGGTACACTTGATCCATCGAATATCATTATATATTCCACTGCATCCTTTACTGAATAATATTGCTTTGTTTTTCATGAGTGAGCTAACGTGTCTTTTAATTAGGCACGACCGCAGGGAGTTCCTTATGCGATCGATCGAGCAAAAAGTGTAACGGACGATTATCTCCGAAACTATTCGAGATATCCAAAAACCCTTTTGAATCTTTATGTTTCATAACAGGATCTAAATGTCCGTATGTGTGTGTGTGTGTGTATCCACTCTAGCGTCTAAATGGCTGAACGAATCGAAGTAAAATTTACACGAAAAATCCAGTTACACCCGACGAGGATCCACTAACAATTTCGATTCGATCCGACTTCCGGTTTCAAAATGGCGGGCATTTTAAAAATTAATTAATTCATAAAAAATCTGTTATAAGGGAAAAACAATTAAAATTTTGCACAAATATGTAAAATAGTGATAACTAATAACGTAAATTTTTTCAAAATTTTTCAGGGAAGCAATACAACATGACGAACGAAAACACATTTTTTTTTTTTGAGCAGAAACGAGTTTTAATGTAATCGGTATTTTAAAAAAAATTATCCCGACGGCCAGATAGCGATAGTCACACGGCCGCATTCAGCTATCCTGTACTCTCATAAGAAAAGGGATAGGCGAGCGCAGCGAGCCGACTTCCTGTGCGAATTATTACCGCGGTCGTGTCTAATACGAAACAGCAAGGCTGTGTCATTCGGGGGCCCCAGCCCCCCTATAGCTGGTTTTAAGTTACAGACTAATTTTTGTGCTCAATCGTCTGGTGTCGTCACCATTTTGACTATTTAAATTTCTGCAGTTACAATATATATACATATATATATATATATATTGATACGGTATAGCTGAGGCGATGATCAAATACAATAAATAACCAGTGGGGTTGTTTTTTCTCGCTCGCTACGCTCGCTCGCGAGTGGGATGCCCGTGGTTAGTAGTGGGTATTGTTTGGTGTTGCTTAGTTGCGGAATCGCTTTTTTTCATATTTGATACCGATAGGTATCACATTAAGAACTTCCCGATTACATAAGTGGTCATTTGTTCATTCGCATCGCCTGCTCGCAAATTCTTATCTTCCCGTAAAGATTGCGATGTGACTCACTCGCTATTTGAAATATAATGACCAATGGTTATCACATTTAAAAGAAAATTAAAATGTAATACTTTAATCGAAAAGTATTATATATTTATCTCAGAATATGTAACACTAAGTTAGATAACCATTTTCGGGAAACATCAATAATTTTCTACACGACAACATGTTTGATATATGATTTCGCATTTTATGGACATTATAATGTATTTCATTACTCGGATTTTTATTAAAACATAATAATGTTGCAAAATATATTGCAAACGAACCACAATCAATGCCATTAGTCTGTCTCTGTACTTTGTGGAATATGTAGGTCTTACGGAATCTGTAAAGAGCATTTAAAAAATCTTGTTGATCATCTTCCAAACAATTTATATATAAACTATCGTAAATGTGAATATTACCCTGACCATCGGATTTAGTTAGCCGCGTGGTACGCAGCCCGTGGTCGCCGCCGCGAATACATAAAAAACCAGCTATAGGGCGGCTGGGGCCCCCCAACGAAACAGCCTTGCTTTTTCGTGCTAGGCACGACCACGGTAATGATTCGCACAGGAAGTCGGCTCGCTGCGCTCGCCTATCCCTTTTTAGTTGTCACTATTTTACATACTTTTGCAAAATTTGAATTGTTTCCCTATTATAGCAGCTTTTTTATGAATTTTTTGATGTTTAAAATGACCGCCATTTTGAAACCGGAAATTGAATCAATTCGAAATTGTTAGTGGATCTATGTTAGGAAGAATTGGATTTTTCGTATAAATATCAGCTTTATCCGTTCAGCCGTTTAGGCGCTAGAGTCGATAAGAATATTTATTAGTCCGCCATTTTGTACCGTTCTGCTGAACAATTTTGAAAAAATTCATGTTATTAGTTGTCATCATTTTACATATTTCTGCAAAATTTCAATTATTTTGCTCTTATAACAGATTTTTTATGAATTTTTTAATATTTTAAATGCCCGGCATTTTGAAACCAGAAGTCGGATCGAATCGAAATTGTTAGTGGATCCTCGTCGGGTGTAACTGGATTTTCCGTGTAAATTTTACTTCGATTCGTTCAGCCGTTTAGACGCTAGAGTGGATACACACACACACACACACACACACACACACACACACACACACATACATTTAGATCTTGTTATGAAACATAAAGATCCAAAAGGGTTTTTGGATATCTCGAATAGTTTCGGAGATAATCGTCCGTTACACTTTTTGCTCGATCGAGAGCATAAGGAACTCCCTGCGGTCGTGCCTAAAAAACCCATTATAAAAAAAAATTATTATTATTTCAATTAAATGTAATGTATTATTAATAAAAAAATCATTTACTTAAAATACTATTACTACTATTTCTATTACTTCTTAGAAAAAAAATTTTTAACAAAATAAAAACCGACTTTAAAAATAGTAAAGATGCAAAATAGGAAACGTAATAAAAATAATTTGGAATTATGTGAATTTTGAAACAATATGTTAATAAATAACCGATAGAAGTAAAAAATAGCAAAAGCAAATTTCCGTTCTTGAAGTGTAATTTACAGTTAAACGATCAATACTAGAGGAAAGTAGGGTACTGTGGACCACTGCAGATAATATGGACCACTGCAATATTTTAATAACGAATAACACTATCTCTTTGGAAATACTGCGCACTAGAAGTAAACCATGACAACATAAAACAATGACATTTGTCACGCCGTTTTCATGGTGATTGTGCGGATGATAGAATAATTAGTGAAATTGATTTTAGCAAAAGTGTTTCAGTCAGTCTACAATTCAGTTATATCTGACTTATT
Organism: Ancistrocerus nigricornis; assembly: GCA_916049575.1. Classification (NCBI taxonomy): domain Eukaryota; kingdom Metazoa; phylum Arthropoda; class Insecta; order Hymenoptera; family Vespidae; genus Ancistrocerus; species Ancistrocerus nigricornis. The sequence continues at coordinate 14,746,461 of OU696667.1, read as the reverse complement.
ATTCATTAAATTTTTTTCATTTAATTCATTCAATTACATTTTTTTTTGTAATCGCGTATAACTATTACTATACATACCTACTTTATGTGTTTCCATTGATTTTCTAATTCTTTTATTTTTTATATGACTTATTTGAAAAGTCAGTTATTCATAGATATGCTAGCAATTTAGACCACTCAAAATTATATGTATTTTCTAGGTTTGACTACAAGAACTTTTTGATGCACTTAATAAGAGAAAAAAGTGTAACGAACGATTGTTTCCGAAGTTATTTGAAATATCGATGCCCTTTTTGTATGTCTTTTTTTATAACGAAATCTGTGTGAATGAAATGAAACGAAATGAACGAATGAAAATGTATGTGTGTGTATAATTTTTGTACAAATGAAAGTTTTTTGTTCATAAAAATGGTTTGTTTTGCAATTACAATCTTTCCAATCAACATCTAAAGTATAGTTATCAATTAAAAAAAGTGGTCCAAATTACCTGCCCCTTATCGAAATCACATTTTATACTTATATATTATTATTTATTTTTTTATTTTTTCTTTCGTTTTTTTTTTTATTTTTATTTATTTTTTATTTATTTATTTTTTATTTATTTATTTATATGGGTAAATCCTATATTAATTATAATTATATCATATATTAATAACGTTTAGCGAATCGCTCCCAAAATTCTATCCTTTCGCCTGTTTAGGTAGGGGGTTATGTGCTCATCCATCCTTAAGTCATAGATGAAGCGGACACACGCATTTAGTGCCCGCTGTAATTTGGTATTCAGTGTTCCCGATAGGTCAGAGTAGAGTGCGGAGTGGGGGAATATTAGCGAGGTGACGAGCTGCCTTCTTAGTGGAACAGTTAGTAGCTCCTTAGATGTTTTAAGCTGGTGTAAGCATCTGAACACGCGGTTTGAGACCAGCGAAATTTGAGAATTCCACAAGAGAGTCCTGTTAAAGGTAATGCCAAGATCTCTGAAGGAATCAACATAAGGAATCACGCGTTGAGATACCATAATTTTTGGCATTGAGGCATAGTCTAATCGACGGGTAAATTGCGGACTCCCTATGACAGATGCGATGGTCTTACTGAGATTTAGTTGTAGCATGTTATCGACTGCCCATTTCTCTATGGCAGCAACATCGTCAGACACTTTTCGAATAGCATCAGCTATCTCATCGAGCTTGCAGTGGTAGTAGATTTTGAAGTCGTCAGCATATAGCATATATAGGCAGTAGCGAATGACCCGCGGTAGATCATTGATGAAAATGATAAATAGGAGTGGTCCGAGCACCGATCCTTGAGGGACCCCTTTTTCCACGGTCCGCCAGGATGACTGAGTTCCATTTGGTCCACGCACCGCTTGCTGACGGCAGAAGAGGTACGAGTGGAACCAACGAATTGCGGATCGGGAAATGCGGAATTGACTGAGTTTTGCTAGCAGAAGCCGATGATTAACCATGTCGAACGCTTTAGAGAAATCGAATAGTACTATTATGGTTAATTTCCGCTCGTCGATACCGCGTCTAATGTCGTCGGTAACCTTCAGAAGAGCTGATTGAGTACTATGGGATTTTCTAAAGCCGGATTGAAAAGGGTCTATCTGACCAGTCCTAGTTAAGAAATCAGTTAACTGATCATGCACGATTTTCTCAAGTAATTTTGATAGACAACAAAGAGTGGTTATTGGCCTGAAGTCACTGGCTGATGTAGGGAGCCGCTTTTTGGGGAGAGGTGTGACCAGCGAATGTTTCCATATGGACGGAAAGATAGAGTTGGTTAGAGAGGAGTTGAAGATCTCCAGAATAATTGGTAGAATAGCGGAGAGACTCATGCGAATGAAGTCAAGTGATATACCGTCTGCACCTGCTGAAATTTTCCGGATGGAAGCTAACTTTCGGATGACCATTTCAGGACTGACGTCAAGGAAATAAAAGTCGTTGCAGTCAAAGGTGTGAGGAGTGGAAGGTAAGAAGGACAAGGAAGACAATGGAGACAGTGGTGATGCTATGACAGACAATCCTGCTGACAGGAATTCACGATTTAGGTCATCGAGAGAGATAGAGGCACTTGTTGTACCATGACGAGATCTTGACAGGCCAAGGCGCCGGAATTCACGCCATATGTCACGTGGGTGCTGCAGACGATGGAATAAAACAGCATAGTAATTCTTTTTGGCAGAACGTATGAGGCTCTGAGTATGATTTCTTGCTCTTTTGTATTCGGCATAGTGATGATGCAGTCGAGTACGCTTAAAGATTTTGAACAGGTTGTCCCTCGTGGCCATTTCACGGCGAATCGTATGATTCAGCCAGGATGCAGAAGGTCGTCTGATGACGATGGTGCGCAGCGGTGCATGAGCATCGACCACGTTTAAGATCATGTCGTTAAGGGTCACAACATTATCATCGATATGAAGAGATCGATTGAAGGTAGTACTGGCACGTATGAGATCGTCAGTAAATCTAGCATGGTCCACTCCACTAATATTACGACAAGATATGATCGTAGGAGGAGGGGGAGGGACAAGTAGCTCATAAGTAATGTATATAAGTTGGTGCCCGGAAAGAAAGGGGGCTCCTGACTGGCCATAAGAGTGCACCTTCATGATCTGGTCAACCGCGAAGAGGTCAAGCCACGTGGCCGATGTGGCCGTGTGGTGGGTGCTGTTGAAAGGTACCAATTCCAAATTATGGCTAAAGAAGAAGTCTTTGAGGTGGAGAGAGTTGTAGCAGGATGCATTTAGATCGGCATTGAAGTCACCAGTTATAATAACATGCTTATAAGTCGGCATATAGCGCAGTACAGCATCCTCGAAATCAGCCATAAAGCCAGATTTAGGCAGACGATAGACTACGGCAAGCAATAGTGGGTGTGTGTTTTTTAGAGCGACCTCGACAATAAGAAATTCAGGCCTTGCGCTATAAATGTCAGACGAGGAGCACAGTATTCTAGCCGAGAGACTACTATGGATGAAGATGCCGACTCCACCTCCTCTTACACCGCCTCTGTCACATCTGACTAGGTTATAGTTTCGGAGCGATACAGCCTCATCAGATATCCTATCATGCAGCCAGGTTTCGGAAATAGCTATTATGTGATAAAAATGTGTGGTGAAATGATCACGAAATTCATCTATGTGCGCTTGCAGTGATTGCGCGTTGAAATGACATACGCTGAGATATCGCATCGAAGAAGGTGCCGCGCCGCCATTTGCGGGGGTGAAATTGGAGGCGCGGAGAGGACTTCAAGAAGAAGAGGTCGTAGGAACTTGAATCGTCGACCGAGTGGTGACTGCAGCCGGTGCTAGCTGTTTCAAGTCCTCAGCAGTACGTATAATAATTGGCACTGAGTCATCATTTTTCTTGACGCGGATAATCGAATCACGACACCAGACGTATTTGAAGCCAAGCTTCTTGGCTTCAGCTTTGGTATCAACAACTAGCCGTCGTGTCTCAGGCAATAGATATTCATTGAGATAAACACGCGTGCGTGATAGAGCTGTGGCTATGTCGGATGCCCAGAGTATTCGTCTGGCTCTGAATGCCGATAGAATCCTACCGCGTAGGCTCGAACAAGTTAGCCGAAGAAATATCATACGGGGCCTGTCTGTGTCATGCGTGCTCCTCATGCGAGAAATATCAACAATGTCCTGGTGTGTTAGAGGGACACCGAGGTTGGTGGATGTCGCAACGAAGACAGCACGGAGGTCTTCATTTGCCAATTCTGGTATACCTGAGACAACAAGTTCGCTATTTGAACCAGATCTTTCCAAGCGCACCAAACGAGAGGAGAGAGATGATAGATCCTCAGTCAGTTTCGCCATTTTCGCATCGCAGGTATTGAGGGTCGCTTCTGCCATAGTTTCAAGTGTGGCACATTTCGCTCGTAGGATATTATTTTCCTCCGTAAGGGAGTCAAGCTTCTCCACAACTGAGTTATACGCAGAGCATAAAGTCTCGATTTTGGAGAAGCAGTCGTCAACCTTCTCGTCCAATTTGACCAGCCTGGTACTAATTTCAGCGATTTGAGACCTTGTGGATCGCGTACTTTCTCTGACAGCAGCGAGAATGACATCCAAAGTGACCGGCTCAGCTAAAGGTGGAGAAGCTACGCTGCTAGCCAAAGGCGAGATGTGAGATCCCACAAGGGATGAGTCAGAGGGGGATGACGATAGAGTTGCGATGCAATTTTTGCAATAAGGCCTTGCCTCGTTTCGTACTTGTACCTGAGTAAATTGCGAACAGCTCGGATGGTACACGTTGTGACACTTTGCGCATTCGAGATGATTCTTAACTGTCTTCTTGCATCCTCGACATGTGTTTCGCAGAATTAATTTTGATGAAACACCACGCTGGGACTCACACGAGTCGGCCGAGTCGGACGAAACTGATGAGCGGGGCATGATTACGTCAATTTACTCCGCCGATAAGGTAGATGTTGAGGTTCGATGTAGTTCACCGGTTGTGATATAGCGGCGCTGGAGTGATGACTCGTATCTGACGTAGTTAGCAGCTGTCATGCGCTGAAGCTAATGAGCAATTCACTATCGCGCCAATTTTCCTCCTTTGCGAGGTTATGTTATGATAGTGTCAGTTTCCAGAAAAATTACTTCCTCGTACGGCTCGATAATGGGAGCACGCCGATTTATTGCTCAAACTGGACAGAGCCGTCTGAGGAAGCAGCGAAGTCTAAAACAAGCCCGATAGCGGGCAGAAGGCAGCAGAAAATGATCGAAAAGACAGCACGTTAACGAAAGACGTGTATGTGTACTTACAGTAAGAGAGAGAGGGTAAAAGGGGGGGATTAAACATTTAAATAGAGAGCCCACGCAAGATAAGCTCTCTTACAGATCACAGTTCGTAGAAGTTACAGTCTGAGTAGTGCATTCCGAGTTTTCTCTTAAAGATCGCAGTCCGTAGAAGTTACAATTTCGTGCATTTTAAAGTACGTGAAACGCTCTTAAAATCACGGGTTGAAAAAGTGCTTTCGCGAGTATCGAGAAGCGGCGAAGCAAGGATCGACGACAACGGAGGGTGAGAGGGGAAGGCACGAACACAGACACAGTGCTACGGCGTGCGAAGCTATACCATACCATTAGTCCATTAGTCATAAGTCATTGTACCATTAGTCATAAGCAGTAGATTAAGAGTGTGTGTGAGAGTGTCTGTGTGAGCAAGCGTCGGTGTGTGACAGCAAGCATAGGTGCGTGCGAACCAAGTCGAAGAGTGTGTGTGAGAGTGTCTGTGTGTGCAAACGAGGATCTGAGTATCGTCGAGCGAACGTTGGTGTGTACGAACGTGTGTAGGCGTGTGACTGCGTGTATGAGTCAGGCGAGATCGGCGAAGACGTAGACACATAGAAAAAAGATAAACAACACGGCGCGATCAGCTGTTCAGGAGCTACGAGCGAGTTCCGAAGAATACGAGGCTTTAAATAAACGCAAATTAATCGAATTTTCGCGTCTATTATTTATTAATTTTCCCACTTTCCTCTGCCAGTCCCAAAAGGACCGAATCGTTCGGTGAAGTAACGTAAGCGTTAAAAAGGTAAGGAAGGCGAAACGTTACAATTTATAGTTTATTATAGATTGGCACATTTTGTCTGCATTTGTAATAATTTTACTTTCTACCATAATCATGGTTTTTGCGTCTATCATACAATTTAATCAAACATGAAAAATAATAGCGCTACATTATCGTATCGGTGTATAACTATAGGTGTTTCTTATACGTATACATATACAGGGTGTCTCTTTTTAATCTTTAAATGCGATTATTTCGAAAAATATTAATTATTTGTTAAAATTTTTTTAACAAAACATATTCTACCTTGAAGGGGACATTCAATGGTGGACCTTTTTTTTCTCTGGGTGGAGGCGCCTCCGAGATTTGAAGTTGACCTTTGATTTGTTAAATGGAACCATATATTTTTGTTATGCCAGACATGTAGCCTAGCTCAAGACGAATCCATCGACATGCATTATGTTAACCTTGAAATGTTATTCAAGGTCATTTTTAATTGTTAAATGTTTTCATATAGTTCTCGTCCGAGAATTGATTCTCGTCTTCTAAATTAAAAAAAAAAAACGACATCAGGTAGTAACACTATTGACACAAATGTTTGAAAAAACACATAATATCTGTTAGCAGAATGACCTCGAGTACTAGTATTGTTGCTATTCATGTTTAAGAACGTAGAATATCTTCTAGAGCAGTAAACTTTACTTATTTCGAGGCAGTGAGTACGTAGACACTACAAGCGTTTTTGATTTTGATTGCGAATAATTTTACGATGGCTGATTATGCGCCTAATGAAATTGTCGACATGATTTTGATTTTGGGAGAATGTCAGCGAAATTATAGTGCAGCTGCCTTATTGTATCGGAAAAGATTTCCAGATCGCCGGCATCCTAGTAGTGTCACCATAAAAAATTGTGAAACTCGGGCTCGGCAAGGACTTTTGCGTCGAAATCGTCGTAGCCAGAATTCCGAAAGGTCGGAAGTTTTAACGCTGGCAGCGGTAGCTGCAAACCCTCATGATAGCACCCGGGCCATTGAAAATAGTGTCGGTGTATCAAGATCTGTGGTATCAAGAATACTTCGACGACATCATTTTCACCCGTACCGTATTTCTTTACATCAAGCGTTGACTGAGGCCGATCATGACGCCAGATTGAGATTTTGCCGATGGTCTCAGCGTAGAGTAATGCGTGATCCTTTCTTTTTTTCCTATGTGCTGTTTTCGGACGAAGCAACTTTTAAAAACACGGGACAAGTCAATCGTCACAATTCCTACTATTGGTCTGATGAAAATCCTCATTGGCATCGAGCAGTTCAACATCAGCGACAATGGTCTTTAAATGTTTGGTGTGGAATTGTTGATGGTTATTTAGTGGGTCCACATTTCTTTAATGGTACATTAACTGGAGAAGTGTACAACGACTTTATTTGTAACCAGTTACCAATTCTTTTAGAAAACGTTCCACTGGCCACAAGAGTGCGAATGTGGTTCCAGCATGACGGTGCTCCACCTCATTACTATCGCCGCGTGCGACAAAGTTTAAACGAAATGTTCCCTGGCCGGTGGATAGGAAGAGGAAGTGCGATACCCTTTCCACCAAGGTCGCCAGATTTAACACCGTTGGGTTTTTATTTGTGGGGTTATGTAAAAGACAAAGTTTATATGGAAGTGCCAACGACGCCCGAAAATATGAAGGGTCGGATAAGAAATGCGTGTAATCAAATAACAAGGGAAACTTTAGAACAAGTGGAGCTGTCATTTAGGGACAGAATCAATTTGTGCCTTAATGCCCAAGGTCGTCAATTTGAATACAAAAGATAAAAAACATTTCTCGGACGAGCACTACATGAAAACATTTAACAATTAAAAATGACCTTGAATAACATTTCAAGGTCAACATAATGCATGTCGATGGATTCGTCTTGAGCTAGGCTACATGTCTGGCATAACAAAAATATATGGTTCCATTTAAAAAATCAAAGGTCAACTTAAAATCTCGGAGGCGCCTCCACCCAGAGAAAAAAAAGGTCCACCATTGAATGTCCCCTTCAAGGTAGAATATGTTTTGTTAAAAAAATTTTAACAAATAATTAATATTTTTCGAAATAATCGCATTTAAAGATTAAAAAGAGACACCCTGTATATGTTGTAACGTAACGCTTCCTTTACCTTCTGAAGCGTGTGTTACCTTTTCGACTCGTTCAGTCTTTTTTAGGACTGGCAGTGGAAATAGGAGAATGATAAAGAAATGAAGCGAAATTTCTATAAGTTTCTTTTATTTTTAATCATGTCGATTTTTCGCGGTTGCTCAGGGTGACGACATGTTCGCTTCAAACTATGGAGCAAACGTGTTGCATGTAGCGATGCGCATAGCGTCTCCATTGGAGCAGTTGCAGGAGCGCGGAGCGCGCTAGATGCGCGAACATAGTGGATACCCACCTTTATACTAACATTAGTATACAGAGTACACGGACGGAGATTTCTGAAGAATTGTTCGAAGATAATTCTTCCTTGCCTCCTTTGCGGATAGAACGTGCTTCGGATGTAGAGCACGAATCACATTTTGAAATCTCCGGTCGACGCACAGTGGTGCCGTTACGCCGAAAAGTGGAAAAAAGTCATAAATGAGGAAAAGACTCATCGGAGAAAAAAATGTTCTAAATAAAAGTTTAATGGCATTTGGGAATCTATTTAGTTTCGAAAAAAATGAGATCGAACCCCCCCTTCTTCAGGGTGAAAGAGGGGATAACTTTGAAATTTTAAATGAGAACCCCACTTTTTGATTACATATTCTGATGGGTGAGCATACACCTTTAAGTTGCACCGTCGCAGATATGTATCCCGTTTCTGAGTCCCGCAAAGGTTTTATTAGTAGAATACAGGGTTGGGCACATTTTATTTGATATAAGATAACAAATAATTATTTCAAATACTTTATTATTTTTATTTTACGGATAACATAGGAGAATTATTTTTATTTCGCGTGTATTCAAATAAATTATTTTCAAATAATATTTTATTTCTATTACTTTAATCAAATGAAATAACAAATAATTGTCAAAAGAGGAGGAATTTTCATTCTGTAACCTCATTTGCTTTTAAAAGTGTTCTTGCTTCTCTATACTTACTCTTCAATATTATGTATTCTGAATTGAATGCGTGAGACTTTATACAAAAATCTATACTTCAGACGCACTTGACGATGTTGACGTGAAAATAGAGAATATTTGAAAATTATTTGAATAAATATTTGATCAAATAAAAAATAAAATGAAAAATTATTTTATTTGAATGTCAAATAACAAAATAATTATCAAAAAATCATTTGACTGCTCAAATAAACTAATGCATGATTATTTCAAATAACATGTAGCCAAATAAAATAATTTATTATCTTAACTATTATTTTTCAAATAATTTATTTGAATAACGCCCAGCTCTGGTAGAATAAAATTAGTGTTGTAGGTGCGGTCCATGTGGAGGGGTTTCGTTGCAGCGTAGAGATGCACGGTCTCAAATATACGAAAGTAATCGGAGACGGGGATAGCAGTGTGCATCGCAAGCTCATGGATGCATTGCCGTATGGCCCCTCGGTAATTATTCAAAAGATAGAATGTCGTAATCACATTCTACGTAATTATTGTAGCCGTTTGCAGGCTATTTGTTTAAATAGACGGGTCGGTAATGTTTACCATCGAAATATTTTGAAGCAAAATCTCAAACGTTTGCGAACTGCCGTAAATTCGGCAATTAAATATAGAAAGGCACAAGATCTGCCACAATATCGCTGCGTTGAGGAATTGCGGAAAGATATTTTGAATGGGCCTTATCATGTTTTCGGGCATCATGGAAATTGTAGAGATCACGGATATTTTTGTGAGGGTGTTGCCAAATCTGGGGAGATTAATCTTGTACAAGATATGCAACAATCTTGTATCTTCCCAGAAATTTTATCAGCAATGCATCGTGTTGCAGCCAACGCATCAAGTTTAATTTGGGATGTAGATAACAATGTGGCAGAGTTGTATAATTCTTACGTGGACAAATTTATCGGTGGCAAACGTATCAACTTTGCATTGCGCGGTTCTTATCAAACTCGATGCGAGGCTGCAGTAGTAAGCATGAACTCTGATGGAGCACTGCATCGTGTAATTGGTAACAAATTGTCACGTAAAGGCGAGGGCAAATTCACGTCACAATTTGTTCATAAAAAACTGCGGGCGCGTATGTTCCGTCGCGAAAGAGAAAGGAACCCTCAGCGTCACGCGAATCGGGATAATACCGCGAATCAAAGCGACGACGGCGATTATTGTCCGGGCGCGGCTTGTCCTCAGGCTTCCGATTTGTGCACTGAGGATTATGATAAGAAACGTGAAGAATTTATGAAATCCCTTCAGGATGATGACTCTTTGAAGATCGAGCGTGAAACTCGAGGACAATTACGTCTATCAAGTGGATAGAACAGCGTCGGAAACGACTAACTGCTTCAACATTTGGCCCAATATGCAAAAGACGACCTTACACTTCATGTCTAAAATTAGTAGAGTCGATTCGATACTCTTCTATTACTGGAAATATAAATACTCGGTGGGGAATTGAAAAAGAGCCATTAGCTATTGATCAATTTTCCGCTGAGTATGGGCTCGATGTTCAAAGGAGTGGTCTAATTATTGATACCGAACTACCGTTCTTAGCAGCTTCTCCTGACGGCTTTATTGATAGTCATTCCCTCGTTGAAGTTAAATGCCCGGCTTCAGCGAAAGACATGACACCATTAGAGGCAATTGAACGTAAAAAAATTACGTTCATGCACCTCCAAAATGGAGTGCCGAAGCTAAAAGACTCTGACAATTATATGTATCAAGTTCAGGGTCTTTTACACGTCACGCAAAGAGAATGGTGTTATTTTGTTGTGTGGACACCGAACGGAATGGTGGTCGATAAAATTAGTAGAAACGATTCTTTTTGGACCGATAGAATGGTAGACAAACTTACAGTTTTCTACCACGAATGTATATTACCGGAAATTATTGATTCGCGTAAAGCACGTAATCTTCCAATACGCAAATCTGCACGTATTTTGGAAGCTCAGCGTGTCTATTTTGAACGCCGTCAGTCTAAGGTTTCTAAATAATAATTTAATACCATTCTCTTTATACTGTAGTTGCGCATGCCTATATTTAGTTGAGAAATATCTCATTATTGGCAGTTTTAGTAATTTCTTTTTTTAATTCATGTTAGTAAATATATATATTAAAAATATCGATAAACCTATGCCAATAATGACATATTTCATGCTAGCTATATTTTATTTATGTACAAATTGTATGTATATACTGTAAATATTGTAAATATTGTATATACCTACAATATGTACTGTACTGCAACGTTATTTCCTAAAATACTCCGGGGAGATGCTGGATGCACTCCCCGCGAAATAACCGCTTCAACAAATTATTTTATTTAATCCGCGAGAATCCTCTCCGCGACAAAGGGCTCACGTTCTTACCGTTCACGCAGTCGCAAGGAGTAGTGGGTTGGGGGGGGGGGAAAGAAATTTATAAAAGTTCCTTCGGAGCACGATTTAACAAAAGACAAGTAAAATGAGTTTATTCAATTTAAAATAACGAATATCAGAAATTTTCCGTTAGCTATACGAAACTAATACAAAGTCGGAATCTCTTTTGTCTCCGGTGTTTATCTGAACGTCCCACATACAGGTATTTCGCATTTCGCCGGGCGAAATTATTTTTGCGGTTTTCTGTGCAGTAAACTTACTAAAATGTTCAGACGACCTCTTCAGAGCTCAAAAAAAGGCACAGCACCACTTTTTCTTGAAATCACTCTTAAAATTTGATATTTTATGTTTCAAATCCTTCAATTGGTCGTCATTGAAGTTATCAGACGATAAAAGGTTATTTTCCAAATAATCAAGTTTATCGTCAAAAGTTTGTAACTCTTGTTGTTGCATTTTATTAAAGAGGTATTCTCGAGTTACAACCTTGAGGTTAGAGCCCCATGGTGACCCTAAAACGAAAATAATAGGCATTTCTTAATTTATTTAAAAAAAAAACGGTTAATACTTTATAGCTAACACCAACACTAACGCGTAAGTTTTGTTGAAAGTAGTACAAGGTAGCACGCAATTTATAAAGTACTGTTTAGGTTACACTATTTGTCACGCGTTACAACAAATATCGTTACTCGGAAACACTCGGAAGGCAAACTATAGTCCCTTTGAAATGTACAATTCAGATAAAAACGACTTAAAAAATCAAGATACGTTTTCAGCTAATTTTTAACCTTACAAATACATGTAAACATTAGTGAATTGTAATAAATAAAACTGTTCTTACCTGTATCATGATAATCCATAGTAGTTTTGGTTGAATTACTCACAATAAAATAGCACTGAGGTATTAAACAATACGGTTTTATAAAGTAGCTAATAAATTAAACGTGTACGCATAGGACAACAATCAATTTCGACTGACCTTACGCCACCTAGCGCGGACGTAAGAGCCCAGAAAGGGTCGTCTATTGTTTATTAACTATCTGGCTTGATGACAAATATGCATTTTTGTCTTTTTGTTAGAATTCATTTTAATCATTTTCGCCCGGCTAGGAAAGCGAAATACCTGTATGTGCGCCGACGCATCTTACCGACGAGTTCGGACCCGAAAATATCGATCGATGACACGCGCGATAATTATCGCGGAGCGATCTAGCCATTCCCCGAAAAGGGGTGGTGGGAGGCGAAATTCGAGAGAGTCGTTCGACGACAGCGATAGGGGCGAGACGTAGCGAGAGAGAGCGATTTTTGTAAAGAGGTGAGACGTCCATTTCGGAGCGAGCTTTCGCGATCTCGTATTTCGCACTTCCACCGCGCTTTGTACATTGCCGATCTCCTCAGTGGCGTAAATTAGTTGTATCTGAGACCGCGACTTCGCGGGGAGGACGCGTATCTTTTATCGTTCCACTCCGACCACCGTCTTAACGGCCTTATCGTGTTCGACGGCCTTACCGTTTCTTTTTTTTTGTTTCGGGAAGTATCGTTACGGTTGCCCGGTGCCTTTGTACCCGCGCCTTTGATTAGTTTGTAATTTTTACACGAGCTTATTTCGTTTCATATACCTAGATTTTTTTTGTATTATATTTTTTTTGTATTACGCTGTATGGTACGGATGTGTTAATATACTGTCATCTCGTTGTTGTTCGTACTTTCGCGGCTTTGCAATACATTATTTTGTTCCGCTCCTACCTTCCCTCGTTCTCGGTCAAACTGGCAATCGAGACCTCCTCTGGTGAGAGAGAGGACTTCACGTTCTCGCGTTAGCCGGCCATCGATTCAAATATCGTAGTCTACTTATATCAACACAAATAACATTAAAAATGTAAAGTGGGCCGTCGCTGTAGTTAATGTAAAAAACACAACATAAAGATGTAACATAAAGATATTAAATCAATGATGCGTCTCATCTTTATTAATAACTTTTTATCAAATATCTATAATTTTAATTTCCATATTGGTTCTTTAGACCATGTTAAACATTGTTGACTTCATAAATTACACATTTTCCTTCAAACAATTTTACTAAAATAACAATCTCTGTAAAAAACCTTGTACAAAGTACGCGACGGCCCGCTTTCTTCGTAAACGTTGAATATAACATTTTGGTACATCTATCAATCAGGGAATAATATTTAACATGTTTGTATACATAATAAATAATTTTCATTTTTCGAAGGTTAGGCGTATATAATTTTTGAAAATTGTTTATTTACAGTAGGGATAAAAAAATTTATTTTACTAATCTTTAATCTCCAATTTAAACCAATCGATGCATTTATGATAACATTTAATTTATTACCAATTTTAATGAATTTATTCAATTTTTATTGTTTCTTAGTTCATAAATAACCGTATAACGTAGGATGATTCTTCTAGTATGATAATGACCTGAATCAAGTACATACTTCATTTTCCTGCGCTAGAGTTGCTCCACCCCATGCTTCCATTCATTCGATTATAAAATACAAAAAAGGAGGCTTTGCAGATGGCCAGGTTGTATTTTTTCATTTTTCAAAAAAAAGCGGGCCGTCGCGTACTTTGTACAAGGTTTTTTACAGAGATTGTTATTTTAGTAAAATTGTTTGAAGGAGAATGTGTAATTTATGAAGTCAACAATGTTTAACATGGTCTAAAGAACCAATATGGAAATTAAAATTATAGATATTTGATAAAAAGTTATTAATAAAGATGCGACGCATCATTGATTTAATATCTTTATGTTACAGAAGAAAGCGCGATTGTTTTTTACATTAACTACAGCGACGGCCCACTTTACATTTTTAATGTTATTTGTGTTGATTTTACATCATTTTGTTATAATAACAAATTCTTGTTTCAATTACAAAATAAGCAGTTAAATAACTACAATATAAAAAAATTTGGAAAGTTTAAAAAATTAAGTGTAAATCTATGTAAAAATGTGTATAAGTCTCACAACCCCAACATCATGGTCCATTTAATTCTTTCTCAGGCGTACTCAATGTCCATTCTCTTTTTTTTAACACTGATCAGGTAGAAATGTACTGCCTTCCTTAATCTATCTCTTCTAATTATACATATCCCTTATGTTTCCTTAGACACAAAATCTCAGGGTATATCTCAAATTATAATATAATGATAAAATTGGTAAACTGCAATACTTCAACTAGTAGAACTCTTCTAAATTCTCTTGTATAACTAACAAGGGGACCACGCGATTTGGGAAATGAAGTTTAGCACGAGACTTCGTGTGATTGTAGTAATGCCTTAGAGTGTTACTATCGCAAACGGAAAAAATGCACTGGCCAGCCAGTTTTGAGAAATAACGCTTCAAAGATTTCATCTACGCTTACATACGAAAAAGATTTAGTCTTCATCAAGCGCTTCAGTAGTCGAGGCGGTAGCGCGTCACCCTGGTAACCCAAAAGTTCCATGTTGGAGTCTCGACACGTGCACTTTGTATTTTCTTATTTGTGTATTTTATTCAATCTTTTTTGCTTTTTACTTTTTATTTGTACTTTTTCACGTATTTTGTTTATTAAAAAATAATTTGTGCAATGATGTGAAAATTTTACTTTTTGCTTGTAATATTCAAATCGTATCACGTTTTAAATATTGTGTACTTCAAACGAACAGTGTTCCCAAAAATACATAAACACAATATTTATACGTGATACGATTTGAATATTTCAAGCGAAAAGTAAAATTTTTACATCATTGCACAAATTATTTTTTAATCAACAAAATACGTGAAAAAGTGCAAATAAAAAGTAGAAAGCACAAATGATTGAATAAAATGCACAAATAAGAAAATACAAAGAAAAAAGAAGTGCACGTGTCGAGACTCGAACATGGAACCTCTGCTGGGTTACCAGAGTGAACCGCTACCGCCTCAACCGCTGAAGCGCTTGATGAAGACTAAATCTTTTTCGTACGTAAGTGTAGATGAAATCTTTGAAGCGTTATTTCTCAAAACTGGCTGGCAAGTGCATTTTTTCCGTTTGCCATAGTAACATCCTAAGGCATTACTACAACCACGCGATGTCTCGTGCCAAACTTCATTTCCCAAATCGTGTGGTCTTCTAGTAAAACAATGCTGATGCTGGACAAGGCTTGGAGTATGTTGAGCGAGTCAGAGAATATTGCAAATACATGAAAAGGATTCATTATTACGACATCCAGAGCATTAGATATTGCTATACTTTCTGCTATGTAAATAGAGAAATCATTGCGAATACTGTAAATCTCATAGTAATCCAAATCTATACAGGCTGAAGAAATTCCGGTGGAAGGTTCCGCTTTAGTTTTGAAACCATCTGAAAAAGTATTAATGTATTTCTTTAATAGTCACCAGACTGTACGTCAACTAAAATTGTAACAAGACTTTACCTCGACTAGAATGATAGCCAGACTTTACATCGGTTGAAAATGTAGTCATACTTCACGTCAACTAGAATGGTTACAAAACTTTACTCGACTTGACTACTAAACTTACCTCGATTAGAATGGAAGCCAGATTTTAAGTAAACTGCCTTCCTTAATTATCCCTTCTAACCGTACATATCCTCTATGTTTTCCATAGACAAGGTGGTGAAAGTACCGACAGGTACAATAAATAAATATAATGTGATAGGATAATAAGGGTAGGATAATTAGCAACAGAGATAGACTATTCCTATTATGACTTAATCAGGTTAAAAAATATGCTGATATAATATTCTCTGAAAATGAATTTGTGTGAAATATTTCATATTATAATGATAAAATCGGTAGACTGCAATACTTAAATTGGTAGAACTTTCAGAAATTCTCATATTCCGAATATAAAGTTTATAGGGTATGTTAGTACTTTCAATAATACGTACATTAATATTTTCTCAGATGGTTCCAAATCTAAAGTGGGACCTTCCACACGGATTGCTTTAGCCTGTCTAGATTTGGATCACTAGGAGACTTACAGTATTCTTAATGATTTCTCTATTTACACAGCCGAAAGTATAGCAATGTCTAAGGCTCTGGATATCGTAACGATATTCTCTGACTCGCTCAGCGTACGCCAAGTCTTGTCCAGCAGCAGCTTCTCAGTTAACACCAATAAATATATCATACAATTTAAAGAAAAATGAGAAATAATCAATAAACAAGGAAATCGAGTTAAATTCACATAGTACGCGAAACTTGATTCTTAATGAAAAAAATAAAAAAAATGTGATAGGTTAAGGACATTGACATGTCAAACATTCCAGCGCTGGCTAGATTTCCACCTGATGTCGACGCTAGCACCACTAGCGGCGAATTTAGGAAAGGGGACAAAATTCGATATATATAGATATAGTCGCAATGTTAACGAAAAAGGTCTTAAAAAAAAGACTGATAAAATTGATATTTCATAAAATTTCAAAACACATAAATTAGATTATTAACTTATTGGAAGCCGCGATCCTAATACATTATATATCAACGAAACGGAAAAAGTTCCAGGATTATGATGAACCAAACCAAAATTATGTAGCACTTCGCGTCGATGAGATATTAGCATTTTAAGGTTTCCCCCTCCCTTCAAATTTACGATTTTGCTGTAAATATACCACCGGCGTTAGTCCTATTTTTTTGCGACGGACAGGCCTAACTGCCGTTAGTCTGTAATATATTTTATTCTTTCTTTTTTTTTTTTTCTGTGTGACGTCGCGGCGAAGCGAGCGATCTCCCGCGGTAGCCGACCGCGCACGGAACCAAGTTCCCGTCACATGTTATACTTGAGTTACATTCTCCCTAATACTAATTGTAATGCAGCCATGTCTCCTACCAATCAATAATAAAGTTTAACGAAATCCTATTAAATTTTACAATTCATGTAAGGTTAGAGTAAATATCTCTATTTCTGTTGTTTGTTAAACTGTTACTCGCACGATAAAAATATTGCAGTATACGAGAAGTTTCCACACATAGCTACTTGATAACTGATAGCGCTTTGTTCGCAGTGCAGTGTGAGACGTCCAACATGCACGTATCGCTAAAATGATCTAAATACCATATGGTCTGGGCAGTTTAACACATATGTATGTATTTATAATAGGATGCTGCATCTTTTTAGACGTTACAGAAAAATTAAAAATTTTCAAAATAATGGTCGAAGAGGTTTTTGGTTTATTTAAAAAACGAATGTTTAACAATTTAAGAACACTGTTTGATAGAACATAAAAAGCCATTCAATTTTCGTTATTACAATTTTTTTTGTATCTATTGTAATTTCAAAGATATACGGGAAAATAGGAAAACGCCTATCTACCTTTAAGGGCTGTTTTCACTCTGAAGAACCGAATTATCGCCGATAAAAAAAATTGCCTGATACTTCTATCGAAGTCCCCTACAAACCTGCAAAGTTTCAAAAAAATCCGAATTTTCGGGTTACCGAATGTCCCTTGTTAGCAGGGTCATAGCCAATATTGGCGGCCCCAGACCCTGCAAGCGTCGTCTACTGCTACGCACCGCCGAGTCTATTATGCTCTACGGCGCCGAAGTCTGGGCCGGCACGCTCCGGTACGAAAAGTACCGAAAACGTATGGCCGGTGTGCAGCGGAGAGGGGCCCTCCGCATCGCCTGCTCCTACCGCACGGTCTCGGAGTTGGCAGCGCTAGTCATTGCCGGGGTCGTACCAATCGACCTCCTCGCCCAGGAGCGGATGTCCGTCCACCAGGACGCTCAGGAAGGAGAGAAGGAGAGGAGAAGGGTGCTTGCCAGGTCACGCAGTATGCAGACCTGGCAAGACAGATGGGACAGGGATCCGCGGGGCAGGTGGACAGCGAAGCTTATCCCTCGTCTGGACACCTGGCTTAACCGGCAGCACGGTGAGGTGAACTATTACCTCACCCAGATGCTGTCGGGGCACGGGTACTTCCGGTCTTACCTGTACAAAATGGGTAAGGTCGGGGACCCGTGCTGCATACCCTGCGGATCCCCCAAAGACGATGCCCTCCACACGTTCTTCGAGTGCGAAGAATGGAGTGTGTGGAGGGCAACACTTGAAGGGAAGTTCGGGAGCATAACTCCGGACAACATCCTCGGGGTTATGCTCCTGAACGAAGAAGCCTGGGCGGAGGCTTCCACCAACGTGGAGGCGGTCCTCCGCCGCAAGAAGAGGGTGCTGGACGGAATAGCGCCATAACGGGCGTTTAAGGCCTACTGGCGCCACCCCGAAGTAATGCGAAGAGCGGTTCCGGGGTGGCGCTGGGAGTACTAGGAGGGGGGTTTTACTCGGTAGTCTCGGAAGAGGAGTCCGACATACGGGGGGCGAGACAGAAGCCCCCTATGATGCGTAAAGGCATTTCCCCCCTCCGAAAAAAAAAAAAAAAAAAATTATTATTATTATTATTATTATTATTATTATTATTATTATTATTATTATTATTATTATTATTATTATTATTATTATTATTATTATTATTATTATTATTATTATTATTATTATTATTATTATTATTATTATTATTATTATTATTATTATTATTATTATTATTATTATTATTATTATTATTATTATTCCCGTGCGGGGTTTTCTGT
Source organism: Ancistrocerus nigricornis (assembly GCA_916049575.1). NCBI lineage: Eukaryota > Metazoa > Arthropoda > Insecta > Hymenoptera > Vespidae > Ancistrocerus > Ancistrocerus nigricornis. The sequence continues at coordinate 14,727,828 of OU696667.1, read as the reverse complement.
CCCCCATCGAGCGCGTCCCCAGGTGGCGGATAGGGGAACGCCCGGCAGATATGTCGGGTAGGTGGGAGTTAAAAGCCCCACCCGCGGACCAAAACAGAGGTAGCATGGAGGAAGTCCAGTACACGTCTGTTCCCTAGTAGGGCGGTGTACTGGCCAGCGTCTGTCACCATGTTAGGTGCGGCTGGGAGTACAATTCCGATCGTTACACACCGCAGCACACTGGGAGTGCCCCCAACCGACGTCGGCATTTCCCCGGCGTCGGGGAAGAGGCTGCTGTGAGCTAGCTCTGCCGAGGTGGCCACTGCGGTGTGTATCAGGAGCCAGCCTCTTCGGGCCCTGATCAGGGAGTGTGCACTGGATGCAGCTGTCGGAAGCTGCATTGCTCCGGGCGAGCGCCGATCCGTCCGTGTTTTCCGGGATCGGCAAAGCGTAGGTCAGGCCTCAGGGAACTGGGGTAGGAGTCACCGCACTCCGAGGGTACACCCGTTCCTGACTATTACGGCCCGCCCCTTTGCACACGATGCGCTGGTAAAACAAAATTATGGATACTCTAACTGGAAATTCGAGCATGGTGGGTGACGTATTAGCTTCCATCAGGGAGCTAATCACGGAGAGTGATAGGAAGGCGGAGGCAAGTCTCGCAGAAATGCGTAGGCTCATTGCTACAATGACGGAGGCATTGAAGAAGCAACCAAACGTCAACAAGACGATCAAGGAAGGGTTGCCCGCCTTAGTTGAAAGGCTCGAAGAGCTGGAAGAGAACCGCCGGCCCTTAAAAAAGGCTCACACCCTTCTTGAAAGGCCGGCGTCTCCCAGAGCTAGGGTCCATAGCGCCCCGACGGTAGCCGCAAAGACTCCGTCGGCTCAGATGCAGCCTGCTTCAGTCGGAGGAAGCAAGCGCGCGGCATCGAGTCCTCCGGTACCTCCGGAAACGGAGGTACGGAAAAAGAAGAAGCAGGACTTACCGGCAAATGAGTGGACCACGGTCCAGAAAAAGAAGGCGAAAGGGAAAGAGCGTAGAACGACAACTAAGACGCCTCCCCCGCAGGTCGCAAACAAGCCGGTGCCGCCGCGCAAAGCAAGCGCTCCGAAGAAGAAGGCGGCCCCTCCGAAGCCGGACGCGATCGTTCTCAAGCCAGCAGAGGGCAAGACCTACGCGGACATTCTCAACGCTGTCCGCAAAGAGGTCAAGCCCGAAGCTCACGGGGTCGACGTCCGAGCGGTTCGGCGCACGCGAGCCGGAGAGGTGCTCCTCGAACTCCGCAAGACATCGGCGGAGTCGAGGGCCACCTTCTCGGCAGCCCTTAAAGCGGCCACCGGAGAAGCGAGCAGCGTCCGGGAACTGACCCCCAAAGCAAGCTTGGAGGTCAGGGACCTGGATAGCTGCTCCACAAAGGGGGAGGTCGAGGAGGCCCTGAAGAAGGCCCTTGGGGAGTACAAGGGCCACCTTCGCGTCGGGCTGACCCGGCCAAACGCACGGGCGCAGGTATCTGCCATCGTCGACATCGACGAGGCGGGGGCGAGGACCCTGCTGCAGACCGCCCGGGTGAAAATTGGCTGGGTCAACTGCCGCATCCGGAGGAGGGTGGAAGTGCCGAGGTGCTTTAAGTGCCTCGGATACGGACACCAGAGTACCCGGTGCACTGGAGGAGTGGACCGGGGAAAGGTATGTTTCCGGTGTGGCAAGGAGGACCACAGGGCGGCCGACTGCAAGGCCGAGCCCTTGTGTTTCCTCTGCCCGGCAGCAGAAGGTAAGCCGGACTCCCGACGCCACATCGCTGGCTCTGGGCAATGCGGGGCATTCCGCAAGGCCCTGGCTCAAGCCAAGCGATAATGGCAGTCGTACTTCAGGGCAACCTGAACCGGAGCAGGGTGGCCGATGACCTCCTGGACCAGATCTGCCTCGAGAAGGCCGCTGATGTAGTCCTCATCAGCGAGCAATATCGAGACAGAGAAGGTCCAGGATGGTACTCCGACGACCTCGGCACGGCGGCAATTTGGATTCCGAATCGGCGGCGATTTATCGTCGCCGACCATGGTTCCGGCAGAGGTTTCGTCTGGGTGAGGAGCAGCGGCATAACATATGTCAGCTGCTACCTCACCCCGAACGAACGTATTGCAGACTTCCAGGCCAAAATCGACGGCCTGGAAGACGCTGTCCGGGACATGGAGGGCGAGCTGGTAGTGGCCGGAGACTTCAACGCGAAAGCTCTGGAGTGGGGTGAACCCTGGCCAGATTCTCGGGGCGGACGTGTGCTGGACATGGCGTCCAGACTCGGGCTAGCCGTTCTAAACGTCGGCTCGACGTCCACTTTCCGAAGGCCAGGGTACAGGGAGACGATCCCAGACGTCTCTCTGTCGACGGAAAGCCTGGTATCGCGAATCGAGGGCTGGAGGGTGATCGAGGACTTTACAGCCAGCGATCACCAATACATCACGTTCCGCGTACGTGATGTAGCTCCAGTCCGGGCCAGAACACCTCAAGGCCCTGCCAGGTGGAACGTCGCCAAGATGGACCCCCAGAAGCTGTCTCCGGCCCTACTACGCGGCCAGCGAGCCCTGGAGGAACTCCCAGATAATGCAGGCGCTGAGCAGGTCGTAGACACAGTGATGTCTCACCTGCATCAGGCCTGCAAAGACGCCGTGCCGAAAATCCGGCCACGCAGTCCGAGGAGACCGGTGTACTGGTGGACGGACGAAATCGCGGAGCTGAGGCGGGAGTGTCACCGCTTGCGCAGACTCTCCCTGCGAGCCCGGCGCCGCGATACCGACGCAGCCCCGAGTACTGACGCCTACAAGGCGGCGAGGAAAGTACTCAAGCGGGCCATCCAAAAGAGTAAGCACCGATGCTGGAAGAAGCTTGGGGAGGATCTCAACGAAGATCCCTGGGGACTGGGGTACAGACTGGTCCTTCGCAAACTGGGAGCGTTCAAAGAGAGCGCTCCCACGAATGCGAGGACCATCGGCAAGATCGTCGATGCCCTATTCCCCGACCACCCCAAGCTGCCGCGCCGCCCCCGAACACCCGGGAACGCACCGCCGGCTCCCTTTACGGAAGCCGAGCTTATGTGCGCGGCGCGGTCCTTCAAGAACAAGAAGGCACCAGGTCCTGATGGTCTTCCAGCAGAGGTGCTGAAAGCCGCAGTTGAAGGGCATCCAGCGCTCTTCCTCAAGATGTACAACGCCTGCCTGCAATCGGGAGTTTTCCCTCGCCGATGGAAGCGGGCACGGCTTGTACTGATTGGGAAGGGCAAAGGGGGACCAGTAGACAGCCCATCGTCTTACAGGCCCCTGTGCATGCTAGACACGGCCGGCAAGCTCCTGGAGAAGCTTCTTAGACCTCGTCTCCACGCAGCTATCGACGCTGCTGGAGGCCTCTCCGAAAGACAGTACGGCTTTCGGAGAGGGAGGTCTACGATAGACGCTATCCAGGAGGTGGTCGAGGCAGCCAGGGGCACGGAGCGGGGAAACCACTTCTCCCGCTCCGTCTGTCTGCTGGTCACGCTGGATGTGAAGAACGCCTTCAACTCGGTGCGGTGGCGCGATGCCTTGCACGCGCTGAAGCGGGACTTCAGGGTCCCCGACTATCTATTTGAGATAATAGAGGACTACCTGAAGGACCGCTTCCTAACGTACGACACCGCGGATGGCCCGCTTAGCCGGGAGTTAACGGCTGGGGCAGCCCAGGGCTCCATACTGGGTCCCGACTTATGGGACGCCTCATACGACGGGATCCTACGTATGGAGTTGCCTGATGGGGCTTTCCTGGTTGGGTATGCCGATGATATTGGCGTCGTCTTGATCGCGAGAAGCGTCGAGGCGGCCCAATGGCTGCTCAACCAGGTGATGCGTCGAGTCCGCTCCTGGATGGACGACCATGGCCTAGAGCTAGCGCTGCCGAAGACCGAGATCGTGCTTCTCACCAAAAAGCATATTTCGCTGCTGCGGGATATGCAGGTAGGAGAGGCGACGGTCCGGACCAAGGCGTCGGTGAAGTACCTGGGGGTGAGACTTGACTGCAAGCTCACCTTCGGGGAAGAAATAAGATCACGAGCAGACAAGGCGGCTGCGGTGACGACGCTACTTAGCAGGGTCATGGCCAATATTGGCGGCCCCAAACCCTGCAAGCGTCGTCTACTGCTACGCACCGCCGAGTCTATTATGCTCTACGGCGCCGAAGTCTGGGCCGGCACGCTCCGGTACGAAAAGTACCGAAAACGTATGGCCGGTGTGCAGCGGAGAGGGGCCCTCCGCATCGCCTGCTCCTACCGCACGGTCTCGGAGTTGGCAGCGCTAGTCATTGCCGGGGTCGTACCAATCGACCTCCTCGCCCAGGAGCGGATGTCCGTCCACCAGGACGCTCAGGAAGGAGAGAAGGAGAGGAGAAGGGTGCTTGCCAGGTCACGCAGTATGCAGACCTGGCAAGACAGATGGGACAGGGATCCGCGGGGCAGGTGGACAGCGAGGCTTATCCCTCGTCTGGACACCTGGCTTAACCGGCAGCACGGTGAGGTGAACTATTACCTCACCCAGATGCTGTCGGGGCACGGGTACTTCCGGTCTTACCTGTACAAAATGGGTAAGGTCGGGGACCCGTGCTGCATACCCTGTGGATCCCCCAAAGACGATGCCCTCCACACGTTCTTCGAGTGCGAAGAATGGAGTGTGTGGAGGGCAACACTTGAAGGGAAGTTCGGGAGCATAACTCCGGACAACATCCTCGGGGTTATGCTCCTGAACGAAGAAGCCTGGGCGGAGGTTTCCACCAACGTGGAGGCGGTCCTCCGCCGCAAGAAGAGGGTGCTGGACGGAGTAGCGCCATAACGGGCGTTTAAGGCCTACTGGCGCCACCCCGAAGTAATGCGAAGAGCGGTTCCGGGGTGGCGCTGGGAGTACTAGGAGGGGGGTTTTAGTCGGTAGTCTCGGAAGAGGAGTCCGACATACGGGGGGCGAGACAGAAGCCCCCTATGATGCGTAAAGGCATTTCCCCCCTCCGGAAAAAAAAAAAAAAAAAAAAAAAAAAAATTATTATTATTATTATTATTATTATTATTATTATTATTATTATTATTATTATTATTATTATTATTATTATTATTATTATTATTATTGTAACGTATCGCCTTTCTTACCTTTTAATTTCACGTTACTTTTTCCTCCTCGTTCGGTCTTTTTGGGACTGGCAGTGGAAAAGGGATGCAAATAAAAGAATTTCGCGAAATGTCTCGTTAACTTCGTTTATTAATGCCTTTCTATGTTCGTCTTCGATTCGCGTTCGATCAGCTGATCGCTTCCGTGTTTATTTATCGTCGGTCGCTCTCGATTTTCCCACGCACGCACTCTCTCTCATATACGCTGCTCACACATACACTTATACTATTACTTATCCTACCGGGTTTCGAGGGTGTACACAATAATTGTTGACACTTATCTGTGGAGACCTTGTAACGTTGCCACGCTTTTGTTGCCTAATTGGATTAACTGCTACCTCGCTTCTTATTGCCCTGGCGCCGACACACGCGTATAAATGATTTTATATCAAACACTTGTCTTTCACTCCGAAATTTTAGATTTACTCGCAACACTAGAATTCTTAGAAACTTTTAGAAAGCTCTCGCTCGATCGTCGATACTCTCGAGCTATGCGTTCCTGCGCTATATAAAGGCCTATTCCCACCCTTCTTCATCTCGCGATATTTGAATTTTTCTTACCTAATTGGGTCCCCCCGTGTGAACCTTTCGTCGCGCGCCGCTGGCCTCGCTCGGCCCTGAGCTTGCCGATCGGCATCGGCCCGCGTCGTCACCTCTCGGGCTTCCTCGTTCCTAACCGTCTTAATTTCTTATACCATTTCTTTCTTGTTATTGCCGTTTCCGAATCTAAATTTAGACTACGTCCCGTTTCTTATCTTATTTCTTGTCTATTGTTCGATTAATTTAGTATTCTAGCCTTCCTATTTCTATTTTATTCTATTTTTGTTAATATTAATTATACTAAATTATGCTACTCAAGCGTTACGTTACAATTATACATTAGTGAGAGACTTATTTCGATATTTTATGCGTTTTTATATACATATTAATCAATTTTCATTAAAATTCAATGGATTTAACATTATTTTTACGGATATTGAAAATCGAAAATAAAAAACCCGATAATTCCAAAAAGGTTGCGATGCACTAAAAATCCTTTTGGTGTTTTACTTATCTCTATGTATACTAGCTTCACACAAAAAATGAGCTCAATCGGCGGTGGGACCTTTTCGGAACTTTATCCTTAATAAGTTTAGATATATATAAAAATACATAAACTATCAAATTGGATTCACGTACTTGATTAGAAGTTGATTTTAGAAGTTTTCCTGACCACGCTGTGACTTCTTTAGTCAAAAGACCAATTATGGCATCATGATTAGATGTTGTTAAAAGACCCTTTAAATCTAAAAAAAAAGATAAAAAACACAAAATTCAAGGTGTCTAACTTCTGCAAGTGTTAATCTCCATGCTACTGCATCTCTACCGTAGTAATCAAATAATGTTTTAACTCCTTGGGATCCTTCCGCAGATATTCTACCTGGAGATTCTTGAACTGTTACTCTTTGACTGATAATTTCTATATATTATTTGTTCTATATAAATCTACAAATAATTTATCAGAATTTATAAAGTATCTCACATCATTAAAATAAAATATACTTATCATGAAAGCACCAAAACTTTAACATGCTGGTCTGGTCATGCAATCGTAGTTTACAACAGATAATTCTGGTTACACTCCTGTTATAGCTCTGACGACACCAAGAGTTCGAACTATCGAATTAAGATGTAGTTTCTTGTATTAAGATGACTTGAATGATAACTAGACTTTACATTGGTTATAATGTTAATCAAACTTTACATCACCTAGAATTACAATGTTCACAATATAATTTATCAGAATTTATAAAATATGTCACATCTTTAAAATAATAGCTATTTATGCTACAAGTGGGAAAAGTGGCAAATTATGGTATAGGTTAAATTTCCGAAACGAGCCGATAGTGCGTGCTGTGGAACAGGGTAACGAGTGGGAATTTCGCTAATCACACGAGTTCCCCTGGAACACAGCACAAGCAGAGGCGAGTTTTGGAAATTTGACCTATACCAGATTTGCCACTTTTCCCACGTGTTGCATACAAGATTTTATGCAATCCATGTTTGGAATGTTCAATTTTTGGAGAAACATACTTATATAGGCCATAAACTAAGGCCTAAACATAGTTATAAAGCCATAGTATAATAAACATAGTTATAGGCCTTAGTTTAAGATAGTTTCTTAAGAACTGGTCAGTTTGTAGTGGTTCCCAAGAAGTGTCGGTAGCCCAGTGGTCTAGATGTAAGACTAATGCGCTGGCGGCCCGAGTTCGAGTCTCGCCAGCGCCAAAATTTTTTGTATTTGTACGTGTCGTAAATTAAAGTATATATCGTGAAATAATATTGCCTTGATTGAACTGTGCGGGAAAGTGATGACGTAGCGTGCGGGAAAGTGCCAAACTGTGCGGGAAAGTTCTACCCTGTGAGATAATAGCACATTACAGTATACCCATCGGATATTGGTCACTTTGCGCACACTATCCAGCGCTCAAAAAGTGAACTTTCCAAGCATGGATTGCATAAAATAAACTTATTATGAAAGGACCATAACTTTAACATGCTGGATATAAACCTGGCTTTACTTACCAGATTTGAAATTATGCAACTGAATCAAGAAAATAACCTTCTTCGGATTGACACTATGAACACTGCATCCATAACGCGTTTCTTTAAAATGTTTAATAAATTGGTACAAATGAACATATAGTCCATTAAAAACATCTTAATGTGTATATTTATCACACAAAAATGTTTGATAAACTTTGTTTCAAACAGATATAATTTATCCTCACAATAACACGTTATTTTGTAGAGAATGACACTTTCGAAGTGATAAGTCGTTTAGCTTCCTCTTGGTGGCAGTCTATTCGTCCCCATAGAAAGAGAGTGGTACCCAACCTTTTTTCGCCGCGCGCCTTATACACATATTGGGTACGTTAAGCGGGACGTATGACAGTACACTTTATTATTAACCCTTTTATAACATCATTACTTCCTTCGGTGTTGTATTGAAACTGTGCTAAGACTTCAAAAACTTAGATTAATGATTGTGTCGCGTGCCGCACATAAAAGCTCGGCGAGCCGCAGGTTGAGTAACGACATTTTTACGAGGAATAGTTCGCATGTTTGCCGAAAGGTGGGAATGTAATAATGAGTCATCAGTAGTTTTACCAGAAAATCGTGTATTTGGGGCGTGGTCTAGCATATTATCCTTAATATCTTCTAAAATGTTCAACAAACCGGCTTCTCAATATAACCAGTCAAATCAGCGTATCTTAATCTATGAATTCAATGCTTAAAGTTGCTGAAAATGCTTCTCAATAAAAAGTTTTTTTTTGGCAATACGTAGTTAGATTAGTGAATTCACACCGAGTAGCGTTGTCTTTGTCGAAGAGGCTACGCAGAACGAAGCGAGGCCCCGATGACCGCTATACGCCCGCCGTCGACAAAGACACGCGTGAGGCGAGCCGGTGGTGAGAGAGAGAAAGGCGAGGCACGCGTGGAAAATTACGCGTAGCCGCCTAAAGAAAGACAAAGATCGAACACATACCATAAATCTAACATCTCTATCTCTCTCTATGTTCAATATTCTAGGCGAAAGAATTCTTTAATTAACGCACGTTTCGAAACGTTCGATACCAATAGTTATATTTGTTCTAGGGATGCCGATCTCATAGAAAAAAATCGATCTCGTGAATCGATTCGAATCGTTAAGCTCGAGATCGATTCAATAAAAAATCGGGATAGGAAAAATCGATCTGACGATAATCGATCTGATTGAATCGGAAAAAAGCGGGTAAGATCAAATGAATATAATTGTTTTCTTTAATTTTCTCTTTACTTAACCAAATCATTAGTACTCTCTCCCTCTCTCTCTCTCTCTCTTCCCGCGTAAGTACATTGTACACTACCTTACACGTCATCTGCATTATCGAGCAAAATTCTGCCGCCTTATGCCCGCTGTCGGGCTTTTTTCAGATAGAGACGCTTCCCCTACCGGCTCTTGCTTGTTTGAGCTAAAAACGGTGGGTTCCTCTTCTACGAGTCGTGGGTGGAAGCGATTTTGGTGCTAGCTAACCTTACTTTGCGCTACATAACCTCACTCTCTGCACGTCATACGCAGTCCTGTCAAGTAGCGTCAGTCACGCCCTCATCGGTCCTCTTCAGTACTCCATTGCGATCGGATCGTCCTACGTTACCGACGGTGAGCATGGAAAACGAATCGTCGATGTCGTCTGACTCCGAAGATTCTCAACGCGGTCTTGCATCGGGTACAGCAACTTTTTGCAAGGGATGCAAAAAAAGCGTTAAACACCCCATAGTATGCACACAGTGTAGTGGTTCTTTTCACCCGAGTTGCACCCAACTACCCAAGTCGCAGTATCGAAATCGCTCTGCGATCGTCTGCGGAGTATGTTTGCAAGGCTCGTCTTCTAACCAGGCATCTCCTCCTAGCTCTCCTGACAGCATTGCTGTTGCAATTACGGGGTTAACGAACACGCTTAACAATTTTATCGTCACGCAGGCACAGCATACGTTGGACTTTAACACGAAGCTGGATGCCATAAACACCAGGCTTGACGGCTTCTCATCCACTCTTGCAGGAGTAATAAATGTAAATTCGCAGCTTCTTGAACAAAACCGAGCCATCAGGGATCAGCTCACTAGTCTAGTTTCGAGGGCAGATCAACTTGAATCGGCAAATGCCCAACTTAGGAGAGACGTCGAATCCATGACTACCCATAATTTACTAAATCGGATCGTGCGTCTTGAGAAGGCAACTTTTGGCAACGAACTTATGGTATCAGGGTTACCGGAATCGGTGGATGAAAATCTTCGATCAAGATTCCTCGGAATAGGGTCTGTGCTGGGGGTGGCGCTTACCGCAAACGATATCACGGAAATTTCTCGTGTGAGGAGCATCCGCGTATCAAACAGTGCCAGGATGGTATTCGTAAGGTTAGGCTCCGCTGGTATCCGCAACTCCCTGCTAAACTCAATAAGAGCTTGTAAAACGCTGACCGCCAACGAACTATCCGACACCCTACCTAGCACGCGAATTTACGTCAACGAGTACCTGACTCCGGAGGTCGCCAGTCTTCTAAAAACTACTAAACACGAGGCCAAAAAGCGCGGTATTAGGTTTGTCTGGGTTCGAGACGGGGTTATTCGAATGAAGACAAGTCAGGATGCAAATCCAATAATCATTCGCTCGATTCGGGACCTCAATCTAGCCTTAGAAAATTGTGCTAGCTCCTCGCGAGCATCCTCTTCATGAGAAGGTCGCGACACTCCTATCACCTCGCATAGTCATCTTAAACTTTGCCACTTAAATGCGCAATCATTGTCAGCACACATAGATGAATTCCGGAGCTACTTTATGGATAACTTCTTCCATGTTATCATAGTCACGGAAACCTGGCTACGCGATATCATACCGGATGATGCTGTATCGCTTCCAAACTATGTGTTAGTTAGACGTGACCGTGGCACGAGTCGGGGTGGGGGGGTTGGAGTGTTTCTACATATGTGCCTCAAATGGCGGCTTCTTTCGTCTTCGCCAGATCAATATTGCGCTAAACCGGAATATATATTGATAGAAGTTACGTCTCCGAACACCAGCCCAGTGCTTCTAGCTGCTGTATATCGCCCACCAAAGATTGGGTTTGTTAATGAATTCGAAGAGGATCTTACTAACCACATCATCAGCTATAAACACACGATTATTGCGGGGGACTTCAATGCAGATCTAAATTCGCACTCATTCGACTCGCGTCACTTACAGGAATTTCTTTATAGTCGACATCTAGACCTTGTCCCTTTCAACCCAACGCACCATACCGAACATTCTTCGACGTGGCTTGACATATTCGCGGTGGACCAGATATCAAAGGTTACAGAATACGGGCAGTCTGGGGTACCCTTCCTGTCTGGTCACGAGCTCATATTTATAACGTATCAGATTCTGGCTCCTCGTCCTACACCGAGGCTCATCACCTGCCGTTCGGGTAAAAATGTGGACCAGTTGGCTTTTCTGCGCGATATAGCGGCACTCGACTTATCACAGGTACTGTCTCGCAACCCTGAGCTGGATGGGGCCATCGATGCGCTAGCAAAGGGAATAAATAGGGCCATGGACCTACATGCGCCCATTAGAAAAATCACGGTTAAGCGACCACCAGCCCCGTGGCTAACACCCGAGTTAAAACGCGGAATGAAACGTAGGGACAATCTCTTCAAACTCTTCAGACAAACCAAACTCAGCTGTCACTACGTATCCTACAAAACAGAACGAAATCGGGTGCAGGCATCAGTTCGATTGGCAAAGATAGAGTATTACTCGTCTCTCTTTCCTAAACTTAGGGAACCGGCATCCATCTGGTCGGCTTTTCGTCGGCTGGGACTGTCCAAGCCTAAGGGTACTACCCCTAATCTCTGTTGCTCCATCGACGAATTAAACCGGTTCTTCTCTCTGGTCGGAGTACGCGACCATCCTATACAACTGGAGGTACCGGGTGAGCTGGTACATTCAGGTCATGGGGAAACTCCTGGGAATGCAAATATATTCCTCTTCCAGCATATCACCCCTGATGTCGTGCTCAAGCACTTAGGTAAATGCCGGAAAAATGCGGTTGGCGTCGATAATATTTCTTTTGACTTCATTCGTATGAGCCTCCCTGCACTGCTTCCGGTCATTGTCGACATATTCAACGCCTCGTTAACTCTGGCTGTCTTTCCAACCCTATGGAAAGCGGCGCTAGTCATACCAGTGCAGAAGGTCAAACATCCGACCAGCCCAAGCGACTATCGGCCCATCTCCTTACTATGTTGTTTCTCCAAGCTACTTGAAAGAATAGCGGCCTCACAGCTTACTCAGTACCTCACAGAGAGGGACCTTCTGGATCCATTCCAATCGGGTTTCAGGAAAGGATATAGCACACAGACAGCACTAGTGAGACTTATCGACGACATTCGCTTGGGCGCTGACAAAGGACTGGTGACAATCCTTGTCCTGTTTGATTTTTCAAAAGCTTTCGACATGGTCGATCATCAGCTTCTGCTGGGCAAACTTGCCGATCTTGGACTTGCTCCCCCTGTACTGCGCTGGTTCAGTTCGTATCTTTCGAACCGTAGACAGGCAGTGCTTGGGCCAAATGACACGCTGTCTTCATGGATAGAAAAACCCTTTGGCCTACCTCAAGGTTCGGTCATGGGTCCGAAGCTATTCCCGCTTTTCATCAGGGACCTCCCGAGCTGCCTCAGTCATTGCAGGTACTCGTTGTATGCCGACGACTTGCACATAGCCCTTCAATGCTCGCCGCACGAGATTGATAGGGGTCTTCGGATGGTTTCGGAGGACGTCACTGCAATTAATTCCTGGGCTTGTGATAACCTACTAAAGCTAAATCTTTCTAAGACAAAAGCAGCCATTCTCGGTAGTCCGTTCTATACACGCCGCCTTGATTATGAACGCATTCCTCCTATGGTGGTCTGCAACCAGCCTATACCGTATGTTGAATCTTTTCGAATACTTGGGATTACCTGCAGTAGAAATCTTTCCTGGAAATTACAAGTCCTTTCTGTTTCAAATCGCATATTTAGTTCCTTGCATCAACTAAGGACCAATAAACATCTTCTCTCTACCTCGCTTAGGAAATGGCTGGTAACAGCTTTAATCTTCCCACTGCTGGACTACTGTGCAGTGGTGTACTGCGATCTTCCGGGGACTTTAAACACGAAATTGCAGCGTGCATTCAACGCTTGTGTGCGATTTGTGTCTGACCTAAGAAGGGACGAGCATATCTCTCCGCATCTTAGGCGACTAGGCTGGTTGACAATAGCAAACAGGCGGACTTATCTCATTGCCTGCTTCGTATTCCTCTTTTTCGACAACGCCTTACCCGACTATATCGCCAGTAATTATAGGCTAAGAGTGGACGCGTGCCAGAGGACGGTACGTTCGGCAGATTGCGAACTGCATGTTCCTCATTGCAGAACTGACATATATAAACGATCGCTAACGGTCCAATCGTGTTATATCTGGAATTCTCTTCCTCTAGAGATACGGCAAGCAGAAACGCTCGCGGTATTCAAAGTGAGGCTACATAAGTTCTTGCTGGAACGAGACTAGTCGATTTCTTTCGTTATCGTATTCATTCTTATACTTTTACTTTATTTTTATTCTTTTTCTTATATTTGAATTTTTATTGGTTTAGAAGTTCAGTCATCTGGTTATTTTGTTTTTGTTTTATTTTGTTTTAGTGCATTGCTTTCAATTAATTTTTCAATATCCTTATACATTTAATTTTGCATTTTGCCATGTTACGTTGATTATTTTATATTTTATATTATATTATAGTATATTATATTATAGTACATTATACTGTATTAGATCTACATCCTATTTTGGTACAAAAGTTTATTTTTGTTATGTTATGTTATGTTATTTTGATATTTTATTTTATTTTACTTTGTTATTGTAATACAATACGCTAACTACTAATCTGTACGGGCGTTTGCCCACGAGATTAAATAAACGCTTTATCTATCTATCTATCTATCTCTCTCTCTCTCTCTCTCAATTGTTAAATTTACCGTTAATAGGTTGTAAATATCTGCTAAAATGTTAATTGTAAAATATTTTAATGAAACAAAAGTAATGAAAAATTTAAATATGCATTGCTTCCACAATAAACTTTTTATCTTTAAACATTCTAAATTGAACTTTTCATTGGTGGGAATTTTTTATTAACTTCCCGATTAACGGGAAGTTATTGTAATGACCCCGAAAATCGAAAATCGATTTTTTGATAGATGTTGACATTTCAAGGTCATCTCAACATTTTCTGACCATTTTCGGCTTATAGTCTGTATGTGTGTGTGTGTGTATTGTAACGTATCGCCTTTCTTACCTTTCGCTGCTTACGTTACTTTTTGGACTCGTTCGGTCCTTTTGGGACTGGCAGAGGAAAGTGGGAAAATAATAAAATGAATCCCGCGAAATTTCTATTAAATTGCGTTTATTAAAAGCCTTCTTTTTTGTTTGTGTCGATCGGCATTCGCTTTCGAACAGCTGATCGCGCCCGTGTTGTTTTGATACGCCGGCTAACTCGTCGTCGCTCTCGCTCCACACACACACACACTCTCTCAGATACTCGGCTCACACATACACTTAACCTACACCTTATATTACCGGGATTGAGGATGTACACAAGAAATATTTACACTTATCTGTAGGGACGTTGTAACGATGCCTTTCTTTTGTCCCTAATTGGATTACCCGCTACCTCGCTTTCTATTGCTCTGGCGAAGACACACGCGTGTAAGTAATTTAAGGCGAACACCTTCTTCTTCACACACCGAATTTAAGATTTCTATGCAACACAATTTACTTTTAAGACTTGAGAAAATTCTCGATCTCGATCTTTCCGCTACCTGTCTTATATACGCGCTATCCCTACCTCCGTGATCTGATTTCGATTATTTTAATTGGGTCCCCTCTGTTTGTCTATCGGCGCGCGTTGCTGCCCGCATTTGGCCTCGGTGTTGGCCTTGAACTTGCTGATCGTTCAAATTGTGACGTCATCCGTTTTTATGCAAATTCCTATCCTCCGCGAATATCCCCTTGCCTCATCTCGCCTCCCGTTTCCGAAGCTAGCGCGATCTAATTTCGCTCAGGTGTGTCCCTTTGTCACCTTCCCGTCTATTTTTAGATTTCGGCCGTTTTTTCTTTCTTTCCGCGGATATATCTCGGAACTTTCGCTTCTTTCGCGTTACCTATGTTTCTAATCCTTAGTTTTCTTTTTACTTTTCTATCTTTATGTTAATTTACTTGTGCCTTTGCTTGTAACGTTACAGTATGTATGTGGTCAATTTTTTCGTGCACGATTACGCCTACACTAATGACGTGATCTTGGTGATGTATGACTTCATCGATTGGTATTGAGGTAATTTGGTGCTGATTAGATTTTGGTCTCATTTGGCCGAGTAGTTTTTTAGTTTTTTTTTTAAAAACAATTCAACAGGGTAATCTTTACGAAAAGAATAGAATTTTGGGAGCGATTCGCTAAACGTTATTAATATATGATATAATTATAATTAATATAGGGTTTACCCGTATAAATAAATAAATAAAAAAAAATAGAAAAAATAAATAAATAAATAATAATATATAAGTATAAAATGTGATTTTGATAAGGTGCAGGTAATTTGGACCACTCTTTTTAATTGATAACTATATGTTAGATGTTGATTGGAAAGATTATTATTGCAAAACAAACCATTTTTTACGAACAAAAAACATTCATTTGTACAAAAATTATACACACACATACATTTTCATTCGTTCATTTCGTTTCATTTCATTCACACAGATTTCGTTATGAAAAAAAGACATACAAAAAGGGTATCGATATTTCAAATAGCTTCGGAAACAATCGTTCGTTACACTTTTTTCTTTTATTAAGTGCATAAAAAAGTTCTTGTAGTCGAACCTAGAAAATACATATAATTTTGAGTGGTCAAAATTGCTAGCATATCTATGAATAACTGACTTTTCAAATAAGTCATGTAAAAAATAAAAGAATTAGAAAATCAATGGAAATACATAAAGTAGGTATGTATAGTAATAGTTATACGCGATTATAAAACAAAATTTAATAATAAAAAAAAAATTTTATAAATAATAAGTCAGATATAATTGAATTGTACACTTACTGAAAAACTTTTGCTAAAATCAATTTTACAAATTACTCTATCATCCGCACAATCGCCATGAAAACCGCGTGACAAATGTCATTGTTTTATGTTGTCATGGTTAACTTCTAGTGCGCAGTATTTCCAAAGAGATAGTGTCACTAGTTATTAAAATATTGGTCCATATTATCTGCAGTGGTCCACAGTACCCTACTTTCCTCTAATATTGATCGTTTAACTGTAAATTACACTTGAAGAACGGAAATTTGCTTTTGCCATTTTCGACTTCTATCGAAATGTTGTCTACAGAAGAATGTAGAAATGTAAGAAGACCTGACTGTTATTTGCAAGATACACATATTAATTCATTTCAGGAAATTATGAACAGAGCATTCAATGAACATGGTCGTCATAATTTTGCACAGAACACGGGATATATAAGAGCTTTTTTGACAAATTTAGAACCAATTCCTAGACATAGACAAAATATTCAGATTATATATTCTGGTGGACTAGGTTCGGACGTAATAGAACATTGGTATGCACTAAATCCGATGGTCATGGTAATATTCACATTTACGATAATTTATATAAGAATTATTTGGAAGATGATCAACAAGATTTTTTAAATGCTCTTTACAGATTCCGTAAGACCTACATATTCCACAAAGTTCAGAGACAGACTATTAGCATTGATTGTGGTGCGTTTGCAATATATTTTGCAACATTATTATGTTTTAATAAAAATCCGAGTAATGAAATACATTATAATGTCCATAAAATGCGAAATCATATATCAAACATGTTGTCTTGTAGAAAATTATTGATGTTTCCCGAAAATGGTTATCTAACTTAGTGTTACATATTCTGAGATAAATATATAATACTTTTCGATTGAAGTATTACATTTTAATTTTCTTTTAAATGTGATAACCATTGGTCATTATATTTCAAATAGCGAGTGAGTCACAAAGCAATCTTCACGGGAAGATAAGAATTTGCGAGCAGGCGATGCGAATGAACAAATGACCATTTATGGAATCGGGAAGTTCTTAATGTGATACCCATCGGTATCAAATATGAAAAAAAGCGATTCCGCAACTAAGCAACAACAAGCAATACCCACTACTAACTACGGGCATCCCACTCGCGAGCGAGCGTAGCGAGCGAGCAAAAACAACTCCACTGGTTTAATACTTTTTTTTATCTCCGTACAGTACCGACATAGGCCGATGGTAGTGTTCTAGTTTTTAACAAAGGTAAGGGAAATAACGTATACGGCCAATTCTTCCGCAAAACAATCTGAGTCCATACCACGTTCATATCATATTCACGCAGTTAAACAAAGACAACTTTATCAGAGTAGAGTGGCAGTCTAGCAGAGAATGGATCGAACTCCGATCTGGTCACTTTTCCGATCTCTGGATCGATCTGGCCTGCAAGAAAATCTATTCAAACAAATCGATAATCGAGGCTTAAAAGATCGATCTTCGATTAATCGATTCGAAATCGGCATCCCTAATTTGTTCGTAAAGATAGAGATCTCTCTGTTTTTTTTCTGTCTTGTAGCTAGGTAATCTTTCGAAAGGTAACAAGAAAAAGTATTCGTAATCTCGTTACGACGCATACTCTCGATATACGCACGGGCTCTCTGTTTCTCGGCACGTGTTCACGCTTGAATTTATTTGGAAAGAAAGAGAAGTGAACATCGACTCTCACATATACGCATTATTATATTACACGCTTACTGTTATTTTAACATCATTATTATCTGCATTAGAACAGCCTTATATTCTTTATACGGTGATTTTACGGAAATTTATAAGATCACGCGCAAGCGTTGTGCCTAGCGATTATTCGAAGTCGCACGCGTGACCGAAAATCCTAGGTAGAAAAACGCGTAAACACAAGCGTCAACGAGCGAGCATACCGAACGTAAGGACTATAGCTTTCTTTGAAAATCGTTCAGATTTCATAGGCGTATGCTCGCCTTATTTTCTCTATTTCATATTCCACGACCATTGAATTTTATATTTTAAATCTAATTTGTATTATTTCACGGCTTTAATGAGGTAAATTCTGTGGGATCACACCGACGTCTCGTCGTGTATTATATTTCCGTAAATATTAAAATACTAAACATGTAGTATGGATACTTGGACCAAGTTTTCTTTAGTCATTGGCGTAATCAGTAATTTAATTATTATCGAATTTCACTTATTTTATTTTATCTTATCGGTACTTGTGTATTACATACCTTCACAGTGCCTGGCTTTTAAAATAAATGAATGATTCTAGTACCTTATTCCATTCTATTGTAATTTTATTTTTATCTTATTTATTCATATGTTCCCGACGTTTCTTCGACGTACCTTTCCGTGGTTTCCGGCTCGATTTTTTTTTATATATCTAGGAAAGGACCAGCCCCTCTACCATACCGTTCGCGGGGCTGAGTTAGCTGGCATCCCGGTTCACGCTTTCTCGTTCCGACGGGAGGTGCAGGATCCGACTGGTCACCCCGTTAGCTGGTGCGGGTACCCTAGCTTCTTCTTCTTAGAGTTAGTATTGATTATCGGGGTGGACGGTTTGCAATGGATTTCCGCTTGAACCGTCCCCCGAAATTAATTAAAAACGGGAGTCGTGGTGTTCCTCCCGTGACGCGATATGCGTCTGGCACCCAAATCTTCTTGGTAGCGAAGGAGAAGTGACTGAGGTATCGCGGGTGACCAGAACGAGAGCCCTTCCAGAAAGACGAGAAAGCGTGCCGAAGTGTAAACGGTAGTCGCGACGCAAAATGGCGCTCGCAAGGGGCCAAGAAAGAGTGGTGCGCGGCGTCCCAGTTAGGTACCGCGTTACACTATGTAGACTTGCGAAGGACAAAATCCAAACGGCGAAAGTAGTATCATCTATATACAATGAAAATAAAGAACTAAAACTGAATTGGGAGCAAATCGTAAAGGAGTTGCTCCGAACAATGGTCCGAAAGGATGATAATAAAGCTGAAATGGAGCCCCATCAAAACATTAAAAAAGAAAATAGTGAATATTTGAATTATAATGTAGAAGTAGATATAATGTGGGAGGAAGTAAATAATGCCTTACGTAGGTCTGAAAATAAAAAAGTCCCGGGAATAGACGGTATACAAATCGAAATAATAAAGCACATTTGGGTGTATAAACCAGCGATATTGTCCTAAGCAATGGAAAGTCACGGATTTAAGAATAATTTTAAAGAATATGAATAAGGATGTGAGGCTAGCTAATTCGTTCAGACCCATATCGCTATTACCCATTTTAGGGAAAACTTTTGAAAGAATAATAGTGGAAAGAATAAACATAGAGTATAAAAACTGTGGCCTAGAAAGTGCAAGACAATACGGATTTAAACCAGGGAAATCGACGGAAGACGCGTTGTTTAGCTTCATGACTGGGCTTAAAAGTACCGAAAAGAAGTACGTCATTGCTTTATTTGTGGACATCCAAGGAGAATTTGATAACCTTTGGTAGCCAACGATTAGAAATAGATTAGTTAAGGCACATTGCAGTTCTAACCTTATAGATATTATAGACACATATTTTAAACATAGGGTAGTAATGGTTAAAAATAAATAGGTCAAAATAAAGAAACCTATGGAGAACGGATGCCCACAGGGTTCAATTATTGGCCCTAATGCATAGAATTGGTGTTTAGATATCCTATTGAAAAGACTAGAGGAATTGGATGAAAGTGATTTAGAAGTATATGCTACAACGATATTTCTTAAATTCCGGGGAGGTGCCGGATGCAATCCCCGCGAAATAATCGTTTCAACGGTTTCAATGGTTTTCAAACCACGAGAATCCTCTCCGCGATAAAGGGCTCACGAAAATACCGCTCACGCAGTCGCAAGGAGTAGTGAGTTGAGAGGGGGGGGGGGGGGAATAAATGATCAAAGTTCCTCTGATATGCTTTTTACGAAAAAAAAACCAATAGAGACAATTTGTTCAATTAAAATCTTACTGAAATACCGGTAATTTTCCGTTAAAATTAAGAAACAGTACAAAGCCGGACTTTCTTTGTTACCGGTGTTTACTAGCGCGTCCGGATGAATTAACCGCCGGTCTCATGCTCGTTGCCGGCACGTGTTCGCTTCGTTTCTCGAATTTTCTCCCGTGAGATCTACGGGCTTAGTCCCAATTGAATCTATTAATTCTTGAATTTACGATTTACAATTAAACAATTAATAATTAAGTGGACTTAATGGCGATTCCCCGCGAACTCGGACGGCAAATGAAGCTGGTTCCGCCACGCGAATGAAACTAATACCACGAACAAAAAGTCTAAAGACTTATTTTTCTAAAGAATTAAATTGTTAAACTATTAAAAATCGCTATTTCCCTTTTAACTTGATTTTACATTTTACGTTCTCGCCGTGCGTGTCCCCTCTCTCTCTCTCTCTCGCTCTATCTTATCCGACGGTGCTCTCTCGCTCCGCCGTCGTTCCGTCGGCCGCCGTTGCTCGCTCTCCGGCCTCGTCTTTCTCCTCTCCGGTGTGGCGGTCATGAAAGAGAGTCCAAATTCAGTAATTTTCTTTATTTTTACCCCAGAATTAGCCTCGAGGCCCTCCGACTCGCGTTACATTTCCTCCCGCGGTCCACCCGGTGACTTTGCCCGCGACTATCCTTTCTCTAATTCGCGGTGAAAGGGAGAGGATTCTCTTTTGTGACGGGTATCCAAATACCACGTCACAATGCATATGCGGATGATCTGTTGTTATTGAAGGGAGATGCTAGGCAAGAAATTGAAATCTTAACGGAAATAGCGATCCGTCTTTTGGAAGATTGGTGCAATACACATAAGCTAAAAGTCTCGGAAACAAAAACTATGGCAATGATATTAAAAGGAAAGCTGAGTGGGAATCGGTTCCCTAAAATTAAAATAAATTGTGAAAATATAAAATTTGTCGATGAAGTCAAGTACCTTGGCATTACCATTGATAATAAATTAAGCTTCATCCCACATGTAAGACAAATTAGAAACAAATTAGCAAAATTTATTTTTTCGGTTAGTAGGTTTACCAAAACTAACTGGGG
Source organism: Ancistrocerus nigricornis (assembly GCA_916049575.1). Classification (NCBI taxonomy): domain Eukaryota; kingdom Metazoa; phylum Arthropoda; class Insecta; order Hymenoptera; family Vespidae; genus Ancistrocerus; species Ancistrocerus nigricornis. The sequence continues at coordinate 14,706,932 of OU696667.1, read as the reverse complement.
TTTAAAAAAAAGTGTGATTGGTACCTTTTATAAAGCAGTTTGTCTGCCTATGATAACTTATGGAGCTATTTTATGGTTTGAGAAGACTGGTAATACTATGGTTAAGAGAAATCTTTTGGCGGCCCAACGGATAGCTTTACTAATACTAACTAAAGCATGTAGAACTGTGTCCACAGCGGCAATGCAGGTAATGGGAGGCTGTTTATCCCTGGATTTGGAAGTCGCCAAGAAAGGACTAGAGAGTAGAGTGAGGACAAATCGCTATGCCAAATGGGAAGACTACGAATTTTATCCAGTTCAAGATATAGAAAATTATAGTTTGCAAAAAATAAAAAGTGTGAATAGTATAGAATATAGTAAAAAAAAGGATATTATATTGTAACGTTTCGCCTTCCTTACCTTTTTAACGCTTACGTTACTTCACCGAACGATTCGGTCCTTTTTGGACTGGCAGAGGAAAGTGGGAAAGTTAATAAATAATAGTCGCGAAAATTCGATTAATTTGCGTTTATTTAAAGCCTTGTATTCTTCGGAACTCGCTCGTAGCTCCTGAACAGCTGATCGCGCCGTGTTTACGTTTTTTCTACGTGTCTATGTCTTCGCCGATCTCGCCTGACTCACACACGCAGTCACACGCCTACCCACGTTCGCACACACGTATGCTCGCTCGGTTCTACTAAGGCGCTCACTTGCACACACACACCCAGACGCTTGCTCACACGGACATTCGCTCTTACACACACTCTTAATCTACTGCTTATGACTAATGGTATTATGAGGTAATAGAAATGAAAAGATACACATTACTTTAGGTGACGTTGTATGGTATTGTAACGTATCGCCTTTCCTACCTTTTAGTTTTGACGTTACCTTTTTCTCCTCGTTCGGTCTTTTTGGGACTGGCAGTGGAAAAGGGATGCAAATTAAATGAGTTTCGCAAAATGTCAAATTAACTACGTTTATTGAGTGTTTTTCTCTCTTCTTATTTCGTTTCCTTCGATCAGCTGATCGCTCCCGTGTTTATTTATATTTCGTCGCTCTCGATTTTCCCACGCACACTCTCTCTCTCATACACACCGCTCACGCATACACTTATTCTATGTCTTATTCTACCGGGATTTGAGGATGTACACAATAATTGTTTACCCTTATCTGAGGAGACGTTGTAACGCTGTCACGCTTTTGTTCCCTAATAGGATCAACAGCTACCTCGCTTTTGATTGCCCTGGCGCTGACACACGCGTATAAATGATTTTATATCAAACACTTATCTTTCACTTCGAAATTTTAGATTTAATCGCAACACTATAACTCTTTGAAACTTTGAGAAAATTCTCGGTCGGTCGAAGATACTTTCGAGCTATGCGTTCCTGCGTTATATAAAGGGCTATTCCCACTCTTCTTCATCTCGCGAGATTTGAATTTTTCTTACCTAATTGGGTCCCCCCCGTGTGAACCTTCCGTCGCGCGCCGCTGGCCTCGCTCGGCCCTGAGCTTGCCGATCGGCATCGGCCCGCGTCGTCACCGCTCGGGCTTCCTCGTTCCTAACCGTCTTAATTTCTTATACCATTTCTTTCATGTTATTGCCGTTTCCGAATCTAAATTTAGCCTACGTCCCGTTTCTTATCTTATTTCTTGTCTATTGTTCGATTAATTTAATATTCTAGCCTTCCTATTTCTATTTTATTCTATTTTTGTTAATATTAATTCTACTAAATTATGCGACTCAAGCGTTACGTTACAATGTCCCCCCAAAATTTCATTTTTCTTACCGCTTAACGAAAAATAAAATTTTTTCTTTTTCACTTTTACTCTTTCGAAGAGTCTTCGGAAGTGCTCCATGTGCTCCCCTATGCTTCCGGCATTGCAGCGCATGCCCTTCCCGAAATTTAAGAATTTGTCCCCCAGCCCTTTCAGGACCTGTGCCATTCCTCTTCTCCAGCTCGCGTTGCTCGCTTCCAACCCAAACGGGGTTCCTCCGAAAGCATAGCCGCATTCGTTGTGGAGAGATTCCTTGTTTTTCTTCGCCTCCTTGTATTGCCATATCAATTTTCGAAACATCTTTTTCTCTTCCGTGGTAAGTCCTTGACACTCCTCCGCCTTTTCCCTTATCTCTTCCATCTTCCTTCGCATCTCCTCTTCTCCCGAGTTCGCCTTTGGGACGCCCCGCTTTGGGCCCGTCCCCCCGAACTCTTCTACTATTTCCCCCATTATTTCCTCCTCTCTCGAGTTCGCTTCTGGGGTGCCACGCTTTGGGTCAGTCCCCCCGAACTCCTCCACTACTTCCACCCTCCTTTCTCCGTTTGACTCCTCCACGCTTTCCACCGTTACCTCGTCTTTCTTTTCCCCGTCGCTTATCCTTACCACTCCCTTTCTCGTTTCGATATGGCCATTCAAGTGCGTCAGACTGTCCATCCCCGGGATGCACGGTCTCACTAAGTTAGATATTACAAGAAACCTTACCTCCGTCTCGATACTCCCAATTTTCGTATTTGCCATCAGCTGCTTTTTAATCAGTGCTGATTCTCTTCCTGACGCACCCCTCACTCTCATCGTTCTTCGCGGGAGCGTGGGGCATTCTCCCCACCTCTCTTTATTTTCTTCATAGATTTCCTCGGCAATGCCGGTTACCTCACTTCCCGTGTCCACCAGTGCTTTTATTTCTCTTCCTTCGATGTTTATTTTGATTATCGGGCATTGCCCTCTCGTGTTTACCTGCCTGGTTGTATCTCCGTTTCCTTTTTCCTCTTGCGTTACCAGATTGATCTCTGGCGCGCACTCTTCCTTTCGCACACCGTTTCCTTTCGTTAATTCTTTTGCCGTATTAGTCGTCTTTTTTCGTGTCGTACAGTCGCCGGTGTGCCTTGTCTCTAGGTGCGGTACGACACTTCGGCGTTTCCCCACTGTGAAGTCGGGATGATATGCGCCTCCGCCGTGTTAGTTCTCGTGGTTTGTTCCTTGGCACTTGTTTCTTCGACCATTGCATTCACCTGCGGGGGTCTTGCTGGCCATCCTCTCTCTCCTTCTCGTCTCGTGTTCGGGAGGTTATTTCCTCCTCTGTTCGCTACCGGCGTGGAGTGACTCGTCGGCGGTGCGTTGAACGCTGGGCCGCCGAATCTCCGTGGAGGTGCGTTCGGCGTTTGTGTCATTGTTCCCCGCTGGGAGTTTACCGCTCGCTTAAGATCGTGCCTTTCGAGAATTCTTATTAGACCTTCAACGTTCGTCACTCCTTTTAAAAGGATCTCGTCCCGGATTTCCGGAGTGAAGTGGGCGGCTAATGCTTCCACGACTTCTTCCTCGCTAATTCGCGGGGTGAGGTCGTATGCAGTCGCGCAAATTCGCGAGGCGTACTCGACTCTCGTCGTGTTCGCCCGTTCTTCGTAGAAGCCGTTATTCAGATGCCTCCGAATTCGCACTTGCTGCTCTCGACTCCAGAACGGCTCTGTGAACTTCTGGGTGAATTCCTCGAAGGTTCGTATTCTTCCTTCCACAATATTCCACCAATCCCTCGCCGTGCGTGTTAAGCTCTGTTCCACGATGAACTTGAATTCATGGTCGAATATTCGCGCAGCTTGACAGTAGTTTTCGATTTCTCGAAGGTACTTCATCGGTCGTTCCCTTCCGGACCCGTCGAAAGTTGGCGGTGTCCTTCGGAGGGCCATTTCCCGAATGTTCGACTGTGTAGTAGCACTTGTGTCTCTCACCGTTTCCTGATGCGTTTCTCTCGTGCTTCGCATTTCTTCGATGCTCCGTCTCAATGTTTCCATTTCCCTGCGGTAATCATCCACGGTGTTCCGCGTTTCCCGGAAGCTCCTGGCTACTTCGTCGACGATGTTTTCATTTTCGGTGACTCTCCTGCCCAGTTCCTCGATCGCCCTTTTTACCGGGCCGATAACGATGCGCACTGTCTCCGTGTGTCCTTCCAGTGTCTTTGAAATGTTTCTTGCCATCGCTTCGGACCAGTCATCGAACTTCTGTTCCATTTTCTTTTCCAATTCACGCACCTTTCGATCGATCTTTAAATTGATCCTTTCGCACTGAAGGCCCATTTCCTTGATCGCCTCCAAGACCTCAGCCATCGCTACGTTGATTGGTGGAGGATTCCTCTCGTCCTCTTCCGTGGTCGTTTCTTCTAATATTATTTCTTCTTGTCGTGGCTGTGGCACCCGCACCATCTCTTCAGCTCCGGCGTCCGTGAGTTCTTCTGCGAGTGTTACGCTCCTTCGAGTACTCACCGCTGGAGGCACCGAGAAGGTGAACTCATGGTGCTCACTTGTTTCGAGCGTACCTAACCCCGTTTCCGACACTGTGCTCCGCGATTCTTTTTCCGCCATCGTTTTTCTTTTGCACTTTTATCCACACTTTTCGCGACTGCCAGCCCCTCGTTGGGCGCCAATTGTAACGTATCGCCTTTCCTACCTTTTAGTTTTGACGTTACCTTTTTCTCCTCGTTCGGTCTTTTTGGGACTGGCAGTGGAAAAGGGATGCAAATTAAATGAGTTTCGCAAAATGTCAAATTAACTACGTTTATTGAGTGTTTTTCTCTCTTCTTATTTCGTTTCCTTCGATCAGCTGATCGCTCCCGTGTTTATTTATATTTCGTCGCTCTCGATTTTCCCACGCACACTCTCTCTCTCATACACACCGCTCACGCATACACTTATTCTATGTCTTATTCTACCGGGATTTGAGGATGTACACAATAATTGTTTACCCTTATCTGAGGAGACGTTGTAACGCTGTCACGCTTTTGTTCCCTAATAGGATCAACAGCTACCTCGCTTTTGATTGCCCTGGCGCTGACACACGCGTATAAATGATTTTATATCAAACACTTATCTTTCACTTCGAAATTTTAGATTTAATCGCAACACTATAACTCTTTGAAACTTTGAGAAAATTCTCGGTCGGTCGAAGATACTTTCGAGCTATGCGTTCCTGCGTTATATAAAGGGCTATTCCCACTCTTCTTCATCTCGCGAGATTTGAATTTTTCTTACCTAATTGGGTCCCCCCCGTGTGAACCTTCCGTCGCGCGCCGCTGGCCTCGCTCGGCCCTGAGCTTGCCGATCGGCATCGGCCCGCGTCGTCACCGCTCGGGCTTCCTCGTTCCTAACCGTCTTAATTTCTTATACCATTTCTTTCATGTTATTGCCGTTTCCGAATCTAAATTTAGCCTACGTCCCGTTTCTTATCTTATTTCTTGTCTATTGTTCGATTAATTTAATATTCTAGCCTTCCTATTTCTATTTTATTCTATTTTTGTTAATATTAATTCTACTAAATTATGCGACTCAAGCGTTACGTTACAGTATAGCTTCGCACGCCGTAGCACTGTATCTGTGTTCGTGTCTTCCCCTCTCACCCTCCGTTTGTCACGATCCTTGCGTCGCCGCTTCTCGACACTCGCGAAAGCACTTTTTCAACCCGTGACTTTAAGAGCGTTTCACGTACTTTAAATCTCTGATTATGCACAAAACTGTAACTTCTACGAACTGCGATCTTTAAGAGAAAACTCGGAATGCACTACTTTTCGTTGCGTGGGCTTGCTATTTAAATGCTTGTCCCCACCGCTCTTACTTGCGCGCGATCGAATTTCTATTGTTTATTAGGATCCCCTCTCTTAATTATTACATGCGGTTATTGTCCTCGCCGCTGGCCCTGAACTCGTTGGCCATCAAATTCCTATCTCGCCGAATTCCGATCTATTTCGCGTATTCTCCTACCTTGTCTTTCTTCAACGTTTTTTCTATGTTTTCGCGTTCGCGTGCCGATATCTCAGTGTGTTTACCTTTATAAATTCTATTTTTAGGATATTCGCGCATTCCTTCGTTCGTGAGATTATAACTGCTATGTGGTTTTACTTATTATTTATTGTATTTTAATCATCGACTCAGCTATACTGTATCAATATATAGAAAGTGGCAAGATAACTGGGAGAGAGAAGTGCACGGAAGAGATACGTTCGAGTATATTAAAGAAGTAAATTTTGCGATTGAAAAAAATTGGTTCACACGTAGCAGGGGTTGTATATATGTCATTTCTGGATACGGCCCTTTCAAGTGTACTTTATGGAAAAGAGGACTTGAGGAGTCAAAATTATGTCCTAAGAACGAATCGGAAAATCATACGTCAGAGCATGTAATTTTTGAGTGTGCTTATTATGATAACTTAAGATATACTGAAATAAGAAGGTATAAGAATAGTAAATATAAGCTCCTTCAAAGTGAGGAACAGTTAAAAAAGTTTCAACAATTTTGTAATGAAATAATAAAAGAAAAGTAGAAATTTACCGTAATTGTGAACAGAGGATCCGCCTCCGCGGGGCTAGGGACAGGCAACGTCGGTATTGGCGGCTAAGTGACCCTACAGAATAATGGTTGACGGTAGATAAAACAGAAAAGTTAGATCGTCCAAAATATTAGAAGCACGAAGCGCTGCATTCAGAGGAAAATATAGAAAAAAAATAGAAAAATAAGAATAAGAATAATATATATATATACTATACATACTACTATATATACTACTTTTATATATACAGGGTGTCCCACTTCAGGTTACGCACCGGTGATCTACATGTGCACAAGTATGGACTGAGTCGAAAAGTCTAATAAACTTTTTCTAAATTCGGCTTAGTTATCGAGTTATTAATTAACAGAAATCAGCAAAAGAAGGCGGGACGAAGGCGGTCTACTCAAGCTCGTAACTAGGTGAGTGACGAAATAGCAGGAGGAGTAATCCACAATAACCAATAACGATAATCTGAACGTAACGCTTCAACGCGTGTTTACTTTTATCCCTTATCTCTCTTTCTCTCTCTCTCTCTCTCTCTCTCTCTCTACGCACTTCCGAACGCTGGAAGCTCGCGCTGACTTCTTTGGTTCCGAGAGAGAAAGAGAGATAAGGGAGAAAAGTAAACACGTGTTGAAGCGTTACGTTCCGATTATTGGTTATTTTGGATTGCTCCTCCTGCTATTTCGTCACTCACCTAGTTACGAGCTTGAGTAGACCGCCTTCGTCTCGCCTTCTTTCGCTGATTTCTGTTAATTAATAACTCGATAACTAAGCCGAATTTCGAAAAAGTTTATTAGACTTTTCGACTCAGTCCATACTTGTGCACATGTAGATCACCGGTGCGTAACCTGAAGTGGGACACCCTGTATAAAAGTAAAAGTAAATAAAAATAATAAGTGAAGAAAATTCTTAACTTAATCCGGGAGACAGACCCAGGCAGCCGAGCATGCTGTCGGTAGTCGTCGTGGTCGTCGGCGTCGTCATCGTCCTCTTCTGTATCCTGGCGAACCGGGTCGATGGCTCTTGGTAGACCTGAAAAAATAAAATAAAATAAATATGATGTAATTTGATACAAATAACTGTGCTATAGAGAAACCTCACAATCAAATAGTAAGAAACAAGACAATATAATGATAATATGGAGTGCAGTGCCCGTAATTACCCTGAAATTTTTAACAAACATGAAAATTCTGAAAAGTAAACGTAGTTGAACCTAGGCAGCAATGAGTGAAAGCTCGATAGCTGCAAAATGAATAGGAAACAAAATGGAAAAAAAAATGTCCCTATCTACTGGGGCGCCATTTTGGATTTCGTCGAGGACGGACGCGTGTCACGACGCTCCTGCTTCTTAGTGTGATTTACGCGGAAATTCAAAGTGGATTGCTTTCGGAGTGCTTTTGAAGTGTTGTGCTAGTGGTTTTACACACGCACAAGTGTGGACCACAAAAAACCTATTGGACTTCGTGAGATATAAGTGTTTTTAGTGGTGAAATTTTCCGAAGCGTCCGACGCCATCTTGGTAACGTTGCACCGAAGCGCCGCCGCACCGCAGCGAAGCGAACTAGCCACGATTGAATCCCACGCGCGAACACCGAGCGGGCTACCTAACCTCGAACACCCGGGCAGGCAGGACGTCTAGCCGTCCGCCGACAATGGCAGCGTACCAGAAGACCAACGACGCGGAACAAATGTCAGCCACAGAGTATACAACTGTCAAAGAGTCCACTCTCGCTCTAGCTAACAAGAAGAGGAGGAAAGCTCGTAGAACAATTGAGTCGGACATGAATAACACTGCGCAAGAATGGGACACTGACGAGTCGAAAAGGAAGAAAAAACGGGTCCCGAAAATGCCAGCTCAATTTAAGGAAATTGAGGTCGCGGTGAAGGATATCCCACTCAAGGAAAAAGCCAGAACAGCCTCACGGAAGATTCTTGCTACAGTAACGAACGCCAGCTTAGACAGCAAGGTCATGGAAAACATTTTAGGCGCTTGTGCGGAACTCCAGGAGCTGCTCAACGAGGCATTACTGCAAAACTCCTTTCTGGAACGACGCTCAGAGTGCATGCGCACCGAGGTGGTGGAGAGCAGTAAAACAATTGCAGCCTAGGTCGAAGCAACGCTCCAGGAAGTTGCGCCGTTGAAGAGGCCTATGACATACGCTGAGCGCGTGGGAGCTAAGGCGAGGAACGTTATCTCCACTGCTGTGAAGGAGCCGCGTAATGTGGTAACAATACACGCCAAGGACCTGGATACCTGCAAAACGAGCGAGGACGTGAAAACGACGGTGAAGAAGTTAATCTCGCCCTGCCAAGAGGAAATTGATATCAGGCACGTGAGAAATATTCACGGCAATGGCATTCTGATCGAGACAGGAAAGAGAAGCGACTTAGAGGCGCTCTTAGCCAATCAGAAACTAAAGGAAGCTGGAATGGAGGTCTCTCTCCCGGCCAAAAGGCTGCCCCGCGTGATTATCTACGGAGTACCGAGACCAGAAAACGATTGCACTGCCCTACAAGAGATTGTAGAGCACAATTTCGAGACAGGAAAGAGAAGCGACTTAGAGGCACTCTTAGCCAATCAGAAACTAAAGGAAGCTGGAATGGAGGTCTCTCTCCCGGCCAAAAGGCTGCCCCGCGTGATTATCTACGGAGTACCGAGACCAGAAAACGATTGCACTGCCCTACAAGAGATTGTGGAGCACAATTTCGTGGACGAGGAAAAGAAGAAAATCGCGGAAGGTTGCAAGGTGATCTTTCGGACCGGAGATAAATCGAAGGACCGCTGTAATCTGGTCTTGGAGGTATCGCGGGAGGCTCGCGAAATTCTGAATACCCGGGACCGTCTGTACATCGGATGGGAGTGCTGCCGTATACAGGATTACATCAACGCGGCGCGGTGCTACAAGTGCCACTCGTACGGGCACACGACGAAATTTTGTAAAAGTGAAAACGAAAATTGCGGTCACTGCAGCGAACTTGGGCACTCGTTCAAATATTGCAAGCAAAAGGAGAAGCAGGCGACCTGTATCAACTGCAAGAGAGCAGGCAGACCGAGTAACCACTCAGTAACATCTAAGGACTGCTTCGCTTACAAGGCCGCCGTGCAGCTAGTTGTTAGTAAAACCGACTATGGCCAGTAGACCTTATGTATCAAGCCAGCCTGAACGTCTGCGAATTCTGCAACTTAACATGAGACGTGCAAGAATTGTTACGGACGAAGTAATTCACACAATGGAACAGAAAGACGCTGACATCCTCCTGATGCAGGAGCCTTACACCTTCCGAGGCAAAGCACGGTCATCCATGGTTCGAACGGCGACAACCCTTCATGGGCGGCCATTGCAATCAGAAGCAAGCGAATCTCGGTCGCTTCTCAAAACCTTCCTAAGCGCCTATGATTGTCACCGTAAAAGGTTAATCAATGCCCCCCCCCCCTCTTTTTAATATCTTAAGGATGGGATTTCAGGATTGGTGTAAGTGAATTTAAAGTTGATGTACTTACCTTTATGCAGTGCAATATTCTTCTTTCTTTAGAACTGGAGTATCTGGTCGTAGTTACCGGAACTCACTCGATCGTTCAGACGTGATTGGATTGATTATTAAGAATAACCAGAATGTTTAGTAAAATATAGTTTAATAAAATCTCAATACCGACTTCTGAACTTTTCAGAGATATACAGAATAAAACGCCAAATGCCGACTACCGAACTTAACTGAGCGCAGGATAAAAGCAGAGTACAGAGTGTGTTGTCGGGGTGCGTGCTGCTTATTTTAAAGCTTTAGTCAGTGGGTGGTTCGGTATCCTATTGGTTAGTTAGTTTTAGTTTCGGGGGTTCACAGTTTCTTATTGGTTTTGGAAAAGCTTAGATTTTTCCTATTCGTGGATTTGGGAAACAATGTTCCTTCTGTGTGGGATAAGTTGGAGGTGGAAGTGGGTGTCGGGTGATGGAAAGATGCGTTTTCGATTGGAAGCCATAAATTTGGTATTTATGGGTTAGTTTTAGGACGACTGAGTGCCAGGGCATGTTTGGAAATCTGACCCCTAATATACAGATATGCGACGATCTTGCGCGCTCTGAAGGAGGTACTTGAAAAAAGAGAAAATTTTTCAATGGGACCACTGGCAGACATTTTGGTCTATTGTATAATTGTTAGTCTTAGGTCTCGACGAGGAAAATGAGAAAAGTCACGTACGCAGGACGTAACAAATGTATGCCATTAACTTTAAAAATTCATAAAAAAATGAAATGTAAACGAAATAAAATAAACCATGAATGAAATTTGTTGAGAATTGTATGCTTTATAATCCTATGGGCAAAAAAAAATTTTTTCGTTTTCCAACAATTATTTATGTAAAAAACAAAATTATAACCTACCATTTCTGCGAAATTACTTGGGGGGAAAATTTTTTTTTGGTGCATTGCATTCTTTGTACTTTTCTCTGAAGAAAAAGTTCTATACAATTTTTCGGTAGGCCCACGGTTTGCGTGCAATGATCAATTTAATAAGTCTGCATTACTGGAACGAGTCGAGAAATATTCTCCGTGAGACGGTACAGGCAGAAGACAAGGAAAGAATATCGCGTCCGTCGTCTCTGTCTCTCTTACGCGAGTGACGTCGCGTTCTCCGCTGCGTATTCGTGCCTCGTGTCTCCCATCGGTGTGCGCACACATTGTTACCCACCGCCGAAACAAAAAACCCGTGCTACTCTTCATTCGGTCGCTGAAATATCTATTGCCGCTGCTACGATTTGGAGAATATCGATCCAAAATTTCGATATGGATTTTTCAATTGGAATATGTTGGGGGTTGACCCGAAAGCATAAATCTGAGTTTTCGTCATCCTTGAGGTTGAAGGTACATTTTGCTTGCAGCGTCAATCCGATTATCGCGCGCGATCATCGCTCAGCGGTGATCAATCAATCTAATTCAAAGGAAAACTAAACTTATAGGAGCGACTCTTTCGATATCGCTGTGAAATAATCGCATATCGAAAATCGCTATCGACAATCGTCAGTCTGTTTGTTTTTTTGACAGCGACTTTTCTGTCAGTCGTAACCAATATAATTTAATAATTTATAAAATCTCTTCTTTTTGCGAGTCGAGATGAGTTTAATAAAAAGTAACAAAGGTCGAAAGTTAATGTTGAAATACCTCTTGTTACAAGAAATAGATGATGAAGATTTGTTAGAAGTATTAACTTTCCCAAGATTGCCTAAACATCCTATGTTTAAAAATAGAATGAACGAAGGATGTTTTAAAATATTAATTCAAAATCATTTATGTGGAGACGAAATGAAATTTCCCGAGTTCTTCCGACTTTCTAAAAATCAATTTAACTCTTTTTTAATTTTAATTCAACCAGACGTTAATAAATTTTCTACGAACTTCGATCATTACCCAATCACAGCAGAGGAAAAACTAGATCTAACCTTAAGGTACGTAGTTATTCTAATCATTATAACCAATATCTTTTATTAATATAATAACAAATAAACAAGATTAACAAACAAACAAGATTAACTATTGAATTTTAACATAATAATACATAACTAATTAATTTAAATTAAAACATTGCCGTGTAAACAGATTTTCAACTGAAGGTTCTTCTCGATATAACTCCATCTGGTTCATTGAACCAGTATAATTTGCCGAACGAGACGACCACATATTCATTTCTATTTGGGATATTATTTGCAAAGTTTCCATCTTTGCCCGCTGCTGAAGTTGAGGAGGAAATTTGTTTATTGTTTTTTGCTAAACTTTTAAAAAATAAGTCAACGTCATTTTCTTCTTCATCCTTTTACAACAGTTCCTTTATCATTTCATCCCTCTCTTTTGCCCTTTTTTTAATCATTACGCACATTCTCTCTCTATAATTTGTTGTTCCACCTTTATGTTTCGCTTCATGTGTTGATGTAGAGGTTTGTGGCTCTTGAACCGCTATTACAGGTTCTTCCTGATTTTCATCGTTTTCTTGGCCATGTTCTTCCGGTTCTCCGTTTATGTTGCAGAAAGTTCTAAAATTGAATTTTATTAAAAAATAACGAATAAGTGAACTTTATAAAAACCACTTCAGGCGATTACCTTTATTGTTATTTTCTTACTCACGCTCTTCTTCTACTGTGCGTAGGAACGACAGCCTTTCCTGCAACGCCCACGTTTTTCCTTTTTTGAATGGTGGTGCCTTAGCACCAGTTCGATTTCCTTCTCTATTCTTTCGATCATAGGTGTCTTTCATGTTTTTCCACCTCTTTTTGCATTCAACAGGTGTTAACAGCACATTTATAGATCAGATGGTATGAAGCACAATAAGAAAGTATCATATTTAGTTTTAAATAATATAAATAAATAATATATATTCTCTATGCCTCATATATAATATAAACCATATTTAGTTCTGATAATCCAGGTTCTGCTATATTTTTCATTTGCAGGTTCCTGGCAACTGGCGAATCTTTTCACTCGTTACAATTTCTATTCCGAATATCAGTGAGCGAAATCAGTTGTATAGTGAAAAATATCCTAACTGTACGAGAAGATGCAATTGGGAACAGAAAAAAATCTGTGTTCAATTACAGAACGTGCCGTACACGAAGGACTTCCGAAAATGCATTTGGAATTCTAGCTCAAGTTTTCAGATTAAATAAAAGAAAAATATAAATATCAAACCGACACAAACGAACAATAAATTACTTATTGAAATTATAAAATATATTTTTAAGTTTACATTATCTAAAGTTTGGTGATTTGTATTTTGATTAAAGTATTTTATAAGAACAAATTGTACAAACCTAATTTTCCCACTTCTTCTGCGATCACTCTCCAAATATTATCTTTGGCTCGCTGATCTTTGTAAAGAACACTCGTCATATCATACACAGCTGGCTGTATTGATACCGCTTCAATTAACTTTTCATCTTCTTCGAATGTGAAACTAATTCGGGATTGAGACATTTTGCACAGTTCTGATTGAAAAATTGATATAATCGCTCGCGACTGCGATTTTATCTGCTCTCGAACCAGTCCCTCGTGATTGACGCTCGCGATTCAATCGACGATCGCCCGAAGATTTTGTTTTTTTGTTTGCTATGTTTAGCATTAGTAATGTTTTGGATTAGATTTTTTTTTTGTCGATTGAATTGCGAGCGTCAATCGCGATGGTCTGGTCCGAAAGTAGATAAAATCGCAGTCGCGAGCGATTATATCAATTTTCCTTTTTTTTTTAATCTGAAGAGTGTTCTTTCCAAAGATCAGCGAGCCAAGGATAATATTTGTACATCGATCGCAGAACAAGTTGTAAAATTAGGTATGTACAAAATGTTCTTATAAAATACTTTATTCAAAATATAAATCACCAAATTTAACATAATGTAAACTTCAAAATATATTTTATAATTTAAATAAGTATTTTCTTATTCGTTTGTGTCGGTTCTATAAACCGTAGCATCTTGCCAACTGACGGTCCCCTCGTTGACGAAGTATGAGACGTACGTGTTTCTCACGGTAAATCCTTCAACATTAGCGTACCCACCACTTCTTCTCAAACGAATAAGGTTGTTTGTTGGAAGATCAACTGTTGAACTAACTTCGTTGTTAGGATGTCCCGTTTTTGTCAAATAACCATCTCTCAACATGTTGTGCAGGCAACAACAAACAACAATCACATCATCGACCGTTTCTGGTTTCAAATTGATTGGCGTATAAAATATTCTAAAAACTTGAGCCAGAATTCCAAACGCATTTTCTGAAGTTCCTCGTGCACGGCACGCTTTGTAATTGAAGACAGATTTTTTTCGGCTCCCAATTGCATCTTCTCGTTGATACGGCTTCATCATGTTTTGATGCAATCTGAACGCCTCATCTCCGATAAATACATGCGGCAACACAAGTTCAGAATTTGGGAGCTGCCTTGGAGGTGGTAGGAGAGTTCCTGAGTAAAACTTACGTCCTAAATTCGATTTTTCAAAAATACCGCTATCTCCCTCTTTTCCAAATGAGCCAGCATCAATAAACATAAATTTGTAATTTGCATCTACGACGGCTAACAGAACGATTGAAAAGAATCCCTTGAAGTTAAAATATAGAGATGCTGATTTATCAGGGCACCTGATACGGATATGTTTACCATCAATGGCTCCAACACAGTTTGGGAAATTCCATCGCTCAAAATATTCCTTGGTCGTATTTTCCAAATCTTTTGTAGACAGGTGCGGTATAAATATTGGTGCCAGCTTCTTTTTAAGTACTGTTAGGGTTTTTTTTAACCCTTAGAGGGCCCAATTGGCCCAAAGGCCAATTTGATGCGAACGCGAAAACATAAAAAAAAACGCGTAAGTGCGACAAGGAAGGGAATACGCGAAATAGATCTGAATTTGGCGAGATAGGAATTTAATGGTCAACGAGTTCATGGCCAGCGACGAGGACAATAACCGCATTCCATGATCAAAGGGGGGAACCAATTAGATAACCGAAATTAGATCACGCGGAAACAGAACGGTGGGGATTAAACATTTAATCCTTTCGCTACGACGGGCGTATATATTGTAACGTTTCGCCTTCCTTACCTTTTTAACGCTTACGTTACTTCACCGAACGATTCGGTCCTTTTTGGACTGGCAGAGGAAAGTGGGAAAGTTAATGAATAATAGTCGCGAAAATTCGATTAATTTGCGTTTATTTAAAGCCTTGTATTCTTCGGAACTCGCTCGTAGCTCCTGAACAGCTGATCGCGCCGTGTTTACGTTTTTTCTACGTGTCTATGTCTTCGCCGATCTCGCCTGACTCACACACGCAGTCACACGCCTACCCACGTTCGCACACACGTATGCTCGCTCGGTTCTACTAAGACGCTCACTTGCACACACACACCCAGACGCTTGCTCACACGGATGCTTGCTCACACAGACGCTCTCACACACACTCTTCGACTCGGTTCGCACGCACCTATGCTTGCTTTCCCACACAGACGCTTGCTCACACAGATGCTCTCACACACACTCTTAATCTACTGCTTATGACTAATGGTACGCAGAGGTATTGAAATGAAAAGATACACGTTACTTTAGGTGACGTTGTATGGTATAGCTTCGCACGCCGTAGCACTGTGTCTGTGTCCGGCCTTCCCCTCTCACCCTCCGTTTGCCGTTGATCCTTGCTTTGCCGCTTCTCGACACTCGCGAAAGCACTTTTTTTCAACCCGTGATTTTAAAAGCGTTTCACGTACTTTAAAATTCTGATGATGCACGAAATTATAACTTCTACGAACTGCGATCTTTGAGAGAAAACTCGGAATGCACTGTCTTCCCTTGCGTGGGCTTGTTATTTAAATGCTTGTCCCCACCGCTCTTACTTGCGCGCGATCGAATTTCTATTGTCTATTACGATCCCCTCTTTTAATTATTACCTGCGGTTATTGTCCTCGCGGCTGGCCCTGAACTCGTTGGCCATCAAATTCCTATCTCGCCGAATTCCGATCTATTTCGCGTATCTTCCTACCTTGTCTTTCTTCAACGTTTTTTCTATGTTTTCGCGCTCGCGTGCCAATCTCGCGGTGCGTTTACCTTATAACTTATATTTTTAGACTATTCGCGCATTCCTTCGTTCGTGAGCTTATAATTTTCATGTCGTGTTTCTTATGATTTATTATAATTTAATTATCACCTCAGCTATACCGTATCAATATACGCCCTCGAAAAGTGTACATTCACATACGAAGGGTGTATATATACGCTCTGGAAAAGTGTGCGCTCAGGTACGAAGAGCGTATATATACGTTCATACCATATATACTTTGACTTCATACTTTACATGAGTTTCTTCTGTTAATCGAGTATCTGGCAACGCTGCAATTGATTATTATGAAATAAAACACTATCGACAGGACGATTGTGTTTTATTTTAACGGTACACAGTTTCAGTCTCCTTTAGAACATTGCCAGCGACGAATGTATACCAGCAATTTATAATAGTAGTGCTTAAAAGGTTTACCCGAATTTATAATTCTACAATAATTTTGTTAGCTTGTTTTTTATTATTCACAGGTAAATATTCAATTTCTGCCTTTGTGATAATATGTTGAGTTTTAAAGTATTTAATTTTTTAGACCCATTATCAAAGCATAGGGAAAAGAAAATTTAAGAGAATATTTTTTGCGAGTGATAGTGAACACGATTCCACGTCCTCTGAATTACCCTCAAGCGAATTGAAGGATGTAGAAGTTAAAAGAAAGAAGATATGTAGGCGCCGAATCAGTAGTTCGGAATCGGATAGTGAAAACCTTTGCCATGCAAGACAACCAGTAACGCGCTCAAGATCACAAAATTCTGAATATATTTGGACTACGGAAAACTTAGAACCGAAAATACATAATTTTAATGATGTAAATTCCGGATGTAAAATTTTTATTAATTCTAATAGAAAAATCTTAGATTATTTCCAAATATTGTTTACCGAAGATTTAATGGCACACATTGTAAAATGTACAAATGAATATTACAAGAGTACTACTACATCCAATCTCAGTGCACAAAGAAAATATGAAAAATCTTGGGTCGACGTCACCACGAGTGAAATGTATCGTTTTTTTGCAACTACGTTGCTAATGGCACATGTCAAGAAACTTAAATATAGTCACTACTGGTCCACTGATTGTCTGATAGCTACCGAAAGTTTTCGAAAAATAATTTCGCGTGACCGACACAGAACCATTCTTAACTTTCTATATTTTTACGATTCAAGCGTAGCCAACACTCGTGATCCTCTATATAAAATACGCCGAATTATTGATGAACTTCAGAGATCTTTTAGTAGATGTTTTTATCCATTTCGCAATCTTTGTATAGATGAAAGCTTAATGTTATTTAAAGGTCGGTTATCATTTAAGCAATTCATTCCTCCTAAACGAAACAGATTCGGCATAAAATCTTTTGTATTATGCGACTGCTTGACAGGCTACATTTTAAATTTTATTATATATACAGGAAAAACTACAGATTCCAATGAACAGTCCAATGACAATTTAGGAAAATCAGGAAGTGTCGTTATGACACTCTTAGAACCATATCTTGAACAAGGCCATACCGTATTTGTCGATAATTGGTATGCAAGCCCTGCTTTATTTACAAAATTACAACATCATAAAACAAATGCTTGCGGAACGGTAAAAAAGAACCGTAAAAATATGCCCATAATTCCCAATCATCTAAAAAGAGGAGAGATATCATTCTGTTCGTGCAATAATAATTTATTAACGTTAAAATGGCATGACAAACGAGATGTTTGGATGATAACAACTTGCCATTCGGCATACATCGTTGATACAACTAAGATAGATTATCGGACCGGATCACCAATACAAAAACCGACCTGCGTCATTGATTATAATGCCAATATGGGAGCCGTTGACAAAATTGATATGGTTTTAAAATCGGTTGAATGTATTCGTAAAAGTTTGAAATGGAACAAAAAATACTTTTTCCACATGCTAGACATGGTTGTGTGGAATGCATATTGTTTATTCCAATCAGCAACTGGGACAAAATTAACGTTTGCCAAATTTCATTTAACTCTTATAAGACAATTATTGCAAACATACGGGAAAAAAAAATCAGATATAAGATGTTTAGTTTCACGAGATAGTAATAATCCTGAGAGATTTACTGAAAGACATTTTCTGTCTATATATTCGAGTAAGGCGTCCAAAAAAAAAATCAAGTTCGAAAATGTGTCGTCTGCAATAAACGAGGAAAAAGACGTGAGTCGAGGTACTATTGTTCACAATGTGATGTTGGCTTATGTGTGGTTCTGTGCTTTCAAATTTATCATACCAATGTTGATTACTAATATTATATTCGGCTTTAAATACTTTAGTAATTTCGTTATATTAAAAAATATTACATGAACATTATAATAAAATATTTAAAAAAATAAATTTTGATTATACATTTTTATATTTTAGAAAGTAAGATGATATTACTGAATATAATAAATGTCATTGTAAAGTTTAGAGAACAAGAAACGCGTTCTAATTACTTTATAGCGTTCCGTACCTCAGTCAGTGTCAACTACACAACGTAGCACTCCGTACCCAACGATGACGTTTTGTGTCAAGCGCTCCGTACCGAAAGGGTTAAATAGAGAGCCCACGCAAGGTAAGCTCTCTTACAGATCGCAGTTCATAGAAGTTACAGTTTAGATTCGTGCATTCAGAAAGATTTCAAACATTCTCAGAATTTTAAAGTACGTGAAACGTTCTTAAAATCACAACGTGAAAAAGTGCTTTCGCGAGTGTCGAGAATCGGTAAAAAACCATCGCAGAAGCGAGGATCTACGGCAAGCGGCGGGTGAGAGGGGAAGTTACAAACACAGACACAGTGCTACGGAGTGCTAAGCTATACCACATACAACGTCGCCTAAAGTAAGGTGTATCTCGTTATTTCTATTACCTCATCGTTCCTTTAGTCATACGTATTAGATTAAGAGTGTGCGTAAGAGTGAATGTCTGTGTGAGCAAGCGTCCGTGTGTTCGAGCGAGCGTCTGAGTATAGTCGAGCGAGCGTATGTGCGTGCGAACGAACGTCGCGGTGTGTGTGAGTGAGTGAGCCGTGCGAGAGCTGCGACGACTACGGCGAGAAAAAATATAAACACGACGCGATCAGCTGGTCGAGAGCGACGGCCGAGCGACAAGGAAGAGGAGTTCTTTAAATAAACGGAAATTAATATAAATTTCGCGTAATTTAATTTACCACTTTCCCACTTTCCACTGCCAGTCCTAAAAAGACCGAACTATTCGGAAAAGTAACGTAAGCTTAACAGGTAAGCAAGGCGATACGTTACAATATATATATGCATATACAGCAAGTGAAAAAAATTATAAAGAAGCGAGAATTGCCCGCCGATCTGCCTATGCTTTATGCCGATGACTTTAACCCTTTGCACTCGGCTGTCCCCTCTGAGGTGACATGATAGTTTATTAGCGATTACGGACAATGAAATTATTCCACCGCAATTTTTTAAGAAACACGTGTTCTCCCGTAGTTTTCTGTTAAAATGGCACAAAAAAACTAATCGAAATATGATAAAATTAACATGATGCATGATAAATAAATCAACCGTTTTACACGTCGAAAAAGAACGTGCGAAGTGCGTTCACGACGGACTGTACACTTCTCTGATCCGTTGAGCAAATTGTAGATATAGTGGATTAGGCGTACAAAGCTACAAGGGTATGGCTCAATGAAGTGGGAAACTTGATACGACAATAAAGAAATCCGATAACCGAGAGAAGAAATGTACAAGATCTCAGTTCGTACCGAAGCGTCGAATAGAAAAGATCTCTGCAGTAATAAGACAGTGTTGTGCATTCGTAATTTACCATTAGTTATTTCCAAAGTATTTTTTTACCCTTTCTTTTATTATATTGTAGGAATAAGATTTCCGGAAAGCGCTTTTCTCCGTATCGCCGAGCGGACGGCCGCTACGCAGCGGCGATCGACTGCCCTTTGTTGGTGCGATATCTTGCGTTCGGAAGAACGACACATTCCGGGAAACGAAACAACGTCCGAAACAGTCGAGAAGACCGTGCGCACGTAACCAAGTTTCAGTTTGGAACGAACGACAAACAACATTTTATTGTGAAACATGTACAAATCAACCCGTTATGCATGTTGGGAATTGCTTTAAACTTTACCATACTGTAGAAAATTATAAAAAATAAATTTTGATATTTTTTTGTAAATATGTGTTCTTCAATGTCCACAAATTCATATAAAACAAATTTCATTACAATTCCTTACTTGGTTCTAAAATTATACTGTATAATATCACGTTTCCAGGATGTACGTTTTCGTTAAAAAGTGACGTCGAGTTGCTGGTAGGTAACGTCCGAAACGGTGTCGAGTGCAATGGGTTAAAATTTATTACCAATGTAAGCTCGGTGAGATAGCTGATGGTCTACGCAAAGTGTCTGACGACGCCGCTGCCATAGAGAAGTGGGCAGTGGAAAATATGCTACGTCTAAATCTTAGTAAGACCAGCGCATCTATTATAGGGAGTCCGCAATTCACCCGGCGGTTAGACTACGTCTCAATGCCAAAAATCATGGTATCGCAATGCGTGATTCCTTACGTTGATTCCTTCAGAGATCTTGGCATCAGTTGTAATAGGACTCTCTCGTGGAACTCTCAGGTCTCGCTAGTCTCAAATCGAGTGTTCAAGTGCTTACACCAGCTTAAAGCATGTAAGGAGTTACTGACTGTTCCTCTAAGAAGGCAGCTCGTCACCTCGCTAATATTCCCCCATTTTGACTATTGCTGTGCAGTCTACTCCGACCTACCGGGAATATTAGACACCAAATTACAGCGGGCCCTAAATGCGTGCGTCCGCTTTATCTTGGACCTTAGGAGGGGTGAGCACATAACTCCCTACCTAAATAGACTCGGGTGGCTCACGATCTCTAACAGACGTCACTACTCCATCTGCCGCACGCTTTTCTCTATCTTGAACTCCTCTCTTCCTACCTATCTACTCGAAAACTTTGCTTTCCGCTCAAATGTCTGTCAGCGGGGTATGCGTGCGCATGCGTTGGGCCTTTTTTTTTTTTTTTTTTATACGTGGAGGAAATCTTGCATAAGACACCTCGCCGAAGCGAGGTAGTGTCGGATTCCTACCGACTAAAACCTCCACGTTGGTCTCTGGCCCAGCCAGTAGACCGCCTCCCCGGACTCCACCCCCTGGGATCACCCGTTAGGGTATACATCACGAGGGGGGGGGGGGCCCTCTGTGGGAGTATGGCCCGTCAGGACGCACCTTGTGCTGGGTCGTGCCCGGCGAAGGGCACCCCAAAATCCTGACGTGGGGACTCAGCCCCTAAACCCTTTCGACCTTACGGCCGCACCCCGCATACCCGCTCACTAACTACCAGGCCCGTGCCGACTTACGCCGACGCCAGGCCGGGCAGATGGTTTGCGCCTGTTCGCACATAGCCGCGACCACACGCGTTCCCCCCGCGGGTCACAGTCATCGCACTCACTCACCCCCGCGGCGTCGCGACGGGCTCGGGCCGGCCTAGACCGACACCGTTCCCGCCGGTCGCCACGGGCCTCATACTCTCGCCCCCCAGGACCCCGCACGCTCGCACTCCCCAGTCCCGGTCTGGGCCAGCTCATGCTGACTCCAGTCCGGGTGCCCGGTTCGCGCACATTCATACGGCGGCTGCCACCTCCCGGCGGGGGCCGGCTCTTCACCGACTCCCCCCCGTGGGCCGCGAGCCGCCTCCACTCATACATGCAGGCGACCCGGGTACTGGGACTGACTGCTCTTCGCAGGGCAAGTCCCAGCCCGGGTCACGGTCACCACACTCATACGCCCGCAGCGCCACGGCAGGCTCGGGCCGACCTAGGCCGACACCGTTCCCGCCGGGCACTGCGGGCTCACTTGCTCATCACCACCTCCTCCTCCTCCTGCGGCGGGTGGTCCTCGGGGGAGGCTCGTGGCCCCTCCTTCTCTGCCACTCACGTCGCCGTTCATCCTCCTCTCGACGCCCGATGATGGCCGTGATGAGGTCCGCGACGCAGTGCCAGGCTTCGGAGGACCGCAACATCACGGCGACGAGGTTGTCGGGAGTGAGGTCCACTTCCAGCAGCCCCGCCGTCCGGTCGCGCTCCTCCTGCACTGCCCCACATTGGAATAGTGCATGCTCGACAATGTCTCGCGGATCCCCGCACAGCCAGCATTCGGGCGTCGTCCTTTTCTTGAACCGGTGGAGGTACTCACCGAAACATCCGTGGCCGCTGAACGCCTGCGTCAGCCGGTAGTTCATGTGTCTGAACTTCCGGCCGACCCAGGGCCCAGCTCCGGGATGAGTCGGCGAGTCCACTCGCTGGTTCCTTCCCCCGTGGCCCATCGCTCCAGCCACCTTTCTTGGAGGCGGATGTGGGCCTCCCTCCTCACACGCGCGCAGTCCCCCTGCAGGTCGGCGTGATTCTGTCCCCTCACCCCCCTCTGCCCTTCGCAGACCTCCTGGCGCTCCTTGGCTAGGAGGTCAAAGGGGGGGATCCCCGCGATGGCGTCAGCCGACACGGTGCGGTAGGCGCTGACCACCCTCGGCGCCGCCCGCCTGTGCACCGGGGCCATGATGCGTCGCATGGTTGCGGGCCGCATGACCCCAGCCCGCAGGGGGGCCGCGTACAAGAGTGTGGCCTGCACCACCACACCGAGCAGCTTCCGTCTCGGAGGCTTTGGTCCCCCAATGTTTGGCATCAAGCGCGCGATGGAAGCCTCCGCCACCGATTCCTTCGCTGCTGTCGCAATGGCATGGTCGCGGAAGCTCCACCGGGCGTCGATCCTCACCCCGAGGTACTTCAGCACCTCCCCTGGCACCACGGTTGCCCCGGCAACGCTGAAGTTGACGGGTGGCGGACGCCTCTTCCGGCAAAAGACCACCGCCTCCGTCTTCTGCCCGGCGACGGTGAGCCTCTGCTCCCCCATCCACGCCACCACCCCTTCCACCGCTCTGTCCGCCAATACCTTCAGGCTTGGCACCGTGCGGGCCACTACCAGGACGGCAATGTCGTCGCAGAAAGCCACTAGGCTAACCCCGTGCGGCATGGGGAGCCACAGGACCCCGTCAAACGTCGCGTTTCAAAGGAACGGACCCATGACGGAGCCCTGAGGCACCCCAGCCCACACCTCAAGACGTTCACTGCCGTCCCTGGCCTCAAGGAGGATCATCCTGCCGCGGAGGTAGCAGTCCACCATACGCAATAAGTATGGTGGAACCCGCCACCTCCGCTCCAGCGCCTCGATAACTCGGGCCCAATCAGCCGAGTTAAATGCGTTCTGGACGCCCACCGTGATCAGTGCGCAGCAATTAGCTGTGCGTGCAGGACCACGGTAGACGCCCGAAACCGTCTCGGCCAGTACCCCCAGGGCGTCCAGAACCGATTTCCCGGTTCTGAAGCCGAACTGCCTGGGCGACAATCCGCCGGCCTCCTCGACCACCTTCTCCAGCCGAGGCAGGAGGAGGCGCTCGAAGAGCTTATCAGCGGCGTCCAACAGGCAGAGGGGCCTGTACGAGGCGGCCTCATCCGCATTGCCTCCCTTGTCCTTCGGGATTAGTACGAGGCGCTGGATCTTCCAGCACGCGGGGAAGACCCCCCTCCGAAGCAGCGAATTGTACACAGCCAGAAGCCACTCCGGTTCGTGCACCGCGTCCAGGCGGATAATCTCGTGAGAGACTCCGTCTGGCCCCGGAGCCCGCCCTGGAGCGAGCCTCTTAACGGCTGCGGCCAGCTCGCCCGCATCGAAGGGGGGGCACTCGCCCGCGTCGCCCCAAGCCCTGACAGGACGCTCCTCCCTACGCGGAAACAGAGTCCCGGCGATCCTTCGCATATCCGCGAGATCGTCGGGGCCTGTCCCCGCGTCACGGTTGCGCAGTTTCCCCCGCACGATCTTGTACGGGAGTCCCCACGGGTCCTCATCGACCTGTTCGATGAGGTCCGACCAGACCGAGGTTTTTGCTGCCTTGATGGCCCTTTTCAGGGCCACCTTGGCACGCCTTCTCTCTTCCTCCGCGGTTGACACCCTCCCCGGGTCGTCCCGGTGCCTTGCTCGCACCCTTGTCTCCCTGCGCCGCGCCCTTTTTAGTTCGTCGCGAAGGGCCGCTATCTGCGGACCCCACCAATAGACGGCCCATCCGCGGCTTCCCGGGCCTTCTCCGGGGCATGGCAGCGTCGCATGCCTCTGCGACCCCCGCCATCAGTCCTCTCGCGGCCACCTCTCCATCGATATCCTCGCCTCTCGGCCACCAGTAATCCCGTGCCACGGCGATCCTCTCTCGGAATTTCTCCACGTCGAGTCGTCGTAACACCCATCCCCTGGTCACCTGGGCTCCACGCCCCGCCGCCGGCCGGTTCAGCCTTGTTTCAATGGCCTGGTGATCACAATGACCATCGCTCACAAAGGTGGCATCGATGACGGAGCCGGGCCCGCCCCTCCGGAAGGTGTTGGCACAACCTTGACGGTTGGCCACCACCATCCGAAGTGACGCTATCAGCCCCGCCAGCGACGCCCCCCTCGCATCCTCAATATGGCTTCCACAGGCCGGCGACTTGGCGCTGAAGTCCCCGGCGACCAGGGTCGGGCCCGTTCATCGCCGGATGCACCCCTCCAGATCCAACATCCGTTCCCGGAATTCCGACAGCGGTATGTTGGGGGAGAAGTAGCATCCGACGATGTACATGCCCGCCACTCTGACTGAGACAAACCCTTGTCCCCTCTCCAGAGGTCTCACCCGTCCCAGGCCGCGGTCCAGGTCCCAGATTCCTGACAGGCCGGTCAGATCGGAGTGCCAGGTGCGACCCTCAGGGGCCCTGTAGGGCTCGCTGAGGACCAACACCTGTGCACCCCTCTCCGCGGGGATCTGACAGGCCAGGTCCTGGGCCGCGCTGTACCTGTTAGCATTTATCTGCAGGATCGTGTGGGCCATTGCTGCGCCCAGATCCCCTGCTGACGCCTTCTGGGGGAGGGGTCGCGGTTTCCTCCGCGCTCCTTATATCTTCCCCCGCTGCTGGTCTCCGTCCAGCGCACGCCCGCGCCAGGTGCCCCTCCCGGCCACACCTGAAGCACTGTTTGGCCTTATCCTCTTTGGCCTGGCAGGCAGCAGCGATGTGCCCCACTTTGTGGCACTTCTTGCAGCGCTGCTCCCGCTCTCGTTCTCTAATTTTGGCCAACGACCAGCCCACGCGGATGCTGCCGGCTTTGGCCAGTTCCTTGGCCTCCGCTGTCGGCAGCACCAGCGTGGCCGCCATCCGCCCTCCCCATGATGGTCACAGGTGGATTCCACCCTCGACGGCGCCCGCCGCCAGCCCGGTCGCCGTGGCTACTGCGCGGGCCAACTCTTCCTTCGTCGTGGCGACGTCCAGTCCGACGAGCTCCAGGCCCGTCCTTGACGTCAGGACGTCGACCGCCGCCTGACCGCCGAAAGTTGCAGCGATGGCGTCCCTCAGCCGCTGCACCTCCGCCTGGTCGGTCCCCCGCTCCTTAATCATCTCGACCAGGAGGTCCCCGGCCCTAGTCCCTCGGACCGCCGCCACTCGCACGTTAAAGGTGCCAATCAGTGATGCCAGAATCGTGGTACGAAGGACGACCCACGACCCCCTCTATGACCTACCGTCGTCTCCCACTTTACCTCCACGGCGCTCACACACACAGCATCCTACTCTTGTCCGTGTGCACCGCTTGCGAACGGGCACTGCACACGGACAAGAGTAGGATGCTGTGTGTGTGAGCGCCGTGGAGGTAAAGTGGGAGACGACAGTAGGTCATAGTGGGGGTCGTGGGTCGTCCTTCGTACCACGATTCTGGCATCACTGGTGCCAATGTCTATGGCCCCCCTCATTTTTGACGCCGCCTCCGCCGTGGATATCGGCTTGTCCCCCCTCGGCCTGACGCGTATAGCGTCCGTGTCAGGTCGCCTAGGAGGCCTAGCCTCTATGCGGGGCGCGGGCTGCTGCTGTTTTTGTTGCTGCTGCCTTTGCTTTGGTTGGCCTTTCTGCTGCGCCTTACTTGTAGCTGCCCCACGCGCCCCCCTCCTCACAACCGTGGCCCATGTCGGGGACTCGGTAGTGGGGGCCGGGGCCTGGCGCTCTACCCCCCCCGGCCTGCACCTCCGTTCCCCCTTGCCGTTTCGGTTCTTCCGCCTTCCTCCTCTTGCGCCTCGCTCTCCTTCTTTGTGTGTGGGTGGGGCCCGGTGTGCGTGGCCCCGCCTTCTCCGTCTCCGCGCCCTGTCCGACTTGCCGCTGGAGTCCCGCTAGCATCTCCTGCATGCTGGCGAGTACTCCGCGGACATCCCCCGGCGCGGGCCTTTGTTCTGCCCCTTCTTCATCCTGTTCCCGGTCCCGCGGGGCCGGGCCAAGACCCAGCCCTGACTCTGGTTCGCAGGGCGGCCCGGTCTCCCTCTGTCTCTTTTTTCCCCTCGCGTCCTCCGCCGGTGATATCTCTTTTCTTTTTCCGCCCGCGGCCCCTGCCGTGGCCGGAGTGGAGGCGGCCGCCCGTGGCATCGCCGCTTGCGACCCCTGTCCCTCAGTCTGGGTAGCCGCCTCAGCCTGGGTGGGCGCCTCAGACTGGGTGGCAGCCTCTCTCGTGGCGGCTCTCTCCGCCACTGCCCTCTCCAGGGCGTCGTTGGCCGCATGGAGGTCCCCTATATGGGTCATGATTTTGAGGTCTAGCTCCTCTCTAGCGGCTATCCTCCTCTTAATTGCTGCACCTAGGGCGTCGAGCTCCCTTACCGCCTTGTGGAGGTCCTTCCTCCGTTCTCCGTGAAAGTCACGGCTGGCGTCCGCGAGCGGCATGAGCCAGCTCATCCGCTCGCGGAGTATCGTGTAGCGACTTCGCTCCTCGTACACGCTTAGTTTTTCTGCGTGCTCCGCGAGGACTTGAACGGTCTCGCTCCTGTCACCAGGCTGTCGAGGTAGCACCCATGCATCTTTGATCGGCGACCATCATCTCCTCCCGGATGATGGTCGCCCTCGCCTTGCCCTTCCCATGATTCCGCCTTCGCGGACTGCTATTCCCGGGGAGCTGATCTCCGTCTGACCCGTCCTCGGAGCAGACGGGCCTCCTCACCCTCTCTAAGGTGATGCCCGCCGGCAGCGGTGGCAGGGTCGACTCCCTCCGTGGTGACGGTATTCCAGCGCCTGTGCGGTCCCCCTCGCTACTGATTTCCAGGGCGTCTCCCGGGGCTGCCACCTCCGATCCAGCAGTCCCCTGGTCCTCCTCCTTGCTTCTCTCTCTCTCCGTCCCCTTCCATCCTAGGTGCTTTTTAATTGAATCCATGTTGTATAGTCGTTTTTGTTACCGACGGTTCGCCCATCATAGGGGCCCCACCGCGGTGGGGCCACTATTCCCGCCGATATCCTTTCCCTGGTGAAGCGTACGGAAGCCGAGAGGCGGTTTGTCGGGTGGCCAGCCCTATCCGTACGAGCGATTCTACTGAAAAGGTTAGAGTTTTGGCGCTCCCGCCTGATGTTAAAGGTTTAACGTCACCCCTATCGAGATGGGTTACGCTTTCCTTTTCCGAGAAGGGGCCCACAACTTCAAGCTAGACGGAGCCAGTTAATCTCCCAACTGGCAGGGTATGAGGAAATACCTGGCCTGGATAATCCTCCATGCCTGCGCCCGATTACCCGGTTTCAACCCCCACATAGGCTCCTAACATGCTGCGGTAGCGGTTCTTCCACATTAAACATGTGCTTTCCCAGGACCTTTGCCCCTCAAGGAGGACTTACGTTTACCTATGATACGGCACAGAGGTCAGGTACTAACATATCCGCAGCACACGGTCGGGGGGCTACTACTCCCACCCTTGGTTAGTCTGTGAGGAATATCCACCGGGGTCGACCGCAGCCCACTCGTACTGGAAACGTACCATACACATGTAGACAACGGACGCAGTGAGTAAACACGTGGACAAACATGAAACAGTCGGTCTCCCCGTAGTTCACGGCCCCGCCCCTAGTGCCGCCCGGTACGAGCCACTGTAGTGCAGTACACCACAGTGCCTCCAGCCGGCCTAAGCACTAGAAGTTAGGCCACTTAGGCTCCTCCGCCACGACAAGGCAGTAGACCATGGAGGAGGCATGCGTTGGACCTGCACATACCTAAATGCCGCACGACCGCCTATGCTGGATCCTTCACGGTTGTGGCTTGCTCATACTGGAACAATCTGCCAACTGAGATACGTGAATCCCCATCCATCGTCAGCTTCAGAGCCAGGTTGTTTAATTATCTTTTGTCTGCGCACCAAAACCCTTGATCTCCACCCGAGATTCTATACTATGTAAATGCCAAATGTGGGTGTACTCATTACCTATTAATTACGTTTACTACTGTCACTGTTTTGTTTATTTTATTTTATTTTATTTTATGTTTTACTTTTATTTTATTCTATCTTTATCTTATTCTCATTGTATCTCAATTTTAATTTTAATTTTAATTCCTAATTTTAATTCTAATCTTAGTTTTATTATGTAAACTTCATCGCCATAAACTGTAAATCACTCATCTACGGGCTTTGCCCATGATGTAATAAATGATTCTATCTATCTATCTATATCTAATGACAATACGCAAAGCGCGATGTTTGAAAGTCCATTGTGTCCCTTCTTAGTATCTTACTCGGTTTCTCCGGTAAATATGTGAAATAGATTTGACAAATGGTACGTTATAACCGAAAACGCGCGTAGAAGAGACGTGATTCCAAGTATCCATGTTTCAATGATTGATAATCGCGGTTACTATATGAGCTTTCAATTGAGATAAATCAAAAGTAGTCAATATTATGGGATAAATCTTTTTTTTTCATAGGTGACGCTTGAGCGATATTGTAACCAGCTATAGGGCGGCTGGGCCCCCCCCCCAACAAAACAGCCTTGCTGTTTCGTACTAGGCACGACCGCGGTAATGATTCGCACAGGAAGTCGGCTCGCTGCGCTCGCCTATCCCTTTTTAGTTGTTACTATTTTACATACTTTTGCAAAGTTTGAATTGTTTCCCTATTATAGCAGCTTTTTTATGAATTTTTTGATGTTTAAAATGACCGCCATTTTGAAACCGGAAATTGAATCAATTCGAAATTGTTAGTGGATCTATGTTAGGAAGAATTGGACTTTTCGTATAAATTTCAGCTTTATCCGTTCAGCCGTTTAGGCGCTAGAGTCGATAAAAATATTTATTAATCCGCCATTTTGTACCGTTTTGCTGAAAAATTTTGAAAAAATTCATGTTATTAGTTGTCATCATTTTACATGTTTCTGCCAAATTTTAATTGTTTTGCTCTTATAACAGATTTTTTATGAATTTTTAATTTTTAAAATGCCCGCCATTTTGTAACCGGGAGTCGGATCGAATCGAAATTGTTAGTGGATCCTCGTCGGGTGTAACTAGATTTTCCGTGTAAATTTTACTTCGATCCGTTCAGCCGTTTAGACGCAAATACTGCTCACTTATTAACATTATGCGACACATTTTCAATTGTTGCTATGTTTAAATTGTTATTGCAAAATTATTTGTTTATTCTTTTATATCTTATTTTGCACATCTTGATCGATTATACACTAAAAAGTATGAAATAAAAAAATTTTTAACAAAAAAAATAGAAACCGGCTTCGAAAATAGTCCAGATGAAAAGCAATAAACTAGATTAATGTAATTTAGAAAAAGCGCTAAAAAGAATGAAATAATTTTTTATGTATAGTTACAATATACGTAATGTTAAATGTATAGATCAGGCATGGGCAACTTGTGGTCCGCGGGCCACTGGCGCCCCACTACTAGTCAAGCGTTTCCCCCACTATCGTACGGCAGACACTCGCTACAGGGCCGTCACTGTAAATATGCGTGTAGCGAGTGTCTGCCGTACGATAGTGGGGGAAACGCTTGACTAGTAGTGGGGCGCCAGTGGCCCGGGGGCCACAAGTTGCCCTAGCCTGGTATAGATACATTATGGAAAGCTATAGTAATAACTGAGTTATGCAGTCAATTTTAGTTAAACAATTTATAGATTCTTCATCTTTGTCATACTCAAAATATCGCAACTATTTAGGAGGCGGCACGAAATTAATTAACAATACACTTCAGAACAATACAGTCAGAAATGTAGGAGGTTTGATGAACATTAACATATTCCTAGTTCCTAAAACCAGAACACTAAATACCACTTCAGTTCTTTTTGCGCCGAACTCTATTGCCCTTTCCTTTTTTTAGAAACAGTGATCAGGTAGAAGTATATTGCCTTCCTAACCTTAGTTAGTCATCTTATACGGGGTGTCCGCTTCCATGTAGTCAAGCGGAGAACTACATGCACACATCAATGACTTGAATCGAAATGTCTAATACCATTTTTCGAGATTCGACTTAGTTAACGAATTATTAACTAATAAAGATAGGTCAATTACGGCGATTAACAAAGGAAGGCGGTTCACTCGAGCTCGCAGCTATGCAAGAAATCAAGCGGTAGGAGGAGCAATCCACAATAAACAACGTTATATGTCGCTGCTCGCCGTGATTGGCCGATCTTTGTTAGTTAATAAATATTTAACTGGAACGAATTTCGAAAAATGGTATTAGACATTTCGATTCAAGTCATTGATGTGTACACGTAGTCCTCCGCTTGACTACATGGAAGCGGACACCCTGTATATTATACGTTTCAATAGATAACGTAGATCGTGATAATACCGACGGGATAATAAATTTATAATAACACGTTCAATCAATGTTAAGTGAGGGCGTCATGCATATTTCCATAACACAAGCCAATCTAATGCACATATTTCCATAACACAAGCCAATCTAATGCACATATTTCCATGGTTCCTATATTACACCAAGACCTAGCGATGATTGCATTATGTAATAAAAAAAGGATTAGGGAAGTCACTACTTTGTTCGTGAAAATAAGCGTTTAGGAATATTTTGTGCCGCCTCCGAAAAAGTTGCGATATTTTGAGTATGACAAAGATGAAGAATCTATATTGTAACGTTTCGCCTTCCTTACCTTTTAAGCTAACGTTACTTTTCCGAATGGTTCGGTCTTTAAGGACTGGCAGTGGAAAGTGGGAAATAATAATATAAAATCACGCGAAATTTCTCTTAATTTTCGTTTATTTTAAAGCACCTCAATACTTTGCCGCTTAGCCATTGCTCTCGAACAGCTGATCGCGCCGTGTTTACGTTTTTTATCGCCGCCGAAGTCGTCGTCGCTCTCGCTTGACTCACACACGCATGCACGCTTCCACGCTCGTTCGCACACACATATGCTCGCTCGACTATACCCAGACGCTTGCTTACACACACATTCACACTCTCGCACACTCTTAATCTATTACTTAAGACTAAAGGAATCTTAACCCTCTGCGGATCATATGGGTCATGTCTGACCCAAGCGAATTTTCCCCCTTAAATATCTCCCAGATCCATGAAGTCCGGGACTTCTCTCCCCACCCTAAAAAAACTTAGTAGTGAGGAGTACTCGGTGCCCAGGTGGCGCTTTGATTGAGCCATTTGTGTCCAGACAACAGGGAGTTAAAGTGTCGTGTGGGACAGATCTGACCCATATGATCTGGGGTGTCAGTATTTTGACAAAGTAAGTGAATGTGTGTTTTTCGCATTTTTAGCGTTTCTTTTCAATGTTTGTTCATATTCTTCGGTGGTTTCCATTATTGCTATTCATAAATCGAAAAACACCTGGTTTTTTTAGGTTATGGCCGCCTCATCTAGCGCTGAACCTCGTTATCGGTTACGAGACAGACCAACAGTAGTCTTCTACGACGAATGCTCTGAAGAAGAAGGAGATGAAGAAATCGTGGAAGAGCATTTTTCAGATATAGAAGATGCAGATGAAGATAATAATTTTGATATATCTAATGTGTTACATGAACTAGAGGACTGGGATGATTTACTAGAAGAAAATGTATTCGCTGGAACTGGAGCACGAGGACGCCCAAGACATCTACTTCGAGGTAAAAACAATTTCGCATGGTCGAATAATTCTCCCGAAACACGTGGCCGTCGTTCTATGCGTCTTCATTTACCGCATTCAGAAGACGAAGCAAAGGATGTAACCTCTCCGTTTGCAGCTTGGTCGTTATTAATTGATGGCAATATGCTTGAGCTTATTTGCAAACACACGAACGAAGAAATCGATCGCAAAATAGAAAATAAACGACCCGATCCTTGTCATAAGCACGTAGATATCGTCGAGTTACAGGCCTTTATCGCATTACTATATTATGCGGGGATGCTAAAAAATAATCACCTGCATGTTGATGAACCGTGGAATCCGTTATTTGGCAGTACAATGTATCGAGCAGTTATGTCCGAAAAACGGTTTAAAATTTTACTGTCCGCGATGCGTTTTGACGACAAAGCTACGCGAGTTCAGCGCATACAAGAAACTCGCCTAGCACCCATCAAAGAGTTGCGGGACAAATTTTCTGCGAATTGCTTAAAATACTATTCGCCTTCAACAAACGTCACGATTGATGAGCAACTTCAATCTTTTCGCGGTCACTTTCACGCACGCGTATACATTCCTAACAAGCCGGATAAGTATGGAATAAAAGTCGTTATGTGTAACGACGCCCAGACAAGCTAGGGTCATCCTCCCAGTAACTGGCCACTTTAGCACTCTGACCAGTTCACGTTAATGTTTTGTCAAAATGGGTCACAATATTAATAGTTTTGCAATACCTATGTATAAAATAAATCCTCTTTCATAGATTTGAATTATTATTAAGTAAAACAAAACAATATTAGGTATATAAATTTTAATCGTTTGGAAAATAACAGTACTCTAGTAGTAACTGGCCACATATTTTAATTATTAACAGTCATTAAATTAGTAATTGACCACGTTATACAAGTATCATTTGGACATTAAGAAATCAAGGTACATAACAAAAATTCATAGGAACTTTATCCAAGTGGCAGAAGTATCTAGTGGCTAGTTTCTAAACATGGCCAGTTACACCTCGTTTTACCCTATATGATAAGTGCAGAGCCGTATGTTGGCTCTATAAATACATTTGATCAAGTGCCTACGTATTATGTCAAAAAATTGTCTGAATCGTTTCATCATACTGGTCGAAACATTACGGCGGATAATAGGTTTATCTCAGTTCCTCTGGTGAAGAAAATGAAAGAACTCGGACTCACAATCGTCGGAACAATGCGCAAAAACAAACCAGAAATCCCTCCACATTTCAAAGCTTGTGCGGCTGCTAATACTGTGCGTTTTGCATACGCCGATAATATGACTTTGGTTTTGTATTGCCCCAAAAAAAATAAAGTAGTGCTTCTTATTTCTAGCTTGCATAACTCCGGGACTCTAGATGAAGAATCTGGCAAGCCAGAAATTATTTTATTCTACAATAAAACAAAAGGCGGCACCGATACATTTGATCAGTTATGTAAGGCTTATTCAACAGCAAGAATAACTGCTCGGTGGACAATGAGACTGTTTTATGGTATTCTAGATCAAGCTGGCGTTAATGCGGCGATCTTATATACTTTGAATGAACGAAATCAATCTTTGTATCGTCGAGATTTCATAAAAAGTTTAGTATATGATATGGTAAAGCCTTTTTTACAACAAATATTACAACAACCAAACTTGCGACATTCTTTGCGTCTTGTAATTAACGAAATTGTTGGGGAAGAACAACGAGATTTTCATCCACATACTAGACTTGAAAAGAGAAAAAGATGTGCGATGTGCACAGGTGAAAAAAAGACTTTTTATTGCTGCGGAGTCTGTGGAAAACCGGAATGCGCACAATTTAATAACTAAAATTTGTGATTTTTCTTCTAAAATACCATGTCGGTTACTTTTTCAAGTATTTTGTTTAATTGTTTAATAAAACATGTTCTAATACAGTTTATGATGGAAAATACGTTATTTTATAGTAGTTTTGATATCCGAAAAATACCCTACTTTCAGATGCCAAAATAAATATACTTTTTAAAATGGGCAGATTTGGGACAATTTTTATCTGAAAGAGTACAGTTTCAGCTAAAAATATGCGCAAGATTTTTTGCTTTATGTTAAATAGAAAAAAATGGCGAATTTTTTCGTGAAACAACTTTTTTTCAAAAACATGCTTCTTTTAAACAATTTTTTCTTGAAATTGAAAAACGCTACGGCTATAAAAGCTATGCGACTTTAAAGTAGAGTCAATATAGAGTATTCCAGAATTTTGTCCGATTTTTTTCTCTCTAACAAGGGGACATTACGGCCTCGGAAATTGACTTCGGGATGACACTTTGCAGGTTTGTAGTATACCTTTAGAAAATTCGATTTGCACAGTAAGAGCGCGCACTAGCCATAAACTTTCGAGAAAAATGACTTTAAAGTTTTACGTGTAAGACGTATACCGGTCACTTTGAAAACCATCCAAGAGCGGCGCAGTGGCCGAGTTGTAGCGAACTCGCTTGCGGCGCGGGCGGTCCGTGTTCGATCCCCGTGTGGAAACTTTTTTTTTTTTTTTTTCAATTCTTCAAAAAATTATAAAAACTGTGAAATAAAGTTAATGACATACTAATATGAAGAATTTAATCATATATAATTTTTTCTATTAATGAAATGACTGTTACAACAAATTAAAATGTGAATTAAAGATATTTTTAATTTTATTTACAAGATCCAGAATGATAATTGTCATAGAAACATTGAAAACATAAAATATTATTACATCTCGCACAATTTATGAA
Organism: Ancistrocerus nigricornis; assembly: GCA_916049575.1. Taxonomy (NCBI): domain Eukaryota; kingdom Metazoa; phylum Arthropoda; class Insecta; order Hymenoptera; family Vespidae; genus Ancistrocerus; species Ancistrocerus nigricornis. The sequence continues at coordinate 14,672,370 of OU696667.1, read as the reverse complement.
GGAAGATTGTTCACATGAACAACCTTTTTTTAAAAGTTCTACCGGAAAACATACTTCATTTACATTTCTGAACATTTCTCTTTCGTCAGAGAGCTTGGAAGCGAACCAGGCATACCGGATCATTTCATTAAAAATTGGCGATGATAATTGATGATGCACGATGGATTGGATTTTTATACAGTCCTCACGTGAATTTATTTCTCTATTATTTTCAATCAGATAAGCGCAATTCTGTATTCGTTTTATTAAATTTTTTACTTGTCTATAAAAATAGACATCGCAAGGTTGAACAAGTGGAGTACATTTCGGAGGAATCACTTTAATCGTGCATGTAGGTGATTTCTCGTCATCCTGAAAAATTTCGTCGTATAATTCTGGCTTTGTTTGTCCTCCCCAAGAGTCAATAATTAATAAAAACTTTTCCTTTCCCACATGAGACTTTTATATGATTAAATTCTTCATATTAGTATGTCATTAACTTTATTTCACAGTTTTTATAATTTTTTGAAGAATTGAAAAAAAAAAAAAAAAGTTTCCACACGGGGATCGAACACGGACCGCCCGCGCCGCAAGCGAGTTCGCTACAACTCGGCCACTGCGCCGCTCTTGGATGGTCTTCAAAGTGACCGGTATACGTCTTACACGTAAAACTTTAAAGTCATTTTTCTCGAAAGTTTATGGCTAGTGCGCGCTCTTACTTTGCAAATCGAATTTTCTAAAGGTATACTACAAACCTGCAAAGTGTCATCCCGAAGTCAATTTCCGAGGCCGTAATGTCCCCTTGTAAGTACTTGAGATATGAGCTGCCGGACAGATATGACCCATATGATCCGGGGTCCCAGTAAAAATCATATGATCTGCGCAGGGTTAAGGAAACGAGATAATACAATACCACCTTATCCCGGGAGACGTTGTGAGGTATCGTGTATCTGGACAACTCGTGTCGTCGTGTTAGTACTTCTACCCTTACCCGCCTTTCACCGCCGCTCCTCACTTCGAAAATCGTTCCTTCGCTCGAAGGTTCGAACTGCCGTGTCCGTGTTTCTGACGAAACTCGCACTTTTGCACGATTGATCGCGAGTTTCTCTAACACTTTATGTAGGATTTTCTAACACTTGTCGCAAATAATTAAAGACTGAAGAATAACGAGAGCACTAAGCAATCAGAATCAGAGTGAGTTCCCTTCCGTGACCCCGCTATTTATAAATGCTGATTCCCCACCTTTTTACTTCCGCGTGATCTAATTTCGGTTATCTAATTGGATCCCCTCTAAGACTATGGAATGCGGTTATTGTCCTTGCCGCTGGCCATGAACTTGTTGGCCGATCGCTGGCCATCTAATCACTTTTTCAGAAAATTACGATCTATCTCGCATATTCCCTTCCTTGTCTTTTCGTGCGTTTTTTCAGTACTTTCGCGGTCGCGTGTCGGTCGACCGGTGCGTTTACCTTTGAATATCTATTTTTAGCCTCCTTATGGTTTTTTCTCTACTTTCGCGTTGGAACGTTCGCGCATTCTTTCTATTTTATTCTCCTTGTCTCGAAATGATTAATTCTCTACCGTTTTCGCTTTTAATTTTATTATATGAAATTACTGATTTTGCCGTACCGTCACAATATATTGTTTAACCAAAATTGACTGCATAACTCACAAGGGGACAGGTTTTTGCAGGTTTGTAGTATAACTTAATAGTAATCGATCTGCAAAGTAATAGCGCGCACTAGTCATAAGATTCCAAGAAAAAGGGCTCTAAAGTTTTACGTGTAGGACGTATACCGGTCACTTTGAACACCATCCAAGAGCGGCGCAGTGGCCGAGTAGTAGCGAGCTCGCTTGCGGCGCGGGCGATTCAGGTTCGATACTGCTTATGGTAACTTTTTTTTTTTTTCAATTCCTTTAAAAATGATTACAACTTTTACATAAAGTTAATAATGACATACAAATATTATGAATTAAATCATACATAATTTTTTCTTATTAATGAAATGACTATTAGGGTTTTATTTATACAAAAATTCTTACGATATCGTCTTTTTTTAGCAATTTCTCATTTTACATGTAAACACCAGAATGATAATTATCATAAACACATTGAAAATGAAAAATATTATTTCATCTTTACATATTACAATCTTTCAGGATGACGAGAAATCACCTACTTGCGCAATTAAAGTTTTTCCTCCAAAATGTACTCTCCTTGTTCAACCTTGTGATGTATATTTTTATAGACAAGTAAAAAATTTAATAAAACGTATACAGAATTGCGCTTATCTCATTGAAAATAACAGAGAAATAAATTCTCGTGAGGACTGCATAAAAATACAATCAATAGTGCATCATTAACTGTCATCGCCAATTTTTAATGAAATCATCTGGTATGCCTGGTACGCTTCCAAGCTTTCTGATGAAAAATAAATTTTCATGAATGTAAATGAAGTATGTTTTCCAATAGAACTTTTAAAAAAAGGTTGTTCATGTAAAGAATCTTCCTTTATAAATTGTGCGAGATGTAATAATATTTTTCGTTTTCAGTGTTTTTATGATAATTATCATTCTGGTGTTTGCATGTAAAATGAGAAATTGCTAAAAAAAGACGATATCGTAAGAATTTTTGTATAAATAAAACCCTAACAGTCATTTCATTAACACGTTAAGCGCCACGCCGGTCCCTAGGGACCGGCGCAAAACTTTCCGTTGAGGCCTCGCCGGTCCGCGCGGACCGGCGGCAGACTTTTAGTAAAACTTTAGAGCCCTTTTTCTCGGAATCTTATGGCTAGTGCGAGCTATTACTTTGCAGATCGATTACTATTAAGTTATACTACAAACCTGCAAAGTCTCATCCCGAAGTTAATTTCCGAGGTCGTAATGTCTCCTTGTCAGTTATTACTATAGCTTTCCATAATGTATTGTAACGTATCGCTTTTCTAACCCTTTTCCTGCACGTTACCTCCTACACAATTCGATCCTCAAAAGGACTGGCAGTGGGAAAAGTAAAGGATTTCACAAATTATGACACCAAATTCTCGTTTATTTTCTTTATTTCCTTAGAATCCGTCCGTTACGGTCGATGCTCTCGATCAGCTGTTCGGCCGGTGTTTTTATGCACGGATTTTCGACGCGCTCGTTGAAGACGCTTTTGCTTACGCACACTTACCTAAGGTTCTTATAACTACGCTTGGTCTTATTCCCTCGCACGCTCGCCCTTCCTCTTCTATGCCGTCGCACTCATACATCCTCTCGCTCTCACTCAAACGTATTCTCGCTCTCACTCACTCGTTCTCTTGCTCTCACGCACTCGCTCGTCTCATACGCTCTCTCACACGTCCCTCTCACTCACACTCTTAGCCTACTGTTTATTCCAGGAATCTTATGCATAAGGCGTATTACTAAGCCACTTATTCTAATACTTATACTACGGGAATCTTAGGAAAAGGCAATAAGATGAATACGCTTACTTTGGGAGACGTTGTGTCGTATGAATGTGTTTGTATGTCGGCAGCGGAAATGGATCTCGCACGTTCGTTCCTCTCTATCTTTCAAACGACGAGCTCTTTCCCTCCGACGCTGGTATGGAATACTCTCGATTTCTTCGATGCTTCTGCGATTTATTGCTTCTGCCTTAGAAACTTTCACTGACGCTAATAATTCTATCTCTTTTTATTTGCACGTAAACGTTTGGAACTTCGCTCTATTTCCCAGCCTACTCTTTCTTAGCCTTGACCCTCTTTTTATATGCAGTTTTCCCACTCTATAACCCCGCGCGTCTTTCTTTTTATCAATCTAATTGGTGCCCTACCTCTCCGCTTGACCAGGTCATTGTCTTTTCTCTGGAATTTACTTGATTATGGAAAATTTTTGGTCGTTCGCGCATACGCGTCCCCTCGTCTCGCTTGCCCCGCTTTCTTTGAGTGCATCCGTCCTTTTCTACTTCTCTCGCTTTTTTGATACTTGCCGCGTTACCGATGCCTATTTTTAGATCTTCTCGCGTTTTTTCTACGTGCTCGACTTTTTGACCTACGTTTCCGATACTTCTGATCTAATATTTATGGAATTTATTTTACTTTTATTAATTTTGATTTTAATTACTTGTCGTTTAATGCGTTACGTCACAGTATCTATACATTTAACATTACGTATTGTAATAGACGGCCCTGCGAAACAAGAGAGTGATCTATCCTGGAGGGGGTAGCGGGGCGCCGCGCGCCGCGTGCGTGGAGACAAAGAACTTTGCGTGTCGAAACGTGCTAAAAAGGCAGTCGTAGCTAGTTATCCGAACGGCGAGTACGTTACGAAATCTAACCTCTTAATAAAGACTTTTTTGTGTTTACGGCCATCTTTTATTAGAAGTTCCCTACAAAATTCAGAAGTGGGATTCCGATTGATTAAGTGCGTTTGTCGACCCTTTATGTGTTTGTGTGTCTCATTCGTGAGAAGCGCTAACTATTATTTTAGATTTGCTTGCTCGGGTGTTCGGGCTTATGTTTAGATTTTGAACTGATACGAATTACGAACAATTATGTGTGATAGAAGGAAGAATGTGAACGAGATGACGGTTAGTGAGTTGAAGGACAAACTTCGCGAAGCAGGCCAGTCAACGTCGGGCTCAAAAGCCGAATTATTAAGCCGGCTCCTTATTATTTATCCCGACGGACAAATCGAGGCTGAAGATGGCGACGGAGCCGTAGGAGGCTCGTCGAATGATACAATCGAGCAAGGTCAAAGACAAGTGACTAAAGCTGAACGATGGGAGAGCGAACGAGTAACGATGTTAAGAGAAATTGAACTTTTACGAAGAGAACATGTCCTGGTCGAAAGGGAACTAATGTTAGAGCGGCGAGGAACCGAATTATTAAGAAATTCCCCGCAAACGAACGCGTCGAGTCGGAATTCGCCGGTGAACATTAACATCAAGGCGATTGGCGAATTATTAGCAGATTTTGACGGCACCGACGGAGCCTTTAAACAATGGAAAGAACAAGTAAATCTGCTGCGCGAAACATACAACTTAGATGACGGTCACACAAGGATCCTTATGGGCTCGAAGCTGAAAGGGAAGGCAGCAGCATGGTTTCACACGAAGGCTGAACATGTACGATTAAGCGTAGAAGAGCTGTTCCAGGAGATGTCGAAGATGTATGACCATCGAATGCGAAAATTAGAATTACGAAGATTATTTGAGCAGCGCCGATGGAAAGTTACGGAAACATTTTCTGATTATCTGCACGATAAGTTAACGCTGGCAAACAGGGTGCCAATAAATGGCGAGGAATTGGTAGATTACGCCATAGAAGGGATCCCAGACAAGCAGTTGCGTCAGCAGGCAAAGTTTAAACAATGTAAAGACGCCACATCTCTTCTCGAAACCTTTCGAACTATATCGCTGAAAGACGACGATATATCTGCCGCTAAACCTGAGATGTCAACGAAAGCTAAAGGACCGCGTGAGTCGAAGAACAATGCCAATGAAGGAGGTGCCGGACCGAAATTTATGGTGCGCTGCTACAATTGCAACAGATCCGGACACGTGTTGAAGGACTGCCGGCAGCCGAGACGAGAGAGGGGGACCTGTTATTCGTGCGGAGAACATGGACATCGAGTGAAAAACTGCCCGAAAAAGGGAGATACCGTCAACGTAGTGCAACATTTAGACGACAACTTTGTAAAATCAGTAAGGTATTGCGTTAAGATGGAAAACCGAGTGCACCAACTGTATTTAGAAACTCTTTTGGATACAGGTAGTCCGATAAGCTTTATTAAAAAGAGATTCATACCAGTATTTTTACAAAGCGAAGTCAACTTAGAGGATAGATTTTGCGGTATTAATAAATCGAAATTAATTGTTACGGGTGAAGTACTGGCTGATGTAACGATGGATGGTATAATTAAGGAGAATTTACGACTTTACGTTGTTCCGGACAATACAATGACAGTACCTGTAGTACTCGGTCGCGACGTTATGAAGATGTTTAATATGTTATTAATTAATAACGCGGAACATAGCACGCACGACGATGTACCCGAGATTTTGAAAATAGAAATAGACGAGCCAATATCTACTAGTGATCAATTGGTAATAAACGACAAATTAGATTACCGTGAACGGGAAGAAGTTAAGCGTTTATTTGTTTCGAATTACGTAGAACCAGAGCGACCGAATACGCCAGAAACGAAAGCCGAACTAAAGCTGATCTTACACGATATTAATCCATTTCATTATACGCCGCGCCGACTTTCTTATATTACAAAAGAAAAGCTGAGGGAAATATTAGACGACTTGCTAGAAAAGAACGTTATTCGCGCAAGTGATTCGAAATATGCTTCCCCAATCGTGTTGGTTAAGAAGAAAAACGGAAATCTTAGATTATGCGTCGATTTCAGAACTCTTAATAAAACTTTAGCGCGAGATAACTATCCTCTCCCTTTAATTGAGGATCAATTAGAGGTATTACGCGACAAAAAATATTTTACGACACTAGATTTAAAAGAAGGGTTTCATCACATTAAAGTGGCGGAAGATTCAATAAAATATACGGCATTTATTACGCCCCTGGGGCAATTAGAATATTTAAAGATGCCGTTTGGATTGAAAACAGCGCCATCTAAATTCCAAAGATTTATCGATCGTATTTTTTCCGATCTCGTTAAGACGGGTGATGTAGTTGTCTATATGGACGATGTCGTAATAGCCACGCGAACTTTAGAATCACATCTTAGAGTGTTGTGTCGCGTTCTTAAGCTTATGGTAAATAATAAATTAGAGCTAAGAATTGATAAATGTCGATTTTTGTATACGAGAATGGAGTATCTCGGGTACGTAGTTTCCGAAAAGGGAATCCAGCCGGCAAAAAACGGCCTAGAAGCGGTACGTCGTTTTCCTCTGCCGAAGAATGTATGAGACGTGCAAAGCTTTATAGGTTTAAGTTCATATTTTAGGAAGTTTATTCAGGGTTATGCGGTAATTGCGAAACCACTTTATGATCTTATGCGCAAAAATGTAGAATTTAAATTTGGCGAAGAAGAGCTTCTAGCGTTTGAAAATCTAAAAGCGAAATTGGTGTTGGCACCTATTTTAGCGATTTACAGCCCGAAGGACGAAACTCAGCTTCATTGCGATGCGAGTGCGATTGGTTTCGGGGCTACCCTTATGCAGAAAAAGACAGATCTGAAGTTCCACCCAATCTTTTATTTCTCAAAGAGAACGTCCGACGTGGAAGCCCGTTATCACAGTTTCGAGCTAGAGACGTTATCTATCATTTATGCTCTCCGCCGTTTCCGCGTTTATTTACAGGGAATAAAATTCACTATTATTACAGATTGCGATTCATTGAAAATGACGCTAAATAAAAAAGAAATCAACCCACGGATCGCCCGGTGGGTTTTAGAACTGCAAAATTACGATTATGACGTAGAACATCGAGCGGGTGTAAGGATGAGACACGTTGATGCTCTTAGTCGATCTACGTGTATATTAATTGTCGAAGCCAATTCGTTGGAACACGATTTGGCGGTGTGCCAAACGCGTGATTCAAAGATTGTAGAATTACGGGCGAAATTGGAAAAAACAGAAGACCCACTTTATGAAATGCTGAATGGGTTAGTTTATAGAAAACGGAATGGTAACTTATTATTTTACGTCCCGGAACTGATGAAATCGAATATCATATTTAATGATCACGATCAAATGGGGCATTTAGGTAAAGGGAAAACAGTTGACACCATATTGCAAAATTATTGGTTTCCGAAGCTAGCTGAAAAGGTGAATCAACACATTCAAAATTGCATAAAATGCTTAGCCTTTTCACCACAATCAGGCAAGCAGGAAGGGTTGCTTCATTCGATTCCAAAAGGTAACGTTCCTTTTTCTATAATTCATATTGATCATTACGGCCCTGTCGATCCAAAGCGTTTAGTTAAGCGATATGTATTTCTTGTTGTTGACACGTTCACGAAGTACGTTCGATTGTATGCGACGAAAACCACGGCGACGCACGAAGCGATTAAATGTCTACAGGATTATTTTAGAAGTTACAGTAAGCCGCGTTTAATCATATCTGATCGTGGGTCTTGTTTCACGTCGCAGGAATTTACGAATTTTTTGGACGAAAATGATGTCAAGCATGTAAAGGTGGCTACGGCCTCCCCTCAAGCAAATGGCCAAGTGGAAAGGGTAAATAGAGTGCTTACCCCGATCTTAGGTAAATTGGTTGATAACAATTCGGGTACTTATTGGTATAAGGTCTTATCTGACCTAGAATATGCTATCAATAACAGTGTTAGTAAGTCAACGGGTAAAACACCCAGCACACTTTTATTCGGGTTGAACCAGCGTGGACATGTTGATGATCAAGTTAAAGATTATTTCCGCGAAAATGTTACCGAAAATGATCGGAATTTAGAGTCGTTACGAGCACAGGCTGCGAGGAAAATTGAGGAGTCTCAAAAATATAACGAGCAGTATTTTAATAAACGGCATAAAATGCCTCATAAGTACGAAGTAGGTGATTATGTCTTATTGAGAAATTTTGATAATACGCCTGGTGCTCCGCGAAAGCTAATCCCACAATTTAAAGGTCCATATATTATAGCAAAAGAATTAAGAAATGACCGATACGTAGTAGCAGATGTTGATGGATTTCAGCAGTCACAAAAACGATACCAAGGTGTGTGGGAACCTAAAAATATGAGGCCTTGGTTACCTAGAAATGAAATCCCAGCGAATAACGCGATTGTAAATTAAGTATATATATTATATATGTGGTGTGTGTGATATTTTATAAAGTATGTCTTTTTTTTTGAATGGTGTCCGAGGACGGACATAAGTCAGGACTGGCCGAAATTGTAATAGACGGCCCTGCGAAACAAGAGAGTGATCTATCCTGGAGGGGGTAGCGGGGCGCCGCGCGCCGCGCGCGTGGAGACAAAGAACTTTGCGTGTCGAAACGTGCTAAAAAGGCAGTCGTAGCTAGTTATCCGAACGGCGAGTACGTTACGAAATCTAACCTCTTAATAAAGACTTTTTTGTGTTTACGGCCATCTTTTATTAGAAGTTCCCTACAGTATATTGTAACTATTGTAACGTTTCGCCTTCCTTACCTTTTGAAGCTCACGTTACCTTTTCGAATGGTTCGGTCTTTTTAGGACTGGCAGTGGAAAGTGGGAAAGTGGTAAATTAAATTACGCGAAATTTATATTAATTTCCGTTTATTTAAAGAACTCCTCTTCCTTGTCGCTCGGCCGTCGCTCTCGACCAGCTGATCGCGTCGTGTTTATATTTTTTCTCGCCGTAGTCGTCGCAGCTCTCGCACGGCTCACTCACTCACACACACCGCGACGTTCGTTCGCACGCACATACGCTCGCTCGACTATACTCAGACGCTCGCTCGAACACACGGACGCTTGCTCACACAGACATTCACTCTTACGCACACTCTTAATCTAATACGTATAACTAAAGGAACGATGAGGTAATAGAAATAACGAGATACACCTTACTTTAGGCGACGTTGTATGTGGTATAGCTTAGCACTCCGTAGCACTGTGTCTGTGTTTGTAACTTCCCCTCTCACCCGCCGCTTGCCGTAGATCCTCGCTTCTGCGATGGTTTTTTACCGGTTCTCGACACTCGCGAAAACACTTTTTCACGTTGTGATTTTAAGAACGTTTCACGTACTTTAAAAATTTGCCAACGTTTGAAATCTTTCCGAATGCAAGAATCTAAAACTGTCACTTCTACGAATCGCGATCTTTTAATAGAAACTCGAAAAATTGCCTTTCCTTGCGTGGACTTACTATTTAAATGCTTGTCCCCACCGCTTGTTGTCCGCGTGATCTAATTTCGATTATCTAATTGGATCCCCTCTGTTATAATATATACTTATTCAAATGCGCGCGCTTAGTTTAAGTCGGAAGGTAATTACCGCACTCTGGCGATTAATTAACATGTAAGCGAGCAGGATCGACTCTCTTTTGTAACGAACCGCACTAGAAGAATGTCGTAAGAACAACACAGACACATTGTCGGATCTTAAGTCATCGAGCGCTGTACGCCCTTTTTCTTTCCTAATATTCCCAACAACACAACAATTTGGCGACGAGGAGGGGATTGGGAGAGATATTTACGTAATTTTGTTTTTCTACACGGAATTTGGAAAAGTACGTAAGGATAAGCCTAACCTAAAAATTAAAATACGCCACGTGCACGATCGCACGATCGCATACATACGCAATTACGCCACGTGAGTACATTAATTACAAAATTTTACAAAATGTCGAACGAAACCGTAGTACACGGTAATTTTACAATTGAAACTTTTGATCCGACTTTGACGAATTGGAAACGATGGTTACAACGTTTCGAAGGCGCAATTAAAATATTTAAAGTGCCAGACGATCGGAAGATCGCGTACTTGCTACATTTTATTGGCTCGAAATCTTTCGACGTTATTTGCGACAAAATGGCACCGAAAGATCCATACAGCGAAACGTATCAGGCGCTTACGACGAGCCTAAGCGATTTCTACGCGCCAGCACCGCTCGCGATAGCCGAGAATTTTCGTTTTTACCAACGAAAGCAACGGGTTGGTGAAAACGTACAGTAGTTTGTGGCTGCTTTACAAAAATTGAGCATTAACTGCAATTTTGGTGGCTACCAACAGAAAGCCTTAAGGAACCAGCTAGTTTTCAGGATCCAAAGCAGGCGCAGTCAATCACGGCTGTTGGAAACCAAGGACCTTACCTTCGAAAAGGCGGTGGAGACGGCAACGGCAATGGAACTAACTGACCGAAATGTAACGCAGCTTCAAGCCGGACAAGTTCCGGTAGAGTACTGCGATCAGGAAGGATCACGTTCGTATAAAAAGAATGAACAAGGTCAGACTAGACGTTCCACTGAGAAGTCTACATCTTCTATGGCGAAAACTAAGCGAGTACCCGCCACTTCTAGTACTGGAAACAGCTGTGGTAATCCGCGCTTGTAAGCCGGCTACCGGTTATCTTTGGAAGCGGAAGGAAGGTGGTGTTTGAGGTATAGATCAGGTCCTTCTTGAGTATAAGTATGACTTTTATTAAATAACTGGTTATGGGTGAGGCACAAGTAACCCTCCTAACTCTTTAATCGCTCGAGATCATCTGATCTGTTCGTTTCCTTATTTCTGTGCGTTCTGCTCCTTAGCGTACGGTGCTAAGAAGGGAGAATCGCTGAATTGCATCTTCGGCTCGGGACTCGCGATGTCCAGGCGCTTGGGTGATGCAATGCTTACACATTACTTTTGGGTCGCCTCTTCGGAAAGGCGGCCTTGAATATGATACTACTGTGTCGCTTAGGCGACTCGCGGGTACAACACCCCTCCCCCGCGGGAAAAAAGAATGTGCCACCATTCTTACGCTTGGTTACCTATGGTAATACCTATGGGTATACTTGTGCATTTATAAAGTACAATTTTTTGATTATTCCCGATAACATATGTGTAATATAATCGTTTACTTATATATATATATATTCTTTTCTTACGCTTTATTCGTTTATTGGTATTTATTTTATTTATACATATATTCTTCATTTATATATTATAGGAAAATATATTTCTTTATTTATTTATTTTTCTTTTTTTTTTTTTTTTTTTGACAATGTTTATTTTTCCCGATGACATGTTTTAATATAATCGTTTATGTTTATATAGATACTTTCCGCTTTTGTTCGCTTTTATTTACTATGTTAGCTCTTTGTTTTTTGATGTGTTTTCTTTTTGGCGGTTGTCTATTCTCGTTAGTTTCTACTTCTATTGTTAACTGGCGGTTTTTACGCTGTTTTCGCTTATAGTATATGGTGTAAATCGCTACTACTACTAGAATTGTAATTCCTATTGATACGACTGGGGGATACGCGAATGTGTGGTAATCATTATTATAAAGATTCGTATCTACTTCTTTTTGTAACGCTGTTAGCCGCGTGCTCGCTAATTTTAGTTCTTCTGGATTTCTAATTATCGGTTGGAGGTCTATTTCTGCTACTTGGTTTCGTGTAATCTTTTCGGCTATCTCCTGAGTAAGGTTAAGTGTTAAATTATATGCTGGTAAATAATCTAGTTGTCTCTTTTCTTTGAATTCTTGTACTGTTTCTATTGTTACTTCTGATGTCGAAAGTATGCATTTACCTTTTATATCTAATATACCTGAATCTTTTAAGATTTTATGTATGGTGCCTTTCCCGTTGCAGGTTATTGTTAACGGTTCTTCTTTTGGGGCAACGAAAATCCATGTTTCTGGTGCTTCTAATTCTAGTAATAGGGTCCTTTCTAATTTGAGGAGCCTTGTTTTGCACTTTTCTGGTTGTTTATTGATTTTATTGTACATGCGTACTTCGCACGGTCCGTGTGGATAAATTTTGTAAATTGGATGTCTTGATGAGCACAGAAACTGGGTTTTGGTTGTCTTACATGCTTGTATATCTGTTTCGCTTAGCCATACGTATTCGCGTCGGATTTCGTCGACTATCGCATAACGCTCGCTAGTCTCGATTATAGCGTATGTACTGTTGTTCATACGTGCTAGTATCGGGTGTACTCTTTTAATCTGAAATATTTGTGTCCCTATGAGGGGTATTATGATTACTAGACTGCGGATCTTTATGCAAATACATATTTTTCTTATTGCGTATGTTTTTCAAATTTTACATATAAGACAAACCATTGAATATGTCACATGTATCCTTTGTATTTGACATATTTTTATTCAGTTATCAGCTCTACTTGCAATATTTGATAAATCATGAATTATAATTCATATGAATTTGCATAAAGATCCGCAGTCTAATGATTACAGTAATTATCGAACGTTGTCGACTATATGCTTTGACTTCTGTTACACGATCTAAAAGATATCCCGATTGTATGTCTAGGGGGATTGGAAAATTTAAACCTACTGGCAGGTGTGGTAATGCTTCTTGCAAGTATTGAATTATTTGCGCGAATGATAATACGTTGGTGTTTATTAGTCCTTTGCGTATGTCTGTTACATAATGCGTCAAGTCTTGTACGTCTTCTAGTAAATTATCTATCATTAATGTGATTAACGTAAATTGTTCGTCCATCTGTTCCCTAACGTCTTGTGTGTGTTGACGTGTATTTAACATTTGTTCTACTTGTGCTATTGCTTTTGCTAAAAGTTTTTCCCGTTGCTCTACGTTACCAAAGCTATCGTTAAATATTTTTATACTGGAATTAATTATTTGTATTTGCTGCGATAATGCATGCCAAATTCTTGTTTCGCTTTTCTCTAATTTTTCGAGGTGTACATTTATACGTTCCTCGTCTTTAGCATCCATTAGTCCGAATAAATATTTTCCTGCTGTTCCTAGGCCGTTGATGAGACCGCGTTTTGGTCTCTGTTCTACTCCTAATGTCGCTCTTATGGAGTTTAATTTCCCTGTAATCGATCGCAATTTCGGCGTGATTGTATTTATAAATGGTCGGCAAATTGTTGCGTGCCATGCCTGGTGCGCCAAACAAATTTGCGTCAACTTATTGCAATATGATGCTAATTTTTCTTCGCGAAGATAATAAGGTATCATATCGATTTTTAACACTAATTTCCACGTGTCTTTGTAGAGATGTAAGTTTCCCACGTTTTCAAAATATATTCCCGGTTGGTTCTCGAAGTTTCGGATTTCTACGGAGTTCTCTATGTTACCCGTTAGATAAGGGCTCGCTGCTCTTGCTGCCGCAAGTATTCTGTAAGATGAGTTAGTGTATTAGTTCGCCGTGTATGTGTTGTTTTTATGTATTTTTCTTTCGCGTCAGCTTTTCGGAGGATGCGCTTTCTTCAGGGCTCTTTCTCGCCCTGGAGTTCATTCCTACCGTTCTCCTACTTTTTTCTCCCTGGTCACGGTTCTTTCCGTGTTTCCTTCACGCATTCTTGCGTGGTAAGTAACGAGCATTTATTATATATATATTTTTTTTTTTTTTTTTTTTTTTACTTATGTTTGATTGTATTTTTGGTTTTTAGTTTATCGATGTGGACCGTATGGAGGGTTTTGTTAACCGCGCCGCTATGGCGGAGGTGCGGCGGGAAAGGTTCGAGTCCCGCCTTTTGCTGGCTGATCGCCTGCGATTAATGTGGGAGAGAGATCCCACTATCGGACTCGAGTATCTATTTGGCGATGTGCCTTACCCGGAGGTGGAGGATTGGAATTAGGAGAATTAGGATTATTTTGTTGTTCTCCGGCCCCGTTAGTGTTTGATAGTTGTTTACTTTGGGGTTTTTTTTTTTTTTTTTTCTTTGTGTATTGCTAAATAAATTTGGTTTTAGTGTTTTTGTGCGTTCTGTTTGTGTTCTCCTTTTTTACTTGGCCTTTTCCTTTTTCCCTTTCTTTAGTTTTTAAGTTTCTATTCGTTAAAGTGTTTCAATCGGTTCGCGTGTACCGTAATTGTTTTCTTTCCTTTCTTTATTATATAGTTTTACGCGGATTTCTGCTTTATTATAGTGTATGGTCCGATCCAATAATTATCTAGTTTCTTTGACCGTCCTCGTCTCGTCGCGTCGTCATATAGTAATACTTTGTCTCCTTCGTCGAAAGTTCTCGGTCGCGACGTTTTATCGTAATATTCTTTTGCGTGTTCTTTCGCGCGTGTTAAATTCTCTTTCGCGAACGTGTTAGCCGTCCGGATTCTTTCGCGTAATTCATTAGCATAGTTATCGTAGTTATATAAAGGTTGCGATTCGCGCTTGATAGAGGTAGGCATTTCGGCTAATCTTCCGAAGACTAATTCATACGGGGTATAGGTAGTCGCCGTATGTGGGGTTGTATTATATGTAAACATCGCGTATGGTAACCATTCGTCCCAATCCGCTTGATCCTTTCCTACATAATTTTTTAGATAATCTGCCAACGTCTTGTGACTTCGTTCCAGCGCACCGTTGGATTGTGGGTGGTAGGCTGTTGTTTGTATCTTTTTTATATTTAGTACTTTGCATACTCCTTTAAAAACATCTGATAGAAAATTAGTCCCGCAAACTATTTTTGTAGCAAATTCTTTTGCAATCGTATTGGCTTCTTGGTTTGGTATAGGGATGGCTTTGCTATATTTTGTTAAATTATCTTGAAAAGTAAGTACATACTGATTCCCTGCGTTGGAAACTGGTAATGGTCCCACTATATCTAGGCTACATTTTTCGAAAGGTTGGGTAGGCGTATCTGTAATTACCATTGGCATTTTTGTTCGCTTGCCTAATTTATTTTGTTGACATTTCGGGCATTTTGATATATAGTTCTCTATATCCTTTCGAAGTCCTGTCCAATTGTATTTTAATTTAATTCTATTATATGTTCTGTCGACTCCTTGATGGCCTCCTAGGGGGGAGTCGTGATATTCGTATAAGATTCGTTTCTTTTCATCGGCCGAAAATTCTCTATGTTCCTTACCTTCGGTGTCGGGTATCTCGTTTGTCACGTATACGCGGCTTAGCGCGTCAGCATTGCTGTTACGCTTTCCTTCTTTATACGTGATCTGGTAATTGTATTCTTCTAGCTTAATTCGCCATCGCATGAGGCGTGATCCTGGATCTTTTACGTTAAATAGCCACGTCAGCGGTTTATGGTCTGTTACTATCGTGAATTCCGTTCCGTACAAATATGGTCTAAAATGTTTTACTCCCCAGACTATTGCTAATAATTCTTTTTCGGTTGTGCTATAATTTATTTCTGCTTTGTTGAGTATTCTACTCGCGTATGCTATTGGTAAATCTTTTCCTATCTCTCCTTGGGATAGAATGGCTCCTAGTGCCTTATCAGACGCGTCTGTGGTTAGCACAAAAGGTTTTGAGAAATCTGGGTATTGGAGTAAAGGTGTAGATGTTAGTTTATGTTTTAATACTTCAAATGCTTCCTGTTCTAGGTCGGTCCATTGGAATGTTGTTCCCTTTTTTAGTAACTGTGTTAATGGTTTCGCTGTTTTTGAAAAATTCTCTATGAATCGCCGGTAGTAACTAGCTAATCCTAGGAATGTCTGAATGTTTTTAACGTTATTTGGTTTAGGGAAATCCATAACCGCTTTTGTTTTCATAGGGTCCGGTTTGATTCCTTCCGGTGTAATGATATGTCCTAAGAATACGGTTTCTTTTCTAAGAAATTCGCACTTTGCTGGTTGCAACCGCAGTTTATGTTTTCTTAATTGCTCAAATATTGCTTTTAGCCGTTTATTGTGTTCTTCTAGACTTGGCGCGTGAATCACCACGTCGTCCAAGTATACAAAACATTGAATTCCTTGTAGTCCTGATAATACTGAGTTCATTAATCTTTGAAAAGCCGCGGGCGCGTTTTTTAATCCGAACGGCATACGGTTATATTCGTAATGTCCGAACGGTGTAGAGAATGCTGTCTTGCACTTATCTTCTTCTCGCATTTTTATCTGGTGGTAATCTGATGCCAGATCTAACGTTGTAAAGTATTTTGCACCACCTAATTGATCGAATATATCTGCTATGTTTGGTAATGGGAAAGAATCTCCTATTGTTACGTTGTTTAGTTTCCTAAAATCTATTACGACGCGCATTTTTGCTTGTCCGTCGCTGCCTGATTTTTTGGGTACTACCAGTAATGGTGCGTTCCATGAGCTCTTGCTTTTACTGATTATTCCTGCTTCGAGCATTTCCCTTACTTGCTTATTTACTTCTTCTTTTTGTTTTTGTGGTAACCTGTATGGCGCCACATTTATGGGTGCCGTTCCTGATTCTAAATTTATGCAGTGCTCGGTCGCGTTAGTACTTTCTAATATATCTCCTTCTAGGTAAAATAAATCGTTATATTTCTCGCAAATGTCCCATATTTTTTGTTTTTCCTCCTGGTTTAAATGCTCTGTACTAATGCTAGTCCTAAGTTTTTTCATTCTTTCGGCTCCGCTGCTTCTTTGTAGCGTGTTTATTTTCGCGTTGCTTGTATTATCCGCGTGTTCTTCAAAGAGAATCGCGGGGTCTTTAATTTCTACCGATATGTCTGAGAACTCGACCACGCATTATGCTGACCACGCATTCTCCTTTTTCAGCTTTGGTTAAGCAATTTGCAATATACACTCCCGGTTCTATTTCTCTTTTTTCTACTAATCCTTCCCCTTCTGAGGTTGTTCGTACTGTTATAATTTTTTCCGTTCGTGGTGCTATTACGTTTGTTCCTATATTTTTTAACGGTATTATTTCTCCGTATAATGCTAAATGTTTGCGCGGCGTTATCGTTACGTTATGTTGTTCTATGAAATCGATCCCTAACAGTCCGTCGGCTTCTATCGGAAAGTCGTTTCGGACTAGATAGCATGGATGTTGTACTGTCTGCTTCCCTATTTGTATGTTTAACATTACTTGGCACAGGGGTTTCTGCACAGTTAATCCTATTCCCTTTAATTCTATGTTTGTAGTGCGTGCCTCTTTTTCCTCGTCTATTAGCCCGATTTTTACGAGCGTTACTTGGGCCCCTGAATCTACTAACATGGTGGCGTGTCCACCTATTATGTCTTCGGACGTAATTTTGCAGTGATTTTTATGTTTTGTCTTTGTCGCAATGCTATTTATGTTATATTGCTTTACTTTACCGTTGGTCCCGTTACTTGTGCTGGGTTGCGTCTGTCGTTCGTTTTGAACAGGCGAACGAGTTAAATGAAATTCTTTATACAGGGTGTCTCACGTAAGCCGCAACCGCGAATATACACGTGTCCACATAGATAATTGGAAGCGAAAAGTGAAGTAAAAATAGGCGAATACAGCAAGTACCGAGAAAAATTTTACGTACATGCGACATTGAATGGAAAAAAAGTACAATTCGAGGTAGATAGCGGCGCAGCCGTAACGGTTGTGAGTAAGAGCTTCCTTAAATCAATGTTTTCGCATTTAACAGTTAAGGAATCAGATTTACGCTTGGTTACATTTTGCAAGACAACCATTACAGTGTTAGGGTACGTTCAAGTAATCGTAAGATATAGAAATAATGAGAGAAAATTAAATATGTACGTCACGGAAATGAATAGAAAACCATTGATGGGTAGAGAATGGATACGACAATTAAATGTTCAATTATCTGATTCGGTTTTTCAATTATCGTATAATACAGAAGATAAATTACAAGAAATTTTACGCGATTACGAAGCTAAGTTAGATCCTTCGTCTACAAAAATTAGGAAGATACAAGCGGGGTTGACGGTTAAAGAAAACGCGAAGCCAATCTTTCTAAAGGCGCGTAAACTTAATGAACTTAGGCGATGGAGAACTTAGTCAAAGCAGGAATTTTAGAACAAGTGAATACGTCGCTTTGGGCTACCCCTATAGTACCGGTTTTAAAAAAAGATAATTCTATACGCGTGTGCGGGGATTTCAGCGTAACCTTAAATAAATACTTAAATATGGATGAATATCCCTTGCCTACAATTGATGAATTATTTAGTGCACTAGCCTGTGGGGAAAAATTCTCTAAGATAGACCTGAAACAGGCATACTTGCGAATGAAAGTAAGTAGCTGATATAGGCCGGGTCTGGACCACTGGGCGAGGGGGTGTGCGGGGATGCGGGGGAAGGACCCAACGTGGGGGGGGGGGGGGGGAGCCGCGATTCGAAAGTGGGGGGGGTGCACGTGCTGATGACACGAGGGTTCCGGTAAGTAATATATCTTTCGACATCTAGCGAATGAAGAAACGAATCGCATAGTTTATGTTAGGGTCCATGTTTGTTGATACCACCTTGATACGTAAGACCATAGCGAGCATATTATTATTAGGAAGTTTACATTATGACATACACGTTCGAACTCGCAAGTCGAAAAGTTTATGTTTGACCAAAGAAAGCGAATTTTATCGCCCCTTCGAGCGCATGACGTTATACTTCGCAGCGTTTTCTATAGCGATAGGAAGAAACGAATCGCATAGTTTATGTTATGGCCCATGTTCTCGGTATCTTTCGATATCCGATACCATCAAAGCCTAGCGAGCATATTATTATTGGGAAGTTTACATTATGACATACACGTTCGAACTCGCACGCTCAAGATTTGTCGGTCAGCGATGAGATGCAAAAGTTTACGTTATACCGCATTTAAGAGCTCTAAGGGGGTGCAAATGATTACGTTATAGGTATCGCGTTTGACCAAAGAAAGCAAATTTTATCGCCCCTTCGAGCGCACGACGTTATACTTCGCAGCATTCCTTTATTAGTCGAGAAACCACCGTTCTTATTATTCGTGACGGGTCCTACGGTTACGAGTATCATCTTATAAGAATTCGAAAAACATTTTTTCCGTAATATAGTCTAGTGTTCGTGACTGTGAAAGAGCGGTATCCTCGCAAGATGGATCATATAAAAAACATTTTCCGAGTTTTAACGGCCAAGTCAAAGCTAACGCGTACTCGAAACGAATATCTCGAATGGATGCAGGAGTGCGACGAGGCCCAAGGAAATATCATCGCGTATTTGCGAAACGAAACGGACAACTTGTCGATCGGTACGAAACGTTGTATAACATCGATAATCACGCGGCTGACATGTGCAAAAGTTTTGATGCAAAAACGCTTTTTACGAGTGGGCAGAGGCTTGTACGAGACGAATCGCGGTGCGAGAGCGTCCTCCCTTACTTGCGAGAACATCGAGTCGGTTTTTGAAAATCGCATTTTTACGGGCGCCGTCATTAACGTCGAACACATCGATACGCGACAATTTCTTAACCCCTTGCCTCATAATATCGTGTGAGACTCGTAGTGCAGATGTTACGACCAACATCTAAAGCACGAGTTGTACATGGCTCAATTTTAATGAATTTATTTTTTGGAATTGTTTAGTGTTCGTTAGTCTTTGTTTGGACAAGTTTGCGAACTATATTGTTTGTAACTGCATCCGTTTTCCTCTCAATTTCTAATACTAGTTTCATTGTGTGTCAAATTAAATCATAAGGCAAGGGGTTAAAGACGCGCGTCGTATGGTGACAAGTCGGGTTACGGACGCCATCAACGCACACAATTGTATTAAAGTCAACGCGATATTGGAAGCGGAGCTCATGTCGAATGGGACACCGACGTTAAAAGTTTCAATACGCGTATATATCAACTTGGCTTAGCGTAAGTTGATTACATTTTGCAGAAAAGTCTACCTGCCTGACACAATTAATATGTTTTACTAAAAGTGGTTTTAGAAAACGATTCAAGAAAAATGTAAGAAGCCGTTCGGAAGAAGGCTGTAATTCTTGCACCATTGTTAATCGACTTTAAAAGGTGGCATTAAATGTATTTAAAACATTTAATGTGTACTCCAAGAAGTAAAAATACCCTTTAATGTCAGGTCTGCTAAGCAAAGATAAGAGATTCTTAGCAGATTCTGACTTCTGCGAAAAAGATTGTTCTTCGAAAAATCGCACCAAATCCTCCCAGGTTTCTAAAAACCGTTTGACACACTGGTGCATCGCAAGCCAGCGCGTATCAGCTAATTTTAGTATTTTTAAGGGAGAGTTATTATAACTCTCCTGAAATTGTCGAAATATATAAGAACGTTTGGGGCTGCCATTTATGAAAAATGCCACACCCCGAAGCAATTCGTAACATTGCTTTGGAATTGTTGCACACGCAACACTTGTCGCTAACGCCACAGAGTGACAAACACACGGCATTGTTACAAGATTTGGATTTTTTTCTAATAATTTCGTTTTGAAAGTCGAGTGCTTTCCAACCATAACCGCAGCATTATCACAACTCAGGGCCGCAATATTTCTGAGCGGAAGTTGCTTCTTTACTAAAACATCAGCGAAAGATTTGAAAAGTTTTTCAGCTGAACAATCGCTAGCATCCAAATGAACCAGTTGCAGCAATTCACATCTAACGAACAAAGAACATGGCTCGACATACCTAATGGCCAATGTAAGCCACTTTTGGTTTGTAGAATCCGATGTTTCATCCTCGTAAATAGAGAATTTTTGATTTCTCACGGTATCGACAATGCGTTCGGTTTCATGAACGCACAAAACATTGGTAATGATTTGTCGGCATTTGGACCGACCGACTTTCATGCCCTTCAAAACTTGAGGATCTTCTCCTATATCTTGCATGAGGGCAAGAAAAGGAGAAGCAAGCGATAATGCTAAATTATGTTCGGCGAAGAAAGCCGCGTACCTAACCTCGGCGATTTTAATTCTATCTTGTAGGGAAAAAGAAGAATCCTCTACATTATCTAACACCTCGGTTGAATTATTTCCGGTATTATTAAACTGAACCATTTTTTCTAAATTTTTTGTATGGTTATGCCGGGACGAATGCCTGCATATTTGCGAAAGCCCACAATCGAAGACTGTGTTGCAGGCTTTGCAGAAGCATTTTGATTTGTCCGACGAAACTTCTTCTAACCAAAGTTTAAAAGATTCGTCAACATCGAACCAGTGACGTTGAAACGTCTTTTTTGATTTTTTAGCGGCCGTACAATCCATTTTAAACTACGCTAACGAACGAAATTAACAAGTAATTCGCGACGAAATGTTGTAACGAAAGTACAATAAGTATTAATAAATCGTAAACACTTACAAAACAGCAGGTTTCTCAGCTTTATTGTACCTTGACACGTGATACACACACTTGTTACCATTGTCGAGCAACGGCTGCCTCGCGATCCGCGAGAGCTTATTTACGAAGTCCAATCCCTCCCCCACCTTCCCCACTCGCATGTTTTCCAAAAGCGCGCGAAACCTGTACCGTCTCGCATCTTGTCCTCCGCATGAGAAAGAAGTTAATAATCCATGGTTTGTGGTAAATATGTTCCCAAGTGAGTGAAAAGGAGTGAACTCATTTTTTCCAAGGATATGTATATCTCCAAAACTGAAGATATTACAGATGTGAAAATTGGCATTTAGATTCTCCTTTGAAAATTAAGAAATACGTATTTAACCATTTTCATAAATGAAGAGTAAAAGCTTGCTTTTAATAAAATACATGGCAGTCTAACGGGTAACTTAAAGGAAACGTACCTCATATCTTGTCAATGACTGATTTTACGGGAAAAAGGTTTAGATAAAATTGGTAGAGAATTTCGTTGTCTATAAGTTTCATTACCACCAATTTTTTTATATCTGCAATCATTAACGAAATATTTAACAAAAATCACGATTTGAATTGTTTAACAGACTATATCTTGTAAAATATTAGCTATACAAAAAAAAGTTTTAAATAAAAGTGATAGTAAATTTTAGTTCCTACAAAACAGGACTTTAACATTTTTGTCGTCCGATGGACCGTTTGCGAGATATTAAGTAAAAACGTAAAAACACGTTTTTTCCAATTGCGGCTAACGTTAAACCTCAAGGATGACGAAAACTCAGATTTATGCTTTCGGGTCAACCCCCAACATATTCCAATAGAAAAATCCATATCGAAATTTTTGATCGATATTCTCGAAATCGTAGCAGCGGCAATAGAGATTTCAGCGACCGAGGAGTAGCACGGATTTTTTGTTTCGGCGGCGAGTAACAATGTGTGCGCACACCTATAGGAAGCACGTGGCACGAATACGCAGCGGAGAACGCGACGTCACTCGCGTAAAAGAGACAGAGACGACGCGATATTCTTTCCTTGTCTTCTGCTGGTACCGTCTCACGAAGAATATTTGTCGACTCGGTCCAGTAATGCAGACTTATTAACTTCATCATTGCGCGCAAACCGTGGGTCCTATCGAAAAATTGTATAGAACCTTTTCTTCACAGAAAAGTACAAAGAATGCAATGCGCCAAAAATAAAATTTTTCCACCAAGTAATTTCGCAGAAATGGGAGGTTATAATTTTGTTTTTTACGTAAATAATTGTTGGAAAACGAAAGAATTTTTCTGAGCCCATAGGATTATAAACCATACAATTCTCAACAAATTTCATTCATGATTTATTTTATTTCGTTTACATTTCATTCTTTTATGAATTTTTAAAGTTAATGGCATACATTAGTGACTGCGGAAAAGTTTCTCCTCACTTTTAACTGTCCTCAGGACTTTCCTATGTAAGATAGACTACGGTCATTCATATTTTTTTTTTTCATAATTTTATGGCATGGAAAATAGCTGTTTTATTTGTTAAATATCTTTTTCCGTTTTCAAACCGCCCTCGCGATGGGACTGACGTGTCCCAGAGGAGGCGGATGCGCATAAGTTACTCGAGAGTCGGGTCGGTAACGTAGGTCGGTGACGAAAACGGTTGACCAAGCAGTGCACATGGACACGAGTAGGGTGCTGTGTGCTTGAGCGCCGTGGACGTAAAGTGGGAGGCGCCGGTAGGTCATAGTGGGGGGTCACCGCTTCGGTCCTCGGTCCTCGGTTCTGGCATCACTGCGTCCAAACGTTAACGTTTCGGATATGTCGCTATCGTTCAATCTGTTGTAAAATGCGTCGCGTTCTGGTAAACGCGTCTCGCTTAATTTATCGTAAGATCGTTACGTAGTCGTATGGGAAAATGCCCTTCCTGGTAAGAAGATCGAAGTCGTCGTTGCTGAGCGAATGAAATTGCGTTCTTAATTTTTTTAATTTATCTTTCTCGAGATAAGAAGCTAATTTATCGAGACTAGAGCTGAGAAATTTAAACGAATCTATGAATCTAAATTTGATGTATTGCATAGCCTCGCTCTTCCTATCCATCTTACGAACGTTTTCTCCACCCGTTTCTTCTACTTTTCTACGCGTTTCGTCCATGTGCTTCGTGAAAGAGATGTACTTTTCTTTGGTTATTGGTAGTAGGTCTACTTTACCTTTGAACGCGGTGGCGAGTTTCTTTATGACAAAGTGCGCGTCGTAACCTGACAAATTGTGAAACACCACCGGTAGCGTGAACGGTATCTTGTAATTCAAATTACAACTCGAGTGCGCCGGACCTCTATATGCACCCGAAAGATGACAATGATCGCGTACTTTGGTCTCGTCGAGAAAAGGGTTCTCGCAAATGTAACAAATGGTGGATCTATGAAATTCCCTTTCCTCTTCCGCGGTGAGTCGCGTCATCGGAATAACTTTTCTAAAAATTGAATCGAGTTGATGTCCTAACTCGCGCATCTCTTTCACGAACCACTCGATACAGTCGGATTCGTCGCGATACGATCGATATTTACACAATGACGCGTCGTACGAGCAATGTATGTAATATCGCACTCTGTCTCGAGCCGTCGAGCTGTTCAGACGTGCTGCGTATTCTAGTGCTTTCTTCACTCTACTTTTCGAACTTTAGTTTCACTCTAATTCAACTTTACTTTTTCTTTTTCGCGTTCGCGAGTGTTGTGATTAAATAATTTAACAGCGATTATTTATAATATCCATTGCCTGTGGGAGTTCGTCAGTCTTTTCCTTTTCGAGGACTTAGTCCTCGAAAGGTTTGTGATTTCCTTTATTTCTTTCTCTCATCACGTTTAGATAATTTCAAATCCTTTCCGATTTATATTAATTTTAACTTTTATAAAATCATAAAATTTATTGACTATATTTGACCTTTTTCTAGTTTAACCTTATTTTCTTGTCCGCGTGGATTAATTCTACGATTTCTTTATCCCGTTTCGGGTAACTGTATTTTCTTTTCTTAGTTATAATTATTACTAACTAATATTAAAGTTAATACCTTTGTATTATACCGCGCACGGCTCGTGCACGCGGTAAACATAGCACGCTGCCTCGCACGGTGCCGGGCCCACCTGCGGGGGGGAGACGCAAGTTGAAGCCAAATATTCTCTCATTGAAAAAATCCTCGATACCTATGCCAGCTCCTTCGACTGCCTCGTCTATTGTAGCGTCATTGTCTCGCGATAAAAACATTGCCTCTACCTCAGCTGTTATTCCTGGAAAATCGTCGTTAATTCCGGGTACAGAAATTCCTTCGGCCTCGTCAAGTAAATGTATTATCGTTGACGAGCGCCGCTTAAACCTCACTGCTGCTTCATTAGCCATTATGGAGCAATCTAGTTCTGACGAGTCCTTGCAGGACTTCCAATCTTCTCTTCCACCATCGGTTTTTAATCCGTCAGACATTATTCACTCTTCCATCGAGCCTTCTCATATTGGTCATTCCAATCCTACCACTCCAGTCTCTTCCCCGAAAAACAAAAAAGTTAAACGGAAGAATAAATCAAAGTCCAATTCACCTGAAACCTCGACTTCTGCTATTCCTTTGCAGAACAGGTTCCAAGTATTAACTTCATTTCATGAGGAGATCCCTCCACCTAAAGCTGTGACTCCCCCTCCCCCCGCTCCTGCCGTCTCTGCTACATCTCAACCACCTATTGACAAAAACATTCAAACTCCAGCCAAGGTCACTCGTCCTCCACCTTTTTACATTTCCGGATTTGACGGAAATATTCCTGCATTTCCCAAAAAAATGAATGCGGACTTCGGTCCTTCATCCTACCACGCTAAGTTCTTAGGTAAACGCATTCGATTACAGTTCTTTTCTATGGAACATTATAATTCATTTAAAGATTCCTTAAAATCTTCCCAAGTTCCTTTCTTCACGTTCGGAACTCCCGCCGATCGGGCTCTCGTCATGGTCCTTAAGGGCGTTCACCACCTAATGCGTTCACGCCAACAACTCTCCTGGTCACAATTTTTGACCGATTTTGACGAACAAGGGCTCTTTCGAAAGCTGAAAGAATTCTGGAGGAGATGATCTTTTTAAAATTTTCAAAAAAAGTTTTTTTATGTTTTACTTTGATTTTTGTGGAGAAATAAGTATTTTTTCAAAATTCTAAAAAGATCATCTCCTCCAAAAATCTTTCAGCTTTCCGATAAGCTCTTGCTCGTCAAAATCGGTCAAAAATTGTGACCAGGAGAGTTGTTGGCGTAAACCCCGTTTTTGGGCGATTTTGGCGAGTAAAGTCGACAAACCAGAGCGCCACCTCTATTCGTGGCGCATGAGCCGAAGCTCATGCCCCTACTCCGTCACTACACGGACACGGATGCGGCAATGTTTGTAAGTCGAAAAAAGAGAGTAGCGCCTTTCCTTGTGTATATACATGTAACTAATTCGGAAGGAAGAAAGTATCGCATGGGCCGTAGCTCAAAGCTTCAAGCAAGCGACGCGCTACATACATACATTGTAACGTATCGCCTTTCTTACCTTTTAATTTCACGTTACTTTTTCCTCCTCGTTCGGTCTTTTTGGGACTGGCAGTGGAAAAGGGATGCAAATAAAAGAATTTCGCGAAATGTCACGTTAACTTCGTTTATTAATGCCTTTCTATGTTCGTATTCGGTTCGCGTTCGATCAGCTGATCGCTTTCGTGTTTATTTATCGTCGGTCGCTCTCGATTTTCCCACGCACACACTCTCTCTCATATACGCCGCTCACACATACACTTATACTATTACTTATCCTACCGGGTTTCGAGGGTGTACACAATAATTGTTGACACTTATCTGTGGAGACCTTGTAACGTTGCCACGCTTTTGTTGCCTAATTGGATCAACTGCTACCTCGTGTTCGCGCCGTTTGCGCGTTTGCTAAAAATTTCTTCGGTTGAAATCGGGTGCCCTACGAAAGGGACCGAAGACCCTTACGGTCGTTGCTACGGAGAGACGCGGGCGGCTTGAGTA
Organism: Ancistrocerus nigricornis; assembly: GCA_916049575.1. Lineage (NCBI taxonomy): Eukaryota > Metazoa > Arthropoda > Insecta > Hymenoptera > Vespidae > Ancistrocerus > Ancistrocerus nigricornis. The sequence goes on along the minus strand of OU696667.1, from coordinate 14,645,816 downwards.
GGACGAAGGGAGGGGGAATTCGGAGTCAGTAGGACACTTGCGTGCGAGATGGGGACCGACGCGGTCATAGAAATTAGGGCGATCCCTTGCGAGGGTGAAATCGGTACGGCCTTCGGTTTGAATCTTGATCGGGTTCGCGATCGAGCGTCTATCGGCTGTCGTAGGTGGTCTAGTTGAGACATTATTGTCAATTTTGTGCTGCACGGTTCGGATTGTTGGGGCTCTCGAGCCAATTTGTTGCCTTTGAGGCAAGTCGCGTAATCAGTGCGGGTTACTTTGGAGCGACATGTCGCGTAGCCAGTGGGCTACATGGATGCGACACACATCGCGTAACCAGTGGGTTACATTGATGCGATGCTCATCGCGTAATCATGTGGATTACATTTGTGCGATGCCGATCGCGTAACCAGTGGGTTACATTGATGCGATCCGTGACCGGCCGTGCAGTCGGTGGGCGGCTTGGCCAGGCCCCCACCTTGGAGGAGAACCACGCCGACTAGCCGAAGCGCTTCCGAGAAAGAGTCGGTCCCCGGAATATTGGTAAGAGAGCTCTCTCGCGATCGATTATCGATATAACTTAGGTGAATGATCATTCAAGGTTTTACAACAATCTCCAGCATACATTTGAACATTAATGTTAACAATAATTCATGTATTCTTGTTTCTTTCCTTTTGCCTCTTTGATAGAATATCATGGCTTTTTCCCCACTTTGAACTGGGGTTTTTTACTGCCGATATTCTTTAACGTAAACTCATTTCATTACTTCTGAATAAAGTGATTTAGTTGATTTACAGTATAACCAACGCTTATGTTTATTCAAATAACCAGTCTGGCCGATTCCATCTCATATCCTATCTCACTTCCTTTAATATTAAGAACTCACGTCATCGAATATATTAATTAAACATTATTCATCTTTATTTATCTATTGATTGAAACATTCTTTGATGCCCCGGGTGAGGAATGAGATGATTGGCTAAGACTGGATTTATTTGAAAATTTGTTTTCTTAGTTGTTTGGAAAGAGTAAAAAGCTGGAGATTGCATAGCACGGTTAGTCATAGGGACGGTTGGTTGGCGTCATATTACATAGAGCGCCTTTGTTCATGCCTTCGCTAGGCAGAGTACAGCGTTGCCGGTCGACTTAGACTTCGGATAAGGGAATTTTCCGCGGAAAAGAACGCTTCGAAAAAAGGAAAATTCTAGGACGTGGCAACCTTGGTTTTGGCGTGCGTCCTCATGTGGCGCGCACGTGTGGCAACAACGGTCGCGGCCACTTTCACTTTTGGGCCTTACGGGCGGTTCGTAGAACGCGGCGATTGCAAGGGTGCTAGCTACGTTGCATTTTTCGATAATTAAGAAATTGAATTTTCTTGATACGTTTGCGTATTCGTACCTTTCAAATTTACATAGACCTTGTTACGCAGTCTAGTTATCGCACTGCCAAGAATTCGTAATTAATTAACCCAGAATAACGCGAAGTAATCGCGTCACGGGAATTTAACGGTAAACAATTATTAAAATATGAGACTTATTATTTAGAATTGACGCTTTCATTTCTTCACGACTAAGTAAAATTCAGAATTCGATTGTTAATGGTCAGAATTCGAGCTTCTTGTAATTTATATATTTTCTGGCATTTTGGCGGGCGGACGATCGCGTACCCACGCGTACCGGTCAACGGTTGACGACCCCCACTCCACCGTAATTTCGGTAAAAACATGAGCTTTCCTGGTCGAGGTAAAAGGGACGCTCCTTCACTCCTTCGGGATATCTCGTACTGATCAGTTCGGTGACTTTGACTTGCTCATCCTAGCATTGTTCTTTGGTAAAGGTCGCGAGTTCTAGATTTTTCTAATTATTCGCTGTGAGTAATTCGGTAAGGTCAAGATGCCACCTATCGCTTTGAGAAGGCTTACGACTTTGCAGAATTCGCGATTGGCAGAGATTCAATCGGCGAATACTCGATTGAGAGGAAGAGATCGTGATACGTTCAATCGTAACATGGTTGCATCGCGTATCGAGTCGCTTACTCAGATTGGGAGAGAAGCGCGCTCGACGCATACGGAGATTGTAGTCCGCGAGGGTCCTGAGCGAGACGCCTACATCGCGGACAACGTATTCGACCGTCTTCAGGCGTTGCTGGAGGAGACGCTTGATTTACTTTTTGGCATTCAATCGGACTTGGAAAGGACGGAACAGCCTATCATACCGCCTGGACCATTGCGTGGTAATTCTTCGACGGATGTCGAACTGCGACCAGCTAAGCTTCCAAAGTTAGACTTGCCGACGTTTTCGGGTAAATATGAGGATTGGGAGAACTTTTGTGATCTATTTACAACGCTCGTACATAGCGCACCACGGTTAGCTGACGCGACTAAATTACAATATTTGAAATCTTGCCTGAGAGGCACCGCGGCCGGTTTAGTAAAAGATGTAACTACGACGGACGCGAATTATGCCGCTACTTGGCAGGCTTTAAGAGCACGTTTCCACAACCCGAGATTGGTCGTAGATAATCACCTGACGGCACTCGCGGATTTGCCGTATCTGAAAAGAGAATCCGCGGTAGAATTACGTGCTTTATTAGATCAAGGCTCGGAGGCTTCGTTCGTGTCGGATTCGGTTGCGAAACTCTTAAATCTGCAACGACGTCGCGTCGACGTCCCTCTGATGGGACTTGGGACGAAATCCATGGGCACTGCCCGTGGTGTCACGCAACTTACACTGCAATCATTGATTAATCCGTCGTTTCAAGTAGATATTGAGGCTCTGATCCTCCAGAAGCTCACTTCGCAGCTTCCAGCTCGTTGTGCAATGGACCTAGATCTCGGAATGTTTGCGGACTTGATTTTAGCAGACCCGCAATTTCACGTGTCCGACTCGGTGGATATGATCTTAGGATCGGATATTTACGGCCGATTGGCACGTTCAGGGTTCCGACGGTTCCCTCACTCGTCTTTGATCGCGCAAAATACGGCTCTCGGATGGGTAATCTCCGGACCGGTGCAAGCAGGTGTCCCACGGCGGGCGGAGACACCTTCGCGAATGCCGCTACGTACGTTACATTGCGCGACGGACGCGGAACTAACCGAGTCATTGCAACGATTTTGGACTCTTGAGGAGTTACCTGCGGTAATTGCGTCGTTTGACCCGGTGGATGAAGCGTGCGAAACATTGTTTAGAGAGTCGCACACTCGTAATTCGGAGGGCCGCTTCGTCGTGCGGTTACCGTTGAAATCGGAGCCGCCCGCGGTCGCGTCGGAGACGCATAGGATGGCCATGGGCTCGTTATCTCATACTTATCGCCGGTTTGCTCGCGATCAGAAACTTGCGGATGAATATCGGGAGTTTATGGCGACGTATGAAAAACTCGGTCATATGGAGCGCGTACCTGCGTCTGAATTAGGCAACCCACGGGCATGGTATTTACCGCACCACGCGGTCGTACAATCAGGTCCAACTAATCGGAAGATTCGTGTGGTTTTCGATGCTTCGCGTAAGACTCGCGCAGGTCACTGTTTGAACGACTTTCTTATGTCAGGACCCGCTCTTCAACGTGACTTACCGTTGATTTTATTGAATTGGCGACGGTATCGCTATGTGTTCACGGCGGACATTGTTAAGATGTTTCGGCAGATTAGTGTTGCGCCCGGTGATCGGGATTTACAAAGAATTGTATGGGCTCCTAGCTCATCGGAGACTCCAATGGAGTACCGGTTAACGACCGTAACTTATGGGACGGCCTGCGCTCCGTATCTCGCGATACGTACACTCCTTCAGCTAGCTGAGGATGAAAAAGCGCGTTTTCCCCTCGGGGCTGAATGTCTCGTCGCGAGAACGTATGTGGATGATACATTCGCCGGAGCTGACGAGCTCGCCTTGGCCGTGCATACTCGTCAGGAACTTGTTGAGATTTTGCGTTCGGCCGGGATTGAACTTGATAAGTGGTCTGCGAACCACCCGGACTTGCTTCCCCCTCGCACGCCGCAATGCGAGGTGGACGAATCGAAGCCAATAGGCCTCGACGCGTTCGTCAAAACGCTAGGAATTCAGTGGAATCCACATGAAGACGAATTTCGATTCAAAACGTTAGACTTCGAAAGCTTGGCTGGAGCGTCGACAAAACGGACGGTTCTTTCGAACATCGCGCGGTTGTTTGATCCGCTTGGTTGGCTCGCGCCGATTACGGTAACTGCAAAGATTTTAATGCAGGATCTTTGGATATTAAAGTCTGGATGGGACGATAGTTTGCCGGCAGAAGTCCACCAAAGGTGGCTCGAGTATTGTAATTCGCTTTCGGCTTTGCCTGCCTTATCTATTAACCGGTGGTTGGGAGCCACGGGCTCAGTAGATTCGCAAATCCATGGGTTTTCGGATGCTTCATCTCGCGCGTTCGCTGCGGCCGTCTATATTCGGATCAAGGAAGGAGATGGGCGGTTTCGCGTCTCACTCTTAGCCGCGAAAAGTAAGGTCGCTCCCGTGAAGACCGTAAGCATTCCCAATCTGGAATTGTGTGGCGCGGTACTTCTTGTCAAACTCATTCGGCAGGTACGGAATCTCGACTTCTTGCAAAACTTACCTGTTTTTGCGTGGACTGACAGTCAAATCGTATTGACCTGCCTTCAGAAGCATCCGTGCCATTGGAAAACCTTTGTTGCAAATCGTGTGTCGTTTATCCAGACCGAGTTGCCGAGTGCCTCGTGGGCACATGTACCCACTAAAGAGAATCCTGCAGACTTGGCAACACGTGGTTGCAAACTGATTGATTTGATTCATGCAGATCTGTGGTTTAGCGGGCCCGCGTGGTTGGCGGCTCACGAAGAGCACTGGCCCAAGGCGGTAGCCGCCCCGCAGATCTTGCACGCGGCGGCTCCGAGTGAGCCGGAGCTTTTGGATAGATTCTCTTCTTTGACTCGGTTAACTCGTGTCGTGGCTTATTGTTTGCGTCCATTGATTCGCCTACGAAGGCGTAAGGACAATCTCGGTGAATTGCCCGAGTTTTTAACGGCGGTTGAATTGAACGGTGCGCGTATCGCGATAATTAAAGTGGCACAAGCTCACGCATTCGACGCGGAGATCAAGGTGTTGCAGGCGGGAAAGAGTTTACCGAAACGTAACCCGTTACTCGGTTTAAACCCAATGTTGGATAGGACAGACGGTGTGTTGCGCGTTGGAGGACGCCTGGCAAATTCGAACTTGCCTCATGATCGGAAACATCCGCCGATCTTGCCTCGTCGTTCGCCTCTTAGTAGATTGTTTGTACGTTACGCGCATCGAGCTTGTCTGCAGGGGGGACCTACGCTCACTCTGAGCACACTCATGCAGCACGCGTGGATTTTAGGTCGAAATCGGTTAGTAAAGACGGAAATTCGACAATGCGTAACGTGTCAGAGGATTAAGCCACGTTTGGCACATCAGATGATGGGAAATCTCCCGGCAACGCGTGTGAAACCAGCGCGACCATTCAAGCACCTCCGGACGTGGCAGAGAATCGGTTAGAGCGGTTTCACGTACTGCAAAAGATTCGTAACGATTTTTGGGACCGATGGTCAAAGGAGTACCTCCAACATCTCCAGGAGCGCGCGAAATGGCGAGGACCAACGGAGAATTTCGCGATCGGGCAATTAGTTATGGTACGGGACGATCGGTATCCTCCCTCGAAATGGCCTCTAGGTCGCGTAATCGAAACGCATTCAGGACCGGATAGATTAGTAAGAGTAGTTACTGTGAAGACCGCAACCTCCACCCTACGACGTCACATAGCGCGTCTCTGCCCACTAGCTCTGGAGCAAGATCAGCCCCATTTAGAGCCGAGCGACTTAATAACTTGAAATCGGTATGAAAGGATTCGTCCGGCGGACGAAGGCGGGCGGTGTGTTCGCGCCGTTTGCGCGTTTGCTAAAAATTTCTTCGGTTGAAATCGGGTGCCCTACGAAAGGGACCGAAGACCCTTACGGTCGTTGCTACGGAGAGACGCGGGCGGCTTGAGTAGGACGAAGGGAGGGGGAATTCGGAGTCAGTAGGACACTTGCGTGCGAGATGGGGACCGACGCGGTCATAGAAATTAGGGCGATCCCTTGCGAGGGTGAAATCGGTACGGCCTTCGGTTTGAATCTTGATCGGGTTCGCGATCGAGCGTCTATCGGCTGTCGTAGGTGGTCTAGTTGAGACATTATTGTCAATTTTGTGCTGCACGGTTCGGATTGTTGGGGCTCTCGAGCCAATTTGTTGCCTTTGAGGCAAGTCGCGTAATCAGTGCGGGTTACTTTGGAGCGACATGTCGCGTAGCCAGTGGGCTACATGGATGCGACACACATCGCGTAACCAGTGGGTTACATTGATGCGATGCTCATCGCGTAATCATGTGGATTACATTTGTGCGATGCCGATCGCGTAACCAGTGGGTTACATTGATGCGATCCGTGACCGGCCGTGCAGTCGGTGGGCGGCTTGGCCAGGCCCCCACCTTGGAGGAGAACCACGCCGACTAGCCGAAGCGCTTCCGAGAAAGAGTCGGTCCCCGGAATATTGGTAAGAGAGCTCTCTCGCGATCGATTATCGATATAACTTAGGTGAATGATCATTCAAGGTTTTACAACAATCTCCAGCATACATTTGAACATCAATGTTAACAATAATTCATGTATTCTTGTTTCTTTCCTTTTGCCTCTTTGATAGAATATCATGGCTTTTTCCCCACTTTGAACTGGGGTTTTTTACTGCCGATATTCTTTAACGTAAACTAATTTCATTACTTCTGAATAAAGTGATTTAGTTGATTTACAGTATAACCAACGCTTATGTTTATTCAAATAACCAGTCTGGCCGATTCGATCTCATATCCTATCTCACTTCCTTTAATATTAAGAACTCACGTCATCGAATATATTAATTAAACATTATTCATCTTTATTTATCTATTGATTGAAACACCTCGCTTCTTATTGCCCTGGCGCCGACACACGCGTATAAATGATTTTATCTCAAACACTTGTCTTTCACTCCGAAATTTTAGATTTAATCGCAACACTAGAATTTTTAGAAACTTTGAGAAAACTCTCGGTCGTCGTCCTTTAGCTATGCGTTCCTTCGCTATGTAAAGTCCTATTCCCACCCTTACCTCATCTCGAGAGATTTGAAATTTCTTACCTAATTGGGTCACCCCCGTGCGCACCTTTCGTCGCGCGCCGCTGGCCTCGCCCGGCCCTGAACTTGCCGATCGGCATCGGCCCGCGTCGTCACCGCTCGGGCTTCCTCGTTCCTAACCGTCTCCATTTCTTCTACCCTTTCTTTCTTGTTATTGCCTTTTCGCGTTCTAAATTTAGCTTGCCTCCCGTTTCTTATGTTACTTCTGATCTATTGCCCGATTAATCTGTTTGCCTATTTCTATTTCTAGTCCTATCGTTTTAATTATACGTTTTAATTATATATATATACAACATATATGTATATCCATGTACGGCGATAAACGATTCACGTCATGATCTTTCCTAACCACAATTCTTGATCGATTTTGATGACCGATAGCTCATTCGAAAGATAAAAGATTTCTGGAGGAGATGATCTTTTTCAAATTTTTCATAACCTTTTTTTTCGGTATCTAAATGACACTACAACATATGCATAATTAGACATCTTTTTTCTGATCGAAGATCGCATGATTTCGAACTTTAGAAAAGATCATCTCCTCAAGAAATCCTTTAGCTTTCGAATGAGCTATCGTTCATCAAAATCGGTCAAGAATTGTGGTCAGAAGAGTTTCTGCCGTGAATCTTTGCCGAGCGCTATACGAGTTTGTCACTCCGCACGCGCTCCTCACGCTCGCATCTATTCACGACAAAAATTCTGCTGGTCGCAATTCTCGATCGATTTTGATGACCGACAGCTCATACGAAAGATAAAAGATTTCTTGAGGAGATGATCTTTTCCAAAAATCGAAATCATGCGATCTTCAGTCAGCAAAAGGATGTTTAATGATGCATATGTTGTAGTGTCACTTAGACACCGAAAAAAAAGGTTATGAAAATTTGGAAAAGATCATCTCCTCAAGAAATCTTTTATCTTTCGAATGAGCTATCGTTCATCAAAATCGATCAAGAATTGCGACCAGTATAATTTCTGTCGTGAATAGATGCGAGCGTGAGGAGCGCGTGCGGAGTGAAAAACTCGTATAGCGCTCGGCAAAGATTCACGGCAGAAACTCTCCTGACTAGAATTCTTGACCGATTTTGATGAACGATAGCTTATTCGAAAGATAAAAGATTTCTTGAGGTGATGATCTTTTCCAAAGTTCGAAATCATGCGATCTTCGATCAGAAAAGGGATGTTCAATTATGCATATGTTGTAGTGTCATTTAGACATCGAAAAAAAAGGTTATGAAAAATTTGAAAAAGATCATCTCCTCAAGAAATCCGTTATCTTTCGAAGGAGCTATCGTTCATCAAAATCGATCGAGAATTGCGACCAGCAGAACTTCTGCCGTGAATAGCGCGTGCGAAGCGACAAACTCGTATAGCGCTCGGCAAAGATTCACGGCAGAAACTCTCCTGGCCAGAATTCTTGATCGATTTTGATGATCGTCAGATTGTTCACAGCTGAGCCAAAGCGAGACGTGTTCTACGTGTGCGTATGTGTGTACATACGTGCGTACGCACCCTACACACGTTTCGGTTTGGATCAGCTGTGAAAAATCTGACGATCACACACCGTTCGTTGATCGGCTCGCGCCTTCGCTTCCGTCGCAAGACGGTGGGGTAATAGCGACAAACACATGCCCATACACCGATACGATAAATTGGCGGTGGGGACGCGGTTCCCCTTATTTGCCTGTAGTTCTTATTTTCTCCGCTCCCGTCGCTGAAGTCACGCGCGACTCGAGCGAAAGGTGGTGAACAGCCTTAAAGGACTACCACCTATCCCTTCCACTGAGCTCGAGGAGGAGCTAAGATCTAACGGTCTTACTCCGACCGCCTGCTCGGTCATTACTCCGAAAAACTCAAGTTCACTCTACGAAATCTACAAGGTTATATTTCCTTTCTCTACCCTGCCATCCACTGTTACCAAAGTTGGATTTCTGTTCAATACCAGAGTCTACTGGGAACGATTTCTCTCTAAGAGGATCTATACTCAGTGTTACCGCTGTCAGTCGTTTGGTCACTCAGCCAACAATTGTAACCTTCCTCCGCGCTGCGTTAAATGCGCTGGTTCTCATATCTCGTCCACCTGTACCAAGCCATTCGAGGTTGCTCCTCGTTGCTTCAATTGTTCTGGTGCACACACGGCAAATTATAGCCAGTGCCCTGCACTTACCAAATATCTGGAAAAAAGGGCCTCTCCATCTCCAAACCCTCGCACCAAGTCATTGGTACAGCCTACAAACCCTCAAGACTTGGTTAACTTATCCGCTTTTCCTGGCCTTCCTAACCGGCCACCTGCGAATTTACCAATTCACCCTACAATTCCATCTCGTTCTTACGCTAACGTTCTTAAACCTCAACCTGTTAACACTCCTTCTGGAGATTTCTCACAATTTAATCAATTGAATGATGCTTTCAACGAACTAAATTCATTGTGTGATTTTAATCTTATGTACAATACGGTCAATACCTTAATACAAAAACTCCGTAATTGCAACACTAATTTGGAGCGATTCCATGCCTACTGGCAAGTCGTCTCCCAAATTAAATAAATTTCCAATGGCTACCTTTCCTCATATACTCACATGGAATGCCGGCTCCGTCATTCCACGTAGAAACGAAATTATCTCACAACTGCACGCTCAAGCTTGTGACATTCTCCTTGTCACTGAAACCTGGCTTTCACCCAGTTCGACCTTTTCGATCCCCGGTTATACCGTGGTTCGAAAGGATCGTCCCACCAGACGCGGTGGAGTAGCTATCATAATTAACAATAGTATTGATTTCACAGTTGCACGAATTCAAACGGATTTGGAGCTCCTCGTAATTCATCTACACCAACCAAAAATCTCAGTCGGCGTCATCTACCTTGTACCGTCGTACGTCCTCTCCAAGGCAGATCTTGACGTCATTACTCATTCTGGTTCGTCCTTTTTAATCGGTGGTGACTGGAACGCGAAGCATCGCTTCTGGCACAATAAAATTGCCAATAAGTCAGGTACTGTGCTGTACAATTTCATGCTCAATTCTAACTTCCGAGTTGTCTCGCCTGTGTCACCTACTCACTATCAACCTCGGTGTGAACCATCGATTATTGACTTTTTAGGCACGACCGCAGGGAGTTCCTTATGCTCTCGATCGAGCAAAAAGTGTAACGGACGATTATCTCCGAAACTATTCGAGATATCCAAAAATCCTTTTGGATCTTTACGTTTCATAACAAGATCTAAATGTATGTATGTGTGTGTGTGTGTGTGTGTGTGTGTGTGTGTGTGTGTGTGTGTGTGTGTGTGTGTGTGTGTATGTGTGTATCCACTCTAGCGTCTAAACGACTGAACGAATCGAGGTAAAATTTACACGGAAAATCCAGTTACACCCGACGAGGATCCACTAACAATTTCGATTCGATCCGACTTCCGGTTTCAAAATGGCGGGCATTTTAAAAATTAAAAAATTCCTAAAAAATCTGTTATAAGAGCAAAACAATTAAATCTTTGCACAAATATGTAAAATAGTGACAACTAATAACATGAATTTTTTTTAAATTTTTCATAGAAGCAATACAAAATGGCGGACAAATCAATATTTGTATTCATTCTAGCGCCTAAACAGCTGAAGGAATAAAGCTGAAATTTATACGAAAAATCGAATTGCACTCAACGTATATCCTCTAACAATTTCGATTCGATCCGACTTCCGGTTTCAAAATGGCGGGCATTTTAAAAATAAAAAATTCATAACAAATTTGTTATAAGAACAAAACAATTAAAACTTTGCACAAATATATAAAATAGTGACAACTTATAACATGAATTTTTTCAAAATTTTTCATAGAAGCAATCCAAAAAAAAATGATGAACAAATCAATATTTGTTTTAGTGCCTAAATGGCTAAACGGATAAAGTTAAAATGTATTTCAACAAGATATGACCTATTTAATATTATCTTCTTTCAATATCTTTATAATCTTATAATTATAATTATACAATAACAATTTGAACATAGCAACAATTGAAGGATTTTCGCAAATTGTTACTAACCAGATGTTATTCGTGATAAGAGCGAAAAAATTTTAATTTTGATAAGTAAATTTGTTATTAAAAAATAGCCGTATAAACAAATTAAATAAAACGACAATTTAACAAATTTTTCACAAATTGTTACTATCTAGAGAATAATCACGATAGAATCTGAAAGTTTTCATTCCGATTAGTAATTCCGTACGCGAAGAATGATCGTATAAACAAATTAAATACAACGACAATTTAACAAATTTTTCACAAATTGTTACTATCTAGAGAATAATCACGATAGAATCTGAAAATTTTCATTCCGATTAGTAATTCCGTACGCGAAGAATGATCGTATAAACAAATTAAATACAACGACAATTTAACAAATTTTTCACAAATTGTTACTATCTAGAGAATAATCACGATAGAATCTGAAAGTTTTCATTCCGATTAGTAATTCCGTACGCAAAGAATGATCGTAAAACAAATTAAATATAACAACAATTAAACGAATTTTCACAAATTGTTACTAATTACATATTATCCTTGATAATATCGTAAAATTTTCATTTCGATAAATTGATTCCTTATTAAGAAATAACCAAATAAACAAATTAAACATAGCAACAATTAAACAAATTTTCACAAATTGTTACTATCAAGAGAATATTCGTGATAAAATCCAAAAATGTTCGTTCCGATAAGTGGTTTCGTCGATGAGGGATTACCATATAAACAATTAATTACTAATCAAATTTTTCATCCATTACTTTCGAAGTTGATTTGTACTGTTTTGTCAAATTTTTTTTATTTTGTTATTACATACTGTTACGTTATACACGATACTTTCGAGATCTCGAAACATTCATATACATATAAATACTTTCGAGATCTCGAAAAGATCGTATACACTTATATCCTTTCGAGATCTTGACACTCTTCTGATCTCGTTCAAAAAAAAAATATCTTTATATTAATTATTCTATTTCTAATCTATTCTATTCTATTCTTTCCATTCTTTCTATTCTTCTATTCTATTTCTATCTATTTTCTATTTATTCTATTCTATTCTTTCTATTCTTTCTATTCTTCTATTCTATTTCTATCTATTTTCTATTTATTCTATTTATTCTCTCTATTTTCTCTATTCTACCTTTTCTCTTTCTATTTATTTGCTTTTACTTATTCTATTTATTATTATATAATTCGTTGCCGACCAAGTGTCAGGCTAGAATTTGTTGCCGACCAAGTGTCAGGCTAGAATTTGTTGCCGACTCAAAGTCAGGCTAGTTATTATCTAATTCGTTGCCGACCAAGTGTCAGGCTAGGATTTGTTGCCGACTCAAAGTCAGGCTAGTTATTATCTAATTCGTTGCCGACCAAGTGTCAGGCTAGGATTTTTTACCAACTCAAAGTTAAGCTAGCATTTTTTGCTGATTTAAAATCAAGCTAGCATTCTTGCCGATCAAATATCAGGTTAAGATTTGTTACCGCCTTAAAGACAGGCTAGTTTATTTATTTATTCTATTTATTATATAAGTCTTGCCGACTAAGTGTCAGGCTAGCACTCTTGCCGATCAAATATTAGGTTAACATTTGTTGCCGTCTGAAAGACAGGCTAACATTCTTACTAAATCAAAATCCAACTAGCATTCTTGCCGATAAAATATCCAACTAAAATTTGTTGCCGTCTCAAAGACAGGCTAACATTCTAATCAATTCAAAGTCAAGTTAGTATTCTTGCCGACTTAAAATTAAACTAACATTCTTGCAGACGTAAAGTCAAATAACTAATATTTGTATCAATTAGAAATCATCATAGATCATTCTTACTGATCCAAAGTCTGATTAAAATTCTTGTTTACTTTTTTTCCTATTCATACTATCAACTTTTATAACTAAAATGACTTCATATATACATAAAATTACTGGAGATGGAAATTGTTTGTTTCGCGCAATGAGTGTAGCCATATATAATACAGAAGAATTTCACATAAGAATAAGAAACGAAATTATTAATTATGTATACTCAAATTGGGATTTAAAAAAAGGTTTTGCAGGAAATGTTCATGAAATATCTAGTAAAGAAGATTATTTTCTAAAAATGTCCAAAAATAGAGAATATGGTACAGAATTTGAAATTCGAATTTTTACTATAATATATAAAAGAACTGCGAATATTTATCGTAAAATTAATAATATTCCTTCTTTATTAATGACATTTACTAATACAGAAAATTTAATTCCAATTAATTTTTTATTTTCTGGCATGAATAAACAGAATGACAAAGATGGTCATTGGGAATTAATTATAAATGACACAGAAAACATATTTATACATAACAATGTACAACTATCACCTATAATAGATAATATTGATTCGCTATCTCAAAATATTTCCTCACTATCAATGAATAATACACATGATGAAAACGATAACGATATTGAATCAAACTCTGTATTATACCCATTATCTCAATTATCAGTATCCGAACCCGAAGAAATAAAGAATAATAATACACTAAATAAAACTGCAAACATTAATAACGAAATAATTACTTCCCCACCTATCCTACCACATTCTTTAAAGAAACCAAGAAAAAAAAAATCTACAAAACAAAGAAAATTAGAAATGAAAAAATACGTAACAGAAAAACGATATAATATGTCAGATTCTTTGAAAGAAACAATAAATTTAAAAAATAAAATACATATGCAAGAAAAACGTAAAAAAGACTTAACTTATAAAACTACTGAAATTATATTAAACAAAGAAAGAATAAAATCATTAAGAAATAAAGAAACTTTTAAAGATAAAGAGATTACATTAAACAAAGAAAGAATGAAATCATTAAGACAGAAAGAAGCTTATAAAGATAAAGAAATTACATTAAACAAAGAAAGAATGAAATCATTAAGAGAGAAAGACGCTTACAAAGATAAAGAAATTACATTAAACAAAGAACGAATGAAAACATTAAGAGAGAAAGACGCTTATAGATAGAATTTATTTCTGACTCCCCTTGGGGTTACACAGCTTCCCGCTCCCTTACAATTCATCCCCTTACATATTTTTGCCTTAACCTACTTACAATTCACTTAACCACTAACTTACTACTACGCATTTTCGCTCCCTCTCGCCCGCTTTTCCTTCACTCCTTCTTTCCTTCCAACAACCCTTCCTCACACGCCTTTTGTTCTCTCTCTCTCCCCCTCGCTCGCTCTCCTACCCTCTCGCTCGCTTGCTTTCCTTCATGCTCTCTCGCTTCCCTACTCGCTCTCTCGCTCGCTCGCTCGCTTCCTCCTCGCTCGCTCGCACCCCTACCCCATTGCCCTCCCCCCTTCCTCACACTCTATCTCCTCTCTCTCTCCTCCTCCACCCTACTCCCCCCTGCGGCTTCCGCTTCCCCTCTCATTCCATACCCATACATTCATTCCTTGCATTCTCCTCTTCCCTCTCCCCCTCTCTCTCCCCTCCTCCTTCTCTTCTTTCCTCTACTTCCCTCATCCAACTTTCCCCCTCTCCCTCCGCCCCTAGCATCACTCTTACTACTTCCTGCCATGTTCTCTCCCTCTCCTCTTCTCCCCCACACCCCTCCCATACATGCTCCCATGTCTCTTCCTCCCTTTCGCACCTCCTACATCTCCTCTTTTCCTCCGTCTCCCAGTATCTCGCTTCTCTAACCTCCCCCCCCATCCTGAACTTTGCCACCCTTTGCCACCTGCTCTCTCCCCATCCCTTTTTCATGTACTCCGCTACCCCCCTACCTATTACCTCTCTGTACCATCTGTTATACCTCGACTCTAGTATTCTTCCCCATCCCTCTTCCCTGTCCCTCTCCCTTTCTTTCTCTATCCACGTTTCGTACCCCCCTGCGTTCCCACCTCTCTGCTCCGTCCCCTCTCCCTCCAGTCTCCTACACTCTCTTCTCTCTTTCTCCCACGCCGATATACCTTCCTCCTTCCTTTCCCTTTTCCTTATTTCCTCCACACATTTCCTCGCAATCTCGCTTCCCCTCCCTTCTACCAATTTCTCCTCAAAAACCCAAGCCCTTTTCGCCGCTCTCAGCCTCAGTTTATCCCTATCCACTTCCTGCCTAACCATATAACCCGGTGTCCTTCTATCCACCCCTAATATCCACCTTAACGCCCTCTCCTGCACCGCCTCTATCTCCTTCCTCTCCCTCCAGCCCCATATTTCCGCCCCGTATCCCATCACCGCCCATACCAACCTGTCGAATAACCATATTCTTCTCTCCCAGTCCCGTCCGAACCTCCTTTTTCCTATCCCCCATACCTGTTTCCATATTATCATTGCCCTCTTCACCCTCTCCTTCACGAGTGCCTCTAGCCCCCCGTTCCTTTTAAAAGTCACTCCCAGATACTTAAATTCCCTCACCTCCTCTATCTTCTTTCCTCTCCATCTCCAGTCCACCTCTTTCTTCCTACCTCCCCCTTTTCCGAACCTCATTATCTTCGACTTTTCCACGTTTACTTCCAAACCCTTCTCCTCCATATACTCCTCCGCCTTTCCTATCAACCATTTCATTCCCCTCTCCTCCTCCGCTAGCAGCACCATATCGTCTGCGTATGCCAGCGAGAATATCTTCTCCCCTCCTAATTTAACCCCTCCTAACCTCTCCCCTTTCCCCAGTTCCTCTTCCACATCCGCTATCAGAATATTAAATAGCAGCGGGCTCAGCGGACACCCTTGCCTTATCCCTTCTCCTAACCAAATCTCCTCTCCTACCTCTTCTCCTACCTTCACCCTACTCTTTGTTTCCCTATATATCTCCTTTATCCTCTCCCTTATCCCCTCGCTCACCCCTCTTTTTTCCATCGCCCTCCAGAGTACCTTCCTTTTCACCCTGTCAAATGCCGCCTTCAAATCTAGGAACAGCGCCACCATTTTTCCCCCTTTTCCTTTTATCTGCCTATTCGCTAGATAATTAACCACGTATGCATTATCCACTGTCCCTATCCCCTTCCTAAACCCTGCCTGGTTGTGTGGCACCATTTTCTTTTCCTCCATTTCCTTTTCTAGCCTCTCCGCTAACACCATCGCATACACCTTGTACAGCGTAGGCATTAGCGTCACCCCCCTATATTCCTGCACTACTTCTCCCTTCCCCTTTTTTATAATCGGGATAATCCAACCCTCTTTCCATTCCTCCAGCCACCCTTCTCCTCTCCATACCCTGTTTAACATCCTCCTTGCCCATAGCTCTACCTCCTCTCCCCCGAATTTCCATACCTCATTACTTAATCCGTCCCCTCCTGCCGCTTTCCCCCTCTTCAACCTCCTTATTATCCTCCTGTATTCCTCCCTTCCTATCTCTTCCCCGTCCTCTTCCCTACCTCTACCTCCCCAGTCCCCTACTATTTTCTCCTCCGAACCCCCCAGAACCCCCTTAAAATACTCCTTCCATTCCCTCGCACTTATCCCTTCATTAATTCCCTGAGAAAGACGCTTATAAAGATAAAGAAATTACATTAAACAAAGAACGAATGAAAACATTAAGAAAGAAAGATGCTTATAAAGATAAAGAAATTACATTAAACAAAGAAAGAATAAAATCATTAAGAAATAAAGAAACTTTTAAAGATAAAGAAATTACATTAAACAAAGAAAGAATGAAATCATTAAGAGAGAAAGATGCTTATAAAGATAAAGAAATTACATTAAACAAAGAAAGAATGAAATCATTAAGAGAGAAAGATGCTTATAAAGATAAAGAAATTACATTAAACAAAGAAAGAATGAAATCATTAAGAGAGAAAGATGCTTATAAAGATGAAGAAATTATATTAAACAAAGAAAGAATGAAATCATTAAGAGAGAAAGATGCTTATAAAGATAAAGAAATTACATTAAACAAAGAAAGAATGAAATCATTAAGAGAGAAAGATACTTACAAAGATAAAGAAATTACATTAAACAAAGAAAGAATGAAATCATTAAGAGAGAAAGATACTTACAAAGATAAAGAAATTACATTAAACAAAGAAAGAATGAAATCATTAAGAGAGAAAGATACTTACAAAGATAAAGAAATTACATTAAACAAAGAAAGAATGAAATCATTAAGAGAGAAAGATGCTTATAAAGATAAAGAAATTATATTAAACAAAGAAAGAATGAAATCATTAAGAAAGAAAGAAGCTTATAAAGATAAAGAAATTACGTTAAACAAAGAAAGAATGAAAAGTTTAAGAAAAAATGATGATTATAAAGATAAAGAAAATAATTCAAATATAGAAAGAATAACAAGAAAACGAAAATTAGATGAATATAAAAGTAAAGAAAAATCAAAAAACGCTATTAAAATACAAAAAGTAAGAAATGATATAAGAATTACTCAAATAACAGAACGTATTGAAACTTTACACCGAATACATATATTTAGAAATATAAATTTAGTATCTTCTATTAATAATCGCATTTCACAAATATATACTTTATTAAAAGAATTTGAACCCAATACCATTAATTACAGTAATGTAATATCGATTGAAAATGATGAATTTGCTTTACAACATAAACCTAATTTATTGCATAAAATAGAAAATTACATGAAAACAATATCAGAAGGTCCTGTATGGATTTGTTCTTCTTGCGGTGGACTTTGGTTCAAAAAATCAATTACTTTTTATACTGATGAAAAATTATCTACAAAAAGAAATATAATAAACAATTGGAATGAAATATGCAAAATAAGAACCGACAACAAAATATTATTATGTGTTACTTGTAAATCATCAATTTTGAATAATAAAATTCCACAATTAGCTTTAATAAATGGACTAGAATTTCAACCAATACCAGAAGAATTAAAAGATTTACTACCCATAGAAGAACGACTTGTTTCATGTCGTCTACCATTCATGCAAATTAGACATTTAGGAATAGATAAACAATTTGGTCTTCGAGGAAATTGTGTTAATGTTCCTATAGATATTAATACAAATGTTTCAATTCTTCCTAGACAAAGGAATAACACTCAAATCATTTATATAAAACTAATGAGAAGAATGAGAGATCAAACACCATATGTATTTCAAGCTGTACGACCAGAAAAAGTTTACGCAGCAGCATGTTATTTAACAAATCAATCCTTATATAAAAAACATAATATCATTTGTTCAGAAGAGTGGTTATATAATGAAAATATAGAACAAAATGAAGAAGACGCGTTAATAGAAAATGAAACAAATATAGAAAATAATACAAATAATACATTGGAAACAGAAGAATGGGATAATTGGGATGAAACTGTAAATGACGAACCACTAAATCCTGGAGGAGAAGAAACTCTTCTACAGGAAGAATTTATTGCTATGAAATTTGCACCAGGAGAAAATAAAAAACCTATATCTCTATTAATGGATGAAAACGTTGAAGAATTATCTTTCCCTACAATTTATTGTGGAAAAGAAAGAAAATTTAATACACGTCTTACCCTAGGCCAAATTGCAAAATCTGAAGCACGAATGTTTGACAGACGATGTGCTATAAATATACCAAAACTAATGTTTTCCCATTGTCGTTTACGATTACATAAATTAATATCCTTCATTCAAATTAGTTTACGCAAAAAATGCCAATCTAAAAATATAACAGTAGAAAACATATTGAATGAAACTTATGTAGATAACTTAATTCAGCAAAATGATGGATTCAGAATTTTACAAAAAGATAGATCCAGTGCTGCATTTTGGGAGCAAAAGAAAAAAGATGTTATAAGTATGATTCGTCAATTAGGAATGCCTACAATATTTTTAACGCTTTCAGCTGCAGAAACAAAATGGTTAGAACTACTTCAAATTTTAAAACATGTAATCGATAAATGTGACATTTCTCTTAATGAATGCGCACATATATCTTGGGCTGAAAAAAGTCGCCTCATTCAATCTGATCCCATAACATGTGCACGTTATTTTGATCACAGGGTTAGAGAATTTTTTAAAGTTCTATTATCGCAAGAAAGTATATTCAATAATAACAATGTACTAGATTATTATTATAGAGTAGAATTTCAACACAGAGGAAGTCCCCATATACATTGTTTGCTATGGTTAAATAATGCACCTATTTTCGATGAAACAAATAATGATTCTATAAAAGAATGTGAAAACTTTATTGATCAACATATAACTTGTCGTCAAGATGAAAACATTCCAAATTTAATAGCTTACCAAATTCATAAACATAACCGAAAATGCAAAATAAAAATACAAGGCAAAGATACATGTCGATTTGGATTTCCAAAATTACCAATGAACAAAACACGGATTCTTTTACCAAATAAAGATGATTTATCGAATGAAACAAAAATATATATTTCCCAAAAATGGAAATTAATTTTAAATACTGTATTTAAGATTGTTTCAAAAACATACCAGAGGAATATAAATACATTTAAAGAATTTTTACAATTTATAGGATGTAACGAAGAAGAATATATTACAATTATTCAATACAATTTAAAACGCCCAACAGTATTTTTAAAACGTAATTTAGACGAATTAAGAATTAATTCATATAATAAATTAATTTTACAACTTATGAAAGCTAATATGGATATACAATATATATTAGATCCTTACGCATGTGTCGGATATATAATTAATTACATAGGAAAAAGTCAACGAGGTTTATCAAAATTAATTAAAGACACGGCAGAAGAAGTACGTAAAGAGAATTATTCAATTCAAAATCAATTAAGAAACATTATCAATGTATTTATAAACAAATCTGAAATATCAGCACAAGAAATTACATATCACATATTAAGTATACCATTATCTGTATCGTCTAGAAATTGTATATATATAAACACTTCACCTCCGGATGAAAGATGTAAAATATTAAAATCCAAAAAAGAACTTGATGAGTTATCCCGTTTAGATCCAAATTCTACAGATATCATGAGCGAAGGATTAATAGAACATTATATAGTTCGACCAAAAGAATTAGAACTTCATTGTTTAGCTGATTTTGCAGCTTATTATGAATATTCTCGTTTCCAGAAAAAAAAAGTAATCAGGGATGACACAAATGATGATGATGATGATGATGATAACGAACATGAAAATGAAAATGAAACAAATGACTTTGATAAACAAAATAAACAGTTGAAATTACTTAACAATAAAGGTTATATATCTCAACGTAATACTGCCAAAGTTATCAGATACCGTAGTTATTCCATTAAACAAGATGCAAACAATTATTATCGTGAACAATTATTACTATTTTCAAATTGGCGAGATGAAAATGAAATTAATGATATAAATATTAGTTTATATAATAAATATATTAATAAATTTAACATGATACAAATTAATAAAGCCAAATATGTCAAAAATAATTATATAGAAAATGATATTGAACTTGCCTTAGCAGAAAGAAATAATGATGATAATGAATATATACAAGATCAAGAATTTGAAAATGATGACAGAATACCTGATGAATTTCAAATATATGAAACAGAAGAAATCCATGCAGATATAATCAATGAAATAACAAACAATACATCATCCATTAATGTTATGGAACAAATTACATTGCCAAAACAACTACTAGATAATGAATATTATGCTTTAATTCGAATATTAAATGATAAACAATATAGGTATCACCTTAACTTTATATATCAATTAAGAAATATGAAAAATAGTAAATTTTATCATTTCATAAGTGGCGGAGCAGGAGTTGGTAAAAGTAAATTAATTAATGCAATTACTCAAACAACTTTAAGACACTTTAATAGAATTCCTGGAAATGATCCCAATAATACATATATGATTCTTTGTGCCCCGACAGGAAAAGCTGCATTTAATATAGGAGGTACAACTATTCATAGTGTTTTCCATTTACCAGTAAATCAAGATATTTTAATTCCTTTACAACCAAATCAATTAAATACAATTAGAACAAAATTACAAACTCTTAAATTATTAATCATAGATGAAATATCTATGGTTGGATGTAAAATATTCGCTATGATTAATCAACGTTTACAACAAATATTTGATACTACAAATTTATTCGGAGGATTATCTGTCATTGTACTAGGTGATTTTAATCAATTAAGACCGGTTATGGATAATTGGATATTTAAAGCTAATAATCAAGATGATTTATCTGTTCTAAGTGGACCATATTTATGGAATTTATTTGAAATTTATGAATTAAATGAAATTATGCGTCAAAGAGATGACATTTCTTTTGCTCATGCACTAAATCATTTAGCAAATGAAGAATTAACCGATGAAGATGAAGAATTATTTAAATCAAGAGAAATAAATAAATTAATACAACGTAATATAATAAATATTCCTTCCAAAGCAATTCATTTATTACCTACAAATAAAGAAGTAGATGCATTTAATATTTCTTTTCTAGAAAATTTAAACACAGAATGTTGTGACATAGAAGCGATAGATAGTTGTATTGGTGCCATACCCGATGAAAAAAAAATAAACTTATTAACAAATTTTAAAAAATTACCTACAACAAAAACACAAGGTTTACCTTTAAAAATAAAAGCAAAATTAACGGCTAGGTATATGATAACTGTAAATATTGATACGCAAGATGGTTTAACAAATGGTGCAACCGGAAGATTACAATTAATAACATGGGGTACAGATAATAAACAACAAAAAATTGCAGCAAGATTATACTTAGAATTTGAAGATAAAACTATTGGTTTAAAAACTCGCCAAAAATGGAGTAATTATATGCGTAGAATGAAAATAAATTTAGATTGGACTCCTATAGAATACATTACTAAAACAATTCAAACGAGACAAAAAACGATTCATCAAATAATGAGAAAACAATTTCCACTTGTTCCTGCCGAAGGTATAACTATTCATAAATCACAAGGTAGTACTTTTCCATGTATCGTTACACATATTGGTATTAGACGTATAGAACTACGAATGTTATATGTTGCCTTTAGTAGAGTCACTTCGATTGACGGCTTATTTATTCAAGGAAAATATACACGTCCTCGATACAATCCAAATGATCCTGTCAAAATAGAAATGAATCGTTTAAGAGAATCGAAATTACTAAAATTAAATATGAAATTTCCACAAGATTATAAAACCAATGATAACATATTAGTATTATTTCACAACATCAGATCATTAAATAAACATTTAATTGATATTCAAAATGACAGAGGTTTTCTTTCTGCAGATATTATTATTTTAGTAGAAACATGGACATTGCCAACAGATATTTTAGAATGGAATTTATTTGAATGTATTCATCGCAATGATTGTCTCAACATTCGAAAACCATTTGGAAGTGTTGTTTATGCAAAAAAATCTTTAGCACCAAATATAACGCTATTTTATAAAAATTGTTATAAAAATCAAATTGATATTAATGGCATTTTAGTACAAAATACAGCAATAATATTCTTATACATTATACCAAACGCATTAATACGTCAATTAAAATTAATGTTAACTGAAACAATTACAATGGCTAAAAACATACAACCCACAGTTAATAACATTATTATTGTCGGAGATTTTAATATTAATTTATTAAATGACAAAAATCACAAAACAAAGAATTTGACAAATTTTATTAAAGATCTACAATTAATTCTTTCAACTCCAGAAGAAATTTGTTCAACAATATATGACACACAAATAGACTTTTGTTTTTCAACTAAGAAAATAGTAGCAAATTATTATGAAAACGTTATAAGTGATCATAAAGTAATTTGGTTAATAATATAAATAACTTATGAAACTAACCTTTTTTCCGACTCAAAATCAAATTAATAGTCTTGCCGACTCTAAGTCAGGCTAACATTCTTGCCGATTCTAAATCAGGCTAGCATTCTTACCTATTCAAAAACACACAAATAATAAAAAAAAATTTGATGCAAATTCTATAATTAATTCTTTCAATGATAGAAAAAAATTATTCAACAATACATGATACACAAATAGACTTTTATTTTTCAATTAAGAAAGTAATAACAAATTATTATAAAAACGCTATATATGATCATAAAATAATTTATTAATAATATAAGTAACTTACAGGAAAACTTCAAGTTTTTAAGCACTACTACAGAGAACATCTTATTATCAATTCAGTCAAAATCAGGCTAACATTTTTTTCATGGCTTTATCGACATCACTGTTAAATGACAAAGCTTATATTTTCATTTATTACTCTCCGTATCTACAAAAAAATATTCGTTAAACACTATAACCTACAATTAATTTATGAACATAATAACCGATGCTTATACAAATCGAACGACAAATACATGACATTTACAATATGATGAACATGCACATACTTTTTCGTATAAAAAACAAAATTTCTTAAAAAATGTTACTTTTATCAAACAACAAAACTTTTTCTCCACAAAATAAACAATCATCGATATTACCGAATATCGATTAACCTGTAACTCATCCACTATTAGATCCTGTCCATCTATTGGCTTGCTTACTTTATATGATCAATTGTTTTCTTAAAAATATTCATGATCTATTTATTAAAGTACTAACATTTAACACATTCACACTTATGTGTTATATGTTATTATTAAAAAACTGATTTATTCTAACTACCCCATAAAATTACAAGAGTAATAAATACTAAAATTCTTATAGTTGGCCACTTAAAAACCCCGTATAAAAATTTACGGATCAAATAACTTTAAAAAAAAAATTGAAGAAACTCAGACCAACGATTTAACCATTTATTAATCTTGTAATTTTATGAAGAAGTTAAAAAACCCAACCTAAATTAACTAAAAATTATTTTACAATCAACCAAAAAACGTCAACGTATATCGAAAAGAGAGAACCAATTTATTACATAAAAGTAAGTGGAGTATATAAAAGCGAGAAATTTCGATCGTTCAAACGGCGCGCCAAAAAGACGACAAGCGAAGGAACGTTAATTGCGAAAGAAATCGCGAGGAGCGCAACGAACTCGCACGTTCGGGTAGGCTCGGGTTCGTTCGGCTTATTCCGCAATTTTGAATTTTCCAATATCGATCGATAGAAAATCATTTCGTTCTCAGACGTCGACGATTATTGAGGTAAGTTTCTTTGAAAATCTTTTCTAAATTCTTTCTTGGGAATAACGGAGTCGATTTAAATCATTCTGATTTTCAATATAACAGCTTATATCGCGACGATTCAAAACGTAAGTCAAAATTTTCTGTAAGTAGCGAATTAATAGCGAAAGTTCGAAACATTAAAATCGGAGTCGCGAGGTGCCATTATCGTTCGATCTTCGGGTGTTTCATTATTCGTGAGCATTATTGTTCCTTGCCTTCCGACTTAATTATATAGATCGGAGTAATATTAAAACGAGTTAAGTATATTTAAGAGCAAATTTATTGTCGAATCTCTGAAAATATTTCGGAGCAGTATTCAGATTGCTTTAGAAGACATTATCCAGGACCGAACCGGTAAATAGTGGCACCCCAACCAGTAAAAAAAAAATTCGAAAATTAATAATTGTAATACGAAATCGACTTCGGAATTCAGTTTTATTAAAATAAATTGTTTTAAATTATTTATATGAAATTAGTCAGTATTTATTTAACATATGATAATTATATTTTCATGTTAATTTCATCATTCCCGTTGTTAACGAAGAAAAGAAGAAAGTCTTTAGCAAGAATTTGCGAAATTTAAAAATATTATCAAAAAAAACGGAAAATTCAAGTGCTGTAAGTTTCATTTGAAAGTTTTATTATCAAAATTATTTAAATCTATACATATATATATATATATATGGTCCTACACATTAATATACATACATAAATCATATGTTTATTTTAGATGAGTCAAAGTAACGACGAAATGGAGTATGGTAAGTATTATTCAATTACAATTATAAAAAAAAGGTATTACTATATGTAATTTGATATTTATAGAAAAAATTTATATTAATTCCAGATAATACAGAAAACTACACAAATAATTGTAGAAATATAAACAATATGCAAAATTCGCAATTAAATAAAATGTTAGCAACGTTATTAGAAGAAAGAGAAATCCAACGGAAACAAATATCAACGCAGCAGGAACAAATTAATAAATTATTACTGCTGCAACAGCAGCAGCAGCAACAACCACAGCTGCAACAACAACAACAGGAGCAACAACAACAGCAGGAGCAACAACAACAGCAGGAGCAACAACAACAGCAACTACAAGGACAACAACAACAACAGCAGCAACATGAACAAAATATGCGTAAGTGTGTTATCTCATTTTTAAACATTATAAAATTAATGATTTTTATTATTATAATTCTTTTCTTTTATTAAACTATTCATTAATACAAAATATTTATTGTTTGTTTAGATCCTCGAAGACAGAAGCACCGTGCCGGGCAGAGAGTTCGAAGATTTTATGAAGACCGTGAGAGACGCCGGCGAAGTCATGGTTTCAATAGTTATCTAATAGACATGTATAGAAAGGCTTCGTACTTTAAACCAAAAAGACAAAAATAATTAAATTTTAACTACATATTAAATAATAATTTATTATTAATAAAATAAATAAATTATAACTTAAATATATTTTAATTTAATGTATACTTTTATAAAAATATATTCTTATAATGGCTTAACTTAATAATAAAAAATCGAATTACCTTTATTTATTTCCCAAAAACACACTTTTATTTTGAAACCCCTTTTTCCTCACGACACAGACTCACGACCACTCAGATCATTTTTAATTTATTTTCATCCATCGTAAAATCGTATTTATTTTAAAACATCTTTCTACTTCCGAAATTAACCTCCTTTCACCCGAATCACTTTTAATTTTCATTCGTTTTCGTAAAAGAACTTTTATTTCGGATCACATGTTTGCTAGCAACGTAGGCCTTCTTCTACCCGGATCACTTTATTTTTTATTCGTTTTATTCAATATAACTTTTATTATAAAAAAGTTTTGTTTCACGCTTTATAAAACTATCATTTCAAAGATTTTAGGAATATGTAATGTTTTTAATAATATTTAAACAATTAATAAAAGGTATTTTATACAAAAAGAATAAAAAATAGAGTGATCTGGATAGGAGAAAGTCTAAATTGTTAGCAAAAATGTGCTCCGAAATAAAAATTCTTTTACGAAAACGAATGAAAATTAAAGTGATTCGGGTGAAAGGAGGTTAATTTCGGAAGTAGAAAGATGTTTTAAAATAAATACGATTTTACGATGGATGAAAATAAATTAAAAATGATCTGAGTGGTCGTGAGTCTGTGTCGTGAGGAAAAAGGGGTTTCAAAATAAAAGTGTGTTTTTGGGAAATAAATAAAGGTAATTCGATTTTTTATTATTAAGTTAAGCCATTATAAGAATATATTTTTATAAAAGTATACATTAAATTAAAATATATTTAAGTTATAATTTATTTATTTTATTAATAATAAATTATTATTTAATATGTAGTTAAAATTTAATTATTTTTGTCTTTTTGGTTTAAAGTACGAAGCCTTTCTATACATGTCTATTAGATAACTATTGAAACCATGACATCGCCGGCGTCTCTCACGGTCTTCATAAAATCTTCGAACTCTCTGCCCGGCACGGTGCTTCTGTCTTCGAGGATCTAAACAAACAATAAATATTTTGTATTAATGAATAGTTTAATAAAAGAAAAGAATTATAATAATAAAAATCATTAATTTTATAATGTTTAAAAATGAGATAACACACTTACGCATATTTTGTTCATGTTGCTGCTGTTGTTGTTGTTGTCCTTGTAGTTGCTGTTGTTGTTGCTCCTGCTGTTGTTGTTGCTCCTGCTGTTGTTGTTGCTCCTGTTGTTGTTGTTGCAGCTGTGGTTGTTGCTGCTGCTGCTGTTGCAGCAGTAATAATTTATTAATTTGTTCCTGCTGCGTTGATATTTGTTTCCGTTGGATTTCTCTTTCTTCTAATAACGTTGCTAACATTTTATTTAATTGCGAATTTTGCATATTGTTTATATTTCTACAATTATTTGTGTAGTTTTCTGTATTATCTGGAATTAATATAAATTTTTTCTATAAATATCAAATTACATATAGTAATACCTTTTTTTTATAATTGTAATTGAATAATACTTACCATACTCCATTTCGTCGTTACTTTGACTCATCTAAAATAAACATATGATTTATGTATGTATATTAATGTGTAGGACCATATATATATATATATATATGTATAGATTTAAATAATTTTGATAATAAAACTTTCAAATGAAACTTACAGCACTTGAATTTTCCGTTTTTTTTGATAATATTTTTAAATTTCGCAAATTCTTGCTAAAGACTTTCTTCTTTTCTTCGTTAACAACGGGAATGATGAAATTAACATGAAAATATAATTATCATATGTTAAATAAATACTGACTAATTTCATATAAATAATTTAAAACAATTTATTTTAATAAAACTGAATTCCGAAGTCGATTTCGTATTACAATTATTAATTTTCGAATTTTTTTTTTACTGGTTGGGGTGCCACTATTTACCGGTTCGGTCCTGGATAATGTCTTCTAAAGCAATCTGAATACTGCTCCGAAATATTTTCAGAGATTCGACAATAAATTTGCTCTTAAATATACTTAACTCGTTTTAATATTACTCCGATCTATATAATTAAGTCGGAAGGCAAGGAACAATAATGCTCACGAATAATGAAACACCCGAAGATCGAACGATAATGGCACCTCGCGACTCCGATTTTAATGTTTCGAACTTTCGCTATTAATTCGCTACTTACAGAAAATTTTGACTTACGTTTTGAATCGTCGCGATATAAGCTGTTATATTGAAAATCAGAATGATTTAAATCGACTCCGTTATTCCCAAGAAAGAATTTAGAAAAGATTTTCAAAGAAACTTACCTCAATAATCGTCGACGTCTGAGAACGAAATGATTTTCTATCGATCGATATTGGAAAATTCAAAATTGCGGAATAAGCCGAACGAACCCGAGCCTACCCGAACGTGCGAGTTCGTTGCGCTCCTCGCGATTTCTTTCGCAATTAACGTTCCTTCGCTTGTCGTCTTTTTGGCGCGCCGTTTGAACGATCGAAATTTCTCGCTTTTATATACTCCACTTACTTTTATGTAATAAATTGGTTCTCTCTTTTCGATATACGCTGACGCTTTTCTTATGTTGTTTTTATAATTCGTCATCGATTTTTTATTGCTCATAGTTATCTGTTACTAAATATTTTTACGAAATTTGTCGACTAAACGTTATGCTGATATGTCAATCTCGTAATTCATCAGCGTCTCATACATATTTGTTTCTTTTCTTTCTTTGGAGAATAATAAAAATTAATTAATACAAATCGTTAATTATTTATTAGAGTTTTAGAATCGTTCGATTTCACTTTTTAACTGGTCTATTTGATCTCTATTTTAATATTCCAAAAGGATTTCTTTATTAGTTTAATAAAGAAAAGAAAAAAGTTTTTTGTGATCTGTTCGCAAAATTTCACGTAATAGTATATTGATAATCGTACTGTTTAAAAATATTGGTTCATCAATCTTTTTATGTTTTTTTTAAGTACGACTGCAGGGAGTTCTTTATTTTATAAATATTTTTGACATTTTTTTATTTTTTTTGAATTCGTTTATATAGTGTATAGTTTAAATGAAAACAGCATAGAAAAAGCATCAGTGTATATCGAAAAGAGAGAACGAATTTATGATATAGAAATAAGTGGAATATATAAAAGCGAGAAATTTCGATCGTTCAAACGGCGCGCCAAAAAGACGACAAGCGAATGAACGTTAATTGCGAAAGACATCGCGAGGAGCGCAACGAACTCGCACGTTCGGGTAGGCTCGGGTTCGTTCGGCTTATTCCGCAATTTTGAATTTTCCAATATCGATCGATAGAAAATCATTTCGTTCTCAGACGTCGACGATTATTGAGGTAAGTTTCTTTGAAAATCTTTTCTAAATTCTTTCTTGGGAATAACGGAGTCGATTTAAATCATTCTGATTTTCAATATAACAGCTTATATCGCGACGATTCAAAACGTAAGTCAAAATTTTCTGTAAGTAGCGAATTAATAGCGAAAGTTCGAAACATTAAAATCGGAGTCGCGAGGTGCCATTATCGTTCGATCTTCGGGTGTTTCATTATTCGTGAGCATTATTGTTCCTTGCCTTCCGACTTAATTATATAGATCGGAGTAATATTAAAACGAGTTAAGTATATTTAAGAGCAAATTTATTGTCGAATCTCTGAAAATATTTCGGAGCAGTATTCAGATTGCTTTAGAAGACATTATCCAGGACCGAACCGGTAAATAGTGGCACCCCAACCAGTAAAAAAAAAATTCGAAAATTAATAATTGTAATACGAAATCGACTTCGGAATTCAGTTTTATTAAAATAAATTGTTTTAAATTATTTATATGAAATTAGTCAGTATTTATTTAACATATGATAATTATATTTTCATGTTAATTTCATCATTCCCGTTGTTAACGAAGAAAAGAAGAAAGTCTTTAGCAAGAATTTGCGAAATTTAAAAATATTATCAAAAAAAACGGAAAATTCAAGTGCTGTAAGTTTCATTTGAAAGTTTTATTATCAAAATTATTTAAATCTATACATATATATATATATATATATGGTCCTACACATTAATATACATACATAAATCATATGTTTATTTTAGATGAGTCAAAGTAACGACGAAATGGAGTATGGTAAGTATTATTCAATTACAATTATAAAAAAAAGGTATTACTATATGTAATTTGATATTTATAGAAAAAATTTATATTAATTCCAGATAATACAGAAAACTACACAAATAATTGTAGAAATATAAACAATATGCAAAATTCGCAATTAAATAAAATGTTAGCAACGTTATTAGAAGAAAGAGAAATCCAACGGAAACAAATATCAACGCAGCAGGAACAAATTAATAAATTATTACTGCTGCAACAGCAGCAGCAGCAACAACCACAGCTGCAACAACAACAACAGGAGCAACAACAACAGCAGGAGCAACAACAACAGCAGGAGCAACAACAACAGCAACTACAAGGACAACAACAACAACAGCAGCAACATGAACAAAATATGCGTAAGTGTGTTATCTCATTTTTAAACATTATAAAATTAATGATTTTTATTATTATAATTCTTTTCTTTTATTAAACTATTCATTAATACAAAATATTTATTGTTTGTTTAGATCCTCGAAGACAGAAGCACCGTGCCGGGCAGAGAGTTCGAAGATTTTATGAAGACCGTGAGAGACGCCGGCGATGTCATGGTTTCAATAGTTATCTAATAGACATGTATAGAAAGGCTTCGTACTTTAAACCAAAAAGACAAAAATAATTAAATTTTAACTACATATTAAATAATAATTTATTATTAATAAAATAAATAAATTATAACTTAAATATATTTTAATTTAATGTATACTTTTATAAAAATATATTCTTATAATGGCTTAACTTAATAATAAAAAATCGAATTACCTTTATTTATTTCCCAAAAACACACTTTTATTTTGAAACCCCTTTTTCCTCACGACACAGACTCACGACCACTCAGATCATTTTTAATTTATTTTCATCCATCGTAAAATCGTATTTATTTTAAAACATCTTTCTACTTCCGAAATTAACCTCCTTTCACCCGAATCACTTTTAATTTTCATTCGTTTTCGTAAAAGAACTTTTATTTCGGATCACATGTTTGCTAGCAACGTAGGCCTTCTTCTACCCGGATCACTTTATTTTTTATTCGTTTTATTCAATATAACTTTTATTATAAAAAAGTTTTGTTTCACGCTTTATAAAACTATCATTTCAAAGATTTTAGGAATATGTAATGTTTTTAATAATATTTAAACAATTAATAAAAGGTATTTTATACAAAAAGAATAAAAAATAGAGTGATCTGGATAGGAGAAAGTCTAAATTGTTAGCAAAAATGTGCTCCGAAATAAAAATTCTTTTACGAAAACGAATGAAAATTAAAGTGATTCGGGTGAAAGGAGGTTAATTTCGGAAGTAGAAAGATGTTTTAAAATAAATACGATTTTACGATGGATGAAAATAAATTAAAAATGATCTGAGTGGTCGTGAGTCTGTGTCGTGAGGAAAAAGGGGTTTCAAAATAAAAGTGTGTTTTTGGGAAATAAATAAAGGTAATTCGATTTTTTATTATTAAGTTAAGCCATTATAAGAATATATTTTTATAAAAGTATACATTAAATTAAAATATATTTAAGTTATAATTTATTTATTTTATTAATAATAAATTATTATTTAATATGTAGTTAAAATTTAATTATTTTTGTCTTTTTGGTTTAAAGTACGAAGCCTTTCTATACATGTCTATTAGATAACTATTGAAACCATGACATCGCCGGCGTCTCTCACGGTCTTCATAAAATCTTCGAACTCTCTGCCCGGCACGGTGCTTCTGTCTTCGAGGATCTAAACAAACAATAAATATTTTGTATTAATGAATAGTTTAATAAAAGAAAAGAATTATAATAATAAAAATCATTAATTTTATAATGTTTAAAAATGAGATAACACACTTACGCATATTTTGTTCATGTTGCTGCTGTTGTTGTTGTTGTCCTTGTAGTTGCTGTTGTTGTTGCTCCTGCTGTTGTTGTTGCTCCTGCTGTTGTTGTTGCTCCTGTTGTTGTTGTTGCAGCTGTGGTTGTTGCTGCTGCTGCTGTTGCAGCAGTAATAATTTATTAATTTGTTCCTGCTGCGTTGATATTTGTTTCCGTTGGATTTCTCTTTCTTCTAATAACGTTGCTAACATTTTATTTAATTGCGAATTTTGCATATTGTTTATATTTCTACAATTATTTGTGTAGTTTTCTGTATTATCTGGAATTAATATAAATTTTTTCTATAAATATCAAATTACATATAGTAATACCTTTTTTTTATAATTGTAATTGAATAATACTTACCATACTCCATTTCGTCGTTACTTTGACTCATCTAAAATAAACATATGATTTATGTATGTATATTAATGTGTAGGACCATATATATATATATATATATGTATAGATTTAAATAATTTTGATAATAAAACTTTCAAATGAAACTTACAGCACTTGAATTTTCCGTTTTTTTTGATAATATTTTTAAATTTCGCAAATTCTTGCTAAAGACTTTCTTCTTTTCTTCGTTAACAACGGGAATGATGAAATTAACATGAAAATATAATTATCATATGTTAAATAAATACTGACTAATTTCATATAAATAATTTAAAACAATTTATTTTAATAAAACTGAATTCCGAAGTCGATTTCGTATTACAATTATTAATTTTCGAATTTTTTTTTTACTGGTTGGGGTGCCACTATTTACCGGTTCGGTCCTGGATAATGTCTTCTAAAGCAATCTGAATACTGCTCCGAAATATTTTCAGAGATTCGACAATAAATTTGCTCTTAAATATACTTAACTCGTTTTAATATTACTCCGATCTATATAATTAAGTCGGAAGGCAAGGAACAATAATGCTCACGAATAATGAAACACCCGAAGATCGAACGATAATGGCACCTCGCGACTCCGATTTTAATGTTTCGAACTTTCGCTATTAATTCGCTACTTACAGAAAATTTTGACTTACGTTTTGAATCGTCGCGATATAAGCTGTTATATTGAAAATCAGAATGATTTAAATCGACTCCGTTATTCCCAAGAAAGAATTTAGAAAAGATTTTCAAAGAAACTTACCTCAATAATCGTCGACGTCTGAGAACGAAATGATTTTCTATCGATCGATATTGGAAAATTCAAAATTGCGGAATAAGCCGAACGAACCCGAGCCTACCCGAACGTGCGAGTTCGTTGCGCTCCTCGCGATGTCTTTCGCAATTAACGTTCATTCGCTTGTCGTCTTTTTGGCGCGCCGTTTGAACGATCGAAATTCCTCGTTTTTATATACTCCACTTATTTCTATGTA
This sequence comes from Ancistrocerus nigricornis, assembly GCA_916049575.1. Lineage (NCBI taxonomy): Eukaryota > Metazoa > Arthropoda > Insecta > Hymenoptera > Vespidae > Ancistrocerus > Ancistrocerus nigricornis. The sequence continues at coordinate 14,612,656 of OU696667.1, read as the reverse complement.
ATAAATTGGTTCTTTTTTTTCGATAATTACTGACGCTTTTTTTATGCTGTTTAATTTAAACTATACACTATATAAATTGACTTAAATAAAATATATAAAAAAAAAATCAAAAATATATATATATAAAAAAAATAGGAACATTAAAAGATTAATTAATCCATATTTTTATTAAACAGTACGTTTATAAATATACTATGACTATTAAATTTCCTAAACACGTCTCAAACAAATTTTCGTTTAAAAATAAGATGATAAACTTACGCATATTTTGTTTGGGTAAGTGTACATGAGCGTGTACGCATGTGAATGTTTGTGTTTGTGTGTGTGTATGTGTGCGTTTTTGCGTGCGCATGTATGTATGTGTTTTAGCGACTAAACAGATGAACGAATAAAACTAAAATTTATACGAAATATCCAATTATACCTAAAATAAATCCACTAACATTTTCGATTTGATCCGACTACCGACATGGCGAATATTTAAAATATTTAAAAATTCATAAAAAATCTATCATGAAAGAGAAACAATTAAAACGTTACAAAAGTATATGAAATAGTAACAACTAAAAGTATAAATTTTTCCAAAATTTTTCAGCGAAATAAAACAACATGACGAACATTTGTATCCATTCTGACGCCTAAAAGACTGAACGGATAAGGTTGGAATTTATACAAAAACTTTAGTTATGTTGTAATAATCTATACTCATTATATAAGGCATGTAATATATCACCTATTTAAAAAAAAGTTTTTTAACTTTTTAGGCACGACCGCAGGGAGCTCCTTATTTTAATATCTATTGATATTCAAATGTTAACCTTTAAAAAAACAAAAATTTTCATTGCAAATTGACCTCTTTCATATCGTGTAATTCATATATAAATTGAATGTATAACCTAAGAAAATGAATTTTACAGAAAACGAAAGAAAAATAAAAGTGGTCCGGGTGAGGATGTGTCTATGTCGCGAGGAGAAAGGGGTGTTTAAATAAAAAGTATTTCGCAGAAAAAATAAAAATAAAAAATAAAAGTGGTTCGGGTGGGGATGTGTCTATGTCGCGAGGCGAAAGGGGTGTTTAAATAAAAAGTATTTCGCAGAAAAAATAAAAATAAAAAATAAAAGTGGTTCGGGTGGGGATGTGTCTAGGTCGCGAGCAGAAAGGGGTGTTTTAATAAAAGAAATTTTACAGAAAATAAAAGTGGTTCGGGTGGGGATGTGTCTATATCGCGAGGAGAAAGGGGTGTTTAAATAAAAAGTATTTCGTAGAAAAAATAAAAATAAAAAATAAAAGTGGTTCGGGTGGGGATGTGTCTAGGTCGCGAACAGAAAAGGGGTGTTTTAATAAAAGAAATTTTACAGAAAATAAAAGTGGTTCGGGTGGGGATGTGTCTATATCGCGAGGAGAAAGGGGTGTTTAAATAAAAAGTATTTCGCAGAAAAAAAAAAATAAAAAATAAAAGTGGTTCGGGTGGGGATGTGTCTATGTCGCGAGGAGAAAGGGGTGTTTAAATAAAAAGTATTTCGCAGAAAAAATAAATATAAAAAATAAAAGTGGTTCGGGTGGGGATGTGTCTAGGTCGCGAGCAGAAAGGGGTGTTTTAATAAAAGAAATTTTACAGAAAATAAAAGTGGTTCGGGTGGGGATGTGTCTATGTCGCGAGGAGAAAGGGGTGTTTAAATAAAAAGTATTTCGCAGAAAAAAATAAAATAAAAAATAAAAGTGGTTCGGGTGGGGATGTGTCTATGTCGCGAGGAGAAAGGGGTGTTTAAATAAAAAGTATTTCGCAGAAAAAAAAAAAATAAAAGTGGTTCGGGTGGGGATGTGTCTAGGTCGCGAACAGAAAAGGGGTGTTTTAATAAAAGAAATTTTACAGAAAATAAAAGTGGTTCGGGTGGGGATGTGTCTATATCGCGAGGAGAAAGGGGTGTTTAAATAAAAAGTATTTCGCAGAAAAAAAAAAATAAAAAATAAAAGTGGTTTGGGTGGGGATGTGTCTATGTCGCGAGCAGAAAGGGGTGTTTTAATAAAAGAAATTTTACAGAAAATAAAAGTGGTTCGGGTGGGGATGTGTCTATGTCGCGAGGAGAAAGGGGTGTTTAAATAAAAAGTATTTCGCAGAAAAAAAAAAATAAAAAATAAAAGTGGTTTGGGTGGGGATGTGTCTATGTCGCGAGAAGAAAGGGGTGTTTAAATAAAAAGTATTTCGTAGAAAAAATAAAAATAAAAAATAAAAGTGGTTCGGGTGGGGATGTGTCTAGGTCGCGAACAGAAAAGGGGTGTTTTAATAAAAGAAATTTTACAGAAAATAAAAGTGGTTCGGGTGGGGATGTGTCTATATCGCGAGGAGAAAGGGGTGTTTAAATAAAAAGTATTTCGTAGAAAAAATAAATATAAAAAATAAAAGTGGTTCGGGTGGGGATGTGTCTAGGTCGCGAGCAGAAAGGGGTGTTTTAATAAAAGAAATTTTACATAAAATAAAAGTGGTTCGGGTGGGGATGTGTCTAGGTCGCGAGCAGAAAGGGGTGTTTTAATAAAAAGTATTTGGCAGAAAAAAATAAAAAATAAAATAAAAGTGGTTTGGGTGGGGTTGGTTCTATGTTGCGAGCAGAAAGGTAGTTTAAAGAAAAAGGTATTTAAAACAAAATGAATAAAAAAATAAAAGTGATTCGGGTGGGGGTGGGTCTATTTCGCGAGCAGAAAGGTGGTTTAAACAAAAGGTATTTTACACTAAATAAATTAAAAATAAAGGTGATCCGGTTGGGGCTGGGTCTATGTCGCGAGCACAAAGGTGTTTTAAAACTAGGTTGAGGTGGGTCTTATTTTTAGGCACGACCGCAGGGAGTTCCTTATTTGAGTAGAAATAAGAAAAAAAAAAAAGGGATAGGCGAGCGCAGCGAGCCGACTTCTTGTGCGAATCATTGTCGCGGTCGTGCCTAGTACGAAACAGCAAGGCTGTTTCGTTGGGGTGGCCCCAGCCGCCCATTTGCTGGTTTATTACCAACATTAATCTCTCTTTTAGATGTGATGTTCTGGATATCTTTGGCACTGCGCATCGACCTGTATCACTTCAAAAAATCGCTGAAGGAGACCTTCCTGCTCCTTCCTTTGCGACATCTTTCATTGGTTGGGATGCATATCATTCATGCACCCTAGACTGGCCTATACAGTCGCAATTTACATCCTCTAAGGATATTGACGACTCAATTCTGTCATTTAACGAATTTCTCTTATCTTGTAAATTCAAATCAACTATTTCTAAAGCGGAGCCTCCAAATAACTTGCGTGAAAGTATCATAGCAAATGATGCAACCCTCATCTCATTAATTAGGGCTAGAAGGAAAGCCCGTAAACATTTTCAAAACACATACTTGACTTACTTTCTTGAGAATATGAAAGATCTTTCAAAATCCATCTCCAGCAGAATTGCATTTCTGAGACAATCTGCTTGGATTAAAATGTTAAACTCATTTACCAGACCTGATCCAACCTTCTGGTCTACTTATAAGTCATTCTCTGCAAACCGGCCTCTTCCTTCTCCCTATTTTGAGGTGAACGGAGTCAAATTATACTCCTCCTTTCAAAAAGCTGATGCTCTAGCCAGTACTTTCGCGCAAGTTCATAAGGACGCCCGAAATTTACCCTCTAATCATACTCATAAAGTCAACTTCTTTTTTGATAATTTTGAATGGGACTCGTTGGAAGACAACGAAGTCCCCACTTTATTTTCTCCAAAAAAAATTTTTACTATAATTTCTAAGATGAAATCCAGGAAGGCCCCAGGTCCCGATCACATATCAGTGCCAATGCTATCCAATGCATCCATCAAGATATTTTGTCAAATTTATTATTACTTTAAATTCTCGTTTAACTTTTGCCACTTTCCCAGTCCATGGAAAGAGGCAAAAGTGATTCCGATACCGAAACCAGGGAAACCGTTGACCGATCCCTCGAGTTACCGTCCTATCAGTCTTCTTCCGATAATCGGAAAGATTTTCGAGAAGGTCATACTATCTAACTTGAATGAGTTTACAACCAGCAAAAATATTTTAATTAGTCAGCAATTTGGCTTTCGTGCCAAACATTCAACCATCCAGCAAGTTGCGAGAATCACACAGCATGTCACGCACAGCTTTAACACCCGGCGTGACACTGCTATGATCTTGCTTGATTTGTCAAAAGCTTTCGACACCGTCTGGCATTATGCCTTATTATTCAAGCTAAATCGCTTAGGACTTCCTTATACCTACTTGAGGCTTTTAAAATCATATCTTGAAGAGCGTACATGCTATGTTATGTATAACTCTCATAAGTCACATTATTACTCTATCTTCACTGGTGTACCTCAAGGTTCTGTCTTAGGTCCCTTTCTTTTTATTATATACATCAATGACATTCCGCAACTCACATCCTGCGAGATTGCTCTTTACGCTGACGATACTGCTGTGTACTCTTCTTCCACACGCAAGAACAGAAAAAATCTTATTCTACGTGTGCAAAGACTACTTGATCTAATTTTGACCTACTTTGCTGATTGGAAACTTCAAGTTAATGCTTCTAAAACCGAAGCGATATTTTTTACTCGTTCGAACATCAAAGACTTTCTTGACAATCATAAAATTCATGTCAATAACGAGGTGATAGAGTGGGTGACACAGGTTAAATACCTCGGTATTATCCTGGACCACCGATTAAATTGGATGCATGCTGCTTCTGACCGCATGAAAAAGACATTAAATGCAGCTTTTGCCATTATTAATTTTATTGGTACTAAATCTCATTTACCGATTAGACTCAGAATTCTTACCTACGTCATGTGCTTAAGACCTATTCTTGTTTATGGCTCCATTTTATGGTGGAATACTCTTCCGCATTATTTACGCAAAAAAGTACAATCTGTACAATCAAAAATTCTTAAAATCATTTTAAATAAACCTGTTCGTCACTCTACCATTCTTCTACATAACGAGGCTCGTGTTCCTTAACTTCACTCATTTATTACCAGAATGTTACAAAATTATAACGTTTCGGAGCACTCCAATCCCTTGGTCCGTGCAACTGGAAATTATACTCCTGAGCGCATTCCATATGCAGTCAAAGTTAAATTTCCGCTCTCCAAATGAGCTCTGAAATCCCGCGCTGCCGGGTCTTGCCGCGCATGCGCGATAAGACCCTGGTATGCGCGAGATATTTTCATGTATCACACTGTGAATTTTAGTAATTTCCTTATTCTTCATCACTCTTTTCCTACCTTTATCCTGAAAGAGAGGGTTTTTGAAAATTTCCCTCCCCCTCACTCAATTGACCTTGGTCACTCATACCTCTGTCGGTAACTCCAAACTTACTTCATGCCGGTTGGTAAATGGGCTTTTGCTCATAGGTACTTCCCATAGAGGATACCTCCACTAACCAGAGAGGTATCCTCTCTGCTCTGTCTTTTAGTGCGAGGTCCCTCCTCTTACTCAGTCATATAAAAAAAAAAAACAAAAAAAAAAACGAGCAATGTATGTAATATCCTACACTGCACAGTGGGCCAGGAGACCGGAAAAAGTGGCCAAAAGTCACTCACAGAATTGCGGAAAAAACTGTACACTATCATTATTAAGACATGTTAATACACATGTAAAACAAGTTTCATGCATGTTGAAGACTTATTGCTCCGTCGATGGTTGGTTGAATTCGAAAATTGAAACGAATTATTCGTAGCGATGAGCATGCTGTTCTACGTAGTTATCAATTCTATATATTATTATTCAAAGCACTACCAATTTTAGATTACATATCCATAAGAAAACTTTACAAAAAAACAGAAAAAAGTTAAATTACAAATGTGTAATAGTTTAAAAAATAAGGAGTTTCTCGTACTTTGAGTAATTTTCAGTACTGTCGACCGCTACAGTTTGATTACTCCAGAATACTCCACCTCTAAATTACATATATAATACATCAATTTAAAGTGCAAAGTATGTACTTTAATTCTAGACTGCCCAATCTTGCCCATTTTAACACACTTTCATTTAATTTCACTTCCTAGCTTGCCAGTTAGTTTTTCAGTTACACACAAATCATAAAATTCAATTTCAACCAAATTTGTGCATATCCGATCGGGTTGAAACTTTGCATACTAACGTAATTTTAATAACAATTTAATATTTTATGAAGTTTAAGTTGATTCCGCCATGATGTGAGCCGTAATATTACCACTTAGTATGCAGGCTCTTCGTCAGATAACTGAAGTAGATCCAAATTTTCTTCATTGGTCTCCGATAAACCAATCCAGTTCATTTTTTCTTCTTCCGATTCATCATCAGATTGTGGATCCTGATCTGTGGGAGTAGTGCCCGGAAAAGTAGTGGCACGAACATTTGGATTCAGAAGCAATCTTCTGACTGCTTCGGGAAACGGTAATCGTTTCTTCTTCTGAATTCGGGACTTATGAAACATTGTTGATAACACAGGATCTGACGTATCCATTGCTCTGTGGAATACATCAGTAAGGTTTGCTAAGCGGCTATGCTTCCTAGAATGAAACTCCCGAAAGTTCTTGTACTTCTTATTTCTAGCTAGGAAGCATAGCCGCTTAGCAAACCTTACTGATGTATTCCACAGAGCAATGGATACGTCAGATCCTGTGTTATCAACAATGTTTCATAAGTCCCGAATTCAGAAGAAGAAACGATTACCGTTTCCCGAAGCAGTCAGAAGATTGCTTCTGAATCCAAATGTTCGTGCCACTACTTTTCCGGGCACTACTCCCACAGATCAGGATCCACAATCTGATGATGAATCGGAAGAAGAAAAAATGAACAGGATTGGTTTAACGGAGACCAATGAAGAAAATTTGGATCAACTTCAGTTATCTGACGAAGAGCCTGCATACTAAGTGGTAATATTACGGCTCACATCATGGCGGAATCAACTTAAACTTTATAAAATATTAAATTGTTATTAAAATTACGTTAGTATGCAAAGTTTCAACCCGATCGGATATGCAGAAGTTGGTCGGTGACTTTTGGCCAGTTTTTCCGGTCTCCCGGCCCACTGTGCACTGTACGCGAGGTGATGCTGATAGGGTTGCGTGCGTCGTTGATCTTCACCCATATTAACGTTCGCGAGCAAGCACTCGAAATCCGCGTAAATTATGAAGGGAATGCGCTCCTTGCGCGAAAAATTTTCAAAGCGTAAGTAGTTGTCCTCGTTCGTGGGAAGCGTTATCGCGCAATCGTTGATTCGTTGGCAATCGACGGTGTGGGCCTTTATTTTTTCCTCCGATATGAAGTAATGGTGACATCTAAAGAAATTTTCAATCATTAAATCCTATCGTGATAGTTACTTTTATACGGAGAATAAAAGATAGATCTCTAACTTACCGATCGCAAATAATATTTTCTATGCTGTCTGCCGTTAATCTGTCTGGAGACTAATCGCGAGAGATTCCTTATGCACACGAAATGATTCCGAGTCGATATTTCAAGGAGAAGCAGGTTCGCGTGTCTTTCTCGTTTTCTCGAAGTCAGATGTAGCAGCTCGCAGAGACTCTCGTTCCACCCGTAAACGTTAACGGAAACGTCGTTGCGACGCTCAAATTTCACAATTTGCTTCAGCGTCATGGGCAGTTGAAAGCCCTCGGTGTTAAGTACGTCGGAGTAATGCGGATAAGAAGATTTTCTGTCCACGTGATGTCTAGCCGGATATAGGCTCGCTACAACCGAACGGAAGAAGCAAGCGTTGTCGTCGACGCCGTTGCACTTTACGTTGACGATCGCTTTCTTCAGTGCCAGTTCTCGCGGGATCGAAAGGTTGCATCCCGCGTGCATGGGCTGGTACTTGTTAACGTTTACCATCAGGCACAATATTTTGGTTAGCGCCCACCCACTGTCGCGCTCTTGAAATTCTTCCATAGCCGTCAAGATCGGCTCTATCACATCCTCCGTGTACCATCGGCGTAAATTCGATGTCACGCGGATCTCCCGATTACGCGTATTGAAACTTTTAACGTCGGTGTTCCCATTCGACATGAACTCCGCTTCCAATATCGCGTTGACTTTAATACAATTGTGTGCGTTGATGGCGTCCGTAACCCGACTTGTCACCATACGACGCGCGTCTTTAACCCCTTGCCTTATGATTTAATTTGACACACAATGAAACTAGTATTAGAAATTGAGAAGAAAACGGATGCAGTTACAAATAGTGATGTGCAGAACCGATTATTTTTTGTAATCGATTAATCGATTATGATTTGACGTCTAAATCGATGTATCGATTAATAATCGATTATTAATCGATTAATAATCGATTATTAATCGATTAAGGGCACGCCACATAGAGGGGTGGAATACATTGTGATATCTGTGTTGCGCACGCTTGTATGTGTAATTTATAATTGTAATAATATGTATGTGTATGTGTATTATAATTGTAATAATCAATTTTGATTTAGATACTTAATAAAACTAGATTTTACTAGTTTTACATAATCTTTAATTTTATTTCAGTCAACTTAACTGCTGTCACCAAAAACTCAACTTAACTGTTCAGTTAACTTAAACAGTCTCTTACATTTCCTTTTAGACATAAATCAAATTCTAAAGTAAATTGCACTTAGTTACAATTAAACATTATCACATTTGTTTACTTATTTAGTACCAATCACTGTCCTTTCTCAGGCGGGGAGCTTAATATTTGTAAACGATTCGGCAAATAGTGCGCTGGAGTCGAAAATGCGTTTGAACTCTACCCAATAAGACCAACATTTCTGCCAGAAGACTTTTTTCGTGCTCCGACTGTAGGACCATGATATGCACTATGCATTGAATGTTATGTTAGCAACTTTGGTTATCTACTAGTCATTAACACGGTAAATAGATGACGCTTATCGCTATTGTGGAACAAAATAATATAGATTTTAAATAGGTATTAAAAGTTAAAAGAAATAGTCACATACATGACTGTAATACAAAAAGTTCGATTATTTTGAATAATCGATTATGATTTCGATTATTTATATTAATCGATTACGATTACGATTACTAAAAAAAATCGATTATTAAAAATCGCGCGTCTTTAACCCCTTGCCTTATGATTTAATTTGACACACAATGAAACTAGTATTAGAAATTGAGAAGAAAACGGATGCAGTTACAAACAATATAGTTCGCAAACTTGTCCAAACAAAGACTAACGAACACTAAACAATTCCAAAAAATAAATTCATTAAAATTGAGCCATGTACAACTCGTGCTTTAGATGTTGGTCGTAACATCTGCACTACGAGTCTCACACGATATTATAAGGCAAGGGGTTAAGAAATTGTCGCGTATCGATGTGTTCGACGTTAATGACGGCGCCCGTAAAAATGCGATTTTCAAAAGCCGACTCGATGTTCTCCCAAGTAAGGGAGGACGCTCTCGCACCGCGATTTGTCTCGTACAAGCCTCTGCCCACTCGTAAAAAGCGTTTTTGCATCAAAACTTTTGCACATGTCAGCCGCGTGATTATCGATGTTATGCAACGTTTCGTACCGATCGACAAGTTGTCCGTTTCGTTTCGCAAATACGCGATGATATTTCCTTGGGCCTCGTCGCACTCCTGCATCCATTCGAGATATTCGTGTCGAGTACGCGTTAGCTTTGACTTGGCCGTTAAAACTCGGTAAATGTTTTTTATATGATCCATCTTGCGAGGATACCGCTCTTTCACAGTCACGAACACTAGACTATATTACGGAAAAAATGTTTTTCGAATTCTTATAAGATGATACTCGTAGCCGTAGGACCCGTCACGAATAATAAGAACGGTGGTTTCTCGACTAATGAAGGAATGCTGCGAAGTATAACGTCGTGCGCTCGAAGGGGCGATAAAATTTGCTTTCTTTGGTCAAACGCGATACCTATAACGTAATCATTTGCACCCCCTTAGAGCTTTTAAATGCGGTATAACGTAAACTTTTGCATCTCATCGCCGACCGACAAATCTTGAGCGTGCGAGTTCGAACGTGTATGTCATAATGTAAACTTCCCAATAATAATATGCTCGCTAGGCTTCGATGGTACCGGATATCAAAAGATACCGAGAACATGGGCCCTAACATAAACTATGCGATTCGTTTCTTCCTATCGCTATAGAAAACGCTGCGAAGTATAACGTCATGCGCTCGAAGGGGCGATAAAATTCGCTTTCTTTTGTCAAACATAAACTTTTCGACTAGCGAGTTCGAACGTGTATGTCATAATGTAAACTTCCTAATAATAATATGCTCGCTATGGTCTTACGTATCAAGGTGGTATCAACAAACATGGACCATAACATAAACTATGCGATTCGTTTCTTCATATCGCTAGGTGTCAAAAGATATATTACTTACCGGAACCCTCGTGTCATCAGCACGTGCACCCCCCCCCCCACGTTGGGTCCTTACCCCGCATCCCCGCACACCCCCTCGCCCAGTGGTCCAGAACCGGCCTATATCAGCTACTGAAGTACATCCAAACGATAGAGAGTTCTTGACACTCAATACACACCACGGTCTTTTTAGATGTACACGTTTTCTATACGGCATCACGTCGGCACAGCAATCTGGCAACGCGAGATCGAAACGATTCTAAAAGGAATCCATGGTGTTTCGGTTTTCTTAGACGATTTAAAAATAGCAGGGCCTAACGATGAAATACATCTACAACGAATTATGGAAGTTCTTAGACGATTAAGCGAGTACAATATACGAATAAATAAAGAGCAAAGCGAATTTTTGAAGGAAGGCATACATTACTGCGGATACTATGTAGACAAACAAGGACTACGTAAAGAACAAAAGAAAATGGAAGCCATCGAAAAGATGCCACGTCCTTCCAATATTACTGAACTGAGAGCCTTCTTAAGCATGATTAATTATTATGGGCTTTTCATACGGAATTTAAGCCAAATTCTAAAACCCTTGTACAAACTTTTAGAGAAAGAAAATAGGCAAGAGATTTCTTTTCGATGGTCTCCAGCGTGCGAGGCGGCTTTCTTAGCAGCAAAAAAGGCATTTATGAGCGATCAGATTCTTGCGCATTACGATCGTCAATTACCACTAATAATTGCATGTGATGCAAGCGCATATGGAGTTGGAGCGGTTCTCTCGCAAAAGCACCCCGATGGAAATGAACGGGTTCTACAATATGCTTCTCAAACCTTATCACGGACGCAGAGAAAATATTCTCAAATTGATAAGGAAGCTTACGCTATCATTTTCGCTGTTAAAAAATGTTATCAATACGTTTATGGGAATCGTTTTACATTATACAGGGTGTCTGGTTTGAAGTGTCTGAGCGGTCAACTACATGTGCACAAGTATGACTTGAGTCGAAAAGTCTAATGAACTTTTTCCAAATTCGGCTTAGTTAACGAGTTATTAATTAACAAAAATTGCGGAAGATGGCGGTACTCTGGAGCTCGTAACTAGGTGATAGACGAAGCAGTAGGAGGAGTGATCCACAATAACCAAGAACAATCGTCGGAAGGTAACGCTTGATCAACGTGTTTACTTATCTCCTTTCTCTCTCACTCTCTCTGTTTCTCTCTCTCTACGACACTCCATCCGCAGGAGGCTCGCGCTGACTCTCTGTCTCTCTTTCTCTCGCTCGCTCACTCTTTCTACGGCACTATCTTACGTCGCGCGCCGGAGACTCGCGCTGACCAGTGTTGCCACCTTAGCCCTTTTCGGGTAGGATCTAGCCCATTTTTGGCGGTTCAACTCTTTTTTTAAAGCTTTAGCCCCAAAAGGGCACTTTAGCCCTATTTCGATTTTATGAATTTGCAAGGGGAGGCGCATCGATTTTTTAATTATTTTATTTTTGACTATAGCGAGCGAGATTTTTTCAAAAAAAATCGGGTAACATTTTTAAATTCTCCACGTTTATTGATAATACATAGTACCTAAAAAAATTCTTAATATTCATAGATTAATTCGTTTATACGGTTGTCATTTTCTGATTATTTTATTCACCTATCCTTCTCCTATCAAATATTCCCGAATAAATGATAATATATTATGTTGTTGTTACGTGTTGAAACAAATTATCAACTACGGTTCCTTACTCCATAAAACTTGAGTATTTATTATAATATTGTATATATTTATTCATATATTTATTCATATATTTTTTATTAATTGGTCATAGCAGATTGGTTTCGTACTAGGCTCTCACGTCGGAGGTTGAGGGTTCGTATCCTCTATTCAGGTATTTCTTTTTTTTTATTTAATGAATAAAAAATGCCAATGATGAATTTTTTTTAATTATTAAAGAGATTATGAATGATTAACTAATTATTATTATTTATTAAATTTTTGCTCAACTTTCTTTTTGTTCGAGAGTAAGACTTTCGGCGGCGCGCCATAAAACAGAAAAATTTTATATTTCTACATTTTTAGGCACGATCGCAGGGAGGGTCTTTATGCTTTCAATCGAGCAAATAGTGCGTTGGATTCAGTGTTCCTCTATTCTAATTTAATACAATGAGCAATGTAACAGGTGAATATCTCATCAATTACATTTTCTGCGCGACCGAGAGCTTAAGATCACTCCCTGCAATCATGTTTAAAAAGTTTAGAAGAGGCAATCGGAGGCAAGATTTTTTTTCAGATATTGAAAGCGAAAACAACAAAATTTACAAAAGTATGAGTATATTTTGCCGCGGCGGGCTGGGCGCGGGCGGCTTGTGGTAGGAGGCGAGCAGTATATTGTTTTTGTTTACATTTTGTTTCCGCGTTTCGTGTCGTATCGTAATAACATAAAAAATGGATCTTCCATTATTGAAAAAAACCGTGTATAGACAGTCGTATAAAAAAGAATGGGAAATCGATAATAAGTGGCTTAAACCAGTGATAGGAGACGCATCGAAAGCTATGTGCTCTTACTGCAAAACCGAAATAAATGCAAAGTTTTACGATATTCAACGTCACAAGGAGTCAAAAAAGCACATGATTAAATCTGCGCCTTTCGCTTTATGCAATCAAACTAAAATCGAGGCTACTAAATAGATGACTTAGCGCCTGTAAAGCGGAAAGTTTTCTTTGTATGTACAGGGTGTAAAAAAATGTTTTGTCTTGACTACCATAGTTTGATTCTACACTGTCAAATCAATGGAGATCTATTAAAAAACTCCCCGCAAAATTGACCTTGACCTCGAAAATCAAGGTCAAATTTTTTTTTACCGTATGACGTTCTACTCTTCTTTAGGACCAAAATCCTGAAAGGAACCATATGTCCCAAAGCAACCCTTTCGTCAGAAATTTATGTTGAAATATTGCTACTTACAAAATGAATTTTGTGTTGTATAGCTCCATTTATTGAGCTTAACTGGCGTATATCATGTGTGACAAATTGTTACGCAGATGTAAATAAATTGCTGGAGCGTTAGAATCATCAACAATCACCGGACTATCTTGTCCTGTCGGGTAAACAGTTTATATTTCGGTTTTCATTATGCTTTTATTACACGAATGTCCTTTAGTCTGTATCCAGCCTTTGGCTTCTTCTGTTATTGCTATAGAGCTCAGTAAACGTGTGATTTAGTGCAATTAGTGCTCAAAAATGGTGCGAAGGCGTTTTAATATTCGGGAAATGCTTCGTGCAATTGACGAAGCATTAGGAAATTACGCATTGGCACGTCAAATATATAGAAACTGGCTTAGACGCAACCAGAGATATCGTAGAGAAGCTGACGTTCCTGATAGACGAGATTTTCAAAGATTGTATCAGAGATTTGGAGACGGAGAATCTGTTCGCAATTTCATCGGCAATTACCGGGAAGCAGGTCGACCTCGCGTGCATTGGCGAGTAGAAGAACAAGTTATTGCACTTGCACGTTCCTACCCATTAATGGGTTTACGTAGAATCGGCCGTAAGGTTGGTATTTCGCACATGACAGTGCGTCGGATTATTCGTCTTTGGCCATATCGAATTCAAAAAGTTCAGGCACTCCAGGCCAACGACTATGCCGCTAGGAAGAAATATTGTCGATGGATGCTACGAAAAATACGCGAAAATGGATCTTTCCTGGAAGACGTGCTCTTTACAGATGAGAGCAACTTTTCCAACCAGGCCTTGCACAACCGACAAAACACAAGAATATGGAGTTATCGTAATCCTAACGCTGTCATACAAAATTTTCATCGAGGACATTTTCCAATTAACGTGTGGGCGGGAATTCTTGGAGACCAAATTATTGGCCCTATATATTTGCCAAATCGGTTAACAGATGCAGATTACCTTCATTTTTTACGTTCACGGTTAATAAATGAATTGCGTCACATCGTACCACGTGAAAGACGTCGCCAAATTTATTTTATGCACGATGGTGCGCCTCCCCATTTTAGTAGACCGGTTCGACAATTTTTAAATAACATGTTTGGATCACATTGGATTGGTCGACGACCCGCACCAAAATTATGGCCTCCACGATCCCCCGATTTAAACCCTCTTGATTTTTGTCTTTGGGGTGCAGTGAAAGATTTGGTATATAAATCGGGGAAACGAATTATAAGTGTCCAACAATTGAAAAATCGTATAAATGACCCATTTCACCGACTACAAAATTCCCCGGGTCTTCACGAAAGAATTCGAAAAAATACAAAATCAAGATTACAAATTTGTCTACAAAATAATGGTGGCCACATTGAAGCGGGTATACAGGCTCAATTACTGAGAAATATTAACCAGGATGGATCTATTCTTTGGCTTCAGGCAAGACGTAGAAAATCATTTAATAAAATTTTACAGGTAAGGCCCACAAATGTTTACCTTTCATTCTTCATTAATCATTTACTTAAGGAAACGGTTAGAAGGACACACGCTAAGTTTGTTTACATCCGCGTACCAATTTTGTCACACATGATATACGCTAGTTAAGTTCAATAAATGGAGCTATACAACACAAAATTCATTTTGCAAGTAGCAATATTTCAACGTAAATTTCTGACGAAAGGGTTGCTTTGGGACATATGGTTCCTTTGACAATTTTGGTCCTAAAGAACAGTAGAACGTCATACGGTAAAAAAAAATTTGACCTTGATTTTCGAGGTCAAGGTCAATTTTGCGGAGAGTTTTTTTAGTAGATCTCCATCGATTTGACAGTGTAGAATCAAACTATGGTAGTCAAGACAAAACATTTTTTTACACCCTGTACATTGCAGAGCATTGCGCCATAAATAGTGTCGATCATTTAACTGATTTGTGCAAGATAATTTTCGGTTCTTGTAAAGAAGCTGCTGACATGAAACTTCATCGTACGAAATGTACTCATATTATCAACGAGGTCCTAGGCACGCATTTCATCGATTTGCTTGTAAAAGGGGCCTTACAGTTTAATTATCGACGAATCCACCGATATTGCTGTAACAAAACAGTTGGGCGTCGTGATAAAATATTTGAGTGATAAGCGCAATGAAATGGTCTCTTCATTTCTTGGAATTCAAGAATTATCTTCTTCAAATGGAAGGAGTATTGTTGATGCTCTCGTTAGTTTGATAAATGAACTGAAACTAGACATCAAACAATTAATGGGGATCGGAACTGACAATGCTGCTGTGATGGTAGGAGCAAATAATGGAGTCTATAAAATTCTTAGAGAAGAGTATGACCTTCCACATTTAGTATTAAATAAGTGTCTCTGTCATTCGTTGCAATTGGCGGTTTCACATGCATCTCGGGAGACACTTCCAAGGAATATCGAGTATTTAATGCGAGAAACATACAACTGGTTTTTCATGTCTCCAACGAGACAAGCAGCTTATAAAGAAATATATGCAACGATAAACTTCGGCAAAAAACCTTTAAAAATTTTGAAAATATGTGCCACTTGATGGCTTTCAATTGAGCCAGCCGTAAATCGCATTCTTGACCCAATGGATCGAATTAAAATTACACTTCGAAATGTCACAAAAAGCTGACAATTGTTACACGGCTTCATTGCTTTATTCAATGTTCAGAGACGAGGTAAACAGATTGTATTTAATTTACATAAAATCGATCCTTGGGGAAGTCCAGCAGACATTAAACGTCTTTGAAGGCCAAGGCACAGATCCCGTGCTTTTATTAGATTCATTAACGAAGCTATTAGAAAGTTTATGCCGCAGAATCATCACCCCCAACTCGAAAGTAGATTATCTTGCTGGAAGGGTTAATGATTACGTCGGTTCGAATGCGTATTTGGGATATTTGTTTGAAAACTCTTTGGCTAAAACTGCTCTCACAACTATCGAAAAGCAAGGAATAAAACAACGATGCATTTAATTTACGCTAAAATTGATATCCGAACTGCAACAGCGCTTACCCGAGAATTTCAAAACACTGCAAATAATGTCAGCACTCTCTGTTAAGGAAATATTAAAAAAAACAAAATGCATGCAAATTATTCAACTTGCAGAAGCGTTTCGTCTACAGCCTGCTGAAATCGACAAAATTGTGATCCAGTATAAAAATATTGGTGCTCACGATTGGGAAAATAAAGAAAACACAATTAAATTCTGGTGTGAAGTTTTGAAATACCAGGATGCTGCGGGACTCAATCCATACCTAGAGCTTAGCAATTTAGCCAAGATCATCTTGTCTTTGCCGCATTCAAATGCGGACGTGGAGCATCTTTTCAGTTTCATGAATTTAATTAAAAGAAAACATCGTAACAAAATGAGACTGAAAACAATGACAGCCATATTGCACATCCGGTGCGGATTAAAACGTCTAAAGAAGTCATGCTGTACTTACACTTTACCGCTTGATGTAATTAAGCAAAGTGGAAGCAATACAAAGTACGTATTTAAATTAGAAAAAAATCTTCAAGACCCTCAGCCGTCGACATCCTCTGTGGCCTCCGAATGTGTCACCCCGACTAACTATTCATCCGACGAAGACAGCGATTTTTAGCTGTGATTTTGACATTTGTATTTTCAAAAATTTACCTCAAATTAAAACATGTAAAAATTATGCAATGAGTTTTTATTATTCTAAGTTTGTTTTCAAATATCTCTCGTTCAATTTTTTTACAAAGACAAATTCACAGTATCACATTTAAAAAAAAAGTAATATGTTGTTGCATGGGTTTGTTTATTTTGCTTACTTTTTAAAGAAAAAAAAATTGGTCAGACCGGGAATCGAATCAGAGACCCTTAGCGTTGTAGTTAAAAACTATACCACAGCGCCGTGCCGCAAAGGCGACACTGGAAAAATCGCCAGAAGCGCGCCAGCTACGAACTAAACTAGGGAAAATTACTGGGGAGTGAGATCATGTCTCTTCCTCTAATTTTGAGTTTAATCCTCTGGTGAGGCGACTCGACCCGGAGAAGTTCCGGGAGAAGATCGCCGAGGCGCGCAAATACTGGTGGCCGAAAGGAGACGAAGAAGCCGTCGACGGGGAGGTGGCGGCACGGGGACTCATCGCGGGGCTCGCTGAAGCGTGCGATGCTGCCATGCCACGGAGAAAGCCCGGGAAGCCGCGGAGGGCCGTCTACTGGTGGAACTCACAGGTAGCGGCCCTTCGCGAGGAGCTAAGGAGGGCGCGGCGAAGGGCAACCAGGGTGCGGGCTAGGCACCGGGAGGACCCGGGGAGGGTGGCCGCCGCGGAGGACGAGAGGAGGCGCGCCAAGGCGGCCCTAAAAAGGGCCATCAAGGCGGCGAAGAGCTCGGCCTGGTCGGACCTCATCGAGCAGGTTGATGGGGACCCGTGGGGACTCCCGTACAAGATCGTGCGGGGGAAACTGCGCAACCGTGACGCGTGGACAGGTCCCGATGATCTCGCGGATATGCGAAGGATCGCCGGGACCCTGTTCCCGCGTAGGGAGGAGCGCCCTGTCAGGGCTTGGGGCTACGCGGGCGAGTGCCCCCCCTTCGATGCGGGCGAGTTGGCCGCAGCCGTGAAGAGGCTTGCTCCGGGGCGTGCGCCGGGGCCGGACGGGATCCCACACGAGATTATCCGCCTGGCCGCGGAGCACGAGCCGGAGTGGCTTCTGGCTGTGTACAACTCGCTGCTTCGGAGGGGGGTCTTCCCCGCGTGCTGGAAGATCCAGCGCCTTGTGCTGATCCCGAAGGATAAGGGAGGCAATGCGGGAGAGGCCTCCTCGTACAGGCCCCTCTGCCTGCTGGACGCCGCCGGCAAGCTCTTCGAGCGCCTCCTCCTGCCTCGGCTGGAGAAGGCGGTCGAGGAGGCCGGCGGTTTGTCGCCCAGGCAGTTTGGCTTCAGAACCGGGAAGTCGGTTCTGGATGCCTTGGGGGTACTGGCCGAGATGGTCTCGGGCGTTCATCGTGGTCCTGCACGCACGGCTAATTGCTGCGCACTGATCACGGTGGACGTCCAGAACGCATTTAACTCGGCTGATTGGGCCCGAGTTATCGAGGCGCTGGAGCGGGGGTGGCAGGTTCCGCCATACCTATTATGTATCGTGGACTGCTACCTCCGCGGCAGGACGATCCTCCTTGTGGCCAAGGACGGCAGTGAGCGTCTCGAGGTGTGGGCTGGGGTTCCCCAGGGCTCCGTCATGGGTCCGTTCCTTTGAAACGCGATGTTTGACGGGGTCCTGGGGCTCCCCATGCCACGCGGGGTAAACCTGGTGGCATTCTGCGACGACATTGCCGTCCTGGTAGTGGCCCGCACGGTGCCAGGCCTGGCTATACTGGCGGATAGAGCAGTGGAGGACGTGGTGGCGTGGATGGGGGCGCAGAGGCTCACCGTCGCCGGACATAAGACCGAAGCGGTCGTTTTTTGCCGGAGGAGGCGACCCCCACCCGTCACCTTCAGGGTCGCCGGGGCAACCGTAGTGCCCGGCGAGGTGGTGAAGTACCTCGGGGTGAGGATCGACGCCCGGTGGAGCTTCCGCCAGCATGCTATCGCGGCGGCAGCAAAGGCATCGGTGGCGGAGGCCTCCATCGGGCGCCTGATGCCAAACCTCGGGGGGCCAAAGCCTCCGAGGCGGAAGCTGCTCGGTGTGGTGGTGCAGGCCACCCTCCTGTACGCGGCCCCCCTGTGGGCTGGGGTCATGCGGCCCGCTACCATGCGGCGCATCATGGCCCCGGTGCACAGGCGGGCGGCGCTGAGGGTGGTCAGCGCTTACCGCACCGTGTCGGCCGACGCCATCGAGGCTATTGCGGGGATCCCCCCTTCGACCTCCTGGCCAAGGAGCGCCAGGAGGTCTACGAAGGCCTGAGGGGGGTGAGGGGCCAAGGCCACGCGGACCTGCAGGGTGACTGCGCGCGTGTGAGGAGGGAGGCTCGTGCTCGCCTGCAAGAGAGGTGGCAGGAGCGATGGGCCATGGGGGGCGGAACCGGTGAGTGGACTCGCCGACTCATCCCGGAGCTGGGCCCCTGGGTCAGCCGGAAGTTCGGTCACATGAACTACCGGCTGACGCAGGCGTTCAGCGGTCACGGATGTTTCGGGGAGTACATCCACCGGTTCAAGAGGAGGACGACGCCCGAATGCTGGCTGTGCGGGGATCCGCGGGACAGTGTCGAGCATGCACTGTTCCAGTGCGGGGCAGTGCAGGAGGAGCGCGACCGGACGGCGGGGCTGCTGGGGGTGGACCTCACCCCCGACAGCCTCGTCGCCGTGATGTTGCGGTCCTCCGAAGCTTGGCACTGTGTCGCGGACCTCATCGCGGCCATCATCGGGCGTCGGGAGGAAGACGAGAGGAGACGGGAGCGGCAGAGAAGGAGGGGCCACGAGCCTCCCCCGAGGACCGCCCGCCGCAGGAGGAGGAGGAGGAGGAGGAGGTGGTGACGAGTAAGTGAGCTCGCGGTGCCCGGCGGGAACGATGCCGGCCTAGGTCGGCCCGAGCCTGCCGTGGCGCTGCGAGGGGAATGAGTGTGGTGGCCGTGACCCGGACTGGGACTGGCCCTGCAAGAGCAGACAGACCCAGCACCCGAGCCACGGGCAAGGATGCATGGGGACGACCTGCCCCCGCGGGGGGGGCGTCGGCGAACAGCCGGTCCTCGCCGCGTGGCGGCGGTCGTTGTATGAATGTGCACGAACCGGACACCCGGACTGGTGTCAGCGTAAGTTGGCCTGGACCGGGGCTGGGGAGTGCGAGCGTGCGGGGAATTGGGGGGTGTGAGTATGGGACCCGTGGGGACCGGCGGGAACGGGTTCGTCCTAGGACGGCCCGAGCCCGCTGTGACGCCGCGGGGTGTGTGAGTGAGGTGGCCGCGACCCGCGGGGAGGACCGGTGAGGAGCCGACCTCACCGCGTGGACGCGATCAGGTGCGAACGGGCGCAAACCAGCCGCCCGGCCCGGCGTCGGCGTAAGTCGGCACGGGCCTGGTAGTTGGTGAGCGGGTGTGCGGGGTGCGGCAGTAAGGCCGAAAGGGTATAGGGGCTGAGTCCCCACGTCAGGATTTTGGGGTGCCCTTCGCCGGGCACGACCCAGCACAAGGTGCGTCCTGACGGCCCATACTCCCACAGAGGCCCCCCCCTCGTGATGTGTACCCTAACGGGTGATTCCAGGGGGTGGGGTCCGGGGAGGCGGTCTACTGGCTGGGCCAGAGACCAACGTGGAGGTTTTAGTCGGTAGGAATCCGACACTACCTCGCTTCGGCGAGGTGTCTTATGCAAGATTTCCTCCACGAAAAAAAAAAAAAAAAAAAAAGTTTAATCCTCTGGTCCTCCTCATCCACAGCTCAAATTGGCAGCTTTTGCACACAGTACTGGGCAGTCGAATACTTTAAATAGTTTTCAGCAATTTACTGAATTTAGTTAATTTTTGGCCCTTTCTAGCCCTTTTCAGCGTGCTGAGCAGCCCGTTGTGAAAAATCAAGGTGGCAACACTGGCTCTGACTCTCGCTGTCTCTCTTTCTATCGCTCGCTCACTCTTTCTACAACACTACCTTACGATGGAGGCTCGCGCTAACGTTCTTCATCCTTTCCTTCCTTTTTCTCTCTCTCTCTCTCTCTCTCTCGCTCTGTCTTTTTCACTATTTATCATATGATTTGCTATAAACGTTAAATGCTAAATATGCTAAATATGAATAAATGATATGCTATTAATTCCACACTACCTTGCGGTCAATAGCTTGGCGCATTTTTTTTAAAGTGGTATCCCCATTAGGTCTAATCCACTCTCATAAATTAATGCAAAAACTCTTCGAGATGGCGTCCGCTTTTCTCGACGCAGAGTTCTGCTCTAGCAATGAAATTGTTTGTTGCTCGGGAAATTGCTCGCATTGCCTCTTTACCTCTATGGCGGTGGTCCTCTACTAAATGCTTTGTATACGTTGCAGCATATTTATGTTTTTGTGACTCGATAAAATATTGCCCGTTCGTCTCAAGCGTTGGACGTCGATAAGCATATTGTGTAAACACAACATAGCAAAATGTCGCTATGTTAAAGATATCTTTGCCGGGCCATACAGATTTTTCCGCCGTCGACAATATACCCCCACCACGACCGCTCCCCACTACATCGACCTCCGCTACACGTCACCTCACCGCGCACGCTCTTAGCCTACCGTGGTAGTGGGGGAAGTCCTCAGCGTGACTTACCACGCGTAAACATTCCATATTTAACTTTCGCTAATTATTTCGATGTAATTGAAAATATTAACACAACGAATAGCCTATAACCATCTCCAGAAGCTCCTCTGTATTGTGGTGAAAATCCCATTAAAATCGGTTCAGTAGTTTTTGAGTTTACCTCGAACAAAATATATCGACTTTGCTTTATATATACAGGGTGTCCCACTTCAGGTTACGCACCGGTGATCTACATGTGCACAGGTATGGACTGAGTCGAAAAGTCTAATAAACTTTTTCGAAATTCGGCTTAGTTAACGAGTTATTAAATAACAGAAATCAGCAAAAGAAGGCGGAACAAAGGCGGTCTACTGAAGCTCGTAGCTAGGTGAGCGACGAAACAGTAGGAGGAGCAATTCACAATAACCAATAACGATAATCGGAACGAAAGGCTTCAACACGTGTTTACTTTTCTCCCTTATCTCTCTCTCTCTCTCTCTCTCTCTCTCTCTCTTTCTCTACGCACTCCCAAACGCTGGAGGCTCGCGCTGACTTTCTCTGTCTCTCTTTCTCTCACTCGCTCACTCTTTCTACGATACTACCTTACGTTGGAGGCTCGCGGTGCTAGTTAGGGAGATAAGGGATATATATATTATAATATCAGCGCCTTCTTGCGCTGATTTCTGTTATTTAATAACTCGTTAACTAAGCCGAATTTCGAAAAAGTTTATTAGACTTTTCGACTCAGTCCATACCTGTGCACATGTAGATCACCGGTGCGTAACCTGAAGTGGGACACCCTGTATATTATATAATATAATATATAGTATTATATATTATATTATATATTATGTATATTATAATATTATATTATACAGGGTGTCCGCTTCCAGGTAGTCAAGCGGAGGACTACATGTACACATCAATGACTTGAGTCCAAAAGTCTAATACTATTTTCCGAAATTCGGCACAGTTAAATAGTTATTAACTAACAAAGATCGGCGAATCACGGCGAGCAGCGACATTTAACGTTGTTTTTTCTAGATTGCTTCTTCTACCGCTACATCTCTTGCCTAGCTGCGAGCTCGAGTGAACCACCTTTCTTTGCTGATCGCCGTAATTGACCGATTTTTGTTAGTTAACAATTCGTTAACTAAGTCGAATTTCGAAAAATGGTATTAGACATTTCGATTCAAGTCATTGATGTGTACATATTGTAACGTTAAGCCTTTAGTCCCCTCGGCTTCCTGTTACCTCCTCGTCGAGTTCTTTCCTTTTCAGGACTGGCAGTGGGAATTGAGAGGAAAACTTGAAATAATGCGTGCTCGAGATCCCTTTAATTTTCTTTATTAAGTCTTCGTAGTATATCGCCGAATTGACGCGAGGTCAACGCACTCGCCCAGCTGATCGCTCGTGTTGTCACGCTTGTATCTCTCACACACTCACACTTCTCCCCGCGCTCACACTCATGCATACGCTCACACATACACTTAGTCTAATGCTTAGCCTACTGGAAAGTCAGGTATCCGAAAGAAATGTAAACACGTATCTCGGGAAGACGCTGTAACGTTATCTTTCTTTCTCTTACCGATTTGCTGTATTCGTTGCCTGACTAGCTATCTCTCTCCTACTCACACCTTTGGTCTAGGCTGCCTTGCGCCGTGCTGACTCACTCGTGTGGTAGAAAAACTCCGGAAAACACCTCTTCTCCGAACTCGAAAGCCGCTTTCTTTCCTCGCACTGCTGCCTGCCTCCGAACTAATCACTCCCGACTCGAATTTAATATTTAGAAAAACGTGAGAAAATTCTCGATCCTGATTCTTTCGCTACCGGTCTTATATATGCTTTCTCCCCACCTTCGTGCTCTGATTTGGGTCCCCTCTATTTGTCTAGCGGCGCGCGTTGCTGACCGCGCTTGGCCCCGGTCTTAGCCTTGAACTTGCTAATCGTTTTTATGCGAATTCCTATCCTTCCCGCCTCTCCCCTTGCCTCATCTCGCCTCCCGTTTCCTAGGCTATCGTGACCTACTTTCGCTTAGGTGTGTCCCTTTGTCCTTTTCCTGTTTATTTTTAGATTTCGGCCTATTTTTCTTTCTTTCCGCGGAATTATATGAGATTTTCGCTTCTCTCAAGTTCTAGATGTTTCTGAGGTTTCTATTTCTACTTTACTTTACTCTACTTTTATTAATTTACTTGTGCCTTTGCTTGTTACGTTACAATCGTCCTCCGCTTGACTATATGGAAACGGCCACCCTGTATAACATATACAGGGTGAACATCGAGAAGCGTTACAGATGAATATCCCTAAAACTACAGATTATCTCAAAAATTTTTTTGATCGAAATTGTTCTCCATCGAGGGGGAAATCATGTGATGAGTTTTTTCCCAGGTGGACGCGCCAAGGTGACATTAAGGTCATTTTTTTTTTTTTTCTAATGAAATGATATGTTTTTTTATCCATCATCATATAGTGCGTTTTAAGACGAGTTCAATGACCTATTACTCAAGGTCATTCAAGGTCAAATTTGCAGAGAAATGCAGAAAAGATGTAATAGTGTTACTTTTAGTAAAACTAAAAAATAGTCCGTACTATGACCACAGTACGTGGTCCACGACCTCGGGCGCCCCACCCGCTCGCCACTTGCCTCGCGCCGCTAGTTTAGCATGGCCGCGGCTCGCCGCCTACTGCTTCCGCACGTCGTGATTTGCCTATTTTTTAATTAATAACTCGATAACTAACCTGGCTTATGTCACCTTTTATGACTTATTTCGGCTCTATTTATTCCTGGCTACAACGTGATATAGCTCACGACTATACGGTCGAACACACCCTGTATACAGTGCTCTTTCAAACAGACAGATGGAATTTGTAAATGATGAAGAAACGGCTTACAAAATATTAAACAAATTGGACAAAATGTATTTGAGGGAATCAACGGCTTTACAGATTTGTATAAGAAATAAATTGGAGAAAATTAAATTGAAAGACTATGGTGAGTCCAGTGACTTCTTCAGCGATTTCGAAAAGTTAGTCGTCGAATTGAAAAATGCCGGTGCACAAGTTACTGAGAAGGAAAAATTAAACTATTTACTGAGGACCCTGCCAAGTAATGTAAGCTATATTGGCGATCTCATCGATGTTCTGAAAGAGGAAGATCAGACGGTAGACTTTGTGAAGAATAAAATTAAATTGTACGAAACCAAGAAAAAAGAAGAAAATGTGCGCGGCAAAAATCAGGGTGCAAGTTCAAACGCGTTAAAGACCGAGAAGAAACTAGCTATAGGGGGGCTGGGGCCGCCCCCAACGAGACAGCCTTGCTGTTTCGTATTAGGCACGACCGCGGTAATGATTCGTACAGGAAGTCGGCTTTTCTTATGAGAGTACAGAATAGCTGATTGCGGCCATTTGACTGTCGCTATCTGGCCGTCGGGATAATTTTTTTTAAAATACCGATTACATTAAAAGTCGTTTCTGCTCAAAAAATAAAAATGTTTTTTCGTTCGTCATGTCGTATTGCTTCCCCGAAAAATTTTGAAAAAATTTACGCTATTAGTTATCACTATTTTACATACGTTTGCAAAGTTTGAATTGTTTGCCTATTATAGAAGATTTTTTATGAATTTTTTAATATTTAAAATGCCCGCCATTTTGAAACCGGAAGTCGGATCGAATCGAAATTGTTAGTGGATCCTCGTCGGATGTAACCGGATTTTAGCAGTAGCAGTAGATATCATCGCTACGGACAACGCGATGCAATGTATTCAAATACAAATATAAACAAACATAACCTATTTTGCACGGTGGTAGATAATGGTGGAGAAGCGTATAATTGCGAGAATACTGTGGAATGGGTATTAGATAGTGGGTGCACTGACCACATTATAAACAATGAAAGGTATTATTCAAATTCTGAAATTTTAAAAGTCCCAACTGATGTTAAAATAGGTGATGGAAAGATATTAAAGGCTACAAGAGTCGGAACAGTTTTCATAAATTTTATCGTGTATGGTAAGAAAATAGAAGTAAAAATGCAGAATGTATTTTATGTTAAGGAAATGGATAAGAACTTGATGAGTTACGGAAGAGTTACAAATATGAATAAAATTGTTTCTGTAGGTAATACAGCTAAAATTTTTAATAAGAGAAATGATCTAATTGCGATAGCGTTTAAGGTAAATAATATGTATAAGATAAGTAGTATAATAGAAAGAAAAGAAACATATATGACTACAAATGAAAGTAAAAATATGACTTTGAAAGAAAAGTTCCATAGAATGTTAGGTCATGTAAACTTTAATTATTTAAACATTTTGTGTGCAAATAAGTTAGTAGAATGTATGCCTAATAGATTAGAAAGCGATTATTTGAAATGCGGAACATGTGTGCAAAATAAAATGAGCAATGTAACTTTTAATAATAATAGAACTAGAGCAAAAAGTATTTTAGAAATTGTCCACACTGATTTGAATAGGCCACACAGAACTACAGGTTTTATGGGTGAAAAATACTTCTTATCATTCATAGATGATTATAGTAAGATAGTAAAAGTGTATACTATTAGATCTAAAAGTGAAGTATATGATTGTTTTGTTGAATATTTAAATCAAATTGAAAATTTCACAGGAAAAAGGGTCATAAGATTAAGGTGCGACAATGGAAAGGAATATATGAATCAAGACATGTATAATTTAGCCAAACAAAAGGGAATTTTCATTGAACCATGTCCACC
Source organism: Ancistrocerus nigricornis (assembly GCA_916049575.1). Taxonomy (NCBI): domain Eukaryota; kingdom Metazoa; phylum Arthropoda; class Insecta; order Hymenoptera; family Vespidae; genus Ancistrocerus; species Ancistrocerus nigricornis. Next base: position 14,586,452 of record OU696667.1, on the reverse strand, counting down.
ATATGTCCATCAATTAAATGGAACTGCTAAGCGGTATAACAGATCGATAATGGATACTGCTAGATGCCTACTAGCAGAAGCAAAGGTACATACAAGATTTTGGCCAGAAGTAGTTACGACAGCAGTTTACCTAAAGAATAGAACGTTGGCAAACACGATCGAAAGAAAAACGCCTTACGAAATAATGGTGGGAGAGAAACCAAATATTAGTAACTTAAGACTGTACGGTAGTAGAGTTTTTGTAAGAACTCCCGAAGTTAAAAGACGTGATAAATGGGACAGAAAGGCTGAGTTAGGAATACTTTTGGGGTATGAACAAGTAGGATATAGAGTTTTAATTAGAAATAGAATAGTTATAGCTAGACATGTAGATATTGTTGAAGAGAATGTTAGACTTGTAGGTTTTAAGGAAGATAGTAATAATAATGAGACAAATGTAGATGACGGTAAGCAAAGTGAAAATGAGGCGGTCACTCTAAATGAAAGAGGGCAACTTAGAGAACATATAGAGGGAGTACCAGAGACAAGGAGGTCTAGTAGGGTTAAAGGTAAACCAGATAGATACACGGAAGAAAATTATGCGTATTGTATTTATGTGAACTATGTAAGCGCAGATAGTCCTGAAAATTTCGAAGAAGCAATGAACAGTAGTGATAGTCAAAATTGGCAAGCAGCAATGAATAAAGAAATGGATTGTCTTAGTAAAAATGAAATTTGGACGTTAGTTAAAAGGCCAAAGGATAAGAAAGTATTATATTTGAAATGGGTTTTTACAAGGAAGTCAGAATAGCTATTTATGCTACAAGTGGGAAAAGTGGCAAATTATGGTATAGGTTAAATTTCCGAAACGAGCCGATAGTGCGTGCTGTGGAACAGGGTAACGAGTGGGAATTTCGCTAATCACACGAGTTCCCCTGGAACACAGCACAAGCAGAGGCGAGTTTTGGAAATTTGACCTATACCAGATTTGCCACTTTTCCCACGTGTTGCATACAAGATTTTATGCAATCCATGTTTGGAATGTTCAATTTTTGGAGAAACATACTTATATAGGCCATAAACTAAGGCCTAAACATAGTTATAGGCCTTAGTTTAAGATAGTTTCTTAAGAACTGGTCAGTTTGTAGTGGTTCCCAAGAAGCGTCGGTAGCCCAGTGGTCTAGATGTAAGACTAATGCGCTGGCGGCCCGAGTTCGAGTCTCGCCAGCGCCAAAATTTTTTATATTTGTACGTGTCGTAAATTAAAGTATATATCGTGAAATAATATTGCCTTGATTGAACTGTGCGGGAAAGTGATGACGTAGCGTGCGGGAAAGTGCCAAACTGTGCGGGAAAGTTCTACCCTGTGAGATAATAGCACATTACAGTATACCCATCGGATATTGGTCACTTTGCGCACACTATCCAGCGCTCAAAAAGTGAACTATCCAAGCATGGATTGCATAAAATATATTTAAGGCTAGAATTGTAGTTAGAGGATTTCAGCAAAAAGAAATTATAGAAGATATATATTCACCAGTAGCTAGAATGCAAACCTTGAAATTATTGTTATCCTATTGCGTACAACACGGCTTAATTATAATGCAAATGAACGTTGAGACAGCGTTTTTAAATGGAAAGATTTTATCCGAAGTATATGTAAAACAACCTCAAGGTTATGATGATGGTACAGATAGGGTTTGTAAACTCAATAAAGCGTTATATGGACTGAGAGAAAGTCCAAGAGTATGGTACGAATGTTTTGATACATACTTAAAAGATTTAGGTTTCAAGCGTAGTGAAAACGATTATTGCCTGTATTCGAAAAGTGATAAGACTGATATAATTTACTTGATACTGTTCGTAGACGATCTGCTTATTTGTTGTAAAAATAGAGAAAAACTCAATTATATAAAGGTATTGTTAACAAAACGATTTCAGATGAAAGATATGGGAGAAATTAAGAACTATTTAGGTATAAGTATTGTATATGATTATAAGAAACGTAGAATGACTTTAGATCAGAAAACATATATTGAATCATTAGCGAAGAAATACGAAGTTGAAAATGCTAAAGTATATAATACTCCAATGGAACAAAACTTAAAATGTGAACCTGCACAGTCAGCATGTGATAATTTAAAGTATAGAAACTTAATTGTAGCGCTTTTATACATAAGTTCGGGTACAAGATTAGATATTAGTTACAGTATTAATTACCTTAGTAGATTCCAGAATTGTTATGAACAGACACACTTTAAATATGCGTTGAGAGTATTGAAGTACTTGTATTTAACGAGAAATTTAAAATTAACGTTTGAATCGAATAGTAATGCAGATGTACTTGATTGTTTTGTTGATGCGGACTGGGCCGGAGATACGGTGGATAGAATATCAACGACCGGATATGTAATAAGAGTGTATGGAAATGCGATTTATTGGAAATCAAGAAAACAAAGTAGCGTGAAAAAGTCATCGAGAGCTGCTGAGTATGTAGCACTGTCGGAAGCCGTGAGCGAACTCAAATTAATAAGAGAGAGTATAATAATAATTAAGAAAGTAAATTCTGAAAATAACATTGCGGATATATTCACTAAAGCGCTAGGTAGAGTTAAGCTTGAGAGAATTAGGAATAGTTTGAAATTAATATAATATGTACTAGATGTAAGATATAGGTTTAAGTGAAAATTAGATTTAAAAAGTTAAGACTGTTAAAAGAGGTATTGTAACTAAATGTAAAGAACCAACATCTTGAATTTTAAGAGGTGTGTTGGAATAGAAGTAAATTCAAATGTAGCGGTTAATAAATAAGTGAAGTTAGATGTATCGAATAGAGCGACACCTGAGTGAGAGTGGGAAAAGTCGCACGAGTGAGATGAGCACGCAGTCGTTCGCTAACAGTCATAAGGCATGTAACAAGTATTGTATTGTCTCCCAAAATGGACACGTGTGTGAGCGAGAGAGTAGAAGCTTATCTCGGAACAATGTAAAGTACATTAATTAAATATAATACTTTTATATCAACCATTCAACGCAGTATTATCATTATTCCAACATAATTAATTCTACATTTTGACAAGGTCCTGTCAATCTGGGCCTACGATTGTTCTTGCGGCAGTCTTCCAACGCCTCGTCTCCACCCACTTCCCACCGTTGTATCCATCTTTCGACGGTTGTTTTATCGCAATTTGTGCGCTCCATAATCTCGTTGACCGACATGCCAGCTTCGTGCAGACCAGCTATACGACCACGGGTCACTTCGCTTGTCACCGGTGCCATTGTTAAATATTTCGTTCAAATATTCTACTCTGATCACTGCACTGAATTTGCGTCCGTTTCTAATATCGTTTTCACACGATCTGATTAGAAGACGCAAGCTTCTAGGTGAACTCGATAGTTCTTTCTCTCATTTAAACAAAGGAACAATATACAACAAACTCTTCTCTCTTTCTTGAGCAATGAGCGCTGATCCACTCGAGAAAGAAAGAAGTGTTTTTGTTCTTTGTTTAAAGGAGAGAAAGAAATATCGAAATCACCTAAAAGTTTGCTTCTTCGTATAAGATTGTATGAAAAAAGTTCCAAACAACGGACGCAAATTCTCGAGAAATGAGCGCTGATCCGCTTGAGAAAGAAATAAGAGTTTGTTGTTTTTATTTTTTGTGTAAATGAGAGAAAGATATATCGAGATCACCTAGAAGCTGGCTTTATTACCAACAAGGCTCCAACAAGTAATAGAGCGGCAGGGATATTGGACAGACTATTGAGATACAAAAATACGACCGGCTCTTTTAAGATAACATAATATGATATATAACATATATGTTATATAATATAATATTATAATATATATATATATATAATATAATATATAATATATAATACTATATATTATATTATACAGGGTGTCTGGTTCCAGGTGACTAAGCGGCCACCTACATGTGCACAAGTATGGACTTAAACCGAAAAGTCTAATAAACTTTTTCGAAATTCGGCTTAGTTATCGAGTTATTAATTAACAAAAATCAGTGAAAGAAGGCGCTACGAAGGCGGTCTACTCAAGCTCGTAACTAGGTGAGTGACGAAACAGCAGGAGGAGCAATCGACAATAACCAATAACGATAATCGGAGCGTAACGCTTCAACACGTGTTTACTTTTATCCCTTATCTCTCTTTCTCTCTCTCTCTCTCTCTCTCTCTCTCTACCCTCTAGCGTAAGGTAGTGTCGTAGAAAGAGTGAGCGAGTGAGAGGAAGAGAGAGAGAGAGAGAGATTAGATTAGATTATTATTTATTTCGTACTGGGGCAAGCCCCTTGGTACGTACAAATATACAGGGGAGGCTCGATGGAGGCTCGCGCTAACGTTCTTCATCCGTTCCTTCCTTTTCTCCCTCTCTCTCTCTCTCTCTCTCTCTGTCTTTTTCACTATTTATCATATGAGGAGGTAAGGTAGTGTCGTAGAAAGAGTGAGCGAGCGAGAGAAAGAGAGACAGAGAGTCATCGCGAGCCTCCTGCGGGAGGGAGTGTCGTAGAAAGAGAAACAGAGAGAGTGAGAGAGAAGGGAGATAAGTAAACATGTTGATCAAGCGTTACCTTCCTCCGATTGTTATTGGTTATTCTGGATCACTCCTCCTACTGCTTCGTCTATCACCTAGTTACGAGCTCCAGCGTACCGCCTTCCTCCGCAATTTTTGTTAATTAATAACTCGTTAACTAAGCCGAATTTTGAAAAAGTTCATTAGACTTTTCGACTCAAGTCATACTTGTGCACATGTAGTTGGCCGATCAGACACCTTAAACCAGACACCCTGTATATACTGCAACGACAATCTCTCCTCTCGCGGATTCGTAAGTCGGGGGAAAGGGGTTAAGCCCTGCCGAGAATCGTTTCCACCCGGATTGTCGAAGTCAAAAAAAAAAGTTTACGAGATAAAAGATAAGTTCTCGAAAGCGGAATAGCGATAATTCTCGATAAGGAAATGTTTGTTAACTGCACGCTAAATAAATTAATCAGATTCTACCCAAAGACGGATTCGCGTTCGTAACCAGAAGGGTTAGGGGCTCGATCAACTCTACTCGAACCAGTAAAGAGAATACAAGATAGAAAATATAATAAATTCAAAGTTTATTCAATAATAATTCGGTTTGTCGGAGTCTCAGACAAAGATTATAAAAGAATCAAAGAAATTACTAATTACAATTTCTTCCGTGTTCGAATTCGCTAACGGTTTCGGCCGAAGGACACGGTCGAAATTCCGAGACAACGAGGACCACCCGACAGCGAATCATCGGAGCATCCCTTCGCTCAATAACGGATCAAGATGACCGCCGGAATGGTCATCAGTGGCGGTCATCCGGTTGAAAATTGCAAGAGAAATTAACGGCGAAGTCGCGGAAAGCGGCCATGCGTGCGCGCGCCGCTTAGCGAGGCGTTAGAGCGAGGGAGATAGCGAGTAGGCGCTCGGCTATCTTCGGGTGGGCTCGGGGAATTTCGGTAGGCCGGCTCGTAAAGAACCGCGTGCGTGATCCTGGAAAAATTACTCTGTGCGCGACGTTATATTGAGTAAGAGATGAGATAATTAGAGCGATCGAAAAATAATCCTTTGTTAACGTACGAAGTTCCTTCCGGGTGGCGGATCAGAAAGTGAGGTTAATTCCGGAGTTATTCGGAGAATCAAGAATAGTTTATCGCCGAGTTTTATCGGGATTTAACGTTTTATTGTTTAAATTAATTAGTTGAAAATAGTAGAAGCATCCTTCGATTTTTCTCGTTCGATTTCCTTGTTAACGAGCATCGGAACCAGCCTCGATCGCCGTCCGGGTGCGCGGTTAACGGTATATTATTATATTTCTTTGTTGTAAAGGTAATCAAGAATTGGTTAATTGTTAAAATTATATGATTGAAACATTAATAAGTGGTAAAGTCCTCGGTAGAATCTTCGAGAAACGAGGCGACCACGTGCCGGCATCGAGCACGTAGCCGGCGGTTAATTCGTCCGGACGTTTGAATAAACACCGCGGACAAAGAGATTCCGCTTTTGCTTTGTTGTCGTGTAGCTAACGGAAAATTGCCGAGATTTCATTTATTTAATTAAATAAACGTATTTTATTGTTTTTAGTAAATCGCGCTCCGAAGGAACTTTTATTAATTTCTTTTCCCCCCTCAACCCACTACTCCTTACGGCTGCGTGAGCGGTATTTTCGTGAGCCCTTTTCTTCCGCGGAGAGGATTCTCGCGGAGCAATAAATATTAATTTGTTGACGCGGTTATTTCGCGGGGAATGCATCCGGCACCTCCCCGGAATTATTCTAGGAAATAACGTTGCAATATATATATTGATACGGTATAGCCACAGCAACAATTAGATATAATCGAAAACAACCAAAGATAATAACTAGTAAGCAAAGCGCCACAAAAAGCATAATCTCACGAACGAAAGAATGCGCGAAGAATCTAAAAATAGAATTTATAAAGGTAAACGCACCGCAAGATCGACACGCGAACGCGAAAACATAAACTATGTAAGTAAGACAAAGAAAGAAATACGCGAATTAGATCGGAATTCGGCGAGATCGGAATTTGATGGGTAAACGAGTTCACGGCCAGAGGCGAGGACAATAACCGCGGATTATAATCAAGGGAGGGGGGCCAATTAGACAATAGAACTTCGATCACGCGGGAGCAGAATAAGAGGGGATCAAACATTTAAATAGAGAGCCCACGCAAGATAAACTCTCTTACAGATCACAGTTCGTAAAAGGTTACAGTTCGATTAGTGCATTCCGAGTTTTCTCTTAAAGATCGCAGTTCGTAGAAGTTATAATTTCGTGCATCATCAGAATTTTAAAGTACGTGAAACGCTTTTAAAAATCACGGGTTGAAAAAAGTGCTTTCGCGAGTGTCGAGAAGCGGCAAAGCAAGGATCGACGGCAAACGGAGGGTGAGAGGGGAAGGCCGGACACAGACACAGTGCTACGGCGTGCGAAGCTATACCATACACAACGTCGCCTAAAGTAAGGTGTATCGCTTTATTTTCAATACCTCTTCGTACCATTAGTCATAAGCAGTAGATTAAGAGTGTGTGTGAGAGCGTCTGTGTGAGCAAGCATCTGTGTGAGCAAGCGTCTGTGTGGGAAAGCAAGCATAGGTGCGTGCGAACCGAGTCGAAGAGTGTGTGTGAGAGCGTCTGTGTGTGCGAACGAAGATCAGAGTATCATCGAGCGAACGTAGGTGTATGCGAACGTGTGTAGGCGTGTGACTGCGTGTATGAATCAGACGAGACCGGCGAAGACGACGACACTTAGAAAAAAGATAAACACGGCGCGATCAGCTGTTCAGGAGCTACGAGCGGGTTCCGAAGAATACGAAGCATTAAATAAACGCAAATTAATCGAATTTTCGCGTCTATTATTTATTAATTTTCCCACTTTCCTCTGCCAGTCCCAAAAGGACCGAATCGTTCGGTGAAGTAACGTAAGCGTTCGAAAAGGTAAGGAAGGCGAAACGTTACATTTGGCGCCCAACGTGGGGCTGGCAGTTGCGAAAAGTGCGAGAAAACGTTAACAATAACCATGGCGGAAAAAGAATCGTGCAGCACGGTGTCAGATACGGGGTTGGGCACGCTCGCGACAGGCGACCACCATGATTTCACGTTTTCGGTACCACCGGCGGCAAGTACCCGACGAAGTGTTACGCTCACGGAGCAGCTCGCCCATGCAGGGGCAGAAGAAATGACTCGACGACCACCGACGCGTCAAGAGGAGATAATCCTCGAGGAAACGGCGACGGAAGAGGACGACCATACTCCGCAGCAAAGCAACGTATCGATGGCAGAAGTCCTGAAAGCAATCAAAGAAATGGGGCATCAATGTGAACGGATCAACTTAAAAATCGATCGAAAGGTGAGAGACTTAGAAAAGAAGATGGAAGAGAAATTCGATGAGTGGTCCGACGCCATGGCACGGAATATCTCGCGGACGTTGGAAGGGCACACCGAAACCGTGCGCATCATCCTCGGCCCTGTAAAAAGGGCCATAGAAGAACTCGGCAGAAGGGTCGCCGAGAACGAAAACATCGTCGACGAGGTGGCAAGGAGTTTTCGAGAAACCAGGAACTCCGTGGACGACTATCGCAGGGAAATGGAGACGCTCAGAAGAAGCATCGAAGAGATGCGAAGCGCACGGGAGACGCATCCGGAAACGACGAGAGATACAAACATCGGAACACACTCGAACATCCGGGAGATGGCTTTACGGAGGACACCGTCAAATTTTGACGGGTCCGGACGAGAACGGCCAATGAAATACCTCCGGGAGATAGAAAACTATTGCCAGGCCGCGCGGATAGGCGATCACGAATTTAAGTTCGTGGTAGAACAAAGTTTAACACGCACGGCCAGGGACTGGTGGAACATCGTGGAGGGACGAATAAGAACTTTCGAAGAGTTCGCCCAAAAGTTCACTGAGCGTTTCTGGAGCCGGGAACAGCAGGTGAGAATACGGAGACATCTTAACAACGGATTTTACGAAGAGCGGGCGAATACGACGAGAGTTGAGTATGCCTCGCGCTGTGTGCGAGTGCATATGACCTCACTCCGCAGATCGGCGAGGAGGAACTCGTGGAGGCATTAGCGGCGCATTTCACACCGGAGATCCGGGATGAAATCATCCTGAAAGGAGTCACGAACGTGGAAGGGTTAATCAGGATCTTGGAGAGACATGACCTGAAGCGACCCGTGAACGCGCAACGGGGACCGCCAACTCAAGCGCCGAACGTACCTTCACGGAGATTCGGAGGACAAACCTTCGCAGCACCACCGACGAATCACTCGACTCCAATAGCGAATCGAGGAGGGAATAGTACGTCAAATGTAAGACGGGACGGGGAGCGAGGATGGTCAACGAGACCGCCGCAAGTGAACGCGATGGTCGGCGAAACAAGTTCAACGGACCAAAATACGAAAACAAGCTCGGCAGACGCACACATCATCCCGACTTCGGAATGGGGAAACGCCGAAGTGTCGTACCGCACATAAGGCCCACGCACACATGCGATAGTACGACACGGAAAACTAAGACGGAAACGGCAAGCAAAACAACAACAGAAATTAGTGTGCGGAAAAAGGAATGCGGGACAGAGATAAATCTCGTAACGCGAGAGAAAAAAGGAGAAGAAACGCGAGAAGTGCAAGCAAGCACGAGAGGGCAATGCCCTATCATCAAAATAAACATAGAAGGGAGAGAAGTTAAAGCGCTAGTAGATACAGGAAGCGAAGTAACATGTATCGCCGAAGAAAAATATGAAGAGAATAAAGACAGGTGGGGAAAATGTCCCACGCTACCGACAAGGACGATGAGAGTGGTGGGCGCGACGGGCAGGAAATCAGCATTCATAAAAAAGCAACTAATGGCAACGACGAAGATTGGGAGCATCGAAACGAACTTAACGTTTTTGATAATACCGAACTTAGTGAGACCGTGCATCCTGGGGATGGACAGTTTGTCACACTTGAGCAGCCATATCGACATGAGAAAAGGAGTGGTAAGAGTAAGCGACGGGGAAAAGGAAGACGAGGTGAAGGTGGAAAGCTTGGAGGAGTTAAAAGAAGAAGGGAGGATAGAAGTAGTGGAGGAGTTCGGGGGGAAGGGCCCAAAGCGTGGCGTCCCAGAGGCGAACTCGAGAGAAGAGGAGACATGGAGAAAGGCAGAGGAGATAAGGGTAAAGGCGGAGGAGTGTCAAGGGCTTACCACTGAGGAGAAGGAAAATTTTCGAAGTTTGTTATGGCAGTTCAAAGATGTGTTCAGCGACCAACCTGGGAGAATCGAGGTTTATTCACATAAGTTAGAGGTGAGCGACAAAACGGCGTATATTCATCGGTCATACCCGATTCCTATGGCGTATCGGGAACGGGTAAGCCAAGAAATCGAGAAGATGTTGGAGCAAGGGATTATACAGCGATCGAACAGCCCATACGTGAATCCGCTCGTAACGGTAATAAAGAAGGACGGACGGATAAGATTATGTCTCGACGCGCGACAATTAAATAAAATCCTATTACCGGATCACAAGTGTCCCGTGCCGCCGGAAACGATATTCCAGCAATGTGGAAGAGCTAAAATAATGTCAAGTTTAGACATGGTCAGTAGTTTCTGGCAAATACCACTTACTCCGGAATCAAGAAAATATACTGCATTTCTTCACAACGGACAGTGTTATGAATTTCGCGTAACGCCGTTCGGATTAAAAACCAGCAGTGCGAGCCTAATAAGAGGATTAGCGCACGTATTAAAAGGTCTGGGGGACAATGTTCTTAACTTCGTCGACGACCTCCTATGCATGTCATCGAGCGCACAAGAACATATGACACATCTGCGGAAATTATTCGAAAGACTGCGAGTAATGAACGTCACTCTTAACTTAAAGAAGTCGAAATTCTTCCAAAAGGAAGTAAATTTCTTAGGTCACGTTCTAACAACAGAAGGAATACAATCACAGATCGAAAAAACGGAGGCGATACGAAATTACCCGAGACCGCAGAACATTAAACAGCTGCGAGGTTTCTTAGGATTAATAAATTTTTACACAAAGTTCACGCAAAGGCATGCACACGAGATCGTACCGCTACTAGAAATGATCAAGAAGGACAGCAAATTCGAGTGGAGTGAAGAAAGGACGAAGGCGTTCGAAAGGGTGAAAAATCTCTTCTTAGAAACCGTCATCTTAAAACATCCGGATCCACGGAAACCGTATTACTTACACACGGACGCGAGTGAATTCGCGCTCGGAGCGGAGCTCGCGCAAAAGGACGAACAAGGGCGAATGGGAGTAATAGCGTTTGCGAGCCGGACATTGAAGGGAGCGGAAAAACGATATTACACGACGGAAAAGGAGCTTCTCGCGATAGTATGGGCGCTGCAAAAATTTCGCTCATATCTAATCGGGACAAAGGTCATCATTCGAACGGATCATAAAGGGTTAACGTTTCTGAAAACGTGTCGGTTCACAAGCGCAAGGCTTATACGTTGGGCGATCATCATACAAAAATATGATATGGAAATAGAGCATTGTCCAGGCAGAGAAAACAAAGTCGCGGACGCGCTCAGCAGAATTCCACGTGGCGAAGGTGACACCAGAGATGGAGAAGTAATAATAGCGCACATCATCGCAGAGAAACCATCGACGACTTTGACAGACTATTTCGCGGACATCGAAAATAAACAGAAAGCGGACGAACATTTGAACGATATACGAACGGCGCTAGAAAAACTACCGAACGCGCAAAACGATAAGTACAGTCTCTTCCAAAATCTGCTATACAAGCAATGCGGACAAAATGTATGGAAAATCGTTATACCGGAAGAAATAGAAGAAACTCTCATCGAGGATTGCCACCGAGTATACGGACACGTTGGAACTTACAAATGTTATAAAATAATTTCTGAAGACTTATTCATTCCAAAACTACTTAAGAAGATCGCGAAAACGATTCGAACATGCGATATATGTCAAAGGAGTAAAGTCACAAACCAGGAAAGCTACGCAGCGATGCAGAATATCGTGATAGAGGGACCACGTGAATTGCTGTCCATCGACTTTTACGGACCGCTACCAGCGACGAAAGGAGGGTTCAAGCATATTCTTGTAACCATCGATGCATTCAGCAAATACGTTGCATTATATCCGTTACGAAAAGCGGACGCGGAAGCAACTATAAGAAGTATTTTCGGTCACAACGTCCCAAACCATGGGAAGCCAAAACGAATTCAGTTTGATCATGGGACGCAATTTACCTCGAAAAAATGGCTAGCGAAATTGAAACAGGAGAACGTGCAGCCGGTGTTCTCATCCATCAGGCATCCGCAGGGAAACATCGTGGAACGAGTAAATAGAGAACTCGGACGATTCTTTCGAACGTTCGTGGGAGAGAAACACACGAATTGGAAGGAGTGGATACCCATCGTGGAAAAATGTATCAACGAAGTCCACCACGAGACGACCGAAGTAACACCGGTGGAACTCCACAAGGGAGAAAAACCGCAAAGGGCATGGACGGCGTGGATACCAGGACACGCGGAAAATAAGGAGCCGCCGTGGGAGGAAAAATTAATGCTCGCGAGAGAGAGGATCCGGAGAAAAGGAAAGAAGCGCGCGGAGCGTTTTAATAAAACACATAAATTAACGGATTTTAAAGTCGGAGACTGGGTATTAGTAAAGGCGTGTAACGTGTCCGATCCGGCAAATAAAAAAATCGCGAAATTTCTAGCACTGTACGAAGGACCGTACGTGCTCGAAAATAAAATCGGAGCCGCTACCTTTGTCATAAGAGAGCCTACGACGGGGAAGGAGCGGGGAAGATTCCACGCGAACAAGATGAAACTATATCATCGTAAAGAAATGGGAAAGAAAGAGAGCGATGGAAAAGAGTTAGGAAAGAAAGAGAGCGACGAGAAAGAAGCGACAGAGAAAGCGAGCACCGAAGCTGAAGGGAGAGGGACAGAGAAGGAGATAGATCTGCGAGAGATAGACAAGGACGGAAAAAAGACAAAAAACAACGGCGACGTGACAACTAAGCAGAGGTATGACTTCTAACGAGCCTAACAAAGTCATCGAGAGCAAGGGAAGGGGGCAATGAGTGCCGAAAAAGGCACAGTCGATCATAAGACACGAAACGCGACAAATCAAAACGAAAAATGAAGCTCATAAATTACCTCGCAAAACGAGAAATAACCGGGCAGTCGGGGGCCCTGTGGACCAACTACAAGGTAGGAGTGATACCCCGGAGTATTCAGGTCCTCCACGACCGTCGTGACCTATGGAAGATACAAACGGGCCGAGCGGTCCGCGTACTAAGTCCGCGGAGGATCGCGATCCGCAGGAGGGAGGACGAAAGAACGTATAAGGCGGTACAAGAAAGGCTCCGGACCATCCTCGAAGTAAGAGGAAACTTGACGGCCATACCGGAGTGTATCCTGCGGGAAGGGACCCCCTGCACCATCAGATACAATGGCCGCCTGGAAAGAGGGGTCATCCAAGGGATCTTCCATGGAAGGACATGGATATTCCTCATTGACACGTGCCAGGTGGTTAGTAGGCCCGAATGCAGGATTTATTTCCTGCCTGAGGAACTGGTAAATATACGGGCATTGGCGGTCATCATCGCCCTCCGAGACGTACACCCCAGTGGGAGAGAGGGATGGACGCACATCGAGCGGAAGTTCCTCGAACAGGAGATAAACGGGCAGCGTCTCCTACTCGATATGCGGCCACAGCTAGGGGAGACAGGCACGCAGATCCCCGTCCCCGCGGAGGTGGGTTACCGGTTCCAAGGCTTCCTCTTCAATCTGGGGAGCGTGGTGAGGTTTTATTTCAACCAGTGGAGAGAGGAGAGAGAAAGGCTAGAGAGAGAGCTAGAGGACATAGTAAGACAATAAAATAAAATTGTATAAAGGTAATGAACAAATTTTATTTTGGAGGACGTTGATACGGTATAGCCACAGCAACAATTAGATATAATCGAAAACAACCAAAGATAATAACTAGTAAGCAAAGCGCCACAAAAAGCATAATCTCACGAACGAAAGAATGCGCGAAGAATCTAAAAATAGAATTTATAAAGGTAAACGCACCGCAAGATCGACACGCGAACGCGAAAACATAAACTATGTAAGTAAGACAAAGAAAGAAATACGCGAATTAGATCGGAATTCGGCGAGATCGGAATTTGATGGGTAAACGAGTTCACGGCCAGAGGCGAGGACAATAACCGCGGATTATAATCAAGGGAGGGGGGCCAATTAGACAATAGAACTTCGATCACGCGGGAGCAGAATAAGAGGGGATCAAACATTTAAATAGAGAGCCCACGCAAGATAAACTCTCTTACAGATCACAGTTCGTAAAAGGTTACAGTTCGATTAGTGCATTCCGAGTTTTCTCTTAAAGATCGCAGTTCGTAGAAGTTATAATTTCGTGCATCATCAGAATTTTAAAGTACGTGAAACGCTTTTAAAAATCACGGGTTAAAAAAGTGCTTTCGCGAGTGTCGAGAAGCGGCAAAGCAAGGATCGACGGCAAACGGAGGGTGAGAGGGGAAGGCCGGACACAGACACAGTGCTACGGCGTGCGAAGCTATACCATACACAACGTCGCCTAAAGTAAGGTGTATCGCTTTATTTTCAATACCTCTTCGTACCATTAGTCATAAGCAGTAGATTAAGAGTGTGTGTGAGAGCGTCTGTGTGAGCAAGCATCTGTGTGAGCAAGCGTCTGTGTGGGAAAGCAAGCATAGGTGCGTGCGAACCGAGTCGAAGAGTGTGTGTGAGAGCGTCTGTGTGTGCGAACGAAGATCAGAGTATCATCGAGCGAACGTAGGTGTATGCGAACGTGTGTAGGCGTGTGACTGCGTGTATGAGTCAGACGAGACCGGCGAAGACGACGACACTTAGAAAAAAGATAAACACGGCGCGATTAGCTGTTCAGGAGCTACGAGCGGGTTCCGAAGAATACGAAGCATTAAATAAACGCAAATTAATCGAATTTTCGCGTCTATTATTTATTAATTTTCCCACTTTCCTCTGCCAGTCCCAAAAGGACCGAATCGTTCGGTGAAGTAACGTAAGCGTTCGAAAAGGTAAGGAAGGCGAAACGTTACAATATAAACATACAAAATATATACAACACTTGACAATCAAAGATCGCCAAGGTACTCTCTCATTCACATCTCACATTCATTCAGTCCACACTCATTCCATTAAGTACAATAACATGATGACACCTAGAATAACAATACAAGAAAAGAAATATTGTAAGACGCGTAGTTGGATAGGGGACAGGAACCCTTCAATAACCCTTTAGCACTTAACAACATAATAGCTATTTATGCTACAAGTGGGAAAAGTGGCAAATTATGGTATAGGTTAAATTTCCGAAACGAGCCGATAGTGCGTGCTGTGGAACAGGGTAACGAGTGGGAATTTCGCTAATCACACGAGTTCCCCTGGAACACAGCACAAGCAGAGGCGAGTTTTGGAAATTTGACCTATACCAGATTTGCCACTTTTCCCACGTGTTGCATACAAGATTTTATGCAATCCATGTTTGGAATGTTCAATTTTTGGAGAAACATACTTATATAGGCCATAAACTAAGGCCTAAACATAGTTATAGGCCTTAGTTTAAGATAGTTTCTTAAGAACTGGTCAGTTTGTAGTGGTTCCCAAGAAGCGTCGGTAGCCCAGTGGTCTAGATGTAAGACTAATGCGCTGGCGGCCCGAGTTCGAGTCTCGCCAGCGCCAAAATTTTTTATATTTGTACGTGTCGTAAATTAAAGTATATATCGTGAAATAATATTGCCTTGATTGAACTGTGCGGGAAAGTGATGACGTAGCGTGCGGGAAAGTGCCAAACTGTGCGGGAAAGTTCTACCCTGTGAGATAATAGCACATTACAGTATACCCATCGGATATTGGTCACTTTGCGCACACTATCCAGCGCTCAAAAAGTGAACTTTCCAAGCATGGATTGCATAAAGGATTTAATTTGGTCAGGATAGTACAATTTTTCGATACGTCCGTTCGCTACGGTGTCTCGAGAAGCTCTGGCTAAGACGGACTCGGACGCTCGTTCGTTTCTTCATTTCGCGGAAAAACATTCGGGCAACAACGCAACGGCTAAGTCGATGCTTCCGGGCGGCTGCCGACGTCGCTTGACGCACGGCCCTTTGTCGCCTATCTCCGCCGGTTACCGAGACGCGCTACTCGCGATACCGGGAACTGGGTCGGCACCGTATATTTCCTATAATATATACATTAGTAGGATGAAGGTGAAGTCAGTCACGCTCGTGTTTATACACATCACGCACGCTCCCGAGATGCACGCCGGCACGAAGCCAATCACAAGCACTCATAGTCTCACTCAGCCAGTAGAAAAGTTTCGCCTTCGCGCAGGCGCATTCACTGTTACGTTGCGAGCGCGTTCTTTCTATCTTCGCGTTTTGCTGATCCTGCTCTTATCGAGGTCGCCGCGATGCAGCTGATTCCGTCGCGTCGTAACAGTGGATCGGATTTCGCTTACGTCCGATCCGTGGGTTCTTTGCTCTTTTAAAGTGTTGAAACACACCTTATCGCTTTATTAATGATTACGGAGGGAATGAGACGTAGTTTCGTTCACAGTGATTTAATATAATAAGTCGGTTTACATACAATGGTTATCACGAATACAACTAAACAATAAATGATAGGTATGGATTTTTACTTGGTGTCGCTTATGCGGGGCGACTCGTAGTGGACCCAGATCGGACTTCGGAGCTCTCCGTTTACCCTTGCCCTGGGGTGCGTATTTGCCTTGTAGCTCGGTGGCTTGGTCTCCCACTCAGGTATACGGTTCTCGTCGCAGTCACTCGTTTCACGACAATCGGGGTTCGCGTACTTCACACCCGCACAGCGACAAAATCAAGCGTCAACTAAACTCGCCGGCCTTGGCGTGGCCGTCCTTATATTTGACTTAGTGGATTACTGTCTCGATTGCGTGATGCTTCGTTCGCGATTCTGAAGGATCGCGAGGAAAAGCGCATACGTAGATGTTATGGGAATTCCGCGATGCAGCAGTTGCACCCTGGTGGAATGGGTTTAGTGGGTCACTATCCCAATCGCGCAGTTGATGCAACCCTCCCTTGTGCGAACGATGTTTTAAGGAGGTCGTTGCATTACGAAATTAGGCGTACGTTACATCAAACTCGAGTTACGTGCATACGAAGGGCCCATTCTCACAATGAATATGAATGGAACGCGCGTCGCCGCGCGCCACCTGGCGGGTCCGCTCGCCATCTAACCAATCACGTGCCGCGTCGCCTCACGATGAAATTGCACCACTCAGTAAAGAGTGATGCAACTCATGCTTGAACGACGCGACAGTGCGCGAATCTGCAATGGAATTAAGTTCCAGAATTTTGCGCCCTGCACCGCGAGTGAATGTGAACGAGTTGCAGGAAATACAGCCGCCTTTGGCGTTATGTGAACATCACGTCGCACGTCAAAAACTAATCGGAAGCACGCATTCAAGGCCCGTCGCAGCCGAATCTCATCGACGGCTTGCATGTCGACGTGCACGAGGCAGCAATAGTCGAAGTGAGGAAATGCAAGGCTTTGGATGAGTCTCGCCTTTAACGGCAGGGGGAGCGTGCGCCGGTTTGTAGGCACGACCGCAGGGAGTTCCTTATGCTCTCGATCAAGCAAAAAGTGTAACGGACGATTAGCTCCGAAACTATTCGAGATATCCAAAAACCCTTTTGGATCTTTATGTTTCATAACAAGATCTAAATGACCGTATGTATGTGTGTGCGTGTGTGTGTGTGTGTGTGTATCCACTCTAGCATCTAAACGGCTGAACGGATCGAAGTAAAATTTACACGGAAAATCCAGTTACACCCGACGAAGATCCACTAACAATTTCGATTCGATCCGACTTCCGGTTTCAAAATGGCGGGCATTTTAAATATTAAAAAATTCATAAAAATTCTGTTATAAGAGCAAAACAATTAAAACTTTGCACAAATATGTAAGATAGTGACAACAAATAACATGAATTTTTTCAAAATTTTTCAGCGAAACAGTACAAAATGGCGGACTAATAAAAATTTGTATCGACTCTAGCGCCTAAACGACTGAACGGATAAAGCTGAAATTTATAAGAAAAATCCAGTTCTTCCAAACATAGATCTACTAACAATTTCGAATTGATTCAACTTCCGGTTTCAAAATGGCGGTCATTTTAAACATTAAACAATTCATAAAAAATCTGCTATAATAGGGAAACAATTCAAACTTTGCAAAAGTATGTAAAATAGTGATAACTAATAACGTAAATTTTTTAAAAATTTTTCAGGGAAGCAATACAACATGACGAACGAAAAAACAATTTTTTTTTTTTTTTTTGAGCAGAAACGAGTTTTAATGTAATCGGTATTTAAAAAAAATTATCCCGATGGCCAGATAGCGATAGTCAAACGGCCGCAATCAGCTATCCTGTACTCTCATAAGAAAAGGGATAGGCGAGCGCAGCGAGCCGACTTTCTGTACGAATCATTACCGCGGTCGTGCCTAATACGAAACAGCAAGGCTGTTTCGTTGGGGGCGGCCCCAGCCCCCCTATAGCTGGTTACTAAGCGATGCAAGCATCGCGTAGATTTTCCGACACACGCTCGTGACGTGCTCCTGCCACCCCAGATTGCTCTGAAGATGGACACCGAGCGACTTCACCACTGTCGAGAAAGGAATAGACGTATCCGCCACTCTTATTGGAGGTAGGGAATCTTTGTCTATGACATTCAAAGCGCGAGAGGATCCTAAAAGCATACATTGCGTCTTCCCAGGGTTCAAGAGGAGGACGTTTTTCCTCGTCCATGCCACCACGCGTGCAATGTCGCGATTAATCTCACAGATTCCCTCCTCAAGCCCATGAAGGGCAACGTGGAGGTACAACTGGAGATCATCAGCGTACTTGAGGAGCCTGGAGAGGTGAACGACATCATTGAGGTCCCATAGGATAGAGAAAATAAAAACGGTCCCAGTACAGAGCCCTATGGCACACTGGAGAAAACATGCTCCCACGAGGAAAGTTTACCGTCCACCCTCGTCGCTTGATACCTCTCAGTGAGGTATGACCAAAACCACTGCAAAACTGGAGTGGAGAAATTCAATCTCTTGAGTTTCTCCATCAGCTTGCAGTGATCGACCGTATCGAAGGCCTTTGAAAAGTCGAAGCAGACGAGGATGGTTATCTTACGTTCATCCACTGCCCTTCTGACGTCTTCGGTGAGGGTAAGCAAGGCGGTCTGAGTAGACCGACCCTTGACGAACCCATGTTGGAAGGGGTCCTGAAGTCCACGACTACGGAGGAAGTCCTGAACGTCACGCAGGACCACCCTCTCAAGTACCTTAGACAGTTCAGGAAGGAGTGAGATGGAACGCAGGTGAGGAGGTTCAGTGGGAGAAGATTTTTTGGGTATGGGTGTGATATAAGAGTGTTTCCAGAGCCGAGGAAAGGTTGAAGTGAGCAAAGAGCTGTTAAATATACGGAGAAGTATAGTGATGAGTGAAGGAGTGCAGAGTACAATGAAGGAAGAAGGAAGACTATCCGGAAGAATAGTCATAGAGGAACGAAAAGTTAGAAGAGGATATAGTAAAGAAGGAGTGACATGAGAGAAATAGAATTTCTCGTCACTATAAGGTGAAAAGGTAGAGAGAGAGAGTCTGGTGGAGAAGGAGCAGTTTGCGCATGCGCAGAGAGAAAGAAGGAGTTGAGAAGAGAAGGAGTGAGGTTAGGAGGAAGTGACTGAGGGCGTTTTGGAGTAGGAGTTGTGTGGAACTGTCTAAGATCACGCCAGAGCGTAGCCGGGCAGTGGAGGTTGGAAAAGTGCTGGAGGAAGAACAACGAGCGTCCCTCCTCGATAATGATTTTAAGACGGTTGCGAAGAGCCTTGTACTGACTTAAAGCTATTTATTTCGGTTTCATTAATTTCCTCACTTCTGGAGTGATCCATGGAGCGGATTGGCGCCTTGCGTTGACAGCTCGCAAATGCGCCAATCTATCCAAAACATTAAGGAGCTCACCAGAGAAAGTGCTAACCAATCCGTCCACGTCATCCCCAGATAAGCCCAGGACCATGGAGATTAGGTTATCCAGAAATGAGTGCAATGCGGAGGGATTGATAGCGTGCAAGTTCCGGGAGACAACACTACGCCTACTCCATGAATCACTTGCATCGTAGACAACCGAGATGAGGTCGTGCCCGGAGAGGAACGGCTCACCCGACTGTCCAGATGACACAACACGTCCTTCGTCTCCAACTAGGCAGAGATCGATGCTGGTGGAAGATGTCGCGGTGTGGTGTGTATTGCTATGGTTGACCACGTATAGATTAAACTGCGCGAGCAGTGCCTTCAAGTAAATGGCGTCCGGTGAACTGGAATTGATGTTCGTATTCCAGTCACCCAGAATCAACCTCTGCCTGTATTCGCAGGTTAAGTCAGCGAGGATCGGTTCGAGGGTGGAGAGGGCTATATGTGGCGGTCGGTAAAGAGCGCCGGCGAGTAAGCGGGTCGCCGGCGGAAGAAATAACTCAACAAACAGGAACTCCACCGCTGTAGCGCACTGCAAAGAAGAAAGAATTAGCTGAGAGCGGATATTGTTCCGAATATAAAGGCAGACTCCGCCACCAGATCTATCGAGTCTATCGCAACGGTACAGGGTGTACCCCTCTAGAGCGCAGAGATCAGCTCGGTCGCCCGGCTTCAACCATGTCTCCGAGACGGCTATGGCGTCATAAGCCGGAGTTACCGCGCTTAAGTGAGTTTGAAATTGATAAAAGTGAGCAGGTAGTGATCCAGCATTGATATGGCAGGCGTTTAATTTGAGATTGCGGTGTATAGGAGGTTGAGAGGGCCTAGGCGTATCACCTCATGCTAAGCTGGTCGCTATCTGGGAATGCTCCGAAACAACAATGACTTCAGAAGTGTCATCTTTTTTGACTAGTATTCTGCCGTCCCGGTGCCACACATAGCGGAAACCGAGGAGGGTCAAGGTGTCGCGCGGTAGGTAGTCGTTGATGTAAACCAGTCGAAGGCCATCGGATCCGGGAGTTGCCAAGCCGATCTCAGACACATGGAGTTGCGACTTGTTCCTCTTGGCTCGCAGAATAGTGTCGCGTGTTGAGCGTGCTGCGAGGGCGACATGGACGAGCCGCGGTCTGTCCATGGTAGGGACTCCCCTCATTCTGGAGACGCGCACCACATCGGAGGAGGTAATGGAGGCGCCAATCGCTGTGCAGGTTTTTATAAATGCTGCACGGAGGTCCTCGTTCGGGGCTTCAGGGAGACCGGAGACAACCACTTCTGTAGATCTTTTCTCGCCTTCTAGTTTTGCCACCCGGGCTGCAAGAGACCGAACAGTGGCAGTGAGCTCGGTGGCGTTTTTCCGGTCCGAAGCGAGGGCCTCAGCGTAGGTCTTTTGGCACTCGTCCATCTTGGAGAGGCGAGCGCTGATCGCCGACGACGCCGCATCACATTTCGAGGATGCGTCCTTCACCTCCCTACCAAGTGTATCCACCCGCGACTCTACCTGATGTATGCGCGCCACCACCGTTTTAAGATCGGCCGACACGCGCTCCATCCTTCCGACGAATTCGATTATATTTCTCCTGAGAGGCCTTGAAGGAGTTGATGGCGCTCAGGCATGATTTTATTGCCGATAGAACATCCGCTGGCGGTGAATCCACGGATGGAGCGGGATCAGGATCGTCGGAGAGAGAGGCGGGCGGTGGAGCCGATAAGGACCGCGAGATGGCAGCAGGCGGCGGAGGGGACCGTCGCAGCTGCGTCGACGGTGAGAATGGTGCCGGCGGCGTCGCCACCGGCGCACTCGTGGAGTGTGCGCATGACGACGAAGATGGCGGATGGGCCGTTTGCTTGTCGCCCTTCACCCCACCCCCCCCCCCTGTACCCGATCATATGGTCCAGGGCAGGGTTTCTGAGAACCTTTAGGTCCCACCCTATGGTTTGGAGTGCATTTGGGGTGGAAGGTAATTGCGCAAGTCAGACAGGTGACATAATCAGTCTTGACGTCCTTGCGGCATGCGTGGCACCAAACCGCTTTATCCATCTTCTTCCTTTTGCCTACAGTATTTGAACGATCAGTTAGACAGCGGATGGATTACGCTGATAGGCTCAGGTGCACACGTGGTTCACGGCAGCGAATCACAGAGGACCGAGAAGGATCAGCCGGCCAATGAGGCGTCAGAGTCAGTCACGTGAGAAGATGGCAGGTTCACGCACTGGGATGACGGCCGCCAACGATCGACAATTTTCCGGTCACTGATATCCAGCAGTGGTATATCTGCGAGACGAATCTATTATCGCTGAATGCAGTTCGCACCACCGAGAACACACTGTCTCACACCAAATGTACTCCACTGATCAATAAAGCACTATAAACTCTTAATACTTTGCACCGTTCTAATCTGCGTCTACACTCGAGAGAGAGAGAGAAAGAGAGAGATTAGATTTTTATTTCGTGCTGGGGCAAAGCCCCCTGGCACGTCAAAAACAAAATACATATATATATATATATATATATATATAAAATAAAATACAAATAAAAAGTATAAAATATAGAGTATATGAAACATACATATATATATATATATATATAAAACAAGAATATAAACTTAACGATATAGTATCGCCAAGGCACTCTCTCATTCACACCATACCATTCACGCTGCCACTCATTCATTATAATATAATAACAGAAGTACGACACCGATAAGAAAATACAGAAAGAAAATATATACATTAGTGATGAAGGTGAACCAGTCGTACTCGCGTTTACAACACATCACGCACGCTCCCGAGATACACGCCGGCACGAGGCCAATCACAAGCACGCATCGTCTCATTCAGCCAGTAGAAATGTTTTCGCCTTCGCGCAGGCGCATTCACTCCCGAGTACACGTGCATACGTAGGACCCATTCTCACGATGAAATATGAATGACACGCGACCCCACGCGCCACCTGGAAGCCTATTCAGGACTAAAATCTCGCCATATAACCAATCAACTGCCGCGTCGCCTCACGATGAAATTGCTCCACTTAGTAATAAGTGATGCAATCCTCGCTTGAACGACGCGACAGTGCGCGCTTCACGAATCTCGAGTGGAATTAGGTTCCAGAATTTTGCGCCTTGCACCGCGATTGAGTGAGAAAGTGTAGCAGTGCGATGCAGAGGTGTGTTAAACGTTAATCGCGGACGCGAACGCGGAGAAGACCTCACGTCTATGTCCGATCTCCGCTCGAACAAAGCCTGCAGAGAATCCGGCATGGCGCCCCGATGCACGCCGAGCATGAAGACGCCGAAAAAATACAGCCGTCTTTGACGAACCTTGAGCCATCCAAGACGTTCGAAGAACGGCGTGATGTGGACATCACGTCGCACGTCGAAAACGAATCGGACGCAGGCATTCAAGGCTCGCTGCAGCCGGATCTCCTCGACGGCTTGCATGTCGACGTGCACGAGGCAGCAGTAATCGAAATGAGGAAACGCGAGGCTCTGGATGAGTCTGGCCTTTAGCTGCAGGGGGAGTGTGCGCCGGTTTTTGCTAAGCGATGCGGGCATCGCGTAGACTTTCCGACACACACTCGTGACGTGCTCGTGCCACCCCAGATTGCTCTGAAGATGGACGCCGAGCGACTTCACCACCGCAGAAAAAGGAATAGCAGTATCAGCCACTCTTATCGGAGGTAGGGAGTCCTTATCAATGACATTTAAAGCGCGAGAAGATCCTAAGAGCATACATTGCGTCTTCCCAGGGTTCAAGAGGAGGCCGTTTTCCCTCGTCCATGCCACCACGCGTGCAATGTCGCGATTGATCTCACAGATTCCCTCCTCAAGCCCATGAAGGGCAACGTGGAGGTACAACTGGAGATCATCAGCGTACTTGAGGAGCCTGGAGAGGTGAACGACATCATTGAGGTCCCATAGGATAGAGAAAATAAAAACGGTCCCAGTACAGAGCCCTATGGCACACTGGAGAAAACATGCTCCCACGAGGAAAGTTTACCGTCCACCCTCGTCGCTTGATACCTCTCGGTGAGGTATGACCAGAACCATTGCAAAACTGGAGTGGAGAAATTCAATCTCTTGAGTTTCTCCATCAGCCTGCGGTGGTCGACCGTGTCGAAGGCCTTTGAAAAGTCAAAGCAGACAAGGATGGTTATTTTACGCTCATCCACTGCCCGTCTGACGTCTTCGGTGAGGGTGAGCAAGGCAGTCTGTGTAGACCGACCCTTGACAAACCCATGTTGGAAGGGGTCCTGAAGTCCACGACTATGAAGAAAGTTTTGAACATCACACAGGACCACCCTCTCAAGGACCTTAGACAGTTCAGGAAGGAGTGAGATGGGACGCAGGTGAGAAGGTTCAGTGGGAGAGGTTATTTTTGGAATAGGAGTGATAAAGGAGTGTTTCCACAGGCGTGGAAAAGTAGAAGAGAGAAGAGAAGCATTGAATAAACGGAGAAGTAGGGGTATAAGAAAAGGAGTACAGAGAGAGACGAAGGAGGCAGGAAGACCATCTGGAAGGATGGTCATCGAGGTACGAAAGGTAAGAAGTGGAAGGAGCGTAGAGGGTGTGATGTGAGAAAAATAGAACTTTTCATCACTATAGGAAGAGGAAAGAGCCTGAAGATCAGGAGGAGAAGAAGAAGTCTGCGCATGCGCAGACAGAAAGAATGAATTGAGGACAGAAGGAGTGAGGTTAGGAGGTAACGCCTGAGGACGTTTAGGTGTAGGAGCAATGTGAAACCGTCTAAGGTCACGCCAGAGAGCAGCCGGGGAGTGAGAGTTAGAAAAGTGTTGGAGGAGGAACAACGAGCGTCCCTCCTCTATAATAATCTTTAGGCGGTTGCGAAGAACTTTGTAATGGTTAAAAGCTACTTGACTCCTGGTCCTCAGGTAAGAGCGACGATAAGAATTTCGAAGTTTCATGAGTTTCCTCACTTCTGGAGTGATCCATGGAGCGGATGGGCGCCTTGCGGTGACAGCT
The DNA here is from genome assembly GCA_916049575.1 of Ancistrocerus nigricornis. Lineage (NCBI taxonomy): Eukaryota > Metazoa > Arthropoda > Insecta > Hymenoptera > Vespidae > Ancistrocerus > Ancistrocerus nigricornis. The sequence goes on along the minus strand of OU696667.1, from coordinate 14,561,881 downwards.
CGCAAAGGCGCCAGTCTATCTAATACATTGAGGAGCTCACCAGAGAAAGTGCTGATCAATCCATCCACGTCATCCCCAGATAAGCCCAGGACCATAGAGGCTAGGTTATCCAGAGACGAGTACAGTGCGGAGGGATTGAGAGCGTGCAAGTTCCGGGAGACAATACTACGCCTACTCCATGAATCACTTGCGTCGTAGACAATCGAGATGAGGTCGTGCCCGGAGAGGAACGGCTCATTCGACTGCCCAGAGGACACAACACGTCCTTCATCTCCTACGAGGCAGAGGTCAATCCTGGTGGAGGAGGTTGGTGTACGGTGTGTGTCACCGTGTTCGACTAAGTGCAAGTTTAGCTGCGATATCAAAGCTCGCAGGTAAGTAGAATCAGGTGAGTCGCAGTTTAAGTTAACATTCCAATCACCAAGAATCAACCTCTGCTCGTATTCACAGGAATGGTCAGTGAGGATCGGCTCGAAGGTGGTGAAGGGTACATGCGGAGGACGATAAACAACTCCGACGAAAACTCGAGTCGACGGAGGGATAATGACTTCGACAAAGAGGAACCCCACCTCGACACCGCACTGCAACATAGAAGAAGATGTAATTATTCGAGACAAGAATCGGTCCTGGACAAAGAGGCATACACCTCCGCTAGTCCTACCCAGGCGATCGCTGCGGTGCAAGGTATAACCCTCTAGACCGCAAAGGTCGGACCGATAGCCCGGCCCCAGCCACGACTCCGAGACGGCAATTAGATTTTCGTGAGCTACCGTTGTAAAATGACGCTTGAAGAATGAGAAGTGAGCTGGAAGGGAGCCTGCATTTAAGTGACAGGCTCGTATGAGCTTATTAGTATGAATATTATGAATACAGCGCCTTGGCGCCGGACTTCATGCCAGTTTGGCGTCAATATCAGCAGTTCTAAGTATACTAATAATTGGCGCCTTATCGTCGTTTTTGACGAGTATTTTGCCGTCTCGGTGCCAAATGTGGCTGTAGCCGACCGATCGGGCCGCCTGTCTGACAGTCCTGAGGCAATCCCAGGTGTCGCGTGGAAGGAATTCGTTGATATATACATTGCGTCCCTCGCAGGCAGGATTCAGCTCACTGGCCAGGAGCGTGCGCTTCCTTCGTTTAGCGGCGAGCAGGGTGCTGCGCTGAGCCGTTGTAGCGAAGCGAACGAAGATGGACCTAGGCCGGGTGGAGTCCTTAGAACCCGGCATGCGGCGGGCCGCGACGAGCCCATCCTCGATGGCGGTGACCCCCAGCACAGCAGCCACCTTGACCACCGTAACCTTCACGTCCTCCTCGGGTTCCTCCGGCACTCCGGTGAGGATGACTTCGGCGGAGTGTGTTGTCGCCTCAACTCGCGAGAGTCGCTCGTTAACACTTTCACAACCGGTGACACCAACGTGGTACCATCGGCAGGCCAGACGTTGTTTGCCGATGAGACTCATGTGATGTCATTGGTAGGCCAGTCATTATTTGCCGGTGACACTCTCGTGGTGCCGTTGATAGGTCAGTCGTTATTTGTCAGTGACTCCCACGTGGTACCATTGGCAAGCCAATTGCAAAACTTTTTAGTTTACGTTTTACGTTTCACTGCGAAAACATGCGGTTGTGAAAGTGTTAATACAGGCGAGCTAGACGGCGGCCACGTCAGATGCAGCTCCAGGAGGTGAAGAGGCGGAGCAAGTGGCCTGGAAGGCTTCCAACGAAGCGACTCGCTCATAGAGCGCCTTCGAGTCCGCCTCCTGCTTGGCCGCAAGCGAGTTGAGGTCCGATCGTACCTCCCGCGTAGATGCCTCGACATCGATGAGCCGGGTGGTGATGGCGGTGATGTCGGCGGAGATACGGTCGAGCCGAGTGCCAATGACGGCGAAGTCGCTGGCCGTCTCCTTGCGATGGGCCAGCTGGGAGGCCTTAAACTCCTGAATAGCCTCCGCGCAGGAGCAGACCGCAGCAACTAGATCCTTGATGGTGTCCTGCGCGGGAGGCAAAGAGTGCAGAGGAAGCTCCCTGGGAGGAGAAGAGGAGGCAGCGGCGGCGGCATACGAAGAGAGCGTCGGCAGAGAGAGAGAGAGGATGGCCGCGAGATGGCGCCAGACGGCGGGGACCGCGCAAGCTGGGACACCGGCGAAAAAGGCTGCGGCAACGGTGGTGCGCGCGCAGCTCGAGTGGACGACGAAGAAGACGAGGCCCCCTTCCCTCCCTTGATAACAATGTGCTCGCTTTCACCCTTGCAAGGCACTAGGGCCCCCGTAGGGCCGGTGACATTGTGCCTGCACCGCGGATGAAAGGTAAGGTTGCACGGAATACAACGGCGGTATTCCGTGACAACCACCTTCTTACAAGAGGAACACCGGACCTGGTTCTGGTCCATATTTTCGGCGGCGGTTGACCGTTTGAGTTTTGTAGCAGGGTGCTGATTGGTCGCAGGTGGAAAAGAGAAAGCGTCCACCAATAGGATGCACGTGTCGGACCAATCAGCTGGTGCTCTTGACAGCGCAAGATGGATGTCGCCGAGAAGATCGACGATCGATCCGGAACGGTCACGGGTTTTAGCCATGCGAATAACGTCGTGACGAAGACCTCGCCAAGCTAAGTTTATATCTCCGGTTACGCGCACAGGCACCCCGAACACGGAAATGTACTTTGAATGTAGCGAACAATACAGTAAACGCTTAAAATCACCAATAATTCGCACTGTTACTTTCAACCCGTCTAACTCGAGAGAGAGAGAGAGAGAGAGAGAGAGAGAGAGAGAGAGAAAGAGAGATAAGGGATAAAAGTAAACACGTGTTGAAGCGTTTCATTCCGATTATTGTTATTGGTTATTGTGGATTGCTCCTCCTGCTGTTTCGTCACTCACCTAGTTACGAGCTTGAGTAGACCGCCTTCGTTCCGCCTTCTTTCGCTGATTTTTGTTAATTAATAACTCGATAACTATGCCGAATTTCGAAAAAGTTTATTAGACGTTTCGGTTCAAGTCCATACTTGTGCACATTTAGGTGGCCGCTTAGTCACCTGGAACCAGACAGTCCGGTTCGATGTAGTCAAGCGGAGGACTTCATGTACATTTCAATGACTTGAATCGAAATCTCTAAAAGGAAGGTGGTTCACTCGAGCTCGCAGCTAGGCAAGAGATGAAGCGGTAGGTAGAACAATCCACAATAAACAACGTTACTTCGCAATGTTACAACGTTACGATCGTAAACAACGATCTTTGTTAATTAATAATTCGGTAACTAAGTCGAATGTCAAAAAATGGTATTAGACATTTCGGTCCAAGTCATTGATGTAAATCTAAAAGTAAAGTAAAAGTAAGTCAAATTTTACTTAAATGTATAAGCTTATGAATTTGTTTAAAGAACGACGAAATCTGTCCGTTTTTAAGGCAATTTCGGACTTTTGTTATTATTCATATTGTTGCGACCGGCCGACCGCGCCTTTTTCCGCGGAGAGAAGTTGGCGTTTCGTTCCGAGTCGGCTCGCTTTGCTGTCAAAAGGGTTGCCACGGCCGTGTTTACAGGGTCCGACTGTCTTTGGTTCTGGGAAGGATCTCGTAGCGTACGGACGTGTTTTCGGAAGCTGCGACTGGAATTATTAAACCCGATCGTTCTTGTTTTACCACTAAGCTTGTTCCTTGTTTAACGTTTTACGAATAAAGCTTCTTGTTCCTTCGCACTCGCGTTCGCGGTCTACATTTTTGGGGGCTCGTCCGGGATTAGTAAGTGTTCGTGGCCGCGAGTGAGTGTTAGGAGGTGATGGCTCCACGACGACTCCGCCTGACGAGAGAGGAGAGCGGAGCCGAGGAGGCACGACGCCGGCGACCGACGAGGGAGGAGGATGTAGCCGAGGAGACGCTACGCCGGCGACCGACGCGACGAGGGACGGAGAGGAGGCCGGGGAGCCGAGGCTGATGGATGTCATCGGCGAGCTGAGAGCGGAGCTGGGACGTCAGCGAGCTGACTTAGAGGCAGAGCGACGCAGGAATGAGGAGCTGCGAGAGTTGCTCGCCAGGGAGGCGCAGGGCTTTCCGGGCTCTTCGTCTAGTAGGAACGCCGCTCCCAACAGGTCAGGCTGTAGCGTTCCTGCTTTTCCGCAGAATCCCGATCTTGACTGTAATCCCGATTTAGACATGAGATATAGTAGGCAGACGATTCCGCGGACGGCTTCGAGCTCGCGTTTGGGGTACGCGGTGAAGCCGGATAATTTCGACGGGACGTCGCCTCTCCGCGAGTTTTTCACGCAGTTTGAGTTTGTCGCTAGGGCGAATTCTTGGGACGAGTCCGCGAAGGTTCTCGCGCTCGCGTCCAGTCTGAGAGGAAGGGCTCGCGCAGTGTTAGATTCGCTTAGGGATCCATTGAGCGTGACGTTCGTGGAGTTGCGGTCGCAGTTGGAGTTGCGCTTCGGGGAATGGTTGTACGCGCAAAAGTCTTACACCGAGTTTAGCAATCGTAGGCAGCACGCGGGGGAGGACTTGGCGTCTCTCGCCGCTGACTTGGATAGGCTCGTCCGGTTGGCTTATTCGGAGAGTTCGTTTGAAATACAGGATAAGATCGCGTGCCCGCAGTTTTTGAATGCGGTTGCCGATCCTTTTGTTAGGCAGACTCTTCAAGGTGTTGGAAGGTGTGAAATCGTTGAGGGTAGCAATCATCAGGGCTATAGAAGTTAACGGTATCAGGGAAGGGAATGGCGTAGGTTTCGCGTACGGCGACCCGGGAAGCGTTCCGTTTCGGGACACCCGCCAAGTTAATGGAGCTCCGACGAGGAATCAGCTGCCGCCGCAGGGTCCCAACCTTGAAGTGAGGGGTCCACCTAGGCCGGACTGCTATGGAGGAGGTGCTCCGCTGAAGAGGATCGGTCAGGGGGCGCCTAGGCCGGGTCCGGTGGGGAATTCTTCTCGGAGCGGCTCTGATGGTCGAAGAGGTCCCTCTACGAGAGAAGCAGGAGAATGCTGGCTTTGCGGCGAGAAGGGGCATTTCAGGGCTGGATGTCCGAAGAATGTTCCTGGCAGAGGAAACTTCTGAGCGTCGAACTTGTGGGGTCGAGTTCGATGGCGGACGAAAGGCCCCGCGCTTTTAGATTCGAGGGGGAGGTAGGAGGGGAAGCTTGCACGCTTCTAATCGATACGGGTTCGGACGTTTCTTTACTGAGCTCGAGGTTCAAGCTTCCGTCGCACGAGAAGACTTCGTTGTTCAATGCGCGGCTCCGTTATCCGACCGGGGAGACTCTTCGAGTGGGGATGGCGGTGGAGGCTCCGGTGAGGTTAGGGAAGTTGGAAGTGAGGTTACGATTGTTGATCGCGGATATCGACGATGATTGTTTGCTAGGGTTGGACTTCTTGTCCAAGGCGGGTTTGCAGGCGGAATTTAGGCGCGTAGTAGCGGATTCCGCCGAGTTGCGCGTTGCTAGAATTGTGGGAAAACCTCCTGCGACGTTGGAGAGTGTTCTGGCGGGAAATTCGGGGAATTTGACGGCGGAGCAGAAAGGCGATTTCGAGGCCTTTCTACTGCAATTTCAAGAGGTTTTCGCGGAGGATGCTGTTGCGGGGAGTTGTAGCGTTGTTGAGCATAGGATAGAGTTGACGGACGATCGTCCTATCAAGCAGGCGCCGAGGAGGGTTCCTTTACATTTGAGGGACGAGGTCGAGAGGAATATTCGTGAGATGCTGGAGCAGGGAGTGATAGAAGAATCTTCGAGTCCGTGGGTTTCTCCGGCGGTTTTCGTCAAGAAGAAGGATGGTTCGATGCGTTTCTGTATCGATTATCGAAAGTTGAATTTAGTCACAAAGAAGGATTCGTATCCTCTTCCGCGAATAGATGATTTGTTGGATAGGTTGGCAGGGAACTCCTGGTTTACGACGTTGGATCTTAAAAGCGGGTACTGGCAGATTAAGGTTAGATCGCAGGATAAGGAGAAGACAGCTTTCTCCGTTGGAAAGGGGTTGTGGCAGTTTAAAGTTATGCCGTTCGGGTTATGTAATGCCCCTGCTACTTTCGAGCGTTTGATGGAACGGGTTCTACATGGTTTACTTAATGAGATTTGTTTGGTGTATTTGGATGATGTGATTATTTTCAGTAGGACTTTCGAGCTAATGATGGAGAATTTGCGAGAAGTCTTCGCTAAGTTATGTTCCGCTGGGTTAAGGGTTAACGCGAAGAAGTGCAGGTTTCTTGAGAGGGAGGTTAAGTATCTCGGGCATGTTATTTCGGAGAAAGGGGTGGCTACGGACCCACAGAAAACGTCGGCCGTGGCCGGTTGGCCCGTTCCTCGGAATAAGAAGCAGGTTAGGAGTTTTTGGGGTTTCTGCTCGTACTATAGGAGGTTTGTAAAAGGTTTTTCTTTTATTGCGAAACCTCTGTTCCTGTTGACTGAAAAGAATCAGCCCTTCGTTTGGAACCCGGAGTGCGAGGGAGCGTTCGTTAGGTTGAAGCAGGCGTTGACGTCGCCTTCGGTTTTGGCTTTTCCGTTAGAGGGACGGCAGTTTGTTTTGGATACCGACGCTTCAAATCATGGGATAGGGGGTGTTCTGTCACAAATTCAAGAGGGAAAGGAGGTAGTTATTGCGTATTTCAGTCGCATTATGAATAAAGCGGAGAGGAACTATTGTGTCACGAGGAGGGAACTGTTGGCTGCGGTAGAGGCTATTAAGGCCTTCAATCATTATTTGTGTGGTTCAAAATTTATTTTGCGTACCGATCACGCGTCTTTACGTTGATTGCTTTCCTTCAAAGATTTGGACGGTCAGTTAGCTCGATGGTTAGAGAGGCTCCAACGCTATGATTTCGAGATCGTGCATCGTGGTGGGAAACTCCATGGGAATGCTGACGGCTTATCGAGACGGCCTTGTGCGGAGGACAACTGAAACTACTGCGCCAAAAGGGAAGTGTTGGAGCTTGAAGCTGTCAGGAAGGTCTCTTTCGTGGAAGAAGAAACTTTGGATTGGCGCGACTGGCAGAAGAAGGACGAGGTGATCCGGGTTCTGCTTCACGCTAAGGAAGAGGGGAGGAGACCGAACTGGCAAGAGATCTCGGCGAAGGAACCGGCTCTGAAGGCGTATTGGGCGCAGTGGGATTCGTTTGAGGTCAAAGGTGGAATTTTGTATAGGAAATGGGAGCATCCTTCTCTTAGTTCTTGTGTTTATCAAGTTGTGGTTCCGAAGGGGAAGGTTGAGGGAGGCTCATGATAGTCCGACGGGGGGGCATTTCGGGGTGAATAAGACGTTGGAGAAGGTCCGTAAACGTTTTTATTGGATAGGTTGCAGGCAGGATGTGGAGAATTGGTGCAAGTCCTGCGGGGTTTGTGTAGCCAAACGAGGTCCTAGCAAAAAGGGGAAGCATGAGTTACAGGTTTATAACGTAGGAAGTCCTTTTGAAAGGGTTCAGATGGATATTTTAGGTCCGTTTCCAAAGTCTTCCCGGGGAAGTAGGTATTTGTTAGTGGTCGTGGATTGTTTTAGTAAGTGGGTGGAAACCTTTCCTCTTAGGAACATGAGAGCAGGGACGGTAGCGAGAGTTTTTGTGGATCAGTTTGTTTCTCGTCATGGTGTCCCGTTAGAGATTCACACTGATCAGGGTAGGAATTTCGAATCGAAGCTTTTCCGTGAGATTTCGGAGTTGTTAGGTATAAGGAAGACCAGGACGACGGCACTGCACCCGCAGTCGGACGGGCAGGTGGAACGTCAGCATCGGACGATCGTGGACTATCTATCAAAATTCGTGGATGGAAATCAGGGGGACTGGGATAGGTGGATCCCGTTGTTTTTGTTGGCGTACCGATCGGCGAAGCATGAGGCTACGGGGATGACTCCGGCGGAGATGTGCACTGGACGGGATTTGAGGTTGCCTTTGGACCTGTTACGAGGGTGTCCACCTACTTCGGAGGAGGGTGTGCAGCCGCGTCCGTATGTCCGGAAGCTGAAGGACAAGCTGAGCGAGGTCCATAGTTCCGCGAGGGAGCGGATGGAGCTCAGATCCTGCAAGATGAAGGCCTGGTATGATCGGAGGGCGATCAAGGGAAGCTTCCTTGAAGGGCAGAAGGTGTGGTTGTACAATCCCGTGCGTCGAGTAGGTTTGACTCCGAAGCTTCAGAGTAATTGGGAGGGTCCTTATGAGGTTCTCAAGAAGATCAATGACATTGTCTTTTGTATTGTGAGGTCTCCGGGGGGTAAGAGGAAGATTGTTCATGCTGACCGGTTGGCTCCGTTTGTCGTTAGGGGGGAGAGGTAGAGGTCTTGTCGGTTTCTTCTGGTTAGGTTTTCTCGTTTTCTTTTGGGCTTTGTACTTTGTCGGGGATTCGTGTGGTTTTCGGTGGTGTTTGGTAATATTCGTCTTTCCTGCGGAATTGTTTGCTATTATTTTGTTGTACAGTGTAAATAAGTTCACCTGAGCGTGATTGTTAACGCTTTTGTGTGGGTGAGTAAATATAGCGGCTTAGGTAGGAGTGTGTGGAAGAGGCCCTACCACTGTCCTCCTAGGTTCTTAAACCGCCTCGACAAGGAAGTCTGACCCCGTCAGGCTTGTAGCCTGGACGGCCTATGTGGCTGGCTTGTCCGGGGTTTGTTTTCGTCTGGGTGTCTTGAACTTGGACAAAAAATCCAATGTTCTATTTGGAACCCTTTCGAGCGGGGTTGGCCCTTTGTTCGGGGGGGGGGGGAGGAAGGATGGCGCGCGCACCCTAGCGGGGCAGCGTTGTCTGGGTTCGGTGGGGTGACTGTGTCGTTGCTAGTTGTAAGTTGTTGTAAATTTTAGTGATTAAGTGTTCAGTTTTCTGGCTTTGCAAATTTTCGTTGCTAGTTGCGTTCCGGAAGGGAGGAGTGTCCCGACGCGAGGAGCGGGACGTTGTTTGTGAAGAGGTCAGGTTGCGGAGGGAAGAGGGGCAACTGGGACGTCGAGTCCGGAGGAAGCTCCGTTGGAGTTGGTGAGCAGGGAGCGAGGAAGGGGAGACTGGGGCGAGCCAGGTCCCTTTCGCGAGGAGGCGGAGGACAGCGGGTAGCGGCGGAGACGTCCCATTAGCTCGGAGTTGGTTTGGAACGCGGAGTCCTGCCGAGTACCGCCGACTTCCCAGGGGTTTTTGGCATGGTTTTCCCTCTGGGTGGAGCGAGTTAATGCTCCAGGTGAATACCGGGTCGGTTAACGGCTGGGAAGGGCCCATGGCAGTCCTCCGCTCCCCATGCCGCCGGTACTCAGGGCAGGAGGAAGAGAGAAGATGGAAGAAAGGACAGCGAGCAGCAGCCCCTTGTTGGGAGATGGGCCCCGCTTTAGCCCCTGGAAGGACGTCTGGCTGGAGTTCTGGACTACGAGGCGGAAATTCCCGCAGGAGCGGACGAACCGGCCGGCGTTGGAGCTTCTGGAGCCGACGTCTTGGGGCAGGAAAAAGTTTGGGATCAGCCCGCCTGACGATACTCCGATTGTCGAGGCGACAATCTGAAGAGGAGGGGGGTGGTGTTGCGACCGGCCGACCGCGCCTTTTTCCGCGGAGAGGAGTTGGCGTTTCGTTCCGAGTCGGCTCGCATTGCTGTCAAAAGGGTTGCCACGGCCGTGTTTACAGGGTCCGACTGTCTTTGGTTCTGGGAAGGATCTCGTAGCGTACGGACGTGTTTTCGGAAGCTGCGACTGGAATTATTAAACCCGATCGTTCTTGTTGTACCACTAAGCTTGTTCCTTGTTTAACGTTTTACGAATAAAGCTTCTTGTTCCTTCGCACTCGCTTTCGCGGTCTACAATATTTATTGCACGAAAATACTATAATTTCAGTATATTTTGTCGTTTCATAATAAAAAGAATAAATTAAGATCGATTTTTTTTACAAGCGATCATCGGCAATCGCCTAACGCTCGGTGATCGTGGAATCTTTGCGAATACGATGACGTCGATAATACGAGCGAACGGATAGCGGCGCACGCTTAGGTAGGTAAGTAAGGAGACTCTGCGTACCTACGCGCTTTCCGTGACGTCATGACACGGAGGGAAACAGAGCGGCGTACGTATGGAGAGTGAATGTAAACAGAGCCTCGCGAGGCGCCATTAATGAAACTCATTGTACAAGAGTATTGTATACAGAAGAGAGAAAAGTAAATATAAGTACAAAAAAATAAACTAAAATAAAATAAAATAAAATACGGAAAAATATATACAATGAGTTAAATACTTATATAATGATAGCGCAGCAAACTTATAACAAGAATAGAGGGAAAAGGGAATAGAAAGATTAGAAATTAAGAGAGTCAGAATCTGACTTAGACCTGGGACAGCAGAAGATGCTGGTAGAGCTTTGCCTTGAAGCAAGAAACAGAAGAAGAGAGTCGGATAGCCGTAGGAAGTGTGTTCTAAAGATGGCAAGCAGACACCGTAAACAATTTTAAGTAGGCAGATGTTCGGCACTGAGGAATCTGCAGGTCAAGATCCGGTGTCCAAGTGTCCCGCTGGCGAACACTGGAGCGGAAAACAAGACTGTCGAAGAGGTAGGAGGGAGAATTCGCAGAAAGAATGGAAAAGAGCAGGCAGCCAGTCGTATAGCGACGTCTGTTGGCAATAGTAAGCCAACCAAGCTTGTTTAGGTAGGGAGTGATGTTCTCGTCTCTCCAGAGATTAAAGACGTACCTAACGCAAGCATTGAGAGCTCTCTGAAGTTTAGTATTTAGGCCATCCGACAGATCACAATAGACTGAACAACAGTAATCAAAATGAGGAAAAATTAGCTCGGTGACCAGCTGTTTCCTCAAAGGTAGTGTTAGCAACTCCTTGCAGACTTTGAGTTGATGCAGACCCATAAAGACTCGGTTGGATACTAAGGAGACCTGTGCGTTCCAGGAGAGCGACCTATCAAATAGAATCCCCAGATTACGAAAAGAGTCGATAAATGAGATTGACTGGCCAGCTAGGGTGATATGAGGAATACTCGCATAATCAAGGCGCCGTGTAAACTACGAGCTACCAATAACGGCAGCGCAAGTTTTGCTGAAGTTTAGGCGGAGTTTGTTATCGGCAGCCCAACTATTTATGGTAGCAACATCCTCACAGATTTTTCTGATACCCTCGTTTATCTCGCTTGGTGGGCATTGGAGGTAAATCTGGAGATCGTCCGCGTAGAGCATATATCGACAATGCCTAATGACCTTCGGAAGATCGTTTACGTAGATTAAGAAAAGGAGAGGAACCCTGAGGAACGCCTACGAATACAGGTCGCCAAGAGGACATAGTGCCATTTGGTCCGAAGACTGCCTGCTGACGTCCGTAGAGGTAAGAGTAAAACCAGAGAAGGGCAGACTGAGAGAGATGAAAGTTGCGAAGCTTAGATAGTAGAAGCCGGTGGTCCACCGAATCAAACGCCTTGGAAAAACCGAAGAGAACAATAATCGTCACAAGCCGCTTGTCAATGCCGAGTCTTATATCCTCAGAAACCTTAAGCAAGGCAGTTCCAGTGCTGAAGAACTTTCTAAAGCCAGACTGATAAGGGTCCAGCTGGTCAGTTGCATTAATAAACTCTACTAGCTGTGCATGAACGATTTTCTCCATAATTTTAGAGAACAGCATAGAATCGCGACAGGTCTGAAATCACTAGCAGAGTGAGGAAGACGAGTCTTAGGAAGAGGTCTGACCAAAGAGTGCTTCCACAAGGTTGGGAAGGTAGAGTTCGTTATAAAAGAATTAAAGATTTCCAGTAGAAGAGGCATTATGACTGGGAGACTCATCTGTATGAATTTCAAGGTGATACCATCAACACCAGCTGCGTTCTTCCGAATGGATGTAATGTTCCGAATGAGCATTTCCGGAGTGATATCAGAAAAGTAGAAATTAGTACAGCTGAAGTCAACCGGAGGAGAAAGCTGTTCTGGTACCTCGGAAGTGAGTGGCGATGTATCGAAGAAAGATTGAGCTGCTAAGAATGCGCAGTTTAAATCGTCCAGCGGAATAGGGATATCCGGTATATTTTGGCTGGATTTGGTGAGACCTAGACGACGGAATTCGTGCCAAATTAGCCGCGGCTGATTTAGTCTAAGAAAGATTGAAGCGAAGTAAGCAACCTTAGCTGAGCGAATAAGGAGCTGCGTGCGATTTCTGGCAGTTTTATAAGCGGTGTAGTATTCATGACGACGGTTCCGCTTGAAAAGTTTGAATAGCCGGTTGCGTTCAGTTATGTTCTTCCTGATTCGATCATCGATCCAAGGAGCAGGTGGACTGTCACGTCTCGGGTGAGGGTCAATAACGCGATTGTTATTTTACTCCTACCCTGACGGTTTCTTTATTTGCCCCTTTTTGGTCACGAGACCTACGCCTCGTCTACCGTGGGAGGGCCGCGAGATCAGCGTGCAGAGAAACTCGGAAGAATGGTATAGCTTGTAATGAGGTGAAGGAAAGGGACAGGTTAGCAATATTGGTGCAAGAGTGGTGGATAAGAGAAGTAGAAGGAGGAGGACCTGAGTCGAACTCTAGATAATAGCAAACCGCAATGTGTCACGTATGATTGGTGTCTGAGAATCGAGTAAAGGCGACTAGTATGCTCTAAACGGCAGCAGGGATGCCGTTAGACCTAGGCAGGATAGTTGCCCGAGTCGGCCGCACGAAGACCCGAGCAGATAGCGCTTTTACGTGGCTGAAGTGAAGCCAAGCTACCTGAACACAGACTATGCTGTATGTCGGCCGCAGGAAAGCCGGGGTAGCTACTACTACTACTACTACTACTACTACTACTGTCTATTGGGCAACAGTGATGCCCAATAGACAGTAGTAGTAGTAGTAGTAGTAGTAGTAGTAGTAGTAGTAGTGTGTGGCCCGGCGCATTTGACGCACCGAGGAGGGAGGTTACAATTATTGGCCGAGTGGCCATAGGACTGACAACGAAAACACTGAGTGTATACGCGCTTGGAGAGATATCTCTCCCAGTAAACCCGGGTGTTAAAATAGGAGGTAGACCTTTAAGGACCATGACAAGAGACCTATCGGCGGGAGTTCCAAAAGTAAAAAAAGGAACTTGCGAGGATTTAAGGGAGTCTTTAAAAACATTATAGTTTTCAATCGAAAAGAATTGAAGTCTTATTCTTTTACCAAAAAATTTCGCGTGATACGAGGAAGGACCGAAGTCGGCATTCTTGTGAAAGGCAGGAATACTGCCGTCGAATCCAGAAATATAAAAAGGAGGAGGACGAACAACTTTAGAAGTAGTGGGAGCAGGATTTTCCGTGGCACTCTTTTCAACAGAAGGTTGAGAAGAGGCAGCAGGGGGTGGGGGGGGGGGGAGATGGGGGTGTAATGATGTTAATAGGAGGGATATCCTCATGAAACGAGGATAAAACCTGAAATCTGTTATGAACCGGAATAACAGGGGATGAGTTTTTCGGTGAATTAGATTTGTTTTTCTTTTTGGCTTTTTTGTTTTTAGGGGAAATAGCCGGAGAAGCAGGATTGGAATGAGCAACAATGATATTAGGCTCAATGGAGGAATGAATTATATCAGAAGGGTTAAAGGCAGACGGTGGTAGAGGAGATTGAAACTCCTTCATGGATTCGTCTGAGCTTGATGAATTCATAATAGCTAAAGAAGCAGAAGTGAAGTCAAAACGACGTTCATCGACAATGATACATTTCGACGTCGAAGGAATTTCCGAAGTCGGAATACTAGGCGTGTTTCTTGCAGGGACTTAAAAACGGTATAATTTTGATACCGGTATTACGTCAACGAAGCTATACCGAAACCGATATTGTACCGAAACAGGCAAATACCGAAATGAAGTCAATACCGAAACTGATATATTACACGTTCCACAGCACGCACTATCGGCTCGTTTCGGAAATTTAACCTATACCATAATTTGCCACTTTTCCCACTTGGAGCATAAATAGCTATTTCACTCCTGGTGCTCGTAACTTTCTACAAACTCCTCTAGCTTCATTTACTATGGCTGCAGTTTGATCATCTTTTAAAACATCTAACAAGGGGACATTACGGCCTCGGAAATTGACTTCGGGATGAGACTTTGGAGGTTTGTAGTATACCTTTAGACTAATCAAAGATAAAAATATATGTTTGGCGTTCGTTCAGGTCGTGTTTAGAAAATGTGATTAGTATAAACTTTTAAATTTTGAAGTGAGAAGAACGTCGTGGAGTTCACACTTATAATGGCACGTATCACCTTTTCAGCCTTGTGATTTTATATTAATTCTACGTTTTATAACTTCGTACTTCAATATGTGCAATAATTTTACCAAAAAAAAGCCCGTTGTTTGTCATAATATCATAATTTGATTAAGGATGATGTATTATTGATTAATCGTATTTGTTTTTTGCTCCTTTGAAGAGGGCCATGAACATATGGCCGAAACGTTGGAAGGTGAAATAATCAACTTTTAACTGTAGTACATCCATCTTCTAATTCGTATGTTATTTTACTTTCATTTTTTCAAAATTTAAAAGTTTATACTAATCACATTTTCTAAACACGACCTGAACGAACGCCAAACATATATTTTTATCTTTGATTAACATTCTCGGTCGAAACATAAAATTAAAACTCTGTTATACCTTTAAACTATTCGATTTGCAAAGTAAGAGCGCGCACTAGCCATAAACTTTCGAGAAAAATGGCTTTAAAGTTTTAAGTGTAGGACGTATACCGGTCACTTTGAACACCATCCAAGAACATCGAAGTGGCCGAGTTGTAGCGAACTCGCTTGCGGCGCGGGCGGTCCGTGTTCGATCCCTGCGTGAGGGAACCTTTTTTTTTTCAATTCTTTAAAAAATTATAAAAACTGTGAAATAAAGTTAATGACATACTAATATGAAGAATTTAATTATACATAATTTTTTCTATTAATGAAATTTCGGGAATATCGTCTTTCTTTCTCAATTTTTAATTTTATATGCAAGATCCTGAATGATAATTGTCATAGAAACATTGAAAACAAAAAATATTATTACAGCTCGCACAATTTATGAAGGAAGATTGTTTACATGAACAACCCTTTTTTAAAAGTTCTACCGGAAAACATACTTCATTTACATTCCTGAAAATTTCTCTTTCGTCAGAGAGCTTGGAAGCGCACCGGGCTTACCGGATCATTTCATTAAATATTGGCGATGACAGTTAATGATGCACTATTGATTGTATTTTTATGCAGTCCTCACGAGAATTTATTTCTCTGTTATTTTCAATGAGATAAGCGCAATTCTGTATTCGTTTTATTAAAGTTTTTACTTGTCTATAAAAATATACATCGCAAGGTTGAACAAGTGGAGTACATTTTGGAGGAATCACTTTAATTGTGCAAGTAGGGGATTTCTCGTCATCCTAAAAGATTTCGTCATATAATTCAGGCTTTGTTTGTCCTCCCCAAGAGTCAATAATTAACAGTAACAGTCATTTCATTAATAGAAAAAATGATGTATGATTAAATTCTTCATACAGTAGAACCTCGATTATCCGAACTATTGTGGACCGACCCTACCTCGGATAATCGAAAAACTCGGATAATACGGACTTAATTCGAATTTGAAAAAAGCCAATTTAAACAACAAAATCAACATTTAATCATTAAAATATTTAATTATAAAAACAGACATATTGCACATATTATAAGTATATTACTTGAAACATTCACAAAATCGTAAATTGACGGTATGAAATAGTTTAAACAATGTTAAATATTAATAATGATCATGGGAAAAATATACATACATGAGTACATATGTATTACATAACTAAATTACGGCTTTAGTAAAAACTTATCGAGCTTTGACTGTTTTTGTCGCATAGTAGATCGATTTTTTGCAGCAATGTCACGCCATTTCTTGAGCAAAAAAATATCGACTGGGGTAGCTTCATTTTGCTGAGCTATATAACCTAAGGCAGTTTCAATTGACGATAAACCATCGGAATGAGAAATTTTCTTCATAACAACTTCTTCTTCTGATTCTGCATCTGATTCTTGAGATTCCTGAGATTTATTTTGGACAAGTGACACAATCTCTTCATCTGTGCAATCCATTTCTGCGCTATCACCTTTAATCCATTCCTGAAGGTCATTTTCCGTTATTTGTTCGACTGCAGGTAAAGTATTTGCCATCTCAAGTAAAATGGTCGGAGATGCCGATCTTTCCTCTTGTTCATTAATTTCTTCATCACATTGTTCTAGCTCTTCTTCAGAAAAATCGATGATCTGGTGCCATGACTTCCTCAGAGTGTCAGATTTCACATTTTCCCACGATTGGACGACCCAAAATATGACATCTTTAAGATTTATTTTTTTTAAATGTTTTATCAAATCATCCGTATTATCTAATGTTTTCAAAAGTGATTTTAATAAGTAAGATCTATAGTGGCGCTTCAAACACTCCAAAACACCTTGATCCATTGGCTGAATAAGTGAAGTAACGTTCGGCGGGAAAAATTGAACTATTATATCTCCACTAACGACTTCACGTTCATTTGGATGTGATGGAGCATTATCAAGAAATAATATAGCTTTTCTCGGCAATTTATTTTTTTTCAAATGTTTCTCCACTTTTGGTACGAATTGTTCAAAAAACCACGTTTCAAAAAGTTGCGCATCCATCCAAGCATTTTTTTGATTTTTATAAAAAACCGGCATGATTGTTAGTGACATATTTTTGAAAGCTCTAGGCTTGGCAGATTTGCCAATTACCATGAGAGGCAGTTTGTGGCTGCCTGAAGCGTTGCTACATGCTAATATGGTTACCCTTTCTTTGCTCCTTTTGTAACCTGGAGCCGATGATTCCTGTCGTGATGCTAAAGTTTTGGTAGGCAGCATTTTATAATTGAGACCAGTCTCATCACAGTTGTAGATTTGTTCAGAACTGTATCCGTCGTCGCGTAATTTCTGTTGTATCTGCTCTTTAAAACTATTTACAGCGGACTTATCAGCAGAAAGTTTTTCACCACAAATATTCAATTGGCGCACTCCATATCTTTTCTTCCAGCGATCAAGCCAGCCGTTGCTTGCAGTGAAACATTCAGCTTCTTGAGGGAAAAGTGGTTGTAGTGCCAATGCTTTTTGTTGCAATATGGGCCCACTGAGCGGAACTCCTTTCTCGCGTTGCTGAACAAACCATAGAAACAAAGCTTCTCCAAGCTTTTCATATTCACTACTCTTCATACACTTTCGTGTAATAAGAGACGTATCAGCTTTACGTTTCCAATTCTCTAATTTATTTCGGTTACGTTTCCAGTCGCCAACACTAACTTCTCCAACACCGATGTCTTCGGCAATTTTTTTCAGTGACTCTCCTTTATCAATTCGCTCTAACGCCTTTAACTTTGTTTGTAATGAAACAACAAATCTCTTGCGTTTTATTCCAGACATCGCACGTGTTTGAATCTTTCAAAGCGTGTCGCGTGAATCTTGCGGTGCATGTATAAACACGACTAACAATAAATAAGTACGCAGCAATCGATGAAGCAAACAAAAAACTATCAAATGATGAAGATTTTGTGACGAACTCAAAACCGTGAGAACTGTTATCGCGTAACTCCGAGAATGCTGATGCACACGCTCAGCATTCGGAGAATAGGGGCGGGCCCTTAGGCGAGAGCCTCAGAGCCCAAGCCAAGACGCGACACTCTCCTCCCAGTCGCGACTCCGAACACTCGTAACAAGTGGTGTCAGAAGTTTTTCGAGCCACATAACACGCAAAACCCGACAACAAATACACAAATACACACAATTACACAATAAAAAAAAAGAGTACATTAACACAAAAAGGAAATAAGAAGGAAGGAAGGAAGGAAGGAAAGAAAAAAAAACACACACATACACACACTCGATCTCATGATCCTCGCGTTAGTTCTGCTTCGGTAAGTACTCTATACTTTCCCTTTCATATCATTAATATAATTGTTTGAATTCGTTGGCGCACACACAAAATACCACGTAACACATATCTTTTGATCAGCATGGTATAATAATAAAAAAAAAAAAAGAAAAGCAAGATCGCCCACTCGAATAGAGTAACTTCCTCCTTCGCGAAGTCGGTTACAAGTAACAAACACAAAATCAGTAGTACAAAATAATTAAACATAAACAGAAAACCGCGTAAAATTCCATCTAAACTCCATAAAAACGTAAAAATGGCCACTTCTTTTACTTTCCGCGACGCGTATAAAGCAATACCCCTTTTCGATGGGAAAAATATACCGGTACAATCATTTATCAAATCATGTAAACGCGCGAATGCTTCATTATCCGATGAAGAGCAAAAAAAATTTCTGAACATGATCCCGTTTAAACTAAGTGGCGCAGCGTCACTAATAATAGAAGCAGCCTCACCAAACACATTAACCAAACTTTTAAACGAATTAAAAAGAGCATTTTGTAAAGTTACGGACCTGCACGATTTAGAAATAGAACTAAATAATATGGTGCAAAACTATAATGAATCAGTAATCGAATATGCAGCGCGCATTAAAGAAACACTCGATAGAATTAAAGACAGGCTAAAAGACGTTTATAACACACCTGAACACAAAGCGTACCTTGATTTAAGAGTAATAGAAGAGGGGGAAAAAGCGAAAAGAGCATTTATTAGAGGTCTTTCCCCGGAAATAAATAATCACTGCATGGCAACAGACACGCAAACATTTGACGACATAATTGACAGAGCGCACAAAATCGAGCATGAAATTTATAAACAGACATTAGTCCGAAAAAATTACATTAATCCAGAAAAACACCCTACCACGAGAGTACACTTTGCGAGATCCCAAAATTATTGCGATTTTCACAAACAACCAGGACACGCTACAGAAGACTGCAGACAATTAAAACAACGAAACACATACAGAGAAAATCCACGCGACACATATTCACACGACCGCTATAGACACAATTCACGCGACAGATACAATACACGCGACAGATACGATACACGCAACGATTCACGCGACAGACTTTCACGCGACAGACTTCCACGCGATAAATACGACTCATACGATAGATACAATACATACGACAGATACGATTCACGCGACAGATACGACAGATACGATTCACGCAACAGATACGACAGATACGATTCACGCGACAGGTATAATTCACGCGACAGGTATAATTCACGCGACAGCCATAATTCACGCGACAGATACAGAAGCGATTCACGCGAAAGATTTTTATCCGACAGATATAGAAATAATTCACGCGACAGATACCAAAACGACTCACGTAATAGATATAGAAATGACTCAAACGATAGATTTTCACGGAGAAATTACCGAGACGACTCACGTAACAGGTACAGAGACAATTCATACGATAGATTCTCACAAGGAAATTTTAGAGACAACTCACGCGATAGATATCCTAGAAATAACATAGACGCTGAAAGAAACAGGTCACAGGACCGATACAAGAGCGACAGGCACGGGACATACGACACCGGAAACACTTCACGCGATAGACGCACGAATGTCGACGAGACCGAGACTAAAAGACGTAACGTTTCGACTTCACGAAATAACAGCCCTACAGACATTGACAAAAACACAGAAGATTTAAAAAACTTGAAAATCGCTTCTCGAGAGAGCGCGACGAGAAGCAACTAAAAAAGGCGCAAGAAACAGTTAGAAACACTATAATAAAACACACGAACATTTCTCACACCACACATCAAAATTATAAACCACCTTCAATAATAATAAGTTCACCAGATATAAATAGCGAAAAAGCGACATTTTTTATAGACACCGGTGCAGAAATAAATTTAATAAAAATCGATAAAATTTCTTACGACATACAAATTCACAGTAACATCATTTACGAACTTTCGGGTATTACAGACGGAAAAACAAAAACGTTAGGCATGGTCATTATAAATTTTCAAGGGATACCGACAGAATTTCATGCAATAAAAAATTCCTTCCCTATTAAGGAAGATGGATTATTAGGCGACGCATTCTTCAAACAAACACAATCGGATATTTTATATTCAAAAGCTTGTATAATCTTCAAAAACGAAATAATTCCATTTTCGACACGAGAAATAATTTCAATTCCGGCCAGATCAAAAATGCAGGCACTTATTCGGTTAAAACCTACGAATCTCCATGAAGGATATATAGAAAAAATTAAAACAGACACGGGTCTTTACTTCGGAAACGCGCTTGTAAAAAACACAAACAACACAACATATTTACACATCATCAACACAAACCAACAAGCAGTAGAAATCGAAATTCCAACTTTAGAACTCCAACCTATCGAAAAAATAATAACACTACAATCAGAAAACCAGGATTCGCAACATATTCCACCGGAATATGAAGCAGAAATCCACGCGATAAATGTTAAGCAACACGAAGATCGATTTCAAAAACTGAAACCGTTCCTTCACCTAGAAAACTTAAACGAAAACGAAAAAAATCATGTCCTTCAGTTGGTATCTAAATATCCACATTTATTTTACATTCCGGGAGATAAATTAGGTCACACAGAAACAATAAAACACAAAATCATAACCACGGACGAAAGCCCGATAAACATAAAACAATATCGCTACCCACAATTACATAAAACGGAAATTCAAAATCAAGTTCAAAATTTATTAGAAAAAGAAATAATTCAACCGTCAATATCCCCATATAATTCACCAGTCTGGATAGTTCCAAAAAAAAGTGACTCGCAGAATAATAAAAAATGGCGTATGGTAATAGATTTTAGAAAATTGAATGAAAAAACTATCATGGATGCATATCCATTACCAAATATTGTTGATATTTTAGACCAATTAGGAAACGCACATTATTTCTCAATTTTCGATTTGGCTTCTGGGTTTCACCAAATCGAAATGCACCCAAAAGATAAGCAAAAAACTGCTTTTTCAACACAAAACGGTCACTACGAATTCAATCGAATGCCATTCGGACTAAAAAATGCACCGGCAACCTTTCAAAGGCTTATGGATATTGTTTTAACGGGACTTCAGGGCAGCGATTTATTTGTATATTTGGACGATATTGTAATCTATTCAAACACCCTTTCGGAACACGCAACCAAATTTCACCGACTAGCGAAACGTTTAACGGAAGCGGGACTAACCTTACAAACGGATAAATGCCAATTTTTAAGAAAGGAAGTAACTTATTTAGGACACACTATCACTGAGCACGGTGTAAAACCGAATTCGGACATAATCGACGCTGTAAAAGATTATCCGGTACCATCAAGTAGGAAAAATATTCGTCAATTTCTGGGACTAGCGGGGTACTACAGACGTTTCATAAAAAACTACGCAAAAATTGCAATACCGTTAACCAAATTACTTAAGAAAACTGTTGAATTCAAATGGACGGAGGAAGCACAAAAAGCATTTAATTATTTGAAGACAAAAATTCTCGAACGACCTATTTTACGCTATCCAAATTTCGAAAAACACTTTACACTCACAACCGATGCATCCGACTACGCAATGGGCGCAGTATTGAGTCAAGAACACGAAAAATTTAACCATCCAGTTGCATTTTATTCAAAAACATTCTCCAAAGCCGAACAATCATACGACGCAATGCGTAAGGAATTATTGGCAATAATAAATTCAATAGAACATTTTCGACCATATCTATACGGGCGACGCTTCACACTTATAACAGATAATAGAGCATTAACATATTTAAAAAATAAAACAAATCTTCCGCAACAATTACAACGTTGGCAAATAACACTAAACGATTATGATTTCGAAATTATCCACCAACCAGGAAAATTAAATTGTGTCGCCGACGCACTATCTAGAAATCCAGCGAATATTATGCCAATTAGGCCCAGAAACAGTTCAACAGAAAGCGCAGAATCACCGGAATATAAAAAAATTAAAGAATTTCACCAGCCAAACACACGTCAACATCCAACCTCAAACAGTTCAACAGAAAGCGCAGAATCACCGGAATATAAAAAAATTAAAGAATTTCACCAGCCAAAAACACGTCAACGTTCAATTTCAAATAGTTCAACCGAAACTGCGGAATCACCGGAGCTCAAGAAAAGTAAAGATTTTCATCAACCTAACACACGAAAATATTCAAGTATAGGCGAATCATCTGACAACCCAGCAGACAAAAAGAAACCACACACTTACATGACAGATACACTTAACACACGAGACGGAACCGGGCGCGGACACAAGGAGAGCACACACACCAAGGTCGATACGGAAATCGACAACGACAACTACGATTCACCATTTTCTGACGACGAAAATGAGGACCAATTAGAAAAACAAACACGGCAACGCACAAAGGACACGCATAGGAGGAAAAGCAAAACAAAACCCCACACGGAAAAATATTCAAGTCAAGAGGCACTGGAAAAAGAACAAATACAACCAAATAACTCGCCACAAGCCACAGCCACAAGGGAACCGAGCTTCGAAGTACCCGAGACACACAACGAAAACGCTACACACACACTTCCAAACGACAAAACACATCCTACGGAGATACACGCCCAGCAGCTCATAGACACGCTCACAGACGGCAACACAACGCTCCAGGATCCACACGTCAAGGAAGTAAACAGCAACGTTGTACAACCGGAACACAGCTCGCAGTCACCAAAAATCGAAACAACGACTCAACCAAAAATTAATTTGGAGAACGAGAATTTAGCGCAACAAAGCATACAACCAAATTTTAGATCACCATCCCAAAGTCGCACAGACCAAACACCAATCACACCAGCCTTTCGATCACCACCATTTAAAATAGGAAGTGCATCCGACACCATCTCTGCATTGGAAACAACTCCAGCTAAATCAACGGAAACGAATATTGGCAGCGATATAGAAAACAAATCGGATAATACATATTACCAACCATCACAATACCACAGAAAAAGAATAACACAACCCCACACACACATAGAAACAAGAAACGCGACAATTACGGACGACATAACGCTACAAAATAATATTACAGTTACACAAAAACACTTTTTGACAAAAAAAGATAATATAGCTTATTTTCTCTCAGCTGATTGTGCAACAGACACAATGGTAACAAAAGTACTTATTGCAAAAGGAAAAATAGATCAGGAATCACTCCTAGAAACTAACCCACAAATTGGAGAATTATTAATTACACGTTGTGGTATGACATGCTATTTTGGAATGGTTTGCAAAAAGAAACATACAGATTCAAATAATTTAGACACTATAAAGAAATGCCTAGAGACACTAACAAAAATATTAAGGAAACTCGAACTTACGTCCTGCACAATTTCAAAAGACCCTCAAATTCTCGACACACTAACATGGTCCCACATTAAAACACTCATACGACTATACACTCTAAACTCAAACATATCAATCACCCTTTGTGAAGGAATTTTAACTGTTCCTCCTTTAAAAAACAGACAGCAAATAATTAAAGAATCACACGAGTCAACAATTGGCGGACACAAAGGAATAAAAAAGACGTATGATAGGATACGCTCGCAGTATTATTGGAAAGGAATGAAAATCGATATTAGAGCCTTTATTAAATACTGTTTCGACTGCCAGAAAAATAAATTAGTACGTGTAAAAAATAAAGCTCCAATGATAATCACAGATACGCCAACAGAACCTTTTGATAAAGTTGCAATAGACATATGCGGTCCTTTTCGGAAAACAAAAAACGGAAACGAGTATATACTAACAATCATGGATCTTTTTAGTAAATTTAGCCTTGCTATCCCTCTGAAACAACAAACAACAGTGGAAGTAGCTAGAGCCCTGGCCACAAACTTAATTTGTATATTTGGCACACCTCGCGCAATTTTATCAGATCAAGGTCGAAATTTTATGTCTGAAATATTTAAAGAATTTACAAACCTTTTCGGAATAAAACATTATAAAACATCAGCATATCATCCACAATCAAACGGTGCTCTTGAAAGAAGTCACCATACACTAGTAGAATATTTGAAACACTATATAAACGAACAACACGACTGGGATGAATGGCTTCCATTTGCCACATTTTCACATAACACGGGAATACACGAAACTACCGGGATCAGCCCATACGAACTCATATTCGGCACAGAAGCACGTACACCATCCGAATTCCCTCCATTAGAAAAATTGATAACATATGACGACTATCTCACTAATTTAGTCGGACAATTAAAAAACACACGACAGACAGTAGTCGAGAAACAATTACGGTTCAAGGAAAAAACGAAACAGTATTATGACAGGAAAGCAAAACAAATAAATTTTTCACCAGGCCAACTCATATTTCTCATTCGCGAACCAAAAACGGATAAATTGCAAAGTAACTACCTAGGACCGTTTAAGATAGTACGAGTGTTAGACAAAAACAATCTAGAAATAAAAATAGCAGAAAACAAAACAAAGATAGTTCACATAGACAAAGTAAAATTGGCACATGTTACAGATGCTGCGCGTATGCGCTAGACACCGGCGATGGTGTACAAATTACACCATTAACACGGAATCCAGGGTTGTACTCTGAGGCACTAGGAACACTGAGATCGTCCCATGTAACATGGACACTTCTCATACACGTAAACACAAACGGACTTTCTACTAGACGACTACAAATTTTGGAAAACTTAACCGCAGTAAAACATTACTGCCACCTCCTTGGCACAGGCTGTTTAATCACAGGACAGCTGACGACAATAGATGCAAGATTAAGGACCATCCAAAACACAGAAGCAATTTTGCAAGAACTCATACCATACCCTCACGACACAGACATAAATAATAGGAAAAAACGCGCACCATTAGACTTCATAGGGAAAATTCAAAAAGCACTTGTTACGAGTGTTCGGAGTCGCGACTGGGAGGAGAGTGTCGCGTCTTGGCTTGGGCTCTGAGGTTCTCGCCTAAGGGCCCGCCCCTATTCTCCGAATGCTGAGCGTGTGCATCAGCATTCTCGGAGTTACGCGATAACAGTTCTCACGGTTTTGAGTTCGTCACACTCCCCCCCTTAGAAAAATCCGATGCTCCCGCATCGGATGCGCGATGTCTGATGGTGTGTGGCGAGCGGCGGCTCGCTGCTGTATGGTGTGTGTTGGTGTGTGTGTGTGTGGCGAGCGAGAGCTCGCTGCTGCATGGTGTGTGTTGGTGTGTGGCGAGCGGGAGCTCGCTGCTGTTTGGTGTGTGTGGCGAGCGAGAGCTCGCTGCTGCAGGATGTGTGTTGGTGTGTGGCGAGCGGGTGCTCGCTGCTGCATGATGTGTGTTGGTGTGTGGCGAGCGGGTGCTCGCTGCTGCATGATGTGTGTTGGTGTGTGGCGAGCGGGTGCTCGCTGCTGCATGATGTGTGTTGGTGTGTGGCGAGCGGGTGCTCGCTGCTGCATGATGTGTGTTGGTGTGTGGCGAGC
Organism: Ancistrocerus nigricornis; assembly: GCA_916049575.1. NCBI lineage: Eukaryota > Metazoa > Arthropoda > Insecta > Hymenoptera > Vespidae > Ancistrocerus > Ancistrocerus nigricornis. Next base: position 14,536,541 of record OU696667.1, on the reverse strand, counting down.
GGGTGCTCGCTGCTGCATGATGTGTGTTGGTGTGTGGCGAGCGGGTGCTCGCTGCTGCATGATGTGTGTTGGTGTGTGGCGAGCGGGAGCTCGCTGCTGTCTGGTGTGTGTGGCGAGCGAGAGCTCGCTGCTGCATGTTTTGGCTGTTGAGTCGAAGTGCATATATAAGTATGTGTAATGAATGGGTGTGAATGTTAGTGGATATGGGTGTGTTATGTAAGGAAGGAAAGTATTTTTTTTTTTTTTTTTTTTTTTTTTTTTTTTTTTAGTTACCTTACCGTAATTTTGCTTTTCGGTACCTTCGCTTTTGTTTAATGTGTTATTCCCTAGTGTTCCTGTTTATTGTCTCGTGGTCTTGTCTGAAATAGTCTGTTTCTTTATTAGTAACTGGGTTTATAGCTTGATTAAAACGTCGTTTCTGTATGAGGTATAAAAGTATTTATTAAAAGATATAACAGAAAAAATATAAATGATTATGTTTACTTTTTAGAACTAGAACATATACATGTGTGTTTGTGTGTGATTTTGTGTTATGAGAAAAAAAAATGTACGTGTTTGTGTTAATGTGAGTGTTAGTGTTTTATGTGATTTCCGGCTTTGATTCTTTGTGCTTTTGATAGTAGTGTCTGGTCCCTGTTTGTTATGCCGCGTATGGTTGCTCGTCTAATTTGTGTTGGTGTTTGTCCGTGTCTGTTTGTTTGCGTGATTTTAAGTAGTGTTTCGTATTTTATGGCGCTTTTTGCGACTATTGTGTCCTTATCTTTTAATCTGCCTAATTCGAATTCCTTCCTCTCTTCGTAGGCGTGTAATTTTTCTAAATTTTCTAATATTTTGTTTATTTCTTTGTCGAATAGCCTGTCCGCTTTTGTGTGTTGTCTGTCCGGTTTCGTCTGTTTTTGTATTACGTTTTTGGTTTCGAAAATTCCTCCTGGTCCGTACCAGTGTTTGCAGGGGGGTTTCCCGGGTGTTTGGAGGAGCGGTATGTTCCAGTCTGCCAATCTGTAGGTGTTCTTATTTGGTGTCGTCATTTTGTCTTTCTCTTTTTCCCTTTTTTTTTCTTTTATTTAGTGTTTATCTGCAGGTGAGGATTTGTTATTGGTGTTAGTTTTGTATTAATGTTGTATGTTATTTAAAATTTCTTAAAAATATCTGTAAAAAAAAATGGTATTCTAGCTTGTGTCTCTGTCTGCGTCCCTATGGTGTGTTTTTCGGTCGGTTCTGTTTTAATTAGTGGAATTTGTGTCTCGGTTTGTGTAGCTATTGTTCTTGAGCTAATGATTTTTGTTTTTGTGTCCATAAATTCTTCGATATACTCTAAATCTTCTAAGGTTATCTCCGTCTGTGTATTTGTTGTCTGTGTTGTCTGTTCGTTCTGTACTATTTTTTTTAGTTCTCTTTTCGCGCAGTGCGGTATATGTTGTACTATTTCGTTATTCGGTTTTACTATTTTACATATGGGACACAGGTAGTCGTTTCGAGTTTCTAATGTTAGTTTCTTTAATTGTATATAACAATCAATTACATGTCCGTCGAATATGTCTATGTGGATTTCTCCTCCGCATAAAAGGCACTTCATTTTTATTATTTATTTTTTTTTTTTTTTTTTTTTTTTTTAGTAGTGTTAGTGGGGTTTAGCTAGAATAGAAGTTATTTTATGTGTTATGTGAGTTGTTTATTAATGTTTGAATTCGTTTTTGCGACTTTTTATTAAAATGTATGTGTTTATATATAGAATTATGGTATCGAAACTATGTCTCTGAGTTCAGCATTGGTACGTGGTCTGGGTGTTGGTGTCATTTCTACGTTTTCGTTAGTGTCGTTGTGGTTATGTGTTTTTTGTTTGCTGCGACAACAATTTAGTATGCGAGAGAGTACTTTGAAGCTAAATAATTTTGTGGGTATCGAAAATTTCCAAAGTAACCCTAAGGTGAACAGTACTGGTGTCATTGAGTAGCCAATGTATTTAAATATTGTTTCTAATAAAGACAGTCTATGATTTAGATGGTGCATTCCTGATATTTCTTTAGCTTTTGCGATTACTCTTTTTAAGGATATTTCATTACTAGTTATGTCATTATTAAGATTATTTTGGTCAACGCTTTGTGTAAGTGTTTCGGTTTCTGTTAGAATTTCTGAAATGTTCAAATGGTTTGGAATTTTAATTTCGTTTAGCATGATTTGTGTTATGTTCAGGGTTAATGCGTGTGAGAGGTTTATTGTGAACGAGGATGTAATTTCTACTGTTGGTGTTAGTGTTGTTGTCTGTGTTCTCGCGTGGCATGTTGGTGAAATTTGTATTACTCCTGTGTTTTGTATAGTGTTAACAAAAGTTTTGTGATCGCTACAAGTGACGTATAAATTTTCTTTTTCTGGGGTTGCATATAACCAGATATTACTGTTTTCAATTTTTGACCAGTAGGTTTGTTTGAGTGTTTTAAGACGAATGTCGCAAATTCCTAAATTTTTGAATTGGGGGTTTACTACCAGTTGTACTTCACATTCCGCATTTTTATTAATGCGTTGTGCTGGATTAGGTTGAGTGCAAATATACCGTGAATTGTCAATTTTACATGATTCCAAATGTGGTATGTTAAAATATGTTTCAAAATTTTCTGAAATTGCTGTGTGTTTAACAAAGGGTTGTATGAATGCAAATCGTGTGCCATTAATTCCGTCGTTCTGGTGTACTGGGACTGGTAAGTGTCTATATAGTTTGTATATTGTGTGATCTAATAATGGGAATTTCAGGACATAGATTAACTTGTCGTGTTTGTGAAAGATTACTAGGTTCGCTAGTTGAATTAAATTTGGTATGTGTTTTGTATTGAGTGATATTGGTAATTCCATATTAGGTGTTCTTGTTTGTATTATTTGAGCACTGTGTAAAATTTGTTTCGGATTAAGTATTTGTGGATGGATTTGTCCTGTTTTCGCGAAAAGAATTGCGTTTATGAGTGTGTTAGTGTCAAATTCTAATTCCATTAGACTTTCGTCGATTTCTGTTACGTAGTGGATAGCCTTCTGGTCTTGTCGTAAAACCGATGTTTTAGTACGGAGTGCGAGGAGTGCGACGTCTATGCCTGCCATTTCTTTTTCTACTGTTTCTGTTAGAGATTTAACTTGTTTACGGGTGATATCGAAGCCTGATCTAATTATATGTGTTTGATTTTCAACTATTTCCGCTAGTTCGGCTGTGTTTTCTGCTGTTGCTTTAATTTGACTATAGATTCTTTCGCCGTCTTCTGTGTCTAATGTTCCAAAAAGTGCTTTTTGAATTTTCCCTATGAAGTCTAATGGTGCGCGTTTTTTCCTATTATTTATGTCTGTGTCGTGAGGGTATGGTATGAGTTCTTGCAAAATTGCTTCTGTGTTTTGGATGGTCCTTAATCTTGCATCTATTGTCGTCAGCTGTCCTGTGATTAAACAGCCTGTGCCAAGGAGGTGGCAGTAATGTTTTACTGCGGTTAAGTTTTCCAAAATTTGTAGTCGTCTAGTAGAAAGTCCGTTTGTGTTTACGTGTATGAGAAGTGTCCATGTTACATGGGACGATCTCAGTGTTCCTAGTGCCTCAGAGTACAACCCTGGATTCCGTGTTAATGGTGTAATTTGTACACCATCGCCGGTGTCTAGCGCATACGCGCAGCATCTGTAACATGTGCCAATTTTACTTTGTCTATGTGAACTATCTTTGTTTTGTTTTCTGCTATTTTTATTTCTAGATTGTTTTTGTCTAACACTCGTACTATCTTAAACGGTCCTAGGTAGTTACTTTGCAATTTATCCGTTTTTGGTTCGCGAATGAGAAATATGAGTTGGCCTGGTGAAAAATTTATTTGTTTTGCTTTCCTGTCATAATACTGTTTCGTTTTTTCCTTGAACCGTAATTGTTTCTCGACTACTGTCTGTCGTGTGTTTTTTAATTGTCCGACTAAATTAGTGAGATAGTCGTCATATGTTATCAATTTTTCTAATGGAGGGAATTCGGATGGTGTACGTGCTTCTGTGCCGAATATGAGTTCGTATGGGCTGATCCCGGTAGTTTCGTGTATTCCCGTGTTATGTGAAAATGTGGCAAATGGAAGCCATTCATCCCAGTCGTGTTGTTCGTTTATATAGTGTTTCAAATATTCTACTAGTGTATGGTGACTTCTTTCAAGAGCACCGTTTGATTGTGGATGATATGCTGATGTTTTATAATGTTTTATTCCGAAAAGGTTTGTAAATTCTTTAAATATTTCAGACATAAAATTTCGACCTTGATCTGATAAAATTGCGCGAGGTGTGCCAAATATACAAATTAAGTTTGTGGCCAGGGCTCTAGCTACTTCCACTGTTGTTTGTTGTTTCAGAGGGATAGCAAGGCTAAATTTACTAAAAAGATCCATGATTGTTAGTATATACTCGTTTCCGTTTTTTGTTTTCCGAAAAGGACCGCATATGTCTATTGCAACTTTATCAAAAGGTTCTGTTGGCGTATCTGTGATTATCATTGGAGCTTTATTTTTTACACGTACTAATTTATTTTTCTGGCAGTCGAAACAGTATTTAATAAAGGCTCTAATATCGATTTTCATTCCTTTCCAATAATACTGCGAGCGTATCCTATCATACGTCTTTTTTATTCCTTTGTGTCCGCCAATTGTTGACTCGTGTGATTCTTTAATTATTTGCTGTCTGTTTTTTAAAGGAGGAACAGTTAAAATTCCTTCACAAAGAGTGATTGATATGTTTGAGTTTAGAGTGTATAGTCGTATGAGTGTTTTAATGTGGGACCATGTTAGTGTGTCGAGAATTTGAGGGTCTTTTGAAATTGTGCAGGACGTAAGTTCGAGTTTCCTTAATATTTTTGTTAGTGTCTCTAGGCATTTCTTTATAGTGTCTAAATTATTTGAATCTGTATGTTTCTTTTTGCAAACCATTCCAAAATAGCATGTCATACCACAACGTGTAATTAATAATTCTCCAATTTGTGGGTTAGTTTCTAGGAGTGATTCCTGATCTATTTTTCCTTTTGCAATAAGTACTTTTGTTACCATTGTGTCTGTTGCACAATCAGCTGAGAGAAAATAAGCTATATTATCTTTTTTTGTCAAAAAGTGTTTTTGTGTAACTGTAATATTATTTTGTAGCGTTATGTCGTCCGTAATTGTCGCGTTTCTTGTTTCTATGTGTGTGTGGGGTTGTGTTATTCTTTTTCTGTGGTATTGTGATGGTTGGTAATATGTATTATCCGATTTGTTTTCTATATCGCTGCCAATATTCGTTTCCGTTGATTTAGCTGGAGTTGTTTCCAATGCAGAGATGGTGTCGGATGCACTTCCTATTTTAAATGGTGGTGATCGAAAGGCTGGTGTGATTGGTGTTTGGTCTGTGCGACTTTGGGATGGTGATCTAAAATTTGGTTGTATGCTTTGTTGCGCTAAATTCTCGTTCTCCAAATTAATTTTTGGTTGAGTCGTTGTTTCGATTTTTGGTGACTGCGAGCTGTGTTCCGGTTGTACAACGTTGCTGTTTACTTCCTTGACGTGTGGATCCTGGAGCGTTGTGTTGCCGTCTGTGAGCGTGTCTATGAGCTGCTGGGCGTGTATCTCCGTAGGATGTGTTTTGTCGTTTGGAAGTGTGTGTGTAGCGTTTTCGTTGTGTGTCTCGGGTACTTCGAAGCTCGGTTCCCTTGTGGCTGTGGCTTGTGGCGAGTTATTTGGTTGTATTTGTTCTTTTTCCAGTGCCTCTTGACTTGAATATTTTTCCGTGTGGGGTTTTGTTTTGCTTTTCCTCCTATGCGTGTCCTTTGTGCGTTGCCGTGTTTGTTTTTCTAATTGGTCCTCATTTTCGTCGTCAGAAAATGGTGAATCGTAGTTGTCGTTGTCGATTTCCGTATCGACCTTGGTGTGTGTGCTCTCCTTGTGTCCGCGCCCGGTTCCGTCTCGTGTGTTAAGTGTATCTGTCATGTAAGTGTGTGGTTTCTTTTTGTCTGCTGGGTTGTCAGATGATTCGCCTATACTTGAATATTTTCGTGTGTTAGGTTGATGAAAATCTTTACTTTTCTTGAGCTCCGGTGATTCCGCAGTTTCGGTTGAACTATTTGAAATTGAACGTTGACGTGTTTTTGGCTGGTGAAATTCTTTAATTTTTTTATATTCCGGTGATTCTGCGCTTTCTGTTGAACTGTTTGAGGTTGGATGTTGACGTGTGTTTGGCTGGTGAAATTCTTTAATTTTTTTATATTCCGGTGATTCTGCGCTTTCTGTTGAACTGTTTCTGGGCCTAATTGGCATAATATTCGCTGGATTTCTAGATAGTGCGTCGGCGACACAATTTAATTTTCCTGGTTGGTGGATAATTTCGAAATCATAATCGTTTAGTGTTATTTGCCAACGTTGTAATTGTTGCGGAAGATTTGTTTTATTTTTTAAATATGTTAATGCTCTATTATCTGTTATAAGTGTGAAGCGTCGCCCGTATAGATATGGTCGAAAATGTTCTATTGAATTTATTATTGCCAATAATTCCTTACGCATTGCGTCGTATGATTGTTCGGCTTTGGAGAATGTTTTTGAATAAAATGCAACTGGATGGTTAAATTTTTCGTGTTCTTGACTCAATACTGCGCCCATTGCGTAGTCGGATGCATCGGTTGTGAGTGTAAAGTGTTTTTCGAAATTTGGATAGCGTAAAATAGGTCGTTCGAGAATTTTTGTCTTCAAATAATTAAATGCTTTTTGTGCTTCCTCCGTCCATTTGAATTCAACAGTTTTCTTAAGTAATTTGGTTAACGGTATTGCAATTTTTGCGTAGTTTTTTATGAAACGTCTGTAGTACCCCGCTAGTCCCAGAAATTGACGAATATTTTTCCTACTTGATGGTACCGGATAATCTTTTACAGCGTCGATTATGTCCGAATTCGGTTTTACACCGTGCTCAGTGATAGTGTGTCCTAAATAAGTTACTTCCTTTCTTAAAAATTGGCATTTATCCGTTTGTAAGGTTAGTCCCGCTTCCGTTAAACGTTTCGCTAGTCGGTGAAATTTGGTTGCGTGTTCCGAAAGGGTGTTTGAATAGATTACAATATCGTCCAAATATACAAATAAATCGCTGCCCTGAAGTCCCGTTAAAACAATATCCATAAGCCTTTGAAAGGTTGCCGGTGCATTTTTTAGTCCGAATGGCATTCGATTGAATTCGTAGTGACCGTTTTGTGTTGAAAAAGCAGTTTTTTGCTTATCTTTTGGGTGCATTTCGATTTGGTGAAACCCAGAAGCCAAATCGAAAATTGAGAAATAATGTGCGTTTCCTAATTGGTCTAAAATATCAACAATATTTGGTAATGGATATGCATCCATGATAGTTTTTTCATTCAATTTTCTAAAATCTATTACCATACGCCATTTTTTATTATTCTGCGAGTCACTTTTTTTTGGAACTATCCAGACTGGTGAATTATATGGGGATATTGACGGTTGAATTATTTCTTTTTCTAATAAATTTTGAACTTGATTTTGAATTTCCGTTTTATGTAATTGTGGGTAGCGATATTGTTTTATGTTTATCGGGCTTTCGTCCGTGGTTATGATTTTGTGTTTTATTGTTTCTGTGTGACCTAATTTATCTCCCGGAATGTAAAATAAATGTGGATATTTAGATACCAACTGAAGGACATGATTTTTTTCGTTTTCGTTTAAGTTTTCTAGGTGAAGGAACGGTTTCAGTTTTTGAAATCGATCTTCGTGTTGCTTAACATTTATCGCGTGGATTTCTGCTTCATATTCCGGTGGAATATGTTGCGAATCCTGGTTTTCTGATTGTAGTGTTATTATTTTTTCGATAGGTTGGAGTTCTAAAGTTGGAATTTCGATTTCTACTGCTTGTTGGTTTGTGTTGATGATGTGTAAATATGTTGTGTTGTTTGTGTTTTTTACAAGCGCGTTTCCGAAGTAAAGACCCGTGTCTGTTTTAATTTTTTCTATATATCCTTCATGGAGATTCGTAGGTTTTAACCGAATAAGTGCCTGCATTTTTGATCTGGCCGGAATTGAAATTATTTCTCGTGTCGAAAATGGAATTATTTCGTTTTTGAAGATTATACAAGCTTTTGAATATAAAATATCCGATTGTGTTTGTTTGAAGAATGCGTCGCCTAATAATCCATCTTCCTTAATAGGGAAGGAATTTTTTATTGCATGAAATTCTGTCGGTATCCCTTGAAAATTTATAATGACCATGCCTAACGTTTTTGTTTTTCCGTCTGTAATACCCGAAAGTTCGTAAATGATGTTACTGTGAATTTGTGTGTCGTAAGAAATTTTATCGATTTTTATTAAATTTATTTCTGCACCGGTGTCTATAAAAAATGTCGCTTTTTCGCTATTTAAATCTGGTGAACTTATTATTATTGAAGGTGGTTTATAATTTTGATGTGTGGTGTGAGAAATGTTCGTGTGTTTTATTATAGTGTTTCTAACTGTTTCTTGCGCCTTTTTTAGTTGCTTCTCGTCGCGCTCTCTCGAGAAGCGATTTTCAAGTTTTTTAAATCTTCTGTGTTTTTGTCAATGTCTGTAGGGCTGTTATTTCGTGAAGTCGAAACGTTACGTCTTTTAGTCTCGGTCTCGTCGACATTCGTGCGTCTATCGCGTGAAGTGTTTCCGGTGTCGTATGTCCCGTGCCTGTCGCTCTTGTATCGGTCCTGTGACCTGTTTCTTTCAGCGTCTATGTTATTTCTAGGATATCTATCGCGTGAGTTGTCTCTAAAATTTCCTTGTGAGAATCTATCGTATGAATTGTCTCTGTACCTGTTACGTGAGTCGTCTCGGTAATTTCTCCGTGAAAATCTATCGTTTGAGTCATTTCTATATCTATTACGTGAGTCGTTTTGGTATCTGTCGCGTGAATTATTTCTATATCTGTCGGATAAAAATCTTTCGCGTGAATCGCTTCTGTATCTATCGCGTGAATTATGGCTGTCGCGTGAATTATACCTGTCGCGTGAATTATACCTGTCGCGTGAATCGTATCTGTCGTATCTGTTGCGTGAATCGTATCTGTCGTATCTGTCGCGTGAATCGTATCTGTCGTATGTATTGTATCTATCGTATGAGTCGTATTTATCGCGTGGAAGTCTGTCGCGTGAAAGTCTGTCGCGTGAATCGTTGCGTGTATCGTATCTGTCGCGTGTATTGTATCTGTCGCGTGAATTGTGTCTATAGCGGTCGTGTGAATATGTGTCGCGTGGATTTTCTCTGTATGTGTTTCGTTGTTTTAATTGTCTGCAGTCTTCTGTAGCGTGTCCTGGTTGTTTGTGAAAATCGCAATAATTTTGGGATCTCGCAAAGTGTACTCTCGTGGTAGGGTGTTTTTCTGGATTAATGTAATTTTTTCGGACTAATGTCTGTTTATAAATTTCATGCTCGATTTTGTGCGCTCTGTCAATTATGTCGTCAAATGTTTGCGTGTCTGTTGCCATGCAGTGATTATTTATTTCCGGGGAAAGACCTCTAATAAATGCTCTTTTCGCTTTTTCCCCCTCTTCTATTACTCTTAAATCAAGGTACGCTTTGTGTTCGGGTGTGTTATAAACGTCTTTTAGCCTGTCTTTAATTCTATCGAGTGTTTCTTTAATGCGCGCTGCATATTCGATTACTGATTCATTATAGTTTTGCACCATATTATTTAGTTCTATTTCTAAATCGTGCAGGTCCGTAACTTTACAAAATGCTCTTTTTAATTCGTTTAAAAGTTTGGTTAATGTGTTTGGTGAGGCTGCTTCTATTATTAGTGACGCTGCGCCACTTAGTTTAAACGGGATCATGTTCAGAAATTTTTTTTGCTCTTCATCGGATAATGAAGCATTCGCGCGTTTACATGATTTGATAAATGATTGTACCGGTATATTTTTCCCATCGAAAAGGGGTATTGCTTTATACGCGTCGCGGAAAGTAAAAGAAGTGGCCATTTTTACGTTTTTATGGAGTTTAGATGGAATTTTACGCGGTTTTCTGTTTATGTTTAATTATTTTGTACTACTGATTTTGTGTTTGTTACTTGTAACCGACTTCGCGAAGGAGGAAGTTACTCTATTCGAGTGGGCGATCTTGCTTTTCTTTTTTTTTATTATTATACCATGCTGATCAAAAGATATGTGTTACGTGGTATTTTGTGTGTGCGCCAACGAATTCAAACAATTATATTAATGATATGAAAGGGAAAGTATAGAGTACTTACCGAAGCAGAACTAACGCGAGGATCATGAGATCGAGTGTGTGTATGTGTGTGTTTTTTTTTTTTTCTTTCCTTCCTTCCTTCCTTCCTTCTTATTTCCTTTTTGTGTTAATGTACTCTTTTTTTTTATTGTGTAATTGTGTGTATTTGTGTATTTGTTGTCGGGTTTTGCGTGTTATGTGGCTCGAAAAACTTCTGACACCACTTGTTACGAGTGTTCGGAGTCGCGACTGGGAGGAGAGTGTCGCGTCTTGGCTTGGGCTCTGAGGTTCTCGCCTAAGGGCCCGCCCCTATTCTCCGAATGCTGAGCGTGTGCATCAGCATTCTCGGAGTTACGCGATAACAGTTCTCACGGTTTTGAATTCGTCACACACTTTTTGGAACATTAGACACAGAAGACGGCGAAAGAATCTATAGTCAAATTAAAGCAACAGCAGAAAACACAGCCGAACTAGCGGAAATAGTTGAAAATCAAACACATATAATTAGATCAGGCTTCGATATCACCCGTAAACAAGTTAAATCACTAACAGAAACAGTAGAAAAAGAAATGGCAGGCATAGACGTCGCACTCCTCGCACTCCGTACTAAAACATCGGTTTTACGACAAGACCAGAAGGCTATCCACTACGTAACAGAAATCGACGAAAGTCTAATGGAATTAGAATTTGACACTAACACACTCATAAACGCAATTCTTTTCGCGAAAACAGGACAAATCCATCCACAAATACTTAATCCGAAACAAATTTTACACAGTGCTCAAATAATACAAACAAGAACACCTAATATGGAATTACCAATATCACTCAATACAAAACACATACCAAATTTAATTCAACTAGCGAACCTAGTAATCTTTCACAAACACGACAAGTTAATCTATGTCCTGAAATTCCCATTATTAGATCACACAATATACAAACTATATAGACACTTACCAGTCCCAGTACACCAGAACGACGGAATTAATGGCACACGATTTGCATTCATACAACCCTTTGTTAAACACACAGCAATTTCAGAAAATTTTGAAACATATTTTAACATACCACATTTGGAATCATGTAAAATTGACAATTCACGGTATATTTGCACTCAACCTAATCCAGCACAACGCATTAATAAAAATGCGGAATGTGAAGTACAACTGGTAGTAAACCCCCAATTCAAAAATTTAGGAATTTGCGACATTCGTCTTAAAACACTCAAACAAACCTACTGGTCAAAAATTGAAAACAGTAATATCTGGTTATATGCAACCCCAGAAAAAGAAAATTTATACGTCACTTGTAGCGATCACAAAACTTTTGTTAACACTATACAAAACACAGGAGTAATACAAATTTCACCAACATGCCACGCGAGAACACAGACAACAACACTAACACCAACAGTAGAAATTACATCCTCGTTCACAATAAACCTCTCACACGCATTAACCCTGAACATAACACAAATCATGCTAAACGAAATTAAAATTCCAAACCATTTGAACATTTCAGAAATTCTAACAGAAACCGAAACACTTACACAAAGCGTTGACCAAAATAATCTTAATAATGACATAACTAGTAATGAAATATCCTTAAAAAGAGTAATCGCAAAAGCTAAAGAAATATCAGGAATGCACCATCTAAATCATAGACTGTCTTTATTAGAAACAATATTTAAATACATTGGCTACTCAATGACACCAGTACTGTTCACCTTAGGGTTACTTTGGAAATTTTCGATACCCACAAAATTATTTAGCTTCAAAGTACTCTCTCGCATACTAAATTGTTGTCGCAGCAAACAAAAAACACATAACCACAACGACACTAACGAAAACGTAGAAATGACACCAACACCCAGACCACGTACCAATGCTGAACTCAGAGACATAGTTTCGATACCATAATTCTATATATAAACACATACATTTTAATAAAAAGTCGCAAAAACGAATTCAAACATTAATAAACAACTCACATAACACATAAAATAACTTCTATTCTAGCTAAACCCCACTAACACTACTAAAAAAAAAAAAAAAAAAAAAAAAAAAAAATAATAAAAATGAAGTGCCTTTTATGCGGAGGAGAAATCCACATAGACATATTCGACGGACATGTAATTGATTGTTATATACAATTAAAGAAACTAACATTAGAAACTCGAAACGACTACCTGTGTCCCATATGTAAAATAGTAAAACCGAATAACGAAATAGTACAACATATACCGCACTGCGCGAAAAGAGAACTAAAAAAAATAGTACAGAACGAACAGACAACACAGACAACAAATACACAGACGGAGATAACCTTAGAAGATTTAGAGTATATCGAAGAATTTATGGACACAAAAACAAAAATCATTAGCTCAAGAACAATAGCTACACAAACCGAGACACAAATTCCACTAATTAAAACAGAACCGACCGAAAAACACACCATAGGGACGCAGACAGAGACACAAGCTAGAATACCATTTTTTTTTACAGATATTTTTAAGAAATTTTAAATAACATACAACATTAATACAAAACTAACACCAATAACAAATCCTCACCTGCAGATAAACACTAAATAAAAGAAAAAAAAAGGGAAAAAGAGAAAGACAAAATGACGACACCAAATAAGAACACCTACAGATTGGCAGACTGGAACATACCGCTCCTCCAAACACCCGGGAAACCCCCCTGCAAACACTGGTACGGACCAGGAGGAATTTTCGAAACCAAAAACGTAATACAAAAACAGACGAAACCGGACAGACAACACACAAAAGCGGACAGGCTATTCGACAAAGAAATAAACAAAATATTAGAAAATTTAGAAAAATTACACGCCTACGAAGAGAGGAAGGAATTCGAATTAGGCAGATTAAAAGATAAGGACACAATAGTCGCAAAAAGCGCCATAAAATACGAAACACTACTTAAAATCACGCAAACAAACAGACACGGACAAACACCAACACAAATTAGACGAGCAACCATACGCGGCATAACAAACAGGGACCAGACACTACTATCAAAAGCACAAAGAATCAAAGCCGGAAATCACATAAAACACTAACACTCACATTAACACAAACACGTACATTTTTTTTTTCTCATAACACAAAATCACACACAAACACACATGTATATGTTCTAGTTCTAAAAAGTAAACATAATCATTTATATTTTTTCTGTTATATCTTTTAATAAATACTTTTATACCTCATACAGAAACGACGTTTTAATCAAGCTATAAACCCAGTTACTAATAAAGAAACAGACTATTTCAGACAAGACCACGAGACAATAAACAGGAACACTAGGGAATAACACATTAAACAAAAGCGAAGGTACCGAAAAGCAAAATTACGGTAAGGTAACTAAAAAAAAAAAAAAAAAAAAAAAAAAAAAAAAAAATACTTTCCTTCCTTACATAACACACCCATATCCACTAACATTCACACCCATTCATTACACATACTTATATATGCACTTCGACTCAACAGCCAAAACATGCAGCAGCGAGCTCTCGCTCGCCACACACACCAGACAGCAGCGAGCTCCCGCTCGCCACACACCAACACACATCATGCAGCAGCGAGCACCCGCTCGCCACACACCAACACACATCATGCAGCAGCGAGCACCCGCTCGCCACACACCAACACACATCATGCAGCAGCGAGCACCCGCTCGCCACACACCAACACACATCATGCAGCAGCGAGCACCCGCTCGCCACACACCAACACACATCATGCAGCAGCGAGCACCCGCTCGCCACACACCAACACACATCATGCAGCAGCGAGCACCCGCTCGCCACACACCAACACACATCCTGCAGCAGCGAGCTCTCGCTCGCCACACACACCAAACAGCAGCGAGCTCCCGCTCGCCACACACCAACACACACCATGCAGCAGCGAGCTCTCGCTCGCCACACACACACACACCAACACACACCATACAGCAGCGAGCCGCCGCTCGCCACACACCATCAGACATCGCGCATCCGATGCGGGAGCATCGGATTTTTCTAAGGGGGGGAGTGTGACGAACTCAAAACCGTGAGAACTGTTATCGCGTAACTCCGAGAATGCTGATGCACACGCTCAGCATTCGGAGAATAGGGGCGGGCCCTTAGGCGAGAACCTCAGAGCCCAAGCCAAGACGCGACACTCTCCTCCCAGTCGCGACTCCGAACACTCGTAACAATTTTTAGGATTCAGTAACAATAGAAGGTAGTAGCTCGGATAATACGGACTCTTACGTGCGTGAGCTCGGTTAATACGGGTCATTTGATCACAAGATCGAACCTCGGATAATCGCGAACTCGGTTAAAGCGGGCTCAGTTAATCGGGGTTCTACTGTATTAGTATGTCATTAACTTTATTTCACAGTTTTTATAATTTTTTAAAGAATTGAAAAAAAAATGTTTCCACACGCGGGGATCGAACACGGACCGCCCGCGCCGCAAGCGAGTTCGCTACAACTCGGCCACTTCGCTGTTCTTGGATGGTGTTCAAAGTGACCGGTATACGTCCTACACTTAAAACTTTAAAGCCATTTTTCTCGAAAGTTTATGGCTAGTGCGCGCTCTTACTTTGCAAATCGAATAGTCTAAAGGTATACTACAAACCTGCAAAGTCTCATCCCGAAGTCAATTTCCGAGGCCGTAATGTCCCCTTGTAAAACAGCCAACTGAAGTGTATGAGCTGCACAACGGACAGATCTAATTTGAAATTTGAATTTTTCAGTGTTCACAGATTTATCATTTGAATTTAAAATAACTTCTTCGTCATGCGATACCGAAAATGTGTAGTCTTCATCTTCATTAATAATATTTGTTTCATCAGTAGGTAATAAATCGCAACTATCGCTATCGCTATCGCCTTCATTATTACAATATTCTAATTGATCATCCGCTATGAGTTTGACGAGTTTAATCATGTTTGAACCGTTATCGGTCGTAATCGAATAAATCTGATTTATTGATATCCCGTACGTAAGAAGGACATTTTTTAAAATTTGTTTTATATTTATAACAGTATGTCTACTATAAACTTCTTTTACTGCTAAAGTATTTAAAACCAGTTTTGTTCCATCCACATATTGAACATTTATTCCCAAAAATGAACGGTCCATACAGGTTGCAGCATCGATTTTTAAAGATAATAACTTTCCTAAGAATTTCTCCCTAAGTTGTTTTCGAAAAGAGTTTGCTTTAATTATAACAGCATTACGTACTTCTTGCGCACAAATATTAAAATTTGAAGTTGAACACGGCGGTATCATATTAATGATATTTTGAAATGCGGTGTCATTAATCAAATTGAAAGGTTGTCCATGAATTGTTACTAAATTTACGCATTCATCTAACACGTCCTGTTTGATATGTTTACGTCTATAATTAGAGCTTGTCAATTGTTCTACTTCTTCACTTTTGCGTTTTTGATTACGAAGCATTACTGACGTAAATTCAACAGGATGATTCGAAGATAAATGCGACAACAAATTAGTGCCATGTTGTCCCTAAAAATACGCAAATATGAATCATAAAATAATAATAAAATACTTAGAAAAACTTACCTTAACTTCATGACCGCACTCATTAATTAAACATATTGATTTATTATCTGTTGAATTATATAGAAAGTATTGGTAAACAACATTTGTTTTCTTCCGACTCATTTCTTTTATCTACATACACTAACACTAATACTAATTATCTAAGGTTAAACAAATAATAATAATGTATTTATAAATTAATGTAATAAATTCAACACTATGTAAATGCTTAATAAGTAAACAAATTGAAAAAATATTTTTCTGTTGCTTATGCTCGCTTAATACACGAATATCAGACTGACGATTCTCCGCGTTCTCTTCACCAATTTCGAAGGACTTCATTTGTTTATACTCTACACTAGGGATGATCGATATTGGAAAAACATCGATGTTGACATCGAACTACAAACATCGATGTTAGGAAACATCGATGAATATCGACCATCCCTACTCTACACTCACTTTCGAAATCTTCATTTGTTATATCCAGATACACTTTATCGCCAAGCCATGGGCTAAGCACGAGCTACATTGTTTCATTAGGCATTTGTTTTCCACTGTTGTATGCAAAACGCGCCATGAACAGTTCTAAATTCCGCGGACGGGAAAAACCGTAATGTGATTGCTTCTATTAAAAGCAATAAGAAAATAAGAAAACCGAAAAAATCACCGGTAAATATACCGGTATTTTTCATATAGCGGTTTGACGTCATACCGGTATTTTTGTATTTCGGTTTCTATATCGGTTAGAAAGTACAACCGAAAAATACCGATATAATATCGGTATTTTACGTTTCGGTAGAAGTCCCTGGTTTCTTGGAATATTCGTGGAAATGGCAGTGTTTTTGTTCTCAGGAGTATGAGACGAGGAAGGAGTAGAAGAAGAAGCGGTAGAAGGAGCCGGCATCGGTATAGGAGTTTTTTTAAGCGAAAGTATACGCGGCTGGAGTTTACGTTTTCCCCCCGCAGGTGGGCCCGGCACCGTGCGAGGCAGGATTACGTGCGTGACTAATAACCAATGACCTCAGTAGAGGTTGTAAGAGGAAAGCACGTGGATAAAGTATGAAATTATAACGAAATGTTAACAAAACTATGTCAAAATTCCATACACGAAAGTATATGGTTTAAACCAGGCTAGGGCAACTTGTGGCCCGCGGGCCACTGGCACTCCACTACTAGTCAAGCGTTTCGCGACCCGCGCAGTCTTCGATGTTCGCACGTACGTCTTTCAATGGCACTTTGGAATTGTCTTGGACGCCGATTATAGTCGGCACCCGTACACACAGCACGTCGCGCGGCCGCCGACTATAGTCGGCATCCGTAGCGAAAGGGTTAAATCGTTTTTGTTTTTCACTTTTTACCTGTACTTTTTCACGTAATTTGTTTATTAAAAAATAACTTGTGCGATGATGTGAAAATTTTACTTTTCGCTTCAAATATTCAAATCGTATCACGTGTTAAGGGGAATCCACCCGGGTGTAGGGTGTCGCCTCCACGCGGCCATCGTGGGTGGCTCAAGGCGAGGATTCGTATCGGTGAGGCGAGAAATTTTTGCCTAAAAATTGCAGCCTCATAATAACAGCTCGAGCTCGTAACGAGGTGTTAAATGAAAGATCTGATCCTTGTTAATTGCTCTACCGCGGCCGATTTTTAAAATTCGCCCTATAAAATTAAAACAAGCCGAGAGAAGATCAACTCATCTGTCTCACACGTGTTTCTCACACGAACACATGGAAAGCGCTGATCTTCTCTCGGCTTGTTTTAATTTTATAAGCCTCAGTGGGACGACGACAACGAACGTCGAACGATCGATTACTTTTGTATTTGTTTCATTTTTGTATATTTCATTATTAAAGTTTTTTGTGTTTTCTACGGCATCCTGATCTTACATTTGGGGGCTCAGCCAAGATTTGAACGACGGTACCTCTCGCAGTGATCAAACGATTGAAAAGTGTGAAAAATGACGTCGAGCGGTGGAGATATCTGCACTAACAAAACACAGGAAACTGATGGAAACAAGGACAGGATGCGTGTCGAAAATATGAAAGTAGAAGACCTAAAGGTGGAACTAAAAAGACGCAAGCTAAAAACGACGGGGAACAAAGCAGATCTCGTAACGAGGTTGAAAACGGCGATGATGCTTGACGACGAGAAGGAAGATTCCGAAGTTTCGGAATACGACGATGTGGATTCAGAAGCGAACGGCAACACGAAGAGGTATATACCGACATTTAAGGACGTAGAAGAATCCATGAACGTATTTTCTGGTGACGACGGTAGAAACGTTAAGCAGTGGCTCTCAGACTTTGAAGACACGTCGGAAATATGTGCGTGGAGTGATATTCAAAAGGTGATATACGCAAAAAGACTTTTACGAGGTTCGGCGAAAATGTTCGTGAGCTATTCTAAATGTGGTACGACATGGAGAAGGTTGAAAACCGCTTTAGAAACCGAATTTTCACGGAGGATTAATAGTAATAAAATCCACAAGGAGCTTAGCAAGAGGAAAAAGAAGAACGACGAATCGTGCCATCAATATGTATACGCGATGCTTGAGATTGCGGCGCAAGCGGACATAGAAACGGCCGCGACCATTCAATATATCATAGATGGTATCGAGGATGAGGAACATCAGAAAGCTATTTTATACGGCGCTACAACTATTGAAGATTTAAAGTTCAAGTTAGAACAGTACGGGATTATGAGATCCAACATGAAGAAAAAACAACGACCGGATGAAAAGGCGAAGAAGCAGTCAACGCCGCAAACTCCGGCAGGTGCAAGAAGATGCTTCAACTGCGGTGCGACGGACCACGTAAGCGCGCATTGCCCATCCAAGAGCAAAGGTACCAAGTGTTTTCGATGCAACAAATTTGGGCATATTTCGACGAAATGTCCCGAAAGCGGCAGCACGAAGAAAGGAAGCTGTAATGCGACGCAAGTATGCGGAAAAAGTTATGTTAAGAAGGTTGAGATAGGAGATCAAAAGGTAATGGCGTTGATCGATACAGGTAGCGATCTCAGTCTTATCAGATCAGAACAATATATTGGTATAGGCGCGCCTCAATTATCGAAACGAACTATTCGATTCCGTGGTGTAGGTTCCGATGATAATTTAACGTTAGGCGAAACGCGCGCTAATATTGTAATAGATAGTAGTTCTCACGATGTAACGTTGCACGTAGTATCTGATTCTTTGATGCAACAAGATTTAATTTTAGGTTCTGATTTCTTAAATACCGTAGAAGTTCGTTTGATGGGAGGCGACGTTACGATTTCTAAATTAGAGGCAGACGTGCCAGAAGTTTACAAAATAGATTGCGTTGAAAATAATGAAGTGATTGATCTGACGCATATAAGCGAACCCGACAGTAAAACCGCGATAGAGGATATCGTGAATAATTATCAGCCAAATAAAATCCGCGAAGTAGACGTTAAAATGCGCATCGTTTTAAAAGATGATATACCGGTGCATCAAACACCGCGGAGACTATCCCCGATAGAAATGGTCGAAGTAGACAAGCATATACAAGCATGGCTCAACGACGGTATAATTCAGCCATCCCATTCGGACTATGCTAGTCCGATTGTACTTGTGAAAAAAAAAGACGGAACGACGAGGCTTTGTGTCGATTATCGCAAGCTAAATGAAAAGATTATTAAAGACCGATATCCGTTACCGGTGATCGAGGACCAGATAGATAAATTACAAGGTGCCAAGATTTTCAGTCTTATAGATTTACAGAACGGTTTTTTCCATGTCGTACTAGAAGAAGAAAGTATAAAATATACATCTTTTGTCATTCCGAACGGTCAATATGAGTTCCGACGCATGCCTTTCGGCTTGTGTAACGCACCTTCGGTATTTCAAAAATATATTAATGCCATATTCAGAGAACACATTAATAACGGAATTGTGTTGACTTATTTAGACGATTTAATCATACCGTCGATGAATCATGAGGATGGCTTGAATAAATTGAGGATTGTCTTGCACACGGCGAGCGAGCATGGCTTGATATTAAATTTAAAGAAATGCAGATTTTTGGAATCGAAGATATTATATTTAGGCTATGTGGTAGAGAACGGCACGGTTATGCCATCCGTTGAGAAGACGGCCGCTGTAGAAAAATTTCCTCAGCCAGATAATGTTAAATGCGTGCGAGGCTTCTTAGGACTGACGGGTTACTTCAGAAAATTTATGCCGCGATACGCGCTCATAGCCCGACCGCTCACCGACTTACTAAAAAACGGCGTTAAGTTCGTGTTCGGTGAAGATCAAAAGCGAGCGTTCGATGAATTGAAGTCTATGCTAATTAATCGGCCCGTCTTAAGATTATATCGAGTTAACGCGAAGACGGAGCTACATACCGACGCTAGTATGTACGGTTACGGAGCTATACTTTTGCAGAAAGATAACGAAGATTGTATGTTTCATCCCATTTATTACGCTAGCGGTAGGACTACGCCAGCCGAAGAACGATATACGAGTTACGAACTCGAGGTGCTAGCTATTATAAAGGCGCTACGCAAATTTCGTGTATATCTATACGGCATAAAGTTTAGAATAGTAACGGTTTGTCAAGCGTTTACACTGACAATGCAAAAGAAAGATCTGTGCGTAGGAGTTGCCAGATGGGCACTTTTATTAACTGAATTCGATTTTACAATCGAACACCGACCGGCGAAGAGTATGCGACACGTCGACGGCCTCAGCCGTAATCCGATACCTAGCGTGATGTTCGTAGAAGATGTCGACAGCATGACGGCTAGATTAAAGAGAGCGCAAGAAGAAGACGATAGTTTAAAGAAAATAATTACTAATGAAAATATGAAGGTGAACGGTAATTTTATTGTAAAAAACGGACTCCTTTACAAAAATGTAAACGACGAGTTACTTATTGTAGTGCCTAAGGCGATGCAAACAGATGTGATTAAACATGTTCACGGCCAAGGCCATTTTGCCGTTGATAAAACAGAGAAGCTAATGAAACGAGATTTTTGGTTTGAAGGTTCGCGAGCGAAGATTGAAAAGGCGGTGCGTAATTGCATAGATTGTATTTTAGCCGAGCGAAAATTAGGGAAACAAGAAGGTCTACTGCACCCGATTGATAAGGGAGACGTTCCTTTAGACACTTATCATATAGACCACCTTGGTCCCATGCCGTCGACGCACAAACTTTATCATTTTATCTTTGTAGTCGTAGATGCGTTTTCTAAGTTTACGTGGTTTCACCAAATCGACGGGTACGGCGGAGGTTGTCGATCGACTAAAGAAGCAGTCTGCGATTTTCGGCAACCCGAGGAGAATTATTTCGGACCAAGGAACCGCTTTTACTTCCCATGTTTTTAAGGAGTACTGCAATGAAGAACGTATACAACATACTACCATTGTCACTGGTGTTCCACGAGGAAACGGGCAAGTTGAGCGCATAAATAGGATACTAATCCCTCTTATTACGAAGCTATCAGCTCCCAAGCCTGCGGAATGGTTCAAACACGTACCTGCCGCGCAACAATTCATAAATAATACGCCGAGCAGAAGTACAGGCGCTTCCCCGTTTCACCTCCTCATAGGTACGAGAATGAGAATCAAGGACGACCCTCACATTAGGGAACTATTGGAAAGTGAGACTGCCGCCGCCTATGAAGAGCAACGAGACGGTTTACGACGACAGGCGAAGGAGAGTATTGCCAAAATACAAGCCGAGAACAAGAGACAGTTCAATCGGCATCGGAAGGAGACGAAAACCTATCAAGAAGGAGATTTGGTTGCAATTAAGAGGACTCAGTTTGGAGCGGGACTAAAATTTCATTCGAAATTCCTAGGCCCGTATCGTATCGTTAAAGTTTTACGTCACGATCGTTACGTGGTGGAGAAAATTGGTGAAGGCGAAGGACCACAGAGAACATCAACTTCCGCGGACCACATGAAGCCGTGGCCGGAGAACATAAGTGGTGATGCCAGTGTGTGATATGAGGAAATTCGCGAAACACATCTGAGGACAGATGTTTGTGTGGATGGCCGAGTGTAGTATTTTTTTTTGTTATAGTGTGTATGCGTGTTTTAATTATAAGATTAGTTTAAGTGTATAAGTGTACCTAGGCATAAGTTTTTAAGAAGATCGTCGTAGTTTTGATCAGTTGAATGCGTTGGATGTACGCAAACCGGTAACAACCGGAAAACTCGCGGAACTGGCCAACGGCCGAAAGACGCGGAAAAAAGCGAGCGGCGCGTGCGACGCGATGGGCGAGAGAGCCTCAGTGGGACGACGACAACGAACGACGAACGATCTGTTATGCGGAAAACGCGGATAAGTTGTTGAGTACGCGAGATTTTCCGGACAACGAAGAATTCGGACTGTTGAATTCTTATTATTGTATTTAAACAGAGATTTCTAATTTAGAATGAATATATATTTAAACAGAAGTTCTTTAAAATACAGACAAGTAAGTTTCTTAAATGTTACGAGCGCAACGGTTCGGTTAGAAGTGAGGATTTTGGGACGCTGTGGGAAGCTTGTCGGAAAGAGGAAAATTGCGGAAGGAGTAGGGATGAGGCCCTAG
This sequence comes from Ancistrocerus nigricornis, assembly GCA_916049575.1. Lineage (NCBI taxonomy): Eukaryota > Metazoa > Arthropoda > Insecta > Hymenoptera > Vespidae > Ancistrocerus > Ancistrocerus nigricornis. The sequence goes on along the minus strand of OU696667.1, from coordinate 14,514,202 downwards.
GATGACGTGGAAAGGAATGCAGTGGAAAAAAGGGCGCTAGGACTAGGCGACGCGCCCGACTTGGTGGCGCCGTTCGGATTTTGAATGCGCTCTATTCATAGTGTTTACAAGACCTTAACCTAAGAAATAAACCTAAGGACTATAAACTAAAAGGGTCTTGAGCGAGGTGACCGCTAGGGCCTTGTGGTATCGTAACAGATCGATTACTTTTGTATTTGTTTCATTTTTGTATATTTCATTATTAAAGTTTTTTGTGTTTTCTACGGCATCCTGATCTTACACTCGTGTTACGTCCTGCGTACGTGACTTTTCTCATTTTCCTCGTCGAAACCTAAGACTAACAATTATACAATAGACTAGACTGTCTGCCAGTGGTCCCATTGAAAATTTTCTTTTTTCAAGTACCTCCTTCAGAGCGCGCCAGATCGTCGCATATCTGTATACTGGGGGTCAGATTTCTAAACATGCCCTGGCACTCAGTCGTCCTAAAACTAACCCATAAATACCAAATTTACGGCTTCCACTCGAAAACGCATCTTTCCTTCACCCAACACCCACTTCCACCTCCAACTTACCCCACATAGAAGGAACATTGTTTCCTAAATCCACGAATAGGAAAAATCTAAACTTTTCCAAAACCAATAAGAAACTGTCCACCCCCGAAACTAAAACTAACTAACCAATAGTATAACGAACCACCCACTGACTAAATCTTTAAAACAAGCTGCACGCACCCCGACGACACACTCTGTAATTCAGTTTTCATCCTGCGCTCAGTTAAGTTCGGTAGTCGGCATCGGCGTTCTGATACTTAGAATTCAGAACTTAAAATATAGTAAATTTTTATATACTGTTTGACTAATAAATTTCAAAATATAAAACATAAGTGAATTATTATCGACAACCAACACTCTACTCCATCACTTAAAGAAAGGTAAGCACAACTGAATATTTTATTCCTTCCTATCTGCTACTCCCTGTCTTTCATTATAAACCTCATTTAACCTTCCTATACCCGCGCCAAATGCAGTAACACGTATACCCGCGCACGGTGTCAGGGACCGAAAGATTTAAAGCCTGTTATTTGTTTTAATTATATGAGTATCTTAATAAAAGTAACTTTTATTATTAGAAAAAGATGTTATGGAACAAACAAATCACAATTTATAGAAAATAAATGCATTTATTAGTGTCTGACAGTCTTATATAACAGTCTCTGAAAAAATGTTACATTTTCTTACGAGCCACGAAAAACTGAACAAAAGGTTATTTCTCTTCAAATCAAACTAAAAAAGTCTCTAAAATCTTACAGATAACAATAGTACGAACAAATTATCATAATAACATTATTATAACATTATTATCATTATATTATCACCTATATTCGCGTCGGCTGTTGGACCAATTGGTGTTGTGTGCAGACACACGTACTTTTCGCACGAGCGCTCGTGCCGTACGAAATTGAAGTTAGCAACAAATCATGCAGCTAATAGAAAGCACATTGCGCTGGCATTTCTATTTTTCCAAAAAAATACAAAAAGGTAATCTGTCGGTCTGATAGACCAATGCGCGGGTATAGGAAGGTTAACAAAATTAGTTGATTATCGTTTCTAACGGTAAGCGTAGTGGCGCTTACGGGAGAAATAACGAAAGGTGACAAGCGCCAATCTGGACGCTGGCGCTCACGTTATAACTTCCAAGTAGCTGCCTGTTGCCTAACTGATGAAACGATAACCAGCAAAATCTGGAAATTTAAACATATAACCATAAACTATCCTTCTTAACGCTGCACATACTCAGCGCTTTTGAGGAAAGTAATCAAGAAGCGACAAGGAGCGCTAATCCGGACGCCGGCGCTCTCGTTACAACACCTCACAAGCTGCCTACCTGCTGCGACTTCGCCTGCACCGGCGAACTAAGAAGGGTAGTCCATAAAATGTATAGTCTTAAACTAAAATTGAACTCCCTGGTAGATGCCAATTGGTATTAAGAAAAGAGGGAAACGCAGTGGACGAAAGGTCCGTGAGAGACAGCTACGAGCTCGTCTCAGAGAGGAAAACGAACGGCGTGGTTTTTTGGAAAGTCCCACCACCCAAACCGCTGATCCACCTCCACCCAACCCAGAGGCAGCAGGAAATCCTTTACTGCTGGATTTCTATCCGACAGAAATCATTGAGAGCGAAAATGAAGTAGTTTTTAAGGACCATACTCACACCTACATTTATACACACATAATACAACCTCCACCACCTCCCACTGTAATAATAGAGGAGATAAGAGATCCTGAAATAATTACATTAGATTAAAATCTAAAACGTTGCATTTCTTTACTCACCCTGCCATAACTAGTCAACGTTCCTCAGGTCTATCCCTGGTAAAGGTCGAAAGGCCTGACCGAAAAAGACCGTTCTAATTTTATTACGCCACTAGACGTAACACTCGGAACTATGATTTTTGGGAATATTGTTCGTTTGAAGCACACTCCGCCGTTGTTGAAGAGAGAGTAGAGAATTTGCTTTCCAGTAAGCAAACTTTTTCTTTAATGCCGTCGATCTCCGATTTAAACTCGGCTTTGAATTTGTCAATAGAATCAACGATTCTTTTTTCAAATTCATTAACACTAGATTTACGGATGTTGATTATATACCTATTTTTACTAAAGTGAGCCAATTTGACTCATACCAGAAAATTGAAGTTTTTGCAAAGAAAATAGTTCCAAATCAAGTTAAATAAAATGTTTATTATCAAAAAATGCATGGAAAACATTTTTTACATATAAACTTTGTTTTTGAAACACATTTTCCGCAAACATTTCTATTACATTTAGCACAATGGTTTGTACATCTGTTTCTTTTGCATGATTGTTGAACTTGAAAATTCTTCCGTACATCAGTAGCATGAATGCCTGTCATTGGAATTGAAGTGTTCTCGACCTCTTCTCTATATTTACTTCTTAGCTCTTCAGCCAATTGGAAAATAAAATCTTTTCGTGAAATATTTACTTGAGTCGTCTCTTTATACAGAATCCACGCATTGATAGCTGCTAAATCTAAAATGTTGTAGAAAACTTGTAGGGGCCATCTGCGTGAACTTGCTTTAACGCTATATTTTCGGGCCATTTGGTCAAGTACATCAACGCCATACTTGGTGCTATTATAATAGGTTACTGTTTCTGGAACAAGTTTTTTATTTTTTTCAATTTTTCAATTTTTATGTTTAGTACTTATTGTTAGTAGTAATACTTTTTTATTAGGCTTGCTTTTATAAATGGTGAGGGTACAATTCTCAGATCTATATAGTTTTGTAGAAAAACGTGTCATTTTATCTTTCTTGACTTTCGCAATTTTAGGTAATTCTTTTCGGTTTACACGTATAGTGCCAACCAAAGTAGTTTTCTTTGCAGGTAACTTTTTTGCAAGTGAAATGCTAGTAAAAAAATGATCTGTGGTAATATTTCGTCCGCAGCCTAAATATGGCTCTACAAGCTTAGTTACTACAAATTTGCTCGAGGGAATGTTTGATCCTCGGGTTTCATCCTTTCCCAAGTACGGAAAACCGTTTACAAGATATTTGCTTCTAACATCGGATGCCAGCCAAAATTTGATGCCGAATTTATCCGGCTTATTCGGCATGTACTGCATAAATCGACATCTAGCTTTAGTAGGGAATAATTGCTCATCGATCGTTATGTTTGCGTCAGGTTTGTAACAAGCCTGGCTATTATCTATAAATTTTTCCCATATTTTTAAAATCAAGGCAAATTTGTCTGTCTTCAGTCTTTCACTGCGTTCATTTTTTTTATCAAAACGTATGAACCGAAGTATGTCTATAAATTTATCTCTAAACATTGTCTGGGCGAAAAAAAGCCGGACCCCATTTTGCAGACCACAAATATGAACACTTCAAATTTTTTGCCTCATATGCTCCTCTAGCCAATAAAATTACTACAAAGGCCCACAATTGTGATTTTGTAACCGTCCATTCCTTATTATTCAAAACTTGACGAGCTTCGAGTTCGGTACATGATTTTATATACGCCATCATACCTTCGTCAATTATCAAATTGAATGCGCTACTTGCCGAACCGAGCATAATATGCCTTTTAGCATAGGCAGTTGGACCAGAAACGTCTTTGAATATGGTATAAATCGGTGATCTACCTACGTTTCTGCCTGCGTCCAATGTTTCCCATAAAGTCCCATCAGCAGCTTTTTCGGCAGAAATTTCTTTATCAGAAGATGTATCGATAGTGTCTAAATCATTTTCGGTTTCAGAATCAGAAATATCCCTAGCTCTTTTTTGACTAGGAGCTGTGTAACGAAAAACTTCATCTTCGCTTTCGGTTTCGGAATCAGAAATAACCCTGGCTCTTTTTTTGTTAGGAGCTATATAACAAAGATCTGTATTTTTACTGCTTGAAGATACAATTTTATTGACTTCCTCCTCTAATTCAATTTTGTTATCACATTGGTCTATATTAATTGCATCCGATTCATTATCTGATTGGTCTTTCTTTATTTTGATTAGTTTTTTCAACAAAAGACAATTTTTCTGATTTTTTCCCATAATAGAAATCCTAGATAACCAGATAAAATAAATATCAAATGTAATACCTTTTACAGATAAATTACAAAATTACCTTCGTGGAACAAATTTTTCTGGCAAAAAATGAATTTTATAAAATTATAAATTATATATTACTTCACTGCACTGCTCACACGCGATGTATAAATCGAAATGATGACAGAAGCGGGTAATAATGTAGCGGAGTAGGGAAAACAAGTGACAATGGCTCTCACATACACACAAACATTGTATGTGAGGAATGCCAAATGAGAAGAGAAACAAATCACGTGCGACTTGACTGTTGTCCAGGCCTGATAGGACCAATAAATTTCATGTTATGCGATTAATTGTTAAACCATTCTATGAGTCAAATTGACTCACAATCGTGAAAATAGGTATACCACATTCGATAGTGCGAAATGAAGGGGTCTGCCGGGAATAGGAATGAACGTTTACATATATTTCATTATTTAACTAAAAGCCAACGTATGTTTTTAAAAAATAATATTAAAGTTTTATATATACAGGGTGTCTCTTTTTAATCTTTAAATGCGATTATTTCGAAAAATATTAATTATTTGTTAAAATTTTTTGAACAAAACATATTCTACCTTGAAGGGGACATTCAATGGTGGACCTTTTTTTTCTCTGGGTGGAGGCGCCTCCGAGATTTGAAGTTGACTTTTGATTTTTTAAATGGAACCATATATTTTTGTTATGCCAGACATGTAGCCTAGCTCAAGACGAATCCATCGACATGCATTATGTTGACCTTGAAATGTTATTCAAGGTCATTTTTAATTGTTAAATGTTTTCATATAGTGCTCGTCCGAGAAATGATTCTCGTCTTCTAAATTAAAAAAAAAAAACGACGTCAGGTAGTAACACTATTGACACAAATGTTTACAAACACATAATATCTGTTAGCAGAATGACCTCGAGTACTAGTATTGTTGCTATTCATGTTTACGAACGTAGAATATCTTCTAGAGCAGTAAACTTTACTTATTTCGAGGCAGTGAGTACGTAGACATTACAAGCGTTTTTGATTTTGATCGCGAATAATTTTACGATGGCTGATTATGCGCCTAATGAAATTGTCGACATGATTTTGATTTTGGGAGAATGTCAGCGGAATTATAGTGCAGCTGCCTTATTGTATCGGGAAAGATTTCCAGATCGCCGGCATCCTAGTAGTGTCACCATAAAAAATTGTGAAACTCGGGCTCGGCAAGGATTTTTGCGTCGAAATCGTCGTAGCCAGAATTCCGAAAGGTCGGAAGTTTTAACGCTGGCAGCGGTAGCTGCAAACCCTCATGATAGCACCCGGGCCATTGAAAATAGTGTCGGTGTATCAAGATCTGTGGTGTCAAGAATACTTTGACGACATCATTTTCACCCGTACCGTATTTCTTTACATCAAGCGTTGACTGATGCCGATCATGGCGCCAGATTGAGATTTTGCCGATGGTCTCAGCGTAGAATAATGCGTGATCCTTTCTTTTTTTCCTATGTGCTGTTTTCGGACGAAGCAACTTTTAAAAACACGGGACAAGTGAATCGTCACAATTCCCACTATTGGTCTGATGAAAATCCTCATTGGCATCGAGCAGTTCAACATCAGCGACAATGGTCTTTAAATGTTTGGTGTGGAATTGTTCATGGTTATTTAGTGGGTCCATATTTCTTTAATGGTACATTAACTGGAGAAGTGTACAACGACTTTATTTGTAACCAGTTACCAATTCTTTTAGAAAACGTTCCACTGGCCACAAGAGTGCAAATGTGGTTCCAGCATGACGGTGCTCCACCTCATTACTATCGCCGCGTGCGACAAAGTTTAAACGAAGTGTTCCCTGGTCGGTGGATAGGAAGAGGAAGTGCGATACTCTTTCCACCAAGGTCGCCAGATTTAACACCGTTGGATTTTTATTTGTGGGGTTATATAAAAGACAAAGTTTATATGGAATGCCAACGACGCCCGAAAATATGAAGGGTCGAATAAGAAATGCGTGTAATCAAATAACAAGGGAATCTTTAGAACAAGTGGAGCTGTCATTTAGGGACAGAATCAATTTGTGCCTTAATGCCCAAGGTCGTCAATTTGAATACAGAAGATAAAAAACATTTCGCGGACGAGCACTATATGAAAACATTTAACAATTAAAAATGACCTTGAATAACATTTCAAGGTCAAACATAATGCATGTCGATGGATTCGTCTTGAGCTAGGCTACATGTCTGGCATAACAAAAATATATGGTTCCATTTAAAAAATCAAAAGTCAACTTCAAATCTTGGAGGCGTCTCCACCCAGAGAAAAAAAAGGTCCACCATTGAATGTCCCCTTCAAGGTAGAATATGTTTTGTTCAAAAAATTTTAACAAATAATTAATATTTTTCGAAATAATCGCATTTAAAGATTAAAAAGAGACACCCTGTATATAGTGTTCAAATTTGTAATGAGTCAAATTGGCTCGGTCCGTAAATCTAGTGATAAATTTGGCAGATAAAGCCTCTTCCATTTCTTGCTTGAGGATCAACCGAAAGTTGTTGAGCAGTAAAGTGTCCTTGGGATCCAGAGAGGCAGATGAAGAGGAGGTGAAAGGGCAGTCACCAAACTGACCATTTCGATAAGGATGATTTGTGCGTTGTAAGCACCCAGGATGAGATGCGGTACCACAAGAGGCACATACAATAGGTTTAACAACCTTGGAGGCGCAACCCTTGCATATCTGATTATCCATATTTCAGTAATACGAGATACAGAATAATAAAGAATAATATGTGGCACGAGAACATCGGAGTGAGGCACAGCGAATATAGAAAAATCGACCGTTAACTGTCACGACACTGTCGGAGAGCAAAACAAAAACAAACGTCTGACACATTCGACGGCTAACAGCAGGTATTTATTTATTTATTTATTTATTTCATAATAAACGGGTTAAGAACCCTTTAGTATACAAGGAGCATAAATTAGAAATTATCGAGAGCTGTTTAGAGAAATTACATGATAAAATTGGCGTTTGAATTTTGTTAGTGAACAGAAAAAGTCTAGATCTTTTACAAAAGAATTTACATTGATCGCGATGCGGTTCAGACAATTGTTTTGGCCATAGAGCGTTCTGTGAAACTGGAGTAGATAGTTGCGTCTTAACGATGTCCATGACGTAATTAGTCCAAAGGAGGACAGGATTTCGGGACAAGAAGTAGTACCATTTAAGACCTTGTGAGCGAATATCAGGTCAAACATTACACGACGTTGTTCAAGAGGTACAAGTCTGAGTCTAGTCAGCAATGGTGTGTAATTGTGGTCAAAAATCGACATAGAACTCTTCATAAAGCGAGCAGCGATACGCAGGAATTTGTGTTGTACGCTCTCAATTTCCGCACGCAGGTAATGGTGATAAAGCGACCAAATAATTGAACAGTACTCCAAGTGAGGGCGGACTAACGCACAGCACAATATTTTTAAGGTGCTTGCATTATTAAAATACTTCGAAGCTCTGTAAATGAAACCCAGATTTCTGTACGATATACTACAGATATTTGAGACGTGCTTGCTGAAAGATAAATTTGAAGAGAACGTAACTCCCAAATCGCGGGCCTCGGTAACAGAGCTCAAAGTAGAATCGTTGAGGATATAATTATAACAGATAGTGTTTTTTAAAAGAGAAAAATTAATAACAAAACATTTAGAGATATTTAGAGCAAGCTTATTTAAATTACACCAAGACTCAAGATTAGCAAGATCACGTTGATTAAGACGACGGCTGGTAGAATCTACGATCACATGAAACAGCTTTAGATCATCAGCGAATAAAAGAAAACGGCAATACTGAAAACAGCTGGCGATATCATTAATAAATAAAATGAATAAGAGGGGTCCAAGGTGAGAGCCTTGGGGTACCCCCGAAGTGACATTAATAGCATATGAGAATTTATTTCTATGTTCGACAATTTGTGACCTATTCGAAATAAAGCTGGCTCCAAGACAAGAAGCTACCAGAAATGCCGTAACTCCTCAGTTTACATATAAGAATGGAGTGATGGACCGAGTCAAAGGCCTTTCTAAAATCTGTATAGATCGCGTCAACTTGCATTTTTTGTTCAAGTGAGTTGGACAGGTAATGATGGTAAACAGCCAAGTTCGTGCTAGTTGATCTCCCAGATATAAAACCGTGTTGCTCATTGATAATAGTATATTTGCAAAGTAGAGAGAGTTTCCGTGCAATAATACCATCGAAAATTTTAGGAAAAACGCTCCGTAAGCTGATTGGTCTGTAGTTGGCGATAAGTGAAGGATCACCACCTTTAAAGATAGGCTTAATAAGGCATAGCTTCCATAAGGTAGGAAAAACCCCTGTGGAGAGAGACGTGTTAAAAATTTTCCATAAAATTCTAGACAGTATGAAATTGCAGGATTTGACAAGTACAGGGTGGATACCATCATTCCCAGGTCCGGTAGTCGGATTTAAATTCTTAATGGCTAGGAAAATGTCGCTAATATCAATATTCAGATGACTAATATCTAGATCAGTGTTGAAATTTGGAGTTTGGGTGCAACCGTTATCCTGTGAGTACACAGATTGGAAGTACTGAGCAAAACCATTTGCGATGCTGGCATCGTCATCCAGCGAGTTATTATTAAGATACATAGTAGTAGGGCACGCGCTGGTTTTCCTTAGCGAATGAGAGAATCTCCAAAAAGATTTTATATCAGAAGGAATATGAGCCTCTACTCGCTCGACATAGTTCTTCCAACAGCGTTGGGATAGTGCCTTGCATTCCAATCTGAGCCTGGCAAACACAAGGTAATCCGAGAAGTGGTTGTATTGTTTGTAACGTACGTGAGCAGTCTTCTTTGATTTAATGAGACGAATAAGTTCAGGAAAGAACCAAGAAGGATAGGACAATTTACGACCAAGTTTGGATGGAACATAAAGGTCAATGGAATAATCCAGATAAAAGTGCAGTAACTCAACCGACTCGTCGACAGACAGGCTCGAGAGAGTAACATTCCAATCAATCGAACAGAGATAATCATTTAATGCTAGGTAATTTGCTCGACTGAAATCCTTCCTCCATTCATATTCAGGTGGAGGACAACCATCAGAAATGAGAGGAATGCAGAATTGGAGAGGAAGATGATACGGATCCATCGGTAAAAGATGGTTAGGAGCAGAGATGACACGGAGATTTACAAAGGAAGAAAATATAAGATCTAAAAGTCTGCCGTGCGAATTCAGGATAAAATTTGATTGGTATAAGTGAAGGAGACAGAAACATCCATGGACAATACTCGAATGACAAGACGCAGAGCACGAGGAGGTACAGAAGTAAACTAGATTACCGACGGCGTCATTAGACCAGACGGTGGTCGGTAAATTGTAGTCACCACAGAAAACAAGGTGTGTGTCTGGGGGAATGACAACAATATTTCCTCTATAGACCTGCAGTGTTCAAAATATAAACTCTGGTCACTGGCAGGAGGTAAATAGACGGCACCGATAATAACAGATTTAAATTGACAACGAATTTCGACGAAGAGTTGCTCGACACGAGACAAGGACGGAGATACAACACGACTAAACAAGGACTCATGCACGGCAACCAACACACCTCCACCCATACGAGAGTTACTGGACAAAGAAGATCTGTCACATCTGTAAACTTTCTAACCTTGTAGACCAAGCTCAGAACTGGAAATACCGTCATAAAGCCAAGTTTCGACTAATATAATGATTTTATAACATTCCGTTGCAGTCGCTATTGCACTTTTAAGAACATTTAGTTTAGTAACTAAAGGGTAGGAATCTAGTTTTTAGGCACGACCGCAGGGAGTTCCTTATGCTCTCGATCGAGCAAAAAGTGTAACGGACGATTATCTCCGAAACTATTCGAGATATCCAAAAACCCTTTTGGATCTTTATGTTTCATAACAAGATCTAAATGTGTGTGTGTGTGTGTGTGTGTGCGTATCCACTCTAGCGTCTAAACGGCTGAACGAATCGAAGTAAAATTTACACGGAAAATCCAGTTACACCCGACGAGGATCCACTAACAATTTCGATTCGACCCGACTTCCGGTTTCAAAATGGCGGGCATTTTAAATATTACAAAATTCATAAAAATTCTGTTATAGGAGCAAAACAATTAAAACTTTGCACAAATATACAGGGTGGACCACATAAATGGGAACACCTAAATATCTTCTATATTTATGGTGCTATGAAAAAACTTCATAGGACAAAGTTGTACTACCTCAAGGGGGAAATTTAATGGTAAAAAAAAATTTTTTTTAGATACATTTTTTTAAGAAGATTTCAAGGTCATCCGTATTTTTTTAAATGAAACAATATATTTTTTTTACCATAGCATGATAGATAATAAAAAACTACATTCGATTGATACCTTTTCGTGACCTTGACATGACCTTGAAAAAAAATAATCACGTTGATATGTGAAAGATGCAGAAGTTTAATACTTACTTGTTTCAGCCTGAATGACGCGTGTTTTACACCGGGATATGCACCTATTTCTTTGAAAATCATAATAAATGTTTGAAATTGCACATGCTTCTATAATAATACTTTCTTTATGTCTTTCTTCATAATGTTAGTCAAGTTATTGACTGTAAACAGCGCGTGTTTATGTTATGATACGTATCATTGGAAGTCTTAGCTGAAAGTTACTCGTTTAGTATGAATCTGTTGGTTCTTCTTCAGTATTCAAATTCGAAACTTACAAGTGATTACAATGCGTTATACAGTACAGGAAAGAATTGATATGGTTTTCATTTATGGTGAAAGCCATCAATCTTTGAGACAAGCAGTGCGTTTGTATCAGGATAGATTTCGGAATCGTGTTTGTCCTTCCCTGCACGCGTTTTCCGTTTTAATAAAACAATTTAAACAAAGTGGTAGTGTAAATTCCAAAAATCGAAATAGACAAAGAATGGTAACGCATGAAGCGAATGCAATTAATATCGTAGCTGCAGTATCTAACGATCCGCATGTAAGTTCGCGACAACTCCAACGGGAATCCGGTATTAGTAAAACAAGTATTTTGCGAATACTGCACCGAGAGAAATTTCATCCGTATCACATTAGTTTACATCAGCAATTGTCAGCAACGGACTACGTTAATCGTGTCCGGTTCTGTCAATGGGCACAACATCATTTGGAAGCGGATAACTTTTTTTTCCACAAAGTTCTCTTTACGGATGAGGCTTCTTTTACTAATCACGGGCAAGTGAACCGGCACAACATGCATTTCTGGTCAGCTGAAAATCCACGATGGTTAAGAGAAGTAGAGAAACAGAAACCGTGGACTGTAAACGTATGGTGCGGAATTGTATGCAATAAAATAATAGGCCCATACTTTATACGAGGGAACCTGACGGGCGTAAAATACGCAACATTTCTTCGCCAAGATTTACCGAATCTGTTAGAAGATATTTTTTTGCACGATCGGAAACGCATGTGGTTTCAACATGATGGTTGTCCAGCCCATTATTCCAAATATGCCAGAACTGTGTTAGACATTAAATATCCTGCACGCTGGATCGGTCGTAAAGGAACAGTGGAATGGCCACCTTGTTCTCCGGATCTGACACCACTGGATTTTTATCTATGGGGTAAAATAAAATGTGACGTATACAGAAATAAACCTACGACACCACAAGATATGCGGCAAAGAATTAGTGCAGCATGCGCAGCGATCACCTCCCAGGAAATCGAGAATTGCTACAGGTCATTTATTACAAGACTGACACATTGCATAAATGAGAACGGCCACCATTTCGAACATTTATTATGATTTTCAAAGAAATAGGTGCATATCCCGGTGTAAAACACGCGTCATTCAGGCTGAAACAAGTAAGTATTAAACTTCTGCATCTTTCACATATCAACGTGATTATTTTTTTTCAAGGTCATGTCAAGGTCACGAAAAGGTATCAATCGAATGTAGTTTTTTATTATCTATCATGCTATGGTAAAAAAAATATATTGTTCCATTTAAAAAAATACGGATGACCTTGAAATCTTCTTAAAAAAATGTATCTAAAAAAAATTTTTTTTTACCATTAAATTTCCCCCTTGAGGTAGTACAACTTTGTCCTATGAAGTTTTTTCATAGCACCATAAATATAGAAGATATTTAGGTGTTCCCATTTATGTGGTCCACCCTGTATAAGGTAGTGACAACTAATAACATGAATTTTTTCAAAATTTTTCAGTAAAACGGTACAAAATGGCGGACTAATAAATATTTTTATCGACTCTAGCGCCTAAACGGCTGAACGGATAAAGCTGAAATTTATACGAAAAATCCAATTCTTCCTAACATAGATCCACTAACAATTTCGAATTGATTCAATTTCCGGTTTCAAAATGGCGGTCATTTTAAACATCAAAACATTCATAAAAAAGCTGCTATAATAGGGAAACAATTCAAACTTTGCAAAAGTATGTAAAATAGTGACAACTAAAAAGGGGTAGGCGAGCGCAGCGAGCCGCCTTCTTGTGCGAATCATTACCGCGGTCGTGCCTAGTGCGAAACAGCAAGGCTGTTTCGTTGGGGGGCCCCAGCCGCCCTATAGCTGGTTTCTATTTGCGCGCGATAAGACGTTTGAAGTAACTATTTTCGGAGCACCATTGATAAAGCGTATTGTTTTTTCTGTATCCCCGGATGCATGGAGACGACCTAACTCGTTACGAAGTTCATGAAGTAATGCCCGCTGCTTCTGGGTACGGTCATCGCTGAGGTATTGATTGTTTGCGATGCGATTATAACGCGGTTCGGATTCGATAACTTCGCACTCCGCTGTCGAAATCAGATGCGAAATACTACTCGTCGACGCACGACGGGCCTTTTCCCGGTGAGGGGAGGTCGGCTTGGTCGATCCTTAACTACCCTTTCGCGTTTTCCGGGACCTTATCTTTCGTTTTCTCGAAAGAACACGTGCACGACGTCGATGGCTTCTCTTTCAGTTTCGTTTCCCGACAGCTGCAACTCGGGTACGTGGTCGTTACTACGCCCTTTCTCCGCATCGATAGCAAAATTTCTTTCGCGGTCTCGGACATTCGTTATATCGGTCGCCGAATTCTCCGCAATTCCATCACCTAAATCCCATCCTTTTCTCTCCCGACGCCGAAACTCGCGGTTTCGTATCCGGATTCGATTTCTTAGGCGGACTATTTGTGCCAGGATTATGCGCGAAATTGATTGGCCTACTCGTTCCTATCGCGTCTACGGCGTCTACAGCGTTAATTTTCCCCATCTTGTTCATTTCGCTAGACGGCACCCACGCGAATTCGGGATACACAGAATCGTCGACGGAAGGAGGCGGTCGGTACTTCTTCATTCGTTCCCATACGAAGTCGCGCCCCCTTCCTTACTCGGCTAACATATCGAAATACGTTGCATCGGTAAGTTTAATATCCCGTTGAAATTCCGGTCGTAAATTAACGTATGCCATTCGGACTCGCCCTTTTAAAGGTAGCGGCGGATGAACTCGACTTAAGAGACGTTCGATATTAATAAGGTAGTCCTCGTTAGCTGTTTAGCAACCGTCCTAGGTGAAGGACACACCGAACTAAAACCAAAAAAACGGAATGAATATGGACAAGGAAAAAGGAATTTGTTACCGGACCAGGAGCATCGGAACCCCAGGTCCCGGCGTGAGGGAGGTACCGTCTCTGCCTCCTTCTCGTCGTCATCGTACGAAGGGCTACCCGCCGTGTGCTCCGCAGGCACGGCGGGAGAAACTGCGACTGCGAATTTTGCAGGTGAAAGAAGACCGGCTACGATATTGGAGACGCAACCGGTCCCTGTCGTGAGGCTTGAGCGGCTGCAAACCACATTGCAGCCGCGGACGTCCAGCGAGATGGAGGTTGAAGGGGGCCGGTTATCTTCCACGCCCTCCCTCCTCTCGCAGAACCTGTCCCGCCGAGAAAGCGACGGCAGTGATGGCATTGCCGTGTCTGGCTACTCGGTGGGACAGACAAAGAGGCGACGTAGACGTCCGCCCACGACAGGGGAGTATGCAGGTTTGGCGGCTGCAAATGAGCAGCTGGTGAACCTACAGGCGCGAGGGGCTGGAGCTCGAAGCAGAGCGCAGATTTTTAGAGTTTGCAGCTCTAGCTCCCGTGGCCGCCACCTCAGGGACGCCACCTCGGCGCTTCGGCGCTTCGGCGCTGACCGAAGACCTGTCGGCGCTGTCCCCTCAGGAGCAGCAGCGAAAGACTGCTGCAGCTATGGGGCTTGTGGAGAGGGTCTCCACGACCTCCAAAAACCTGAAGGGGACTTACGTTAGATCCCTGAGTGAGGCGGCGAAGGTTGCCGGCGACGCCGCCGTAGAGCTCGTCTCCCGCCAGACGCCTTCGGGTAACGACCGCGGCAAAGAAAATTTCCTCAGTCGGAAGGATTCGGGTGGGTTGGTTGTCTGCCAGCGTTGATTTGCTAGACGCCCGCCCACTACAGTGTTTCCGTTGCCTCGAGTTTGGGCAGACGAGGCAGCGGTGTACTGCCACGGTGGACCGCAGCGACCGGTGTTGCCGGCGTGGTGCTGCGGGGCAGCGTGCGAAGAGCGGTTCGGCCTCCCCCAAATGTCTGTTGTGCTCGGACTTGGGGAGACCGAGCGGCCACCGACTGGGCGCAAGATCCTGCGCCACAAAGAAGAGACGGAAGGCCGATCTGGCGGCGGTGGCACCTCCGTGGCGGAGACGAGTGCAGGCGCTG
Source organism: Ancistrocerus nigricornis (assembly GCA_916049575.1). Lineage (NCBI taxonomy): Eukaryota > Metazoa > Arthropoda > Insecta > Hymenoptera > Vespidae > Ancistrocerus > Ancistrocerus nigricornis. The sequence continues at coordinate 14,498,887 of OU696667.1, read as the reverse complement.
CCACGCCGGACCGTCTTCCAACCCCACGCCCGGGGTGGTTTGTCTGGAGGAGGCGCTAGTTGTTGTTTAAACAATAGCCACCCTCCTTCAGGCGAACCTCAACCACACCTGTTTGTCCAGTGCATGGCGGAGCAGGGCGTGGGGTTGGCTGTAGCTGCCGAGCCATATCGATGTCCTGACCACCCAGAGTGGGTGGCGGACACGTGCGGCTCGGTGGCTATCGTAGCGTCCGCGGCAAATTTATCCACCCCTTTCTCCGTGCTGAATAGGGGCAGGGGGTTTGTCGCGGTACTCTGGGGTGAAACCGTCGTGGTGGGCATAAATCTCGCCCGCCACCAACCTTACCCGAGTTGAGGAGTTTCTCGGCGATGTTGGTGAAGTCATTCGGCCTCACCTTCGTCGTCGGGTGCTTGTACTGGGGGACGTCTCCACTGACTGAAAAACTTGATCCCCGTTTCCTGCGGGTCGTGGTATCAACCATCTTTCCCCGCGGGGAGGAGGAGCCACGGCCGCAGTGATGCCGGACCCGAACATCTGGTCCGGCGAAATAGAGATAAAGCCGAAGGAGCTAGACGCGGCCGTCAAGCGTCTCGGGGCTAGGAGAGCTGCCCCGGGAGCTGACAGAACACCTGGCCGCGCCTGGGTCTTGGCGATGGACGTCCTCGGTGTCGGACTGCAACAGTTATTTACCAACTGTCTGCGGTCCGGCACATTCCTCCCAGAGTGGAAGGGCGCGAGTCTGGTGCTTCTCCACAAGCATGGACGGCCCGCGGATTCTGCCTCCGCGTATCGGCCCATATGTTTGCGGGACGAGGCGGGTAAACTCTTTGAGAGAGTTCTGGCTGCCCGCCTCTCCAACCACCTGTCCCGGGATGGACCCGATCTAGCGGACTGCCAGTATGGTTTCCGCGAGGGTCGCTCAATGATAGACGCTATAGCGTGTCTGAAGGCCCTCGTGGAGGAGGTAGTCCGCGGGAGGGGGGGGGGGGGAGTTGCATTGGCAGTAAGCCTTGACATAATCAATGCTTTCAACTCCCTCCCCTGGGAGTCAATCTGGCGCGGTGTGGATTACCACAGATTGCCTCCCCATTTAAGCCCCTGCTTGGGAGGAGGAGCGCCGTGTTCTCCGCGGCGTCATCGGCCAGGACCTCTCGCTGCCGGCTGTTGCGGCAGCAATGGCCGGCAGCGGGAGGGCATGGGAGGCCATGGTCTCCTTCTGCGAGCATGTGATGTTGTAGAAGGAGACCATGGAGAAGGAACGGGAGGTGTGGGAGTGATTAGCGGGAAAGGAAAGAAATAAACGCGATTTTTGCTTAAAAAATCAACAAATTTGTCACTGTAAAATGAAAAATAACAACAATTTAAAAAAAAACTCGACAGCATTACCTCACGAATTATACAGAGAAGGAGTGTACCAAGTTTGAAAGGGATCGGTGCAATAGATTTTAAGCTACAGCCGTCACCAACTTTGAAAACGTGAAGTGTGGGAAAATCATTTTAAAGTTTTGTACATAGAAAAATCCGAATTTTTTTCTTTTTTTCACTATATACTTACACAGAATCATCGATACCAGGCCCGTACATTGAACAGCTATCACTAAAGATATCCAAAGCATCCTTCTGTTCTAGTCTCCGTCGAATTCAACCTTCTTTAGTTCCCTTCGCAGCTTGTTCCTCCGCACGACTTATGCGTAATCGATCGATCGCGCGCGCCCATTCGTGACAACTCAGCCCGCTTTTTATTTGGATCTCCTGCATGATTGTCAGCAGAGCAAAACAGCCTTCGTTGAATGTGCATGCTGCTACGTTAGCTGCAATTTCAACAAGAACTGCGGTACCACTCACAGATTTTTGAAACATTTTCCAGATTAATTGATTCAGGCTTTCATTGTTATTTTGGGTAAAGCCGCCGAGACATCGCTGCAGAAGAGCCTCTTTGCTCAAATCCTCGTCAATTGGTTTTATAGCACTGAGAACATCACTAGGAAGCGCAGTATAGCTCCTGTCGAGCAGTTATACAAAATCGGTGCGGAGCGACTCAGAGCCTCGGATGGTTAAAAATCCATATCTCCGTTAGTTTTGCTCCAATTGCTCTAAAAATTTGGTACAACATTCTTAAGATGTTGTGCATTCATAAAAAACATTTAAACAAAAATGGAAAAAAAAAGTTTCAAGACAGTACCCCCCCTCCCCCCTTAAACTGCCTAGTTTGCGAGGGTCCGAACGATAACGACTTGGCTTCGACAATTGAAGTTACGATTTCGATTAATTCCCGTCTCGAAATCGGTGCCTCTTCGCTAATCTCCATGCCTGCACGCGTGTTCGGCTCGCCTGTCATCGGTCTCCCCACCCTATCTTACGCGCTCGCGAAGGCAGCCGAAGTCTCGGCGGAAAAAATATTGGCCGATACAAACAACAATTTTCCTTACTGCCTCGAAAATTCTCGGTCTTTCTATCGAGCTCCCCACAAGGGATGCTAATTTTTGCAACGATAATCTCTCCTCCGTGGATTCGAAAGTCGGGTGGAAGGGTTAAGCCCTGCCGACAATCGTTTCCACCCGGATTATCGATGTCAACAAGGTTTTCCCGAATTAAGAAAAGGTTCTTGAAATCGGAATAAAGAAAGTTCTCGATAAGGAAATGATTGTCGCCGGAACGCTAAATAAACTAATCGGCTACTAAACCAAAGAACGGATTCGCGTTTGTAACCAAAAGGGTTAGAGGCTCGACAAACTCTATTCGAGGCAATAAGGACGACGCAATTTTTTAAATATAATAAAATCCAAATTTATTCAATAATATGATCGGGTCGGAGTCGTATAAAAAAAATATAGAAGAATCAAAGAAATCCAACAAATACAATTTCTCCCGTATTCGATCGTTCTGTTATGCGGAAAACGCGGATAAGGTGTTGGATTCGCAAGATTTTCCGGACAACGAAGAGTTCGGACTGTTGAATTCTTATAAATGTATTTAAACAAGGATTTCTAATTAAGAATGAATATATTTTAAACAAAAGTTATTTGAGATACAGACGAGTACGATCTTTTAATGTTACAAGCGCAACGGTTAGGATAGAAGCGAGGATTTTGGGACGCTGTGGGCAGCTTGTCGAGAAAGCAAAATTGCGGAAGGAGTAGGGGTGAGGCCCTAGGATGACGTAGAAAGGAATGCAGTGGGAAAAAAGGCGCTAGAACTAGGCGACCCGCCGGACTTGGTGGCGCAAATCGGTTTACAATATTTTCAATGCGCTTTATTCATATGGCAGCGACTCGCTGGCGTCGTAATGTTTATAAGATCTTAAACTACGAAATAAACCTAAGGACTATAAACTAAAAGGGTCTTGAATGAGCTGACCGCTAGGACCGTGTGGTATCGTAACAGTTCGTTAACGGTTTCGGTTCGGCCGAACTTTCTCGATTCACGGTTAATAAAGATTCTTATAAAAAAAAGAATCTCTACAAGATCTTCGGATACAAATTCCAAATTTTTATAATTCGCTCAATACGCTAATTCTTCCGCAATCGGATTCGGAAACTCTTCGCGTATCCGAAAGTTACAATACTCTTCTCGAAAACGAAAAAGAATGACAACTCAATATAATATTGAATTCAAAAGAAAGAATTAGATAATAAATTAACTCGCGACAGACTCCGATGAACCGGTATCCAAAAGTACCAAATTGAGATTAATTTCCTCACCTGTATCTCCTCAAACGCACGGAATTAGAATCATTTTTTATGCAATCCATGCTTGGAAAGTTCACTTTTTGAGCGCTGGATAGTGTGCGCAAAGTGACCAATATCCGATGGGTATACTGTAATGTGCTATTATCTCACAGGGTAGAACTTTCCCGCACAGTTTGGCACTTTCCCGCACGCTACGTCATCACATTCCCGCACGCTACGTCATCACTTTCCCGCACAGTTCAATCAAGGCAATATTATTTCACGATATATACTTTAATTTACGACACGTACAAATACAAAAAATTTTGGCGCTGGTGAGACTCGAACTCGGGCCGCCAGCGCATTTGTCTTACATCTAGACCACTGGGCTACCGACGCTTCTTGGGAACCACTACAAACTGACCAGTTCTTAAGAAACTATCTTAAACTAAGGCCTATAACTATGTTTAGGCCTTAGTTTATGGCCTATATAAGTATGTTTCTCCAAAAATTGAACATTCCAAACATGGATTGCATAAAATCTTGTATGCAACACGTGGGAAAAGTGGCAAATCTGGTATAGGTCAAATTTCCAAAACTCGCCTCTGCTTGTGCTGTGTTCCAGGGGAACTCGTGTGATTAGCGAAATTCCCACTCGTTCCCCTGTTCCACAGCACGCACTATCGGCTCGTTTCGGAAATTTAACCTATACCATAATTTGCCACTTTTCCCACTTGTAGCATAAATAGCTATTAACCGACTTCGAAAAGGAGGAGGTTACTCTAGTCGACAGTGGGCGATCTTGCTTTTTTTTTTTTTTTGTTTGTCCGGCCATAACTCCGCAACCGGTTGACCAATCGAAATGAAACTACTTCCAGTTGCTAGGTTTGGGTCTCCCATTGGTCCCGTTTAAAAAATTTTTCCGAAATGTTTATTATTAACAAACTTATTGCAACATTAGTGCTTTATTCAGATTTATCGCAATATCTTTTTTCAATGGGATTGATTTATTGTAATGAAAGAAACTATTACTATCTTATAGAAATAATTAGCAGATATTAATTATATAAACAATTTATTAATTGTTGCAAAATAATTTGTTTATTCCTCTATATCTCCTCAACGACTTCACTTATCGGAACCAAACCTTTTCGATCCTTTCGCAATTATTCCTTACTTACTAGCATTATGCGACACATTTTCAATTGTTGCTATATTTAAATTGTTATTGCAAATTCATTTGTTTATGCCTCTATATCTCCTCAACGACTTCACCTATCGGAACCAAACCTTTTCGATCCTCTCGCAAATATTACCCACTCTCTAACATTATGCGACACATCTTCAATTGTTGTTATGTTTAAATTGTTATTGCAAAATTATTTGTTTATTCCTCTATATCTCTTCAACGACTTCACCTATCGCAACCAAACCTTTTCGATCCTTTCGCAAATACTGCTCACTTACTAACATTATGTGACACATTCTCAATTGTTACTATGTTTAAATTGTTATTGCAAAATCATTTGTTTATTCCTCTATATCTCCTCAACGACTTCACATATCGGAACCAAACCTTTTCGATCCTTTTGCAAATATTACCTACATAACTTTATTTCCACATCTTGATCGATTATACACTAGAAAGTATGAAATAAAAAAATTTAAAAAAAAAAAATAGAAACCGACTTCGAAAAAAGCGCTAAAAAGAGTGAAATAATTTTTTATGTATACCGACAATATTCGATTTCATCATTATCATACTCAGAATATTGCAACTTTTTCGGAGGCGACAGAAAATTAATTAACAGTACATTAATAGCCAGAAATTCACGGACATTGATGGATATTTATGTATTAGGCACTTACTCCTTTGTTCGTGAAAATGACCGTGTTGGAATATTTTGTGTCGCCGCCGAAAAAGTTGCAATATTCTGAGTATGATAATGATGAAATCGAATATTGTCGGTATACATAAAAAATTATTTCACTCTTTTTAGCGCTTTTTTCGAAGTCGGTTTCTATTTTTTTTGTTAAAAATTTTTTTCGAGTTCTATTGTCTCAAAAATCGAACTCCCAAGCTGGGCCGACGGCGCCCGAACCTACCCGAACGGACTCATGCGATCCTACGCATCTTAACCTATCCGCGCTCTCGCTTCTCGCCTCGCAATTCAAACGCATAAGATTTATCTCGCTACGCTCGCTTTGCTTTTATCGACTTTTTCGCACGCTTTTCGTTTTCCTGCCAAATTCGTCGCGCTGCTTCTCCGCTCGTCGACTACGAAGACGTTGATGACGATGATTTTCGTAATTGCACGTGATCTTTCCTCGTGCGAGAAGTCAGCTGTCGAATTCGTTACTCGTTGCTTTCGTCGATATTCTACGTCGTCGTTGCTTTCGTATGAAACGAAGTTCGTTCTCTGGAGCGGCTTTCTCGTCGGAGTTCGTCGATCGGCCCTTCTCCTCGGATTCGTCGTCGTTATATCTCGTTGGTTATCTCGTAGTCGTCGTGTCGCATGAAAAATAGCGAAATTAATAAATAAAGAATTCGGAATGGCTTTTTCGAGGCCTCGGAAGTCGTTCGATACCGCGTCACATTGGTAACGCAGGTCCCTATTTGTCCAGTTCCATGCGCGTATTTCCTTTATGGCTCGATTAGAGAGAGATAATAGATTTCTGTGGCAAGTGTCAGAGATACCACGTTACAGAACATATATCGACTACTGTTGGATTATTTCTCAAACAGGCAGGTAAAGCTCACCGGACGTTGTGGCGAAGTAGGGAAGGCCGTCACAAGAGGCTGCCCGTAAGAGTCGATTCTTGGGCCCAGATTGTGGAACCTTGTCTTCGACGGCGCACTCAAAGAAGTCGAGGAACTGGAATGCGAAGAGACAGCCTACGCCGACGATATTGTGGTCGTAGTGTACGGCAATAGCCGAAGGCATCTGGAGGAACGTGGTCAAGAAATCACGGACCGTCTCGAGGATTGGTGTGCACGAAACAAGCTAACACTCTCAGAAACGAAAACCGAGATGATCTTAATGGAAGGAAAATTGGACGCAAGGAGACCACCCCCTATCAGGGTCAGAGGCAAACGTATCCCTCTCAGGAACTCAGTAAGGTATCTTGGAGTTCATTTCGATGCAGGACTACGTATTAACACACATGTGAAAGCGATCGGGGCCAAATGCACGGCTCAATTCAATGCTCTTGCGAAAGTGGCAAAAACGAAATGGGGCTTAGGACACAAATGCCTGCAAACGTTATACCGGGGGCTGTTTGTGCCTACGGTCACATACGCCGCCGATGGATGGGTGGATTTGATGGGAAAGACGGCGATACAGACGCTCCGTAAGGTGCAGCGACATGCTCTTCTGCGTGTAACCAAAGCATATAGGACGGTATCGACGGAAGCCCTTCTGGTAGTTGCGAGCGTTCCGCCAATAGATTTTAAGATCCGGGAAGCTGCACTCCGGTACAAACTCCGGAAAGAGAATAGATTTAGAGCTGCCGGGTAACCTACGCTCGACGGAAGTAGAAAACGCGACGGCACTCGCTGGAATCAGGGAACACTTGGAACAAGAATGGCAACGAGAATGGGACTACTTGGAAAAAGACAGGCTAACGTACTCCTTCTTCTCCAGGGTACAGGACCGAAAATGAGCTAAATGGATACAGCTCACGCACGAGACAGTGCAATTCCTAACGGGACACGGGGACTTTAGGAAGAAACTACACGACTTCAGCCTAGTGGAAAATGACCGTTGTCGGTGCGGAGCGGAAGACTCTGTATGACATACAGGGTGAACATCGAGAAGCGTTACAGATGAATATCTCTAAAACTACAGATTATCTCAAAAATTTTTTTGATGGAAATTGTTCTCCATCGAGGGGGACATCATGTGATGAGTTTTTTTTCCCGGGTGGACGCGCCAAGGTGACATTAAGGTCATTTTTTTTTTTTTTTCTAATGGAATGATATGTTTTTTTTATCCATCATCATATAGTGCGTTTTAAGACGAGTTCAATGACCTATTACTCAAGGTCATTCAAGGTCAAATTTGCAGAGAAATGCAGGAAAGAGGCAATAGTTTTACTTATACGTTAGTTCGTTCCTTTGAACTTTCACACCAAAACAATAACACGTGTTCAATATCAGTCTTACTCAGGTCAACATCAAGCTCATTATCAATGAAATGAAAACAAATGTGTCTATCTATGACCGTATTCCTCTGTGAGTTAGGCAGTTTACTTTGGTGACTAGGCGTGTTGAAATATCCGTTGCTTAATAAGTAGTGAATATGGAAGTTTATAAAAATTGTTTTGATATGTTCATGGTACTAGGAGAATGCAGGAAAAATTATAGAATGGCTGCTAATTTGTATGCACAACGCTACCCACATCGACCATCAAAATCGCATATGGCATTTAAAAGACTAGAGGAGCGTTTTCTCCGTTCAGGTTCTGTTGAAATTAAAAGAAATCGACCTCCAGCTGTGGCTAATGATAACGTCGTTACTGATGTGTTGGCACGCATTAACGTAGAGCCTCAAGTAAGTAGTAGACAAATTGCAAAAGAACGTGGAATTAGTCAAACAACAGTAATGAACGTTTTACATTCAAACAATTACCATCCATACCACATAACGTTGCATCAGGAGTTGTATGACCACGATTTCGTAAAACGAGCCAACTTCTGCAATTGGATTCATCAGAAGATTGTTACAGATATTTCGTTTTTATCTAACGTCTTATTTTCAGATGAAGCAAATTTTACAAATACTGGTAACGTAAATAAGCATAACATGCACTACTGGGCACCTCAAAATCCGCATTGGATGAGAACAACCGCATTTCAGAATCCATGGTCCTTGAACGTTTGGTGCGGTATTATCGACAATTTTGTCATTGGCCCGTACTTTTTCGAAGAACGTCTGACTGGGCAAGTTTATGTCAACTTTTTACAAAATATTCTACCACAATTATGCGAGGAAATACCTTTAAATAAAAGACGTGACATGTGGATGCAACATGACGGTGCGCCCCCGCATTATGCAGCGTGCTCTCGAAGAGCAATGAATGAACTATTTGGTGACAAGTGGATAGGTCGAGGAGGTCCTGTAACCTGGCCGTCCCGTTCGCCGGATTTAACACCACTCGACTACTTTTTATGGGGGCACGTTAAAAACTGTGTAATGTCTAGTAAACCTACGACGCGTGAGAACATGAAAACTAGAATACGCGAAGCTTGTGCCAAAATAAACAATGAAATGTTGTGCAAAGTTAGAGAATCCTTTAAAAAAAGAACTGCTAAGTGTATTGAAGTAGGAGGTCGTCACTTTGAACACATGCTAAAATAAGGTAAGTACAAGTAAAACTGTTGCATCTTTTCTGCATTTCTCTGCAAATTTGACCTTGAATGATGATTTGACCCTGCAGATTTGACCACTATATGATGATGGATAAAAAAACATATCATTCCATTAGAAAAAAAAAAAAATTACCTTAATGTCACCTTGGCGCGTCCACCCGGGAAAAAAAACTCATCACATGATGTCCCCCTCGATGGAGAACAATTTCCATCAAAACAATTTTTGAGATAATCTGTAGTTTTAACGCTTCTCGATGTTCACCCTGTATACTATATGAGTGCCAGAACTTCGCTAACGAGAGGATAGAACTGCTGAGGAGCATGAATAAAGCAGGCCTCCCATGGCCCTCTTCACCGGGAGAGTTGTTTTGCCAGATAGCCTATGCGGCTTTCAAACACTTTGTAAAGGAGGCCCTGGACAAGAAGGTCGAATGGGACTTAAACGCACGCCCACGTGGAGATCGCCGACTTAACAGGAGGTGAAAGGGTATTAGAACGCACGAAAGGCCGTGATCGTCTGTGTAGGCAGTGGAATTTCCACTGGGACGGTGCGACCGGAGGGGGGAGCCCAAAACACGCCCCCCCCCCAAGCGGCGAGTCAATGACAAGCCAACCTACTGGGTCTGCGCGCAAGCGGACGGCTCTGCCTCCTCATGGCCCCCGCTGGACGCGGCTGCACGGCGCTCTGCGCACTGCAGTCGTGACGTTATGAGCCGTCTCTCCCCACGGGGTAGGACCTACTTGTTCAATGATCTCCCTCTGGAGTGAGGGCAGGGTTTTTCCAAGCCTACCGTGTTAACATCTACCGCGGTGTTCCCTTTGCATGGCGGAAGCTGAAAGTAAGCCTTACTACATCTTGGCGACAAACGCTGATATAGGAGAAATCCAAAGGTGCAGCGCGTCCCTCGGGACGACTCAAGGCCAGCAGAATCTGTCCCTATCAACTTTCTAGCGAAACCACTGCCAAGGGAACGGGCTTGGAAAATCTAGCGGGGAAAGAAGACCCTGTTGTGCTTGACTCTAGTCTGGCACTGTAAGGAGACATGAGAGGTGTAGCATAAGTGGGAGATGGTAACATCGTCGGTGAAATACCTCTACTTTCATCGTTTCTTTACTTACTCGGTTTGGCGGAGCGCGTGCTCTGAGCCTTTGTGCTCGTTTGTCACGGTGTTCTAGAGCCAAGCGTGTAAGAGTGGTGTGAGGCTTCAGGCTGAGGGGGCTGAGGCTGAGAGGTGTCAGAAAAGTTACCACAGGGATAACTGGCTTGTGGCAGCCAAGCGTTCATAGCGACGTCGCTTTTTGATACTTCGATGTCGGCTCTTCCTATCATTGTGAAGCAGGATTCGCCAAGCGTCGGATTGTTCACCCGTCAACAGGGAATGTGAGCTGGGTTTAGACCGTCGTGAGACAGGTTAGTTTTACCCTACTGATGACTAACCGTTGCGATAGTAATCCTGCTCACAAGGGAACTACACGACCTTATTTTCTTGGATTTTTGTGAAACCGGTGTCAAATGAAAGAGGACGATGAGTATAGTACATCTGTAAAATGTCAGACGTTTATGGCCGGCCACTTTTTCAAAAAATCGATTTGAAATTTGGAATTTTTATGTCTCCTAATCGAGCCGAATTTTTGTAAATTGATAGAACTCGATAAGGCGATAAAAAAAGTTCTCTGACAATTTTTTCTAGCATCATTAGTTTTATAAAAAATGGACGTTATTTGTAACGCTTTGTTATCGCATAAACCGTAGAATTTAAGCTATTTCCAACAGCAGCGTTAGCGGAGTCAGCAGCGAACGAAGTTCCGAACGGGAGGTCCCAGGTTCGATTCCCGTATGAGACTTTTATTTTTTTTCGTAAAATTTGTTGCTGTTGCGTGTAAAATCACTTTTCATTTCTTTTAACATTATTTTCAATAATATGCAGTGTATTTGAAATTTTTCCATTTTTCTACATGCTAACATCTGATATATCCAAGCTAAATGACGATGCTTATCCCTTTTAATGCACCAGCGCTCGAAAGTTTATTGCTGCGAGGCCAATAAATACCCAAGCAAAGGCCGATAGTGATCTGCGATTTAATTACCACGTACTCTAGTAGAAGATTAACAGAAATGCAGTAAAGACCCACCACCACCCCCGTCCATAGACGGTCCTCTTTACTGCAATTATTTATCTTCGTCTTCTTCGCTTATTTGGCCGTTACACTCGCACGGATGAAATTTTTCATAATAACAATGAAAATATAATGCTTTTCTGCACCACGAACACATTGCAAATGATTCACCCTCACAGCTACACTTTTTCTTTTTTATGTCCTCTGGGAAGTATATAATAATAATAAGTTTTATTTAACGGGTTAAGACCCTTTAGCATACAGAGAACAAGAAAGGAGTACAGTTAATAGATAAACAGATAAACAGAGTAAACAGTTGACACTTATACTATCTGATATTACAAAGATCATAGAGAGCCATTATAAGAAGTTATAAACAGGGATAATTGACGTTTAAATTGTGAACACGAACAGAAGAAATTTAAAGATCCTGCAAAGCTATTGACATTGGTAAAGATGCGATTCAAACTATTGTGTTGGCCGTAACTCGTAATATGTTTCTCTTGGTATAATAAATTGCGATGTCTAATTGCTGGCCTGGAGGTTACAAAACTAAAGCAAGATATTATTTCTTTGCTGGTGATTTCGCCATTAAAGACCTTGTTAGCAAAAATTAGGTCTTGCACGAGACGACGCTGTTCAATGGTTGTAAGATTAAGTCGAGAGAGGATGAGCGTATAGTCATGATCGTAAATAGACATCGGGGTATTTAATTTAAATGCCGCCAAACGCAGAAATTTATGCTGTACACTCTCCAGTTCAGCAATAAGATAGCGATGATACGGAGCCCAAATAGTTGCGCAATACTCTAAGTGAGGACGAACTATGGAGCAATACAATAGCTTGATGGTATGAACGCTCAGAAAAAATTTGGAGGCTCTAAAAATAAAACCTAAGGCTCTATAGGCAGTGCCGCAGATATCAGTAATATGTTCGGTGAAAGATAGATTATGAGTAAATACGACACCAAGATCACGAATGCTATTAACGGCAGTTAAAGCGGTGTTATCTAAAATATAGTAGTGATTTAATATATTATTTGAACGAGAGAAGTGTATAACGGAGCATTTAGAGATATTAAAATATAGCATGTTGCGCTTACACCAATTGTTTAAATTAGCGAGGTCATCTTGAATTCGAAGATGACTCAGCGAGTCTTCAATAGCATGATAAATCTTTAAGTCATCAGCAAATAAAAGAAAATAACAATAGAGTATGCAGTCGGAGATATCATTAATAAAAAGATTAAAAAGCAGGGGGCCAAGGTGAGAGCCTTGGGGGACCCCTGATGATACATTGATAGGAAAAGAGAGCGAATTATTGTATTTAATGACCTGTATCCTACCGGTGACAAAACTGATTAACCATGCCAATAAAGAGCCGGAAATACCAAAACCTTTTAGTTTGGAAAAGAGAACTGAGTGTGATACCGAGTCAAAAGCTTTTTTAAAATCAGTGTAGATCGCGTCAATCTGCAACCTTCTCTCCAAAGAGTTCGCCAGATAATGATGATAAATCATTAGGTTAGTGTTCGTAGATCTACCGGATATAAAGCCATGTTGCTCACTAATAATAATGTTCTTACAAAGTGCGGAGAGCTTTTTGGCAATAATACCCTCAAAAATCTTAGGAAACAGGCTTTGAAGGCTAATAGGTCTATAATTACTGATATTCGATGGATCGCCTTTTTTAAAAATGGGCCTCACTAAACAGGATTTCCAAAGTGTAGGAAATATTCCTGCGGATAGGGATTTATTAAAGATTTGCCATAGTACCCTGGATAGTATAAATATACAAGACTTAAGAACTAAAGGATGAATTCCATCAATGCCTGGCGAAGAATTTACACTTAGATTACTAATACTACTATAAATATCGCTCAAATCTAATGTAAGACCAGAGATACAGAGATCGACGTTGTAATTAAAGGTTAGATTACTATCTACGCTTGGGGAAAAGTTCGATTTAAAAAATTCGGCAAAGCCGTTCGCGATGGAAACATCGTCATCCAACGGTCTTTCATTTGCATACATTGTAGGCCTTAATTTTGACTTTTTGAGTGAGCGAGTAAAGTTCCAGAAGGAATTTATATTCGTCGGTATATTGGATTCCACTCGTTGAACGTAGTTTTTCCAGCAATGATGACATAGTTTCTTACATTTAGATCTGAGTCCGGTGAAGTTAAAGTAGTCAGATAAAAGGCCGCTCTGCTTATATTGAATGTGTGCACGTTTTTTTGATTTGATCCAGCGTATGAGTTCCGAGGAAAACCAACAGGGATATGTTGACTGGCGAATGGTTTTAATCGGGACGAAGGAATCAATTGCATCATTTATAGTGGAATGAAGCAGTTCCACTGATTCCTCAACAGAAAGGTTGAGTAAGGAGCTGTCCCAGTCAATAGAGCCCAGAAAGTTGTTCATAGCGTGATAGTCGCCTCTGCGAAAGTCCCTGATAACGCTGTGGTAGGGAGTGGAGGCACTTACTGAGGAAGTTGGGATAATGAATTGTAGAGGGGGGTGATAAGGATCCATGGGAACAAGAACATCGGACGAGGCGGTAACAAGAAGATTATTAAAAGAGGAAAAAACCAGATCTAGAATATTATTATAGGAGTTAAGAATGTTGTTGGACTGAGAAAGAGAAAGAAGGTTGTAGCTACCATGGAGAATAGAGGTTTGGAGACGAAGGGAGTGAGGAGAGGTAAAGGAATATCGTAAGTTACCGACCGCGTCATTCGACCAAACGGTGTTCGGTAGGTTATAATCGCCGACAAGTAATAGGTCGGTATCGGCAGAGAACGACAACATCAGCTGTTCGATCGATCTACAGTGATCTGTAAACAAACTGGGGTCACTGGCCGGAGGTAAATACACGCAACCGATGACAATAGATTTAAATGGCAACCGAATTTCGACTAGCACCTGTTCAACACACGATGGAACTGATAATAAGCGGCTCGGTAGGGATTCGTGTATCGCTACCAAAACACCACCGCCCATACGGAATTCGCGAGACACAGAGCACCTGTCACATCTATAGATATTATACCCATTTAAACCTAGTTCCGAGTTATATATGCCATCGTAAAGCCAGGTTTCTGTTAACAAAATTATTTTATAATTCTCGGAAGCAGCCACTGCACATCTCAAAAGATCTAGTTTAGAACGTAAACCTCTGACATTCTGGTAATAGACTAAAGGGCCAGTGTCGTGTTTTTTTGATTTGAACGATTAGATCGATTAATGTCAACGATACGTGGAACGCCGTTTAAAAACCGAATAGTTTTATTTAAATCACCATCTTCTTGAAGCCGGTTGAGTTCCTGCCGTAACTTTTGAAGGTGAGCGCGTTGTTTGGGAGTACGATCTTCCGAGATGCGCGCAGGCCCCTTGTAGTTATTTTTCCCACGCAGAACCGTTAAGACGTCTTCCCGAGATTTGCAAATGACCTTCAGCGGCCTCGATCGATCGTTACGCCTCGCTCCTATACGATACGTTTTTAAAAACTGGACGCCAGGAGGATGGATTTGTCTTAGGAGATCGGAGACAAAATCAGCGTCCTGAGGTCCACTATCCATGCGGTCGGTGTTTCGTGATGAAGATGTAGATGCCGGGGGGTCATTGGCTTCCTCCAAATTAAAAATGATAAGATTCCGAGAACAGCGGTCCCGATCGGCGATTTCGGCGAGAATATCCTCCTCCGCATTTGAATTCCCAACGACCGACGAGACAGTTGAGAGTTTGTTTTCCAAACACTCGACCCTGCTCCTCAGGTTGTCTATATCCGATTTAAATTCAGCTTTGAGATCGTTGAAGGAATCCATGATCTTTTTTTCAAATGCATCCAGCCTCCGAGAGAATATCACATTTAGTTCTTCCTTGAAGATTGCTCGCACTTTACTGAGGAGTTTGGAGTCTCCAGAATCCGTTGTAGGCGGAGAAGGTGAGCCGCGGCAATCCAAGAAGCGACCGTTTGAAGCTGGATGACCCGTACGAATAATGCATCCCGGATGGGATGCAATACCACATAGTGCACAGATGACAGGCTTGGCGACCTTGGTGTTACAGCCTTTGCAGATTTGAGTATCCATTATACCGAAACTGAGAAAAATTTTTCGAGACTTTCGGGAAAATCTGACAGGTAAACTAGACGCGCCGAGTCAATATAAACACGTCCGACTCCCGTGACTTCTGTCTCGCTACTGTAAAGTATAAGTATACTTTATTTACGTTTAGAAAAATTTTTTTAGGATTAGTTGTTAACTTGGACGCGATCCACGCATAACGTAACATATCTTGGAATATTGGAGCAGATAATTGGTTATGAATTAATGAATGAAATTTTCTTCTTGGGGAGAACTATCACCAGACCCCGACGATGTATTACGATATGTCTCCATTCTGATGATCAAACTACAACTATCTTTCAAATAAACTAAAAACGAAAAGTAACAAATATATCAAATTGTCTGCTCTTCAGTTGTTGCACTCGTGAAATTTCAACGAACACACACAAGAAATATCGACAGGTACCTTACATATGGAAACCAAAAGCTTCTTCCCATATAAATCGACCAATCAGAAAATTTAGAGACGTAAATTTTTGAAAATTTATATAGCAATCACAGTAAAGTAGACCGTCTTTCGACAAGGATGATGATAAATTTTTATGCATTTCTGTTAATCTTCTACTAGAGTACGTGGTAATTAAATCGCAGATCACTATCGGCCTTTCCTTGGGTATTTATTGGCCTCGCAGCAATAAACTTTCGAGCGCTGGTGCAATAAAAGGGATAAGCATCGTCATTTAGCTTGGATATAATGTCCGTGAAGTTAGCACCGCAAGTTTTTAATTTTCAAAATTTCAGGGTTTCGGCAGGTTGTGCTAGGTTTGTGCTGAGTTGTGCCGTAAATAAAAATTTTGAAAAAATTTCCAATTTTTTTAAAAATGAAAAATAAAAATTTTTTTTAAAAATGTAAAAACTTTAAAGTTGTGCCGGGTTGTGCTCGCTAAGTATAACAAAATGTGTCCTTATAAAAATCTCGTACGACCAGCCGTTTCCGAGATATAGTCTTGAAAAAAAATTTTAAATTTTAGAAAAATCAAAATTTAAGAGTTGTGCCGAGTTGTGCTCGACGAGTACAACAATTTATTCAAATGGCAAAAAGTCGTAGAGCGAATAGTTTTCGAGATACAGGCGTGTGAACACTTAAAAAAATTTCGGATGAGAAAAATGTTTAAACTTTAAAGTTGTGCCGGGTTGTGCTCGCTGAGTAGAACAAAATGTGTCCTTATAAAAATCGTGTATGACTAGCCGTTTCCGAGATATAGTCTTGAAAAAAAATAAAAAATTTGGGAAAAATCAAAATTTAAGAGTTGTGCCGAGTTGTGCCCGACGAGTACAACAATTTATTCAAATGGCAAAAAGTCGTAAAGCGAATAGTTTTCGAGATACAGGCGTGTGAACACTTAAACAAATTTCGGATGAGAAAAATGTTTAAACTTTAAAGTTGTGCCGGGTTGTGCTCGCCGACTCGAACAGAATGTGTCCTTATAAAAATCGTGTAAGACCAGCCGTTTCCGAGATATAGTCTTGAAAAAAAATTTTAAATTTTAGAAAAATCAAAATTTAAGAGTTGTGCCGAGTTGTGCTCGACGAGTACAACAATTTATTCAAATGGCAAAAAGTCGTAGAG
The DNA here is from genome assembly GCA_916049575.1 of Ancistrocerus nigricornis. Lineage (NCBI taxonomy): Eukaryota > Metazoa > Arthropoda > Insecta > Hymenoptera > Vespidae > Ancistrocerus > Ancistrocerus nigricornis. The sequence goes on along the minus strand of OU696667.1, from coordinate 14,482,031 downwards.
CGAATAGTTTTCGAGATACAGGCGTGTGAACACTTAAAAAAATTTCGGATGAGAAAAATGTTTAAACTTTAAAGTTGTGCCGGATTGTGCTCGCTGAGTAGAACAAAATGTGTCCTTATAAAAATCGTGTATGACTAGCCGTTTCCGAGATATAGTCTTGAAAAAAAATAAAAAATTTGGGAAAAATCAAAATTTAAGAGTTGTGCCGAGTTGTGCCCGACGAGTACAACAATTTATTCAAATGGCAAAAAGTCGTAAAGCGAATAGTTTTCGAGATACAGGCGTGTGAACACTTAAAAAAATTTCGGATGAGAAAAATGTTTAAACTTTAAAGTTGTGCCGGGTTGTGCTCGCCGACTCGAACAGAATGTGTCCTTATAAAAATCGTGTAAGACCAGCCGTTTCCGAGATATAGTCTTGAAAAAAAATTTTTAATTTTGGAAAAATCAAAATTTAAGAGTTGTGCCGAGTTGTGCTCGACGAGTACAACAATTTATTCAAATGGCAAAAAGTCGAAGAGCGAATAGTTTTCAAAATAGAAGCGTCGTACAGTTTTTGAAAATTTCGAATTAGAAAAATGTTTAAACTTTAAAGTTGTGCCGGGTTGTGCTCGCTGAGTTAAACAAAATGTGTCTTCATAAAAATCATAAATGTAAGTATTAAAAAAAAGGAAATACGGAAAGTCGGCAGCGGGACTCCAACTCGAGCCTCTACCGCGACAGTCTTGCATCTGGTTTGTCGAAATACGGCCGTTGTTTAGAAGGGGAAAGTTACATATGATCTCCGGGGTTTTTAACAAGTATTTGTCAATTTGTCGGTCTTGGGCCTAGAAGTAAATAGTTAATTGCTTTCGCTAACGCGGGCATTAGTTTATGAAAAATAATTTACAAAATCGACGTAGCTTCTTAAGTACTAGTGCACCTGAAATGTTTACCATACAACTCCGGTAGCTCAACGAACCAAATGCAAGAGTCACGCGCTGATGACTCATGTTCGAGACCCGCTGCTGTCTGTTTTCCTACTGACTTTTTTTTTTCTTAATCTTACTCTTTTTTACGTCTATTCAATTTGTATACTGTAATTCTTATATGCGTTTATTTTTTTTATAATTCCTATTTATTATATAAGGGAAAAAGAGTTTTTAAACATAATTGATTTGTAGTGGAAAATTTATGTATATTAATAATCAACTATGATATCAACTTTACTGGTTAGAGGGTCTACAAAATTTTGGATGATACTTGTTATAAAAGCACGCAAAACAAATTAAACTTGCATCATGCACATTAAGGTACAACCCTCAATATTTTCAATTTAAAAAGTTGTGGTTGTACCTTTACGAACATAACAATTTATTCAAATGGCAAAAAGTAACTTTTTTCACGAAACTATCGAACAGATATCGATCTATACGGGTATCAAACGGAGAACCGACTCAAAGTTATGATGCGACGCCAAGCTTTATGATATTGCAAAGTTAAAAGGTAATTAAACTGACGTGATTTTTATTAAATGACAAGACTCAGTTACCATGATATCAAAATAGTTTATTAATTAAAACATTGATAATACAATCATTTACAAAACTGTTTTTTTCAAATTTGGATAGTAGAATATATCTTTATAATAATATAAGGAACTTAATATAGTATATGCATAAACAAAACTGTATCTTGCCTGTATGAAGGTGTATATTGTAACGTTTTACCTTTCTTACCTTCTTTCTCGACGTTACCTCCTTTGCAATTCGTTCCTCAAAAGGACTGGCAGTGGGAAAAGGAAAGAATCTCGCAAATAACGACACGGATTTCTCGTATATTTTCTTTATTACCTTCTAATCCGCACGCTCGGTCGATGCTCTCGATCAGCTGTTCGGCGGGATGGTTTTTACGCATGGGTTTTCGACGCGCTCGTCGAAGACGCTTTTACGCACGCACACTTACCTACGGACGCTTATGCCTACGCTTCTGTTTGCTTACCTATACGCTCGCTCTCTCTCACTCACTCGCCTACGGTCACACGCTCTTTCACTCACTCGTTCCTCACGCACACAACCTACTGGACTATGGCTTATTGCTACTAGGACTTAGGTAGAAAAACTAGGACTAACACGAACGCGTTCTACTAGCTAGGTATTAGATGCGTGAAATGATAATATTACTTTTACTTTCGGAGACGTTGTGTCGTTTGACTGTATACGTATGACAGAGATACAAAGCACTTACACGCTGGTCGTCTCTTTTTCTCTTTCTACCGACGGTCGTTTTCGGATATCTTCGATATTGAAGTGGCCGATTTCCCTGCTCTCTCTCAACGGCTGCACGATTTTCCTCTACGCTTGCCCGATTTGCACCTCGTTAAATTTATCGTCACGCACTACTGACACTCGTTATACTTGGAATCGAAACCCAAAAAGAAGACTTTTCCTTTCTTTCGCGGCTCTTTTAAAGGCGGTTTCCCTACTTTTCCTTCCTCGCGTGATATCTTTTCCGTACTTTAATTGGTTCCCTACTTTTCCGATGCGCCTGGGTCATTGCCTTTACCTTTGTCTCTCTATCGTTCGGGAAAATTCGCCGGTCGTTCACTTGTGCACGTCATCCGTTGTGAGGCCTACCTGTATTCCCTTCCTTGTCTATCTTCTTACCCTTTTTTGTGTGTTTGTCACCTTTTCTCTATTCTAATTTTAGCCTATTACGCGTTTCTACCTTTTCCCTGCCTTTGTACTTTTCCGTTTCCCGTACTTTTATTCTAATTGTTATCTTTGCCGCGGATCTTATCCGATTTTCCTTTATTATTTCTTCGATTAAATTATGATCTAGTCGCTACCGTCACAACGTCCCCCAAAATAAATGTAAGTTTTCTTACGCTTTATTTTTCAAGTTTTCTTTATTCTTTTCTTCCGCCTACTCGTTCCTCCAGATTCGAAGGTGGAACCTCACCACCCTTGCGAGGTTGTACATTGTCCCCCACCGTCGGTATCCCACCTCGGCATGATGTGGGACGCCTCTCTCCTCCGTGCCTCGTCTTCTCAAGTCCAGGAGTAGTCGTTGCTCTCCTATCTCCCTTTCCACGTATCTCGCCTCTGCCCGGTCTATGTCGGAGTCCCCTGTATCCCGGATTCCTCGAAGGGCCAGAATGACCGCGGTCGCCCTTGCCTTCACCAATTCCTTCGGAATCGGGAATACCCTTTCGTTCTTTCTTTTTACGAGCTGGCAGGTGTCGGCTAGGAAAATTCTAGTATGCCTTGCTGTTCTCGTCGTGATCACTCCCCGCTCGTACCTTCCGTGGTATGCGGCCAGGCACGCGTGTCCTTCCTTCGCCAGACATTCTGGCAGTGGTGAAGGTCGCGGAAACTTGGTTGCATGTTCCCGCAGTGCCCTTTGAATCTGTCGGTACTGCTCCTGGTCCTCCGTGAGGCGGATGGCGATTTGTCGTGCCGAAATTACCCTTATGGCCCTCCCGGTTTTTAGCCCGTCCATTTCACTGCTTTTGTGTAGTAACTCCAGGCTCCACGGCTCCGTTTCAATGTCGAACGGCGCCCACAGCGGTTTCCTTACGCCAGTCGTTTCTCGCTCTCTTAAGAATCTTACGATATTCATTTTTAATCACTCTCCGGTTTTCTCTTGCGTAGCTGATAGCGTACTGTGCCTTTTTCGGCTTTTTCTCCCTCCTCCTGGTACTCCTTTGTGCTCCTGGGGGTCTCGTTAGCGGTCATCCTGATTTGCTGCTCGAGATCACGCCACAGTTTTTTGGATTTTCCTTCCTTGTCCCTTGCGTTAGAATTCGTTTCCGTCTCTGTCTTGTTTATGTCATGCGTTGTGTCTTTTCTCTCTCTCGTTACTCTTCGCTCGCTTTCTTTCTTGTTGTTGTTTGTCTCTTTTTGATCTTCCTGGATTGATTCGTCCTCTTTGTCTTCTATCTCTTTCTGTTCTTTACGGTGGTATAGTTTCATATTATTGGCATGGAATCTCCCCCGCTCCTTCCCCGTTGTCGGTTCTCGTATGACAAAGGTAGCGGCTCCGATCTTATTTTCCAATACGTATGGGCCTTCGTATAGAGCGAGAAACTTCGCTATTTTTTTATTCGCCGGGTCAGATACATTGCATGCTTTGACCAGTACCCAGTCGCCGATTTTGAAGTTCGTTAATTTGTGCGTTCGATTGAATCTTTCGGCCCGCTTTCTCCCTTTTCTTCTTATTCTCTCTTGTGCCAGCATTAGTTTTTCTTCCTTCGGTGGTTCCTTGTTCCTCGCTTGCTCGTGTATCCATGCGCTCCATGCCCTCTGTGGCTTTTCTCCTTTGTGCAGCTCAATCGGTGTCATCTCCGTCGTTTCGTGGTGCACTTCATTGATGCATTTTTCCACCATCGGTATCCATTCAATCCAGCTGGCGTGATTATTTCCTACGAATGTTCGAAAGAATCTTCCCAGCTCTCGGTTTACTCGTTCTACGATGTTTCCTTGTGGATGTCGTATTGATGAGAATACTGGTTGGATGTTTTCCTGTTTTAATTTTTCTAACCATCTTTTCGATGTAAATTGTGTTCCATGGTCAAACTGTATCCTTTTTGGTCTTCCGTGGTTCGGGATATAGTGGCCGAAGATACTACGTATGGTCGCTGCCGCGTCTGCCTTTCTGAGAGGATATAATGCCACGTATTTGCTAAATGCATCTATAGTTACTAAGATATGTTTAAAGCCTCCCTTAGTTGTTGGCAACGGACCATAAAAATCGATGGAGAGCAACTCCAGTGGTCCCGCCATAACGATGTTTTGCATTTTTGCATAGCTTTCTTGATTTGCGACCTTGTTCCTTTGACACACGTCGCACGTTCGGATTACTTTCGCGATTTTCTTTTGTAGTTTCGGGATGTATAAATCTTCGGAGATTATTCTGTAGCATTTGTATGTGCCTATGTGTCCGTATGTTTGATGGCATTCTTCTATTAATTTTTCTACGAGTTTTTCCGGGATGACGAGCTTCCATATATTTCGTCCGCATTGCTTATATAAGAGGTTTTGGAAGATGCTGTATCTTTCGTCTTGCTCGTTTGGTAGTTTTTCTAACGTTTTCTTTATCTCGCTTATGTGTTCGTCTTCTCTCTGTTTCTCGGCTATGTCCGCGAAGCCGTTGGTCAAAGTCATGGCGTTGTTTTCTTCGAGTAGGCTTGCTATGATTATGTCCCCGTCTCGCGTCTCGCCCTCCTCGCGTGGGATTCGGCTCAACGCGTCCGCTTCCTTATTTTCTTTTCCCGGACAGTACTCGATTTCGATGTCGTATTCTTGTATGCCTATTGCCCACCGCATTAGCCTTGCACTCGTGAATCGACAGGTTTTTAGGAAGGTTAATCCCTTATGGTCTGTCCGGATAATCGTTTTTGCTCCTACGAGGTGTGATCTAAATTTCTGGAGCGCCCATACGATCGCAAGGAGTTCCTTTTCCGTCGTATAGTATCGTATCTCCGCTCCCTTCAGGGTCCTGCTCGCGAATGCCACCACTCTTAGATACCCTTCGTCGTCCCTCTGTGCGAGTTCTGCGCCTAATGCATATTCGCTCGCGTCGGTGTGAAGGTAGTACGGTTTTCGTGGGTCGGGGTGTTTTAAAATAACGCTATCGAGAAAGAGCGTTTTTACCCGTTCGAAGGCCTTGATGCGTTCTTCTGTCCATTGCCATCGGCTGCCCTTTTTTATCATTTCTAAAAGCGGGACGATTTCCTTCGCGTGTAATTTTGTGAATTTCGTGTAGAAATTAATTAATCCAAGAAATCCTCGTAGTTGTTTCATGTTCTTTGGACGTGGGTAGTTTTTGATCGCCTCTGTTTTTTCTGTTTGTGGTTTAATGCCGTCGGTTGTCAATACGTGTCCGAGAAAATTTACCTCTTTCCTAAAGAATTTTGATTTCTTGAGGTTTAATGTCACTTTCATTTTTCTTAGACGCTCGAACAGTTTCCTTAGATGGATCATATGTTCCGTTGGACCTTTGGAGATGCATAAAATGTCGTCCACGAAATTTAGGATGTTGTCCCCCAGCCCTTTCAGTACGTGTGCCAGTCCTCTGATTAGACTTGCGCTGCTCGTTTTTAGACCGAACGGCGTTACTCGAAATTCATAGCATTGTCCGTTATGGAGAAATGCCGTATACTTTCTCGATTCTGGAGTCAGAGGTATCTGCCAGAAACTGCTGACCATGTCTAAGCTTGACATGACCTTTGCGTTTCCGCATTGCTGAAATATAGTTTCTGGTGGTACCGGGCACTCATGATCCGGTAGTAAAATTCTATTTAGTTGTCTTGCGTCCAAACATAATCGAATTCGACCGTCCTTTTTAATGACTGTTACCAAAGGATTTATGTATGGGCTATTCGACCTTTGTATTATCCCTTGTTCCAGCATCTTTTCGATTTCCTGGTTTACGCGCTCTCTATATGCCATCGGGATCGGGTATGATCGATGTATGTACGCCGTGTCATCCGTTACTTCTAGCTTGTGTTCGTAAACACTTATCCTTCCGGGTTTCTCGCTAAACACATCTTTATATTTCCATAGCAATTCTCGAAATGTTTCTTTTTCGTTCGTGGTGAGCTCCTCACACTCCTCTACTTTCCTCTGTATCTCTTCTGCTTCTACTCGCGTCTCCTTTTCCCTCGAGTTCTTTTCTGGAACGCCGCTTTCCGGATCCGTTCCCTCGAACTCCTCCACTACTTCGACCCTCTTTTCTCCTTTTGATTCTTCCACGCTTTCTACCTTTATTTCTTCTTCCTTTTCTCCATTCGTAAATCTCACCACTTCCTTCCCCATTTCGATTTTGCATTTTAGATGTATTAAGCTGTCCATCCCTAGGATGCATGTTCTCACTAGATTTGGGATGACTAAGAACGTCAAGTCCGCTCGTATTTTTCCTATTTTCACACTCGCCATCATTTGCTTCCTTATTATTGCTGATTTTCTTCCCGTTGCTCCAACTACTCTTAGTGCTTTTGTCGGTATTGTGGGACATCTTCCCCATTTGTTCTTGTTCTCCTCGTACATTTCTTCTGAGATGCAGGTGATTTCGCTCCCCGTGTCAATCAACGCCCGGACCCCTCTTCCTTCGATGTCTATTCGTATGGTAGGGCATTGCCCTCTCGTGTTTATTTCTTCTTTTTCTTCTGTTTTCGTTTCTTTCATTACCACTTGTATTTCTTCTTCCGTTTCCTGCTTCCGCACATTTTTTTCTTTTGTCTCTTGTCTTGTTGTTGTCACTTTTTCTCTTCGTGTCGTACAATCATATGCTTGTGCGGTTTTTACATATGGTACGACACACCGGCGTTTCCCTGCACCATGGCTGTTGTGTCTCGTCGCTGGTTGTTTGGCGTGTCTGGCGTTTCTTCTATGTGTTCCTTTTCTTGTCTTATGGCATTTACATGCGGTGGTCTTGCCCATTCTCTGTCTCCTTCTCGTCTCGCGTTTGTGTTATTGTTGTTTCCGTTGCGATGGTTGTATGGTGTCGATTGATTCATTGGGGCCGTGCTGCTCGTTGGCTGGCTTGGCCGTCTCGGTGTGGCGTTCGGAGTTTGGGTCGGCGTTCCTCGATGCACGTTCACGGGTCTTTTTAAATCGTGCCTTTCTAATATTCGTATTAATCCTTCGACCGTGTTTGCTCCTTTCAGAATGATCTCATCTCTTATATCGGTCGTAAAGTGTGCCGCCAAAGCTTCGACAATCTCCTCCTCGCTTACGCGTGGTGAGAGATCATATGCGCTTGCACATAATCTCGATGCATATTCGACCCTGGTGGTATTTCGTTGTTCCTGATAATATCCGTTGTTCAAGTTTCGTCGGATGCGGACCTGTTGTTCCCGGCTCCAAAAGCGCTCCGCGAATTTTTGTGCGAACTCCTTGAAAGTCGCCACGCGGTTTTCCACGACGTTCCACCAGTCTCGGGCTGTCCGCGTTAAGCTCTGCTCCACGATGAATTTGAATTCGTGGTCTCGGACCCTCGTGGCTTGCAAGTAGTTTTCTAATTCTCGTAGGAATTTAAGCGGCCTCTCTCTTCCTGAACCGTCAAAATTTGGTGGTGCTCGGCGAAGGGCTAATTCCCGGAGGTTAGAGTGGTGCGTAGGGCCTGTCGTCATAGATGTCATTGGGGCTTCTCCCCTTGTAATTTTGATATCTTCCACACTTCTCCGTATGGTTTCCATTTCTCTCCTGAAGTCCTCTACGGTGTTCCTGATTTGGAAAGTTTCTCGCCAACCCGTCCACGATCTCCTCGTTTTCGTGGATTCTTCGGCTCATCTCCTCGATTGTCCGTTTGAGCGGACCGATGACGATGTGCACGGTCTCTGTGTGACCCGTTAACGTCTGCGAGATGTTTCTCGCCATAGCGTTCGACCATTCGTGGAATTTTTCTTCCATTTTCCTTTCGAGTTCCTTTACCTTGCGATCGATTTTCTGATTTATCCTTTCGCATTGATACCCCATTTCCTTGATAGCCTCCAGTACCCCGGCCATTGACACCGTGGGTAGATCCGGGGTCTTGGGGACTTCTTCTGCAGCCGTTTCTTCTATGATTATTTCCTCCTGTCTGGTAGGTGGTCGCCGTACCATTTCTTCTGCTCCAGCCTGTTCGAGTTCTTCTGCGAGTGTGGCACTTCTTCTTGTGCTGACCGTTGGAGGCACCGAGAATGTAAATTCGAGATGGTCGCTGGTTTCCATCGTACTTATGCCCGTATCTTGCACGGTACTTTGTGATTCTTTTTCTGCCATCTTTCACTTGTTCCGTATTTGTTTCCTTCTTCTTCCTCTCTTTTCTCGCACTGCCAGCCCCACGTTGGGCGCCAAATGTAACGTTTTACCTTTCTTACCTTCTTTCTCGACGTTACCTCCTTTGCAATTCGTTCCTCAAAAGGACTGGCAGTGGGAAAAGGAAAGAATCTCGCAAATAACGACACGGATTTCTCGTATATTTTCTTTATTACCTTCTAATCCGCACGCTCGGTCGATGCTCTCGATCAGCTGTTCGGCGGGATGGTTTTTACGCATGGGTTTTCGACGCGCTCGTCGAAGACGCTTTTACGCACGCACACTTACCTACGGACGCTTATGCCTACGCTTCTGTTTGCTTACCTATACGCTCGCTCTCTCTCACTCACTCGCCTACGGTCACACGCTCTCTCACTCACTCGTTCCTCACGCACACAACCTACTGGACTATGGCTTATTGCTACTAGGACTTAGGTAGAAAAACTAGGACTAACACGAACGCGTTCTACTAGCTAGGTATTAGATGCGTGAAATGATAATATTACTTTTACTTTCGGAGACGTTGTGTCGTTTGACTGTATACGTATGACAGAGATACAAAGCACTTACACGCTGGTCGTCTCTTTTTCTCTTTCTACCGACGGTCGTTTTCGGATATCTTCGATATTGAAGTGGCCGATTTCCCTGCTCTCTCTCAACGGCTGCACGATTTTCCTCTACGCTTGCCCGATTTGCACCTCGTTAAATTTATCGTCACGCACTACTGACACTCGTTATACTTGGAATCGAAACCCAAAAAGAAGACTTTTCCTTTCTTTCGCGGCTCTTTTAAAGGCGGTTTCCCTACTTTTCCTTCCTCGCGTGATATCTTTTCCGTACTTTAATTGGTTCCCTACTTTTCCGATGCGCCTGGGTCATTGCCTTTACCTTTGTCTCTCTATCGTTCGGGAAAATTCGCCGGTCGTTCACTTGTGCACGTCATCCGTTGTGAGGCCTACCTGTATTCCCTTCCTTGTCTATCTTCTTACCCTTTTTTGTGTGTTTGTCACCTTTTCTCTATTCTAATTTTAGCCTATTACGCGTTTCTACCTTTTCCCTGCCTTTGTACTTTTCCGTTTCCCGTACTTTTATTCTAATTGTTATCTTTGCCGCGGATCTTATCCGATTTTCCTTTATTATTTCTTCGATTAAATTATGATCTAGTCGCTACCGTCACAATATATACAGATAATATTATATTATTACCATATAAATGTCATGGTTTTGACGAAAAATTATAAGAATGTACAAATTTTTAAATAATGTAAAAGAAACGTACATGTTTTGTAAAATTAATACAGCAGAAAAGATCTCCCATGATGTTTATAAGAAACTAAAAGAACATCACTGTAAAATGAAGATTCTGAAAAACCTACATTTTACATTTTAAATCTTTTCATTTCTTCTGGTTTAAGATGTATCCTAAGCAATGCGATGTGTTCAACTTCTGTGGCTGTTAATCTCCAATGTACTTCATCTATACCACAATAATCTATTAATTTGCCTATTCGTGGTATCCTTCCTGCGGGTATTCTACCAGGAGCATTTGAAACTCTTACTCTTTGATAATTTCCACATATTATTTGTTCCATATGAATCTAAAAATAAATTATCAGAATCTTTGATAATTTCCACATATTATTTGTTCCATATGAATCTAAAAATAAATTATCAGAATTTATAAAATATCTCACATCTTTAAAATAAAATACACTCACCATGGAAGGACCAACATTTTGACATTAAACATGCTCCTTTCTTGCAATTAGAGGGAATGGCATAACAAACCTAATCCTTGCTTCTAATCCTAATTCTCTCTACTGATTTTTCAACTTTCTCTATACTTCATGTCATTGATATTTAAGTTAAAGATGTAATTTTATCTCGTACAGACCATGATGTAATTGCCACCAAATAACTGACTGTTGTAATTTCTTTATCTATAATAAATCCACCTGCCTAAAATAATAAATATATAAATTTCATTAACAAATGTAGATATATCTATATGCATACGTAAACTATCAAATTGGATCCACGTACCCTATTAAAAGTTGATTTAGAACTTTTTCTGAACGTGCTGTGACATCCGTTGTCAAGAGACCAATAAAAACATCATAATTAGATGTTGTTAAAAGATCCTTAAATCTTGAACCAAACCTAAATCTGTTCCTAAAATTTATACAAACGGTTCATCTATTTCATATCTTGACAATTCATCCTGAAAATCATAACAGTTTTTTTAATTACCTTATAACTTTACAATATCATATAAATATTAAAAATATATTGTCAACTAAGTCATACATAAAGTGAGAAGAAAACTAAATTTAGTTGACAAGACCCTTACATGTCTTTCTAACCTGTTCGTCAAATCATCTGTCATTTGACATTTTTAGATGGCAGCGATCGTGTCCAAGTTATTTCGTTTAATAAACTTGGCCCTATTTTATATAATTTTGTCAATAACGAGCCTGATTTTTAAAATCACCACTAGAGGATTAGAAGACGCCGAAAAAAGATCTACGTTTACATGTTGGCTAAGGAATACATATATGAGTGAAACGTCATATATTACGATTGCTGTTCTTGTTGTTTTAAACAGATGATTTTAAAAATTGTGCTCGGTGTAGCGACACGCATTATGATTGGATCTTTCATGTGACAGTTTTTCAATGATAAGTTCTGTTAATCGAAACTTTCAATTGGTCGACGCAGATTGCACTTTTACGAACACGAAATCCTCGGCTCGAGCCCAAAGCGACAGCTGCTTGACATCGCAGGAGGATCTTGGGTCGCATCCCTTGAAGAGGTATCAGGGTATCATTACCTAAAATTGATACGAAGCATCTAAGATTTCAATACGTATCGATAATTCTCATGAAGTACTTTGATATCGAATTGATTGAATGTCATCAATAGTATCGGTATCAGTCCCACCACTAATAGCGATGGACAAATAATTTCTTTCTAGAGATATTTTTTGCGCACTTCTTTTTTTTTGACGCACGAATCGTTCCAAACAAGAAGTTAAAGAATGCAGGTACGCAGGAACATTAATCAAAACCTTTCGGTATAGTATGGCGTAGTCTCCCTATACAAACCTAACTTAACAACCGTCTTCGGTGTAGCCGTCGTTGTTGACAATTTTCGACAGCCATTGTCGTCGGTGTACAATTATTCGACAACTGACAACGACGACAAACACTCAGCGAAAACTATTGCTTACTTGGGAAATGAACCAAATTTACACAGACTTTTCACCAAATTATGTATTTTTAGGCACGACCGCAGGGAGTTCCTTATGCTCTCGATCGAGCAAAAAGTGTAACGGACGATTATCTCCGAAACTATTCGAGATATCCAAAAATCCTTTTGGATCTTTACGTTTCATAACAAGATCTAAATGTATGTATGTGTGTGTGTGTGTGTGTGTGTGTGTGTATGTGTGTGTGTGTGTATGTGTGTATCCACTCTAGCGTCTAAACGGCTGAACGGATCGAAGTAAAATTTACACGGAAAATCCAGTTACACCCGACGAGGATCCACTAACAATTTCGATTCGATCCGATTTCCGGTTTCAAAATGGCGGGCATTTTAAAAATTAAAAAATTCATAAAAATTATGTTATAAGAGCAAAACAATTAAAACTTTGCACAAATATGTAAGGTAGTGACAACTAATAACATGAATTTTTTCAAAATTTTTCAGCGAAACAGTACAAAATGGCGGACTAGTAAAAATTTGTATCTACTCTAGCGCCTAAACGGCTGAACGGATAAGGCTGAAATTTATACGAAAAATCCAGTTCTTCCAAACATAGATCCACTAACAATTTCGAATTGATTCAACTTCCGGTTTCAAAATGGCGGTCATTTTAAACATTAAAAAATTCATAAAAAATTCTCTATAATAGGCAAACAATTCAAACTTTGCAAAAGTATGTAAAATAGTGATAACTAATAACGTAATTTTTTTCAAAATTTTTCAGGGAAGCAATACAACCAGAACGAAAAAACATTTTTTTTTTTTATGACCAGAAACGAGTTTTAATGTAATCGGTATTTTTAAAAAAATTATCCCGACGGCCAGATAGCGATAGTCAAACGGCCGCAATCAGCTATCCTGTACTCTCATAAGAACAGGGATAGGCGAGCGCAGCGAGCCGACTTCCTGTACGAATCATTACCGCGGTCGTGCCTAATACGAAACAGCAAGGCTGTTTCGTTCGGGGGCCCCAGCCCCCCTATAGCTGGTTCTTTAATACAAAGTTCATTTTCTAGTTGTAGTTGTAGATATAGACCCCCCTGCCGCGGTTGCTGGAGCGACCGCGTCGTGCGTACCACGCGGCGCGTGACCTTCCCCCACCTCGTCTGATTTTTCTTTCGCTACGGCCCTGGCCGCGAACGTTTTCTGAAAAATAGAATATGTTTTAGTAGGGGAGACTGGGTACGGTTGTAACAGGTTGCGGTTGTAACAAATCGATTATCTGTGAAACTATAAGTGCTACGATGATGAGTCCAAGGAAAAAAATGAGCATCTTGCTTATCTGGATGTACTTCAGAGTGTTAGATCAGTCATCGCACGCTGTAACTGCTTCCAGGAGGCCTTATTGTATTTTGGTAACCAAAAGTAAGTATTTTCAGTTGATTTCTTTGTCGAATTGCTGCTATAATTATATAGATAGAGTATTGAGTTTTTTTGTGGGTGTTTATTAGACTTATGTGAGTAAATAAAAATTGTAACTTTTTGTCTAGGTTAGTTTTTCTCGATACTATGAATATTTTTCTAACGACAGACGGGATGGGTACGGTTGTAACAATTTTCGTGGGTACGGTTGTAACACAAGTAACTCTTTTCTTTTGTCTTGTAGATGCCCAGAAAACGAGAAAGAAAAACTTTAAGAGGTCGGTGCGATATAGTTGACTATGTGCACGCTTATGAAGATACTAAAAACGGCACTTCTTTGCGACGAGCTGCACAGAGGCATGGTGTTAACTACGTATCCTTACTTCGATACGTGAAAAAAAGAGATGGAGTCAACGAAGGTGAAGTTGAGAATGTCACCATGGGATATGTTGCTCACAACAGAGTCTTCAATATTAAGCAAGAACAAGAACTTGCGAAATATCTTGTGCGTTGTGCAGAAATATATTTCGGTTTTTCTCCAAAGGCAGTCCGAAAATTGGCTTTCGAGTTAACGGTCAAATACAATCTGAACAGACCAGCTACTTGGCTGGAGAATAAGATGGCTGGAGAAGAATGGTTTCGTTCTTTTATGAAGAGAAATCCCGAACTATCTGTTCGTGCAGCTCAAGCTACGAGCCTTTCGAGGGCAACAAGCTTCAACAAAACCAACGTGGAAGCTTTTTACGACAATTTAGAAATTGTCTTGGACAGGCATAACTTTGAAGCGCAGAACATATTTAACGTTGACGAGACAGGGGTGACAACGGTTCAAAAGCCGGATAGAGTCGTAGCGAGACGTGGGATAAGACAAGTAGGAGCCCTTACTTCAGGCGAACGTGGTACCTTAGTAACTCTAGCCTTTGCGGTAAACGCTTTAGGGAATGCAATTCCTCCCTTTTTCGTTTTCCCTCGAGTACGTTTTCAAGAGTATTTTCTCAGAGATGGGCCATTAGGATCAGCAGGGGCTGGAAATCCATCAGGATGGATGCAAGACGATATATTTTTAGTATTCCTTAATCATTTCAAGAAATATACCCATGCTTCTCCAATTAACAAAGTGTTGCTTGTGCTGGACAATCACTCCTCACACATTCATATAAATTCATTAGATTTTTGTAAAGAAAACGGAATTGTTCTACTTTCATTTCCACCCCACTGTTCGCATAAGCTGCAACCATTGGATCGATCGGTGTTCGGACCCTTCAAGAAGGCAATAAATAGTTCCAGTGACGCATGGATGCGGTCTCATCCAGGGAAAACAATGACCATTTATGACATACCAGGAATTATAAACACTGCTATGCCGCTGGCTCTTACACGAGAGAACATTCAGGCTGGATTTCGTAAAACTGGAATATATCCGTTCAACCGCAATTTATTCCAAGAAATTGATTTTGCTTCCTCATACGTTACAGACAGGCCAGACCCAAACGAAGAAATCAACAATTTAGACAATTCTTCACTTGATAATGAAACGCCGCCGTTTTCACCTTCATTGTTAAACAGGGTAACACATTCAATAGAAACTGTCCCTACAACACCTGAACCAGCCAGGAATATTCGAATGCTTACAAGTAGTGAACCAGATCCTGAAGCTTCTTGTCGAGAGCTTTTGAGAACGGAACCTGGAAGCAGCAGTTTAAATGTTCAACCATCATTGTCCAAGTCTGCTAGGATTACTCAATTAGTTTTTTCTCCAGAAGAAGTACGGCCTTATCCAAAGGCTCCCCCGAGAAAAAAGTCAAACCGAGGTCGTAAAACTAAGAAATCTACAATTTATACAGATACACCAGAGAAAGAGGCTGTAAGGAAAGAATATGAAAAAAAACAAAGAGGATTAAAGAATAAACAGGTAAAAAGAAATATTATTATAAACTTTGATGAAAAAAAAGCAAAGGGAAAGCAAAGAAAAGGAAAGCCAGTACACCACCAGTCTCATTAGATGAAGAAGAATTTTTCTGTCTCGGTTGTGGAGGACCATATTCTGAGAGTAGGCCTGGGGAAAAATGGGTGCAATGTCAAGGAAACTGTCGACTGTGGTCTCACGTAGAGTGCACAGATGGTAAGCGACATTACATCTGTTATAACTGTGAGGAGTCCGAATAGATATTTAATCCAGGATCTCATAATTATTAAGATATTTATTTAATTCTTATTTAACTATTTGTTTAACAGAGGTGCTCTTTAATTTTATGTGAAAAATATTTATTTGTGTTATGAACAAAGAACTAAGATTAAAAAAAATTAAAAAAACTGATTTAAATATACGTATTGAGTATTTTTTATGCGTGTTACAACCGACCCCAATCACTGTTACAACCGCCCCTGGTATGGGGGCCGGTTGTAACAGAGACAGACCTTTACTAAAACTGCTCCTGTGAGAAAACTATTGTGTGTGGGCATAAAATTCCAATTTCCATTTCAAGACAGATGTATAGTCTAACATTTAAGACATTTTTCATAAAGCTCACTAGTATAATGTTGATATTATCGGCATTCAAAGCAAAATTGTTACAACCGTACCCAGTCTCCCCTACATCGTATTTTTTCTCTCTTTATGTAACATTTATCGAAAATCGAATAGGACGCGTAAAAAAAAAAATTATTTCGTACACGTGCCGATAGAAAACAAGTTAATAACGAAATAACTTGTTCACTTTCGGACATTGATATATATGTCGAAAATCTTACCTGCCGTTTCCTCCCTCGTCTTCTCCGTCGCAGCTAATGCTTCCTTTTTTTCAACGCTGTCGGGGTTCGCCGCCGAAGTCGATGGTTTAGGCGAATCAGCCAAACTCATATTGTTCATTTGACGATCCGCCAAAATCTCATTAAAGTGAGATTCCTGTAGCCGCAATTTCCTTTTTAACACCTCTATTTCTTGTCGAGACGCCATCAATTCTGCTACATTACGAAAAAAAGCAAATGAAATGTAAAATATCGAAAAAAAGTGTATTACGGTCTTACTACTCACCTTTTTCACTGCTCGAAAGCTCAGTAGTCATCTATAAAAAATAAACGTAAGTATAAACAATTAAATAGAATAAAAAATGCACGCATATACTAAAAGAAAATGGCAGTAACAATACTTAAGTCTGTGTCTTCGGACGAACTCATTGCGAATGAAGCCAGTAAGCAGTGGAGCGAGAAGAAACAAACGACAGTAAAACATTACTGAGTGGGGTAAACGGATTTATACTTGATGTTTGTGTGTTTAAGGAAGAATTATAAATGTGGTAAAATTGTAACCGAATTTCAGTAACTTTCAGTAAATTTCGGTAACTACATTAAATTATTATGTATATTATTATATATATATATATATATATATATATATATATATATGTGCAATGTAGAGTTTGGGGACTCGTTCCAAAAGTGGTTTAGAACAGTGAAAAAATCAATTATATACTATATAACACTAATATAAATGTAAAATATACGTTTTTTTTCAAGTTATTTGAAAAATACCATAGAAAGTATACTATGGGGAAAACCATATAAAGTTGACTTTGAGGACTTGTATATATTTCCATTAAACGACTACTATGAGGACATGTATAATGAATATGTGGGGACATGTATATTGCGCGACAAAATCGTATTTTTCTCTATTCAAATAGGAAAATGGTAACCTTATTACTATTGCCTATTATAATTCATAATTTCGCTTGATCATATTGAAAGTGTGTGCAGCGAAAAATTTAAAAAATTTCAAATATAATAAATATTATCAAAAATAATGTTAGAAGAGTGTAAAAAATGTTTCACTCTTAACGACAAAATATTTTGGGAAAAAAAAAATAAGAAACACTTGATAGGAATCGAACCTGGAACCTCCGATTCGCAATTTCTCTCGCTAGTAACTCCGCTAACGTTGTTATTAAAAACGACGTAAGTTCTACGACTCAAATCGTGACAAAGCGATACAAAAAACCGTTGATTTTTTTCGAAACTATTGATACTAGAATAAAATAGCAAAGAACTTTTTTCGTCATTTCATCGAGCTCTATCAACGTACAAAAGTTGGACTCAGTTAGTCGACATTAAAATTCTAAACGTTAAATTGACTTTCGGAAAAAATGGCTGGCAATAAACGCCCAATATTTTATTCATCGGCCTCTATCATTTGAGACTGGTTTTGTAAACTTCGTTCGTACATTTCGAGAAATCTCGCTGCATCGTTCGCGATCGGATGTGGCCCAAAAACGATAAATGAGCGGGCGGCCATTGCCTAGAAATGTAACGTATAGAAAGAGAAGAAAACAAAAGAAAAGAAGCTCCGGGAAGACGAAGCAGGCACAGATCACGCCTGGTCGCTGTGCGAGAAACATGTATTTAGGAAATAGAATTTTCAGTAATCGCTGTAACACATAAAATATATTGAGCTCAATTATTTGTCTTAAAAGCTTGTCGCATGCATAGAAAAGAAAAGTATATATAATCTCTGTCGAACAAGCAGTACAACAAGCTTTTAAGACAAATAATTCAACTTAATATATTATACATATGTGTTACAGTGATAACTTTGATACTACAGATTTTTAAACATGACGTAAGGACTATGATCTCAAGCAACTTATATTATTAAAAATTATATGAAAAAAAAATTTTTTTTTAAAGTTTCTATTAAGTGTACTGAAAGAACAAAAATAAGAATATTTTTTTTTTAATACTTTGAATGCGATTTATCAGCTCTATAATTCAAAAGGGTAGAACCTAATAAAAAGTATATGTACCCTTCTTTAAACAAATAATTGAGCTCAATATATTTTATGTGTTACAGCGATAACTTTAGTTATCGCTTTAGTTGTTGTACTGCTTGTTCGACAGAGATTATATATACTTTTCTTTTCTATGCATGCGACAAGCTTTTAAGACAAATAATTGAGCTCAATATATTTTATGTGTTACAGCGATAACTTTAGTATTACTTCATATTAGGATCCACCCATGCGAACTGTATTCACTTATAAATAGCATTTAATTTTCCCAATAAAAGGATTTTCTTATTGTTTTCGTTGTAGTACATATAATAAAAGCTTGTTTTTAAGCTTGACTCACTAGATTTGATCTAAACATACTAATACAGCAAGTTAAATAATAGCTTGTAAAAATGTAAGGACTAGATCCTACGATATCGTATTCGTATCGTATGAAACGTAAATAGTAAAAGAATTAAGAAGGTTAATATTTACGGCTCTACAATCGATATATAATTCGGCCGATAATAATATCGATTTGTATTTTTGTGGAGTGAGGTTAAGCTGAAAAAAATTAAGCGATGTTGACGTTCGACGTCTATCATTAAAAAAGACAGAAATTCGAGTCCCATTGAGACTCGAATCTCCGACGTCGGAACAAAAAGTAATGACGCTATCTGCGTCCCGTATGCCTTCCATGTATCGCACCTTTGGCACATACCTACATATAAAGCTTTTCGGCATACGATCATATTTTTCCTAATTATTTAGATAATGGTACATCCTATTGACTTTAATGTTTCTTAAACATGATATAAGAATCCCGATATAGAGCAGCCTTTATTATGAAAAAATTCGACGCAAGACTTTATTTTCCGAAATATTCTTAAAAATATTTTGGATGCTTTCTATCTTGGTGTGGGTTCGTATATGTGTGTACGCCAGCAGTTAAGAGATTATTATAATTATCATAATTTAATGATGACGAGTGGAGAAATTTTCGTTTTTATGTTCCTATACGTATATAGAAAAATATGATCGTTGACGAAAACCTTGATATGCTCTCGAATCTAATACATCTCCAGAGGCACAAGGACGAGTAAAACACTGTTTTAGCGGTTTGGAACAACGTGGCGCTCAATTCGTCATTTTTGCAAGAATGCAGCGTAGTAAATCGGCTATATTTATGTGAATTGAGAGCCACGTTTAGTATATCGATGTAACTTCATAGCTACGTCGTATGTTTCCGTAACACACACCACTAAATCCGTGATACTTGACGTTGACGCTACGCGATCTCCTCCCTTGTAAAAGAAATGTACATACATTGAAAAGACCATTACTGAAAATTCTATTTCCTAAATACATGTTTCTCGCACAGCGACCAGGCGTGATCTGTGCCTGCTTCGTCTTCCCGGAGCTTCTTTTCTTTTGTTTTCTTCTCTTTCTATACGTTACATTTCTAGGCAATGGCCGCCCGCTCATTTATCGTTTTTGGACCACATCCGATCGCGAACGATGCAGCGAGATTTCTCGAAATGTACGAACGAAGTTTACAAAACCAGTCTCAAATGATAGAGGCCGATGAATAAAATATTGGGCGTTTATTGCCAGCCATTTTTTCCGAAAGTCAATTTAACGTTTAGAATTTTAATGTCGACTAACTGAGTCCAACTTTTGTACGTTGATAGAGCTCGATGAAATGACGAAAAAAGTTCTTTGCTATTTTATTCTAGTATCAATAGTTTCGAAAAAAATCAACGGTTTTTTGTATCGCTTTGTCACGATTTGAGTCGTAGAACTTACGTCGTTTTTAATAACAACGTTAGCGGAGTTACTAGCGAGAGAAATTGCGAATCGGAGGTTCCAGGTTCGATTCCTATCAAGTGTTTCTTATTTTTTTTTTCCCAAAATATTTTGTCGTTACGCGTGAAACATTTTTTACACTCTTCTAACATTATTTTTGATAATATTTATTATATTTGATATTTTTTTTTATCACGCCAAAATATAAAGTATCGAAAGACTTTTAAATGAAAAAACTTAGTCAAAATCATGGCTTCGACAACATATTTAAATATCATTGAAATAGATGAGATGTGAATAAAAAAAAAAAGGAATACGAAAATACAACGAATTATTTCCATATGTAGAAGACAATGTTATGTTTCACCGTTTCGTTTTTATGCCAATATATTTTTGCTTATGATAAGCAAAATCGATAACGCATAGGAAAGTTTAAAATATATGCAATAAACTAAAAACTCATATATACAATATCAAGTCCTCAAAATATACACAACGTAAAATGTTACTTTGAGGACAATGTCCTCGTATGTTTTATAGATGTCCCGAGTCCTCAAACTCTACATTTTACATATTATAGTCATTTTGGGGACAGTCCTCAAACTATACAATCCGTATAGAAAATTGTGAGGACAGTCCTCGAAACAGCCATGTGTCCCCAAAGTATACATTATATGTGTGAAAACGGCTTCAAAATCTACTTTGCGCATATATATATATATATATTGCAACGTTATTTCTAAATTTATTCCGGGGAGGTGCCGGATGCACTCCCCGCGAAATAATCGATTTAAACAAATTAATTTTCTTTATAAACTGCGAGAATCCTCTCCGCAATAAGGGCTCACGAAGTACCGCTCACGCAGCCGCGTAGGGAGTAGTGGGTTGAGGGGGGGAAAGAAATTATTTTTCAAGTTCCTTCGGAGTACGATTCGATTTAAACAATAAAAGAATTTATTCAAGTACTATGGAGTATAATTCGAAATTTTCCGTTCGCTACGGAATACCAAACAAAATCGGGATCTCTTTGTCCGCGGTGTTTACTTAAACGCCCGGACGAATTAACCGCCGGCTACGTGCTCGTCGTCGGCACGTGGCCGCTTCCTTCTCGATTATTCCACCGAAGAAAATACTACTTATTAATGTCTCGATTTTATAATTTAAGCAATAAACCAATTAATAATTATTTCAACAACAACAAAGTACAATAGGATATTCAATTAACCGCGCACTCGGACGGCGACCGAGGCTGGTTCCGCTCTTCGCGAACAAAGGAAGCTACGAGAAAATCGAAGGATGCTTCTATGGTCGTTAACTAATTAATTAAAATATCTCTAGAAAGAAATTATTTGTCCATCGCTATTAGTGGTGGGACTGATACCGATACTATTGATGACATTCAATCAATTCGATATCAAAGTACTTCATGAGAATTATCGATACGTATTGAAATCTTAGATGCTTCGTATCAATTTTAGGTAATGATACCCTGATACCTCTTCAAGGGATGCGACCCAAGATCCTCCTGCGATGTCAAGCAGCTGTCGCTTTGGGCTCGAGCCGAGGATTTCGTGTTCGTAAAAGTGCAATCTGCGTCGACCAATTGAAAGTTTCGATTAACAGAACTTATCATTGAAAAACTGTCACATGAAAGATCCAATCATAATGCGTGTCGCTACACCGAGCACAATTTTTAAAATCATCTGTTTAAAACAACAAGAACAGCAATCGTAATATATGACGTTTCACTCATATATGTATTCCTTAGCCAACATGTAAACGTAGATCTTTTTTCGGCGTCTTCTAATCCTCTAGTGGTGATTTTAAAAATCAGGCTCGTTATTGACAAAATTATATAAAATAGGGCCAAGTTTATTAAACGAAATAACTTGGACACGATCGCTGCCATCTAAAAATGTCAAATGACAGATGATTTGACGAATAGGTTAGAAAGACATGTAAGGGTCTTGTCAACTAAATTTAGTTTTCTTCTCACTTTATGTATGACTTAGTTGACAATATATTTTTAATATTTATATGATATTGTAAAGTTATAAGGTAATTAAAAAAACTGTTATGATTTTCAGGATGAATTGTCAAGATATGAAATAGATGAACCGTTTGTATAAATTTTAGGAACAGATTTAGGTTTGGTTCAAGATTTAAGGATCTTTTAACAACATCTAATTATGATGTTTTTATTGGTCTCTTGACAACGGATGTCACAGCACGTTCAGAAAAAGTTCTAAATCAACTTTTAATAGGGTACGTGGATCCAATTTGATAGTTTACGTATGCATATAGATATATCTACATTTGTTAATGAAATTTATATATTTATTATTTTAGGCAGGTGGATTTATTATAGATAAAGAAATTACAACAGTCAGTTATTTGGTGGCAATTACATCATGGTCTTTACGAGATAAAATTACATCTTTAACTTAAATATCAATGACATGAAGTATAGAGAAAGTTGAAAAATCAGTAGAGAGAATTAGGATTAGAAGCAAGGATTAGGTTTGTTATGCCATTCCCTCTAATTGCAAGAAAGGAGCATGTTTAATGTCAAAATGTTGGTCCTTCCATGGTGAGTGTATTTTATTTTAAAGATGTGAGATATTTTATAAATTCTGATAATTTATTTTTAGATTCATATGGAACAAATAATATGTGGAAATTATCAAAGAGTAAGAGTTTCAAATGCTCCTGGTAGAATACCCGCAGGAAGGATACCACGAATAGGCAAATTAATAGATTATTGTGGTATAGATGAAGTACATTGGAGATTAACAGCCACAGAAGTTGAACACATCGCATTGCTTAGGATACATCTTAAACCAGAAGAAATGAAAAGATTTAAAATGTAAAATGTAGGTTTTTCAGAATCTTCATTTTACAGTGATGTTCTTTTAGTTTCTTATAAACATCATGGGAGATCTTTTCTGCTGTATTAATTTTACAAAACATGTACGTTTCTTTTACATTATTTAAAAATTTGTACATTCTTATAATTTTTCGTCAAAACCATGACATTTATATGGTAATAATATAATATTATCTGTATATATACACCTTCATACAGGCAAGATACAGTTTTGTTTATGCATATACTATATTAAGTTCCTTATATTATTATAAAGATATATTCTACTATCCAAATTTGAAAAAAACAGTTTTGTAAATGTTTGTATTATCAATATTTTAATTAATAAACTATTTTGATATCATGGAAACTGAGTCTTGTCATTTAATAAAAATCACGTCAGTTTAATTACCTTTTAACTTTGCAATATCATAAAGCTTGGCGTCGCATCATAACTTTTAGTCGCTTCTCCGTTTGATACCCGTATAGATCGATATCTGTTCGATAATTTCCTGAAAAAAGTTACAATAGCCGATATGTCTCAAATTTAAGAAGTTCGGTATATCCATAAAATCGGGTATTATGTACTAAACGCGGCTGCCATGCTCGAAGGCTCCCACAGATCGGCTCGGATATTCTTTTCTTACTATTTTTTAGCATATGAACAAATAAATCTCGACAACGAATATTCGCGCCGATTTGTGCTAGCCTTAGGCCTGCTCCATACGACCATACGCGCATTGCGAAACGTGTAGCCTCGTATGGAGCGGGCCTTAAACATTAAAAAAAAGGCAAGCGCTGTCGCGTTGCACTGTTTTTCGATGCGAATGTTGTTGCTTTGCATCGCTCGCCGGATGAGGACGGTCAGGTTAGCAGACAACTAATTATATTTCTTCTAATAAATAAAACCATCAATCCAATCTTTCTTTATTTCCTTCTTTCGTTTTTTCTTTAATTCTTCATTCCTTATATGCCTCTTTAGTTCTATCTTTATTTATTCTTTATATTCTCTTCTTTCTTTAACTGATTTTTCCTATCTTCTTCTTCTTTGTAAAATATTGTCTCGCAAAAGACACAAAAATTGTCTGCACAAGACACAAACATTGTCTGCACAAGACACAAAAAATTGTCTGCACAAGACACAAACATTGTCTGCAGAAGACACAAACATTGTCTGAACAAGACACAAACATTGTCTGCACAAGACACAAAAAATTGTCTGCACAAGACACAAAAAATTGTCTGCACAAGACACAAACATTGTCTGAACAAGACACAAACATTGTCTGCACAAGACACAAACATTGTCTGCACAAGACACAAAAAATTGTCTGCACAAGACACAAACATTGTCTGCACAAGACACAAAAAATTGTCTGCACAAGACACAAACATTGTCTGCAGAA
Organism: Ancistrocerus nigricornis; assembly: GCA_916049575.1. Taxonomy (NCBI): domain Eukaryota; kingdom Metazoa; phylum Arthropoda; class Insecta; order Hymenoptera; family Vespidae; genus Ancistrocerus; species Ancistrocerus nigricornis. Next base: position 14,457,782 of record OU696667.1, on the reverse strand, counting down.
GACACAAACATTGTCTGAACAAGACACAAAAATTGTCTGCACAAGACACAAAAAATTGTCTGCACAAGACACAAACATTGTCTCATTAAAGACACAAAAAATTCTCACGCAGAAAATCTAAATATTTACGTAACTTTAAGTTACGCGATTAATACGAGTGTATTGTCGTTAGAATATTTTTCACGGCTAGAGCCCATTTTTCGATTTCTTCATCGAAATGGCTATGAAACCGGGTATTGTTTTCCTTCAACAGTTAATTCTATTGCCAGAATTTCAAGCAGTAGTAGATTCCGAAGGAAAAGTGCTAATTCCAAGTTCCTCAATTTTTAAAAAATTATTGGCTGCAATACAGGAAAATACTTCCGACTTGCTTAGCCCTAAATATATTTATACTATTTTTAAGGTGAACCGATATAATATTCGTACAAAACTGTTAAATATATTAAATATTGAAATTAAAGAAAATTCTTTGAAAATAATTGACGATAGCGTCAATAGTGTAAATGCTATTGAATTTCAAATAGACGTGACAGATATATGGGATAAAATGTTACCTGAATCTGTTCAGTATCGCTTTAAAAATAGCGAAGTACGAAAACTAACAACTCTTAAACGGCATTGTTGGACTCATATTTTGTTCGAAAAAATTTTTGCGGAAACAAAAATTCCTTGCGCTCATAAAATTATCAGATGCCGGATTTTTTGCCACAATTTGTGGAAACTGTTCCGAATGCGGATGTCACTTTCTTGGACGAATCATACATCCATCTCAAACAAATTTGCTAATAAAAATGGAATGTTCTATAACTGATTTCACTGAAGCGATAAAACATACTAAAAAGCGACAATTAAGAGGAATTCTTCGTGCCACTGTTGCACAGGAAATGTTTGAAGGAAATGTTTTGCCGTGTATTTGGCGCAGAAAGACTGCCGATAAATTGATGGATGTCGGTGATAAAGAGCCACCTCATTTATTTAATAGTGTAACATTACGCAAAGCAAAACAAGAACATCAAAACAAATTGCTGGGTATTACAACGTCAAATATATTTGACAGTATTCAATTAATGAAATATGATAGTAAATACGAAGGAGCTATACATTCAATTGGATATGATCCTTTGTTTGTCCATTATTGGACGAGGGAACAAATGGCCATTTACCAGCAATTTTGTGATGTGCTTTATATAGATGCAACGGGGTCTCTCATGAAGAAAGTAAAATTACCGAACGGAGAATATTGCTCGCATATATATCTATATCAGGCAGTTGCTCAAATAAATAATAATACAGCTCCGGTATTTCAAATGATCTCCAGTACACAGAATACGAATTCTATTGCCTACTGGTTAAATGAAATTTTACGAATAGGCAGTATTCACAAGTCATCTTTTCGGGGACCTAAAGAAGTAGTAACCGATTTCGATAAAGCTCTTCTCGGTGCAGTAGCGAGAGCATTCGCTTTGCAACCCACATTGAAGCATTATCTTCTTTGTTGCTTCAATATCATTAATGCAAAGGATGCAGATTTACGGACCTCACTACCTTGTCTTCTGCGACTTGATGTATGCCATTATATGAATATGATAGCTCGCTGGAAGTGCTTTGTAGGCAAACCAAGTCGTGTTAGACAATTTTATTTAAGATCTATGGCTATTTTGTGTAGACAAAATACGTTTCACGATCTGCAAAATATAGCGCAATGTTTATTCACCACTTCATTGAGCGAAAATCAATGTTTAGGAAGTTTAGGAGATAAAGCTCGTGAAGAACTCATTGGCCACATACGTGGAACAAATGTAGATGAAATTCCAGATATGCACGCCGATGATGAAGACATAGATAATAATTTTACAGATTTGCAAAATACGGACTTGTGGACGTGGGCAGATACAGAAACTGTCAAGATGAGGTGCAAAACGAAATTGAGACGAATGACATTAATGCATATTATTGTCCGGAATTCGCGAAGAACGTAAAATCTCTTTTACCGTATTTTCCGTTATTTAGCGAAGTTATGCGAGGAACACTCGGCTATGGGTCTATAAATGCCACATCAGCTGCAGTTGAATCAGAATTTAATGATTTAAAGAACCGAATTTTTAAAAACGTATCATTGCCACTGCGCGTGGATAAATTTATTAGTTATCACATACTATCATTTTCTGGTAAATTGAAAATCGCTACATCTGACAATTATAAAAATTCAGATCATTTTTCTTACAAATTCGAAACAAAAGAAAATAATGTGGCTGTTTGTATGGAAATTGATAAGGAAGATGGAGAATTAGTTATCTCCGAGTTACACGAAGAAGCTACATCTGACAATTATAAAAATTCAGATAATTCTAATTATAAACTCGAAACAAAAGAAAATAATGTGGCTATTTGTAAAGAAATTGATAAGGAAGATATAGAATCAGTTATTTCCGAGCTACATGAAGAACAGAACTGGCGTAATAAAAATACAAAGAAAAGAAAACTGGGATATGGTGATTTCTGTCCAAACTTTAATAGTACGATCACATGGATGGAAGTACCTATTATACCTAACGCAAATGACTGTCCAAATATAAAAGATAAAATTACGACTATCGTTATTACCAATACTTGCCCTTTTGATAGTATATGTCAAACATTTGCCATGGCAGAGCAGAATGGCATATATAAATCGAGAGAAAAACTTTCCGAAATATTTAAGTGTATAAGCATCTTATTAAATGAGGGAATAAGTAGTAGATTCTTTAAAGAACGTGCGTCAATTTTAATGAAAATACCACATTTATCTTGTGAAAAACACCGAAATATTATAAAAATTAATGGCGTATCTAACATAAGCAATATGGCACAACATTTATTGAAAGAAGATCCGAGTTGCATACAAACAATAGCTTGCCCGACCTGCGGAAAAAATGTAAAATCTAATTTTACAATTTTATATCCAAACATAGATATTCTTCGAAGCCAAGGAATAAGTGACCTTTACATAGCAATAAGGGAATCATTCCACAGAATCAGAAAATGTTGTTCAGTCGAGTAACATGTTGAGTATAATTACGGACCACATTTGATAATAGATATTGATTGCGGGAATAGCAAAAAATATCAATTAAACGAATTCCCTGATAAAATACATTTTAAAAATTCGACAGACATCGAAAGTTGTTACCGTTTAATTGGTTTAATCGCATATTCTGGGGGAAAGGCATTATCCGCGATAGGGCATTACATATCTTACATCAAAGCTGGAAATTCTTGGCTGTTGTATGATGACACTTCCAGAAAAAAGAAACCAAAAAGTGTAAATGTTGACAAAAAAATTGAGGCAACGTTAGCAATATATATAATTAGTATTCTCTAAAATAAAAACAAAACAAAATTTTAAAAAGTCTACCCAAATTCTTGTTTCTCAAATTTTCCAATAATTATATACAACACAAATAACATTAAAAATGTAAAGTGGGCCGTCGCTGTAGTTAATGTAAAAAACAATCGCGCTTTCTTCTGTAATATAAAGATATTTAATCAATGATGCGTCGCATGTTTATTAATAACTTTTCATCAAACATCTAAAATTTCAAATTCCTCATTGGTTCTTTAGACCAATGTTAAACATTGTTGACTTCATAAATTACACATTCTGCTTTAAACAATTTTACAAAAAGAACAATCTCTGTAAAAAACCTTGTACAAAGTACGCGACGGTCTGCTTATGTAAAAATTTAATATATAACTTGATATAACTTTCGAAAAAATTGAAATTATTTATTATTGATACAAATATTTCAAATATTGAACCTGGATTGATAGGTATACCAAAATGTTATATTTGACGTTTACAAAGAAAGCGGACCGTCGCGTACTTTGTACAAGGTTTTTTACAGAGATTGTTCTTTTAGTAAAATTGTTTGAAGCAGAATATAGCAGGATATATCTCAAATTATAATATAATGATAAAATTGGTAAAGTGCAATATTTCAACTGGTATAACTCTCCTAAATTGTCTTGTATAACTAAAACAATGCTGCTGCTGGACAAGCCTTGAAGTACGCTGAGCGAGTCAGAGAATATTGGAAATACATGAAAAGGGTTCATTATTATGACATCCAGAGCCTTAGATATTGCTATACTTTCCGCGGTGTAAATAGAGAAATCATTGTGAATACTGTAAATCTCATAGTAATCCAAATCTATACAGGCTGAAGCAACTCTGGCGGAAGGTTCTGCTTTAGTTTTGGAATTATCTGAAAAATGTTAATGTAATTATTTAATAGTAGTCATACTTCACGTCAACTAGAATGGTTACAAGACTTTACTCGACTGGACTACTAGACTTACCTCGACTAGAATGGAAGCCAGATTTTATGTCTACTGCCTTCCTTAATTATCCCTTCTAACCATACATATCCTCTACGTTTCCATAGACAAGGTGGTGATAGTACCAACGAGTACAATAAATAAATAGAATGTCATAGGATAATTAGCAACAGAGATAGACTATTCCTATTATGCCTTAATAAAGTTAATAAAAATGCTTATATAATATTCTCTAAAAATGAATTTGTGTAATATCTCATATTATAATGATAAAAATCGGTAGACTGCAATACTTAAATTGGTAGAACTTTCAAAAATTCTCATATACCGAATATAAAGTTTATAGGGTATGGTAGTACTTTTTAATAATACGTCCATTAATATTTTCTCAGATGGTTCCAAAACTAAAGTGGGACCTTCCACACGGATTGCTTTAGCCTGTCTAGATTTAGATCACTATGAGACTTACAGTATTCTTAATGATTTCTCTATTTACACAGCCAAAAGTATAGCAATGCCTAAGGCTCTGGATATCATAACGATATTCTCTGACTCACTCAGCATACGCCAAGCCTTGTCCAGCAGCAGCTTCTCAGTTAACACCAATAAATACATCATACATTTTAAAGAAAAATTAAGAATAATCAATAAACAAGCTAATCGAGATAAATTCACATAGTACCCGAAACTTGATTCTTAATAAAAAAAATTAAAAAATATGATAGGTTAAGGACATTGACATGTCAAACATTCCAGCGCTGGCTAGATTTACAGCTGATGTCGACGCTAGCACTATAGGCTCCATAGCGGCGAATTTGTGAAACTTGACAAAACTCTCTCTCTCTCTCTCTCTCTATATATATATATATATATATATAAATATATATAAATTGATATTTCATAACACGCACATAAGAATTACAGTATACGAATTGAATAGACGTAAAAAAGAGTAAGATTAAAAAAAAAAAGTAAGTAGGAAAACAGAAGTAGCGGGTCTCGTACACGAGCCCCCAGCGCGCGACTCTTGCATTTGGTTCGTTGGGCTACCGAAGTTCTACGGTATACATTACAGATGCACTAGTACTTAAGAATCTACGTCGATTTTGTAAACTATTTTTCATAAACTAATGCCCGCGGTAGCGAAGGCAATTAACTAATTACTTCTAGGCCCAAGACCGACCCATGGACAAATACTCGTTAAAAACCCCGGAGATTATATGTAACTTTCTCCTTCTAAGCAACGGCCGTATTTCGACGGACCAGATACAAGACTATCGCGGTAGAGGCTCGAGTTGGAGTCCCGCTGCCGACTTTCCGTATTTCCTTTCTTTTAATACTTACATTCTTTGTTCGTGTTTATTCTATTTGCATATTATAATACTTTTTATACTTTTATTTTATTTAATCATTTTTAAAATTTCAAAATTGACATGGCAGGTGATAAACTGTTACAGCATGGGATAAAATGTTACCTGAATCTGTTCAGCATCGATTTAAACCTAGCGAAATACGAAAACTGACAACTCTTAAATGACGTTGTTGGACTCATATTTGGTTCGAGAAAATTTTTGAAGAAACTAAAATTCCTTGAACTTTAACTTTTAAAAAAACGTAAAATTATTAGATGCCGGATTTTTTGCCACAATTTGTGGAAACTGTTCCGAATGCGGATGTCACTTTCTTAGACAAATTATACACCCACCGCAAACCATTTTGGTAATAAAAATGGAATGTTCGATAACTGATTTTAATGAAGCAATTAAACATTCGAAAAAGCGACAATTAAAAGGAATTTTTTCGCGTCACCGTTGCAAAGGAAATTGTTGAAGGGAATACTTAGCAGTAGATTTGGCGCAGAAAGACTGCCGATAAATTGATGGATGTCGGTGATAAAGAGCCACCTCATTTATTTAATAGTGTAACATTACGCAAAGCAAAACAAGAACATCAAAACAAATTGCCAGGTCTTACAGCATCAAATATATATGACAGTGTTCAATCAATGAGATATAATAGTAAATACAAAGGAGCAATTTCATTGGTCTAATCGCATATTCTGGGGGAAAGGCATTGCAATATCCCTATGTTTAAGACCATATTCTTGAAGATTTTTTTTTTCTTCTTCTACCCTGAAAATTAGAATTGATTGATTAGAATAACTATATACAAGATGTAATTAAATGTTCAGAATGTAAATATTACCAAATCATGAAATACTTGGTACTAATACGGCCTGAGAAAACTGCGTCAAGGAATCACTGATCACTAAAAAGGGAAAGGGATAAAATGAATATTGATACAAGTATATGACTAACCAATGAGCTAATGCTTTAAGTTATAAAGAGAGAGCACTGAATACTCAATTAATTAACCTCATTAATACAATACCTGACAGAAAAATGGGAAGTTCAATACCTGCAATAAAAAAAGAATATATTACTAAGGACAGAAATTAATAAGAATTTGATTAAGTAAATTGGCATTATCGCATAGCACTTAACAAAAGGAATAGGTTATTAACGGTTATAAAAACGGATGCGAAGGAATAGGATATACTTGAATATAGTAAGAACTTAAAAATTATTAAAATCAGGTCAACTTACCAAGTAATAGCGTAAAATCAGTGAGCAACATCCTCGAAATGTCTGAAGAAGTACCTCGTGGGAAGGTTCACGTGGGTGGGTCATCACTTAAGGTTATGAATTAATATACTTCTTCTATCCTTTGGCTATGACGCCTTTTCGGTCTTAAGTCATAAGCAGGTAAATATTCTTCTTCTATTTTGTTACTATGACGGGCTCACAAGTAATATACTTGATAAACGTACGAAATTTTCACTCGCAGGTACAGTAAGCATCTGATACTCAGCTATGGTCTAAGGCAGGGTGTGTGCACTCAATGTATAAGCATAGGAGCCGTATTTGTCTATCCCCTTTTGCCCTTACCAACCTTTAATAATAAAATATGAAGCACATTTTTAGTGATACTACATTGGTCACAGTGGCTCGAAGACTGATGGCGCCCTCATTTCTGCTCATTTCGACCTCTTTGCGCATGCGCGTTGTATAAAATAATAGACTGGAGGACAGCACTAACGAATGCAAGGCTGCCTTGGTTGCTGTTCGTATAATTTGTATGGAAAAAACTGATAAACGTCTAGCCCCCGGGGCTAGACCCGAGTCCAGCACCGAAAGCCATCAAGCCCCTTAAACCCGCTAGCCCGTTTGTCTGCTAAGCTCGCTAGCCGGCTAATTGGAAGGGGCACATAAGATACATTAGGCACATAACATACATTTGTGGAAAGCCGTTTGTTAAATAAATAGTGAGATAGATAGATTCTTCGAATCTTCTTCTTCTTCTTTCTTTGAATTTTCGATTTAATAATGGTCAAATACGTTCTAAAATATTTAAAAAAAATATGAATGGGATAATAGATAATAATACATAAATGTTAAGAACTCCTAATTTTTTTAATACCATAAAAAATAAGAATTCTGAAATCGTTAGCTGTGGTTTTATTATTATAATCAATTTCTTAATCGATAATAAACAATTTCGAAGAATCTATCTATCTCACTATTTATTTAACAGACGGCTTTCCACAAATGTATGTTATGTGTCTAATGTATCTTATGTGCCCCTTCCAATTAGCCGGCTAGCGGGCTTAGCAGACAAACGGGCTAGCGGGTTTAAGGGGCTTGATGGCTTGCGATGCTGGACTCGGGGCTAGACCCGGGGGCTAGACGTTTATCAGTTTTTTCCATACAAATTATACGAACAGCAACCAAGGCAGCCTTGCATTCGTTAGTGCTGCCCTCCAGTCTATTATTTTATACAACGCGCATGCGCAAAGAGGTGAAATGAGTGCGCCACCAGTCTTCAAGCAACTGTGACCAATGTAGTATCACTAAAAATGTACTTCATATTTTATTATTATGGGTTGGTATGGGCCGAAGGGGATAGACCATGGTGGGGGTAAGAAGTGCACATACCCTGGTCTAAGGTCAGATATAGCTCCTCAATATGAAACTAGTAATAACAGAAGTACCTACTATAGAAATTTCCATATAATTTCATTATCGCCAACTTCATACTGAAGAGCTATTAATGAAGCGTATGTATTGCAACGACAATCTCTCCTCTCGCGGATTCGGTAGTCGGGGGGAAAGGGTTAAGCCCTGCCGAGAATCGTTTCCTCCCGGATTGTCGATGTCAAAAAAGTAAGATACGGTATAGAAGATAATTTCTCGAAAGCGGAATACGCTAGTTCTCGATACTAACTGCTGTTAACGAAACGCTAAATAAGATAACAAAAAGGATTCTAACCAAAGAAGGATTCGCGTTCGTAACCAGAAGGGTTAGGGGCTCGATAAACTCTACTCGAGACAGTAAAGACGACACAATATATAAAATATAGTAAAATCAAGATTTATTCTATAATAATTCGGTTTGTCGGAGTCTCATACAAAAAGCATAAAGAAAACAAAGCAATCAAAGAATCACAATTTCTCCCGTGTTCGAATTCGCTAACGGTTTCGACCCGGTCGAACTCTCTCGAATCACGGTTAACAAAGACTCTCTTAAGAAAGGATTTTTACAAAATCTCGGATACGAATTCCGAATTCTATAAGTTATTCGATACGATTTTTCTTCCGATACGCAATCGGATTCGATATTTTACAAGGTTTTACGATAAAGAAATCGTCTCTTCGCGGAGACCGAACGACTTCGCAAGCTCGATTCGCGTGTCCACAAAAAAAAGAATAATCTTTACGAAAACAGATAAAGAAAGTTAAATCGAAATGATCTTTAATTTATAATACAGAATTGAATAAAGAATCTACTCTTTCCAGACTCCGATGAACCGGTATGCAAAAATCAAAAATTGAGGTTAATTTCCCTCACCTGTAACCTTCGTCACGCACGAAACTAGAATAATTTTTCGAGGATCTATTCTCCCGAAAATCGAACTACCGAGCTGGGCCGACGGCGGCCGAACCTACCCGAACGGATTCGTACGATCCTGCGGATCCTAACCTATCCGCGCTCTCGCTTGTCGCCTCGCAGGCGCGCAATTCGAACGCGTAAGAATTCTTTCGCCACATTCTCTTCGTTCTCTTCGACTTTCTCGCACGCTTTTCGCTGCTTTTCCGAATTCGTTGCGTTGCTCCTCTGCACGTTGACTACAAAGACTTCGAAGAAGATGATTCTCGTAATTTCACGTTTTCTCAGCTCGTGCAGAAGTTAACTGACGAATTCGTTGCTCGTAGCTTTCGTTGTTTCTCTACGTCGTGTCGATTCTTTCGTGTTAAGCGAAGTTCGTTCTCTGTAGCGTCTTTTACGTCGGAGTTCGTCGCTCGGCCCTTTTTCTCGGATTCTTCGTCGTTATCTCGTCGGTTCACTCGGAGTAGTCGAAATGCATGAAATATATCGAAAATAATAAATAAGAGGTTCGAAATCGCTTTTTCGAGGCCTCGGAAGTCGTTCGATCCCGCTTTTCATCGGTGACGCAGGTCCCTAATTGTCCGGTTCCGTGCGTGTATTATTCTTATGGCTCGATTAAAAAGAGAGGAGAGATTTTGTGGCGTGTATCAAAGATACCACGTCACAACCCCTCCCTCCTTAATCGGCACTTACTTCTTTCAATTCTGCGGTATCGGAGTCGGACAATACTACGTTAGCGGATCGAACTTCCGAAGCCTTTGTCGAGCTGTAACGAAACTTAGACCAAAAATAAAAATAAAGATTATAAAATTATAATAAGCAGGGTCTAAAAGAAAATGAAAAGAAAAGAAAAAGAAAATAAGTACGAAGTAAATGAGGAAGGGTGAGGAGAACGGTATACCACTCTTTTTCCTTAGTTTCCTTAGTCCTTATTTATTAGCCCAAATGTCGATCTCGAATACGATAGCGTTACATAGAACATAGTTTGCTCTTTATTTATTTTTTTCTGTGACAACGAATGGATCGCTTTTCCTATCCCTGGTCCGTTATCTCAAAACAAAAAAAAATCGGATTTTTCATCCCTACCCATTGCTCGGTTGTTCCCAACCCAAAAAAAAAAGTGATTTTAGGTTTATAATCGGCTGCCTCTTATCGCTACTTCACGTCTGGTACTTACAGTTACGAAAATATACGCGGAAAATAAAGAATTACATTTTCACTCACAGAATGTATACGCAGAAAAAAAAAGAATTACATTTTCACTCACAGAATGTATACGCAGAAAAAAAAAGAATTACATTTTCAATCTCAGATTGATTTCTGTCTATCAACGATAATGATTAGGTTTTTCTCCCCAACCCAAAAGGTCCCTTATTGGAACGAAGGGAGTGAATAAAAGAAAACGGAAACGGAAAATCGTGAATGAGGGAAGCCAAAAAAAATTCCAGAGGGGCGTCTTCCTTCGTTGTCTCGTCTCCTCCTTCGGTACGGCTGCTGGGTTCGTTATTGCGTGAGCGACCGGAATTGGCCTCCTTGCACCCGCTTTTTACACGCGCCGCAGTCTCTCCATAGAAATCCTACTTGTCCGCAGGACGTGCAGAATTTTGTCGCTGGTTTAGGGCACCAACGGAACGGGTGCGCCATGGCCCCGCAATTCCAACATCCCGGTCTTAATCGATTGCCCACTCGTGGGGGCGAGATCCCCGGTCCCAAGTTGAAATTGGGTTGTTTCCTCTCCAGGGTCTTCTCGACTATTTGTTTTGAGGGTCCAGCGGTGACCTCTTCCTGCTGCCCCATTTTCTTGGAGCCTGTTTCTCCCTTCGGGTTCGGTTTCACTAGCTTGGCCCGGCTCTCTTCTTCCGTCTTCTTTTCCTTCTCCTCTTTTTCCTGCTGCTCTACTTCCTTCTGCAGCTCGCGCCTCGCGCGACTCTGCCACGCACAGTAGCAAGATAGGCATCTATCTTCCAGTGCCGCCTCTCCGCAATCCCCGGGACACTTCTCCTCGACCTCTGTTATAAATACCATTTTCTTGGTTCTCTCTGGTACTTCCAGTTCGGCTGCGGGTTCGTATTCGAATTCGGGTACGTGATCGTATTCGGGTTCGTTGTTACCCTAGATTCGCTCTTACTCTGTTCTTCCCCCGAATAAAAAAAAAGAGAAAAAAAGTTTTGGGGCGAGGAGCGGAAAGAGAAAGAGAAAGAAACAGAAAGAAAAGAAAAGATTAGAGATAGGGTCTTGTTTCTTTAAATTAATTTAGTATTAATTTTAGATCTTTGACATGGTGCTTGCCTGCGTCCTTCCCGCGTGCGTCCACTAATTCAACGACGACGGGCGATAATATTTTCGAAATCGTAAACGGACCTGCGAATTTCGGTGCGAGTTTTGAAGCTACGTTTTGAGCCGCTGACGACATGACTCGATTACGTTTCCATACGTTATCTCCCACCTTGAATTCGGTTTCCCTTTTACGAGCGTTATAATGGGACGATTGCGTACGATATGCTTTTTCTAAGTTTTTGCCTACAATTTCTTGCAACTCGTGCAACCTCCCTACGCGATCCTTCCACCCGTCTACGTCCGGCTCCGTTAGTTCGAGGTCATCTTCCTCGCTTTTTCTAAGTGAACGTGGCGGTCTCGGCTCGCGGCCGAAATTCAAATACGCAGGACTAACACCAAGAGAAGAGTGGACGGCGGTATTATAAGCGAATGCAAATTCGTTTAAGTGGACGTCCCACTCGCGGTGATCGTTTTCGATAAAAGCGGTAATCATCGTTTTTATTACTCTATTCACGCGTTCGGTCGGATTCGCCTGAGGATGATACGGTGGAACGGTCGAATGAATTATTCGGCAATCGTTTAAGACGGTGTCAACGGTCTTATTCACGAATTCGGTCCCATTATCTGTCAGTAATATTTCTGGCGTTCCCCAACGGTATACGACGTGATTTAAAAACGCATCGATAATGCTTTTTCCGTTCGCTTTACGGAGCGGCATACACTCTATCCATCGCGTAAATACGTCTTGGAATATCAAAATATACGTGAATCCAGCGGTACTTTTGGGAAACGGTCCCATGACATCGGTGCAAACCATCGCCCATGGTTGATCTACGATACGTTTCCCCATTAACCCGTTCGGCGCGAGCTGACTAGACTTGCACGTCTGGCATTTCACGCATTTCCGAACGTATTCTTGAATATCGTGATACATTCCCGGCCAATAATAATCTTTTATCGCGCGTTGATACGTCTTCTCGACGCCTAAATGACCGGCGGACGGCTCGTCATGCGATTCTCGTAATACCTCCTCCTGCTTTTCCGGGCGGACTACGAGCTTCCACTCTTCTAAGTCCGGTAACGCTCGACTTTTCAACGGATTCGGACGACGATAATATAATTTTTCGTCCTCTACCTTCCACCCCGGAAATCGTTTCGGAAATCGGTTAACGGCTTCTATGCGACGATCGTACCACGATGCTTCTTCTACCTCGGCTACTTCCCCGCATACGGTTAATTCTCCCTCGGGTTCCTCTTCATACATCCTCGACAACGCGTCAGGAACGTTATGAAGCGCGCCTTTTCGGTAGACGATATCGAAATCGTAATCGAGTAAGTCAAGGGCCCATCGGCTTATTCGGCCTGTCTTGTCGCGAAAATTATACAAGTATCGTAAGTTCGCGTGATCGGTAATTACCGTGAAGTGTGAACCTTCAAGGTAATGACGGAACTTTTTAATCGCCCACACGACAGCCAACCCTTCTTTCTCGGTTACGGAATATCTCGTTTCTACATCGGTCAAAGTTCTACTCGCGTATGCGATTACGTATTCGATATCGCCTTCGGTTTGGGTCAGAACGGCTCCTATCCCGAAGTGACTCGCATCGGTTTGCAAAACGAACTGAAGGTCGAAATTCGGACAAGATAATACGGGAGCAGTCGCTAAACTTTGTTTTACGGTATCGAATGCGACTTGTTGTTCCGTCTCCCACTGCCACCGTACGTCTTTTTTCAATAATAAATTTAAAGGTCCGACTTTTTCCGAATACGCTTCAATAAATCGGCGATACCATGAGGCCATTCCTAGAAAGCGTCGTAATTGACGTACGTTTCGCGGTTCCGGAAAATTTAAAACGGGTTCGACCTTCTCTGGATCGACTTGCAAACCGTGCTGATTGACGCGAAAACCTAAGTATCGTACTTCGCTACGGCAAAATTCGGACTTTTCTCGATTTATTTCGAGTCCGGCTTCCCTTATTTTTCGCATTACGCGTTTCAACCATTCGAGATGTTCTGCGAATGTTTCGGTAACGATAATTATGTCGTCTAGGTAAGCGAATGCGTGCGGTTCCATTTCGGCTCCGATCAATCGATCGAGCAATCTTTGAAATGTCGCCGGCGCACCCGTCAACCCGTACGGCATTCTTTTGAATTGAAATAATCCGCGACCTGGTACTGTAAACGCAGTTATTTCGCGACTATTTTCTTCAAGCGGTATCTGGTGGAAAGCCTGACTTAAATCGAGTGTCGAAATATAACGAGCGCGTCGTAATTTACTTAGAATCCCTTCCATGTGCGGGAGCGGATACGCGTCCTTTTTCGAAACTGCATTAACTTTTCTAAAATCGCAACAAAATCGATAAGTTCCGTTCGGTTTCCTAACCATTACTATCGGGCTCGACCACTCACTATTCGAACGTTCAATTACATCTTCCGCGAGCATACGATCAACTTCCGCGTACATCGCCTCTTGTACTGTCGGCGAGACCGGATAATAACGTTGCTTTATTCCCGCGTGTCCTTGAACATCGATTTTATGACGAATTAAATCTGTTACCCCTCGCGACGGTCCTCCCCCCGCTAACTCCTCCGCGATTAACTTCTCAATTGTCTCGCGTTCGGATTCGGAAATATCAACGATCCCGTCGCAGGTATCCCCACTCGACGGATCCGGAAAAGAACGAAACGGAATTGAAATATTCGAAAAAGCAGTTTTCCAAGACTCGGATTCGCCATCGATAATAATTTTAAATTCTCGAACTACATCCATCCCTAGGATGCAGTTCGACGATAAGCGCGGAACGACGTGCAAGGCTAAGTCCCTACTCGCGCCGGCCAGTTCGACTACGGCGGTGATCTTCCCCTCTACCGTCTCTTCCCTCCCGTCCGCGTAATGCACCGTCTTCAAATTTGACCGTTCCACCCGCGTTTCTCCCTCGAAAATTGCTTCGTTACCTTCGCGTCGAAGAAACGACCGCGAAGCACCGGTATCGAGAAGCGCATACTGCGGAACGCCGTTAATTTTTACTTTTACGAAGATGCGACTATTACGCGGTTCGGATTCGATAATTTCGCATTCCGCTGTCGAGATCGGATGCGAATTGCTACTCGTCGACGCACGACGGGCCTTTTCCCGCTGAGGGGAGGTCGGCTTGGCCCGAACCTTCACTCCCCTTTCGCGTTTTCCGGAACTGTATCTTTACTTTTATTTTTCTCACACGAACACGAGCACGACGTCGACGGCTTTTCTTTCGGTTTCGTCTCCCTATTTCTACAACTCGAGCACGTGGTCGTCACTACGTCCTTTTTCCCGCAACGATAACAAAATTTCTTTCGCGGTTTCGGACATTCGTTATAGCGATGGCCAAATTCTCCGCAATTCCAGCAACGTAATCCCGTTCCTCTCTCTCCCGACGCCGAAACTCGCGGTTTCGTATTTGAATTTGATTTCTTGGACGGATTACTATTGCTCGGATTTTGCGCTGAATTTGCCTGCCTACCAGTTCCTATCGCATCTACCGCATCTAAAGCGTTAATTTTTCCCGTCTTATTCTTTGTATTCGACGGTACCCACGCGAATTCGGGATATACGGAATCGTCGGCGGAAGGAGGCGGTCGGTATTTCTTCATTCGTTCCCATACGAATTCGCGCTCCCTTCCTAACTCGGCTAAGGTATCGAAATCGGTTGCATCGGTTAATTTAATGTCCCGTTGGAATTCCGGTCGTAAATTAACGTATGCCATTCGAACTCGTTCCTTCAACGGTAACGGCGGATAAACTCGACTCAACAAACGTTCGATATTAATAAGGTAGTCCTCCACCCGTTCCGTTTGCCCTTGCGTACGCGCGCGAGCCTGATCTAACGCGCGCTCGGGACGATCGACGGCGCCGAATTTCTTCACTATCGCGAACTCGAAATCCTGCCACGTCAACCACTGATTTTTACGCAAACGATACCATTGTCGCGCGGGTCCGGTAAGTAAAAGCGGAACGACACGTAACATTTCTTCATCCGTAATTTCTACTATCTCCCGTTCCTCGTCAATTCTTTCCAAAAATTCTTCGACGGACGGTCCATTAGGTTTACCGAATTCTAATTTCCACCGGCCGAGTATCGCATAAAGCTCCTTACTCGAACGGCGGCTTTCAAAATGTGACGTCGGATACGTGACGTGTCGATCAGCTGTTTCTCGTAAGCGGCTCGGACTCGTAAATCTCGTTTGTCTCGAACTATTATTTCTCGAATAATTACGTTCTTCGCGTCGGCTATCCTCCGCTCTCCCGATTTCGTCCGTCCTAACCTCTACTCTTTCATGGCGACTAACGTTTCTATCTTGCGTGGGTCCTAACGATAATAATTTTGCTTCAATCGTAGAAGATATCATTTCTAGTAATTCAGATTTCGAAATCGTAACCTCATCGTTATTTCTCGTGCCTACACGCGTGCTCGGTTCGCCTGTCACCGGCCTCCCCACCCTATCTTCCGCGCTCGCGAAGGTAGCCGAAGTCTCGGCGGACTCGCCCGAGAATTCGACTCGGTGGTGGGGGTTCTCTGCCACGCGACTCATCGGCTCCGGCGGGGCTACGGCGCTCGCTATCCCCTCTACTACGCTAGGATCGCTTCTAACGGGTGGCCATCTAAAAGTCGAATGTGCTATCGGGTGAGCGTAACTTAGCGGGCCCGTGGTCGGTTGAAACGGCGCGACATTCGGATTTAACCCCGTGTCTTCTATCCTAACCGTCGGAACTACCTCGAGAGTCGTAAATGTCGTGTACGTGGACGACGTACCTACGGTGGTCGCGAATGTCGCTAACGCGGTCGTGGTTACTACACTCGCAGCTTCGCGAGTCGTTATTCGTATTTCGGGTTCGGATTCGCGTGTAATTTCATCAAATTCGTAAAACGCTGCTCCTTCCCCTACACACGGCCTTCCCGATTCCTCCCTCCCGCTGTCTACGGATTCGTTCTCGGATTCTGCGTTAGCCTCATCTTCGTCACCCCACGTTACTCCCCGCTCTCCGCCTACCCGCCTGCTTATTCGCATCAAACGGTCGCGAAGCTCGTCTTCGTTGCCTGCATTGTTTACGTTCATTGTCGACAATATGCCGCGCAATGCCCTTGCCGATAGGTCGAAGGCCCACGATCCCGGGTATGACTCACGCCTAACGAACGTTCTAGGCTCTCGCTCTTTGTCCATTTTCCGAATTCAAGTACCCAAAATTTTTCTATTTTCTATAAAAATTTTCGCGGTCACTCGCGGTCACTCCCGAACACTCGCGAACACTCCCGGACAACGCGGAGAAAAAAAACAAGCAAGCACCAAATCAACAGAGAATACAATGAGAAATATATGGACGATACAAACAAAAAGTTTCTTTCTTGTCTCGAGAATTCTCGGTCTTTCTATCGAGCTCCCCACAAGGGATGCCAAATTTTGCAACGACAATCTCTCCTCTCGCGGATTCGGTAGTCGGGGGGAAAGGGTTAAGCCCTGCCGAGAATCGTTTCCTCCCGGATTGTCGATGTCAAAAAAGTAAGATACGGTATAGAAGATAATTTCTCGAAAGCGGAATACGCTAGTTCTCGATACTAACTGCTGTTAACGAAACGCTAAATAAGATAACAAAAAGGATTCTAACCAAAGAAGGATTCGCGTTCGTAACCAGAAGGGTTAGGGGCTCGATAAACTCTACTCGAGACAGTAAAGACGACACAATATATAAAATATAGTAAAATCAAGATTTATTCTATAATAATTCGGTTTGTCGGAGTCTCATACAAAAAGCATAAAGAAAACAAAGCAATCAAAGAATCACAATTTCTCCCGTGTTCGAATTCGCTAACGGTTTCGACCCGGTCGAACTCTCTCGAATCACGGTTAACAAAGACTCTCTTAAGAAAGGATTTTTACAAAATCTCGGATACGAATTCCGAATTCTATAAGTTATTCGATACGATTTTTCTTCCGATACGCAATCGGATTCGATATTTTACAAGGTTTTACGATAAAGAAATCGTCTCTTCGCGGAGACCGAACGACTTCGCAAGCTCGATTCGCGTGTCCACAAAAAAAAGAATAATCTTTACGAAAACAGATAAAGAAAGTTAAATCGAAATGATCTTTAATTTATAATACAGAATTGAATAAAGAATCTACTCTTTCCAGACTCCGATGAACCGGTATGCAAAAATCAAAAATTGAGGTTAATTTCCCTCACCTGTAACCTTCGTCACGCACGAAACTAGAATAATTTTTCGAGGATCTATTCTCCCGAAAATCGAACTACCGAGCTGGGCCGACGGCGGCCGAACCTACCCGAACGGATTCGTACGATCCTGCGGATCCTAACCTATCCGCGCTCTCGCTTGTCGCCTCGCAGGCGCGCAATTCGAACGCGTAAGAATTCTTTCGCCACATTCTCTTCGTTCTCTTCGACTTTCTCGCACGCTTTTCGCTGCTTTTCCGAATTCGTTGCGTTGCTCCTCTGCACGTTGACTACGAAGACTTCGAAGAAGATGATTCTCGTAATTTCACGTTTTCTCAGCTCGTGCAGAAGTTAACTGACGAATTCGTTGCTCGTAGCTTTCGTTGTTTCTCTACGTCGTGTCGATTCTTTCGTGTTAAGCGAAGTTCGTTCTCTGTAGCGTCTTTTACGTCGGAGTTCGTCGCTCGGCCCTTTTTCTCGGATTCTTCGTCGTTATCTCGTCGGTTCACTCGGAGTAGTCGAAATGCATGAAATATATCGAAAATAATAAATAAGAGGTTCGAAATCGCTTTTTCGAGGCCTCGGAAGTCGTTCGATCCCGCTTTTCATCGGTGACGCAGGTCCCTAATTGTCCGGTTCCGTGCGTGTATTATTCTTATGGCTCGATTAAAAAGAGAGGAGAGATTTTGTGGCGTGTATCAAAGATACCACGTCACAGTATGTACATACAGTACTATCGAATCATAGGCAGCGATCTATTGTAAAAGTTTCTGATTGGTCGAAGATATGTAAATATTCTCATATCGAAATTTTAAGTAAGGAAATCACGATCGATCTATCGCAAGCGCTTCATTAGTCGAAACCGTTTTCATTGCCGATTCGTGGTCATTATTATAATCGCATAAAAACGTATTACATTCGGTTGTAAGAAATTAGTATTACAGTTGATTATCAATAAAAATAAATTTTCCACTTCAAATCAATTCTTGTGTTTAAAAATTTTTTTTACTTAATATGATAAATAGGAGTGGTAAAAGAATAAATGTACAAAAGAATTATAGTATATATATATGGAATAAACATGAAAAAAGACTAAGAATAAAAAAGAAAAGAAAGTACAAAAAGACGGCAAAGGGACTCGAACCTGGTGCACCGGGCAACAACCTTGCACCTAATCAGCAGGGCTATCGCTAATGTTCGGAAAAGATTACAAACTCACTACTTCTTAAGGAACTATATAAATTTTGCAAATTTTTTTTTATGAACTCAGGTCAGCCGTTAACTGAAGACTTTTGAGGCCAAGATTAACTCATACATAAAAGCTCGTTGAAAACTTTGCGTTAAATCTGAAAGACTGTCCTTGTGATTATACAACCGTTATATTATTAATTACATTGTATTATATTTTCGAATCATAGGCGAGATAAGGCATTCCACACCTTTTTTATAAATATAGAAAAATTATGGCAAAGAGCGTTAACTTATCTATTCAATAGTAAGTATAAAAAATTTTGCATTTATTGTAATGGATATATTCTGTTTCGCTTTAACACAGGGACGTGTCGCCTTATACACTTTTAAAACCGATAATTTTAAGAAGGGTACAATTAAGATAAAAACGATGACAACTGAGAAGCTATAGGTGTGTTATAGCAGGACTAGTAGTCATTGCTAGATCTCCATCGTACTTTAAAATTAATTATTCGAATTCGCAATATTCAAAAACTGTCCGACGCTTCTATCTCGGAAACTATTCGCTCTTCGACTTTTTGCCATTTGAATAAATTGTTGTACTCGTCGAGCACAACTCGACACAACTCTTAAATTTTGATTTTTCCAAAATTAAAAATTTTTTTTCAAGACTATATCTCGGAAACGGCTGGTCTTACACGATTTTTATAAGGACACATTCTGTTCGACTCGGCGAGCACAACCCGGCACAACTTTAAAGTTTAAACATTTTTCTCATCCGAAATTTTCAAAAACTGTACGACGCTTCTATCTCGAAAAATATTCGCTCTTCGACTTTTTGCCATTTGAATAAATTGTTGTACTCGTCGAGCACAACTCGACACAACTCTTAAATTTTGATTTTTCCAAAATTAAAAATTTTTTTTCAAGACTATATCTCGGAAACGGCTGTTCTTACACGATTTTTATAAGGACACATTCTGTTCGACTCGGCGAGCACAACCCGGCACAACTTTAAAGTTTAAACATTTTTCTCATCCGAAATTTTTTTAAGTGTTCACACGCCTGTATCTCGAAAACTATTCGTTCTACGACTTTTTGCCATTTGAATAAATTGTTGTACTCGTCGGGCACAACTCGGCACAACTCTTAAATTTTGATTTTTCCCAAATTTTTTATTTTTTTTCAAGACTATATCTCGGAAACGGCTGGTCTTACACGATTTTTATAAGGACACATTCTGTTCGACTCGGCGAGCACAACCCGGCACAACTTTAAAGTTTAAACATTTTTCTCATCCGAAATTTTCAAAAACTGTACGACGCTTCTATCTCGAAAAATATTCGCTCTTAGACTTTTTGCCATTTGAATAAATTGTTGTACTCGTCGAGCACAACTCGGCACAACTCTTAAATTTTGATTTTTCCAAAATTTAAAATTTTTTTTCAAGACTATATCTCGGAAACGGCTGGTCGTACGAGATTTTTATAAGGACACATTTTCTTATACTCAGCGAGCACAACCCGGCACAACTTTAAAGTTTATTTTTATTTTTCATTTTAAAAAAAATTGGAAATATTTTCAAAATTTTTATTTACGGCACAACTCGGCACAAACATAGCACAACCTGCCGAAATCCTGAAATTTTGAAAATTAAAAACTTGCGGTGCTAACTTCACGGACATTGGATATATCAGATGTTAGCATGTAGAAAAATGGAAAAATTTCAAATACACTGCATATTATTGAAAATAATGTTAAAAAAAATGAAAAGTGATTTTACACGCAACAGCAACAAATTTTACGAAAAAAAATAAAAGTCTCATACGAGAATCGAACCTGGGACCTCCCGTTCGGAACTTCGCTCGCTGCTGACTCCGCTAACGCCGCTGTTGGAAATAGCTTAAATTCTACGGTTTATGCGATAACAAAGCGTTACAAATAACGTCCATTTTTGATAAAACTAATGATGCTAGAAAAAATTGTCAGAGAACTTTTTTTATCGCCTTATCGAGTTCTATCAATTTACAAAAATTCGGCTTGATTAGGAGACATAAAAATTCCAAATTTCAAATCGATTTTTTGAAAAAGTGGCCGGCCATAAACGTCTGACATTTTACAGATGTACTATACTCATCGTCCTCTTTCATTTGACACCGGTTTCACAAAAATCCAAGAAAATAAGGTCGTGTAGTTCCCTTGTCAGTACGAGAGGAACCGCAAGTTCGGACATTTGGTTCACGCACTCGGTCGAGCGGCCGGTGGTGCGAAGCTACCATCCGTGGGATTATGCCTGAACGCGTCTAAGGCCGTATTCTTTTCTAGTCAAAGGAGGCAACGATATCTCTAGAAGTCTCGTGAGTCGAAAGGCTCAAAACAATCTGACGCTACTAGGTGGCCGGTCCACGGGCCGGTCATCGCACGAGCCCAGTTTGCCGTATGAGACTATCGTACGCCGCCGGGATCATACCGAGCGACGGCACGGTTTCTAACGGTCGATCGTGGGTTTCACAGTTCGATGTCGAGACTCGAAATCGTCTGTAGACGACTTAGGTACCTCGCGAGGTGTTGTACTCGGTTCCTCCGTAAATAAATGACAGAGGAAATGCAGAAGAGATAAGAACAGAGAAGAAAACAGCGGCCGATGAGGGCACAGACAGAGAAACGTTGGAGATGGAGATGGAAAATGAAACCGATGTTCTAAATGCGGAATGGATAAACTCAATGCTATCAGCTACATATAGCAATACTCCGGGAGTGATATCTGAAATGCTCAGTTCTTTAAAAATACTATGGGACGAATATGAATATACGAAAGAACTTACGAAACTATTTAAAAGCATAGACGTTTTTATCGAAAACAAATTAATACCCATTTTAAAAACTACAAATAATAAAGAAACTGAAAATAATTATCGAAATAAAAATAAGAATAAGGACGAAACTAGAAATATTAATAAGAACCTAAATTTAATTAAAAATAAATACAGGAATAATAGTAATAACAAAAACAAAAGAAAGAAAAGAAATTATTGAAAACGCTTTTCCTATGCCAGGTGCCAAGAAATGTATCACGAATGCTCCAAAAAGCTTGCCGATATTGCTGTAAAAGGCGACCTTAGTATAATCGAACCTCCCAAGTCGCGTCCATCAGTAGAGGAAGTCAAGAATTTATACAGTGACCTGTGGGGCACCTCCAGTCCAAATCTAGAAGGGGGCGAAACAACCACTAGTTGCCGAGAAACACTCTACCCAGTAACCGCTGAGGAAGTTCGTAATAGAATAACAAAAGCAAACAATAGATCGGCGGCCAGACTCGATGGGCTACAAAAGAAACACTTGCAGCGCAAAGGCACAGAAACGATCTTAGCCTTGTTGTACAATATTCTGTTACATACAAGGTACTACCCGAAGGCATGGAACATAAATCGCGCATCATTAATACCAAAACTTGGGCACGATCTCGCGGACCCCAAAAATTGGAGACCAATCACAATTAGTTCTGTTGAGTTGGTACATTAGAATTTTCCTATGGAAACGTAGCGACATGTAAGCGCGTAGCGACTAAGGCACAGGACATTAAAAATGTCTGCGTCGTAAGAGCAAGAGCAAGACTCTTTGTAAAGGTATATTGTTACACTTTTTGTTATTTCTAAAGCTTAAATAAACGATTGTTATAATGTAAAACACGGTCCACGAATTCCTAACATGGTAGCAGAGCATGGTTTTTAAAAAAAAGTTTAAAGAAAAGAAAAAGAAAAAAAAACGTATTACGATTTATAACCACGTGGTGAAAGGGAACAAAGGAAAAATGGAGTATGTAAAAGTTGACGACGTAGTGATACCCATTTTCGATGGCGCAGGTTATGGAAACTGGAAAAAAAGAATGTTAAAAGTTTTCGAGTTTAAAAGCTGTAAAGAACAAGTAATAAGAGAAAGAGTAACAAACGATAATGAAGAACAATGGAAACGTGGGGATGTAAAAGCAACTAATTATTTGTTCATTATTCCCAATTTGTTCATTATTTGGTACGCTGAATCGAGATGTATACACGTAAGCAACAACATCGAATATACACGTGGTCACATGTATAATTGGAAGCGAAAAGTGAAATAAAAAGTAATAAAATTTGTCCTCGTTAATGAGTTATTAAATAAAATAGATCAGCGGATCAGGAAGCACGGAAGCGGTAGGCGGTGAGCTGCGGCCATGCTAGTCTGAAGATAAGAAGCGATAATTTCGACAGGCGGAGCGTTCTGGCCCGTATACAGGCGTGAGTAGGTAGTGGTCAGGAGGAGATTTCTAGGAAAAAGTGTCGACTTACGCTCTTTCTCTCTCTACCTTTCTTCCACAACGCTACCTTACGCACAAAAATCTAATCTAATCTCTCTCTTTCTCGCTCCCTCCTACCCTAACACGGCGCTCCCTCACGCTGCCTGCACGCGCTGACTCTCTCTCTCTCTCTCTTTCTCTCAATCTTTCGTCCACGACGCTTCCTTACGCTATCGCTTCTTGTCTTCAGACTAGCATGGCCGCAGCTCACCACCTACCGCTTCCGTGCTTCCTGATTCGCTGATCTATTTTATCTAATAACTCGTTAACGAGGACAAATTTTATTACTTTTTATTTCACTTTTCGCTTCCAATTATCCATGTGGACACGTGTATATTCGATGTTGTTGCTTACGTGAGACACCCTGTATATATAGCTGCATTACTAATAAGCAACTTGAATACATAGGACATCTCGATTCAGCGTACCAAATAATGAACAAATTTGACGAAATGTATTTGACCGAGTCTACAGCATTGCAAATACTGTGTCGCAACAATTTAGAAAGCATTAAATTAAAAGATTTCACAGAAGTGACGACCTTTTTCGATGAATTTGAAAAGGCGACGAATGAGCTAAAAGCTGCAGGGGGCACAGTAACAGAACAGGAGAAACTTCGCCATATGTTGAAGGCTTTACCTGCATCTTACAGCTCCATTGGAGATCTTATCGACCTAGTACCGAAGAATGAAAGAACTGTTGAATTTTTGAAATCTAAAATTAAAATAAAAGCGATAGAAACAAAACATAACAAGAAAATAGCAGACTACAATTCGAATGTATTCCTTTCAGATGTAAAACCAAAATGTTGGACGTGTGGAAAGACAGGACACAAACAAGCTGACTGCACTGAAGGACCTTCACAGAAGCGAGGACATGGTCGTAGACGCAGGCCATTCAGGGGTCCACATAGAGACTTTGGTAGAGGATACCAACGTGGAGGCTACGCTCATGGAAGGAGTAGCGGCAGAGGCACGTCAAACCAAAATCAAGGATTTAGTTCAGCAGGTGCATTCCTCACGGAAGTTAACACATCCCAGGTAGACGATGGTAAAAACGAGTCACGGTATAACAAACAAATAGACTGGATTCTAGATAGTGGTTGTACGGATCATATAGTGTATGACGACTCAGTGTTTGAGGAATATATGAACTTAAAAAAATTGGTAGATGTAAGATTAGGAGATGGTCGTGTTTTAAATGCAACCAAAGTAGGTAAAATCAAAACGTATTTTAGGATATATGATAAGAGGAGTGAAATAACTCTGCACAATGTATTTTATGTTAAAGACATGAAACAAAATTTGATTAGTTATTCCAAAGTCACAAACAAGAACAAAATAGTTTCTTATGGTAATATTTGTAAAATTTACAATGAAAACAGCGAATTGATAGCGATAGCAATGAAGGGTAGGAACTTAGGGTAAGGTTGCTCAAGTCGTACCTGCGCTTAAGTCGTACTTGGGGTCTGTATTTGGGGTCTTTTTTTTTAATTTAGATTAATTTATATGACAACACAAAGATTTTTCAGATTTCATCTAATAAATAAAAACAATATTTACGCTAGAATTGAATAGCAAATATAGTTTTCACATATTTGCTAAGTACTCATTGTTATGCAAGTTTCTTCTTAGGAGGTACGACTTAAGCAACCTTACCCTATATCACATGAAAAGTTTCATAGTAAACAATCAAAACAGAGAAGTTCATGCCAATATAGTTAGACAAAATAGTATGACGTTGAAAGAAAAATGGCATAGAACATTAGGACATGTAAATTTTAAATATTTAGACGAGATATGTCAGGGAGAAGTGTTAACTGGTCTACCTAAAGTAGTTGAAAAGGAATTTATACCAGCTATAGACGGGCTGGGGCCTCCCCAAGCAAGGCTGTTTCGTATTAGGCACGACCGCGGTAATGATTCGTACAGGAAGTCGGCTCGCTGCGCTCGCCTATCCCTTTTCTTATGAGAGTACAGGATAGTTGATTGCGGCCGTTTGACTGCCGCTATCTGGCCGTCGGGATAATTTTTTTTAAAATACCGATTACATTAAAACTCGTTTCTGCTCAAAAAATAAAAATGTTTTTTCGTTCGTTATGTCGTATTGCTTCCCTGAAAAATTTTGAAAAAATTTACGTTATTAGTTATCACTATTTTACATACTTTTGCAAAGTTTGAATTGTTTGCCTATTATAGAAGATTTTTTATGAATTTTTTAATATTTAAAATGCCCGCCATTTTGAAACCGGAAGTCGGATCGAATCGAAATTGTTAGTGGATCCTCGTCGGGTGTAACTGGATTTTCCGTGTAAATTTTACTTTGATTCGTTCAGCCGTTTAGACGCGAGAGTGGATACACACACACGTACATACATTTAGATCTTGTTATGAAACATAAAGATCCAAAAGGGTTTTTGGATATCTCGAATAGTTTCAGAGATAATCGTCCGTTACACTTTTTGCTCGATCGAGAGCATAAGGAACTCCCTGCGGTCGTGCCTAAAAAATTAGTTTGTGACAATGGAAAAGAATAATTAAACAAAGATATTTATGATTTTATAAGAGAAAAGGGTAGGTACTGTAACGTTTCGCCTTCCTTACCTTTTAAACTTACGTTACTTTTCCGAATGGTTCGGTCTTTACGGACTGGTAGTGGAAAATGGGAAATAATAAAATAAAATCACGCGAAATTTCTCTTAATTTTCGTTTATTTTAAAGCACCTCAATTCTTTGCCGCTAAGCCGTTGCTCTCGTACAGCTGATCGCGCCGTGTTTATGTTTTTTTTTTATCGCCGCCGAAGTCGTCGTCGCTTTCGCTGGACACACACACGCATGCACGCTTCTACGTACAGAGAGATGCATTAATGGCGCAGGGTGGGGATGCCCTCTCCAGTTACCCAACGTTCCCTCTCCATATGCCCACTTCTCCGTCTCCGCTGGTATCCTACGTCACGCGCAATGCTGCGCGCGTCGGGTAGCTGGCGAGAGTCTCCCCACTTCCCTATCCATGTCGCCGCCGCGCCGCTGTCCGTTCGGTTACGAAGTACCCAACGTTATCGACACTCATATCGATTTTCTTAAAATTTCAATTTCGTAAAATCCATTCGATACCAAAGTATTTGATTTTGAAGTATCAATTATTATCAAGTATTAGTATCAATTTTTGACACTGATACTTTCTCAATATCGATATTACAATATTTTCCTGTTTTATATCGACATATATCGACACTTTTATGAAAATGCCAAAATACAAAAAACTTATTTGATACTTCTGAGAAAAGAAGAATACAATCAGCTAAGGTCAATTTGTTCGATCATTCGCATAAATAAAAATTCTAAGAGAATTGATACTTTTCAATACGTCGCTTACGTCATCGATAATAGCTGATCGATATTTGTAAAACGGTATCGATAGTATCGATACAGTATCATTCCCACCTCTAGCAGTGCTTCAGGCGCTTGGGGAAGAAGCGACGATCGCTAATAAAAGAGTGGATCTCAATATATTTTTTTTATTAGAAAAGTGCAAGATATGATAAATATTATACTATTTTCATGAATTTAATATTGAAAACAACAAGAGTCAGCAAATTTCTTTAAAAAAATGACAGATTTTATCTTTCTTCTTTTAAAATTTAAAAAAATCTTTATATCTTTTTTTCGCGTCTCTGAAAAAATCTGAGAAGTCCTGAAAAGGACTAATGATTCTTCGACCTCGTAAACTAACGTTTTCGAGAGATGTTCCTTTTTTGAATATTTTGGTGGCTCTTAAAATAATCGGTTGTATGTTTAAACCTAATAATCACTCCAGAAGCCGTTCCTTTGAATTACTTGTTCCAACCTTGTTGGAATCGACTGGTGGAGATTCTGGAAAAATTGCGGCTCCCGGCGCAATTCCTCCCACACCATTTTTGCGTGTGCAATTAGGGCAGCTTTGGTCCTTTCGTTTTCCGGTTGCCACAGATTGACAATTCTTGCCCAGACATTTTCTATTAAATTTAGATCGGGAGATTTGGGTGGCCAGTCGATCACATGAACTTCCGGGTGACGGCGGAACCATACCCTTACGATATGTGAGGTGTGGACAGCGCTATTGTCTTGAACTAGCCGAATTATCGGCACATCTTCCTCGGAATATATCGCCCGAACACTAGGCAGTAAAACATGCTCGAGAATATCGATATATTCCTCGGAATTCATATGTGCCGATACTTCGACTAATTCACCCGGACAATGAGCGCTGATCCACCCCCACATACCGCAAGTTATCCGACCACTTCGGTCTTGCATGGCTACATGTCTCGGATCTAGTCTTTGATTGTCTTGCCGCCACACTCGCAGGTAGCGACTATCCGAGGAACAAAACACTTTCTCATCCGTCCATATGGTCCGCTCCCAATCTTCCGCCGAAGTAGCCAATTGCTCGAGCGGGAAACCGACGCGAGTTTCCCGATGATTTGGCGACAGAGTAATTTTTTTCGCCACGCGACGGCAATGGACCCCCTCCTCGTGTAATCGCCTACGAGCTGTAGTCGAAGATATTTGGAGCTGTAATCTATTTATGGATTCGGACACCGGCTTAAACGGATTTTCTTGCACATTATTTTTCAATGCTTCAATTTCTTCCGGAACTGTGATTCGCGGTCTGCAATTATCTTTGCGCGCGTCCAAAAGTGCCTCCTCTCCACCCTCTTCCCACCGATCTATTCACCGAGCCACGGTGTTTTCATGGCACCCCGTTCTCCTTGCGATGGCTTCGATAGTCCAGCCAGCCTCCCGCAAACCCACTATGCGTCCACGCATCACGGTACTTATTACCGGTGCCATTTAAATATATCGCAAATCACTTTTTTTTACACTTGATGAATCTCCGTCCACCGTTTATACCGTTTTTACACGGTCTGAAACTAGGTAATCTCGATAAAAAACAATAGAACAATATCGCTACTTTTTTGTTAAACTCTTGCTGTAGCGATATTCTTTTATTAGCGATCGTCGCTTCTTCCCCAAGCGCCTGAAGCACTGCTAGAGGTGGGAATGATACTGTATCGATACTATCGATACCGTTTTACAAATATCGATCAGCTATTATCGATGACGTAAGCGACGTATTGAAAAGTATCAATTCTCTTAGAATTTTTATTTATGCGAATGATCGAACGAATTGACCTTAGCTGATTGTATTCTTCTTTTCTCAGAAGTATCAAATAAGTTTTTTGTATTTTGGCATTTTCATAAAAGTGTCGATATATGTCGATATAAAACAGGAAAATATTGTAATATCGATATTGAGAAAGTATCAGTGTCAAAAATTGATACTAATACTTGATAATAATTGATACTTCAAAATCAAATACTTTGGTATCGAATGGATTTTACGAAATCGAAATTTTAAGAAAATCGATATGAGTGTCGATAACGTTGGGTACTTCGTAACCGAACGGACAGCGGCGCGGCGGCGACATGGATAGGGAAGTGGGGAGACTCTCGCCAGCTACCCGACGCGCGCAGCATTGCGCGTGACGTAGGATACCAGCGGAGACGGAGAAGTGGGCATATGGAGAGGGAACGTTGGGTAACTGGAGAGGGTATCACCACCTTGCGCCATTAATGCATCTCTCTGTACGTTCGCACGCACATACGCTCGCTTGCTTATACTCGGACGCTCGCTCAACCACACCGATGCTTTCTCACACTCACACACATACTCTCTCTCTCTCTCTCTCTCACTCTTAATCTTATACTTATGCCTAAAGGAAGATAAGGGAAGCGTAATAACACAATACTACCTTATCCTAGGAGACGTTGTGAGGTCTCGTATATCTAGGCAACTCGTGTTGTAGTGTTGGTTACTTTCCCCCTTGCCTACCTGTCACTGTCGCTCCTTACTACGAAGATCTTTCTTTCGATCGTAGAATAGAACAACCGTGTTCACGCTTCCAACGCAATTCGCACCATTGCAAATTTTACCGCGTTTTTTCTCTAATACTCTATCTAATTGCGCAAATAATTAAAAACTGAAGAATAACGAGAGCACTAAGCAATCAGAATCAGAGTGAGTTCCCTTCCGTGATTCCGCGATTTAAATGTTGATTCCCCACTTTTTTACTTCCGCGTGATCTAATTTCGGTTATCTAATTGGATCCCCTCTTTGACTATGGAATGCGGTTATTGTCCTTGCCGCTGGCCATGAACTTGTTGGCCGATCGCTTGGCCATCTAATCACTTTTTCAGAAAATTACGATCTATCTCGCGTATTCCCTTCCTTGTCTTTTCATGCGTTTTTTCGGTACATTCGCGGTCGCGTGTCGGTCGACCGGTGCGTTTACCTTTAAATATCTATTTTTAGCCTTCTTATGGTTTTTTCTCTACTTTCGCGTTGGAACGTTCGCGCATTCTTTCTATTTTATTCTCCGTGTCTCGAAATGATTAATTCTCTACCGTTTTCGCTTTTAATTTTATTATATGAAATTACTGATTTTACCGTACCGTCACAACGTCCACCAAAATAAAATTTGTTCTTTACCTTATCAACAAAATAATTTTATTTTAATGATTAATCACGATGTCCAACTCTCGCTCGATTCTCTTCCTCTGCTCCCGCCTTCTATCGAGGTAGAATCTATTACTCTTCCCAAGTTATGGGGGGCTCCCCACCGGTCGTATCCCACCTCCGTTGGGATGGGGATTTGGTGTGGCCGCTCGTCCCCCCTGGGCTTCATGTCGATTATCAGTAGTTTCCTAGCTACCTCATTTTCGACTAGCCTCCGCTCGTGGACGTTCCACCCGACGCGTCCGCTGGGCCGCAACCCCCTCAATGCCAGCAGGACGGCCAGTGCTCGGATTTGAACGAGCCTTTCCGGCATAAAGAAAATGCTCTCTGGTGGACGACGCACCACCTGGCATGCGTCTACCAGGAATATCCAGGCGCCTCTCTGTCCCAGGCTCTGCACTTGTCCCCGCTCCATCCGCCCGTGGTACCTCACGGTGCACGGGGTCCCCTCCCGTAGAACGCACCCCGGTACGGGTGTTTGATTCTTGGTCTCCGCCAGCGCCTTACTGAGGTCCTCCTGGACCTCCCGGTAGGTCGGCTTATCTTCGTTTCGTCGAATGGCGATTCTTCGAGTCGTTATTACGCGAATTACTCACCCTGTTTGTAGCCGCAAGATTTCTCGGCGATCGTGTAGAACCGGGATGCTTTTCGGCGTTAACCCCATCCTCCAGTTCACCCACAGGGGTCCCGATTGTCCGGTCCTTTCCCGTCTTGCAAGATAGTCGATCACTTTCATTTTACTTCTTCTAGGTCGTTCGCGTGTCGTATCTAATTACTGACTGTGCCTTTTTCGGCACTTATTGCCTCTCTCTCTTGCTTTCGGTGACTTTGTTAGACTCGTTGGAAGTCATATCTTTGCCTCGTTGTCACGTAGTCGTTGTTTTGTGTATCTGTTCCGTCCTTGTCTATCTCTCGCGAATCTATCTCCTTCTCTGTCCCTCTCCTTACGGCTTCGACGTTCGCTTTCTTTGTCGCTTCTTTCTCGTCGCTCTCTTTCTTTCCCAACTCTTTTCCATCGCTCTCTTTCTTTCTCATTTCTGTAGAGAGCATCAAGATGCGTAGGGGTGATGTAATGATGAGACACGATACGAACCGTTTCTTGAATAATGAAATATATTTAAATAACAAAATACAAACAATTCGACAACCGTACTAACGCCTTTATATATTACGACTTTATATACTACGACTTTATATACTACGACTTTATATACTGTAACGTTTCGCCTTCCTTACCTTTAAAAACTTACGTTACTTTTCCGAATAGTTCGGTCTTTTTAGGACTGGCAGTGGAAAGTGGGTAAAAGGTTAATTAAATTATGCACGAGTTCGATTAAATTCCGTTTATTTAAAGGCTTCTTTTCTTTTTCGCTCGGCCGTCGCTCTCGAACAGCTGATCGCGCCGTGTTTATATTTTTTGTCCTCGCTGAAGTCGTCGTCGCTCTTGCTTGACTCACACACGCATGCACACTTCGCACACATTTATACTCGCTCGACTATACTCAGGCTCTCACTCGGACACACGGATACTTACTCTCACAGACATTCACTCTTACACACACTTTTAATCTAATACTTATGACTAAAGGGACGATGAGGTAATAGAAATAACGAGATACACCTTACTTTAGGCGACGTTGTATGTGGTATAGCTTCGCATACCGTAGCACTGTATCTGTGCGTGTAACTTCCCCTCTCGCCACCGCTTGCCGTCGATCCTTGCTTCTGCGATGGTTTTAGACCGGCTCTCGACACTCGCGAAAACACTTCTTCACACCGTGATTTTAAGAGCGCTTCACGTACTTTAAGGATGTTGTGTCGGTATCGTCATTCCCAGAAACTAAGAGCAAAGAGTATCATATGTTTTGATATGATTTGATTTGATTTGATATGTATGTCTTTTGACATACTTTTGTGGCGGTACAGTTCACACACACACGAGCTTTCTATGTACCTATAGGTTAACATCTTCACCGCACGCGAATTAGAAAACGTTGTTAGGTTGTCTACATAGCGGTATGGGTAATACGCAGATAAATAAGTTCTTCGCTGCCTTGAACATTCCGTCATTCGGATCGCATCTGTTCAAGGTCCACGAAAGAGAAGCTGGCATAGCTGGTGAACAAGTAGCCAAAGAAGCTTGCAAAGAAGCAGCTCTTTTAGAAAAGCGGCTAACACTTGAACATCAAACAGAAATCGAGAAATTGCTGTGAGAAACTACGAATTTAAAAAAAATTAATAAATAATAATAATAATAATAATAGTTTTTAAATGTATTGTACATAGGTATACATAAAAATATTTCCTACAACAGTTAAAAAAAAATTATGACTTGTTTTCAATAGATCCTATTTCCTTTCCTTTTCCTCAGACCGAATCACTTGCAATCTGGATTCATAGTACCCCATCCCGATCTTTATAGCGGAAAAAATGTTGTTCGTTTCGCTGCTTCTTGGGATTTAGGCTGGAGTACCAGAGGAGCAGGAAGGAACTACGACAGTTTAAATGGATTTGGGTCTTTAATTGGTCGTGAAACGGGAAAAGTTTTAGACTTCAGTACAAAACAGCGTAAATGTCGAAGATGTGATCTTGGACATGATCGTCAAAATCACGATTGCCGATGTAATTTCGTTGGTAGCGCAAAGGCAATGGAGCCTGCGTCAGCTGTTGATGTGGTCGTCAACAGTTCGATTCTCAGAGAATGCGACATGGAAATCGGTATATTAATAGGTGATGAAGATTGCTCCACTATTGTCGCTGTACGTCAAGGTAGTCATCACGAAGTCGTTAAGTTTTCTGACAAAAATCATGTCAGCAAAGGTGTAACCAACGAACTTTACAAATTGAAACCTTGTCATAAGGAATTGGCCAAAGATAGCAGCCAATATCTTCATCGTTGCTTCACATATGCTATAGCACAGAATCAAGGCTGTACATCAGAAATGGCGGCTTCGATCAGAAATATACCAGATCACTGTTTTAATAATCACGATAATTGTGGCGATTGGTGCGAGTACCAAAGAAAAAAGAACCAAGAAGAAGATTTTACTTATACGCATAAGGTTATCGGACATGGGTTTGTCGATCAAAACTTACTGAACGATTTACAAACTTTGTTCAGTAAATTTGCTGCAAACGCACATAAATTTGTTTCGGCTGACTCAAGTCAAGCAAACAAAAGTTTGAACGCCACTATGGCAAGTAAGTCGGATAAAGTTCCGAAAAGGTCCCACCCCCGATTGAGCTCATTTTTTGTGTGAAGTTAGTATACATAGAGATAAGTAAAAAACCAAAAGGATTTTTGGCGCGTCGCAACCGTTTTGGAATTATCAGGTTTTTTATTTTCGATTTTCGATATCCATGAAAATGATGTTAAATCCATGGAATTTTAATGAAAATTGATTAATATGTATACAAAAAAGCATAAAATATCTAAATAAATCTCTCATTAATGTATAACAATAATAATAATAATAATAATAATATCAATCTGCACATTTTTATGCCGCCGTAAATACTTTTATAGGTGCAACCAAGACCCAACCCTACCCAAATCACTTTTTTTTAAATATGAAAATAGTCCTAATCATACATCTGCTGTAAATACTTTTGAAGGTGCAACCAAGACCCAACCCCACCCAAATCACTTTTTTTCAGACATGAAAACGCAAACTCATTCTGGGTAGGGTCTGGAGTTTTGTATATAATCTGGATAAACACGTTTTATATCCATCAATAATTGAATAAAAGCATCGCGATGTAGTTTCCTAAGACGACGACGCCACAAAAATTCACACATATGGGAATCTAAGGAATCTGCATGGACACCACCTCGAGATAACTGCCTACGCATCCACCGCCAAGAGGATTCTATGTTTTGAGTATGAGCTCCAGTTTCTTCATTTACAAATTCTTCGGAATGATGTACTGTAAAATGCTTATATCCATGAGATTCTAAATCGATATACCCTTTCCAACAATCTGTATAAATTGTAGTTCATGGCTTTACATGTTTTTTAATTAAACTAATCAGAGTATCCTTATTTCGTTTATTATTCGGACAAATTTCTAATCGGTAATGATGGGGATGATTCCGATGAAGCATACCTAAGATCCATGAACCTTCAACTACTCTTCCTCGTTGATATTTTCGACGACCAATTTTACATTCGTCAATTTCAACAATTTCGTTTTCACCTCCAATTAATCCTTCATCCTCAAACTGTTCATCTAATGCTATCATACAAACTTCTCGACAGAAAGAGAAACGATCCGAAACTGTTTCGCGAGAAATTTGTTCATCGTCATTGATAGAACATTCCCTAACTGTCTGATCAAAACTTAAATTAATTGAAAAGCAATAAGTAATTAGAATACAAATTTCTACTGAGGTATGACAATTTTCGAACCATGTATTCTGTGCAACGGCAAATTGGTGGTCATGTTTGCCTTTTTTTCTGCATCTAAATGAACCACAAGAAAACCGATCCTCATCTAAAAACATTCGTTTTTTATGTTTATTACAACATACACAAATAACATTAAAAATGTAAAGTGGGCCGTCGCTGTAGTTAATATAAACAATAAATCGTGCTTTTTCTTGCTACATAAAGATATTAAATCAATGATGCGTCGCATCTTTATTAATAACTTTTTATCAAATATCTATAATTTTAATTTCCATATTAGTTCTTTAGACTTTGTTAAACATTGTTGACTTCATAAATTACACATTCTCCTTCAAACAATTTTACTAAAATAACAATCTCTGTAAAAAACCTTGTACAAAGTACGCGACGGCCCGCTTTCTTCGTAAACGTTAAATATAATATAACATTTTGGTACATCTATCAATCCAGGAACAATATTTAACATGTTTGTATAGATAATAAATAATTCTAATTTTTCGAAGGTTATCCATATACAATTTTTAGATAATTTTTGAAAATTGTTTATGTAGATACAGTAGGGATACAAAAATTTATTTTACTAATCTTTAATCTAAAATTTAAATCAATCGGTGAATTTATGATAACATTTAATTTATTAAACATTTTAATGAATTTATTCAATTTTTATTGTTTCCTAGTTCATAAATAACCGTATAACAACCGTCTAATAACCTGAATCAAGTACATAATTCATTTTCCTGCGCTAGAGTTGCTCCACCCCATGCTTCCATTCATTCAATTAAAAAATACAAAAAGGTAGGCTTCGCATATTGCCAGGTTGTATTTTTTCATTTTTCGAAAAAAAGCGGGCCGTCGCGTACTTTGTACAAGGTTTTTTACAGAGATTGTTATTTTAGTAAAATTGTTTGAAGGAGAATGTGTAATTTATGAAGTCAACAATGTTTAACAAAGTCTAAAGAACTAATATGGAAATTAAAATTATAGATATTTGATAAAAAGTTATTAATAAAGATGCGACGCATCATTGATTTAATATCTTTATGTAGCAAGAAAAAGCACGATTTATTGTTTATATTAACTACAGCGACGGCCCACTTTACATTTTTAATGTTATTTGTGTATGATTTTACATAATTTTGTTATAATAAAAAATCCTTGTTTCAATTTAAAAATAAGAGCAATTATAAATTACAGCGACGGCCCACGTAACATTCCTATTGTTTTTTTATTTTTCGACATACGTAGACTATGATGTTATTATTTTCTATTGTCTCTCCAAGAAAAGTTCATACCTAAGCTCCATTTGACGATCTTTGGCGATTTTTTAGCTACTTTCATACTTAATAGTGTTCTTGAGTGCGTACTCACTAGAAAACTCTTAGGGATCCGAAATTGGATGCTTTTAGAGCAAAGAAATCCATGCGATTCCAAATTAAAATTATACATTTCGAGGAAGATTGCCGGCGTTCCAGTCGTATACTACGACCTTTTTCGAGGGGACCAGGTTAACTAGAGGACATGTTATATTATATTACAATGTGTATAATCGATGTAATAGGTGTACAATGATGGAAAAATTTACCGAAAAAGTACATAACAGATGTGGTATACATTCAGACTTGTTGCAATATTATTCATAAAAACGTCTACGAAGATATGATAGTTCGCTCTGAGAAACTCCCGGAACGTATCCATATGAACTCATCTATAACATTTACACACAGCGAATTTTACTTATTACTAATTCGAATCTTCTAATGAAGTAAAAAATTAAAATTATCTGAAAAATGATTACATAAAGAATAGTTAGTTCATATCTTTATTAATATGTCGAATGGGATTAAAATTAGTAAGTACGGGTTTTTCTAACCTGCTTGATAACCACTACCCTGTATCTCCTGCGTGTGACGGACGTTATAACGAAAAATTAGCAACTTCTTGTTATCTAAAATCTTCGATAGAATTAACCACGTTCTCAATTAATGAGAAAGAAGTCTACTGCCTTCCTTAATTATCCCTTCTAACCACACATATCCTCTACGTTTCTATAGACAAGGAAGATTGCAATAGTACTGACGGGTACAATAAATAAATAAAATGTGATAGGTTAAGAATATCGACATGTCAAACATTCCAGCGCTAGCTAGATTCCCACCTGATATCGACGCTAACTCCACTGGCTTCACTAACGGCGAAATTAGGAAACTGGACAAAATTCTATATATATAGATATACTCGCAATGTTAACGAAAAAGGTCGGAAAAAAAAAGACTGATAAAATTGATATTTCATAAAATTTCAAAACACATAAATTAGATTATTAACTTATTGGAAGCCGCGATCCTAATAACTTATATATCAACGAAAGGGAAAAAGTTCCAGGATTATGATGAAACAAACCAAAATTATGTAGCACTTCGCGTCGATGAGATATTAGCATTTTAAGGTTTCCCCCTCCCTTCAAATTTACGATTTTGCTGTAAATATACCACCGGCGTTAGTCCGATTTTTTGCGACGGACAGCCTAACTGCCGTTAGTCTGTAATAACGAGTCGATGGAATTAGTTCAATGTCTCTCAACCATTGTAAAGTTTTTCTATGATCACTCATAATCATAGCTAACTTCTGAAAATTATACAATTTATCCATTTCAATTCGAAATAGATAGATACAACTAACGATAGCAGTAACGAAAGAGTTTTCTTCAATAAAGTTTCAATTCTCCCGTCAATCTAATTCAAGCAGATACGACTGAAATATATTCAAATAGCAGCAAAAGATAGCAGTAACAGAAACAGAGTTTAAGTTAATAAAATTTAACATATATTATTTTAATTCAATAATTCAACAACGAGAAGGATTCTATTGAGAATCCATCTTGCGGAATGTATTGAACTAACAAGGGGACCTCGTTTACCCGCGATAGCGACACGTGCACTTTTTTTTTTTAATAACATTATTATTATTATACATTAGTGAGAGATTTATTTAGATATTTTATGCTTTTTTATATACATATTAATCAATTTTCATTAAAATTCCATGGATTTAACATTATTTTAACACGCAGCACTTAAACAATTTTATTCTTTCCTTGTCAATTTAAACAAAAAAAGTGTACTGGCTGCGCATAATTGTAATTTTGATAGATCTCACCTACTACGGTCTATCGGAATTATTCAAATGAGTAATCATTTTCAATCTGTCATCCATGGGTTTAGTGACACTTTACCTATGATAAGAAAAACGACCGGAAAAAAGGGTAAAGGGGAAAATGCAGGACTCGCGAATCGTTTGGAAATTTCTAATGCTGGAGCGCACAATGCCATTTATGATGTCGAAATGTTGCAAAAAATAATGATAAAACTCAACATCACAGAAAAAGAAATAATCGACAATTGTTTGAGTTGGCAAGACATTGTGGAAAAGCAAGAAGAAGATAGCAGAATTGCCATTGAAATGAAAAATTTAATTCCGTTGCGCAATGCTGTTTCTACTTGCATGAAAAAAAAAAAATATTGCCGCAAATATTACTTATAATATGATCGTTGAGATATACAAAAATGACAACATTTCTGGTTTAAAATCGCTATTCGTCCGAGTCACCAAATCAAAACCAGTAATTTTAAAGATAGCGAACTTCCTAAAAAATACGACTTAAAATGTACATATTTGTTGAACCGTTCAATTGTAAGAGTTTAATAAAAAAAACGTTATTTGTTATCCTTTTAATATAAATACGTGTTTTATCATTTATTACTAACTTATTATTATAGAATTAGTTATTAATTGCTTTGAACGAAAATTAATCATCGATAGCTGGGACCCTTACCTCAATTTCAAATTTCCCCGTACGAAAAATCATTGCATCGCAGAAGTGCGATGTTGCCACATTTAGCAGCGCATTTTGTTTTCTTATAGCGTATTGAACGGTTACGATAATTTATTTAATTTTTAGAATAACATTACGTCTCCTTATCTTTTTGAAACTTGGCACACACCTTGTTCTACATTTCAAGAAACCATGCTCAAAATTTCATCAGATTCTTTCTGTTACTTCTATTTGAAATTGATTTATTCGAGTGATAATGTCGAGATATTTCAGATACCTCCATAAGAGCCCATGTTAATTCATTCATGAATAATTCCCAAACTATTCTCCTAAATGATCTGAAATTTTGCAAGCATTTTTTTTCAATAAATAACTCGTTGCTTGCAAATTTTCAACAAAATCCCTCTATTTTGATGTAACGACACAACATCCTTAAAATTCTGATTATGTTTGAAATCTTTTCGAATGCACGAAACTGTAACTTTTACGAACTGCGATCTTTTAAGAGAAAACTCGGAATACACTACTTTTCCATTTTTTTTTTTTTTTTTTTTTTTTTGATGTCAATGAGTAGAGCGGCAGCTGTAGATGGTTGCAACTTGATGCAAGCTGCACCACGACTGCAGCGCTGAGAGTCGTCCCTAGCAGCGATAGCTGCTTTACCGACATACAAAAAATGTATGGTGTTACCCACAGCAAGGAGTTGGACTAAAAAGCCTAGTGAGTGGACATAAGGAAATTTTCAAAAACCTTATGGAGCTAAATGACTATGAGTAGGTAGGATGGGGATTTCTAGGGCACTTGCAACTGCTCCGAGGAGCAGAGGAAGTGCGTTATGCGTCTTGCATAAACGGCAACGTAACACGTATGTTGTACAGAATTTCGGATCGTCGAAGCTCACCGGTGGCCCTAACGAACGGATTTGGGTGCCCTGATACCTCATACTTCCTGAGCAGGTTACTAACATAAGAATCCATTAGAGGAACACCGAAGTCTAGATGGAGTGCTCTAGTCGGGTATCTTGAGTCCTTATTGAAGATAATCTTCAAGATTTTACTCTGGACTCTCTGAACCTGGAGTCGAGTTGTTTGGGAGATGGAGCTCCACCATATGGGGGCGCCATAAAGAAGTACTGGTCTGATACAAACCAGGTAAATCTGAATTCTCAATTTTAGAGAGAGGCTGGATTTCGAGTGGATTAGCGGCTTTAGCTCGTTTAGTACGACAAAAGTTTTCGAGATTCTATCCGAGACTGCTTTGTTCCAGGAAAAGTTTGAGCTTAGGATTATCCCTAGGTACTTGACTTTCGGGGCCCAGGGTAGCACCGTTTGGCCTATGGTAGGGCGTAGATCATGTCAGGCTTGTAGTTGTATCGCCTGGTGAAGAATATGGCCTCCGACTTGGAGAGATTTACCGAGAGTTTCCAGTCTTGGAAGAAGTCAAGGATGGAGTTAAGGTATGTTTGTAGGCGTCTACAGAGGAGTTTCCTCGTTTTCCATGTGGACGAGGTATAAATGGCAGTGTCGTCAGCAAGTAGGGCCAGTTCTGCATTGAGCTGCAGCGGTATGTCGTTTATGTAGAGATTGAAGAGGTGCGGACCAAGGATGGAACCCTGAGGTACTCCAGCGGAGACTTCGTAGTAGACCGACTTGTGATTGGCAAAGAAGACGAAGGCGAGTCTGTCCATGAGGTAAGATTTTAGTAGCCTGAGAACGCCGTGCGGTATACGCAGGACGTATAATTTGTATAGAAGTGCATCATGCCAGACGGTGTCGAATGCCTTAGCTAAATCTAATAGGACTAAGGCCACTTCTCTTTTACAGTTTAGCTTATTGGCGATGTATTGGGAGGTTCGGGCAACTTGGTGGATGGTTGAGTGTTGTCGTCTGAATCCGAACTGGTGATTAATGATGATGCTTTGGTCGTCCAGAAACTCATTAAGTGCATAGCTGAGGCATTTTTCAAATATTTTGCCCAGTATCGGTAGGAGACTGATCGGTCTGAAGCAATCCGGAGAGCTAAGAGGTTTCTCAGGTTTGGGTATTGGGATCACCTTAGCGATTTTCCATGCTTTTGGGAAGTAGCCAAGGTTGTAAGAAGCTTTGAATAGGTAGTAACATTGTACGATTACTTTGTGGTGTGCATGCTTGAGCATTAAGGCAGTAATGCCGTCGTGACCTGGTGCCTTTGTTGGTTTTAGGCGAGAGATTATTTTGGCAACGGACCTGGGAGTGATTTTAAGACTCTCGAAAGGAGCGGTGTTGCTAGTGAGGTCGTCAAACTTGTAGTTGAAGAATTGTACAAGTTCTTCGAGTGGAGATTTAATGCTGTTGGCCTGCTTGTAGACGTCGCCGAAGGTCTTGGCAAGTAAGTCGGCTTTTTTTAAAGAGTCCACGATGGTGTTACCCCGATCATTAAGTGGGGGGAGCGCTGTTTTTTTTGGTGTTGCGTGTTACAGCCTTGTATGTAGCCCAGAAGGTAGGGTCCGTCCTCTTAAAATTGACCAGAGTTTCTTTCCAGTGATGCTGTCTGACTTGGGAGACTCTAACTTTGATCCACTTCGAGTGTTGCCTGTATAGTAACCTGAAATAGTCGAGTCTCGAACGTTGAAAGTTCTTCCTGGCTCGGTTACGAGAAGCCTTGAGGGAATTCAGGGTGTCGTCACCAGTGAGCTGGTTGGATGCTCTTTGGAAGTGAGGAAGTGGAGTGTTGGTCTTTGCCTTCCTAAGTTCAAGGTGGAGAAAGTCAGTCAAACGCTCGAGGAGAGCGTCTAAGTCGCCAGGAGATAGAATCTTCGTCGCCAATGGCCAAGAAGCCGTACTAACGAAAAATTTTGCCCAGTCGGTGACCTTGCCATACAAGGGTTTGGGTACCGATTCACCGGTATCCAGTGATAAGGAGACCGGTCGGTGAGAGGTGCCGTGGTCAGGTTAGACCTCACACTCATATCTGAGGTCAATTTTTGTGAGGAAGAAGTCTATCGTTGACGGTTTTTTCTTTGGTGCGAAGTTGGTGAACGCCGTGGGAAAGGCGATTTGGAAGCTAGAGCCAAGAAGCGACTGGTAGAGGATGTTATCAGCTTTGTTGTTGGAGAAGTTATTCCACATCCTGTGTTTGGCGTTTCAATCAGCCCCGATAATGAATGGAGATCAAACTCTCTCCAGGTGAGATATCAGGTCCGCCATCAGTTGGTTTGGCGGAACGTAGACTACTCCCACGAACAGCCTCGGTGACTTCAATCGAATGAAGATTGTTTCAGGACCTTGTATTTGTGGGGTTCTCAACACCGTGTATGGAATGTCTGTTTTGACGCATGTGGCAACACCACCGCCTTTTTTGCCTGAGGTTCTGTCACGCCTAATTCCTGCGTACCCTTGTAAGTTAAAAGTATCGTTAGGCTTGAGCCAAGTCTCAGTGATTAAAATTATATCAGGACTAGTTCCGGATAAAAGCAGTAGTAATTCGTTTTTTCTAACTAGGAGGGAATTTGTGTTCCAGAGAAGGAACTTGAGTCTATGAAGACTAGCCATGGACTAAGGATTTGGATTTGCTAAAACCTGCCAAAATGTTTGCAATTTAGTCGCCTGATTGGGGGCAGATTTCAATTTGTCGATAAGCGTAGCGGCAGCCTGAATCATGGAGTCGATGTCACATAAAGAATTTAGTTCTTCGACGAGCCGATTAAAATGTTGTAGTTTGTTTAAGTTATCTCTGGCCCTGGAATATTCCGCCGCCAGTAAATGGGCATAGTCGTCATTCGGAGAGGATTCAGGCCCAGACCTTACCGCAGCCGCATAGGAGGGGGCTGCTATAGCAGTGCGAGGTGCGTGTCCAAACGGCAAATAATTGGAATGCGTATTATGGCTGGTTCTGCTTTTTAGAGACGGAAAGTTGGCAGTGTCGAGAGATTTTGAAAAAGCTACACTAGTGGTTGGTGAGTTTTTAGGAAAATTGTCACGACGGGCTAAGTACTTCAACAGCGCTGGACATTTGCTGTAATTTGCGGTGTGAGCATTACCGCAATTGCAAGATTTTGGAGGATCCCCTAGCAGTTTGGTGCAGTCGCGGGTGTGGTGAGAGCCAGCACGTTTCACACATACCGGATTCAGGTTGCAATTAGACGCAGAATGTCCGTACGCCTGGCACCGGAAGCATTGAGTATCTTTCCTCTGAGATAAAAACTTGTCCCAATATATCCGGGTACTGAATAAAAACCCAGTGTTTTTGATTTCAGCTAGGCTGGTACCCGCCGGAAAGTTGATTTTATAGATCGCGCGGGAGTTAGACTCGGCAGACTTATTTAATAATGCGCAGGAGGAAGGATGCAACCCTTCGCTGCGAAGTTCAATTAGTAGGTCGTCTGTAGGGATGTCGGGCTGTTTCAATCAATAAATAAATAAAGATGAATAATGTTTAATTAATATATTCGATGACGTGAGTTCTTATAATTAAAGGAAGTGAGATGGGATATGAGATGGAATCGGCCAGACTGGTTATTTGAATAAACATAAGCGTTGGTTATACTGTAAATCAACTAAATCACTTTATTCAGAAGTAATGAAATGAGTCTACGTTAAAGAATATCGGCAGTAAAAAACCCCAGTTCAAAGTGGGGAAAAAGCCATGATATTCTATCAAAGAGGCAAAAAGAAAGAAACAAGAATACATGAATTATTGTTAACATTGATGTTCAAATGTATGCTGGAGATTGTTGTAAACCCTTGAATGATCATTCAACTAAATTATATCGATTATCGATCGCGAGAGAGCTCTCTTACCAATATTCCGGGGACCGACTCCTTCTCGGAAGCGCTTCGGCTAGTCGGCGTGGTTCTCCTCCAAGGTGGGGGCCTGGCCAAGCCGCCCACCGACTGCACGGCCGGTCACGGATCGCATCAATGTAACCCACTGGTTACGCGATCGGCATCGCACAAATGTAATCCACATGATTACGCGATGAGCATCGCATCAATGTAACCCACTAGTTACGCGATGTGTGTGTCGCATCCATGTAGCCCACTGGCTACGCGACATGTCGCTCCAAAGTAACCCGCACTGATTACGCGACTTGCCTCAAAGGCAACAAATCGGCTCGAGAGCCCCAA
Organism: Ancistrocerus nigricornis; assembly: GCA_916049575.1. Taxonomy (NCBI): domain Eukaryota; kingdom Metazoa; phylum Arthropoda; class Insecta; order Hymenoptera; family Vespidae; genus Ancistrocerus; species Ancistrocerus nigricornis. Next base: position 14,414,602 of record OU696667.1, on the reverse strand, counting down.
CAATCCGAACCGTGCAGCACAAAATAGACAATAATGTCTCAACTAGACCACCTACGACAGCCGATAGACGCTCGATCGCGAACCCGATCAAGACTCGAACCGAAGACCGTACCGATTTCACCCTCGCAAGGGATCGCCCTAATTTCTATGACCGCGTCGGTCCCCATCTCGCACGCAAGTGTCCTACTGACTCCGAATTCCCCCTCCCTTCGTCCTACTCAAGCCGCCCGCGTCTCTCCGTAGCAACGACCGTAAGGGTCTTCGGTCCCTTTCGTAGGGCACCCGATTTCAACCGAAGAAATTTCTAGCAAACGCGCAAACGGCGCGAACACACCGCCCGCCTTCGTCCGCCGGACGAATCCTTTCATACTGATTTTAAGTTATTGGGTCGCTCGGCTCTAATTGGGGCTGATCTTGCTCCAGAGCTAGTGGGCAGAGACGCGCGATGTGACGTCGTAGGGTGGAGGTTGCGGTCTTCACAGTAACTACTCTTACTAATCCATCCGGTCCTGAATGCGTTTCGATTACGCGCCCTAGAGGCCATTTCGAGGGAGGATACCGATCGTCCCGTACAATAACTAATTGCCCGATCGCGAAATTCTCCGTTGGTCCTCGCCATTTCGCGCGCTCCTGGAGATGTTGGAGGTACTCCTTTGACCATCGGTCCCAAAAATCGTTACGAATCTTTTGCAGTACGTGAAACCGCTCTAACCGATTCTCTGCCACGTCCGGAGGTGCTTCATCCGGAATTAATCCCGACGCGTCGCCAATTAGAAAATGCGCGGGCGTTAATGCCTGGAGATCCTCGATATCGGCACTTAAGGGACAAAGGGGGCGAGAATTCAAACATGCTTCGATCTCTACTAGGGTAGTCGATAATTCTTCGAAAGTTAGCGTTTTATCTCCGATTACACGCTTCAAATGGTGTTTAACCGATTTTACACCGGACTCCCATAACCCTCCATAATGAGGCGAATTCGGTGGAATAAACGTCCACGTAGTCCCGTCATTAGAGAGCGACGCGGCGGCACTCTTATAAAATTCCGAGGCGGCCTTGAACATTGACTGTAGTTCCTTGTCCGCGGCTTGAAAGTTCGTAGCGTTATCGCTGTACAACTTCCGACACAGTCCACGACGCCCTGCGAAGCGCTTGTACGCGGCCAGAAAGGTTCGCGTCGTCAGATCGCTCACGGCCTCAAGATGTATCGCACGCGTCGCGAAGCAGACGAAAAGCGCAATGTAGCCTTTATACGATTTATAACCGCGGCCCTTCGTGGTACGAATGTGAATAAGCCCGGCGTAATCTACTCCAGCCGATGAAAATGGTCGCGCTGGTTTCACACGCGTTGCCGTGAGATTTCCCATCATCTGATGTGCCAAACGTGGCTTAATCCTCTGACACGTTACGCATTGTCGAATTTCCGTCTTCACTAACCGATTTCGACCTAAAATCCACGCGTGCTGCATGAGTGTGCTCAGAGTGAGCGTAGGTCCCCCATGCAGACAAGCTCGATGCGCGTAACGTACAAACAATCTACTAAGAGGCGAACGACGAGGCAAGATCGGCGGATGTTTCCGATCATAAGGCAAGTTCGAATTTGCCAGGCGTCCTCCAACGCGCAACACACCGTCTGTCCTATCCAACATTGGGTTTAAACCGAGTAACGGGTTACGTTTCGGTAAGCTCTTTCCCGCCTGCAACACCTTGATCTCCGCGTCGAATGCGTGAGCTTGTGCCACTTTAATTATCGCGATACGCGCACCGTTCAATTCAACCGCCGTTAAAAACTCGGGCAATTCACCGAGATTGTCCTTACGCCTTCGTAGGCGAATCAATGGACGCAAACAATAAGCCACGACACGAGTTAACCGAGTCAAAGAAGAGAATCTATCCAAAAGCTCCGGCTCACTCGGAGCCGTCGCGTGCAAGATCTGCGGGGCGGCTACCGCCTTGGGCCAGTGCTCTTCGTGAGCCGCCAACCACGCGGGCCCGCTAAACCACAGATCTGCATGAATCAAATCAATCGGTTTGCAACCACGTGTTGCCAAATCTGCAGGATTCTCTTTAGTGGGTACATGTGCCCACGAGGCACTCGGCAACTCGGTCTGGATAAACGAAACACGATTTGCAACAAAGGTTTTCCAATGGCACGGATGCTTCTGAAGCCAGGTCAATACGATTTGACTGTCAGTCCACGCAAAAACGGGTAAGTTTTGCAAGAAGTCGAGATTCCGTACCTGCCGAATGAGTTTGACAAGAAGTACCGCGCCACACAATTCCAGATTGGAAATGCTTACGGTCTTCACGGGAGCGACCTTACTTTTCGCGGCTAAGAGTGAGACGCGAAAACGCCCATCTCCTTCCTTGATCCGAATATAGACGGCCGCAGCGAACGCGCGAGATGAAGCATCCGAAAACCCATGGATTTGCGAATCTATTGAGCCCGTGGCTCCCAACCACCGGTTAATAGATAAGGCAGGCAAGGCCGAAAGCGAATTACAATACTCGAGCCACCTTTGGTGGACTTCTGCCGGCAAATTATCGTCCCATCCAGACTTTAATATCCAAAGATCCTGCATTAAAATCTTTGCAGTTACCGTAATCGGCGCAAGCCAACCAAGCGGATCAAACAACCGCGCGATGTTCGAAAGAACCGACCGTTTTGTCGACGCTCCAGCCAAGCTTTCGAAGTCTAACGTTTTGAATCGAAATTCGTCTTCATGTGGATTCCACTGAATTCCTAGCGTTTTGACGAACGCGTCGAGGCCTATTGGCTTCGATTCGTCCACCTCGCATTGCGGCGTGCGAGGGGGAAGCAAGTCCGGGTGGTTCGCAGACCACTTATCAAGTTCAATCCCAGCCGACCGCAAAATCTCAATAAGTTCCTGACGAGTATGCACGGCCAAGGCGAGCTCGTCAGCTCCGGCGAATGTATCATCTACATATGTCCTCGCGACTAGACATTCAGCCCCGAGGGGAAAACGCGATTTTTCATCCTCAGCTAGCTGAAGGAGTGTACGTATCGCGAGATACGGAGCGCAGGCCGTCCCATAAGTTACGGTCGTTAACCGGTACTCCACTGGAGCCTCCGATTCTTTGTAAATCCCGATCACCGGGCGCAACACTAATTTGCCGAAACATCTTAACAATGTCCGCCGTGAACACATAGCGATACCGTCGCCAATTCAATAAAATCAACGGTAAGTCACGTTGAAGCGCGGGTCCCGACATAAGAAAATCGTTCAGACAGTGACCTGCGCGAGTCTTACGCGAAGCATCGAAAACCACACGAATCTTCCGATTAGTTGGACCTGATTGTACGACCGCGTGGTGCGGTAAATACCACGCTCGTGGGTTGCTTAATTCAGACGCAGGTACGCGCTCCATATGACCGAGTTTTTCATACGTGGCCATAAACTCCCGATATTCATCCGCAAGTTTCTGATCGCCAGCAAACCGACGATAAGTATGACATAGCGAGCCCATGGCCATCCTATGCGTCTCCGACGCGAACGCGGGCGGCTCCGATTTCAACGGTAACCGCACGACGAAGCGGCCCTCCGAATTACGAGTGTGCGACTCTCTAAACAACGTTTCGCACGCTTCATCCACCGGGTCAAATGACGCAATTACCGCAGGTAACTCCTCGAGAGTCCAAAATCGTTGCAATGACTCGGTTAGTTCCGCGTCCGTCGCGCAATGTAACGTACGTAGCGGCATTCGCGAAGGTGTCTCTGCCCGCCGTGGGACACCTGCTTGCACCGGTCCGGAGATTACCCATCCGAGAGCCATATTTTGCGCGATCAAAGACGAGTGAGGGAACCGTCGGAACCCTGAACGTGCCAATCGGCCGTAAATATCCGATCCTAAGATCATATCCACCGAGTCGGACACGTGAAATTGCGGGTCTGCTAAAATCAAGTCCGCGAACATTCCGAGATCTACGAATTTCGGAAAGCGATCCAGAGGATTCGCGTCAAAAGAGGCAGGATCCGTATTCAAAACGATGCGACGGTCCTTCGCGCTCAACTCGGTCTCCCACGCCCTTCGCGACTCGGGGTCTAACCGCTTCTTTAAGGTGTGAACGAGCCACACGTCCCAATAAGCAACCGGCATTTTCAAATTCTTCAACGCGCGAATAATGCGTTGAGCTTCGTCCGCGAACGCACGTAATTCTACCGCGGATTCTCTTTCAAGATACGGCAAGTCCACGAGTGCCGTCAGGTGATTATCTACGACCAATCTCGGGTTGTGGAAACCTGCTCTTAAAGCCTGCCAAGTGGCGGCATAATTCGCGTCCGTCGTAGTTACATCTTTTACTAAACCGGCCGCGGTGGCTCTCAGGCAAGATTTTAAATATTGTAACTTCGTCGCGTCAGCTAACCGTGGTGCGTTATGCACGAGCGTTGTAAATAGATCACAAAAGTTCTCCCAATCCACATATTTACCCGAAAATGTCTGCAAGTCTAACTTTGGAAGCTTAGCTGGTCGCAGTTCGACATCCGTCGAAGAATTACCACGCAATGGTCCAGGCGGTATGATAGGCTGTTCCGTCCTTTTCAAGTCCGATTGAATGCCAAAAAGTAAATCAAGCGTCTCCTCCAGCAACGCCTGAAGACGGTCGAATACGTTGTCCGCGATGTAGGCGTCTCGCTCAAGACCCTCGCGGACCACAATCTCCGTATGCGTCGAGCGCGCTTCTCTCCCAATCTGAGTAAGCGACTCGATACGCGATGCAACCATGTTACGATTGAACGTATCACGATCTCTTCCTCTCATTCGAGTATTCGCCGATTGAATCTCTGCCAATCGCGAATTCTGCAAGGTCGTAAGCCTTCTCAAAGCGATAGGTGGCATCTTGACCTTACCGAATTACTCACAACGAATAATTAGAAAAATCTAGAACTCGCGACCTTTGCCAAAGAACGATGCTAGGATGAGCAAGTCAAAGTCACCGAACTGATCAGTACGAGATATCCCGAAGGAGTGAAGGAGCGTCCTTTTTACCTCGACCAGGAAAGCTCATGTTTTTACTGAAATTACGGTGGAGTGGGGGTCGTCACCGTTGACCGGTACGCGTGGGTACGCGATCGTCCGCCCGCCAAAATGCCAGAAAAATATATAAATTACAAGAAACTCGAATTCTGGCCGTTGACAATCAAATTCTGAATTTTACTTACAAGGGAACATTCCCAACCCGGAAATTCTGATTTTAATGAAACTTTGTGGGTAAGCAGAGTTCATCGAGTTGTTTAAGGAACAATTTTTTTTTTCGGCGGAAATTCACTTTAAAGGGGTGAAATCACCCCTCAAAGTTTTGCGAATTTTTGGTTTTTGTGATATAACTATGTAACTGTGAGAGATAGAAAAAAATTTTAAATGTAAAACTTGCATGATATTTCAAGATCTATCAGACTGCGGAAAAAAAAAATTTTTATGTTTACAATTTAAAAATATATATATATATTATATATGAAAATACATATGTATATGTGATTTATTTAGATGCATACTCTTATTACATCGTCTAGTTTACGAAACACTTAAAAAAACATTTACAAAAAATTTAATTTTTAAAATAAATGTAATTGCTATATGGCGCGTGTGTATACATATATATGTGTTTACGCGATTATTTATATACAATTTGTATTTGCGTATAGATAAACTCTTATTACGTCATACACTTTACAAATTTATGAAGCAATATTTTTACATCGTGCAAATATTCTTATTTTTGTTAATATTCGCCACCAGCGTACTATTCGTCTGTATATGTTTTTGCTTCTTTTCGATACATTGGGTTAATCGTCGATAATTTAAAAAACACTTGTTTGTCAGGCGTTACAATATTTTATGAAATATATCTAATACATACAACAATTCGAATTAGCATATACGAATGCACGACCTTCACATTCGCGTATCGTCTTCATATCATTGTATCCGTTTATAAGTACACATTTCCACGTAAATTGCGAGTTAATTCCGATAAGAATTTATTTAGGCAATATATTACCTGGTATTATTGAACTGTGACGAACTCAAAACCGTGAGAACTGTTATCGCGTAACTCCGAGAATGCTGATGCACACGCTCAGCATTCGGAGAATAGGGGTGGGCTCTTAGGCGAGAGCCTCGGAGCCCAAGCCAAGACGCGACACTCTCCTCCCAGTCGCGACTCCGAACACTCGTAACAAGTGGTGTCAGAAGTTTTTCGAGCCACATAACACGCAAAACCCGACAACAAGTACACAAATACACACAATTACACAATAAAAAGTACATTAACACAAAAAGGAAATAAGAAGGAAGGAAGGAAGGAAGGAAGAAAAAAAAACACACACACTCGATCTCATGATCCTCGCGTTAGTTCTGCTTCGGTAAGTACTGTGACGTCGTCACAAGAAGAGTACTCGTGCTTCGTTCGTCGCACATCTCTCAGGACGAAATAAAGAATTCCGAACAGACTAGTAATACAATTCGAACCTCTTGCATGTACCATCCCGACTGGACACCGCTGTCGACCGAGAAAAACACCGAGGAAAAATCAGAAGGAACTCGTCAATCCCGTTCGTCGGAAGAAAGGATTAAAAAGGAACAGGGAAAACAGAAAGAGCATCGAGGAGCACCTCTACCGATCTACCGCCGCCGAAAGAGGATACCGTCGAGTCCACCGTGGGAACAAGGGAGAGAAAACACCAGCCTCCGCCCCGGAAGGTGTAGATGACTGCATGGCCATCGACTGCGTGCGATAGAAATCGAGCGATCCGTAAAGCTGACGCGTCGATAAAGTAACGCGTCGAGTGGTTATCGACACCGAAGATAAAGATTCGCGGTAATCACTCTAGATACCCGAAAGCGGGGAGAGGCGCACGTGACGTGAAGTCACGTGACGCTAAGCGGCGAGTAGGTAGGATGCGAGGAATCGGCTCTTCACTTAGCGCAGGACTCGCGACCGATTAACTTAGTTTCCGCTCCAAAAGAGCAGTGCGTGCGATTCTTTGCTTTGCCACCGACTACCGAAAGACGAACGAAGGACGAGGGAGAGAGATTACCGTCGACAGTCAACTAGACGAGAAAACGTAGGAGTGTCTGGTAAGATAACTTCGCAAAGAGTTGCCTTCCGTATAAAGATCTCCGCCTGAAACGATGTACCAGCCAGCGTTTTGTAGTGAAGAAATGCGCTAAGGATACCGAGAAAATAGTAACGAGAGAATATTCTACGTTACATTTTCCCGACGGATCCTGGTTAAAGTATAGCGTGAGATTTCGTATGACTTGTTGAAAGGAGAGTCGGCTGGGATCAAAAAGGTACATCATTAGTAGGGTTGGAGCGTCTTATGATCGGTCGTTGCTCGATGCAAGGGTATTTTAAAGTTTCGAATCCACCTTTTGTCGAAGCGTCGTCCTGAGAGCGGCATAATTACTCTATTACATTGTATATAACGGCTGCGCTAAGTTCTTTGGTAATACGTATCTGTGTTGTATTCTTAATTTACGGTAGTCCAAAAATATCGAGTGTAGAAAGAAAATATTGTACTCCAATCGAGACCAGTATTCCATAAAAAGGGAAGGGAGCAAACTACGTGGCTCCCGTGCATAGCTTTGGAGTTTGATAGAAATACGATCTCTTACCGAATTATAGTAGCGTTAATCGCGTTCGGACTTTCTCCGTGTAGATATTATATGTAATGAGAAGGGACTCCGTACTCGTTTGTAACTGTACTTGATCGTCCACGATAGATTCGCGTTCGAAATCTTGTAACCACGTTAAGCTAACAATAAGTCTCATAATCAAGTTATTTGCATTTCCCGTTAACGTATACTCCAACTCGTATTTTATTTCGTTCTCTCTCACCGAAGAGCACTCCTTGTATATCATTCCGTTCTTAAATAAACTCTTTGTACTTTTCTTTCTATTAACGTAAAATCGCCCGAGTCGCGTTTAAACTCTCTTACCTACCCCCGCTCCGTTACCGCCTCGTGCGGACCGACTAGCCGGACGACTCCCGTTTCACGCAGCCACGAGTATAATTGCATTCAATTATAATTTGTGAACTTTCGCTTCGGGCTCGAGTGGTGGCCGTAAGTCACCTGGCGCCCATTAAATTAGAAATCTTTTACTGAACATCTGTTTTGGCCCTTGATTAGCGTCTCCCGTGGAAGAGCGTGACGAGTTGTGAGTGCACCGTGCACCGGGCGTACGGTGCAACGTCACAGTACTCCATACTTTCCCTTTCATATCATTAATATAATTGTTTGAATTCGTTGGCGCACACACAAAATATCACGTAACACATATCTTTTGATCAGCATGGTATAATAATAATAAAAAAAGAAAAGCAAGATCGCCCACTCGAATAGAGTAACTTCCTCCTTCGCGAAGTCGGTTACAAGTAACAAACACAAAATCAGTAGTACAAAAAAATTAAAGATAAACAGAAAACCGCGTAAAATTCCATCTAAACTCCATAAAAACGTAAAAATAATTAATAGTTAACCATAGTTAATAATTAACAAAGATCAACCAATTACGGCGATTCGCGAAAAAAGGCGGTTTACTTGAGCTTGCAACTACTCAAGAAACGAAGCAGTAGAAGGAACAATCCACAATAAAGAACGTTACATGTCACTGCTTGCCGCGATTGGCCTATCTTTGTTTGTTAATAACCACTTAGTTGTGCCGAATTTCGGAAAATAGTATTAGACTTTTCGACTCGAATTATTGATGCGCACATGTAATTTTCCGCTTGGACACCTGGAACCAGACACCCTGTATATTTTCTAAATTAATATAATTTGTCTGGTGGGCAACCTCATGCTGCGAATTATAGATTTCCATTTCAGCTTCGAAAATTAAATTATTAATTTTGTGCATAAGGATGGCCCTTCGCCTTTCATCAAATTTTCGTAGCTTATTACCTATATGCTCCCCATAGACGAAACATTCATGACGAGGTGCACATGAAGCACCATCAATAATTTCGTATGCACGAGTTAACCTGGGGTCTTCTTTAACCTTTTTTGGGGGATTTCTTTGTTTTGGAGAAACGAAGGTCTTTCGTTTGGTTGAGTTATTTTTTTTTCTTATAGAGTCCAACTGAATGTGATTTGGACTGGATTGTTCCTCATTGTGAAGTTCACATTGATCATTCGTGTAACTTAGATCTGATTGTGACCTATTACCGTGTGAATCTTCTTCGTCTGAAACCTACAAATGAAGAAAAATTCTTAAAAAAATGACATCATTAAGAAAGCTTTTATTTGCAGATACCAACTACGACAGAAGGATGGCTGCAATGTGCTCAAGAATTCGAAGAAAAATGGCAATATCCGCATTGCTTGGCTGCTATGGATGGAAAACATGTTATGTTACAAGCACCTCTGAACAGTGGCAGCGAATATTACAATTATAAATCATTTTTTAGTATTGTTTTGTTTGCACTCGTAGATGCGAACTATAATTTTCTTTTTGCTGATGTTGGTTCTCAGGGTCGTATATCGGATGGTGGAATATTTAAAAATTGTTTACTGTGGAGGAAAATGCAAGATAAAAGCTTAAATTTTCCAGAACCAGAAAAACTTCCTGGACAGGAAAATCTTGTACCTTACGTTATCCTCGGTGATGAGGCGTTTGCGCTACATGAAAATGTAATGAAACCCTATTCTGGTCTCCATGAAAATGGATCAAAAGAAAGGGTATTCAATTATCGATTGTCACGGGCACGGCGAGTTGTCGAAAATACATTTGGGATTCTTACTTCTGTTTTTAGGGTTTTGAGAAAACCCATGCTCCTTGAACCCAATAAAGCCAGAGATGTAGTGTTGACAACTGTTTATTTGCATAATTTTTTAAGAAAGAGTAAAACTTCAGTCACTACTTATAATCCTATAGGAAGTTTTGATCGCGAACAAAATGACGGTACAGTAGCTGCCGCACAGTGGAACGAAATCCGTTTTTTGGGACATAGGGAAAAATAACATCAGAATTGTATTCTAGGGCTTTGTCTAAACATTTTATGTCATTAAAATTTTTTTCGAAAATTCGATATTTTTGAAGTTATAGGGCATATACTGTAGCCGAATTGGGTGCTTTAATTTTTGAAAAACTAAAGTTCAGTTGTGTTTTACTAGTCAAGACAAACATTTTATGTTACTTAGCACTTATAAAAGGCGTGGATCAAAATTTAATACAAAGATTCTCGATAATTTTAGAAGTCATTTCTTCTGGGCTACTTATAGATGCATGCAAATTTAAGGAATTTGCGGAAGAAACTGTTAAATTATATATACATTTGTATAAATGGTATTACATGCCTGCAAGTGTCCATAAAATACTTGTACATGGCAAAGACATAATAGAAAATTTCGGTCTTCTCCCAATCGGAAGTTTGTTTGAAGAAGCGGCAGAATCACGAAACAAGGACTTTACGCATTATCGCGAGCACCATTCAAGAAAATTTTCGAGAAAAGCTACCAATGAGGATATTTTTAATTACTTTTTAGTTACTTCGGATCCGTATATTTCTACAAAAAGACCAAAATTAATTCGTAAACATAAAACTCTTTCGACAGCCGCACAAAACTTACTGCTAATAGACAATGATTAACAAAATTTTAAAAAAAAAGTTCATATTGTAAAAAAAAAAAAAAAATATAAAAAAAATTTGTTTTTCATTTTTTCAATATTTTATAATGTGCGGTTATTAAAATTGGAGAATTTTAAATCATTCAATTCTTTTTTCTCATCTCATACAAAAAGTAATGTAAAAAATGAGATTGTTTCGGGACTTGTCGAGATACCAAAGTTGGTATTTCTTATGACAAATATGATCTAATTACTGGATCCATATCAATACTTTTAAGGAAATGTAAGGAATTGGACTTATTTGGATAATAGTGTTTTTTCCCGTATAAAATGTGTAATAACTCTGAAAAGAACAGAGTTACGAAAAAAAGTTAAGTAACATAAAATGTTTGTCTTGACTAGTAAAACACAACTGAACTTTAGTTTTTCAAAAATTAAAGCACCCAATTCGGCTACAGTATATGCCCTATAACTTCAAAAATATCGAATTTTCGAAAAAAATTTTAATGACATAAAATGTTTAGACAAAGCCCTAGAATACAATTCTGATGTTATTTTTCCCTATGTCCCAAAAAACGGATTTCGTTCCACTGTGTGCCGGAACGTGGCGAAACGATAATATAAATCAAACCTCAATGCATAATTTAAAAAAAATACCCAGGAAAAGTCCATCAAACGCGCAAGCAATACGAGAAAACTTTGCTAAATATTTTATTACAAACGGACGCATATCTTGGCAGGATGACCGCGCATAAATATGAAATTGAAATAGAATAAATAAAAAACACATATAATTACTTACTACAGCAATAAAAATATTTTAATAATTAATATCTAGTTATTAAGGACGTTCTTAGTTGTAAGTTGTATTTAAATAAAAAATGCCATATATTGTTTTTACTTACATTTTCTGTGTTTATATTATCTTTAGGTGTGTCCTTTTCTGACAAAAAATCAAACAACTTAAATGCAAGCCAATTGCTAATGTAAATGTCTTCCCGCCCTGAAAGCATATCGTTTTGATAAGAATTTAGCTATAAAGTAAGGTTTATTCACTTACCTTTTCCAGTGCCCGTCGATTTCTTCATTCTAGATTTCTCTCTCCTAAATGATGATAATAAAGACGTAGTTTTAGATTTTACAATATCCATGTCGCACCCATTTCTGTAGAAATCTTGGTCCAAGCATCGTGCTTTTTATTTTTAATATGGTAATTATTGTTCTTTGGATCCCACAATTCAGGTGCTTGGCGATAGAGGTCAATCAATTTTTCTATAAGCTCATGTGTCCATTCAATTGAAGCACTCATTTTTAATAATTTTTAGCGAAAACGTTTAATTCTCACTCTCGTATAAACATTCTACTCAGTCGAAGTTGCTTGGCAAGACTAACCGTGATATTCGGTAAGAGCAAGCATGAACATCGAATATTCGTGCGCAAATGTTTTTCGGAGAAACGCCGTCCAAACCAAGCGCGCACAAACAAACGTTTTCGTTTGATGTACCGACACTCGGCGGATCGCGTTCGCTCTTGCTCGAAGTGGCGCACTTTTGCGCGGGTTGTCGTCCACATCTAACGCGCGGCGCCGCGCCGCGCTAATTCGAGCAGCGCGGAACGGCGCGGCGCAGCGCGGTTGGTCTGGATCCACCTTAAGGGGGGGGGGGTAGGGTTAATTCGTGCAAGAAAAGGCACATTTTCGTGAATTTTTTGTGACAACACAGTTAAAATCTATTTATTAAAATCAATGGCACATTGAAGTATAACATTCGAAGAATCTTTAGAAAAATTTTCGAGAAAAAACATTAACAAATACGGCAATGACAGCAATTATTCGGAAGCGCCTCGAAAAAAAGTTGAATTGCGATGCCCATCATAACTCGATGCTGGATCATCGGAAATCAAAAAACCAAAATTATTCCGTTAGATAATTGCTTACTCCAGGTAACGCTGGGAGGGATTTTTGAAATTTCAATTTTTCACTTTTTGGGAACACTTTGAAGTGAAAAACGTGATTTTTGTGAAAAAAAATCGGCTTATTTGTCATCGTAACATAAAAAATATTAACAAATTTGAAAAAAACTCGACAGCGTTACCTCGTAAATAGTGTACAGAAATAGTGTTCAAAATTTCAAAAGGATCGGTGCAGTAGTTTTGTAGTTCTGAGGGGCACCGACTTTGAAAACGTGAGTTGTGGGAAAAACGCTTTTAAAGTTTTGAACACTATCAAAGTTGGTTTTATTGGTTTACCTCACACTGAATCGTCGATACCAGGTCCATAAAGGATGTTGCTATCTTCCATGATGTCTAAAGCATCTTTTTGTCCCTGTCTACGACGAATCCTGCATTCTTTAGTTTGTTTTTCTGCTTCCTGCTCCGCTCGACTTATACGTATGGAGTCAGTTGATCGCGCCCATTCATGAGCGCTCGGACCGCTACTGATTTTCATGTCTTGCATAAAGGTTAGTAAAGAAAACGAACCTTCGTTAAAAACGCAGGCTGCCACATAAGCTGCAATCTCAACGACGACTGAGGTTCCACTCAATTGTTTTGGTGAGATTTTCCATATAAGTTGGTTCAAACTCTCGTTGTTATTCTGCGTGAAGCCTCCGACACATCGCTCAAGGAGGGCATCTTTACTCAGATCTTCGTAGACAGGCTTGATGGCATCCAAAACATCCTCGGGAAGAGCACTGTACGTCTGTTTGAACGAATCCAATGCATTCGCAGCTACAGCTTTTTGCCATTCGCACCACGAATTCGCGCCGCTCGGGCATTTTTCATGCTGTGGATTCTCGTCCGTCGAACTGTAGTGGAAGAACGTCGCCCAGATAGCATTCTTCATATTTTCCACGGAATCAGAGTAACGTCTAATAGCCAAACCGTAGTAAACAGTCAATTTATCAATCATTTTAGCCGTTAGCTTCCCTTTACCAGACAGACTCTTCCTTACGATCTTCTTCCCTGCCTTAGATTCAGTGTTTACGACGGTCTTTTTTACTATTTCACGCAGACGAGTGCCCATTCTTTTTTTACTATTGGAAAATCCTCGCCATAAGGTTTAGAATCCACTAACCCGGAGTAAGCTTTGGAGTCACCGTCGCCGATATAGTTACGATATCGCACACCATTTCTTACCGAGCGTTGAAACATGGTTTTTATCGCTTCGACCTCCATATTTCCAGCTGCACCAGTATGATTTGCCCGACACTTTCCAGTATTTACATGAGCTTCATGCCACTCTTCGTATTCGGCAGAGTCTAGTCTACTTTGCCAAGTTCTACATTCGTGACAGTATGAACTTTTGACGAAAATGTCAAGAAATTTACCCGTGAAATGGCCGATCAACGAGGTGACGCCGAATAAAGATGAAAAGCCTCTTTTTTTCCACGTTCCGTCGCCTGATACAGAGAGTTCATCGGCATCTTCAGTGTTTTTCTCTTCGGCTGTCGCTGCCTTTTCTTCTTTTGTAGAAGATAAGAAAAAACGATTTGCTACTTCTCTTACAGTCGAGCACATTCTTTTTATGTAATCGTTGTACGTCGATCTTGCCAAAAAGCCACTCGATAAATCCATCAAGCCGCAAAACTTTTCACAGCCAGCTAATCCAAGGCCTAGCATCCTCATCGCGAAAACGAATCGGTAATTCACTTCGTAAACGCCAGAGTTTATTCTTGCATTAGATGGAACATTTGTGATCTGTTTGCAGCTTTCGCACGATACTTTGATGTGGAATCCAAGGCCTTCTTTCTTAGTCGAATTAAAACTCACTTTTTCATCACAAGGTAAGTGACGAAAAAATGTCCGTAACTTTATCGTTTGCAATATATCCATTAGTATAATACAGAGTAGATAATTTAAATATAAAAATAGTTTATACATTTTCCAAATAAACACATTTTGTGAAACAGATGCAAAAACTGGGTACAAAGACTTGGAGTGGACGATTTCGCTTATCAGCCGATAGGGAAATTGCACGATTTAAGATTTGTATGCAGTTGCCACTTCACCGATCAAGATTTCTGTTTACCATCAAGAAAACGTTTAACAGATGTGGCTGTACCATCAATTTTAGATAAACGTATTAATGATCTTCCGGACGAAATTTTGAGTAATTTTCCACAAATGAAAACAAATGTCATTCCAACAACATGTAAGTTTTGAAACCTAACTAATAGTGACAATAAAATAAATTTTGTATCTATATTTTATATTTTACTTTCTTAATTTTAATTATAGCTTTTCACATTATAATACCATCAGAGGATTAAGATAATATGGAACAATGCCAATCAATTCTGAAACAAATAAAGCAGAAAGATGTTTCCCATGATCAAATAAGAGTAAGAAATTTTCTTTTTATTATGCCTGCATTTAAATTAAAATTTTTAGAATTTTTATTCAATTTCTATAATTTTTCAGCTATTAAATGATAAAGATGAATTGAATTTTCAACTTCCACCATCAAAGCGATATCGCCCGTCAGGTATGCAAAATTATTTGTTTGTAATTTTATTAAGGAACCCTAATATTTTCTGTCGACAGACATTTCTATGGAGATAAATTTCATTCTGTTTACGAATGATCACCACATTTTATTATATTACTTTAAATATGCCTACGTTACATATATGGATTTAATTATCTAATTATTATTTACAGAATTATAATCAAATTTCCATTTTTATAAAATGGAAAAGTCTCAAAGCTCTGGGGTCTTGGATTCTATCAACTCTACGAATGGATTTAATGGAGGATTTTTAACAATGATTACAGTTTACATGGTAATTGTTTCATTTCTCCGCTACAACAAATATATACATTAAAAGTTGTTATTAAAGATATTAATATTTTTATTCTGTTTCAGTATCATTCAGCATTGGTCAAAAATATCCTTAAAAATGAAGTAACTTCTTTTAATGTTATATACAGTTTTATGATTTGGTTTACTTTTAACGAAATAATATTTTTCAGGGCCATGAAGATCTCTCATAACAAGTTAACTGGGGCCAGAACTAAAGATTTGATGGAGTAGGATTAATTTGATTGAATAATAAATATAATAAGTAAACTGTGTTGTGCCAGCATAGAATTTCACTTGGGTATTGTTATTATTTGTTAATTTCTGTTCCTTTTCTGTGATCATGTATACAAAGATGTTTTATGTTAGAATATGTTTATGTATTCAAAAATATTCAATAAAAGAACTAAATTTAACAAAAGTTATTTCAAATATTTTCATTGTGATTGTACCTAAAAAGCCAAATATTGTATCTAATTACATAAAAATATTATCCTTTGAATAATAATGATATATGAACGATCATGAACTCATTTTTTTAGTCCTGTCAAAAAAGAGAATTCTTAAATTGTTAGCTGTAGTCAGATTATTATAATCAAATCAAAAAGATTCAATCTATCTATTTATTTAACATATGGCTTTTTAAACATTTAATTTCTTCTATTTTATAATTCCATATTTGTCAGATTTTTAAACATGGTACCTAATACTACAGTAGTATATATAATACCCAGAGAGCACCACCGTCTTTCAAGCCACTGTTACCAGTGTATCAATACAAAATATGCTCCATAGTTCAGGTAAAATCATTCTTGTAGGTTGGTATTGGCGAGTCCTCCGGGCAAATAAGCCTCCTATGCTTATGCACTGAGTGCCCATACCCTGGTTAGTAATTTACCGGTCACCGTACCTCGAGCACGCGCTCCTACCTCAATAACACTTGTACCAGTATTTAGTTAATAAACTATATTTCTTAGTAATACTTAACCGATACATCACAATAATAAATAGCAAATGTATGTGTTACCGGCAAAGTGTATAATCTGGCATTCTATACAATGCCAAGGCATTTTACAATATATACAATATTTAATGCAACTGTGAATCAATCTATGTATTTAATTAATTTATTTACACACAACGTTACGAAGTATTCTGTCTAAAACGTACAAATTAATTGTGAAAGTATGTCTTCAAATATATTTAATAGTAGCCTTGAAAAGAACAATTTTTCTTCTTACGAGTTGTTATTAACACGAATTGAATCCTTTATTAATCAATGCTAAAAATATTGATGTCTTCTAAACAATCATTAGCCCTTTCATGTTCTCTAGAGATTACATTTCATCAGCTGATAATCATGCTACGCATATAAAGAAGGCTTCGAGAGCAACAATACGATTTTACTGAACAGGGGACATCACGACCTCGGAAATTGACTTCGGGATAAGACTTTGCAGGTTTGTAGTATACATTAATAGTAATCGATCTGCAAAGTAATAGCGCGCACTAGCCATAAGATTCCGAGAAAAAGGGCTCTAAAGTTTTACGTGTAGGACGTATACCGGTAACTTTGAACAACATCCAAGAGCGGCGCAGTGGCCGAGTTGTACCGAGCTCGCTTACGGCGCGAGCGATCCAGGTTCGATACTGCTTATGGTAACTTTTTTTTTTTCTTTAAATTCTTTTAAAAATTATCACAACTTTTAAATAAAGTTAATAATGACATACAAATATTATGAATTAAATCATACATAATTTTTTCTAATTAATAAAAAATGGCTATTAGGGTTTTATTTATATAAAAATTCTTACGATATCGTCCTTTTTTAGCAATTTCTCATTTTACATGCAAACACCAGAATGATAATTATCATAAAAACATTGAAAACGAAAAATATTATTACATCTCGCACAATTTATAAAGGAAGATTCTTTACATGAACAACCTTTTTTTAAAAGTTCTATTGGAAAACATACTTCATTTACATTCATGAAAATTTCTCTTTCATCAGAAAGCTTGGAAGCGTACCAGGCATACCGAATCATTTCATTAAAAATTGGCGATGACAGTTGATGATACACTATTGATTGTATTTTTATGCAGTCGTCACGAAAATTTATTTCTCTGTTATTTGCAATGAGATAAGCGCAATTCTGTATACGTTTTATTAAATTTTTTACTTGTCTATAAAAATATACAAACCAAGGTTGAACAAGGGGAGTACATTTTGGAGGAACAACTTTAATTGTGCAAGTAGGTGATTTCTCGTCATTCTGAAAGATTGTAATATGTAAAGATGTAATAATATTTTTCGTTTTCAATGTTTTTATGATAATTATCATTCTGGTGTTTGCATGTAAAATGAGAAATTGCTAAAAAAGGACGATATCGTAAGAATTTTTATATAAATAAAACCCTAATAGCCATTTTTTATTAATTAGAAAAAATTATGTATGATTTAATTCATAATATTTGTATGTCATTATTAACTTTATTTAAAAGTTGTGATAATTTTTAAAAGAATTTAAAGAAAAAAAAAAAGTTACCATAAGCAGTATCGAACCTGGATCGCTCGCGCCGTAAGCGAGCTCGGTACAACTCGGCCACTGCGCCGCTCTTGGATGTTGTTCAAAGTTACCGGTATACGTCCTACACGTAAAACTTTAGAGCCCTTTTTCTCGGAATCTTATGGCTAGTGCGCGCTATTACTTTGCAGATCGATTACTATTAATGTATACTACAAACCTGCAAAGTCTTATCCCGAAGTCAATTTCCGAGGTCGTGATGTCCCCTTGTAGGCCGAATTTTGAAAAAGTTCATTAGACTTTTCGACTCAAGTCATACTTATGCACATGTAGTTGGGCACTCAGACACTTCAAACCAGACCCCCTGTATATATATATATCACAACTCTCCCTCACTTTTAGATTTAATGCATCGATTTATGTGTTCGAGTGCAGACGCGGCGAGCGCCGTAACGCGGTTGGTGGGTTGTTTACTTTGATTATTTGATCCACGTGACGCTTCTGTACATTATCATAATCATCTCGTACGATGAAAGTGGACGGGGAGGTTTGCTTCACGATCTTGCCCCACACGCGCTTATCGCCGTTTACCCGGTAGTTGTCGATCATAACATCATCATTCACACACATATCTATTTGACGGTTTCCGCTCCTTGCCGTTATTTGGGCCTTCTGCTTTACGTCCACCGTTTTCGATACATTTGGTCGGAGTACATCGAATCGCGTTCTTAAGTTACGACCGTACATTAAATACGCGGGACTCTGACCGGTAGTCGCGTGCGGAATGCTACGATAATCAAACAGGAACTTTTTAATCGCTACTTCCTCGCTTTCTCCCCCTTTTACGATTTTCGTAACCTTATCTTTAAATGTTTGTACAAAGTTCTCGGCTGCACCGTTAGTTGCCGGATGGTAAGGTGACGAAAAACTTTGATGGACCCCGTTACGTACTAAAAAATTGCTGAACTCGGAACTTCGAAATTGTGGTCCGTTGTCTGAGATTACGTGCAACGGTAATCCAAAACGCGTAAATAGGCTACTGAATTCCTGGATCATTCGATATGATTTTGTGTTAGTTTTGAAATTAATTATTTCAGGCCATTTCGAACGTGCGTCTATTACAATCAGATACATGTTGTTAAAAAATGGGCCTGCAAAATCACAATGGATACGGTTCCAGGCACGTGTTGGCCACGGCCATGTAGTAAATGGTGTCTTTGCGGGTTTTTTCCCTTCAGTGGAGCAAACTTTACATTCTCTAACTAAATTTTCGATCGCGTAATCTATTCTAGGCCAATACACATACGATCTCGCGAACATCTTAACCTTTACGATTCCCATGTGGGATGCGTGCAATTCTTTTAAGATTACCGGACGCATTGATTCCGAAATACAAGCACGCAATCCCCAAAATAGACATCCTTTGTCTACCGTTAGTTTGTATCTTTTATCGTAATACAGTTTAACTTCTTGCTTTAACGTACCGCCGTTAGGCCACTCGGTTAGCACGTACTTTATTATTGTGCTTAAGGTTTTATCTTTCCTACTCTCATTTTCCAGCATTTTGCTGTCGAATGCAATTGTGCCTTCCTCAAAATAATAAACATATGAAAAATCGGTATCCAACAAATTTGTACCGTCGTCTATTGGAAGTCTCGAAAGGGCGTCACAATTTGCATTCGATTCCGATTTAATGTGCTCGATTTTGTACCGGAACCCTGATAGAAAGTATGCATATCTTTGCAATCTGTTATCGGCAGTAATCGGAATTCCCTTCCGCGGCCCCAAAATCAATCCCAACGCTTTATTATCAGTACGCAAGGTTATTTCCTTTCCAAAAATGTATTGGTAAAAACGTTTAAAACCGAAAACGATTGCCATTGCTTCTTTGTCTATAATTGCTCGTTTTAGTTCATTTGTGGGTATTTTCTTCGAAGCGTAAGCTATAGGCTTTTCCGTTCCGTCCTTGTATTTGTGCGAAATGCTCGCAGATAACCCGTAATCTGACGCATCGCATGCAAGAATTATTTCTTCCCTGGGATCATAGTGAGCTAAAACTTTATCTGAAATAAATTCGCATTTTGTCCACATGAATGCTTTTTCACAATTTTTATCCCATAGGAAATCCTTTTTATTTAATAATTCGTATAACGGCTTAAAATTATCAGATCTTTTATCCAAAAATCTAGCATAAAAATTTATAAGTCCCAGAAAAGAAGCTAACTCTTTTGTGTTTTTTGGCCGCGGTGCATTTACCATCGTTTCGACTTTTGAAGCTGCTTTATGCAGTCCGTTTTTATCGATGACGAACCCCAAGACTTCTATTTTATCTTGTAAGAATTTACATTTTTCTAGGTTCAATCTTAATCCGCATTCTTGTAGTCTGGCGCACACTTTTCCTAAATTTTCCATATGCTCTTTATCCGTTCTACCCGTTACATAAATGTTATCTATATACGCTATTGCGTGGTCAATGCCTATTAGACATTCGTCCATTTTCTTTTGGACGTCCGCTGGTGCAGGCGCAACACCTTCCGGGATACGCTTGTACCTGAAGAGACCTTTGTGAGTTACAATTGTTAATAAGTTTTGACACTTTTCGTTAACTGGGAATTGCATATAGCAGTGCGTCATATCCAATTCCGAGAAAGACCTTCCGCCTTGCAATTTCGCGAAAATGTCGTCTATAGTGTGCAGCGGATATTTATCTATAATTGTATTCGGGTTTAATGTAATTTTAAAATCTCCGCAAATTCTGATGTTTCCGTTGCTTTTGAATACCGGTACAATGGGCGTTGCCCACTCGCTCACGCCTTGTACCGGCTTCAAATGGCCTAAATCTACTAATTTTTCGATTTCTTTCTCAATCATCGGTTTCAACGCATGCGCTACGTTACGACACTTCATCGCTACAGGACGCGTATTATCTTTTAAATGGATTACCGTTTCACTTTTATTGTACAATCCTGGCGTTTCACTAAAAAGGTCCTTATATCTGTTCGCAAAATACTCTGATAGTTTACCAATTTCGATTTTGTTTAAGTCTGCTCAGCGCCCTGGTAAATCCAATGGCCATACTTCGAAGGCAGCAAGCCACTGCTGGCCTATTAACGCTGGCCCAGTACCCGGTAGGACGAAACAATCAAGTATTCGATTTTTTCCTAAAAATTTAACTTCTAAATTCCTCAGTTTACCAGTTGGTTGGAGTGGAGTATCGACATATGTTTTTAAATTAAAGTTAGTTTTCTCGATTCGAAGATCTCTAAAATAGTTATGGAAAATTTTTTCTGAAATAACGGTTGCGAACGTTCCGGTATCAATTTCAAACATTACTCCCTTCCCATTAATAGTTATGTTTACGTACATTGGTTCGGCATTTTTTTTAATAAGGTTCGCATTTTCGTACTTACATGTATCGCTTGATTCGTTCTTAATACTATAAACATTTTTATTTTTCTCCAACCCGATATCATTCCACTCATCCGAACACCCGTTATCATCTAACTCGAGTCTATAAAAATCCATTTTATGCATCATTGCGGTTTTATCCTCTTCTCTGTTCGCTGGTTCCTCGTGTGGTAGATTCACTGATGACTTCGGTTTTTGCGTTTTGGCCTGCTTGATTCTGCAGGCACGCTTTATATGCCCTTTTTTATGGCAGTAATTGCACGTTAATTCACGGTAATAGCACTGATTATTTGTGTGGTTCGCTTTGCCACAACAGTAACACACTACACTCTTTTTCTCACTATGTTGTTGGTTGGTGTCTGCTGCTGCCGGTTGTCGTCCAGCGTTCCGTGAGCCGTACCGTCCGCTGTTCCCTGGCTTCTAAAATATATGCAGGCTCTCTAAATGGCATATTTCTATTATGTCTACTATCTATAATTTCTGGAAGCATGCAATGAATGTAGAAACGATGCAATTTGTGTACCATATTGTTGTACCAAAATGCTTCGTCTCTATGTATTTTTATATATTTCAAACCTTTCGAAGTCCAAATACAAAAGATGCAATACTTGCGTCTTGTTATATGAAGTTGGCCTTGTACTTGATAATAGTACACGTGTCTAGGATTCATTTCCTCGTCATCATTCCCGTGGAAGATTTTATGTAGTTGTCCTATCTTCTGTTGGATAGCTTCTTGTAGCGTCAAGTCCTTTGCAGAGAAAGGACATTTTATCTCCACAATTCCATCTTCATCGATGAGTCCGTCAGGGGATGCTCCAAAATATGGAATTTCTTCGTCTATGAACAGTCCACATTTTTTTATTCGTAGACCTGTTGCCTCTTGTAATTCTTGCCGTGCGATTTCTTCACATTGACGACCGTGTTCAATAGCCGGTGCAGACAATATCAGTATTGGTTGAACCGAAAAAGTACAATTCTTGTACTTTTTTCAATTTCTTTTCTGTTTTCTTGCCACTCTCGCAGCCTATTTTCGTGCAACGTCAGTTGCTCCTTATAGTTATCTTCATCCATATCTGGCCGTAGCGCGTTTGGTCCATAATCTTTGTCCTTTCGTTGAGATGTTTTTTCCTCTATTCGACGTCTTTTTGAAGTTTTCTTCAATTCTTCGGTCCTCTGCACTTTTCTCTTTCGACGACTTTCCACCTTTATCACCGCAGCTTGAGGTTTTTTTTCCATTGCCGTACTGAGACTACTCAAACTCGAAAGAGTATTATGCTGCACTGCCGCCGCAGTGCATCTGGTTTCATATGAGCCACGTTTACCGAAATTGATGCGTTCACCGCCGATGAATTTGCAAATTATAGCGTTATAACTCTCAACGCTGTTACTGTTTACATTATACAGTAAACTTTCAGCGTAACAGCTTAAATTATTTATTGCATTCTCGATCTTCAGAAACGCACCAACATTTTGCAATAAAGGGACAACATTTTCTTCGTTTTCTTTCGGAGTGCCGTCACAGAAATATTGCAATCGTGCACAATTCTTGTGCTCACCGAAAACGTGGCTCGGTATATTCCTCATATCCGTTTTTAAATTTTGTACTTTCCTGTACAGTGGGACCTCTTCTGTTGATCGAAATGCTGCTGCTTTTGTAATAGCATTTCGAATTCTCAAGATATTTGTTTCTATAATGTGTGACGTGGTATTTTGAATACCCGTCACAAACGAGAATCCTCTCCCCTTCGCCGCGGATTAGGAAAAGAATCGTCGCGGACAGAGCCGCCGGGTGGATCGCGGAAGATATGTAACGCGAGTCGGAGGGCCTCGAGGCTGGTTCTGAGTTAGAAAAATGAATAAATAGTAAAGTTAGACCCTCTTTCATGACCGCCACGCCGGAGAGGAGAAGGACGAGGCCGGAGAGAGCAACGGCGGCCGACGGAGCGACGGCAGAGCGAGAGAGCGAACCGTCGAAGGAGCGATGATAAGATCAAGAGAGAGAGAGAGAGAGAGAGAGGACACGCACGGCGAGAACGAGCGAGGCAGAAAGACGATCGGCGAAGGAAACGGCCGAAATTCCAAGGCAACGAGGACCACCCGACAGCGAATCATCGGAGCATCCCTTCCCTCAATTACGGATCGAGATGACCGCCGGAATGGTCATCGGTGGCGGTCATCCGGTCGAAAAATTGCAAGAAGAATTACGAGCGAAGTCGCGAAAAGCGGCCATGCGTGCGCGCGTCGCCTAGCGAGGCGGTAGAGCGAGAGAGATGGCGAGTAGGCGCTCGGCTATCTTCGGGTGGGCTCGGGGAATTTCGGTAGGCCGGCTCGTAAGGAACCGCGTGCGTGATCCTAGAAAAATTACTCTGTGCGCGACGTTATATTGAGCAAGAGGTGAGATAATTAGAGCGATCGAAAAATAGTCCTTTGTTCACGTACGAAGTTCCTTCCGGGTGGCGGATCAGAAAGTGAGGTTAATTCCGGGGTTATTCGGAGAATCGATAATAGTTTATCGCCGAGTTTTATCGGGATTTAACGTTTTATTGTTTAAATTAATTAGTTGAAAATAGTAGAAGCATCCTTCGATTTTTCTCGTTCGATTCCTTTGTTCGCGAGTAGCGGAACCAGCCTCGATCGCCGTCCGGGTGCGCGGTTAATCGTATATTTAAAATATCGAAATTGTTGTTAAATTATTTGGTAACTGATTTGTTGTTAAATTGTAAGATTAGCGTGCTATTAAATTATAAAGTCCTCGGTAGAATCTTCGAGAAACGAGGCGACCACGTGCCGGCATCGAGCACGTAACCGGCGGTTAGTTCGTCCGGGCGTTTTAATAAACAACACGGACAAAGAGATTCCGACTTTGTATTCGTTTCTTGTAACCAACGGAAAATTTCTAATACTTTCAATTTTTCTTGAATAAATTCTTTTATTGTTTTTCGGTAAATCGCGCTCCGAAGGAACTTTTGTTAATTTCTTCCCCCCCCCCTCAACCCACTACTCCTTACGGCTGCGTGAGCGGTATTTTCGTGAGCCCTTTTCTTCCGCGGAGAGGATTCTCGCGGAGCAATAAATATTAATTTGTTGACGCGGTTATTGCGCGGGGAGTGCATCCGGCACCTCCCCGGAATTATTCTAGGAAATAACGTTGCAAATGTTACGTACTTTACCCAACCGACCTTTCATTTAACAAATTTCTTTCAACCTGTGCGCTAAATTTCTCAATAAATGATTGGTGCATTCAATCTTCCTTATGCGCACGTTGGGGTATGGATCGGAGTCGATTATTTTTTTATAAACGCTACTGTCGCCATCCGCTATCAAGGTAGAATAAATGAGGCCGTGCATTTCTATGCTAGATTTGAAGCCTTCTACAATTGCATCACTTTCCATGCTTGTAGAAGTTTGACTCCTTCCCCAGTTTTTGAAGCATCGATGCTCCAGCGCCTCTTCTTTCTTACTTGCAGCGTTTTCACAAATGGCACAATACTTGTTGCGTACACCAATAAATAATATCTTTTTGGTGTGGTAACCAACTATGGCACCGACACCTGATATGGAATCGTATTTTCCCGTCCTGTAGGATCTTTTCATCCAGCTTCCATCTGCAACGACAGGAATGCATGGCGTACTGTCGATCACATCTCCTCGTTTAATCGCCAAAGCTTTCTCCTCCTTAGCAGCAATTGCCATTTCTTCATGTGCCGCTTTAGAAAAGCCTTCAGAGATATTCTGCATGCATTCCTTATATTTTCTTTCGGATATGGGCGGAATATTCATCGCGCTAAACATTTCTTCTAATTGATAAAATCCGGTCCCTGTTACCACTGATCCTGCAACTGCGCAATGATTAATGTCCATAATATTATTGTCGGTGGGTTCTGTACGTATTGTATTTTTGTAATTGCACATGCGACATTGCATATCTATTTCGGTCATCAAACCATTCCGTCGAGATCCAATAATAACAATATCGGCAAAGCGACATTCTATGCCACGGCAGTGGTTGTCAAATTTTTCGTGCATTTCATTAAATAAATGTTGAAGGTCAACGATACGGCGACCTTCTATAGTACTTTCTTGCAATCGTCCCTTGTCGATTTCTGTATCCTCTATTAATTCTTCTTCTATGTCTGGATCTACGAGAAATTCCTCTTCCATGTCTATATCTTCTAGAAGTTCTTCTTCCATGTCTTCTTTTTCGAGAAATTCCTCTTCCATGTCTTCATTTTCCGGAAATTTTTCGTCGGGGGATGTTGCGCTCGTCCCCGCGATATTTTCGTATACATTTTGCATATCTTTTGCATCTTCTGTATTTTCTTCTACATCATCGTGAAGAATATGAAGTTGTTGCTTCGTTGATATTTCTCGCGCCGATGTATCTTCATATCTGCCGGTTTCTTCAATTCCAATTTCGCGAAGGTCGCGTTGAATAACGTTCCGGATAATTACTGCCTTCGCTGTAGATTTTTTAAAACGTTCTTGTTTAACTTTTCTCCTACGCGCACTTAACACTAATCGTTTAGATGGTTTTCCTTTTAAAAATGTTCTACTTTTTTCCACTGAATTCATTGAATTACACTTCACAATATAATTAAATGTAATTAAAAGAAATTCACCAACGACGTTAACGAAAAACACTACAATAACCGCGTTTTCCGTTTAAAGTATCGCGGGTGAAAACTTATAGTTCTTATACACCAGAAGGGCATACAAGAACTGAAGCTTCTCGCTCGAGAGCAAGCTTTGTGCACGCATTTGTTTCTGACTATCTCCACTTCTTCGAAAAAAAAGATAGCGACGTTTCTAAAGCAACGATTTTGAATTCGTGCACAAAAGAAGGTGAAAGGCGACAAGTATATACATATAACTATTACAAAATTATGTTTGGGAATTCACGATTATTCTAAAGTAAGCAAATTTTATTAATTTGAAAAATCTTTTTGTATGCCTACATTTAGAATAAAGAGTAACGCTAGAAAGAGAAAGATAGATACATAGATAGATAGAGGATTAGAGAGAAAGACACAGAGAGAGCGAGAGCAAGAAGAAGACCTCGGATTCAGTTTGTAAAAATATAAAAGGACTGAATTCAGTAGAAATTAAAAAATAATATTCAGCGTCCATGCAACGGATGTTGTATGGATGGAAAAATGATTAACGATAAATGGCAGTATTTGTCATTGGGCGGGGGTAAGCGTTACCCGTTTTAAAATTCTCTTACGGGGTGCGTAACTGGAAAAATCAAACAAAAATGAGTATACACGTCAAACTCGGAGAAAATGAAATAGACATCGTAAGCTTCGGCGCGGAGAAGTAACGCGCGCCCGATGACGAACAATCGACACAAAGCGGAGACGTGATTAGAGTGAGAGCGCACACGTGGGCTATTCTTTCGACAGCACGCGCTACCAAATTGTTGATACCTCTCATCACGTTAATCGATTTCTTCCCTCACTTTTATTTCACGCAATAAAACTGACATTGAGTTTGCAAAAATTCGTCATGTGGTATGAAGATAAAGTCAGGCATAATCTATCAATAAATATTACAATGAATTCAAAGCACAGAGAGTAACAGCAAATATATACATTATTATGCTTTAACTATGGAAAAATTAATACATTTGTGTAATGTACATTTTCTGTAAAGAAATATAAAGTTTAAAATATGGAAATGAATCGGGAAACGTCTTTACATGTAACATATATACAGGGTGTCCCACTTCAGGTTACGCACCGGTGATCTACATGTTCACAGGTATGGACTGAGTCGAAAAGTCTAATAAACTTTTTCGAAATTCGGCTTAGTTAACGAGTTATTAATTAACAGAAATCAGCGAAAGAAGGCGGGACGAAGGCGGTCTACTCAAGCTCGTAACTAGGTGAGTGACGAAATAGCAGAGGAGCAATCCACAATAACCAATAACGATAATCGGAACGTAACGCTTCAACGCGTGTTTACTTTTATCCCTTATCTCTCTTTCTCTCTCTACGCACTTCCGAACGCTGGAAGCTCGCGCTTACTTCTTTGGTTCCGAGAGAGAAAGAGAGATAAGGGAGAAAAGTAAACACGCGTTGAAGCGTTACGTTCCGATTATTGGTTATTGTGGATTGCTCCTCCTGCTATTTCGTCACTCACCTAGTTACGAGCTTGAGTAGACCGCCTTCGTCCCACCTTCTTTCGCTGATTTCTGTTAATTAATAACTCGATAACTAAGCCGAATTTCGAAAAAGTTTATTAGACTTTTCGACTCAGTCCATACTTGTGCACATGTAGATCACCGGTGCGTAACCAGAAGTGGGACACCCTGTATACGAGGGAGGTGTGTGGGTAAGCGATTATCTGGAATAGCGATACGACGGAGGCCATTGTGTACGAGCGTGTACGTGAGTGGCTGTCAACCTGACGTCATCAGCCCTACCGCTTGTACAAAGAAAGAAGGATCTGGCCAAATTACGATATAATTGTTCAGTAGTTTTTTATAACAGTGGGTAATGTATTTTCAAAACGTGGGAAGAATGTGTCTTTGAACAGAGCTTCCCTAAAATAAACCTAAACTCGCATAAAACTTTTTTAAGTATTCAGGAAAATAAGAATACTTGACAAATTCCTTCGAAAATCTGTCAGGAATTGATATAAAACTTTTTGTTACATTACTTTAACAGTTTATTCATTTAATTGTATGGAGAAATAACAATTCTTTTTACATTTTTGCATCAGAGTTACATAAAGGCCAGGACATGGAAATGTATTTATTCTTTTTCGTACTAGCGAAAAGAAGTGAGGTAAACGTAATGATCGAAGATACGAAATTAAAGTTATTGTTCATTTGAAAGAAACGCGTGAGCATCAATATCCTAACGATTGAAAAGAAAATGTATATGTATATACGTAATTTCAGAAATGTTCGGTATCTACATAATGTGTCTACGTTCGTTTCTTTAATTTTTTAATAGATTTAACCTTTTCTTTTTTTTTTTTTTTTTAATTTACGTGAGGGGAAACCTTCAAAAGGCCCCCCCGCGCACACCCACGGGATGGGTGTGAGCGGGGGGAGTGTGGGATTTTTACCCACTAAAACCCCTCACGGTGACCGTCCACCTGCAGTAGGGAGGACCCGGGAACCCGTTTGGACACCACCGGTTCCTCCCCAAAGGAGGCAGGGGGAGTCGAACCCCCTCATCTCGGGGGGAGACTAAACTCCCCCGGCATACCTAAAGAAGGGCGGAGGGTGACGGTCACCCAGACCCTCCGCCGAAGCCTCGAGGGCGATTTGCCCTAGGGAGCCGTGCCGGGCCATTAGCCCGTAGCCCGGCACGCTCCCGCTCTTTTTCTGCGGCCTCCTTCTGTGAGATGACACTCTCACAGAAGGAGACCGCCGCCCTCCAAGACCCCTCGCTGCCGACCATGGCGCGAACCATGGCCGGCAGCGAGAGGTCCCCTCCAACTGCGCCGCGCAAGACACGGCGCTCCTCCTAGAACGCACTACACTCCTCAAGAGTGTGTTGCGCCGTGTCCTGCGCAGCGCCACAGTGGTGGCACTGCGTGGTCGGCTCGCGCCCTATCCTCTGCAGGTACTCACCAAAGCAGCCATGCCCGGTGAGCACCTAATAGATTTAACCTTATAGCAACATCCAGTCAACAAATTAGTACTATTTTCTAGTTTAAGTGTGCCTAATATTTTTACGTAAAAGATTATCCCGGGTTTTATGTTTTCCCACTTCTTACATGACGTTGTAACAAACCAGTTCTTAGAAAAATATCATTTCGATGGTAAATTATATATTCTCAATACTTAGAAAAAGGAAACTATATTTTGAAATTAACGAAACACAACGAAGAAACAATGTAGTGGTAGTGGTGGTCTCGGGAGCGCGCTTCTTTCCATTTCATATTTCTGATGAGCTCTTATTGGTTGGCGAGTTCTTCCGCAGGAACACTTTTCTTTGTGACATCCCCTCCAACCATTTTTCGTGAACCATTTCTTGGGGGTGAAACTCCATGAGGAGCGCGATCTTCACTTCGTGTAGAGATTTAGTCGAGGAAAGACGGCCTACAGAGATTACTAGTAAAAAAAGTGGACAGGAGGTAAAAGTAAGTAGAATATAGTCTTTTACATAACGTTATTTCATGTTGAATGTTACACAACATTGTTTTTGTTCGTTACATACTTTTTATTTTTTTTTATTTTTTACAATACAGAATAGAATAGAAACGTACTATAACGTTTTTAAAAGTAAACATTTTCAGTATATTATGCTTCTGTGCTCATTTAATACATATTTATGTATATCGATATTTTTCCACGTTTTAGATGAACAATAGCACGTCAAATGAGGTGCCACTGCCACCGGCAAGCGCCGAGACAAACAAAAACGCCAACGAAGAACCGGAGGGCCAACGAGCACTCACCACGGCGAAACCGGGGCCATCCCGCTCGCGGGATGATACCATCCCAGAGGCGGGTGAGAGAGTAGAGGCCACCACGGCGGTACCTGGGCCATCCCGCTCGCGGGATGATACCATCCCAGAGGCGGGTGAGAGAGTAGAGGCCAACACGGCGGTACCAGGACCATCCCGCTCGTTCGATGGCAAAAATGCGACCGGCATCAGGCTGTCGAAAGAGGTATAGTATTAAAACATCTGTCTTTAGCATATAACGCTTTCAATTTTTAACTGATTTCTAAAAGGAGGGTGTTACACTATTCTATCGCGGGCGATAAAAATTTGTTTTATGTATGTCCGAGCATAACTCCGCAGAGGATGTATCAATAGAGATAAAACTTTTTCTATTATCTTCGGTTTGGTTTCCCATTGATCCCGGTACAGAAATTTGTACTGTAGCTCTATTATTAATGAAGTCAAAAGATTGCTATTTTTCCGAAGCCCGAAAAGTTTCAATATATTGATTATGACTACATTGTACACATGTTATAAAACTTTTTATACAACAATATGTCTTCGTATCCCATATAATCATGTATATATTTTTTCTGTTTTAGCTAGTCGAAGAATTCATGGATATGATGAGAGAAATGGGCTATCGGCTCCCTCGCCGTGGTCGCCGTCGGAGCGATGAAGGTGGAAGAGGTGGAAGAGGTGGAAGAGGTGGGAGAGGAGGAAGAGGACGCGGTGGATGGGGTGGACGGGGTGGGGCATATAGGCCCGTTATTGTTTACAATTCCTAAATAATAATAAAAATATAGTTTAATATAATTACTAATGTTATACATTTTTAACCATCCCCACACTGTAGAGTTAGCAAATATTTTTAACTTCTATCATTTGCCGAAATTATTATATTACAGTAGTTAGGCGACTTAAAGTGCAATAGACTGTATTTTTTGCTATTAGTCGTTAGTATATTTTTCCATATTTTAATTAAGGGCGTTCACCACCTAATGCGTTCACGCCAACAACTCTCCTGGTCACAATTTTTGACCGATTTTGACGAACAAGGGCTCATTCGAAAGCTGAAAGAATTCTGGAGGAGATGATCTTTTTAAAATTTTCAAAAAAAGTTTTTTTATGTTTTACTTTGATTTTTGTGGAGAAATAAGTATTTTTTCAAAATTCTAAAAAGATCATCTCCTCCAAAAATCTTTCAGCTTTCCGATAAGCTCTTGCTCGCCAAAATCGGTCAAAAATTGTGACCAGGAGAGTTGTTGGCGTAAACCCCGTTTTTGGGCGATTTTGGCGAGTAAAGTCGACAAACCAGAGCGCCACCTCTATTCGTGGCGCACGAGCCGAAGCTCATGCCCCTACTCCGTCACTACACGGACACGGATGCGGCAATGTTTGTAAGTCGACAAAAGAGAGTAGCGCCTTTCCTTGTGTATATACATGTAACTAATTCGGAAGGAAGAAAATATCGCATGGGCCGTAGCTCAAAGCTTCAAGCAAGCGACGCGCTACATACATACATATATGTATATCCATGTACGGCGATAAACGATTCACGTCATGATCTTTCCTAACGACAATTCTTGATCGATTTTGATGAACGATAGCTCATTCGAAAGATAAAGGATTTCTTGAGGAGATGATCTTTTTCAAATTTTGCATAACCTTTTTTTTCGATGTCTAAATGACACTACAACATATGCATAATTGAACATCCTTTTTCTGATCGAAGATCGCATGATTTCGGACTTTGGAAAAGATCATCTCCTCAAGAAATCTTTTATCTTTCGAATGAGCTATCGTTCATCAAAATCGGTCAAGAATTCTAGTCAGGAGAGTTTCTGCCGTGAATCTTTGCCGAGCGCTATACGAGTTTGTCACTCCGCACGCGCTCCTCACGCTTGCATCTATTCACGGCAGAAACTCTCCTGACCACAATTCTTGACCGATTTTGATGAACGATAGCTCATTCGAAAGATAAAGGATTTCTTGAGGAGATGATCTTTTTCAAATTTTGCATAACCTTTTTTTTCGATGTCTAAATGACACTACAACATATGCATAATTAAACATCCTTCTGCTGACTGAAGATCGCATGATTTCGAATTTTGGAAAAGATCATCTCCTCAAGAAATCCTTTATCTTTCGAATGAGCTATCGTTCATCAAAATCGGTCAAGAATTGTGGTCAGGAGAGTTTCTGCCGTGAATCTTTGCCGAGCGCTATACGAGTTTGTCACTCCGCACGCGCTCCTCACGCTTGCATCTATTCACGGCAGAAACTCTCCTGACCACAATTCTTGACCGATTTTGATGAACGATAGCTCATTCGAAAGATAAAGGATTTCTTGAGGAGATGATCTTTTTCAAATTTTTCATAACCTTTTTTTTCGATGTCTAAATGACACTACAACATATGCATAATTGAACATCCTTTTTCTGATCGAAGATCGCATGATTTCGGACTTTGGAAAAGATCATCTCCTCAAGAAATCTTTTATCTTTCGAATGAGCTATCGTTCATCAAAATCGGTCAAGAATTCTAGTCAGGAGAGTTTCTGCCGTAAATCTTTGCCGAGCGCTATACGAGTTTGTCACTCCGCACGCGCTCCTCACGCTCGCATCTATTCACGACAGAAATTCTGCTGGTCGCAATTCTTGATCGATTTTGATGGACGACAGCTCATTCGAAAGATAAAAGATTTCTTGAGGAGATGATCTTTTCCAAAGTCCGAAATCATGCGATCTTCGATCAGAAAAAGGATGTTCAATTATGCATATGTTGTAGTGTCATTTAGACATCGAAAAAAAAGGTTATGAAAAATTTGAAAAAGATCATCTCCTCAAGAAATCCTTTATCTTTCGAATGAGCTATCGTTCATCAAAATCGGTCAAGAATTGTGGTCAGGAGAGTTTCTGCCGTAAATCTTTGCCGAGCGCTATACGAGTTTGTCACTCCGCACGCGCTCCTCACGCTCGCATCTATTCACGACAGAAATTCTGCTGGTCGCAATTCTTGATCGATTTTGATGGACGACAGCTCATTCGAAAGATAAAAGATTTCTTGAGGAGATGATCTTTTCCAAAGTCCGAAATCATGCGATCTTCGATCAGAAAAAGGATGTTCAATTATGCATATGTTGTAGTGTCATTTAGACATCGAAAAAAAAGGTTATGAAAAATTTGAAAAAGATCATCTCCTCAAGAAATCCTTTATCTTTCGAATGAGCTATCGTTCATCAAAATCGGTCAAGAATTGCGACCAGTAGAATTTTTGTCGTGAATAGATGCGAGCGTGAGGAGCGCGTGCGGAGTGACAAACTCGTATAGCGCTCGGCAAAGATTCACGGCAGAAACTCTCCTGACCACAATTCTTGACCGATTTTGATGAACGATAGCTCATTCGAAAGATAAAGGATTTCTTGAGGAGATGATCTTTTCCAAAATTCGAAATCATGCGATCTTCAGTCAGCAGAAGGATGTTTAATTATGCATATGTTGTAATGTCATTTAGACATCGAAAAAAAAGGTTATGAAAAATTTGAAAAAGATCATCTTCTCCAGAAATCTTTTATCTTTCGAATAAGCTATCGTTCATCAAAATCGATCAAGAATTGTGGTTATTTCGTATGCCTATATAGATATCATAATACATGACGCGATGTACGGTTCCGAGCGTTGCGTTATACTGCTAGCGTTTTGTTTCTTCGTTCGTTTGTTTTTTTCGTGCCAACGGTCGCGTTTTTCACGTCTTTTTGGTCAGTGGACGAGTCCCTCTCGATCCATTTAAACGTGTCGTGCCGTGAAAAGTTTAAAGTGCTACATTAGAGAAAATGCCCAGCCGAAAAGGATTGTTGACCCGCTACGTGCGTAAAAGAAAAGGGACAAACCTGCAGGATCATCGGGAGAAGAATACGGAGAAGGTAAGTAAGACCGAGGTAAGTGTCCGTCCGAGTACATCTAATATCGATGTAAGTGTAATCAGTACGCGGACGGAAAATGTAAGTGTGATTAAAGATAGTGTAGATAGTGTTGATAGTAGAAGTGTTGACATTTCTGAAAGCTTTTCTTCAGAGAGCACTTCTTGTTTGCCTCCTATTACCGAAACATTTGTTTCAGAAAGCAATTCTTGTGTGCGTCCTGTTTCTGAAGCAATTGTTAGAGAAAACAATTCTCCTTTGCCTCCTTTGTGCGTAGAACGTGCTTCGCATGTAGAGCGCGAATCTCATTTCGAATTATCTGGTCGACGCGTAGTAAATATTTCACATTTTTTAAACAGCATTTTGACGATAGGTGAGCATACACCTTTTAGTTGTACCGTCGCGGATATGTATCCTGTTTCGGAATTCCGCAAAGCTTTTATTAGTGTAATTAGATTAAAATGTAGAATGTGCGGTTTAATGAAAGATATCGAAACAGATGATACATCGGAAAGTAACGCGGATGTCAATGCCTCCGTGGTATCTGGAATGATATCAACAGGTAGTGGGCATTCGCAGTTACAAGAAATTTGTGCCGCGATAAATATTCCGTGTATGGCGAACGACACGTGGGTGAAGTACCACGATATCGTATCGCAAGTTTTCCGAGAAAGCGCGGCTGAAATGATGAAAGAAGCTGCAGAGGAGGAAGGGAGAATTGCGCGTGCGAATGGAGAAGTTG
Source organism: Ancistrocerus nigricornis (assembly GCA_916049575.1). Taxonomy (NCBI): domain Eukaryota; kingdom Metazoa; phylum Arthropoda; class Insecta; order Hymenoptera; family Vespidae; genus Ancistrocerus; species Ancistrocerus nigricornis. Next base: position 14,380,208 of record OU696667.1, on the reverse strand, counting down.
ATGAGAACGGTATACCTTGCATTACCGTTGTCGCTGATGGTTCGTGGGCAAAGCGATCGTATAAAACAAAATACGATTCGCTTTCGGGCGTTGCCGCTATTGTTGGATTCCGAACGAAAAAGATTTTATTTATCGGTGTCCGTAATAAATATTGTTCGTTTTGTGATCGAGACCGTGCCGATTCAATTATTCGCGAACATAAATGTTTTAAAAACTTTAACGGACCCAGCACGCGTATGGAATCCGACGCGATTGTGGAGGGATTTTGTTCTAGTATCGAGATGCACGGTCTCAAATATATAAGATTGATCGGGGATGGTGATAGCAGTGTGCATCGGAAACTCATGGATGCATTGCCATATGGCCCCTCTGTTCTTATAGAAAAGATAGAGTGCCGTAACCACGTACTTCGGAATTATTGTAGCCGTTTGCAGGCAATTTGTTTGAATAGACGAGTCGGTAATGTGTACCACCGAAATATTTTAAAACAAAATCTGAAGCGTTTGCGAATAGCCGTTAATTCGGCAATAAAATATAGGAAGGTACAAGATCTGCCTTTATATCGCCGCGTGGAGGAATTGCGAAAAGATATTTTGAATGGGCCGTACCACGTTTTTGGCCAACATTTAAATTGCAATGATCGCGGATATTTTTGCGAGGGTGTTGCCAAATCTGGAGAGATTAATCTCGTACAAGATATGCAACAATCTTGTATCTTTCCAGAGATATTATCGGCAATGCATCGTGTTGCAGCTAACGCATCGAGTTTAATCTGGGATGTAGATAATAATGTGGCAGAGTTGTACAATTCTTACGTGGCCAAATTTATCGGTGGCAAACGTATCAACTTTGCATTGCGCGGTTCATATCAAACTCGATGCGAGGCTGCTGTTGTTAGCATGAATTCCGATGGAGCACTGCATCGTATTATTGGCAACAAATTGTCACGTAAAGGCGTGGGAAAATTTACGTCACAATTTGTGAATAAAAAACTGCGCGCGCGTAAGATACGTCGGGAAAAAGAAAGAAATCCTCAGCGTCACGCGAATCGTGATAACACCACTAACCAAAGCGACGATGGTGACTACGGTCCGGGCGCGGCTTGTCCTCAGGCTTCCGATTTGAGTACTGAGGATTTTAATAATAAACGCGATTTATTTATAAAATCTCTTGGAGAAGAAGACCCTTTGAAGATCGAGCGAGAAACACGAGGACAATTTGCGTCCATCGAGTGGACTGAGCAGCGTCGGAAACGACTAACTGCTTCAGTATTTGGCCAAATTTGCAAAAGGAGATCGAACACTCCTTCTTCAAAATTAGTAGAATCAATTAGATATCCCTACTTCATGGGTAATGCTAACACTAAGTGGGGAATTGAGAAAGAGCCATTGGCTATTGATCAATTCACCACTAAATATGGGTTCGATATTCAAAGAAGTGGTCTAATTGTTGACGCGGAACTACCGTTCTTAGCAGCTTCTCCCGATGGATTGGTTGGCTATGACTCCCTCGTTGAAGTCAAATGCCCGGCTTCAGCGAAGGACCTTACACCATTAGAGGCAATTGAACGTAAAAAAATTACGTTCATGCACCTCCAAAATGGAGTGCCGAAGCTAAAAGACTCTGACAATTATATGTATCAAGTTCAGGGTCTTTTACACGTTACGAAAAGAGAATGGTGTTATTTCATTGTGTGGACACCGAAAGGAATGGTGGTCGATAAAATTAGTAAAAATGATTCTTTTTGGACCGATAGAATGGTAGAAAAACTTACAGTTTTCTACCACGAATGTATATTGCCGGAGATTATTGATTCGCGTAAAGCACGTAATCTTCCAATACGTGAATCTGCACGTATTTTGGAAGCTCAGCGTGTCTATTTGGAACGTCGTCAGTCTAAGGTTTCCAAATAATAATTGAATACCATTCTCTTTATATGTGTGTACAGTTAGTAGTTGCGCATGCCTATATTTAGTTGAGAAATATCTCATTATTGGCAGTTTTAGTCATTTCTTTTGTTAATTCATCTTAGTAAATATATATATTAAAAATCGATAAACCTATGCCAATAATGAAATATTTCTTCCTAGCTATATTTTATTTATGTACAAATTGTATGTATATACTGTAAATATTGTAAATATTGTATATACCTACTATATGTACTGTATATATTGTAAATACTGTAAATATAGTGAGCAAACTGTAATTATGTTTTCCTTTTTTTTATTATTTTTTCAGTAGGCCCAAATGAAGAGCCGTGTGGCGAAGAAGACCAAGCAAATCATCAAGATTTAAAAGGAAAGTGAGCAGTTTGCTACTATTTTTTTTTATAAATTTCTAATCATATATTTTTTTTTTTTTTAGAATCACAGCAGGAGCTGCCCGGAAAAAAAAATATTGACGGCTGAAGACAAAAGAAGTGCAACAGTTTCGGTGACAAGTAATCTGTCATTTACTATTTAAAGTAGTGTTGTTACTAGTTTATTGTTATTACGTATTGTTTTAGGCAGACGGCAAAATTATACATCGACATTGAGGCAAAAAGAAGAGCTCCACAATTTTCCAATAGAAAGTAAGCGGTTCACTACTATTTTTTTGTAAATTTTAATTACAATGTTTTTTTTTAGAACGAAGAACTACGAAAAGCAATCAAGAAATATTCGTCAAGATGTTGTGTCAAGAAAGAAGTTTTTTAACGGGAAAGAAAGAACATTTTTAAAGGGAAGTAATCATTGTTTTACTATTACGAATAACACTATTACTTATTTACTGATATAATGTATTGTTTTAGGTAGACGAAGATGGAAGATTGCATGGAAAAATACCTAAAAGCCCGGCAAACAATTCTTTGTACGAACTAGTGCTTGTCGATATGCCCTTTCCGCCTTGCGACGGCCGCGAAGGTCCGAGCCGAGCATTGAACGATACATGATCGTCAGATTGTTCACAGCTGAGCCAAAGCGAGACGTGCTTCACGTGTGCGCATGTGTATGCGTACGTGCGTCCGCACACTTACAACACGTTTCGGTTTGGATCAGCTGTGAAAAATCTGACGATCACACATCGTTCGTTGCTCGGCTCGCGCCTTCGCTGCCGTCGCAAGACGGTGGGGAAGTAGCGACAAACACATGCCCATACACCGATACGATAAATTGGCGGTGGGGACGCGGTTCCCCTTATTTGCCTGTAGTTCTTATTTTCTCCGCTCCCGTCGCTGAAGTCACGCGCGACTCGAGCGAAAGGTGGTGAACAGCCTTAATATCGTAATTGTTTCATACTTTTTAGTGCATTTTGTCAGTAGTAGAAACGATGCCATTATTTTAAACGAGTTTTGTTCCCTCATAATTTTCACATGTTTCGAAGTCGATTTTAATGGTTTTTTTTCGATATTTGTATGTGTAGTTCGAGTTTCGATTGTCTTTTGTCACCCGCGCTTGCATTCTATTTCATTCTAGTTAATTTTTATTTTATGTGGTTATTGCTTCATATGCTTGCAATAAAAGTCGGAACGTGATTTGAAATGAATTCATTAGTAGTAGCATGTATATGTTTCAACGAGCGAGTCTCACTCAGCTCGCACTAGCATCACTTGTTTTAGTAGCCGACAGGACTGATCGCAAATATGATTAGTAAAGTATTGTAGGTTATCTACATAGGGGAAATGAAATGACTGGACGCGCGTTAACTTTAACGGTAACAACTTTTAATAAAAATATAGTTACAATCCTTGGTACGTCCGGAGCGTAGGAGGACACGAGGAAGAAGAAGGAAGTAAGGATTGTTATAAACAAAAGAATACGCGTTGCTACGCGTTTTAGAAACAAATATACTTGATGTGAAGATTCGCTGGAATTGGCTGTATGGGACGGCTTGTCCCAATCGTCCGACCAATCAGCGCGGTGGAGGCGACCGATGGCTGCGCCATCATTCAGCCTGTCGCCACATACATGCTCCCCCCTGAGCGGCTTACAGGGTTAGGCGCGAAATTTGACTTGTTTCTTGCTTTCCCTTTTTCCAGGATACGTGCGTATAGGCGGTGGTTGTATTCCTGATGTCGAAGGTGTCTCCTCTTCAAGTGGTGTGTCGTCCGCTGCTAGGTAGGCAGGCTTTATTCTCTCCGTCGAAACTACGACGTCTCTTTCGTCCATCTGCACGACGAATACACGTTCGTTTCTGCGCTCTAGAATCTTGTGTGGCCCGGTGTAGGGTTGTTGAAGTGGTCTTCGCTGCGTGTCGTCCCTTACGAATACGTGGGAGGCGTGTTGTAGAGAGTTGTGAACGAAGGAGCTTCTTTTGGTGTGATAAGCAGTGGGTTGAGCTCGTACCTTGCGTGCACGACTGCGGAACTCATGAACCACCATCTCAGGTTCGACTGTGAAGTCGACGTCTTCAAACAATTCTCCCGGAACACGGAGGGGCGTCCCATATAGAAGCTCAGCTGCAGAACACTTGACGTCGTCTTTATAGCAGGTTCCCAGCCCTAGAAGTACGAAGGGTAAGGCATCTATCCAGCTATGCTCACCTGTGTGACACGCTATTGCTGTCTTGAGGGACCGGTGCCAGCGTTCTAGTAAGCCATTAGCTGCTGGGTGGTAGGCGGAAGTCCTTGTCTTAGTTGCACCCAGGAAATTGGCAAGTGCCTTGAAAAGGCCGCTTTCAAACTGCCGTCCTTGGTCCGTAGTGATGACGACTGGAGCGCCGAATCTTGAGATCCAGTGGGTGATGAAAGCTGTAGCCACTGAATCTGCCGTAATGTCTCTCAAGGGCACTGCCTCTGGCCATCGAGAGAACCGATCGATGATTGTGAGACAATACTTGAATCCTCTGTCTTCTGGCAGTGGTCCTACAATGTCTAAGTGGACCTGATGAAAACGCTGATCCGGTGTAGGAATTTTTTCCAGGACGTTTCTTGCGTGACGTGCGATTTTCGATCTCTGGCAATGTAGACAGGTGCGCGCCCGGTGTGCTATCTCCTTGCACATTCCAGGCCATACGAATTTCAATCTGATCTGTTTGCTGGTAGCTCTTCCTCCAGGATGTGACAGTCCATGCACTATATCGAATAGCTGCTTCCTCTTGCTCTTAGGAATGTACGGTCGAATGATACCATGGGAACAGTCGCAGTGTACTACTGTAGAGGTGCCAGGTAATGTACATGGGCGTATATCCAGTGAAGTTCCACCTTGGAGAAGTGTTTTCAATTCCTCGTCGTTCTGTTGTTCTACAGCCAGTTCTTCGGTGGAGAAAATAACAGGCATGTCTAATGCCGCTAATGTGGTTGATATCGGTGATGAACTGAGCAATGAAATCGAGCTGTCTAGCTTGTCGTGGTGAAGCTTTATCTAGGTTCTGCTGCAGTGCGTGTACGAGGGGTCGATGGTCCGTCACTACACGGACGTCTCTACCTTGTATCAGGTTTTTGAAATGTTTGACGCTCTCGTAAATTGCCAGTAGTTCACGGTCGTAAGTACTGTAACCTTGTTGTGTAGGGGTTAGCTTCCTCGAAAAAAATGCAATTGGCTGGCGTTCATCGTCTGTGGTCTGTTCTAAGGTGGCACTTATTGCTAAATTGCTCGCATCTGTGAGCAAGAGAAGCCGTGCTGATTCCTTCGGGTGGGCCAATAGGGTGGCTTCCGCCAATTCCTTTTTGCATCGCTCGAAGGCTCTAATGCTTTCCTCCGTCCATGGTACAGGGCGTTTGTCGTTCTTCTTGCTCTCTTTAAGGAAGGCGTTGAGTAATGCTTGACTTTGGGCCGCATTCTTTACGAATCTCCGGTAATAGTTAATCATTCCGAGAAACCTGCGAAGCTGTATTAATGTCTCAGGCCTAGGGTACTCTTGTATGGCTTCTACCCGGCTGGATAAGGGTTTGGTGCCGGCTTCCGAGATTTCGTGACCCAAGAATTTGACTTTTTGTACTCCAAATACGCATTTGGAAGGGTTTACCTTGATCCCTGCGCGAGCCAACCGTATAAAAGCCTTTCGGAGGTCTTCTATGTGCGTTTCCTCAGACTGTGAAGCGATGAGTATGTCATCCAAATAACAAAAACAACAGTCTAATCCTTGTAAGATCTGGTTCATTAGCCTCTGAAATGTTTGCGCTGCGTTTTTCAGTCCGAACGGCATGAACAGGAATTCAAAAAAAATTTTTAACAAAAAAAATAGAAACCGACTTCGAAAATAGCGCTAAAAAGAATGAAATAATTTTTTATGTATACCGACAATATTCGATTTCATCATTATCGTACTCAGAATATTGCACTTTTTCGGCGGCGACACAAAATATTCCAGCACGGTCATTTTCACGAACAAAGGAGTAAGTTCCTAATACACAAATATCCATCAATGTCCGTGAATTTCTGGCTATTAATGTACTGTTAATTAATTTTCTGTCGCCTCCGAAAAAGTTGCAATATTCTGAGTATGATAATGATGAAATCGAATATTGTCGGTATACATAAAAAATTATTTCATTCTTTTTAGCGCTATTTTCGAAGTCGGTTTCTATTTTTTTTGTTAAAAATTTTTTTATTTCATACTTTTTAGTGTATAATCGATCAGGATGTGAAAATAAAGTTATGTAGGTAATATTTGCAAAAGGATCGAAAAGGTTTGGTTCCGATATGTGAAGTCGTTGAGGAGATATAGAGGAATAAACAAATGATTTTGCAATAACAATTTAAACATAGTAACAATTGAGAATGTGTCACATAATGTTAGTAAGTGAGCAGTATTTGCGAAAGGATCGAAAAGGTTTGGTTCCGATAGGTGAAGTCGTTGAAGAGATATAGAGGAATAAACAAATAATTTTGCAATAACAATTTAAACATAACAACAATTGAAGATGTGTCGCATAATGTTAGAGAGAGGGTAATATTTGCGAAAGGATCGAAAAGGTTTGGTTCCGATAAGTGAAGTCGTTGAGGAGATATAGAGGAATAAACAAATTATTTTGCAACAATTAATAAATTTTTTATATAATTAATATCTGCTAATTATTTCTAAGAAGATAATAATAGTTTCTTTCATTACAATAAATCAATCCCATTCAAAAAGATATTGCGATAAATCTGAATAAAGCACTAATTTTGCAATAACTTTGTTAATAATAAACTGTTCGGACAATTTTTTTAAACGGGACCAATGGGAGACCCAACCCTAGCAACTGGAAGTGGTTTCATTTCGATTGGTCAACCGGTTGCGGAGTTATGGCCGGACAAACAAAAAAAAAAAAAAAAAAGCAAGATCGCCCACTGTCGAACAGAGTAACCTCCTCCTTTTCGAAGTCGGTTAAATGATCCAAACGGTGTGGTAATGGCTGTCTTCTGTATGTCGGATTCGTTAACAGGAACTTGATGGTACGCTTTGACTAGGTCGATGATGCTGAAGAACTTCTTCCCTTGTAAGCCAGCGGCGAAATCATGGACGTGTGGAAGAGGATAGCGATCTGGCACGGTAATCGCATTTAAGCCACGATAATCTCCGCAAGGTCTCCAGGTATTTGCGGATTTCTTCGGAACCATGTGAAGGGGTGAGGCCCACGGACTGTTCGACGGCCTGCATATCCCTGATTCAACCAAGTAGGCGAACTCCTCCTTAGCTATCTTAAGCTTCTCCGGGGGAAGTCTTCTGGGTCGACTAGCTGTAGGAGGTCTTCTGGTTTCGATGAAATGAACTACTCCATGTGTCTTAACTTGTACCGTCGTACTTTGGCTAGTAAGTGAGGGAAATTCTGCCAATAACCGGTGAAAAGGCGTTGACAGATCCAGTGACATCGTAGTGATATGATGAGTCTGCTTACTGAAACCGTTTACTGTTAGTCCAGTGATATTGTCTATCAACCTCTTACCTTGCAGGTCGACAATTAGGCCATGTTTCTTCAAAATGTCAGCTCCAATGACAGGCTTGGTAACGTTGGCGATAATAAATTGCCCTTTTATTGGACGTCGGAGGCCCAAGTTCAAGGTGAGGTGTCTCTCGCCATAAGTTTGGATCTGATTACCATCGACTGCATACAAGAGAGATGTAGTTGGTGTTGGCTTAGACTGGAGACTCGCCACAGGTAGGATAGAGACATCAGCACCTGTGTCCACCAGGAATGTCCAACCTGTAGTATGGTCCGTCACATGAAGCCTTGGTGATAAGGTATGGCCGTCGTGGGTGGCTCCAACCGACGATGGCCTCATTGGTTTCCCTGGTTGTCTTTGGTTTGTGCACTGCATGGAGGTTCACACTTGAGAGCTCGTGTTCCAAAACGTCTATGGTAATAACACTGTCCTTCTAATTCTCCTCCACTCGGTGATTTTGACTTAGAATGCTGATTATTTCCTCGATTCCTACTGTGCGACTTTGAACGTCCTCGTCGCCTTTGTTGATCGAGCCTTGAGGAGAGCTCTGAAACTTGTTTAGCAAGTGCTTGGATGTGTACTTGCAATGAACTTTGCGTTGGTGTTGATACTGCTGCTACGTAAGGAGCTGGACGCATTCCTATTGTTAAGGGATGTTCGTGTAGCTTGTCTGCGCACTCTGCTAGCTTCCCAAGATCTGTGTTTTCTAGGATTAGTAGAAGCTCTTGTACTCTAGTAGGAAGACGTTGCAACCATAGGGACGCAGCAGTCCGTCTGTAGCGTTCTCTCCAGCGAGAGACCGCATTTCCCTCAGCAGTTGTGACGGTTTCTTATCACCTAGTTCTATGTTGGAGAGGAGGGTGCGAAGTTGTTTCTCCTGTGAGTCGGAAAAACGCTTGATTAGAGTTTGTTTCAGGTGTTCATACTTCCCTGCCGCTGGGGGGTTTTCCAGGACGTCAGCCACCGTGGTCATCGTGTTCTCGTCGAGGTGTCGGATAATAGCGCCATACTTCCTTTCGTCTGAGCGCAACCCATAATTATTGAATTCGCTTTCTAGTTGTACAAACCAAAGCTTGGGCTTGTTTTTCCAAAATGGCGGAAGACGCACGTGTCGAAAATCTGTCGCCGAAATCTCCTGCCCAGCACCGTGCTGATTTTGTCCGACTAACGGGGTTCCCATCGATGTAATCTGCTCAGTCTTGTTGTTCTCTCCCATTGGATCGGGGATTTGTCCACCACTACTGGTCCCGGGACGCGTCGGCGAACGCGTGACCGACATTTTGTTTATAAGCACGCGTGTAAAAATAAAAAAAACTTTCAAAATACTGCGGGGTCACCAATTATGTAGGTTATCTACATAAGGGAAATGAAATGACTGGACGCGCGTTAACTTTAACGGTAACAACTTTTAATAAAAATATAGTTACAATCCTTGGTACGTCCGGAGCGTAGGAGGACACGAAGGAGAAGAAGGAAGTAAGGATTGTTATAAACAAAAGAATACGCGTTGCTACGCGTTTTAGAAACAAATATACTCGATGTGAAGATTCGCTGGGATTGGCTGTATGGGACGGCTTGTCCCAATCGTCCGACCAATTAGCGCGGTGGAGGCGACCGATGGCTGCGCCATCATTCAGCCTGTCGCCACAGTATCAATGTAAGTCAGAAACGACTCTGGCACAGTACTATAAACTGCAGTAGTCAGGAGTTTTATAAAACACGGGAAGACTTTTCCTTAATTGTAATATTCAAGATATTGACGAAATTATTAATTTGAACAGGGTCATAAATATAGTGGGGTGGGGGTAAGGTATCGCCGCCATGCGGCAACCGTGAGCGGCACCAGGCGAGCATTTTGTATCCGTAAACCGCATTTCTGGCCGACAAAATACAGCCTCAAAATGACAGAACGTTATAGTATAAAGGCGTCAAATGAAAGATCTGATCATAATCTAGCGCGCTAAGAAGCCCGATTTTTGAAATCATCATTACGAAAATAGTGAAAGGCATAAGAAAATCAGCAGACCCCACTTACTCATGCTTGTGGGATGCGCCGCCAAGCGGCAACCGCGAGCGGCACCAGGTGAGCATTTTGTATCCGTGAACCGCATTTCTGGCCGACAAAATGCAGCCTCAATATAGCAGAACGGAATAGTATCAAGGCGTCAAATAAAAGATCTGATCATAATCTAGCGCGCTAAGTAGCCCGATTTTTGAAATCATCATTACGAAAATAGTGAAAGGCATAAGAAAATCAGTAGACCCCACTTACTCATGCTTGTGGAGTGCGCCGCCAAGCGGCAACCGCGAACGGCACCAGGCGAGCATTTTGTATCCGTAAACCGCATTTCTGGCCGACAAAATGCAGCTTCAAAATGACAGAACATAATAGTATCAAGGCGTCAAATGAAAGATCTGATAATAAACTAGCGCGCTAAGGAGCCCGATTTTTGAAATCATCGTTACGAAAGTAGATAAAGGCATAAGAAAATCAGCTGATCCCACTCATGCGTGCTTGCTACTTACACCTACATAACTTTAATATTCTAAACCCATTTTTTAATATTCTATTGATGATTTAAAAAATCAAGCACTATAGCAGAATATCTTTATATGGCATGTCAAATAAAAGATAATATGTCTACATTCGATTTAATCTAAATGCAACCCACGTCACGATAGAAAAATATTATATGAGAAATATTTCTATGAATATCTGGAAAGCTAAATTCAAACTAGTTGCTCAGATTCTTAGACCTGACAACATATTAAAAAATTATTGTAATCAGTGAGATGTGCCATCATTTAATTAATTATCAAATAATAATGTAATCGTGAGAGATGATTTTCAATATAACATTGCTATAAATGTACATGCGTGATTAAATATATAATAACTTTAATAACACAGCCATTTTTAATAATTATTTCCATATTGTTATTTTTATTTAGTTGTCTTTATTTTACTTTATAATCAGAGCTATCGGACAATGTTCTTATTTTTATTCTGTTATAGGTATAGTTCTGTTTCAATACCCGGGGCCCTGCATGGATCTCACATCTCCGCTGCACATTCCCGACAGCGACGCCAGCGGTAATCGATGGAAGCTCGAGGCGACGATTTCGTATCGCTGAGACGAGGATTCTGCCCCGACAAATTTAAGCATCAATTTAACAGATTATAATCAATTCAAGGTGTCAAATGAAAGATCTGATCCTAATCTAGCGCGCTAAGGAGCCGGATTTTTGAAATCATCAATAAAATATTAAAACATGTTTTTAGAGATTCAAAGTTTTCTTGGTGTGAGTAGACAAGCATGTGTGAGTTTGGTCAGCTGATTTTCTTATGCCTTTCATTATTTTCATAATGATGATTTAAAAAATCGGGCTTCTTAGCGCGCTAGATTATGATCAGATCTTTCATTTGACACCTTGAATTGATTATAATCTGTTAAACTGAAGCTTAAATTTGTCGGGGCAGAAATACGGTTCACGGACACAAAATCCTAGGGTAAAACCGTTCACGATGGCCGCTTGGCGGCACGTCGATACTACCGTCGGATTCCCCTTAAGGGGATGCGACCCAAGTTCCGATGCGACGCCAAGCGGCTGTCGTGGGCGGTTTTCCACTAGAATTTAGTGTCCGTGTAAGGGCAATCTGCGCCGCAAAATGGAAGCTTCAGTTTAACAAATTATAATAAATGCAAGGTGTCAAATGAAAGATCTAATCATAATGCTTGGCGCTACCGTGCCCGATTTTTAAAATCATGACTATAAAATTAGAAAATGGTAATCGTACAAACTGGACAATTTCACTCACACATGCGTCCCTTACCCACACATAAAAACGTAGATCTTCTTTTGACTTATAGTGATGATTTTAAAAATCGGGCACGGTAGCGCCAAGCATTATGATTAGATCTTTCATGTGACAGCTTTTCGATATTACGTTCTGTCGAATTACATTAACGTCATATCGAATTACATCGTTCTTTCTTAAAAATTAATTGGAAAATTTGATTCAACGTTTCTTTATCAAGTTCGTCGAGCCGTAATTTTAGTATTTTACAAGGACTGATAGGAAGAACAGTGAAGTTATCTATTTGTAAATAATAGTGTGTGAATTTACTTAGGTATCGAAGAGGTAAAAATAATTTAAAGTCTTGTCAACGTTTCGTAGCTGCGTGTTTACTCGATCTCGTTCGAATACCGACTAGCTTCCTTTTAAATCGAGGATACATTCTCCGATCGGTCGCGCATTTTTATCAACACACGGGCGCGCAGTATATCTATAGCTATATCTACAGGGTGGACCACATAAATGGGAACACCTAAATATCTTCTATATTTATGGTGCTATGAAAAAACTTCATAGGACAAAGTTGTACTACCTCAAGGGGGAAATTTAATGGTAAAAAAAAATTTTTTTTAGATACATTTTTTTAAGAAGATTTCAAGGTCATCCGTATTTTTTTAAATGGAACAATATATTTTTTTTACCATAGCATGATAGATAATAAAAAACTACATTCGATTGATACCTTTTCGTGACCTTGACATGACCTTGAAAAAAAATAATCACGTTGATATGTGAAAGATGCAGAAGTTTAATACTTACTTGTTTCAGCCTGAATGACGCGTGTTTTACACCGGGATATGCACCTATTTCTTTGAAAATCATAATAAATGTTTGAAATTGCACATGCTTCTGTATAATAATACTTTCTTTATGTCTTTCTTCATAATGTTAGTCAAGTTATTGACTGTAAACAGCGCGTGTTTATGTTATGATACGTATCATTGGAAGTCTTACAAGGAGAGGGCACGGCTTGGGAAATTGACTTCGGGATGGGACTTTGTAGGATCAAAGTACCCCATAAGGGTCATCGATTGTTAAAGTAATAGAGCGCATGAACCAGCCAATTCCGAGAAAAAAGCTCTCAAAGTTTTCAGCACAGTGTATATGGTAGAAATTGCACTTTAGTATTCAACGGTTCGGCAGCGCAAGCGGTAGCGAGCTTGCCTACTAACCAGGCGGCTGGGGTTCGATTCCCCGTGGAGTTATTATTTTTTTTTTTTTCTTTAATTTTATATAACAAGTGATTACTTCTGAATATTATTAATAAAAACATCATTGCTATATATATTTTTTAATTAAAAGCTCATTAACACAACATTTTAACGATGAATTTTATGTAAATCTATCTTGCGAACCATAAGTTTTGGTGGGTGAGTAGGATTAAATTCTTATGCCGTCTAATCGCGTTAGAGCCTTTGTGCCTTTTCGAATCCCGCGTGTACGGAAGTTCATTGGCACCTGTTTTTATCTCGCTACCGTAGTTCGACAGCAGAGGCATCGAACTCTACTGTAAACAAATTCGCGAGCCGGGCCTACGTTCGCGGCGAAATGTCACTTGACGTATTATTGTTTCGGCGCATTGACATCAGCTGTTCGATAGCAAAGGGAATAGCGGCTTGCCGATTATACATTAGGATGTTAAATAATTACAAAAATAATTTTTTCATTAAAAAATTCAATAATTTTATTGTACACAAATTTATTCGTGATTACATGCACGAACCAGAATGGTAGTTTATGTAAAAACATACAAAACAAAATATATTTTGGCATCTTGCACAATTAATGAAGGATGGTTTCTCACAGGGACATTTTTTTTTTAATAATTCGACGGGAAAACAAACTTCATTTACATTAACAAATAAATCTCTTTCTTCTGACAATTGCGAAGCGTACCAAGCATATTTAATCATTTTATTAAAAATCGGTGATGATAACTGGTGATGAACAATCGATTGAATCTTTATGCAGTCTTCGCGAGAATGTATTTCTTGCTCACGTTCAATAAGGTATTCACAATTTTGCAGACGTTTAATTAAATTTTTTACCTGCCTATAAAAGTAAACGTCGCAAGGTTGAACGAGTGGTGTACATTTCGGAGGAATTACTTTAATTGTACACGTCGGTAATACCTCGTCATCCTTGAAAATGTCGTCATATAAGTCCGGTTTCGTTTGCCCACCCCATGAATCAATAATTAATAAAAACCTTTCTTTCCCCACGTAAGGTTTCAAACAATCTTTGAGGAAGCGCGTATATAATTCGGTTGTTAGCTTCCCCGACTTCGACGATGTTATTGCAACGTTTTTATATTTTTTTGCATACTCGTCAACGATACTTTGTATTCGAGGACCAAAATTTCCACTAGCTTCCTGCAAACACACAAATACATGTGGTAACACTTTCCCAGAGAGCGTTAGAGCGTATTGTGCCGTGTAAGTGTGCGTTACTTTATTCATGTCGTGCCTTTTAACAAAGATGGCTTTGCTACCCTTTTTAGCAAGAGTTCTGTTATATGTTGATTGGTACTGGCATCCTGAAAAGACAAAACATTAGATTTATTGGCAAAGATTGAAAAAATTAAAGTCAAATAAGATTTTGAGATTTTATTATATTAACGTACCTGTTTGATCAGTATTTATGACGTAATCTTTATTGAAATTAGGTATTAATTTCATTGTCTGCGTTCGAAATGTTGCTGCAGAAGCCAAGGTTTCTTCTATGGTGGCTGTTTCTTTTTTGGAGACAAATTTTGTTATTTTCCGCTGACATATGCGATGCTTCCTTTTGAATTTTTTTACCCATCTATCACAAGCTTTAAAATTGAAATCTGAAAACTGTCCAGCAGCAGCTAAAGCCCACTGCTGCAAATTTCTGGAGGTGACTTGCTGGTAATTTTCTCTCGCTTCAACGAAACGATCCAAAGTCCACGAATCAATGACACTATATTTGTCAAAAAGACTTCCTCCCTTTTTAATTTCTTCTTCCCATCTTGTTAAATATTCTTTTTTTTCAACCGGCTACAACCTCCTTTTTGTAATGTTTTCAAAGTCCACGTGGGGTTTGCTTTTGCAATATTTACAACTTTGATTTTATAATCCAAAGGGATATTGTCTACTTGCCTTGTTTTTTTTAATTCTGGCTCGTACTCGTCTGATGAGAAATCATCTTTATCGTGTCCAATTTCCTCAAAAGAATCATTTTCGAACCTTTCGTTAGCACGAATAAGTTCCTCCTCATTCACGAGCTTTTTTTCAGACAGCATATCCAAAGTAAGTTGATAGATAGCTTCTCCCATCAACATTGCTTCTTGAGGAATTGAAGTAGATGATTCTAATGCGATTAAATTATTTTCCACCAATAAAGATTGAAAATAAACAACCGCATCTTTTAATAGCAACTTCGAGAATTCACTATGAAGAGAATCTGGAGTGATTTCTTCTTGAACTCCCGAAACACTTGCAATCTCACTATCAGCAGACATTTTCACTTGTAAATCACTTGTAAATCGTATATAAAGAGCAGCAGAACGTGTGCACGAGGCGACAATCGAACGCGAATTAAGTAGCGTTTGAAATTTAGGAAAGAGGAAAGCAATAGAGATAGCGGTTATTTGAAAAAACTAATTGCAAAAAATTTGCGGGCCAACGACCGGTATCGGCAAGCCGCTATTCCCTTTGCTATCGAACAGCTGATGTCAATGCGCCGAAACAATAATACGTCAAGTGACATTTCGCCGCGAACGTAGGCCCGGCTCGCGAATTTGTTTACAGTAGAGTTCGATGCCTCTGCTGTCGAACTACGGTAGCGAGATAAAAACAGGTGCCAATGAACTTCCGTACACGCGGGATTCGAAAAGGCACAAAGGCTCTAACGCGATTAGACGGCATAAGAATTTAATCCTACTCACCCACCAAAACTTATGGTTCGCAAGATAGATTTACATAAAATTCATCGTTAAAATGTTGTGTTAATGAGCTTTTAATTAAAAAATATATATAGCAGTGATGTTTTTATTAATAATATTCAGAAGTAATCACTTGTTATTACAGACTAACGGCAGTTAGGCTGTCCGTCGCAAAAAATCGGACTAACGCCGGTGGTATATTTACAGCAAAATCGTAAATTTGAAGGGAGGGGGAAACCTTAAAATGCTAATATCTCATCGACGCGAAGTGCTACATAATTTTGGTTTGTTTCATCATAATCCTGGAACTTTTTCCCTTTCGTTGATATATAAGTTATTAGGATCGCGGCTTCCAATAAGTTAATAATCTAATTTATGTGTTTTGAAATTTTATGAAATATCAATTTTATCAGTCTTTTTTTTTCCGACCTTTTTCGTTAACATTGCGAGTATATCTATATATATAGAATTTTGTCCAGTTTCCTAATTTCGCCGTTAGTGAAGCCAGTGGAGTTAGCGTCGATATCAGGTGGGAATCTAGCTAGCGCTGGAATGTTTGACATGTCGATATTCTTAACCTATCACATTTTATTTATTTATTGTACCCGTCAGTACTATTGCAATCTTCCTTGTCTATAGAAACGTAGAGGATATGTGTGGTTAGAAGGGATAATTAAGGAAGGCAGTAGACTTCTTTCTCATTAATTGAGAACGTGGTTAATTCTATCGAAGATTTTAGATAACAAGAAGTTGCTAATTTTTCGTTATAACGTCCGTCACACGCAGGAGATACAGGGTAGTGGTTATCAAGCAGGTTAGAAAAACCCGTACTTACTAATTTTAATCCCATTCGACATATTAATAAAGATATGAACTAACTATTCTTTATGTAATCATTTTTCAGATAATTTTAATTTTTTACTTCATTAGAAGATTCGAATTAGTAATAAGTAAAATTCGCTGTGTGTAAATGTTATAGATGAGTTCATATGGATACGTTCCGGGAGTTTCTCAGAGCGAACTATCATATCTTCGTAGACGTTTTTATGAATAATATTGCAACAAGTCTGAATGTATACCACATCTGTTATGTACTTTTTCGGTAAATTTTTCCATCATTGTACACCTATTACATCGATTATACACATTGTAATATAATATAACATGTCCTCTAGTTAACCTGGTCCCCTCGAAAAAGGTCGTAGTATACGACTGGAACGCCGGCAATCTTCCTCGAAATGTATAATTTTAATTTGGAATCGCATGGATTTCTTTGCTCTAAAAGCATCCAATTTCGGATCCCTAAGAGTTTTCTAGTGAGTACGCACTCAAGAACACTATTAAGTATGAAAGTAGCTAAAAAATCGCCAAAGATCGTCAAATGGAGCTTAGGTATGAACTTTTCTTGGAGAGACAATAGAAAATAATAACATCATAGTCTACGTATGTCGAAAAATAAAAAAACAATAGGAATGTTACGTGGGCCGTCGCTGTAATTTATAATTGCTCTTATTTTTAAATTGAAACAAGGATTTTTTATTATAACAAAATTATGTAAAATCATACACAAATAACATTAAAAATGTAAAGTGGGCCGTCGCTGTAGTTAATATAAACAATAAATCGTGCTTTTTCTTGCTACATAAAGATATTAAATCAATGATGCGTCGCATCTTTATTAATAACTTTTTATCAAATATCTATAATTTTAATTTCCATATTAGTTCTTTAGACTTTGTTAAACATTGTTGACTTCATAAATTACACATTCTCCTTCAAACAATTTTACTAAAATAACAATCTCTGTAAAAAACCTTGTACAAAGTACGCGACGGCCCGCTTTTTTTCGAAAAATGAAAAAATACAACCTGGCAATATGCGAAGCCTACCTTTTTGTATTTTTTAATTGAATGAATGGAAGCATGGGGTGGAGCAACTCTAGCGCAGGAAAATGAATTATGTACTTGATTCAGGTTATTAGACGGTTGTTATACGGTTATTTATGAACTAGGAAACAATAAAAATTGAATAAATTCATTAAAATGTTTAATAAATTAAATGTTATCATAAATTCACCGATTGATTTAAATTTTAGATTAAAGATTAGTAAAATAAATTTTTGTATCCCTACTGTATCTACATAAACAATTTTCAAAAATTATCTAAAAATTGTATATGGATAACCTTCGAAAAATTAGAATTATTTATTATCTATACAAACATGTTAAATATTGTTCCTGGATTGATAGATGTACCAAAATGTTATATTATATTTAACGTTTACGAAGAAAGCGGGCCGTCGCGTACTTTGTACAAGGTTTTTTACAGAGATTGTTATTTTAGTAAAATTGTTTGAAGGAGAATGTGTAATTTATGAAGTCAACAATGTTTAACAAAGTCTAAAGAACTAATATGGAAATTAAAATTATAGATATTTGATAAAAAGTTATTAATAAAGATGCGACGCATCATTGATTTAATATCTTTATGTAGCAAGAAAAAGCACGATTTATTGTTTATATTAACTACAGCGACGGCCCACTTTACATTTTTAATGTTATTTGTGTATGATATAAAAATAAAGAAAAAAAAAAAATAATAACTCCACAGGGAATCGAACCCCAGCCGCCTGGTTAGTAGGCAAGCTCGCTACCGCTTGCGCTGCCGAACCGTTGAATACTAAAGTGCAATTTCTACCATATACACTGTGCTGAAAACTTTGAGAGCTTTTTTCTCGGAATTGGCTGGTTCATGCGCTCTATTACTTTAACAATCGATGACCCTTATGGGGTACTTTGATCCTACAAAGTCCCATCCCGAAGTCAATTTCCAAAGCCGTGCCCTCTCCTTGTTAGCTGAAAGTTACTCGTTTAGTATGAATCTGTTGGTTCTTCTTCAGTATTCAAATTCGAAACTTACAAGTGATTACAATGCGTTATACAGTACAGGAAAGAATTGATATGGTTTTCATTTATGGTGAAAGCCATCAATCTTTGAGACAAGCAGTGCGTTTGTATCAGGATAGATTTCGGAATCGTGTTTGTCCTTCCCTGCACGCGTTTTCCGTTTTAATAAAACAATTTAAACAAAGTGGTAGTGTAAATTCCAAAAATCGAAATAGACAAAGAATGGTAACGCATGAAGCGAATGCAATTAATATCGTAGCTGCAGTATCTAACGATCCGCATGTAAGTTCGCGACAACTCCAACGGGAATCCGGTATTAGTAAAACAAGTATTTTGCGAATACTGCACCGAGAGAAATTTCATCCGTATCACATTAGTTTACATCAGCAATTGTCTGCAACGGACTACGTTAATCGTGTCCGGTTCTGTCAATGGGCACAACATCATTTGGAAGCGGATAACTTTTTTTTCCACAAAGTTCTCTTTACGGATGAGGCTTCTTTTACTAATCACGGGCAAGTGAACCGGCACAACATGCATTTCTGGTCAGCTGAAAATCCACGATGGTTAAGAGAAGTAGAGAAACAGAAACCGTGGACTGTAAACGTATGGTGCGGAATTGTATGCAATAAAATAATAGGCCCATACTTTATACGAGGGAACCTGACGGGCGTAAAATACGCAACATTTCTTCGCCAAGATTTACCGAATCTGTTAGAAGATATTTCTTTGCACGATCGGAAACGCATGTGGTTTCAACATGATGGTTGTCCAGCCCATTATTCCAAATATGCCAGAACTGTGTTAGACATTAAATATCCTGCACGCTGGATCGGTCGTAAAGGAACAGTGGAATGGCCACCTCGTTCACTACAAGATATGCGGCAAAGAATTAGTGCAGCATGCGCAGCGATCACCTCCCAGGAAATCGAGAATTGCTACAGGTCATTTATTACAAGACTGACACATTGCATAAATGAGAACGGCCACCATTTCGAACATTTATTATGATTTTCAAAGAAATAGGTGCATATCCCGGTGTAAAACACGCGTCATTCAGGCTGAAACAAGTAAGTATTAAACTTCTGCATCTTTCACATATCAACGTGATTATTTTTTTTCAAGGTCATGTCAAGGTCACGAAAAGGTATCAATCGAATGTAGTTTTTTATTATCTATCATGCTATGGTAAAAAAAATATATTGTTCCATTTAAAAAAATACGGATGACCTTGAAATCTTCTTAAAAAAATGTATCTAAAAAAAATTTTTTTTTACCATTAAATTTCCCCCTTGAGGTAGTACAACTTTGTCCTATGAAGTTTTTTCATAGCACCATAAATATAGAAGATATTTAGGTGTTCCCATTTATGTGGTCCACCCTGTATATATGTATATATACGTAATGATACCGTATACACGGAATTTGAAATCCCTACAATAGTTTTCCGTAAATAAATTAATGTGTGTTACGCGTTTTACGAGGAAGTACTCCCTAACTTACGGTTAAATTCAACCGCTACAACAGCTCGGTGACGAGCGCGTAGTTCACAACGCAGAGGTTCCCGAGATCGATTCCGTGCGTAACCAGCTATAGGGGGGCTGGGGCCCCCGAACGAAACAGCCTTGCTGTTTCGTATTAGGCACGACCGCGGTAATGATTCGTACAGGAAGTCGGCTCGCTGCGCTCGCCTATCCCTGTTCTTATGAGAGTACAGGATAGCTGATTGCGGCCGTTTGACTATCGCTATCTGGCCGTCGGGATAATTTTTTTAAAAATACCGATTACATTAAAACTCGTTTCTGGTCATAAAAAAAAAAAAAATGTTTTTTCGTTCTGGTTGTATTGCTTCCCTGAAAAATTTTGAAAAAAATTACGTTATTAGTTATCACTATTTTACATACTTTTGCAAAGTTTGAATTGTTTGCCTATTATAGAGAATTTTTTATGAATTTTTTAATGTTTAAAATGACCGCCATTTTGAAACCGGAAGTTGAATCAATTCGAAATTGTTAGTGGATCTATGTTTGGAAGAACTGGATTTTTCGTATAAATTTCAGCCTTATCCGTTCAGCCGTTTAGGCGCTAGAGTAGATACAAATTTTTACTAGTCCGCCATTTTGTACTGTTTCGCTGAAAAATTTTGAAAAAATTCATGTTATTAGTTGTCACTACCTTACATATTTGTGCAAAGTTTTAATTGTTTTGCTCTTATAACATAATTTTTATGAATTTTTTAATTTTTAAAATGCCCGCCATTTTGAAACCGGAAATCGGATCGAATCGAAATTGTTAGTGGATCCTCGTCGGGTGTAACTGGATTTTCCGTGTAAATTTTACTTCGATCCGTTCAGCCGTTTAGACGCTAGAGTGGATACACACACACACACACACACACACACACACACACACGCACGCACGCACGCACGCACGCACGCACGCACGCACACATACATTTAGATCTTGTTATGAAACGTAAAGATCCAAAAGGATTTTTGGATATCTCGAATAGTTTCGGAGATAATCGTCCGTTACACTTTTTGCTCGATCGAGAGCATAAGGAACTCCCTGCGGTCGTGCCTAAAAAGTAGTGTTCTCTAATTTTTTTTTTACTTCGTAAAGATTTACCAATTATTTCTTTTTATGAATTCAGAATTCACTATTCGAAGTAACTGTTCTTGATAACAAAAATCGTTCGCTCGGCTTTCATTTCTCAGATATTCCTAAAAATATTTTCGATACTTTCGATCGTGAGGATTCGGTCGAATTTCTGCCGCCAGTTTTTGTACGCAGAGTGGCAACAAATTTGAAGCAGATCTTGCATACACAA
This sequence comes from Ancistrocerus nigricornis, assembly GCA_916049575.1. NCBI lineage: Eukaryota > Metazoa > Arthropoda > Insecta > Hymenoptera > Vespidae > Ancistrocerus > Ancistrocerus nigricornis. The sequence continues at coordinate 14,358,856 of OU696667.1, read as the reverse complement.
TCAAGCAGCAGATTGGCGGCAGTTCCTGCTACTTCAGCCATGCATTTCAAATTGAAATGTCTGAAATAGCAGGATCTGTCGTCTATCTGCTGCTTGATTCTGTCGGGTTGCATATCCGCGGCCTAATGCGGGTAGATACTGCTACGGATTTTTAGACAGATTTACCGGCATCTGCTGCCAAATGGCTGGCAGGGTGCTTTATAATATTTATTAATGATGGAAAATATTCTTTTTTAGATTCAAGTTTTTGTTAAAAGGATAAACGCGATAAAAAGAAGTTCAGTATTACAAATCATTGAAATAAATTAAAGTGGAAGGTAAAAGGGTGTGTGAAGGGGATTGTGAAATGAAACACTTTAACCGTTTGAGTCCCAGACGGTATTGAAAAAACACTGTCGAAGAATCCCAAACAGCGCGATCGCGCTTTCCCTATATATGTACGAAAATACCCAAGCAGCGCGATAGCGCTTGTTAAAATACGTAACGCACCGTCAGTTGTCCACAATGCTCGAAATGTGCTGAATTTTTTTCGACATAAAATCTGAACAGCGCGATCGCGCTGCTTGGGACTCAAACGGTTAATTTATAATAAAATAAAAAAATAGCAATAGTTGATTTTTATTTAATAATAATTATAATTGTTAACAGTGGGCCGACCAGTCGACCGACGATGGCCGCCGCGCCGATCGCCTCTGCCGCCGCGGCTCCTCCCTCCGCTGCGGCCCATTCTCGCCAGGCGAGAAATTCGGCATATTCCTGAAAAATAATAATGGACAATAATAAATGACTGTTACAAAAGAAAATTTATTTTTCATTTTCGATATAGCGAACCGGAATATAGATATTTATATTATTGTTAATTTGACAAGATTTATAAATTCCCAATAATTTAAAGAAATTCTTCAGCGATACATTTACACGATAACAAGGGAAACTTCACATTTTTTGATACGAGTTTTTCCATTGTTAGTTTACATAGCTTCTAATCTATGATAAGAAACTGAACGTTTTGAGATTTCATTTTCCGATTCACGTAAATTTAAAAGGTCTGTTACGAATACAAGGTGTTCGCGCTCAACCAAACCTGAAGTATATTACGTGTTAACGCGTGAGAAATTGAGGCGGAAGGTGTCATAAAAATGAACACAATCCACGTTAGTTAACGAGTTATTAAATACCAAAGATTTGCGCGTTGACTATCGCTTTTTCTTTCTCCGTCTCCTTCCCAAATGTTCTGCGTTACAAGAAGATCAGTCTCTCTCTTTTTCTACGGCTGTATCTTATGCTGGAGAGAGTACAGATAGCGGGAGCCTTCAGCGTAAAGGTTGTGTCGCGGAAAGTCCGAAAGAAAGGAAGAAAGAAATAAAGAAAGGAACGAAGGAAGGAAGGAATAAAGAAAGAGACAGGTAGCGAGAGAGAGAGAGAGAGAGAGCTACTTCTCCCAGCTTCGAAGATTCGCCCCCCACTTCCGCGCTTCGCGATAAGCCTATCTTTATTATTCCATAATTCGTTAACTAGCCCGGGTTATGTTAATTTTTTATAACACCTTTCGGCTCAGTTTCTCACTCGTTTACGTGTGACATGCATTATTTCGGCAAGGACGAGAACACCCTGTATATGTAATAGCATATATTTTCATTAACTTACCGCGTCTTCAACTGGCAGATCCGCTACCACCGGTGCCACTGCCTGCCCCGGGTAAAACGGTGGCCATCCGAAATACGGGGATGGCATCGCCGCTAGCGGGAAAATGTGATGTTCCGGCGTATATGCAGGCGGCATGTACATCGCCGGCCGCGCCGCTTCCACGGTCGACGTGGTCCGCCCGCCTTCCTTTGTCGTTTCCATCTTCGATGGACGTTTATGTAATGTTTTTGATATTTCGATAATAGCTGGGTACATTTCCTGAAAAGCAAAAAACAAATATAGTTAACCAAGATAATGAGGAAGAGATATATGAACTGATCCAAACCACTCATTCATATTACACAAGTCATACTTACAATTTATCGCACTTTCTCACTCGACCGCCTGTTGGGCACAAAGGAGTAGGGCGGGTGGGGTGGAAAGCACCACCCCTCCGTTAAAATTTTCCAAACAGTTTCTCCACAAACATATATACGCGTGAACGGTAATGGCGCGCGCGTTTTAAATTTCTGTTTGTACTAATGAAACAAGTTGACTGTTTTATATTTATGTTAATACTAATGATATAAGTACTAATAATGGTAATATTTGTCGAGAAACCAATTATCCCGGAAAAAAGGAAGAACTTGGGACTACACGCGAAACCGTTTATGTTTTTTACAATTAATCGAACGACGTGCGTTTGATCTAATGTTTGAGAGATTCGTTTCCATGATGATGTGTAACAGATTGTAATAGATCTTGATCGTTCAAAAAGGGTAAAACTTATCTCTTGACAACGGTTTGATCGAACTCTATAAGGAAATTGTTGCGATAAATCTATTAATTATTCACAATTATGTTTCTTCTACTTAGAGGGTTTCAAAGATGCTAGCAGATCTGTTAACGTTACCATGAGCTTGAGACGGTAACAAATTGCCTAAAACCTGTTTTTTTTACGTCTGGCGGCCTATAAAGACACAAAAATGCAACAGTTTCATACTTATTCGGGGAGTGACTAACTGCTCGAATTACCCGGTATCCTAAGATGTACGTAGATAATTTACGTCGAAAACCGGCCAATCACGAAGCGCGGAAGAGATAGGCGACGAAAGCCAGGCAAACAATAGCGGAAGGCTAGGCGCGAAATGCGTGAGGTATTAAATAAATACAAAAATCAAATAAAACATAACTTCGCAGATCTAAGCAAACCTAAACGAACGAATGTCCGTAACAAAAAGAAAAATAACACACCCTCGCTTGTCAGAGTAGTATACATTGGATATCAATACCAATTACAAGATGGTGCGAACCGTTTATTTTTTATGTTGCGTGTACAGTAAAAACGAATTTTCTAAATTGTAAATCAAAATTACACAAACTTTTAAAAAAATTCTCCAACTTTACGATATAAATAACACTACTTGTAGGATATCTACAAGAAAACCATTAAAGCACGAGCAAGCTTATTATTAATTTCTTAGATAATGAAACATAAATAACAACTACCGGTTGCGTGTTAATGTTATTAAATATTGTTTCTCACTTTGGTTTTCAAAATGTACTAATAAACATTATCTTTGGTGTCAGTTGAGCGCCGCACAATGGGTCATCTCGAAGGGACGATCGGTCCCGTGACGTCAGTAGCTTATCGCCGCACTTATCTGATCGTCACTTGGCTTCTTCGGTCAGGAGCACGCTTTATTCGTCCTGACGACTTTGCATTCGCGCGAGAGCCAGGACAGGTATCACGTCAGGAGATTTCAGAAAGGTGTCAATCACATCTCGCGAGTCGCCGGGCGTGACACCGCGAAAAGTGCTGGTTCGCTTTTGCGAAGTTCGAAAAGTTCTAAAAATTAACATAAAAGATTTACTGATCTTAGTGTTTAGTGAATTTGATAGTGTGTGTAACGATGGACGAAACCCCATGCGGTAGTGGTGTGACAAGGACGAAAAGATATCGGAAGGGACAATGTAAACCTCGACATTTAAATACCTCTGAATCAAGATTAATTAAAAGAAATGGACGTTTTTGTAAGAAACGCAGAATAGAGGATGTGCAAAAAAATGTCATGCAAAGGGGATTAGGAGAAATGCCACAGGAACGGGAACACGGAGAAAGGTCCAAGGAAGAAGTGCAACAAATTTTAGACGAAGAGAGAGAAAATATCGAGGAAGTTGAAGAAGTATATACCAACGTCGAATACCTCGAGGAAGAAGAAAGAGAAAATATCGAGGAAGTTGAAGAAGTATATACCAACGTCGAATACCTCGAGGAAGAAGAGGGTGAAAACGAGGATACAATCTCATTGAATGTGGAGACAGTGGATGCGTTGGCAGAAGAAAACGAAAATTTAACACAACTAAGTTATATAGAAGGTCGTCGCATTGTTGATTTGAACTACTTGTTCAATCAAATGCACGAAAAGTTTGATGACCACTGTCCCCCATTAGATTGCCGTTTTGCCGATTTCATGATTGCTGGATCTCGTCGACACGGATTGATAACCGAAATCGAAATAAAGTGCCGCATGTGCCACTACTCCTCTAAAATAAGCACAGAAGGCAGTGATAGCGACATAATGGATCTAAATCACAGTGCTGTTGCTGGATCCCTTGTGACAGGAATGGGATATTCACAAATGGAAGAATTCCTTAACGCCATGAATATTCCGTGCATGTCACGAAAAATCTATACAGAATGTCATGACAATGTCGGCGATGGATTCGCAAAGGCTGCTATGGCAGAGATGATGGTTGCTGCCGTCGAGGAGAAGGCTTTAGCGATCCAAAGGGGTGATGTTATAGACGGTGTACCGCATATTCCCGTCGTCGCTGATGGAAGCTGGATGAAGAGGTCTTACAGAAGTGGGAAATATGACTCTCCATCTGGCGTAGGCGCCATACTTGGGTACTACACGAAAAAAGTTTTATTCATCGCGGTACGAAATAAATATTGCGCTGTATGCGATAACGCTGCCCGCAGACAGGAAGAAGTGAAAGAACACCGATGTTTCAAAAATTGGAACCGGCAGCAAAGTTCAACAAGCATGGAGAGCGACGCGATAGTTGAAGGATTTAAATGCAGCGTAGAGATGCACGGATTGATGTATTCCACACTTATTGCGGATGGAGACAGCAGCGTGTATAAGAGGATCATCGATAGCGATCCATACTTCAACGTTCGCGTGAGCATGATCGAGTGCTCCAACTATTTGTTGAGGAATTTGTCTCACAAATTAAAGGAAATTTCGAAGACGAAAGGTCGCCTAGGAAGAACACGAAGCATCGTCGAGGGAAATATATTGAGAATAAGAACCGCAATAACAAAAGCGGCAGCATTTCGCGCCGGAGAAAATTTGCCAACAAACAGAAAGGCACAAAATCTGAAAATTGATATGTCAAATATACCCAGCCACGTTTTTGGCGAGCATAAAAATTGTGCACGCACAATACTTTTGCGACGGCACACGAAAAGAAAATGAAGAGAATGTGGTACCATTACTAAAAAGTGTTGGCTTATATCAAAAAATAGAAGACACTTTAAATCAACTAAGCTGTTATGCTGATAGTTTGATTTATAATCTCAATAGCAATAGCGTCGAGAGCTATAACGCTATAGTTTGTAAATTCATCGGTGGAAAACGGATTAATTTCGGAGAACGTGGTTCCTACGAGGCGAGATGCACCGCCGCTGTGGTGCAACATAATACGCAATCAAGCTTGAGTAGCTTGAGCACAACGATGCAGCGAGAACCAACAGAAATCGTCAAGACATTAGAAAGACGACGGAAAAGAAAACTTCTGAAGAACCAAGAATCGAAGAGAAGGGCGAAGAAGCTCCGATTCGAGGATAAAAGATCGCATCGAACCGACGAAGATTATGGTCCAAATGCCCAGCGGCCGGACATGGATAGCGACACATACGAAGACCAAGTGTCACTACACAATAGCAGATTACAAGAGTGGCAAAAAGATAGAGTGGAAATAGAAGAAAAAACAAGAGGACAAAGCCTGAACGAGTTATGGCTGACGATTCGAAGAAAATTACTGACAGCCTCCAATTTCGGCAAAGTCTGCAGAATGAGGAAAACAACTTTACGTGGGAAATTAATAAAGAATATTTTATATCCGCGATTATTGTCAATACCAGCTATCGAGCACGGTAGACAATGTGAATCAATCGCGCGGAAAGAACTCGCAAAGGAAATCGGTGTGAAAATTGAAAAATGCGGACTATTCATCGACGCAGAATTTCCATACTTGGGAGCGTCTCCAGACGGCCTTATTGGCGAAGACGGCATTGTAGAAATTAAATGTCCTTTCTCAGCCAAAAATATTTCACCGGAGGAAGCTTTCCAAAAGAAGATAGGAAACCTGCACAAAATCTTTGATCCACACACTGACATGGAGATGAACAAAAAGCATGAATACTACTACCAAGTGCAAGGGCAATTACATGTAGCTAAGCGCCAGTATTGCATTTTTTGCATATGGACACGCAAAGGTATGAAATACATAATAGTCTATCGAGACGATTCGTTTTGGAATGAGATAATGTTTCCCAAATTAAGTTCTTTTTACATTTATTGCATGCTTCAAGAATTAATAGATAGTCGATATGATAGAAATATGCCACTTAGAGAACCTTCTCATGTTCTTGAAGCTCGTAAGACTGTTGCCAAAAAGTAGTATGTACGGTGAAAAATGTGTTTACCTTTTGCATGTTGTCGCATGAAATGATCAAGTGCACTATAAGAATATTTAGAATATAAATGATCTCAGACTATAAAATGCATGTTGTCGCATGAAATGATCAAGTGCACTATAAGAATATTTAGAATATAAATGATCTCAGACTATAAAATGCATGTTGTCGCATGAAATGATCAAGTGCACTATAAGAATATTTATAATATTAAGGATCTGAGACTTTAAAATGCATGTTGACGCATGAAATGATCAAGTGCACTATAAGAATATTTATAATATTAAGGATCTGAGACTTTAAAATGCATGTTGTTGCATGAAATGATCAAGTGCACTATAAAAATATTTATAATATTAATGATCTGAGACTATAAAATGCATGTTATCGCATGAAACATACAACTGCGCAATGTTGGAAATGTGATGGTTGCATGACCAAGAAATTGTATAAGAAATAGCCATCGATACATTGTTTGAAATTTGCAGTTTATTTGTCTTATATCATTGGATATGTGTTACTCACTTTTCAGTTTCAGATGCAACGTTTTCACAAACATAACTTGCTGGGGCTATGTCTTGCTGTTTTTTTAAATAAAGATAGGTACATAAATACTCATTTCATGCATGAAAATCTAAGTGAAAGGATATCTACTGTTGTAATCCTTCATGTCATTTTAGCTGCCTGATATAGTAGAAATGACACTAGGAACTTCCCGCAAGATGAAAGAACTGCACAACTTCGCAAAAGAAAAGAAGTTTATATTTTGAGGACAACAGCCGCTGCAGAAAGAGCTGGATATGGACCAGGAAAAGACGATTAATTGTAAGTAAAAAAATTAATTTATTTCTGTTTAATTTGTGTAAGATTTATTTTTCAGTGGATAATGACATTTTACAAATTAAATAAAAGGGAAGGCTTATTTTCACAATAAATTCAGTTTCATTTTAGAGCTGCTAGTTAGTTTAAAATTAATATGTTATAAAAGTTAAGAATCACCCAATACTCTCATCGATTAACAAAAATTATTTGGTTTATTTATTTCAGATAATTTGGTATGGAGCAGCGAGACTCACCATATTTGGATCATTTTCGAGCATACACCAGGCTTTTTCTTTAAAAATTTAATATAGTTTTTATTAATGGTACTTTTGTAAATGTTACATTTTGAATAAATGTATGTTTGTTTCTATCCAAAAATGATCAATCTTTTTTAACCTCCAAAATAAATATAAGGCTTTCTATATGAAACATACATGTTTCATTTTTCTGTATTTTTCATTATCAGTATTTTTCACACATTCAGTAAAAGTGATAAATGTGGTAACCCAACGCAACCCTGTTAATTATTCACGTTAACAGGTTATTATTACCAATTACCGATTTGTCACCTTTACTGTAACATGTGTATACTGCTGATACGTTTTCCCGCGTATGTAGCACATAGCACATAGCATGCGGCCCCTTCTAGGTGCGGTGATCACGCGACGTGGCTTGTTTACTACAGCTGTAACGTCTGGCGACTATACGCCAAATTCCCTGTTTCTTTCCAAGTCACCTCTCACGCCATCTATCACCTCTTACTCTCATTAAGTGCCAGCGAGCGCCTAGATTTAAGGTACTTCTTGCGCCATCTACACTTTTAAGCGAATACTATACAATAAATGCGGCCATTTAGCGATGCGAAAGCCTTGTCTTCTACCCCTTTGTATTAATCTTACTTTTACAATAATTAACAGGATAATTAAAAGAGTAAATTCTCAGCGACTACAATTAACTATAACAATTAAAGAACCATCAGGTATTACTGGTATCCTTCGCAATCACAGCAACATTTTTAACATAACTACAATTAATAAAAGAACAAACGAATAATGTCTTAATTCTAAGAATAATAATTAATTCTATAGCGAAAGAACGCCGTCGCGACGAGACCACCGTGAACCGGCAATGGTATCCGATATCATCAGTATCTCCGCTTTGTCTTGGGGACCGATGAGCGATACGGCGAGCAGTCGAATCGAGACATAAACATTTCAGTGTTATCTCGTACCGTTAATACCTCACCGCTAATGTGTGAAATAGTTATTAAGAAACCTAGAGCAGTAAAGAAATAACGGCAACGATGTTTCAAGTAAAATATATTCTTATTCCATAATGCTACACGTGCGAACAAACGCTACCTGCCTCTCCACCCTCTCATCTAAGTACTTTCAGTATGATGACACCTTATTCCTTCCAACATCTCCGCCTTATCCTTAAGAATATCGTATTCACATACGATAGCTCATTTCTAAACTTCCTCAGCCACTTGAGATCAATTCTCCGAATCCTAATGTAAACCATTTCCTTGATACCGCGTCACACCACCCTTGCTGACTCGGATCCACCCGCGAGAACCTCGCCCACGCTTTGACCACGTAACGTAGCACGGGCGTCCGCGCGAAGACTCCTGATTCGTCGCCGCCATTTCCTTCGCTCGCTCTACGCCAATCATGTAACGTATGCGCTACCCCACCAGGTCGCATACGAACCTTTAAAACAGCGTGCATCGAACGCTCGACTCACTTTTTACACACTTTTTTCCTGCGATTTTGAGTACGATTCTTTCTACGTTTGTCTGACATCGACTTATACCTTAGCTTACAACCACGTCTTTGTTACGCGACTTCCGATCAGAAGTTTAACTTAATAAGTTCGCTTATTACTCGTGAACATTCATTCTAGTTCCTGAGATATTGTAAGAGCACGCGCTCTAAGTACTTCTACAATTCGTAGTACGCGAATTTAAGTGTAAAACCATAATTATCAGAATATATAGATTTTCTAACGTAAAATCAGTGAACAATCATTATCATCGGCAACCTCACCTTCCAACTACTACACTACTACTACAACTACTACTACTACTACTACTACTACTACTACTACGGCTATTACTACTACTACTCCAGCGTCAGTACCGAAAAGCAGATTCGCAACAACCAAGGTAAGTTCACATAAATTCTATAAGTAAAAGTCGGACAAGTAACCATCCAACCAATACGATAACGCGCTCCGTCCCAGAACTAGCCGGTGTATGCAGGCCGTTCAAAAAGGAGCAAATCTTCTTTATTTACGCACTCTGGCGTTAGCGCGGGACGTAACACAGCACTGGCGAAACAGCTTTGAAGACGTAACACTAGGAGGCGCATCAATCCACTCACAGATTGCTCGAGTGTAACGTTAGGAGGCGCATCGATCGATTCGGAGTTACTAGAGTTGGGTCGCATCCCCTTAATGAGTCAAATTGGCTCAGTTCGTAAATCTAGTGTTAAATCGAGTGAGAGTGAATTTTTGTTTTGAGTATTTTAGAAGAGAGAAATCATGGTTCGTGCAGCGAAATGTTACGCCCTTTATTGTGGACATAATAAGCGATCAGCGGAATGCAGTTTTTCTAAATTTCCGTCGAATGCATCAAGGTGAGTGATTAAAAATGTCCATAACCTTATCGTGTACAATATATCAATTAGTATAATACAGAGTAAATAATTTAAATATAAAAATAGTTCATACATTTTTTAAATAAATACCTTTTTTGAAACAGATGCAAAAACTGGATACAAAGACTTGGAGTGGAAGATTACGCTTATCAGCCAATAGAAAAATTGCACGATTAAAGATTTGTATACAGTTGCCACTTCACAGACCAAGATTTCAGTTTACAATCAAGGAAACATTTAACATATGTCACTGTACCATCAAGTTTAGATAAACGTATTAAGATATTGCGGACCGGCAACTTAACCACCGGCAACGTAAACACGAGTAAACTCGTGACAGGTCCGCAATGTGTTAAGGAGCTTCCAGACAAAATTTTAAGTAATTTTCCACAAATGAAAACAAATATCATACCAACGACATGTACGTTTTTAAACCTAAATAACAATGACAATAGAATAATACATGTAGTGTCTATATTTTATATTTACTTTCTTAATTTTAATTATAGCCTTTCAGATTAAAATACCATCGGATGATTCAGAAAATATGGAACAATGCCAAACCATTATGAAAAAAATAAAGCAAGATGATGTTTCCCATGATCAAATAAAAGTAAGAAATTTTCTTTTTATTATGCCTGCATTTGAATTAAATTTTTGAGAATTTTTATTCAATTTTTATAATTTTTCAGTTATTAAATGATAAAGATGAATTGAATCTTCAACTTCCACCATGAAAGTGATATCGCCCGTCAGGTATACAGAATTATTTGTTTGTAATTTTATTAGGAAACCCTAATATTTTATGTTGACCGATATGTCTATGGAAATAAATTTCAGATTCTTGGGTCTTTGATTCTATCAACTCTGGGAATTGATTCAATGGAGGATTTTTAACAATGATTACAGTTTACATGGTAATTGTTTCATTTCTCTGCTACAACGAATATATACATTAAAAGTTATTATTAAAGATATTGATATTTTTATTCTGTTTCAGTGTGTCACTTAGTATTTGTCAAAAATATGCTTAAAAGGCAAGTAACTTCTTTGAATGTTATATACAGTTCTATGATTTGGTTTTCCTTTAATGAAATAATATTTTTCAGGGCCATGAAGATATATCATAACGAGTTAACTGGGACCAGAACTAAAGATTTGATATGCCGTTTCCGCCTTGCGACGGCCGCGTATGCAAAGATGTTTTATGTTAGAAAATGTTCAATAAAAGAACTGGATTTAACAAAAGTTATTTCAAATGTTTTGAATGTAATTGTACCTAGAAAGACAAAATATTGTATCTAATTACATAAAAATATTATCTATTGTTTTTAAATAAGTCCAAAAACTTAAAAAATATATGGATAGGGTAACAAATAATAATAATCATGAGTTCATTTTTTTAGTCTTGTCAAAAACAGGAATTCTTAAATTGTTATCTGTAGTCTGATTATTATAATCAAATCCAAAAGACTCAATCTATCTATTTATTTAACATATGGCTTTTTAAAAATATTTCATTTCTTTTATTTTATAATCGCATATTTGTCATATTTTTAAAGATCGTACGTAATACTACAGTAGTATATACAGGGTGTCTCAGCCAAACCACGACACTGAATATACACGTGTCCACATGGATAATTGGAAGCAGAAAGTGAAATAAAAGGTAATAAAATTTGTCCTCGTTAACGAGTTATTAAATAAAAGAGATCAGGAAGCACGGAAGCGGTAGGCGGTGAGCTGCGGCCATGCTAGTCTGAAGACAAGAAGCGATAGCGTAAGGAAGCATCGTGGACCACGAACTTAGAAATAAGGGGACGTACATAAAGTCTTACTTTAAGCGAGGGGGCGGTCTATGGAGGGTAGAGGTAAGGAGGATCATCTCTTATGGGACTTCAGTCGTAAAAGTGTCCGCGAAAAACCGTAAAATAGTAGTTCCATAAGTGGCGCTGATGAGCAATCAGAGTACATCTGAACTTAGCGGTTATTGATGAAGTGAAGTATGCCATAGGAAAATAGCAAAATGTAAAAGTAGTTGTACCGAATAGAATAGTTGATAAAAATACAGTAAATGAATATTCAATTAATACAATTGATACTAACAACATATTCAATATAAATTGATAATAACAACTTTAGGCGCTTTATTTAAACTTGGGACTTTTGATCCAGCAGCGCCATCTTAATTTTACGGGATTTTTCGGACACTTTTAATATACAGAGATGATCCTCCTCTTAGACCATATATACTTATAGACACGGCCTAAGATAACTGGCTGCGTGCCAAGATAATATCATCTATGTGACGTCACATGTGGGCAAATTATATATATGTGCGGTCTACGGGGGCAGTTGTGTTGTGTTTGGTGTTGTTGTGTTTGTGTTGTTTTGTTATGTTTCCACCATATTGAATTATCTTTTGCCCACATGTGACGTCACTTAGATGATATTATCTTGGCCGCACTTGGTCCCATGGAGTTCTATACACGGGCCGTGTCTATAAGTATATATGGTCTAAGATCCTCCTTACCTCTACCCTCCATACGGGGAGCGAAGGGAGAAGAAGATCCGCCATTTTAAGAACGGGATGCCCCCCCACCACGGCATCGTATATTCATATGCAAATATCAAGCGTATGGACGTTAGAGTTTATTTTGTTAATTTTAAATATTATGCTACTTTATTACGACGTGATCTTTCCAACCAAAGAAACTAATTTTCTGTGATTTATATAATATTTGAGTAAATAAGTAAATAATATTATAGAGCTATGTATATTTAGAAATAATATATAAGAATAATTAATTTTTTCTACAATTGTGTAATGTTTTTCTTAACAAATGTTTTTATTTCAATTAATTCTGTAATGTTCTCTTTTTCTTCTCTTTTTCGATTTGAATTGTTCTCTCTATACATTCAGGATTTCTAGCAACTCTATTTACGTATTTTTTAAAGCGAACGGAAAGTAGCGTAACTGCTGATGTACGCACACAGACGTATATCAGGCATATACATGCATGAATATCAATGAGGTACGAAACCCGTTTTAAACATGGCGGCCTTTCCCCTCCGTCGCACCCCGCGCGGTGCTCCATAACTTGTGTTATGTACAGGGTTGCCAACTTAGGGGTTTTCCCCCTAGATTTAGGGGGTAAACATGTCGAATGGGTTTTCTTTAGGGGCCTAATATTTTTAGGGGTAATTTGAGGGTTTTTTGAAAAAATGTCAAACGTAGTAGTTATATATGTAAAAAAGAGAGGAAACAAGGAAATACGGAAACAGGAAATACGGAAATACGGAAACAGATTTCTTGTGTTTCAAATCTTCAAAACATTGTAAATAAAAATGTATACATATTATAGTTGTTTAATTTATTTGTGATAATTATTTGGTATTGTTTATTATAGATATACTAGCGAATACGTGAAATTGTGTATGTAGTAGTATCGTATTTTTGTAGACATTCGAAATTTAAATATTTCTGATTTTACTATTACATACACAATTCTGCAGACTATAATATATACACTCAGGAGCAATGAAAACTGGTATACGGCTTGTATAGAATATATATAAAGTGACCCGCTTTCATTGCTTTTGACTATATAATAAGTGCTTTCCATTTGCATCGAAACTCAGTAAAATCTCACTTGTGACGTCATGACTCAGTTGAACGCACGTTCCTTTCAATGTTGGCAAGTGAGATTCCACTAGATTTAACTGAGTTTTCTCTGCACAATTGAGCTCGATCGAGACCGTGTGCTTTAGTGAGTTTATAAGCTCATATGAAAAGTCTCACTTGCGCGTTCCTTTTACACACTGAAAATGACGTCATAGCTTGAATCTGATAAGGTGCTTTCCATTTGCACTTAAGTGATACTGAGCTACTCAGTTCTGTGAGTTTATTAGATTCAAGCTATGACGTCATTTTCAGTGTGTAAAAGGAACGCGCAAGTGAGACTTTTCATATGAGCTTATAAACTCACTAAAGCACACGGTCTCGATCGAGCTCAATTGTGCAGAGAAAACTCAGTTAAATCTAGTGGAATCTCACTTGCCAACATTGAAAGGAACGTGCGTTCAACTGAGTCATGACGTCACAAGTGAGATTTTACTGAGTTTCGATGCAAATGGAAAGCAGCTATAAACTCACAGAACTGAGTAGCTCAGTATCACTTAAGTGCGAATGGAAAGCAGCTATAAACTCACAGAACTGAGTAGCTCAGTATCACTTAAGTGCAAATGGAAAGCACCTATAGACTCACAGAACTGAGTAGCTCAGTATCACTTAAGTGCGAATGGAAAGCAACTAATAAGGACCGTGCAAGGAGACGACATCGCCATCTGGTGTCTTAGGTTAGGAGTTTTATTATTTGAATTTAGGGTTTTTTAGGGGTATTTAGAATTGTTCTTAGGGATAAACCTCTTTCTGGAGTTGGCAACCCTGGTTATGTACCGACTGGTACCGACCCCTTATTCCTATTTCCTAAGTCCGTAGCAGTCCGTAGTGTCCACACTAGAGATGTTCGATTCTCTTGAAAGAATCGATTTTTTGAATCGATCCTGAATCGAATCGCCGGAATCGATTCATCAAAAAGACCGGAACTGAAGAATCGATCTTCGGATCCCTGAACTTCCACTAATGCCACGAAAGACTCAAATCGACGAGCAAAAAAATAAAAAATAAAAAAAAAAGAAAGCCTCTAATTCATTCGTTAAGAAATCGATTACTACGAGAATCAGGAAACAACGAATATTCACTCGTTTTTCCCTTCAATGGGGATTCTCTTCCGCGGACCGGCTAGGGTCGCAGAAAAATTGATGTTTTTTATACTAAAGAATCAAATCTCGATTCTCGGGGTGCAGAATCGATTCTCTAAAAAATCGATCTTTTGCACCAAAGAATCGATTCTTTTGAGAATCGAGTCGGAATCGAACATCCCTAGTCCACACTAGGGATGGGCGATGTTCAAAATAAAATCGATTTTATGAACATCGATTAAAAAAAAATAAATCGAAATTAAAAATCGATTTTGTACAATTAAAAATCGAATAATCGATTAATCGAACCAACAAAGTTACTAGGATACAAAATTTATTGTAAAATCATAATTTCAAATGCTTTTTCTTATTTCCAATCTAGTTTTGTCCAAAAGTACGTGAAAAAGAATATCTATTATTACACCATCCATATTTATAACTAAAATTGAAATAATTATTTACTTTGCAGATGTACAGGAGTATCAATATATCTATAAATAATTAAGTAACAGTCTTATCTGTAGAATTAACTCAAATATCTTAAATGGAAAAAATTGGAGGACGATCGCAATGTTAAAAAAGTGGCCCGAAAACGGGGAAAGATTCTACTTCATTTTCTGCCACCAGAGAGAGCAACAATTCGACAGATCCGGGCAGCGGGTTGCCACTCAATGCTAAAGGTATGGAGGGTAGAGGTAAGGAGGGCAATCTCTGTATATGGAAAGTGTCCGTTTTATGAAGGAAGTTATAGGTGGCGTTGCGAACATGAAGGGTACATATTAAAAAGAAGGCGCAACAATTTGATAGGGTAGTTCTGAACATCGGCTAACTTCATAATGTACCTTTAGAATCACGAGCGCTGCACTTGGTCATAATTCGAACCCATATTTTCCTTTATTTCTCGGACACTTTTTCAGTCGAAACGCCATAAAAGATTGCCCTCCGTACCTCTACCCTCCATAGCTAAAGGATAGGAGCCTTGTATGTGACATTCTATTCCAATATAATACCAACTTAAATGGCTGAAAACAATAAAATCTCGGAATAGAAGCAGATATTTTTAGTTTTCCACCCTTTTGATGGCAGCCCAGATTCATAGTGGCGCACTCTATAAACTAGATAAATGTAGTGTTACGTCCCGCGCTAACGCCAGGGTGCGTAAATAATGAAGATTTGCTCCTTTTTGAACGGCCTGCATACACCGGCTAGTTCTGGGACGGAGCGCGTTATGGTATTGGTTAGATGGTTACTTGTCCGACTTTTCTTATAGAATTTAGGTGAACTTACTTTGATGGTTGCGAATCTGCTTCCTTTGGACTGAAGTAGTAGTAGTAGTAGTAGTAGTAGTAGTAGTAGTTGTAGTGGCTGTAGTAGTTGTAGTAGCTGTAGTAGTTGGAAGGTGAGGTTGCTGATGATAATGATTTCTCACTGATTTTACGTTAGGTAAAATATATATATATATTCTGATAAATTGTGGTTTTACACTTAAATTCGAGTACTACGAATTATAGAAGTACTTAGAGCGCGTGCTCTTACAATATCTCAAGAACTAGAATGAATGTTCACGAGAAATAAACGAACTTATTAAGTTAAACTTCTGATCGGAAGTCGCGTAGCAAAGACGTGCTCGTAAGCTAAGGTAAAAGTCGATGTTAGACAAACGTAGAAAGAGTCGTACTAAAAATCGTAAGTAAAAGGTGTGTTAAAAATCGTAAGAAAAAGTGTGTTAAAAATCGTAAGAAAAAGTGTGTGGAGCGTTCGATGCACGCTGTTTTAAAGATTCGTATGCGACCTGGTGGGGTAGCGCATACGTTACATGATTGGCTTAGAGCGAGTGAAGGAAATGGCGGCGGCGAATCAGGAGTCTTCGCGCGGACGCCCGTGCTACGTCACGTGGTCAAAGCGTAGGCGAGGTTTTTGCGGGTGGATCCGAGTCAGCAAGGGTGGCGTGACGCGGTATCGAGGAAATTGTTTGCGTTAGGATTCGGAGAACTGATCTCAAGTGGCTGAGGAAGTTAGAGACGAGATATCGTATGTGAATACGATATTCTTAAGGATAAGGCGGAGATGTTGGAAAGAATAAGGTGTCATCATACTGAAGGTACTTAGATGAGGGGGTGAAAAGGCAGGTAACGGTTGTTCGCACGTGTTGCATTATAGAATAAGAATATATTTTACTGGAAACATGGTTGCCGTTATTCCTTTACTTGCTCTAGGTTTCTTAAATAACTATTCTAAGCGTTAACGGTGCGAGATAACACTGAGATGTTTATGTCTCGTTTCGACTGCTCGCCGTATCGCTCCTCGGTCTTCGAGACAAAGCGGAGATACTGATGACATCGGATACCATTGCCGGTTCACGGTGGTCTCGCCGCGACGGCGTTATTTCGCTATAGAATTATTATTCTTGGAATTAAATACTATTTGTTTATTCCTTATAATTGTAGTTATGTTAAGAATGTTGCTGCGATTGCGAAGGATACCGAAAATACTTGATGATTCTTTAATTGTTACTGTAATTGTAGTTGCTGAGAATTTACTCTTTTAATTATCCTGTTAACTATTGTAGAAGTGAAATTAATACAAAGGGGTAGAAACCAAGGCTTCTGCATCGCTAAATGGCCGCATTTACTGTATAGTTTTCGCTAGAAAGTATAGATCGCGCAAGAAGTACCTTAAAGCTAGGCGCTCGCTGGCACTTAACGAGAGTAAGAGGTGATAGGTGGCGTGAGAGGTGATTTGAAAAGAAACAGGGAGTTTGGCGTATAGCCGCCAGACGTTACACCTCCCCCCTTTTTTGAGACGAAATTATAATTGAAAAGCAATAATTTTGTCTATCTTCCTCTGACTCTTTTTACGTGCTTAAGTTATTATTATTTGTTCCGCATCACTGTCACTTGTGTCATTGCTATCTTTTTTATATGTTACCGACTGAGACTTTTCACGCACTTCACTAACTTTCACTTCTGATTTTGACAGTAGTAGATGCGTAACGCTGCTTAGACACGCGCCAAGCAGGTAGATGCTGCATCCGTAGAAACGATGTAAGGCACATCCATGTAGTAGGGTGTCTATGATGAGTTTGATGGCTCTGAATATGACATAGATGGCTAAGACTCCAGCGCTGGCTGAGCCGAAAGTTAAGAATCCGCTCCAAACCTTGGATGCTGCAGATTCAGCTATCTGTTCTATTGTTTCCTGGTCAAGCAAATGATAAAACTGAGTATTGTCCGTTCCCGCTCCTCCTCGGGGTACCATGTTTTTGGCTACGGTGTTGAGAATAGCTGGTTTCTCTGCAGGGAACATGATGTGTTCCCTTAGGCGATCGATGTCGTGCTGTGTATAGATTCCGCTGACTGCAAGATGTCCAGGTGTAAGGTATTTCCAGGTTAATTTTGTGCTTGGTTTCATGATGTATGGTGCTAGGACTTCCTCTGGTTTGGGGGTAAACTTTACCCATGATCCATCGATATGGTAGATGTTTGGTAAGAGCGTGTTACATTCTCTTTCCATGCCGAATTTGGTAATAATTCTGGATTTTGGTGTTAGATACAGTGAGTTGTTTTGGTGTAGGATCGGTAGCTCGTTATAACAAAGATTCGGATGACGGACGATGACTTCGACAGGTATGCACTTGACGATGTGGACTGCTTCGCCTGCTACCACGGCCATGTAGCCGGGTCCCTTCATGAGAGTATATGCAAACTCGTCTGGGAGTATTGTAGCTAGTGACAGAGCATTAACCAACACCTGACGTTCCAGATTGCATCGTTGTGTAATTACATCCTCATAGAGAGCGATGAGCTGTCGTCGTATGTGCCGTTCTACGTATACGAATTTGGAGTTCATGTAGGTGAAGATGTCAAGGTTATCGACATCTACTTGTTTCTTCTTAATAACAATATTGCCTGGTTGTGTTTCGATTATGAGAAGTCTTGGATGCTCGGTCCTTATGAACGTGTAGCCACATACATGTTGTTCTGAAGTTCTGGTTAGGGCAAAGGTTACTTCTCCCGTCGTAAGAGTGTATACTATTGGTGTTACATTTTCCTGATCATTATCTTGAATTCGTGTTGCTGTTCCCTGGTACAGTACGTCATATTTTTCTAAATTGCAGGATGTTGAGGACGGCGTTGTTTTCCAGAATGTGTGTCCATGCTCGAGATCGATACATGTACCGTCAGTGAAGGTGCAAATGGTTCCTGATGGCAAGTAAATTTTTCCGTGCTCCAGGGCAACAGGAGCTCTTGAAGATTGAATAGTTATTTTTGCAACTGCTTGAACTATCACGCTATCCCAGGTTCCATATGGGTCAGAGTATTGAGTACCTTTGCAAGTACCGTCCATCCCAATGGTTCCGGCTAATGTGACGCTCCTACGTGTCGTTGAATTTGCACGTATTCCGTCGATCACAGAGGTTCCTAGTACGATGGCTCCATTGTCATGGAGTAATTGGCATCTTTCGTGTGTCATGTCTATTAAATATTCTGCATAACCGTTATGTACTGCTGAAATGTGAGAGTGCATACCGCAGTATTGCACCGTTCTGGAGATTTCTAGCTTGCATTGCAGGATGTCTGCCCAGTCATATTCAGAGATTTGGAGTAGCTGTACGTAGATCTCTGTTGTCTCTGGTGTCTTGATGGTGATGTCGCAGTCGTTTACGTTGAGGCGTGATACTGTTGTTACGTTGAGATGTCGACCTCCACAGTCGAATCCTATGAGGGCTTGTGTTGCGTGTGTGATGAGCGCAAGGATAGTTATTTCGAGTCGCATCTGTAATTTTACGGGCCTAATTTTTCTATTGCTATGAGTTAGTTGTACAAAAGTAAGGGTATCTAAAGGTTACGCTACAATGATTGTTGAAATTCTAATTTAAGAAAAATAAATGAATCTGATTTATTCAGTCTACAGAATAGAATAAAAGGTCACGTCTAGCAAGAGGTATTGGATTTTCAGAATCGTATCAGGTTGCCGCGTATGTTTCGCAACAATCCACAATCCCTGCACATCTTTAATATTAACTACGTTTGCATCTCTTTACCTTATCGACATGCACTATGCGTGGCTTGCCGTTTATATTTAACTTAATATTATTGTTCGATAAAACTTCTATTATATTATGAGGTCCTGTATACTGCTCAGCTAATTTTCCCCTTTTCGGTTCTTTAAGTAAATAAACTAAGTCTCCTACTTGAACATCGATTGGGTTGATTTTCTCGTCATAATATTGTTTGGAACGTTCTTTGGATCGGATTAAATTTTCACGTGCAGTTTCTTGGGCATCGCGTATTTTGTTATATAAATCGGATAAGTATTCATGGTATGTGTAATCCATTGTTTCTTCTATTTGTGTATCAGAGGAAGGGGTACGCGCTGTACGCCCGAAAACTAACTCGAATGGCGTGAACTGAGTGCCCTCGTGTCTACTAGTATTGTAAGAAAACATTGCGAGATCCAAACAATCATCCCAATCTTTATTCTTAGTTACATGTATCTTTAAATATTCCATGAGTACATGGTGGGACCTTTCGATCGACCCGTTTGATTGAGGGTGATATGCAGTTGTTTTATATTGTTTAATGTTAAATTTTTTAGCTAGTTGGCGCATTAAGGCAGTTAAGAAATTTGTTCCCTGATCGGTAAGAAGCGCGCGTGGTGCACCATAACGACAAATAAAGTTTTTCGTGAAAGCGTCTGCTACAGAGACAGAGTCGATAGTTTTTAACGGTACAGCGATAGAATATTTAGTGAGCAAGTCTTGTATCGTGAGAATGTATTTATAATCTTTATTAGTAAGAGGCAGAGGGCCTACTATATCCATTGCTACTTTATCAAATGCAGCTCCAGGTGTATCTGTTAGTACTAACGGTTGTTTTGTTTTAACGCGTGTTAATTTCTTTAATTGGCATTCCCGACAATTTTGAATGTAAATCTGTATTTCTCGTTTCATGGTGTTCCAATAATATTTTTGGCGAAGTCTATGGTAAGTTTTGTTGACACCTTTATGTCCGCCGGCGAAGGATGTGTGCGCTTCGTGAATTAAAGCGGGTCTCTCATCAACCGAGGGCCTCTTAGTGAGTCCTTTACAAATGCATATAGTGACTTCTAATCCGTAGAATAATTCTTTTAATCTATTTAAAACATATTTCCATGGAATATCGTCAAAATTATCGGTCTTCGCAATACTAATTGTTTTTAAATTTAATTCAGTAGTTACGTCGAGTACTGTGCGTAACGCAGTTAATAGACAATCCGAAGTTATTCGTCCTGCTTCGTTAGTGTGGATTGGTATAATTATAAGATGATGAGTTCTATCCTTAATGATTCTAGCTCTCTGATCCTCTGTAAATGTCGAAACAGGAAGAATACCCAGTTGTGATAGGATGGAGGCACCCTTGTCACATGGAATACCGCGAGCAGTAGTAAATACTATACGATTATCCGCTCTGCTTCCTAACGTGTCTCTACTTTCAAAAATGTGTGGCGTTAAATGGTATTCTAAAGGAGCTACTCCCCTTCCAGGTTCCTCTGGTTCTTCATTTATTGATTCATCGGTAGTTTCTGATGAGGAGTCAATGTCATTTATTTCATTATCAGGAGTGGTTAGAGGAATTGTTGTGTTAGCTGGTAAGACTGGCTTAGTGGGTAAGCAGGATAAAGTGGGTATTATTGTAGGTAAGCCTGACACAGTTGATAAAGAAGGTATCGATGGTAAGAAAGGTAATGCTGGTAAAGTAGAATTTGTTGGTAAGGTAGGTAATGCTGGTAAAGTAGAATTTGTTGGTAAGGTAGGTAATGCTGGTAAAGTAGAATTTGTTGGTAAGGTAGGTAATGCTGGTAAAGTAGAATTTGTTGGTAAGGTAGGTAATGCTGGACCTGTCGAAAAAAATTCAGTTGAGAATGAGTTTGCTGTATCTTCTGATTCGTGTATTAGCTCGTATTCTACTTTCCTTATGACTGGGAAAGTGTCGTATTCTGTAATAGTGCAACGCCACGACCACGGCGAAGTCGATTTTTCTTTGACATTTGTCTGTCCAATATTTTTATGAAAAAGAGGAAGCACACGAGCTGCTTCGGTAGTAGGAGGATTCCGAGAAAGAGCATCGGCGTTCGCATTAGCTTTTCCTGCTTTGTATTGAATATTATACTCGTATTCGGAGATCTTTAAACGCCATTTCCACAACCGTGAAGTAGGATCTTTAATTGAATTTAACCAAACTAAGGGTTTATGATCGGTAATTATATTGAATTTTTGTCCGTAAAGGTATGGCCGAAAATGTGATATACAATACACTATTGCGAGGCATTCTTTTTCAATCGTAGAATACTTTTGCTCGGCTCCGTTTAATAATCTCGACGCGTATGCTATAGGCAAATCTGCTCCTATATCTCCCTGACTAAGTATTCCCCCAATGGCGTAACCCGAAGCATCAGTGGTTAAATTAAAAGTTTTAGTGAAATCTGGGTATTGTAAGATGGGTTTGTTGCATAGCGCTAGGCGAAGCTCGTCGAAAGCGTTCGCTTGAGTGGCTCCCCATTGAAATTTCTTATCTTTCTTTAGGAGATCTGTCATCGGTTTGGCGCTCTTAGAGAAATCCTTTATGAATCGTCTATAGTATCCGGCGAGTCCTAGGAATTCTTTAACATTTTTCGGTGTGCGCGGAGTAGGAAAATTTTTCACGGCTTCTATTTTCTTTGGGTCCGGTTTTACCCCGTCTTCCGTTATTATGTGTCCTAAGTACGCGACTTCGTGACGTAAAAATTCACATTTATCCGGTTGCAACATCAATCTCGCTTTCCTTAATCTTTCCATAAGTCGTTCGAATTTAATCTCGTGTTCGCGTATTGAGTGGGCATATACTACAATGTCGTCGAGGTAAACGAAGAGTTCGTTACCTTGTAACCCTGAAAGTACGCAATCCATTAAACGTTGAAATGTCGCGGGCGCATTTTTTAGTCCAAATGGCATGCGTTTAAATTGATAATGACCGTATGGCGTCGAAAAAGCCGTTTTGGCTGCGTCTCGAGTGGCCATGGGAATTTGATTAAAACCGGATGCTAAATCGAAAACTGAAAAGTACTTAGCACCGCCGAGTTGATCTAGGATATCCGAAATGTTAGGTAATGGATAAGCGTTTCCGATAGTTTTTTCATTAAGAGCGCGATAATCGATTACCATGCGCCATCGTTTATTTCCGACCGAATCTGCTTTCTTTGGCACAATCCAGACAGGTGAATTATAAGGTGAAGCGGATGACTCGATAATATTTTGACTAAGAAGTTCGTTAACTTGTTTATCCATTTCTTTTTTATGATGCGGAGGAAAACGATATTGTTTTGTATGTACCGGCAAATTGTTTGTTGTGATTATTTCATGGTGCGTTACATCGGTTGCTAATAATTTTTCGTGTGGTAGATGGAAACGTTCTGCGTGTCGTTCTATTAAATTGTCAATACTTTTCTTCTCTTCTGCGTTTAAATGGTTCAAGCGAAGGAGCTTCGCGACTTCCCGAGCGCGGCTAACGCGGTCGGCGTCGCACGGCGATCCGGCGGCTAACGCGGTCGCGACAAAAGCGCTTCGGACTTGACTTTCGTTAATTGCTTTATGGTCTTTTTCTTTTTTTGCATTTAGAATAACGTCCCTCCCTGACACTTGGTTCGGAAAGGTTTCTTTATTATTTTCGGTCTTGACTTCGTAGTCGAACAATTTAATAGTCGGTATTTCAACGGTGATTGTTTCTTTTGTGGTGTTAAAAATTGGTAAGTACGCGCGGCCTTTATTATTCGTAACTAAGGCTTCTCCTAGGTAGACGCCGTCGATTACCTTTAAGCGCGGCACGTATCCGACTTGTTTTTCGGGGTTTGCGATGCAGATGTGAAATGGCGTGGCGGTACGCGCGCTTACTTCCACAATCTGTTTCTCGTAAAAAGGGACATGTATGTCGTCCCATCTTAAGGTATTTTTCGCATAGTCAATAGAAACACCGTTGCTTCGAAGGAAGGGAGATCCTAAGATTCCGTCTTCGATTATTGGAAATTCATCGTCAACAATGTAAAATGCAACGTCGCGTCCCAAAAGTCTTACCGTTAATTTTCCTATAGTATTAACATAGGTTCTCGTTATTCCGCGTAGCTTGATTATTTCCGTTTTATCTATTTCTTTTGCAACTTGGATATGTTTTATTTTAATTAAATTTAAATCAGAGCCTGAATCTATCATTAATCGCGTGGTTTTTTTGAAATCTTCGGAATTTACTTTAACTGACGGTGCAATTACATTGGGGTCGATGTCGATGGTTGCGACTCGTCCGTTATTATATCGTTTGATATTTCCTCGATCGTGAGGATCTGACCCGTCGGAGTAATCGGTAACGCCCGACGCGGGTCGTTTACCGTCGGACGGACCTCCCCGTTTCCCGAATTCCATGGGTTAACTTTATTATTTTGCGCGTACGCGAGTTTCCTGCATTCCGCTCTAGTATGTCCGCGATTTTTGCAATATTCGCACGTAACAATGGGTCGCGCATTCGCGTTATTTGTAGAGTGTGGATTTGGTACTGATGCTGGGGGTTCGATAGCCGCAGTTATTTGAGGAGGATTCTGGTTAATTTCCCCAGGGTCCCGTTTTTCTTGTGCATACTGAGGCGTCCACGAGATATTTAATTCTTGCCGAAATTGCATATCCGCGTCAATTTGTATGGCTTGTGAAAAAGCCTCTCTTACGGTTCGACAAGTACGCCCTTCAATTCGGATCGAAAGTTCTGGCTGAAGGCCTCTCCTAAAACAATTTATAACTTCCTCATCTACTTGTTGACGTGCTCTGTCTGATTCTGGTTCATCTGCCTCTAAAATACACGCTCTTAGCTCTTTAACACGACTGATATAATCTAACACATGTTCTTTTGGGTGTTGGGAAATTCTATGTAACTCCCCTCTATAGAATCCCCCGGTACGACGTGTAGCGAAATTTGCCTTCATTTCCTTAATAAATTCGCGTATTGTGACTCCTCCAAAATCTGACATTACCCGCGCGGCTCGTCCAGTGAGTTTTTGTGCAAGCAAATATACGAAATGCGTTTCGTCACGGATCGGTACTCTTTCTTGAGCGCGTTCGCAAGCTCTGCAAAAATACGAGACGAATTTCGGTGATCCGTCGAAGATGGGAATTAATGCCAATAAATCGGTTAAGGAAATTCCGCGCGGTTGATACGCTCTCCCATATTCGAACGAAGGATCGTATGGGCTTGCGCTTCTCGCGTTTTGTTCCCGTTCCATACGCTGCGATGCTAATGTCTGAGTTAATTCCTGGAGTTGCGTGCCAAGAGTATTTACAACTGTATTAAGCCTTTCTGTTTCACCGTCTTTTTGCCGTAGCGCGTTCATTTCGCGGTGCAATTTTTCAAATTCCGCGAGCAATCTATTACCGTCGATCGTATTCTTTTGAGGAACCTCCTCTACCTCTTCCTCGTTACCGGTTTTGTTAGATTTCTTATCGTCAGAACGAGTATGCGGTTTGGTTGCCATAATGCGAAATTTATAAAAGAAACAAGTCTTGACAGTAGTCGAACCAATGCAATAACACTTTTTATCCCACCGCTGCCACCAATTTAATATGTTACGTCCCGCGCTAACGCCAGGGTGCGTAAATAATGAAGATTTGCTCCTTTTTGAACGGCCTGCATACACCGGCTAGTTCTGGGACGGAGCGCGTTATGGTATTGGTTAGATGGTTACTTGTCCGACTTTTCTTATAGAATTTAGGTGAACTTACTTTGATGGTTGCGAATCTGCTTCCTTTGGACTGAAGTAGTAGTAGTAGTAGTAGTAGTAGTAGTAGTTGTAGTGGCTGTAGTAGTTGTAGTAGCTGTAGTAGTTGGAAGGTGAGGTTGCTGATGATAATGATTTCTCACTGATTTTACGTTAGGTAAAATATATATATATATTCTGATAAATTGTGGTTTTACACTTAAATTCGAGTACTACGAATTATAGAAGTACTTAGAGCGCGTGCTCTTACAATATCTCAAGAACTAGAATGAATGTTCACGAGAAATAAACGAACTTATTAAGTTAAACTTCTGATCGGAAGTCGCGTAGCAAAGACGTGCTCGTAAGCTAAGGTAAAAGTCGATGTTAGACAAACGTAGAAAGAGTCGTACTAAAAATCGTAAGTAAAAGGTGTGTTAAAAATCGTAAGAAAAAGTGTGTTAAAAATCGTAAGAAAAAGTGTGTGGAGCGTTCGATGCACGCTGTTTTAAAGATTCGTATGCGACCTGGTGGGGTAGCGCATACGTTACATGATTGGCTTAGAGCGAGTGAAGGAAATGGCGGCGGCGAATCAGGAGTCTTCGCGCAGACGCCCGTGCTACGTCACGTGGTCAAAGCGTAGGCGAGGTTTTTGCGGGTGGATCCGAGTCAGCAAGGGTGGCGTGACGCGGTATCGAGGAAATTGTTTGCGTTAGGATTCGGAGAACTGATCTCAAGTGGCTGAGGAAGTTAGAGACGAGATATCGTATGTGAATACGATATTCTTAAGGATAAGGCGGAGATGTTGGAAAGAATAAGGTGTCATCATACTGAAGGTACTTAGATGAGGGGGTGAAAAGGCAGGTAACGGTTGTTCGCACGTGTTGCATTATAGAATAAGAATATATTTTACTGGAAACATGGTTGCCGTTATTCCTTTACTTGCTCTAGGTTTCTTAAATAACTATTCTAAGCGTTAACGGTGCGAGATAACACTGAGATGTTTATGTCTCGTTTCGACTGCTCGCCGTATCGCTCCTCGGTCTTCGAGACAAAGCGGAGATACTGATGACATCGGATACCATTGCCGGTTCACGGTGGTCTCGCCGCGACGGCGTTATTTCGCTATAGAATTATTATTCTTGGAATTAAATACTATTTGTTTATTCCTTATAATTGTAGTTATGTTAAGAATGTTGCTGCGATTGCGAAGGATACCGAAAATACTTGATGATTCTTTAATTGTTACTGTAATTGTAGTTGCTGAGAATTTACTCTTTTAATTATCCTGTTAACTATTGTAGAAGTGAAATTAATACAAAGGGGTAGAAACCAAGGCTTCTGCATCGCTAAATGGCCGCATTTACTGTATAGTTTTCGCTAGAAAGTATAGATGGCGCAAGAAGTACCTTAAAGCTAGGCGCTCGCTGGCACTTAACGAGAGTAAGAGGTGATAGGTGGCGTGAGAGGTGATTTGAAAAGAAACAGGGAGTTTGGCGTATAGCCGCCAGACGTTACAGTAGCTATGTGGCTTTCATTTTGAAGTTACATAGACATTAAGACAGAAGTTTTGGATTTACAATGTTAAAAATTTGGGTTCGAATCCTAACACGATTTTCAATTTTTTTTAATTAACAACATTTCTGATCAAAGTAATAATAAATAGAAATTACAAGAACCACTCGTACCACTCAATTTTATTTTTTAAAGTTATTTCTGTGTAGTGGTATTGCTCTGGAATAGAAAGTAATATAAGAAAGTGGAAGGGGTAAGAAGTGGCAAGATCCGGGTTTAAGGGGAAGCGACCCAAGTTTCCGACGCGACGCCAAGCGGCTGGCGTGAGCGGTTTTCCACTAGGATTTGGTGTCCGTGTAAGAGCAATCTGCGCCTACAAATTTAAGCTTCAGTTTAACAGATTATAATAAATGCAAGGTGTCAAATGAAAGATCTGATCATAATGAAGGGCGCTATCGAGCCCGATTTTTAAAATCATCACTATAAAATTAAAAAACGGTAATCATAAAAGGGGCGCTGTTTCACTCACACATGCTTCCATTACTCACACATAGAAACGTAGGTCATCTCTTGACTTATTATAATTTTATAGATTTGATTTTAAAAATCGGGCTCGATAGCGCCCTTCATTATGATTAGATCTTTCATTTGACACCTTGCATTTATTATAATCTGTTAAACTGAAGCTTAAATTTGTAGGCGCAGAATCGCCGTCTCACCGATACGAAATCGTCGCCCGGAGCTTTCAGCTAGTACCTGTGGCGGCGTTGTTGTAGAGGTACAGCGGAGACGTAATGTTTGCAAGGGGCCCCGTGTAGCCAAAATTGTAAAATTTCACGATTTCGTGAAACGTCAAAGAAAGACATGTATCCATCACTCGGAGTAACATATAAAATAAATAAATATATAAAACTATAGGAAAAAATATGAAGGGTTTTTTAAAAGTCATTGCATTGTACCACCAGAGAATACATAATTGTGTGTATTATAGATAATTTGTTCATTGTTGTTTTCTTAAAAATTTAGTTTTAAATGTAAGTTAACTTTTCTTAATTAAATAAGTCAAGTCGCAATTTTTGTATACTATAGGGACCATAGGAGGACCATGTCTTCCATAGGAAAGTCCTGAGGACAATTCAAAGTGAGGGGAAACTTTTCCGTGGTCACGCATGTATGCGATTAACTTCAAAAATTCATAAAAAAATGAAATCTAAATGAAATTAAATAAACCATGAATGAAATTTGTTGAGAATTAAATGCTTTATAATCCTATGGGCATGCAAAAATTCTTTCGTTTTTCTACAATTATTTATGTACAAAACAAAAATAAAACGTCCCATTTTTGCGAAATTACTTGGTTGAAAAATTTTATTTTTGGCGCATAGCATTCTTTGTACTTTTCTCTGAAGAAAAGATTCTATACAATTTTTCGATAGGACCCACGGTTTGCGCGCAATGATTAATTAAATAAGTCTATAGTACTGGAACGACTCATCCAATATTCTCCGTGAGACGGTACGGGCCGGAGACAGGGAAAGAATATCGCGCCGTCTCTGTCTATCCTCTTACGCGGTGACGTCACGTTCTCTGCTGCGTATTCGTGCCTCGTAACTCCTATCGGTGTGCGCACACATTGTTACTCGCCGCCGAGACAAAAAAACGCGTGCTACTCTTCAGTCGGTCGCTGAAATATCTCTTGCCGCTGCTACGATTTCGAGCATATCGAGCAAAAATTTCGAAAATGGATTTTTTAATTGGAATATGTTGGGGGGTGACCCGAAAGCAAAAATCTGAGTTTTCGTCATCCTGGAGGTTGAACGTTAGCCGTAATTAGGAAAAACGTGTTTCTACGTTTTTACTTAATATCTCGCAAACGGTGCATCGGACGATAAAAATGTTGAAATCCTTTTTTGTAGGAATTAAAATTTTCTATCACTTTTATTTAAAACTTTTTTCTCTATACTTAATATCTTACGAGATATAGTCTGTTAAACAATTCTAATTGTAATTTTTGTTAAATATTTCGTTAATAGTTACAGATATAGAAAAATTGTTAGTAATAAAACTTATAGAGCACAAAATTCTCTACAAATTTTATTTAAAGCTTTTTCTCGTAAAATCAGTTATTGGTGAGATATGAGGTATGTTTCCTTTACGTTACCCATACGACTGACATGTATTTTATAAAAAAAAAGTTTGAGAAACGAAATTGTCGAATACCTCGTTAAGGGGTCTGGCCACCCTGGTCGCTTGAAAAATAGGCATATTTTTTAAAAATTCATAAACTCTAAAGTATAAAACGAAATGTTTTCATTTTTTAATATAACGTAAGATGCGGCTTTAAGAATGCCACAAAAAACTTTAGTTGAAAATATTTAAAAATGGCGGCGCTACAGAAATTTTCGCGGAGGCCCTCCGACCGATACGCGCGTATGATGTTCCACGTGAATAACCATCATGTTGCATCAGAAAAAAAAAAAAAAAATTAGCTTATTCGTGGATAGTGTCGCTACAATGTAATCGTACGATTTTTCTTTTTTACAATTAGGGAACTTATGATGAGCCGAAGAAAAAAATTTGCATTTTTTACCGAAATTTCACGAGCAAAAAACGTTAATAAAAAAAGAACAAAACAACTAATCGCAAATCCGCCACGTTACATTGTAGATAATGTATCTAGAAGTAGTGTGTACAAATTTCGCAGCAATCAGATGGTTAGTTTACGAGAATTACGTGACACCATTTCGAAAAATGTAGTTTCGAGATAATCGCAAAAGAAAGTAAATGTGCGGATATTCGGCGGATGGTGCGATTTTTGTGAGTCCTACCTTCAATCAGCGATTCCTGGTCCAATGTTACTATATCCATCGTTGAAAGTGCTGGTAGCAATGTTGCTAGCAATTTCAAGAATATTTTCACCGCTGGAACTGGTTTATACACTGATCAAACCGCGCGGTCGACCGCTTGCAGCGGCTCGATCTTCCTACCGAAAAATACCTGTAACTTCGACAATTTTGCGATTTTTAATACCAACTATGGCTTAAATTGTTCATAACATTTCAAGGTTTATTATGAAAAGAAAAAAAAAAAAATGAAAAAAAAAAAAATTGCAGGGTGGCCAGACCCCTTAACGATGCGTCGGAC
The DNA here is from genome assembly GCA_916049575.1 of Ancistrocerus nigricornis. Taxonomy (NCBI): domain Eukaryota; kingdom Metazoa; phylum Arthropoda; class Insecta; order Hymenoptera; family Vespidae; genus Ancistrocerus; species Ancistrocerus nigricornis. Next base: position 14,328,868 of record OU696667.1, on the reverse strand, counting down.
GAAAAAAAAAATAAGAACCTCTTTTGTAGGAAATTACGCAGTTAGCTGTGGAGTTTACTTTCAAAAATCCCTTACGTGGTGCGTAAGTAAAAAATCAAGCATATACGAGTATACGCGTCGAACGTAGCGCAAATAAGATGTTATAAGTGGAAATAAAGAAATATTTAAAAAGAATTTATTCATTTATTTTACCGTCTGTATCTAATTTTTTGTGGTACTTAATAGTTTCTTTTAAACATCTTATGTATGTCATACATTGTGCGAAGGAATATTTAAGAATTTACAGTCAATTTTGAACCGTCACAGTAGCTTGGTGAGAAGCGCGTAGTTTATAGCGCAGAAGTTTTTGAGATCAATCCCCAGCAAAGAGTTTTATATAATATTTTTTTTGATTTGTGAATTTTTAAACAATTATTTGTTTTTATGAATTCAGAATGTTATTTATTAAAATAAATTTCAGTCTATTTAATTAGTTAGCTGTGGAATTTCGTTTTAAAGATTCCTCACAGGGTGCGCGGAGGAACCGCGCGACGATCAAGCCGGCATAAAGTGGAGAGGCGATGAGAGTGAGAGCGCGCACGTCAAAGGAGTGAGGAGGATAGCTGTAAAGATCTTCTCATATGTATCTCGAAAACTATAACCGGCCGACCGGACGGAACGTGGAGTTTCTACTTTTCCGGCGTAAAGAAAAACCATATCGCGGAAATAACGCATATTATACAATCATGTGTGTACATGCAATCTAACTGACATGCAACTCACACCGAGACATAAAGTATCAACAATATTGTTATTAATATCTAGGAAACTGCACTCGAGAGACAATCTTTTATAGAGAATAGTTTTTATTAAGAAATTAAAAAGAATAGTTTTTATTGAGAAAATATAAAGAATAGTTTTTATGAAGAATTAAATAAATCATTGAAATCGGTGAGATGTCTCGTCATCTAAAGAATTACTGACATTTTTTCTTCAGTCTCTATAATCCTGCAATGACTAACGTTTTCCTAACTCCAAAAATTATATATTTTTGTTAACCTCCCAACTACATATAAGATTTTTGAAAATTCTACAGGGTGTATTCGACCATATAGTCAATCGGGATTCCACGTGTAGCCAGCAATAAATTGAGTCGAAATAAGTCATAAAAGTTAACATAAGCCAGGTTAGTTAACGAGTTATTAATTAATAAAGATAGGGCGAAAAAGCGGTAGGCGGCGAGCCGCGGCCATGCTATTCTGATGGCGAGACGCTAGAAGAAAGAGAGAAAGGAAGGGAGAGAGAGAGTCCGCGTGAGTCGCCAACGTAATGCGGGGTTTACACGCTTGCCAAGCTCCGGCAAGCGTCCACAAGCACAAGCGTGTGAACGGGGGTGTTTGGCTTGGCTTGCGTGAACTTGGGGAAGCTGGTCACCGTTCCGGTCGAGTGTCGGTTTTTGGACACCAATCAAAGGGCGCTTGCGACAAGCGTTTGGGACGCATTTACACGTTGGTGCGCGTTGCGACAACTCATACAAAATAGCGACCTAAACGCTTGTAATACAAGCTTTTGATAAACAGTTACCCCAAATAATAAGGTTGTTTCATAAGAACTAGCTCGTCTATGACATGAATAAAATGATATTAATAGTTACTTTTATTTTGAACTTTTGTAGAATCTTTTTTTCCAGAAATTTAAAAAAATTTCCTTCTAGAATTTTTATCGTCTACCATCTACTTCCGTGTCGGGCTTTTCTTGTTTTTATTTTCATTTGTTTGTATTTTAAATAGAAATCGCTGAGACAAGCTCGATGTCCGCCATGCTTGCCTGTTCGGAACATAATGACGCACTCGCCAACGTGTAAACGACTTCCAAATGCGAGTCCAGCGTTTGTGGAGACTTGGCGCTTGTGGGCGCTTGCCGGAGCTTGGCAAGCGTGTAAACCCAGCATAAGGTAGCGCCGTGGAGGAAAGGAAGAGAGAGAAAGAACGAAAGAGGAAAGAAGAGCGAATGTAAACAATTCGATGCTCAATCGTCTCGCCCGCCGCTCGCTATCAGATTCGCGTGGCCGCGGCTCGCCGCCTACCGCATTTTCGCCTTATCTTTATTAATGAATAACTCGTTAACTAACCTGGCTTATGTTAACTTTTATGACTTATTTCGACTCAATTTATTGCTGGCTACACGTGGAATCCCGATTGACTATATGGTCGAATACACCCTGTATAATAAACATAGACATATGTATCAATAAAAGTGATAAATTTGGCAACCCAGACTCAACCCTGTGAATGATTCGCGTTGATCGGTCATTAGAAAGAATTATCGATTTGTCACATGTATCATACATGCGTATAATGCTGATACGTTTATCCGCGTATGTAGCACGTAGCATGGGGCCCCTTTTAGGTGCGGTAATCACACGACGTGGCTTGTTTACTACAGCACTGGCGAAACAGCTTTCAAAAAGTAACACTAGGAGACGCATCGATCGATTCAGATGTTTCTTGAGTGTAACACTAGGAGGCGCATTGATCGATTCGGAGTTACTAGAGTTGGGTCGCATCCCCTTAATATACATTCGTTACCGTATCCGTCGCTTTTAACAATTTTATAGGAGGAAAAAACTGTACGCCTTTAAAAAGTAACGTCTTGCGATAAAACGAAAAATTACAGAAATGCAAATATGACGTTTGTAAAGCGCACCGATGATATATGACAAACGTTAAATGTATGAGATTAAAAAACATTAAAAGAAAACATATTCAACAAAATTAAACTATCATATAGAGTAATAGGTAACTAATTGACAGAATACAATCATTTTATGTGAACAAATTTATAACATTTTATTTAAACAAATTAATAAAAAGGTATCAGATAAAAAAGTCCTTAATTTGGACTTAAGGACTTTTGTAACTGAGTTCTTCAATTACAAAAATGCACATATAAGGTTTGTTAAGCGCACCGACGAAATGCCCAGTGGTTCTTTAACTTTAAATTTTAGCTTCGATGTCAGCTGGCACAAGCAAAAAAAAAAAAAAAAAAAGGCTTCGATGTTGCTTCAAAAAAATCGGAAATCGATTAATCGCCTGGTAAAAACATCGACACAATATAATCGATTATTTAGAAAAAACTATCGACGCTTTCGATTAATCGAACAACATCGCCCATCCCTAGTCCACACCAGGGTCTGGACACTCCTTCCCCCTCCACAAGGACCAAAGTCAGCCCCTAGGGGGGCCAACCCTTAAAAAAAAAAATATGAAGCAGATTTTGATTATACTGCATTGGTCACAGTGGCTATAAGACTGGTGGCGCACCCTTCTCAACCTCGTTCAGCCCCGGAGTCAGCCCCGATCTCAGCCCCGCTGGCCGGCGTAAACCCCTTAAAGCAGCTAACCCGTCAACCTTCTAAGGCCGCAAGCCGGCTAATGAGAAGGGGCACGTAACATACATACTTGTAAAAAAAAGGCGTCTTTCGAATAAATAGTGACACAGATTAATTAAAATAATGTATTGATAGTGCTAGATTCATTCTTCGAAATTGTTTATCGATGTTTAACAGATTCATTGTAATAATAAAACGACAGCCGACAATAAAAGAATACTTATTAATAACGCGACTTGAAAAGTAAGGAGTTTTTATCATTTCGTTATTATTATTTATTCTCCCATCCATCTTTTTTTCATATCTTTGTGCTTATTTACCCCTAATTAAATCTTAAATAATTGTTGGGGCGGGTTATTTATTCCGTCAAGTATTTGGCGCGGAACTCACAACAGTACAAAGATATAAAAAAAGGATGGATGGGAGAATAAATAATAATAACGAAATGATAAAAACTCCTTACTTTTCAAGACGCGTTATTAATAAGTATTCTTTTATTGTCGGCTGTCGTTTTATTATTACAATGAATCTGTTAAACATCGATAAACAATTTCGAAGAATGAATCTAGCACTATCAATACATTATTTTAATTAATCTGTGTCACTATTTATTCGAAAGACGCCTTTTTTTTACAAGTATGTATGTTACGTGCCCCTTCTCATTAGCCGGCTTGCGGCCTTAGAAGGTTGACGGGTTAGCTGCTTTAAGGGGTTTACGCCGGCCAGCGGGGCTGAGATCGGGGCTGACTCCGGGGCTGAACGAGGTTGAGAAGGGTGCGCCACCAGTCTTATAGCCACTGTGACCAATGCAGTATAATCAAAATCTGCTTCATATTTTTTTTTTTTAAGGGTTGGCCCCCCTAGGGGCTGACTTTGGTCCTTGTGGAGGGGGAAGGAGTGTCCAGACCCTGGTCCACACACTGTTTGTTGTTGTTTGTTACGCTCCTGCATGTTATATAGCCGATACTGTTTCGCCCTTAATGACCAAATCTGAGAAAATATGTGCTTGGAAGAAATGCAACAACGATATTATTCTAAAAATTAGAAAATCATATGTAAATAATGTCTAAGGCAAAAAAGACTTCGCACAGCAGTGAGGTTATTATTCCTTCATGAGAATCATCTATATGGTCTTTAGAAAAAAAAAGCATTTTATTAATTATTTTACAGGAATTTAGCAGTACATCATATTCTTCTTCTTCTCTATCCTCTGACGAGGAAATAGATGCGAGAGACTTAAAACCTATAAAAGATTACCTTTCCAATCGTAGGGAGCTAGCACGCCAACTTTTTAAATCTGTCAAACCCGAGAAAATACGTATGATGTTGCCACAAGTATTAAAGGTATGGGCACTATGGTAAAGTAAGTGTCATAAGATCTTTAAGTCTAATAATTTTGACAAATATTCATTTTAGAAAATGGATTTGGGAGAGTTGGAAGAATGGTGCGCAAGCGAATTAAGTGGAATGTCTAAAACTCGTATATTGTGTATTTTAAATGGAAAATCTATGCTAGAGTCGTCGGATACAAGTGAATCGGATGAATCAGGTAGTTATATCTTTGATCTCAAATAAATAGTATATTTAATGGTTTTAAACATTTTTTAATCTAAACAATTTTTTCCGCGCTAGGTCCTTCTTTAGAAATTATATCTGATACGGAGGAATGGCTTACCGAGGATGATAGCATTAAGAAAGAGGAAGGTGTATCTGTAAAAACAAAAGTTAAAAAACACAAAAATACAAGTAAAACGAAATCACAAAATAATAATAAAAAGGAAGATGCAGGAAGTGCTAAGTTAAAAGGAAAAAATACTGTGGCAAAAGATGGTGGCATTGATAAGTATAAAGATGTAAAAGTAAAAAAAGAGGAAGAGAAAGAAACCGGTAAGGAGAAGGAAGCTGATAGTTTATTAGATCTATTGGAATTAGAAATGCGTGCTAGGGCAATAAGAGCTTTGATACGCAAAGAAGATGATATAATACCAAACTCAAACGAATCCAAGGCATCTACTAATAACAGTATAGAGGATAATCAGAGTAATAAATCTAGGCAAGAAGAATTAAAAGCAAAAGAAAATTGTCGGCGACAATTAGAGAAAATCATAAATTCTCAACAAATGGATGGGGATGAAGAAGATGTAGTTTTAGTGGTGCAACCTACGCCAACGATCGAATTATTATCTAGCGAAAGTGAAAATGAAGAAGGTGGAACGAGAATAAACCAAAAATTAGAAAATGAACGTAAAATAGAAACAGAGAAAGATACGACCAAGTTAGATAATAAAAATAATGTTACTAATTTGACAGAAGAAGGTAATAAAGAATCAAAAGAAGTAACAGAAGGAAAAGATACAAATAAAAAGATTAGCAATACTAGTGACGAAAAACTTCATCCTCACGCTTCACGAAATAAAAGCAGTTCTTCTTTACCATCTGCAAATACAGTAGATAATGCAACGAAACGTAAAAAAGTGAAAAAGAAATCACATTCAAAAAGTGAAATAAGATCCGATAGTTCTGCAAATGCAAATAATAAAACTAATGAATGTGCGGAAAAAGTAGAAGAGAAAGTTAGTGCGCCTGAGAAAAAGGAATTAGTGATAGAAAATATACTAAAAGTAGAGAAAGAATCTAGTCCTTCCGTATCGCATTCAAAAAAGAAAATTGTGTCTGATGAAGATAAGTTAGGCGACTTTGAAGAAATAATTGATTTAGATAATTACTCCGACGATATGGATGACTTTGAAAACTGTGGTAGCGAAAAAAGTAAATATAAAGATAATGAAAAAAAGAAACACAAAGATAGCATAAAGGAATCAAAGAAATCACAGGTGCAACCGTCAAAGGAACCCGGTATATCCAATTCACTAAAGTCAAAATCAGCCGAGACTTGGGCGACTCGTTATTATCAGACGGACGATGTCCAAAGCGTTATAAAAGAATCAAAAATACAATCAGAAATACGGAAACGTTTAAGAGAACGTCAGAGACTTTCCAAACTTAGTAATTCTCCGAATAATTCGTCCTCTCCGTCTCGCGTACCTGAAGTTAGCGGCGATAAGGTAGAACCGAAACCTACTGGTTCTGTGGAAGAATACTTAGCTTTGAAACAAGCAACTCAAGATAATCTTAATTCTGATATTGGCACTACGGCTGTTAATGATCCAGAAACGGATAAAAGCATAGATGCGTGTGATGAAACAAATGTAGAAGATTTAAAAGAGGACAAATCAATGGCTTCTGTAAGTGAAGCAGGTATAGAAAAATCGAATGTAGCTACTGTAAATATTGACCTGTAAGTTTTTAAATTATTTTCAAAGAAATGACATGCACCGAAGACGATTGTAATTATGAATATAAATACTCAAGCATTTATTTTTACACTGAAAGATATACCTATTCAGTCATCTTTTTTATTCTTTAATTATGGATCTATACGTTACAATGTACAAACTCATATATGTTACTTTTTAGACACGACCGCAGGGAGTTCCTTATGCTCTTGATCGAGCAAAAAGTGTAACAGACGATTATCTCTGAAACTATTCGAGATATCCAAAAACCCTTTTGGATCTTTACGTTTCGTAACAAGATCTAAATGTGTGCGCGCGCGCGTGTGTGTGTGTGTATCCACTATAGCGTCTAAACAGCTGAACGAATCGAGGTGAAATTTACACGAATAATCGGGTTACATCCGATGATACTCCACTAACAATTTCGATTCGATCCGACTTCCGGGTTGATAATGGCGGGCAATTCAAAAATTCATAAAAAATCGGTTGTAAGAGCGAAACAATTCAAACTTGGCCAAAATATGTAAAATAGTGACCACTAATAACTTGAATTTTTTCAAATTTTTTTATCAAAGCAATGAAACATGGCAGACAAATTAAATTTGGATATCCACTGTAGTGGCTAAACGGCTGAACAGATAAAGCTAAAATTTATATCAAAAATCTGATTGCACTCAAGAAGGATACACTGACAATTTCAATTCGATTCGACTTCCGGTTAAAAAATGGCGGGTATTTCAAAAATTAAAATATTTATAAGAAAATGGAGGCGAGCATAGCGAGCCAACCTTTAAAAAAATGAGAGTCGAGCGTAGCGAGCCGCCAACAGAAATAATAGAAAGAAGAAAAGCTAGCACTAAAATAGGAATGATATTTTGTCGATATTTAGGTCCGCATTTGATATCTTTACAATTTCGTTATTTCCATCCATATATCTCCGATTAAGATGATATTTTGGAGAGATTACAATATCTTCAACCCCTCGATTTGACAGTTGCTTATGTATATATGAGCTATTAGGATGAAAAAGTCAAGAGAGACGAAAATCTCTAAATGTCATGAAAAAAAAAAAAGAAAAAAAAAATAGTAGTTCAAATAAAAGGTATTATACATATAGATAACGAAAGGAAAATAAAAGTGGTCCGGGTGGTGGTGGGTCTTATTTTGTGAGCAGAATGATGTTTTAAAATAGAAGGCATTTTACGGAAAACAAATGAAATTAAAAGTGGTCAAGGTGGGGGTGGGTTTTATTTTGTAAGCAGAAAGGTGATCTACAATAACATGTATTTTACGCGAAACGAATGGAAAATAAAGGCGGTCCGGGTGGGGGTAGATCTATGTTGCGAGCAGAAAGGTGTTTTAAAATAAAAGGTATTTTAGAGAAAACGTTTCCACAGCCAAATGGCAGCTGCAAAACGGCTGCGGCCAACTGTCTTGTACCATCGTAAGAAAAGGGGGAGGCGAGCGTAGCGAGCCGATCTCTACTTTAGTTGTGCGAAAAATCATTGCCGCGGTCGTGTCTAATACGAAACAGCAAGGCTGTTTCGTTCGGGGGCCCAGCGCCCCCCTGCAGCTGGTTTACACGTGCATACATTACAAGATCTAATATGTTGATGGACATCAAATATTTTAATGTTATCTCAAAGCATTTTTCTCCTGTATCTTTCACAGTCGAAGGATGATATTCGATCGGCCAAAAATACTTCCAAATCGCGTTCGATTATTCCTTTAAGATTGTTCTTGAAAAGTTTCGTAAACCAGCTTATCAATTTCGATCCTATGTTATTCATTACACCCGTTCCAGTGAAATTCACCTTCATACGACCAAACTCTGTTATTTTGATACTCTCCAATTTTGTTACACATTTTGGTGCGTCATAATCCACACTGATTTTACTTTCCAAAGCTATGTTGTCCATGTTATCTATTATGCTACCACATAATTCCATAATTCCATATTTTAACTGTAAGCCAAACGTAAGTTTAATATTTTCTTAATTATGGAGAGGTTAACTCGCGATAACAATATTTTACCTTATATTTGTTATATTGAACAATTGCATTGGTCATACCAAATCCGCAAGAAGCCGTATATTTACGACCCTGTCGAAATAGAACCACATCCGCTGTTCTCAAAAGTGTCGTCAGACCCCTGTAAAAAAATCATATTCGTATAATCTATTAAGGTAAGCATATCTGCGGATAAAACATTAAGGATCGCATCTCCTACGTGAAGGTGCCATTAGAAGCTTGAATGTAGCCTTTGACATTAAAAATTTTCATGTCAGAATTAAAAGCCTCATTTAGATCCGGTAACTTGATCTTGTCTAGATTATAAGCCTTCATCATATCTATCATGGCACCAAGACCCAGATCGACCAAATCGTTGATATTAAACTGAAGCGAAAATAAAATAAATTAATTTATGCAAAAATGATTTATAAAAGTGAGTATACATTAAATAGATAAAATGTACTCCGAAGGATTCCACGTGTGCAAGCGCAGGAGCGATAACTCCATCCGTTGCGATATGCTTGGACAGCTGCGGTAAAATTATCGCTGTTCCGAAATCGTCGATCTTTTCAAAATGCTTCAAACTTTTCTCCGATATGTTATTTGTATTCGTGGAAATCTCTGCTTCGAGACAAAGCTGAGCGAACCGACGAACTTCATATTCCACCGCTTCGAATAGATTAGGACTATAGAGCAGACAGTGAAGCATAAAAGTAATTATAAAAGTTTTTATGTTAATTAACGCTAAACATGATTTACCTTCTGCTCGAGTTCTTCGGTAAACAGAAACGATATTGTTGTATTCGACGATACGTCTCGTTCATTTTCTGCAACGAAAGAATTTCGAAATAATTATAACGTACCTATTATAAAACCGTATCATTCGTACGGTCAGCTTACCTGCAATTGACCGAACCCGGTAATAAGACCGCTGCTCGACCACCAAATTCTCTCCGCTAATGGCTTTACATTATCGATAAAATATGCTGACCTCATGTATGCTAGAAAGTATAAAATCAATAGAAGTATTAAAGAGAGCAAATTTTTAAATAATTACACTTTAAATTACCTTGGAAATGGATAGACGAGTCATTCAACAAGACGCTTATCCCGTTCGTCCCGGGATATAAATATATGCCCATGTCTTTGTACTTTATTAACAATTCGGTATTATACACTTCGACTCTATGGTAGTCTGACACTTGCATTTGAAAATAATCCGGTACTCTACATGCTAAAATATTTTTGCATTAATTTATCGTGGTCTCCATGTTTTGGGTATAAACGAAAGATAGAGTAGAATAAATTGAACGTCCAGAAACATGGTTAAGTACATCAATTGGTATCGTAATTACGTTAATAAGTACGAACGTGTGCGGTAATGTAATTGGGAACGACTACTTTCCTCGCGCTATGGTGCAATAATTGGGAAACATTAAACGGAAGTTAATTACGGTGTTGTTATGATCAAAACTAAGGTGGTGTACGACCGACTTCCAAATCAACGCAAAATCAACGGGCCGTAACGCGTCTTAGATTTAAGCGAAGTTAATTTTTGTGCTCGAAAATTTCGCGAACGCTATACGTTCTCGACTCTACTCACACGTCTTTTTTTATTCAACCGGCACGCTCGTTTGAGTTATTACTTCCGTAGATTTTGCTACGTTTCCAAATCTCTTCTATAAACTCGTTGCGTCGCGCGATTCCCATTTCGAAAAGTTTTTTTACGAACGACCATCGACGGCGAGTTGGAAAAGGAAGAAGAAGAAGAAGAAGAAGAACAGGTAGAGACAGAATAAGAATTATAACGCTCCGTTTCTTCTTCTTTCTCCTCCTTCGGCAAAGTTCTTTTATTCTTTCCGCAAAATCGTTCAGAGATCGGGACAGTTTTGACAATCGCGTTCACTTCCGATACGATCGTTTCCCAAGTTTTGATCGGACGATCGTCGCCTCGAGGACTTTCCATTCTCAGATTCTTATCGATTGGAACTTATGAACGCGTGTGCCCGTACGAAGGAAAGTTGCCGGCGTCTCGCGATTTGGTTTATTTGCGTGACTAATCCCTGGAAAGAGTACTCGAGTATCGACGCAGAGAAAGGAAGAAAGGAGGGATTAAAGATCGCTTTAGTTAAAATCGGACTAATAAAACACACCCTTCGGCAATGAATATAGAAAATCTAGCTTGCAATTGGCCCGTAAAATAAAATCGACTAGCGTAGAACACGAGAAAGTCATAGCAGCTACACGTGTACGTAAATTAGCGTGAATTATACCGTTGCTGTGTCATGCACACCGATCTTACCAAGTTAGTATAATCGAGGAAGTGCATGGAATATGTATACACGCGTAATCGCGGTTACTGTTCCGTGAGGCAACGCATTCGAACGTATACTGTTCAGGCATTACGACACCACCGTCCGCGAGAGTTCTTCAAATCCACTGGATGGCATTAGCATGGGAACTTTCGATCGTACCAGGGTCCTTCCCGTTCCCTTTCGAAAGGAGCAATTGATAAATTAGACGGGAAAGTCAATAACGACGACGTACGGACCCATTCTTTTATTTATGCATAAATCTATGCACGCGCAGGCACATCGACGCTTTCGAATATTATGCATCATTTTTCATGGAACATGACACGTTTGTGTGCTCGTAACCAGTGTTTATTATTTTATTAATGTCGGTAATTACATTACCGAGACTTTCATTATTGTTATTATCATCGGTATCTTTATACGCGACGGACGTTTAATTAATTTCTTCCATTACCGTCGATAATTAAAATAAGTTGTAATCGAACTACTCTCGACAGGGTTGTTTCACTTACCTATAAGTTTTCGCGGTGAATCATAACTTTGCGATAGAATTACAGGTATAAGCACCATAAAAGTGCAATAAGTTAAAATCTTCTTTGGTAGCTCCATCATCGTGCAGCTTCGTTCACTCCTGCGGTAAAGTTTATTGTTTAGCGTGTAAAAATAGCACGATTCGTTATCCGATACGATCTACGCGACGGTCTACTTCGCGATAATATCGTCAAAACATTATTTGCACGTCTAGTCCGAGTTTCTCAAGATCGCTATCGCATCACCGTAGTTTCAGACACTTTCGATGGTATACTAAATTGTGTACTATTTTTTAGGGGAACACGCGTAGATGATTAGATTAGATCTTATTTGTTACAGCAGGTTTTTTCTGAGACGAGTATAGGTTAAACGGGCCATTTTTTACGTATTATCTATTTAGTCTTTCTTATCGTCGCGCACGATTTATCAGCACTTACCGTTCCTCTTCTCAAAACAAAGTGTTTTTTAGCTCAAGACGAGTCCGAATGATGAATCTATCGCGACTGGAAGATTGTGCGAAATATATAGAAGCAATAAGAAACTCCCTGCGGTCGCAACTTAAAATGTAGAATCGTTGATACGAAGGATAAACAGACCGCACAAAGATAATACTCGCGAGTATTAAAAATCAGATGAGGAAACACTTGTGGTGACAATTTGTGTTTATCGAGAGTAATCAGGTTGGAGTCGGATAATACGAGTGCAAAAGCACATTTGCTATTTTATTAACCAAAAAGACTCTGTTGACGTTTACGTCAAATCAGGCAAGGTCGTAATTTAAACTTTCGTCTTGAAAAAACCAATGTTGATTATTATATCTTTGATTCGTCCGCTCGATGAAAGGAATGAAGGAATGGTTTTAAAATAACTTTAAGGAAAATCCAAAGAGTTTTACATTTCTCTCATGCCGAATGCATCCACTGCGACCTGCTGCGTCACCGCATGACGTGGGTGTCTTCGTTCCCCCTTTTTCCACCCCTTTCTCTCTCACCGGTCTCCTTCTAGCGTCCTTACTTTTTATCTCTCGGCTTTATGCTCGAGCATCCTGCCTGCACCTCCCTCGAGTACGGTCCGACAGTTAGAGGCTGCGCAATCTTACGAGTAAAACGCAAACGGAGAAGGTGGTGGTGTGTTGACAATACTAATATTAACGTCACGCCGACTGTCATTTCCCGTGCAAACAAGCGCACCCCGCCGTCGTACGTGACGGCCAGCATTGGAAGAAGGATTCTCTCCCTCTCTCTCTCTCTTTCCATCTCTCGACGAGCATAACGTCTTATGTTCGCGTGCTACGCGAGAATAATAGTAGATTTTGTAGAGAGAACTGCAATCTTTTAAAATCTAACTTCTTATCCCCCGTAGCCGAATGAGAAATTTCGTGGCTTGGTTCTCACCCCGTGTCTTTCTTATTCCCTTTTTCTAATTATTATGCGTCTCTCTCTCTCCTTCGGCTATCCAACGAGCATATACGCATCTATACTACACGTTTCGTGCAGATGTAGAAATACTATCGCGATGTATCAGTTCGATACTTTGAACGCGCCGCCCCTCATAAATCCAAGCCAGGCGCCAAGAGTTCGTTTATCTCGTTAGGATGAAGCGAAACGATCTCTCATCGATTCGTGAAATTTTTCACGCCTCGTAATCTACTTAATACCGAGCGGGAATGTAACGGATCGATAGCGGCTAAGATCCAGACACGTAGAGAGAGAGAGAGAGGGGGGGAACACGTAATCGATACACGGTCTTCCTTCCGCGACGCGGAACGTTTCGTTACGCTCGAGATTTCTCTGATCGATCGCAGATTCCACGCTGACGCAATATTATTAATGGGAACTTTCATTGGCATCAAGCGTATTAGCCGGGTAGCGGCCGCCGGGCCTGTCCCACCATCGAGAGAGAAAATGTTTAGCCTCTCTGGCAAAAGGTGCGCGTAGCACAGGCCGCAAATAAACGCCGGAAACCGTAATTCCGTATCCGTTACGGCGTAACATCGTAGCGCGATCCATTCGGTAGGAAGTAGCAACCCGTGGTCTCACGTAACTACTTGGACATATACGCGCATGCTTGGGATAAATCGGTGTGCGTGTAAAAAGGAGACACCGTTACTCCTCTCTTCCGAGTTCCTTTCGTCGTTCCACGCGTAGTAGCGGAGATCGATGCGAGTGCCAACTCACGATTCTCATAACAAAAACGAAAAATCCACTTACCCGCGTACGTACGCGGTACGTTGCGTAACGACCGTTGTGGAAACTCGTTCGTCTCTCCGTGCAAATCGCCTTCCGAAAGTAACCACCTTGATTTCTCGACTTCGTTCCGCGTCACCGGCATAATTCCAAGCGCGAAAATGCGCGGCTTTCGTCAAGGTAGTTTCTGATTTCGTAGTAGATTTTTGTAGAAAGGAGAACGATCGTCGCAATCGATATTTGCCGAGCGATCTTTTCGAACGAGCACCAGTAGGTATAGATCACGCGTCCCTCTCTCGCTCTGCTCGGATTTCCTGCCACATCGAAGGCGCTACATACTAAGCGTCTCGGTTTTCGCTAATGAGGCGTTAATTAAGTCCAGTAGAATGTAAAACGTCGTCGTTCGTCTTCCGTTCGAAAATTGATTACCCGCTCGCGCCAAAGTCCGAGGGAAGTTGCCGTAACGGGTAGATTCCAATAAAAATGAATTTATTCGGAAAACATGGACTCGTTCGAAGGCGTGTACGAGCAAAGTTCTGATTAATGGATAGAGTTTAAACTCTCTCGGTGAGGATCTACTTGAACCGGTTCGTACTGTTATTAAAATAGTCCGGGGCCTCTCGTTTCTATTTTCTCGTTGGATTCTTGGAATCCTACGTTAGCTCGGCTGCTTGCTTACGAACGATGCACTCCTGCTAAAGCGTAGTGCCGCGCTCGTACACGTAACGCGTGTGTAAGCGCTGCACTTTCGACGTCCTACATCCCTGGAACCTACTTTCCTAGATTTTAAGATCGCGCTCGCACACGTCGAGCTCACTTTCAATTTCTACTCGGAGCACCGGCAGCCGCTCGTTCCGCTGCAGAACCCATCTCAGCATGCGGAAACGAGTTTAGGGTGTGGCAAGGGGACGTTTTTTCTCGCTCAAAACTCGCGAAATCCTCTCCCAAGAGCGAGCTAAGAAAGCCGAGCGAACGGTGCAATAGTTTTCCGAAACGATCTCTTTGTATCTTACGCGTATCGTGCGACTCCGAGCAACGATACCTAATAGACTATTGTCTAGTTTCTATTCTCCTTGTTTCTTCATTTTTCTCTATCTTACCCATCTCACCTCTAAAAGTGATTTCTCCGTAGTATATACCTACACGAGTACACACGCTGCTCGCTCGATCTTCTCGTATTTTTGCTCTGTCCATGACAGAGTAGTGGTGCCGGTATTACCGAACGATCTCGACGCGACGTCGGCGTCGCGAAAAACATCTCGGTTGCAAAGTACACAGTAGGTAGGTAGGTAGGTAGGTATACGAAACGCCGATGGTGCACGTGAGAGATGTCAAGAGGTACGACAGGGGGCAAGAGAGGGAAATATAAAGAGAGGAGGGAAAGATCTTGCTCAATGGGCGCGATTAGCAAGCTTTTTCCTCACTTTGACATTTACGCGCTAGACTTTTTATGGCCTATCGTCTTAAAGGTAATGGCTATAAGCTCGTAAGTGGTTGTTTTGCTACTGCCACACTGTTTGAGAGTTTAAATCTCGATAGCGCAATGCTCTATAACGGGTGAAAGTCCCCCTTGCAATTCTTCATAATCGCACGGCCACAGGCACGCTAAGACGACGATTTTCCTCTCGTCGTGAGCTCGTTCATTAAAAGGAAGAGAAGGAGGAGGCTTTCGTAACGGAAACGAATCGGATACAAAAAAATATCATTTTATTCATTTACAAAAAAAGATAATATAATACAGTATCGTTGCATTCGACATGGACGGGAGCCACGAGATCGTTCCCGGTGGCGCTATCGTTCTCGTCCTATATCTCTTACTCGATCGGAATTTTCCTCTAGAGTTTGGCGTACTCGCGAGAGTCATTCTCTCTTCCTCGTGGGACGCACGGGGTCTCCTTTTCTACGGGGTGGGCGTGCGGTTTTTGATCGAAAGGAGGAGGAAAAGGGAAGCCGGTGAGGGTGGAAAAAGACTATGGGGAAAAACTCGAAAGAACGAGGCCCCGTTGGTCGTCTCGCTGTATTTTAGCCAGCTCAATGATGCCCGAAGCCACCGAACTCCAGCTCGTGTCCACCACCGTAACCACCGGAGCTGAATCCACCGCCGAAACCACCGCCTCCGAAGCCACCACCTCCGTGATGTTCCTCGACCACAACCGGATAAGGTTCCTTCACGACGACCGGGACCTTAACGGGATAGGGTACGGGCTTCGTCACGGTGTAAGGAACCTTGACGGGTACCTTGACCGCGTACGGCACTTTAACGGGCACCTTGACTGGTACCTTGACGGGATAGGGTACTGGCTTGTCCACGGGGTAGGGCACGTGCTTTTCGACCGTTACCGGATAAGGTTGAGGCACGTGCACGGGATACGGTCGATCGATGGGTACCTTAACCGGTACCTTTACGGGATAGGGTACGTGTTTCTCGACCTCGACCGGGTACGGAGCCGGGACGTGCACTTGCTTCGTTATCGTCACCGCCGGGATGTGCTCCGTCGAGATGTGCTCGCCTCCGCCTCCGCCTCCAAAACCACCGCCCAATCCACCTCCGAATCCGCCACCAAAGCCGTGACCTCCGCCTCCTCCAAAACCTCCCCCGAAGCCGTGATCGCCCAGGCTCAGTTCTAGGCCGCGCTTCGTCTTCTCATCCTTCTTCTCGACTTGACTCGGCTCGCTCTTCTTCGCTTCCTCGGCCACGGCCGTCAAAGCCAGGCTGCACAGGAGTAGCACCTGCAAAAATATCAATGGCCTTCGCTTTAGCTTTCTATCTTTGCGGAACGTTTATTTCCCCTCCCCTCTTCCGTCGTTAGTCTACCGCTTCTGGTTAGAGAGCGAGAGATATAAATGTACGTAGCGATTTGTCTTCGAGATCGCGTTACGATCATCGTTATCGTTCGCTAAACTAGCCGAAGGAAAAAGAATAAAAGTGTCTCGCGTATCGCAAAGCGAGATTCGGAAATAAAGTCCTTAGCCGTCCGGCGGCTCTCTCGCGAATGCTGCGATTCGAGCGGCGTCCGATCGCTACTCACTTTCAGCTTCTCGGTGCTGTACATGTTGGTCGGCAGTGAGCACACTGACTCCACTATCCTCTACCCTGGCTTTTATAGGGGGACGCGCAACTGGCAACGGGCCGTCCGTCCAGGCAACTCGAGCGTGCCGATGAAATTGTTGCCGAGTAGGAAGTTAACGGGAGGAAAGAAGGGACAACGACTTCGCGGCCGATGCTTTTCCTCCAAACTCCTTTGTCTCGTGTTCTTTTGGTACGGTGTCTACTTTTTGTCTTTTCCATCTTTTCTTCTTCTTCCTCTCCTATCTTTCCTCCGCTTTTCCCGAGTTTCTCTCGGCCGAACGGTAAGAATTCGCGAGCTTCGCGATCTTTTATGAGCCGAGTCTAGACTTCGTTCCACGATTGTTCATTTTCTACGTGAGAAAAGGCACGCCCGTGAAAAGAAGGAAATAAAAAAGAAAGAGAGAAGGAGAGAAGAAGGAGCTTTCGTTTATTGTGCATAACATCGAATTCGGTAGGAAAAGGGTCTTTGTCGATTCAGTGGAATGGAGAACATAGAAAACGTTTTAGCGGGTGTAGCGTGCATTCGCGATGAGCTTCGCGAGGCACGAACATTAGCAAAGAGGCTTCGTTCATTATTAATCGGAACGCTTTAATGTTCGAACGTAATCGCGAGTTTTCGTCAAGTTCTTCGCTCGCTGGAACGAGCTTTCGACTACAACATTAATAATCGCAGCGGCATGCGCCGAGGCACCAACTAATTATGACCATAATCAGATATTATTTTTAATCCGATTACGCTTAACAAAGGGATGCTGTGTTTCTCGGTAGCGCCACGGTGAACTCGATTAAAATGACAAGCTCGCGTAGGCTTGGCAAAGAGTTATTTAGCTTCTCCTTTTTAACGTTTTAATCTCACGTATTCGTTCTCACGCGATGGTAAAACTCTCGATCGGTCATGTTCGATAATCGTTTATTGCAGAAATCGTCGAAGACCGCCGTCTCTCGTCGCCAGCAAACGGCACCTTATATGCAGAATCATTGTAATCTTGGTTGCGCCGAGCGAAATCGCACATCATCTTGAATCTCACGCGCGCTACTTTGCGTAACGCAATATCGAGACAAGTGTGGCGAAATGCGGCGCGATGCGAGCGGTCGTTTCTTTAAGCGTGGATGAAAAAGAGATAGCGAGAAGTTAGAGAAAAAAATTGTAAAGGCGAAGCGGACTACGATCTTTCTATCTTTCTTTCATCCTTTTCCTTTTTTTTTTTTTTTTTTTCTTTTTCTGACGACGGTCCGAGACAGCATCCGTGCACGGTTAATCTCGGTATGGCTTCGTACCGTGATCTCAATTGTTCGAAGGTACCACGGACTATCTCGCATATATATCCGTGCTTTATCAAGCTTATCGGCGGGAATAAATTTCCATATATCTGAATTTGAAAATATCGATCGAGGGTTTGGTGCGCGCGCGTTTTGAGACGGTTCACCAATGGGAAAACGGAGACGAGGAAGGGACGGATATCTCGATCCTCTCCATCTCGATAGGAGTTCGCGAGAATTATGGGACTCGCGGAAGGAGAGAACGTTAAATGGTTTTCGACAAATTTACAAGGAGGAACGCCGGAAGGGAGAAGAGAGGCGTGCACTGGGTCTGGAAACGAAACGCGGTAGTCCGAGAGCTTTCTAAGTCCTAGGAGTCTAGCTACTCCGCGGAGTCGCGCTAGAAATGGGAGTGATCGTCGTTCAAGAATGTAAACGTACTGACGTAATTGAGAATCGTACCGCTCGTAGGCGTGGAAACGAGAAGCCCACGCGACGACTCTTATTAACCCGAAGAAATCGCATCGACGAAAGGTGCGAATTTTCGTTCGGCGAATTCGAAACTAATGACACGATACGCTCGGGATGATCGATACGTTCGCGCGGGCAGTTACTCGCAAAGTTCCGCGGTAGGAACCGGCTGCGAACGTGTTTTCAAGCTGGAAAGAGAGGCGCATGGATTTGAAGTTGATTAATCATCGATCGTTTTACTCGCGGTATTAACTTCGACTCGGGTCTAGAAGTTATTACCGATGCTTTTCCTTCTCGTACCTACGGTTACACGGCGACCGATCGAAAAACCATCTCGCTGCCTTTTATCGCGTCACTCTCCTTTGGCCTCCCCGTGAGTCGGTCGTTACGTTTCCGATTGCCGGCGCGAGGCATTTTACGGATTTTAATCACCGTGCGCGTTATTGATTCGAAAGTCTTCCTGCATTAAGAACAACATCAGGAAGCGGTCGCCCGGTCGTTCTCTTTGGAATTTCAAGTCGGCCACACATAAAGGAGAAACCGTTCTTTTGCCTTACTTCTCTGCTCGACGATTATTCGCCAAGATAGCGAAGCGCGCGGGCCCGCTCGACTTCGTAATATTACGTACGCGGAACTTTGACGATGCTTCGTTTAACGATTAAAGTTAGGAATCGCCTTTTACATACGTGTATACATCGTAGGTAACATAATGCTCTCCTATTATAGTTAACGATCGATCCCGTACTTTCTAATAACCAACCGATATTAACCAAATCGTTCTGTCGAACTTTTAGTCCAAGCCTCTCTCGGTACCGGGCCATTACCGGCCGAATTGGGCTAAGATTTTTTCAAACGTCCGAGCTAATATCCATCGTTCGAGAGTCTAGAAAATCGGCAGGAGCACCAAGTTTTCGCCAAAGTCTACGTTTCTGCTTCACCGACCGCAAACGTAACCTTATGCAATAATGGGAAAGGCTTTGGAGTTGGCCGGGCCGCGGCGGCTCTCATGAATATATGGATGGATGTTCTCGCTCAAGGTGTTTATCAAGCCGTTTTCTAGTTACGCCCTTTTCCTTTTCCGTCTCGTTCACCCCAAACGGCCCCCCGCTTTCGACCCAACTCCGTCGCCTAGCGCAAACGTAATTTGCGCTTTAAAGTGTCCTCTTTCTCGTCGACGTCTTTCTTCCCACCGCCACCACCGACGTCATCGACTTCTTTTTTATCGAACGAGAGAATCGACCGACCGATCGATTGATAAACGCGGCTAACTAAAAGAAGGCGCGGGTAGGGTTTTACTTGGTCGAACGTTTCGTTTGGTCGGTAGATCGTTCAATTAACGATTCGATGGCCAGACAAGTTTTACGATCGCCATCGATCCGACGCGCGGGAATATGCACGGGTACGAGTAGGTACGTTGCGGGAGTTTAATCAGATAGGAAGGGTAATTCAAGTCGATTGCGCGCTCAACGCTCTACCCCTCCCCCCGCTCCATTTTATTAAGAATTTAATAAACGTTACGTTTAGCTTCATGAAAAATAAATTTTTGTAATTGCTCGTGACTAAAATCATGGCAAAGTCGCTTAGACGACGAGCGAGCGTCGTATCGATCGCTAAGCGTGGATTAGTCCCAGGCTACTAAAATAATATTGCCAATAAAATTGAGTCACGTTTAATATTAAACCGTTTATCTCTTCTACCTCCCTCTATCCGGTGCTATTACAAAACTGGATCTGGCAAAGAAATATAACGTATACATGCGAAAGAAAAGAGAGCAATCCTAACTTGTTTTGGTCCTTACTCGCGTGCTGTATGACGTTATCGCTGCCAACTATCGCGGAATCTACGTAAGCATAATAAAAAGCATGCTTCCTTTCGCGAATGACAAACGATTTTCGCGGGCCGGATAAATTTTGCGCTTGCGAAAGTCGCGAATAGTAATTGCGTTTAACGACAAACGGTAGGTCGAGCTGCGCAATTCGACTAATTTGGCGAACGCTCGTACGGTTGATCGAGAAGCTATCGAGAGAGAATATTTCGATGCTACGAGAGGAAACGTCGAAGGAAGGTCGCGACGCGAGTTTGTCGATCGCCTCGCGTTAACGCGCAACGACGAGGACTTCTCTCGGTGCATCGCGAATCTATCTGGTAATTAAACGAGCAGCCAGCATGATGCCGGGAATCGTTCAATTACCTTAAGCACGCGTGCGTGTTCACGAAGCGAGGAAGACGAAGAGAGAAAGCCGCGCTCGTTTATTCGTTTGTTTCGTTTGTTCTCGCGACGTCTCCCACCATCCCGTTGCACACCCACGCAAACGTCAAAGTTCCACGGTACTTAATTATATTACGATCGTAATCATCGAAAAGACGTCGGTGGCATAAACGAGTGCGAATTAATTGCCGAGAATAGGGCTCGATGTCTCTAGCAAGGAAAAAAACAGAGAGAAAAAAGAAAACGTAACGAGATTTCCGTTTCACGTCGAGCATACTTCAACCTTCCTTTCTACGAGTAGAACGGGAAGGGTTGCCGCGCTTCGGTAACGAGCTGACAATTTTCTCGGAAATTATGCGTTACCAAAAACTTTCTTTGCACGGTGTGAAACGAACGGGATTGCGTAACGGCATAGTCGAAAGCATCGATTTCGAGCGGAGTTACGTCCGGTAAATTTTACGAGGCGCGGGTAAACGTCGAAATCGTGATCACGAGTGTAACGTTGCTCGATGCGCGAAAGAAAGGAAGGTTCTCGAGCTTCGCTTGCTTCCTCTCTCTTCGAGAATGTGTAGTTAGATGGAGAAAGAGAGGTGCGTGATCGATATCGTTCGTCGAAACGGCGGCGCATGAAATCGTAGCTTTTCACGGAAGCGCGTTACGCGTTGCCACCTTTAATTGATTTACATAGGCTCGCGACAGCACGGAGTCCATAGTCCTTTCTGGACCGTTTCCATCTCCTCGAATTCGTGTATAGGTGCCTATATTTGTAGAGAGATATTGATAAATATAAAGGAAGGAAGGAAGGAAGGCGCGGCACGCGAACGCTCGCCGTTTCAATGCGCCCGGAAACTTTCTTCCGATCGAGAACGGTGATTACGCAAGCGGCCGATCGCTTGGATCAGAATTACGTCCGGTACCGTTTACGAGCGACCGAGCGAGCGTCTGGCTTTTGCCTTCTTCCGAGGTGAAAGAAGGAAAGAGAGAGTGAAAGAGGGAAAGATCGAGAGCACGGAGGAGTGCGTACGTTGCGTTTAGGTTGCGTGGATCCGATAGTGAGAGGCAAATGTAGGAAGGATCTCGAATCGAATCGACGCGATTCGTTGGTCCGTGGGAAAGGGTGCCCGAGAAGGCCGGACCAATTCGCGATGGATTGTCCGCGTGCGCCGCGAAGCGGAGCGTTTCTATGGTCCACCTCGAGACACCCGGAGTCTCGACGTTCCGGGGACGCGTATGTTTTTCCGGGGAGTGGGCCAGCGCTGCCCACGGCGAAAGTGCTGCCGGTATATATGCCGCTGATTGAGACGATGCAACTTCAGTGTGCGCTACCGAAGCCAACCATGAGCACTCCGCAGGTGAGCTCGCTTCGAAACGCCTAAAGATTCTCTTGGCGTCTCGAGATCTCTATCATGACAACGAGAAGCACTTATTCTCTAATACATATCGCTTTGTAACTTTTAAAATGAGCAACCCGTCGTATTAAACTTTGTTCTTGTATTACCTTAATCGAAATTATTTGTAACGAGCGGTGGTAGGTAGGATAGGATTACAAATATAAACGGGGTAAAAACGTAACATGAAAATACTCTTTCAGCACGCTTTCCTCCTCCTCGTCCTCGTGGCGACGGCGGCTTTGGCCACCGAGAAGAAGGAGCCCTCGAAGAAGGAGGCTGTTGACAACAAGGACGCGAAGAGCAAGAGAGGTCTGGAACTGAGTTTGGGTCACGGCTTCGGCGACTTTGGAGGACACGGTGGATTTGGAGGCGGATACGGAGGTGGCTACGGCTACGGAGGTGGATTCGGAGGAGGCTTCGGAGGTGGCGGCGGCGGTGGTGGTGGCGGCGGCGGCGGCGGCGGAGGTGGCGACGGCGGCCGCATCACATCTCTGACGATTCATCGAGAGGTTCAAGTCCCGGTACCACAGCCTTATCCGGTTGAGAAGAATGTACCGGTACCGGTTGCGGTGCCCGTGAAGGTCCCGGTCGATCGTCCTTACCCCGTGCACGTGCCCAAGCCTTACCCAGTGCCCGTGGAGAAGCACATACCGTATCCAGTCGAGAAACCGGTACCAGTGCCGTACAAGGTTCCGTACAACGTACCCGTGAAAGTACCTTACCCGGTAAACGTACCGGTTAAGGTACCTTACCCCGTACACAAGGAGGTACCTTACCCGGTTAAGGTCCCTGTCGTCGTCAAGGAATCTTACCCGGTATTCGTCCACGGAGGTCATGGGGGCGGTGGTGGAGGTGGCTACGGAGGTGGCTACGGAGGCGGCTACGGTGGAGGTCATGGTGGATTCAGCGGTGGCTTCGAGATCTCCGATTTTGGCCATCACCATCGATGATCCTGACGACCGTGACCGTCGATGATCCGCGTCAGAATCTAACGATTATCGTCTTGTATATAATTCTAATTCCCCTCTCGTTTTTTTTTTTATCGTCACCCTTTACAAAGTCTATTTTTTTTATACGCCGAAGCCTCTAGACTAATTGCGAAATAAAGTTTAAATTATTTAACATCGGTGTTTTGTTGCCCGATCTTAGAATCTCGTTAGGAGGTTCGATGCCCTCCGATCGCGGCGAGCGCTAGTTCTCGAGAGCGAGACAAAGCCCTCTCCCTCAGGCTCTCCCTGCTCACCTCCCTTCTGCTATTTCCGCGTTGGACGTCTCTATCGGTTGAGGATAAGGGAAGGGGTCGGGAATCCGCTTCTCCTGCCTCGTCCCGTGATAAACTCATAGGGTCTCCGTGCTCGCGGGAACGGCTTTTGTCTATAACGCATCGTTCGCTTAATTACCGAGTACCGGCTCTCTGAACTTCGGCGCGAGCGTACTTGGAAATATTCGATGCGCGGTGGAAGATTAAGCTCTCGTTATAGCCTGAGCGATATTGTTTTCTTCGTGCGCTCGTCCTCGTTCATTGGTCTTCGAGCAAAGGCAGGGAAGCAATAGGATTTACGAAAAGTCCGCGCTTGACTCTCTCTCTCTCTCCCTCTTATCTCTACCTCTAGCTCTACCACTACCTTTACTTTCTTCCTCGATACGAGGATAACCGCTAACGTTGACGACGAAGACGATGATAAGGAACAGGCAACCTCGATACGAGAAAGTTCCTTGTATCCTCCGGAATATTCTGGAAATTACAAAGGAACTACTTTGATTCACCATTAATGATAGAAAGTGTATCAACGTATATTATTACGAGCTCTCGCCCCATTTAATGGCGTAACACGGGCGTGTCGCAATTCGCTGCTGCCGACGAAGAAAAGAAGCTAACATGCCAATCTATTATTTGTGTTTTCGTCGGGTGCTCGCACGTGCGCCTCGTTACGCTCGTTACGGATGAAATCATCGAGAATGACGGATCGTTCATGGTGAAACTTGAAATGAAAAGAAAGCGAAGGAAGGAACTCGGATCCCGAGGCGCCCGATAAATCGCGCTTTATCACGCTCGAGGAATATTCATTAAGCGAATTATATTCGATCAGAAGTTATCCAACTTCGCTAATTTCCTGTGAAACGCCGACAGAGGTGGAAAAGTAGTCGAACCTGGCGAAGCTTTCGTTCTCACCGAGGTGCTCGCTGAACCGATTTGAACCGTGTTCGAGTTAGTATTCGTGGATATATCTCTATGTATATGTGTATAGAAAAAAAGGCAAACTTGGTGCCGTAGGTCTGACAACAAGCGAAGAACGCAAGCGCGGTACCGGGCGTCGCGATGTCTCGTCAGTAGACCGACGTCGTTGTCGCCACGAACGTCCGGCCGTTTTAAACGACGCGCTGCGGCGTATGTTTACTAAAACCACGTGCTTTCCCACCCCTCGCAAAGTTGTTGAAACTTTGATCATTCATCGGACTTGGATTTTATCGGGCAACCCTTCGAACGAGAGGTAACCGTCGCTCTTACGAACGAGTGGTTAAAATTATTTTCATTTACATAAAGAAAGAAGTCGGGCGTTGGTTCGCACTATTCTATTTATTACAGGGTCTGTTATTGTTTCCGACGAGTTCCGTTTAGACGAGCTTGCGAAAGAAAATAAACAAAGGATAGGCAGTCTACGTTCGAGATATGTGGAAAGAGCATGGACGAACGAACTACGCGAGTGCTCGTCATTATTTTAGCGTAACATTACACCATTAATATTAATTATTTGCTAATCGCAACAAACTGTTCTTTGCTTGCGGTTTGATTTAAAGCACACCGCTTACATTGCTCACGAATCTCCCTTGAAATTCCATATTCGTTTCAATGTAGGCAAGCCCGCGTACGTTCGCATGCAAGTCATATAATTGCTTTCATCTTACAGCTCATTCGTCGAGTCGTGTTCCCGTAGGCGAGAATTCGCATTCGCTTCTCGACTTTCATAACGCGATGTTTCATATACGAAGATGCAATCTGACTCGAATACACAGAGCCAGGACCTAGGAAGAAGGGCCGTGCCGCCTCCAAGGGTTGCAGCCGTTACTGTGCCCTAATTAGGAGCGTGATCGCGACATTAAACACACGTCACGTAGTTAATCAGCGCGGCATCGGAGTTAGACGGTCACGTAAACGACCGCGTCTCCGAATCCTTTCCTTTCGCTGTTTTTCATTTCAGCGAAACGACGACGACGACGACGACGACCATCCATTATGCAACAATAACGTTTTCGATTATTCGTACGACTTGCTAGTTTTGCATACACTACCAACGGGTTGAATTATTAAACGTATTCGTTCGACTTGCTAAAAATGACAGAGTTCCAACATCCGTCGTGCGCTTATATTCGACTCTCGATTCCGAGAGAATGTTTTGCGTATAAATATAGCCCGGACGATGTTGAAATTTAGCACCGGCAACAAATAGCCATCTCGACGAAAAAAAAAAAAGGGGAGGACGCATCGCGTCGCAGCTGTGCAAACGTCTCGAAGGGGAGAGCTTAGTTTAAAGGAACTTTGCTACTTCGAGCATCCGTCACGATGTCGCGCTCGTTTAAAAAGATTCTCGACGCGACCTTTCTCTCTTTCCGGAGAGAGAGAAAGATTTCCTGCGCGCGTGTACCACGCGATAATTTGTTCCCAACGTCGTCGGTATTAAATATCGTGTCATTCGATAAATAATTTCCTAGTCGGTGAACGGGAAGCAGGTGGTCATCGTAGTCTCTACCACCAGTTTCTTTACGTAACACCTAATAGATCCACGGTGTAATATAATCGTTACGCTTCAGACGTAGTCACCGATCTCTTTCTTTTTCGATCTCGTACATTTGCACACGATCCCTCGTAGAAACTTTCCCAATAATAGCACTAACGCGTACGCTATGCGAAACTAGCTAGCAGGTGAAGCAGAGCCGAACCGTTTACCCGTGCAACTAGGTGCTATGTCTGTGTATCTACGATCTACGCACCGGAGGCTTAACGGAGGCATAAATCAGATATTAAGCCTGCTTCATACTAGGAGGTTCGTGTTAACGGACGCGTAATGTCCGATCGCTCGATTTCACAGCCGTCCAGCTGCTCCGTCTACTACGTCTGATATCTTCGGACAATGTTCTACCAAATCGGTAATTGAATGGCAGTTTGCCGGCATTAACAGTACATTTTGAGGCCGTAATACGTCGGGCACATTAAATCGTTCCTAATCCGACGTAAGATCGATCGAACGATAACTACAAATTGCTTTCCTTTCCGCGTCGCACGTTCGTCCGTCGTTTTCTAGAAGGAGGAGTAGGTAAGTATTGTGCGAGTCGTGCCTGATAGGGGATGGATTTAATAACCCCTTGGCAATCTCCCGTCAGTAATCGAAATATCTGCACGATAATGCGAGCCGATATGTTTGTCGAGAGTCATTGGTAAATCAGTTTTCCAAATCCGATGCGACCGCTAATGCACGTCGCGAATAAAATTGAGAGTTACGCCTCCGAAAGGACCGTCGAACGAGTTAACGGACGGGAAGGTTATTCCTCGCTTTCCAAAGATGATTAACGTCTATTACCTCTATCTATGTAATATTTAGTTCGATCGGCTGGTGACTTTTTGCAACGTCGCATTAACTTTTTACTTAGCTACTCGACTAGACTTTCGCCTTTAATAATAATAATATGTAAGAGGAGTTTGACGCTTCGTGAAGAAATTATCGACGTTCTTCTGTATCGATAGGTATCACTTGGGAAAACGTCAACTCGATTTTTCTCACAATGTGTCTATTCGGTCGATTGGAACGACTTTCTAATAATTACTTCCGCGTCTCCTTACATCTCTATCATGGCGTAATTACGAGCCTATCCCCGTTTTGCCTCTCTACTTCCGCCCATTGATCTCTATCTTAAGATTCGCCGAGCGTGTTGGATAGCATTTCCAGATGGGCACCCATCGTACTCGATAGACTTTTCCGATTATATTTCGAAATACTCCAGGGGCATTTACCTTCGCTTTTCTTTTCCCGTTTCAAAGGTAGACAGACGCACGTAGATCCGAGATTCGCGTAAGTACCGTATAGTAATCCTTGGATGGATAAACCGCGTTTGTTAAGTCGATCGACGAGATGGAAGCCGGACAGTGACTTACGATTTGTACGAAAGCTTTCGAGATTTTTGTACACTTTTGTACAACGAAAAGCTTTCAGGTGGTTTGGAATAATACATGTGCAAAGACCGGGCCAGTGTCTATATCTAGGCACCTCGCACTTCGTCCTAGCGATGTGCTCGAGCTCGTCTTGAGATCGATCAAGATGCAAAGTCTTAGAACGTTTTGGGCACAAGTAAATTTCCAATCGCGTATGCTTTAAATGTTAGCGTAACGATGTAATAAGGTTTCTCTGTGCGTTATATAGAGCTACGAGATAATCAAAAGCTTATAATCGCCAAGTACAGGGCTCGCGAACAATTCGTGCGACGGTTCATACCCAACGACAGCGAAGCAATATCGATCGTGCATTAAATGGCGAATACATTAGCGTCAAATTGTTTTTAATTGCAACTATGTCGCTTTCGCGGCAACTATCTATCGAATGGAATTTATATTCACCGAATTTGACAGTCTAACTTTGCTTTCGTTAGCGATGCATTTAAATTAAATTAAATCGTCTTTTCCCTTAGCCCGGAAAAACGCGCGGCGTTAGAAACTCCATCGTTGCGAATAAAACGAGTTAGAAGTACCTCGCGAGCGCATAGACGATTCGATGCACTCCGAACAACTTTCTCGAAGACGATGAGAATTTTGTTTTACTCTGCCTGTCTATCCGCTTACGCGCAAACGGAAAAGCATAACGCCGTAAAGGACAAATAAAGCCGGCGGGAGGATCGAATTCGAGCGAGCATACATCGGAGATCGTTACTTAGCGTTTCCACGCGCAAAGGCGAGTGGACAAAGTGCCGTTTAAAGGAGCTCGACACGCAATGTGACGTGTTCCGACGGGGTTTCGCTCGGCTGAACTTTCGAGCTCGCTACGTTCGCCCGATAATACTCCGAGCACATCGAGCGCAAGCTAGACTCGTATTCTCCGATATACGCATACTCACACACACACATATATATATATATGCATATAGTAGTACTCGAAAGATATGCGAGTATTCTCGCGTCATCGAATCCCTACGGAGAAATAACCGTATTCGTAAGGCTGGAATGGTTATGCTCCTTGCAGGTATAATGACATACCGTGTTGCGGTGTTCGAACTTAACTAGACTGCTTTACATTTCGATGTATCAAGTGTGCCAGAGGTAAAGACGACGACGACGACGACGAGTAAGTAGAGGCGTTATCAAGAGAGGGCAAACAGACCGTGCCCTTTCTAGAACCTCACCGAAAAGCAATATGCTCTGGCTAATATAGCAAATAGTCTCGATCGATATATTCGCGGATTAAATAGAAGTAACGCGCCAAGCAGGAACGTATCAATCCGTATGCGGTACCCGGAACGTGTCACGGACGCTCCACCAATCGAAATCTCGTCGTATTTCCTGCACGTTCGGATTTGGCAACGACCAAAATAATTTGGAGCCCCAGAAGGAAGGAGGAGGACGCTCGCGCGAGAACCACATATCGATTAGCTCGACCTCCAGTGACGCCAGCAATCGGTGCCGTTTCAATTAACGAAACCGAATTTTCCTATGACTCGGAAAGTAACGCGTCCCACCAGGAAAGCGTTCTTGGCCGAGGGAGCGTCGACCGTTTCGTTGGCCGCAACACGCTTGTCACGAGTTCCGAGCTTCTGTGGTTTCCACTTCATCGATGAGATATTTAGTTAATTATCCGATCGAAATAACGGTTTTGGCGAATTTGAATTAGTTGTCGAATTGTTGGGCCGCTATAGTCATCGCGTGGTTTTGATTTTCTTCTCGAAAGAGAAGAAATATCGTCGAGATCTCGTCAAAAATTGAAGAAAAAGATATGTGATATCGAGCACCAAAGACGATTTTTATATCGCCGGCCCTAGCGAACGGCATCGAATCGTATCTCGAACGAGCGGACTTTCCTTTACGGATTGGGTTCTCGACTTAACATTCTTCACGAACGTCATTCGAAGGAGTTTGACTTTGGGTTGTTCGCTTTCTCGGAAGCGACCTTCCTACTCTAAGTCACACAGTACGAGCACGCTCGCGCACACACGTACACACACGCGAATAGCTACCGAGCTCTTCCTCTTCTTTCCCTTCTTTTTATTCTTCTACTTCCTCCACCTTCTCTTCTTCCTCTTTTTCTTCCTCCTTTGCTCCTTTACCATCTCTCAGCTCCATGCCGTTGTCGTGAACGTCGTGAACGTCGCCACCGGGGGAAAGTTATTTGGCTCACTCCGCAAACGCCGATAGAAGTTTTACAAGAATCCTCTGTGCGCCATGAGAAAACTACTCGAGGGGATGTTCCACGGCCTCTAGAATTCTATGATCCGCCACGAAAATAATACGACGGCGATTCGAGTATCGAGCCGGGGCTCTTACCAAAAAATATGGCCACTTCGGCTATCGCTAAGATTTCCGTCGAGTGGCCCGTTCGCGCGAGAATCTATCGGCCATTTCTTTATATACGAATAACATAATAGAAAGGATCGCTTATATCTTCTACGCTCGGGTATCGCTGGGACAAACCAGCTACACTTTTCTTCCATCCCGTACGTAATCGCGCTCGACGATCCCCTTAATCTCTTAAACCGGCGTAAAGCTCGATCATCGTGCGATTCTAACTCTCACATAAATAAATAACGAGCCGTAATATAACCCGCGCTTTGCGCTTTCGTTATACCCTGGTAGGAAACTTCGCCTCATCGAAAGACCTCAGAATCCTCTACGTTATTATCGTATCAGCAAAGGTAAAATGAAATAATCTCTAGCTTCAATGGGAGCTCGTGGTGTTGATAATTCTCCAAGGAAACTTTCAAAAGGTAGGATGATCAATCGTCGAGAACGTTGAAAATTGGGTCAGTCATGTTCTATCGTGTACCTACTCAAATCGAATCGTCGGCCATCGATTGGGATTATTTTAATTTTTAGCCATTTTTCAAATATCGAATCGCGTAAGATGAAGATAAAGAGAGAAGGGAGGCAGTGGTCTGAGGCACTTAAGGATCTGTAAGAAGATGCTGTGGCGAGACGGCTATGGCCCCAAGGGGATTTGAATTGAATTAAGAAGACTAATTTAGGCTTAATCCTCGGTTTAATTTAAAATGGGGAGTCGGAGTCTCCTAATCCTGATGGATAAAAGGTAAGAGACATTCGGTCGTCCTCGTCGTCGTCGTCGTCGTGCAACGGAAAAAGGAAATACTAAAGAGGAGGAAAAGTTTCTTGTAGCGGTGAAACTTGTACCGCTAGCGTCATTGTGTTGGTTATAAAAGACTCTCGCGAAGATAGGCGTTTGAAAAGCTCAAAGCTTTGCCGGTCGACGAGGAGCGTAGATATATGCGGAGTCGACTCGGCATCGACGACAAATATTTCCCGTGCACATCCGGAGGCACGTGCTTACGATGTTTGCAGGCTTAAACGAACCGCGGGATCGTTTGATTTTAATCGTGCACGAAAACGTTCGACCTATTCGACGATTATTTCGAACGATTTAGCCACGGGTTTAACGATTAGAAAGCTTCCGATTATATGTATGGCTATTCATTTGATCCGTTGTTATTATAAAACGGACCAAGCCGCATAATTTATACATTACGCGCATTAAATATCTACAAACAACGCGCGCTACGAAAGCCTATTAAATATTATTGGCAATTTATATAATAGGGCTCGGCCGTTCAATTCAATCAAGCCATGCCCACGAAGAATATTGCTCGATCGATCGGCAGGCTCGGTGTAACGAACGTTCTATCGAACGAGGTAAAGAATGAGTCAACAAACGAGCATGGAAGGTAGGAGAGGGGATGGAGGGGGGCTGGTGTATAATTTTGAACGGAGCAATTCGCTAATGAGATAGACTTCGCGCGCTTTACCCGAAGACAGATTTCCTTGGGGATCGATTCATGAATCAACTTTTTAAACACGCTCTCCCTATCTCTGGAAGGTTCGTTAGAACTAATAAGCGCGTCATGCGCTCGCGCGCCAACAGTGCGAAAAAGTTTCGAGCTCGAGATGTAGAGTAGATACACGTGGTTTCTTTCTGAAGGGGGTGGCTCCTCGAACTTTTCCGTTTCGACTGCGTTTCGTAATGAGAGCCTCGTTGAAAGAGCTCGTCGTTCTTGACGCGTCCGATAACATTAATCTCGTCCGCCTAATTCGCGCTGGTATCTTCGTAGATTGCGCGATAGGCGAACGACACGTCGCGTCGTCGCGAAGGCTCGACGCGTAATTTTGTAAACTCGCGTTAAGGTTATCGCTGTCATCGTTATCACTTACACCTAGTTATTAGCGCGAAGACGGGCAGTTAGTTCGGTACTTGAACGAGATGATTCATAGCGCGAGTATTCCCCGTGCGTATAGACGCGCGGTTTCGTCCCTTTGAATTCTCGAATCAGAGAGGAATATGCAGTCGGTGCCTTGTCATTAATCAATCAGTCAATTAGGGTCATTTCGCTATTAGGGCTCGTTATGGGTTATGCCCTTCGCGCGCCGGTCTTTGACAGCCTAAAGTGCAATAGTACCACTGCGAATACCAACGGTGTTAAGTGCCAGGGTTCATCCGAACTGATCGAGAGGATTCGATCTACGCTTTATCAACGATTTTTCTTTTTCTTTTATTTATTTTTTATCTTCGAAGTCCGACGAGCGATCAAGTTCTATCGGCAGTCGTTTATTTAAAAAGGATGATGACATACACCGGAGTTAAAACGGCCAAACTTTTTAAAATGTAAGCTAGCGAGCGTAAATTTAATTTGAGATGAAAAAAAAGGTTTGGGATGATCCAAGAGACGATCTTGTATCAATAACGTTTGGCTGTTTCGAACACGGATCATTAAATTCATGGCCGTCGAACACGGCACTTTGCCAGATGGCGTCTTTTGTTATAGCCAATTGGATGGGTAGATAGGGATATAGACGGACAAACGAATAAGTAGTATTTATTTTTCGTATTGTTGTAATATTAAAAGCACAAGGTTTTACGTTTAATGATTACATACAGTCAGAGAATTAACCGATACTACCTGCTATTTACAATTTATCGTACGTTCGTTTTAATGCATTACAGGAAAAATACCTTATGGATTTATTTAAAATACGCGATGCATCGTTTGAGCTTGACGTATATCATACCGCTTTTGTTTCGTCGAATCGACATGCTAATACGACGATCGGTTAGCGAAGGAAAAAGTATAGCAAACATTTCACAGGATAAATAACGAGCGACAAATATTGCCTCCGGTATCGTTGATACATTTTCGTATACCAGGTTATTATACAGTGATGGTTGTTCCATCGAATAGTGACGCATTTAACAATTTTATTTACACATTTATGTTCTTTTAATCGTTGAAAGATCAAAATCCAATTAAGGCCGTGTTAATACCTTTGATGAGTCAACGTGAAAAATTAATTGCCATTTTCGCGTGTCTTCTTTATATTTTTTTTTATGAACTCTCTAACTCGGGCGGTTAAACGAATCGAACGAAGCGTCGAACGCAATAAGCGTATAAAACGAAGCTCGTTTGTTTCGCCAACAATTTTCTGGATATTCGCGAAGCTATAAGATCCTCTTCCGTGGTTATCCCGTAGGATGACGGTAGGAGAGGGTATATAAAAGGGATAATATCTTGTCTAGTGGGATTTGTCTGAGGTAAACACAGTACGTGGCCGTTGCAGGCAAACGTATTACTGTAGGTTGCCTCTTATACGTCATACACCATATATCATAATATAGCACGTATCGTTGTACGTCATGGACGCGCGCGCAGAACATCGCGTGCTCTCCCAGGTACACACGCAATAACGTAATCTTTTGTACTTTTATATCCTTCGTCATGCTCGAGAGGGACTTTGATTTTTCGGTACACGCGAGACCACCGAACGGAGAGAACGGAATTAGTCGCATCGACGGTTGTACGGCGTTAAGTCCGACGAAGAGAGCGAAACTCGCACGAGATTTAAAGGAGAAAAACGTCGGTACGGATGCTGGTACGGTGATTCGTTGAATTTGATCGCTAAAGGGGAATGGATTTTCGTGGGAAGAACGAGTCATCGCGGAGCTTCCTACGACCGAGTGTATATCTCATTAGGATCTACGCAAGCTCGAAGTGCTCTTTGCTCGTGTCGTTAAGGCGTACGAGGATGAGGCTCGATATCGTGACGTGCCGTAACGATGCGAATCTGGTATAAAATCGTGTCACGATGCATGGACGATGAAGATACGCGATTACAACTTACTTCTCTGACGACCTTAACGAATTTAGTTACCCTATATACGCGTTTTACATTTTTTCTCGAAAAACCTCTCGAGACCTCGTGGAAAACGTTGTTCCTGTTCAAGCGCATTGGAATGTCCCAGTTGTTCTCGTACGATCTCGTTTGGACGAATTTCCGGAAAACGCGCGCATGAGCCGACCTTGGAATCGAAAGGACACTTAGAATTACGATCGTCCTCGAGCCAAATCTATTTGGCTCGCGGCGACGTTGCCTTCCTATCCGTCGTAAATTTCGTCCGATAATCCGAAATCTTTTTCGAGAGAATGCCCGAGAAGGAAGAGTCATCGTGGATCCCGCTCCTTTTTCGCACGCGCACCCGCGCAAGCGAGTACGCGAATGGGAATGGGAAAACGGTTGGAAGATTTCTCGACGGCGGCGTCTCGAGAATCTCCTGGTCTGAGTGGAACGAACGGGGGAGAAAGAAGAAGAGGAGAAGGAAGAGATGGAAAAGGAAAAAGAAGAAGAAAGTGCGAGGAAAATCGAGGGAGCGACCACGTCGAGCCGAACTTGTCTTTTCTCTTTTCCCCTCGAGGATCGACGCGGCCAAAAATATCAGAGCGCTCTCCTCTAGCGGTAGCCATTTTCAGTTTGTATCCGGCGAAAACTCACCCTCGTCGTTACACTTTCCTGCATCCACGGGCAAGCTACTCGATAGCACCGCAAACTCCATCTATCTTTTCTGTATTCTTCTTTCTACCTTCTTCCTATTGTAGGTAGCTTATATAGGTATATATACACGACAAATCGATCGCAAATCGAATGGTATAAAGGAGGAATCCTCCAAGATTAGGCTTAATGACTCCCGTCTATCTATCTCTTTCGATGACAAGATGTCGTTAAATCGAGGTAATAAACGCGCGTACTGCGGTAACGAAGTTTCTCGGTAAGTTTACGTATTCAACGACGACTAGGAGAAGCTGTCACCGGGTGAACTTTGCTAATTAACACGACATCGCTAATTGATAATACCGAGGCTATAAGGGTAGAATATGTTATGCCATTACTGTGATTCATGCGTGCGCCGTGTCACCGTAATTCGATTCCTCGCAGCCGCGTCCCTATTATCTCCACGTGAAAAATGACACGGTTCTTCGTTCTTTGCGCGAAAACAGAAAGTCTTTCGTTCGGTGGGGTCGCTTTAACGAAGAGTTTCGTGAAAAAGGATAGCACGGCATTGTAATTATTTCACGAAATGACATTACAAGCGAGAATGGCAAACGTTTCTTCGCGGAGGTTCACGCAGGAACCCTTAATTCTCCTTACGGCCCTTGCTCCCTTGGATATAACTTATCCGTGATTACGCCGGGCTTGAATTCAATGCCACGGTAGCATGAATTATTAATACGAGAGCTGTGATGAAAAAAAGAAGATAGAAATAACGTTCTCGACAAAATACAGAGATCCCTCTTCGAGAACTCGCCTATCGGCGATAATCGATGAGGACGTCGCGTACGTAAATCACGATTTAATTCCTCGAGGAAAGAGGAATTTACGCGCGATTGCATCTAAAGTTTCGTATCGAGCTTGTATCCCAGCTATTCCCATGCATTTTCTCACGGTGTGTTTCACATTCTCGATTATGAGATCGGAATACGCCAAGTCTCGTCGAAGAAACGAAGAAGAATCGGCGTCGGACGACGTCGCAATGCGTGACTGCCACCGAGAGATATTTCGTGCCGACGAGTCGCGTTTCGCGAGTCCTTCGTCATCGCGACGGGTAAATTCGGTGCGAGGGATATCAAAAGTCAGTGTGTGTGTGTGTGTGAAAAAAAAAGATAGAGAGAGAGAGAGAGAAGACATTCGCCACGGCCAAAAGATATTAATATGCAAAGTAACGCGAGCATCGTTTCCAGAATCCGCGGACTCCCCGCTGCACGCGCTTTATCACAAGGAAAATCGATTTCAACCAGCGTACATATTTCACGTCCCCCGCCGTATCTTCGCATAATCGTCGCGGAAGTTGCGAAAAGGAGAGAAAAGAAAAGGCGGGCCGAGGGCGAGGAAAGAGTAATGCGCGATTAAGACAAGCGAACCGCCGTTTGTAATAGTTTACCGAAACCAGGACCGTCCCCGTTGCGACTCTCATATCCCCTCCCTCGCCCTCTTTTGACGTCTAGCTAGCGCACACACGCGAGCTCGCTCGTACAAACGCGAGAAGTCGTTCGAAGACGAGTCGAGCTCTCGCTCTACCGAGTTTTGTTGTGGTTTCCATGAAATTGCTTTATAATTCCTGATTTATATTTCCCTCTGGCCGACGTCCTCACCCTACTATTCCTCTCGCACCCCTATTTGTCTCCCTCTTTTCTTCGTTCCTCTTCTTTTTCGTTCCGCATTTCCTTCCCTTCCTTCTTTAGACCCTTCCTTTAAATTGCCTCGGCGACGAATCCACCCTCGTGCCCGTTCATCCCTCGACGCATTCGCGAATGACATCTCGATTTCTTAACGCGCGTTTCTTCCAACATGAAAACCGCTTAACGCTCGCTTAAATAACACTTATTCGAGTCGCAGCTGTCCTTTGCCATTCCGGAGCGATTTTACGAAAGGATGGAACCTCCGTAAAGCATCGTCCCTTCCTTTATCCTTCCGTGAAAGAGCAACGAGATTTAAGCTAACGAGTTGATATTACCGATAGGAGCGAGTTGTATTTTAGATCGAAAACGCCAATCG
The DNA here is from genome assembly GCA_916049575.1 of Ancistrocerus nigricornis. Lineage (NCBI taxonomy): Eukaryota > Metazoa > Arthropoda > Insecta > Hymenoptera > Vespidae > Ancistrocerus > Ancistrocerus nigricornis. The sequence goes on along the minus strand of OU696667.1, from coordinate 14,292,673 downwards.
TTAATAGCAATTTGCGTTTACAAAGGAGAAAACAATGTGGTACCAACGATCCGATGATTATAGGCGGTTAAGCAAATTGAACGAGAGCGATCGAAACGGACGATCGAGCGGCACGCAGTCGACGGTATGGTTCACCTTCCTAAAGCACCATTACAATCTGTCGAAACGCACGGGCAGGTCTTGCCCGAAGGGACCGCGGTATCTGCCTCCGAACGCGATTAGAGAAATGCGATTATTCTATTAATGAATCGTCGTACGACCGTGACTGTGAAATCCCTATGATGTAATTATAGCGATCACTATGCACGCCATTTGCTCGTCGTTATTCGCCAAGTGCCATCGATTCCGACCGGACGTTATACCGATGCAATAATCGTCATGCGCATTTACATGCGCGTAAGTACGTTGAAACGTCTCGACGAAGAAAAAGCACGAAATTTCGTCTAACGACTTCAAATAGAAACTGGAAGACGTTTAACGTTTATCGTGAAAGGAGCGGCGGCGGTTCATTTCCCATTTGGAGCGTGCTCGGTTAACCAGCAGTCATGAAATATTTTCCTGCCCGCCTTTGGAAAAGAAAAATCATTAAAAATGTACATTCTAGAATCGCATGGGCTATTAATTCTCCTCTTGGCATCGAGCTAGCTTACCCTCTCTTCTCTATTTTCTCTCTATCTCGTCAAGGACCGTTTGAAACTCGAAGAAGGAAGGGAAAACTAGGGAGAGATGCTTTGGAAGTAAATAAACGGACAGCGCGTAATGCATACGCAACCGAGTCAGCTACTTCTGAAAACGAGGAAATGAATTGCCTTTGCGATAAGCTCGTATCTCGAGCACGATTCCTTTCCAAGAGTCGAGCGCGCCTGTCGTTCCAAGCGCGTTGCCTCGCTCTCTTCGCGTTCCCTTTCGTATCTTTTCTCTTTCTCTCCCCCTCTCCCTCTCATTTTCCTCTCTCAAGCCCTCCTTTCTCTCTTTCTCTCTTGTAAAGCGCCGGTTTAAATTAGACCGTTATCTTACAAACGGCGAACGTACGAGGGATCGTTGTTTTTCTCGGACAGGTGGTAATTACTTCTCTTAGAAAATTCCACGAGGTGGAGAATGAGAAGTGCTTTATTTTAGTAAACTTCGAACGTTCCGATTATATACCTTCATAGAATCAGATGAATTTTCAAATGAGCATCGACCGCGAGAATGTGGATGAAAATAAACCAAAAGGACACAAGAGCAATCCTATGTTGCGAGTATCGTCCGTGTTCATTGACCATCTGACGGTACGAAAATGGAATATTGATATTTGAAACGTTGGGATTGTAGGATCGAGAGAAGAGAAAAAGAGATACACGGATGTTGTTCAAGATAGAGTTTCGAAACGCGTAAACACACTGGCACGTCTACGGCTTTCTATCCTGTAGCGCGAACCTTTATCGGTTTCTCCTGTTTTTGCACGACGTTCGACCACGTATCGCTTATATCATCGTTACCATCTTCCTTTTGCCCATTGCTCTCTCTCTCTCTCTCTCTCTCTCTCTCTCTCTCTCTCTCTCTCTCTCTCTTTCTCCCTCTTCGATTTCATTTCGCGTTGTACTATCTATTTTCAGAGGAAGAGTTCGGCACGGAGGGAAAGGGCGAACCTCCTGATAAATACCCAACAAGCTACGATATCTTTTCACGTAGCAAACGTATCCATTGTACTACTTAGCGTTCGATAAACTAATTTTTATCTTTCTAGTCTCTACTATTAGAGTCTCGATAGAAGGGCGATAAATGTGGTGAAAGATAAGATCGGACGATGAAAGAATGGAGAAAGATGAAATGCGATGGAATCACGGTGTACTAATTAAACGAAATCGGTTGTCCGTCGGGGCGTAGATCATTAGAATTTCCTAGATCCAATGAAGCGGAAGTAATCGCTCCGAACCATCTGTTATTCGCAGCTGTTACGGTCGTACGGAAAAGGATTATTGCCCTCTCGTGGAAAACGAGAGAGAGAAAGAGACAGGGAGAGAGAGAACCCGACGTCCATCCATTTCGAAAACTCTTTTTGTTGGCCACACCCCCAGCCCTCATCGTCGACGTCCCCGTTCTCTCTATTGTGGTTCAAACGCGAGATTCGCAAGCCCGAAAGATCGAAGAGCGCAGTCCGATCGATACTGCCTCTCGAAAAACTAACGCGCACGACGATCGAGCCCCGATCGGTTCGATCGTCAAAGCGCCGATTTCAAAAGCGCCATCGCGACTTCCGTTTATAGAGGTTCGCGTTAATTGCAAGCACGCTCGAAAGCGATCGCATTTGCGTCTAATGCCGCGCTAATGAGCTTCCGCGTTTTCCCTCTTGAAACGACGTTCTCTTTCTTTCTTTCTCTCTCTCTCTCTCTTCTCTCTCCTGCCCTAATATATCCTTTTTTCGCTCGCGAATAAACAGAAAGGCGAGAATAAGAGACGAAGAAGAAGATGAGAGAAAAGGAGAGAGGCAGAGCTTTTAATTATCGGTCGGGTGCAGACGCTGCGATGCCTGAAAATACGAAGCACCCGAGCTAGCCCAACGTAATAAGTTGGTGTATAGGTTTAGACCTATAATGAGAGCACAATTAAACGAGTATCATAATAACGAAGTATATAATGAACGAGTGTCCGAAGCAAACTTCCGCGGAGAACGAGTTAAGATCGTTAACGCTTAATCCCATCGGGATGATACCTTCCACGCCGGGAAAGTATTTTGAAAAATTTCTCGTCGAAGATTTAATTGGGGAAGATGCAATTTTTGAAATTCAACCGACCGGATACCGATATCGGTGCCTTCACTTTTCTCTTCCGTAACTTGCCGCTTCCTGTTTCGTTTCTCTTCTCTTACCCGTTTCTATCTTTTCCTTTGTTTTCATATTCCCGAGTCGAGCGTACGCGTCGACAGATTTATGAATTCTCTCGACAATAGTAGAAAACGGCCGAGCGAGAGAAAAGTTGGCAGATCTGCCAACGCGACGTTTCTCACCGCGTGATCTTCTTCGTTTCTCCTTCTCCCTTTTGCGCCCTTTGCTTTGGCGCGATAATTCTCTCTCTTTGAGAAACACACGCGCGTTCAACCACCAACGAACTAAATTTTCGAATAAAAAAAAAAAAGTCTCAGAGATTTCTACGCAACGTTCTCGTCGCGGTTGACCATGAAGCGTAATTTCGGGGAAGCTCGAACGGTCGATAAATGCCGATCTATTAATTAAATTCTTCCGATCGAAAAAAGGACACAGTTATGCGGACCGTAGGTAATACTGTGAAAAATCTGTGCAACGATGATCGAACTTCGCGCCAACGTGATGCCATTGTTTCTAAGTTTTTTTTTTTTTTTTTTTTCCTTTCTTCATCATATTAGCTTACATAGGTCGAATTCAGGAAGACATTTACGATCCTCTCGATATTTATTCGCACATATCGCAGGCCGCACGGCGTTCATACATAATGGAACACAAAGTCCAATCGTCGGACACGCTTTCTCCGTTATACTTCGCTCTGATATCCTTTCTTTTATTTGTTGCAGGATTTTTCGCCGGGCACCGCTGGGAGGCAACTTCGGTGTTGCGTGTCGCAGGAAGGTATGCGCGATTCATGAAACTTTCACCAAAGTCATATGCCATAAACTGCAACGCACACGGACCTTTTCCTTCTCTACGACACCCACGAGAGCGTGAACGTTGAATTCGTAGGGTGGAACGGGGAAGCGGGTGGAAGGGACGAATATATGTATATCCGTAATGTCTCCGCTCTGCGAGCAAGTTGGGATACCTAGGAACGAAGGAGCAGGTGAATCTCGAACGTAGTATTTCAGAATCGTTCCTATGATAATGTTTCAATGCGACGATCTTGGCATTTCTCCAAACCCTACGAAGCCACCGCCGCACCGATGGTAGATAGAGGAATCAATCGGTGAACGTCGAAGGCCCTCGTTCGAGAATCTCGTCATGATTGACGTTCCTTCTAGTTCCAGTTCGCTCCTATACTTAAACTTTACGCGACCGATCGATGTCCCGTTCCTGTATCTACCCTGTATGTTTCTCAAAACAAAAGCCCTAAGAGAATCGTTCGCTGCTCGCGCGATATTTCAATTAAACCATTCGCCGACAACGTTGAAGTTCCTCGATGGAAACCAGCCGCGATCGTGTCAATAAAATGTACCTACGGTATCGTTCTTTTTTACGTACAACGCGCATGGCTATCCGCTTAGATAACCGGCTGAAGGTTCGTTCAGTCGTTCGGAGTCAAAAAAATTGTATACAGTGTGGGAGATTTAAATCCGGGCGCTTAAACTTTTTTTCTATCTTTATGATCAAGTGGGAAAGGATTTTTGAAAGAAATATCCTTTGTCACTAAATTTATTTTTTAAAAAGATTAGTTTTATTTAAACGTTTGTATACATAATTTTGTATGTAGAAGTTAATATATTTTTTAATTAAATTGTACACCATGTATATTCGTTTGGGTAGCTCTCTTTCGGCATGGTCGCATCCTTCCGATAATTCTCAACGCTCCTCGATATTACGGACGAGTCGTGTATTCTTTAACGGAATACTCGGAGAAATGCAGGAAAATCGGTGGAAGATTTAACGAAGCGTTTTCATCGGGCCACGCTCGCTTACATTATCTCTTAACAAAGGCGAGTCACTCCAAGGAAAGATGGTAAACACACAATTTCCGCATGGTCGACGCGCAACCTTAAAGGATCGCGTTTCTTAGTTCCCTCCTGGAGAAACTTTATGCTTGACCGCGTCTCCTTCTCTCGCCCTACATCGTGTCTCACTTCCCTCTCTCTCTCTTTTGGTATGTAATACGACGTAAACGCTTGGCTGAGAGAAAAAAAGAGAGAAAGATTATGCTCGAGGATTCCGCAAATGCGATCAAAGTTATGATAGACTTGAAACGTTGTTACGCGCTTGTTATTGTAGGAAAATCAGTTACGGAGTGAGTGGATGATGCGGGAAGAAAAAATGAAGCGACGAGGATGAAAGAAGATTCGAGGAGAATATGAAGATAGAGAGAGGGTTGGTAGGGGGTGTGGGAGAAAAGAAAAAGAAGTAAAAGGGGCGGTCCGTTACACGATAAGTGCGGAGGATGTGGTGAGAGCCACTATCGAGCTCGATGTTTCCCTAGCGACCCACACATTTTCTTTACTACGTTCTGGCGAAGCGAAAACCAAGGGTACAACCGTAGAAACGATTCGGCGAACAGCTGTTTAGGATTTCATAACCACTTCATAGATTTCAGAAAGAATCGCGATCGGTTTATCGTCTCTACCCTAAAGGAGGAACAACCCTTGGCGTATCGATATCATCGAATGTCTCGCAATATTTCACGGTGAGGTAACGACAAGATTATTCGAGCCGTCCTTCCTCGAGAACGGGAAAATTGAATTTCGCTAGGACAGCGTTTATCTCCCTCGGTAGAGACTCTACATATTTCCATTTCTCTCTTTATCGTGCAACCATGCTCGAGCACGCTAGACTCAAATTAGATGAACGATCTCGAAACCTTTGCCGATTCCATCGGCGAGTTTACGCGGTGAGAAAAGTACAGCATCGCGTGAGTCCTCGCGTCGATTTCAAGCGGAGCTTTCACGCGAACGGTCAGGCTCTCGATGGTGCAACTCTGGAAAGCGAACGCGAGCGTGCACATCTCGAGGGAGTGCCATTGTTGCACACGTTGCACATGCCGGAACGCGATAACGACGGAAACGGCGTGTTCCCTCGATGAGAGAAGACCGGTTGCTTCATAGAAATCGGAATTTCGATTATCGGGTATCGTCAAACGAAATGCGATGAATAACGAGTACCGACGATTTAACGAGTTGCTATCGTTTTTCCTTTCATTTTGCTACTAATTCGCATAGCCGAATCTTTGAAGAATCTCTTTTGGTCTACCATGTAATTCCATGTCCAACGCATCGTTCGGAGATGTTTAATTAAATGGATTGAATTATAATTTAATTAATTCCATCGTCATTAATTAATTTTGCATGTAAAGCATAAGAATGATTTATCACTTTTTATTTTATACCGTGTGTAATTCGTTATTATTATTATTATTATTATTATTATTATTATAATTATTACAGGTTCAGTAGCTCGCAAGATCGATACATTTAAATGTTGCTACTCATCGACTAGAATGAGTACGAGAGAAAGACGTAAAATGTCGTTCGTCTCGCTACGGAGTCCAGAGTCGAGAAGGCGTCACGATTCCCTCAGAGTCTAGTTCCTGTTGCTAATCTACTCGCTAGTTGCCCTCCGCGCAATAACCCGTCCTTAAAGCGTGAAACCAGCGGCGGTGCTCCTCGAATGCGACGGCCGAAGTCCGTGCGCCGCCTAATCTCGTGCAAACTTCGTCGGCCATACTTAGTCCGGAAGGAACAGCAGACAGATTGCTCAAGCTGCACCGTGTGCAGCCCGCTGGAAGCAACGAATAGTGGGAGAGCGAGAGAGAGAGAGAAAATCACCGTGAAGATAGTTTGCAAGATAGTCTGACTCGAATTACTTACCACGACGTACAATGGCCTCCAGGTACCGCAAATAATACTTTTTTCCGACCCTTTCTTCCGCGTCGCGAATTTTAATGTCCTTAAAGAAGACGCTCTTTACTTCAACCGAAAATATGACGGATCGGTGAAAAAAAGAAACGATGTTACGTAGATGATGAAAAAAATCAATGCCGAGGGCAATCATATTTGCGCAATCACTACGGAAGATTTCGACGAAATTTAACGGGAATAAATAACAAAAGTTTGGAATGCTTGAAAACTAACGAGCTTTCCGAAGGGTCGGCTGGGGAGGGGATGCGAATGCATTAGCATGCTTTCATATTCGTACGATCAAAAATTGAACGCTCATTTGGCCGTGAGCAGTGAGTTTAATTGCAGAAATCCTCTGTCGGTCGACGTGCGTGTCGTTAACGTCGATATTGATCATCGTACGCGTACGGATGTTACAATAGCGTAAATGTTCGCGTTGTAGCGAGGTACATTTTCGAGTTTCGTAATTTCGAGTTTTAGGAACACGAATTTAAAATCACCTGGCCCGGGCTAACAAGTCCTAGGTAGGTAGGTGGGTATGAGAGGAAGCACTTGCGCCGTTCTTTAATTAATCGGATTAACTCGACGTTTTCTCCTTTCGGTGTAATTAATAAAACATTGGCGAAAAGTCGGTCACCTAAGTCGCGTAACTGGGTCATAGTCCTTCGGTTGATGAAGGAAGGCGTTCGTCGTGTCGTCGAGGACCGCTGATAATTAAAAAATCTTCGGTCGATTCATTCGCGTCAAGCAATTGTAAGGACAACTCTACGCGCGCTACTTTGGTGGTCCCTCCCATAGGAATAGAGGAAGAGAGTAGAGCATTTTTGTTCGCTCTCCTTTATTCCGCTCGTACCTACTACTCGTTAGCTTTTCGGACCGAGCCACGAGTCTCGCGGGATTCGTCGAGCTTTCCGGGCGCGCGCGTCTTTCGGAAGGTCTGCTCATGTTACCGTAACGCTCTTTGTAACATCGTATTAGTTTTAATTGTCAACTTTCCAGCGCGTTTCGACAGCGTCGATCTCGTAGATCGCTTTATCGTAATGTTACTCGGTTCTCTGCTCCTCTCTCGAAGACGACAATTTTACAGGCACGTTTTAAGCGATTTCGAGTCGTCTCCATCGTAAAAGGCTAAGGAATGGATAGATAGATAGGTATCCTGTATCCTAAGGTCGGAATCTGCAGTAGGAGATCTAACTTGATTCGCTTCACGTCCGTATCTGGATGAAAAAGAGAGCGAGAGGGGAGACATCGCGTTGGTATGGCAGAGGAGAAGGACGAGGAAGGAAAGGAAGAGCGGGAGGGAGAAAAAGACGTCGATGTATCGACTTCCTTGGCTCGTCGCGTCGCTCAGAATTCAGTCCGCGTTGCCCGGGGCATTCGCGAGCGTCCAACGAAGCCAGGTGACATATCGGACACCTGAGTCACTCTCAATTTAAAGGATTTACGAGCTTTTGTCGGCGGAGCATCGCATAAAAGTATAAACTGCCGAGGTTTTACATAAACGTCGTCGGGTTTTGATGCACGACGATCCGAGCCATAAAATTCGCCTCCTCGCGAAATAATGTTCGAACGCGTACGGTAAAGTTAAAGGCGGAGAAAGCCGAGCTTGTTAGAAGGTACTGAAAATACGTACGGGGTTATACGGGCATCGTTAAACGTTTTTACGGTAATAAGAGCGATGGGAACGACGTCGCGCTCGCTGGCACGCCAGCCGCAGCAGCGAGAGAGAGAGAGAGATCGCGGAGAGTCACGAGGACGGGCGCGGGAAAACTACAAGTATCGAACGAACAAAGTTGCCTATTTCTTTTCCTTAACGGGATTTTTTTGATTTCTCGACGACTTTTATACAAAATCTCATCCCTACCAGGCGACTGCTCCCCTTTTTCGCGAAGACTTTCTCGTTGAGTAAGTTTTTCCATTAGCACCGTCACGTTTCCTTTTTTTACCCTCTTCTCCCGTTTCCTCTTCCTTCTACTCTCTCTCTCTCTCTCTCTCTCTCTCTCTCTCTCTCTCTCTCTCTCTATCCCTTTCTCGCTCGCTAGTTCTCCCTTCCTCTGAAAAGCAAAGCCTCTTACAGTGGCGCATCGTACGAAGAGAAGGAGGCGTTATTCGGCGCACGGACCGTATTGCCTGCTTGAATTACAATTTCTCTTCCTCCATTCGACAATGGGCACCCTCGATGCGATAAAAGAGCCACCGCGTTGCATCGTACGTGCGTTAAAGTGCGGTGACGGAAGCGAATCGAACGAGAATCGTACCAGAATCTCTCGTTCTTTCATTCTGTCTATCCTACGATCGCGCGCGAACGTCAATCCAAGGTATCGAAGCAAAATACTCGAATAGATTATTCCGAAGGATTTAGATTAGGTATCGTAGAATCGCAAAATTATTAAACGACGTTAGAATCAAGCATGTAAGCTTTCGGAGCTTTGGAGTTTCGCTCGCGTAGCTGCGAGTTATGTTCGCGTCAGCGGGAGTACCGTGTTTCGGAAAGTTGACGTGACGGATGTACGGTTTGCGCGTCCGCCATTAACTAACTAACTAACGGCCGTATCATTGGCCGAGCATCTCCTCCTGCTTCGTCGGAAGATAAGCACGCATCTCAATTAGCCGACTTCGAATTGTAGATTCTCGTTTAAAGGGATGCGAGAATCTCGGATGCTGCTCGCTCCAATCTTTCACCTTTGGCTCGGTCTTCGAGAATCGCACGCGCACGGAGAGAACTCCCGTTGAACAAGCTTCGAAGTCGTTCAGCAGTTTCCTAACGTACTTTACCACGACAACGATCGTTCCAACGACGACCGAGCGACGGCGGCGTCTCGTTAGGAACGCATAATCGCGTTCATTGTTCATCGGCGTGCCGGTGACGCGAACGACGCGGCCCGGCTTCTTCTCGAGTTCTCCTACCTACTTTTGTTGGAAGTTCTTACCCAGGAGAAACGTCGGGTCCTTTCCGCGTTACAACCAATTACAATCGAATCTCGAGGAATGGAATTAAACGCGTTCTATTACGAGTAGATCGTGTAAAGTACCGGAAGAAGAATAGTATCGCGCGCGCGCGCGAACGACGAATTTATGTTAGAAATGCGATGGAAACACGATGGAGAAGAGGTAGAGCGAAGAGGAGAAGGGCCAAAGTTGTCTCCGATTATATTCGCTCAAGTTTTGGCTTGTCCGACCGGTGCTCGCGAGCGCGCAACTACACACGTAGAACGTCGGTAGCACTTCGTCAAGTTCAACGTTTCAGCGTTCCTAAAGTTTTGACGTCTGACAGGCTGAGCGCGCGCGTCTGGCACGGCATGTCCTCGTTCAAGAGAAGCCGTTCATAACTGGGAGAGGAAAATCTCGCAGAAGGGTCGTACCTTATTTCCAAACCAATATGTCTTCGAAAATTGCTGCGAGTTCCGCTTCGGTCGATTCTTCACGGGGAATGCTTTCTAATCGATTCCGAACCTTCCTACTTAACCTCGGGGAGCTCGAATCCTTCTATTAGCCCTTTACGATTCAACGACGGGTCTGACTCTCGATATCTATCTACCTTCGATTATGCGATAAGAAGCTCTCTTGTATCTCAACCGTGATCCGAATTATAAAAGATTTCATATGTAAAGGTAAGTACTTACCTACGTTGAAAGTTAATACGAATCCGGGGGAGGGAGACTAAATTCGAGGAATCTCAGAAAATACTTTAAACTGTAATCCAATAGTGGTCACGGAAGAAAAGAAAATGAGAAACGTTGATGTTGGAATAAGAAGAAGTGGTTCGAACTACCACGAGATCTTCGTAGCGATTTGTTCGCGAGCTTTGATTTATAAGTCTGTGGGACTCGCGTTCACAAAGATGGCCGTTCTACCGCCTAGCCTCGAAGTTGTTCTCGAAAGGAAAGGAAGATCGTCGGTAGGAAGAGAACTGGGTAGGAGAGACTACGATCGCCGGCCCGTGGCTTCACTTACGGATGATGCATCGCTTCGTAGTCGACTTCGGGCACAGAAGGATGGAACCACGGTAATGGATTCGGAATAGCTGAAAATAGTCGGACGCTGTCGCCGGGTCCACCGACTCCACCGAGCTCTTTCCGTTCCTTTCCTTCGAAAAACGCACGATCTCGCTTCGCTTTGCACTAAACTTCTTTCAGCTTTGTTTTACTTCGGACCATGTCTGACTTTCTTTATACAAAGCTGTAATTAAAAGATCGTCGATATTTACGATGTTAAATAAACGAATGATGTTTTATAAAAATAACGATATCCAAAGGTACACCGACGAGTCGGGAAACTTTGATCACCGCTTTACGAACCTTGATCCTTTTTTACCGCGATTTAACGTCAAGCTGTCATTGAAGGACGAATCGCTAACGGAAACTCTCGGAGGTCTCGGCGATTTTCCGCGATGGAGCGTGGGTAGTACGCGGGAATCGCGGGGCCGACGTACGATTGCAAGGGAACATAAAAATGTCGATAGCGTTAACGAACGGAATCGGCGATTTTTATTTCCAAGTTGGCGCTCGTCCAGCCGTCCGCTGTTTTACGCGTCGCTCTTTTTCTCTCGCTCTATCTTTTTCTCTCTCGTCGGACAGCATCGTTAGGAGAAACGCAGATTGGATATCGGATTTCATGTACGGCTCGCTTTCGCTCCTCGCAGTTTCCCGCTCGTTCCACGTATACGGAATGGTTCCACATCACCTACAACTTTTTTTTCAAACTTCTTCTTTCTTACATACGGCAGGACTATGTAAATTTGTTGGCTTTTCCATAAATCTAAAATTATCGAAACGGCATCGAAAGCTTCGTTATTGCTTACGCCCGTAAAGAGCAGAAGGGAGTCTCGGTAATACTCTTATTCGTGGCACCGGTTGTTCCCAGTGGGTATGGGCCACGCGAAACAATGTACTTGGTGGATTTGCAAGTCGAACGAAACGGTCTATCGAACGATAGCAACGATAACGACTCCAGGCTCGCTCGTATCGGGGGGCTTTCCGGCGAAATACGTTCGATCGGTTGGCGTCGCGTCGTTCGAAAACGCGATCGCGTGGCTGGAAATTCCTTTGGAATTTCGTCGATGATATCGTCCGTGATACCGTGACGGGTGTTAGTCCATCGTATACACAAAGACCGAGAGAGAGAGAGAGGATCGTAGAAGAGGCGGAGGTGAAGCCGAGATGCGCTTACAGCTACCGCCCATTGCCAAGAGCACGCGTGTCGCTGCATTTCGATGCAGGGTCGATGCATCGCGATCCCTCGCTCTCTCCCTCTTTGTCCCGGTCTTTCCGTCCTCGAATCGAACGCACGAGCGAGTAGGACGGTCTTTGATCGATAGTCGACCGAGGCAAAACGCGTGATGCGAAACGGTCGTTACCTTTGGACGACGATCGAGAGACGCGTATACGCGCTGACCCGTACGATTAATCAACGTTCAATAGGCGGCAAGTTCGAACTCGCTTCGATCCAGGCCGAGAGAGTGAGAAACCCTCGGTACTTGTCGCTCATCTTTCTTCTCGTTCCTTTCGTCACGGCTCGACGAACGGAACACCGACGTCTTAATACTCTCGTAGGTATATAGATGTATACCAGTGGGTGGAAGATGACGACGACAACGACAATGTCGAACAGCTTTACTCTCGTGGTCGTAGGAATAACGAGGACCGTCCTCGCGTGTCCCGACGGGTGCTTATTCGCAAAAACGTAGAGAAAGCGAGGCGCACCTGTGCCCGCGCGACACTTTAGTCGAGCGGCATTCCCCCGCCTTCGAAGCATTTCACATCCGTGTGTCCCGGAGCTTTCGACGTGGTAGTCTCGTTATTCGATCGAATACGGGTCGAGGGCTTCCACGATGCAGCAGCTCTCGATGCAGAAACGGTCTCACCTACGCCTTCTATCGCGCGTTTGCATATTACTATGCATATGGATCGACGAGGTTTCCCTCGTCGAGGAATATAATGGATTCTGGAAATCATACTAATTCCACTCCCTTCTCGATTTCGTTGGTAGATAGGTTGGTACGTACATAGACCTCCGTTCGCAACGTTCTCGCTGCTCCTTTCGAACTTTTAAATGCTCCCGTCCGAAAATCACGGACCACCCCACAGGGCGTTTTAAACCACTAGGCTAACCAAGGCCCCGTGAATTCTGTTCTTTCTCTCTCTCTGTCTCTCTCCCTCTATTTCTCCCTTCTCGATCTATATTTTTCGAAAATGGCATGGTCGGCTCCCTCGCCTAAAAATATATCCACTTTAGGGATAGGTCAGCCGAGGAAAATTAGTCGACTGCACTCGGACGTTTTCCGCGATACGCGCATCGCCGATCTCGGCTGAACGATTTCTGCTTGTTTTCCGTTTGTCCTTTCCTACCATCGATCGGGTCAATGAGTCGCAGTCTCGCGAACGCATCGATATTTCCCGTGCCGCACCGGTACGTCCGTTCCCGATCCCATTTCCAAAGTTTTTTCCACGAAATAACGCGCGCTCGGAGAATTCCTCGATTTGCCATTTTCGCCGTGCTGCAACGACATCCTCGGCTATCGCATTTTTACGTTGGATTGTAAACGGGAAATGGTATAGTTCGCACCTCTTCTTCCTGAAACGTTGTGTCCCCAAGAAGTTAAATTTCGAATTTCGAGGGTTTCATGTGTTTTTTGCATTAGCGAATATCTCGTGTTCCAGCCGTTCGCGATAGATTTTGGATAGCGTTCGGCCACGCGGTATTGAAACGCGATAACACGTAAACCGATAACTTGGCTCGTCCCATATTGCTAAATCTTGTCTGATCGTAGTACATGCCGGCTCTCCGCTCGAGAGATCAACAATTTCCGACATAATGTGCCGTTGCGGATTAACCGGGACACCATGTACCGTGTAAAATCCTCCGAAAATCCGGGGAGCCGAGATCGATCCACGATAGCGTAACGCAGGGGGAGGATATTTTTTTTCGCGTTTTCCCTAAATCATCGGTCTTTTTTGCGAAATTCGGAAGGTGGGGTAAAAGATCGGCGAGACGTCGCCCGAGCTAGCGATTCTCCCCCGGGATAAAATGAAATTCCACGCGGGAAACTATCGCGAAGGATAGAATCGATACTTTATAGGGCACGAAACTTTTAGGAACGTACGTCTCAGAAATTTAACGGAACGTCTTCTCGGAATGTGTCCCCGCGAGCGTGCACGCTACGTTAGTATCTTCTTAATTGCCACTCGCAATGACTTACATCTTCGACAGGCATCCCAAAAGGATTTCCCTTCCCCCCGTAACTCGACTCGTTAAAAATGAATTTATTAAAAGTCCCTTTTTTTACGCGAAGGAGGGAAACTTTTTTCTCCCAGGTTCTTCGACGCGTTTTCGCGAAATAGCGAAAGAGAGTATGAAAAATGGGTGAACACTGACGTTGCAGAAACGGGGTCGTGTTCATCGGAATTTGTTGGGATAGCCATGGTCACGCATTGATTAATATTAATATCGTTATAAATTTGACGGCGTGGAGCCATGAAACGTTACGACGGAGGTGCTAGCGCGTATCCCGCTGTCTCGTCAATAGACGCATTAAACGACTCATCGAAGGATTTTAATTGGTTTTTGCGCGCGTGGCATATTCGTGCCTCAAATCTATTCCCTTCGCTGGTTCTTTCGTCTTCCTTTATTCATTGGCCAGGCACCGAGCAGCTTCACGCTGAAACGTGAAGAGAAGCTTCTCTAAAGCGTTAAGAGAATCCTACGAAATGTCTCTTGACGTCTCTTTTTTATTTACTCCACGTAAATCTCTCTCGCACTTATAATTCACGCGACGTTGGTGATCCACGTCGATTCGTTCGCGAATATTCGCATATCGCGGAAACGATCTATCTATCTCTTCGTCTCTCTCCCTCTCTCACTCACTCACCCTCTCATTCCTACCCCTGTCAGTTTCATTCGGAGTGTCCACAATGCTCGACCGTACGCTCAAATCCATTTTGTTTGCTGCACGACGGATTTCTCGCCAATAACGTAATGACGTTTTTAATTGATTTATTCCTAATTGATTATCTTCCGGTCCGACAATTCGAGGCCGCTCTGCGTTATACGTTATTTGTTTTGCAGAACGTGTCGTCGGCAAGCTGGCCTGACTAACGCGCCCACGATAAATGGAAAATTATCGAGCGACCGTTTTCGCGCTCGCGACTCCTATTACGCGAATGGAGAGTTCTTAATTTTCGGGAAAGCACGCGTAAGTGAAAGAGAGTGAAATCTCGGAAGATGAAATGCTTCCGGGACGACGAGAGTCGTAATTCCCATTGCACGGGTGTCGCGTGCTTTAAAAGCATCTAAATTTAGACGTAAATGAAACAATTATTCGCCTTCTCCGAGAACGAGTGAGAGAAAGAGAAGGTATATATGCATCTGCGTGTTAGATAGGAGAAAGAGAGAGAGAGAGAGAGCTAGTCGCACGACATATGTGGTTGTATATTCATGCACGTATGCACTCGTACGCTAGCATAGTTAATATATTTCTCAACGTGCGAGCGTTGAATGCGCGGTAGCCGCGGACGCGCGCGACTATTCGCGCGACGAGGAGGACGCGTAAATCAGTGCCGCAAGGAGGTGCCTACCGAGCGAAAACACAACGGTGCGCCGAGAATGCCATTTACATGATAATTCGAATTGTTACACGGGGCATCAAAATTTCCGTGGGAGTTCGCTGACAAACCTGCTGCTCGAAACGGTCGACGCGATTCGCCGACAGAATCCACGCTTCCAACACTTCGCTGGACGTCGCGAATTCTTTTCTCCACCGGCGTGAATTTCGAGAATTTTTTTTTTTTTTTTAAATCTCTCACGTTTTCTAATGACTTCTCGGCTAATCGCATGCAATTTGGAGTTACCAAGTTCTGGTCATTGTTGCAACGCGATGCTGGAACGATTAGAACGTGGGGCGAGAAGAAAGAGATCTCTCGAAGTGGTGTCACGTCTGCGAAAGAGCCCGGTTTAGATTCGAAAGCGTCTAGACGGTGTGGTGGAAAAGGGAATTAGTAATTCGTGGGAGGTGCCACTGATTTTCTTGCTAAGTGTTTCTCAGCGATGTTTACCCTCTTTCTCTCCTTCCTTGTTCACGTAGTTTCTTCGTATTTAAACGTGCCCACGACCACGTTCCAGGTTGCTCGAATCTCCGCTTTCCTTTGCCATTCTCCTTCTTCGTGAAAGCCAAGCTTTCTTCGTTTTTGGCCGGTGCCACGTTCCACCGTCCACGAGCATCTATCACCACGCTGTTTTCGTTCTCTTTCTTTCTCCCCTGTGGTCATCGGGAGATCGAAGAAACGTGCACAAGTGCTAGTATACGAGACGATCGTTAGGAAAGCAAGGTATTTGGAAAAAGAATTCCAACTTGTTAGTCCAGCTCGGAGCGTTTTAATATCTCTCGGAAAATCTACATTTAAAACAGCTTTCTTAATAAGTATACGCAAAGTGTAATGAGCGACTCGTTCCAGCAAGAAAAGAAACGTTGCGCAGTCGTTGCTCCCGCGAGGCTCTCGAAACGAGCGTGAGATTGACACTTTTGTTTCCCAATTTCCTGCTTGCGATAAGGTCAGACGTGTCTGGCGTTCATCTCGCGTTTCCCCCGCTCGGTCCACTCCGAGTTAGATACTCTTTCTCTATCTCGCTTTCGGATTTGCAAATTCTCACAAAGCAAGACAACAACCGCGCGCAATCCGCGAGCTAGCGGACGCTCGTGTCGTTTACTAAAGGATATGAAGAAACCTTTTACTTGCGCGGCTAACCGCACGGCCTTTCTAACCTCTTTTTCACCTTTTTGTCCACGTCGTTTTGCGCCGTTGTTTTTTCCACTCTTTCCGTCTTTTTTTCCGTCGTGAGAAAAAGAAGAGTCGAGGGGGGAGGAAATAGAAAGGAGACAAATAGCGCACGGTGCTAGGAAAAAAGAAGGAGAAGAGACTCGGGGACGCGGTTGCCTCGTCCAAACTCTCATTGTATCCTCGAGACGGTCGGATATTACGAGCACGAGATGTTTCTACCTCCAACCCCCTCAACCAACCCCTACACCGTCTCTCTTTTTTTTTTCTTTCCTTTTTCTCAGCCTCTTCCATCTTTCCAACCTCCCTCTCGTTTCCGCGTTCGGCCCGTCCGCTCTCTCCACTTTCTTCTCCCTGTTTCTCTCTCGCCGACTATGTTTTCCGACGTGTACTAATGGCCCAGAAAAGCTCGGAATGCGGGATTCGCAAAGGGTGGCCCAAAAGGATTGTAAACCCTTAGTGGAGAATGCGTCGTGCTACCTCTTTCTCTCTCTTCTTTTCACCTTAGGATCGTTTCCCATCAAAGTGGATGCCTTTCTTTATCCGATATTTCTGATCTGCGAAATCGTTTTCGAGATCCACGCGAAATCTTATTGGGAGAAGGGGTGATCCGTACAGGAAGATCCGGAACGATCCGTTTCTTTTTCCGACGATGTTAATTAAATTCGGGGCTTCGATGTCGTATGGCCGGGTAGACGACGTCGTTCTACCGTAAAAAGGGAGCGAACGGAGAGATAGGCGAGCATTGGAAGAAAACGTCGAGGCATCGAGCGTCATCAAATTTTCCCGACGCGCCTTTACGATCGATCTTTCCGTAAAACTTCCGAGCCGGTCCTCGGCCCTTTCGATCGTGCACGTTTCATTTCCGTTATTTCGAGAGAAACTATAAAATTCGTGGAAGCGTAGCCCTTTACATTCTCGATGGACCGTATTACATCTACCATCTCGAATCTTGTGATATCGAAGACATAATTTCCCTATTTCGATGGTTTACGAGGTCGTTAATAAGATACAGGAATTTGGAGAGCGGTAGAAAATGATGCTACCACGTGGTCGAGTATCTTGGTTCGCGTTGCAACACAAGATCCAGAAACTGCGGTACCGAGAGTAGAGGTAGAAGAAGATATTGGATAGCGAGGCAGTGTTTTCTTTAAAAGGACGGAACTCGAAATAAATCAATCGCTCGCGGATATTGCGGCTCTTCGATTTTTCATCTCGATTTTCGCCTTCGTCTGCGATACTCGCCGATCGAGGGCTACAGAAGGATAAACTTTACTCCCGCTGCGAGAAGGATTTATGGTAATAGCGTGTGCGTCCTGTATCTTTCCCCTCTCCCCATGTAGGTACCTTTTTCCCAAACAGAAGAGAAAAGGAAAGCGTGAAACCACTTTCGGGGGATAAAGAAAAAGGGAGCGACGTTCGTGTCAAGACTAAAGTTCTCATTTTCTTAAGTACTCGTGGCGGCGGCTTTACCAGGTAAAACAGCGCACGGGTTCATCTCGGAGACGCCAAGATACGACAAGGTCTTCTCGTGGTCCTTCGTCGAATTCGCTTCGACGACTTCGAAATGCCGAATTTTAATGCGAAACGTTTCACGGGCTTCCGCTTCTCTCCCAAAGCGTATTTCGTCGTCCCGAACCTCCGAACTCGAGACTTTCGCTCTCTCCATCTCTTGGATCCCATTGAGCCGAATCTCATAGAAGGGGAGTCCCTCAAAGAAACCCGTACAATCTCCTCTTGCTCCTCACGGTCTAAAGACAGAGGAAAAAGGATATCCGGCTCTACCGACTCATTAAAATTTTATTACTCTCGATCTCTTACTCTCGGTGGATAAATCGATAAATGCCAGTCGGTGCGATCGATCCTCTTACGCTCTTTGCTTTATGATATCACACGGATCGATATTATCGGGAAACAATATTCGTCGAAGTGCGTCTGACGAAACATTAGCCACATGGCCGATAGCCGATAATGTTATACCCATGTCTTTTGTACGATGAATAAAATCGGTAAAAGTGAAAATGGGGCTTTGGAATCTATCGAAGGGCGTTCGTCCTCGTGTATACGATATCCGTGGCCGACCGCAGACAGACGGCCGCCTTTACAAATTCCAGTAAGAAGGGGGTGTATGTAGCAAGGAGGGCTGCGAGCCACAGGAAAGGTACATTGTTCGGAATTTATAAAATGATATGCAAATCCCTGCTATATCCTCCCATTTCTACCCTCGCTTCGATTCACCTTCTTCCTCCCTCTCTTTTTAGTTGAATCTCTTTTTCTTCTTCTTCCTCCTCGCCACACCGACTCTCGTACACACTTACGGTGGCATACCTTTACCCTCCACACCATGGCACGACTTGTTTCTTGCATAATGCATTCGTCTTTCTTACCGATAGCCCGCAGACCGTCGATGGTCCTTCGCCGGTGGAACCTCGCAAAACGTACTTTTTATCCGGCGAAGCTTTCGCCGCTATCGTGTCCGTAGAAGGAAGTAGGTGCAGGCCTAACCGTCTCAAGTAGAGTGGATTTCGTACGAGAGGAAAAGCTCGAATTTCAAGGAGCGATATTATCTCTTTCTCTTTTATCAGCATCCCTCCTCATTGTCGGCGGTCTCGCGCGGAATTTTCTATTACGGGCCGATCGATCGTCCCTTCGTGCCATTTTGAAAGGGTCCGAAGCGTCAGCCACTTCGCTCGTCGACCCTTTTAGATCGAACCTTTCGCGTGTCTCGAGCCATCGACGAAGTCCAGTCTCGACGTTGTCGTGTGATCGCCACGACGTCGTTCTCCGTCATTGTCGTCGTCATCGTCGGTTCACCCTTCTGATAGAGCCTTCGATTCAACGTGGCACGAGCTCGTGTTCGCTCGCGCAAACCACCGGTCTTTTACAACCGACTCGTAAAGCCTCACTCGTGTCGAGGACAATCCCCTCGGTAGCTCGATCGCCATTCGACGCTCCCACCTTTTACTAAAATGCAACCGTAATTACGATGAGAGACATAGTAACGTCTAGCCGTACGAGATCCCTTAACACCGCTCGCGTTGTAGAAGCTAATTTAACGACCACGGGTTTATACCTTGCGTGTCCAGTGCCAGTCTGCATTTGCCATTTTGCGTGCATCCTTTCCCTCTCTCTGTTTCTCGAACGTGAGAAGCATAATTATCGTATAAGCGAGAGAAAGAGCGAGAATTCAGTTTTCACAGGTGGAAGACTTTAACTAAGAGCGAAAAGAAAAAAAATTTTACTTTTTACCTAGGCGTTTTACGGAAAAGGCGATTCTCGTTATAGCGTTTTCACGATAGGTTTTATCTCCATTATATCATTATCGTTTACACGGTGAAAGAGTTTAAACCGAGCGTTGGATCGATTCTTGAATAATCACTGAATTTTTCTTCGTAGAAATCTTTCGTAGGCGAGAAATTCATTTATTCGCGAAGGGCTCGCGAAACATCGCCAGAAACCTTCACGACGAAGATTCTCCCTTTCTCGGTCTCATTCGCGAGAAGGTGGAAAGCACTCGGTGGAAATGTACAAAGCACGTAAGCAAAAGCGAGGCACGTACGTCGGTAGCGTACGCTGTAACGAAAAGCGTAGCACGTTGAAGATGGTGCGCCGCGTGTCGGAATAGCCCTTGAAATATTACCGCGACGCCCACCCACTCTTACCTTTTTCCCTTCTCTCTTGTTCGAAGAAGAACTGCGCGACAAGGTCACGTTTCCAAGACAAAGAAGGAGACGTAGAAGTGGAAGAGCTCCCGATCGAAACGTTTATCGGATATCGTGACGGTGGATATCTTGGGTATATTTTTTGAAGAAAAGTATCTTCTTTCTCGATCATAACGCACGTGTGCCTGAAGTCTTCGATACCTTTTCCCGTACAAAATTTGTCTTCCCATTTGACGACAATGCTTTTTCCAAAGTATGAGAAACTACAAAATAGAAGGTATTTCGACAGAGTTACGAATCGAAGAAGGACCATCTTTCTCCGTTAATGAACGCTCTCGAGAGTTTCTTGAGAAATATCGCAGCACGTTCTCGGTTTTGGATATTGCGTTGCCTTCCCGTAGGTGGGCGGGTTTCAACGGGAATAGATTTCCCTGCGAGCCGGCGAAATCTGCTGGCTCCGCGATAGAATGGTAACACCGTGCTCTTTACGAGAAAGGAATATCTACCGCTATTCTAGATCCTACGCGCCGATACCGGGGCGTTGATCACTCGGAACGACAAATTCGGAAAATTTAATGTTTCAAGGCTTGCGAAAACGAACTCGATCTCGCTAGCCTCGTCTCGTACGCGAAGTCGATCGGTTTAGATAGTATCGGAAGGGACATTAGCGTTAGCCTAATTTGATTGGCCCCGTAGGTGTTGCGAGCCCTCGGTATGCCGTCGACGCAACAACATCGACACGCCGGTCTCCTATGCAAATTTCGTCCGGTCCGTAGAGGAGAGCACTCGCATTAATCATGCGTTTGATTATCGTTAGGGCGATACGCGCGACGCAAGATTTCATCAGTTTTGCAAGAATCGAGAATTAGACTTTGGCTGAGCACGATTAAAACGCGATCAGGGAATAATTTTAGCGATCGAATGTTTTCTCCAACGGAATCCAGTCTCTCTGACGTCGTTCGAGCGCAGGTAAAGCGTATCGATGTGGAACATAAGTTTGCGTCCCGATATCGAGGCTGGACCACGTTGGGTCCACGAAATCGTTCGATTCGGTTGCAACGGATTCGGTCCGATTCCGATCGCGTTTCCGGACGCGGAAAGAAGTCGGAAAATTCGAATCGACGAACATCCGCGTCCTCGACGGACGACGATGCGCTCGCTACGCCCTATGCTTCGCATGTTTATCGTCGCATAATGCATATCATTATGCAAATCAGCGTTTCGCCGCTTACGTTGCTACGCGATGCAAATAAACCATGTCGCTACGTTAGCCGAACAACGAAAACGAGCCTACTACGTCGAGTTTCAGCCGATCGTAAGCTGAACGGTCCGGTTGCTACCGATTCGTACATAGATCTATGATCCTATCAGAACTATTCGTCGCTTTTACTCTCGCGTTTACTCGCCGTTTAGCGCGCTCGATCGATCGGAACGGATTCGTGATATCGTTCGTATCGGCTATATCAAGAACGGCTGATTTATCGGCTAATCGTAAAATCGTTAATTAAATAAATTAAAGAGCGGCATCCTTCTTATTAAAGACATATCTCCGATCGACGTCGATCAACGAGCGATCAAAGTTACGTTACAATGGATAGGGTAATCGGTTTAACGTTGGAAGGGTCACGTATCGCGTCAATTTTATCTGGAAATTCGGATATTCGTTGGTCGTGCCAGGACAGAACGTTTTCGGGAGCGACTGATGCGCGACGGTAGCGGTACGGGAACGAATACAATTACCATCCCGGTCGAACGTCGCGCTAATGGAAGAAGCGGCCGAGCGTCAATTAACGCCAATAATATGGGTATCAACGTCGTGAGAATGATTTTCGAGGAATTACGTCTGGCCGGTGCTGCTATCGCTGTCGCCGGTACCGTCGAATTATTTGCGCGCGAAAATCCTCTTCGTGGAAAACGTAGCCCGCCGTAAAGTCACGTTCGCGAGGAGGATAATACGTAGGAGGAGTTAGTAGGGTCGTGGACGTTTTGTTACGCTTACGCGTAATTTGAACTCGATCCCTCGTGGAGGAACGAGTTTTAACGAAGGCCCACGCTCGTCTTTCGACGCTCCGTTCTCAAGGATAAGAGAAAATTCACTTCGGGGAGAGAAGGCGCGGAGAGAGGATTTAATGAAATTCTTTTCTTCCTTTTTTTCACCGCACAGCGGTGAAAGGTATTTTTTGACGTTTTCGAAAAGTCGAGCGTAAGTTTGCACGGACGAGCTCTCGAAAGGCGTTCGCGAATTACTTTGTTTGCGGGCGTAAGTGAAACGGACCGCTGTTCGTCGGATTTCCCAGGAGGAAAGGAAATCATGAGAGATTCTTGAAAATATCGGCCCTGCGGCGCTGGCATTCCCCACCCTGGACGAGCGCGGTGGTTAGTTCCCGTCGTTACGTTTCCTCGCGTTCGAGTAGACACGTGAACGCGGAGTCGAGAGTACGTGCTGCAAAGAGAGTACGAGGCATACAGGGAATGAGAGAGTGGGAGGCTGCTGGGAGGACGAGTCGAAGCCGAGATTCGCGAGAAATGGATTTTCAACCCCTAAGGGTATCTCTGCTTCCGGAAATATGGATATAGGCAATTAAAATTAGTAGGTGGAGTAGAGAGCGGAGAAGAGGAAAGAGATGGGCGAGCAATCGGACGTGGTGCCTGTTTGAAACTCATTTTACGTTCCGGGTTTTCCGCGTGAGACGCGTTGTCGACGACGCGAGAATGACGAGATGAAAAAGAAGGAGAAGACGAAAAAGAA
The DNA here is from genome assembly GCA_916049575.1 of Ancistrocerus nigricornis. Lineage (NCBI taxonomy): Eukaryota > Metazoa > Arthropoda > Insecta > Hymenoptera > Vespidae > Ancistrocerus > Ancistrocerus nigricornis. The sequence goes on along the minus strand of OU696667.1, from coordinate 14,269,942 downwards.
GAGAAGGAGGCGGATGGGAGGAGGAAAAAGAATAGAGGCAATGTAAAGAGATTTATCGTGCTGGCACGGGTAGAAGCGTCGATGCTACGAGCTGGCACTATTGTTTTTAAAAAAAGTCCTCCAGGTCGAGCCCGTAGAGACGATTCTTTAACCTCGCGCGATGCCGACCGGGAACATCGTTTTTGATACGTCACGTACGAGCCATACACGCCGGCTGTTCTTCGGAAAACTTTCTATACCACTCAACCGGGCTCGTCTTTCGGCTTTTCGTGACACGTAAACGCCGACTTTTTAATCGACCCTCTCGTTAACTTCAAAATAATCCGATAGAACGGCTCGCGAAATTACTTTGCCCGCTCCGTAATTTTTTGCATCACGATAAGCTGCGATCGAATTTACACTTTATGAATCAAGAAAACAATCTTGTCGCCGTCGAATAAAAAAGATCATCGTCCTGGTTCGCGTCGTCGTTCAATACCGGAGCCATCACCGCGGAAAACATTTCTCAACTCTAATATTTTTCGTCGGTCTAGCCTCTATCTTACCTTCTTACGAGCGTCATTAACGTTAACTCCTTATCTCGTGCCGGACATCGTCCATTTTTAGCTCGGCGATACTCGCGTCATTTATTGAACTTTTTACTGCTTCCCTTCTTCTCTCACCCGATGTCACTCGTTGTTCATCTCGTTTCGCGTCTCTTCGAAATCGTCGTTCCAGCACGACGAGGCGTAAAAGGAAAGCGATCGCCGTCGTTAAACAGTTACGTGCACCGATTACGTGTCGCGCTCGATATTTTATCGAGAGCACTTTTCGAAGCTTTTTTGCGATGCTTTTTGATGGACTTTTTTTTATTAATATATACCTACGCTACATGTATATAGATATAATCTCGTTGAGGAAAAGAGAGAGCCACGCGTTACGTACTTCATATGCATTTTAAAGGTACGAGCTTTAAGATTTATAGCGGTTGAAAAATATGCATTTTTTGCACTTTAACCGACACAATGGTAGAGTGTGAGAGTTTGCCAGAGAGAAGGAGAGAGAGAGAGTGGAAGGGTGAGAAGGGCAGGAGGGAAAATTGGTTCGATAGCCTCTGGCACCGGATTAGCACGCTACCGCTCCGCTCTGACATTATATTTTAAAGAGGATGTGTCGAAAGTTTACGGTCGCTCGGCCGTACCGTGTCTCGCTCTCTCGACGTTCTCGCACGCTCCTCTGCATGCCGTACGAGCGTGCTCTCTCTCTCTGTTCGGGACAGCACGAACGACGCGGTTTTCCACGCAATCTGTATTATTCATGAACTTGTCTAAATCCATGAACACCGATAACAAACGCGCGAATAATTTACGAAAGGGGCGAGTGCACCATCGAAAATTTTCCAGCCGCGATAATTACTTTTGATCGCTCCCTCGCACTTCCATTTTCAGGTACTCAAACCTCATTTTCGATGCTGGACAATAGCATGGAAGACTATAATGCTTGACAAGTTACGCTACGTTGCTAGCGTAAGGAAGAAGGAACCTTTTTGTTTAACATTTTAGTGAAAGACCAAAATATGTCTCCGATCGGACGTATTGATTTCCTTCGTTCGGGGTTAGAGGTTACGGCAACGATGAAAATTTCGCTAAGTTTCTACAGCTTTATCGTCTCTCTGTTTTAAAGGTTTATTGAGAATTCGATGGAAGAGATGGAGAGGAGAGTCCCTACCGCGAATAACAAAGCCGAAAGACACGAAGGATAGGGAGAGAAGGTACGAGTTATGTCATAGGAACCTTTGGCCCCTTTTCCACTGATATCGTACCTTCCGATCTACAAAAATGATCGGCTCGCCTTATTGAACTTTATATTCGCGTTAACTTCGCGCAAGAATCGTCGGCACGTCGACGAAAAATTCGTTTACCTCAAAAATAAGAGGATGAGGAACAAGGTGGAGAAACGTCGAACGTCGATCGATCTTAAGACGCCATTAATAAAATAATATTCCTTGTACGGATTTTCTTTTTTTTTTTTTTTTTTTTCGGAGACCCAGAAACTAGAACGAACACTCTTGACCTCGTTCCGAGATTTTGGAAGGCTTAGCACACATATATCTATATATTAAAGCTATGCGAGCCGCCTGGTTCCGCAGAGACAGGCTTGAAGATTATTTAAGGGCTCGGAATAAGGAAGATGGGAAAGGAAAAAAAGAGTTGAAGATCGCAGTCTTTGACGACGAAAAATGGAACGTTTGCTTAGCCGCCATCTACCGTTTCCAATTAACTCTATTCTAGAACAAAAACAGCTTCATTAGGTGAGAACCGCGTAATTAAGGATTCTCTAGGGGAATAAACGTGGAGCGCAAGGGTCGAGAGAGGAGGATGGTCAGAACGGTGAGAGGGTAAGAGGAAGGATGAATAGAATCGAACGACGACAAATCGGCGGCGTCTGAGAAGCATCCGTCGTTTCCCCTATTATCGATCAGCGGCCTAGAAAGGGTGAACACCCCTTCGAGAATTCTCACCCATCCCCTCCCCCCTACTCTCGCCTTCGATGAATATTCCGCATAAACAATCCGATTCAACGGGATTTTCCCTTTGTCGTCTATTTTTTTTTTTTTTCTTGTCACCTTGACATCTCGTGACTAGGATCATTAAAAAAAAGAAACGGTAAAAAATATTAAAGCTTTCGAGGCTGAGAATCGTTTGTCTCTTCGAGATCGTCGTCGCTCTCGAATTTGAAGAATCCACTTTGGTGTCTCTCGAAAGGACGTTGGAAATTTATCTGACGGTTTATTTGGCTCTTAGCTCGATCCCTTTCTCGCTCTCTTTCTTTTTCTCCGGAATACGTGAGAGGCGATCGTCGTGGATAACGGAACGAAAGAGTTGGACGATGGTGGTTGCGGGCGGGCGAGTAAAGGAGCGATCGAGGGGTAATAAAGGTTCCGACATAAGTGATACAAAGGATTGAACGGAAAGAGGAGCGCAAGAAGCGGATTCTGGAGGAGACCAGGCGAGGGAGCATTCTTCCGTAACTACCGATGCGGTGCGCCGGAGTGAACTTTTTCTGGCGATTCGCTCGGCCGACCGGTGCCACCGTTCGTCGAACGAAAAGCGATAATAACGAAAAGTTTCTTCGAGCGCTCACCCGAAGATGCCGCCGAAGAGGCGAAAAGGGTGAGAGGAAGAAAGGAAGAGGAGTGGGAGAAGCGAGGGAGAGAGAGAAAGATGAACGGACGAAGGGTTGCCTCGGAAAGCACAGTGGAGCGTGGAAAACAGTTGAAGGAACAGAAGAACGGAAAACAGTTGCGAAACTGCTGCAATTCTTCCAAACTGCCGCCGAGCTAGCACCATCATCGTCTTTGTCTCTCTTTCTCTCCATCCTCCTCATCGGCTTTCCATCCCTCTCTGTTTTATTTCTCCTACGCTAGCGTAGAGGAGCTTCATCATCTGCTAATAGCGAAATAAAATCCGATGAAACGAAATCGCGGCATTGACTATCCCCGTTTTTCTCTTACTCTCTTTTTCTCTCTAGTATCCACCCACCGTGCTAGCGCTTGACCGATGGTACCGTAGTGGTAGACTTTGAGGATATTTTGCCGCGGACGCCTCGACGTAGAGCGCAAACCATCGAAAACTTCGAACATCGCATTATACCGTGGCACAACGGTAGTATCAGCGGCAGCGGTAGCAGCAGCGGCAGCAACGACGGTGATAGCAATGAGAACGGCACCGGGAGGCGGGGCCAGTTTCGCTCGGTACTACTGCATTGGAAATTTGGCAGAGTCCTAGCCCGTTGTCTATGATTCTTCTGCCGTGAGAAGAGTTACCGTCTCTTTCTCCCTTGTCGCCTTTTCTCTATCCCTTTCTCTCTCCCCGTAGCTATCTTCCTCTCTTCTCTACTTTTCTCTTCTGGCATTAAATTTACTTTCACGATTCGCTTACTTCACCGTATCGCGAAACTACCACCGCGCTCGAGCTTAGATTATATTCCGTTGGTAAACGCGCGCCGTAAATAATCTAACAGCCGTGCAACGTAATAATTTATAAGGAAATTTTTCAAGTATGCACTGTCGCAAAAACGCTTTCCAATATTACGTCATTTTCCCGGCGATGTTTCGACGTTTCTCGTAGGTTGGTCGAAAAGATCGACAGGCAGGCCGGTACTGCATGCAGAATCCTCTTGTCTCTTCTCTCTCGTTTTTACTCTCGGCCGACTGGTACTTTTTTCCACTTGGCGGAAGTAGACCGACGTCGATGGAACGTACGCGCGCGAGAGAGAGAGCGAGGATCTGACGGGCAAAGTTTAAGTACAGACACGACACCCGTACTCGTGAAAGCTCTCCGGTACTTCCGCGAGCTGTTGGTCCATTTTCGCGAGGGAACAAATCGAAGATGCAACTGCCAGGAGCGAAACGGTGAGCCTGTTTCGCAACGAAACTACATTTTACACACGTTACAAGCTCGCACACTCCTCGTCGTTGCCACTTCCGAACTCCGTTGGAAAATGTTTTCGCAACGTCGAACCTTTCTCCTTTCGTTATCTTTCTCTCGTTCGCTCTTTACCTTCGCCTCAACATTTTAATAGCATTCCCGAAACGGGGCATAGCTTATGCAAGCTGCGAGATCTCATTCTCGAGTCGGATTCGAGCAGCGGTACCGTACGAAGCCACCGAGCTGGCACGTACGATCGATCGTAAGCTCCTGGGCTACGCGATTCGAGGATAATTATCCCTGAAAGGAGAAGGGAGCCGAAACTACGAAGCCGAGCCGAGATCTTTTTTTTCTTTCTTATTCCTTGCGCGCGTAGAAAGAGAAGAAGTGGCTATTACTCACGAGCGGCTAGATTAATGACACCCTCAGATATGTTGCGGGGCCCACAATGAAGCACCTGATTCAGCATTTGTTCCTAGTCGAGGAGCTGACGCTTGTATGTGTATATCTATGTGTATATATATATATATGTATGTACGTCGAGACGATCGTTTTCGCGTCGCCATCACTGAAAGCCGCACCACCGTATAAATTCTCTTCGGTTTCGGCATTGTTTTAATAATTGATTACTCGCCGTAGTACACGTCCCTGGTAGGTATGTGGTGGTTCGGCTATCGTATTAACCACGCTAATATCTTTTCATAGGTCTCCTACCTACACCGGAGATCGCCGGACGAATTTCATTTTCGTCCTGGAGGAGGGACCAATTATAGTCTAACGTTTCATTCGCCGATAATTTCGTAGAATCGTAGTCTCGTAATGTACGTACACATAGCTATCGCTACCGCGCGTTTGCCAACGGCCTCGTATACTCTATCGATTTCTCTAACCACAATGCGGCGAACCGGCACGGTGGCAGCAACGAAATCAATCGAAACTTCGGCTTCCATCTTCCGCGATACAAATCGCCAACGCGTTTCGTCCAATACGCTCTCTCTCTCTGTCTCTCCTATTTTTTCGAAACCAGTTCGAATTCGGACGAGGCTTTCGTCTCTCTCGATGCGATCGTACTCTATTCGTTTTTTACGCAACGCGTTCTCCCTTTCTCACCCTGCCCCCTTTTAAACTACCCCTCGCACCACGCTCCTCGTCTCACCAACCCCCATCGGTTTCACGGTAATTATTTTTCTGGCCGTTGGTCGCGTTTAAAGGATCCTCTGTTTTGTCGGCACGTAATCAAGTCCTCCCTTCATCTCGATAAAGTAACCGTATCGCGAATCGTATTCCCTGTGTGAAAACGTGGAAAATTAAAAAGTAAATTCTTTTATCCCAAATTGTCGCTTCTCGAAGGCATCGTGTGGAATATTTGAACTATACTGCTATAGGGGAAGGTTGCCGCGATTGGACCGGCTCCTCGATTGGACCACCACGAGTTTTCTATGTTCGAGACTTCGTAGCATCGCGAAATTTTGATAGAACATGTGGCAATATCTGTATTCGTATTTGCAAGTATTTATACCGAAATTAAATCACATTTATGTGCGTTTTGCCCATAATTGTGATTTGTGCGTCCCTGATGTAATTTTTTCCTTCCATTTCTAAGGAAATTGCAAAAATACAAATGAGATTCACTTAATAATATTAATATGATCAACTAATTTAGACTTTTAGAAAGAGATCCATATACTTGATCTTATGGGTATGTTAGGTTTAGATCCTCATAATAGCATATATTGAGAAAAGGTTCGAGTTGCCTCGATCGAACCACTTCTAGTTTCCTCGATTGGATCGGTCCAATCGAGGAAATCAACTGTGTTTTGCATTAATATCTGCGCTCTCTAAAACTGAATTAGTAAAATTTTCACTAATTCAAATTGTTAATATTCACTATTTACGCGTGGTCCCTTTTTGGCATTTCAGAATAGTGAATATACACTTTTAATTAGTGATTTTTCACTAATTCAGTTTTAGAAAGCGTATTTCATAAGTTTAGTTTATCAGCGTTACTTTTTCTAAAGAATTGTCTCAAATAAGACGACAGAAAGCTGGAGTAAGTTCGAGTTCGTTTTTAGCATATGAGTGTGTATAATTTATTTGTAGAACGAATTATAAAAAGTGGTCCAATCGAGGAACCTGGTGGTCCAATCGAGGAAACTAGTTTCCTCGATTGGACCACTTGCAAGCATTTGGAAAATTAGTTATAACTTTTGTTGTATAATAGATATTAAGTTCCAACTTGCAAAATTTGGTTAATAACTTATTGTAGAATATATATGTATGCCGATTTTTGCGCAAAAGTTAATAGGTAGTTAGAAAAATGCAAAAATGTGAAAAGTGGTCCAATCGAGGCAACCTTCCCCTATTAGTGTAATCAATGGCAAGAAAAAATACAACGCTCGAAAGCATCGCGATGACGTGCCCGGGAAAATTTTAGGCTTACTATTTCCTTCTCGTTAAAACTCGTTGGTTGTCTTTTTCTTTGTCTCTTTCGTGGCACTTTCACGATCATCAAACGGCAGAGAATTTGGCCAGGGTAATTAGGTCGCAAGCGTGGTTACGCGGAGCAACGGTAGAAAATACAGAGTTTACCATGGAATATATATTGCGGAGGCACCTGCTCGCACCTGATCCTACTCGTTACCTAGGACCCACCTAGGAAACAGCCAGGAAGCAAGCACCTAGGAGAAAGCACCTACGGGACGCGCCGGTCGGACATCGAAGAGGAATGAGGGTCGAGAGTCGGAGGCTGTTCCACAACGAACGGAGGGAAAACAGGCGCATAAATCAGGTTACACTTTGCTTTTGCAACCTTATTAAAGGGAGAACCGGTAACGTCGAAAACGACGACCACGGACCAACCCGATCATCTTCCTTCTCTTTTATTTCCAATGTACCTACTTTACGTTCTCGCGTAACGCCGGCCGCGTAACGATGCTACGTTTCTGCGAGGAACATGAAACGGTGGAATGAGGCGAGTCGGTAGAGGGGTGGGAAAAAGGGAGAGAGATAGCGAAATAAGTCGAGGGATCGCATAAATCTCGTTATTCGAATCCCCGCTTCGAAGTCTGTCATTTCGAATGAAATTTTATTCCGCCTCGGGATAGAATCGTTTTGATATATCGCGACGCGAGCTATTACAAGCCGGCACATCGAAATCGTTTCCTCCTATCTCATCTATAGCCCACGGTAAGAAAGGTAAAAGAAAATAACGAGATTTCCTTCCTTTCGAAATTCAGAGACGAGCTAATTTCCCTAATTCGTTCGTTTCGCGACCGGCCGCGCTCGCATGTCACAGCAATCAACGAAGCAACGCTAACGGATCCCATATTCGGCCTAAATCGCATGAGTTTCCGATACCATTTAATGGCCGTTTGTTAATCAACGAGGGGCTCTTGTTCCGCGGGTTGTTATGTCCGCCAATTACCTGAGGAATATTTAGAATCTCAATTTAATAAAGTAAAAGTCTGCACGACAGACGGGTAAAAACCTCAGGTCATTGACTGTCATAAATCTCGTAAAGAGTACGAGACATAGGCGTTGGAATTTTCCGTGTGGCGTCGAATAATGCATCGACGTCCCACGGAAGAAGAAGAAATAAACCATGCGCCTACCCGTAAAATCGGACACCACCGAAGTCTAGTTTTTCTAATATATACAAACTCTCGAACGCACATCGCCTAAGTCACGTACGCAACCCTCGAACAAAGGCGCCATACAAGGCACGCGGTACAGTCCGTTATAGAAAATTAAGAGAATGCATTTCGTAAATAATAATGTTGGTACTTTTCTTCCTTATAGATGGTTAAATAATGTTTAAACAAATGAATATTATCATGTTGATTATTGAAGTAATATAAAATTCCACATAATAAAATATATCATTAAATAAGGAAGGAATAAACAACACGGATAAATAAATAACGTTAATAATAAGATTAAATCTAAGGTGAAGGTATAGATGCATGAAGAAGTAAAATGTAGTATGCATGTAATAGAAAACTGAGAGTGAGTAGTAGGCAACTATTATTATTCAACACTTTAAATAATAATTAAACAATAAGAATAAAAGCATGAGAGTGTATGTGTGATTTAGTGTAGTATGAGTGAGAAAATGTAATGTTGCATGAACGCATGTAAATGTTAATTAATTAATTAAGCAAGTTAATTGCTAAGAAAATTAATAAGTAAGACGCGATCAAAGAGACAAGGGAGGGGACTTGGGAGCACGCTTATGCCTACGCTGGGCTGCGAATGCACCAACTCCCACTCCTGCCTAGATCATAAGGAAAACCTAGTCCCCACTATGCACTCCCGAAGTTCAAAGACCTATGGCCAATGAAGGGCCTAAATTCGGAAATTAGGAGGGGTTTTAGTGGATGGCTAGTTTTTAAAAGCGATGGCCGAGCGCGGCTCGCCACCATTCGTATTCAAGAAGTTCTCTTAAACATTTTAATTTCGTTCAAACTAAGTTCATTTCGTTTTTCTCTAAAATCACATTAAGAGCCTAACTAGTCGAAGACTTGACCAGATCTTCCTTAAACGAATCACTTAAGAAATTGTAAGTTGGTTTTTCACTATTTACTAATTAAATTCATGTGTAAATTGTTGTTGTTCATTATAAACTTTTTGTTTTCCTTTTTCTCCTCTAACCTTTTCTTTGAATAATAATAAGGAGCGCGCATTCATCTGCGTTCTCTTTTTCCTATACCTAATTAAGTATATACATTCCCTTGACCTCCCCCAATAATAATTGTAATCAGTTTCATTGAGTTTTTGATGCGCGCATTCATCTGCGTTCATCCCATTGAGCGCGCAGTAAGTTTGCGTTCTCTCTGGAATTTAGATTTGTCTCGCTCTTTCTGCGATATTTTATTCCTTCACGAGCGCGCTGTCAATCTGTCGTTCTTGTGAGGATAAATTAACTAACAGAAAGAAAGGGTGTAATTTGAGGTTTATCTGTAGATGGGAAGGTCAAGGCGATCTGGGAAAAGGGTCTCATTTAAGTGAAATTACTATTTCAAAAACCGTGGCCTGTACCAAATATTCTCCCTATTTAACTTCTCTCTTTTCCTCTCTCACGACACTCTTTTCCTCATCCCAGGGTTGCGTCGCGTAGACGCTACAACCCCAAAAGAGGTAAAATATCTTTGTCTTTCCTTTCTTTACCATTTTATTCATTTATTAATATAATTATTGTTATTGTTCCCCGGGACGTAACATATTTTTGGTGACAGCGGTGGGATGCGCATAAAGAGTGTCGGTAATCATTTGTGTGGTAAAAATGTCGACGGAAGAAGCATCAATTAGGGCGTCTGGGTCCCAACAAAGCACCCTCGAACAACAAACACAACAACAACAATTGCAGCAACATCACCGTTTGCTACACGCACAACAAGAAACAATAAATTCCTTGGCAGAAACCTGCAAGAAAGTGGAAGACCAACAACGAGAGATCGAAGAATTAAGAAGTCGAATCGCAAGGCCAGGTACGCCCACACACCTGGGAACAGCACTCTCCGGAAATGATGTAAGTCATCTTTACGGTTTATCCTCATTTAGAGACGCGTTAGATGCTATCCCGGTCTATGACGGGCAAAATATGGCTTTTGTATACTTCGCGGAAGGGTGCGAAGAAGCGTTAAACATGATCACGCCTAGGAGCGAAGAAAATTTAGTAAAATCTGCTAGAAACAAGTTACGTGGGGATGCCCATCGCGCAATATTAGGAATGCAATTTAGAACGATGAACGAATTGGTCAATTATCTTAGGAATATATACGGTCCGCGTGAAACGGTTTATGAAGCACAAGGAAAATTAGCTTATATATGCCAAAAACCCGAAGAAAGTGTAATAACATACGCAAATAGGGTGCGAGAAATCGGGAAACGAATAATCGATGCCGAAAAACGTAGAAGTGATAATGTATCAGAAAGCTTTAAAAAACTCAATGAGGAAAATTTAGTAAATAGCTTCAATCGAGGTCTAAAACCGGAAATCGCGAATAGGATTCGTCGCGGCGAAGCATTACACGCAACTATAAATCAAGCGATTGATATAGAAAAGGAATTAGAGGCAATAAATAGTATTAGGAGCGTGGCGTTAGGAGCGATGGCAAACTCTCGCGAAAATCGAAATGATCAATTTCCCGTTCGTAGCATTCAACAAAGTACGGTACAATGTCAGATCTGCAATAAAATGAATCATATAGCACGGGACTGCTGGTCTTATACAGGGAAATATCCGTGGAATAATAGGAACAACGGCCAACAGAATCAGAGAAATTTCGGAAATCAAAATTTTAATAATCCATATCAACAACGGAATAATAGTAATAATCAAAATCAAAATCAATATCCGCGACAAAATAACTATGAACAACGAAATTTTTATCAAAATCCGCGACCGAATTATGTGCAGCCCTCCGGAAATAATTACAATCCAAATACGAACCGTCGGGATAATAACCAACCGCGAAACTTAGGATCGGGACCGCAAGATATCTCAAAATTTAACAATCGAACGAACGCTACTAAGGGGCAACCGACGCGGCCCGTCAGAATTTGTAATTGCAATGATTTTCGAGAGAATGGGGTAGAAGAAGAAGGTTATGACAATCAGGGAAACGATACTTGCCACGCTCAGCCGGACGCTATGAGCGCGGAATAGGCAGAGCGTCCTTCGAAAAACCACGCGAAAATTACGATACTTGGCATGAACAATGGATAAGCCCAAATGAAAAGGTAAAATGTAATCATAAGCGCGAATTTAAGGAAACTAATAATGGGGAAAGATATGGAATTATAAAAAACGGCTGGCATTATGAGTGCTATGGCCGCAAAAATAAAAATATAAAAACGTATGGAAGGACATACGAAAATGAAAATGAAATTGAAAATGAAAATGAAAATGAAAATGAAAATGAAAATGAAAATGAAAATGAAAATGAAAATGAGAATGAGAATGAAAATGAAATTAAAAATGAAAATGAAATTGAAAATGAAAATGAAAATGAAAATGAATATGAAAAGGTTCATTACACAGAATTATTTGAAACCTCCCATGAGGGGGAAAATTATAAGATTAGCCACGAGCAAAGACTCGGTGGAGAAAATAAATATTACCTCGACAAAAATGAGGGAAAGAAAATGAAAGGGAAGAAATTATTAAAAGATGGGATCCCGTGCAGCGGGGTCTGCAGTAATAAAATTAACATTGAAAATAAAGGCAGCGGTAATAGTTCCGGGAAATCTAACGAAACATTCGAAATCACGAATCCAAATCGAAATAAAACTAAAATTAAAAAGGAAAATGAACAGGATCGTGCGAATTCGAGGAAATCGGGAAGATTCGCGGACTTAGGAGCTGTCGAAACACGAGATGTTAGGATTAATCTTACGCAAGAAGGGTATGTGCCGTCGGTTAAGATTTCTAGTAGGAAGCTTAAAACTCCCTCCGTGTTTATGATCGATAGTGGGTCCGGACCCAACCTGATTAAACGACGAGCGGTAGCCACTAATGAAGAAGTCAATGAAAGGGAAATATTAAACCTTAGTGGCATAACGACACACCAGGTATCCACCTTAGGAGTCATCGAAATGAACATTTTAGGATGTATAACACCTTGCCACTTAGTATCCGATAATTTTCCTATACCTCAAGACGGAATCCTGGGATCCGATTTTCTTGTTCAACGACGCGCGATTATAAATTATGATAAGCATCGGTTAGAATTTGACAATGAGGTTATCAATTTTGAAACGGAAGACGAGATTGTACTACCCGCCCGGTCTCACTCGCAAATGTTTATTAAAGTATTAAATCCAGAAATTAAGCAGGGATATCTTCCGCGTTTAGCGATAGACAAGGGGATTTTTGCCGGAAATGCATTAGTAAAGGTTGGTAGGGATGACAGAGCTCACCTGAGAATCACGAATACTACTGAAGAGGATGTTAGAGTTTTAATACCGTCCATAAAATTAATAGAAATTGACAAGATTGCAGAATCAAAAAATAAGGAAACCATTAATGCAAAGGGTAAAGATTCTAGATGCTTCGCGATTAGAAATAATTACGATGAAATTAAACGGGTTGAGGAACGCGCAACTAGAATAAAAGAATTATTGCGATTGGATCATTTAAATTCGGAAGAAGAACTGAGCGTAGAAGGATTAATATTCGATAACGTGGATAGATTTCATTTACCTGAGGAGAAATTAGGATACACTGAAGTTTTGCAGCACCGAATAAATACTACAGACGATAAACCTATAAATACGCGACAATATCGTTTTCCATCAATCCATAAAGACGAGATAAACAAACAAGTCGGGGAATTATTGGAAGCAGACATAGTTAGGGAATCGGAATCACCGTATAACACTCCCGTGTGGATAGTACCCAAAAAGGCCGATTCACGAGGGAACAAGCGCTGGAGAATGGTTCTTGATTTTCGCGCATTAAACGAAAAAACGATCGGTGATGCGTACCCATTGCCAAACATAACCGAAATTCTTGATCAACTAGGGGGAGCCAAATATTTTTCAGTATTTGATTTAGCCTCAGGATTTCATCAAATTAAGATGCATGAAAACGATAGTCATAAAACTGCTTTTTCGACCCCTCATGGTCACTTTGAATTTAATAGAATGCCTTTCGGTTTGAAAAACGCACCGGCGACATTTCAAAGATTAATGGATAGAGTCTTAACCGGTATGCAGGGTAATGAAATTTTTGTTTATTTAGATGACATTGTTGTGTACGCTAGCTCTCTAGAAGAACATGAAATTAAATTTAACAAATTAATGGAACGGTTACGCGCAGCTAATCTCAAATTACAACCTGATAAATGTGAATTTTTGAAGAAAGAAGTAACGTACTTGGGTCATATAATTGGGGAAAAAGGGGTAAGACCAAATCCCGAAAAGTTAATAGCAGTCAGGAATTTCCCGACACCTAAAAACCCTAAAAACATAAAACAATTCTTAGGGTTGGCCGGATACTACCGTAGATTTATTCAGGATTTCTCCAAAATAGCTAAACCACTAACGGAACTTTTAAAAAAGGATATTCCTTTCGAGTGGACCGAAAAACAGACAAACTCTTTCGAAACGTTGAAAAACCTCCTTTGTAGCGAGCCAATTTTACAATATCCAGACTTTACGAAACCCTTCGTAGTTACTACCGACGCATCTGGTTTCGCCATAGGTGCCATTTTAAGTCAGGGACAAATAGGAAAGGATTTACCAATTGCCTATGCCTCACGAACCTTAAATGAAGCCGAAAGGAACTATTCTACGATAGAAAAAGAATCTCTAGCAATAGTATACGCAGTACAACACTTCCGACCTTATTTGTATGGACGAAAATTTACTCTCGTGAGTGACCATCGACCATTAATCTGGATGCATAGTGTAAAGGATCCGACTTCGCGACTTATTAGATGGAGACTGAAATTAGCCGAGTATGAATACGAAATTATACATAAAGCAGGAAAAACTAACGTAAATGCCGACGCGCTTTCAAGAAACCCTGTATCCGAAGGACACGCGTACCCCGTAACAACTCGCAGTAAGACGCAGAAAGAAAAACGCCCCTCACCTTATCAAACTACTGATAGACCGCGAGACGAGACTGATCCACCCTTACCTGAACGAGGAACGAGGGAAGAACCCATCCGGACTAGAAGTCGCACGCGTCGGGAAGATTTCGTACCTGCCGAACCTATTAACCTGCAAAGGTCATCGAACCCCGAGGAACCCGAACCGGAAATAAATGATGAACACGTAACAGTGCGGAAACGGGGACGACCACGGAAAGTCATTCAAGAATCAGAAAACCCTCGGGCGAGAACTCCAGAACTACCGATAACTGAGAGAAGAGAACCGATTATGACGCGGAGCCGCGCGCAAAAGGAAGATCGTTACACGCCGTATTCACTAACCGACCGACAACAAGAAGAATTTTTTACGCCTTTAAATACTAACGAGACACAAAGTCAATTACCCGCTGTAACAGGTACCAGAACTAAAGAAATAGTTAAACCATTTGAAATCGATGGTCCTACATCGGCAATAGGAAAAACTCCCGAAATAAAACGCGCCGCGCCGTTAGAATCACAAAAAGAAGAACAATTAGGTGATGAAAGCATAATTAGCTCAGAAAATTCAGTAATTAAAGCAGAAATACACCGCGAAAAACCCCTGAACCGGTAATTACACCAAGGGTCGAAGCACCACCAACCGATAAAAGCCGCGAAACACGCGAGACGCGAGAAACACCGAGATTTCCGTTAGAGTTATTGCATTTGGTCGATAGATTAGTTTTCGATAGAGGTAAAGACCAGGACGAAATGGATGACGACTTAAATAGTGATAGCGGGTCAGAAACCGAAGCTGATAGCAATAGCGACAGTAGCAGCGTTAGCGATGAGGGCGATAACGATACTATAGTCGAGGAAAACGAAAATATTACTGACATTCCGCGGACAGAAACGCGAACATGTAAAAATAATTTAATAAATAATAGGAATTGGTTAGATATGCGCAAAGATAATTACTTATATTTCCTAACGCGAGATGGGCACCCGTGCGATGAAGGTTCACAACAGATTGCGAAATATAAAACGTTACCGAATTTCCGCAGTCAAGAATCTAGATTCCTGCGAGTATACAAAGACGCTGATAAATATCATATAGCATTAACGTGTAAAGAAACTGAAGGGGATAAACTGACCATGAGCAATTTAGATGACGCTTTGAAGGAACTCCGCGAAGAAATTAAAAAGGAAAATTTAGAAACCATAAGCATCGCAAAAAGCGAAAAAATCGACGATTTCAGCTGGAAAACGATCATCTCTAAATTACGCACATCGTTAACCGGACTTCCTTGTAAAATAATAATTTGCCACGATCTAGTACAGGTACCCGAAAGGGACATCGTAAAGGTATCATCGAAGAGGCTCATTCGTCCGCACTAGGGGTCACAAGGGCGTGACCCAAAACAAACATAAGTCAAAATAAATAGCTTGGGAAAATTTAATAACATCCAAAATAAATCTAAAGAGTATTACAAAAATCGTATCGCGTAACTTTCAAACAGGTGATCGAGTTTTCCTCCTCAAAGAACCTGTAAAAGGAAAATTCGGTGACCGCTATACGGGACCCGTATAGTGCATCCTAACAAACTAAAACATTCTAATTTATAAAACATACTAACAAATTACGACATTCTAATTTATAGTATAAATTAACAAATTAAAATAGTAAATTTATTTTAAATCATTTTTGTAAACCGCGTGCGCACTTCAATCTAAGACTGCAGCATCAAGGCCGGAATCATCTTTATTCTATTTTTGGGTATACATATTGACAAGGGTTAATAGTATATGACTACGGATCGCCCCACTCCAATATAACAACCATCTCGTTATTAGATGTCGGAGAATGTAACCTCCCGGAATATAAACCTGTCGTCAACAAAGTTTACATCCATTTACTTCAGCATTCGAGATACGGCAACATCAAGGCAACCAAATGCGAAATAACAATTAATGCACAGCCTATTGTAGAATGCAATCACACGTGTCCGTTGTAAACAATGGGCACGCTAAAAACGAGAAATCTCCAAGAAGGTTCCCGGTGGAAGGACCGGCAGTATCAAACACGGTGGCTCGAGGGAACGTCGAACAAAGGGGTCTAACCCAAAGAATGGGCCTCGCCGATTTCCTAGGCAAGGCTATCATCCATCAAATGGTCAGGGATACCTGGCAGAAATTCTGGAACACCTTCACCATATTCGAAACAATACATGCGCCGATATTACAAGAGGAGGCCAACCCCGGTGAAACTCCGCGGGAAAGCCTTCCACAAGCGCCGTATATGAAAGCTTTCCAATGAAAACCTCCAACAACCCTATATACCACAAAATTTTAACAAGCCTCAACTCATACAGAGCACGATATTTTTCAGAAAATGGCAATTTTGGAAGAATCGTTTTGCCTAGGATTCATGGACGAGGTCGAGTACATATGGAGTACGAGTTGGAACGAGGGGCTCCTGTGCCCGGACTGCTACCCCCGGTGGGGGAACGAATATAAACACCTTGGGATCTACCGGCGGTACGACACCTGGCACGGAATGTGCCAAGCAGAGGATTGGTCGATAGACAAAGCGGCCTGCCGATGTTGTTTTCGGATTTTGCTGTGGCGAAAGAAGATTGCGGCGGACTGCCATGAGTGCCGCCAACATTATCATAAGCATTATCCTGCCCTCCTAGACCGTAAATGGGTCCCGATTAGATCACAAAGCCGTGGGGAGTCTAGAATCCGTTATAGTCGTAATCATGAGCCCAAATAAGTAAAAATCATTATACTCATATAAATATATGTATTCTTGAATGTACTTCTTTTTTCGAATCTTTTATTTAATTAGTTTCCGTAATAGTAGTAGTTTTGTCCTTAGTTTAAATTACTCTGATTACGTTGAACGTAAAGGCTCACCTTGTACGTTCAAGCTAAGGGGAGAGGTGTTATGTCCGCCAATTACCTGAGGAATATTTAGAATCTCAATTTAATAAAGTAAAAGTCTGCACGACAGACGGGTAAAAACCTCAGGTCATTGACTGTCATAAATCTCGTAAAGAGTACGAGACATAGGCGTTGGAATTTTCCGTGTGGCGTCGAATAATGCATCGACGTCCCACGGAAGAAGAAGAAATAAACCATGCGCCTACCCGTAAAATCGGACACCACCGAAGTCTAGTTTTTCTAATATATACAAACTCTCGAACGCACATCGCCTAAGTCACGTACGCAACCCTCGAACAAAGGCGCCATACAAGGCACGCGGTACAGTCCGTTATAGAAAATTAAGAGAATGCATTTCGTAAATAATAATGTTGGTACTTTTCTTCCTTATAGATGGTTAAATAATGTTTAAACAAATGAATATTATCATGTTGATTATTGAAGTAATATAAAATTCCACATAATAAAATATATCATTAAATAAGGAAGGAATAAACAACACGGATAAATAAATAACGTTAATAATAAGATTAAATCTAAGGTGAAGGTATAGATGCATGAAGAAGTAAAATGTAGTATGCATGTAATAGAAA
Source organism: Ancistrocerus nigricornis (assembly GCA_916049575.1). Taxonomy (NCBI): domain Eukaryota; kingdom Metazoa; phylum Arthropoda; class Insecta; order Hymenoptera; family Vespidae; genus Ancistrocerus; species Ancistrocerus nigricornis. The sequence continues at coordinate 14,252,416 of OU696667.1, read as the reverse complement.
ACTGAGAGTGAGTAGTAGGCAACTATTATTATTCAACACTTTAAATAATAATTAAACAATAAGAATAAAAGCATGAGAGTGTATGTGTGATTTAGTGTAGTATGAGTGAGAAAATGTAATGTTGCATGAACGCATGTAAATGTTAATTAATTAATTAAGCAAGTTAATTGCTAAGAAAATTAATAAGTAAGACGCGATCAAAGAGACAAGGGAGGGGACTTGGGAGCACGCTTATGCCTACGCTGGGCTGCGAATGCACCAACTCCCACTCCTGCCTAGATCATAAGGAAAACCTAGTCCCCACTATGCACTCCCGAAGTTCAAAGACCTATGGCCAATGAAGGGCCTAAATTCGGAAATTAGGAGGGGTTTTAGTGGATGGCTAGTTTTTAAAAGCGATGGCCGAGCGCGGCTCGCCACCATTCGTATTCAAGAAGTTCTCTTAAACATTTTAATTTCGTTCAAACTAAGTTCATTTCGTTTTTCTCTAAAATCACATTAAGAGCCTAACTAGTCGAAGACTTGACCAGATCTTCCTTAAACGAATCACTTAAGAAATTGTAAGTTGGTTTTTCACTATTTACTAATTAAATTCATGTGTAAATTGTTGTTGTTCATTATAAACTTTTTGTTTTCCTTTTTCTCCTCTAACCTTTTCTTTGAATAATAATAAGGAGCGCGCATTCATCTGCGTTCTCTTTTTCCTATACCTAATTAAGTATATACATTCCCTTGACCTCCCCCAATAATAATTGTAATCAGTTTCATTGAGTTTTTGATGCGCGCATTCATCTGCGTTCATCCCATTGAGCGCGCAGTAAGTTTGCGTTCTCTCTGGAATTTAGATTTGTCTCGCTCTTTCTGCGATATTTTATTCCTTCACGAGCGCGCTGTCAATCTGTCGTTCTTGTGAGGATAAATTAACTAACAGAAAGAAAGGGTGTAATTTGAGGTTTATCTGTAGATGGGAAGGTCAAGGCGATCTGGGAAAAGGGTCTCATTTAAGTGAAATTACTATTTCAAAAACCGTGGCCTGTACCAAATATTCTCCCTATTTAACTTCTCTCTTTTCCTCTCTCACGACACTCTTTTCCTCATCCCAGGGTTGCGTCGCGTAGACGCTACAACCCCAAAAGAGGTAAAATATCTTTGTCTTTCCTTTCTTTACCATTTTATTCATTTATTAATATAATTATTGTTATTGTTCCCCGGGACGTAACAGGGTATCGACTGGTCACCAGAAACTTTCGTATCGAGTATCCTCTGTTCCAGTAATGACCGTGTGTGATCCATATTATACGGATAATGTATTTGCATAACCGATTATTCGCATAACCGGGTCATATTTAATGGACACTTCGTTACCGATATTAATTACAAGGTCTCTCTGTAGATATTCGTTATGAAATGCCGGATTATACGCCTCCGCTTGGTTATTAGAAACCCCGTCTCTTTACGAGTCGAGTAGATTTGATTAAAGGGAACGAGGCAAAACTAGCTCGCACAAATACAACATCATGTGAATCACGTTATGTTGGATAGGTATATGCCTGCGACGATTCAGCTTGCCCCGTTCGCAAATAACTTTTTGATATATTTTTATTTAATAAATATTTTATTCGTTCACATACGACAGGTATTACGCGCATACATTGTTCCATGTAATCAGAACCGTTTACGAGACGAACACAGAAACGTATAGATATTTTTCAGTTTATATTGCATCGAAAGACGTCAAGTGCATACGCTCTTTAATAAACAATAATATTGAAACTTCCACCCTATGGGTGGATAGGACGATTGAAAATCAATGATGCTGAGTATCTACGTTAAAAAAATTCGTACGGAAGAAGAATTTACGGAGAAAGGTAGACTCGGCGGTTCTTTTATCGTGTCCGTGTAGGACACAGTTGACGCGAATGTACGCAGGATCGCACGCAAGTCCTAACCGAACACGAAACGTCCTCGTGACGCGGCACGGTACTCGTCGTCGCCGTCGTCAGCAAACGTGCTGGCATTTGCATCGTGTAAGCGCGATATTGGACAAACGGAATTGGTATGGACGAGGAAAGACCCCCCCGGTATACTCTCTGCCGGGATTATACGCGCTTGAAAAAGTCAGCCGTTCCATTTTCACGCGTGGAACGTTTCGATATAGTAGCTGGACGATAGGAGAGTCGCTGCGCCGTGTACACGGTTTACGGCCACGTTTTTCTACAGCCGCTTTTAATCATACGTCGATCGGCTGATACACTCGCGTTTACAAAAATTTCCCCGTGCTTCCTCGCGGAGTGGGATCAAAAAACGCTTTCCGCCTGTTTCGATTCCGTGATCGATTTTTATCGTACGCGCATCCGCGATCAGACTTTTTTCCCCCTTCTTTTTCTTCTCTTTCCCTCTCTCGCTATATTTAAATCCGGCGGGCTGTATCGCGCGAGCTCAATTTCGTTCGCTCTTCCATCCCGACCCCGCATCGTCGTAAGTAATTAACCGAGTTGTGCTTCGCGTAATTGCGCCCGTCCTTATCCCAGTTTTAATACTAACGACGCCCCGAGTGCGAATTTTAATAGACCGAACCGGCAGGTGTGCGTGCGAAACGAGGATAATTCAAGACTCGAAAATGTAGAATCATCGATGCGCGGAAAACCGTTTCTCTCTCTCTCTTTCTTTTTCACTTTCTCCCTATCTCGTTCTTCTCGCTCCTCGGCTTTAGATCGAGTTCGTGCCTCCAACAGTTAGCAGATGCTTCGCATTGTCTCGAGAACTGCTTATTTATCCCGGTCCTTTAACAAAGCCTTGTTTTCCCCCTGGGGAATCGTGCGAGGGTAGAAATCGACGTGCACCGCTGATTACAAGTTTCCGCTTTCCATCTTTCCCACTCTTCTTCCATCCTTCTTCCGTTCTCTTTCTTTTTCTTTTCCTTGTTCTTGCTTCCTCGGCCGGTGCCTCTGTCGGTCTCGTCGTCGTCTATAATCCTCTTCTGGACCGTTTTCTCCGACCCCCGTTTCACCCTGCAGCTCCTATCGACGTTCCATTTTTATTTTCTCCAGCTTCCTCGAAGGTGTCAAACTTTCAACGATTGGATCCGTTTGACCGTGCTTTACCTTGTTATTTTTCCGAGGCCTTTCTCAATTTCTCTCATTCGCGCTCCCTTCTTCTTTTTCTCTTCTTTACTTCGTGTTTTCTAATTTTTTTTTGTACCCCAGCCCGCGCACAGCGAAACGCGACGACGCGACGTCCCGAAAATGGCCTGGTGTAATTGAAATCCTTGATTGCTTTTCCACCGTGATTTCGAATTTTTATATAAATTCCTGCGACTACCGCTACCACTACTACCCCGGTTTTCACATTCCTTCTTCCATGCGTAATTCATTTTTCATGTTGTTTGCGCGCAGCAAATTCGTCGGAAAATTAATTCGTTGAAGTGACGTCACATGTCCCAGCAATTACGCGATTTCCTTATTTCCGTTTTTGCGGAAAAAGAGAGAGTTAGCGCGAGAGAGGGACGGGGAGGTGGCAGGGAAAGGGAGACTCCGTAGAGCTTCTTCGTCGGTGGAAAACACGGTGGGCGAGGGCGTGGTTGATAGCACGGGACACGCTTCCCTTGATGTTTCCTGCTTCTGTTTACACAACAGAGCCAGACTGCCAAATGAACCCGTGAGATTTCCTCGATGCAAAGGATTTCCTTGGCAAACGTTAAACGAGGCGGACCGAATGCGCACGAAGAAAAAAGAATAGCGGTGGTTTCCGCCGCCTATATAAATACGAATAACGTTGCGAGAACGCGCACGCTATAAAACGCGATGAGAGTAAGCAAATTTCGGTCATTTCGACGTTTTTCTCTTCATGCGAATTCGGGACGATGCAGGAGATTCCCTCTTTACGATCTTTAGCGTCGCGCTCGTCAAACGCTTCCACCGATTTTTAGTTTAGAAATTGTTTTTCACGCAAATCGATGCCAACACTACGGGCGCAACAAATTTGAAAAAAACGAGCCCAGAGATGTTGAATGAAAGATAAACAAGGAGAAACAGGCTCGACGGGGGAGGAGGAAGAGGAGGTAGGAAAACGTCTGTGGTGGTTAGAGAGGGTAGGCGAACCGGAAGAAAAAGTAAAAGCAGGAAAACAGACAGCAGCGGCAAGCAAGTTTTCCAATTTTCCAACTCAGAAACGAAACCGAGCCCGTGAACTCCGGCGATGTACCTAACACATCGCGAACGCGTAAAAGATACCTACCACCTATTTTATTTCCCGGCGTATACGTTGTTCACCGTTGGTCGAGTCTCCGGTTTATAACTTTTCAATAACCCTTGAATAAATACATTCTCTCATTTTTCTCGTATCTAAAATGTCGAGATAAATTAATTCGCGGATCTCCTGAAATAAAATACGCTTTATCGTCGGAGATCAGCGAGGTCGCTTTTAGCGTACGTTTTACTCCCGCGAGAGGTACTATTAATATCGTTCTTAAACCGAACAATCGACGTTCGCGTTTGCGGACTGACGTATAGGAGTGACAACGTTTTAGAACATTAAATGGATTCTCGGGAATGATAAAAACCAGGGCGCTATTCCTGCCGATACGCGAATAATGAAATTATCTTTCAAATGGGACGGATATAAATCCAAGTGACTAACGATCTCCGTTTTACCCGAGATCCGATGTAAATCGAGATCGTAAAAAAGAAGAGAGAAAGGGGTAACTCTGATAATTGACTGAAAGTTTCTTTTCTCTCGACAGCAATCTCATTAGTCTTCACCGTTATGAAACGAACCTTGTTTCGGTGTTGGGCTTTCGACGGATCGCTCGATTCGCTTCGATCGATTGGAAGATTAGAACGATCCGATAATCCTGTAAGCTGTCTCTCTCCCTCTCTCTCCCCCGCTGTCTCTCTCTCTTGAGACAAGACGAGTTTCGAACTCTCCTCGAGCGGAAGTTTTGCAAAGAAGCTTGACCGCTTCCCTCGTTGGATCTCACGGATACTACTCGACATTGTCGCACCACGCCCTTCGTCGACCTCTCGTTGCCGCTCCCTTTTCTCGCAAAGCAAACACGGAATATCGCACTTTCATCTTCCCTCCACTTCGGGAGACAACGAACAACGAGGATTATTCTTTTCGCGCGACACGGCAAGATGGAATCGTTTTTCCGAAAGCTTTTCCTTCGATGACTTCCACACGACCCCGAGCTCTTATTCCCTTTCGTAGTTTCTCGTAATCGCAGGTACGACGTCGACGTTAACGCGAAAACTTTCGAGAGTAGTATCGTTTTCCTCTTGCCTTTTCTTTAACACCCCTCCGAAAGTCCGTACTTTCGTAACGCGCGAATTTCGAATCGAATCCTTTCCTATTTTTCCTTACCTCTCTCCTTCCCCCCCTCTCCCTTCCTTCTCGCCCCGCTTTATTCGATTTCCGATGCATACAACGTCTCCGCTATTTCGCGAGAGAGTTTCGTTCCGTAAGTCCGGCCATAGGCCTTTTATCTTATTAGCTCTTCGAAAAGTTTCCGCGCGTGGCTTTAATGGCGGCCATTTCGGAAGCGGCTTTATCCTACGATGAATAAGTTCACCCATTTAATATCAAACCCTCCGTGCGTATATATCTGGCCTCTTCATTAAAATGCAAAATTCGGTGCAATTGCCCTGTTCTCGACGGAGGGTTCTCTCTCTCTTTTTTTTATCCCACCCATTTCTTTTTTCTTTACACCGGCGTACGTTTCGGCACTAAGTGTTTGTAATATTTTTTCACCGGGATACGAGTTTATACGCGCGAGCGAATAAAGCCACTATTCCTATCCACTACTCTCTCTCTTTCTCACTTTCTTTCATGGCCGTACTTCTTACGGTTCTCAGAACCACCGCCCCACTTAGTTTTCGTAGTCGGGATGATAGCGTGGAATACGAAGAGAGGTTGGGAGGGGTTCCGACGGAGGAGGATAGTAGGCGAGAGGGTAGACGGGATAAGAGAATCGCCATTTAACGGGAGAAAAATGTGCTCGACTGATTAAAGAGCTAAGGCAGGATCCGTGGAAGAAAGTTTTCTCGGGTTAGGGAAAAATGATCAACGCGTTTTTACTCTTTTTTTTTTATTATATGTATAAAGCTGCCTTATTACCACTATTGTTATCGTTACGCGAGCTTTTCTTTGAACAATGTAAGTAATCCTAACGTTATTACATTTAATAGTAAATAGAATGTAAAATCGTTAAAGGCGAAAGAGGTGATAGCTTTTTGGTCCCTTTTAAACCCGATGTCTTTTTCATTTCAGCCGTTTCTCGGCGTATTCTCGTCTCGCATCAAATTGCAGACGAAACGGCGTCGCAAAGGTGAGAAAAACAACGCCAAGGATTGGTACGATAAAGGTACTAAGTTTATCTAGCAAGCAATAGAAGTTCTCGTTGGCTGGTCACGAACGTTCTTTCGTTCTTCCTTCACCGAGTGCCCTCTTTTTTCTTCTTTCTCTCTTCCACTCTCCCTCTGGATAAAAGTGTAAGCGCAATCTTAGAGTCGTTCGACTGTCTCTCGCAGTTCTTCACGAGCCAGCACCGCCGCAGCGTCCTCCACACGCGTCCCTTCGCAGGTCCCTTCGGCAGAATTAACCGGCACAGCGTGCGCAAGTAACTTCGAGGGATGAATCAGGTACGCGAGGCGCATAAATTAACTCGCTCGGCGAGGAGACCGAGTTTAACTAGTTCCCAACACTTTTTGCTCCGCGGTATTACATTAGTTTGGTGTGTATATATATATATTGTCTTTGGTATAACTGCGCGTCTCGTTGATACGACAACCAACAAGAGTGCAGGCTACCTCTTTCTTCGTACCATCGCATCTCTCGTTCTCCACAGCGATGACTGCGAAATGCAAACGAGTCGCGAGCGTTGTTTTAGAACAGCGAAGAAAGGAGGAATATATTCGTGATAGTGGGTTGCACGTAAAATCCTTGAAATTTGTCTACATACCACGCTTTATTTCCATCGAAATGTATTTTGTAATTCCCTTGAGACGTCTCCCCTTCCGGTATCGATCATCGTACCTTTTCCAGAATTTATCTTCTTTTCTTCGCGAAGAGAGCGGGAGAGAAAGAGGGAAGGGCGAAAGAAAGAATGTGAAAGACGCAGCGTATATCGAGAAAGAAGGTTGGAAGTACAGTGAGCCGCGTATCAAAAGAAATGGAGTTCCTTCGAATCGTCTCAAAGGGACACGTAATTACGTCCGGTCAAAGGAATTGTTTCGAAATCAAACGACCGCCTCGTATGGAGAGCACTGGGTTAAGAATCGGGGCATTCGAGGAATTCCATTTGGGTGGGTCGCATCGATCTATCGACCAACGCCGTAATTGAAAAACTTTCTATCTTTGACAACAATACGTAACTACGCCTCGTTGTTTCATCATTACTACCACCGCTGCATCTAGAGCAACTTCGTTGCTGCTACGATCGTCTCTCTATTTCTCTCTGTCTCTCTCTTTATCCTGTTTTTATATGCGATCCTTTTGATATTTTAATACTTGGTTTATGAAATTCTTAAACGCGACGAAATTCCAGAAACGATATCACAAATTCCATACTCTTATTTCTTTTTATTCTCTATCTCTCTCACTTCTCTTACGAAACTTGGACGAACACGAACCGCTCTCGATCTCCGATTTATTCAAACGTAATTCCGGCCGGCTGGCATAGTTTCAGATCTGTAGATGAACTCGACGAATTTGTAGTGGGTGAACGCGCGTTTCGACGGATCTCTCGTTTTTCCTTTTTCGCGCGCGTTGCTGGAATATCGGGACGGGGATAAAAATCGGTCGGTCGTCGTCCGGAAGCGTTTCTCCGGGCTTCTATCTCGATCTCGGTCTCGCGGGACTCTGCGATCCATCCTTCGAGCATCCAGAGAGAACCAGAGAGAGAGAGAAGGAGTATGAGCTTCTCTAGCCGAACCGAAACGATATATGAAACACGGCTACGCTCGAACTTTTTCCAAAGTCCAGGAGTTGAACGCTCGGAAACGCTTAACGTTAGCCTCGAGTCGCATCGCTCGCGATCCACTCCGGCAATCATCCAGGCAACGTCACGCCGCCGTCTCTAGTCTTTGCAACATATTTGAGTCCGGCAATAACGGGCCTGGAACTCGCAACACGTTCGCTCGCAATAAGTTTGGCCATTGCGCCGATGCGGCCCGCTCGAGGAAATTAAAACTTGTGCAATTCGGTGGGATCCGTAGGCAACTCCCTGCGGGCTTATCAGCCGCGTGAGCGGCAGCCAGAACGATACGGGAGAAAGAGAGAGAGAGAGAGAAGAGACCTATCTAAACTACGAAGCGTGCACACCCCTGGGTAATCTTCATTTCTAAACTGTTACCACCGCTCTCTCCCATGCAACGCCGGTTCCGACTTTTGATCGGTGAAAAATTCCTTCCATCGACCAAAAGCATCAACCCTTCCCTCTCTCCGTTCCCTCGGGGCGTTTCGTTAGAACCGAGCACCTGTTTACCAGACTTCTTCGACAAAATTCCCGACGGGCCTTCCCGATTTTTCAATTTAATGAGCAACTTATTCCGCTCGATGCTCCACATTGATGGTAGCGTGTGAGATCGATCGCCGAGATACGTTTTAACCTTTTGCTCCGGTTTTTTTTCGAAAACAACGAGTTAGCTCGGGAGTTAGAGAACAAGTCCGATCGATGCACGTCAATTATCGTTTACGACGACTACGAGGATGACTACGTTTACGCGTCCCACGTTATTTTCATCCCGGTCTGTCTTTTTATCGGCGATAAAGCATGATTGCATCGGCAAAGTCGAGAGTCGCGATTATAGGTACGTCCTGTATATTCGTAAAACGATAACGCGATTTACGGACGGCGGTGTTCAACGACGCGAACGATGTAAACCGCACGCACGATATTCTAATTGATCTTCCTTGTCGTGCAATTATGTGCTAGTGGAGATGAGGAGAGAGGGGGAAATTATCGGGACAAGCAAACTCGGATCAATTTTTCAAACAGCCGTCTCGCGTTATATAGCCACGTAATTATGTTGAATAAACCAAAAGCCTGCAGTCAATCGGCTGCGTTAATGTACGCCGGGGATATTATCAATTACACTTTCGCTTGGCGTGACATCGATTTAGCCAATCATTATGTACATAATTCAAGAGGGAACGCGCATGTTTAAATCTCTACGTGGTTTCAGACTGAAATCGGAGCAAACGTTTAAGATATCGCTCGGTGAAGTCTTTGTTTAAGAAAAAAGGTAAGGGCAATAATTGCTTCGACTCGTACAAATTTTTCCTCTTTGATCAAACTCTTTATTCTTTCGAGGTTAAACGTACAAAAGAGTTCATTATTGCATGATCGTAGACAGACGTTGAAGTAGTACAAAGACTCGAGAGTTGAAATGAAGAACAGATGAAAACTAGAGACGACGAATTTTAAAGAAAATAAATCGAATTCGAAATCTCGCGGTGAAATCTTTGGAAGCAACGGGACCAGAAATTCGGGATGTCATGGGGGCTCGAAGCAGGATCGCACTTACGTGGACATGAATTAGGATAGGGCCGGTACGACGAGAAGCGACGGTCCACGCAGTACAAAAGCACGGGCGCTTGCGCTAAAAGCCGCCGCGGGAGGGGGCGAGTCGACGTAGGGGAGGCTCGAACGAGGACAGGAGCTTGAACGCTTGTGGGAGTGGGAGAGAGAACGAGAGAGCTCTCGGAGGGTGGAAGGAGGGAGGCCGATGGAAGCTTCTGCGGGAAACGGAGAATCTACGGGAGTCAGTGCAATTCGCGTCGCGACGGCCTTCGCTCCCCCGATCCGTACTCGAAGGGTCGACCGAGGGTGAACGCTACGACGACCGGAGGCTCTTTAACGCTCGCGTTTAGCCACTCTTGTACGGGACCTCGTCTTTCGTGTTTTTTTCACGTGTTATAAAACATTTTATTATTAAAAAGAATATTATTTTTCATCTTTTTGAAAGATCGCGCGCGTTTTTTTTCGAATGTGTCGCTCGCGTGTGTTCCGATCAAAGTTCGCGAAGTTGAGAAAAATGTCGATCGATCTCACCGATTAAAAAGTTGATCCTCGTTTTCTCGCGAGAGAGGCTACTTAACTCTCCGAGGAGGAAAAAGGATCCTTTTGAGAATAAAGAGGACCGAAGATTATGCAAAGATAATTTTTATTGGTGGCAGGTGATCTCGAGGAAAACAGAAGCGACGTTCGCCGCGGCGGCGACACGTCGCGTATGCGCCCGCTTGCAAGTTCGGCGGCGTTATTGGAAAACTGCGACGAAGTACTCCAAGTAAATTTAAGACACGGACTTTCCATCCAGTTTCGTCTTACCCCTTCTTCTCTTTCACCCCAGTTTTTCCCTACCCGTTCGACGTTACTCCTTCGCTCTTTCACCTCGACCCTTGCTTTAGAACGCGCGCGCTTTTACCTTTCTTGAAGTTCTCTCGTTCCTTCTCGCACTCTCTCTCTCTCTCTCTCACACCCTCGCTCTTTCAAGTTCTCGGTTAAATTGCATTCAGAACTCGATTCTGACCGGGTAATAATAATGATCGGAAGCTCTTACAACAATTATGAATGTAGAAAGTTGGCGGGTTGGGAGCTTTGAAAGTTAGTTTCACTCGGCGTCCCGGGCCGGTGCGGCGTGCCGTTCTCTCTTAAATCCGGTAACTTTCAATAAACGAGAGAGGGAATAATTAAATGTGTCTCTATAGTAGTCCCCGGGTGAGTCAAGCACAAACGGTTGAATCTTTTACGTCGACCGGCAAAGTACTTTCTCGCGTTCGCTATTCGTAAACGTCCAACGATCGAACGTATCGAGATCGATCGTTTCGCACTTTGAATTCTTGCTTTTTCGAAATTGTTATCGCGCCGGTATTCATACGCACGATCTCACTTCGACGCGGAGTGTCGCAGAGTGTTGTAACGATATTTCAAGGGAACATGTAAATCCTGTGTAAACTCGTTCGAAATCGAGATACCAGTTCGATGTCACGGAGGAACGCACGAAGAGAGATAACACCGGCGTGTCAGTGATCGACCTTCTCCGCGTCAATAAACATCTCTCACAATGACGGCGGAGCGTGCTCCCGGAACCGTGTAAATCAACAAAGTCTGACTTGGCTCCGCGTAAACACGCGGAGCTTCGCGATACAGGGGAAGTACATTCTCCGTTAATCAATCTACGAGGACGTATCTTCCATCTCTCTCTCTGGACACGTCCCGGAGGAGCACTTTGGATATAACCGGAGGGTGAGTTCTCGTATTTGCCAAGTATTTCACGGTAGACCGATTCGCGTTCTCCGATCTCCCGTCACCTTCCCCGTATTCTTAAAAGTTAAGTTAGCGTAACCACGCCGAGCACCTTTCTCAAGGACGATGCCCGAACTTTCCCGGTTGAGGATTCTCATCCGCGCTTCCTTCGACACGAAATCGATACAAACTTTTATTAAAAGCTTCGGAAACTCGATGGATAGGAAAACGATGTTTTCTATGTTGACATAGAACGAGAATCTTGTGGCTATTTTCTAACGTATTAACCAATTAACTGGAATAGCGGTAGGGTGCCAAGATACCCTTAATTCTCCTTCGCCGTCTTAATTCTTCGTGGTAATTCGTAGTCATATTTCACGTCGGTAGAAAGGTACGGTAATGATGCTAAATTATCCGTAAAATTGCAACCGTTAGCTAGCCGTTTGCCTCCTTTAACAAGATATTCTCGAAAGGACGAAGCTCACCTTTATTTTTTCTTCTCTCTACTTTTACTCCACTTCCATTTTTCTTCCTCGACTGGCGTTAACTACTTTGCGCGAGCGCCGATGCTTTTCGAAACTGATAATAAGCGCAATCGAAGAGAGGGCAGGGAGATAGGATCGAAGGGTCGGCAACGGCGAGTAAATGAGTCGGAATCGAATCGAACGAAAAGCTTTCATTAACGTCACGTGCCATTTCGCGTGCCGATAATCTCCGGGGCTGCTGCAATTTTAATACCATCGACCGATACTCAAAAGTTCACGCTTTGCAAACGAAGGGGGCGGGGGGGTATTCGTTCGATAATTATAAACGCTAATTGCTGCGGTTTTGGATGCGAATAAACGTGTTTTCTTTTCCCTATTAGAAAGCCTGAAAGCTTGATTAACATTCGGTGGTCTTATTCGCGATGAATCGCGCAATATGAAACACGCATTCTTGATACTAATGATCAATCATTAGTAGCCTATCGTCGTGCGTCATGAATTATGATTTTCGACGTTGATTAGAACATCCTTTTGCGAAGATCGAATACAAGGTTCCGATCGTACGATGTATGGTAACGGAGGATCATTGTTCGGGACCATGCACGAATCGATCTATAGTTCTAGTAGACACGTACATATAGGTATCGAACTTTCGGTGTCGCGGAACACTGCAAATAAATAGAATTTACTGCAACGTCCAGTTAATGCTCACTATCCACGCGCAATTCCGTGCATTAACCGGAACGAGAGGGAGTAGGTGTATACGTGAGCTTTTATCCAGGCTGCTCGACATAACGAGAAATTAGCTGTGAAATAGGCTCGAGTCGCTGCCATCCCCGACCTTGTAATTGGATGCATCGATTAAAAACCACGAGAGAAAGCCGAACCGTGTATGCATACTCATCCTAGACAGGGAGTAGGGTTACCACTCTACGAGAGAGACGAGGGAAATCGATCGACGATGTTGCTGCTTGCTATTGGCGATATATTATCTCGCTCTTCCGTAAGTCCGAACCCCCCCAGAAGCATTAAATCACCATTGAGAGTGATGGAAGGAACGATCGCTAATCGGCGGCTACTCGGCACAATAATTTAGGGACGAGAGATTGAACGAAGCTCGATTTTAATGAGCTAACGGATGATTTCTTGAGAGGATCTTCTTTTTATGCGAACAATGAGCCAAAGTGTAATGAACGAGTAAGTAAGTCGATAAATTTTTTTTCTAAGAAAGTTGCTATAAAGTCGAGTAACGAAGGGCCGATTCGTTGAACCGTTCCCTTCAAAGTAACTTCCAAGTTTCTCGATATATAGGTACATATATATATATATATATATATATATATATATATATATATATATATATATATATAGTATATCTATCCTCTTTCCGTTATTTGCTTCAAATATACCTACGTGTCCGTACGTGTACACGACGGTATAATATACCATCAGCAGGCAGGTTTAAGGGGATTTCTGCAAGCGAAGCGTTTGACTTGTCCGAATGTCAGGATTACGATTTGCTCCGTGTACGCGCACGAATTGCTCCGCTACTTCCTCTCTCTCTCTCTTACACCCTGTGCAAGTACACTCGGTCTACGGCTTATAGATATAGCAATTCTCTTGATGATGTGTACCCGGTATACCTATGGTCAATTCAGGACCGATAAACGACGCTAGAGTTTCGGAGCGTACCGCAACTTCCTGTTCATAACACTTTCGAAATGTGGCACGATTACTGGTGTTACGCTGGAGGCGTTTAGCTTCCTCTCTCTCTTGTATCGTCGTTATTTCGACGACTGGAAAATATCGTGAATTCGAGTGTAATTGGATTCGTTCAGGGGTGAAGAAAACTTTTCGTTTCGTCATCGTGACTTCGCCTAGCGGAACGTGTATGGCGTACATACGTCGTAGTCCTCGATCTTCCTAAATTGTCAGACTATTTCGCCATCGATCTCGCGAGACTAGTCACTTTGATCGGTTCTTCAAAGTTTCTGTAGAGTACGCTGTTGGATAAGTCGATCCATATTTTAACGGAGCCCATCCCCTTCTCGTCTTTTCTACTCCATTAGTTATATTTCGAGCGATCGAGGATATCGGTAAAGTATCGACAGCACGATTTTCGAAGATGGGATAAACGTTGGAGATCGTTAAAGTCGATCGATCGGTTAAGAGGCGTGGTTAGTCATCGTCGCTCGCATCCAAAGTCGCGACTACGTCCCAAGGATTTCCGTCGTTTCGCTACGACGACGACGACAACGATTCGATATCGACGGACATACATTTGCCCGGTATTATTACGTCCCAAAGGCTGTCAACGCATTAATCGAGCAATCAACCCTTACCGAGGCACTTTGTGAATATCAATGCGAGTCAGGAACGGGTTGCGCGCGCCTGCCGGTTACGCGAGCCAGACCACTCTTCCGATAGAACAGTCGGGTACATAACCGCCTATTGCCTGTCAATCCATGTCACTGCTTCTGTAACGACGCAACGCGTCCTTTGTGAAGGATAGCTACGCGGTTTGGCGCTCGACCGCGTTGATGTCAATTAAAGTTTAGCAGCTGCGTGAGACCGACCGTGCCTGCGTTCGAGCAAACGAATCGCTTGAAACGATATGCTCTCAGCGATTAGATCGAACGACGAGCGTCGAAAGGAAAAATAAATGCTCTTGGGAGTATATTTTCACATTTCCTCTTCGTTCTGATTTTTTTCCGCTCTTTTCCTCTTTCCTTTCTTCTCGATCGCTCGAACCGAATTCGTTTCCTTTTTCGTCGTTTCTATCGATTTTAGAATAATCGCGCTCCGCTCTAGCAAACTCGTACCGATCAAAAGTATATACGGAGAGTTGCGGAGGGAACGCGATAGCATAATCTCTGGCAAATAAATTAGACGCTCCGATAAATACGTGGGAACTCTGGAAGTTAATTATCCTGCCAGCAACATTTCGCACCGAATTTATGATCCAGCATGAACGTATTGTGATTATCGCATCTCGAAATGTTCGCTTCGAAACTGTTAGCGCCTAGTCGCGAAACCTTTTCGGGAAAAAAGTCCCTTATCGCTCTGCCAGCACCCGAAATCGAGTGGGGAAAGTAACGGCGGCGAATTGTTACAGGACGAAATTAATTAAGCGAGATTCGTCGATCGAGTAGCCGACAGTTGGCAACGAGCTCGTTCGCGCGATATATTGATCGATATACGCGCCCGCTAAAATATTCATTTATCATAACGCACCGGATATACCCTACGTATGTAGATACGCACGGGAGTGTTGGGATAATTCTCCGGACCAGGCCGAAGCTTAACGTCGATCGCCCGTAAATCATGGAAGTCGTGCGTTTCGCTTTTTCGTGGTATTTCGATAACGAAATCCGTGGAATTACGCGTGCGTGTACGAAGAGAGAAGAAAAATCCAGGACGAAACGATGGAGAGTCGTTCCCCATGGAAATTCGTTAGAACGAGGGAGAGAAAGGTGGACGAGCACGCGCGACACACGATACACGACCCTTTCCTAGAACGTCTATAAATTGGTACGCTACCAGGACAATTCAGCGGAGTCGGCTTGCACCGAGTTAATCTAATTTAACCGCCACAGGATTTGCCGCCGGTATTCGTTGTTGCTTCTCTCCGTTACGTAGAGAGTGTTAAAGATGCATAGCGGGAACTCTTCGAACGTGAGATATCCAAGTCGAAATTTTAATCTCGGTTTGGTCCACGAAAGCCTGGTTTCTTTTGAAGTTTTTGTATATCGGTCGAATTAAGACCCGATTTTACTTTACGAGATTCTATGGTAGGCTTAATATGTTTGAATCGAAGTTTAACGAGTGATGTAAACTTCGGTTTGACCCTACGAAATGATGGGAGAGTACGAATAGGAAGTAAGCGAGAGTTGTAAACTTCGAACATCGTTTTGAACCTCAAACGTTCAAAAGCCGACATAACTGCCACTTAAAAGTTGAAACCGATGTTTATTCACCATATATTTCCCCAGGTCGAAATTTTAATCTCGGTTTGGCCATCGAAAGCCTAGCTTCTTTTGAAGTTTCTATATGCCGCTCAAATTGAGACTCGCTTTTACTCTATAAGACACTGTGATAGGCCTATTGTTAGTAGGTTTAACGAGTGATCTAAACTTCGGTTTGATCTTACAAAATCCTGGGAGAGTGCGAATAAGAGCTAAGCGATAGTTATCATTTTCGAACATCGTTTTGAACCTCAGATGTTCAACAGTAGACATAACAGCGACTTGGAGGTTAAAACTGAAGTTTATTCACCATATATTTGACTAGGTATTCCATAAGCTTTACTTTTAATCTCAGGCTCCTAACAGAGAATTCTGGAGGGTGAAATCTTGGTTAAAATTTCGACTCGGGTATTCGCGTAGATTCTTTCGGATCACCGTACTCGCGAAGTCACGATTTCTGGGCCGAATTTAGACTCTCTGCGGTTAGCAGAAATAAAACTCATCGTAGCATCGATAATTGACATACTTTGGGATAACGTTGAAAGAGTGACGCGAGCACGTCGACCGAATAATTTTTCACCTACTCCGCTAATGACTCCCCTCTTCTACCCGTATAAATAATAATTATAGACCTCTCTTTTTTATCCCCGTCGAGCCGTTATAGAAATTGTAAAAAGCACTCGCTTCTTCTTCGCGGCCTCCCGCTCAGCAACGGCGTTAATTAAACCGGCGAACATCTCGTCCGTTCTCCAGCAATAACTTACCATTCATTAAGCGCGTAACCACTTAATCTTGTCGTAGCATGAATGGCTACGGTGAATTTTTATGTACGGCCCGTCAGCTTCAACGGCCTCCGTTTTCACCCTTCGAATTAAATCGTCGACCCTTGGTAATCGTTTATTTCGCGCTGCGGTAAATTCGAAAGAAGAAGAGCCATCCGCCTTTCTCGGAGCACGTCTTTGGAGACGAGAAGAAACAAAAAAAAAGGGGATTTACGAAAAAGCTTTGATATTTGGGAAAATGGAACGGTGCGAAGTCGAAGTAAATCTTTGCTCGCTACAACCACCACCATCACCGTCGCTATATTCCTCTATTATTTCTCTTTCTCCACCAAATATATCTCGGATTTATTTCGCACGTGGAAGAGGCGCACCTGCACGCGGCAACGCACGAACGACAGCTCGTATTCCTGTATTTTTCATGCGACCTACATGAAATACTCGGGCGCATACATCCGCTCATGAAAGATTTATGCTTACGAATCGCTCGAACTCAAACAGGCAACCAGCGTCGAAAATACTTTATAGCCGGGAATCAATTTGGTTCCTCGCAACCTGTTGGGAGAGTAGCTACGACGAGGAACCTAGTTTCGAGGAGTGGGAAGAATTATATTTGATGGACGCTCGCACGCGATACTTCGTTTGGCTTTTTAACCAAAGACCGAGAAGCGATGGGAAGACGCGTATCGCTCGAAACTTTTCTCTTCATTGACTTTCGCTCGCGGTCCCCTCGTCTTTTGTCTTATTTTCTTATTTTCCCTTCTCTCCTTCGGCTTCCTCGGCAGCGACGCACGTAAACCGGTAGCTCGAGACGCACGACCTTTAATGGATTGTAATTCTTTCCCGGAGAGAGGCAGGAGCGGCACGTAAAAAGTTAGCGCAGTGAGATAATGCGAAAGTTTTCCAACCGATTCCGCGGCCTCCCGACGAAGATATTTAGTGCTCGTAAATCTACCGGATCGCTTCATTCTATTCGTCGTGGAAAATTGCGTTGTACCAAGCAACTTTTATTGTCCAAGAATGTATGTTTTACGAGGATGAACGCTCGCCCGAGATTTTCTTGCTTCTCTTCTTCCCTTCTCCCCAATACTCTCTCTCTCATTCTCTTTTTCCAGCTTGATGGGAAGGGAAAGACTCGAGAACTCTCGAGAGTGCCTGAGAAAACGATAAAGGGTGTTTTCGCGTTCGTTGCACGGGGTAACGAGGAATAGATTTTACGGAATCTCTAATTTTCTCCGACTAAAAGTCCCTCTTTTCTTTACTTCTCCGTTCATTCCGTAGTAGGTATTTTAAAGAGAGGCTAGGAAACAATTTTGAAGACATTTTTGTCACGTCGATGGCCTTCAACTGTGCTCATAACAATGTAATCTCGTCAGAGTTTCAACGAAGCCGAGATACGTATGGACGAAGGTTGTCAAGAAAGCATGAGAAGCGTGAACGTAGAGAAGAGAACGCGTCGAGAGACTGTGCAGTGATTAGGTTTAATAAGCCCGTCAAGATCCTAGGAGATTGTACAGAGGACTATGGGAAGGAAGAGGAGGAGGACAGCTCTCGCGCAATTTCTCGAGGCAGGTTACTCGATGCAAGTGCGATTTCCGAACTACAAAGTGGTTTTCGTCTGCGCGCGAACGAGCTAAGTCCGTGAAAAGGAGCTTAAGAGAATATCGAGAGAGAGAGAGAGAGAAAGAAGCGCGCGCTTTAACGAAACACACGATCATATCCTCCGTTAAATCTCGCTAACTTGAGATCCCGAAACAGTCCGTGTCGGCGAGCGAACGTGTTTACCTGAGAAGAGAAAAGAATATCATTTTACGCTCGAGTAAAAGTCTGACATCGAGGAAGCGCGTTGCCTTGATAATTTAGATAAGTGAACCTTGCATTTTTCAACACCGCGCGAAGAAGCTCGCATTTTCACCCTCTAGAAAAGAAAATCACAAAAAGCGAGATAGGTACTGGAATAAAGAAAGATCTGTTTACGGAAAATATGATGTTTAAAGCTCGTAAACGATACTCGATTACGACTCTAGCAAGAGATCGACACCGATCGCTCGATCGATTTTAAAATTCGAACACGTTAAACGATCTCGCGTCGCTTGATTGCGAAGTCAGAATTGCACCTATCGTACTTTTACATCCACTCGTTATATTTTTTATTCCGCTCTTATATTTTACAAGCTCGCATCTCGTCGCGCGCACTGGCGTTTACGACGGACGTTGCGCGCTTCCTTGGAAAAATATGCGAGATCTAATCGCGACCGGATGAAGAGGGTTTTTGAAAGTTTACGTTTTCGCGGATACCTCGTTCGCGTTTCTACGTAAAAAGAGGAAATATTTCCTGAAAATTCTCGATGGCATGTTGTTAAAAGTCTACGTTTTAAACTCGTGTATACTCGGTTCGATCGTCTATTCGCGATGCTTCGGCAGCCTTCATCGAGCACTCGTAAATGTACGCTCGAGTTTCTACTCCGAGAAAGAAGAGTCAGCGGGAGTGGTGGAACGTAAGCGTGTCGTAGACTCAGACTTGACGAATGACGAAACGGAGGCTCTGACGCGACCGACAAGTTCGACGTTAATGACGAGCGAAAGGTGATACGTTGATCATGATGAGAATGGTGGCGCAGGTACAAAGCCTCTCTCTCGCTCTGGCTCTCTACGAGGCGGCGTTTGCCACGAACGATGATGGATGTCTTTTCCCTCGGTGATGTATATTCCCCTTCGACTACGTGACGTTAGGGACTATAGCGTTCGTCCCACAATATGGGTTACGCGTAGTAAACTCGAAGTAAAAAGAAACTCTGCGCGCACGTTCTATGCGAACGAAAGAAGCGCCTATGAATTATGTACGTTTAAGCGTTTTTCTTTTCTTTTCTTTCGTTTCAACAAGAAAAAGTTAAGGGATAGAAGAGAAAGAGAGAGGTAAGAGTCTCGCAAACGTCGAAAACTTGGAAGGTTTCGTGACTAGAGACCCGGTTGAGGTCGAAGATAAGTGATTTTCCTTTCTAAACGATGTTCTTTCACGGAAACAAAGTCATGCCGGAAGGCGAAGGTTTTCGAAGAAATCACGCGAGGCGTATTAGCCATCGGAGGGATATTTTTCTTGGTAAAAATCGTTTGAGAGTAAACTGTCGTTGAGAATCCGTAGACGGCCGTTGACGGTGCCGTTGAGAAAGTTTTAATTGGGAAGCCAATTATACGTAGCCAAGAAAGGAGCGAGGAAGAGAGACATAGAGAGTGAGATAGGGGAAAAGTGTAGCGATATTTTCCTTATTCTTTGCTCGGCTCGACGGCGAGCTTAGCTCAAGTTCGCCCGACTACTCCGCGACCTACATGAACCCCCGGGAGCTATACGTTATAACGCATAGCCGACTGCATTTGTATGTTCTGTCGCATTCATCCGTTTTACGAAGCCGCTCGAGCAGCGAAGAAACGTTCGCTCGACTTCTCTTTACCTTTATCGCGCTCTTTCACCACTCTCTCTCTCTCTCTCCTTTTCTCCTTCCAAACCCCGTCCCTTTCCTATTTTCTTCCCTTTATCTTGTTCTCTTCTCCCAGCCTCTCGATTAACTTCGCGAATTAACGATCGGCCGCCGCGTCACTGCACGAGACTCGATAACCTCCGAGAAGTTTCATGGAAAAGGGGACAAAAAGGGATAGCATCGACCAGGGCGAGAAACCCTTTTCGATTTTACGAGAAAATTTCTATCGAAACGCGTCGCGACTGCTCCGGCTCGTCCTCGTGCATGTGAGAAAAAAAGGGAGACTAGGAGTACGCGTAGGTGGTAGAGGTATCGAGGGTTGCTAATGGAAGCCAAGAAACTTTCAGTTGAAATTCGTTTCGTCCCTTCTCTCGAACAACGAACGAACGAACGAACGTCGACAACAACAACGACCGTGGCAACGGCGGCGTCGATGCTGGACATACAAGGCAACAAAGAACCCTCCAGGCTCGTTCTACGTGCTTTTTTCTCAGTCTCCCCCTGTCGAATTTCCAATCCCTTGGAGGGACAGCCGGTAACTTGAGAATAGAAGTTACACGAGGGTGGCGGTAGACTCAATTAGAACTTTCGTGCCGAGGTCCCGCGAAAACGACGTTTAAGCAAAGGTGCCGAGACTCTGCAGAGAAAAAAGGGAGAGAGAATAACTTTTTCCGTGCATGTTTAGCAGTTTGTACCTTACTTCGTTTAAACACGCACGCGTCACCTTATCGTCCCATCCTTTTTACGCCACATCATTATTCTTCTCCTTTTGTCTTTCTTCCACGTTAAGTTAAAGTTATCAAGCTTATCGCATTCTTGGCTCGCGAAAAGAAGCTCGGATTTCCTACGACCCCGACATAGTCACCAACGAGTCGGAGCATCGAGATCGATGAAAGGGTTGCTCGCGCTTAGATCGATAGTCGTTTACGTTGGATATGACACGTTTGTGGAGGCCATGTCGCTGAACGTGGAAGAGCGAGAGAGAAAGATATAGCGTATTGCCCTCCCACGAGATAGTACTTCACGATTGGAGGGTGGTGGTGGTTATCAGTCCAAGAGGGAGAGAGAAGTGCTCTCTATAGAGTAGTAGAGTATCGGTTGCTTGGCCGAGCGGGGTCGTTCATCTCGGCTCATAAACGCACGATTTCACGGGCAATTTCGTAAATTGGAAGCCTAGCCGAGGCGAATATAGGTACCCAAAACTCTCTATATCCACGGTCTCTCTCCCTCTCATTCTCATCGAAACTTTCTCTCCTCATCGAATCTATCGACAAAAACGTTGGGACGAAAATAGTCGTCGCGAATCCCTCGAATGGCGGCGGCGCGCCGGGCAAATTCCCAGTCGTCGTTGCGGTGGACGACGTCGCGCGACTACGTTTACAAACAAGATGGTCGGGTGGGAAAAGAGGATTACCCTGAAATGCGTCAACGACGTAACGCGATCTCGCGAGTGGGAGGAGGTTAAAGGGCAAGGGGGGAGGTAGAAAGAGGAACGAGCAAAGGAGTAGAAGACATTTAATCTTCTCCGGCGTTGCACGTTGGATAAAGTGCGCCTGTGATAAGGATTACTTCGTAAGTAGTTGAATCCTGTTTTTCTACCGGACGACGCGACGTCAAGCTAAAGCTTCGAGGTGTATCGAGTCTACCCTCCTCTTTCGTTCGCCCGTACGATAGGATTTTAACGCGCGGAATCGCGACGTTCTCTCTTTCTATTTGCTTGTTTCGTGCGGCTATCGGAGAAATGATTTGTATGGGACAACATTTTTATTCCTGACCGCTCGCCCGGGGTAAAAGGTAAATATAAAAAGAGAGAGAGCGGTGGGTGAGATCCTAGTGTTGTAAATAAAACGCGAAAACGTGTACGTTAGTAATTCAGGACACGTATGCATCTTACGTGGCTTTCATAGTAACGAGCGTCACGTTTCAAAAGTGGAAAACGTTTCCATGCGTTTCGAGTGCGACAAACACGTTGTTTCCACTTTATATCTAATCTCCGTCACGAGCGAGCAATAACGTCCGGTCTCTCCTCTCTTCCTTTTTTCTTTCCTTTTTAACCCGTGACCCGAAGCCACTATCCTACAAAATAATTCATCGAACGTTTCCCGTCATAAAATCGCTCTTTTTTCCCCTCTTCGTTTCTCTTTTCCGAACCACAGCTACCGTATTTTTGCAATTTTCCGATTAAACTCTCCCGACATTTTATCGAGGACAACGTTGACGAGACCGAGTCGACCGAAACTTCTTCGAGCCAGCGAGAAACTTTATTGAAACATCTATCATCATCTTTTTATGTCTCTCCAGGCTAGAAGACGGTCATTTTCGCGCGACGGATCCGAGATAACGAGCGGTACCGCCTTGGGCGATGATTTTCCAACCCTCTACCCCCAACCCCGATCTTCCATCCTCTCCGGCTGATGTCGCTCAACGAGACCGAGAAAGAGAGACAGAGTCGTCGGAATTCAAGCGACTTTCGTGGCGAACGTCTCGCCCTCGTCGTCGTCGTCGTTGTCGTCTTTACTCCTCCTCGGCGTCGTTCCATCGAGTGTCCTCCATAATTCACGAAAAGCAGCCGGCGTCGGTTTGGCGTTGCTTCTCGTCGTCCGACTATCGATCCTCTAAGCCCATCCGGCTGGCACACACGCGCAAGAAATTAATTTCGTATGCACCCTCCTACGTGGGACAGGATAACAAGTGAATCGTAGGGAAGCATCGTGGTTACCATTGTGTGTTTCTCTCTCCCTCTGTCTGTCTGTCTGTCTTTTATATAAGTGTCTCTCTCTCTCTCTCTCCATTCCCATCGAGCGTAGCCAAACTCCAAGTTCGACTACTCGGCTCCTTGGTTCTCGCCGTCGCGCAGCTCGAATGCAATCAAGCCTTTCCCTTTTCGACGTGTAGCCTTTTCTACGGGAACGACGGCAGTACCAAGAGCACCAGGAGAGAAAGACGCGTTTTCTTCGTGCTTCGATTCTCGAAAGATACGAACGTTCGATCTCTCTCTTGCTCTCGCCCTTTACGAGACGCCAAGACTCGACGCTTTTCACGTAGGAAGAAAACGCGAACGACGGAGAGCATCGAATTTCTTTCGGCGAATCACGAAAAAGCCATCCCCCGACATACATCTCTCCTCGTCCCTTTTTACGAGCCACGCCCGAGCGCGTAATTATGAGGAAAACGGAGAAGCCCGAGAATTATTCGAGCCGCTTTCAACGACCAGACCGTATCTCTCTCGACTTTTGATACGATGGCATAACGTGGACGACATGGAAGGACCGTGACCTGGATCGATCTTAAAAAGAAAGGAAACGTACGGGAACGTTAAGTAAAAATAATCATGCGCTCGATTTCATCCAATATCGTCGTGTCTATTATCCTCGTGCATTTCTTCTTCCTCGTGAAAATCTTATCGAATCTTATCCTTATCTCCAAAGAAGAAAGAAAAGATCGTGCAGCGTATTTTATTGCTCGAGCAAACGTACGCGTGTAACGATGTAGGTATATTGCTATACGTATATATCATCATCCTGGAATTCAAATTATCGAACTTTATTCGGATCAAAATATTCGAGCGGATATTACGCCTCTTCGTGGGAATTACACAGGGTATTATGCATATCGGATTACTTTCTTCCTGTCTTTTAATAGAGAAAGAGATAAGCGGGAAAACCGATAAAGGATGTAGAGAGAAAGAGAGAGAGAATCTACGAAAAAAAGAAGCAACAGACGTCTGGTGTATCAGGTCATAAACGAATCCATTTCGTTTCGTAGTCGTTAATGCCGAGCTTTGAAAAGCGGAACGAGTTCTTCGGTGTTGGATCTTAAGCCTCGAGCGACGACATTCCTCTTTTACCTTTTATTTAACCTCGGTAGGTCCGCTCAAACGGATGTAACGAAGAAGGTCCAACGGAAGATACTACTCACGACGGAAGAGCAGAAGATCACAGAGAGCGATCTCATTTTACAAACTCGCGTGGTGGAAGCCTTCGAATTTCTTCCCGGATATACATATACATCCGGCATTTCCGTGTTTCGATATATTCTCCGTTATCGGGATTTTTCCTTTTCCTATTTCGTATCAAAGACAAGACTCTTCTAAGATCCTTTTCTTTTCGTTCCCCTTCCGTAAAAAAAAGAGCGAGAGACACTCGTGGACGAGTTCTCTCTCTCTCTCTCTCTCTCTCTCTCTTGTGTCATACGTTCGAGGTTTGCCCTAAATTCGAGAACGTTTGTCGTTCGAGAAGACAATACCCACTGCGATATGTGGAAGGTTCGTGAGGAACATAGTCGAGACCTTTAGCAGCGTGCTCGCGGTTCGCGTACGATGATGGATGAACCAGCAGAATGGAAAATCTTGGCTCCGCGCAAAAGCCGGATGATAGGGAGAGGTATTACGCAAAATATAGAATGCCGGCGAGGAGCAAAAATGACGGGACGATATGAATTATTACAAAAGACGTCGGACTTTGTCTCTCTCTCTCTCTCTCTCTCTCTTGTACACACGTAGCAAAGCAACCTAGTCTCGTACCATTCGAAACTCGTAAAGTTCATACAACTAAACATACAGCGCGGTATATTGTAGTTCATTTTCAAGAACGATTATGACCCCCATCCGGCTGACTCGTTCGTTTCTCCACTCGCACGGGACGGACCTTTGATTGCGAGTTGAAAGAGCATCGTTTTGAATGCGTCCGCGTGGCGCCATTGTTTATTATTGTTGATGGGAAACAGTTGGAAGCTTTCCAACTGGGCTTAGCGGCATAGAAAATATTAAGATACAGTTTTTCGTCCGACGAACCTAGTCCCATTGTTCCGCTCGCGTGCACACAGGTGTGTACCGTACACACCTACGCGCACGCAAGCGCGTATACATCGTAATTAAACGCAGCGGGAATAATGGCATTGGATTAAAGGCAAGTTCGGCTTCGATCTCTATACGGCATCGACTCCCCACTAGAAAGAGCGAGCGACTTTTTTAATAAACGTCGCGTCGACCACGCGCTGCGTAAATGAAAGTCCATTAATAACGCGGCGAGGGAAAGAAGAATGAAACGGCGAAAGAAAAAAGGGTGCAACATGCGGGTATCTCAACGCGAAGAGAAAAGATTGTTCGCAATGGCGCGCGAATAGAGATGATAATTCGTTACATCGCGTTATCGATTAACACTGCCGCGCACCGTTGAAACCAAACTCTTTAATTCGTTCGGACTTTCGATGGAACGATCGGAGAAACCCAAACTCGATACTCGAAATTCGCATTAATTAGTCAGCGATGGAAACTCGGACGGCGTATTCTTTTTTTTTTAGGTTATTCAAACCTATCATTTCGGAAACCTACTAGAAACGTACGCATACGCAGCGTCATTAGCCGGGCAGCGTTCCCTGAGTGTCCGCAAAATCCTTCTCAGTTTCCCTCCCTGTATCTCTCTCTCTCTGGTTCGCACGTTACACGCATGTGAAAGCCAGTGATAGGTTACTAGCTCTCACATGCGCCACCACCTCAACCACCTCCAGTTTTCGATCCACCGAGGCGAGCTCGATTAAACTATTAAATATTTAATACTCGCACCGACGTGCTCGATAAATACGGAAGTCGTTTATCAAGTTTCTTTTTCCATCTATCTTTTTTTTTTTTATCTTTACAGGGGGTCCCACGTCAACTACCCCAGCCGAAAACTACATGTGCACGAGTATCGATTGAGTCGAAAAGTCTAATAAAATTTTTCGAAGTTTCTCTATTAGACTTTTCGACTCAAGTCCATACTCGTGCACATGTCATTTTCGGCTGAGGTAATTGACGCGGGACACCCTGTTTACATGCATTATCCATATACACATATGCGCACGTGTGTCGCGCGAACACGCTACGCCTGGAGTAAATGCCGATAAATAGCGTACTTTGCCTCCTCTCTGGCTCTTTGACGTTCAAAAATAAACCAGCGGATGTGGTCGAACGTTGGAAGAGGAGTGGAGACCACTGGAAGCGAAAGAGAGTAGAAGCCCGGGCCCTTTTTGCCCGTCCTTTTTCGCCAAATCGTTTGCCAGCGTACGCTCGTTAACGCGTCGATGGCTCGTTTAACCTCCTCACGTTCGTCCTCCCGTGAGCGTTACCAAAAGGCACTTTGGAGTCGTAAGACGGCGGTTAAAGTGAATTTTTAGGGCTGCTCCTACGAGCACCCTTTGTTCTCTACGAGAAATCGCTCGCTGATGGAAAATTCGTGCGACTTCGGTTGGGGGATCCGTACGTGCACTATTTTAAATATAATATCGGTGGCGAAAGCGTGATTAAAAAGCTCGAACAACATGAAACTAAACGCTGTCGAGCTCGAGGGAATTCCAACAAGATATTCGGAATACTTGGGAAATTTCGACGGTTATTATATTAAGTAGGTATGCCAGTGCATGCTTTGCTTATGACAATACGTAATTAATTAGTATAAAGCAAGTCATAACTGCGATCGATTTTCAATGAAACAAGACAAGTAATTTTATAAAAATTATCGCTTCAATTCGATTGCTTATTAATTGTTCGATATTCCTGACATCGATCCTCGGAAATGTTATCTAATCATTACCGCCGTATCTGTAAACGAAGGATATCTTGAGCCGAGTGCGTTCATTAAAAGCAGTATAATTAGATTTAATCTCGTTGTAGGATCTCATCGTACCGCACGAGCGTACGTGTACGGTGATCTCGCGTATCATAACTTTCCATCAATGCTTCCCGACGCATATCGAAGTATACCCTCGCTTCGTCATCCTTCATACCGGCAACGGAAACCCGAGACGCGTGTTTGTACCTAGTTACGTACGTGGCATAAATCGTGGGAACTAGCTGGCACAGAGAGAAGGAATCGTGAGACGCGGCAATCGATATGACGGGCGAAAGGGCAAGTCGTAATGACAAATTAATCCGAGGACGATTAATTAAAACGTATTAGAAGGCTCTCGGTCTTCTCTCACACCTTCCCTCCTTTGGCTACTCTCGTTCGCCCACAACTCGTTCCCTCTCTCTCTCATCGCGTTAGCTACGTCACGTGACGGGCATAGGAACGAAGTGAACTCGATTCATCATGTTTTATGTCGCTGCCACATCGATGATAATAAATCCTTGTCAAGGTGGGTTCGGTTGGCGATGCCGTTGCCGCTCCGTTGGAGGTTGCGGGAAGGAGGATGAAGAGAGAGAGAGAGAGAGGTAATTCGCGATACCACTACGGTTTGCTCTCGCACGTACCACCGTTTCCCCGTGTGCCGTGCCATTTTCTATAGAGGTCCCAATCCACACACGGCCGAGCATGTTTCTCTCACCTTCCATTTTCCACCACCTGACCGCCGAGGAAGCTATACTAAATAATGATCTACGATGCTCCCGCGGGAGACGCGAACCCTCACAACTACGCGTACGACCGATACAGTACGCGTGAGTTCGCCGAAGACACACCGAGCGCGCCATTTCCATCCGGTGTTCCATAATGCTATACCACCGTTGCATATGCGCTTCCGTAGTTTGGACTCGTCACCCTCTCTCCCTTCTATCCATTCATATTTCTTTTCTGTACGCCAACCGCCATCTCTTTCTTTCTTCGCGCGACTTTTACTCACGAGCTTCTCTTATCTCGCGAGCCGAGAGCGTATACCGACGACGTGAAACGCGTATTACTCAACCCCCCTACCGATCTTTTACAAATACCGCTCGTACATCTTCTAGGTATCCTTTACTCCTTTTCGTATTATTAGCCTGCTAACTTATAGTCCGCTACCTTCGTGGTTTTCGTCGCGGTCGTAATAATCTCAAAAATCGTGCGAATATTAATCCATTATTCCTCGTGGGATAATGGAGACAGGTTGGGAAAAGAAAACTCGATGGACCGGAAAGATCGTGGGGTGCTTTTCGGGTCGAGGGAACAGGGAGCTACTAGCAAAAAGATCGGAGAACGTAATTCTTGGATCCCTCGGGACTCTGGATTCATGGATACGCCTTCGTATATATGCGATCGAAGCGTCGCCGGGCCCGTCGCACGTAGAACGTTCCGGTAACCCCCATAGGGCGAGAAGAAATATATTATTTCCAGTGTAATATATTCCGCGCGGGCCACGGATATCGTTCGTATGGCTCGAACCAGAAAGGGAGAAAGAGTGAAAGAGAACCCGCATCAAAATCGCATTAGACAGCCTCTCGGTATTCGCGCTCTCGCGTTTCTAAACGTCCGATTTGTAATCCATACGTAAACGCTTTTTTTTCGTAAGTATGCAGAATTTTATCCAGCGAACGGGATTATTTTTTTTTAAATGCTAAGGATATAAAATTCGATTATCGTGGTTGACGTTGGCGACGATAAAATACCACGCAGGCGTGATTATCACCGACATATTTTACTGCAAGGGTAATTATCGCGATTAAATTCTTAAAAACTGCTATTCCACGGGACGTTCATTTCCGGTAATTTACGTTACACATTTATCGAGCTAATAGTTTCTCACGGTCATACCCGTTCGTTATCGCGGTGAAATTTTTCTAATTACGAGTATCATTGATTAGTTTGGGTTGTCGAGCGAACGATAAATACTATAATTAGGTAGGTATTGTATTCTCGTTTCTAACTAGAATTGCATTGGACGAAATCGATATTCGTGGTTCGTTCGAAACGAATACGAACCCGGTGCGCAGAGAGAGAGAGACAAAATCAAAGGAAAATTAGTTGCGTCTCCATCCCCCTTTTTCGCACTATTATCACCCTCTAAACGTTCTCTCAAGCAGCCGGTGGACATACCGGCACGTACGTTCGCGTGTCCTCTCACGGATCCAGAACGATTCTATCGCTCCGCCGTTCGAATATTTATGCACAATTCGTGCCGCGATAGAACGCTGGCTTCCACGACCTTCCTCCGACTATGGAAAATCGTGATACTCCCGCCCGAACGTTTTATCGTAATAATTTTGGTGTTACAAACGAACCAGTTAAAAAATATTTCTAATATGTACTCGTGAACTTGACCTAATCTCATTTCCCGTTATTAATTCGTTTTTTCTTTTTATTGAAAGGAAAGAAAGAAAGACGGCCGAACATTGGAATTTCCACTTTAGAAAATCTCATTTACGCGATATCACGGACCGTACTTCGAGCTTTTATTTAATTCGAAGACGTCTCTTTTCTTCTCTCGCGGGAACTCCCCGAGCGAGATTACGTTGTTTGTTGCGGGGAACGACGAAGAAAGATCTACTACCGCTCCTACGATGCTGGTGCGTTAGATCGACGATCGAATCGGCGGAAAAGTCCGGTGGTCATTCTTTTTCCTTTATTTTTCGCCATCGATTTCAACTGACGTCATTCTCGCTTCGACTCGTATCGATCTCCCGCGACTCTTCTTCCTTCGGCAAATACTTTTTGCCTCTATCTCTTTTCTACCTAACCGTTTCCCGAAGCGCAATACTATCTTCTTTTTCTTCTTCTTGTCTTCCTCGCCGTGGTACGATTTTATCCGGATATCGTGCGAAGAAGAAAAATCTTCGGGGAGCTTTCGCGATCGTAGGCACGATACGTTATCGATAAACAATCGGTACGGGGGCCGTCGTTTTAAGCTCTCTCTACGAGGAGATAAGCGCTCTTTCCGGAATCGTCGCACGTACGGTGCTCCTCGTGCCGCTTAACGATCCACTCACGCACACGTACACGCGCGAAAGAGTACCTACCGTCCCTATGTTTCTCACTGGCATTTACGGAACGTACTTTCGTGTACTTACCATCGGCAAGAGCGGCACGAAATTCATATTTGTCGCGATCAAACGTTACCGTGAAACCTAACGCGGCACGATGCTTGGCCTTAAATTAAAGACCCAGCGAAGAGACCAACCCCCTTCTCTCTATCTTCCTCACTCATCTTCTCTACCCCTCTAGTCTAGGCCACCATCGTGATTTAATTAAAGTGCACGAGTAATATGATTATTTTACGATGCTACTAACGCGAGGATCATATTCGACGCTCTCAATTTTCGTGGCATCGAAGTGGATGAGTTTCGAGGGATATTTTTGACGAATATACCTATTTCATTTCATACGTTGTTATAGACTTTTAACGAAAACTTTCGATAGTTTCGTTTGATATTCATATTTTTCAATCGCACGAAGTCAAAGAAGGAAGACTGCAATTGATTTCGAGCGAATTCCACGTGCCGTAACGTAAGGGGAAGCTTAATTTAGGCGACGCTCGTCGTTGGTCGGCAGAACGCGAAACTCTCCGCGAATTCGAAATCACTCGGTAGATCGTGTAGAGTTCGAGTCGGAGAGTAAAGGGATACGATAGACCGCGTTAGCGAGATATTAACATACATGAATCGCACGATGATGAGGAGTTATCTTCCGGGACTGGATAGCTTAAACTCGTTCTTTATCTACGAGACGAATTTGGCACGCTGGGAATGCGTCTTTTGGATGTCGACATTGTAGGCAAATTGAGAGCTCTGAGAGATCACTAATGCGAGTAGTTGTTATACTTAATTATTTATTAGTGACTCTACATTACATATTATTGTACAAGGTCCAACGTTGAGTCCGACTCGACAACGCTTTTACATTGTATTTAAAACTGAATACATACATATATCTAAATATGTAACGGTACGTGAAAAATAAATTACAGCTACTCGGTCGAAAATAAATAGGGAAATTTATAACTAAATTATATATTTGAAGTAAGTAAATGAAGTAGGATCGTGAAAAACATTCGGATGTAATTTATCATTAACTTTGAAAAAACGAATATAAGACCTAACCTAAATAGAAATCGTTCGAAAGGCAGAATATTTCGTTCGAAAGAGTCTTCGTTTACGATATCTCGAAAGCGAGTAGATATTGGACCGGTACGACCCAGAAAAGGAAAAGCGAATTGGATTTCGTTCGAAAACGTTGTCGGAGCCGCGTTTTGAACTCCGACGGAGTATTATGCCACGGACAGGTAGACACAATGGCTGGACGGTATAGCGTCGTTTAAATTTCCCGTTTTCCAGAAGGAACTTCGCGGGCGAAGCCCGTAGTCCTTGTCGGCCCGTTCACAAACTTCGTTAGGGTAGAATGTGTGCGACGTGGCGTGGGCGAGTAAGGGAACGCGCCATCAGCCCTCGACGCTACGCTTTACATAGCGTAGTTACGAATGTACACACGTACTTAACGTAATTAGAGTAACTCTCATCGTTGGTCGAAAAGGTGTACTCGCGTCTCCCAACTCGAAGACCTTTCGTTGATTCGTCCTGGCTATTATTGTTCGTCGAAAAGGGAAAGAAAGAGAGAAGCGTGGACGATAGAAGAAGGAATGAGATAACATAGCGTAGAAACGAGAGAAGATAACGAGCACCCCTCGAGGGTTGAATAATTATTAACGATCCAAGGCGGAATCTCTGTTGAGCGATAATTTCTGACGGATATAAACAGTTAAGAGAAATGTATTATAACAGTAATTCCTCGTGAAACTTAGTAATTGGCCGCAACGGATCCCGTTCCCTTGGTCGGAGCGCCCTAAGGTAAACGTCTATAGAAACTTTCGAGTGTAATCGTTAACTAAGCTCAAGATCAACGCTTAGGTTTCGAAGAGAAGAAAAAAGTGGAAGATGAAAGTAAACCAGAGCGAACGGTTAAGCGGATGGAAGCGAAATTTGTATTTTTCTGTCGATCGTGCTCGATCGATCGATCGATTTCTCTTCTGGTTGGTTGGCGAAATTTAAAGAAGCTCTCGCAGTAGCATTAGGCGGCACGCACGTCCCTTCCCTCTTTCTCCTAACTCGTTTCTTTATTGCCTCCTTCGGTGGCGCCGCGCGAGGAATGGAAGCAACTTAGAAAGTAGAAAGTTCGGTTTTGGAAGTCAGTGACTTGGTTCTTCGTAAATTAGTTTGTTCGCGTTCGAGCATCCTCCCGGGGCAAGTAGATAGTTCTTCGGCCGATCCTCTCGCGTAACTCGATGCTCCGCGACTATCGCCCACTCCGTTCCCCCCTCTCTCTCTCTCTCTCTGTCTATCTTTTACCCACACATACACAAACACATCTATTCTCGATGGATCAACAAAAGTTAACGGTCGCAATTACCGCGGCTTTCTAAGTTTCAAACCTCTCCTTCCACATTGATTGAATCGTCGTTAGGTAGACCGCGCACCAAACCGATTTCGATAGCTGGAAATAGCAGGAATAGTTTATCAATGTCTCGGAGAATGAAATTTCTGTTTATCCTCTAGTTTAACAGTCTCCTTCTTATCCGTTTTGTAATTACCGTAATTCAACATCAGACGCGATCGTTCTGGTTCCTTATTCGATTCGCGAGATTCCTACGTATAAGAGAATGGAAAAGACGGCAAGAGTTTCCTATTTCGTTCTATCGGCTTTAAAGCATCGCCACGTAAAGCGCGCGTTACCACGAGGCCCCGACTCTCTTCCGACTCTTATCCGGCGGTTACCGAGCGGCGTCCAATTAGAAAAAACTTTGAGCCAAGAGAGCTTCCAACGGAGAGACGACTTTTATCCGGGAGCTTTGGCCCGCGACGCGATCGCGTTACTCCGATCTTGCGTTTAAGGATTACACGGCGTTGAAGCAGCAACGTGACCTTTAAACCGCACGTTACCGGCCGTACTCCGTGCTTTGCTACCGTGAGAAAAAATGATAAAACAGGAAAAAAAACAAATCTGCTCCGTAAGGAACGTTATTTGTGAAAATGCAGAAAACGACAAAACGAGACTATAATTCGCGACACGATACCCAGAAAAAGGGACGAACGTAAAAGATGATCCCACCGGAACGAGAAGACAAGACGAGGCTCTTGGCGGATTCCTACGAAGGCTTCGCAAAGGCAAAAAGTAAAATATAACGTACTCGGGGTAGGCATCGCGTTCATTGAAACATCGGCTCCTAGAGTATGGCGGGACGCTTGGAACCAAGACCCGAGATCATACGTATGTAAAGCCATGGGAGACCGTAAAAAAGGTTTACGAGCGGTAAAAATCCGACAGCCGTGCGCACTTCCTACCGTCTGCGTTCAGATAGTGGAGTGGATAAAATATAGATACTCCGACTCGCGCGTTACCTTTTCTCTCTTTCTACTTTTTGTTCCTTCTCTCTCACACCCACGCGCATACTATTTCTCTCCATTTATTCGATACACGCGGTGGAACAAAGGGCGGGGTAATGATCCACCGGTAGTGCTTCATTTTATTGCGAGCGAAAGGAAGGTATGTACGTGAAATTTTCGCGTCAGAGATTTACGGGCTCGCGTTCCTACATCGCGAGCACATTTTTTTCTACCGGGCTGCTCCCACTATCGCTTTCTCTCTCTTTCTTTTTTATTTTTTTTCTTAAATAGATCGATCGTTTCCTTTGCAACGTTTCTCCTTTATAAGGACATCGTCCGTCATTCGGTTACGGAAAGTTATCGATCTCGGTGAGATACCCTTCTTAGAGTTTTCTTCTTTCGAGCGTTCTCGTCACGAAGAAACGATCTTAATCCCAGGATAGAAGTTGGGCCTGCATACGCGTGAACGGGCAGAAAGATTCAATTAATCATAGGTACCTACTTTCGAGCGGCTCGGGAAGAAGATGACTATTTTGTGAGAAGCCTCGGGGGTGTTTCGCGAAAAGTGCAAAGGGGTGGGTGACGGTAGGTGCGAAACCGGTGTACCGAAGCTTCCTTCGAAATTGTCACGATGATAAATCGCGATGGTATCGTATATCTTGTCGCGAACTCTCGAGAAGACGTACACGTAGGTATACGGGAGTTGGAAAATATTCAGGTCATTCGTTGGACATCGAGTTACAATTTCGATAATCGGTTTTTTACATCTTTTAATCCTCGACAAAAAATCTATTCTACCTCGTTGCGTATTTATAGGTATTGAAACGAGTAAATTTGAAGCATAGAGGATCCCGTACGCGCACTCATCGATACGAGGTACCGTTGGTTATTTCTTTCCTGTTCTCGAATACACGAGCGCGGAGGTTATAAATAAACTTTCCAGCTTTTGAAATCGGATACCTTCGACAGTGCTTGAGTTACGATGCCGCAGCAGCTCTGCAAGAGAATACTCGGAAAATCGTAGGATTATCTCGGGGAAAACTTTGGTGACGCGTAGGTAATATATGGAATATCCTTTCGTAGAAATTTTTATGAGCTTTTCTCTCCCCTTTTCTCGTTTTCTGCCGGTGAGTTAATCCCGGTCTCTTCCTTTCCTCGACTCCTTATTAATTCTTTTTTCTTCTCATCCCCCTTCTCTCTTTTTTTTTGCTCTCTTCCCCATTGCGAGGGTTCGTTCGACTCGTCCCTAGAAGTCTCTGGCTTCTTTCTTTCATCGTCGGCGGCACGCACGGAGAAGAAATAGTGTAAAATAACGATTATCGTCTACCGTGGGGTAGTCTTTTAACGAGTGGCGACGTATGAAAAAAATGAGACGAGTCGACGAATGAGTCCTTTGTAATTTCCCCCGTGTGCCATTCGTCAGGCACTTAACCGCACGATCCTAAAAGTACTTCGCGAAAGTACGGGGACCGGTTTCCGCTCTCCTGGGTGACGCGAACGAACGTCGTCGTAGGTATCTACCGCACCTCCGAATGAAAGCAACGTGAGAGAGATAGAAAGTAGGTATAGAGAGGTAGTTTGAATATCGTCAGACACGTTTCGCCACGCTCGTATTCTTCGAGACATCGACTCTCGAGCGATCATCCTTCCGACGAATCGCTCGTTAATTCCCCCCATTAACAACGAGATTTCGTTCCAACTCGCGTTCTCTCGCGTATCGTTCGAGGTACACGGCGATTCTCTTACATTTTAATCGAATCACGGTTCGTTTTCAGAAATGGAAATGTCTTTCTCGAGTAGTACAGCCGGCGGTAGGTAGTCGAAAGTTCTACCCCCGGCAAACATAGAGCTAAGTTTGCCGTAGTCGCCGGAGTGAAAAACAAATATTGTCTGATGCTTAAAGCGAGCAGAGGAAACAGACAGGTAGACGACAGACTGGCAGGTCGAGCTTCGCGCGCAGCGACAATTCGGTGAGGCTGAATCGAGCCGCGGAACGAACGTGTCATTATCCTTCGTCGCCAAGGTCCATTAGAAACTAAATGCACCGCGTTCCGGCTGGTAAACACCGCGCAGCCGCCGAAACCTGACTGATTACGCGGATACGGTAATTGTTCTCCCGGTTACAGGAATCAGGTATACGAGAACGCGAACATAGGTGGATAGAGAGAAACCGAGATAAAAGAGAAACAGGCAAGAGAAGCATGGCGGAAAAGCAGAAAATGGTGAGACGGAAAGAGGGAGGAACGAGAGAATCTGGCAAATTTTACAGAATGAGAGGTATCTCTCGTTTAAATCCTTGCCACTTCATTACCTTAAAACCGCGGCTGTTAGCTATTTCGAGCTCATTTGTTTGCTCCTGAAGGTATCATCCCCTTTCTCAACTTTTCTCTCGCTTTTCGAAAAAGAGAAATAGAATAAAGAGAGTGAGAGAGAACAAAGTACGATGCCCCATGGCCGAGTTGTCGTGAAACAATATCGCGTTGTAACGAACGAAGAAAGTTTGGTCCCGTGAGACGGAGAAAAAGGAAAAGAGATTGCTCGCGAGTCGAAGCTTTTGATGAACGAAATCTAATACACGTATGTTTGAGAAAATTAATACCATGACCCGTGTACAAGAGTAAGAGGAGGAGTATAACGTGTACGTCATAAAGAACATTCGCGAAACTCGCCTACCTACGCCCTCCGCGACGTTCAACCACCGACGAAATTTGCTTTCCGCTCGCGCACCGTTGAATATTAATACGCGGTCGCATTTACCTCCATCATACCGCCGCCGCGCCGTGTCGCGCGGCATAAATTCGAATTGTCCCAGGACGACATCGAACGATTCGTTGTATTTACTCTCGCTTCTTGCCGTCATCGAAGCGCGAACTCGTCTTGTCCTGCCAGCCGGTCACGTTTGAAGGACGACAAACAACGTCTAGCCAAAGAAATTTACTTTGGAAGGTAAAGAAACCTCTACTTTCGTTGAACGATTACGTTGAGCGCTATTAATCTCGTACGAAGCCACGAACGACCAAACCCACGGTTCTAGATATTATCGGTCTAGTTTGATTGTGTAATTAATCGATATTCCGACTAATCGATGCCCAAGTCAAATAATAATCACAATACGTTACTCTGTATACGGGCGATACGTTCTCGACGAATGCCTTAGCGTTGCAGAATTCAGAAACTGTTCTTGACAAGAAAAATCGCCCGTGCCTATAGTTTCGATGAAGAACCGGATACTCCCGGCATAACTTTGACCACGCGAGCGAAATTAGAACACGCGCACGGCCTTGCAAACTGTGTGCGTAAACTGAGCGCGTAAAGGAGTATCTAACGAGCGATTACATAGAAATGGAGGGTCGACGAGAGAAAATACGGAGCTCTATCTCTTTCTCTCTCTCTCTCTTTGCTTGCTCCTCGCGAAAGTAAAGAGAAGGGAGAGAAGAGAGTAGGAAAAGCGAGAAAAGAGGCAGTCACCGTGTATATGGAGACTCGGTTTTAGCCCGGCACAAGCCGAACCGAGATAATTATCTCTGCTTCTGAAAACGTTATTTACCACTTGCGCTAGCTCGGCTTGTGTACCACCACCAGGTCACCACCACTACCACTGGTAACATCGCTGCTGCTGCTGCTATTACTAGCCTTACCCCCGGCAAATTTAACCTCTTAGCCATTCTACCGATATAGGCAGGAAAATTCTGCGGGTGCATTTTCGTGCTGGCGCCAAAGGTGCTGCCGTGTTAGAGATGATGTCGAGTACAGAAGCAGAAGGCCTCTTTTATTTGTCTCTGCATACGA
Organism: Ancistrocerus nigricornis; assembly: GCA_916049575.1. Taxonomy (NCBI): domain Eukaryota; kingdom Metazoa; phylum Arthropoda; class Insecta; order Hymenoptera; family Vespidae; genus Ancistrocerus; species Ancistrocerus nigricornis. The sequence goes on along the minus strand of OU696667.1, from coordinate 14,215,635 downwards.
GGGGAGAGTGGAACGAACGAACGAACGAACGAACGAACGAACGAACGAACGAACGAACGAACGAACGAACGAACGAACGAACGAATGAACCAACGAATGAACGGAAAAGGAAAGAGAGATGGAGGAGGAGTAGCTGTTGGGAGAAGTAGGGAAAACGAAATGGCAGGGAAAATGTATAACCGGCCTTTGTGCCGCTGACACCTTCATAACCGCTGATTCCCCCTTTATCGGGACTTTTCCCCTTACTTTGACGTCCTGCCTTGGTTTCAACGAACGGAAACCACCGTAATTACGAGCAACTATTGGACCCGGGACTGGATATCCGTGCCTTTTTCCTCGCTTTTTCTTTCTCTTCGTTTCATTTAATCTCCAGCTTTATCATGGACTCTTGTGTTCTCTAGTTAATCCGCGTCGGCTCATCGAATTAACATTAATAGTACCGACGCTTTCGAGTTAGGCTTTGCGTACGATCCAAAGGAAAAACTGTTGATATCGAGGATCGAGTTTTATCGAGGAGCAACGTCTGGGATCGCGCTGAAAGACCTTCCAGTGTTTGCTTTGCTCTTCGTTTACGTAAAGTCCTATAAGTTTAAGTAGATAGGGGAACGAGTAACGATTGGACGTATCCCACGCGCGCACACCTTCGATTCTCCTTCGCTAAGAAAAAAGCGTTATCTCGTTTAGGAATGCGCAAAGAACCCAGAGTGATTACGTGTATCACGAATTTATGGTACTTTAAGGAAAACGTTTTATCTGTAATCCAATGAAGAAAATTTATCCCCCTTCCTAACCGTCTCCGTTCGAAACAATGCGTCTCTCGTGAAAAAGGGGACCGGGCTTTTCCGCAAGAAACTTTTCAGCGAGAGCATTAAGCGAAGAACCTCGAGAAGATAGGCTAAATTAAGGGTAGGTGCGCGATAAGTGAAGAAAAGAACGAGCGTCGTCTCTCGATCGTCGGGAGCCGATACGTTCTCCGACGTCGTAGAAGATCCGAGAGAACGCGGTTTATCTTTTCGTATCTCTTGCGAAATGGACTTCTTGCAAGAAAACTCGTCGATACCGAGCAAATAGCAAGGTCACATTATGACCGGCTAAACCGACGTAACGAGTTCCACCTCACCCTCCGTCCGATCCTCTTCGACGACCCTGCGGAACATTACGGGGACACGTAATTTCCGATTTATGCACTATTGTACCGCGCAGATACGCTAACGAGTCGTCGAAGCTCTTCTTTACCTGGCAAGCGTCGAGAGGTCTCGTATTTTGAAATTGATAGAAAAATTCCAACCCCGGTCCATTTTCGCCCACCCTTCGAAAAAAATTTTGCGTCGAATAATATTTTGACGCGATAACGAGCGGTGAGGGAATCATTTTATCTTCGAGCCGATCAAATAAACGAGCTCATCGCGACGATAAAAACGTTCGTGCGTGACTTTTAACCATCGCAATTATAGGAAATAATGATTGCGAAATTTCTTTCTTTTTTTTTCATTTCATTGACTAATCAAGCGCACGGTCATTTCGTTCGATTTTTATATCCAGAAACCACAAACGGTCCTTAAATTAGTTCGTATCGGTTAGAAGTCGAATGAAAAGACTTTAGTTTTGAAACTCTTTGCCTTGCCAAACGTCGTTACGTCGAAGCATCCTACCTATTTCGTAGTACCATCCAACGTAGTCCAGTCCTTTTGAGAAAGTTTCTCCCCTCGCTTCCCCTCCCAATAGATATCCTTGATTTATCTCTTAATGATCGGGCCTTCAAAGGAGATGTCTCTAATGAAATGGTTTGCCGTTTTGTTGCAGACAAGCTTCCAGAGAAGAGGGAGAGATCAGGAGAGTCTCTCGGAAAGAAAAAGGCTTCCATCTGATCTGCGCAAAGCCACCAAAGTACACGAAAGGAGGTAGAGGAGGATAAAGACCGAGCGCGAGGATGTAGCGCGAGTGCTCTCGAGGAAAGGAAACGACAAGGGAGATAGAAAGTTGAGGATAAAGAAGAAGATCTTACTCCTCTCCTTCGTCCTTCTCGATACGCAGTTTGACCTTAAGGAGAATAAGTAGAAAGTGGAAGCAAAAGAAGGAGAAGATCGAAAGAATCCCCCCAAGCCGATGACTTTGTTTTTCTGGTATAGAAGAGGAAGAAGAGAATAAGAGAAGAAAGTGCTCGCCTTTCGTTATAAGGAGAAACCTTGAGACCGTACGAAAACGAAGAAGAGAGGGGAATAAATCGAGGGTCGCGATAAAATGAAAATTTTTTCACCGGTGAAGATGCACGTTAAAGCAGGGTGGGAGGAAAAAGGAGACAGGCGTTAAATTTCGTTCGATTTAAATCGCGCGTTAGAGTTCTATTCTCTTTTAATCGAACGGGATATCCGATATAAAGGCGGGCTTGTTCGCGAGCTCTTCTACTCGCGCGTTCGTTAAAGTTCCGTGGAAGCGCAAAGAGAGAGTGAGAGAGAAAGAGAGGGAAGAAAGGAGAAAATGGGAGATATATATTTACTTTCATATTATATTTATAAATTCATAGACGCGCGTATATAGATATATACTTATATAAAGCGACATAAGTGGTACCGTTCGTGTCGTTATTTGACGTAGGACGCTCGACAGTGACGCGCGATTACCCTGTGCTTCCTCGTGGCAGCGAAGAGGAAGAGAGGAGATGAGAAGAAAGATGATATTGAGGCGAAGGACTGATTGAAGGCGGCGGTGGTGGAGGCGAGAGAGAGAAAGAAATGGCGGCTCGCGAGGGCACCGGTCTAACTTGTGCGGTGCGTTGGGGTTTATGGTTCGGTGCCGTATTCCTCGCAGCGACGTCGTTGGTCTACTCTCAGGTCACGTGGACGCCGATCTACGTTGGCGGACACAGTGAGTACAAATTCTTTTCCTTCTTATCTATTGGAAGAAGAAAAAAGAGAGGGAAAAAGGCAGAGAAAATAGTTACGTAAAGCTCTCTTCAATTTGTTTTTCTCGTGACTACGACGAGGCTTCGATTTCATTCCTCTCTTTTTTATTATTTCTCTTGTCAATTTACGCAACATCGGTTACGTCAAGTACAACGTCGACTTACAAACAACGCGACTCCCCGCGTCCAAAGTTTTCAAACGTCGGTCGTCACGTTTGAGAATTGCGGTGCGCGAATAATTTCCGCGCGAATGAAAAACACTCCAGCGAGAGCGCGTCCGTGAAATATAACGCGGAATCCTTCGTGTCTCGCTTTGCGAAAGGACAAAAAGAATCGCTTTGCTCGTTGGATCGATATTACAAACTCTCGAGCCCGCAAGCTTCGAGAGCGAGAGAGGAGAGACAGAGAGAGAGAGAGAGAGAGAGATAGATAGGTAGAGAGAGGCTCGAGGACAACGAACGAGAGTCAAGCGGCGAATTGATTGTGTCAATTAACGAACTACACGGGGCGAAACTTCCCAAACGGGTAAAACTAATGGCGTATCAACTTTGTTTGGTCATCGCGCTAGCTCGTGAGAGGCGTCGAAGAGCGGTCCAGCAAACTGTAGAACGCGTGTTAAAATAATTACCAACTACATCGACGGAATTCAGATTTTCCTGAACGTCGTCGACGCGATATCGTACCTTTCCTATTTTTCTTTTTTTTTCCGTCATTTTTCGTCTCTCCATTTCGATGGAAACAAATGTTGGTTGTTTCTTTAAGGAAAGCCTGCTTTATCCCTTTTTCTTAATACATCCAGCTGGGCGCGAGAAACTTGATGGTATAATAAATATGACCCACCCCCGGTAGTCCTATTTTTTCCCACTACGTTCCATCCCCCTCTTTTCCATCCTTCAGGGTGCACGTTCGAAGCCGGCGGACGGCAACACGTGCCGTTGATAAATAGGAAAAGCGTTCTCCGTTCGCGAGCTTTAATCAGGAAGAGTCGTTCGGCTCTCTCGACGGGGTACGGGACGATCAATTTGCGCGATATCCACCAAGATATTCGTTTTCGCGAGAGCGAGTGAACAAGACAGAAAGAGAGAGAGAAATAGAGAGAAAAAGAGTACGCGCAGAATTCGCGTCATCCTCTCTCTGCGACGATCTATCTCGTGCCGGTACGATAATGAAATCCCCGCCGACGTTTTTGGCGCGATTCGATATTCCCGAACAAACGTAGAAATTTACGGGCTCGATCGCAGTCAACCTATCCTTTAACGTTCGGCTACGAATTTGCAACGCGTTAAATTATCGTGGCTTCGTTCCGTCTTCCTCGTTCGTTTTTTGGGGCACTGCCCCGAATGAAATCGAAAGTCGATGCATTTGACGAATGAAGGGACAAAACTCGATGGCTCGTGTCTGCACAACCGACGAGCTAATTTAACGCGTTGCCGAAGCCTTATCGCGCGGCTCGACCTCTTCTTTTTATCGATGCTGGAAAACTTGACGACGGTTCGTCGATACGTCGACCATTAGTCACGGAATATCGACGGGATATCTTTAGCTCTTAGGAATGTTACGATGGAAATCCTGCGAAAGGTTCATAAATCAAAGCGTAGTTGCAGATCGATAGGATAGACTCGTGCATTGTGTAAATAAATCGTAAAAAGAAATTTTACGGGTGAATGGAATTCGTTAAAAAATACTATAAAGTATTAGTGAACGTATCGTTTGTCTATTCTAATTATTTTCTAAATAAATCCTTCGCTCTCGAAACCCGAGGTAGAACTCACAGACCGAATTATCGTATTTCGATGAGAATATACGGCGGTGACTGCGGGAGAAGAGAATGATAAGCCCGAGCGGTTATCTCCACCTCGAAGCTATCCAATATGAACATTCGATCCACGTAGCGCGGATCGAAAAGTAATCACGCATTTGGAAAGCTGTACGAAGCTTTGCGAGCTGAGAATCAATCCGAAACGTGCGGAAAGTAACTTGGTTTTTCGTCGATACGATGAACGTCATAATCACGGGCAAAAAACGTTGCTGTGTCAATAAAAAAAAAAAAAAAATAAGCATTATCACAAATAGAATCAAATAGAATTTTTCTCGATTTAGAAAGAAAAATGGAAAACTCAATTTTAGTCGGGCGTAGTTATCTTCTTGCAAGGATGTAATCGATCTTTCGAAGACGTCGAGCTGTCGCTCGAAACGACGCGCGGCGTCGTAAAATTTAACGTGGAAACTTTGGGATCGTAACGCCGATGACGTACGTCGATGCTTTTGAGTATGGAAGAAGAAAGAGCATCTTCCACGCTCCACCGACAAACGAGCGCAGCCTTAATCCAGCTGGATGTTGTCGTGGTAACGCGTTCCTGTCTAGATTAGCCCTTTAAGGGCCTCCCATCCTTACGAGCGGTTGGGTTTTCTCGAATCATGCGGAGATTCGTAATAATTCGAGCCACAAACGTCGTGTCGACGATGCGGATCGGAAGTAGTGGAGCTTCGAATAGTTGGAAGGAAGAGATGCGGAGGGGAAGAGAAAGAGAAGAAAGGGTGGAAGGCTGACAAGGGCCGCTGCTGGAGAAAGCGAAGACTCTCCTTTGCAGTTAGTTGTCGTCAGTAGCAGACTGTACTCTAATTAACGGCGGGTAACAAGGGTACCCGAGAGAGATGGAGAGTCGTTCTATAACTCGTGCGAGAGGGAAACGCAGACACGGCCTCGGAGTCATATAAAAACAAAAGAGAGAAAGAGAGAGGGAGCTAGGAAAAGCGCGAGAGCTCGAAGATAAGCGCGGGAGAAAACCTTTACGGTGCCGGTATCGACCCGGCACCGCTGCGAGAGCTACGCTTAAATGTTTTTCATTAATTAACGGACATCGAGTTCTTATTTTCTCTTTTTTTTTCTCTATCGTCCAAATTGGGACTACCACTCGTTCGTTCGAAGACGCCCGCGTTGCTCGATCATATTGTCTTAACTTTGTCCGAATTTAAAAATTTCGAAGAGTTCTCCGTCCTCCTCTCGAAAACTTTCGTTCGACCTCGATTAAGTCGAGGCCGTAAAAAGCAAGAGGAACAGACTGCTCGTAAAGCTGTAACAAGAATCGGCCTGGATCAACGGGGAAACGGATGTTGCAGCTGTTTCCTGTCGCACGTAAGTTTTCGAAGAAAAGCGTTCGAGCCTTTCGGAACGTTGCAACGTTTTCTCTCTTCGCTTCCTCTTACCTTTTTTATTTCTCGATCTACGTGAAACGATCGTATTCCATCTCTCTCTCTCTGTCTCTCTCACTTTTCCTCAAACTTTGTATCTCCGTGTTGGACCGATCGACGCTTCGAAAATGATCCCGAACTTATTTGTACGTTAAATATTTTGTTGCAAGAGTCGACGCACAAAGAGCTATAAGGATATCACTCGATTTCCCACAAAGAGTACGGGGATAGTTGTGTATGCGCTAGGAGGCACGAGTCGATACGTACGACCGTGCAGAATTTACAGAGGCGAAAGTACTCGCTTGGACCGAGTAAACAAGATGAACCTGTAAATCTGTGATATTTACTTTTACCAGGAGTAGCCGCACACGCGCGAGAGCGAGAGAGATACGAAGTGCACGATATATAAAAATCTCAATCGCTCGTCCTAGAACGCTCGCTCTCCGATCGCGTACGCGTGGGAAAAGCTCGATATCAATGATAAATTTCCTATCCGGTAGGTAGTTTAAACTCGTCGGTTTTGCCCGTTCGCCGATGCGCGAATCGTTCGTATTTTTCCCGGCCCAATGAATCTTCGCCCGGTAACCTCTCGAATTTCTTTCTTCAAAGCTACGCCACGCAACGAACGAACGTACGTACGATCGATCGATCGTTCCTCCGCGTACGACAAGGAAGATGGGAAAAACAATAGGGTCCGAAGTGGAAAGAAGGAAAGCACCGAGATATCGTTGATTTTGCGGTTGGCCGGTAGCAAAGTTTTCCTCGCGCTTCTATCACCATCACTGGCAGCAGAAACGAAAACAAAGGTAGGGGGAACCGGTGAGCCGGTCCTGGAAAGCCACCTGCGCGCACTGTGTGCAGGTGCATTGCAGTTTCATAGTCTTCGACCCTACTCACCGTCCGAGTAGAACCGTGAGGCGAACTGTAATCCTGTTTTCTAAATGTAACCCAACTTCGGCGAACATGTGTACGTCCAACCGCAAGCACTGTTCGACAATTTGTCTCCACGCCCAACATCCCGCTGCATTCCGAGCCCAACCCTTCGCTTCCACCGCTCTTTGTCTTCTCTCTTTGGCCACCTAACCCCCCTTCCCTCCCACCCTCGGTCAAGCCTCACCACCTCTCTTTGTTCCTCTTCACCGAAGCACCGCACTCGAAACCATTCTATCTTCGATATATAGCCTCGGTTCGGTTTAACGCCTCGGATTTTAGAATACCACCGAGGTTTTCTTCGATCTATACTCGTTTATTTTTTTTAAATTATAACCCCAATCGTCCAAAAGTCAGTATTTTCTCCAGCAGAATTCTCGGGATACGTATCGATGGGCAAACAATCTTTAGTAAGGAGATCGAATCGGGCAATGTAAACGTATACGTACCTATTCAAACAAAGCTCGCATCCTCCCGTAATCCTCTTTGAACCACCACCGCCGTACGATTCGCGTGTATTAACCGGCTTACGTTTAAAATTAAATCATATCCTAATAGACCATTGTACAAACGTTTGTACTTTGTAACAACAGACGATATCGTTTCATGGATTTTATGCCAGTATTAATTGTATAATTAATAATAAAAAAATAATTCATTTACTCGATGGTGTATAGAGAACGCGGATCATGAGTTCCTATATCCATTTAATTATCTCAGTTGCCACGAATAAGCACCTTCCTGTACGATACTCCGATATGGAATGGGAGTTTGCGCGTGTATGTGCTCGCATAATACAACAGCAGCCAGCCAGGATTGGGTGCGCGGGTGCCGCACCGAACGTGGATTAGAGAACGCGATAATTTGCCACGTGACTGGTGCCAGTCCTTCGGTGAATCACATTACCATATGGTAATCGTCGTAATTTTGTTATCATCCATCCCCAAATAGCATTCGAAGTTATCCGTCAAACATGACTTTCTCTCGAGCTTCCATGATCCTCATCGTGCAATAGGTATTGAATATTTATAACCTAGCTCTTTAAAATGCCCTCTTTGCGCGCTTGGATGATTCATGTAGGTACATTTATTTACATCCGCGAACGTATGGGTATACTTGCATCCACGAGTATACGGAAGGTCGGTATCGCTCGAGGTTTCGCATGGAACGGAAGCACTCAAAGTCAGATTCACCCAATTACAATCTTTTAATCATTCTCACCTTGGTGTAACGAGATACAGCAGTGATACGTAACTCCCTCTCTCCATGGTATATCGCGCACGCATCGCAATGGACGGACAATTTCGAGCTCTCGTCATCGCATGAAACCGGCTCGTAACTTGCTGCCTGGCAAGAACAATTAGCCAGGTGCCCGTGGAATTGCCAAGGGCGATACAATTGGCCCGCCCCGCCCGGTTTCGTCGCGAACCACTTCTACGTGTCCCTACTACCAACCCAGGCATACGTCCACACGTAGAAACGCAGGTGAACGCGTATAGGGTTGCGCGAGACGATCCTCGCGATACTAAAGCAGTACTAGCACAATCAACGGTGGCAGCCCAGCAACGTCGAGCAACGTGAGTTACTACCCTCGTCCAAGTTTCTGTCGGCGAGTCCAATCTGGCAGCGAGCGTGCGACGTTGTCCAAAATCTCTGGAAACTGCATCGGGCTACGTTACGAAGGCGATGCTCTCTCTCTCTCTGTAAATAGGTAACTCTTGCCTCGCCACCGGCAGCCATTAAGCTCGTATTCGTAGCACGTTTCACATATTTCTCATTGCCATCGGACGAGAGGTACCCGCGTTCGAGAGCACGTTTTTATTGCGAGATAATACGGAGGCGCGACGTCGAATGGTCCCTCGTTAAAGGCGTTTCTCCAGCCGGGAAGCTTCGTAATCTTCGAGAACTTATCTTCCACGTCGCGGTACGATGTGCTCGCGCGAAGAGAATTACAAAGTTTCCTGGGGAACGCGAGATGACGTAGGTAAAGGGTGAAGAAGCAAACAGAGACAAAGTAGATTATACGTCGATTCCTTCTTCGATAGGAGTACCTCGAGCTGCCGGTGAAAGGCGCATACAAGGAGCGAAGCATCTTGCCGAGCGATAAACTTATGGCGTCTGTTCCCTATAAAACGGCGAATCCGCTTTAAACGGATTCCTGATCCCGGATAAAGCGGGACTCGTACGTTCGAGGCGCATCGATGCATCGTCGAAACAATGCAACCGACTTGGAAATAAATTTCTTTCGCGATAAAAGGGGAAAAGCTGGTTCGCGCGTGAAAGAAAGAAAGAGAGAGAGAGAGAGAGAGAGAAAGGAAAAGAAAAATGTAAAAGTAATCTAAATATATGGGGTTCGTAAAAAAGCGCATCGGAACACGCGTACGAGCCACGACTTTCCTCTAATTCTATTTTCCTCGCACGTGCGCGCGAACGAGCGCAAAACTCGAACTCGAGGATGCAAGTTAAATCCATTTTGCCAGAGAGTATACGAGCGGCGCGCGGTCGGCCAATGGCGAGTTTCCGGCGACGACCGCCGCTATATTTCAACTTAATTAAGCTGGCGTTTACATTATCGAATTTATATTTTAATAACCACGATTTAATGCGCGGCCTTGCGGCGCCACCTCGACTCTGCAGTTACTCCTCCTGGTGTGAAACCACGAGCTGCATAAAAGCTAAGATAAAAAGGAAGCCGTTTCTCGTCCCCTTCGTAAAATCGATTTTTACTACGAGCGCTTCCTTCTTCGCCGTTTAACTCGCGTCACCTGTTAAATTCATCGAGTAGTACGGCATAATCGTAAAATAATTTATCGGTGTAGCTCCGTCTAATCAAATTAACGTAAAAAGCTCCTGAAATAAAAAACAAAAAGTGATATAGATATGTAAAGATCCTCGTAACGTAGGATTTCAATTTTTAATTTCACCTGGAGAAGATTGCATCGGAACGAGTATTAAACCATCGGGGTTTCCTTTTGACCATCCTCTCGATCCACTTGGCTCGCTAAACGATAGGCCAATAAGAAAACGTAGAATTTCTAACGGAGTGCCGAGATTACGGGCTTCCTATCGAGAGTGACTTCGAAGGAGGGCACTTTTTCCCGCACGATATTCGAAAAGTTCTTCGTTTACTTTTGCTTCGGCGAGAGAAGATTGCTTACGCTTTTTACGATCTCGCAAATACATATACTTGAGTTCCGTGTTTATTCCTACGATGGAATACCGCACTCGAGTCGAATACGGGAAAAAGTAAAAGGACTTTTGCTATCGTAGGTATCTACATTTACAAGAGAACATACCGAGGTGTCCGATTTCAATGAAACTTTGTAGGCTTATTAAGCTCGTAATAATAAGCGACACGTATTTTTTTATCGGCTGAGATCCACTTTTAAGGAGTGAAACCACCATCCAAAGTTAGAGCATGACAATATTATCTCGGTAATTATGGCACATAGAAGTAAATTCCTTGTGAAAGAGTTACACAATTTCTTTTCGTGATTGACCGATCTTTGTTAGTTAATAACTCGTTAACTGGGCCGAATTTCGAAAAAGCTTATTAGACTTATCGGCTCAAGTCCATATAGTGCACATGTAATTTTGGGCTGTGGCGGTTGATATGGGACACTCTGTATATCAATGTATTCGGAAAAAAATTTGCTTTCTTTTGTGTTACACTAAAAATATCCACAACTTGTGAAATAGAATAACAATAATTTTGTTTTTGTCACAAACAAATTGCTTTTTTAATTTTATAAACATCCTCAAGTTGCGCGTAAAAAGTCATGAACCTCTTTTCTAAGGAATTTTTTTCTATGTGCGATAGTTATCGAGATAGCATTGTCACGCTCTAACTTTGATTCAAACCCTTAAAAGTGGACCTCAGCCGATAAAACATAAGTGTCACTTATTTTTACGAACTTAACAAGCCTCCAAAGTTTCATTGAAATCGAACGCGGACACTTTGGTATGTTCTCTTGTTAGATAGGCTTAGATATCCGTCGACGATCATCGTTGTCGAACGAAACTCGAAAGTTTATCGAGAAGAAACACGTTCCTATATAATCTCTAGGTAGATATCGCTTGGAGAACGAGACTCTCGAGCCCGCTTAAAACTTTTATTTACTTTATTAAAGCAGACTTTCGTTCGTAACGAAGAATCGTTCCTCCTCTCCTCTCTCACTCGCCCTTCTCTCCTGTCTATAAACCGGCCGACAGATATCGATATTACTGTCACGAGCAAGACACGTCCCGCCATTCTCGAGCTATGCCACTCCAGAATTCTCCCTTTGTCGAAACGGCCACGTATTCGACGCTCGAACGAATCCGACCAGCCGAATAAATGGAATTTCCGTTCCGATTAATATGCTCTCGCTACTGCAAACACTACTGGCGTAATCAAGTTCCTCGTTCTCTTCCCTAGTTCAACGTTCTTATACTTCCCGTGTCCCACATATGGGCACGAGACTAGGTGAACGCGCTTGGTTAAATCAAAATTTAGCGGTGCCATCATTTACACGGTTACAGCCTCACGTTTTACCACCGCGATTCTATCGGCTTCTTTTTCCTTCCTTTTCCTCCTTTCACGGCACGCCTCTATCCGGTAGCCTCTCCTTTCTCAACTTTCTTGATAAACGCTCATGGCAACTCGGAGAATCTTACCCGGGCAAGAATAGGATTAGGATTTGATCCGAGTGGATCATAATTTTCCGTACAGCCAAGCACCCGAGCTCTTGATCCAGTGCGTTCAAACGAGCCCCTATTGCACGCTTTCAATGTTCCTTTCCATCTTTTTCTAAAGGATATAGACACGTACGGAACGTTTTAATGGGCTTGTTAAAATATATAGTATCTTTCTCTCTCCCTATCTCTTTCTCGTTTTTTTTTTTTTTTTTAATTCTTTCAATAACGAACTTTAGAGCAATCAATTTCACGGCGTACCGACCACGTACGCTTCGTTAAGCCTCGTTGAGCTTCGTTAAGCCAGGAAATTTTGTGGACTCGGTGGCTAGGTCGCCAAAAGTATATTTTTCTTCGTTCGAATAAACAGACACGTACGAAGCTGCGTAAAAAGCATAGGTTTGGATGTACGAAGCGACATTTTCGAAACCGCCTTTGTCCTTTCGGCGTCGGTACCACGTAATAATTTAATAGCATAAAAACATGTAGAAGACACAGCTATGTAACGTGTCGCAACAAAATTATCTCCCGTGGTGTGTCGCGAACACGTATCCTCGGGTGTAGGGAAAACGGCAAGGTAAAAATGTTGCATCGCGGATGTATGTACGCGCGAGTACTCCAGAAGAGCTGGCGAGCTTTTGTAAAAATTGCAAAAAAATTGCAAGTAGAGTTGGCGGTATTTATCCTCGAGGAAGGACGAGGGAAAGAAACGACGAATCCGACCGAAGCTCTCGTCGTACTTTCGCGGAGCTTTCACCGAGCTTCCGGGCGAGCTTTCGGCAAGCGAGCGTCGGTCGATATAAACAACGGCGACGGAACGTAGACGTAAACGACAGATATTCCGCGCTTCTAACGCTCCGTCTCTGAAGACCTCTCGAAAAGCAAGGGGACCCTTTGGGTAAGCAACGCTCTTCAGAGCGAGATTCGTCGGCGTGCTGCCTTTGATAGCTTTTCAAAGTGCGGAGGCGCGTCCGTCCCATCAACACCGGAGAGTGCCTTCCTCCCGCACAGCTTTCGCTTCGTCCTTTCTCTCGTACTTTTATCCCTCCTCTTAGCCCCTCCTTTTCTTTCTTTTACCCTTCCATCCCTCTCTCCCTCTTTTTTCCCCCTATCGTTGCATTCTCTTCATGCCATTTCGTGAAACACGAAGCGTAGCGCACCGTGGTCACTTGGCACCGACTTCATATACATGCATGCGCATGTATTCGCGATACGATTCGACTGGAGAAAAAGAGAGACATCAAATAAGTCTCGAGATACGGGAGATACGTATTGCGGTGGACAGCTGGTTTGACATTGGATCAAGCTCGAACTTGCCCCGCGAAGACTCTCTTCTACGATCCGCATCCAAAAGCTCTTCTTCTTCTTCTCGACCCTCGAAGGACTTTTCTCGTGAGAGCCAGCTTCTCCGTAAAGTGGAGGACCGCCAGGAAGAAAAAGCCGATCGACGAGCTTCGAATACGTTCGAACGTGGTTTCCCGCATCACAGGTATCGAGATGACGAATCGATACCGATCCTGGCTATCTACCCAGAGACGTAGAAAGTCTTTTTCGAAAATTCATACCACTTTTACCGCAGACCGATCGATCCACTTACCTACCTAGGTATATCTCCTTTTTCCTCGGAGCATTAAAAGAGGAGTGCCGATAGTCGTCGTGCGCCATAGCGGACAGGGAGAACCAGAGTATATCTTTACGACGACAGGGGGCGGAGGAAACGAACGTCGCCTTCCTTTGAAAAGGGATGAAAGCGTATATAGGATTTTCTCGAAAGATAGTAGGTACCTTATGGGACCGGTTTATAAGAAGCGGTGAAAAAGGTAATCGACGTACAACGGGACGCGGTAGAACGTTGGAAATTTTTACGACGGTTAGAAAAGGAAAGAGAAAAGTAGGTAAGAAGTTCTCGATGGATATGCAGATCGTGTGCCGAGGAGTGGAAAGGTCGCGATGATAAAAAAAAAAAATTGGATAAAAGAGGCGAAAGAAGAAACAAGAACTATTCCGCGTTTCCGCTTTAAAAGCTCGAATCGCTTTTCGATAGCACGCCCTAGAGGTAGCTCGATAATTACGAGCCTCCTTTAATGGAGCCAATTCAATCGTCTTCATCTTTGCTCGCAATTTTCAATAAAAGATGGTCGGTGCACAGACGCGTAGAGGAAGATACGATAAAAGTTAAACTCGAAGGGACCACGTTCGAGCCGAGCGGACCGCGGTCTCCGGTCGCTACCGGTGGCTGGTGAAAATTTGCATGTATAATTTCGCATGGCAGAAAGCAGAATTCTGTCAATAACTTATTATGCATCCACGATAGAACGTGTCGCTCGTTTTGAATATGAATGTAGACGCGTCGCGCGATAATCCACGCGCCGATACCGGACCGATGCTCTCGCTCGCATAAAAACGTATAACTCGTTCGTTGCGTGCAAGTTAAATCCTTCATTTAATTTCAGCCCTCTTTTTTATCCCTTTTTTTTTGTGTGTTCATTTTTTTTTTTTTGAAATATCGACGTGCCACCAACCGGAACAACGCGAACAACGAACGGTGCCGTTCGCGTACGATATTTCTCCCTAATTTTTATTTCCCTCGTAATGCTCCCTTTCTCTCGCGGCATTTAATAGCCACAATTTATCCCTCGAGTAAAACTCGCGCGGGCACGCTTTCTCATTGTTCCGATCATTCTGGAAACTCGTAAATATTTTTTTAATACCGTCACGATTATCCGAACGCGGCGTATCGAATACCTTGGAACATCCTATCGGCTTCAATTGCTCGTTGGGGAGGATACGATACGCGAGTAGGAAAGAGAATGAGGAAGAGACTAGATTTCGCGAGCGTAGATCCAATAGCGGAAGCTTTTATCTTGGCTATGTTTTATTTCCTATTTGTCGTGTTCCATTCTGGCTACGGTGCTTCGATAGGCGAATTCGCGACAGTTCGGAAGAGGGAATTTTCGTCGTACGTACCGGGCGTCCGCCAACCGCTCGTTCGTACGTAGATACGTCACGAAAACAACTTTTCTATTTGTCGTCGAACCCATTTCGCTTAACCTATTTCGTGTCTTTTGAGGGGAGGCACGCGAATCGAGCAAAAAATAACCATGTTGATTTCATTGAAAAGGGAGTAGCTCGACAATCGAAATGACGCGCGACACATATTAAAAAGATGACCTTTTATATTTCGAGATCCGACCCGTTCTCGCGGTAAAAAGGCTGAAGAGAAAGAAAGAGAAAAAAAGTATAGGTACCTGGATTTGCGTGGCTTTTAGAAAATAATTTCGCGAGCGACGTGGAGACTCGATTCCTTCCACGGTAGGTAGGTATACTACATCGCGATGCAATAAAATTGGTTTCTCGACTTTCGGAAGAGATACGATTGCAAAGCGAGGAAACGCAATTCGGCTTTTCTTTTCCAAGAAGTAGCTGGGTAGGTAGGTAGCTACGTCTTCGTACCGGTTAAGACGCTTTGGTACGCTATAACTTTTCCGTATCATCGAGGAGGTATCGTATCGCGAAAAAGCGTAGTAGATACGTACGATCTAAGGGTAGACGCAGAATGCAGCGGCCAGCGAAAGAGACTTTGGTACCTACCTATCCGCTACCGTCAAAATGGAATTTCTTCGCATGGTTACGACGACGTGACGAGGAGAATGCTCGTGGACTTTTCTACCGGCTTCTACGTTCGCTCGAAGGAACGAACGAGGACGACGAGAGTTTCCCTTTTCGACGCACGTACGTGGAAAAGGGATGTGCGCGATGGTGGATACGTTTACGACCGGTGAGAGGAAAAGGGAACTACTACTGCACTCGCGAAAAATGTCGTTACTCCCGTCGTCTCCGGGCTGGCTTTATAAGCTTTCCAAAATATCGACTGTATAGTAACTTTTATATATATCAACCATATACGTATATACCATAGCTAGGGCGACGCGAAGCAACGGGATATATTCACGAAAATTTTGCAGCTTTCGAATCGCTTATTAGAAACGAGTTTCTCTCTTCTCGTATAAACGTACAGCGATCGTAAACACGAGAAACCTATATCGTTTGTGATATCCTCGTAACGTTAGCGCAAACAGACCGAGGAGCAATTTCTGTTAGTTCATATCTAAACATTTTTCCAACGTGCACGTTGAAAATCCTTTTCCCCGGAGAAGGAAGACGAGGCAGAAACGAGCTTGTCCGATCGACTTAAAATCACGAAACGAGAGTAACGTTCATTAATTCACTGGAATAGAGTGGATCCAACGGTTATTTCGATTCGGACAGACGAAACGGACGAATGGTCGATCTCCTAAAAGCGTGCTCGAGATTCTTGCGATTCCGGAAACGGTGAATCTCTCATGGGGAGGGTCAATGTCGGTGATCCGGTAAGAATCCCGATGTGAAGTGGAAAGCGTAAAGAAGGGAATGAGAGAAAATCAGATAGGATGCGAGGAGTCCAAGAAGGTATAGAGGAAATTTTTCGCGAGAACCGTACAAAGTTTAATTACCTAGTTATCACGTTTTGCTGCGTTACGCGTTCCGGAGCGCTAATTTCAACTTTTTCCAACAACCGGACTACTCTTGTGGCTGGCGCACGTGAGAGACAGAGTATGAACGAGTGTGTGTGAGAAAGAGGGAGAACTGGAGGGAAAAAACGCAGCTAACTTGTACGCTAACTTCCGGCGCGCTAGGATAGGTAACCAGAATTTTTCTGCGCGTCGAATAGTAAAAAAAGTAAAGTTGGAACATCGATCACACGCGGGAAGCGTTTCTGCCATTTTTTCCATAGTCGAAACGTAACTTTGTTTTTGAGAGTATCCCGTAAGCCCACGCGCGCTCCCTGGTACCCGATTCCTGGTACTGAATCGAATCATACCGGAGAAGTTTTCCATCCGATATAATTTAATTCGGTGGGTCTCTGTAGTCGTCGGTCCACGGTCGAAAGTTGTTAGTCGACGAGAGAGCCCGTAGAGGTAGGATAGAATATAGTAACCAATAGTTTTTCAAACGCGAACGTTTTTTCTAACGCTAAGTCCTCTCTCATCGAGCCCGAGGGCTCGCAATTAGCGGCTTAATAACTTGCCCGCTTTGTAGAAATTAATTGGAAAGCAATGAATGCGAATGAGGTTTGCGAGTAGGACGTAGGGACTTTCGCGAAAGGAGAGAATTTCTCTATTGTCTAACCCCAGGGAGTCTTCCTCTCTCTCTCTCTCTGTCTTTCCCTGTCTCCTGGCTAAGCCAATTATCGGGCCGGTGGAAGCGCGGAGCTTCGCCGAAGACTAATTTATGCCGGTTTCCTTGTGTGTGATTCCGACCTGAGATCGGAAATGTCTCCTGATTACCATACCTTGACTCTCCACGAAAGCCGACGACGATCGTTCCAAGTGATCTGCATCTCCCCCCACCCCTCTCTCTCTCTCTCTTTATATATATATATATACCTGTTCGTTTCGCTTCGCGAGCATACCTACGTCTAAGTTAGGGTTTCTGCAAATCCCCAAACGATACCGGCGCACTATCGCTGCTTCTTCGATCCACTACTGGTAGGTGCTTCGGTAAGCGATTCGCCAGGCCCTTATTTTAAGCTACGCTTCGAACTTTCCTGGGAATCGATTTGCGCGCACATCGGAATCCTCGAAAGTATAAACGCGGTAGGTATGTAGGTACCGACCTACCGCGCTCTCCGTCATTGCTCTTGGTATTATTATATAGACTATGGCGCATATCTTATATCTATTGAAAAGGTGGCACGAGGGGGCACATCGCGATGCTAATCTCGTCCTGGCACCTTGAATATTTTAAACTCGCCTATTTCCAGGAGCATGAACTTTTGCCCCAGAAACTAACGTGGAAACTTTACCCCGGGATTCAGTTAAATTACTCGGAGTGTAAATTCGAGTTCCATCCGTCTTGCTCGTTCTCCGCGTGCGTGCGTCACACTTTCACCACTGTCCTCGACGCTTTCCTTGATTTCCTTATCTGCTCGAGGTGAACGGAATAATACGCTAATGAAGAGACCCCGTAGGAAACGGTTTACTAGATTCGTTTCAAACAAATAGCACGAATGTTCTGGTGCCGGAGTCAAATATTTATCGTGAAACGGAATGAGCTTGAGAAGATTCTATTTCGGGATAATGGAGGATGTACGGTGAGTCGAATCGTGCATCGATTAACCTCCTTTTCTGGCACGACCGATGCTGCGTCGCTTGCCTTCTATTAAAGTCTTTAACGTTCGAGAGAGTCCAAAGGATTAGAAACAGATTAGGAAAGAGTTCTTTCGTGAGGGAGAAGAAAAGAGAGAGAGAGAGAGAGAAAAGAAGACGACTCGTTTCGACATTCTCGAAAGAAATCTAAGAAGGTGGAGGAAGCGAGGAAAGGGAGGGGAGAGCGATGGGTAGAAAAAGATAGAGAGATGCACCAAAGTTAACCCCGCAAGGAGTCTGGATGGGTTCGACGATCATCTCTGGGGAAGATTAAAACTTCCGTTCTAGTAAACTTTACTTTAGCCTTCTTCTCTGCTACTGCGTCTTCTCTCCGTTCTACTTACCCTGCAACAACGGAAGAAGTGAGTGAGAGAGAGCGAGCGCGTTTCTCGTTCACCGGCACGAGATAAAACCCCAAAGTTTCAGCTTGTTAAAAGAGCCCTATAAAACCTTTGTCACGATGTAACTCCTCTCGACGACGACAAGCACAACGGCTGTAAGTGCCTGATGAAAATAAAGGGTTTCGAGAGGAAATGGATGGAACATGGCGGCGGAGAGAATATCCGGGAAGAGTCTGGACCAAGATGGAACGCGATCGAGGAGTCTTTTCCTTCGGAAACACCATCGAACGGGAAACGTTTACCTTCGTCGATGGAGAGGAAAGAGAGAGAGAAAGACGTTCGATTAATTGCGCGTTTTAACGACGTTCCCCGGGTTCGCGCGAAGTAGTCTGTAAATAACGATTTGCTCTCGGTTCTTGGCTCGTTAAAAAAATGTCAAGGAAATATTAAAAGTTTACTGCTGGAATTAAAAATAATAAAAATTAACGGGATGATCTCGTAACGATATAAACGCTCCGATCGATGAATTCGAACGGAGGGACGGGATGGTTCTTGTTACGACTTTACAAGTACGATCCGACGCCATCGAGATATGTATTCTACCATGACGGCAACAATCTGGTTGGAATCGCGTAACAGTTGCAGAGAGAATGAACAGAGAAATAGAAGATCTTCGAGATAGCGGAACGTGTAGTGGCCTCTTGGAAATGTGCTTTCAGAATACATATAATATCGTGTATAACATTTCTCGGTTCGCTTCTAACCCGTAGTATCTACCATGTTGGAAGAAGCATGGTTTAAGTGATGCAAACCCGCGCTTAGTCAGACGCAAATATTCCTCTTATCGTTACCATTGTATCTACCCTTTTCTACGAGTCTTAGCTGCAAAATGGTTGCTTCAATTCTTCGAACACATAATTTTAATGCTGCCAAGCTCCGAATTCACCCGAGTATTTACCTTCGCGAAAGGACGCATTCAGAAATCCGTGAATGTCTCGATCGTTCCGTTTAACTACGGTTTGCGCGCGGAACTCCGGACTAGAATTTCGGCTTCGGATCCGGAAAATGGTGCGCGCGGAGAATACTCACGGGGTTGATGCACCCTCACGCGAGGCTTTACGAATAGTTATCTCGCACGATGTTAACGCCCGTGTAAGCGTAAAACGATTTCTAATCTTCGTTAAGTGCTTCCGTTATCTCGTATCCTTCTCGCTCTTCCACTCTCACTCTCTGTCATATTCACGCGCATTATGAAAGTCGCTAATTTATAACCGAAGCACGTTTCGGAAAAGCCGAGATTACGCTTTTAACGTTAGACCGTAAAAAAATACGGTCGATGCGACGCCACCCGTTCATAGATTATTATTGCCGTTATTATTATTATTATTAAGTCGGTTCGCACGTTCGCGAGAGTATTCACTTAACGCGAAGGTGCCTTTTTCCGGTTGCCGCCGCGGTGGAAAACTGCGAGCGAGGGTGCTAGAGGAAAATTGCGAGGACGAGCAGCCGGAGAATTTTTATCGAAATAATCGCGATGATCTCGACTGTTTAAGGGACGCCATTTCGAAAGTGGGTAATGCCTTTGCATCGTTTATACATAAGCGAATCGCTTTGCATTTTCACGTTCGCTGCATAAACGCGATATTGTATGGGCGTGGAAGCCGGCGAGGGAGAGAGAGAGAAAAGAGTGAGAGAGAAGCAAACGGAAGCTAAAGGAAGGGTGGAAGGAGATGGAAGGATATAAGCTTGTTCGCCGGGTTGCAGAAACGTAATGGGTCCTGTTTCTAACCCCTCGTTGCTTGAGATAATAAGGAATGATATTAGGATTATTAAGGAGCCCATCAGCACGCGCCGCCTGCCACCTACATTTCCAGGGAAAGATCCTCGCCAAAGATTTCGATCCCCCTTTGTAGTCTGAGCCGCGAAACGTATTTTTCCGGAAGGCTTTTGTTAGGAAAAGGATAAGGACGTTAACGATCATCGTAAATGATTTATTTCGAGCTTATGATAATTACGGCGTATCGATGTAACGAATTTATGTGTAATATTAAACGGATTGCGTCGTTAGAGACAGAGAGAGAGAAAGTGGTATCGAAACGGGAACGAACAAGAGTTCGAAAAGAGAACGAACAGAAGAGATCTGCGAGACGATAAAATACCTACAATAATAAAAATTGATGATAGAAGAAAGAAAGATAGTAGAAAGTAGAGAAGTAATACGTGGAAAAGCGTGGCACGATCGCGGGCATAGATCTAATCGTGTCAAACTTTACGCGAGTATTTTTTGTGCTTTGATAAGGTACATTCTCCTAGCATTTACCTTCATTTGCCTATGTAAACGTTTGTTACCCCACCCCCCCCCCCCCCCGCGTGCGCTAACGCGTATTTTCCTTAAGCTCCGTGCAACTTGCAAATAACGTCCCGGAATCGCGAACGCGAAAGCAACGCGCGTTTTACAGGCTCGGTCGAGCGAGATTCTCGTAAAAGAAAGGAGAGAAAATATAAAGGAGAAAAAGAAAAGAAAAAAGGGGCGAGAGGGGGAGAAAGGGACGCGATAAAATGAGACGAAGTGAGAAAGGAAGTCGTACCTAACCTTCTTCCGTTCTTTACGACGAACCATACACCTCGTTTCCATCGAAACATATTTTTTTTTTTTTTTTTATCTACATTTCACGCCTCGTGTCTGACTCGTATCGACCTCGACTATTTGACCCACTTCGTAATATCGCCCGACTAATTATAGGGTATTTCCACTTGTAATGAAAGACGGTAACCTGTTACCCACCGAGCTCGATTTAATACCCTGGCGAATTCAAACGGCGAAAGAGGACCTTTTGTGCCTGTGGTCTCGCATGCTTACCGTAGGTTAAGTAACTATAAGTAGAAACGATTTGTCGACTTTACGAGCCATCGAAGTGACTAACGGCGCTCGAGGAGTGTATGGTTCCGCAACCAGGGAGGGATGTGCCCTCTCTTGGATACCATCTTATGTACCTCGTAACTCGACCTCCGAGGGGTGGGAAAAATGGTGCTGGATTATTTTGATTTACTCGGTGAGCATGTGCCGTTGAAGGAGAGCGAGAGTAAGAAAGAGAAAGACGACGAAAAGAAGAAGCAAGGGAAGAAAAGTTTTTCTCGTAAATTTTCTTTATTGGATACTCGACGGGTTTGTGCGCGCAAAGTACAGTGGGCTGGCCCAAACGAAGATAATAAAAAATTTTTTAAAAGCGAAATAAACGAACAGGACTGCAACGCGTTTCGATCGTATCGGCGAATATGTATGTATTTGACGAATATTCGAACGAGCAATCTCGCTTTTTTATCTTTGTCTCTGGCTGTCTCTCCGTCGCTCTCTCTCTCTCACTCGTTGAAAAATAACGGAGGGCGAAACAACCGGTGCAAGAGCTCATTAGTACTCGATATATCGCGAAACGATGACACGCGGATGGAACGACCGGAGCGCGTACCATTTTCAGCTGGCGACCCGTCTGTCGTCCTCGTCGGCATCCATAGAGTCAACGGTCGCGAACGTTTTGGAATTGGTCTCGCAGCGAACATCTGCGAACAACGATCGGGGATGCTCGCTCGTTCGCTTACTCGCTATCGTTCACCGCGTTTTGTGATCTCTCGGTAAATTATCGATATTTGTCATATGGAAACGCGGGAAAAGCCGCAGAAACGCCTGGATCCTTTGCCTTCTGGAAATTGCTCACGGACGTGGAATCGGAGTTGATTCGATCGAGAAACGGACGTTCGAGGAAAGAACTTGGAAAGGGACGCGATGGAAAACGGAAATAAAAATTAAATTATAAACGGTGATTCGGCAAGGATAATAAAGTGTATTTCGATTAAATTAGGCGAGAGGGGGAGATAGAAAGTATTTGGGCGATTAACAAAGACTGTTCCAGAGAGAACCGGTAGAAGTTCGTAAGTAAATTACGCAAATATTTGTTTATCCGATATACATTGAAGGAGAGAAATAAATCGAGTTAGTTCCCCGGGTCGGCGAATCGTTTTATCGATTAGGCCAAATTACGGGCTCTGGTACACGGGACCGGACCGAAATCGGTGAATTATTAAAGTTGAATTCTTGCTCGTCGTTCCAAAGGAAGGTAACAAGGATGGAATTAATGGGAATTAGACCGTAGGATATTATTATGGACAACTAAAAAAGAAAATCCTTTGATCCTAACAATTGCATTGAAATTTTTTCTTCTCTTTGGATCATCATGACGATAACGGTGAATCGTTTTAGAACTTGAAAACTCTTCGAGGTATCGCAGGTAACTGAAATCGCTAGCTTCGCGTTTCTTCCATTAACGTGTTTCCTGCAACACCTATAAAGCATATCCATGGACCAAACGCAACACTGACCTCCTTCCTCCCTCATCGATCAAAGTCACAGGTGCTTAGATCCACCGCTCGTTTTCCCTAGCTCGTACATACGTTTGCCTTCCCCAGAGAATTTCGTTCTACATTAACGAAGACTAATCATTGCTGTCCGAGGGAACTACGGTTTCGGGAAACCGAACGAAACTCCGTAGGTCGGCCCATCCCACGAGGACGGTTCCCTTTTTTTCTTACTTCGTTCGACAAATTAACCATAAATTCGATTTAGCTTCCATGATTCCGCGTAAATCCCGAAACACCGAAGCCGCAAGCTGGAAAGAAGCAATTTTGCGAGATACAAGCACGATAACCCTAATTTTTATCAGAAATCTAATGCCAAATCCAAGTTAACTACAACTTCGAATTCAGTCCACGTGGGAACGTCGAATTTCTCGGTTTGGTTCTCGGCACGCGCCAGCAAATACGTCCGGCTCGGAGAAAGAAGTTCGGTGGTGGAAGTGTCAAGAAGCATCGCATCGGAAGTTCGTTTTCAAGGATATCTGGTATGCGGCATAGTCAGCGGGACATAATGCAGGTTCGGTCCGTACATAATGGCGATAGTTGGCTCCGATCCCAAAGGCCCGCCTCACCGGCGCGGCGCACAGTCGACCACCAGCGATTCTCGTCGATAGGGGGAGAGGGTGGTAGGAGAAGAGGGGCTAACTCCGTGGCAGCTACCACCCTGTCGAGAGCGTGTTAGCTTCTCGTACGTTGTCGTTGCATGCGCGTCCTGAGGTAACACGACGACGACGCGCGGCCTTACAGCCGGCCTCTAACGAGCGGAATTCGACGCTATCGATCTAAGGGAACTCTTGTAGAGTTTCTAAACTCTCTCTCTCTCTCTCTCCATTCTCTACCTTTCTCTACCTTAGAGAAAGGTAGAGAATGTAGAGTTTCTCTACCTTTCTTTTTATTACTTCGACAGTCGACCAAGACGACTACCTACTTCGCAATTCCACGAGATCTCACGAACGAGTTACGCTCGTCGAATTTTTTTTTTTCATTTTCGAGAGAATCCTGCCGTTTATTCGACAAAAAAAAGCGTTTGTTTTATTTATCGAACTTAATTTCGAGCGGACGAGATTTCCTCTTCCCGCCCACTATATCGCACCTCGCGCGTTAACATTTTTATATCATCTCCCCCTCACCACCGTTATTTTTATTTTGTTCCGTAAACATAACGCGAGTTGCCGTAAATTCCACATTGTTACGCCTCCCCTCGTTGGTTCGCATATTTTTCTGAATAACGAAACGAATTGCACTCCGAGCCGCTACCGGCGCGCTGTTTGAAGTAATAATTAAACTTTCTCTCGGGGAGGGCGCGAAGTCGCACGTACGAGCGAAATTAATGCCACATTTCTCGGACAATACGTTTCATCGGTATCGCGAGCGTGGTTTTCTAATAAAACAGAGTTTGTATGGATGTGCTCGTAGTCATTGTCGCGAACGGTAAACGAGGTGTTTTGGGGATTGCTATGGAAAGGGTTGAAGAGGCGGTGATACCGTTTTTACGTTTCAGCGAGCATCGTTACCACGAATTCTCTCTTCTCTCTCTCTCGCGCGTCCGATGATGGCGGATTGTTCCTTTAACGCGAGAAACGTCATATTTGCTCCTTTGCCACGAGCACGTTCATTTGGTTTAGTTAGTTAGCCACCACGTTGTAGCTTCATGGCACACGTTCAACGAGCAAGGCACTCGCAAAGAGAGAGAATGAATGAGCGAGAGAGAGAACGACCTCGGACGGCTGATATACGGTTAGCATTGTTGCACGGACGACCACCACTTTCCAAGCCGTGCCCTCATCACTCCACTCGTAAATGGGTGGCAGAGCACGCCAGAGGGAGGCAAAGGGGTAGTTTTTGCCTCGGTGCATTAGGAACGCGATATTTCAAGCCGAGACCCCCGCAACATCGGCCCAACGTCTCTTCCTTCCTTCTACCCTTTGCTGCTCTCCTGAAAGCATCTTCTACCTCTCTCTCTTTATCTCTCCATCTCACCCTCATAGGAATTCTTTGCTAAAAACAATCTCTCGCGTAAGCACGATCCCCTTGAGTGACTTTGCAAAACGGGAAAAGAACGATCGGCTGGCATCGATCACACGAGCGAGCACGGAACTTCGCTTTTAAGAGCTGACCACATAGCTCTCTCGCTTTTCCCCGATAGATATTCCTTTGGGAGAGCAGAGGCAAGATGGTAGAGTGTCGAATATACGCGCCAGGGAAAGGAATAAAATGTAACACGTAACTTCGAAAGTTTATTTCCCGTTTCGTTTCCCCGCAAACTTGAGCAGACTCTCTCTCTCTTTTCCTCTCTTGGCCATGCTCATTCGAGAACCCTTTTCGACTCACGGATTAAAGTTTTAGCTGGCTTTCCTGTCGATAGGGCAGACCGATAAAATGGTTTCTTTATTTTTCTTCTAATACCCGTTCTAATACCCAACGGCTAGTATCTTCGTTGCGGAATGTGAAAGAGAGAGAGAGAGAGAGAATTTTGTAATGTACCGGAAGATCTCGGATGGATCGAGTGGACCATTTTCCGTTACACTTTGGTATACCTATACTATATCGTGCGGAGAACGAGAGAAGCGCAGATTTCTTTCCCCCAGAACGTTTCAACGATATAGACGGTCGATCGAGTTTCCAGCTGCGACAGCGACAACGCGCGGGAGATAACCCCCGCTTCCCTCTCTTTCTCCCTCTCTCCCAGCTCACGACAAAGGTCAGGGCTTACGGTTTATCTGCGAGAGCCATGTTGCCCAGGAAGTTTTCAACGGAGCTGTTCTAAAGTGCCGATCGCACGGTCACATTCAATCGAGCGAACCGAAGGGCACCGCTCGCTCGGTCTTTTCCTCCTCGTAGCCAGCGCTATTTCCACGAGTATTTATCGTCGGATCGTCCGGCCTCGAATGATACATCGATCGTTCCATGGAAGAAGAACGAGAGGAATAGAAAACGCTGGAGTACTCTCGGCACACTTTCATTTGCGTTAAATAATCTCCTACTTGGAATCTTTTCCCGATTTTAATGATCGATGGCACGTTCGAAAGCGGAACGTTGTAACTACGATATGCAGTTTCTGAAGCTTTCGAAACAAAATTATTTTCATATTAAAACAATTCTGGACTTCTACCTCGCTGGTAGGTAAAAACCGTAGAAATTTGTCTATTTTATCTCTGCTTTTCTACTCTATCAAAGTTTTTTCACGTTGGAAAGTTTCGTTCGTGCTGCTGGCGGTCGATATCGCGCGCATGCACGAAGGATTATCGATCCACTTACGTCGAGAATCTATCCATTCGAATCGATCACCCCGCGCAACTAGAAATGTTTCCAAATATCATTCGCGCGTAATGCATGCCCATCGTTGGAATGCCAGTAATCGCAGACATTTACAAGATACTCGAAGGATCGCACGAATCGCGTAAATTCCCTACCGACTCGTCCTATCGCTTTTGAATCTTTTCTAATCCAGGCGAAACGACGATGAAAACGGCACGAAATGCTCCGTGGTCTGGAAATCTCGGTATTAACGAGTTTTACGTTTGCGAGGGATAAAACAAAAGGAGAGATATAGGGTAACGTTTGGCAATAATAGAGTTAACAGGACGAACAAAAGGGTAGCGTCACGACCGTTAAAGTTTTTCCATATTTGCGGGTGGTAAGATCTCGTCTTAGAACGGGTGGCGGCCTATCCGAACCGAAATCGGCTTTACATTTCCACGGATGTTCGGCATTACGCCAAAGCCGATTATGATAACTCGTCCACGTCATCCGTGGAGCTTGTAAGGGGTTGCTCGCATGTACCATGGAAACCGTTGTTTCTCCTAACCTATACCGATAAAGGTAATTGGCCTCGCTTGGTTACCCTTGTTCGACGAGGACAATTAGTCAAAATTCATGGAACACCGATATCGAGAACTCATTAATACGATACTACGCTCGGGAGTATTACTCGGCCGTGGAGTTAACGAATTTTATAGAATCGCTTACGACTAAAGTTGGACATCAAAATTTAATCCCAATTATAAATAAAAGATACTCATGGATACAAGGATTCACGCGCGATAGATTTATAAAAATTGTTGTATTTTTTTTCCACATCTCGATAAGCTGACAATCTAACGATATCCCTATCCTATTACTATGCGACGCGCGGTGCACGACAACGCGCGTGCATCTAGCGCGCGCTACATCCTTTGACATCGCATTTATCACTCAACGTCTCCGAAAGTGCTAGAGTTTGGAAACGTTGCTCGTTTCGTGACTGCCTAACTAGGAAAATAGCTGCCGCGATCCGGCGCGCGATCTTGCGACGATCTCTACGTGCTCGCACGAGCATTATACATATTTATGGAGCGCAAAGAGAGATAGAGAGTGGGTTGGACCGTGAGTGGAAAAAGGAAGGAACGATGAAAGAGAGAGATAGAGAGGGATACGATAGAGAGACGGTTCGACAGGCTGGAAGGAGCAGGGTGGCGCGAAAAGAGAGGGAGAGAGAGGCGTGTGAAGCCAATTAAAGTGCAAATGCATGGAGATGCGGATAGAATGGCAAGTAGCACAGTGACCGGGAAACCGTCATAAAACCAAAACTTAATCCGGCTAATCGACGGCCATCGATCTCGCGAGCTAACGACCAAGAATATTCAAAGGAACGAAAAAAAAAAAAGACATAGAGAAGAAGAAAATAACGGGAAAGAAAAGTGTAATCCGGTAGGACGTCGATGATCTAATTATCCTGAGACATCCTTTTGTGAAATACATAGGATACGTCGAGTTCGATTTGCGCAAAGCCGTCAAAGCAGAAATAATCGATACGCTAGGGCTCTCGAAAGCCGCAATGCAAATTTTGAAATCGAACACCGCAATACGCTAACGCATCATTTAATTGCTAAACTACGGGAGTATTGTTAATAGTAATTATCAGGGAAACGGTCGATGCGGGCGAGGTGTACGCGTGCGGAGTGTAAACGCTCGCGGTTCAAATTAATTTATATTAATGCCGAGTGGGAGTAAAAAAACTTTTTCACGACTTTTATGGTTTTATAATAAAGCTTGCGCTAGTTAAAAAATAAAAGAATGGAGGAAGCTGAAAATTTGTTGGAAAAAGAGTAGGGAACACTTGGGATAGATTAATTGACGCTGAAACGGATCCCGCAGGTGCGCTCGTTGTGTAACGTCACCAGGAATATAGAGAGGGTTGCAAATGACGGTGCGAGCTAGTCTCCGCTAGACGCCGTTGTTTCGCACCAATATCGAAGCTAATGAACGACCTTGGAAAAGCTACCCTTCCCGCGTCTACCGATCACCGTTTCGTCTATTACCATGGTAATGCGGAGTGCAAGCTGCCGCGGTGATACGGAGATGGTTGGTATAGACGAGTTCGCGAGAGAAAATTATTACAGCCACGTGTTCGTATCGAGCTTGCAAGCCGTCCTCTCTCGATTCCCAAACGCGTTCGAAACATCTCGAGGCGGGCCAGGCTCTTCTTGGGCTCTCTCCAAATTCAGCTAGAGGATATCGACTTCATTAGAATTTAACGTTGGTGCAAAGTGAGCGCTAAGTGGATCTCTTCGTAGTACCCATCGGAAGTCGATGCCACCTGGAACCACCGTCCGCCCGTTTCTCAGGATTTTACTTCCTCTTACACTCGACCCTTGCACCTTCTTTTTGTTCCCTCCGGATCGAGTTTCATCCAGGAATGGTATTTTAGAAAGAGAGACGATATTTCCGTGAAAATAATTCAAATTTAGAAAGGATTAGAAAAGAAATTATTTAAAAAAAGAATAAAGAGGGATGAAGAAATGGGATAATTATTAAATGCAACTATTTCCCTCCGAATCGAGTTTCATCCTCGAATGGTATATCAGAATGAGAGAAGATATTTCCGTGAAAATAATTCGAATTTAGAAAGGATTAGAAAAGAAATTATTTAAAAAAAAGAATAAAGAGGGATGAAGAAATGGGATAATTATTAAATGCAACTATTTCGTTGACTCGTTTTGTATACGCGATATCCCTCATCCATATTCAAAACCGGCGATGAAGATACACGTAATACGAGTAACCAGTAGTAAATGGAACGACGTACGCGATGCTAATCAGCGTGACATCTGTTACGCGATGCTCGCACCCACACGCATGCGCTAGTTTCCGAGCACCGTGATTTGTGCGTCTCGCCGTTGCGGTACGCCATAAATACGCGTAGCGCGAGGGAGAACTGGCTTTAATGTCTGGGACGAGCAAAGTGGACGAAGAAGAAGAAATCGCTCGGCGGGGGTACGGAAGGTAGAAGTGAAACGTGCAAATACGATAGCAGAAGGAAAGAGAGGGAGAGAAAGTGGAAGAGTAGATCTCGCATTTGTTCGCTTTGGATTTTCTCTATCGACGCCTCTCCATAGACGCTCTTTCTCTCTTTCCACGTTCACTTCTTCGTTTCCCTCTACAAACAGCTTTCTTCGACGCACACTATCCTTCCACATTTTATTTTACCCCATCCCCCGTGCTACCATCCACGCGATCTCGGCCAAGATTTCTTTTTATCTCCGCGATATCGGCGTTCCCTCTACCCTCTTTTTCATCCGCCCCATCTCTACGGTACCGTTTAAACAAACTCTCGTAATCGAGCGCGGATCGATGGATTAAAAATCCAATTTGGAATACTGTCCGGCTTTTCGTCGGAGGAAAATCTCTCCCTCTGTGTTTTTTTCTCTTTTTTTTTTTTTCTTTTCTTCCGGTCCTACGTTCGCCAGGCTGGATGCCTTCGTACCGCGAAATCTCCTGAAATCTAATCCGCTCTCTCTCTCTCTCTCCGGAGTATTCTCCCGAAGCATTCACGGTCAGGAGAAAAGCATCCGGACCCACGGAAAAGGAAGGTTTTTTCAAAATGCATTCCGCTAAAAGAGAAAGAAATAGAAAAGCTCGTAGCGTTCTCGTCCGGCGACTGTGAACACCCCGGCAGAGTCGGCAATAAAGTTTCCTTTATTTTTACCACCCCCTTTGGCCAACTACCCGCTCTCGTATTTCCTCGGGATATTGACATATCGGTGGTGCCGGAGCTTCTCCTCTTAACGCCCTTTTTACACTGGCGCGGAATTTATGTCTTCTTCCCTCCCACCTCGACCTTCTCTTCTCTCCTTCGTTCTCAGATCGAACGAACCTTCACCTTATTCCTCGTTCTTCCTCTTCTTATTCGTTTCTCGTGCTAGCACGTCGCACTCCATCCACCTGCTCATCCCGAACCTCATTCCCCTCGCTCCGGACGGACAATCAATCACGCCCGCGTATCTTCACGTTTGCAGAATCAACCGGAAATCTCTATTAGATGTCGAATCGCTGCGTGAAACTTTTACCTTTTAGCACGTACGTGTCATTCCTTTTACAGACGCACGTATATCTTTCACTTCCGATGGAACGTTTACGAGAATGATTCGCAAGATTCTCGTATTTCTCAAATTTTGCTACCAGGGTGAAAATACGAGACTCTTCCACTTTACACATCCACGTTTAATCTACTTTATAGAACACGAAGATTTCTTAACGCTATACGAACCGATCCACGAGGGTAGTATTAATTGTAGAGGGTAGCCCCGTTTCTAGGGAACAGCCGCAAAAACAATGACCAATCGCTCGTCGGAGGGTTGTATTCTCGTGCAAACCGCCGTTGTTTTTCCACACGTTGTTCGTATTTACGGGTGTCCTGGGACACGACAAAGTATAAGGGAGAGAGCAGAGCTTTGACGAGAACGAGAAAGGAAAAGGTCGGAAGATAGGGACAGGGATAGAGAAAAGGGAAAGAGAAAAAAGCAAAGCCCAAAAAGCGTAAAACGTTATACCGTGAGTGGAATATCGGCCCGAAAACGAATCGAACGCACCGACAAAACCGAACGACAAAGGGTCCCTGAATCGGTTGCACGTGAAAATCCTTTGAATCGCGACTTCGTTTGTTGCCAAAAGTGCGTCGACCAACCGGGGTGACGAATGTTTTCCACCAATAGCAAGCTCTGTGTATACCACTCTCTATACAATTGCATTTCTCCCTTTTTTTTCTTGTTTTTTTGTCAACGAGATTCAATCATACCATCGACGCGACTAAAAGCCATATAAAATCGGAGAACGCACGGGATATCTAAGCGCGGGCCAAGTTCTCGAACCGGCCGCACGAAGGCACGTACACTATTTACACGATCTGTTTCGAGCTACTTTTGACCCCCACCCCGAAACTCTATACCCTTCTTGTATTTCATGCCAAATTTGGAAGATGTAGCTTTAATAGTTCTGCGCTATTGACTCGTCAAAATAGCTAATTTTGGCACTCACTGACTAACAGGTAACCGACACCTCTAGGCCACTTCCAATCAAGCAATGCACCGTCAAATTTGGCAGGTGTGAAATATATTACATTACAGACTAACGGCAGTTAGGCCTGTCCGTCGCAAAGAAATAGGACTAACGCCGGTGGTATATTTACAGCAAAATCGTAAATTTGAAGGGAGGGGGAAACCTTAAAATGCTAATATCTCATCGACGCGAAGTGCTACATAATTTTGGTTTGGTTCATCATAATCCTGGAACTTTTTCCGTTTCGTTGATATATAATTTATTAGGATCGCGGCTTCCAATAAGTTAATAATCTAATTTATGTGTTTTGAAATTTTATGAAATATCAATTTTATCAGTCTTTTTTTTTAAGACCTTTTTCGTTAACATTGCGACTATATCTATATATATCGAATTTTGTCCCCTTTCCTAAATTCGCCGCTAGTGGTGCTAGCGTCGACATCAGGTGGAAATCTAGCCAGCGCTGGAATGTTTGACATGTCAATGTCCTTAACCTATCACATTTTTTTTATTTTTTTCATTAAGAATCAAGTTTCGGGTACTATGTGAATTTAACTCGATTTCCTTGTTTATTGATTATTTCTAATTTTTCTTTAAATTGTATGATATATTTATTGGTGTTAACTGAGAAGCTGCTGCTGGACAAGACTTGGCGTACGCTGAGCGAGTCAGAGAATATCGTTACGATATCCAGAGCCTTAGACATTGCTATACTTTCGTCTGTGTAAATAGAGAAATCATTACGAATACTGTAAGTCTCCCAGTGATCCAAATCTAGACAGGCTAAAGCAATCCGTGTGGAAGGTCCCACTTTAGATTTGGAACCATCTGAGAAAATATTAATGTACGTATTATTGAAAGTACTAACATACCCTATAAACTTTATATTCGGAATATGAGAATTTCTGAAAGTTCTACCAATTTAAGTATTGCAGTCTACCGATTTTATCATTATAATATGAGATATTTCACACAAATTCATTTTCAGAGAATATTATATCAGCATATTTTTTAACCTGATTAAGGCATAATAGGAATAGTCTATCTCTGTTGCTAATTATCCTACCCTTATTATCCTATCACATTATATTTATTTATTGTACCTGTCGGTACTTTCACCACCTTGTCCATGGAAAACATAGAGGATATGTACGGTTAGAAGGGATAATTAAGGAAGGCAGTTTACTTAAAATCTGGCTTCCATTCTAATCGAGGTAAGTCTAGTAGTCAAGTCGAGTAAAGTTTTGTAACCATTCTAGTTGACATGAAGTATGACTACATTTTCAACCGATGTAAAGTCTGGCTATCATTCTAGTCGAGGTAAAGTCTTGTTACAATTTTAGTTGACGTACAGTCTGGTGACTATTAAGCAAATACATTAATACTTTTTCAGATGGTTCCAAAACTAAAGCGGAACCTTCCACCGGAATTTCTTCAGCCTGTATAGATTTGGATTACTATGAGATTTACAGTATTCGCAATGATTTCTCTATTTACATAGCAGAAAGTATAGCAATATCTAATGCTCTGGATGTCGTAATAATGAATCCTTTTCATGTATTTGCAATATTCTCTGACTCGCTCAACGTCCTCCAAGCCTTGTCCAGTAACAGCATTGTTTTACTAGAAGACCACACGATTTGGGAAATGAAGTTTGGCACGAGACTTCGCGTGGTTGTAGTAATGCCTTAGGATGTTACTATGGCAAACGGAAAAAATGCACTTGCCAGCCAGTTTTGAGAAATAACGCTTCAAAGATTTCATCTACACTTACGTACGAAAAAGATTTAGTCTTCATCAAGCGCTTCAGTGGTTGAGGCGGTAGCGGTTCGCTCTGGTAACCCAGCAGAGGTTCCATGTGCGAGTCTCGACACGTGCACTTCTTTTTTCTTTGTATTTTCTTATTTGTGCATTTTATTCAATCGTTTTTGCTTTTTACTTTTTATTTGCACTTTTTCACGTATTTTGTTGATTAAAAAATAATTTGTGCAATGATGTAAAAATTTTACTTTTCGCTTGAAATACTCAAATCGTATCACGTATAAATATTGTGTTTATGTATTTTTGGGAACACTGTTCGTTTGAAGTACACAATATTTAAAACGTGATACGATTTGAATATTACAAGTAAAAAGTAAAATTTTCACATCATTGCACAAATTATTTTTTAATAAACAAAATACGTGAAAAAGTACAAGTAAAAAGCAAAAAAGATTGAATAAAATACACAAATAAGAAAATACAAAGTGCACGTGTCGAGACTCGAACATGGAACTTCTGGGTTACCAGGGTGACCCGCTACCGCCTCGACTGCCGAAGCGCTTGATGAAGACTAAATCTTTTTCGTATGTAAGTGTAGATGAAATCTTTGAAGCGTTATTTCTCAAAACTGGCTGGCCAGTGCATTTTTTTCGTTTGCGATAGTAACACTCTAAGGCATTACTACAATTACACGAAGTTTCGTGCTAAACTTCATTTCCCAAATCGCGTGGTCCCCTTGTTAGTTATACAAGAGAATTTAGAAGAGTTCTACCAGTTGAAGTATTGCAGTTTACCAATTTTATCATTATATTCTAATTTGAGATATACCCTGAGATTTTGTGTCTAAGGAAACATAAGGGATATGTATAATTAGAAGAGATAGATTAAGGAAGGCAGTACATTTCTACCTGATCAGTGTTAAAAAAAAAGAGAATGGACATAGAGTACGCCTGAGAAAGAATTAAATGGACCATGATGTTGGGGTTGTGAGACTTATACACATTTTTACATAGATTTACACTTAATTTTTTAAACTTTCCAAATTTTTTTATATTGTAGTTATTTAATTGCTTATTTTGTAATTGAAACAAGAATTTGTTATAATAACAAAATGATGTAAAATCAACACAAATAACATTAAAAATGTAAAGTGGGCCGTCGCTGTAGTTAATGTAAAAAACAATCGCGCTTTCTTCTGTAACATAAAGATATTAAATCAATGATGCGTCGCATCTTTATTAATAACTTTTTATCAAATATCTATAATTTTAATTTCCATATTGGTTCTTTAGACCATGTTAAACATTGTTGACTTCATAAATTACACATTCTCCTTCAAACAATTTTACTAAAATAACAATCTCTGTAAAAAACCTTGTACAAAGTACGCGACGGCCCGCTTTTTTTTGAAAAATGAAAAAATACAACCTGGCCATCTGCAAAGCCTCCTTTTTTGTATTTAATAATTGAATGAATGGAAGCATGGGGTGGAGCAACTCTAGCGCAGGAAAATGAAGTATGTACTTGATTCAGGTCATTATCATACTAGAAGAATCATCCTACGTTATACGGTTATTTATGAACTAGGAAACAATAAAAATTGAATAAATTCATTAAAATTTTTAATAAATTAAATGTTATCATAAATGCATCGATTGGTTTAAATTTGAGATTAAAGATTAGTAAAATAAATTTTTTTATCCCTACTGTAAATAAACAATTTTCAAAAATTATCTAAAAATTATATACGCCTAACCTTCGAAAAATGAAAATTATTTATTATCTATACAAACATGTTAAATATTATTCCCTGATTGATATATGTACCAAAATGTTATATTCAACGTTTACGAAGAAAGCGGGCCGTCGCGTACTTTGTACAAGGTTCTTTACAGAGATTGTTATTTTAGTAAAATTGTTTGA
The DNA here is from genome assembly GCA_916049575.1 of Ancistrocerus nigricornis. Classification (NCBI taxonomy): domain Eukaryota; kingdom Metazoa; phylum Arthropoda; class Insecta; order Hymenoptera; family Vespidae; genus Ancistrocerus; species Ancistrocerus nigricornis. The sequence continues at coordinate 14,181,001 of OU696667.1, read as the reverse complement.
AGGAGAATGTGTAATTTATGAAGTCAACAATATTTAACATGGTCTAAAGAACCAATATGGAAATTAAAATTATAGATATTTGATAAAAAGTTATTAATAAAGATGCGACGCATCATTGATTTAATATCTTTATGTTACAGAAGAAAGCGCGATTGTTTTTTACATTAACTACAGCGACGGCCCACTTTACATTTTTAATGTTATTTGTGTTGATCTAGCTTACAGAAAAATTAAGAGATTGGGCAAGCGTAAGAGCAGTAAGCCGCTACACCTTAGCAAACTTCTCGATGCAATCACTTCCATATAGTTTGTTTTTAAGTTATAATTCGAGATAACCTCGTTTACTATCAAAACCACGAAAATAAAAAAAAACCTCGAACAAAAATGGTTGAAATCCCATTCAAAACATAAATGTTGAAAGAGGCGAAGTTCTCTTTGTGTGATTATTGGGCTAGCAAAAATATCGAAATCCAAATCGATTCCAAGTTCAAACAACTTTTTTATAGACCAAACTAAGAATTCAAAAAGTAATAATATGAACTTGGAAGGTTTTCGTGGTGATAATTACCTATAGGTTTTTGTTTACTCTTGAACTGTTGTCACACGGCACGAAAAATCTACCAAGTTCATATTATTACTTTCTGTATTATAAGTTGGGCGTATAAAAAAGTTGTTTGAACTTGGCATCGATTTGGCTTTCGATACTTTCGCTAACCCAGCAATAACACAAAGAGAGCTTCGTCCCTTTTATTGAGTCGTCAAGGACGAAATTTGTAGAAAACAAGGCAAAGTTGGTTGATAACTTGCAAATTTCATCCTTGACGCCCCAATAACATTTATGATATTGGTGGCTATCCTGCTCTTCCACCCGTTCTTGCATAATTCCTCGTCTAATTGTACATTGTAATCAAATTAAAAGCCCTTCGAGTGCAATATTATTGTTCAACGTTGTTACGAGCCAAAGTTCGCTCGAGAAGGATACGGTATATACATGCATAATCATATCGCGCGGAGAAAAGGAGAGACGCTTAAATAAATTTTCTCGTTGTTCCCAGGCGGATCCGAACGGAAGGTAGACCTTTGGACGCAAAGCACAACCGGGTGCGCCTGCAGCTTCAACTCGTCTAGCAACGAATGCGCTTGTTGCGTACCTTCCGGCGGTTGCAGCTGCGGCACAGCTTCGCCCAACAGGTGCGCTCAATGTGGCCTCGAGCAACACTGCGCCAACAGTAAGTTAAAGTCTCTTCGTCTCAAAGCCGCTCACCACGATGGAGAATACATATAACCTGCTTTCCTCTTTAGCCCTTATCCTCTTTCTATCCTATCGATACGCGTCTCGCTTCGACGAAGATAATACGTTAATGGGATGGAGTTTTCGCGGAGTATCGCCGTTTTACAGACGTTAAGCCTCTTTAAAATCCTATTCGTCCTCGTTGAAAACGGTTTTCGTCATTTGATTAATCCCTCAAATTTCGTCAAATGCGACAAAGAGAAAGAGAGAGAGAAAGAATAAAAGGTTCTCTATAGTAATAGCACGCGCGCACGTTAACGATCCCTCCTCGGATCTCGAGACTAGTATCCCCTCGGAGCATTTCTTGCGAGAGCGTACGCATACTTCCGTGCTGTGCCTTTTTTAGAGTGGCAAGACTTTTTCCATAAAAATCATTAGCCGTTCTAAAGCTTCCATTTTTCTCTATCGAAGCGTGCCTCCTATACTTTCAACGAACTTACAGGGTTCGTGTACTATTTCGAAAAATATTAACGTAAATAGTACGATGAATGAGTAAAATGTATTTAAGTTCACGTAATTTCGTGAACGCTCGATTTAATCTACGTCGGTGGTTGAAAGGTTAGGATCGTTGAATAATTTGAGTGGGAGGAATCGGCACGCAATAACGAGTAAGTCGATGCGTTCTCGATACCACTAAGGATCGCGGTAGTCGTCGTTTCGCGTGTGTACGAGAGATACGGAGTAATTAAGCATCGAATTACGTTGTAGGAACGAATCGTCTCGTAATATCGTCGTCGCTGGATATCGAGTCGATGGATGTGTGAGCAGATAAAATTTTTTTATTATCACCTACTCAACGGAGTTCCACGAAAATAAAGCTTCCTTCGATTCGCTTTTAAAAACGTTGACATAAAACGACAATCCTCGAAACAATAACGTATTGTTAACTCCGGGTATTTTTTCAAAGCCTTTGCTTTCTCTATGCATCTCGGCTGTTTCGCGAAGGAGCCGAGCTTTAAAATAATTTCAAAGACAGTGGAAGGAGAGCTCAGCGATAGCGGACTAGAGACAGGATGAATTTATTATCCGGCTATCGACGAAAGGCAATGCGAGAGGCTAAAAGAAGTTTCTCGCGTCGACGAGAGGCCTCTTTGTGCTCGCACATAATTACTTCGTACTTTTTTACTTTACGCGAATCCTTTGTCCTTCCTCTCTCGCTCTCTTTTCCTCTGCCCCCTTTTTTTACCTTCTGTGGCCGAAGAGAGTAAATCCTTCCTTCTACGAGCCAGAGAAATTAACGAAGCTTTTTTTTCCTTTCCTTTTTCTTTCTTCCGGCACCCGAGATAAAGCCCACTCCAGCTAGAGTCCTCGAAACACTTCGAAAGCCTTCGTCCTTGTACCAAGGATAAATTCTGACACGCGCGGGCTTGGATAAAAAGTTTTTTAATCCATTTGAAATTCTATTCCCCGCGACACGCGATACAATTCGTTCCGGTTAACTTCGCGGTATATCCCAGTAGGATTCGTAATGGTCAGTGCGCTCGATCGTTTCCTTTTCTCCATCCAAAGTTGCTTGGATACACCTGCTGCTTGTTTAACAAACGCAATGAAAACACGACGCGCGTTTTCTTGTCTTTTTACAGTGTGCAACATAACGCTGAACAGCACGTTGTTGTTCAGCAAATCGGATCGTGGCTTCGGGCAAATAAAGTCGCCGTATCTCGAGGGCCCTTCGAGGTGTACATACAAATTCATCCCGGATACCGGCCAAAGAGTCGAGTTGCAGATCTATCGTCTGGTCTCCATCGGACGGCACAACGGCACCGCGTAAGTAGCTTACTTTTCCGCATCTTTGTAATTTAGTCATCTTTCGCACGAAGGATAAATATTATAGGTACCTACTTTTCGACGATCATCGTTCCCGTTACTATATCTTGATAAATTTAGAAGAAACGTTACTCGTCATTTTATTGTATCAATATTTCAACTCTCTTTTAAACATGATTTTTAAACGAAAGAAAAACACTGGACCGAGCACGTGGCGAAACCGTAACTCGTCGTATCGATGCAGAAACGGTACCTGTTTGCGCTCTAAGAAAGATTGAATGGTACCTCGTTCGGATCCGATATGATTGTGGATCGTTCACGTCGATGGTCGTTTCAATTTGTCATAGTTCCACTCCTACCGGTCGATCGTGCCGCTCTCGAGTTTCATTCCGCTGAAGGAGCAAGAGAAAGATAGAAAGAAAAGAAAAAAGAACAAGGGAGGAACTGCTTACGAAGACGTTCACCGCAATGAAAGATTTTCTCAAAGAAGAGAAAATTTTACCTCGTCGTAGTAAAACACAGAAGCTTTGGAAAAATCGTTGAAATTTTTTGACGCGGGTCCCCCTTCCGATTTCTATCTCTCTCTTTGTATACAGGGTGTATCCGACCAACATGTCGTGAGCTATATCACGTTGTAGCCAGGAATAAATAGAGCCGAAAGAAGTCATAAAAGTTAACATAAGCCAGGTTAGTTAACGAGTTATTAATTATTAAAGATAGGGCGAAAAAGCGGTAGGCGGCGAGCCGCGGCCATGCTATTCTGATGACGAGACGCTAGAAGAAAGAGAGAAAGGAAGGGAGAGAGAGAGAGTCCGCGTGAGTCGTCAACGTAAGGTAGCGCCGTGGAGGAAAGGAAGAGAGAGAAAGAACGAAAGAGGAAGGAAGAGCGAAAGTAAACAATTCGATGCTCGACCGTCTCGCCCGCCGCTCGCCATCCGATTAGCATGGCCGCGGCTCGCCGCCTACCGCTTTTTCGCCCTATCTTTAATAATTAATAACTCGTTAACTAACCTGGCTTATGTTAACTTTTATGACTTCTTTCGGCTCTATTTATTCCTGGCTACAACGTGATATAGCTCACGACATGTTGGTCGGATACACCCTGTATATACGTCTCCCTTCCTTCGTCTAGTACGAAACTCGCACGGCGAATGCGAAGCACATCCTTCGTTGCGCATTCTCGAGTAGCTTTTGTCCATGGCTTCGCGTCGTACGAGCGAATACTCTTTCACAGAAGCGGAGATAGAAGGATAGAGAACGACGGACTCGTCGTGTACGTTCGCTCGATTCTCTAGGACGCGAGCAAACACGTCGCCGCCGTGCCGTCGTCCGACGAACGCACACGAGTCCACGTGGATGTGTATTCGTAAGACGAGGAAAGGGTAGGTACTACTGCCCTGACAAGAAGGAAACTTTTGTCCTTTCTTCCTTTTATTCCTTTTCCTAGTCGCAAAAGCACGCGCGTTACCTCTTTCTCCCCTTCCTTTGGCTCTTACCACGAATCGCGATTGTAGTCGCAAAATTTACGACGAGGAAGTTATCGTCTCTCATTTTGCGTCAGGAATGATTCTTTAGTAACGATATAAAAATGAACGTGATTTCGTATAAGGCGATAGGGAAAATATCGCTTATAGTCAAAGCGAACAAATTTTATCTCATTTTCAAAGTTACAAGTCGTAACCGTGAAAATATCGGAGCGATATCGCCAAGGAAGCCGAGAATCCCGTCCAGCTACGGTTCCCTTTGAAGGAAGTTCGCATCGACGAAGGACTCGAAGCTTTTCCTTCGGTCGCAACAACGTTAGAAGTCCATCGGCTCGAGTTCGCGTCAGCGGTTCGCGATGTGCCAATGGAAACAGGAAGTCGAGTAAAGACGGCCGACGAAATCGAATTCTCTCATCGTGCTCGGTGAGAAAAATCCACAAACTAGATCGAGCGAAAAGAGATGTGAAGGAAGTACGGAAGAAGAAGAGGCCGTGGAAGTCTAGGAAAAAGGAGCGAAGCGGAAATGCGTCGAATCGCGAAAGAGCGACGTTCTCTCGACAGTCAGCCAGCCAGCCGGTGTAATTTAAATCCAATTTGAGTTCGTTAGTTTACAATTAGTGCCGCTTCCACGGTACTGCTCGCTTAACGTTATAACGTTCCGCCGCGTATATCGCCCTTTGTCACCGCGGACGCGCCTGCGACTAACTTACGCGCTTCTCCGCGGCTGCCTGCAGCTTTCAGGAACATTTTCAAAGTACAGATAATATGCTACCACCGCCCTGGGTAAGATTGTCTTGCTACAAAAATATTCGTGATATATTATATCTATTTAATTTCGCATCTGCGCTATATGTTTTCCCAACCGTTAACAAGCTACGCGTTATTTCTACATCCGTTCCGACCCCCGAATGTTGAGATTTTGAGTAGCTATAAAAGCCGAGCTGAATGCTAATAACACAACTTTTACCACCGGATTTGGAATAATTTGTTAACCTTCCAAAACTTGAATCTTCGGTGCTCGTTAACGAACCTTATGTTTTATTCGTCTTCGGCTTTCCAGCGCTCATGCATCGTCCATTTCGGTGCTGTCCAGAGCAGACCGGTTTTCCAAATCCACCCCGGGCGTGTTTTAGGATGCTGATAATACGGAGGTGGGACGGTACGAGGAGAAAGGAACAAAGCCTCGCTCGTCCTCTCTCTGTTCCCTCCGAAAGCCGAAGTCCCTCGAGAGTTTCTAATTTTAGATGTCGTAGGATATGCATTTGCGTATATGTAGATGCATATGCGTAACGTATATCTCTATAGCCCGCGTATATCCTCGAGTAGACATAATTAGGTCGAATCTTTGGTCGAACGTGTACACGGTTCCAGACTCCAATGTCCTTTCCCGTCTCTCTTTCTCTCATTCGCGTTGGCCGAGAGTTCCAGCCAAGTTTTTATTTTCGTATTAAACCGATGATTCCTCTCGCTTTCTCTGCTCCTCTCCGACTGTTCCGAATAAATTTTGTCATGACTCGGATATAGGTGAAATGGGGAGAGAGGGAGGGTAAAGGATATATGCTAGGGGAAAGAGAGCATAGGCAAGATCGAGCGCGATGACGGCCGCAGACGCGATAAATTCTTCTCGAGCGCTTTAATAATGGGGCGGAGATTGAAAGGCCTCCCTGGAACAATGCCGGCCGAGGTGAACGGTTTTACTTTTTCCTTCCTCTTTTTTCCGCCCCTTCCCCTCTCGTGCTTTTTCTTTCGCCCGCGGAGATTATACGGTCCAAGCCATAAATTTTCGAACGTCCCGTTACTCTTTAATACTCGAACTTGGCTGGACCGAAGCGACGAAGCAAATTATTTGCGCGTAGGTAGCTACTCGTACGTACCAAGCGTGTACACCTACCCTTATACCACAGTGAAAAGGGATTAACTGCATCCTAATGCGATATAAATGGCGAGACACGGTCGCGGAATGCTTCCGAAGAGCTTCTTTGGAACGCGATTAGTCGAGTCAATCTAAACGTTGTTTGGGTTACGTCAGCGATTTCGTGACGGACCTTTTCAAGAAGGAGTTGTAGCTTGTGTAACGACGATGTAACACGATCGATGCGTCTAGGGAATACTAAGGAAAGAAGCGACCACTTAGCATCGTCCTTTTGTTTTCTTCGTTATTATTCCAGGTCTCTCGCGAAGCCACCGGCCGTACTTTCTTTCCGGACAGTCACCTTCGCCCATTAATTCTTTCATTTTCTCGGTAGCTTTCCCGCAACTTCCGTACCACTACATTCCCTCTGTACCTCTCTCAAACGGAAAGGAATTTCCCAGTTGGACTCTCGAAGAAGAAACCTCGATCGATTTCATTAATTTTCCGACTTTGCCCTTAATCGTAGAAAATATTTGCTCGACAAACCTTCGGTACTATTTTCCACGAGATATTTTTGTAACAACGGCGACAGCGTCGCGCTCGCAAAGGAAGGTAAAATCTCGTCGTCGTTAAACGCGGCTACCCAGCTCGAATCTTGCGGAAAGACACCGGAGACGCACGCAACGAGTCGAGGCTCCCATTATCGTCGGTTTAATGTAATTCGAAGACACGCCGTGTCGCGTTCTGCATATAGATCCAAAATATACGTTGAATGTATATAGTATACATATGTCGGATGGTACTGCCTTCTCGTGGAAACACTTAGACGCTTGAATATATAATAACGCCTTTCACGGTGCATGTCGCACGATTGTTAGACAAATGTTATCCTGCCATTGTGATTCAGAAGGTAAGCACGATTACGACGAGTCCCTTCGTCGGGTAAGGGGCTCATATTCGCATTCCTCTTGAATTTTCATTTCTCCATTAAACTAAAACTTCCCTACGTACGCCTTCTAAACTTCCCTTAATTTTCTCTAGACCCAGGAAGTAAATAGAAGGGAGATATAGGTATATTCGTATACGAAAGAGAGATAGAACGTAAGCGCGGGCACTCGCAGCACGTACATGCATACGTAGGAAGCGTGCGCTCTCGATAATTGGCTTACGTCGTGGGAGGAACGCGATGATAAATTCTTGGATATACTATCCCGGGTCGCACGAATTAACCAGGAAAATGCCACGAACACTATCCCGGGATCCCTCGTGCTCTCCGAGATGCGAAACACTGCAAGTTCAACTTTAGCTTTCGTTCGTCCTCCTCGTCCAAAGTGCACCGACGTTCCACCAACTCTTTCACACACACACACACACACACATACTCTTTCCCTACTCTTTTCATCCCTCTCTTTCCAGCTCGCACTTACGTGCGGTCAGAGGGGCGCGATGCGAAATTACGTCGCTCAGCAGAATACTATTAAGTGGGGTAGCGGAATAGAATGGGCCTCGCGGGTGATGGATGACCTTAATTTCACTATGATTACCCGCGCTTCGGGAATTTGTATGAAAATCGCTCAGGGCTGCTTCTTTCACGATCATCCACCTAGGATAGCCCTTCTCCTCCCGTCTCGGCCATATTTTCCCTTTCCTGATAACCCCTTTAGCCGACGCGCAAATTAATCACGATATTATTGTTTGCCAAACATTCGCTCACACGTGGGCAAATTTCACGGCTCTGAGAGACACGCTGCAATATTTTAATTATTACTACGCCCGCACATTTATAACAGGGTGTTAATACTTTTGTATATTCCAGCCAATTAAAGCAATTGTCTTCTTTATTTTCCGTCCTTGACTACGAGTGCGCGAGGATACGTATATATGTATACGTTATGTTAAAAAAAGAGTCCCTTTGCCAGTGGCTTCCAGTGGAATTATACTCGTTGCGTTTTTAATCCGTCCGTTTCTTCTTCGAAAAATTATATATAGAGAAGAAGATGAGACGGAGTGGGAAGATGGAAAAAAATAAAGAGGTGCTTCGCGCAAAGCTTGCTCATTAGAATATACGTTTTCGCTCGAATTTGCATGCATCTACACGTTATTTTATAATTTCGAAATGGACGGCAGTCCGAGCCGGTCTAGTCTGCTGCTTCGATTTACATGCATTACAACCGGTAAAAATGCGCTCGGCATGCTCCCTGCGTGCGTCGCGCGTCGCTCTCTATTTGTGTTTTTTTTCTCCTCGCTTTTTTTCTCTTTCACCTTGTTTGCTCTCGTTCTTTTGTAAGATATACGTCAAATTGTTTTTTCCACGTTCGTGCGGCCGCGAAAACGTCGGCCGTCCGTTTACGCGAGCAATTCATGACCCCGAGCTAATAGTCACGCGTCCGTTAATTCCACAGTTCAGTGACCAAGTTAAAGTAAAACTACCTACATATACTAAACGAATGCCATCTAGAAGGCATTCGTTTAGAACGATTGGTTACGTGGGAGTACTTTGAGTATATTTATATATTTGAGAAGTTATTAAAAACGTGAGACGTTTTAAACGATATCAAGAATACGAATCGAAAAAACGCTTTACTCCTAAGAATGCAAATGTACTCCCGCAAAATTTCAGCTGTCAAGTACAGAAGAAGAGATAGATAGATAGAGAGAGAATTTTCTTGGTAGCTTATCAACACTCAAATGGCTTCGAGTGCCTCGCAAAAGTTACAAGTTTATCTAGCAGGCATTCGCGCAATTTCCCCTTAGCCCGTGCCGTTAATATTTATCGTCGAGCGGAACGGGAACACTTCAAACGATTTTGATGCGAGTCGCATCCATGTAAAATTCTCCCACTCTCCATCCTCCTGACATCTCTGCCAGTGACACGCGAGCTACCACGCAATTAGTTACCTTCGTCGAGACGAAGACACTTCGACGCTTCGCTTCGCGCGTGACTTCTCCCCAAAGAGGATGAAAGCTTGGAAATCGCGGAGAATGATTGTGCACTTAAGTGAGATGGAAAGCAAAAAAGCTTGTAAAAAAAAAAAAAAGAGAGGAAACAGAATTCTCTAGCAGATTAAAGTACCAGCACGATTTTAACGTTTACATTACGCTTGATACCACATCACAGCATACCGCACTGTTGAAATTTTAATTCTTTTACATTTTGATACCGTAATTTACATTAATTCATTTGAATAAAAAAAGAGACAGATGAGATCTCTGCCGCGAACCCACGAAGGGAAGTTATGAATTTGAGTATGATCAAATATTTTCTTTCCCTCTTTCTCACGCACGCGCGTGCATCGGTTTTCCCTTGAAAACGGAAAGCATTGTTCTCCTAAGTTTCCCAAACCATTTTGGGCGATCGCACGGGAGCGCGTGCTCGCCGATATCACGGCAGATTTCAATGCTCTCAACGTAGCACGGTTTGGTTTTGATAAATAACTCTTCTATTGTTCGCCGTTCTGGCAAAACAGCGAAACAACGGCACTGCCGATACCCCGGCGTATTATTTACGAAATCGATTCGGGAGAGAATCTCGAAATATTTCTGAATAAAATTGGAAGACGGTACCGGGAATCGATATTATTTATTTCGTAATCCGGAAATATGATTTTCAAATAATTTGAAAGGTTTGCGCTCGAGTATGATCCGATTAATCCTAATGATATTTTACTTAGGAACGAGATGATTAAGAGATGGGACGATTCGACCGTATGATTATTTCCACTCTTTTTTTTATTCTTCTCTTTTCCCCCTTTTCGTAGGCTCCCACGTATCCCCATCTTCGTAGCTCTGTCTCATGTTTTCGCAAAACTTCAGATCCAATTCGGCAACTTTCCGTATTACGACAGCACCGTCCGAGTTGGAGGGTCCTCCGTGTTTCTCTTTCCTGCGTGAGAGAACGAATGGAAGGAGAGTAAGAGAGAGTGAGTTCTATCGACGAAAGAGAAGGTGAGAGAGAAACTGGAGGAGGGAACGGAAACGGTTGCAACTCCGGTACCGCTGATTACACGCTTCGCGACCGAGTGAAATTTGTCTCGCCAGAAATAAATTAGTTAATGGATCACCCGTTCGTCTCCCGTCACCCAACGAAATATGTCTCTCCGGTTTCGTTGGCACCGCGGCCGCGGTGCGGAAGCTCCGAGTTTCAGCAAATCGAAAAAATCCACGCAGGAAACTTCTTTCACCGTGGAGGTATCCCTCTTTTCAACCAAAATTTCAAAAGACGATCGACTAACCCTAACGTAAATTTAAACTTTGATTTATTATTTCGATCCAGCGTCCCCTTCTTTCGAAATACTCTCAGGAAACACGAAGAGAAATAATTCTACACGGTTAACCGAGCGAACGCAATAACGTATATAGGAAAAAAAAGAAAAGTTTCCTTTTTACTCCTCGGTAACCATTCGATCAAGGTAACCACGATTTGTACTTCGATGATCGATGGTGGATTAACGCGTACGGTCGATGAACACGAGCCACGAGTATTCTCGTTTCTCCAATTTTCGACTCCGCTATCGCACGAGCCACGTACGTTATGAGAATCCAGAACGATCGTTTCGATCGTTAGAAATTTGATTTCACGCTCGACGCATCCATAACGTAGCACGATTCGCGACAGCAAAACCGTAGAATAGTAGTACATACATGGAAAGTAGGCCGTGTTTCTACTATCCTTTGGTACACCCCGAACCACACCTATTTTCTCTACCCTCCCTTTTCCCATCGTTGCCTGGACGTCTCGCAGCACCCACCATTCTATGTACCTGGTAGTGTAACGAGCATAGTGTCTGTACGAAATAACGGGTATAAATCACCGATGGTTACATATACATGCACAGAGAGGGCATACGATTCTGCGCAGCGAGCCAGCGATGTTTTAATAAAACCCGACGAGGCACAATTATTCAACTCAACGCCGTCCGTCTGCATTCTCTCCTGCGTCGAGAGCATAGCACCCAGCTCCATTTTCTCTCTCTCTCTCTCTGTTTCCCTCTCTTTTCACCTCTTATCCACCCATCTGCATATCTATCTATTCATCCATATTTACAAGCATCGGTCTGTTCATCCGTCCGTCCCACTTTTCTCTCCTTCCATTTCTTAACGCCATTTCCTCGAGAGTAGTCTTCTCCCTTCTTATACTTTTTCTACTTCTTCTTTTCTTTCACCGTCCGCATCGTCCTTTAATAAAATAACGACGCCATATAACGAGGAACAATCTGCACTTTCTCCGACAGTCTCGCTTCGCTAATAACTCCGACTCCTGAGGCGTTCTTATCCGGTAGCCATGGTAACCGTGCAAAAAAGTTGCAAGGAAATAAGAGAGAGGAACAAAAGGAGAAGAAGAAGCATAAGAAAAAGGTGGAACGAAGATTCCGTAGAAGAACGCCGTCGGACTGATCAGACACACACGTGGCCACGTTCGTATGTAAATTGCTAAACCGAGACTACCTCGTTAAAACGACTATCCTTCGTCGTTCATTCGTGCACGGTAGACGACGAGACGAGATATGAAATTATTCTGGCGGCGATGTCACGGGGAAGATCGAAAAATAATATTCCCTGAGACGTTTTTAGCCGAGCGTACCACCGAGTAGGTAATATCGCGAGTTACGAGGTAATTCGATCGACTCCTCTCTCCCGGAAAGAATTCCGAGGGAACGCTCGCTTACCGTCGAACGTCGTCCTTCTTCTCCTCGTCTTCGTGTACGCGAGCGAGCGCCATTTCCAAAGGTCGTATAAGTGGAAGGAAATGGATGTCAGATGTCAAAGGCACGTGCGAAAGTTTGACACGATCCTAACAATTCTCGACAGGGAAATCTGCTTCGCTGCAGAGATCCAACGATTCCGTCACGTAGTCCGGCACGTTCCGAGAGGGAGTGGGAAAAAGTCGACGTGTGACTCGGAGAAGGAAGAAGAGGAAAGTGTTTTTACAAATTTTCTCCTCTTTTCGTATTCGGTCAGAAATCACCAACTTTGGCTGTCATCTTTCTTTTCGAGAGGGATAGAAGCGGTAAATTTATTTTTGCTGATTTACTCGGTGCGAAGGTACGGATGAGGAAGATAGGAGAAAACACGCGGGTGGGGCACGTGTACGTAGCAGTCGATTTCATAACGCACGACACGGGCAAACGTTTATCAATCTCTCTCTCTCTCTCTTTCTCTTTCGATAGATAGGAGGTACGTACGTACGTATACTATACGGTAACACGCTCGATCGACTTTTCAGCCGTTGTCTGACTCGCGCAGATACTCTCTACTGTCCGTGGCAACGTTCGAAATATTCGTCTCGAGCAGGATCTCTGATCGAGAACGGCCTACAGATATTGTACGTATGCCGTAGATCGAGTTCTCCTTTTAATTTCGAAAATATCCGTCTCCCTGCTCCCGCTGTAGAGTATTAACGATATTAAATTCTAGCTAATAAGAAGTCCAAAAGCAAAGCGATCGGTCCGACGTAATTCCTTCACGATCCGTGATCGACGAGGATAAAGGAAAAAAAAAAAGGAAAAAAAAAGGAAAATGAAGAAATCTAAAGTCGTTTCTCGTTTAACGATATTAGAAACGAAAAGCTTTGCGTTTACGCGCCACGTCATCTCTCCAATTTTGTCTTCGTCTGAAAGATCCATCGGACCGGTTCTTTCCGAATGCTCGAACGTGCGAAAACGGAATAAAGAAAGAAAGAAAGGTAACGTTCTTCGTCTCGTTCCAAATCCCTCCTGGACGCCCCATGTCCGTTTACATTTAAATTTATAATCTGCTCTCAGCGCCATTCCGTCTGAATGCCCACGGTAAATTGATTTGCAGTATAACTCCGTTCCAAAGCATCGCTTCGCGAAAAGGGCGAAGGAAGGGACCAGGAAACTGGAGATGAGGGGTAAAGAGAGAGGGTTAGTGACGGCTGAGAAGCTAGAAGAGAAGCAAAGAAGCGGCAGAAAGGGGCGAAATCGCGAGGACGAGGAAGAGAGAGAGGAGATGGGGAAGAGAGGAATGGAAGTCTCCGAGGGAAGAGGAAACGTAAAATATGAGACGGCTTGGGCGCGGTAAGCGATTTCCGGTTGACTGACTGACATCGGCTGGCATTGCCTCCGAGCAACCTTCTCACCGCTTACTTTACCGGGATCTTGCTTGAAGCTCCGAGATAAATATATGTACGTTCCCTACACACGTATATAGAGAACGCATACGCGTCCGCCAACGTATAAGTGCAATCGCACGAACACGCGCGGCCAGATTGCAAGACCGTTTTCCACTCGAAGACTCGACCGCGATTAAGGTACTTCGCGACAAGACGCGCCAAATTGCACGGTATTGCTCGAACGAGAGAGAAAGAGAGATAGAGAATGCTCCTTGAGAAGGTGAAATTGTATCTACCTCTTCACCAATTCCATTAAACCGATTTCGTTCGATCGAGAGCTATCGCGCGGTCGTCTTTAAAACAATGCTATATCGCGAAGGGACTTGATAAATCAAACGAGGATAATAAAAACAGATAGAGTTATATAATCGTCGATGTAATTTGGATAATTAAACTACTTAGCTATCGATTCGCGTTGTTGATGCAGCTAATAGTCAACTATCAACGTCTGGCTTTTGTCTCTCGAGGAAAGAACAAGATGGTTTATAGCGATTTTCGCTAATAAACGCGAGCATTCAACGTCGAGATGAAAAAACATCCTTATTTCTCAGGCGCCATGCTATCTCGATAGCCAGACGTTTACGAAATTTCCTCGAGCGAGGGAAACAATGGGCAGGAACGAGAGTGGGACTGCATCATCGCGTATCGCATTACGTCGTCTTCTAACCCCTTTCTACCTCTTTCGTTCGCTTTCCCCCTCCTTTCGAATCTACTATCTGCGAGTGCCACTATACCTACTTTCGCGATAGCGCGGGCGTCTTTCGACATTACGAAATCTTAACCGTCCGGTTCTATCCTGGTGCGACTACTACGAAGATGTCTCGAAGACAAGGAAAACCAAATTGCGAGTCGAGTGTTTCGAAACTCGTCGACCGAAACGGAGGTTATAGTCTCGTGCTATGAGATTCTCGGAGAGTCGGAAGGAGAACGTAATTACCAAACACAAAGCTCTTTCAAGAAAAGGAAAACAGAAGGATAGAGAGAGAGAGAGGATCCTAGACATTTTTGGCCTTTCGCACAGTCTTCTTCCCCAGGAAAGAAGACGAGGAAGATCTCGGAGAGTATTATTGTTTCGGAGTGGGAGCGATGAATTTTCACTATTTGCGGTGTAAAAGTCCGTTTCGTAGGTTAATAAATTCTTGCAAACGGCCGTACCAGGGAATAGAAATACCGCTAGTGCTCCGTAGAGAAATCGAATCGATCTTCCGGTCACGGGTTAAGTTCATCTCGTGGGCGAGGGAAGCGAGAAGAAGAAGAAAAGAGAGGGAGAAAAGAGGAGAAGCAAAAGGCTGGAACACCTCCCGGTGCATCTGGGAAAATCGCGCGAAATAAAAGCATCCAATTTCCTGGGGATCCTTCGCCGAGTCTCTGCGGACCCTCCTCTGGTCCGTTCTTCTTCTTTTTCACGTGTATCCGACTGCCAGCCGAGGAGAAAAAGTGCGAAAGGCTGATTCGCGCTTTTACGGTTCGATGCCAGACGCCAAATGCACCGAAAACGAAGCGTATCGCCTCGCTATCGATACGTACGATATATCTATATACCGTGTAACAGTCGCGAAAAACTAATAACTTTGACTCTCCCCACTTTCTCCAAGAAATTCCGCGTTGCTTTTCCTCGTCCTTTCGCTCCAATAAAACTGAATCAAGGGAGACAACTGGGATCTTTGTAAGATTAATAAAAAATGAGGATCATCCCTGACGAAGAGGAACGTTTCAACGAAGATGTATCTCGGCTCGTACGACACGTCGTAGATTCTCGTGGAAAAACGTTTCGCAGATAGGAAAATAGGTTTTCGTTCCTTCCTGGATCGAATATACGATAGCACCGAAAACGAGCGGAACGGAAAGTTTTATCGGCATGCTGACCGAGAGAGAAAGAGAGACGCCAGAGGCAATGGAAATTGCCGGATACGTTCGCGAAAGGGACAAAGATCGTACGGAGAATCGACGATTTATCGAAGGCGAGCCCGAGCGATTAATTCAAAAGCGGTGCGTCCGATAGAACGCTTGAACTACGACACGACGTATCCGAGCGTTCGCCGCTAACAATGGGACGCTAGTGCCGTCGTTGCATGCTGGATTATATCAAGATCCGAATGAGCCTGCTCAGGCCGGCCGACCCGAGCCTCCAGAATGGATAAAGGCATCGCTCGAGCAAACGCGTCTCCGGGATTGTCTCGTTGATATGTTAATTAACGTTATTGATGTTACAACGTGACCCAGAACGGAGGAAGGGAATCCGCAGTCAAATCAACCGAACCTATCGACCTCGGTCTCTCTCTCCGTCTCTCATATAGAGCGCGCATAGACACATCGATTCCAATTAGGATGCGCAGTCGTCGTCGATTCTCCAGTGGGGTCAACGTTGGAAAATCTCTAATAACTAGGGAACTCTTCTTAATCAAAGATTTTTCGAGCAATTGCACGAGTTTTATAAATGCTAGCGATTATCCACGACCTTCGAAAATAATGCTCGACTTTCTCGCAGGCGTGGGTAGAAGCAAAAAGGGATAATAATAAAAAAGAGGACAAAAAAAAGCCGACGACCAACGGAAGGTTACTTCTAGAGTCAATATAAAAGTTCGACGAATCCTCCAATCCTGTTCAACAAATGGACGATGAATTATGCACGTAATTTAAGCATTCATTCGAATGCAGATAACGTCGGCTTCCGGCATGCTCTTTTTCCCTTTTTCTATCTTTTCCCCTCGCTCCCTTTCGTTATTCCTTTTCTCCGCCACTGTCCATTTCGATTTCTCCGCGGGACAATTCTTATGCCATCGCGATTCGTAGCCTAAAGGTGGTCGTTGCGAGCGTTCTGGCCTGGGAAAAGCGCGACGGATAAAAGCGAGAGAGAGAGAGAGAGAGAGAGAGAGAGAGAGCATCGTCGAAGCTTCAAAAGAATTTATTTCCATAATTGTCAGGGCTTTATAATCTACCGTTGGATTGCCGCTGCTCGTCGAGCTACGGTACCTACGCGTTATATAATGTACACAGCTTCCTTTTTTCCGGCCGCTGCAGAAAGCATTAAGAGGATAGTAATTATCGAGTTTCGTTGTCACTCCGCGCCACCGTAAATAATGAAATAAAAGCAAGAGACGACGGTGGGCTGCCATCGCCAGGGTTGGTGGGCAAAAGAAGCAAAGTCAAGAGCCGGAGATGACGACAACAACGACGACGGTGGTGGTAGTATACTTTTTCACGCTTACGATTTGAATATCCGTCCACTCGGTTCTCGTCCTTTAATATCATTAGGACTTCTTTCTATTGCGGGTTCTTTCTATCGCCACAACGACCACGAGGAAAAAGAAATTGGGTCGCTGGTAAAAAACGGGTAAAACCGTTCGCTCGAAAGCGACACGTTCCTTAAAGAATCAAATCCCATTAAGAAGTCCTTATCGAGCTCGCGGAAGATCTTTATTAAAGGGAGTGCCAGGAGAGAATACCTCTGACGTTTCGGACCGGAATAAATTTCCATTCGACCCGGAGAGACAGGCTTGGCAGGCTGCTCGAAAAAGGGGAGAAGAAAAGCCAATGGTTGCTTCGTGGAAAATCATCGTAAATGTCTACCGATGGTATACCGATTAGAGGGCTAAGAGACAGCCCTAGATTTCGCGCGACAAGGGACGATTCCTCTACGAAATTGGAAGGAGACTCGTTTCCGGCGCGATATTTCACGAAATCTTGACGGGATAATAATCAGCGAAGCGTGTTATGGAAGGTTTCGGCGTTCCCCTCTTAGCGAGGGCAAAGGCGAGACGACGGAGCTGATTGAATCAGCATGATTCCCTCGTTGCGTTTTACCCACTTGCGTAACCGCGCTTTCGAAATATCTACCACTACTCTCTCACTCTCCCTTCGAAGCGGCACCCCGAGAACCTTTCGGCCCTTTTCCCCGTGACGGTGGCCGCGGTAAAACGAATCCTTTGAAGTTGGCCCGGCGTAATCGAAGAAGCAATTTCGGACCTAACCCTCGTCGATGATCGTTTTCTCCTGGCTCCGTTGCCAGAAAGAGAGAGAGAGAGAGAGCAAACGTGGCGTACCTACACCCTCTAACGCGCGGAATTTCCTTGCATTTCCACTTGGAAAGTGGCGTGGTACCCTTCGTGAAAACGGCTTTTCGCCGCACGGACCGTGAGACAATTAACCGAGTAACCCCTTTTCAAAATGGCGCACCAAAGAGGGCCATGAAATTTCTTCCAACGCTCGGGATATACGCCGCGTCGTTTATTTTAGTATTCCAGCGTAACGATGATAGCGGTACTAGTGGCAATGCTAGCGTCGGTGGTGCTGCCGCTGTCGGTGATGGGGAGCGTAATATCACGCTTTAAATTCGAGTCTGTCGTGTCTTATTGAAACGAGATTTCGTGGTAGTGGTTGGAAACGCTCGTGTGAGCCCGTGGGAGAGACTATACGCGATTATGGTCGACACAATACGTCCACCAAAAGATTCCATCGGTGTCGCCGATGAATACGCTCGCAATCTCGTTTATTCTCAACGTTCGCGCGTATGCGCGCCCGAGGCTCTCTTCGATAATCGATAAAACGTTATTTAATTCATTGCACTTAAAACGCGAAGCTGCGTTCTCGCATAATAAAACTCTTCCCTCGATAGCTTTCCTACCATTTATAGGAAGTACATACTACCTGCATACCGCCTTCGGGATAATTTATTAATCCTGCGGACGTGTGGTCGAAGAAATGATAGAGAAAAAAAAGATTAGAGAGGAACGAAATAATTGATTCCGACGCAAAGAAAAAGGAAAGAGACATAGAGCGTATATTACATTCGTGGCTTTACCTCGTTTCAATGCTATCTCTACGAGATCCTTCGACGCTTCAAAGATCGAGGGCAAAACTAATTAACGAGTGCTACACCGAGTAGGGAAGTAACTTTTGCATTCGTGCGAGAGTAATTGCTGCTTACTGACATAGGATCGTCTTTTTTGTTGCAGGTGCCAAGGTGGCTGGCTTCAGTTCGAGGGTGGCGCTCGAGTCTGCGGTCTCAACAAACGATTCGACCGACCGGTCGTCCTCTTTTCCGACAAGCCGGTCGCGACCCTCCATATGCAGTGAGTATATGCTCTGCATCGATGCGCTAGCACGGCATATTCGTTGCTACGATACACCTTTTAGCCGCGTTCCCTGTATTGTCACGCTTCCAGTATTTCAACGAAGACCGGTTCTCGCTAGCTCGTTCGCTAGTTCGACCATTCTCGAACCCGCACCTCCCTCCGTACCGCTTTTCATTTCGCCCTCTCTTCCTCTCACTCACCGTACTCTCTCTCCCTCGACTGCTAAATGGATCCCAGTGTGATTAGTAGGACTGGAAATAGAGTTAAAGGAGCAGCCTTCCTAATTGGTATTAATCGATGCTGTCGAGCGAGGCATTACCGTAAAATACGTTCTACGAGCGCAAACATTTACGGTAGCTCGAGTGCCGCGAGCTAAAAAGTCGATGACGCATGTGCATCGGTTTGCATGCTATTTCCAGGATATAGAGAATCGTTCGAAAAGGGAACGTTACAAATTTGAGATGCCGAATTCTCATTTTTCTCTTCCCCGTGTTACTTGCTCGTCTTTACGATTAGAGGATCGAAGGAGAGCTCGATAAAGGATTTCTTTCTTAATGATAATCGATAGGGGATCTAAAAATGGTGGGTGGGTTAAGGTCGGATAGAATTTTCCTTCGGATCACGCGTAATAATCTCGGCTTAATGACGGGATAACCCTTGCCGTCGATACCCGTCGCGAGGGGAAGGATGGACAGGGCTGACAAAGAAAAAGAGATAGAATTTCAAGCCCATTACGAAATAGAGTCACGTTCCGAGTTAAGTGCTTCTTGCTGCCCGGGCTCTTCTTATCAGATCCATTGAAACTAAGTGTAGAGGCGTCGATAAATCAGCAATGGGAGATAAAATAAGGAAAGCTCGAACGAGTTTAAAAGTACAACGTGCCATATTTAAAGATGGATTAGGAATTGGTTCACCCGGTAAATCCATTTCTCGAAAGGTATTTAAAATCCCGCAGGATCGATCAAAATTTCCCACGCTCCCTAATGACCGTCGATTCTCGACACTCGTCCTTTAAAATACCAATTATGTAACTAATTGCTTCTGTCCTTCGGCCCTTGTAACGCAATGCGCCCCGTCACTTTGTGGACCTTAATTTGCATATAAATTAATTTACCTCCGAAGGTAAAGCAAACATTCGTCGATTCGCGCGCGGAAGCGCGCGTGCATCTTACGGGGGAGAAAACGTTCCGTGGGAATTAAATCGACGTCTCCTCCTCGATGGAAATCGTTGTTGATCGTATCTCATTCGGGGTTCTCGCAAAGAAACTAATGAACGTAGAAGTTAATCAGTTACGTTTACCTACGGAGCTCGAACTACGAATTTACTTAAGGCGTAAAAACGACGAAGACATCAGAATAATTGATTGGCGGCAGGATATCGCGGCGGTTCCCGTAAGTTGATAAGAAGCAAAAAAGGTAGAGGGCTTCGTTATGTCTTATTTAGGTTTCTTAATCGAGAAAACTGTCTGGCTCGCTTTGTTACAGTGATTCTCATAAAATATTTATGTCCGGTATCGTTGTCGTTCGACGTAGTTGCATACATAAAACATCTCTTATTTCCTTACGCATCATCCGTACCTTCTCGTCCGTTCGAGCATCCCTGAGAAAACGGACCGCACTAGTTAAGGATTCAGGACGGAGTTAGGGGTCGAAGAGTAGCGATAATTCGATTTCGTTGAGAGAACGGAACTAGCGAGCGTTTGTCCCAGACGTTTTTCGGTTGTTTCGAAGGAACGAGCGCGACTCGACAAAATCCCTTTCGCAAGCGTTTTGTTCCAATGTGCAAACGCTGACCGCGCTTCGATTACCTCGAATTCAATGCGATTTACGTACGGGCTGTTGATCGCGTTGCTCGAAGCCCTTTTTTTCTTTGTTCTGTTTTAAAATCTCGCGAAATATAATAACGTAGCCTACAGGGCTGGGTACGCGTTTTAATCCGACCCAACGATACAGAAATTGTTTCCTCCGTCCAAGGGAATTATATCATAATTGAAATAAATGATCAGCTTGATTGGATATTTACGTAGGTCGGACTTTGCGGTGGTAGCTGTGGCGTGGACGACTCCGCACGCCCGTGCGAGAGCAACGTGCGCGACGCGTCGTCTATCAATTTCCCGGGGAAAATCAGATTTTCTAGATTATATCTCGATGGTTAACGATCGACCCGATCGACCCGCCGGATTTTAATTTCCTCGACGAACTATCCGGAGGGAGTGGGCGAGAGAGGAGTATGATTATCGACTAACGCCTATCAACTTGTGTGCGCTACTAATTATCGAGCAGACCGGAAGATTATTGCAAAACAGAGACTAGAGAGAGATTGCGAGGCCGTGCGAACGATCGGAGAGGATCGCGCGACTCTCTATGAATAACAATGACGTTCACGGTGCTTAGCCCGTTTCGCGTGAAAATATATTTACGTATATATCTACGATTATAGATATATATTACCGCGATCTGTCGATCGAAAATTTGTGAAAACGAGCGAAAGAACGTAAAGACCGAAATCCCGGGATTTCCCGTGACTCTAGCGAGTACCGGAGATACACATTTTTTTGGCAGGAAGAGCGATAAAGAGAAAAAGTGAACTAAACTATAAGCCGATGCGTTAAATTGGAGGTAGGAAAATCGATACGGCTCCGGGAAAACTCGCATGAAATTATAATCGGATTGCGAAACTCCCTTTTCGGTATCTTTTCGCGATCGCGGTATCCTATCGTACCCGCTTCCCCACCACTTTAACGCGACATCGTGAAACATTGAAACCGAGTGAATTATTCAAAGAAATAGTAAGCAACAGGATATGGATGAGAAAGTTTGCGCGTTACGTTCCTGGAAACTCGCATAGCGCGGTTTAAACTATGAATATTGCATCCTCCCACCCTAGACAGGATCTGTACTATAATAAGAACGATATATATACGAATCGGCCAGTTTTGGATCATTAAGTGAGAAAAGTTGGACGATACCGGAAACGATATCGTCTCGATTTATCGTGACTAATCGTCGGGACATTCGTACCCGGAATCCTTTTTTTTATTGCCCCCGGAAACTACGCTCGATACTTTTTCAAACGTACCATTTCGATAGCCGAGCTCTGACTTTTCGCGAGGAATCGAGCTACAGCGTTATTAAATTCGGGTTATTCATTTCCCGATGTTCCCGCGCGCGCGTATCGATGAAATCACCGAAGAAGGAACAAAATCGTTTCGTTTCTCCTAAAAGGGTATCGAACAAAACTTCTTTTTTTTCCTATTTTTTATTGGTTTAAATAAAATAAATCGGGCGTTCTCGATCGGTGTGGGCGATGGTGCTTTTTCGATGGTCCGGGGCTGATCCGTACCCCTGTTTCATGTCTGTGCCGCGTACGAGCATCAACGAAGAGAAGTGACCGTCGATGACGCTCTCTAGAATCGCTGAAATCCCTCGTTGATATTGCGCAACGTATATTGTTCAATTTTACGGATTCCGCGAACGGTATAATCTCAATTTTCTGCTATCGTTCGACAGAAATGTTCGTTCTGTTTTGACACGGGAAAAGCACCGTACGTCGAGCCCCGCGAGAGAGCGGAAAGCGATGGAGTGTAAGAGAGAGACAGGCAGCGATCGTATAGCTCATGGTATAAATGTTATACGAAACGACAACGGGACGTTAACTATAGGTAACAACGTTCTTACGCGTTCGGGATGATGTATACTAATTGCTTCGACCCGATTCTCGCAACGATTAATATCTTGCTTGATAAATGACGTTCCTCGAATATAATTTATTAACGATACCGTATCGAGATCAGTCCTCTCCATCTTTACGATATCTTTCTTTCGTAGGTACTACCTATTTATTATCTGCAAAAAAGAAGCATGAATTTCAGAATGAAATTTCACGCGATTTCTATTCATAATTTGACTTTAGTACGTACCTCGTTTCATTGGCAAACTCGATGGACCAAAGTCAGTTTGCTATCTTCTAAGAAACTACACTTACTCCAAGTTCGAGCAAAGTCCCTGTTTGCGACGACGAAGATGCTAAACCATGAAGCCTCAACCTAATTCAGTCCGACCAAGCGGCAAAGGCCGGAGTTTTCGACCTTCGAGAGAGGCTAAAATCGATTCAAAAGTTCATCTCTCTCTCTCTCTCTCTCTCTCAGTCCATCATCACACCTCGTCCTCGTTTTCAATCCATTTTCGTGGACTACAACGCGGCAGACACGCCGTGAACTTTGAAAGTTTTCGTTCGGCTAATAAGATCGATAATGTGACAACAGCGAGATACTCCTAGATCGGACGTGCATTAAACGGTCCATTAAGCGAATCAAAAAGCGATGAAAAAGCGATGACTCTTCCTTTTTTTTCTCTTACCAACACGATTTCCTCGCTTCGTCGCATCTCGATATCACTTTTCGTTTGACCTAGAATTTTCTTCTCGTTCGCGAGTGTATCGGGTCTCTCTATAGTTCGCGAAACAATTTTTGTGGAAACAAATATCAAGAACGAAAGAGGGATGAGCACGAAGGTAAAACGACGTCACTTACGAAGGATGTAGAATAAAGACAAGGTCTCTGTATCTTTCCAAGATAGCGGAGACACGTTCCAACGTGGGATATTCGAAGCGTAAGAAGTCTGTCGCGCTAGCGATGCGGGCGTCGCGAGAAAAGGAAAAAAAAGGTGAGAGGGTGATGGAAAGAGAAGCGAAGGGTGAAAAGAACGAGAGAAAAAGGGGTGAACGAGAAAGAGAGAGAGCACGGGAGGGAGAGAAAGAGAAGAAATCCGTCAAACCACGATTTCGGTTTCGCGCGTAATCCCACCGCAGCTTCTTCTGCTCCACCGCCGTCTGCGCTGCTTTTTCCATTTCCCCCTTTTGCCCTTCTTCTTCTTCTTTCAGGGTCGTTCGTTGATTGGATGGATGCGGGTCGTGCTGCGTCTGCATTCCTCTCGATTCTCAATCGCGAAAGCCGTAAGGAAAGGGAAGGTCGGGGGCCGCGATAGAAAAGACGTACGGCGGGTAGACTCGTAAAATGGTCTCGCGTGTGTAACGGAATTGCTACTAAAATACAGAAAGTAGATATCCCAATCTCTCCCCTACTCCTTCACCACCTTCCCTCGTATTTCTTCCTCGACGTATTTGCATTTTATAATTTCACGCTAGCTCGAATCGACGACGTGGAGATGAATGTTTTTCCCCTATCTGGAGTGTGCTCTAGGTTTTACTAGTAAAACTTTGCTAACGCGTACAGCTGGTAGATATAAAATAAAAATATCGAATAATTAGTGTACGTAATATACCAGGTTGATTAAAAAGTTATGGCGAAACTTTGTAGCGAAATATCTTATAACTCGGATTTGAATAAAATTCTTTTCCTACCATAATTCATATAATATCAAAACATTGTACGAACGTTTCGACGACGAAAAAAAATAAACCACCCACTGTACGGGTGTTAGTAACGAATACACCGAAACCATATCCCATAAACGTCCAATAAACGAGAATCTTAACTATGCCGCTATTTTCATCGACTTTACGCCAGGGCGTTACCGAGCTTCCATCCCACCGTCTCGTATAATTTATATTCCGTTTATGGTTAAGCCGCGAATAGGTATATACCTACATTGGATCTCATCGGATGCAGGCTCGTGTAAATTGTCAGATTGACGCTAGGCAATCCGGCTTAATAACGAAAAACAATTAGAGCCGTTATAGTATCTCGGTAGCCTGGCGGGGTATCGATTCGTAGATTAGGCGCGATGTGACGTGGAATGACGTATTAGAAAACTATGAAATAAAATTATGTTTTGTCATAAAAACTGCACGTATATACAAAATTTTAAGCTCGTAGATCAAAGGGAAGTGGTTACAAATTGACTCTCAAGATTTGATCTAAACATACTATTAGGGTAAGTTAAATAAGTGCTTCTAAAAAATGCCAGGACTAGATCCCGCGATGTCGTAGTAAAAATATTAAATTAGTTTATAATTTTCCATTCTTTCTATTCCTGCCAAAGCGTCATTGTATTTATTTATGCAACCATATATTTGCCAAAACACGTGCCAAAGTTTTTTATCACTTTCTTGAAAAATTCCACACATAGGTAAATACGAGATAGATTTGTAAGTATAAGAAGCGTAAAGGAATTAAGAAGGTTAATATTTACGGCGCTACAATCGATATATAATTCCGCCGATAATAATATTGATTTCTGCTTTATCGATATTTCGAGTAAGGTATAACAGGGTTGATGGTTTGAGGTTAAGCTGTCAAAAAATACAGCGAGAATGACGTCAAAAAAAAGAAATTTGTAAGAGACCCATTGGGATTCAAACCTCCGATGTCGAAAACAAAAAGCTTAGCCGCTATCATTTCGACTAATAACTCAGTTTACAAACGATAGCTCTTTTAAATATGAATGTAAGTAGCTTCGAATTTCTCGAATGAACAAATTAGTTTTTCGAAAAAAATGTATTGTCATTCGAATTACGTATACGTGCATAGTTTCAAGTCTATTTGTACCGGACAAACGTACAAGAAAAACTAAATAAAAAAGCTTGTAAAAAGAGCGAAGAGGGGATAAGTCCAGCAATCTGTCTCGCGTTCGAGCCAAAAAACCCCGCCTGTCTCACCCAAGCGAGACAGGAAGGGGGTTTGCACGAAAATACATTTTTCGAGATAATTTCCCGTCAGAATTCTCCCGAGACAAGCGCGCTCATCGTCCAAAAGAGGGGACGCATCAACCCCCTTTAAGATAAGCCGCGCAATATCGGCTTCAAATCCTATGTGCCCGACGAGAAGACGAGTACGAGTACCGACCTACCCCCTCGGGTATTTTACGAAAGTCGAGTGTACAACGAACGCCGGGCTCGCTACCGCCTTCGTGCGACCCCGCCATCTCAAAATTTATTCGCCGTCGCCTTCTGAATATTTTATCAACCCATTAGGATAAGTCAGTGATCTAGGAAAAATGGATTCCGCGATAGCCGCGATTTACGGAGGACTTTTGTGAGCGGGTCTACCTCGGGCTAATGCTCCCCCTTTTACAGACATCGATTTCAAGGAAAGGAGAGGCTATGAAAAAAGAGAAAGGAAAGAAAAACGAGTTTCCACGGACGATATCCTTCGTGACGTTTTCCCGTCACGAATATAAATGCGGATTAGTCACGTTTTCCCTCTCCCTTTCTGGTAGCAGCTTACACAATTAATGGTATTAACGAGTTTCCTCTTGGTAGATTTATGAGAACACCGGTCGCACGGTTAACTCGCGAATCACAGAAATTTGGCAAATAGCAAGAGGACGAGACCTTCGTTCGAAGGGATCCTCACGGTGGGACAGCGGGTCGTATCGTCTTCGCACCCTGCATAAGTGGCTGCATTAGGAAAGCGAGGAACGATGTAGCTCAACACTTCATTGCGAAAATTACTCGTGCCATTCCGTAATAGCGTCTACGCTTCTCCGGCTCCCGTAAGGTTATATGCGAGGGAGAAGGGGGGTCGTCGTTAAAGAGGCCAGGAGCGAGAAAGAGACAGGAAGGGACAGAAGTGGATGTAGAGTGTGCAAATTACAGGGACTATGGTGCTAATGTTAACGACACGCGTTAGTAGCATCGTTACCGAACCATCTCGATGCTTCCGCTCTTGTCGCGAAGAAAGAACATCATTAATAGCGTTCTACCGTTCTTTTCCTTTTAAATCCGCATTTCTTACACCTCCCTTGGCAAATTGTGTCCCAACTATTTTGTAAACTACGACGGCGACGGCAAGCTAGAGAGCGTGGTAATAAAAGGTTTTCTATTTTTCTTTTTACCACACCCACTTATTTCGCATGCCTCCGTCGATTACCAGGTAGAACGAGAGTCTGTTTCATAGACGGTACTTACCACACTGTACAGTCGTACGGGTTAACGAGAAATTTCGAATCGCTTCCGAATAGTACCTACCAACGTCGTTTGTTCTCGGTAAAGTGAAGCTCTCATTCTCGTTAGCATTCGGATTACAACGGCGTTATCCATTTGTCAAGCGTAATCAGTCGTAGTAGTCGACGATATCAAAGACGAATCAAGTTCCACGCGCTTCGAGCTGTTTCCCTCCGCGATATGCAAATCGTCCGATATTTGCGAAGGAGCGTGATAAAGGGCGAAATCTTCGAGGATTAACGAAGCGGAGAGACTTGGGTGTCGGCAAAACCCATGAAGGAGAATATTTTATCGTTACGAAGATTCGTCGAAGAAACCGTGGAGAAAGAAGAGGTAGAAGAAGTTGCGGAACGTTCAAACAGCAAAGCGAGTTCCTCGATCGCGAAATGGTACGAACGATTAATCGTGCTTAACAACACAGAGCACGCGCGTACACGGACTCGCGTTTACGGTGTACTTGTTAAACGTGCTTTTGAGGCGAGATCGAGAGATTAACGAGGCCCTCTCCCTGGCAAACTTCATCAGCGTCACCGTGTTATTCATGACGATTCCAAAGGTTTGCTCGGCAGATATTTGATCTCTGTCGGGCAGCCTCCAAAGCAACGGCACATTTCGATACTCGACGGACTAATAAACGCGAAGGGACGATTGCGAGGAAGCGTGCACCACGTTCGTTCGCTCGAACTCTAGCTTGGTCATACGCTACTCAACGGTGAACATATACGGGCGACGAACAAATAACCCTACCCGCAAATTTCCTAGATCGAACTTCCACTCTCCTACGCCGCTGGCTAGCTCATCTCACGAAATGGTAACCACTCTCTCTGCCAGGTATCGTTTCTCATCAAAGGACCCACGATCGATCGTAGCTGATCCTTCTCTTTCTTTCTTCTTTCACGATCGATACTTTCCGCGATAATAACGAGAGGATTACGTTTAATGATTGTTTTTCAAAGGATTTCACCGAACTTTTGGGCCGAGAGACAGATACGAATCGTTCTATCTCGTGCGACAATGGCAGCTGCTCTCTCTGCTCGCATAATCACAGGACTCGAGGAAAATTCGAAGATAATTCGAGCGAGGAGATAACGCTTCGGCTCGAGCGAGGACACTCCGATTCTCAAAGGGCCGGGGATTTCGATAAGGTGGAGGGCCGGTGCGAGTACGCGGACGCTTTCATTAATCGGCGTCATCCTCGACCATTGTGGCTTTGGAGGCTAGCGTTAACAAGCAAGTCGGATTTTCCTTGTAACTCGAGACGGACGGAAAGCACGGAAATCCGTTTCCATTCCCCACGAGGCTAACCCCTCGAGTACGGTGTTCCAAGACGCGCGAATATACCGGGTGTGCGCGCCTCTGGATAACGTTCTGCTCTGATGATCGCCGGCTTATACAACTTCCAAGTACCTTCTAAACACTTAAACCATCCTCCCACGGCTCGGCGAGCGCGAATACGAATTCGCACCTCGAAATAAATAACTTTGCCTTTTTTTCTTTCTTCCCTACTTCTTCTTTCAGGATATATGATGTTAACCTTTAGACGACGGGAAATTTTCAGTGCAAATCGACCTGCTTCAAATCGTGTAATTCATATATAAATCGAATGTATAACTCAGGACGAGTCTCCGACCAAACAGGTGGTCCCTAAAGGGACCAGTCCGCAAGAGAAAGGTCGATGCAAAAAAATTGATGCAATGGTTGTTGGGTGTTTTTCAATGTATCTTTTTGCACCGAATACGCAAAAAATAGTTGAAAAAATCCTGGGTGCGTCCTCGACCTTGAAAAAGATCATTTCACGGTTACATTTTCAATATACACACTCACGCATACATATTATATTCGTCAACAGTCCTAAAAAGGAATGTTGGACAACGACGTTTGATCTAAATGACCTTTTTTGAAGGTTCAGAATGCATCCGTGATTTTTTTCACTATTTTCCTGTATTCAGCACATCAAATTACTCCTGAAAAACATACAAAATTTTGTTTCCGTTGGTGGTCACTTTTGGGATCAGTCCCGTCCTCTAAAGGTTAATGCATTATTCTTAACTAGTATACTCCAGTCTTCGTTTCTCCTATTACGCGGACTAACGTTTAAACGTAGCGTCCGCTCTTACACCTCGCGCTTAGAATAACTCCAGCTAGACGAAATATTATTTCCAGCTTCTCCAACGCAAAGAACCAGAATCATCTTACTGTGGTAGGGAATTTCTAAAGATACCACGCGCACGGTTGCTTCGCTACGCGTGCACCGGCCATGAAGCTCTGGACCACGGACGAAAAAGCGAAGCTTTTTTCGCGTTAGGCAAGACCGGGGTACCGTTTGTCATGAATTTTTTAATTCTTGAAATATCTGCCGGTTTTAACCGGACGTTAAATCGAACTGAAGTTGTCAGGGTATCGTCGTTGGATGTAACCGAATTTTTTATATAAATTTCAACCCTATCCGTTCAATCGTTTAGGCACCAGAGTTGATACAAATTTCCATTTGCTCACCATGTTTCATTGCTTGGAAAAAAAAAAAAATTGAACAAATTCCTGTTATTAAGTGCCACTTTCTATATACTTTTGCAAAGTTTGAATCTTTTCGTTGTTATAACAGATTTTTTATGAAATTTTTAAATATCGGTCATTTTTAAATGAAAATCGGATAGGAATCATAATTGTTAATGGTTTCGTGTCGGGTGCAATCGAATTTTTTGTATAAATTTTAATTTGATTCATTCAGCCGTTTAGACGCTACAGTGGATAGACACACACACACACACACACATACACATTTAGGTTCTGTTATAAAATGTAAAGATTCAAAAAGAATTTTGGATATCTCGAATAGTTTCGGAGATAATCGTTGCACTTTTCGCTCGATCGAGAGCATAACGTACTCACTGCGGTCATGCCTAATAAAAAGTATCTAAGCGAGAAACACAAGAACATTTTCGATGGAATATTCGTAGGAAGCAATTCCTGCGTGCAGCATTGGTTGGCCACGTTATTTCGAATTTTGAAACACGCGGGAAACGTTGTACGATAAAAGTATGGGCGATCGACAAAAGCTAGAGAGAGAGAAGTTTTCCGATTCGATCGATCAAACGGTTCGCCTCCCGACTACGTTTCTCGGCATTATAAGCCGACAAGCGCATACATCGTCGATCGAAATTCGAAGCGAGCTATGTCTGCGAATTCTGCGAGACGGGCTCACCTTTTTTTTATTTCTCCTTTCTTTCTTTCTTTCCTCTTTTTTTTTTTACTCTCTGCCACGATGACGAAGCTCGAGCCACCAAACGTGTACCGGTGCTCGTTCTCACGGAATGAAATTAAAAACGTCGATCTTAATTCTCGCGCACTAAATTTCACTCCTCTAACGCACTTACGTACCTCGCGAGAATTCGAAGTTGATGCCAGTGCGAATTTCACGTCACCCGCAACGATTCTCCTCGTCGGTATTTTCAGTAATTTCGCGAAGGAAGGGAGAATGCGGAGGAAGATAATGAAATAACGAGACGATTACCTTTATTTTTTTCTATTAATCGCTCGAACGTAATCCGTCGAGTTTTCAGATTTCAGAGTCTTGTCTGTTTTCCTCTTATCCAACATCGTAGGAAAAGCGGAGGACCGACGGTTGTAAAAGCACTAGACTTAAGTCTAGTGGCCTTTCATCGGAGCACATCTTATCTTACTTTAGTTGAATGCAGGAAAACACACGAACCAAAGATGTAACGTACACTCGTACCTTACTCGAGTCTCCCACCCCTTTTTCTCTGATTTTCGAAATAGCCAAGAAAACCGTACCTACATGGATACGAAGTAAAGTCGGTGAAAGGAAGTTCCTAAGTTGAAAGGACAAACTGCGGCTACGGTAAAGGGCAGAATAGGAGAAATCGGCTCAATGCCCGATGTAAAATCCACCTTGGTGGCCTTATATATTTCTACCTTTCCCTTCCTTCTCTTCATGGTGTTTGTCTCGCATATTTATACGTCTCTCCTAGGGTCTTTCAGAAGTTGCTGCCCGAAGGCAACGAACGAGCGAGCGGGATTTCTCGCATCGTCGACTCCATCTTCCTCTGTTAGTTCAGCTGCGCCTTTCATCGACAACGCCAGGAATAAATGCGGCTCGAGCTCCTGCCGCTACTACTACGTTTAACCCCCACCCGAACTTTACCGATGTTACCACTTTCTTCTCGTGGATCGCTTTAACTTTTTCAAACGAAAGCTCTTCGAGTCTTCCTATTCCTTGGATAGTTTCTTCATCATCTTTGCCTCGCGTGATACATGATAGAGAGGCAAATAAAATGGAAAAGATTAGCTCGTTGGAGACGGCGCACGAATGGAAAAGAAAAGAGAGAGAGAGAGAGAGATTGCGACTTTGATTTCCAGATTTTTCCCGACACCGAGAGATACGGGAAAGATTCAAGAGTCTGGAAGATTTGTGACTGTCCGACGAAGAAGAGAGAGAGAGAACGGAGATCATATTTAACTTTAGTCAGAACGACTGAAAGTGCCCCGAGAAAGGAAATCTACTCCTTTGGGATTATAATCCGTTCTCCTCGTAGAGCGTCCCTGTTTACGAGCACCGCGAAAAGGTAATTCTGCTCGAACCCACCAAGATCTGACTCGCTAATCTCGGGTCGGCATCAAAGGCCCGAAGAGCGAGCGAATGAAAAAAAGAAGAAGAAAAAAGAAGCTATGCCTTTTCATGGTAGCACCCACTAACCCCTCCCCCCACCTTTTCTTTACACAACACGCGTCATAAATATTA
This sequence comes from Ancistrocerus nigricornis, assembly GCA_916049575.1. Taxonomy (NCBI): domain Eukaryota; kingdom Metazoa; phylum Arthropoda; class Insecta; order Hymenoptera; family Vespidae; genus Ancistrocerus; species Ancistrocerus nigricornis. The sequence continues at coordinate 14,149,735 of OU696667.1, read as the reverse complement.
ATCCCGGCTGATAGTATATAGGTCCTTATAGCAAGCAGAAAAAATTCTAATCTCGGCAGACACGCGCGATTCGCGAACGATAGTTGCCATATTTGGTAGCTCGCTAGAACCTCGAAACGAATCGCGACAGATTTATTTCCCGAATGGTAAAAAAGCTTTCAAAGCGAAACGAATAATGACACGCTCGCGGACGCGTCGGGCTCAATAAAAAACAGGACGCGGAGAGAGATACCTCCCAAATGTGACGTTTCGTTGTTTGGAGTATTTTACACAGGGAAGAGTAGAGAGCGAGAAAGGGAAATGGATCGATTTGGTGCAACCGAATCACCCGACGAGAACGCGTCATCGTCGGTCGTTACGAGAGATTCTCTATTAACGATAATTAACGCAAGATCTTTAGAAATCATCGGTAAAGTTAGGAAATCGTCGAGTTGTGCCAGCTTTAATTGAAAGCGATCATTAAACAATCGAGATACGAACGTAATAACGAGAACGACCGGTGAGATCTTCGTTAAGTCACGGAGAGAGAAAAGCTTCGAACGAGAACTAGACAATACCAAGAATTAATAAAGAATTCTAAACGTGCTATACCACGCACGTACTTATAACCACATGCACGCGCATAGGTGCTAACTCTCGATGAAAATTTCTCCATGACCACGATGCCCCAGCGGTTATTAACGGACTCAATTATGAAATTCGACCATTCGGAAGGTTCAATACGGTTACACGCGAGGAACGATCGTGTGGTGGAAGCTCGAGGGTGGATGGATGCCACGGTATGTGAAAAGAGACGATGGTGATGGTGGTTCCACTGCTGCTAGAGGATGTATTGCGTTCGACGTGGATTCCACGGTTCAGGGAAATAAAAACAAAAAACTCGCTTATCGATTTTCATTATCGAGCTGTCGCCATACCGTGGGCGCGCGTGTACGCCCACATGCATACACGCGGCCTCTCCATCGAGCTAGGTGTCCCTCTAATGGAACGCATTGCCAGATCTCTGAATTATCGGCGCGCACTTATCGTTACCCACACAACCGCGTAACAATAATTGTGGCCAGATCAAATTCAGATACGTGTTATGTATCGGTTGCGATATAAATGCGAATACTCTCTATCTATCTACCTCTCTCGCCTCTCTTCCAACTCTCTATCACTCGGTACGCATCGTTCGAGCCTGTAAAGCGATACAGTATTACGTATTGACGAATTTTGATAATTATACGCCTCTGTTGAACCCCCGCTATCGGAAATTCCAATAACCCATTCTGCTCTCCGTCCGACTCTACTCGTATATATACCACTACCGCGCTATAAATAGCAAGAACCGTGCTCGTCGTGCTCGTTAATTCAATTTTTTATTTTATTCAAAACCACGAGTCCCGACTTCTTTGTATTTCCTTCGAGAGTTCCATGAATACGTGTGATTACGGAATATTTTATTGAAATACGAGTCTTAATTAATCTCTCGCGTCAAAGTACAGAGATCGAGACCCGGTTTTGTCTCGTGGAGAATTTCAAGATACTCGTGGAAATCAGTGAGATTTTAATATCACGTTCGAGTGAAGATTTCGAGAATCGAAATGCCAGAAGGCGAAACTGGATGAGGATTGGTTATGATGGCAGCGAGTTCACCTCGAAAACCTTTCCCCCTATCTCGCTTTTCCACTACCACCTTCTCGATCGCTTCGCGCCACCCCTACGCTTCGCGCCACTTTGAAACCACTAAAAGGGAGATATTATCGGGATTCTATGAGTTCGATTGCCGACCCCTTTCTATTTCCTCATGGCTGGAGGGCTATCGACACCCTGTCAACTGCTTTTGCTTCTTCGGAGTGCATGGCCCACTTACCAAGTCGATTCCCGTTTCACAATAAACAGGATCTTTAATGGAAATACGGTTGGAGGTGTCGAGGTCACGGCTCCATTTCGGACTCTAGGCATAGCAAGCCGAGCTCGAAGGAAATCAAAAATTCTAAAGGCTTCGATGACCGATACTCGCTTAATTTAACGGGTTCCAGGAAATACCTTCGTTTGAACCGTACTTTCAAACGAATCAAAAAATACCTACGCTATCGGAGTCTAATATACGCACGCATATGTATATAGCAGAATTTCTATGGAAAATTGTGCGAATGAGAGACACTCTTGCTCGAGAATTTTTTTTGTATTCCCATTTTGATACGTGTATGTAAAAAAAAAAAGTGGCCCGTCAACTATTTTTTTCACGCGTTCACGGCGAGTTTAGTGTTGGCACGTTCGTAAGGAACAACAAAACATATCATCGTGCGTAGTTGTCTGACGCGAACTCCGTTTAAAAATCGAATCACCCCGTTCGAGCCTTTACACGACGTACTACCTACTTTGAAGGGACGGGGATGGAAAAGAGTGGAAATCTTTCTCTCCCTCGAGCAAAAATCGAATCCACGAAGTCGAAATATAGAGGTAAGTCGATCGAGCGTACGTCTCGTTCGTATTTCTCTTTCAAGCTCTCCGAAATCCTACCATTTACATCGTCGAAGTAATACACATTCGTATCCCTTCCTATACCACCACCCTTTTAGAATCCCGTTCAACTCGTGCAGATATTCGCGTACGTGTGTGCGTTTGTGTGAAAGGGAAAGAGGGGTGAGAGATTTTATTTCCTCTTGTTCGACGCGATCGAAATGTAAAATCTTCCTCCATGCCGGTATCGCGAGCGTCACTTCCGGCTCGACGAGCGAGACGCGTTATGCACACATACCTACGCGAGATTCCGCGAGGAGATATGGATTTACAGGCAGTCGAAAGTGAGGATGAAGAAGCATTCCGATGGAACATTCACTTCCTCTCTTTCTTTCTCATTCGCTATCGAGTTCTCCTCGTCCTTTCTTCTCCCCCTACGCTCGGCCTATCCAGTCAGACCAATCCCTGCTCTCCCATTTCGCGTGTTTTTTTTTTTTTTTTTTTTTTCTTTCCTGAATATTTGCTACACTCTCTCGCGTCTCGTCGCTTCCTTTATTTCCAGGCTTAACTTGGGCAGCCACGCGCGCTTCGTATTCTCGAAAAGAAATTAGACATTAGTTGAGTTCGTTCGCGTAATTATATCGTTCGAAGGAGCTTTGGATTTTGATTGCTTTCCTTCTTAATCTCATCGCTTGATATTCCAATTCGTGGCTTTTCGAGTAACGCAGGAAATACAATGCAAATAACGCAATTAGGAGATTCGAATGTTTCCGAGATAACGTTCCATACCGTTACCTCACCACCGACGTTTTCTTTTCGCTTTTCCTCAGAGCTAGCTCTCAATTTGCATGGAAAGCAACTCCGCGGAAGCATAACGGATTCACCCTCTTCTTACTAGAGCTCTTGTCAATGGAGTAGGTATATGGAATGGTGGTTGCATCGATTTCGAGCTTGCCTACCTCTTTTTCTTCTTCTGTCTTCATTTTCCTTCCACTTTCTTTTTTTTATTTTCATTTACATCCAAGTTCGCGATCTCGTTGAAGAAACCTTACGTATCGCTGCACGGACATTGAATACGTCAAACGACAACGATGAGCTGGTGTAGCACAGGAAGGATCGAGATATCTCGAAGAGAAGGATCGCTATTTTGTTTGAGCGATACAGAAAACGAGAAACGATAAATTGATCGAACGGATAGGTATAACGAGTACGGGGAATGCTGGTATAAATTTCATAAACGGGGGTCTTTTACCTCGCGGTTATTTCCTGCAACACCATCGATCCGTCTACTAATGAGAAAACAGGTTCGCGCTGGAGTTGCTTGGTAATTTATCCAAGATACTTCTACAACCAGTGAGATCATTGGACATTTTATGTGCAACTTCAGCTACGAAGAGAAAATAATATACGATCTTTTAGATTTATTTTTATTTGAGTGAATGAGAAAACAGGGAACGAGAGAGAAGAGAAATACCGAGAGGGAACGTTTCCCTCGTAAGTGTGGACAAACACGATTCCGTGCGAAAAGTTGATTCCGGAAAGTCTCCGGGTAGCTCGATTGGAATTCGAATCGCATCGTGGGAAGAAGTTCGTTACAGTAACGAACTCGTGAACCCTTCTTCGAATTCCGTCGTCTCCCTCTCTCGTCTGTCCTTAATTCCGTTCTCGAATAATGCGGCCCGAGTTCGCGTGAAGAAAATGAAGCCGAACACGTGTTAAAGTGTCTCTTTAAATGGCCGGGTGAAACGTATCATCTCGGTGAACTCGTAACTCGTCGTTTCCGTTTTTCTTGAGAAGGGCCTTAGCTAAGACGTCTTTTCCAAAGAAGAAACTCCGCTTCTGAACGTAAAGTGTCGAGTTTTAAATTAAAAGGAAAGCGTAGGAAGAGTAAGAAGGAGAAAGAAGATGCTACATTTTCGAAAGGAAATGTAAAGAAGCGTAGGAGGATACCCTTTGGTATCCTGACACGAAACGCGAACACATATCTCGAAAGCGTTACGCTCGAAAACCAAAGTTCAAGCTACCCCCTTCATAGCGAAAGAGCCCACGGGAGAGAGAGAGCTCGAAACTTCAGCATGCAAGCGAGTTCCTTCTTTCAAAGCACAACTTTTTGTCGGGTACTTTCTCTTTCTCTCTGTGCCGGTTGCATCGCGTTACAGATACGATAGAGACATTTCGTAGAAGCCAACGACGGCTCCACCTTCCTTGTGGCTTTTCCTCTTTCTTTCACACGATTTTCTTTCATTCTCACGCGTGCACGTTCATCAAAGTAAAGAAATAACTCGTTTCTTTTGTAAAATTTGTTTCATTAACGCTGGTATCGTAATCGATATTCGTTATAAAATTTCTTAAAGAAAATCTGAGAGTAAAATAAATAATATGGATGATAAATCCATCATAAATGTAAATCGAACAGATTCTCGTGCGTGTTTCGGTGCTTTCACCGATCATTTCGAGTACGTCGCGGAAATTTCGGATAAATCTGGAATTGCCGGTAAGTGCGTTTGACACGAACGCGTCAGTGGAATGGCAGAAGTTTCAGAGGCAGACGTAACGCCGGAGGGATAGCAGCCGACGGATTGGCAGCTAATCAAATAGTAGCTCGGTGAAGGGTAGGGTCGGGGCTACGCAAGGGGAAGGAGATTTATTGTAAGTAAATACAATTAGCTTTTACGAGTGCCTCCGGTAACCTCTGACTCTGGCTGACGGTAACCCAACTAGAAGCAGTCTGACCTAACTAAATAATTCGATTAGAGTCACCTTCTACCACGGTAACGCCTTTGCTCGGCTACCCTTTCTCTCTTACCTACTTCTTTTCCGACTTCTCTTCTTCGATCTTTCACTTTTCACAATCAATTCTTATCACGTAGGTGTAACTCGATAGTTAGAAAAAAAAAAAAAAAAAAAGGAATGAAACATCGGGAGGAAGGTAATCGAGGTGAGAGAATAGATAATAAATTGTAAACTTTCTTAATCCCCCTCTCTCTTATTCTTTTTCTTCCGTTTTTTTTTCTCGCTTTGTATATGCAGTTTTAATTAATACACCTTTTTCCACGATCGAACGTTTCATAAAGTATTCCAAGTGCGAGGCGTTCCACCGTCTACCAAGGAGTAAGGTAATTCGAAGTTTTATTCGAGAAAAGAAGGCGAAAGAGGAAGTGCACCAGCTTCATACAATATTAAAAGCGGGTGGCTCGTCGATGGAGGTCAGTTTTCGCTAAGTACCAAGTTCTTCTTCTTTCTCCGGGTTCCCGCGAAGCGTCCCGGAAAACTTCGGATATCGATTCTCTCTCTCTCTTTCTCTCTCGTCTATTCGTCGAAAGTCTTCCCGTCGACGTGCTTGCTTTCTAAACAGCTCTCGAGCGGAACAAACGATCCCCTCGATTTTCAATCGACATCCGACCGATCTTCGGTGGAAGCACCGTGCTTTTTTTGACAGCACGATTTCTCCACACAGGGAGAAAGAGAGAGAGATACAAGTTTACTCGCGTTCCTCCTCAATTTTTCCTTTTTTTCTTCGATACCGCATCTTCCTCTCTTTATTTCACGGTGTGTACAAAATTTCCCCAAGCCTTCCATGAAAAAATAATTTTCTCAAAACCTATATCACTGAGACGTCGCACCGTAAGATCGATTCCACCATTCACGAACTAGCGAGCGAGTGATATATCGACTTCTCCGAAGCTTCGAGCTGCCACGACGTTGACGAATATTTGTCGAAATTTTTTTCCATCTCTTTCGCTCTTCTTCCCTCATCGCGCGCGCTCCCGCTCACGGGCCAATAGAAGCTCGTCGTGTTCGAGATCGAGGGAGACGGTAGATGGGAGGGAAATAGGGGGCTATGTAAAATAATAAGAATAAGCCGCAATAAATCGCGTGAGCGCATCGCTCCTATCTGCTCGTATATCACCTTTAAACATCCGTAAATCTTCGAAACGCATGGACCACATGAGATCTTCTCTCGTAAATATCGTGACCACCGCTCGGAGGTACGCGCTCTCGCAAACTACCCACGTTCCTATACACCTATAGCTGCATGCATACGTAGATGGGAGAGGGGGAGGGACATAATATTTATCGCGATTTCCTTTATGTCCTATCCCCGAACGACCGAAAACGATAGAGAGAGAGAAGGGAAGAGAGAAATCTCGACAAAACATGCGTGTGTTTTAAACGTGTTTCAGAATAAACGAGATCACGACGAGGTCCCAGTTCTTGGCGTACTTCAGCTTCTCGTCGAAGGCGAGCACGTCCGTGGGCTGGCCGGTGAGAGGTGGACATCCGGTTAATAATACAGGTAAGAGAAAGAAAGAATAATATAATAATCAAAATTAGCCCTGAGATGGATCCATAAACGCTCGTTACACGATACAAATATTGACAATGAATTTGGCTTCCGCTGAAGAATTCGTGCGTGCAAATTAATCTCGCTAAACATCCCGACAACGTAGACACGTGTATAACGAGTTGTTGTCCGATCAGTGCCTCGGACTTATTACCGTACGTTAATATTTGAATGCGTGCGGCTGATTGTTCGAAATTCGCCATCGCCGATTTTACTCGCTCGATTTTCCTCGACTTGCCGAACCGCCCACTGCAACCAGCCACTGTTCCGTTCCACGGCACGGTTGTTTCGTTCATAATGTTCTCTCATAATCGATCAAGTTTCACGCGCCTCCTCGTTAGCCTCGTTATCATATAGTGGACATAGGTAAAATTATAAAGCACTCAGGATGCAGTGACCTGTTCGACAAGCGGATTATGCTTTGCGCAAACTCCATATTCGACTACTGACGGCCAAACAGAACCAGCTCCGACCTACCGTACTAGTAAATCAAACATTGATCTAGTCAGTTATCGGTTTTGCTAGCGAGTAACTCTATCTTGCTACGAGCGGTGGTATTACTCGTAGTCTTCCGCTGCTTATCTTGAGTGTTTTCTCGAGAACGGCTGGCTTCCGTTGGCTGTCTAGACACGAAATATGTCGGCCGAGCTGCTCGAGCCGTGCTCTTTAACTTTATAATAGGTAGTAATGGCTAAAAAATCTAGGGAATAGAGTGGAACACTCGAACTCGTAATTATGAAACATCTTCCATAATCTGTTGAAACGAAACTCTACAAAAGTATCATTAGATAAATTATAGAGAACTAGAAAGATCGTTAGAGAGAGAGAGTACCTCTCGTATTTCTCCTATTTTATTTTTTCGATAACTTCTATCTTTCTATCTATCCATTTAGAGAAAGAGAGGGCGAGAATCGTGCGCTACGTTGAACAGCATCATCGTTACGGGAGAAAACTTGTAACAAAGTCGACGAAAGCCGATACCTGAAAACGTTCCACATCTTTTGAACCGTAAAGAAAGAGGTTCGCGGAACGGTTGGATGTTAAATCTTGGGTGGGGTCGAAGGTAGGAAGACGAGGAAAGTGTCGAGAAGAAAAAGAGAAAGGCAAGAGAAGCACGAAATTTCCTTGCGCAAGCAGAGCAGAAACGCAATTTCTCCCGTACTTAGACTGAAAATTATGCGAGCTTAAGTGCGGGACAGTCCGGGCTTAACCGAATAAGGCAAGCCTTGGAAAGAGAACGAACGAACAAGGGAGAAAGAGAGAAGGAACAGTGCCGTTTCAGTCGAAGCCATTTAGCCGTTCTGACCTAAAGTGTTAACGACGTAAACCCCAACCGCCGATCCCGCAGGAAGTTGGCACGATAGCCATTTTCGAAAAGGTATCGCGATCTCCCGCGCACCCGCGGGATTCCACCTTTCCATGGAAAACCGTTCCACGGGGCGACGCAAAGCCGTAATACCCTTAACGAGAATCCACCTAGATTGCGCGAGTATAGGTATGACCTGTACGATAATACGCGACACCACTACCATCATAGCTATCACCGATGTCCTCTTAATTCTGCTACCGGCAATTAACGGAAAATGATTGCTTTCTTTTTCTTTAATTTTCTCTACTCTATCGTCATCAAATTTAGATATTTTTTCCCGAAGATTAGAACGGGCGTGTAATGATTTACTAGTTGGATAAAGTTCTAAAGATTGGATCGTGACCGAACAAAAGACAGTCATCGAACCACACCTCGTACGATTATGTCTTAAGAAAATGTTCACCCTTTCCTTCCGTCCCTTTCACTATCCTATTTTTATCTTCTCAAGAGGAACCGAGAAAGTCCGAGAACACGAGGTTATGGTCAAGGAGAGACGAGAAAGAGTTTAAGGATCCTTCCTGACTGCGAGGACCGAAGACAATCGTCGTAACGAACGGGTCCCCCGTTTCGATGGGATTCCAAAAGTGTGCAGCCAGGAGAAACGAATCGTTGCTTTTACGTTTAAGATGGTGGTAACAAAAAGAGAAAGAAAGAGATAAAGGAACTGAGCACTTGTGCGACACGTTGAAAGCTCTCGTTCTTTCCTTCACCCAAGACAAGGAATTCCGATCGTGGAGTAAAAAGAAAGAGAATCGGATTCCATATGCTCCAATCGTATCCGCTGGACGAAAGAAAGAGAATGCGAGAAAAGGAGAGGGAACGATTGCCACTTAAGTCAGTCCGGATGCGAGAACGGTTTTTTGGCACGGACGTTCGCGTTCCTCTTTTTATTTGGACCCACGCGATGGTGGAACCTTGAACGCGGAAAGTCGCTCGACTGAGAATAAGGATGAGGAGAGAGAGAGAGAGAGAGGAACGTCGCTCGGGCTGACAAACAGATCAATCGCACCTTTATACGGACACCACGATCTGGCACTTTATCCCCGGGACATTTCTATTTCCCACTCACGAACTCTTCTTCTTCTCTCTTCTTAGCTACGTTTCCCTTTTCTATTCTAGCGTACGGTGAGAATCGCGGAATGACTCACGATTATCTCACCGTCTTGACTTTGATCTTACCTCTCTCCCTCTCTGTCTATCTCTGATTACCCCCTTCACATCGAACAAAGGGATTCTCTCGTGGGCAGAACATCCCTCTTTCTCTCGTGAATGAATTTCAAACGAGCAAAACCCGTCGACGAAGGATTTTCCTGGAAAATTAGGAATTTATCGTGCGTTTCAAAATTTGGAGACTTAAAAAAACGAAATCACGACACCGTGACGCCCTTCGTTTCGCGCTGCTCTTCCTGGCATCGATCGCATTTCGTCGTTTCATAAACGACGAGAAAAGTTGGATATTCGCGTGCAACCAATGTACGGATGCACGTGCGCCGCGAAAAGCGTGGGGCGCCCGTTATATAAGAAGAATTCGTGCTAAGGCTTGCGAAAGAGATGGAGGGTGAGCGAAGGGGAGGGGAGAGGTTATAGAGGGAAAAATTGTACGCATTGCGGCGCACAACTTACGTGGGTTATTCCATCGTCGTGTCTTCCATGCTCCCACTCCTTTTTCGTAGAGGATCCACCGCCTCTCCTCTAGCAGAATCTTTTTCCCTTCCTCAAAAAAGAGCGCATAGATAGATATACACACATTCTCTGGAACGAATCAGCTCGAAGGCATCGGATGCAAGCCACTTCTCTTCCATTCGCGAATTCGACAAAAATACGGCTCCTGGCATCCGTCGATGCGCTTCGTCGATCCCCTCGCCTCTTTCCCCCTTACCCCTTCTAACATAAACGCTCGCCTTTCTTCTCACCTCGATGGATCCGTCGCGCTCGTCAAGCTTCCCTTCCAGATCTCCCCTAGCATGATCTAACCTGGCAGCTTTTCCTAGAAAGGATTACGCAAGAATATCGAGATCCTTTCGTCTGCCAGAGAGATGTTTTTCAAATTCTTACCTTTGAGAATGGAGCGAATTTTTCTAGTCGAAGATTGATATCTTTACTTTCATGCAAATTTTATATAAATCAGCAAAGAAATAATATCGAAAGAGAAGAAATATCGATGACTGCCGTCGTAGGTAGTCTATCCATTTAAAAAGAAAAAAATATCTTCGATTAACTATCGCTTCTTTAATTGATCTCATTTTATACCTTCGATCTCCTTTAGAAATTTTTCCAAGAACGGAAGTCCCTCTCTTTCCACTCATCGTCTTTCTCTCCATTTCGCTTTTCTTCTCTTCTCCACCCAGCCACCCTCGTTCGTCGTTCTCCCCGACCGACGACGACTCTTCCGACTTTTCGGAGCGAAATGAAGGGCTCGTTCGAGCGAGACCCCTCATTTTTCACGAGAGGACGAACGGGAATAGAAGGCGAACCGAGAGAAATTCCATTGAAGGCACGAGAAACGTAGGGGGGGAGCGGAGACTCTTTAAGAGAGACCACATCGTTCCAAGGGGAACACCTTGCCTTCGCGTGTTTGTTTCGAAATAAAGAGCACGCTCGCACTCCATTCACGATCAAGTTATCCTCCTCTCTCGTTCATTTCTTCTTTCACCTCACTTTTGTTCTAATGGGGTAACGTTCTACGGGAAGGTAGATTTTTTTATGCGATAAAGAGAAACAATCATTTCCAACGAAGAAACGATCGGAAAAAATGCCGTCCCAACTTTGCTCGACTTTTCTTAATCGTACAGCGCGAGATATTTCATCGAAATTTCAGCACGATAAACAAGAGTTCTCACCTTCCCTCGAAGAAACTAAATTTTCCAGTTCGATAACGGCGGAAAGACCGCGCCCGATGCTGTTGCATCTCCCAGCCCTCCGAAGTATAACCGATAAAACTTGATTCACGTTCTCCCGATTGCCCGATATTATTCACTTTTTCTCAATCACCGAACGAGAGTAGTGGGAGGGGGGGGGGTGGGCGCGAATGAAACCGAGAGAAAGGAAAAAGAATAAGAGTACGCAGGGGTGCCGGTTGAATAGCGGCCCGGCATATCGATGGGCAACGAAGTTCGCGGGCTCGCGACGAGGAAGTCTTACTCATAACTTTCCATAATTTCCGTGAACGGCCGCGCACGCTAGTCTTCTCCCTCTTCTATCGGGCCCCCCTCGCGCTTTAAATTCCGAACTGATATTGGCATACCGGAGAATTTACAGCGAATAGTTCGGCTCTTTTCGTGGCAGACTTTGGGAATATATATTAATGGCAGGTTACCCGGGGATTGATACGAAGTACCTCGTTAGCGCGGTTCTAATTGGCTGCGGTCGTGTGTCTCCTCGATGAGAGAGAGAGAGAGAGGAAAAAAAAGTCTGACATTGTCACCGAAGCTTTTTCATTATCGATACCGAAGAAATTGAAGAAATTGAACCGATCTCTAATAGAATCTCGTACGGGAGAGACACGAGAACGATAATACCACTCGTCTTTTATTTTTCAGAATGCGACTGGGTTTACGAGGACACTGATTGCCACGACGGATGTGTTCTAGCCAGTCCCGGATATCCCGGTCTGTATCCTCCAAACGTTCGCTGTCGGTATCTCATAACTTCCGGACCACGAGTCTCCATAGCCATCAACTTCACCGCAGTACTTCTTCCGTACAAGTAAGTCAAAGTCGTGTTTTTCGAACGGGAACCTTTTCATCTACTTCTCGCGTTCCTAGAACCTACGCGAAGATACCTTTCTCTATAATTAACCACCAATTTTTATTCCGACCATCTTCTTTCTCCGTGAATTTTATTCCGAAAAGAAAAGACGATGTCTCTCGGCGTTAACGATCTTTCAAACTGGGTCACGAGTAAAGTAACATTCGTCGAGTTATTTGTCGATCGCGGAGGTTGTATATACCCGTAGTAATATTTCGCGAAGAAGGGAGAAGAGATTAAAGGAGGGGTAAGAGAGAATGAGATAGATAGATAGCTGGATGGATAAAGAAAGAGAGAGACGTAGATAGCTCGCGTATTCCGAACGTGGAATACCACGGTAAATTAGAAAGTGGAGAAGAGGTAAGGAGGGAGGCAAAAGGAGGAGAAGGATGAGCAGAGAAGGAGCCACGATGTCCTTGTTACTACCACATAGAGGAGGTCCGTGATATACGCGCGTTTTCACGGCTTTCTCTCGGTTATTCCCCGTCTACTTGTTCGCGGCGCGGCTTGCGCGCGCTCGTTCCGGCACTCGTCCCTTTAAAGCCCCCTGACTCGAGCCGCATACCACCGGCTGCTGCAGGCTGTTATGCGACAAATTAAAACTTCCCCGGAGCTAAACAAAGAGTACCGCTCGGTTCTTTAGCGGTCGGGCTTTCCTTCCTCGCGTGGACGACGTTACACGTGTATAATGGGTGTACCTTTGTGTATGTCTACACATATCTATCCAAAGGTTTACTACGTTTACGCGTTTAGTACCTACCGGTGGAAGACGATATGGGCCAAAGGGGTTGGTAAGATGGCGGGGAAAAGATGAACGCCGCTTACGGTTCCCAACTCGACTTTTATCCTGTCCATCTTTCGTGCTACTCTCTCTCTCTTGTCACGTTAGGTTCACGTTCGTTTATATATTCTTCTATACAGGGTAGTCCATTTAAATGGGACCACCTAAATATCTTTTCAGATTATTGTGATCCAACAAATATTTGTTACGTAACGGACATGGTGTCCAATGATCAATATCTGGCAATAACTTGTTTTATATATATTTCATATTTTTATATTTCGTTTTCGATAATCAAAGTCATGTTATTGTACATACCAATCTCAATGTATTTTTCGACAAGCTACGCGATGCAAGATAAACAAAATGTAGTCATGTTTCCAAACACGCCGATAACCGTAATTGTTCCGAAAAAAATTACTTTGGGGAAAAAACTATTTTGGACAGATATCGATCTATTAAAACCATGCACGTTACAATGACTCGAAGATATATTTAGGTAGACTTATTTAAACAGATCACCCTGTATAATTATTTAATTCGTACCTGATCTATAGATCGTGTTTAATGCTTTCCTTCTTCTTCCAAAAAAAAAAACGGAAATTCAAATAATTTTATTTCCACCTTTCTCCGAATGCTTTTCCGGAAATTCAAATCGCACAAAATGCAGCAGTTTATTCGAGGTCTCTCTCCTTCTCCTATTTTCCTTCTAATCAGCGTCGTCTTGTCGAATGCGAGAGGAGCAACGCGGAAAATCCATTTCGATAAAACGTCGCGCCTGAGACGAGAGCATCGACGCAGACGTTGACTCGATTGGAACCGAGAAGAAAGAAATTTTTCCTACAAAAGCAGCGCGACAGTAGTCGTTACGTCGATCACCATGTAATCTCGAAAGTAAGTAATCGTTATCTGATTGGGCGAGAGAAAGAAAAAAAATCTGAGGGTGACGTTCGTTCGCTCGAAGATAAAAGGATAAAGATATCCGTTATTTCTGTTTTAAAACGCTCGAACGGACGTCCAATCGTGCGAACGGAGATCCACCGTTAAACTTCTGGGCAGATACTCTATTAAGTGGAATGTACACACTCTAACGATGGGAAATAATGAGAGGAAAAGAGAACTTTGACTCAAACGATTGTCATCGAACGTATGCTCGCTCGGGAGAACGTCCGCATGTGGGAGGAGAAAATCGGTGACGAAAGGAATTCGACTAAAATCAGGGCAGAGAGACGTCGCGATCGAGTACTCCGCGTTTCCTCCTTTGTCGATGGTAAGAGCACTTTGTGCGCGTTCAAACGAAAACTCGCGCACACGCGAGTGCGTATTCACGTGGCTTAATAATGCGTCGCGTTTCGCTCGCGTGTCAACAGCCTCCGCGCGTCTCCTCCACAGCCGCCGCCGTCGCCTTCTTCGACGAGGAGTCTGCATTTGCGAGATGCAAGAAATATCTCCGAGAAACTCCGTAGGTATATAAGTATATACCTATATACCTATATAGATATTGCAATGGCGTAGCGAAGCGCGAGGTGCATAAATTCTAAAATCCGATCTTCCCTGGATCTCGACTTATTTCGCGTATGCACACACCGAAGGCTTATGTGGATTTTATATTCGTATATCTCTATTACGATATTCCTCTCGTGTAAAATAAAGAAGAAAATTTCGCTCGACTCGTTCGAGAATCGTTTAATGACCGTCTCACCGATAACGATAATCGAGAAGATCGGGATTCCGGTGAATCGAGCATGTCTGGCATAGGCCGAGGGTAATTTTCCGGGACGAAACCACCCATGTAGCCGAGCTTTCGCGGGCGCTCTCGCAAAGCGGATCGGTAGAATAATTGAAAGTACGTGAAAGTTCTGGGTTAAGGACCAGGCGTGCACTTACTTGCGGCACTAACGAGTGCGAACGGGTCACCACCCTTAGCTGGTGGGTTACGGTTGGAGGATTGGACTTTTTTGTCGAGTGAAAAATAAGAAGTAAGAAATGGATGGAGAGGGGTAAAAAGGAAACAAAGTATATACCTACGTACATATAGAATATACCGGCACATAGTTATATATCTGCATATACGAAGAAAAGAAAGATTCGATATTTCGAAAGCCTCCCTATTTCTCCTTTTTAGATCCCCGATCTATTGTGGATCGAAATCGTTCGGAAAGGATTACACGTTTCGTGAACCGGCACCGATATCATTTCTTCTCGCGGTGCGTTCGAAATATCGATCTCCCTCTAGAGCAGTCGAGAGAGGACGACAGCGACCTTTATTTATTGCAGATCGCCCATTCATCCGACCGGCAGCTTCGTCCGTCTTTTATCTCATCGTCCGACTCTTCCCTGTTAGCCATTCATTCATTCCCTCGTCCGTGAGCGGACTTTTAACCTACTCGCAAGCGCGTCGTAGTCCTCGCGTAATTGCTGTCGCACCGCCATCCCCATTGTCCCGATCCTTCAGTGGTTTTTTCCTCTTTCTCTCTTTATCCTTTTTCTTTTTTTTTCTTTTTTTTTTAACGAAAGAAAATGACAGGGAGAGCGTTTATGATCGCCGAGTTAAAGACAAACGTTTCTTTTACTAACGAAGAGAGTCCCTGGTACAAGATGTTCCTCCTTCGAGCTCGGTAGACGAACGAACGGTCGACTCGGACAAGGATTGAATTTTCTACAAAGCCGATGGAGAATGGATCACGGAAGAAAGTGGCCAGGGGACAGAGAAGGGAACCGAAGAATGAAAGGAGAAAGGATGTTACGTCCGCGGGCGTTTCTTCGTTGCTCGTTCCCTTGGCATTTCCAAGCCAGGACCGGCTTTTACCGTGGCACACCCCACTCAAAGGCCATTTTAAACGGGAACTAGGCATCGCGGCTACCGACCTGGTACTTCGACTCTTTTAAAGAGGTCTCTCTCTCTCCTTCCTATTCTTCTTCGACATCGAGATCTCTACTTTTTATTCCTCTTTTTAAGTCCACCCCGACGATCTTTGAACGCGTAACGTACTCTCCTACCTCCGCTGTACAACGACGAGAACAACGAGCGACGATAATAGGCTAACGCGACTTTAACTCGACCAAAAGATAATCCACGTCGATGCGAAGCGTAATTTGGCAAACATCTCGACAGAGATTCTCCCTGCTGGAACGATACCCGTCGGGTGTACTCGAGAGAACGATTTCGTTAGTTCCTTTCTCTACCTTCGTTTCTTTTTTCTTCTCGCCATTTTAAGAACATTTAGACAACCAAAGACGAATCTTTAACATTTCAAGCCAGTTAGGTACGTTCATTTTAATACTGCTTCGCGACGTTGGTGTACTATTTACTTACTAGAGGAATCTCGAATATTCCATCGCTTTTCCTTTTTCGCGCAAGAACAAATCGTCGGTATGGCGGAAATTATTTCTCGTCGGATAAAATACGACGAGTGCAAACAGCGACGATTTGCATTCTGCAAATCGAGATAAAACTGCAGCTTTGTCGGCATTAGAGAGAACCCGGACGCTACGCCAGTTTTTCCTACGTTTTTCTACCTCTTTCTCACTCTCGTGCTTACCAGAGAGCGTTTATAAGCCGACAGTGGATTGACAATCGTAAAAACGGATCGATCGACTACCAAGGCTTTCCACGCGTACTATTTTTGTCAGATATTGCGAATTTACTTTTTTGCCGGACTTCCGTATACACTTGCCTATGCAAATACGCGAGCTAGGAATTTAATTACGAACGGACGACGAACTTCGGCCCGCTCGTAGCCATTTTCTCAGGATTTTGCGAACGCTCGAAATTATGTGGACCGGCCACCGTCGCGAAAAGAAGCTTATCTCAACATCCAATTGCAAGTTCCGTATACCGTCGTCGTCTCATCCAACAAGCGGCCGCGACGTGCAACGCGAAGAACTTTTCGAACGACGCGCCGAGCACGAGCTTTAAAAGCTCGACCACAAAACAATCTCGTCCCACTCTCTTCCTCCGTGCCTTTTTTGCTAAAACTTTTTCCTTTCTTTTTCCTCGGCCACCTCGTCGGAGTTCCGGTGAAAATTTTTCAACGTAAATCGTTCTCGAAAGAAACACGCGCTCGCGGAGCACGGACAAGGCAATAACGAGAACTTCTTTTCGATCGGATTCTTATCGTTACTCTTAATGAGAAAGTTTAAACGAAACGAGAACATGAACCTACCCGTCCTTTTATCCTAATTGTCTATTAATGTCTAATGGTTTTAAGTGAACGACCGAAGAGTTACTTAAACAATAGCTATATATTCTGTAATTTCATGCAATTTATTACTCGAGCCTGAGTGTCACTTTGGAGAAGTGAAAAAAAGATCTTCCCTCGTTTATCCCCGAGGTCAACGTCGTTATCGCGGTGCGAGGAAAGAGACAACGAGAGAGAGAGAGAGAGAGAGAGAGAGAGAGAGAAGGAGCAAAAGGGTTGACTCGAAAAGGGTCCCGTTCGGTCCTCTCATCCATGCAAACGTCGAAATTATTCCAACTACATCGGGGATATCCTGAAGCTGCAATTTTTTCCTCAACCCCTCTCACTCCTCCTCGTCCTCTCACTTCATCCGCTTTTCCGAACCAACGTCGATCCCTTCGTAGCTCCGGTCGTTCTCCTCGAACTTTTATCTCGAGTAAGGTCTAATCGGAAACACAAATTTCTTGGGATCTCGGAAAAGATGGAAAATCTTTGTGTCGCGCACATACGTCATATGGTGGAACCAGTGACGTTCGCGCGAACGAATCGAATCTTAAAGGAGGAAGCGCAAAATAATGGTTGCACAGCGTGTCGTCCTTAGCGATTCTCGTCGGCTGGAATTTAATAAGAGCCGCATAAAGTTAGGGCGGATTCCCGTTTATTCGAGACGGCTTGCCGCGTACCCGACTGCAGAATGCGAGATATATGTGACTGTATGTGTGCACGTAGCCGTGCGTTGCGCTCGCGCGTTTACACACGTATAGATATACACCAACGTGTGGATAAAATGGAGAGAATAGATCGAACGAGTGCGATGAGAGAGAGAGAGAGAGAGAGATGCCCATGCTTTTGTACTACCACCAGCACCACCCAAACTTCCAATCCCTCGATCTACCCCCCGATCCACTATCTTTTCTATGTATTATTGGCTGTCGGCCCTCGGATTTTCTTGCTCGACGAGATTACCTTTTACGCGAACTCTACTCTCCCCTCGTCACTCTAATCGTAGACATTTACGTTCGTGTACGTACGAATGAGAAACGCTTAAAAAAAATGATGTAAAAAAAGAAAATACCGAAAGTTCGAACAAGAGTATTTGCCCGATCGACGTAGAACCTAATCGATCGATCGTGGAAAAATAGAAGATTCCTGTATTATCGACTATGGATTCTCATTAGCGACTCGCGGGAAACCGACGAGCATCAATTAAATTACGTGGTGAACGCGTTTCGGTAATTAATGAAGTGTCCCGAAAATCGAATTACGCTGCGAGCACCGCCGACCCCCGACGTCACACTCTATCGCAGTAACGTTAACGGAATTAAATCATGCCGCGCGCCGCATAAGAACGTTATAATTAACTAATGGCCAAAACAAACGGAATGTCGGTTTCGTGCACGCTCGCCCATCTACTATATTATTTTAGCGATCCTTTTGCGATACCATTACCAGGCGTGACTTGACGTTTTATCGAATCGACGTGTCACTCGATGGAAAAAAAAGGGAAGCGGGAAATAAAAATAATAGAGAAACAAATCACGCGAGTTGTTTACGCGAGCAGTGCTATCAATTTGTGCGTTGCGTTGCGGAATTTATATTAGGCGGGAAAATATACCTATATCTTTTGGTCGCTTACGATTCCATCGAGCGAGCAACGAGTATGGTTTTTACGAGTGAGGGACTTGGAAAAGTCCCCCAAAAAATACTAGCTATTTTCTCTCACACTTTCGCGGAACGTCAAAACTCATAGCCGAAGGCCGTAGCTCCGATGCTATCGATAAAAAAAAAACGTAAGAAACTATCTTATCGCGGGAAAGCGATATTACGAGAGGCTTTTATGCCTCTAGAGTAACATTGTCTTTCGTTTCGCAACGTACAGCGTTCCTTGTCCCTACGATAGCACTTACAGCTTTTATATCGCGTCGAATAACGTTGGTGCGTACCGAGACCCACGATTTACGCGCTCGCGTCCGCACACACGCGCACGACGTAAAACGTAATCGTTGTCACGTTCGAGCATACTTTATTCAGAGACCAGCCAATCTCGTTCCTACCAGCAATTTCATTCTTCCGTACCCGCTGTCAGAGAGTTCGCTTCGACTTTCCGAGCCCTTCGACGAACTCGCGAGCTGGACCGCGCCCAGTTTTAATTTGCTGAATGAATACTTTATGATACCGAGCGTTTCCCCTCTTTGTCTTCCGTTTCATCCACCTAGTCGTCCGTAAATCAGTCTATCTGGTCCCTTCTCGCCTTTGGCTCGTTCATCAAAAAAGTATTTCCTTCGAGGCAACAACGAAAATACCAACTCCCGATTTATCCCATTTCCGTGCGAGTATCGCGATCCGTTTGCACGCTAAACGTCAATATTCTTAACCAATCCCTCTGCTACCAGCGGGTTTACACGTAAAGCGTAAATCGTTGATGCGTACGCTTTATCAAAACAGGCACGCTCCGGTCAATTCGAGTTTCATATCGTTTTTATAATTATCGTCGAAGCGATTCGCTAAAAAAATAGCTCTGAATTCCTCCCGTATAAATCGATAGTACATATATCGTAGGCGAGCTCTTGCTTTTATCGAGGAGAGAAATAAAATAAAAAATAGTAGATCGTGGTATCGCCACGTGATTCGTGCATTTCGCAACAATACGCGCGTTTCACGAAACGGCAATCGACCGTAAATGCAATGCGATCGATTTCATTCTCTCTGTCACACTCTTTCTCTCTCTCTCTATATCACGTACGCACATTTCCTTGATTTCAATAGAACGCGTGCTTTCGCGTCATACGGCATCGTAAGCACAACGTAGTATAGTAGGCTGCGTTTATCTCGTTGCAGTCGCATAGAAACGTGCCGATTTGGCCTAACGGCTGTCTCTCTCCCTCCCTTTCATCCTAAATATATGCGTACGTAGTAATATGAAGCCGGATCCAGGACAATTATACGTCGTCTACCGACTCGTATCCTGCGGTTGTACTACCCAGGCAGTACGGTATCCGGACTAGCCTCGCAACTAAAGCTACCTCTAGCTTTCGCAGCAGACAGCTTTACAGTGGTTCACTCTGGACACGAAGTCCCGTTACAATATTACGCGGTAAGCTTCGCGAAAGCTACTCCCTCCCACCCCTTCTAGGTATCACTCTTCTCTCAATTATGAAAGATTTTTCAGCCTCTTTCTCGTAGAGTATTCGCCAAACCTCAAACTTGCTTTTTTTTAAAAAGTTTATTCTTTCGAAAAGAGAGAATGTGACGGTCTCGCGAGAATCGTTCATCGGAATAATGGAAAATCGGGTAGTCGATGGACGCGAGTAACAAAGCGAGACGCGTACACGCGCGTTAACGGATCACGGGACAACGATATGTAATGGACTGACGCTTTCATGCGGTCTGGAGGAAAATCGTAACGATGATTATGGGCTCAGTTACACAAGAAGAGTTTCTCGAATGCGAGCGCCGAGAAATCGTAAGAGATTATGTTTACATTAGGCGATAAGATCATTGCCTAGCAAGAAACTGCTACTCGCATCCGAGAAACTCTTTTTGTGTAACTGAGCCTTATATCTGCTCTTAGTTCGCCATTCGATAATGAGAATGAGATGAGTCAAAGCGATCAAAGCGGCCACAATTTTTCTATCTACTCGTCGTCGCTTCGCGTACTTTTTTGATCGTTCGGTAATCTTCATTCTCTCTAGCAATAATCTTTAGCTCTCCATCGTTTATCGTAACAGCCGCCGGTCTCTTTATTGCTCGTCATTATCAACTAAACGAGAATTTCTACGGACGAGACTGGAAAGAGAGAGAGAGGGGAAGTGTCAATCGTTAGATTCAATTATCTTCGACTCCTCCAAACCCCTTCGAACATCACCCCTCGAGCCGCCCTCCGTCGCATCGCACGGAATGGAAATATCTGTCAAAGCTGCCAGCCGATAATCGAGGTACTTTGCATTTTCCTTCGTTTCGAGAGGAGCGTCAAGAGAAGGGGGGCGAAGGGACGAAGAGGGAAGTCGATAACAAAGAGAAGAAGCGGCTGGAGAGAGAAAGAGAAGTCGTCGAGTGGTAGTTCGGTTATTTAAATCGTCGCGACAGCTGATTGGTCAAAGCAATGTAAATGCTCCTCTTCTCTCCCTCTCTTTCACCCTCGAGCAACCTCTTCCTTCTGCTCCTTCTTGGTGGCACCTACCACGACAATTTCGCTAATGCGAACCTCACCTGAGGGTCTGACAGCGATTTCGACGGTTGCTCGAAAAAGATGCTAAGAAAGAGAAAAGTGGAAAAAAAGTCCTTCGTCCGATCCCTCCGACCCACCCGTTAAACCTCCAGACGTATTGATTTATATCCTTAGGCTCTCCCTTGGTACGAAAAGGGATAAGACGAGCGGCAAAACGAGATAACGTCGGGGATTCCGCGTATCTTTCAATCTGTCACGCGGGGAACTTTTCTTCGGCGTGGTCCACGTCCACTCTCCTCATCTCTTTTTCTCTCTATCTTCCTCTGCAATTCGTACTGATCCATCCATATAGTATGTGTATAGGGGAAAGAGAGAGAGGAGAATGCGTGTAGCGTCTCAGGAAATTGATAGGAGGCTTAAGAGTAAATCCACGGATAGGACCTAATAAGATACATTTTTCGTATTCCTAGAAATTTCGTTATCACGGTCTTACGAAGCTAAGAAGAGAAGTTCCCGCGTCTCAAAGTCCGCATCGTTTACGATAAATCCCTCGACTTTTACGGATTTACGAGAGAACGATTTCATTACGAAAAAAAACGTGATAATTTTCTCATCGGCTAGTGAATACTAAAAAAAAGAGAGACAAGAAGGACGTACGTACTATGAGTGTACGTATGTGTGTGTAAAAGGGATATAAAAAAGATGGAGGAGAAAGGAAAGACGATAATGACACGCGATAAGCTGATAAAAGCAGGCGTTTTACATTAACAACGTTTTCGACTTACTATCCGCGTGAATATCGCGATGGCTGAACGAGCACGACGAAGGATGATTATGCGGAATTATTATTTCGTAGTGTAGTACACTCGGTCTCGTGTGAAGAGATTCGAGAGAACTACTCATCCGAACTACCTTTTTTCCTTCCTTCCTTCCTTCCTTCCTCCTTTTTTATTCTTTTTCGTGGTCAGCGTAATCATCCTATTTTCTCTCATCTCTCTCTTCTCCTCTCTCACTATCTTTTCTAGAAGACCGCGTTAAAGAGAGCGGTATCCATCTCTGGTTATCGTGGCTAGCTTGTACGGGCAACAAAATTAATTAAAAACGCTCTGCCTCGCGGACGTAATTTAATACGCAGTCGAGGTGTGACGCTCGAGGAGAATCCTTCGAAAATAATCTCGAGATTGAGCTTGGCCTTAATAAGGGTTGGCGAAAAAAACTGACCGAGTAAAAGAGAGAGAAAGCAACGGTAAAAAAGAAAGACAAAAAAAAGAGAAAGAGATGGATCGGGACAATGCGGAAGTGAAAGAAAAGACAACTATTGGATCTTTTTTTATACGTTCTCGAGAAATCGTCACGTTTTATTAAGATTCTGTGTGGACGATCTCGGCGAAGTGTGGCAGAGGGGAATGAAAAAGAAGAAGGAAAAGAAGGAAATGGCTTACGTAACGACGTAGAGATAAAGAACGTAATCCAACGTCTCTCTGGACGAAATATCAAACTGGCGGCATCTGCGAGATTGCGGCTGATAACTGAATTCCGAAAAGACTACCGGTGTGTCCTAGCTCAAGGAACCTTTTTCCTCGCTCCACGTGCCTCGGCCCTTTCAAGCGTCGGGACGTTCAGGAACGGAAAATAAACGTAAAAATAGTCACGAAATTCTTTCCACGCTCGTGAAATGTCTTTGCCTTGCTTTCTGTGCCGGAAGGATTTTAATTTCATCAAATTATCTCCCATTCTACGGGTCTCTTTCTTATTTTTTTCATCTAACACGATATAAAAGCTAATCTAGCCGACGACCATTCGCTCGCTAATAAGATTCGGATAATCTCTTTCGAAATCGGTTGCTTTTGAACGTCGCCGAACGAGCTGCTTGGAAATTGAGCCACGAAACGAACGATTTTCTCGAAAATTCGAGAACTCGAGGCGTGCATATTCGACCGAACGGATAAGCCGAAACGTGAAAATGGAAGTAGACAATGACGAGGTGACGTTATATCGGGGAGGCTGGAGAGGCGCACTAACGAACTCGGCCGCAACGATCTTCGATGAAAAGTCGAACAACGCGCGTTCAAAACCAATTACGAATTTTGATGGGAATTCCAGTAATTTCAGGTTTTAGGTCCAAAGAGCCGAAAAAAGGATCAAAGGGTGATTTAATAAAGAAAAAGTGGTCCCGTAAGAAATCGTGATCGATATATGCTCGTTCTAGCGTTCGCCGCGAGAGGTTTATAGCCGTCGGTATGGGGGGAGGCTAGCGCAAGAAGAGAGTTCGAGCAAAGCCATTAATTCGTACGTGTTGGTGTCAGCCAAGAACGGATAAGTGCGCCCAACGGAAGATATATATCTCCATTTAGGCGGAGATGGGACTTACTCGTTAAAACCAGACGTTATACCCGTATGTTGGCTCTCTTAATAAATTCTCTCCTTGAGCTACGCGCTCGTGTTCCGAGCTCTACGGCAAAAGTCCTATGCTCTCCTTGGAAGCGCATTCGGGACGTCGTCTCGCAGTCTATTCGCCTGCCTTCCTGCCTCTTTCCCTAGCTACCAGAGAGAATTAGATATTTTATTTACCGTGATAAGAAGTCGGATAGGTAAAGAGAGAATTCTCGTTGAGATTTCTCGAAACACGAGATATTACGATAGGTACGTCGTATCTCTCTAATCCTCTCATGAAAAATATCAAACGCGAATACATATATACATACCTACCTACGATTAATATCGGTTGTAGGTAGGTATAAGCTTTTACTCGTCCCGTATCGATTACGTCCACTTACATTAGCACGAGCCACGGAATTCGGTATAACGTCAAGTCGTAACGTAATCCAAGGTAATCCCAATAGTATCCAGAACATTATACCTGGATCAGTTATATCTGTTCTAATCGTGCCGAGCTATTATATTAGCGTTACGGTACTACAGGTAACCGCGTCCAAACTAAATTAAGTACTTCTCCGCGGATTAATTTAATTAGAGCATATCGTGATCGATCTTTCGAAACGTTCCGCGATATCGGGAATCCGTATCGAAATTCGATTCGACTCTTTTAGATTATCGTAACCATACTCGGCCCTTAATCGTATAACGTCGAACACTTTGAAGTTGGTGAATATGAAAGGAATGGCAAATATCAAGCAGAAACGGGTAATACCCACGGAAAGCTCCCTGGAACTAGCGCGTAAAGCAAGATTATACCGATTACTTGACTTTATGTAGGTAGAGTCTTACGCATATAATTATTTGCGTTGATATTCATGATAATTATGGGAGCATTGGTAAAGCCACTCTATGAAATGAAAGGCGAACGAAGTGCCTTACGTTTTGTATAATTGAAAGGCTTATAAACAAGTTTCCACCTGAAAGGAAACCGTATGGCGGCATTAGCCTTATGTAGTAGGTATACGAAGATAGATGAGACACGATTGAAATATTCCTCGGGCTTTGAGAAAGAGAAAACTATTTGAAAAAGTCATTTATTAATGAAGCTAAGTTTGCGGCACCGCAAAGGATGCGTGCTTGGTCGAATTTGCGGGACAGGACGATAAGGGTTTATAAATTATGCCTCGCACTTAACGAGCAAGGGTCCTACGACCGTGTCTCTATGTCGTCTCGACGAAAGCTTCGGTATTAACGTCACTGCATGGAGAACCGGGTAACCGCCAAGATTGAATAGAGCAACTTTGTGTGCCGTCGTCTCTCAATCGGCGACGTAGATAACGCGAGAACAGTTTCGATTCTCTACGAAGAGGAGACGGAGGTTGAAGTAGCTCGACGCAGACGACAACGACGACGGAGGACAGACGCGTTAATGGCTGGATTGTTCGAGGGTGGTAATTAACTAATAAGCACACCCTACAGCTACGGCACTTCTCGAGCCGGCGCGCGATACTTGGAAGAGGAAACGATGTGGATCCTTAGCGAGCGCTTCGTGATTAATGGATATAGAAGAAGAAGGGCTAGCTTTTCCGAAAAGGTGGAAAATCGTCTACGCGTTCACCGGACTGATAAATTAAAAATATACGATTCTCTCTAAGGGGAGACCGTTTCCGGTTCTACCAAATTCCTTCGTTTAATCCACTCAATGGACACGCTCAAATACATAGAAATGAGAAATTGTTTGAACTTGGCATGGACAAAGCATTCTATTGACAATGCAACGCTTTACGACCGGACTCGAAACGAGTCCAACCTGTTTAACCTACGTCGCATCTCCCAACGTCCATTTACGCCATCAAGAGTATTTACTATCGCATTTCGCGAGTGGAATCGCGCTCGGATTTCGAAGCTTGCCTTGAATGTGACGGTAGAGAAGGGCATCTTAGTAGTAAAGGGAGGAAGTCTTGCTCTTCGTTGTACCTTCGTTGGATATTTCATTAGATTAAGAGGTAAGCGAACGACGCTAAAATAGAAACTACTGCTTGTTCGTGGCAGGTAAGGTTGAGTCGGGTTATCCATTACGACCCTCGATGTCTTTTGCTCCTTCTCATTCCTTTCTCTCTCTTTCTCGCTCGTTGTCCTAGCGTGTCTACTGCCCCCTTGAAAGCAACCGAAGTGCTATTCCTGCGAAGGTTTCGTTCTAGTGGCTGCTCCAGGGTCAAGTATCCATCGCAAATTCTTCCTTCTTTTTGGTGGCCCACGAGCGTACTATGTAACGTAGGAACGAGCGAACGCGCCTAATGTGCTGCTTCTAAATGCGACCTACGAACGACACCGTCCATCGTCGGGCGATCGATCTTGCCATCGAGTTTTGCTGCTTTCGTTTCGCGAGAGAGATAAAAAATGAAAGTCGGAGATAAAGAAATGTTTACGATTGAAATAAAGATGTACATGGGCAAATGACATCGTAATCATAATCATTCCTCTTTTCTTTATCATTCCTCTCATTTCGACAAGTGTTTATGCATTCCCCAGAGAGCTCCGAGGAAGCGTCTTGCTCGATATTAAAAACAGTCCATTATTTCCACAGGTATTGTTAGCCGAGCTCGTTACGTTGTAAAGCCGAGTTGCCTTCTTTTATTAGTGAAATGTAACTCTCATAGTTTCCATCTCGTTCAGTTCTTCCCTCGCGTTATCGAAAATGAAACGAATTCTTTTCATTTCAAACCGCTCCATTGTAGATGACCCAGCGAGAAATATACGTAGGATTCGAAGATGAGCGCATGCTCCCCCTTTCTATCTCTTTCTTTTTCTTTCACGTTCTATTCGAAGTTCGCGTTCTCGAAATAGAATTCGAGAAAATCACGGCCAGGCGGTAAGATCGGCGTGATAGGCGGAACGACATCCGACGTCCGATATTCTCCTTTCGATATTTTCTACCTTTCCAAGATGTATATATATAGCACGACCGTCGATCTGCGAGTTTTCGCAAAAAGAGAAGAAGCAGAAAGGGGGAGAGAGAGACAAATATCGAATTGTTCTGCGACTTATCTCCTGCCCAGCGTTCACCTCTCTCACCTCCATCGACCACGCTTGCCATCCTTTGGAAAACGGCTTCGCCTTTATCTCCAAGTCGTTCCGTGAACGAACGATTCGCTCTTTCGATGACCGTTGCGAGGAATAGAACATCCCATGGTAGGAGACGAAGACTGTCAGGAATTTATTCCTCCTCTTTACTTCTGAGGACGTCATAAGTGTAGAGAGAGAGAGAGAGAGAGAGAGAGAGAGAGAGTAAGAGGTTAGCTGTTTCATCGTCCGTTCTTCCTTAGATGCCCCGAATTTTCCGAATTTTACTCGACACCCAGGGGATAGACAGGAAAAGAGAGTGGGAAATGGGATTCTTGCTAATGTTACGAACGGGTGAGAGCCGGACGATAAGGTGATACGTAAACTTCGAAATTAATCCCTAATCGAAGGTAGCACACCTTTGGTACCTACGACGAATGTACACCAGAGAGGGTCGTTCGTGAGAAGAAGATCGTAAATTTTGAAACTGCTCGATCAAGGACCTTTTATGTTGTAAAAGTGTTCAGAGCTACGGTGAAACATTTATAACGCACCTGCACTGCTGATTCTTTCTAAAAAAAAAAGGAAATAAAGCACGTTGGTACATGAATTAATCATTTGCATATGTTAGAAGAAAGATATAAAAAATAAGCGAGATCAAATAAGTAGCCATGTCGAAAAGAGGTTTCCACTCGAGGACTAGAAAGAGGATACGTAGACTCTTTGAGAAAACGACCGTACGGATCGAGCCTTTTCGAAGAGAACTTTTCGAGAAGTTTAATTCTAGCACGAAGAAGTTTATAGGGCAAGCTCGGGCTATGCTATCTAGACGGCGATTATTTTTCCGGTGAGTTTTAAACGCGCCGCTTCTCGTCGTCGTCTAGCACGAGTTGCACGACGACGCTCGGCTTAACCTCGGAACAACCGGACTGGCAAGTTCGTGGGGACGGCGCTTCTACCAAAATCTTCCCGAGAATCTTGATGAGACTTTGGTTTTCTTCGTTGGACGTTAAAAGCTCGACCTACTCTTCTCGTTTTTCTTTTTTTTTTTCTTCGTATCGATTCGGCATCGTCGAATCTCTTATCTGAAACGAATAGGAAAAAGTTGAATAGCTCTAAAAATAAAGATTTTTATCTTTTAGACGATGCTTATACCTATAATTTTTTTTAAATAAATCTTACAATTAGTCGTCTCTTAATTATCTCGACGAACAATGCGACAGCTCAACGAAATTTCGAACGAATAGGGACATTGCAGCTGTGGGAAATTCACTCGTACATTCGTACAATGAATTTTACGAGCAAAAGGGAAAGATAGAGAGAGAAAGAGAGCACAGGAGTTTCTAGCCCGATCATCGAATCGTTCGATTTAATTATCAAAGTGCAGCGACCGAGCGGTCTCTCTACGTCCGAGCATGCTTGCCCCGAGCCGGATGGACATTTTACTTCGCTTAAATTACGATCGAACTCCGTGTGGCTTGTCCCGAAGCCTCGCGTCGCTAGTTTCACGATGGGAACCGCGAGACAAAGGGGTTGGAGAGGAAAAGAGGTGTAGGGTAGGATAGTCTTCCTGTTCCCTGCTCTCTCTCTCTCTTCTCTTCTCTTCCCTCCACCATCGTGAATGGTAAAATAAGTTTTCTTCGAGATCCAACGAGTTAAAAGTTTCGAAGGGATATCGCAAGAACGGAGGATATAATAAAGTTCGTTAAAGTCTAGATAAGGTACAAGACGAGTTGATCCCGACTTTCGATATTATTATGGAGTTTGGTATCGACGTTTCGATCGTTCGAGATGCGCGTGTCGACTTCGACGCCTTTCGATTTCTTTTACTCTCTTTTTCTCTTGTCTAACGTAATTAATTCGTTCTTGCCTTTTTTTATCCGCGGTAACGTTCTAAAATGAGTTTCGAAACACGCACGGAATTTATTTACTACGAGCGAACTTTCTCGACATCGTCAGTGATAAACTAAAGGTAGGTATATAGGATGGTCGGAGTCATTATTTTAGAAGATAGAAGGAAAAAGGAGGAGCAGAGAGTGGAACGGATATCGTTTTCATTTCCACCGTGAAAACTCGCTCCATGAAGCTTTTCTCGGATGGCGGATGCTTTTAATAAACGTAACAGCGTGTAAAGTTGCGAGATAAGGCATAGCCCGATGCGAAGGGTGGCTTCTTTGCTCGACATTTCGACTACCCGCTCGTCTTACCTTTAGGAAGTTCATCTAGGAAAGCACGGTCGATGATCTCGAATGTAATATCGTCTAGTTGCACGATTTTAGTCGACTAATCACGGCATTACGAAAGAGCTACGCTTCGTATTCTAATTAAAGTAGAAATTGGAAAAATCGACGTGCGATGGAACGCGATGTAAAATATATTTTAAAAAGAAAGAGACCGAAATAGCGAAGAAGAATAGAATGGGAAAATGGAGCGTCCAGCTTTGTATTCGCGAATGATTTCAGAAGTTAATTAGTCAAGCGGAACAAACGAAAACGATGCGGTCCCATTGTCTCGCGCTTATCGAGAGGTTCGTTAATATCGCAGCGGCACAGGGACGCGACTGAATTTGATTAACCTCCCTTTTAATATTTTTTTTAACCCAGGTTTGTACAAGAGCAACGCATGAGAAGCATCGCGTAGGTGGTGGTGTGTACCTACAACGCCGGACTAAAATTATATACGATAGTTAAAAGCTCGGCTCTCGCGCGTATCCTGCCAGAAATAATCACATTTCCAATGAAAAAGTAGTAGAAAAAGGTTGGATGGCTCGGTGATTACTCGTCTACGCTGGCTCATGCGCTTTTCTTAATTCCATATTGTATGCATACGTATACCAACGCGTTCTTTACCGTAACTTAATCGTAAATTAGTGCGAAAACATGGCACGTTGTAATCAGAAAATAACGAAAGAGGGTGGAACGGTGTGCGGGCGTACGTGCGTTATAGATCGAAATTGAAATTCTTTAGTCGAAAGGACGTATTTCGACTTTATTCGATTCATTGGCCTCTTTGCTCTCTCTCTTTTTCTCTCTTTCTCTTCTTCTAGCCTTCCTTTCGTGGCTATCGACACGGAAAAATCTCCGCTTTGAAAAAGCGTGTCGCGTTAATGATAAAAGCGAATTTCACTCCCGTCCCACTAGCTGAAGGAAGAAAAAAGGGAATAACTGGAAAGAAAAAAGAAACCGAGCGTTCCCTTGAAAGTATCCATCGTGGTGTCCAAGGGCGTGTAATTAAAACCTTAGAGAAAGGGAACGTTCTTTCGCTTTTTTTACGGAAAACCTACACGGCGCAAAGTATTCGCAAACAAAGCTCCCTCTCTCTCTCGCTTTCTCTCTCTCTCTTTGATCAATTAAAAGTCCGATCAATTATACCGAATTATATTAATATTCTCAAAAGGGATATTACATCGGATGATGCAGGCCGTGTACAATTATCCAACTCCCCCTCCTCGCATCAATAATGCTAATAATCGCAAACGTTTAAACTAATAATAGATATCTAATAATTAATCATTCGTCTACCATTCTCTCTTTTAACTTGTACATTCCATAAAGCTCGTGCTCCAATAATGGCCGACGTTAACGAGAGAGAATTACCTCACGTTCGAGTACCGAAGAGGGAAAAATGGAGCGGGAAGAAAGGAGTCGGGAGAACGTAATCCTATTAATTATTCTCGCGTTCGATGACCCTCTCGGGCGTCTTTTTTCCTTTCGCGGGACACGCGATTACAAGAGCATCCCGAAAGAAAAAGGAAAAGGGAAATAGAAGCAGAAAACGAAAGCTGTAGCGCCGTTTCTTTCCATCTCCCTTGGTTTTTTTTTTTTTCTTTTTTTTTTTTTCTTTCTTCGGCACCCTTTCCTCGCGAGCTTTAGCACACATACACGTATACATCGAGGCGACGGCGGCCGCCTCGAGCCAATCCGACGAGGCGTGAAAATGAGAATGGAACTCGCTCGAAATAATACCTCGTTTCGCGAAAGCGGTTCCGAATAACAATGCGGTTCAACCGAGAGGATAGCGAGGAGCGCACAAGGATCGTTTGTAATCAGCGGCAAGTTTCCTACCAACGAGAGCCACTCGCGCTCTATTTCATTTCGCAATGACGACGTTGACGACAAGGAGGATGAAGCGATGACGGCAACGACTACGAGAGGATTAAGTGTTAAGCTAGTCATAACCACGCGGTAGTACTCGAAGTATAACTCGAAACAGTCGAGCATCATCTTAGCCCAACTTCCAAAGACTAAGTTCGTTGTTCCAAGATCCGAAAATCGATCGATTAATTTAACTAAATCCTTCCGCGTCATTCAAAATGTCCTTGCATCGATTTAATCTTACGAAATATGGAAAATAATGGTAGGGGAAAAGAGACTCATATTTTTGACGCGTTACCTCGTAACGACATTCGAGAAAAAAGAATTTTTAAAGGACAATCGATCCCTCGAAGATCGCGATGCCTTACATCGCGGCTGCAACGACAATGAATTGAAAATATAAAATCCGATATAAAGTAGCTCGAGCACGCTCGTCCTGCCGCTCTACCTTTTTATAGGTGAATCGAGACGGCGGATTATCGCTTTCGCGAAAGGAACATATTTTACGCGATCCAAGCGCTTCTAAAGCTTTTCCCGAGGCCGTAATCGAGCGAGAGTACCGCTATCCGGGGGTTCTAGCTCGAAGGAAAACGTAATCTAAGTAATTCTAGAACGAACGACATTCTTCGGATCGATATATAATACGGTATATAAGCGGCATAAGAAGTAATATTTTAGGATAAACGGTTGCCTTGGTTACTTCGACGAGAGGAAAAATAATGGAGCGTGATGGGGTACGATAAAATCGTCGGAGATTCGTCATATCGTTCTTGCAACGTTATACGCTGGAATTAATAACAAGATAGAACAGCGGTACTCGATACGCTCGACTTACGTGCTCCCCGGAGACCTCCTCCACCGAAGTAGATCGTAGATCCTGTCTGAGATTTCGTCGGTTCAAGAGAGCAACTAGATAACGGCCCGTCTATGCTACATTAATCGCGGTAAATAGGATCGCCTGGTACATTAATATCGTTCCTCGTGCATATAGTTCTGCATTAGTAACACGCAGTTACATACGATAACTGCTGCTAGCGCGAATCCCGATTACATGTAGAGAGTATAAGCGTACAACTCGCCAATGTGTCGCTGTTGGTCCTGCCGGTGCTTCTGGCTCGTGCGTCTAATGCATTCGTGGCTCGTCGTTATTGCTATCTACGGGATTATTACCGTAATTGCATTCGTTGCGATTTCCCCGTTCCCTGCGAACGTTTCTGGCTATCGAATCTTTAACGGAACGTTTCCGTCGCTTTAGCGAGTACACTTTTACGATAATTCTATGCAAATAGAAGACGACGATCGAGCTCTTCTCGCGATCATCGCCACCGTCGCTCGTCTTTACGAGGTTTAGCTTACAACCTTCTAAAAGTCGCGACTCGTGAAACGTTCCACCTCCTCTCTCTCCTTCTATCTAGGAAAAGCTACTTTCGAGAGTGACTTTCTTAAAGGAGGTTTATTAAAATTCGTGAAGAAAAGTTCGCGAGAGCAGCCACTTCCGGCAGCCTCTACCAAAACCCTTCGGTATCGCGAACCCCGTAGCATGCTCGCATAAACAGCGACTAGAGAGGAAAAGGAAGAAAAAGAAAAAAGAGTAACCGGCTTTCGCGCTTTCTTTCTTCCAGAAGCTTGGTCCACGCTCTTGAACGAGCCCGAGCGGCTTTCCCGCGTCGCAATTTCAAACGGATTACGGCACATCCGTCTCAACTCGCGAGAGCCGATCCAGACCGCTCTAGATTTTCAGTACATTAAGCTCTTAAGCAAAGAAATTGCGGGCGGGAACCGGCGAGAAACAAGGTCGCGCCGGGGGAATGAATAAAAGAAAGAATACGAGAGTGCGAGAGATGAAATTGCTCGGATTCTCAGAAAAGTCCTCTTTCTCTTCTCTCCTTTGGTCTTCTCTTCTTTCTCTTCTCTTTCTAGCACGCGTCACCCTTTAAGCCGCGTAGAAAAGTCCACGGGAAGGTGCCGGAAAGGTAACGCCAGATTCAAAGCCGTGTTACCTCCTTATCCCACGACGTTCCACGCTTTTCTTTCGGCTAATAAAATCATCCCGAGTACCGTGCAACCTTCCATCTTTCTCCATCTTCTCGGATACGCTCTTCTATCTGTCTGTCTATCTCTCTTTCTCGCGCTCGAGAGACTCGAATCCGAGCCCTAATTGCTTTAGAATTTGCATAGAGAATGGCAAGCGAAGCTACTCGATTTGCCTGCGCGACACCACCAGCTCTTGTATTCCTGGGCATAGCGCCGTTAACGCGATAAAACTTGAAGGAAACATTAAAGCTAATACGCTTTGGCGGTACCTAACTATGGTAACGTTTTGTAATGCGTTTAAGAGAAGATTTTATAGTCGGTTATTAAAGCCACGTTATTTTTAGGAATTATTCATCGTTTTGGCTACGCTCGAACGAACTTTAAATGTGGAGAAAAGGAAGAGAGAGAAATAATAAAATGATAACTTTAACTGGCGATGTTGATTTATTCGAGTACCACGCGAAATGTATATATATACACTCAAAAAAGAGGTTTTCTTCCTCGCGATATACGCTCGAGTATAGCCTATCTCTTTTCCCTCTTTCCGTTTTTCCTTTCCCGAAGCACAAGAGATCCTACGAAATGGAGCCGGAGGAATCCGATTTTCTGCTGTTCGGGCCAGTCGGGCAGAAAATGGCGTGAAACTATTTCCGCGGTCGCGCAGCCGGCAGTCCGAGAACGATGCTTTCCTATGTCGGTGGAAGAAGATAGGAGGATACCTGGTGACCTTAAAAATGTCGACCTTTGAAAAAGTTTTCGAAAGGAACGAAGAAAATAAGGGAAGTAAATTCGTTCGTTCGGTTAGTCGTTCCATGGAGAAATCGAGGAGAGTCATATACTTTCGAAAGTTTACCAAAATGAGTCGCTTTATACGAAATTAACCGGTGGAAGAGACCACGGGCATCCTTTCTAGCCTTAATTATTTCGTACTATCTAAGCCACTCCGCGGCAATCCAGCCGCAATTGTCCAACGTAATGCCGCTATTAAGTCTGATACGATGCGAACGAAGAGAAAGGTGCGCGAGGTGCGCCGGCATTCTTTAAGATTGTCGCGTGTGCAAATTGTGATAATCTCGTCGTATTAGTAGACTGTAATTTTTATGGTTATTCGTTCACGTCACACGCTAGCTTTATCTTCCGTGACTAGTTATTCGTAGCCAAAATCTTACGAGTGAAACAAATTTGTTGCTTGAAAAATTTAATGTCGTCCCTTTTTGGCAGCTCGGCAAGAGTGGCATTTGCTACGCAGATGTGCGCCCTTAACAAATTCTAGTAAATATGAGCGTGCATAACGGTAGAATACTCTCTCTCTCTCTCTGCTATCAGTAGGTAATTATTGTTCCTACGGAATATAGATTTTACAGATTTCTTCGACAAAATTGTCTCGTTTCATGAGAGCAAAAATAGAAAAAGAAAGAGAGAGAGGAAACTTCGTTCGAAAACTTTCATAGTTTAACGAAACGCTGGTTTAACGAAAAGGCGACTAAGCCCTCGAAGAACGGGGTTCGATAGCAAGCGAGGCCAGAGAGCAATTATGCCGCTAGAGTTTTCCTTCTGCTTTCGTGCGAGGTTGCGTGACAGTTAATTATTCCGAAATTAGTACCGAGCCACGTATCACGGTGTAATGGCATTACGCGTAACCGCGTGGTTAAACCTGCATTCCGGAACTTACATGCATACAGGATGGAAGTTTCGAAAATGTTTCGCCCTCGATGAAATGACACCGGCACGGCTGTTGTATTATTCCCTCGTTTGATCGGCGATCACCGAGAAGCTATCGCAAATCGCCGACGGAAAATCGACGCGGTTTTCGATATAAATGACGATGAAGTTTTCTCGTAAAATAAATCAAGCGATCCTAGTAATTCGGTACAGCCGGCCCAAGTAGACTTCATCGTATAATATCGGATATTTTCTTAATGGCAAAACTTGGAACGGGTACCCGAATCCCCTACATCCTCATGAACTCCTCTGATAAATCGGTACACGAATACCCGCTGCTTCGATAGTCTCCTCGTACGGCCCCTAAGGGGGTGTAAAACGGTATGAAAGAGAGAGTACGGGGTGGCCGAAAAGAGGTCGCCGAAAATGAGACTCGATTCTCTCGAAAGCTTAGGAGAGAAAGCACCTGAAATATCTTTCCCCTTTTTCGTGTTCCAGTCACTGCACGAGCGACTACATCGCCGTTTACTCGGGCCCCGCGACGTCGAGTCCGCTCCTGAAAATGCTTTGCGGAAAAGAAAGATCCGCTTTTATGCACAATGGACAGAAGATGCTCGTTGAATTTAGGTAAGGACTTCGTCAGTTTCGTAAACTATCTATTTTATTTGAGAATTGAAAATGTGTATGTACTATATTTCAGAGCTGGTCCAGAAGTATCACCATTCGACTATAATGGCTTTGTGGCGACTGTCAACTTTATCGAAATCACTACTGAGATACCGAACGCCATCACTGTTGAATCGATCAACAAAAGTAGTGAGTACGCTTTTTGTTCAAACGAGCAACAAATTTTGCGAAAATTTGTATGAAGTTTTAAGTTGTTCCAAAAGTTTCTTTTGCGATGTGCAAACAGTTGCTTTGTCTGATAGTGTTTATGTGACCTTATCTGCGAAATATTTATGGAGGAAGGAGATAGAGGGGAATGGATCGTACATCATTCGATGATTATTTACTTTAGGCGCCGATGATCTTGCCCTTGAGATATGTTGTTACGGAAATTTCCGAGATGTTTAAAGTTTAGTTGTTGAGCGTTTAAGACTATACAGCGTCTCTTCCACCTGCCTCCTCCACATCAGAATAGCCCTCCGAAGCTCTAGAACTACAACTTACCTATTTACAAGAGTTTACTTCGTCTGGGTTGCGTCTAGGTCTAGTTTGGACTCCGTCCGAGTTGTATTGGTGTCTCAATAGAATAAAATTAAGCAATAATTTAAAAAATGTCTGTCGAAAGTATTGGTATAGAAAATACCTATAAAAAGCAGATAAACAACATTTTCCTCGAATATCTCCGAAAATCTAAATGCATATTTTCACATCTGTAACATCTTTGATTTATGAGATATAGGTAGGGGAGACCGGGGCACGTTGATACATTTTCTCGTTTTTAATTTTTGTAATTTTTATTTGAATTAATTATCAAATAAAAAATATGTTATAGTATACTTTGAACCTCTTCTTTATATAGTAGGGGAGAGTAGGGTAATCACGGACGGCGGGTAATGGCGGACACGCCAGTTTAGCCGTGTTAGAAAAAGTTTAAGGTATTTCCAATGACGGAATCGCGAGTTGAGCCCGAATGTAGTGCCAAACAGTGAGTGGTGAAGTGAGGCCGTGCTCGCTGTACAAGATATGTTAATTTGAATGTTTTTCTACAATTTCATCTAATTTTCCGGTAACATTGCAATAGGTGTATAATATTTTAGGTATGACATAGAAATCCGGTATCATTTAAGTGAATTAACGTCTAATGCAACAACGTTTTCAAATACTCGCCGCGTGCATCACGCGATTTTAACCTTAAGTAAATATATAGTTTTGCGTTTTTGTGTGTGTCGGGTAATGGCGGACGATTTGCATGGGGTAATCTCGACTGTCCGTAATTACGCCTAAACAATCAAATTATTATCACCAGTACTCCTATATAACCAGTACTCCTATGAAAGTTACTTTAGAAGAAAAAGAACGGAAAAGGACAATAATAAAGGAGCTACGACGAAAAACGAGTATTATTGTCTAATTTGTGAAAAAAAGTATGAAGATCCTCCCAATGAAGATTGGATAAAATGCTATAAATGTAATTTATGGCCCACGAAAACTGCACGAGTGGTGCCAGCACATCAAAGCGATTTCTCTGTGACTTCTATACCAAAAAGACTATGTCCGCAATTACCCCACGCGCTGCGGGGTAATCCCGGATACCAAAGTTTTGTTTTTTTGTTAAAATTAGATTCTATTTAAAAAATTTATTTACGTTGATTATGAGAACTTAAGATGGATTAGTTTAAGTAAACTTTGAGTATTAAATAGCATTCGTAACTTAATCTGGTTTTGTTTTATTTCAATTTTCCCTTAAGTGTTCGCAATTACCCCACTCTCCCCTAAACGTTTCGATTTAAAATAATAAATACAAAAAAAGTTAGAGAAGGTTTAGGTGAGGGAGGCAAAATGTAACAATTTGCCCCACTATGGGGCAAGTTGATACAGCTGTCAAAACGATAACTAGAACAAACAAAATTAACAATAAACAATCAATCAGAATCAGCATAACAATTCATACATTTACAATTTTAGACATATCTGCTAGTGATAGACCTTTAGCAACGTTAAACCTTCTTTTACCAACATTTACAACATTTACAATAAATCAACAAATTCAAATTTCTTGTGATACTTCACTACGATTCTTTTTTTAAATAAAATTTCGTACTATTTATCTATAAAGAAGAAGGAAGAATCAGATCAGAAATAGCCATGGCAAATTGATATGCTGTATCAACTTACCCCACGACGAGTAAAAAAAAATTTGTATAAAACCATGTCTATACGAAAAAGTAGAGCATACAAATAAGGTAACAAAACGTAGTTTTCTTACCTTTGAATGATTCATTAAGACGACATATTAGTTTACGATATAAAGTTTCATATAGCGTCTTCAGACGGTTCAAGAAGTCGACACGAATATTTACTTTATGGTCGTGAAAACGAAAAATATGAATAAAAAATGCTAATGCTGTAGTATACATTGACATGTGCTCTATACTAGTAAGAATTGAAGTAAAAGACTCGGAATAGCTCGCAAAAATCGAAATATATGTACCCAGTGTCCTGATAATTGCATTGTATCAACGTGCCCCTGTATCAACTTGCCCCGGTCTCCCCTATCCTTGTCGAAAATAAGTTCACTCCTTTTCACCCCTTTAAGAACGGAATTTTCAAAAATCTTTCCTTAGTGGGTACCTACGACATGAAATAACTGTACCTTAAAAATTTCAAGTTCCCAGGTTAAACGGTTTAAGCTTGGCGTATATGAGTCAGTCAGTCAGGGCACTTCTTTTTATATATATATATATAGATCTATTATTTACTAATAAACCGAAAGAAACTTTTGGGACAGTCCGATACTTGGTACTCGCGTCCTTGTATTACTACCACGAGCGTCTGCTTAATCGTACATCATACTACTTGCCTAGTAGCGGATATGACAAAGCCGGCCGGTAGCAACGCTTACAACGTGCGATACAACAATCGTGACACCGACGAGCATCGTAAGGATCTAGGATCCTCGGTAGGGAATAGCTGTGACCTCGAAGTCAACGGCGAGAAGGTTCGCTCGGGTCACCACGATACCAGAGGAAAGCTCAAGTCCACGACGTGCAGGCTCGTTCTCCGTGGTGGAATTTACCATACCGGACATGTCTCGTTGACCAGTTACAATCTTAGGTATAACTATTTTTCATCTTTACAATCTTTTTTTAGCTTCCCCTTTCACTGTTTTAACCATCGAGTCTTTTCTAATTTATTCAAATCTCGTATTCGATCGAGCATTTTATCGAAGGATAAAGACACGCCTCTCTTTCGAATACTCTCTTTTACGCTTCGATCCACGCCTGGAAGAATCGTCTTTCGCCTTGTTCAACCAACCAGAACGTATAACGAAATGATTCGCTCAACGAGTCGCATTCCGCTTTCGTGGCTCATATTTTGCACGCCTCAAAGTGCCTTCCCTCCTCTCTCACCGCTTCTCCTCGCGGATCGACGTACGCTTCCCTCTATTCTCTCGCAGCTTAGCAGACTCGCTTCCACGGACGATTATATTCGCTTGCCCGTGAGAAACACTCCTTGCTTTATACATAATTGTAGTACGTACGACTGTTATTACTGCTATTACTATCTACTTGCCGCTGTTGTCCTTGTTACCGAGTCTATTTTCTCTATTAAAGTCTATTCAGGCAACTCGTGCGACACGCGTTTAAAGTCAAATCGCACGAAAGTCGTACCGCCACAGTTTCGCTCGCGACGTATTTCAACGACGATCTCGTATTGGCGCAATTCTTGTTTGATAAAAAGTTCTACTTTTGCGCTTATTCGAATAGACTCCGAATGAATTTCGAATTCGAGGACGGTGCATACTCTTTTTCTCTCGTTTCTGTCAAGACCTTTACGTGACGCGGCAAGCGTACGCGTTTATAATGCCGTCTTCCGAATTTCCATCTTTGACTAAAATTACTTAGGTACGTTTCGTTTTCATTTTTTTTTTTTTTTGAGCTACTCACGTTCGCGCATATGAAACTTTATTTCTATAAACTCGAAATTAAGGAAATTATTCGGAATATTCCCGGGTTTCAGTTTAGTTTGAACAATTTTCTAGAACTCGAATTCCTCCGATTTTATGCATACGTTTACCCGCCCACATACCTTGGTTGGTGATCGCGCGAATATTCGACTCGAGCAAAGAGAGGAAGAACGATATCTATTGATACAAAGAGTCTCGGCGGTTTATAAATAAAATATCCACGGTAACGCGAGATACGATTCGATTTCGAAATAAAAACTGAGAAATTGCGAACCGCGAGGTAGGTTGTTGTACGACAGGCAGTTTTCCGCTGCTTTTATCGATTCCATTTTCGTTTTATACCGGCACGTAGCGGCAGTGATTCTCGATTATCACGATGAACTCTATCCAGCGGAAATGGCGTTATATATGTAATTCGTCGCACAAAGCAACTTCTTTCGGACGATATCGCTCTAATTACGCGCATCGCTATCACCCCTATTATAGCACGACCTCGTTACGTTTGAATTTCACGAGCGACGTTAATGCGAATTGCAGGTGCAACGCCTTGGAAATACGATATCGCTACTTAATAATTCAACGAACAGCGACGTCGAGTCGCGTCGTCCCTGAAATCTTTTGGGCGTCGATTATACGATCGACTTAATTAACTACGCCTCTCGAAATGCGGCGATGCGAATTTCATTTCTGGTATTAAATCACGTGGGGCTCGCGCCTAGCACGTAACGTATACGCTCGAGATTTTCAATTATCGCGCACAATAACTGCAACATGCAAACGGTAGTGCTCGTGTCTTCGAGGATATGTATAACGTGAGTCTGGAGGAAAAGGAATCCAGAAAGGTAGAGAGAGTGAGATGAGTGTAGTAAATACCTATATCTACAAGTTATAGGGATGGATCTGAAAGGGCAGCATCTTCGAACACGAGCATACCTATGTACCGGTAGATCCAAAGAGAGACGAAAATATGTGTGTACATATATATATATATATATGGGAATAAACGAAGGGAAAGCACGCGGAACGTTCGAAGTTTCCGATATAAGGCAGCTAGTGGGCTTTATTGAAGGCGGTATAAATTTTGAATAAAATATTGTAAATCCAAGCACCAGTGAACCGAGAAAGTAGCTCAGAGCGTAGGGAATACCCTTATACCTTGGTATATCTGTGGTCTACCATCGACAACAGCCCTCGGTTTCTCCTCGCTCTTTCTCTCTCTCTCTCATCCTCCTGGACCAAATCGAGATGCCCTTATCTTTTTCTTCCTTTTTTTCTTACCTCGCAAAGCCACCCCCAAAGAGAAATTGTTATGAGACGATGCTTCACAATTTTATTGATTTTTCAGCGCACAATCGTGTCATTCGATGATCGAAATATTCGATGGATTACCCGAAGGTGGAAACGCAGCTACTGTGAAGTCCCTGGAACGAATTTGTAGTCCCGCCCAGAGGCTGCCACGGGAATTCGCGCGAAGAGACGAGTGAGTAAATGAAAGAAAAAAAAAAAAAAAAAACAAACCGTACACATCATCGATCTTTCGAATAAAAAACTCCTTTCTTCCGACGTCGACTGGAAGAGTTAATGGACTCTTCCATTTTTTTTCTACAGAGAACATATGATGATCAACCGAGTTTCTCTTTAGCCTCGCAAGCTCCACCTCCCTTTTCTACTTTCATTCATCTCGTTCAAACGCGCGACGGGCGCGTTCTTTCGCTCGAAACGGAGACAAGATCGACGGAGCACCAGTTTCTCTATCTTTCCGCGAGTATATGTCCTACGTACACGTACGTACGTAGAGATACGTATATACACGTTTGTATATACGTAATCGTGAAACAGCCGACGACGTATCCGTCATTCGTGCTCCCACTCGAGAATGAGATGCCACGCGGAACGATACCTCGTGCTCATCTCGCCGGAAGTCAAAGTATGAAAGATGACTGGAAGGGCTCGTTGTATTCCAACGACAGGGTACCTGTATTTACATCGAGTATATATTCAAATGGAAAGATGTAAGGAGAATGAGAAGAGTACGTTCCGTACCAGTTACGTAACTCGTATTTCCGCGTCAATGAATAAGCCCCATTATCCCGTTACAAAAGCTGCTTCTCTTTTAGTAATCGCTAGAAATCATCGGGATGATAAAATATGCAAAATATTCGAAAGATGAATCGGTGTTCAAATAACAAAAAAAAAAGGAATTCAAACAGACCTCGATCCTATCGATAGGATCGCATACGCATAAAGATTTTATAGCACGGCCGCGAATACGTATTAATAAAACGAAATCGCACGGGGATTTTCGTGTGTGCGTAAAACGCGACAAATCGATGGCACGTTCGCGCGAAGGATACGAGCGATATCAGCCGCGTTACGAGGAAATGAAGCGAGCGATATGGATCCGCGAAACGGCGCCGATTGCAAGGAATAATTCAAGCGTTCACCTATGAAAGAGTCAAATAATTTCAACGGCGCGTGTTTTTACTTTCTCTCTTATACTTTAACAAACGCATAGGACGAACTTTCGTTGCATAGTTGAAAGGAGCACGTTATATCGATACCGTAGAGGAAATTATTTGTGTCCCGTATCTACGGCGGTACGCGCCATACCTGGCCGATACCCCGACTATATATTTTATTATGCCATCGAATAAACGACGTGGTAATGTACGATCGCATCGTTTACAATTAACGGAGAGAAAATTGCCAGCAATAATGATCGATCCTCGTTGGACAGTATATTAATAATTAATCTCGTGAATTGATCCACAGGTCGGAGCTTCATTTTGCTTAAAACCTAGTCTATCGATCGAGGATTAATTTCGAACGTATTAAATTTATTCCATAAAACGCTTTCTCGATTACATAAACTATTCTTTTAAAAGTTCCCTTTATTCCTTCGATGGGTATACGTGCCGGATCGAGTTAGCCAATAATCGAAAACATCTTTGTCCAGAGATTTACCATAGCCGAACGTTACTCCTATCGTCGACGAAACGAAGATCGATGATCTTTGCGAGGAGAATGGTGGTACGAAGGAAGATCGTGCGAGAAAAGGGAGATATTCCAATTCGAAGTTCGATTTAAGGCTGGGGGATCACGTTTGCTTGGCGAATTTCAAAAATTCACGAGGACTTCCAAAGCGTCCTTCGGGGATCTCATGAGTAACGTTCTTGGATAGGAAAAATAACGACGGTCCTGGGAGCTGGAACGTTCCCTAACGCGCTCGTAGATGTAACCTAACGGAAAACGAACGAAAGAGAGAGAGGGACGACCAACAAAGTATCGCAAACCGTCTCTCGAGAAACGACGCTCGCGTCGTCGTTGGGAAAATACGCGAAAGGATAGAAATAAAAGGAACTCTTACACTGCAAGGTGAACGCGCTCGAGCACCCTACACGAATATATGCAGTTACACGTTATACATATACGTACTTGCATTATGCACGGCCGAGAGAAATAGTAGAATAGATATACGAAAACCGTGCACGACCGTGCGTAGAATCGTCCCTCGTATTTTACGTACCTATATACAGTGAACGTATGAGCGACGCTCTCGTCCCTGTAGAAACTGACCGTCGCGTCGGTCAAAAAGCGTAAGGGTTTCGACGTGACAGCTCAAACGATTTTCCAGCTGTGGGTTTTCCTTTATGCTTGGTACACGGTAACATCCTGATTTTCCGACGGGACGAGCAACCATGTCAAAAGTCGTAGCGTTTGCATACATTATTACTCGTATGGTAGATTATGAAGAAATTAAAATTAAAAACATGGAAAAGTGATAAATCGCACTAAAACGTTGCTGTGAAGAAAACATTTGTGCTCGAGGTACTATTGACAGCGCGTGTCAGAAAAAATGGGACGATTTTAGCTAGAAAAAAATGAGATATACCTACGTCTCGGATTCCTTCTCGTGTGATTAAAATCACAAACCCAGTAGGTAGTGACGTTTACACGCCAGCGAATATAACGGGGAAGAAGGACTCGGGAGAGGTAATTTGTAGATGGCTGACGATTCTCGCTCGACTATAAAATGTTGGAGGATCGTTTTCGCTTTCCGCCGGGATGATTCGGTATCTAGCTTTTCTCGTCTTCCCTTTCCAATCCTATCTCCACCTACACCTCATTCTTCGAGCCACTTGGACGAGTACGTTGTCATCGTCGGACGACGTAACGGCCAGATTTTAATCTATTTTAATTTCTAACGTTTCGAAGCAGCCGGCTGCGATTTATGCTCGGTAGGTGGTCGCCTGCTAACTGGCTAGCTAGTGGGACGCACGCTCGTCGTACGCTACGTACGTGCTTATGGGACTGCCATGTGTTTTATGTCGGCTAATCTCGTAAAAATTCATGCAAAATAAAGCTCGTGCTTCATCCCGCACACCCCGGCCACGGGCACGTTTTCCATCCAGGCTATGAGATCGTACGGTCTCTCTCTCTCACACGATGCGAGTTTTCATGATGCGTTTAAAATCTACTCTCGGTCGGGTCGAGCCTTTCAAAGAAAATAAGAAATATATAAGAAGGATCAATATCGGATCCCCGATATCAATTTTAAAGAAATAAGGACATCCAACTTTTTTAACGACCCTTGCAGCATGTCTCTTTACGACAAAGTATTCTCGTCGATCGATAAATCGAACGACAAGATCGAATTCTCGAATATCAACCACACTCTTCTCTCTTTTTCTATCTAAACCAAAAACAATCATATCCCCGTGCACGCTAGGTTATCGGAGACAAGGGGATAAAAGGCCTGGAAATTTCGTGATTATCCGAGTGGGTAGCACGTACCACGCTCTATTTAATCTCCGTTCATGCGTGGACGAGATACATCGAGGATCAATCCGGACTAGCCATCAAAGTAATTTAATATCCGTGCGTGTACAGCACCTGACTAAAAGCACCTAGCCACTCTTTCCTCGTGAATATATTCTCGATCGACCGCTCACCGGATTCTGACACTTCATTGTATATCAATGGATTAAGTACGCAGTCTTTATGGGATCGTTGAACGGAATGCTGGTGATCATTAATCAATCTAAAATTATCTGGTACATGATGATCTTTCATCGTTCGTTAATAAAGGTCAAAAACTCATCGGAATTTGGAGGACTAAAACTCGTCCGATTGGAATCCGAAAATCTACAAGCTGTCGAATTCGTGCCAAGGAAACCGCAAACTCACTATCTCCCTCTCTCCTCTTCATGTTTACGATGCAAACCTGTAGCATCGACAGAGAGAGAGTAAGAGCGAGGGCCGTTACGCCAACATACCTTTGCTACTCGATAGATCTTGGTAGACCGAAGGAACGTAAGCAAGATACCTATGCACCTGGCTAAGGTCCGCACTATGCTCGACCTTTACTACTCGAGGTCTCGAGTAGTCCAAACGCGCATATGTACGCTCGTTACCATCCTTTGAACCACGGATACCTACGTATCGGCAAGAAAGTAACTCAAGGATCAAATAGTTAACGTCGATCGATATCACTTCAAGGAAGATTCGAGTATGGTCCCTGTTAAAAAAAACCGATCACGTAATCGTTCTTACGAGATCGTGACCATTATTCGGGTTAGACGTCTTGGAGCCTTGGCGAAAAATCTGAATTTCAGCCGTCCTGGCTAGGTTCGGTTTGCACAGGAAAGGTACACACTGATACGTATGCCAGCTCGGCATACACGAAATCCTCGGATGAAGAGTTGGCCGTTAGCCAACTGGGTCGGCCGATCTTTCGCTCGGAAGAGCCGCGTCTCAAAATACCATTACGACG
Organism: Ancistrocerus nigricornis; assembly: GCA_916049575.1. Taxonomy (NCBI): domain Eukaryota; kingdom Metazoa; phylum Arthropoda; class Insecta; order Hymenoptera; family Vespidae; genus Ancistrocerus; species Ancistrocerus nigricornis. Next base: position 14,105,058 of record OU696667.1, on the reverse strand, counting down.
TTTTCGCTATCCTCGTGAGCGCTCGAGCTATATCGCGGGCCGGTCGCCCGTCAAAAGGATCACCGATTGAATTCGTACGAACGGTAAAGATTCTTGTTAAATCGATGCCCCCACTTCCGAGATTTTTATCTCCGCAATCTTTCTCCGCAATCTTTCTTCGTCTCTTCTCGATATCGCTTTAAATCGGTAGAGACAAAGAATTCCAAGCAGTTTGTTTTTATCGTCCTTTCGAAATCTCACCGTCGCGGGACAACGAACAGGAATGGAACGCATTAGCGAATCAAACAAGGGTCCTCGTTGAATTATCGCAAGCGTCTAACTCCGTGGCGGACGATTCACCCGTTGTAAGGTTATCGCTGGGGCCCTCCCAAGGCGTCCATTTACAACTTCGTCCGAGCAAAATGGAGTTGAACGACGTGCAAAATTTATCGTCGACAAAATGTGCTTTGTGACAGTACTTGCTGGAACTTTTGGCCCTTCTCCTACCAGTCATGTGTCCCTACGAACGAGAAAGAGAGAGAAAGCACGCTTGACACACTCTTTGGTATAAAGGCAAAGCTGCATAATTCAAGGCAAACTTTCTACGGGTATCCGCTAAACTGGAGAGAAAGAGAGAGGATGTGTGTGCATGTGGGTTTTGTCTTACAACCTCACCGGTCCCATTCAACGTAACCTCGTCCTTAAGGACAAATCCAAAGCGATCATTATTCGTAATAAGGTATCGGTTGGCTCGCCAAATATCGTCTTCATCATCTTTGAAAATTCTCTTTCTCCTCGCACACGAGCGGGAAGCCGGGAAACTGGGTCGCACGATATCGCGTATTTACCCATCCAAGTTATATTACAGAAATTTCAATGAGTTTCTCGAGACTTGTATAGAATACATCTACGCGTGCTACTTATGTTCCTTAACATTTATGACGTTGATCTTCCACAAGATTTTATCTTCGAACGATATAACTTTATTCAATCGTAGGTAGGTACTGTCCAAGTAGAGATATCGAAATGGTAGATTTATTTAAATGTCTATACTAAGTCGATTAACACGCTCGTTTTTATCGTGGTCAAGAGAGAAAACATATATCTTCTTTTCTTCCTACTCTCGATTTTCCCGAGAGACAGTCTCGGATATTCTATCCCGCGAACGTCTAACGGAATTACCGATACTTAAAGTGTTAAAGGCTTCCTCTTTCCACGCCCATAGGTACGTCGAGCCGAAGCGATACTCGTCCAACGGCAGAGACATGACGGTGGTTTTAAGACGTGCATCGAACACCCCCACGGACGAAGAATACATGGACGTCGCCTATTATTTCCACAACGGTAAGTTGTTTCGTCCGAGCATCGTAAAGCTAACATTGCGGTTTTGGCCGAGCACACGTACGAGGAAGAACGATGTCGGATCGATATTAAATAATAGTCGTGGCGGTGTCAAAATGAGAAAAAGATAATGGAAAAGGGATAGAAACGATTGACGATCGTCAGGGTGAAACGAGAGTGAAAGAAAAAAAAATGGGGAGGCGTCTGACGAGCTCGTTTTTTGCAGGCACGTGGAAAAAGTCGGTCGCGGGATTTCTGGTTAGCCAGTTCGACAAAAAAAAAAAGAGAGAGAGAGGCGGACTATTAAACGCTTAATGAAATTTACGCGTTCTTCCATGAAATAACGCTTTCAGGGACGAAGAGGGGGAGTAGCCAAATAAACTTTTCCTACCATTGCCGAGGATAATTTGTCAAACGAATCTCAATGACCGGCAAATTCGTTTTATCGCGCTATTTGTATTTATGCGATAACACATTGGCAGCGAATGTACGCAACACGTATTACACGTTATCCTATCGGTAATATCGATAAGAGATATTAAATTTCCTCGGTGAAAGGAAAATAATCACGAATGTGGCCGCGTGCATGCTGGTAGGGCCGGCCGGACCAGTTGTTCCTATTTCGTTAGATTAACCGTGCCGATGATCGATTAATCGAACTAAATTCGCAATCGTAATGCCGTCGATGAAATTTTCCCGATATAGCCGACCGATAATATTGCCGTTGATTGTTTAAACGAATCCACGAAGGCGTGCCGCAGGAGTTTGAACGAGTACGCGCACGGAACCAAAAGCGTGAAATTAGGTACCCGAAACGAATAAAAAAGTATGAAACTCGTATATTTTCAAAACCGTGTTTCGTCGAGCTAATCGTTCTTTATCCGATCAGTAGTAGCGCCCGAATTTTATCACCCGTAAAGCTAATTACCGTAGCGTTAAGTCACGCCGAGCGACACGACGACGATCCTTGTTTTTGATTTTCATTGGACTATGCTGACGCTCGCGTTCGGCCAGTGATCAAAAATTTTATCCGTACGGAGACTGCTACGATCCACGATAAAAAATGAATCTCCGTATGAGTGTGCCGATTAAAAAAGCATTACCTATCTCGCTTACGCGCCGACACGAGTACGACGAAATACTCGATATTTCCGTGTAAAGCAACGCGCGGTTAATATTTGCGCTACACGTAAAATGCAATTTCGACTAATCATTCAAAAGAAACGATTTACCTCGATAATTTGATTAACCTTAAATATACAATCGTTATAATTGCTGGAAACGGCGAAGTATTGAAATTGCATAAATGTTCCAAAAGCTTCGCTGTCAGTGGCCGATAACGAATTAACGAATCGTAGCTTGTCGTCCCCTTTCCGCGAGGAGTTCGATGATATCGAACGAAGTCTGTGTCGTGATTTAGATAGGAGAGAGAAGGATAGTAGGAAAAATCGTTGGAATTGCGCTAGAGCGAAACAAAGCGAACGACAAGAGGCAAAAGTCACGCCGGCGACAAACCGCCGGCACCGTCGATTTGACGCTGATTGACGAATGTCCTCGTCGCTCGTCGACGTTATTACGTTTACACGCGGGGTACATGCGTCGGGACGAATCTCCTCTTTCTCTCCTCTCTCTCTCCCCACTCTGGTCTCTATTCGCTCTCTCTGTTTCTCTCTTCTACCTATCGAGGATCGATAAGGCCAGTTTTGCAGGCTGGATTGGATTCGAAAATAGAATGAACCTCGTTTGAACTCGCGCGATTCTTGCGTTAGGAGCGCTGAATTCTATCTGCGAGGAGAATGATTGGAAATAGATCCAAATTAATATTTTAATCTTTTACGTCGTGGCCTGGATTAATTATTCTCGACTGAAACAAAAGCGATAACTGGTAAAAGATATAGAAATTGACTAAATGAGATAACACGCTTCATTATTATTATTATACGAATTTTCGCGAAAATTTATTTTCGATCTTTACAATATGCATGTTTTATCGCTACTATTGTTCGTCCCTTCATCGGCGTTTCTTTCTCTCTCTCTCTCTCTCCCAAGAGAGAAAAAGAGAAACTTTATTCGAGACAACCCGCGACACAATCTCATCGAATTTCGTCGTTATATTATCGATCTTATCCACCCCTTTTCATTCGATTTTGCGTTGCACCCATTTAGAAAACCTTCCGCGAATCGAGTACAAAGATCAAACTCGTTCTTTTTCTCTCTCTATCTGTCTTCTTCATCCCTCGGAGAATATCTCCAAGCTCTCTTGCTTTGAGCCTATAACGTATGTAAGCGAGCGTGGTGCGAAGCTGGAACGAGTCGTAAAATTTGATGCCGATCCTTCGAGACCGACTCTCGGAGTAAAGGAAAAAGTAGAACTTTACTTTTGACCTCGATCCCACGCTTGCAAACGAGCTCTCGGTTATTTCCTTTAATTGCGAGGCGAACACGCGAAATAAATTCTATTTAAATGCCTGCCGCCCTCTCAGATAGGCTTTCTAACAACACAAAAGGGAATACCGGCCCGTACCTCCACCGGCCATTGATCGTGACTCGACTTATAAACGGGGAGATGTAAAGAACGGTACGGACACTCGTTGAAATTTTCTTTTCTTTTCTTCATTCACAGTATCAATGTTAGCGTTAACGATCGCACCGTGTTCTCCCTTTATTTTTCTATTTCTCGGAACGAATGCAGCGGCATCGTTATGAATACAGAAACGATCGACAAAAAAATATAACCATCGTGTTTTTTTTTATTTTGTTTTTCAAACGCGACACAAGCGATCGATAAAACTAATCGACGCGACGTTTCTCCTGAAATTTAATCGACGACGGCGTCAGAGGGCTTCGAGGATGAAACGTCCAGCCATAAAAGGACGACTCGACCTACCCCTCTCCCCCATTAAACTACCCTTTACTCTTAACGGAATCAACTTAAAATGATACACCGCTTGCAAAGACAGATTGACTCTTGGACAAATTTCAGATAGCCAGCTCGAGCCCCTCCTTCGGCTACTGCATCAACGAGCCTCTCGATGTTACGCTCTCGGGTGCACTATATTAAATACGCTTTATTAATTATATTTGCATTCACGTAATAAACGACTTTCCGTCGTCGTCGTTGCAGCAACCGTGCTCTCAAAGCGAATTTTAAGCGCGGGACGTTCGTATAACTTGCTTCTCTCTCGCTCACTGCGTTGCTCGATTCTATCCTGACCGAAGAGTAACCTTCTATTTTCAAACTTTATTTTCACGAACCTTTGCGTACGGAGATGAAAAGAGAAACACAAATCCTTTTCGTCCCGATTAAATTAAGCTAAAAATGAATAGTTATTCAGGACGAATCTGCAACAGCGAAATACATACTTTTCAATGCTTTCCAAAGATCACCGAGCGGAAAATTCGACGTAAAATTGTTGAATATCGCATTTAATTAATGGTATATCCAACGTCATTAACGTATCATTGTCGCGGGGATAGGAAATGGTTTAAAATTGATCCCGATAATCGTGCGAATCGTCGATTTGTCGATAACCAATCTCATTTATCTATATAGAGCTCGGTATTGTACGTTTCAGAACGAGAAGGTGGCACCCAACAACCCGGAAGCTTATGCGATGTCGAATATTATGGATTGACTTCGCCGGAGGAAGGAACCGTGGTGCATCCCGAACCTCACCGATTATTCGCGATGGAGGGCTTGGCAAAATGCAAGCAACATTTCATTCCAGCGACGAATCAGTCGGTTATCATCACCGTAAGTTTTTCCATAATTTAGGTACATAGAACGTAAGAAATATCGTATTAATTTATAAAATCGCGATCGTTCTTAGACTTTTCCTTAATTACGTTCACTCGTTAATTAGTGCTAGTAGAAGAAGTCGTCGTTCGTAAAACATTATCCGACCAAGTGACTTTCCTTCCGTCAATAAAACGTTTAATATAACGTACGAATGACCGATTAAAATGATTCTCTCTTTGTTATGATAAATCCTTCGTTTGGTTATGTTAAATAGGTGGAGAGCAGCACGAAGCAAATAGCGAATAGTGCGTGCGAAACGAAGTGCGGCGACAGCGGGTGTCACTGCGTCAGTAATAAATCACTGGAAAATATGGATCATCTTTTGCTCGTCTCCGAAACCGGCCACGTCGTCACCTGCCTCTGCGGAAACTATCAGGTAATCCTTGTTGATTCGAATCCTCGAGACGTTATCTCGAGAACGATTTATCTTTTACCTCCTTCCTGCGTTACTTTCGTGAAATTGCTTTCCATCAAAAGTTCAAGGAATCACGTCATCGAACCACAGAGGTGATTTTAATTCGGAGAACGCTCGACAAGCACCTGCCGATTCTCTTATTTTCCTCCACCGCCACGCTCTCGTCCGATATCCAACAGAGTTTTCATTCAAAATTCATTCGCCACGAGCGAAGCTCGCGACGTTCCGTTGGCTCACGAATCGATCGAATGCCCTACAAATCGGTCGTTCTCCTTACGAATCCTCGTTTATCTCGTTTCGAATGGTATCGATCGGTACCGTCCGACCACCACGGACACGATATTTTCTACAGTCGGTTAAATTTTTCTTCTCTTTCACTAACGAAAGTACCTAACCCTTATTAAATTTGAAACACCTTCCACTTCAAGGGAGGTACTTCATCGTAATTCGACTTCCTGATCAAATTTATTTATTCGAACGTTATACGAACAGGACTGGCTACCAGTCGGAATTCGAAGTTGGACGCCAGTTTACATCGAGTGGTCGAGATCCTCGATAGCTGGACTAAATTTTCGTGCGGCTTACAAGTTCGTGAAGGACACTTACTGCGGTGATCATACCACGAGGAAACTAGAAGGGGAGGTGAGCGGCGGTGATCTAGCGAACGTCGGCTTGAAGCTCAATCAGTATTATCAGCAAAAGTGTACTTGGATCTTGGAGTCACCGACCGATCGACAGCTCTCCATCGAGGTGAAATCTAATCAGAGCAGTAAGTACATTTCCCTTAATAACCAAACAAAAATAAAAGAAGAGAGACGTTAAATTCATCGATCACTTTTTGTACCCACGAATCGACCTCTTCACGCGCAAAATCGCGCGAACCGCCGACTGCGCTACAAAAGTCAAATTTATCGCGTGGAACTGTCAAAACGTTTAAAGCGAGACGTAAAAGGATCGGACATGGAAAATCGAAACTTTTATGACCGCGATTGAAGTCCCGTGAAAAGTGATTGCCAAGCTTGTACCTCGGTAACCGGAACGGCAAGGAAACGACCGCACCGGCCGTAATAAAAAGGACATCAACAAGACCAAGAAATAAATTCCTGAAGAGTCAGGATCGACTGTACGAGAGTGACCGCCTACTTGAACGTTTGCTTTAATTTTCTTTTCATTTTTGCCTGTCATGTCACCGGAACGAGTCAAGGGTGATCGTTTATACGGGCTGTGGATTTCGAACAAGCAATTAAGGTCACGCGTTCGCAATTAATTGCCGTGGATACGATAACGTTGGACGATCAAAAAGAGAAAGAGAGAGATAAAGATGGCTGAGAGAGAGAGAGAGAGAGAGAGAGAGAGGTATCGATGTTTCCACAATCACCGATAAACGGGCAATTGAAGCTGGCTGAATTGGCGTGACTGGCTATAAAATTTTCTACGCTCAGCCAAAGCCATTGGTTGGCCTTGTTGGATTACAAATATTTGAGGATGAATAATTGAAAACGAAGTGTTCCTCTCTCTCACTCTCTCTATCTCTCCCTTTTCTGACCTACTGCAACTACGTAATCGGAATAACATTAAAGAGAACGATATCCCCGAATTTCCACGTCTGGAAACTATCTCCCTCGCGGGACTCAAACGAGCTTTTTGCTAAAAGGAGGAAACTATCAAAGATCTCGGCTATTTTAGAAGATCTATCGGAGTCTGTGTGGGAGGACGGAAAGATTCTGACGTATATCTCATGCGCAATGCGGTCGCGAACGAATTTTGCGGAAAGAAAGAAAGAAAAACGTTGGAAAAATAGGGAAGGTATATTAAAACCATTTCCTGTTCCGGCCTTGGCGAGGTTTTGGTTCGTAGTTCCACCTCTGTAATTCTTCCCGCCTCTCTCTTTCCTTTCTCTCTTTTTCTCAAATCGTTGTTACGAGAAGCTGGGAAGGAAAACTGTGGGAAATCCACGGGAAAAGTGGAAGAGGAAGATGGGGGAGAGCGAAAAAGGATAAAGAAAAAAGTGGAAGGAAAAGAGAGAGAGAGAGGAAGGACAGTGGTTCCGTGGTACAGCCAAAGGGGCAAGATTTTGCTTTTTGTTGTCACGGTAAATCCAATGGTCTCTTTAATCTCGAGTCTCGCTTCCATTCGTTTTCGGTGCTCCATGCGGTTCTCCAGATTTTGCGCGCTTTACAAAATCTATACTCCGCTGCTGTGCACTGTTTCTTCCCTTTCCCACCCATTTTCTGTTTTACTTTCACCCCTGGAACGTAAAATATTTAATGAAAGGAACCAAAAGTAAGAAACAAATATTCTTCCAAAAAAGAAACTAAAATATATAATCATTAGTACCCAAGAATAATATATGTATTTATTTAATCATTAATTATATCATGATTTAATGAGTAATCGTGGATAATTGACCGTTCAAAATTTTTAGGGCCCTGCACTGCGTGGAATCTTACCATCCATAGGTACAGCGAAAACGGTGATCCCGCGGGAGAAAGATTGCACACATTTTGCTCGAGGGATGTGCAGAAAAATTTCACGCTACCCTGGAAGGAAAACACCGCGGTAGTTAGGTAAGTTTCTTATCCCACACCGAGCGATTAACCATTGAACTTTGGCAAAGTTTTTTACGAGCTCTCGCATTATCTCCTTTTGGTGGATAGTTTTATGTGCGTTATCCATAGAGATAGATTGGATAGATAGATCGTCGAGGGAAATCTTTGGAACGATATTATTAAAACTATATTCCTGTTATTCCTTGGAAAATGAAATTAATAATAAATTACTCCCTCTCTCTCTCTCTTTTTCTCTCTTGATAGATTGCAAGCACTTGGAAGAACGGCACCGCAGTATACGATGAAGTGGAGGAGCCATACAGTTATCGCAAATACGCGACAAAGTGGACCATCGCCAGCACCTAACCACGTTAGCGATTCTTCGATTAGGATTAAGCCAGAGATGACAATTATTTTCACCTTCCTCGTGCTACCTTTCATCTATACGATCCGTTGTTGAGGGCTTTTCAGTTCGAAATAAATAAACCACGATCTACACGTTCCTGTTAATTAAACGAACCTTCGTTTGCGTTGTGTATATAAGATATACGCCGATGAGAAGAGAAAGAGAGAATTTACTGTTAAACTCTCGACTCGGAGCAAATTATAAGAGTCAACCAAGACGCCTTTGATATTATATGAGATTTGCAAGAAATCGATTATCGTCAAACGACTGTACGGAATAATTACAGGGGTTTACCTGTAATACAACCACTTTGAAGAAGCGTCCGAGAAGATTGACCGTGCGAGAGACTTAAAATCGAAATCAAGCTCGAAGTCAATGAGTGTAAATATTATATATATATACATATACATATATAATAGAGAAAAATTGATTTGCAGAAAACGCGATGCACGGATTTGAATTAGGAGAAACTCACGTCAACCCTCTGTCGCGCGAATGCCAAATTATACGCGTAAAGAAAAAAAAAGCAGTCGAATATGTACATACGTCATTACATATAGTAGGATTTGTACAAAATAAAAAAAAAAGAAGAAGAAGAATAAAACGAATTATATAAGTCGCCGGAATGATTGTATGTAAGATATACATAATACGTATAAGACGTTTATTATTAATGACACGCGATTCTATAGATTTAAAAAAAGAAAAAATGAAAAAATGTATTTTAACGAACGAGCTTTAAGCCTGAGGTATCCCTCGATTTATTGTTATATGTTTTTTTTGGTGAATCGACGCGGTCCATCATCTTCCTAAGCGATTCCTTTCTAGTCTAGAGATCTTAGTACGAGCGATCATATCGATAGCAACGATCCCGTTGCGATTATTTATAATTGTTACGTCATTTGATGATCATTTATACCTTCGTTATATCCTTCGACAAATGATGATTGACAGAGTACGATTTCTTACACAAAGTGCTACTTAAAACGTCATGAGTAAAAGGTATATGTTGAAATGCATGTTACGATGAAATTTTGAACGATTTTCAAATACCCATTATTAACAGTCTAATACGCGGCTACAATTTAAAAACGTAATCACTGTACGTATCCGTCGAGACGCGTTTACAAAAAAGAGAAAAGAGATTTTCACAAAGGAGCGAACGTTTTTACTATTTCCAATTATTTTCCACGATAGTTAATATAACGTTGCGAGACGGTTATACAATTTTTTAGAACACCTTACTTTTCTATACGGCCTAAATATAGCACACCCATCCTTTTCATATCCTTTTTGCAAGCACTTCGATGTAAAAGCACGCGAAATTCATTTTTGATAAGTATATAAAGATTTCGTTGCGAGAACTTCGCGAAGACTGACTAGTTTTCGATATAATTCTACTTACTTAGTACGTAGAAATTTCTATTAGTTTGCATCCAATGGGCAAGGTCGTTAATAATTCATTCATTTCAGCTACTGTAAAAAAGAAATATAAAAAAGATCGATATATTAAAATCTTGAAAACCTCGTCAAAACAGTGATGAAAGTCTCCGTATAATCGACACAGACTGCGTATCGAACAGACGACTCGTATGACAGTAAAAAAAAAGCGCACAGGTTTTAATTATCTCGTAAAAAAAAAGGAGCAAGAAAAAGTCATCAAGTTTAGAGATGTGTGACTTTAGTGACTTGCGTGTTTAAAATCGGTTATGTGCTTCCTCCGACAAACCAGCGGCATCTATTTCGGGTTCGTTAGTCGCTTATTTCTAGAATGAAATTCCAAGTTTGCGCGTTAATTACACAAAGTGCAAGGCAAGAATTTAGATTTAAAAACAAAGGATGAAGATTTTTCAATTTCTTCCACCTTAAGTGAAATTTAAGCCGGTTTTGCACGAGACACGTCTTACTCATAGAAAGGAAAATACGTGTTACATGTAATAGTCACATATATCTAAGTCACAATAAATAGTCAATTGTTTCATATAAAGTATAAATAAAGTGAAATAAAGTATTCGTTCATTTCTTTCCCTAATTCTAAGCTCCTCTGTTATCTAACATGAATATTTTGTTTTTCCGTTATAGATAGCACCTGTTAAAAAAGAATACAATTTATTCACATTCAAATTCTAATACAATCTTTTAGATTATATATATATATAATCCTATTTCGGTAAGATACAAATGCACATTTTTGAAAGTAATACATCTCATTACCATCTATATTATCGTACAATATTCCGTAATATTAATTTACAAATCCTCGTATACATATAATATAAAACTGACTTAAAGATTCGTTCGATAAAAAAAAAGATACAAGTAATAAAATTATCTAGTAACATATCAATATATATATATAATATATAACAATGTGACTATATACATCATATAAAATGAAACCTTGAAAAAATGAGAGAAAATTCGTAATATTAGGTATGAACGATGAAACGATGTAAGTTTATAACAACGACAACTTGAGGATAAAAAGAAAATTCTATTAAATAAAATACTTCGAATCGATCGCTAACGATACGAGTACTCAAAATTATTTCCTTTTGCATTGTACAAAGTATACAGCTAAAATGTATGAACATCCAAGTAAAATGAGATTGCTTCGTATGATATCATCAACGTTTCCGTATATAATTTCAAACACGCAAAACTACCATATACATATATATCCATTTTTAATTTCTTACTCCATATTATTTAGTTGATCCCTAGGAATTATTATTCTGTTCTTAATTGCACTGATTATTATAAATTATATATATATAGATCTTGTATGTGTCTATTAGTCTTTTAAAAACCTGCATTATTTCCATTATCTCGACCAAACTAATTCCTCCGATGATCTACAACATGATCTACAAACAGATATTAGATTTGACACGGTACGTATATATAGCATCAAGTATTTGGTACCAACAATATTATTGTATAACATCGACAATAATGACTGTTAAAGCAATATGTAAACTCGAGGTCTTCATATGTAAATATACACTCTAGAATATATTCCTATCAGGTGCAGTTTATTTAACTAGTAAATGTAGTAAATATTATTATTATTATTAAAATTGTAGGTGTCGTTCGGCTCTCTCCCGTGGTATAACTTTACATTAAAGGATTAAAAAGATGTAAAAAATAGTCAACATTTCCAAATAGAGTAACATATTCATATCCGACGTCAACAATCGAAAAACATAATGAGATATACGTGTAACGTACATAACAATTTTTTTTTTTATTTACTTTAACCTTTTAGAGATCTACAAAATCTGATGCATCAACGTATAGCATAACAAATTGTGCGACGACGCGTCGTTAAATAATAACTGTACTTTCGTATAATTGCGCAACATTTCATATTTGTTCAGTTACAAATATAAATATAATTTTATACACAAACTCTTCGAAAGTAACGTATCTGCTTTGTATATGATAGATAAGATTGATGTCTTACCATCATTAAAACAGAATCTTAAGTCCATTAAAAAAAAAAAAGATCGTGGTATCCTATGATAGTATGATAATAAAAGACATTAGAACGATCAGTTAAAAAAAGAATGACTCACTCTTCTCACCGTTAAATTAAAATCGTCACTCGATATAATTGTTTCCTAAATGCAACAACAAAACGCCACCTTTAAAGATGATTAACAGAGATAGATTAAACAAGTGTTAAGACTTTGTTCAAAAAGCAACATTTTTCTAGATGTTGCACTTAAGTCAATCAAATCTTCTTATATACTACTTGCTTAGACTACAATTTTACACTTCTCGCGACACGCAACTGTAAGTAACGCGTATGAATTATGATTATAAATAATTTTTAACCCGGGAACCAAAAGTAACGTAAATGCATTAAATTAGTGCCGGAACATAAGATCTTCAATCTAAACTATAAGTCGGGATGGCATGATAAGTAATAAACATAATAGAAGTGCATCGTATCTAATTATACCCATGTCATATCGTATCGTTTCATTTATATAGATCACTTTCTTCGAAATTAGGAACAAAACCGTACGCCTATTCCAAGATGCTCACCTATCGATCTTCGATGTCCTCGCATGTACCCAACAAACACATGAACACGTATATCCTTTTTGGAATATCGAGGTAAAATTCGGCTACGACTAAGAACATAGCAATTTGCTTTTGGTTTTTTGTTTTCATTTCTAAATTTATACAGATATATTATGCAAAAGTGGAGACGCAGAGTTTAAAAGACCCAGACGTTGTTTCTGCTTTCTTTGTTCTGTCATCTGATAAAGAAGCAAAGAACGTTGGTAAAAATGATTCAAGCGATATGAACACCCAAAAAATAATATACCTGATCGCGTAATTCGGTAAGTTGTTGCGAAAGACACTTCACCAAATGTTGAGTAGATTCTAATTGCGATTGTAAACTTCTCAATTCTACTTGTTCTCCTTCTCCTTCGTCCGCTGCTAAAGATTTCGCTCTTAATCGTGGAAACCATTCAAGATTTCGGTCCTGCAGAAATTAATAAAAATTATAAAATAGAACCCGAGTTCCATATTTCTTAATATAAACGAATAATTACCTTGACCATTGCATAAACGTATGACTCTGGACCTGTAAATTCTGTGGGATCTTTGACTTTTACCAAAACAATGAAATACAGATAATGCCACATATTATGCTCGTGCTTGACATGCTCCTCGAAAGATACAGTTTTATTGTCGAAGGCTGACCTATTCAAACCTGTAGGCAAAAATGTATACATACAGATCTGATTTAAATGATTATAATTGCATGAACTTACCGCAAATAAAACAAGTGTTCTTTAAAATCAATTCCTTCTGCTGCTTCTCTGATCTAAGATCCGCGAACGTATCGATAATAACACCAAAGATGAGATTCAAAACAATAATTATCACTATGAAGAAGAATAGTAAGTCGTATACGACTCTAGCAACAAACAGTGGCTCCTGCAATTAATAAACACGTTTTATATTACACGTGGCAAAGTGTGATTAAAACCAATATAGTATTGTAAATGTAAATTATATTTACCGTGCTTGACGGTGCTCTTAAAACATCACCTATACCTCCACCATTTCTTAAACCTTGATTCAATGTTGTAACAATGCACATAACTAATGAATCGCAAGCTCGTTCTTTTAATTCACCGCCAATGCTAACCACATCTTGTTTCTCCTGTTCATTCACTGAAATATCGTTATAAGAAAATTAATTAAATTTATGATTAATTAAGACTTGTTAAAACTTATTTAAACATGTCCAAAACGAACCTTCACGTATGTATCGAGATACTGTTTCAGTTGGCTCACACTTATCATTATTGCTAAGCTTACACGTATTTTCATCCTCCAACGAATCTATAAATTAAAATCAATGGATATCCTAAATAATTATGCTTCTTATGTGTGTAATAACAAGATGTACGCTTAGTGACTTAAATAGACTTACTCATAACTTCCTCGTCTACACTGACTAGGAAATCATCTTTAAAGAACATGAACCCGATAATAGAAAACATATAAACTAAAATCAAAGCTAAGACAGCAGTCAATATAATAGATCTTCCGTTTCTCGTAACAGATCTTATAACATTAAGCAATGTTTCTTCTCGATAAACTACATCAAACAGCTGAAATATGAAGATTACATTTATGCTTATAAAATTATTACTTTGTAATGTTAGTTATAGCCATCAAATCAAATTTGGCTTAAAAATGCTCACCAAAACTGAATAGAAAAATGGATGCATCAATAGTCCTAGTACACAAAATATTAAGTATGATGCATGATACAATATTTCAACATTCGTCATTATTTGTTCTATACTTTTAGTTAGGGTCCCCTGATTTCCTATAATACTTATAAGATGAACAATCTTCAAAACAATCTAAAAATAATATATATATATATATATAATTAGTAGATGATACGTCTACTCAAAATATACATAACAAAAGTTATATTTTGTACCGTAAGAAATCCAAGTAACCATAAAGTTGGTTCTGGTCCTATAGAAAAAATTAATCGTAATATTGTTGATGCGACTAATGTACGTATACCAGACTCTCGCGGTAGTGTAATAACAATTGCTGCCGATGATAACATTACAGCCCAGATAAGTGCAGATAAGTGAGAACCAAGTTCTATGTTAAGAAAGAAGATAATATTAATAATATATTTATAATGTATCTCCCTGAATGATTTGTATATTTTCATATACAAAACTTACTTGGTACAGAGTCTACAAACGGATAAAAGAAAGCTACAATAAGATTTATGAGAACAGCACAGTTGAATAAAATATTACTCCACAAAGACATATAACTGCTCATCCAAAATAATACTGGCTGTCCCCTAAGTTTCTTTTGCCATTTCATTTCGTTAAACATATCCTCAGTTCTTTCGAAGAAATCCGAAACTTTCGATCCTTGATCATCTCGCTCTGTGGTATTCAACACTCTGATCTTCGTATCAACTGTGATAAGTTCGCATATCTCTGGTATTGGGAAAACTATTTGTTCCAGTGTCCTATCGTGTCTAACAATCTAGAATGCAAAAATAATTTTTTAAACCTACACATGATATAAAAATTCGAAATCAAATAAACAAATGTTAAGTACTTCAATCTGAGCTGTGTGTGATGCATAATATTGCAATGCTTTATTAATTTTCGGGTCGGCATTAGTTTCCTCCGATGGTTTTAACATCGTTGCTAACTCTTTATTGTGTTGAGCCAATTGATGGGATAAGATATAAATATTGTGGCCCACCTACAACAAAAATTTATTTGAAATATATGCGATAATGAATACATCAATTTACAATACAAAATTAATTTAATTACACAAAATTATCTTACTTCTTTAGGAGATACTCCCTCTTCACCATTGGTCGACGAATCATCAATGTCATTTTCATCGTCCAACGATTCCTGATGAAATGCTCTACAAGCTACATCTATTAACTGCTTTGGATTCATATTGTACAGAATTCTTTCTGCATTCTCGCTGTCACCTCTACTTTCCATGATAGCTAATAATAATTTACTAGCATTATTTTTCAGTTCCAATACCAGATCCATTCTAGTTTTTCCCAAAGGATTAATATCGTTCAATATCAAAGCCGTTATGATATCTAACCCATTAGATTCGTGAATCGCAATGCAATTCTGATTGTCGTGACAGGGACCCTGACAATATTCTGTCAAGGTCTCCAGAGTTTGGTTAATTAATGCAACATTATTTTCGTTAATGTATAATCCAAGTAACCCTAATCCACCAGTCGTCGAACCACATATACAATCCAGGAACATGAGAGTTTCGGAAACCAAGTTGAAGTTGGTTTTATTATTTTGATTACGAAGAAAATTCTAAATAAAAAAAATTATCATTAATATGTAATGAAATCAAATCAAATTTAGAGCTCAATATGATTAACTACCTGAAGTTCTCGATTATGATTCTCGCACAACAATTGCAAAAAACGTAAAATTGGTTGCATCACTAATACTTTTGTACTAAGCTGTGTATCGTCTCTTTCAGCACCGGGCGAAGGTCCGGCACGCGTTCTTTCTAATTTTTCACTAATTATCTCCTCCACTGCATTATTTGTTGCATCCTCGCCGGGTACAAGATTACGTGCATTACCGTATACTTGAGCATTGTTCACTGCTGTCGGACTTAATTCGTCTCGTAACTCGTCGGTTATAACGATACCATTAAGTTTACCTACAAATATGCAATATTTGTAGTAAAATATTTAATATTATTTAAAATTTATGCATAATTTTTTTTTTACCTGCCGCGCGTTTTTTGGAGAGTTTCTCTAATTCCTTCGCACTTTGTTCTTTATCTTCGACCGTTTTTGCCGTTATGTCGGACGTGTTCACAGTCACGGTGGATTTGATTTCTTGCTGTGAATCTTTCATTTTGTCATAAAAAACCTAGTAAATAATTACGAAATGAATTAATTGTAATTCTTATCTAATTATATGGCGATCGAATCCAGTGATTAATTTTTACCTTGAAAAACGATTGACTCAAATCGTCACCCATCAATTTGTTGAATACACTTTTTTGTATAATCGGATTACCACCTTCCAGTAGTGCGATTCCTAGCTCTACAACTTCTACAAATATACTAGGAGAATGTACACTTTTAATAACTAATTCCACGACCAAATCCGAAGCACCTTCTCTGTCTAGATGACTTTGAACTTCGTGCAGAGTTCTTCCCGCACGACTCAAGATCTTTGCTACAAACCCACAAAAATGTATTAATATAAAACAAAAATATGTTATTAATAAACACGAAAATATCATTTTATTACCTCCTGGTCCATGAGTCACAGCCGTCGTGCAAGATACACCGATCTCAACATTATCTGGCTTGTGAACGAACGTCTTTCCAAAATAACGCACCAAAAGATTATTTCTTAACGCATCACCCTGCAGCAAACGACCGGAAATTTTTAACAGCAAGTAAGTGCCAATCATGTCGTGGTGATGTACCAATACAATTTGCACTACGTTATTAAAACTTTATTTAAAAAATGTACATCTAATAGTATCATCAATAAATAATGTATATAGTGTATTTACATTCATTGTGCATTGAATAAGAGTAAATAGATGTGCTATTAATAGAATGTCTATATAATGATGTAAATATGGGGAAAAATGCAATATAAACAAAAGAACTCGTGTTCTGTTGTCAATAATCATTTTAGAAATAGTAAACATTGTTCTGAATTGTTTTTTGATTATTCATATATCATCCCTAAAAGTTCTAAATAAAAAAAAATACAATTATAAACGTTCATGACTATTAAATGCATGAGTAGATAACTATTAAAAAAAAAAAGAAAACAAATATCAAGATTACAATTAGTAGCACTAGAACGATGCATACTGCGAGAAGTTACACATTACTATTTATATACACTTTTCTCGGTAGTAATGTTCATACCTCTAATTGTGCATGATGCAGACCACTTATATAGACTGTATGATAATAAAATGATTAATACTGTGCCAATGAAAATTCCGTAAAAAATTCTTGTGCAAAATGAAAAATTTTACATAGAAATCGGTGATTTTTAAGATATGAATAAATTATTAAAAGTAGTCCTGATAAGTGGTTTATCTAGTTCAACTTTCGTGAAACAATTTTTATAGCAATTATTTCGAATAAAAATTGGATAGCTACTTCTGTATTGGTACATCAAATTCAATTCATACATATTTACACATCTATATATCTAGCTATAAATATACATACACATGTATCCACCTATAAACTTTAAATACATTTATATTATCATTTTAATAACAGATAAAATTGTTAAAAGATATAATGCATGTTCTGAAAGTGACAAACTGCAGGAGAAGATATGTATGTATATGTACCTGCTTAAAAAAAATATAAATAAAGAAAAAAAAATTGAATCAAGTAAGATACTACAGTGGGCCCCTCGTGGTCGTTACTTTCGATAATAAAATATCTTTGTTAACAATGTAACTTCTGACTATTTGTCTAAATGAACGTTAATGTAATTCCATGGTGCAATGAAAGCACTAGTAGCAAGAAAAGAAGGAACATGCAGAAAACAAATCGAGCACGTGCAGAAAAAGGATTCTACACAACGTACATTATACTCTATCGCGTATGTACTTTTGTTCAAGTATTCAAATTTAACTTTACTTTATACAAACTATTAATGTTTTGCAAATAAAAGCACACATTGCTCAAAGAATTATCAATCGTTTAACGTGTGTTACATGTGCATTATAAAAAATGAATTATTGTCGACTGATATATACGTTGTGCCCTTAAAATACCGTGTCTATCTACATTAATTTTTACCCGGTCTTGCTGGGTCATTTGACGATTATCACACGGATCATTGGAATCTGTTCCAAGTTGAGATTCGGTCTTCTTTTCTGAATCTGCATGTTCCAAAATGTCTTCGTTCTTCGTTCGCAGCGTGAAAACATCTTTACCTACATATCTATTCTACGAGACCTACTCACCCAAGGATCGTAACACTTGTATTGGCATATTTGAGAAAGCTTATTAACGTATTATGTTATTCTCGCGCTTGTTTTAGCAACTAAAAAGTATCTACTTGTGTATTGATCATCTAGAGTGCAGAATGAACGATTGGATATTCAGCTACATATTTCATCAAATTTAACTTCCGTCGACCGTACTGAATATCCAATTTCTTAATGCCATGACTTATTACCCCTTACACGTAAATGATTTCTATAACTCAGATCTCGTGCAAAGGAGATAACACGAAACTTACTTTTTCTCCGTATTCGGGATCGATCGCCATCATTTCTCGAAGTGTTCTTAATACCTTTACACAGAGTTTTTCTTCTTTCTCCTCGAGTAATTTTTCCGTATGCTTGATCAATCTAAAGTATACAAAACACTATGTCTGCATTATGTTTTAACATTGTTTGATAAAGATGATGATACCTAGAAAATATTACCTCCTAATAAATCCACCACTTCCACATCGTTTTCTAGCTTCAGTTGCCGCTGGAAATAGAAGCTCGGGTCGATAGAGAATATCGACAAGCAATGACAATTCTGATTGTACCAATGGCTTTAGTTGTTCTTCTAATAAACATACTATATCTTGCAGACCTTCTATGATACTACGATCCAGACGCATAAGCTATGAAGAAAAGAGCTTAGAAAATCATACGGTACTTAACATATTATTACGGTACGAAACATATTATTCTTTTGCATTACTTCCCTATAAATATGCAACTAAGATAATATCTTTATTTTTGTACATATTGCATTACTTTGTACAAATAAGTGTAACTAATATGCATCTTATAGTTCAAGATTATTTATATAACTACAATATATTTTTAATAATTTTATATCATCTCACGGATATGAGATCTAATAAGAATCTAAGACAGACTAATGCTAATAGCAAACTACTAGTTCTGAGCAACCTTTACCTCATCTTTACTGTCGTCCATCAAAAGTATATCACTCTACATATTTAAGGAAATTTATTATAATATCGTTTGTATATAAGAAATATTTCAATAGATATTCTTAACGTCTTCATAATTACCTGACTTTGAGTACGCTCTATCTTAGGTTGCTTGGTTGCTTGAAGCCATTTACTCGTTTGTCTACTAAGCATCGCTGCTTTATTAAACATCGAAGCAACTTGACTTTCCAAATCAGTAGGAATTGCTATACCTCTTCCTTTGGCTATGAAAAAATATTCCGCCATTATATATATATATATATAACTATTCAAGTAATGCCTAAATAACTTGTTTACACTCACCGACATCGGATAAAGTTCTTATACAATTTTCGGCATTAAATCGTTGTCCTGCATTCAACCAAGGACACTGCGATACTTTGAACGCTGCATGAAGCAGCTGAACAAATATAGGCTGTCGGGTCTGATTAATAAAAAAAGATTTATTAATTATTGTGAGTGATGGTAAAAAATTGATACCCGAGTATATAACGGAAATGAGAAAAAATCGAATAAGTACGACTTTACGTGAGCTCGTGTTATTTGTTTCTAAAACACAAGTTTTCAAAGACAGTGTAGACTGTTATACATAATTTTGTAAAATTTTATAATAAAAGAATTTGGCATAGTAATGTTAGATGTACACTGAGACTCTTTGTTGCATAGAATATGTACATACATATATATTACATATACCCATATTAAAAGATCATGCTGTCAATGTTACTAATTGTCAAAAACATAATGCGTA
The DNA here is from genome assembly GCA_916049575.1 of Ancistrocerus nigricornis. Classification (NCBI taxonomy): domain Eukaryota; kingdom Metazoa; phylum Arthropoda; class Insecta; order Hymenoptera; family Vespidae; genus Ancistrocerus; species Ancistrocerus nigricornis. The sequence goes on along the minus strand of OU696667.1, from coordinate 14,084,779 downwards.
TTCATAGAGACTATTTTCTTATTAGTATTACGAGAGAATATTATCACAGTACCTACTAGTACTAAAAAGCCAATCGTATCAAAATAATCTTACGTGATCTAATCATTTATTTACAGTTTTAAATACCCATATTAGTACCTATATTTGCAAGAAGCATTTATTTTAATAATTCCAGTACACAACCAAAGAGTATTATTTTGTCTTCATTTTCTGTTATAGAAATGTGTGTTATAAACCAACCAGAAAATGTTTTATCCCAAATGTTTATAATATAAATTCTAGACCATGTAGACGATTGTGTCAATGTTTTTGTACAATCTTTGTGTTCTTAGGCCAAGACAGCACTCTACCATTGATACTCACATAGCTTGCAAGATTATTGTCAGTATTCCGGTCACATTCCTTGATGCTCCAATAAAGTCTAGCCTCGTGCAGTTGTTTCTATTAGTAAATCAACCCACCACCATTACAGACCCAGCACATAGACCCAGTAAACCGATTGTCGTTGATTCAAGAAGGCCAGGTGTCGCATGCCAAAAACACAGAACATGCCGCTGGTGCAATCAATAGTGACCAAGCACATATCAAATAATATATTATTTATATGATCCTATAAACTGCATCGATCTACCGATATAGTTGATACTGCATAAAAATGGTTATAATAATATGATAAATATGCCTATTTTGAATTCGATTAATCAAATGTTATCACTAATTCAGAGTCAGTGACCAAATTATGGAAAAATGAAACGAAAAATGACGATGAGGGAAATGATAACAAACAAATTTTAAATAAAAAATAAATGTAATTAAGAAAAATCTACTTTCGTCAAATTCATGATATGTACTTGGTTGATGAATGAATCCAGGTTAGTGTGAGTAACATGCAAAGCATAGATTATGTTGTAAAGTGAATAATACAATATATATTCATATTGCTGATGACTAGTTCAAAATGCATTTGTTAAGTTAATCTTCTATAACTTGTTCTATCATCCTGTTTTTTTATCCCTGTAACCAAAAATTACCTAACGATATTACGTACTGTATTTAAATAATACAAAGCACTGGCTGTTATCTCATTTTTACTTCGGAATTAAAATTCATTTCTTTATGTTTACATTCTTGAAAATTATACTAGCGGTCTAAGCAAAATTTAATTTCTAAGTCTATGTGATTCATTAATATTAATTTCTACAATTACCTCGGTTTCGATGGACTTCACGTCATATAATGAAACACAAAATAAAAACACAACATGATATAACATTCTTTAAACTACTGAAAAATTGAATGAGATCACTGAAATACTAATTCTATGGAAGTGTAACACCGATGAATTGCGTCACTATTATTCTTTGCTATTTGTTTTTATAGACCCAAATGTGTCATAGATGATCGATTCATTAGCTCAATTAGTATCACATATTTTGTAGTTGTCATAAGCACATGCAATTGCATAATTCGTTAGATATAACGAAGTTATCTTTACTCGCCAAGAAGACTAAGTTCAAAAGCCATTCTTGCTGTTTTAGTTATTTAATCGATGTAGGTATTCGAGAAAGTAGGTAGACGCTTACATCGAGAGATTAGTTATATCAGTAGAAATAAATAGTGCCATATTATATCGAAGAAATATTTGTTGGTGCCACATTAATACTTTTGAAGATCAAACGACATAAATTTCGAAAAACATTATGTGTGTGTATATATATATATATTTAGCAATAGGCACAATATTTTTACTTTACCGTATAACAGATAAATAAAGAATAGAACATATAATATATATATCTGAAGAAGAAACAATTAAAAGAATATACATAATAATAAATAAAAATGTAATAATCGTAATAAATTATTATGTTGTTAGATAATATAAAAATACAGTACCTGCACGGTCGTACTCTGATCGGAAAATGGACTGCTGAAGAACGTTGTAATAATATTCATTAAACAGCTTGTTACATAAGTCTCTAAAGCAATGTCTGCATCTTGTCGATCGTTCGTAGACGCAATCAGATTCATATCTACGATAAATGACTTTTCGAACAAGGACCACATGTGATTAGATGTGTAAATTTCTTTCATCTCTACTTCGGTATCTATGTAACAGTGATTAAGGAAATTGATGTAGGCTTCCTTCACCTATAAGAATACATATAGATAATGTATTAGATACTAATATTTTAGGAATTTAAATTTTGACTAACGCATATTATTGTTAATACCTCTGGTATACAATCTGGATGTGATACCATAGCAACGATATCGTCTAATGGTAAAAGACTGTGACATTTAATTTCGGTATTAACGTTTTTCCCCATGGTACAACAAGCCAGCAACTTTACCAATTCAACGTGATATCTAAAAAGTAAAAAAATAAAGATGTTTACTTTGTTTAAATTGATTATGAATGAATTAAATTTTAGTAGTTACTTAAGTGGGCTACTCTCATCCATTCTGTGTCTCTCAGATCGCATCATCTCCACAAATTGATTAAACGATGCTCTGTCATTATAAAAAACTAGAACATCTTCTCCAGCTTGAACCAACTAAGAAAATAAATTCGTCAGACTACATCCTTCGGACGTATTTTTTGTATTATTTTAACTTACCTCTTGCATCACCATTTCTTGACACTTTCTGATAAACTGATTCTCAGCTTTAACGATAGTTTGAAGGAACCTCAAATATTGCACATGTTTCCCATGTGTCTCTATGCAATGAACAAAGTGCTGTATCACTTTAACACTCACTTCGTTGCAAAGCGTAGAATTGTCTTGAAAAATGCTACATACTGTCTGGGCCTCTCGTATACCAGGATTCAAAAACAGATCTAGTTGCTTGTGCAGAAGGACCTGATTTTGTTGATTGCCCAAACAAAAGTTCTGCAGGAAATCGTGCGCTAAACGCATCAACTCGTTCATTCTGACATCTTCCTTAGCATCGAAAGGGACTTGCAATAAATCAAGGACCACGGTATGCACTCCGACATTGCGTAAAAGTCTTTGCTCGTGTTTTCGTGGCTTCACTTGACCACCCGGTATCGTCTGAATGCAAAGTTTATTCATTCGTATTAATATTTGTTGAATTTTTTTATATTCTTCGGCTTGATCCACGCTTAAGGGAGGACCAATATCTAAATCGATTGCTGATCCTTTTTTATCCGAGGTAGATAATTGTGGTGGTGCTTTTCGAGGTGTTGAAGAATCCTCTTCGTCTTCTTTACTCTTCTTCTTTTTACCTCCATGTTCTTCCGTAGCTTTTGACTTGTACACCCAAAGTTCCGATTTCTCGACTGATTGTCGTAAAACGTCCAAATCTGATTTAATTTGTTTATACGATTCGACATCGCTATCCGAGACTAAAAGTTGGACCTGTAATTACAAAGATAGTACACTGATTTAATAAAAACGCATAAGTCTGACTTGCCGTATGTTAAATTTAAATTACGAACCTGTTTAAAAGCTTGTAACACTTCTTGCCTTTGACTGAAATGTCGAAACAGTAAATGCAAAGCCCCAGAAACTAAAGGTGGATAATCGTGCATCGCTAAATGAAGTAAAACACGCAAAAATGTTCTACCACCAGTTCCATCGAGATCCAATGACACGCACTCTTCGCTAAAAGACAAATTTCAAGAAATAATTTCTTTATTAGCTTCGTTATTAAAATATAATTTAATTACCTGCTACCGAATATTCCTTCGGCTTGCGTTCCAATGGATTCCAAATCTATGGTTTTTTGACCAAGACTTAGATCGCCCGAAGCTTTTTCGGTTTCATCAAATTCTTGTTTGAAGATGCTGAGTAAACAGGAAATTCTGTAGTCCAGTCGAACATCGAGAATGAACTGAAGAATTTCGATTATTTTTAATTTGGTGTCCATTACTAGGGGATACTCTTTCTTTGATGTACTCTTTGGTCGGGGTGACGTGCTACCGGCTAACACTTGTCCGGCTGGTCCTAAAGTTAGACTCGTCATCACTGCACCCATGTCTCCGATGCATCTCAGAACTCCTCCTTCAGCTATTAAAATGTAGAATAAGATTGGTCGATGTCTAGAATTATCTCTAAATTATTGGTGCAGAATAATTGATGGATTAAGAGTAATTATGGTACATTTTTTAATGTGGAAGGGTCAAATACTTAGACACCTCAAGTATTATCTACATTAAGTAAATGGAAAGACTATTATCTACACATTAATTGTAGGTCCTAATGGAGTATTACCTGCCTCTTCAGAATCCATAGACTCAGCTAAGAAATATCCACAAAATTAGGTAGTTAGTTACATATATTATTGGGTGATACAGTTACGTTAATAAAAGGAATATTATGAGGAGAGTATATACAGTTACTCTGGGAGCAACAAATGTTTTTCCATATGGGACATTGATACCAGGTCCGAATTAAAAATTATTATACATCTTAAAAATAAATAATAACATCAATTTGAAATCACAAATATATAAATCATGCACATAAAATAAGGAACATATCTAAATGTGATGAAAACAAGAATGATCGATAAATAGCATGAAGTTTGAATAATGACCTCATTAATTACAACTAGGTACTCATGTATATACACTAAACATGATATATAGAAAATATAAAAAAACACTTACAGTCAATATCTCCGGTTGGTATTTTTCCATCGATAAAATCGTTTTCGGAAACACAGTCCAAGATACTTAATAATGTTTTCGTTAATCTTAAGAGATCGTTAAAGCTATAGAACCCAAAATAAATTAAATCGCGTGCTAATTTAACTACCTGCAAAACGTTAAGCATTATTAACAGACATCATTATAAAACTTAATTATTTTTTAATTACCTCGAACGTAAGTTTATTTTGTTCTTGATCGGCGAAAGACCACATTTTTGCAACAACGTTGCATAAATAATCTTCCACGAATCTTATGGTCGCGCTAAATTTTACACGAACAGCTTCCTTGTTCTCGTCAGGCATTTTATTTGTGTCGTAACTAAAGAATATTTAAGAATTTATAAAAAAAAAAACACGTACCTAATATAAAATGAAAAAAAAATAAATATCACATACTCGTTGATGCTCATCTTTGATGGAATTTCAGACCAAAGCCGGGCATACTTGACGGGTGTAACTTGTTCTTGTGGATCCCTATCCACATGAAGATGTAACATAAGTCGGCAGAATGAAGCTCGTAACTCGTATGGTACGGTCTCATCTTCCATACATCTAAAAAGATTAAGAACGTCAAGTTAGAGATGCGTATATCGTTTGAAAGACTATTAGCTTACTTGAGGATAAGGTCTATGTCCAAATGAGGTGATAAATTGTTGAGCGCCAAATATTGCCTATTAAGACACATATTACTGAACAAGTTTAATTGATGCCTGTAATAATCTAAAGTCGCTGCCTCCAGTTGACTACCCAGCTTTGTACCTTTCGCTAATTCGCACAAAGATTTTGACTTCTGTGAAGTAAATAGAGAACTTTTTCGTTATTAAAAAAGGATATTTTTTACATTATGTTTAGTAGAAACCACCAACCGTTCCGTTATTCCAGAATAGATAAACTTCTTCGCGTTCAATGACTGTTGGTTGCGTTTCATTAGTTTCATGTTTTTTATCGATAATTTTAGCTTCAGTTTTGACTTTCATCATCCTAAACAAATTGTTCATTAATATATATTATAAGTAAATTAATTATATAAATTCATATTATCTCTTGCCTCGTATCTATTAAGATGTCTTTATTCTTTTCACTGAGTACACTTTTACATATGAGTTCCTGAGTCACGGCTATAGCTTTTTTATTAGAAATGCATAAATCTGAGAGATAATCTAAAAATCTGGATTCCCAATTATGCATATTTTTTCTAACAAGTCCCACAAACGTCTCGATCTCGGCAGCAGTGATATGTTTTTCTAATAATTTTCGATTATTATGTAAAAGTGCGGTGATCGTATCCTCCGCTAAAATATCATATCCAATTTGTTTTTGCATGAAGGCAAAATGTTTGGCGATGTATTCCTGTCGTACGAAATAATAAAATTAAGTACCACGAAAAAAGGTAGCAAGACAAATTTGTGTACCTGATTTTTTCTATAATCTTGTTGCGACAGCCTAAGTATACGATAACATAATCGAAACATATATTTGTACGGTGCGTGTCTCGGATCGTTGAGTTCCTCTATTCTGAGAAATGGTCCCTCACCTTCGGCCGATTCTAAAAATGGTGCCTGCAATTTGTACTTCTTAGCATACATATCCTTCCGCGCATTTGATTTCACGTTTAAACAAATTTACAATACCTGAAGTATCTTAAACAACTGTCCAAGGATGTATTGTTCCCGAAGTAACTTCTGTCTATCTCTCACGGCATTCGTAACGATTAAATCCAAAGCCTCGGATTTGTTTTGTTCATTTTCTAATCCCGCAATAAAGTAGACTATGTCTTGCAGCAAGCTAGTCACGGCTCTCCGTTCATTGTGAGAGATCGTACCCTTCTCCAATTTACAATTTATAGACGCCAAAACTTTACAAGCATCGTTCGCAAAATCTAAATCTCGTACCTCGACCGGTGACACGGATCTTAACGCAAAAGCTTCCTTATCTTCTTTGTTAATCGCGCAACCCACCTTAGAACGGGGAACGAAACTTCGTTAGCATGGAACTCGAGACCTTGAGCAGTAATTACCAAAGAATAATAAATGCGACAAGGTACCTTAGACATTACTGGCTTTTCGTCATCCTTATCGATCGGCACACTGGTCGAATGGACCCAGGTATTTGTGCATATATGATGTAACCTAACGAAGGAAGATTGAGGCACTAAACTATCACCTCTCGTTAACGTCGTTGGATCTAATTCGAATAAAGAACTAATCTCGTTGCTGTGCGGTACCGACACCAGTCTGTATATTTGACCGCCTGGATCTATCGAAAACGAACATATCAGAATAAAGTTAGCCCACCACGATGATTTCAATAATGCTTACCACGCTTGTCTTTGTTAGTTTCATACGGCTCGTCCGTGTCAATCTCAGCAGCCAGATATTGTCCCGTTGCTAAATGCTTGAATCTAAATAGAGAATTCCAATGTCCCGCTCCACCCCGGCAAGGATCGTGCTGAACCACTTCAACTTCCCACAGTGCTTTGCTACTGGTAGCAGCCGTGGCACTGGTCCTTCCCGTGGTTCTGAGAAACACGTGTTGCTTTTTCTTATACTCGTCCATCGTCAAGAACTTCTCTTGCTCGGCATGAAAGAGTCTAACGACGTCGCCACCCTTGAGTATCTCCTCTTGATTCTCTCTATGCTCCATGAATAGCGTAACCTTCCAGGACGTTGACGAATTAACGACATTAACTTCCTTGCATCCAGGATTATCGCTGAGCTCGTAATTGGCTGCGACGTGTAGTCCCTGTCGGCCTGCATTCACCGGTTCCAGTATCACTTTGTCACCGACTACCACGCTATCGCCGTCGCTTCTTAGCTTGTAAAATGGCATTATATAAAGCCAGGAACCCTCGTTCCCGTTCGCATCGAGATAAACTCTCATCGCGTTCTTCTCGAGAAGAGCCGGCAATCGCTTGTTAACCGTCAGGAACTTGTTCGACTTGAGATGTAACAGCTGGAAATGTATATACGCATATCATGGATATCCGTACGGAGTATCTACTACACGGGCAAATCGTAGAACGGCTGCTGGCAAATTTTGCCCGGTGATCTTATTTGAAAGTAAAATAACTCGAGTAGAGACGGGGAAGAAGGACTCTCGTCTCTTACGACGTTACAATCGTTACAACCGACAACGTATCCAACGGTGGACAGGCGTACGAGCGTAACATTTTCCAAGAGGGAAATTTAATAAAATAGCTGGACGCGTAGAGAGTACTCCTGCATGGCACAATGCTAATTTAATTAATGGCTAATGATATTCGCGGTCCCCGACGTCCAATGGAAAGACGAAAGTTACTTTGACGAAGAAGAAAGAGAAGGGACTCTTCCCAAAGGAGAAGTATAAACGTAATATAAAAAATGATATGTTTACCTGGACGACGTTGCCATAAGAGACGATGGAACCCAACAATTTCTTATTCTCGGTTTCATTTTGCTTTTTCTCGATCTCTGCCGCGTGCTATGGAGAAACACGATAATATACTGATGATTTCTTATGTGTTCGCACAATATGTGGAACACGCAACGAGAGGTAGAACTTACGTGTAGTCTTTTTAACAACCCAGCATCCGTACCAGAGCTGCCACTCTGTTTCGCGGCCTTCCAGAATTGTTTTTGAGCGGAGTACCGGTTCATAGGACATATTTTGAAGAGGCAGTCTAAAAATAAATGGGATCCAACGTTAAATGTGATTTTACGCGATGAGAGCAGAGTGGAATAATAATAAACTTGGGAAATGAATGATCACCTCTGAACTTTTTCGGTGGAGTCGTCAAATCTCCAGCTTCCGGACATACCACGCATCTGTCGTCAACCAATCTGAAAAACAAATCAAGAAGGAAATTGCTATGCGGACGAGTGGAAAAAGAAATTCCGTGGTAAAAATATTACGAGACGTCACAGGGAAATTATCGTTAGATAAGCGTGGTCCAGATGGAATGAAACCATCCTGCGGATCAATATTGGGGCAGGCCACGTCTTTCCCAGGGCTTTAAAGCCGTGCGAGAGAAACGACGCGACGGTACGAACAACTTTCGTACCGTAAACATAAGCAAAGAAAAGAGATTGTTCCATGTTACCGCGCACTACGCGCCATATTTCATCAAATTCGGTCGAAATATCGTTACTCGATGGGGAAGATTGTTGAGGATACAATTTTATCGGATTTTTGATCTTCCTTTTTTGTTTTTTTTTTTTCTTTTTCACGATGACACCGATATCGGTTGGCCGAACATCCTAATGTAAATATACAAAAAGCGATAACCGTGTGCGTTGCGGCAGCGAGTTCAAATATTACGTAATACGTTAATACCGACATAACGATAAGCTGCGATGGACAGGTTCGTTTAGGATCGGTGACTGTAATTAGAAAAGGACGGCTCTATTAATCGAGCGAACATGCAAATTGAGTCATTACTCCGTTACTCTTGGACCATGATACCGCAAACAAATCGAGGCAACGAACCGATTAACGCGTTTAAAGGCCAAAACGTTAAGCTCGATCGGATAGGGGAAGAAAACTCGAAGGAAAATCGTATAAACCGCTCGCGTTTTCTTCCCTTTAATTTAAATCGATCGTTTTATTTCACGCTGCATTAGATCGTACCGAGAATACCACCGGGTACCCCTCTGTGTCTGTGCGTTTGTGTGGCAGGTATTTTCTCGCGACACAATAACCATCCGTAAACATATTGTTTGTTAACGTTCAACAACGGAATATAAGCTTCACCTGGTTTGCTAACGAGATTGCGTTTAGGCTTCTCGCTCTATAACTAAGCTCTCTTCCAAAGGTTAACGATATGCATCGGCCGCGTATCATCGTTTCGTTATTCCCTTTTCCTTTCAGAAAAACTACGTCTGATAAAAACTATTTTTATCTTCCGGTAATCCTATAGGTATACCTACTTACACGATTTAATCCTTTGACAAACGTTGGAGGGTCGTAAATGAAAAAATCAATTCCTATGATTATTTTATTTTAGAAACGTCACGCGAGTAACGCTTTACAAAGGTGTTACGCTCGAAACTTGTTAGGTACATATACAAAAGTCAAATAGAAACTTTTTTTATCGAATCAAAACTTTCTCTTCCGCGACTATGTTGCTAGTGATAAATTCTAACTGCGAATCGGAACGGTGGAGCACGAAATTTCGTGCTAACGAACGAACTATGACGAGCTATCGCGTTATGCAGATTTATCGAACGAAGGACGATCGCTGATTGATTAGATTGAAGTAACGTGAAATCTCTATCGCATGGAGAGATAAGGGAAGATCGGATATCGGTGGGAAAAGGGCGACGAGCGAACGGAACCCGACGCGACTCGAGCAAAAACCGATATATTGTTATTTCTGGCGACTCGCCGTGTTATAACGCGCGACGAGAGCGACTCGCAGCTACTACTACCACGTATGGCGTGTGCGACAGAGACACACATTCTCTCGATGTTGCGATTACAGAGGATTATCATCGGGCCGATGTTGTGCCCGGTGTTAAGGCACCGGAAATAGAGCGGAAGACGAACTCGAGCGCGCACGGAACCGCAAATGAATTACTTGGTAAAGAAGGAGCTACTAGAAGCAACAGGATTGATGCCTGATTTCCAGAAGTCAAATACTTCGAGAAAAGAGATACAAACGATCGAAAGGTTCGAGGAGCGGAAACACAAAATGAAAAAAAAAACAAAAATATCAAGACCGTCTCATAACAAAAGTAATTATTACGGATCGCTAACGATCTCTACCCACAGGCAGTTGTGGCATCGTAATGGCTGACATTCTCCAATTTCGCGCATAACCTCAAATTGTCTCGGTAACATTAATTATGTCCCTTTCAGCTGCGCCAAATTAGTGCGCGCCGAGCCTTCTGCTATTGACAAGGAACAAGTAGTTTGTGCGATCCATATACCTACTATCGTACTAGAGACGGACGTAATTAAACGGAAGACGAACGTTTCTCTCTCGATCATTCAAACTTTCGACAATTTAATTCGAAGACTTCTCTCGATAACTACTCACCGACTTCGACATTACCACGGACCATTGATTCGAATAACACGGAGACTATGCATCCTGTCTTATCCTATTCGCAACAAAGGATTATCCTCATCGTGTAACTATTTCGAGAATGTCTCCCACGCGGGAGTCGTAAAACTCGTGTCCACCGTTGCAACGGTAAAAACAAATTTCATACGTAACTACATAGTAAGAAGGCAGCCATACCAAAGGCAACTTTTATCGCGCGAAACGAACGACCATTGAGCAAACGAGATTCGCGATCCGATCGGCGAGATCTTATTTAAGAACCCATTCATGCCGATGAATGCAACCAAAGTGAGCAAAGTGTACCTGACCTATTTTCTCTGGAAGCACCTACAACATGCCACTTCGCCTGCCACTTCGGATAAATAATCACGGAAAAATGTCCGCGAAGGATGTTCTCATGGAAAACTTTTTTTCTATTTTCAAGCGGCACGCATCGCATTGTTCGATTGTTAGCCCTCCGCGTGAATTCTAGTTTGCGCAGCGGCATGGGACGACAATCGTAAGAAATCTCATCGTAATGGATAGATGTTTACCACCGTTTTATATTATAACAACGGAACACGATATTTTCCTTCGACTTAAAGTATTCTCGCTAATACTTTGTTGCTCGAGCGTGGTCTACGAGAACGGGTTGATTACAAAGAGATTGCTTTACTGGCCACTCTCTCTCTCCCCGTTATCGACGTACTATCTTTACGCCGCCTCCGTTCATCTCCGCTCACAATTTCTATATATAAGTGTATATATATAATATATGTATATAATGTACCACATAAAACATGGTGTAGTACACGGACGTGCAGAAGTAGCTCGATACGCGTTACAAAACTCGAGCGTGAACGCGAATTTCGCGCACTAGCGATGTAAAAATAAAAAGAGCGAGAGGAAAAAAGGGAAAAGAGAAGCATCACCCTGTCAGTTTATTTTACCATCGTTGAAATAAAGCATCGAAGCATTTTTTTTTCACCTCCTTCCTAATTTATAGCGATCGAATAGTCCGATAACTGCTTTCGGAATGATTCCGGCTACCGGGTAACGATTAATCGTCCGATTTGATCCGGTTTATCGTCTTCGATCGATCGATCGCAAAAGACTAATGGAGATTTTAATCTTCGTTAATTCGAACAAGAGGCCGATACGACTCGCGTATATCGTTCTATTTCTCGTAACGAATTCCATTAACTTAAGCCCGAGTAGAATTCCATCGGGAATTATGTAAAAATTAAAGAGTCTCGATCCGTTACAGATTACTTAGCATGCGTATCTAATCGACGTTAAAAATAGATGAAGATGTTTATCCCGTCAGCTCCGAACGACTCCATCTTTTTAATCTTCTCGTAGCAAGAAATTTCAGCCTCCCGGGAGAATAGAAAAGTGAACGAGATGATCCGAACTCCATATTCCTGTCCCTTCTAAATGGGTCATCGCGTTTACCGTTCCCACGATTGCTATTTATCCCATCATTTCGTCATTAAAACGACGGTTCGTCTCTCTCTCACTCCGACTCTCTCTTTCTTCCTCTCTCAGGAAGAGATTACGAATCGCTGACACGAAGACTGAACTTTTAGGATGTAAATAGCCGGAATAGATAAATATTTAAGCTCGGAGTATGAATGCACACGAATTAGGGAAAAGTACGTCTCGGTTCTGACGTATCTTCTCGACCGTCGCGATAAGAATAAATGGGTTAGCGTTGAGGTAGGCTCTAATTACTACATTTATAAATAAAATTAATGTTTTCTTTTTTTTTTTTAAATATAATTTCCAAATTCACGGTCATCGTTCGGCGACGTTACGGCTTCGGTTTGATCGATCGTGGTGAATAGAAAAACCGTGACGCGTTCGTGCAACGAAACTTATTCTACCCGCTGATCCGTTTAAAAACATCGCCACAATCCACTTACCCCAACGTGGAAAGAAAACCCGATACGCTTCCCTCGGCATAGAGACTGACGATATCGCCGAGGTGAAGGAAACTCGCCGACCCAAGAATTTCGCCCATTTTGTTTAGCCGTTTTTCCTTCGTGGTTCTTCGATACCTCCAAATCCAAGGAACGACGCCTCGATCCTTAGCCGATCGAATTATTACTCATGGCGAACCTCACCTGAAAAGAAGAAAAAAAGTATCATCGTTAGACGAAAAGTTTTCATTTGAATTTAAAGACGAGATCTCACGGACACGTAACTCGTAACACGCGATTCGAATTACGACGCGTAGCGCATTAATTGCGCCGCGGAACAACGGTAAATTGATAGACGCGATTATCACGCCTTAAGTCGAGACAATCCGCTCCACCCTTTTATCTCATTGACTAACAAATCCAACCCACGTTTTTCTATACGTTCTCTGTTCCTAATCGCTCCACGGTTCTCGCTCTTCTCGTCTATAAAGTGAAAACGAATCTACGGGTTCTTTTTTAAAGCGTTTCGTCACAGCGAAGAGATCTATGAAAGATTAACGGGAAAGTGTAGAATTTACGCGACCCTTAGCCCTAAAAAAATAATTCAAGGTCGCTCTTTCGAGAAACCTTTTCCCAAAAGAAAAAAAAAATTTATGGTGCTTCGTTCGAGTAAGCGGAAAGTAAAAGCGATTTCGTTCAAAGTAGTCACGCTCGCGACGATCTATTCGAACCGATACAAATTACTTTCCCCTTTTGAGAAATCGTCTCCTTTTACGTAACCAAACACATCCAAGCTCGTTCTATCTTTGGTACTGGTTCGTAAGACTATTTCGAGGAACGATTCTTTCTCGTAGGTATACCAAGCGAAGAATTCATCGTCTCTCCTCCATTTCTTGAGCTTTCGAGTATCGATGTAATTTCTTCTAGCTCGTCTACGATCTAATCTTCTCGGCATCAACGATTTCATAATGTCTTTCTAATTCCACTCGAAATGCCCTGGAACCTAATTCGTTCGAGGAGAGACGCAACGAAGTTTAGTGAAATGGCCTTAACGAAGAAGGATTTATAGTGGACACACGATCGTCCCGAGCTATCAACAAATTTCATTTCGAGTGGTACCAATTAATCTACTCGATTAAACGCGCGTTATCCAAATGCCAGGGATTATCTGACACGCTCCCGCTCGCTCGACGAATCAATGACAGCTACTTTTAAGCTTGGAAATAATCGGAAAGACTTTCTTATTATCGCACGCAGGCCGCGCTTAACGCGTGTACGTTTTAAGCGTCTATACATTGCATAAGGAACGAGTCGAGCCGTGGTACACGTGACCGAGAGACTCGAGGGAAATGCTAAACACGTGATAAAGTTCGAAGTTAGACGTGGTAGCGTTATTACCGAGCGACTAAGATGCTCTTACCTACACCTTTCGAGACTCCTCGTACTATTTAAAGAAGCTACGAAAGTATAAAAGATCAAGCTCGTGGAATTGGTATAAAATAAACGTCGATTTCCAGGGACTCTCCGTAGACGAATTCGATAATTCCAAGAGCGTGATTCAGCTTTCGAAAAATTGGACGAATTTAAACGTCGAATGGTAAAATGATCGAGAAACGTTTATTCCACGTGTCTCCTCCGTCGTAACGGAACGTAACGAGATATGATTCTCTTGCCTTGTACACACGTTTTATATGTATGTATGTAGTGTCAGCCGCGAGACGAACGCGCAAAGACGCTTATTAGAATGCAAAGAAAGAAAAGCGAGTCGGCAGATGTTCCAAGTATATAATTCTTTCTCTGGCGAGTGGGGTCGACCGGGGTGCAACGATCAATTGCTCGTCAATATGCTCTAATGAAAGTGCACCGATGCATCGGGTGACGAGGACGTGTGATCCTATCGTCGAAAGTTTTCACAAACGTTTGCTATTGAAAATAAATAAAAAAAAAAAAGTTAAAATATCGTAATAGAATATGCATAGTCAAACGTTCGCGATTCACGCAGGGCACGTTCAGACCTTGCGACGAGGGAGGACGAGAGGTTTCGAGTTTCATAAAAGATGGTATCGAGTTTTCATGAATCGCAGCGAGTTGCGTTACGGGGAGTTTCGTTTTTCCAAGGATTTCCACCTAGGATAGACGGAGATATTTTTGTTAACGATTCTTTCGCTAGCTCGCACGAGAACGAAAGCGTGCGAGAGAAAGATCGTCCTTGATAAAACTTAATGCATCGAGCCGACGTCGGCTTTAAATTTATGGACGAAGCTCGGTCGTCTTCCACGGCGGCGCGCCGTAAGAATAACATCCATAATTTTCCGAGACGTTGCGTTTCTCGTCAACTGGTTAGAATGAAAGAGAAAAAAGAGAAAGATGGAACGATATTTCGATCAACTTTTCGTCGATCGAACTTGGTCGCGTGATCGTGATGAAAAAAAATAAGAGATACACGATAAACTGAAAAAACCACGAAAACGGAAGAACGTACGATCGTTACGAGGTAGCATCGCACGGTGTCAATAACCCGCTTGCTTTACCGAGTTCGATCGTATACCGGCTTGGGATGGTCTATAAAGCGTTATATCCGTTTTACAACGAAATAAAGTGGGTTACTAACGACTACGTTAACATACTACCGGTCTACGAACGCGATGCGTACGCTCGCGTATCTCTTCCTATTATTTCGCATCTAATCTCGATGCAACCTGTCGTTCCGCTAAGCGGCTAAAGATCAATACAAAAATTACTATACCGTATATTACAGTCCTCGTGACGGATGAGAATCGGTAAAAAATGATAAAGAGCGTGACACGAGTTATTGCTTATCGAAGAATGATTTCTTCTCTCTCTCTCTCTCTTTCTCTTTGATGCCTCATTCGTTACGCAACGAGACTTTTTTCGAAGACTACAAAAGAAGATGCTCCAAGTACGATCAATACAATACGTTCACTGGTATCGTCAAACGAGCTCGTTATTACCTTACCAACACCGTAAGAGTAGGTATAAAAGTAGTAGCTTGTCGTAACCGATTGTGAGAGACGTAATGTTACGCACGTGGAATAACGTTAAACGTAATACCGATATACCGCAAGCAACGCCAGTTAATTCCATTATCGTCGTTAATGTTAAACGATCGGACGCTAAATAAGGGCAAACGCGATAATCGGGGTGCGATACGTGCGTCGTCGTATCGCGTCCTGGAAGATCTACTTCTAAATATAGATCCTTTTTTTTTTTACCTCTTCCGAGAATGATCCTACATTAATACAGGATAAAATGAGAAGCTATTTGATTGATTCATAAATAATTTCCATTTCTTGGGAAAAATTCTGATGATTTATTATTCTAATGATTTTTCTTCGTTATCGGACCCGTACGAGTCATTGAAAATAATGGTTGATTATTTTATTGATAAACAAAATTGATATACTAAAAAATACATTATTTATTAATACGTTTTATGAACAAAAAAAAATAAATTCGAAAGTACTAGTTTGCTAGTACTAAAACGAAGAAAAATTCAAGGAACGTTCGATCGTGTGTAACAATGGCGTCCAAATCGTACGTTCAAATACAGCTGGCAAAGCTTGGCACACGCGGGACGACGCGTAACAGGTTCCTTACATTTCTCTCTCTCTCTCTCTCTTTTCTCTTCGAGGGGGAAAGGCGCCTCGCAGTCGATCTCACGGATCGTCGACTTTGATGCGAACCGATTTAAAGGGATCCACGTTCCTCTAGGATGTCGAGGAGTCGCGATAAGCACGTGTGCGAGGGAACGAGTCTGGTAGGAGGTTAACCCCTTGAGCCCGGAAATCTCGTTTACTCGCGTCGGCCTTGAAGAGAAAAGAAAAAAACAAAATTTTACATTTTTCCAGACTGACTTTAGCTTTTCTAACGACCGTCTATCGATGACTTAAACGTAACGACACGACGCTTATGTAAGCGAGAGGCTCGTGCGAGACTCGTTGGTCTCTTCGCTTTATCCGTATAATAAATAAACAGGTGTGTACGAGCGAGAAAGATGGAGAGAGGATACTTAGCAACCACGGATCAAAGACTGCTAACTATTTTCTCTTACGACCTCTCCACCTTCCTTCTCACCGATATTTTCAATGTAGAGGCACGAACTGGAAATTTCGGTTCCGTTTCTCAAATAAATAAGTTATTTTTAGGATGGGTACATCCTATACGAATTATACGGGGATAGGGTTAAACAGCTGTACGTTCACTTGACCCTCGTCAAGAACTGGTCCGGTCGAACTCGCCCAGCGACGACGACGACTATGACGAGGACGATCCTCCGGTGTTACTTTTACGTATACATGCTTCGCACGTACTTTTACGTGTCAACGTGTGTACGTTCGTACTGTCGTACGCACGCTGTCTGTTACCAACTCGCTTAAAGTTTCTCCATGTATATGTGTATGTTTACATGTATACGCTCCAAATGAGGAGATTCAGCCCGCCTTTTTCCCCGAGTTACGTGTCTCTACGAAAGCAAGTTCGAAATGTAAAGTAAAGGAGAAGTAGAGGACTCTCGCTGTCCGTCTCTTTTTCTCGCTCTCTTTCGAAGTCTCCTCGACGGAAACTTTTTCTTCGGCGAGGCCGCGAAAGGCCACGTAGGAGAGCGGTAAAAAGAGACGGAGGAGAAGTACCAAGCGATATTGGAAAAGACTAAGAACCCAGAGAAGAGGAAGAAGAAAATGAAAAAAAAAAAAAAGAAAAAGATACGGAAGCGTGCACTTTGCACCGGCGAAGAGACTCGCGGCTAAAGGGAAAGAGAGCGAGTTATATATCGCGGGGGACGAGGAGAAAAACGTGTTTACTCACTTCCTCGTCGGCGGTAAGCCGGGGCACACTCGTTGCTGACTTCACGTTGTCGATCGAAATCGTTCGAGAGGCGGTGCGTGTGCGAGCGCTCGAGACGAGCACTCGACTCTCCTCTCTCTTTTACTCTCTCTCTCTCTCTCTCTCTCTTTCTTTTTCCCTCTCCAACTGTTCCAAATAAAAAGAAATTTTTCCTGAAAATAGTTACACGTAGTTACACACGTTCGCGGGAATTTCAATGAACAATTCTAACGGATCTCGTCTCTCTCATCGAAAGAATAAAAGAAAGATAGCTTTCTGACGTTTCCGGTAGATCGATCGTCTATATGTCCCTCCGATTTCACGATGGTAACGCTCGCGTCCTCGGAGCGCCTTCGGCACGCGCGCGCACTCACACACACGCGCGCGCGCGCATTAGCTGCCGGATGTGAAGGAAAAAAGCGTGAGACGATAGACCGCAGGAAGGACGTCCGAACCGTACGGTGGTTCTGACACGACTGAATGGCAGCGCGCCGCTCGAGCCGACGATCCCGCGCACTACTCCCACCACTTGGACCCCTCTTTGCATATGGCGGATCGACCGTCGATTCCCCGCCCTTCTTTCTTTCACTTTTTCTTTTTTTTATATCGTTTTTCCATTACACTGTCGTAGCCGAATATGAATTTTCTTTTTTATTTCTATTTGCGGGATAAAAATTGTGATTATTATTATGCAGCATGCGCGAGAACGATGAAATTCGTAGGTTCGATCGAGAACTCGCGAGATCTGTCATTCGACTATTTACGGAATTCAAATAGCATCCGTTCGCGCTTATCTATCCGCACTTCGTTCGGGTACGCAAACGGTGGCACTTTGAAGCGCGTATTTCCAAGCTAAACAGCCTTGTGAAAATAAAGCGTTCCCATCGCGATGAGAGTGGGGTGGCACGACGCGGTCGTCTTTGAACCATCTTTTCAATTCGTACCGGCTGGTTACTTTTAGCGAAGCTTCGTACAGAGAGAGAGGTAATGAAATTTTCGTTTTATCTGCGTCACGATGACGCGCGGATACTTCGATTATCGACGAAGCGCGAACGACCGAGAAAACGCGATTTATGAAGGAAAAAAGAAGAAGAAAAACTTTGTCTCTCGAAGCGACACGAGGATGCGTGCGCAATCACCAATCGTCGATCGGTATTGCAGACGAGCCGACGCGCGCGCGTGCAAACAAACATTTCGGATTCTTCCGATAAGATCCATCGCGCGAAGTCTAAAAAAAGAAACTCTCCATGCTCCGCCGAAATTTTTGATGGAAGAAGGATAAGTGTATTTTTTCGAGGTATGGGAGATGTATTGACGACGCGACGGCCTCGTTTTCTGCTTTTTTTTTTAATCGTTTTTCATTTTATTGTACCAAAAAATTGCATCTCGTTCGATCATCGTTAATTCAATATAATATATTTATAATTTATAATTTGTTATATCTTATTTATAATAAATACTTTTGTAGTAGTGTAGTGTTCATGTTCTTGCTCGTTTTTTTTTTTTTGTTATTGTTTAATAATTTTTTATTGTGTCGCCATGAGAACGGGGAATCAGCGAGTTTCTTTCGATCGTCGTCGTTATGCTAGCTATTAGAAAAAAGTCTGGTGCGATCGATCGGATTCGTAGTCGAAAATCGTTTTCATTCCTCTTTTTTTTTTATTTTGTTTTTCTTCGAGGTGGATCGGTGATATATCCGTAACGACTGTTAAGCGCCTCGATCTCGGGAATCACCGATCCAAGAATCGATGGGATATTATTTTTGGATGCCTTCTGGAAGATCCAAGGCTGATGAGATTTTTTTCGTTCTTATATCATAGTATTTCTCTCTTTTCGATAATGGGCGAGCATTCGGACACAGACGATTCGTATGTATACGTTAAAAACAATAGGTACCTAAGGAAATTTGATAATTAGCTTTTAAGCCTCTGATCGGCTCAAGTCGGTTCGCTTGAAAAATTTCATTTTCCCTTTTAAGGGATCACAACTGTACGTCGTACGGCGTACGTCTGCGTCGAAGATCGGGTTACTCGAATTCAAGATCAAATTGTATACACACACACGCACACACATATGTATATATATATATATATATATATATATGTAATATATTTATACATATTTATCGAAATCGTCGAGCGAATTTAAAGAAGGAAACGCAACCGATCTGAGCAAACCGAGACTTCCGTATCTTTTTTTTTCTTTTTTAACGAGTCAGAAAGCGGTAGAGCTATTTATCGCGTACCGTAAGAAAATATATACCTCTACAGACACCAATAATTCGATCTCACACGATTGTAGGTGGAAAACGCCGAGAGCCGGCCTTCTCCACCTCCTCTTCCGAAGAAATGTTTCATCGCTGACGCCGTGTGTTATAGCTCAGCGTTTTTCCGAAACGAGTTAAAGTGCCTCGCTATGTATCACTTTACAAAGCCTTTTTAACTTTCTCCTCGATTTCCTGCAAACTCTGCAAGTACTCCGAGCGTATATATCTCAACGCATGCCGATTCCTCGCCGAGAGTCGATCGATCGATTTCGACGAGACGGGTCATCCCTCTTAAAGGATTTCGCAAGTCCAACCAAGAACGTATTGTCTATCTAATCGAATGGCGCTGGCTTACCGCAAAGAATCAACGATGACGAGCTCGTGGTCGTCGTTGACGGTGCAACGAGACGGTATTAAAATTATATCGTCATTTGCATTTATTTCGCATTAAACGTTCGATCAACGATTCGTTCTATCATTCTCCATTAACTTATCCCCTTTCTAACGAAATCTACGTTAGCGCTTTATATTCGTGGATTTTTTAGCATGGAAAAAAACCAACTTGGAGGGGAAGTAGCGAATCAGCGCGGAAACGAAGAAAACTTTTGCGAAGTTCCTTCGATCGTTTAAACTCAAAGATTTACGAGAACGCATACGAAATTAGATAGTTATTATCTTCCGGTACTTCGCTGCTTATATATCCTCCGGTATTAATTATAAAGGTCTCTACGTCATTTTAAAGTAACATACCGAAAGTGGCCTACCGTCTTCCTTATTGTATTCCTTTTTCTAACAAACTTAAATTCGCTTCTCCTATCTCAGGACCGTGCGTAATATATCGTAAGTACAAGATAGTTCGTGTAATAATAATCTCTAGTTCGCTCGAATTATAGGTATATAACGCAAGCCGAGGAAAACGATTCGGTATCGCGATGGATGTCGATTCTATTCGCATGAAATATATCGATCTAACGTTTAGCACGAAATTTGATTTAATCGAGATAAGAGGGTAATATCTTTGCCACCCATCGCGATTTTTTACATACACCTTTTCTCTCCCTGGAGAATTCTTAATCGTTTTTTATCTAGTTATCTAGGCTGACATAATGCGACGGTTACGATCATCTCTACGTTTTCGTTAGATTAAACATATCGACGATCTTTCTTATTTCGTTATAGAACGGAAAAGAAGCAATGAACTTAAAAGGGAGTAAGAATTACTTAAACGTTATAACGTAATGGCATCGTTGTTATTGGATAATTGTATAGAACTAGTTTAGATCTTTCGATAATATCGCACATTTATAGTTCAAATCGATCCTTTTTTTTGGATATATTTATATGTATATATATATGCATGTATGTCGACAATTTGTATCATTGATAACGCATTAGATAACATCGATGATGTAACGCTAAGAGACGCGTAGCAAAAATATTGCCGTTTCCTTCCCTCGATCGAATTGCCTCGGTTTTGAGAAAAGTATTTCCTTAGTTGGCGAAAAGAAATAAAAAGTCAGGAGTACACGTGACACTGACGGAGCAGAAATAGTACTTGAAGTCGTTGAAGAACAGTATCTTTTGTCAATTTCGAAATAATACGTGGAGAACTTTTTGGATCCATCGATTCCTTCATCGAACGGGATATATTATCGATAATTTTTCAAAAAACAAAATCAAGGCTACTATATCCTCTTTTTTTCTAGTAAAAATTGTAGACACTCTCGTACCGAAGTAGATAAAAATATTTCTTTGACGTTCGTAGCGTTAAAATTTGTTACCGTGAACGTAACGATATTTCTTTTTTTAAAGCCTTATTCGAAGCTCGATGCGAATATTTCAGAGCGATAACGCTATTCTTGTCGTTTCCTCAAAACTTGATAAATCCGTGATTTTTTGCACAAGTCGAAATTCATGAATGGAATAAAATACAACGAATAATATTGTCCGTAAAATAGGCTACGATTTAATCCATGCTCGCCTCTCGTAAGAAATTCATAGTTGACGCGTGAAATTGGAGTACGCCGATGCGGTGTCAAAAATTTCCAAAGATCAATACCAAAGATTAAACAATTCCGAAGGTATTCGCAATTTATCCATATGACAAATGAAAAAAAACTTTTTTTTTGCCAAGACGGTGTGCACCGAGACGCTTCTCTTTTTTTCAAAGGTACGATTGCGATATCAGCAACTGCAATGCCTAAGAAAAGAAACGTAAAAGTGACGAATGTCACTGAAACGAAGCAAGTTAACAGAAGGAAAAACATAACAACATTTGCAAAAAAAATAAAAAATGATTATTAAAACTATTATTCGTTTACTTAAATGAACATTCGTTAATAAAAACTACATATCCAGTAGAGTCATGCGAATATGATAATTACTATACATATCTAGTTAATTCTATGATACACAATGTATAATGATAATATGAGATCTTAAAACGTGACTTCGCCTCGATCACAACGACCTGTAAAAACGCAAATTCCGTAATGACTCGTTTCCTTTTTCGTTATCGTTAAATGAAATATCGAGAATACAAAGTCGGCTGACATCTCGAGAAGGCTAAGGAGGGAGACATCATAAAGCAACTATCCGTGTTAACGCACAAAGAAAACATTAAACGTTGGAAACGGAAAAAAACCGGTAACTTCCATCGAAGCGTAGACGTGAATCCTTATAAAACATTTTTCTTGTCGTAGTTTTCACGTATCTCCCGTCGGTAATATTTTCTTTGCTTTTTCGTCGAAATTGCGTGTAGGATGGACAGGTGTGCAATGACGACAAATGCAGCAAATGTTCCTAAGAACGCATATGGTTTTTTTTTTATAATGTTTTGTAACATATCAACGTACAATGATCAAAAAATGCAATAGAAATAACAGCAACAAAATAAACCCGGCGTATCAATTTAGACGGAACAAAGAAAAAGGAAAAAGAAAAGATTTATCTTACACGATGTTTTAGAAAAGTATAGAGCCGTAATTGGTCCACTCGATAATTAACGGACACGCATTGCTGTTCGCGTCACTGTGGAAATAAATCATCGAGATTGATACCATACTCGCGAAAACCTTAAAATAATAACGTTATGATAAGGTCGAGTAATATTCAATTATTTCAATTTGTTTTTCCTTAATAAGAAAGACAAAATCTAGCGCCTCGAATGAGCGCAACCGTCGTTCGTAAAAAATTTGGATAGATCACGATCTACTCATTACAAATTTTTCAATGACTATAAAAACGAATCTTTTATTGCTCCCTTATTATTTGCTAGGCGTAAATAAAAAAATCTATATTCCCTTTCGATGGGTACGCTCACATATGAAACAATAATATAATAATATTACTAAATTTATTATAACATTGATGTAAAAACTAAAAAAAATGAATCTACGCGTTGTTATATTCTGAAAACGAACGGTAGATTTAAATGTTGAAATTTCTTGTTGTTTCTTTTCATTCTTTTGACAATAGCACTCTCTCCCTTTTTTTTATATATATATATAAGCTTCAACTTTCTTCCTCTCTTGCTCATATAAATCTTTATAACTGCATGCCGAATAATAATTAATATAAAACATCTACAAATATTAGAAAATCTATAGGGCATACGATAAATCCAAATAATTTCGCCAATCGCATCGTATATCGCTCTACGGTTTAGCAAGCAATTCGAAATAAACTTAAAACGATGACGTACGTAACAGAAGGAATAACACAGAAATACTTATCGTTCACGCTAGATTTTTGTAAGCAATTCTTTCATGAGACCCATTAGAATAAGGCACATTTCTCTGCCCACGAAAGGCACTAAAATACCATGGCTAGACGTGTCTCGTATATAAAGTTAATCATTTTCTTTTCTTTTTTTTTTTTGTATTGAACTTGAATTAAAACAAAGAGGAGAGATCAAAGTTTGGAACAAGATACTATCCATCAACGATTATTGTGCACCATACTTTGTACATATTCGGTTTCCAACGAATCTGCAGTTTTTTTGGCGTTAATATATCATTCCTTTCCTTTTCCAAATGTTCGAGTTACCAATTGGCAAAGTTTTACGTCGCGTTATATATAGATTTTCTTTTTTCCCTCGTTAAACAATGGTCCGTGCTGTCAGTTCTTAACGGTAATTCAAGACAAAATTTTTGACATAGAGAAAGTAACATCCCTGAGGTTCGTTTGACGTCATCAAAGATTCTCAAATACTTCAAAGCATTCGATTCGATAAAAAGTACATAATAATTATGCGACCATCCTGGGGAGGGTGGTAGGTACAACACCATCATCGAGCGATCATTGAAAATCTCAGAAAAGTGCTCTCTTCTGTTGTATTTCTAAAAAAATAAATATTCTTCCTTTATGCAAAACACAGACTCGCGTATAATAATCGGATCGCTTCTCCTGGCTTTCTCCGTAAACGGCTCGGCTTTGCGTCGTACGTCACGTATGTTACGCGTGTATTTTAAATTCTCGACCAACGCTAATCACACTTGGCTAGAATGAAACTCGTCGTCTCTTCCGTATATGCACGTTTGAGGGAAACGCGTCGTTAAGAAAGACTTTGGAGAACTTTTTTTTTTCCACTTTACATTAAATTCGATTTATACAGAAATTAGATCACAGTTATATCGATTGCTTCGCTACATATCCCGCGTCAACGATATCTCGAAACTATTTTCTCAGTGAATACCGTCGAATCTCCGACGAGATTAACTTCTCGAATGAATTTCGTGCAAAAAAAACACACATTGATAAACCTGGCATCTTACTCGAACGTAACGCAACGGCCGACAAGGCTTCGAACCGTCACCGGTTTTCGATCTTAGTTTTTTCTTTTCTCTCTCCACGGTGGTCGACCGCATGATTTTTGATATCGTCGTTCGAATTAGGATCGAGGCAGTTTTCTTTTTGCGTGAATCGTTTGACATCGACGTTTCTTTGTCGTCCGCGATAGAGCCTTCTCTCTCTCTCTCTCCCTCTCTCTCTCGCTCTCTCGTTGTTACTTCCTGCGAGGAAAACGTAGAGGGATGGCGTGATGGCAGGAAAAAAAGGAAGACGGGACTAGTGCCCATTTTCCACCTTACATATTCTATGCAATAAAAAAATGGGATTAAATATAATAAAATCATTCGAAAAAGATGTCAGCGTGAGTTAAGAGAGAATTGTGCAGCGCTCGTAATTCATCCGTCTAATCGATCCTCGTCGATCTCGAAAGAAAGCTATAAAAAATTCAGCCCCGCGTAACGCGAGCTTGTCGTGGATCGCGAAAAAAAAAAAATAAGAATCTTATTACTTTATTTCGAGGCTGTTGATTATAGTCGACCGATGCGAAATGAATACTGCGATGATACCGATTCGTTGTAAACTGGCCCTTTATGATTCTCTTATTTTTTCCTCCGAAATTTCTCATGGCACGTTTTCAAATACCAGACGATACTCAATCGTACCGATCACAAATCTCGACTTGTGCACTGAAAGAACGTAGAGCTCGAACGGCGTCGAACGGTATCTAATGATCGTACAACAATTACCAGCGCGCGCACGCGCGCGAAGACACGAGGATATGCAAATTGGAAGAAAAAAGGATGAAAAAAGAACGAGAGAACGTCAAACGTTTTGGACATCGGGCAACGCGGAGAAAATGAATTATAAACAATCTCCTCCTCTCGTAAAGTTTCGAATCTTATTTCGCAGATACGTATCTAGCGATCGGTAGAAAACCCGTAAATTCCAGTGCTGCTCCTTTGTCTCTCTCTCACTCTCTCTCTCTCTGTCTCTCTCTCTCCCTCTATCTCTATCTATCTTTCTTTCTCCCTTTCCATTCGATAACTTGTCAATAAAATATATCGTACAATTGCGATCGCAATCGACGAACTTAACGAGAAAGCGTCTCTAATGAACGAGGAAAGAAAGCAAAAAAATGGACAGCGCGATTCTCCATTTCATACAACCGTTTTACACTCTTTTATCTTTTTACTTGTTTCTTTCTTTTTTTTTTTTTTTTTCATCGGAGATGACTATGTGAGAGAGCGATGGTCGTCAGGGAGAAGGTAAGTGTCGGCCATCGTGACCTGAGAGAGTTGCGCGACGAGAACGTCGTGGTGGCCAAAGACCGAAAGTGAGCTCTCTTCCGGTGGTTTAGTCGAATATATAAGCATTCTATTTGGTAGGAGGGCGAACGATCGGAGTTTACAGGGAATCGAGATTAAGGATATGGGTATGGATGATAGAATATTTGGTTACAACTCCATGTCCTGCGCCTCATCTTCGCTAAAGTCGCTCATCGACGACTCGCTGTCGGACGACATTCCGTTTCCGGTCCCGCCATTTTCCTGGTCCCTCAGTGCCTCCTCCGTTGCATATTTCCTCACGTAATCTGTCGAGAAATCAAATGGAAATTGCATTGGTCGTATAATCGATGATATAAAGTAAACTATCGATTTTAAACCCACGCGCGTGGAAACCCACGTAACATTCTTTCGTACTCACCTGCTACCTTCTTCTTGTAGTCCTCGGGTTTATGAAGATACATCGCGGCTGCATCACCGTTCAGAGGATCGATGGGATTGGGATATGTTAATAGCTGGGGCAGGAAGGATTCGAAGATATTCGATAAGTCTGAAATAGTCGAACGATCGAGACGTTATTCAAGATACATACGTAGAATAAGAAAAAAAATAAAATAGAACATATTGAAGAAAGTACAACGTACCATAGAGGGCAGTCCAAGCCTGGTTTATAACATCCAGGCACACGGTGCCTGAAACTTCGTCAATGTTGGGGTGGTAGACCTTGTTCATAAAGCCGATCGAAGGAGATTTGAAGGGATAGTGCTCGGGCAAGTGAACCCTCACCTTCCATATTCCACCCTCGTAAGGCGCTGCAATGCACAATGGAAAATATGGTTACTACGAAGCAATTCGTTAATCGCACGCCGAGGACTACGGTCGAGAATTACAACTTCCATTTGTCGCAAGATCGATAGCGAACGAACGAGGTGACGGTCTTAAAACGTTTCGTCCTCGATCGAATTCCGAATGAATTTCGTTAGAGTGGTAGGACCGTACAAATATTTGCGCGCGCGTGAGATCGATAGAATCTCGCACGAGTAAGCTGCGTTTTATTTCGAGAGACGTAAAATCCGCGAACGATTCGAAAGAGCAAGCGAGATAAAGAGACGGAAGACGCGGGCCAACATTCGCTACGAATGGAAAGGAATAATACTACCGTGCTTGCGGTCTCGATCGTTACGATCTACCGGTACGGTTATCGATGATATTGCAACGGCTCCGAGATTCAAACGCTGTGCCATAATTCGTTTGCGTTACCTTCGTGAAAACGGGAACGGTCAACGGTAAAACGTTCGAGAACCGGGCGCGATGTTCCTAGGAAATATAAAGGAAAAAAAAGAGATTTCTTCGAGCTCCCTCGATCCTTATCCCAATGAAAGAAGAGTTATATTTACGGCATCGATTTACGAACCTTTCGAAGTAAATAGCGTTACTTTGTTTCAGGCATGCAAGAACGGTTCGACCGCGATCACTTTAATGAATCGATAATGAAGATCCCAACGACACGGTCTTGCACGAACCGTACGTACGTGTATAGTAGCGTGTCACGCGCGTTATCTAAAGCGAATAAATTCTGAACGGATCACGTTGCGCTCGTCACGCCTCGCGCTGGAAATAAACATTCAATTTCTGTTACAACCTCGATCATTTATTTTATCGTAACGTCTCTCTTAGCTCGTGCAACGAAATGCTTTACTAAGAGGGAGAGAGCATCCTCGATAAGAATGTCACGAATCGTCACGAATCGTCACGATTAGAAGAAGTCCCGTTCTCGCGTAACGCACACTCGACGCAACAAACATCGTCGTTGCGTTTTTCTCCCACTCTTCTAAGCCGAGTGACTCTCACCTTCGCGAACGTTGCAAGGAAATTATGCGTGCGACGATACGCGTACGCGCGCGTTCACCGATGTGTAGAGGCGAGAAACGTGACCCACCTGTCCGTGGTTCACGTGCACACGCGCAACCGTGTCAGAGATTCACGGGTGAAAGTATCGATACCCACGCACGCGAGTCTAGTACCACCGAGAGTGCGTGTTACGGCAATAGACGGCCGCCATCTTTATACTCTAACTTCTATCTAACGAAACCTTGACATTTTTTTTTCCTCTCATTCTTCCTTCTCTCGCATATATCGCTTTTACTACGTTTTATTATCTTTTTTCTATTTTTTTCCACGCGGAAGTTCATTTAACGTCGAAAACTACGGAGAACGATCGAGGATAAGACGATTGTAAAATCGCTTTCTCGTAGCGAGCCTATGCCTTCTCCTCTAAGCACTTTGTTCTCTTTTACATTACGGTATAATCTTACGCCCGGTAGAAAGTGCGCCCGATAACGTAACACCGAACTCGTTCCGTTGCGTTCGCGAGCTCGTAGCGGTAACCGAGGCACGAAAATTAAACGTTCGAATTTCGCGCTTATCTTAAACACCGGCGCACAGCATTCCTATACCACGCAAGGAATGAGGTTCCCTTGCGCGTAAAATCCCCTCTTGAGAGTCGTTCTCTCGAGAATGGACAGGTTTTTCTTAGTCCACGTTCGCAGTGGCGATTCTTAACGAAGGACGATAGCCAAAGAACGCTTTTTCTATCGGTGATCGCTGGCGCTGTTCAGCCGACCGGAAACCGGATGCGGTCGTCGCGACTCGCGTTGATCGCTTCTCGATTGAAATTAGCAACGGCATATGAGAGATCCTTTATCGATGTACAATTAAATGCGTAGAACGAATAAGGAGAGACACGGTTACGTGATTTTTTATTTCTCTTTGTCACAATTAACTCATTCGAGACGAAGAATTATTTCGAAGACGATCCCCGGAAGCTAAAGTTTGAGTTTTATTCAGTTTCATTGCGTAATCTGTCTTGAATGGATTAAAAGAAACGCATTTATTGAAAAAACAAATAATCGCCAGACTTTTGTCGATCCAACGCAATATTTTTTTCAAACCGATAAGAAATACTTATTATTACTTTTGTTTACGTTATCGCGAAACGATATTAGTATCGTTGAGATACCCAATCTCGAGATATCGAAGGGAGTAGGAAGGAAGGAAACCGCAATCGATCGAGGGGTTCGACCTAAAAGACCCGCGGAAGCTTTCGAGAGGAGTCGCGACACGAGCTAGTCTCTCTCCCGTTTTTCGCAGGTGTGTTACACGCGCGGAAAGGGTGAAGAACGTGTGCCGGTAGACGACGACGCAGTTCAATATCAAGCTCCTTCTCTGCGCTTGACCTACTGACCTAATTTCCATCCTCTCGCGAGCAGCGCGCGAGCGCGCTGCCAACCGCGCGTATCACCGGGCCTATGCAAACGCACGCGAGATATCGTAGTAGTTACGAACTGCAAGAATTTTCTTCGTCGACCTTCGCGTTTCGACGAGATCTTCCTGCGTTAAGATAATAAAAAGAAAGAAAGTGACGGAGAGATAAAATTCGTATTGACAAATAAAAAATTGCATGGGATTGTAAGTGGTTCGATAAACGCGTACAAAATAATATTGATGATATCGCAATAATACAAGGAACAGCTACAGAGCTGATAATGTAAACCAATAAAAGAATCGTGTCTCTCATTTGCCCGATCGATTAACTCCACCGAAGAAAAAAATAAAGAAAATTGATAAAACCACCATATTCAACGACCATAAAAATTGTTGACATTTAGTAATTATTAAGAACATTAATTTTAAATACATAAAGCTAAGCATTCGTCCTGCTTCGGTACCGAAATTCCTTCGAAAAATAAAGTTGATCGTTTCTACCTTTGAAAGGCTCACCTAGCGAAGATACGCTACATATAAAATAGCGACGCAACATGAAGTTTTATCTCTCGCTCTCTCCTTCTCCGTCCATCTCTCCTCCCTTCTTACACGCTCGGAGCTTTTCCATCGAGCATGCGTTATCATCCGCGTATCGACGAGTCCACAGTCGGTTTACGAGCGAACTCCGCCAGAAGGGCGTACCCTTTTATCTATGGGGCCTACCATCGCGAAGAGAAGACAAAGAAGATATCGAAGGACGATTCTTCTACCTCGTATGAAATAGGTTAAATATACGTTCGTTTGAAGTCCTCGTCGATGGGTAAAACCTGACGAGGACTCGTGTACAGTCGTGCGCGTCAAAACCACATGCTTTTCCTATATTTATGTAATACGTGCTTTGAAGCGCGTTGAAAGTGGAGAGTTTTAATGACGTTAGTTCCGAACAAAGGACAGAATCGTCTCTTACTCTTTTAAATCAGACTTTAGATTCGTGATTAGAGAGCACGCTGATTTCATTATAGAAGAGCCGAGGCTTTCACGAGTTCCGTAAATAATTAATTAAAGAAACGAATCGTTCGAGAAGTTCCTCGTTTCCTTGATGTTATTTCACGAACGGAAGAAGAGGCGAGAAAATAAGGCCGTGAATCATCTCGAGCATGAGAAACCGAACGAGCTTTCTACGGTACGACAAAGTGTCGTGGCGTAGGTAGAAGACGAAGACCGAGCTCCGCGATATTTATCATCCTTCATTTTCGCGAAACGAGTGGTAACGAGAAGCACGGAGATTGCGAGTGTCGTACGATTCGATAAACGCGCTCGACCTTTTTATCTGCCTAGTCCAACGCTTTCTCTCTCACTCTCATTCCTATCTCTCTGTGGTAACGAAGATGATACTTACACTAAACTCAAACGGATTTCTTTTCGGCGACTTTTTAGCAACTGATTTGTCTTTTCACGTCGACCGCTGTACATTTAAATATAACTCCTCGAACAAATTCGGTCTTATACAGCGATTGACATAAAACGATAAATCAGTCGTTAAAAAGTCGCCGAAAAGACGCCCGGGTGAGTTCAATTTTACCGAATAATCGACAGCACGCGTTTCGTTCAACGATAAATAAAATCTACCGATAATAACGATAGGAAAAAAGGTTGTAAGCGTGAATCGATCGTACGGGCAAGAAAATGTTGGACGCGGACGCGAAGTAATTTTATTTACATATAAATCAAGCGGCCGGAGTATATTGGCTTCTGGCAAATCTTCTCTCGTGTCCCTTCTCTCCTTCGCCGTCGCCCACGCGTTCTTCTCCACTCGCCTATCTATGTATACACGTACGTAGATATATGTATAGCGGGAACGCGCGAAGCCTTTGCTAATACCATCGTTCTACGGAACGAAGCGAGGCGAAAATAAGCGAGAATTCAAAGCCCCTAGGCTAACCTAGCCCCTCTGGCCGTGTTAACGTGACGTCTCGCTGGACAGCGACGATTAGCGTCGTTATTATCAGTGCGATCCGACTCGACTTCGCGATCTTCGATATCTAAGCACGAGTATTCTTATAGGTTACGGTCAGATTGATAATCTAATTTATGTCATTTAAAACTCGTTGCGTCAAACTACCTCATTTTACAATATATTATATTTCAGTCACGCTACATTAACACTAGGTTTACGGAGCGCGTCATTTCGATGCATTCTTCGTGAGGAAAAATTACGTAAACCGTAAAAAACTTCACATTGTTTAACACTTTAACATTTCTTTTCTACCACTTGTACTAACCATTATCCATTAAAGCCTTCCAATTTTGAAATTCTTTATGTGGTATAAGAAATGCCCGTAAACCTAGTGTTAAAAAAAAATAAATAAATAAGTTCGAGTTGCTAGTGGGTGAATCGAAGAAAAATCTCCGAACACAAAAAAAAACAATTCAATGTTAAAAGCTAATATCGTATTCCGTTTGAAAATAAATTTTTTATAGATCCCTAATCGCTAGAATTAATTAAACGGAATCAAGAACGGTAGTTCTATACACGTATCGGTAGGATTTGTAATCAACTCGCACGGCAATGCGGTTCTATGCTGCTAATGGAATCTATAGGCGAGACTGCTCTCTCTACCACCGCTACTACTACCGTTTAACGCTCGCGTAGATATGTCCGCAGAACGCTCCGTCAAATTTCGAACGAAGATCGACGTAATATCGAGGGATCTGGAGTTACTCGATCGAACGAATTAAACTCGCGATATACATCAACGCATTTGATATTATTCCGAATGACTGTGATCGGGAATCCGTTGACGCATGCTCGCCAAAGTAACGACGAATTTTGCTCGAAGCTAGAGAGAAGAGCAGGAGAGAACGTCGATGGGCGCACGCGCGTGCGTACCTCCAGGCTCTGCGCGTTGCACACACATAATACATGTTACGCGCGAGAATCACGCTCCTCGAGCTTTCGTCATTTCCATGAAAGAAAGTGTATCCGATCGAAGAGCTTAATGGATGAGCATGTCAAGTAACAATTTAGTGAATTTGAAAAATCAGCTGTAAATTTATTAGAATGTCATGCTGTCTTGCTATTACGTCACTTTCTTTCAGTGAAAACTGCCTTATCAGAAAACTTGGCAGAACCAATGAGAGTTCTATATTTACAGCTGATCATAAGATATTCTTCCGTCCGGAAATCTCAATTTTTTTTCCAAGCTTTTATTTAGTTACACTTTGTCTGTATGTATGTCGGTATGTCCTGTACAAATCTTGTAAGTTAAATTTGACCCACTGCTACAAATCCACCAAATGTCACTTAACGTGTTCATCCACCAAGCTCCTCAATTCATACTCCTACATCAGTAGTTTCCAACCTGAGAGGCACGGACTATTGTTGTTTTCAGCATTTGATTTGTAATAAGGTTTTTTTCATTTAAAACGTGTCTATGTTATTATTAAAAAATAATTTTTTTACGGGGAGGTATAGTAGCACAAAGTTTGAAAGCTACTGTTCTACACGATATAGAACAACGAAGAATGATTTCTTGGATTCTCGTTATCGAGGGAGATAAGAAATTTCGATCTAAGCGTACCACATTGTTGCACCGTGATCTTTCGAAAAGCATCATCGTAGCATGCTTGCCGTGACGATCGTAAGGCGTCATAAATTTGTTTAAGAGACTACTCGAGTATCTACGGTCACCGAAGAGAATCTTCGGGCGTATTAGAGCCTAAAGTGGGTCACCCGTTGCAACGTGGTATCTCTGTGATGTGTATCACGAGCGACCGCTCGTTCACAGCAGTTTCCAAACGAGCTTCGCGGTCCAAAGCGAGTTCCTTCTCTTCGAGACAACCCGAATGTTGATTTCTTCTTCTCTCTAATACCTGCTTTCCACGATCCTATGCATTCCCTGGCGAAAAGACGCGAAGAATGAAATATCGAAGTCGAATGCGATCCGTCTCCGGTCGATACGCGTCGTTAATCTTATCGCCTCGTAACGATACAAACATCGCTTAGACCCCGAACTCGTTTTTTTTTTTTTTTGACAGAGATTGGTGTCTCGAAAGAAGATTCAGAAGCGTTTCGTTATACGAGGTTGCAAGAAGAAAACGCGCTCGTTTCCCGTTTCCTATGCTTATCGTACACTCGCGATCACGGTTCTTTGTACTCGCCGAAAGGCAATTATCGATACGCGGCCGCGATAATCCGACTTGTGAAACGTAGAAAATGAAATAATCGCGTAATTAGCGATGAAGAGAGCGCGAGTTGCTTCATCATCGAGTTCTTTTTTTTTTTCTCCTTTTAAAACTATAATCCCGTTCCGTGAAACTTCAATTCGCTTTTCCAGAGTTTCGCTAAACGGTTCGCGATATACAATTCGACTCGTCGTCGTCGTGCCTTTGACGGACCGAAACGCACTCAAAAACCAAGAGTTAATCTTATCGTCGAGGAGCCGTACACGTCGTTCCAGCGATTTATCTCTAAAAGCTAGACTACGACGACGTTGATTTCAATGAAAAGCTCCAACTTCGTTCCAGCTCGTGGCTTTTCGTGAAATTTCGTCTCTCGCGATCGCTGAAAATTTGATAGAAGCTTTTACGAGATCTCTTGAATAATGACGATATTCGAACATATGTTAATACGTGCTTCGACGTACTGTTACGCCAGCACCGCCATATGACCAATTCCCAATTACATATTCCCTTTTTCCAGTTATTTATCTCCTTTCCACGAATCCTGAAATCCTAAACACGCACAGCTGCATCCGCCCGTCCTCGAGTGCATTCCTCTAATTTTTACGACCTTTTTCCTTCCTTTTCCCTAGCCCTTAAAAGGTCCCCACCATTCCTCCGAGTTTTCCTTATTTCCAAACTCCTTCCGAACGCCAGTCCTAGCTTCAAACTCAACGAATAAACTACACTCTATTAAGATTTCCAAGTCTCTTGTATTTTTCATCGATCTCTAATTACCCTCACGTCGA
This sequence comes from Ancistrocerus nigricornis, assembly GCA_916049575.1. NCBI lineage: Eukaryota > Metazoa > Arthropoda > Insecta > Hymenoptera > Vespidae > Ancistrocerus > Ancistrocerus nigricornis. The sequence continues at coordinate 14,050,742 of OU696667.1, read as the reverse complement.
CAAAGAACCGTCGCGTAACAGTACGTATCTCGATCGTGACTTTCAAAAGGGACCCAATTCTGCTTCGAAATCGATCGCTCGTTTAAACTACGATGCATTATATACTGACCAACACCCCCCATCTCTTTCACGACTGCAAGAGAAACTGAATAAAATAAACTTCGCTCGGAATATTTACATCATACTCGTGCAAAAGCCGTCGCTGGATACCAACGGCGTTTGCTCCGAGAGATCGCTCGTTCGTTTCGAACTGGAAATAAAATTAATGGTTACGAGTCGAACTCGATTTCTATGCGAGTGCCGCAGCTTCAAAGGGAACTCGCCAGGATCGGCTAAACGTATTTGTTCGCGTTCTCGCGTAAACGAATGAAAATCATTTCGAGTGACTTCCGTGGAACGCTCAAAAAGGTAGATATAAAACGTGACTCGAGATAGACGTAGGAGCGTCTTTGCCATACGATTTAAAATCCCGTGAACTCGGACCAGTTCCGTCGGTGGACTCACTCGTTTAACGAGAAGTCAAGGAACTTTCGGTGCGCGAGACGTCTGCCAATCGATAACGTTCTTCGCACGCGAACCAAGGAAAGCGTAAATACGCGTTGTTGCATAAGTATATCCGGTGTGGCGAGAAGAGCGCGTCGACCTTGGAATATCAAAGCAGATGGAGACGCAACGAGCACGTAAACCGATCGTTCCACGTCGCGCCACGACACCGAGCGTGTCAGAGAATTTTTCTGATCCGCGAGAGATCCCAGTGGGCAAGAGAATTCCGTATGTACGAATAGAGACCGCGAGGTTCGTTTCCACGTGAAAAGGATCGGATCGTGGTACTCCGTGATGCGATCCTTTTCGAGAAAAGGCCCGAGTCGAAATTTTAACTCCGGTTTGACCCTCCAATGGTTAAAAGCGAACATAACTGCCATTTGGAGGCTGAAATCGAAGTTTATTCACAGTATATACAAATATATTGTTCGTATTCCATAAGCTTCACTTTTAATCTACAAACTTTTAAGAAAGCATTTTGGAAGGTCAAATTGCGATTAAAATTTCGAGGTACCTAAAACAAGCCACCCGAATATTTCGTCTAGGGTCGGTGAAAGGAAAAAATGCACTCGACTAAACTTGGTTGATATCGAGAATTACATGATCTGGTGTTAATAGTTTTTTTTTTTTTTTTTATGGGTGGACGCGTAGAAGATATAGGAAGGTTAACTTCGTTCTTTTAAATGGAATGATATGGTTTTTTACGTACCACCTAGTAAAACATTCGAAGATAGGTCAAGGTCATTTGAGGTTGCCGAAGGTTAACGTGACTAGATTGTAAATAGACCGAATACATTCTTTTCTTATCACCGATAGCAGCCGAGACATTTATTCGAGCGGCTTGTTTTAAATGTCTCACCCTGTATATATAAATTGATAAATTCTAATTTCATGAAAAAAAAGATTCCATACTTACTCCCTCGTGGTCCATAGAACTTGACGCAGAATTCATTGAGTCCCCCGAGGATAGTCACCTCGTGTTTGCTTTCTATTCTGTTTTGATAATAATCATTAAGGAAAATTTTGGCAAGATAAATGAAAAGAAAGATTGATATTAAATATGGATGAATGACGAAGCTGCTCCTTTTGGCACGAAACTCGTTTCGTTCGAGGAACCATCCTCGTTACGATTGACGCAACGTAGCGTAATCCGGAGATGATCTAGGTAAAGAATAAAAAAGCGAAAGAGAGGAGTATTTAAATCGTCCTTTCGCGTTGCACGGACGATAAACATTTTCGAAACGCGAGATTAACTCTGAACTTTTGCCGAGATACGAAACGGCAGGCACGTTTTATCATCTATCGGATGTCGCACGTTGACGCAGGTCATTGGCTCTCTCGCTTTTATCTCTCGGCCGAGTAGAACTTTCGATGAGCCCGTTAGAAAGTACTCGCGTATTTCTACGATGCTTCTTTCTCTCTCGACGCATCGTTCCTCGATCTAACGCTGCCCTTGTTGCAAATGAATCGTGAAATTTTTCTTGGCTATAAGGAAACCCATAGAAATTCAAACGAGATCAACTTCTCGCGATTATCAACGATAGATAAGCGTTAAGAGAAAGATTAATAGATGGAGGTACCTACGAGTCCGTTTTCTATTTCACGGTTTCGCGCGAAAAAGGAATCCCGTCCTCGTCTCGTTGTCGCGATTACGCTTATACGGTGCCCGTAAAAGAGAGAGAAAGAGCATTGAAGCAAGGAGAAGAAAAAATAAATGAAATTGCGAACGGTAAGGCGCGGCTCGCGGGCGCGTGCAACGCGTAATAATAAAATGCACTAGGTAGGAACGGCTGCGGTTGTTATTAAAGTTAGCGATAGTGAACGCGAGATACGAAGGTTGCTATCTAGATTCTAAACGTAAGAAAACGTGACGATTGTGAACGATGTGTGAAAGAGATGGACAGATATATATATATATATATATATATATATATATATATATAAAGAGAGAGAGAGAGAGAGTCGAATAAAGAGACAGATACATAGTCGACTAGTTAGGTAGATTGGTGGATCGTTAAAACTTGCGTCGGGCTAATCAGCGCTTTGTTCCTCGCTTGAAATAGCACCGCGGACGTTTCGTTTCCGAACGCTCCGGAATATGTAATGGAAACTCACGGAATAGCGTTGTTTAACGAGAGCCCCGACCGTTTTCCCATTTCCACGAGGAAACGCGCGTGCGCGTACGAGGCCACGCAGTCTCTACATTCTTCCACATTCGTTCCTTTAAGGCTGAAACCAGCCTGTAACTCTTCTCGCATACGTGGCCTCCTCTGGACAGACTTTAACATAAACCGAGTCACGATAATCGATTACCTTCCGAAGCAATTTTCCAGGATTTTTCGAAAGTTCTCGCACAGGAATCACCGATCATAGTTTTCCTTTCCAAAAGTTTCCACATTTCGTCGTTCCCGTCGTGTTCTCGATCGATCGACCGGCGTAACTTCGCGAAAATATTTGCGAGCAAACAAGGGAGCGAACGACTCGACGATTTAATAATGCGTCTCAAAGGGTGTAATCGCGGGACGACGTGTTTGCGTTTGCATCGCAAACATACCTACGTAAAAGCCGAGCTAACTTCGAAGCTAATTTTTTTTTTTTCATATCGCGATAGCTCTGATTTTTTTCACGTCAAAAAATCCGTGTCGATAAATCCAGTCCGGCTCGTCGTTCTCGAGGACAAGTACGGTCTCTAGAACGACCACCTACACAGCGAGCGACCTTTCTGCTTACGATTCCATCAAGGTTTCGCGCCTTCTCCGCTAGGAACAAAACGAGATACGCGAGAACGTATAAGTATCGTGTGTATCGCGTGCAAAGTAGCCGTGGAAAGATCGGAACGAAATGTTACGGCAAAGAGTGGAAGAAAAAATTTCTACAATAGCCTTCTACCTGTTCGTCGATCGATTCGTCTCTCTAACTCTTAAAAAGCATTAAGGTGCCTCTCCTTAAACGTCATCGCGATGTGTCATTGGTGAGAAGGATCGACGACGTAATCGCCTCCCGTGACTACAGAAAAAAAAGGAAGGAGATCAAATCTTTTAGTTGATATACGTGTTACGTGATCCACGCGAACGATGGATCACGATTTTGGCGAGATTGAGAATCGATGACCCTCCGAATCGTTTTATTTACCTTTCTCGCGTGATTTCTTCTTCTAATATCACAGAGTTTCTCGTATCCCCATCATTCACGATATACCCAGAGGGACATAATTCGGAAACTCGCGATCGTTTAATCGTAAATACGATCGAGTTACGTTCGCGTATCTTGTCGGGTACGATGATTTACGAGAAATCAAATTTACGTCGATAGGCGCGTTCCCGCTACATAACTCCTATTCCATTAAGGCGAAGCTATTACGGATCTCGAGAAGCCCGTTAATTAGAATGTAATCGATCGATTCGATATCACCGAACGTATACGCAGGTAGAAGAGTATCGCGATGGAAGAAGCTCGGAGAGCTTCGAAATTTAGTTAATGCGTTTTCGCGAACGACCCTCGCGTCGACCCTTTTCTCCCTTTCACGACCTTTGCCCAGCTACCCGTCAGAAATTTCGAGGAGAGAAAGTACCTCGAAGGAGGCTATAAAAACAAGTCGAGTCTCTCTTTCACGAATTCTCGTCGGCTACTAAAACCATTCACGCACATATATAACCTACCACTCGCGTTTACGTGACCATCGAGAAGCTTATCATCCAGCTTGCACCGTCGTGACACGCATCGAGCCCTCCAGGATATCTTTTTACGATCGATCGTCTCTCTTACTTCGCGAGCGATGAGTACGAGAATTTGTCCGAAGAAAATTTACGATCGATCCTCGCGACTTTTAGCAGCCATTAAGAGAAAAGTGGATGAAGGTAAGAAATTAAAGGATTCTTAGTTCTCTTTAACGTAACCGAGAACACTCGCTCTTTCTTTATCCCTCGCGAAACGAGAACCTCCTCTCCTTTCCATACGCTTACGAAGGTTCAAGCGGTTGCCGGTAATTTTCTAACGACTTCCGTAATTCTAAACCGTGCTTCGTGTAACAGAAAGAAGAAAAGGGTAACCAGATGGCACGATTCTTCGCTCAAAGTCCTAGGGATTATAGTTAAAAGAGAATTTTGAAATTCGTGAGAATATAAAAACGCGATTGACTTTCGTGTCTATCCGATAAACTCTCTTCTCGATCCGTTTATATATTTATCTATCGCTCTCTCTCTCCTGCTAGGGGGGAGTCCGATCAGCTGGCAAGACAAAGAAAGCGATTTCGTTAGTCGGACCTTCGTCAACCCGAAACGCGCGAGCGCGTTATGCGCTGATAAAGCGGAACAAGTTTCTCATCATATAAAAATAGAGAAGTAAAGATAAAAACAGATACGTAAGCTTTTTCTTTTCTAACCTCCTCTCTCTTTCTCGCTACCCCGTTCTTATTGCGGATGCCATACTAAAAAGACAAAGAACGCCTTGGTCGATAGTTTCGTGAGTCAGGGGCAAACACGCCTTGAAATTGGAACGTAAAACGATAAAGTTGCGAGAATGCTCGCGACCGCCACCGACTCGAGCCGCGAGATGAAAGGAAACGATTTATTGTAAACCCGTGAGGAGACCGACAGCGCGCACGCGTCATCCCGCATTCGGAGTAAAATTGAAATAGTGATTTATTCGTTACGTACGCGTCACGTATCGAAAGGAAGACGCATATTATTCGTTATCGCGTCGACGATGTCTTTTCCATCGACGCTTTACCTCCAGGAAGCCTATTAATAGTAACTTTTTTTTCGGCAGTGCTCGTCGACCCGTTCATTGTTATTTTTCCTAGCATATATTCTTAAGGAAAATAAAAAAAGGATACCGGCAATGCGCGCTCGAATTAGCCGAGTGCCGAAAGATCGATAACTTTAATTACTTTTTCGCGCGTTGACCGTCGAGCTGATATTAGGCTGAAAAAGAAGTCCAGCGTTGGGAATTTTGTTTGATCCACTGAATTGTGCTATTAAAAAATGAGTTTCATAACTCAATTAGACGTATCAAAATGTACAAAAAGTAATTATTTCATAATTGAATTTGACAATATGGAGGATAAGTGCCGCAATCTTTAGTTTAGGACAAGGACACAATATTTTTACTATTCTTTTCTCCAATGCCTAGAGAAATACGTGATGATTTTTCGATAAGCTCAAAAATTGTTGAGTTACAGCTGATATTAGTCGACTTTTTTCTGAAAAAATTCAAATAAAAATGGTCTTCTCTTTCAGCCGATTACATAGGTGTTACCCCTTAACCTCTTAACTGGGGAATTTCCTGAGCTATAAACGTCCGTGCGTGTTATTTATTCAAAATAAAAATGTAAGAGATAAGAATCTTTCGGTAAATACATGAGTAGACAACTAGAGTCAATAGAGTAGACAATTTTTTTTTCTTTCTTTACTTTCTTCGTTAAAATGAAAAACAAATGATAGAGTAAGCGGTACAGTTACTCCCCCCCCCCTTCCCTCCCAGTTACTGACCGCCGACCATCTTATAAAAAACATGACAATTACTAATTATGTAGACTCGTGCGACTGTTAAGTAAGGTCATTATTGAAAAAAAGAATTTTTTTAATTAATGACTACTTAAAAGTCGCACGAGTCTACATAATTAGTAATTGTCATGCCCTCTTATAAGATGGCCAAGGACTCCTGGAGGGCCAACAACTGTACCATTTACCCTATATGTTTTTTTTTTTTTTTTTCACGAGCATAGTCAAACGTTCGCGACGAGTCTTCTCCTGTTAACGAGTTAACTTTTCTCTTGAACTTGTTAAAAATAAAATTAATATCCAACGAGTCTCTTTTCATTCAATTTCGATGACAAAAATAAATATTGCGCGTGGGAAGAAAAACTCTGTCGGCCGAAACGTCATCGTTATCTATCTCGAAATTTCTTAATCGTTTCTACTCTTAGAACAAGGAACTAACGTGGCAGAGCACGAAGACGGCTATTCGAAGAGATATCAAAGAAACACAAGGACATCGGAATAGATGCGCATAGATGCGCTTTTAAAGGCCTCGCGCGACACGCGAGTTTTCGAACTCCGAAAATAGATCATGTGCCAGGAGAAACATCGTACGAATGTACGTACGACATACGTACATACATACAATTATAGATCTACGCGAGAAGGTCCACGGTGAAGTTGACCGAGGAAGGGTTGAAAAATAAGGATAGACGAGAAACGCGTTTGATTCGCTTTGCTCGTCGAAGCGCCTGCCCGAGTTTAACGCAAAACCTAACGAAGCCTGATCGATGTCGCCAGAATCGCGGGAAAAGCATCGTTTGCGCCACAAAGCGATCCCTTTTACTCCTAGAGATACCGACGTGACTGGAAGCATTCAGGGAAGATTCGCGTGCATTTGGCTCGTAGATCGATGAAGGAGATCGGTACAGGTTTCACGGCGGGAATTTTAAATTATATACGTACTTTGGGAACGTTCGCGACGAAATAAGTCTTCCTAGTAGTAATTCGAAAAGAGAAGTCCGAAGACCGCGATATAATCTAAAGTATAAAATATCGATTCGTGTCGAGTATCGCGTTGCGACCGCTAAAACGACGACGACACGGTCTTCGAGTTACGTCAAACGGGAAGTGAATTTTCGTAGCTCGAGGTCGATTCGTGCCTAAGAACGAGTTTTAAGTGTGCTAGCAAAGAGAATACGCGTGTGCACGTTTTACTATCAATCGGTAGAGGTTGTCAAAGTGCCAGAACCGCGAGGAACGCGGGAAATTTGAAAAGCCCGTCTCGTCTCCAAATTTTGACTACGTTCTCGAACGCTCGTCATTTAAAAAAAAAAAAAAAGAGAGAAACGCGGAACTATTCGAAAAAACAAATGATAAGCAAAGCCAAATGTGGAGGGAAGTTTCGTGAAAATAAAAAGCATCGATTCCCGTCCCTTCCGACGTGCGTCAGAGAGTGCGGCACGACGACGATGGTCTATAGTCGTCCGTTTTATTTTTACGTGCAACTGCGAAGAGTCGTGTCATTTCTCTCGTCCCTCCGCTCGGCGCTCGTTCAACGAATCGAGGCCGAAACGCGATTGCGACGTCTCCATTACCGTGTTTCTTCGCGTTATCTCGCTCTCTTTCCTTCCCGCTAGCACCCGCAGCGAATCTCGTTAAACTTCCAACACCCCACGTTCCGTTCACCTCGCAAATTTCTAGTCGAACGTTCCTAGCATGGAGCCACGTATGCATACGTATAAACATAGATACTTGCCAATCGGAAGATTATCGAAGCTAACGATAACGTCGAGTATAGCAGAGAGACTTATTAAAATCCAGAGGAAAGTATGAAAGAGAAAGATGGACGAGCAGGTGTAAAGAGAAGTAGGAAGAGTTCGTAGTGGGAGTGAAATGAGGAAAAGTAGCCGTTGAGAAAAAGGAAAACGTGAAAGCTAACTTCTCTCTCTTTCTCAATAGAGTACCACCAACGAAGGCGTGTATTTTCCGAGCGTGTTTCTCAAGAGCCTCGACAACGTGTAGTAACGACAAAAAAAATGGAGTACGCGGCCAATCAGCTGGTAAAAACAGCTGTGTGGCGTCCATCGCTCGGTCGCGGTTATTGCGTGCGAGAGAAAGATGAAACGTCCCTTCTTCTTTCTTCCTCGAGAGAGAGAGAGAGAGGGGGAAGAGAGCATCGAGGAACACAACGTCGTCGCGTCGTTGTTAGCCCGTATGACATTGTGTGCACGTTGCCGTGTAAATCTCCTCCCCTCCAACGAACTCTATCCCCCACCACTCTCTCGGTAGAATTCTCCTCGCTTCGTGATCGTCGACACACAGCGGTAGCAGCAGGAGGCATGGTCGATCGTGTGTGCCCCCGATAAACAAACGGCTCGACACACGCATATTATACATGTATATATACATAGAAATGTGTAATACGCGCGAACCTACGCATATCCATGCACGCACGCGCGCAAGCTCGCCTTCTCCGTGTGCACTTGCGAGCGCTCGAGTCATTCTTGCATTCGATTGCGAACACGTGTGTGGTGAGAAGACGAAAAGAGAGAGGGGGAAAAGAGAAAGAGAGAGAGTAAAAAGACACGAGTGCGTCGCAGCAAGGGTACATCGGTAGAGATAAAGAGAACTACGTAGATGAGAAATGTAGAAAGAGTAAGAGAGAGAAAGCGATGGATGAAAGAAAGAAAGAAAAAAAAAGTGGGGGAGGTACTTTAAACGAGAGTTTCAAGGATACAGCTTGATAACGTCCGTGTCCATACGTCGTTTTCCAGCGCTGGGGGACGACATATTTGTCGTTGCTGTTATCGGCAAGCAAGAGCCCTTCGTACCAGAGTCCTTGGATCAGCTGTGCCACCCGATCGTAGCTCCACGCACGAAGGTCCTCCACGAGAGTCCGCTACGTATCCAGCGCGCACGGCTTCGTGAACTCACGGGTAAACGCTCCGCCTCCACCCCCGCCACCACTACCACCTCCTCCTCCAACACCGCAACCGCCTTCTTCTCTTCTTCTTTTCTTCTTCTTCTTCTTCTTCTTCCTCTCCTCCTTCCTCCTCCTCTCGCTCGTCTCCTTTTCACGGTAACGCGCACTCTGTCCGTCGCACCAACAACGCTGGATATCGGGGAGCACCGAGAAAGAAAAACAAAGACACGCGCGGCCAATAATCACCGCTCGACGTCTACGTCTTCCTCCTCTTTTTCTTCTTCTTTGTCGTTGTCGTTTTGGCTACCGTCTTTGCCCTATCCTCTTCGACGTGCCAAAGAGATAGAGAAACGCGACTCGGGGAAAAACGGTCGACGCGAGAGAGTTTAATTAGTTAGTTAGTTACCGTCCTACACCGTTGACTCCTCGTCGTCGTCTACGCGACTACGACGTCAACGAGCGGTCGAGTTCTTTTGTTAAATGATATTAGAAAAATCGAGATTAACAACAACGACGTCGACGACGAAGAACAAAGTAGACCGTTCCTTCTGACGATCGTACGTGTTCGTTCGTTCCTTCCTTCGTACACCCGATAGAAACCAACTGACTCGACGTGTCGTGTATCCTCCCTTTGTCCCCGCGCACCTAAACCAACCGAGAGAGGACTCCTCCGCGGATGCTTCAAGGAAGAATCATTTCGCCGTCTTTGTCGTTGACACCTTTGACACGGACAAACTACGACACACGGCCAGTCTTACGCGCCAATGCGTCGAAGAGATGCACGATCAAACGATACCCCTTTTCTATCTCTCTTTTTCTTCCTCCTCGAACACTCCTCCGCCTCTCGCCACCGACTTCTACTCTCTCTCTCTCTCTCTCACCCACCACGCACACGACCTGTCAACCCACGGACGACTTCACCGCATCTGCGAGACCGCTCTCTCCTCGATATACTGGACTCTCCTTCCTATACCTACCCCCGCTGTATACCCTTTCGCCTAAGAACGAGCAAAGCTACGTCTCGCGACCGTGCGGTGGCGCTTCGGTCGAAGTGCGACCATCTTGTCTCGGGTGGCGCGGGCTTTTCGAGTCACTCGGATGTACGAAAATGTCAAAATCGAGTTGTTAGATTAATCAGAACTAAAGTACTCGACTTTCAACGAACTTTGTCTAATATTTGTACGCGTCTATGAAGTACGGAGTGACTTACCGAAAATGACAATAAGATCGACTCTTTCACGATACGGAATACTTTCCCCTTTGGACCGAGGATGTCTCTTCCGTTCCGTTTGAACCTACTCGAATTTTATGAAACACGTCGTATCTCATAGCGCGAAGGTTCGATCTAATACAAATTTCAAGGGCAACGTTACCGCCGTGTGGACACCTTTTTTATGAACTGGTGCAAAATGCATCTTGCATAACGTTATGCGATGTTGCTTTAGCGACGTCGAGTTAAACGCGTATCCACGTATAGGAGATGACGATAAACAATGGATTACTATGGTGAGAATAACGCGAAGGTAGGTGCTTGTAGGAAACTACACGGGAACAGATGTGCTCTCTTTAGGCAGATTCGAAACCACGGTTGCTTTACGCGACACCAGAGGCGCGCGCTCGCGCGCGTGAAACCGCCACCACTATACCTACTTTGTGCAGGTTTCTTCGTAAATGAAATTTTGCCGCTAAAAAGAATTATTTCTTATCGTTAAAAAATGAACGACATCGGGATGCTGAAAACGCGATTACAACAAATTTAATTGTTTATTAAAAAAAGTATAAAATTTGCGAAATTAGAAAATATATATAGATACTAGACGAAATTTCGCATTGCGTCGAAAAATGCAACGTCACCCAGATACATAAATAATCTCGATCGCATGGTAAAATACAATACATAATTTCTTAAACTGTTAAACTTGGTCGTTATTTCGAGAAGAAATATATTTAAATTACAATGAATTCTCTTGTGCTTAAACTGTACGCTAACTTTTATGGTCTGTTTATATTTTTTACCTTGTCTACGAGTATTTTATGTAATATTCTAGTTAATATTAAGCAACTTATTTGGAACATAAGAAGCAATATTGCACTTTGAATAATATCCGGAATACTTGATCGCAACGACGTTTCACAAAACTAAGTAATTTCTAAGTTGCATGGGAGAACTACTTGATACTTATAAACGACATACGAATATTATGTAATGAGAAGATGCGTAGATGGAAGATTTAATATTAAATATAAATCTACTTGGCACGAAATTTTATACCAATATTTTCCCTCTCGAGTACTCGATCGGACATGCGAACTACGTTATGGAGTGCGAGTCGTGCTAATGAACCGTGACGTACTATGTGCTATGAAGAAGCTTTCGTTATATTTCGTGGTTAATAATCAATACTAATTCGTCATATTATATAATTATACGATTAAATGCACGTTCATAAATATTAAATATAGATAATTGCCTGGCAATGATATGTACCATAACAAGACGGAACTGATTCTTCCTATAAAAAACGAAATGAATAAAATAAGTTTAAGTACGCTATCCGTGCCTATGTCGTTCATAAAAATTTTTAAATACTAATACGTTTCATAGTTTTATAATGGCAATTGCAATGCAAATAATAAAAAACTTTGAATGGACGATGAAAAACTTAGCAGGATATAAATACTGAACCGATCTACGTAAATTAAAACGATCTCGTATACTGGTTTCTTGAATATGTTATACGATAGGATATATGATCTGAAGACTTTTAACTGCGTTAACTATAGTAATAAAAGTTTTTCGTGATTATTATATAAAACCTATGCGTAAGGTATACGACTTCGTTTTCACCCTGTTTCTGTCAGCTTACTTGAAGGAAAAAATTTGTGCTTTCGACGTGTTCAAACAATCCATTGAGCACTTGTATCTATACTAATTATGTATCACATTATTATACACGATGTTGTGACTTATACTTCGTAAAAGTAGACTAAAAGAATCCCAAATAGTTGGAACAATAAATAGTTTTGGTATATAAAATTCATGGTAAGAGTATTATCAGTCGTCCGTTATACTGTAAATATTAAAAAATCTACAAATCTAGTATACTCGTAAGAAATAAGTATATAAATACTTAAAAAGTCGCTTATTTCTCGTCTTATCCACCAACGAAAGTTTTTACTCTACGGCCGCTTTTCGAGCGAACGCGGTGAGCGATAACATTTCGTTAGGATCGGTAGGAAGCCGCGAGAACTCGATTTCTTCGCTAATACTGTGTTCTGGAATTGATGATTTGATTAAAACTTAGGTCAATAAAGATATAATGATTAGATATACTTACCGGATGGTTCGATCGGCCACTGTTTATGGGAAGGTGCGTACAGACACAGCAGTGCTATGGTATAGATATTCCACATACCGTAAACTCCGGTGAAAAAAGCAGAAGTCATTTGCAATTCGATTTCCTCGTCCCATTTCCACTGTCCCTCCGCGACCTATTTTTAAATAATATTAAGATCAACGTCCAACTTTCGAAACACATGTAGACGTCAATATTCAACGAATTTCTTACCTGACCAAGAATAAATCCAATAACTGTTAATGAAGCGCACAATAATGTAGCAATCATCAGAAATTTAAAACGGTATATAACACCTTCGTAGTGCAAACGACGCGCCGAACTCATACTGGGTAAAGTAGCTCTTTTTGCGCTTATGTTCATAAAGACTTTCCATATCATGTAAGTCAGAAATATTAAATACACGCCAGCCGACACTCCAGCCAAAATTATAAAAGATAACTATTTATATCATTTAAGGAGTAATTAATTTAAATAATAATTAAAAACTTTATTTAGCATTTAGAAAGGATACTGCCAATTTAGTGCCAATATCTGTGACCCATATAGAGTAGAATGGATTTCTCAATTGTACTCCACGTTCGCACATGTCGAAGATGAATAGTGACAAGCATCCTATACCCACCGCGGATAGATGACGCCAATAACATTTCAATGAGTTTCTTTGATCACCCTCCTAGATAAGTTTTATGATATTTAATACTAATTACGTTATAATTTGCTATATAATTGTCAATTATAAAGTTTCAATCGCACCTGAATCTGATGTGGCACGATGTGATGTTGCATGAAAAAGAAAAAATAATGAATTTTATTGCATAATTGTATATCATGAATAAGTACAAATTGAAGTCTTACCATAAGATGTTCCCCTGCGAAAACAAGCCAAAAAGATAAAAGCGTAGCATAAAATATTCCTTGCCTGATGTCACCCAGAAGGAGCATAAATGGCATATCGTATGCCAGAGTTAAATATTCCAAGGGTACTGTAACAGTAATTATAATCTTATACCTGCCAATTTGTTATAATTGCAATTACATATTCGCAGCTACGTACGGTTTAAAAAGGTTAATGCCAGGCCTAGAGCCAAGAGCATATATTCCAAAAGAGCGGGTGATCTTGACAACATATGAACTCTTCTCCAGTACCATACCAAAACACAGACCACAATTGGGAAGAAAGCAGTTTTAAGGCTTACCCATACTTTGGTAAATCCACCATTTTGATTAATAGCCTAAAACAAAGTAAAAATAGCTCTAGAAATTTGAAAAACAAACAAAGTATATATAATCTACTACTTACCGTAAGCCACAGATCCGTTATATGTCCTAAGCCTTGATTAATGTTCTTATCGGTATCTGCAGGAATACGAATATTTAGCAAATAATAATCATGAAACAATGATCCTAATTCAAATAGAGGTACGACACTGCAGTTGTAGTTATATTGTTCCATTGCCTGTAAATACAAATAATGTTATTGAATAAAATGCAAGTGATTATATTATTTAAAAAACAAATAAATTATTTACATCGTCGATAGTACAATCCAAAATCCTCTCTACTATAGAAGCAGCATATGGTTTCCATGCATTATCTGGATCTCCTTTATTTCTATAAGCAAGACGTGCATCCAGAGTTATCTTGGTTCTAGGTGCTGTAACATATAAAAAAAATTTTTATGAACAATCAACAAGTCCTTTCTTCTATTTACATATTTATGCACAATTAACTTACCGATCTGAATTTGGCTGTGATATACAATGTCCACTTGTAAAACCCCTATAAGATTTTGTTGCCATCTAGAATAATCTAACTGCAAGCTACTACGGGGAACTGGCATCTGTTGATAAGTTCAAACAATTTTCTTGTATTTATATTATCATACTTTGACATTTTATTGCTATGACAAACAAATGTTTACCTGAAATGTATAAACCACCTGGTGTGCCTGATGATGGCTATCCAAACTAAAATGATTTATATCGACTGAAGTACAAGAACCTTTGCCTCTTGAATAAAACCATTTTCCTGCACCTGGTTCAGTTCCATTGATTCGAATATCTTCGCAAGGTGTACTCAATATATTCTGGCTTGTAGCAGGTGTAGGAGCTAGAAAAAAAATAATGCCAAAATATCATTAAGATAAACAAACAGTAAAAGACAATAGAGGTAATAATTCTAAACGAAATTATTTTCATTTTTAATACAATTGTAAGATAAAATGCGGATAAGTTGATATGAAATTAGATTAACAAAGGAAAAGTAGCTATATGATATCAAAACAATGGACCAAAGTCAGTTATCCATTGTTGTAAGAATAAAACATTCAAATAAATACGAAGAACCATTGCTATTTGTAGTAATATAAAATCGATGAAATGTCACTGTTGCGATCATTTACAATAGATATTTTTTAAATTTTCATAAGTTTGAGATATTATTGCTTACCTATTAGACCGCCTATTAAAAAGCACACGATTTGAGCGATAATTAACAATATAACGAGCACCGAGAGTTTTTTACCGCTTAAATTTTCTATAATTGTACCCTGCATCGTGTCACTATTTCAATATTGTGACAGTAAACAGAGAAAAACCTTTCTTCGGCGTACAAAATTGTATTGAACAAAATCGTTTGCCGACAACTTAAGTTTACTGGCCCCCTCCACTTACAGTACTCCACGCAAATCCGACGCGTTTCTTTTTAAATATGTTCTATGATTGGTCACATCATCTAAAAAGCAACCTATAATCTATACTATAGCATATATGTATTTGCAAAACACAAAAGATACTATAGAAATTTTTGCGAAATGTAAAAAAATGTTTTATTAATTTTTATTACAGAATTAAATAATTATTAATGGACTTTTTAATTTTTCCACATGTAGCTCAGAGTCATACAGATAACACGAAATTGAAATAACACTTCACAGTCCATATCCGTATAATTGAATTGTCGAATTTTTCGAATTGTTAGAAGGAGAATTATGAAGCCTTATTCGAGTCATATTCGAGTAACATTGCGAACCAAATTAACATTAGAGTCATAGTTGTCCAGAAATAACAGTTTTATTGGTGCAACTAATATTGGTGCGCAAGATTCTTGTCCAGATTAAGCACACCGAGTTTAGAGCAACTTATAGTCCTTTGTAAGAATAACTTTTGGATCAGTTATTCGATTATCGGAGTTGCGGAATGTGTGTTGCTTTGATCCGGGACTAATAAATTCTTTTGAAATATGTACTGACGGCATCGGTTTTTTTCTACATACGAACCTGTTCGTACGGTTTCAACACAAAGTCAAGAGCACTATCTGACATCGTCCACCTTAAATGTGTCCATCGGTTTCTCCTCCCGTCCCTATTCTAATCACTATCACAAAATGCTATGTGACGTATCGATGGATGCAAATGGAAATGGAAAGCGTAATCTCCCTCTTATTAATCTCCAAATAGTTTACGGACAGCACAATCATAATGTGAGTAAAAACGATTATTTTCGATTCGGAAGTTATTAAATTGTTTCATGTTGACAAAAGATCACAGATAATGATTTATAAGTATATTGATTTTTCTCTAACCTAATCTTTGACAGATTATAAAGTATACGTGTTATTGGAATCTTGCATATTTATCAATTTTGTTCATAAGTTGTATTTATACGATATCATGTACTAGGATCTATTAGCTCCGTACATTATCAAGACGGTTTTCTTTTGCACCGACAGGAAGAGCAAAAAAATGCAGATTTGGATTTCATTTATGATGATGCTGACACACATGCCAATGAGATTGCTGAATTGTATAGCTATACCGAACAATACGAATTGCAACTCAATCTTAAAGTAAGATAGTAGATATTGTTGGTCAAGTTGTTATACGATTAAACTGATTATATACTTGTACTTCCATTGTAGGCCTTTGAAGATCAAATGGAATGGTATAAGCTATGCCCTTGGTGGCAAAAGTTAGATGCAGCTCAGAAAAAATCTGTTGTATATAAATTGTTAGATCAGTTAGAAGTATCCGATAAACAGTTAAGAATGAAAGCTGCACGTTGTATCTTATATTTAGTTCAAGGCTGTTGGGCTGAAGTACAATCTGACAAAGAACAGCAAGACTGGACAAGAACGAATGTAATGTTACTCTATGAAGCTGGAGTCTTTCCGGCATTTGTAGAACTTCTAAATATCGAAATTGAGTAAGCATCAATTTGTTATTTATATTATAACTGTGAATATCACTGTTACATGTATTTTTCTTAATATTTTTTAGAAACAGTACAACTGCTAGTTTGGCAATGAGGAAATTAGCTGTTAGTCTTGCGGATTCAGTTGACTTGAGAATAATCCTGTCTGTTTTATATATCATCACAGAAGTTATGAGAGAAGAAATGAAAAATTTAGAGAACAGTATTTATAAAGACAATGTTGAATCTTTCAAGGAGGATCTCGGTAATTATTAATTATTAAAAATATAATTGTTAATAAGTTCATTATATGAATATTTGCAATGAATATTTTTTTTTTAGTGAATCCATATGGCGAAGAATTGCTTATTGTAAAACTTCTCGGAATGGTGACCTGCTTTTGCAGTGGATCAGCGCCTCACTTTCCTATGAAAAAAGTTCTTCTACTTCTATGGAAATTAATTTTAGTTTCTTTGGGTGGCATTGATACGCTCAGAGAGTTAAAGATAAAGTACAGAGAAGAAGCTGGTCTTGATACAAAACAAGAAGATACGATAGAAGTAGCAAGAAATATGAGAGCTAGTTCTCCTCCTGCTAATGCACCAGATCTAACAGAAACACAAAATCAGAAATCTAATAAAAGACCTCTTAGACGGGTTAGTCAGTCTCATCATTTGACATTGTATGTTTCCTTTATCTTCATCTAAAACGAAATATTTTACAGAGCTTAATGAAGCAAAGCTCATTAGATGAACCAGGCTTAGGTATGGAGGACGAAGGTGGAGAGCCAGGAAATAATTCTGAATCACATGTAGGTGAAGGAGATATGGTTATATTCATGAGCCCTGCCTGGAATCAAACATATTACGAAGATCAGAATAATCAATGTCAAATGAGGCCTGACACTCCACAACTTGATAAAGGAAAAGGTAAATATTATTACTAACTCAACTGCAATAACAAATATTTAACTGTTGTATCTTGCAGGTCTACCTTGGACACCAAAAGTAAGACAAAAAGATGTTGATACGTTCTTGGAAGTATCCAGGCTTAAATTCGTTGGGTATAAACTACAAGGCGATAGAGAGAGTTTAGCTGGTTTACCACAGCCTATACACGAAGGTGTCAACACACTAAAAAAAGTAAGTTAAACCTTATTTTTATGCCACATAAGGTGAAAAGAACAATAAATTATAATATATTGTTATTATATTGATTGTTTTTAGCATATGTATACGTCTTTAGCTGAAGTTCAAATTCAAAAGGAAGAAGAAATAGCTAGAAATCCAATGAGTACACCAGAGCCTCCTCTTCGTCAAACTCCAACAGAAATTTTATATCAAGCTATATTACCCAATCTTCCACAGTACATGATTGCATTATTAAAAATTTTGCTTGCTGCTGCACCGACTAGTAAAGCCAAAACAGATAGTATTAATATAATGGCAGATGTTTTGCCAGAGGAAATGCCGTATGTTAAATGTTTTACATAAGTATAGTAATATGTTATTTTATATTCTATTAAATGAATACTTCTTTGTAGAATGACAGTTTTGCAGTCAATGAAGTTGGGAATTGATGTGAATAGACATAAGGAAATTATTGTTAAGGCAGTTTCTGCTATTTTACTTCTTCTATTAAAACACTTCAAATTAAATCATATATATCAGTTTGAATTCATGTCACAACATTTGGTATTTGCTAACTGCATACCTCTCGTATTGAAGTTTTTGAATCAAAACATTCTATCTTATATAGAAGCAAAACATATGTAAGTTAAACAATGTTTTCGATGTGGTACTATGGTATTTTTTGTAATAGCTTTAAATTCATTGCAGGATTCCTATTTTGGACTTCCCCATGTGCGTTATTGGTGATCAACCAGAACTGACACCTGAAAGTCTTGAAATTGGAGACAGTCAAATATATTCTTGGCGTAATGTTTTCTCGTGTATTAATTTGTTAAGAATTTTGAATAAACTAACCAAGTGGAAACACAGTAGAATTATGGTAAGACGGATAAGTGTTTCAAACATTTTTTAATGATTAATCGATAATCTTAAAAAATTCGTTATCATTCATTCACAGATGCTAGTCGTTTTTAAATCAGCACCTATTCTAAAACGTACGTTAAAAGTCAGACATGCTATGATGCAATTGTATGTCCTAAAATTATTAAAAATGCAAACAAAGTATCTCGGACGAGTATGGCGAAAAACTAACATGAAAACAATAAGTGTAATTTATGCAAAAGTTAGGCACCGTCTCAACGACGACTGGGCGTATGGCAATGGTAAGGCTTTTCATTAATTTAATTGTCGGCATACGGATCACGATACGAGTAATTCAATCTTTCGTATTTTTCACACATATAATTACGAATACGCATGCTTTCCAGATCTAGAAGCACGACCATGGGATTTCCAAGTCGAAGAGTGTGAATTGCGTACTTGCGTTGATCAGTTTAATAATCGACGATACTCGAATGCCCCTAAAGACGACGAATTAGAACCCGTTGATACATATGTTACTTCCGTGCTTGGCACAAACGTAGAATTAACAGATGAATTTAAGCAGCATTATGAATTATGGTTACAACAAGAAGTGTTTCAAAGAAGTATCAACTGGGATGAACTATTGGATCCCGAAGCCTGTGAAATTTAAACTTTGAATAAGTGTAAAGTATAGAAGCGGTATTTTCATCAATTGGTAGACCTGGATCAAATTTTGACATTTTTACAAAGCATGTACTACTGTGAAAAGTGTTCAAAAGACATTGCCATATCAACATTTTATGAACTAATTTTCCCTTGATTTATATATACATTATACTGGATGGCTCTAATGTAGCAAATGTTTACCGAGCAAAATAGCTGATTTTAGAGTGAATGTTTGTAAGATGCAACGTACGTTGTTTTTTTTCTTTTTACATTTTTTTTATTTATACAGTCGAAGCTCGTTAACTCAAAAACCTCTATAATTGGAATTTTTATTCATTCCCTAGAGAAAACCTCTATAAATCGAAGAGGAAAAATTCTGCGATAGCTTTTTGTTTGTTTTTCCTTTCTCTCTAACCGCGTACCCCCTAAAAGTGGAATTGTGTTTTCGCACCTCTACAACTTAAAAATTTGCTAAGTCGAAATACTCCATAACTCGAATTATTCTCTGTTTCCCTAAGATTCGAGTTAACGAGGTTTGACTGTATTTCATTTATACAATCTGTAACGTTGATGGCAACATTTATTTCTTGTATACTAATAATAAGTGGGTATATTATCCTCTTCTATGTAATTATTAAAATTTAAGATATTATATTACAACTTATCACTTCATATTTTCACATTATATCATCTAGCTTTATATACATTTATTTATAATAACGCAACGGATACTTCACGAGAGTATATATTATACCAAATTAAACTTCCCATATTTTGTATGATTTTTATATGTACCCACCTTTTCCATTATAACGGTGACAATATGCGAGTAAAATTATAACGTGTTAGAACATTGGTGTCCAACTACAGCCATTTATTAATTCAGTCCATTTCAATTAATATAATACCAAGCAATTTTATAGAACACGTATATTACGTTTATTCTAAAAAATATTACTTTATTGACATGTATTCAACGCATATGATGATCTGATCTTTCTGCATAACAAGGAGCCAAGGGAAAATAACATAGCACTATGTAAATGTATAGTATCATAGTACACATCATTCAATTTGCTTGCATAATACTCAAGCAAAGATTGACTTTTAAAATTTTAGATACAAAAATATTTGAATCGACTTTCCTTAATTTATTTATCATGATATATATATATTATATATATATATATATATTTGAACGATGTCAAGCCGATTGTATATTATTTTATGTTGTTTAACTGATGTATATTATATCTCAAGCGATTGGCACAATGTTTAAATTGTCAAGATTTAATAAAAGTATGACATAAGTAGAAACTGGATTTTTCATTTTGCACCCTGTCAAATACAAAAAGACACGTTTTTAAGAAGAGTTTAATGCACCATAAAAATGCACAATATACATATGTATGTATAAATAAATTAGAAGTATCTCTATGTAACCAAAATATAAATCTGTTCTTGTAGAAATTTATATAAATACTGTGTACAAAATTACAGAAGTGTCATCTCGACTATTGTACAAAATCTCGATATATTACGATCACAGATTATGTAATAATAAATTGATTCTTCCAGAATCTTCTCACTTCCATGATTATATAAATATAAAATTATTTTATGGACGTATCCATTTGTAGGAACCATAATAAGCAAAATTATTTTGCTTTGCCATATCATCTGCTTCTTTTGGTCCGCGGGAGCCGTACCTATAATATTATTACAAATTTTATTAAGAAAATATGTAATTAATAAAAAGAGAAAAATAAAATGCTCACTTGTAAGGAGTAGGTTGTATTTTCTCTTTCTCAATTTTATGTAACAAAGGTGTAAAAATTCTCCATGCTTCCGAGAGCTCGTCGCTACGCACGAAATGCATTTGTGATCCACAAAAGACATCCAAGATTAACCTCTCATAAGCATCCGGTAATTTCAAATCCTACGATAATGTTACAAGTTCCAAATTATGCAAGAACAAAAAATCATTAGTTGAGAAAAAGAAAAAAAAATGATGGATCATAAGAAACGTAACTTACTTTATATCTATTACCATACGTAAGATCTAATTCCGTCTCTTCCATATCGAACGTAATACCAGGTGATTTCGTCATCATTTTTATGTACAATGCCTCACCAGGTTGAACTCTTACAACTAATTCGTTTCTTTTTGCTTTCCCATCGAATATATCACCGGGTACGTCTCGATACTGAACTCTGACTTCGGCCTTGCGCTCGTTTAGAGCTAGAACATATGTTACGCGATAAGAGAAAATCTCATGCGAACAGAAAATATCTCGTTATCTTACCTTTTCCGCAACGAAGAATAAAAGGAATACCATCCCAGCGTTCGTTACTAATCTTGAGTACAGCAAGAGCATAGGTTGGCGTATTGGAACCTGGAGGAACCGTGGGGTCATCTAAATATCCTAAACGTGCTTCAGGATCATCGGATTCTGGATTTCCCACGTATTGCCCTAAGACTACATCCTTCAATTCTAACTGTTTTATACATCTCAAGACTTTCACTTTTTCATCTCTAAGAAAAAGAGAAACGATAACGAAATGTTTTCCGAATAAGAGGCACCAGGATCGGGAATAAAACAATTTCTATACCTAATATCATCCGGATGACAAGAAGCAGGTTTCTCCATAGCAACGAGCGAGAGAATTTGCAGCAAATGATTCTGCATAACGTCTCTGATAATCCCGAACTCATCAAAGTATCCACCTCTTCCTTGAGTACCGAAAGGTTCCTTAAACGTGATCTGAACCGAAGCGATGTTATCCCTGTTCCAAGTGGGATTGAATATCCTGTTCCCAAATCTCAAGGTCATCAGATTCTGGACCATCTCCTTACCAAGATAATGATCTATTCGATACATCTGTTCTTCTTGGAACAAGGACGCGAGATGATCGGAGAGACGTTGAGACGTGGCCGCGTCTCGACCGAACGGTTTCTCGATGATTATTCGAGTCCAACCTCTGAAAAAAATAATCATTAGCCCAAAGTACGTACACCTTTACTCGTTATTAGAAAAAGTAGACTTACTTTTGTCCCATACAAACGTTCCTGATATGTACGGTGACCGTTTCAAAAACGGTCGGTGGTAAAGCCAAGTAAAAAAGTCTATTAGCCATTGACACTTGTTCCTCTTTTTGAAGTTCGGTGTTCAACTTTCTGAAATGTTCCTCAGAATCATAGGAGCCAGGAACGTAACGATTCAATCTCCAAAATTCCTCGTATCTGTCCTCCTCATCCGGCTTTACTTTCATATAAGGATGACATTTTTCTCGTAATTGTTCTACCGTCATGTTACTTCTGGCATACCCAAAAAACGTTGTTGTCTTTGGTAAAAGATTATCACGGAATAGCCACCACAATGTTGGATAGATCTTTTTCTTTGCTAGATCACCCTACGCAATGTGTACATCGAGTGCTGTTTTATTATTGAAATATAAAAGACTATCTTTCGAAATGCCCGTCGCGTGGCGGTCTACTTACGGAAGCTCCGAGTGTCACGAACACGTGCGGTAATAGCCCATCGAAATGAGTTCCTTCTAGGTGATCCATTTCCTCCGATTTTAACGATTGTCGGATGAACTGAAGGCTCTCCTCCGTCGATGTTTCTAAAGTAATATTATAGGATTCTTAGAAAACAAATTTTTAACAAATATTGCAGAACATTACCTACTATAATGTACAGCAACGAAGAAATTTACGGTATTAACAAAAGCCAACATCTTACGACGTTATACGCTGTCACGTTTGTCACAAGACAACTATTGCCAACAATCTAATCGAATTAAATACGCGAAATTACTGGATAAGTTTCGTGTTGTACTCGTATGTATCAAACGACACAAGCGAACGTAATTGCTCTCGTCTATCCGTGTAAATCTGAACGGCGGCGAATAGGATGTTCGAGATGACAAGGCGATTGAAAGAAAGAGCTATGTCATTTGCGTTCTATAATTCTCCCAAATTAGAGGAATCTTATAAAAAGATCATGGGACATACTTGTAATTGTTTCAGAGTCACGAAACGCACGGAAGATGATAATAATAAAAATTGAAGCACGTACTCTCGTCAACGTTCGATAGACGAATACGAATAATTATAGTTAAATAATACTATTTTATACTTACTCGCCATGTCTATGGTTCTATAAACTTCGATAAATTGCCAAGGGAAATGTAAATTAAAAGATAACAGCACGTTGTGTTCGTCTAAAAGGCACTAAAACCGTTATCAAGCACCCGAACGCTTTGACATCGTCACTCGGACTGATCGACAGCATCGAGCATAGATCATCGGTAGGCCACTATTCTAAGGCCTCGGGAAACGTGCAAAAACGTAAAACTCACCTGAGCGTCGCACGAACTGATACACTCAGAGATACTGATTCTATCGAGTAGAAAAATCTGTTGTGATAAAAACATTGCAATATCTATTTCTTACTTTTTTCTTACAAGAGCATTAGATTGGACGTTCTGATTTATCGCAAATAACGAGATACCTACTACCGCAAACTTTTTATTTATTTTTTTTTTTGTAATTCTCGACGTTAAATCGATCGATAGAAATTTGAACACGATCGAACACTCGTAAACTTATGCTTGTTCTAAAAGCAACACTAACGCCGTTTTTGACTACTTACAATTAGACGCGCGGTTTCATGGTCAAGGAAGAGATTACGTGACAAGTAACGTCACGCGCTCGATAATTAGGAGTAAGTGGAAAAAAACTATATGTAAAACTTCATGTAATAATGAAAAGACCCTGGAAGGTTCCTATGAACTTAGAAAGATTTCGTTAATCGGTAAGTATTATCATTGTGTTTGCATAACGAAGTAAATACCCGTATAATCGTTCTACGTTTATCTTGACTACGGTTCATCCTACAACAAATTTGATTGTTTCTTCATATTGTTTCTTTTAATATTGTATTCTACGACGTAAGTACCGCATCCGTTATCCTTCAACTCTTACCAGTGTTACATAAGAGAATGAAAATTTAACGAACTGACACTAGTGAGATTCTATTCAAGCGCCACGTCATGTCCAAATACAAGAATTATTCCTTACAATAGATTTCGCATTGAAAAGTAACACGAAATATATGTACATACACCTAATTCTATTTTTGCGAATTTGATTTATCGGGATTCACAAAAATCATTACGTTCTTTTTTTTACGCGAGTTAATTTGATTTCACGCGGTTCAAAAAGTACGCATTATGATATATATTTTGTCTTTTTTTATTTTATTAAAATGAATTTCATTTAATAAAATGTATTTTGTATGTATATGAATTTTCTTCTTGTCAAATTAGTATTTTTTATTGCATTTTTTTTTCGTTTTTCCTATGTAATATTTTATTCATAAACATATCTTATAAGATATTTAAATTAAAAAAAAGTTTGCAACACACGTAAAAAAGATGAATTTGTATACTTTAATGTGATTATTTTAGTTGATTTTACAAATGTAGAATCAATCCCCTACTTTGATATATGGATACTGTATTTTTTTAAAAACAGAATTAAGTGTATTTGACCCTCTCCTCACATTCATTAAAGCGGTATTCCAAGTTCGTTACTACGAATAAGAACGCGGTTCAGTTTCTTGACTGCACACGGAAATGATAGTATTTTAATATTCACGTTTACATATGCGTTTACGTCACGATTCTATCGATAATGAATTATTTCGCAAGGGCAATGACTAGCAATTCGAGCGATAATGATGCGCGTTGGAAAGCTCTCGTTGTGTTATTTTCCAGAGTTTCCGTTCGATCATTGTCCCACAAGTTCAACGATTTAACGTATTTATTCTAACGTACCGATAACAGCGATAATTTTGACGAAGGGATGCAGGTACTAAGATGTCGATGCGTGAGGGTTGTTCTCGACTAAATCGAGACACTAAAAATTGATTGATCAATCCAAGCAAAATATTAATTATGCCGTGCAAGCTAAATCCTTAAACGCGAAGCACGCTGACTCAGCTTTACATAACGTTTTTGCAAAACGAGACGAAAAATTTGGACACTCGTTGCGCTTTAACGCGCGAGAACGAGTTCTTTTATGATCCTCGTGCAAATCCATTCTCACGGTCTCAATTGAAAAGCAACAATGGAAGCTAACCTTGATCATTGGCTAAGAAAAAGACGAGAACTTGAATTTTTTTCCAAGAAAGTCCGGAAACGATAAATGCTTTCAGGACACGAACAAAACAACATTATAAATCCTGAAACGCATTTTATTATGAGAGTGTCCTTTGATCTTCCCACGAAATCCTAAATAATGTAAAAACCCAATCATACAAGTCCATAACCTTCCCCAAGGAAGATTATTCAATAATCAATCGTAAAAAGAACTAAATTCGCAGTGAACATGAATGGCGTACGATTAATTAGCGCGTATCTTAAAATACATTGAAGATTACACGAGCTTGATACGTTATCGTGACCCCTACAAATCTACTTCTCTTTCTCTCGCTCGCATTTTCTTCCGGCAAGTGCAACTCCGAGCATCCTAATCAGTGAATCGTTAACGGACCGCATAAACATGGAAAAAATTCAAAAGAATTCTTTTTCACGCGCGCACCAGCGAAAAGGAGCACGTGACTCGTCCGATTGGGTTGCCTGACGAGTGGCGTGACACGCATGGAAATTGTTATTGATTATAATTATTTCGATACATAATAGGTATACTCATCGTCTTCGAACTTGCCTGACATGGTCAATTATGTGTTTGTGAATAATAAAGAAAGATAAATAAATAAATGCTTTCGACGTCAGCTATATTTGTACGACAGACCTTCGGAAAAGGATTGTACATGTTGACTTGCACAATATCTTTGTGCAAGCCTCCAGCGATGAATTTATGGTTAGCAGACCTACTTTTCGAGTTAACGCAAAACGATTTAGTCATGACAATGGAATGTTCTTCTAAATATACGCAAAGATGTGGGTAAATGGCGTTATATTATGTACAATAAATACGATTAAATTTGAATCTTCTACGACACAGTTGAATTATTCGCTTGCGTTAATTATCATGCAAAACATGATAGCTTCATCGTACGATGTTAACTTCGCACCGCAAACTCCTCTGTATGTATTCACTGTTCGTATAGAAAATACGTATATTAATAATTATTGAATTATTGTTACAAAACGTTATTCATAATAAATATTTAAGGACGGTGAATGACAGAGTGACCTTCCTTGAAAAAACATGCGTATAACCGACAGAAATAAAGATTTGTAATTATAATGAATGAAATTAGCACGTGTTCGCAACAATTTTCATTTCTTTTCAAAGAGACGATTCTATTAGTCGATATTGTGGAATACTAAAATATACGACAATCGACGTAAGAATATCGCGTGAGTATTTCCCGGAAAATAATCGTAAAACGCGGTCTCATTCGCAACAGGTATATACTACCTTTTGGTCAAGTGTACACACATGTACTTACTTCTTTTGACTTTCGCCATTGTTGAACAGATGAATCAGAAAATAAAGTAACGATCGACGACCAAATTGATCTCTCAATTTTTCACGAGACAAATATCCTCTTCTGTTGTTAACAAAGTGCAGAATTCACGAGCGAGTTTGAGGTTACGTTCGAGTAGGACCACACCGTCTCAGCATGTGCGGCAAACTGATCGATCGAGATCACCATATACCGTTGCTAACGTTCGATTATTTTCCTTCTGTGTTCCCCTTGAAAAAATACATGCCCCGCCAAGATCATCTTGCTATTCTTGACTTTCACTTGCGATAATCCGCCAATCCGATGATATATACACTATTTGTCAAGATCAAGTCGAATCGATGTAAAGTACTTATGAAATTTTCATCTATTCCAAGGTCTTTCAGGAAGAACATCCTTTCTAACTTAAATTTCTTTTGAAATCGAGCTCGAATCATTCCATTGGTGAGTGTTAATTAAATTTCGTCTTATAAGTGTATACGAAATAATCTGCAATCATTTTTGGAAATTATTTGTGCTCATAGGCGGAATATTTGAATTAGATGTTCCGACAGAATCACTGTACCGTTTACAAAGAGAAAATAAACAGATGGAAACTACAAAGTAGCAACAGGTGATTAGTATTCTATCTTTTGTCAACGATATCTCTGGGTCTATTCATTGTTCCATAGACGATGTATAAGAATACCTATCATCACAGACGAGGTATAAGATAGACCAGACATGCAATGTAAATTTTTGTCCCAGAGTCCGGGGGCTCCGAAGCCTTGTTACCATTTTAGTGTCGCATGCGATAATATCGGTTCAGAATAGAATGAGGCAACAGCGCTACCGATACGATAGAAATGATAACTAAACATAGCGATTGTTAATTACACCGACGAGATACTTTTAAAGACTGCCAGCCCCTGCGTAAATCGGCGGGCCAGCAAGTGGGCCCGGTGAGTCTGGGCTCTGTCGGTAAACGCATCTAGCGATATTGAATATTATCGATTCTATGACCGCTTCAAATGTGTAATTATATTATTTTGCTTTAGAACTTATTAAACCTACGATACTGCACCATTTACACACGTTACAGACAAGATTTTCTGTAATTCAGTTTATGTTTCTTACTTTAACCGCAATATATTCTAGAGGGCGTCATGAAAACGGATAATTTTTCTGGGTCGCGAAGTCCCATAAGGCTGGCAGTCTTTAGCAGTATCTCGTCGGCGTTAATTATTTTTGACTGAGATGAATTACAATTCGAATCAATCGATGGAATCAAAATTTAATTAAAACAAGCACAGTAACCGTACCATAGTTACCATATTATATTTATAAATTAATAACTTTTTTGCTAAATATGTTACGGTAAAATTCCGAAGTCTCGATAATGTGCAGATTTCCTGGTATATCTATACTTTTACCTCCCTATTTGGCAAATGTATATTGGGGGAACATTCAATGCACATTTCCTTCTATAAATTAGGGACAAGTACATTGCATAGAAAATGAATAATTATACGACGTAAGCTAGACGTAACTCAAAACGAAGTTTTGAATTTTCAGGCCGGCCGCCGTGCGCTAAATAGCGTACTGCGCATGCGTAGTGCTAATCGTCACCCGTTTTGGAGACACGATTCGACGTTATGATTGTTCGGCGGGTGGCCATCAAGTTGTGACAGTGTCGTGTTTTTTAATAGCGTCTACATTGGCTGCTTCATGTACTTTTAAATTTGTTATTTGCACTTTAAAAGCATAAGATATTTTATTAGTAGCTGTATTAGCTTCTTGATAAATATGATTAGACATACTTTTGAGAATGTACCGAATATTTATCCAAATTTCTTATAACTTGCATCTGAATACATCAGAAAATCAGTTACACATATATACACACACCAATAAACGCGTTACTACATATTGATATTACCGACTTCGATTATTCGCTTGAATATGGTTCCTAAACTCGCCGTTCTGTATCATAGATGGCGTAAGAAAAGGTCTGTTTTTTCGAACGATCGGTATTTCGGTACAGTCGGTGGCATATATGGCCACCCAGTATGAAGTTGGCGATAGTTAAATTATACAGAGTGTGCCAAAAGTTCCGGGACACCTAAATAACTTTCGAACGGCTTTGGATATAGGATTGAAATTTATAGGGATGCAATGGGTCAAATCAATATACTATTTAACCACCAAAGCATCAACTTCCGCACCCCGGTGGAAGGGGGGGAAGAAGGGGCACAAAATTTTTAAATGGCATGTGGGATCGAGTGACAGCTCATTCGAAAGGACTTTTTGAGGCGAAAACAACGCAATATCGCCGAGGTTTGTGCGATTATTTTTCGCAGAGTTATGATCATTTGAACATCTCTATTGAGGTTTTATAATAGCGAGAGCCCACAGCAACATCAGTAGAAAGATTAGTTTTCACGCAGGCACACACGTTCCTGTGTGTGTGCACGTTTGTATGTGCGTGTATCAGGTTGTGAACACTGATGTATGTAAAGAATAAAACACACTAATTATTTTATTAAATGTTCAAATTGGCGTCTAGGATTGAAAATTTACAAGAACTGCGAGAAAAAATAATGAACGTTCCTAATTCAATCACACCCGACTTTTTAACCCATGTTATCGATACTTTTTACGTACGCTTCGGTTACTGCCAAATTGTGGAAGGACGCCAATTTGAACATTTAATAAAATAATTAGTGTGTTTTATTCTTTACATACGTCAGTGTTCACAACCTGATACACGCACATACAAACGTGCACACACACAGGAACGTGTGTGCCTGCATGAAAACTAATCTTTCTACTGATGTTGCTGTGGGCTCTCGCTATTATAAAACCTCAATAGAGATGTTCAAATGATCATAACTCTGCGAAAAATAATCGCACAAACCTCGGCGATATTGCGTTGTTTTCGCCTCAAAAAGTCCTTTCGAATGAGCTGTCACTCGATCCCACATGCCATTTAAAAATTTTGTGCCCCTTCTTCCCCCCCTTCCCCCGGGGTGCGGAAGTTGATGCTTTGGTGGTTAAATAGTAGATTGATTTGACCCATTGCATCCCTATAAATTTCAATCCTATATCCAAAGCCGTTCAAAAGTTATTTAGGTGTCCCGGAACTTTTGGCACACTCTGTATGAGAATTTCTACAGTATTTCTGTTATTACTAACTTCATACTGGGTAGCCATATATGCCACCGACTGTACATGGGACGCGAAGTCACATTGTATGTCCGGTCTGCTCTTATATCTTCGTCTGTGCTATCATCTTGTGTGATTTCCTCTCCCACGTGCTGAAATACCGATCGTACGAAAAAACAGAGGTTTTCTTACGCCCTCTATAATATGGAGTGGTCAGTTTAGGAGTCACATTAAACCCAATAATCTGAGCACCGACGAGATACTGCTAAAGACTGCCAGCCTTATGGGACTTCGCGAGCCAGAAAAATTATCCGTTTTCGTGACGCCCTCTAGAATATATTGCGGTTAAAGTAAGAAACATAAACTGAATTTCAGTAAATCTCGTCTGTAACGTGAGTAAATGGTGCAGTATCGTAGGTTTAATAAGTTCTAAAGCAAAATAATATGATTACACGCTTGAAGCGGTTATATAATCGATAATATAAGAGATATTAAATGTGTTTACCGACGGAGCCCAGGCCCACCGGGCCCACTTGCTGGCTCGCCGGTTTACACGGGGGCTGGCAGTCTTTAACAGTATCTCGTCGGTGATCTGAGTTTGTAATGTCAACAGATAGTAAAAGATCTAACTTAACGTACCGTAACAGCCTCTCACTATCCACCGGGGCTGGCCTCCCGGTTACCTAGTCTCCCTCTACCGGTTTTGCGGTTTCTCGCCTATCTTTAAAAAGGTTTTAAACCCAGACCCAACCCAGACCTTATAAAAGTCTTCTCGACCTTTTCTGCCACCTCTATATTCTCTTCGCGAATAAATATTTAACTTCTTTAATGAAAGTATATTAGAGGGGGTAACATTTACGAAAGAAATAAGCAAGAGAAACAATGAATATAATGAGAAAAAGGAGAAAATCGTTTTATTTTTAAATAATTAAACATCATTGTCGGAGTGCAATATGCATCAACGACCAATTTCTGTGACAAACTCACCGCTTGGCGGAACTTTCCTTTTCGATGCACGTCAAGTGCCATGGAACAATTTGATATTCACGTTGTTATGTTTGTTAACGAGATGATGCAGCGACATTATGAATGACTGCATCCGTAAATAGATAGTATAGATTGTCTTTGACATTCTCCTTCTCTTTCGTTTCTTATCTTTTCTTGTCAGCCGTTCGCATCGACAACTTTTCGAAAGCTGTTTGTCAATTCTGGCGCGACGGTCCTCATGATGTTCTCGACGTTCTCGCAAGAATTAACGTAGATCATTTCTTGTCCTCTCAAGGAAAGATCATTAGCCAGGAGCTTGATATTCTGAAAACGAGAATAACAGTTGATGCGGGACATTAAAGCCGGGAATATGTATACTATTAAACCCTTTGCACTACTTTGTCGGATGTGACCGAGGATCCGAAATAAGAGTTATATTTAAATATCGTAGAAAAAAATCTTTTACTAAAAATTGAAGGAACCAGGAACCAAAATGCGTTGGTTTCATATATGTTTTTCTACCTCCAAAAGTATTGAAGTTATTCGGTCGGTTTGTCTTAGATGACTCAACCTGTATTTTTATTTAACAAATCGATTAAAGTCGCAAACAAAAAATAGAAAAAGTTGCCAGTTATATAGCCGTATAATACAAAGGCTACAAAAATGTTGTTTTATGTTTACTTTTTTAGTTAAATATAAAAAGTTCAGTAACTATGGCTTTAGTAACTAAAATTACCTAAATTTTAAAAAGTACCTACGATTAATCGCTTTAGCCGGTGAACGGCTCGTGTATAAAAAAGTTTGATATTCCATACGAATAGCTATACCTAATTACTTAATGCACATTACTCAAAATTCAATGTCTAAAGTAATCCATATCACAAAGAGTTAAAATCCAATCTGTCCTGTAAAGTCGTCACATCGCCTAGGGCGTTAATAACACGTGTCTTTTCCACAAGAAATAATAGAAAATGGTACTCTTAGATCGTCTTGGGTTTTAGTAGTAAATCTTTGGCTCAACCAAAATCACTTAATATTACCTTTGCTACAGTGACATCGATTCTTTTAAGATTATTAAAATCTAGTATCACGTTGCAAAGATTCTTTTCGGAAAGGTTCATCACGTTCGCACGAAGATGTTCAGCTGCTGGGAAGGCGATAGCTTCTCGCGGTATCACGCGTATCGCGTACACATCTCGATCATCAATCTAAAACGAATAAACGAACGCAATTAAAACAAAGAGAAAGAATTCTTATCTCCAAAAAATGTAACAACAAGTTATTACCTTTTCGATCTTCGTATCAACGGAAGGTCGAGCCGCGAAGTACAATAATGTTATCAGGTTCAGGACGATACCAATAGCGATACCCTGTTCGAGCCCAAGAAAGACACAGGGTAGAAGCGTCAGTACCATTATGAAAAAATCGATCTCTAAAAAATGCATCAATTCATTCTTACCGCATATCCTATAAAAATTTTCGATTTGAGATGGGAAATCAACCATACTCACTTCTCGCGCGCCAGAGCAAAATGTAAGTGTTAAAATCAAGCATGTAATACATGGCACACACGATCACACCTGCCAGAGTTGCTTTCGGAATAAAGTGGAAAGTCGAAGTTAAGAATCCTGCTGCGAGTAGTACTAGGCCACCTGGAAAAGTCGGTTTATGGGTACAGATTTCATACGAACGAAAAACAGAATTCGCGAATCTAGTAATTTGTACGTTATTTAGAAAGAATGAGTGTGAAAAAGAGTTGTTGTTGTATCGTATTTTCCTTCAAATTGATTAGTAGAATCTAGTAAAAAAAAAAAGAAAAAAAGATAAACCATAGCCGGTGAGTCGAAGAACTTTCACGAAACTGAAAAGGGTTAGATGAAAAGGAATTGTTTCATTATAGAAGTGAATAAATCATCGATACAAAAACGGATAACCAATTTTAACCTATAGTAGGTATAAACTAAATTTAGTTTATAAAAATTCGAGAATTACCTGTGAAGAGACCACCGAATGTAGTTTTTACACCAGATGCGTGATTGACGGCCGTTCTCGTGAAGGATCCGGTCACCGGCATTGAAGAAACGAACGAGCCAAAAATATTACATAGTCCGAGAGCGAACATCTCTTGCGTGGCGTCCAAAGATCTGCCTTTAGCTATAAATAAAGAACAAATATATTTATTTACTTTACACATATTGTAGATTCCCTATTGTTTGACCTCTAAGAAATCAGACTTTAGTCCGGTTAAATAAATGTTTGATTAATCAAAAATATCATTTATTGTCGTAACTACAAAATATTTGTAGTCATAGTCCTCTTCTAGAGTTACCTCGTTCGTTTGATTTGAACTTATTTGTTTTTTTTGTTAAACCTTATACCTAAACAATCTTGACGTAATGTCTGCAACACTGTGCAATTAATTTTGGTTTTTCTTCACTTTTTGAGCTTTAATACTCTTTACTAGTAACCTACACTTTTTTAAATAACCGTTAAAAAGACTTCTCGAGAAAATAAGTCTCTTCGTTCCGCTAAACGTATCTTCCTTTCTCAAAGCGTTATAAGAGGCTAATTTTGTTGGCTTTATTCGCATAGACTTGAGATGGGGATATTATGATTCTCTCTTTGACCTCATAACACAAAGAGTTTGATCGTTCTAAACGTTGTCGCTCTTGAGATAACAATCTAAAATTTTCAAGACCACATTATATCGAATCCGGATTATTTTAATACTTCATTTATCGTGGTTAAAAATATAATTTATAATAAAAATAAAAATAAAACTTGAAAATAAAATGTAAAATATAATTGGTACGTTTTTTTGGGGGTGAGTATCCCCAATGACCTTGACATCAAACTTTGTAAATGTCACTCAGGTCGATAACCTTGGTAACATATGCCAAGGTCATTGGAGGATACTTTCTTAAAGTAAATATTTACCAAAGTTTAGTCGTAATAGTCTTACCGAATGCTTTAGCGATCGCCATATGTTCGATGGTAGAGACTATAGGAAGAGAGACGAGAGTCGAACCCATTGCCTTTGTCATTTCCACAAAGTCATAGGTCTGATTTTTGAATGTCGTTGAAAAGGGTGGCGGTCGTAGCGGTGGTAAACCTTGGCCCATCGTTCCTGAAACAGAAAAAATGGAAGCTGCAAGATGATTCTCGGAATTTGTACTTGTAGTGAATGTAAAAAGTATTCGTACACTGTATGCAATCAAGTATATACTTCTTTGAGACGTTGACGACTATTTTGAAAGAACTCTCGAAATATATCATTTAGTAAATTAAATATTTTACATGCCTCGCTTGGAACACTTACAAAAAAGTTATTCAGTTTTAAAACTTGTAAGATTTTTTTCTATAGTTGTGTACACGCATACAAACACATAGAAGCAGTTTTCCGCTCACCTGTCAATTGGAATACGTTTTTACCCATGGTATAGAGCACGTAAGCTATAACAGTTCCGGCGACAACCACTGCCGCGTTACGCGCCAAAGCGATGCTCCAGCATATTTGTTGCTTCCATGTGCCATTACGTCGACCAGGCAGATTCTATTTTTCGAAAGACGCACGAAAAGCGATTTTTACGAATTTACGAACATCAGCGATCAATATATCGACGCTGGAAAGTAACCTTGCTGTAAAATCCCATTAATATATTATCATTAACGATTTTTATTGTTATAATTATAATCCTTTCATTATTTTTCACCAACATTCCTATAAAAAAATGTTGGAAGAAAGGGCAGTATTGTTTTTTCCATAAATTTCAATGTTTTTTTGTGATTACTGTAAAGTTGCAAGTAAAATTCCTTTCCAACGTTTATATGAGCCGGCTATTTTTAAAGATGATATAAGTCACATTTATGGCGTTTTAAGATATTAAATGTTTGTTTTTAAAAGTGACTTATGGTATTTTCGAAATAAATGACTCATATATGGACATAAATATAAAAAGTTATCGCAAATTGAGCTATCAAGTTCTCCCCAGAATCCGATCGATGATTCGGATGAATATCGTAGCAAAAATAATGTATGTATTATATCTGCTTGTATCCGACGAGAGGCCCACGTTTTGTTCGCGTATCGTAATCGAATGGGGCGTATCCAAAATCGACAACAAATTAGAGCAGCCATGAGCAACCCACAGCATTCTAACTATTTGTGATTCGGTAAAACGTTCAACTCTATTAAGTTAAAGTGTATAAATTTCAGCAAAAGGTACAATATATTATCAATATAAAGGATACTTAAGTTATTACTTGACAAATATTTCGTTCGCAATAATAGTTTTCACGGTAGTACCATTTGCTCATTAACGTTAGATATTTTGTATCTCCCGATATTGAGAAGTTAATTTCAACTGCTATTTCATTTATTCTGACTGAAAAAAACGTATGTATACCGAGAACAATTATTGTCACCAATTTTTTTCTAATTTTTAACGAGGATAGTAGTTAACATGGGTAATTATCGTTTAGAGTTTAAAAATTTTGAGATATATTTTTCAGTGGGTACTTAAAAACATCTTGAGCATATAAGGTCTTGTGATGTATTATAATTATTTAAATAAATTAACAGAATTTATATAGGTTTTCTCCACCCAGAGGCATTGATGGATTCTAAGTATTACCTACTACTAAAATGTTTCAAACGTAATAAAAAAAAAATATTGTTTTATTACTCAATTAAAGTTTGTACCCAATATTGTGTTTGTTAGAGGCCATGCGTAATATAAGGTTTTCAATTATGGCTCACTGCAAGACAAAGGTTTCTCGTTACTAGACTGTAGCATTTACTTGAAGCAAAGCGTGTTTTCTTACAAGCAACTGCCCTTGTCTCTGTTTGACTTAATGAACGAGGAGTCCGTGCAGTCGACGAATTTCAACTTAAATGCTGCCTTCGGGATAAAGGAAGAAAGAGAGAGTGAGAGAGAAAGTACACTTACCTTGAACAAAACCAGGACAATGATCGTACAAAAACCCAACACGGTATCCTGATATTTAATTTCCTTTAAATTTGAGAAGATCTGTATAACGGCATCTAGGAAGCTCTCGGCTCTTCCTGGTATACCCAGAAGAGATTTAAATTGCGAGGAAGCAATGTTGATCGCTGCGGCCGAAGTAAAACCGGTAATGACGGGAAGCGAGATGAAATCCAGAAGTAAGCCTAGAAAATAGATAATAAATTTCTACAAAAGTAATATGATTATTCGAAAAATTCAAATAAGAAACATACATTCAATTATTTTGACTGTTGCTTTTTTAAAAAGTGAACCAAAATTATTCTTGCAAACAAAATATAAAAGTCCGTAAAATGAGTTCATGGAAATAAGCAATCAAATGGGTTAGTACTTATTTTAAAATAGACGATGTTTCATATTGGGAACATATTCCATAATTGGTACTTTGTCTCTAGCCTATACTATTACTTACCCAAATGGAGAACTCCAAGAAGCGTGACGATACATCCTTTAAGAAAGGTTATGAGAATAGCCATGTCTGGCCCATGGTTCAAAACCAACGGCTGTATCATCGTTGCCATTATAGCCGTTGGTCCTATGGTGATGTTCTCGCAAGAACCAAAAACGATGTAGACGAAAGATGCCATAAAACCAGCGTACAGGCCGTACTATGAGAACAGCGAAAGAGGTTTCGTAAGTAAGACAATGAAAAAATAAGGGCTACAACTTAATTGATAAGCATTATATGCAATTTTTCATCAACAAACAAAGTATAACCGACAAGTTATATGACCTTCACAATTCGATCAATTCTATAGCTTTTTGCAGGCAGACGAAAGCCAGACAATCACTCGTTTTATTGGCCGATCAAAATTTATTTCTCTAGCTATTAATTCTGCCGATCGGTTAGGTCAATCTCATTCAGATTAGATCGATCATTTTTTCGGTCAATAATTTATATTGCCTACAAATAAGATTTTGAACAGATAAACGCGCAATTTATTTGATGTTTAAAACTTTAGTTGTACCAATGAAATGGTACAAGTCACGCGTTGTCGTTAAAATAATTAAATTGACAAATTAACTAACAACAACATTAAATATCTGTTTATCTAATTTGTCTTGCTTCATAAAAATATAAATTCGCCAATGAGATAATCATTTGTCAAAAGTAAATGGATCTCGCGAACAAGATAAATTTAAAGTTGATTGACATACCTCGGGACTGAGTCCAGCAACGACGCCGTAAGCGATCCCTTGAGGAATCGCGGTAAGACCGACGGTAAAGCCGGCAAGTATGTCCTGAGGCAACCATGTTGCTTTGTATTTTGGTGCCCAAGTGAGAATCGGCAACCGGCGTTTCGTATAACCAAGTAGAGTCTCCTTATTGGTGCACCTGGTCACTGAAAAAAAGCCCATGCTGTATCATCGACAATTCGCTTATCGATCGACTCTTCAAATAACTAATGAAGTATTTATTTAAACGATTAAACCCGCAAAGTCAGTAAAAGGAAATACCCAGAAGCGATTGCTACCCTATCAAGTTTCTACACGTGCGCTACTTTTGAGCATCATCGAAAGTACCGTCCGCATCGCGTGCCTCAAACTTGCAAATTATCACGATCGCGTCAAGTCTCGCGTGAAAGCTTTCGAAAGGCGAACGCTTATCGAACGTTTGTCGGATTAACTAGGCTACCAACACGAAAGATAGCCTTTACGTTGATCCCAAGAACATCGATTTTCTACCAGCCACTTTGTTCTCCACGCGATCAATGACGACAAGGATCTATCCGTATGAATAAAGCTACCGATCCTTTCGATACGATAAGTCAGATCGTTGTCGCAAACCGCATAATGTCAAACCTTTATCTCTCACTGTAGCTCGAATTTGCTCCAACATTTCCTTCGTTCTCCTTTTAATCTCTTACCCTCTTTCTTTCTTTTTTTTTTTTTTATTTGGAAGAAAGAGAAATCTTTCTCTTTTCTTATTTCTTGGATGGAAATGAAATTTTTCTTTCGTTCACTTTGAAGGAAGAGAATCGAGTGAAGGACGACAACTAGACACGTGCAAGCGTTCGAAGGAATTATATATTCGCGGAAAGGTGTAATAACGCGCGCGCGTTTCTGGGATACTTTGAGCAGACCGCGCGAATCGCGTTATATACGTCCGCGTATCGTTTCTTTACCGCTTATGTAAGCTCGCTTACATTATCTTTCGTCAGCATCTAACGTAATGATAAAAATCGTTTATCATCGCAAAATATGTCCGATTCGGTTGTAGACGAGGAAGACCAAATTTGTCACGATTAAAGGAGAACGTAATTAAATGCAACGGTAAAAACGATCGATGCGCACAGCGCGTATTGCGAACAGCGCTCTCCGCCTATCTCTCGTGCCACGAGGATGCCGCGCAACTGTGCCGACCATCATCGCGAGAATGTTTCCTGTCCTTCCCTCTCTCTCTTTCCGTTGATTCGAAAGAAACCCTACTTCGTTTCCTCATCTCGGCCGTTCGCTCCTACTCAGCGGTCATTTCAAGGTTTCAAACAACGAGGACTCGATTCTATCTTCTTCTTATTCCTTTTGTATTACGGAGTATGTAGAGTTACGGTATATTTGATGTAAGTGAAGGTGTAGGTCAGTTTTGAACAGGGATTTTTTGATACAGAGACATGTAAAAGGAGATAGAAGCTTCGTGGATTCTTTGTCCGGTCGTTGAAAGATAATGATGAACGTACGTGAGTCCAGTAATCTTCGGAGGCGATAAAAACAACAAAACTTGTAATGTCGTTTATTTTTTTGAATGTATTTTGATAACGTATGTTTGTCCGTGTGACGATAGATGACTGATATTAGATTTATATAATGTAATTATGTAAGTCGATCAGGTAGGTGAGTGAAAACCGAGAAAATAAGTATGCACGTTATGTTAATAGTCGTAGGAAATATTTGTCGATCGTACGAGATCTCATGGGTGAATGAATTTAAATTAGATTGCATTATAAGTGGATCGTAACTTTATAGGGTATTAGTTTGACATAAAACATCGTGGGTTGTTTTAATACTGTGGAGTATAAGTCATTTGGCATGGTCATTTGTCTTGTGGAATAGAAGTCGAAAGAGTTTTTATGAAAAGTTTTTTATTTACCCTTATTTATTTTCTTTACAACAGATAATATCAACAGCTGCTATTTTTTACAAATGTAATTATGTGGCTTTGTTCAACTTTTCAAATGCTACATATTACTTTTGTACTATTTCTAATTAACGTGCTTAATTTGTAACATATAAGTAAACCATCGCAAAATATTACATCTTCAACTTGATACAACGATTATTCGAAAACTACAAAAGTATGCTATAACTACAAAACTATATTTCCTATTAAACACTCTATCGCTTACTGTTTACATTTATCTATCATAATTATTTTGAACGAAAGTAAACAAAACGTAAGGGATAGGTACTCGATCGAACAGAAACTTTTTTAATTCTTTTAAAAATGGTGAAAAGTGTTAAAACATTGAATTAATTTTTGCATATTAATAAACGATACCGTATTTCCAACGAAACAAACGTGTTTAAATTCTTGCCAGTTAGCTTCGTAAGTCTAGAATTCCTCAAAGTTCTTACACTCTTCCTAGCACTTCGATTTACACGCATAAACTCATACATGGACTCTAGAGACACGAAAACTTCGCCATGCGTGAGTTTTGCGCGATTTCACGAAGGAAGAGCGATTCGATGTTTTCCCTACTACTCGAAATATGTTTTCCAAGTTGGATCGCGCTCGCGCCGCTCGAAAAGACGACGACGGTACGCTTGCGCTTTTTCCTAAGTTTCAAGAGGGTGGGGGATGTTAC
The DNA here is from genome assembly GCA_916049575.1 of Ancistrocerus nigricornis. Lineage (NCBI taxonomy): Eukaryota > Metazoa > Arthropoda > Insecta > Hymenoptera > Vespidae > Ancistrocerus > Ancistrocerus nigricornis. The sequence goes on along the minus strand of OU696667.1, from coordinate 14,011,124 downwards.
TACGAACAGGATATATCGTAGGTGGCCGGCGGTAGTCGTGGAGGGTAAAGGAGCCTCTCTCGCGAACAGTTCGATGCGTCACGTCGACGACGCTTTTCTTTCCCTTCCCTCTTCCTTTCTATTACTTTAAATATCCTTCATAACCGGTATACGAAGTTTGACTCGTGCCTGATAAAAAATAGTTTGTTTATATTTTACTATTGAATCGAAAACAAAGGGTCGTGACAGAAATCAGCAAAGGCCATCTCGTTGAACTAATCACATTTATGTTTTTTCGAGGGAAGATAACCGCAAAGATACATTTTTTGATTTCTTAAGAAAATGTGCGCATAGTTACACGTGCGATCGTTCTCTTATTCGTTCAAAACACTGAGGAGACAACGGCAAAAAAAAGAATCAGTTTAACCGCGATTTTAGTGCGAAGATCGCGTTTGGTTCTCGTCTGAATGGATATCGTTTGGTGGATCGAGGGGAAGAGAAATGAACTATTATATACTTACTCATAGCCGGGCACGATGTCTCCCACGGAAGTGCTTTCTCTTGGCCAAGATGCGGTCAGGTAATTCCAATTATCTTGGTTAATTTTCTTGATATATGTATTTGGAAGTGTTGCTTCTCCTACTTATATCCTTGAAACTTTGATCGAAGCCTCGTACGTAAAGTTAACGTATTTATTTATATTAGATAGAAGGCAACGTGCTGTCAAATCTTTGTACTCGATGTCGAATGTGACTAGAGACTCGAAATAAGAGTTATATTTAAATTTCGTAGAAAAATTAAATATTTTTGAGTAATAGCTTTTCTAAATATTTTCTACATATTCTCAAAATTTATTACTGCAACACGATGTATGTCGTATAGTAGGTACTCGATATTCATTTACCTTTTGTATACGGTGATGTCTCTTTAAATCACTTCACATATTCTTCTTAACAACGCAATGGGTAATAAAATAGTGTAATATTGGAGATTTATCGTCTTGAAGGTCACAATCGAATTCCCAGGGGTGAACACTAAAAGAAACGATAAAAGATAGGAAAGAAAAAAACAGAAAAAGAAATAGACATACGGTTTCTCTTATGCTTAAAAAGGAAGTGGGCGTTCTGCTCTCATTGAAGATGCGGTAAAACTTGTTTGCCGAGAAGCGATTAATGCTACGCACCTATGTATATAATCTAAATACAAATGATAGGTAGTAGGTACGTTTTTGTCAAATATGTCGCTCGTTGTTTCCGCGACAGATGATTTGAAAAGGGGAGATTTTAAATAGCGTCACCTTTGATAACGTACTTTTTATGTCAACGGTCGTTAATTCGATTTTTTAATTTCCTCTGCACTCGTTCTTTCATTTAAAATCTGCTTGAATATTCGAGCGAATTGGAAAACATATGCAATTTGTGACTAAGTTCCTCAATTTTTTTAGATTCAAGCTTTGCCTCTTTCAATATTTTAATTAAAACCTTCGCGACGCTGGGAAACGCTTATCTGCTTATGTACAAAGCATCACGATACTTTCTAATCGATCATAGTGAAAATTCCGCGTATCTGCTCATCACATTTCTCTCGATAAGACAGCTTTTTTTACATTTACATTTCTCTCCGGCGTAAGTGATTCGCATGGAGTTCATTTAGTAATTTGTCACGATTGGAAAAACGTCGAATAATAGCGTAGAGAAAGATTTTTAACGTATCATGCAATTATTAAATTTAACATTTAACATGGAATATTTTCTGAAAGAAAAACAATGTAACGCCCACGTATCGTTACGGTTATTGATATATCACGATTAAATTACGAATAGAGTTATAAAAATGTTTAAACAGTTTAATTTTATCCAATTGTTGCCATTCATCGAATCTATATGGATGAGGCATTTCAAAATACGCTGCGTTATTTATTCATGATAACATAAAATCAAACACGTACGACGGATCAATTTTTTTTCAATGATTCTCCACAAAATCGATGCCGTCTCACGTTTCGTGGTTTCACCTACTCGTGACCTCGCCCAAAAAGAAATGCAATTCGATTTATTGAGTGAATGAGGATCCAAATGTGATTAACGGCAGACCTTCTTTATCTATCTATGTATCTTTGTCTATCTATCTAATTTTTCTATTTATTTCTCTTCTCTTTTTCTTTCGGGGTAATTCAAAAATAGTAATACAATATTAAAACTTAAATATAAAACTAACAACAACTATATACCTGAACGTACCTTTTATTAGAAATTTATTATAGGTTACAGATTATACATATAAAGTAAAAAAAAAACATTAATTAAAGAAAAATTTTATATTTGAAAGAACTAATGTATCATTTTCATAATTTAAACACTTATGACACGTTCGTTCAAACATTAAAGTTCTAAAAAATACTGGTTAAGAACCACTGGCTTAGACTAAAGTCAAAGAAGAGAAGATATAGCGAATGAAAAGGATTCGTATCCGGAACGAATAGACATAATACGTATCTCCAGAGATCGCATATTATAAATATCGAAAGAAGCAAGGCGAAACCCACACTATTGGTTAAGGAAAAGGAATTTCTCCGACTACCTGTTATGATTCTTTGAAAAAGCAATTTTTTGTGGTCGATCAAGAGAGATTTTTCCGCGATCCTTCAACCATTTTCCTAGATTCAGAATAAATAATTTCTTAGAACGTTCCGAGAGACTAAATACAAATATCGTGGAACTTCTGGAATACCGATATGAATAAAGGTATTAGCGCGTACGCTGTGAAACAAGGGGGAAATCAAATGTTCTGTAGTTAGAGTATGCGTCCGCGTACCATTTAAGTGGCCATGTACTCGGCATCGATTTAACTACGAGCGAGAGAACGAGAAATTGCATTAACATCAGGTCGCAAAGATTCTCACGCCTGGTAAGATTTTGATTGTCATAGTGGCTTTAGCGACGCAATGTGCAAAGTTTCAGTACGATTGTTCTTCTTTCTTTAATTGTAGCTTGTTAGTTGCCCTACGCTCTTTTGAATAGTCGCTGTTTAACACTTTGACTGTCGAACTGATTTCGAAAAAGCTTAAATGTCTATCTAATTTTTAACTGACTTCATGTTTAAAAATTTCCTTTAGAATAAAACTACGGGTATAATTTATAAGCATATCTTCTATATTAGAGCTTACACTTCTTATGACTGATTGTTATATCCTCATAAATATTAGCCCTCTGAAATTCTATGTCGGTGGGACTCCGTACTTTATTTTTAATTATGCGATAGAGAATATTTTATTAGATGAAAATTTAAAAAATTATCTATTTAGCTGTGCAATTGAAAGTATGTCAAGAAATACTTGGAATTGAATATCTAACATAATCCAAAGTGCAAAAGATTAATAAACGATATCTACTTATAAACGTTTTCAATAAAATTTGAATAATACAGTGTCATTGACTGGTGATTACAGTCAGCGCGTTGAGTCTTAAACTATACTTCTTAAATTTTCATATATTATTTGCTAGTATATCAATCACATCGAAAAAATTCAGAGGCTTCGACGAAAAAATCTGTATTAATTATCAGTATCTACTTTAATAATTTCCCAAATTTCCCCGTTCAATTAGATTAGGAAAGGCTATTCTGCCATCGTATCGTTCGATTGTAGTAATTAATTAATCGAGCTTTGTAATAAAGCCCCACGATTAATGACAACCGGGTGTGTAGTAGATACGTTAAACGTGACATTCACTGCTTTCGAATACCTACATCGTTTCAAATATTAGGTTTGATCCTGATACATGCATATATAACACATTTGTTTTTTCAAAGAATAAAAAGACCTCTCTTTTCCATGAACATTTTGTATAAAGGTATTCATTGTTATCCTACCTGTAGCGATAGAGATTTTGTTTGAAAGCAGTTTTATTCTTTGAAGACCTATATTTTCCTCTGACTCTCTTTTTCCCTTTCTTTTGCCTATCTACCGATCTATCTACCTACCTTTCTTTTCTCTGCATTTCATCTCATTTCCGCAAATCTACATATAGTGATCGTTCTTGTCGCTGGAATATATTAAATTGTTTTCCGTTCCCAAATCGACAACATCCCTCCGAACTTATATCGAAGAAAAGGAGGTGTCTCTTTCCATTCTTCTCCTTGAATAATTTTTCATTCCGATCCATTAGCATAGGCCAATAAGAAAAGTACTGCGATCGATATAAGTAGGACACCTTTAAGTATTCCCTTTCGCAAAAAAATCAGGCAACCGCGTAATCGCAACCCGAAATTGTAAAAATTCTTTTCTTTTCAGTATTAACAGCGAGATAGACGCGACTAGTTATGAGGCAGACAGCACCAATGGAACGTTCATTGACGATGGAAACCAATATCGATCGCTTTACAATGCCACTTCACACGATTATATCTTCGATAGAGTGGACGTGAAAGTGATATTTATTGTACTTTACACGGTTGTCTTCGTTTGTTGCCTCTTTGGTAAGTTCATATTGTTTGTTCATATTGAATGCTGTTATGTACATAATAATGTAATAATAAATAAAAACCAAGGACTTAGGAACAATAAAAATTTAATCTGAAACAAATCATAGGGAAAAGATGGCTTTGGATAGGTTAATATACAAGCATATAAATGAATATAAAACAAAGCATAGTTTCACTCATATTGTTGATAAAATAGATAATTTGTATATACAAAAAAGTCCATTATCGTGCTATACGTTATCGATTATAAAATTCGATCGAATAGCAGAGAGATACCGATAAAATGATGCAAATTAATATGTTTAAAATTATACATTCCCATACTCTACCATTATTTTGTTAACATAACCAAAAAGTGTTATAACGAATATACCTTTTTCTCCAATAAGAAAAACTACCTCGAAGTTTTTGGCAGCATCTTTGGTATCCGTATCTCGTATTTTCGCGTAGAGTAGGTATTATTTCGTGATTTATTATTAACTGTACGTGAAAGAAATGAAGAAATTCTTTCGGAAAATTTCTAATACCGTAGAAAACTTGAACGAGTGCTACTAAAAACGACTCAGAAATGTAGGTACTGGCGTATTCCCAAATGGAAGATCTGTATATCGAACATTGCTCTTCTTCCTTATATTCTCGCTTGTAAAACATTTCTTCGTTTACATTACTCTTCCATCTTTTGTCTGTTATTTAAAATGCATGGTGGATCCGTCATGTATTATTCACCTTGTTTCCGGCTGGTCGAGCAAAAAATTAGGAGACTATTTGCAGAAATAATGAAGAGGTACCAAAGGACAAGAAAACTTGTCTTCCGCGAATTGGAAAACGAATATAATAGAGATAAGGGATGAAAGGAGGGAAAATTGGTAAGAAGGAGGAGTCAAGAAGAAAGCGTCGATGAGCAAAAAAAGGTCGGTCGTCCGATTTCAACGAGGGAGATCCGATCGTAACGAAGGCAGCTTTCGCCTTCTCCTACTACTTTCGAATTAGCATGAGGTTATCGTTAGTGAAAACCGCGTTCGAAGCAACTTCGACGAGAAGGAAACGTTAATGGCTGGGCTCGCAAAAATTCACCACGCTTCACCGGGGTTTCATAATTCGTTTATTCAGTTACATTTTTACAGACGTCTGACCGGCCAATTTCTTGACTCGTTGTTTCAAAGAGTAGAGAAGAAGGTAGCATGGAAAAACGAATCGAAAAAGCATAAAGAAAAGAATGCCATTAGTAATTATTTTTTTATTTTGATGACCTTGAAATGTGTTGTTAGGGTTACTATTTTAAATTAAATTTGGTCTATACACGTTATTGCAATTCGGTTTTAGTTGTTGAGATATTTATTAAAAAGGTTTTCATTGTTTTTAACGTCCAAACCTCACCGATTTAAATGATTTTTAGATTTGTAACCGTGTATTTGACAATATACACTTCAATAACTGACATTTCAGGTCCATCAATAACTTTTTTCGTTTAAAATTGGTATTGACCTGGGTTACGTCTGGAACCTAATATTCCACGCTATGGTACTCGAAAAGAATATGTTGTTTGTTATCTCGCTGAATTTTTCTTTCGGCGGCAACACCATCTACTTAGTTCAAACTTAGAATCAATGGGAGAAATTTAAAAAGTATTTCTGTGTATAACTCGAAAACTAAAGATGAGGAGTAAAAGTTACTGGAATCCTGACTCTAATACCTAACATATTACAACGTCATTAAAATCGGTTAAGAATTACTAATATAAATAATTGCAATCTTATTTTTTCCCGAACAAATATGGACGTCGCGAATTGCGGCAGGGTGAGTCTTTTATAAAATATCCGATTGATGACAACAACATCTTTTGAAATACGACAATTTATTCCGGTGGAATTCAACGCGCCGTTGCAATAGGGCGTCATCGAATCGACAAATTTAATTTACCCTCTCAAACATCTGCATTTCGTGGAATACATCTCGAAAGTTTCTTTCGTTAGTTTCAGAAGGAAGACGCGCGAAAGTCGTGTCGAAGCTTCTTCGTCGTCAAAGTTTTAATCTTAATCTCCGCGATCGATGGAAGCGCACCTCTCGCTAGTAGCTAACTCGAGAGAACATTATGCATCTTCTCAGAATCGCTATTTTGAATCTTATACACGAAATACCGAATTTCTACGAGTTTCCTTCATAGAAATTTTCTTTAGCGCGGCCAAAGCCGCACGTCGTTGTTCGGACTTTCCGCCAGATTCGAAGAGTCGAAACTATGCTGATTTTATTTCTATAAGTGCAGACTGTAAGAAAGTCGAAAGTTTTGTTGAAAATCGTTAAACACTTTTGCAGACAGTAGTACTAATATGAGAGTTTCTGCTGGCCGCTGTTAAGAATTTTTTTTAATCTCTAACTGTAACTGCAAAATTCTTGAGGTTTTTATCAGCGAAAATAAAACATATTGCTCGATACTGTGATAACAGCGAATGGGTTACGAAATTACGTAAATTTACGTCAGTGGCAACTACAAATAGCTTACGAAATGAGGTAAATTTAAAATATAAAAAATAGCTAAAGAAATTAACAAGAAGCCATGACTCAATTGCCGCACGAGTGAAAACATCGCTCCTTTTATTATTTTATAAGAAATTATAATTACTATACCTATGAGTTTTATAATGTCATATCGGAAGTAAACAATTCGACCTTTTGTTCTCTAAACTGTAACTTGGTTAAGACATCCCCACGTGTTCAGGTCGTAAGCGGTCTTTTCCGGAAATCAATCTAGAATACACGCGGCTGACACGAGTTCGATGTCAGCGAGGTTATCACGGCGCTCATGTGTGGTATGCTTACTCTTAATTATACGGATAAGTATGTGGCAAGCTGTGCTGTTGAGTCATAAGTGTATCATCCTGGTCTGAATCTTCATCCCTATCGTATCTTGGAGACGGGAATATTGGCTTATAGCTACCTACGTACGGTTGAATATATTCAGAGTTCGAAGTGTAAAGCTATACTTCTCAACTCGTTGTCGCAGTACGACAAATGAATAAAAACTGCAAACATGGTTTTAAGGCACATTTTATATGCTACAAAATGAAAGTCAGGGGAGAAACCCGTTACTTTATGCTTGTATTTATTATTACAAATATTTACACTTGTTATATCCTTTGTTAAGTATAATAACGTGAGGATTTCGATAACATTACCGACGATCTGAGAAAGGTTTCTTTCTATCTTCCGTATTCTAATCTTTCTTTTGTATTTATTGAACTGTAAATGTTTGTGATTGATTACTCTTTAAGCGTAAGTAAATCAGTAGATGAGAAGATCTGTGTAAATGTTTGTGACAAGAAGATTAATGTGTTTTCTGTTTTGTTTTTATATGCTTTAGAGAATTTGTTAATTTTGTCGTCAACAATGGGAATTTGTACCGTTCTTCTAATATCAACACTTCTGATGGTGCATTTAATATGAATCTTGATATAATCGATTGAAAAGCTTCTATGTCTTTTATGTTTGATTCAGCTGCAATGTTCCAAATTTGTATTCCATATGTCTAAATTGATTATATTATGATTTCGTAAATTTATAATTTGCATCACATGTCCAACTCAATTTTTCTGGCTGTAAGCCAGTATATGCATTTCATCGTTACTTTCATGTCTGAATTTGTGGTAGTACGTGTTTACGAAAAGTTGTACCAAAACCATGTTAAACGAAATCTAGAACCAATAGAAATTTAGAGAATGCGTTCTGTATTTTCAGAGTATCATCTAAATTGTGTTTAACACAACTTAGAACCAATACAAATCAGAGGATTGCGCTCCGTATTACTGAAACCGTGTTTTCCTGCAGAATTCTCTGTTTATGACAATAGAAACAATCTGGCAGAAACATTCGAGATATATGAAACTCTTCCAAGTTTATTAAGCTGTGCTACATGGAAACCGTGTTATAAGAATATCATGTTACGAGAGGGTTGAGTATAACTTATTGCAAGTGTATGTGTGTGCGTGTAAATGTTAAAACGAAAGGATCGTTGCCACGAAAAAAGTGAACACGTAGCACGTAGGTTTTCGAGTAAAAGAAAGAAGGTAAAGACGACGAAAGAAGTGATGGGGGCAGAAAAGAGAAAAAACACTTGCGCACTGTGTGTAAGCGAGCGAAACTCCGCGTGATCGATCATGGAGGGCTTGAAAAAAAAGGGAAAGGATCAAACGACGTAGAAAGCAAAAGAAGAACAAAAAGCGATGAACGAGAAAACGCGAACAGCTTTGTAGTCAAGTTTCCCGAGATCACAATAACCGTACGTGTCGCATATGAAATAGAACGATTTTTGTGGTGAACTTCGACTTATTTGTTTTAAACTGTATTCGGGGAAAGAAAATTATACCATTCATAAAATTGGTGAATTTACGTGTGGAGGTTGCTTTTGCTTTTTGAGAGGAGAATCCATCCCGGTGCACTCATAGGTAGTAGGTAGGTATGCGAGGCGCATGATTTGATGAGGACGTCTTGTAGGGGAGACCGGGGTCAAAAGTAACACGGGGCGAAAGTAACATTGTAAATAATTCAAAATCTATTACAGCTATTATCGCAAATTTTTTATATATGATGCAAAACCACAATTACAATAAACATATCACTGTCCGAACAATATAAATGCACAATTAATATTTATATTCAATAAAATGACTTTTCGATGCCCTAAAGTAAGTTTTTCTTAGTGCTTTAAAATTGTGATAGAAATTTTCCTTGTGCTTTAATGTGCTTCTTTTAATCTTTAATTTGAACATTTTTAATATAATATTAATCGTCACTTAACACTTTTAAGCATCTCGTTAGTGAACATTTGTAATCTAAGTGCGACAGCATGGTCGGGGACGATTGTAACATCAACGATCGAGACCGAAAGTAACGAAAGAAAAAATCAGAGCAGAATATGAAGAAAGGCAGAAGAAAATGATTAAAAGAAAAAACACGTAATCCGAATTTTAAAGGAAAAAATAAGATAATCAGATAAAAATATTGTAATTTGAGTTATATTTAGTTTTTCGTCGAGTTATTTTTAGTTTTTAGTTTAAATACAATTATTTTACTTCCTTTTATGTACTATTGTAATTTTATGTTATGTTATGTAAACAAATATTATGTTACTATCAACCCCATACCATGTTACAACCGACCCGGGGTACGGGACGGTTGTAACATATTCTCCGGTCTCGTTATTTTATTAATAACTTAGATATTATTTGTCATAAAACGACACTAGAGTAATTCAGTAATGTCAGATAGTTACATAAGATTTTGGTATACAGATTTGTTGTAAATTTAATAGTTTTTGCGTGATCGTAATTCAAAGTCAAATTGTTACTTTTGACCCCGGTCTCCCCTACATACATATACGATCGTTTAAATCTCAAACGGGAACCATCGAGGTAGCTCGTTCTACTATTTGTGCAAGCTTTTTCGAAAATATTTGAGTTACTGCAATCCTGCAAACGGCTTTTCCTGTTCATCTCTTACGTCATTGCGATTTCCTGTACTCGTGAAATGTTATCCCATGCAGGTATAAGCGGTCAAAAAGGATCTAAGTTTTTTTTATTTATTTATAAAAATGTAAGGTGTTACATGAGCATATTTGCTTAATATCTCCTTAATGATCTACCGAGAAATAGGTATTTTCACATTTTCGAGCTCCAAATGATATTTATTCGGTTTTATCTGTATGCTCGTATAGCAACATATTAAAAAATTAAAAAATAGTTTTGGATCAAATATTATTTTATTGCCATAATATTTATTCCCTCGAACAAAATAATGTTTTTCTCTGATATTTCTTTCTACCTTAAAAATGAACGAGATATTTCAGATATCTGAATAAAATTAATCTAGTGTACCTTCCTACCGACATTTCATTACTCATTATGAACTACTAGGAGAAGCAATTTAGTAGGAATTCGCTCCCATTTATAGTGAATTTTTATTTTTATTAAAATCCAAATTTTCTTTATTTACTTCGCATTCTTAATCTAATTCAAAAGGGTTGACATTTGTCATTCGCGCTACGTTTCTTTTACGTTAGCTCCAACGTCAGAGGGGACAAAACCTCTCGAGAGATTTCATAGTAATGCCCCTTTCTGTGAGTTCAAAAACTTTGTCGTTTGTATTACAGTATTCGCTGCGCGATTTTGTGAGTTTTCTTTACTATATTCAAGAGTATTGGGATTAACTGTTGACGTATCAAGAATATTTTTTCTCTTAGTCTTCTATAAAAAAGAAAATATACATATAAAATGAAGGTAGCAAATGTTAATCACGAAAGAACAGGTAGTAACGATCGGCGGTTATTTAATTCACCGAAATCATTCGATCCGAACGTTCGTCCCGTTCGATCTCCGTAACGAACACAAAAAAAGGTGGATATTTTAGCAGAAGTGAAAAAGCAGCTAAGAAAAGTTATAGGTACGAGGGAGGACTTGGGATGTGAGCGTCGGCTGATCGTAAAAACCCGACGCATTAATCCTCCGAGAGCGACGTCCGCCGGGTACTAGCAACATAGGAACCATCCCCTATCAAAGACATCGTAATCGGTGATATCGATCTCTCGAGGGGAACTGTGACGAGTCAGCTTTTAATTAATACTCTCGTTAGATAGCCAATGTGCTCCTCATGTCCATCGAGGAGAAGTTTTCCTCATGTGCTCTTCGTGTCTATCAAGGCAAAATGTTACACACACAATTCGACTTACAAACATGTATGTATCCCAATTTCTTTGAAGTTTCTATATGTTGCTTGAAATTAAGACTAAGAATACATAAGGTTCGAATTGAAGTTTAATGAGTGATTTAAACTTACAAGATTTGTTAGATTTGACCCTTTAAAAGGTTCGAGAAATACGAGTAGAATCATTTATAGAATTTGAAGGGTAAAATCCACGTCCATAAACATCGTCGTTTTAAACCTCGGCTGCTCCAAAGCGAACATAACTGGTAATTAGGGGTTTAAAACGGTATTTATTTGAAATATATTTTTCCTATTTTATAAGCTTCTTTCCTCATTTCAAATTTCTCACAGAAAATTATTAGGACTCGAATCGCAGTTGAAATTTGGACTCGAATAATTTTTCATCGCACACTTTTAGCAGGATAAATCGTTTCGCCGCTATTCACGATTAAAAATTCCTTTCGTTTTTTTGTAAGAATATGTTTAATGTAAGGCCAGATCAAGTGGGAGGAGGGCAAGCAAAGTAATAGCGCCCAGGACGGCAAAATTACCTTACAACAAATATTTACAAAATGTATGCTCTCCCTGTCGAAACTTATATTTCAAAATAATTATTTATAACGACATATAAATGGTAACAAAACTCATGTTTTCCCAGAGCGACTGTAAAGCTAAATCGGTCCATGGTTTAATCCTACATTCAAAAAGAAAATACCGGGAACGGCTTGGTCAACAAAATTCCCCGTATTTCCCGTTATTCTCAAGAGGGTGCGAGATCCTAACGCCACTAATGGTCCCATTAAATTCGAGTAATCGATATTCCGTGATAATGTTCCGTTAGCAAATGACCCCCTCTTCAGGATGTATTACCATGTCTTCCTTCCAATAGAAAGGAAGGATATCCCCTACGCTACAGATTAGAAGATCGAGAAGGGACAAAACGACATACCACGTTCGAGCCAGCATAATGTCAAGTCGAGTTCTCATTCATTTTCATTGGTTCGTTATATATGAATTTTACTGGACTCAGTTTATATGACGAAGTCGATTTCCCATGTGACGTTGGTACCGTCGGCATATGACTCTTCATGATTCAAGTCGAAATCCTGAACAACTGACTTCTGACATCCGGCCAATCGAGCTTGTCCATTCGGAGAGACTTGACCACTAGTGATGGGTCCGATTCCGAATCAATTCCGATAAACTGAGCCGACGAGAAATGATTCCGAATCGATTAATATACTGAGTCGCAGGAATCGAAAAAGTGATTCCTGCTCGATTCTTTTGTGAAAGTATCGATTCCTGCTTGATTCTTTCTCCGGCGGAAGAATCAAGCACGAATCGATTCTTTCGGCGGCGCGAGGAATCGATCCGTGCTTGATTCTTTCTGCGGCGGAGGAATCAAGCACGAATCGATTCTTTCGGCGGCGCGAGGAATCGATCCGTGCTTGATTCTTTCTGCGGCGGAGGAATCGATTCGTGCTTGATTCTTTCTCCGGCGGAGGAATCGATTCGTGCTTGATTCCTTCGTCGCTCGAAGAATCGAAAAAGAATCAGTTCGTGCTCGATTCCTTCTTCGCTCGAAGAATCGAAAAAGAATCAGTTCCTGTCCGATTCTTATATGAAATTAAAAGCATCGATTCTTCAATGGGAGAATCGATTCCTGCGTGATTTTTATATGAAGTTAGAAATATCAATACCTCTATGAAAGTAGGTATGTTTGAATATCCGTTTGATCTTTCTATGAAGTTAGACGAATCGATACTCGTTCTTTTGCAAATCGCTCTCGTTACTTATGTTTATAATTTATTATAATCTTTTTTATAATATTTTTTATGCTAAGCAAAGAGATGTGCACAAGATTTATCGATCTCTATTAAGTAATATTTAGACATTACATAATACTACCTATATATCTCGATACAGTCGGTAGTATGTGTATATATATATCAATTATATTTATGTGTATATGTGTATATAACAATTATACAACAATTATATTATATTATATACATATATACATAGTTATGTATACATAAATACATATTTATACATTACATAAATATAATTACTTTCATTTATCTAATTATAAATTACTATTGTACTGTAGATGTGAAAAACTACATGTACACATGTGTGTACTAAGTCAAAAACTCTAATACACTTTTGCAATCCGCAGGATAGTTAACGAATCATTAATTAAGTAAAGTCCGAAAGAGATTGTGAGAGCAAGAGAGTCAGCACAAGGTTCCAACGAAAGGTAGAGAAAAGAGCAACAGTCCTTACTTTCCGGCGTCTTTCTCTGTCACTTTCCCACCTTATGCTTGCACTCTCTCTCTCTCTCTTGTCTCTTTCTCTCTCTCTCTCTTTCTTTCTTTCTTTCTTTCTTTCTACGACGCTACCTTCTAGCGAATACACGCGCCGACCGTCACCCCCCGCCTCGCGCTCAGTCACTTTTTCTATAACACCATCTTACACTGTAGCCTCATGCTGTCGCAAACACACAGACACACGCTCACGCATTCACACAGACAGACACACATACACACACACATACATACACGGACACACACACGCACGCATTCTCTCACTCTCACCATCGTTCTCATAAAAGTATACTAAATATATATATATCATTTTATAAACAATAGTAATTTATAATTAGATAAATGAAAGTAATTATATTTATGTAATGTATAAATATGTATTTATGTATACATAACTATGTATATATGTATATAATATAATATAATTGTTGTATAATTGTTATATACACATATACACATAAATATAATTGATATATATATACACATACTACCGACTGTATCGAGATATATAGGTAGTATTATGTAATGTCTAAATATTACTTAATAGAGATCGATAAATCTTGTGCACATCTCTTTGCTTAGCATAAAAAATATTATAAAAAAGATTATAATAAATTATAAACATAAGTAACGAGAGCGATTTGCAAAAGAACGAGTATCGATTCGTCTAACTTCATAGAAAGATCAAACGGATATTCAAACATACCTACTTTCATAGAGGTATTGATATTTCTAACTTCATATAAAAATTACGCAGGAATCGATTCTCCCATTGAAGAATCGATGCTTTTAATTTCATATAAGAATCGGACAGGAACTGATTCTTTTTCGATTCTTCGAGCGAAGAAGGAATCGAGCACGAACTGATTCTTTTTCGATTCTTCGAGCGAAGAAGGAATCGAGCACGAACTGATTCTTTTTCGATTCTTCGAGCGAAAAAGGAATCGAGCACGAACTGATTCTTTTTCGATTCTTCGAGCGACGAAGGAATCAAGCACGAATCGATTCCTCCGCCGGAGAAAGAATCAAGCACGAATCGATTCCTCCGCCGCAGAATGACTCAAGCACGGATCGATTCCTCGCGCCGCCGAAAGAATCGATTCGTGCTTGATTCCTCCGCCGCAGAAAGAATCAAGCACGGATCGATTCCTCGCGCCGCCGAAAGAATCGATTCGTGCTTGATTCTTCCGCCGGAGAATCGCACAGGAATCGATCCTACTGAGTCTTTGTTGGAGGTATCAAAAAGGAATTGATACTTTTCAAGCAGAATCGAACGGTATCATTCGGTTCAAGCACTTGGGTGATTCGATACTAGTCAAGTAGTATCCGAATCGAAATTTTGATACCGAGTACTTACGACTTCGATTCTTATTGATACTTTCTACCAAGTACTTGGGTATCAAATCGATCAAGAATCATCGATTCCAAGCTACTCGGTCCCATCACTATTGACCACCGACAAGTATAGATCGTTCCAGCGCGTGCTCTCATAAAACAATGAATAGGCCCCTCCTCGATTTCCCTTCCACTCCGTTTCTCTGGTTTCTCGATTTGCCAGGACGGGAACGGTGAAAGGAAGCCTAATAACTCTCTCACTTTCCCTCTTTTTTTTTTACTTACATCGACCTATCGTGACAAAGGATCCTTCCGAAGGAAAAAGAATCAGTACGATTTTTCTAAGATCGCCTTTCTATCGTAACGTTCTCGTTCCCTGCGATTGCCACTTCCAAATACTAAAACTTATTCAAAGAAAGTGAGAAAGGAGGGAGAAAATAACTCACTGACGCACTTTGCCTCACATCCATAGGCCACGTTGGTTAATTCGGAAAATCTATTTCACCCTCCTTCTTTATAACCGATCATTATTTAGCCGACGGCCAAGGCCAGCTTTCCCGACGGCGTCCTCAGACTTTCCCCGAGTGTTATTCGCTATAAAACTCTATCGTTGAACAAGCAGCCTTCTTCATCGAGCTCTGTTTTCTCGTAGCATCGATGGATGACGTCGTAATAAAACGTGATAAATGTCCATTTAGGGTTGTCTTACTTGGTAACGGATTTACGCGATACCATATTGCCCAAGTATGGTACAAGTTCGATAGTTCGACGGTATAAAAAGCAGACTAAAGTTAAATATTGGATATGTTGACCTACTGGATTACCTACTATATTATATGTAAAACAGTCAATTACATTAAAAATGTTTATAAATATGGTTAGTAATCTTTGAAGTATAATGTACCTTCTGTCTTCTAACGTTCTAATAAATAAAATTTCTTGCTTATGTTTGTGAATTTTAACTTTTGTACTCTACATCCAGATAAAGAAAATTGATGAGTCTGTCAAACTTTATTACCTTTTTTACTATAAAAAGAGGGTAGACAGAAGGATTAATAATATATACAAGAGTGCAACTATCACTCACAAGAAATATAAGGTCTAATATAAAAGCAGTGATAATAAATTCTTTCACGTATTTATTCTGAAAGAAGTGATAAACAATATAAGGTTTATCCAAAACCAATTAGGCAGTAAACGTGTTCATAAAATAGTGACACGTACCAATATCAAAACAATGACTAAGTGAGCTAAGAACAGCTCTAAGTAGGAAGTAATAAAATTTACAAAGATTGGTGAGCTACAGCCAGCGGGTTTAGATCTTTTCTTACGGTCTTAAAAACTTCAAACTACTAAGCTTGTTGAATGACCAAACGCCTAACTATCGAACATCCTCCGTTTACGTGAATCATTGAAACAAAATTGTCAGATGAAAAATAATAACGCCTTGTTCGAGAACTTCGTATCGGACGGAGCAAAGTGAGAAAAAAGATTTCTTGAAATCCTGTTGTAAGAGACCGATCGGAAAGAGTCACCCTCGCATATTGTCTCGAATAACGTCGGCTAGATAGAATTAACGAGTCGTGGATTTACATAAAAAGGGCTCGACTCGCAAAACTGCCAAAGTTTTTAGAGGGAGGGAGAGACCGTATATTCTTCTTCGCGAAAAGTCTCACGTAAATCCCTGTAGAAAAATAAGAGCGAGAAAGATTAGAGACGTCGCGCTGCGAGGCGATTAGAGGGGATGGATAAACGGGGGTGAGAGAGGGGGGTCGAGGAAGACCGGGAGACGGGGAATATTAAAGTCGGCAGGACATTTTCTCATCTTTCGTTTATCGATATAATTTTTAACTTTCGCTCGTTACGAGTTCTTTAACATCGATGTCTTTCCACCCTCATTCGTCTCCCTTTTTTTCCCGACTAGGACCTACACTTTTTCAAAAAGAGACACGCGTCCCGTTGTTATTCCACCGTCGTACGCACGACTTACGTTCGTGATACAAAATAACGGTATTGCGAGGCTATAAAACTGGAAGTGCGATCGAACGTGATCGGCATGGAAGAAAAGCAAGATGAAGGTGTATACATACGCAGATGCACCGACTTTTTCTTTTTCCTTACGCGTATATTCATAAAGCTGTCGCCATTGTCCACCGTTAATTGTACTTTTAATCTACATACCATCTTAGTACGAATTATTTTTACGATAAGATTTTCATTTTCAACGAAATTCATAAGAACATAATACTTCAAAAGCGTAGTATGGGGGAGAGCAACGATTACTCATTATTACGTATTAGGGGTATTATAAGGAACGAGAGGCTCTTGGAAAATATTGATACTCGCATAATTGCACCTGTGTCTTTCATCGGACGAAGTAGCAAAGTCAGAGGAAGAGTATGATATACTTTTTCTTTAAAATCTTGCGATAGAGAGTGGTAGAGAGATTTTTACCATTTTGGGGGTAATTATTATAAATTTTCAATGAATTAAAATATGAAGTACTATCTACATTGTAGATTTATTTTATAACAAACAAAAAAGGAATTTCAAAACTTTCTTTTATCACACTATTCTATACGTAGGTACCTATTAAATTTTTTAATTTATTCGATTCCTTGAAACTAATATGCTGGTATACCCGCTGAATTCAGTCGTGCGGCACACGCACGTATAAAGTTCCACAAACTATTTGTGTTTCAGGAAATTTGATGGTAATCCTCGTGGTGACATTTTCTCGTCGCCTACGCAGCATCACCAATTTCTTTTTGGCGAATCTAGCGGTGGCAGACCTTTGTGTTTCCATCTTCTGCATCTACCAAACGCTGATAAATTACTTAATGAATAGCTGGAGATTGGGAATCTTCTTTTGTAAAGCGTACATGTACGTTTATACGCTCTCCTACACGGCCAGTATCTTGATATTGATGGTGGTGTGTATCGAGAGGTACCTGGCCACCGTTCATCCGATCAAGTGCAAATCGATGTTGACTAGACGTCGTCTGAGGGCTGTCATCGGGATAGTTTGGATCATCGCAGCTTTTTATGCTTTGCCGAAGTTAATCTATACCGAGATGATAAGCAACGAACTCGGTGGCGGCGATATAGACATCATTTGCGTGCCTAACATGAAGAAATACAGAAAGCCTTTCATGGATGCCGTCAGTTTCGTCTTGCTCTATCTTATACCGCTGATATTAATGTCCTATCTCTACACGAAAATAGTTGTACGTCTCTGGAGAAGCGGTGCGGCTCTCGGAGAACCCGGCCTGGTAGCTAAGACGAAGAACGGCAGAGTGCAACATATTCATACGTCTTCCAGGAACGTTCTGAGAACCAGACGAGGTGTCATAAGGTACTCTCCCCTCAAAGCAACTTCCTTTGCTCCTTATTTCTCTGTATAATTCGTTCCTCGAATTATAGGAGATTTCCACCTCCTTCTATAGGTACGTGCATATATACATACATATGTATAATATCGAACAGCCCGACATTCCTTCCGCTTTCCATTTTCCTCGACTCTCATCTACATATGTATACCAAACTAAATTCCTCCTCATTTTTCATATTTTGCCCCAGCCCTACACGCCCCATTTCTTAACGCAAAAGTTGGAAGCCAAGCCGAATCGTCGATCAACGTATGATCGAGTACCCAAATCGATCGGCCGACCCTCGATAACGCCAATTGCTTTGATAATTTTCTTTCATAACGATGATTTATTTTCATTTTACGTTGGAACAAGGTTCATACGCATAATAACCTTACCTTTAGTTGCTTCAGAGCTTTAAACACCTTACACACGTGTAGGTATTCCCATGCGAAATTAAACTATGCGAGCGTTCCTACTACTACATATGCATGTATGCATGTATAATAGCATGTATTTTGTTTCCTGATTTATTCGAGATCGTTTCTCGTGTATTTATTCGACAGGATGCTGATAGCTGTGGTGGTACTCTTCGCACTTTGCAATCTCCCACAACAAATTCGTATAATTTGGCTACACTGGGATCCAAACTACGACCGAGCTTCAAATTTCACTACGCTTCTGACAGTATCGACCTTCTTGATATCTTACGCGAATTGCTGTCTCAATCCATTTCTCTACGCCTTCTTGTCGCGTAACTTCAGAGAGGGAATGAAAGAACTACCGTTTTGTAAGGGTAGGAGAGAACGTACCGGAGGCGGATTCGCGGGAACCGGCTGTGCCAACGGTGAAACGACGCGTCATGAAAACGGGACCAGCGGGAATCTTCCACACAGCTTGCTCGTACGATTGAGTTCGGCACAAGATAGTCCCTCTACGACCACTCACACCATCCCAAGGCGGAACACTTATGAGAAAAGTATCTAGTAGCGTGTCGATATCTTTGCTGATATTCTCATCGAAAGTGAATTTCGACGACTTAGCAAAGTTTGCTCGCCAAGAGACTGGACTCTATATGTAAAGAGCTTCCTTTCTCTCTCCCTCATGCTCTTGGCTACACAACCACACGAAAAGGGTGGATTGGTCGAATGAATATGCAAAGAAGCAAACCGATGAAACCAGCCGACTCAAGACCAGTCACCTTTCCGCTTTTGGCCTTCGAATAGCCGAAAAATTGGGAATCCAATTTCATGCCACCAGAGACGTAAAAGAAAAAGAGCAAATTATTTTCGAGAAAAGTGCCATGCTCGTCGTTGCGACTATCGCTTTTCGCGGGAACCTAAAAGATTACGATCGTTCGACCTCGTTTTGGCACACTTCCCCTCGATTGAGATACCTCGGAGAATTGGAGGAACATTACCTTCGTAATGCTCGAAATATCTCCTAGCCGAGCTAATAGAACCGATTGGTTAAAAGTCAAAAAATCCGTGGAGAGATTAACTTTGGAAAAAGTATCATTCTCCGTCATGGGAGAGTACGATACTTTTACTATGACTATTGTATATTTTGTTTTGTAAACGCCCAAGTCCTATTTAACATCTAAACTGGTAAAGGGAACTAGGCATACGATTGAAATGAAACTTATATATGTTAATTCAGCTGGGTGTTGCCAATTTAAATTCTTTTCGTTCTTATTGGTTTGTTTTCGTTGATCGACAATGTTAAAAATGTTCCATTAGCAGATATTTTATTTTTAAAAGCAACGAAAACGTGATGGCAAGTATTCTCCTTCTACCTGACAAAAGGTTAACTCTTCCTAATTTCCATATCTCTACTTTGTTCGTTATAAGTTCGATGCTGCCAATTTACAGTTCATTCGGAAACCCATCATAGACGATATCATGTTCGATACCCACGTCGACCTAACCTATACTTATCATCCCTGAAACCAGGAAAGATCGATCGATCGTTCGGGTGTCTAATATGCAGCGAGAACAACGAGAATCATGAAATTCAATAATTTTCGAATCGAGAAACTTCGTTAGGGTATTCTCCATCCTGAATTCCTTCAGGACGTCGTCGTCGCTTAACGAATACCGTGAATAACTTTTGTACGTGCTATCGCGAGTTTGCACGACTGCGTAATTCATACGATTTACGTGCCAACCGCACACTCACCACCTTCCTTCTGTCAACGAGCTGAAACGAAAGCATTTCTAACGTCAAGATGTTTGTTATACACGTGAAAAGCAAGAAATAAGAAAGGTGTGGGAGAGGGGTTGTATGAGGCAGTGTACATTGACGATTAAACGAATAAAGAGATGTAATAGTATAAATCGTCCATGGAAAAAGCTTCCAAGAGTTGGAAAACTTGTTTTTTTTTTATTTAAGATTTTAAAGATTTTCAATAAATCAACTTCCAAGAAATATTTTTTTTTACAACATTGATATACGTAACGGGAAAGACTCGAGCTTTGAAAAGATTCTTTCGTACCTAGAACATTATTATTTATTCTAGGTGTGGGCGCGTCTTTTCGTAAAACGCGAGTGGGAGGAATTCCGCTGTTCGGAAGAAGTCTTTACGAATTTGCGTAGTTTTTGAGGGTGGATGATAAAAGGCTCATAATGCACCCACGCTAAGATTGAAATAATTATTGGTATTTAATCTTTGACTCATGTATGTATATAGTTACTTCTTAATATTTTTTTTCAAATATTAACATTATACTACCTTTATACTTTCGTAATCACGTTCGGGTATTTCATTTTAATCTCGGCTAATCGCGCTTTTGTAATTAATCATCTATCGTTTACGAGAAATGGGTGTCATACCTGGCTCGTTTTACCGGATACACGCGCACAAAACGTAATTTGAAACTCGTTAAGATTGATTTATTTATATGTTTTACTTTAGACGAAACATTGATCAAAATGCATATAAAAGAACGTTGGCGAAACAAATTATATCATTTGATGGAGAATTTGTTGCAAGTTAAGATAGATTACTCCATGTTAAAAATTAACCAAATTTTGTCGCAATACATTTTGATGGCAATGTTTCGTTCGCAATTGTATTTTAAGAAATGATTGAAAGAAGCATATTTTATCATTGTTATAGCAAATTATAGTTCATTGTTACGGATAATTTTGACTTAAAATTGCAGCATAACGTGTTTTCTACAGTTCGGTATAATGACCCACCTATAACATGTAAATGAATTATTTCAACGCTCTAAATGAGCAAGTAATGAATAATGTATAACATTGAATGAATAAAATAATGTATATATATAATATAAATAAGAGATACTACAGATAAAACTGACCAAGGGTAAACCGCAAGACATTTGTTAGGTTTTATCATTATGAAATACACTTATGCATTTCCATAAATAAACTAGTTTTTTTAAAAAGGGAATTTTTTAATATAACATAGGTATATATACAGGGTGTCTCACGTAAGCAACGACATTTCATACACACGTGTCCACAGGGATAATTGGAAGCGAAAAGTGAAATAAAAAGTAATAAAAATTGTCCTCGTTAAGGAGTTATTAAATAAAATAGATCAGCGAATCAGGAAGCACGGAAGCGGTAGGCGGTTTGTGGCCGTGGCAACGGCAAATGTCGTTGCTTACGTGAGACATAAATGGGAACACCTAAATATCTTCTATATTTATGGTGCTATGAAAAAACTTCATAGGACAAAGTTGTACTATTTCAAGGGGGAAATTTAATGGTAAAAAAAAATTTTTTTTAGATACATTTTTTTAAGAAGATTTCAAGGTCATCCGTATTTTTTTAAATGGAACAATATATTTTTTTTACCATACCATGATAGATAATAAAAAACTACATTCGATTGATACCTTCTCGTGACCTTGACATGACCTTGAAAAAAAATAATCACGTTGATATGTGAAAGATGCAGAAGTTTAATACTTACTTGTTTCAGCCTGAATGACGCGTGTTTTACACCAGGATATGCACCTATTTCTTTGAAAATCATAATAAATGTTCGAAATGGTGGCCGTTCTCATTTATGCAATGTGTCAGTCTTGTAATAAATGACCTGTAGCAATTCTCGATTTCCTGGGAGGTGATCGCTGCGCATGCTGCACTAATTCTTTGCCGCATATCTTGTGGTGTCGTAGGTTTATTTCTGTATACGTCACATTTTATTTTACCCCATAGATAAAAATCCAGTGGTGTCAGATGTAAAACACGCGTCATTCAGGCTGAAACAGGTAAGTATTAAACTTCTGCATCTTTCACATATCAACGTGATTATTTTTTTTCAAGGTCATGTCAAGGTCACGAAAAGGTATCAATCGAATGTAGTTTTTTATTATCTATCATGGTATGGTAAAAAAAATATATTGTTCCATTTAAAAAAATACGGATGACCTTGAAATCTTCTTAAAAAAATGTATCTAAAAAAATTTTTTTTACCATTAAATTTCCCCCTTGAAATAGTACAACTTTGTCCTATGAAGTTTTTTCATAGCACCATAAATATAGAAGATATTTAGGTGTTCCCATTTATGTGGTCCACCCTGTATACTTATTGTATTATACGATATGAAATTTTTTGCACTCTGACTCTTTTACTTTTCACTCTTTGATACTTTAACTCTGGACTACCTTTCGGAATACAATTACGTGGTCAAGGTCGTAGAATTATAATAAAAGGTTTAAAATTATAGTACCTACATTCGAAGAAATCGAGTAATATCGATTGAAGAGAAAATTGTTCCTCCACCGTTACCCCTAAAATTGCATTCTAAGAAAAGATAATTTTATCAAATTACGCAATTTGTCCAAATTATACATCACGAAACGACAAATTACTTACCTTTTCTTTTTTTAGAAAGAATGTTTTATTTTTGGTGTCGGTGTAACAAATATATGGAAGACAAAAGTTGACGTCATAGTACGACAGACTAAAATTACGTGACACGTGCTATAATAATATCACGCTTGGAATGACTGATTCTCACTATCTCTCTTGCTGCTTTTACGCAATCACCCCTTTGGGCCGACCAGGGAATCCATCTCCTGGTCACCCGGTGAAAAAGGTACGCTTTCTCGCATTAGGTACAACTGGTAATATCGTATAATCTCGGGAACACGATTTTACGCATTCATAAAATCACTGAATTTTAGTCACGGTTGTAGGAAGTTCTTTTTTTTCTAATATTGAAATCCCCGCCATGTTATCATTGGAAAACAAATCAAGCCAATATTCTTGGTGGTTACTCGTTGCATGTAATCCAATTAATTTCTAGTTTACACGTCAAATCCATCAATCCAGCCGTTCATACACCAAAATGGATACAAATATTTATTCACCTTAGATCGGTTCGATAATTGAAAAACAAATTCATGTTATTGACTAGCACTATTTCACATGTTTCCAGAAAGTTTAATAACTCACGTAGCTTTGGAAACCATCGTAAGTTGCACTTTTCCCTCGATGGAGAGGGCAAGGAATTCCCCGCAGTCGTGCTCGAAAACCATT
This sequence comes from Ancistrocerus nigricornis, assembly GCA_916049575.1. NCBI lineage: Eukaryota > Metazoa > Arthropoda > Insecta > Hymenoptera > Vespidae > Ancistrocerus > Ancistrocerus nigricornis. The sequence goes on along the minus strand of OU696667.1, from coordinate 13,987,419 downwards.
CGTTCACTCGCATCGTTTGTCTTAAGTTCGTACGCCTTAAATTCGTTCCGCCTTAAATTCATTCATGCACGCACACATCTTTGCCACGCACCGACTTCCTATCGCTCTCCGAAAATTCATTTTCAGAACTTTTAATCTTAACCTAGCTTTACTTTAACCTTTAGACGGCCGGAATTTTTAAAATTTATGCAAATTTACATCTTGCACGTTACACAAAGTTTCTAAGTATGTTTCTGACGCTCCGGAACAGTATAGCAAGTATTGAATTCGATATTTAGCGTTTCTATCAGTTTTTATATAGCCAATCATGATTTAAATTATCCAAATTTTAGATAAAAATAGTTTTACTATCCTAAACAAGCAAAGATGAATAGCAACAGTTACAGTAATGTATAAAACTTTGCTTTGAAGTTACCCAGAGCTATTTAGTTTATTGTGTTATTTTTGTATTTTTAGTTTTTTTTTTATTTTCTGATTATACTATCTATTGCATGAGGAGAAACCAGTAAACTCTCTTTTGTTATATTGTGCACATAAAATATATTATATGCACATTAAAAAGCTATCTACTGTACTATTAACTTACACATTTTTTCTCGCAACATACAAATCTATTTATAACACGGAAAGTATTACTTGCGTATATTGCAAGACCGTTTTCAAAGCCATGGATATCACCACCTGGAAAAACGCGAACTTGCTCTTAGGCCGTAGAGCTTTGCGGTGACATCGATCGCTTCGAAACAGCGATGCTTAATTTCTATGCGATAGAAAATATTCTCTCCTTGGTTTACTCATTGCATTCACCTATTTAATCTTCTATTGCATATTTTCGTTACTCAGATATTTCGAAACGATGCAAAATTCGAATAAATTTAATAATACAAAAAAAAACAAAACAAAACTGTTAAATAAAGTATGGTGGTGGTAGGTACTTTGACGTTAAAGAGAAATCGAGGGTAGAGAAGAGAACCGGCCACTTGCGTGTCTCACCGACGGAACGTAATGATGTAAAGAAAAAGGAAGAAAATGGGTCATAAAAATACGTACAACCACAGTACGTTATACAAATGGCGGCCTTTTGAATGAACATTACGGATAAGTATGTATTGGTTCAACGAATACGTAAATCTTTGTATAACACGAAATTCGCATCATTGCGGAAAGCTATAAGCTCTCTTGGCATCGATACAGAAAATTTCTCGTTTAACGTAAAAGCGCTCGCGAAACGATACTTCCTCTACGATGCTCTTCCGTCTCTCTTAGCATTATTTTATCGTGACCAATAAAAAGATAACTACGAGAAGGGTCGAATTTTTGCTTCAACGGTCGTTAGACTGTAATAATAATGTAGCACTTGGCTCGAAGGCCTGTAATTGCTGATTTGAAAATTTAACACGTTTAGGGTTTTCTTTTCACAATTTTAAAAACACCGGGTTCGTACCTTCGAGTCGAACCTTTTGGGAAAACAAATACTTGAACAATTGTCAATTTATTCAATTGCATGAATTATTTGCGTTCACTAACGCGCTGATACTCCTCGCAATCACAGCGTTGACGGTATAGTATATTTATTCGTTGTTTATTAAGCCTTTAATGCAATTTGTTTCAACATTTTTGCTGCAATGTATTTTGCATTTATAGACAGACATGCAGATTATTCAGCCTTGATGAAGAATTTGACAAATTTTAATTTTTTATGTTAGTCCCATTTAATTCAGCTATATTGACTATTAATTCTAAATACCCCGAATTAAAAAAATGATATCTGTATATTAAAAGCACATTAGGAAAAAGCTATCCAATTTCATAGAGTAATCTTTTCATACACGAAATAACGTTTTTGTTATTCCCTGTAAAATATTGATTTTCCAAATGCTTCGACCCCATATTTTAACAATACATTCAAAGCCGTTATGATTCTTTGATGACAGAGTATTGTACTGTAAATTCAGCAATCAACCAAACACATTGAGAAGAAATATCTTGACTTTCGTACTTTTGATTATATTAAAATGTAAACATAAAAATAATTCATTTTTCTCATAATAATTATGAATCTTCTACTACATTAAATCTATCTATTTGTGACTTTTAAAGCGTTAATAAAAAATATGTTCATGTATATTTTCGTTGTTAGTTTTATATCAATGATTTTAGTGTTCTTCAAAATATCATTTTTATAATCACAAATTTTCGGTGACTTAGGTTGAAAAGTTAAGAACCACTGGAATATAAGATGAAAGTAATGCAAAGATAAAAACGTTTACAAAGTGAGAAATAGACAAGGACCATATGACGTTCATTAAGATGCATGTCGCGTGCAAATGGCACAAACGCACGAGTTTGTCCATTCTAAAGGTAAATTGCATAAATTAGCAACGCGCATTCGGACAGCATCGAACAGATTGCGGTATGCGCAGACGCAACCTCGTGTAAATGTACAGATTACAGCGATTAGATTTTCTCGATCCATTTCACGCCAGTACATACATGTATGTGAATCTCAGCATGCTGTTACGAATTGTCAATGCTTTCTCTCTCTCTCTCTCTCTCTCTCTCTTCCTCGTTCCTTCTTCTTCTACGTACCTTCGTTTCGTCCTGACCAATTCGTTTACTCCTAAATATCGATGACACTCGTTGCATAATAAACTTACCGTAAAGCGTACCTACAATTAACCCCCGTATAAAACGATCGTTAGGTTCCTAAGAAATTCTGTACCTATTATACGAATTCTTGTTAGGTATATGTAACTAAGAAATAGTACAAAAACAGGGTTAAGTTCGAAAAATTATCAAAACTACGCTATTTCCTTTTTATAATTAAGAGAAACACGTTTGTATTCTTTGAAATTCTATTTCATCAATACTTAATAAAAACATTTTATTTGTTATAATTAATAATTAAGTAATAATAAATTAAGAACATAATAATTTTCAACAAAAGTAATTTCATTATTCAAAAAATTGCGAAACAAATTTAACATAACACGCACATTTACTTCGACGAAAAATAAGAAAAGAAAACGAAATGATAGCTTTTAAAAATTCTCATTGCGATTCCTTTGCTGCACGAACATATTTTCAGTTTTCCTGTCGTGTTAAAACGAAACTATGTTGCAGAAGTACCCAATTATATAGGAATTACATATAATTAAAAAGCTTTATTCATAAAAGGAAGATACGAGCTACGATACATGAGTGCTAGCTTAGCTCCGCGAGCAAAGCCGTAGATACGAGTAGGTTGCAAGGGTATCCGATTTGCTACAGGAAGAAAGATCGAAGTATAAAGTGCAAATGCACGAATGAGATATCGTCTGCACGTTGATTATTCTCGTTCTTGGTGCAACATCATTGTGGGCATCGCTCGAAGAGTGGACCGCGTGGAGGTGGTAGGTATACACAATATATGTACGTATTTATGTAGATACGTTGGCTCCTTCTTTCCAATCTAAATACAATCTGTTCTTACTCACTTGGATCATGTGAGTGTTATCGAGAGTATTATTTTTTCTTAACGTTATCTCCCTCGAGGGTCTCGAGTTCACAAGCTTATAACCAGTCAAGTCTGGAATAAGAGGAGAGGCGACTTCGTTGAATCGCCCTATCTTTGAAGTGTCTTTATCTCGGTCATCGAAACGATTCCTTTTTTTTTAATGAAAAATATTTGGGATGCCTAAAATAACGTCGATCGACTTGGTCGACACAAATTTAGAGACTTTCCTTTTATCACAGCTGTTCTATGGTTGTTTAAATCCGCGTCTCGTTTGTCAAATCCTTTGACACAGCGCACAGGTGTCGGATGGGGGAACATTGGAATATGATTTTTCGGGGAAAGGATTACAATTCAAAGGAGATCAAGCAGAAAACTCTTCCAAGGTGTAAGGGGATAAACAAATACGCAACCAGAGTTATTTTCCACGACGATAAGATAATTCGTTCCGCTGGGGGTACCCAACGTCGAATGTTTCTTTAGTGCTTCGATCGTGACGTCTTTCGCATAGGAGAAATCAGTGGCCCGCGACGGAGAGACAAGCCTCTATCGAGAAGCACAGCTCGTTTCGCAAATATACATATGTATATACAAACAGATATAAAAATGGTTATTTCATCACGTACGAACGTTTCCAAAATGATGCGCTATTTTCCTTTCTATCGTTGCTTGATGTTATTAGAAGTGAAGATATTAGTTTGTTCAACCGATTGATTTTTCGATCGAATTCCACCTTTAACGATAAGAAATTTTTGAAATAACACAGAAAATCGTCCTAGATTTAAAGCATTAATTGGATATTGGAATTGTAGGTTAAAAGGAATAATTTCATTGTTAGTAACTTCGAAGGTGGCTTCGGCTAAAATAACAGAGATAACCAAACAAGAATGTTTTTCTATGAAGACCATTGTAAAGAACGATTATTACGTGATCGATAATAAATTGATAATAAAAATCATTCGTAAACAAATTAAGGAGGAGTGAACCTGCGATGCTATCGTATCTACGCTATAATTTGCAAATATTCAGTGAGACGTGTGGCAATACGTTTACCGTAGCCCTAAGTGCGTAAACGACCTCAAAGAAATTGAAATAGATAACCGAAGATATGAAAAGAGTGAGAAAGGGGTGGTGGAGGGGCTCGAAGATAATGGAAACTCAAGCAAGGAAGAAAGGACGTAGCAGTCGCAGAGATATCGAAGTAATAGTTATTATGCTTGTATCGGACCCCCAGCAGCAATGATTGCATCACTCGAGATCGTATGACCCCAGGATGGAAAATATATTTTGCGCTTCGCGTCCGAGTTTACGCGATAACTTCTTGGGCTTTATTTCTGAAGCACTGTGAAGCACTGAATGAAGCACTGTGAAAGTCCTTTTAGAGAAAAAAGTTTGTTAATTTGCTTGTTGTTTAATTGCTTTTCTCTAAAAAAAGAACGTTGAAACACAATAACATGGCGTGGGTTTTTCGCTCTTCGAATTGAAAGTTTTAAAAGTTGATGACTATAACGTCACTTATTTTCATTGTTTTTCAAATTATTGTATATAATGATAGATATTTTGTTACGATTACCTGTAAATACAATTTTTTGAGATATTAAAATAACCTGAATTGACTACAGATTTGTTTCTTCGAGTTTACACATCGAACATGTTCAAAAATATTCTACATTAAAAAAACTCAGAAAATTCGGAAAAATTGAAATAACGCAATTATTTTATTAGCGAAGAATACAAGATCTGTTCATTCGAGCTTACAAATCAAATATTTGAAAAGAATATTCTGTATTATAACAAATACTTTGTAACAGATATGTATTAATAAATATGATTTTCAAAAAAATTGAAATAACGCAATCATTTTATTAACCAATAGTACAAGATCTGTTCATTCGAGCTTACACATTGAACGAAGCGTGATAGTATTAGCACGTCCAACCGACATAACACGATCCCACCTCTAAGGAGGGAGCATGTGGGCAAGGCAGGAGCGAGGGAAGCCTGTGCGATCTTGGTTCGGCCGATTCCTTATCGTCGGAGTGGGAGTTCGGCTATAAGAAGATAATTTACAGTAGAACGAAGCAGTTTACGTTTAGACCAGCGACGAACTAGGAACGTCAAGGTGTTTTTCCGTAATCGTGACGAGTACGTGAAATATTTGCAGTTTCAACGAAATCTACGTGCGTTAAAAGGTATGTCTTATTCAAAGACATTCGTGAACATGTATCGTTATAATCGAAAAGAAAGTGGCATCATTTAAATTTTGAAAATCGACAACCAACGACGACGATCGCATTACGATGAATACGACCTTCCAGTCTATCAACGAGACCATATTAAATTACACATTTGTCCACTCTTCGCGCACTTGTAAAAATAATGAGTGATATACGCGTGTTGCAACTCCTTTAATATAAAAAAAAAAACTCACTTCCACGCGTTCTCCGTTATTGCGAACTTTCGATATCGATACTGAAAGCGATATGAACAATTTTATAGCGACATTTTAAGCATATTTGCATACGTTTAGGATACTTAATTATAATCACGCGCGTGCAGGCATCTACATATATTCATATTCCCCATCAAATATCAGTTCGGCATAATGTTAGAATAAGATTAATAATAAAATCCGGTTGACTTTGAAGAACGAACGTATAAACGTTCGTAATATAAAGAACATACTAAATGCAAAAGTCTTTTTACCGTCGATTAACGTAATAATATTTTCGATTTCTTCAATTTTTTTTATCTTTGAGAATCTAAAACTCGTTTGGAAAACATACATTTAGATGTAGATAAACTAATACGACGATATTATTTTGATCGGTATCGCATACGATCGTTCCGTAAGATTCATCGCGAAGTAAACATGTTTTCAAGGGCTACACTTTGTTCAAGGATAACATGTCGATCAACTTGAGAAGCGTTCTTATAAGCGATCCCGTCGATGAGTCCTGTGCCGCACTTCTCACGGAATATGGTGTTCCTGTAACCACGAAATATAAACTTTCGAAAGACGAGCTCATCAAAGAACTCCAGGTAATTAGAGATGCTTCGAATTCATATATTTCCATGCGTTAAATGTATATGTGTATTTAAGCATAGATTTATCGTTATATATGAATTACTTTGACAAATATTGAAATAGTCATTTCTTTAACTCCTTCGAATCTAATGCGAATGTTTAACACTTATAAGAAGTGTTTAAAATTCTGTTTTATCATTTGAAAAATATCCAAAAATTAGAAAGTTTATGCAAAAACGTTAATTCTTTTGTTATTAATACAATCTACATGTACATAGACAATAACTTCTATCGATATTATTTCTTTCAATATAAAAAAGTGAAACCACGTTTTTCGACTTCTCGTTTCGAATATAAAATATGAATTAATATCACAAAACGATCATCGTTTCGGAAGCAATTATTAATTTTTATACAAAATAAAATGTCATTTCCGATATATGTTCGTGTTAGTATTCAATCGGTGAGTTATAGTTCAATTTGATGAGTATAAAAAAGAAAAAAACGATTTCCTAACATAGTTAAATTTTTCATCGTCAATCCTTTATATTTCAACGAATGGCAAATAAAAATATTTGTTTTCCGTATTATTATGACGCTATAGAAATACCTATTAGAATATCTTTGAGAGTCCAAGTTCGCACGCGCACGAGTTTTATCATCGAACATGCAAATTTTTCAAATATGTTTATCGCATAAAATATCGTACACGACAATTTTCTCGCAAACATGTAATTTTTGATATCCGATTATATGTCTCACGCGTTATTCCTTTTTCCGGTTTTTTTGTTTCCTTCTCTCTTTCTCTATCGGTAACTCCGTCGCTCCATCTCGCAAATACCACGCAGTCGTTCATTTTCTTTTATCGGTTGCATTCGCGCTACGAATCCGGTTATATCCAGTTCTGTCGAGGAGACGGAATACCGGTTAACTACACGGGTCGTTGTACCACCGGTTTTCTCTCATATAAGAGGGGCTCGTGTGCCGACTACACGCTTGGTCGGTTCCTCTTATCTCTCTTTCTCTATTCCTCCTCTCATCTCGCCTAACATACGCTCTTCTATTCCACTCGTTTAAACGGCTAACGCTATTCCATTTATCATCAATAGACTGGTCTATGGAAGTGCTTTCCAACCTCGGTAGAAATTTTATAGATAAAACGCTTCAATTCAACAAATTTTTTTCGTGGATTCTTTTATAAGTTGATATTTTTCAATAGATAAGCCCAAGTTTTTTTTACAAGTTTTCATTGTTCAATATTTTTTTACACGTGCTATAGGATGTACAGCGTGTATCACGTAATATTATTACTTAAAGTATTTCCATAATACAGCTCAGGTTCACGATCTTGGGTGCAAGCTTGTTGAGTTTATGAAAGAGAAAATAAATAAACGCTGTCTTGCTTGTAATATTAATTTGGAATAAATATTTCTTGCAAAAGTTTATATTCTTACTTTGAAAATTAAATAAAAATTAACTTTGCTTTTTTAAATGAACAGTTATCATGGGATCATGAGATCTAGTTTCACAATAGCTATCGTTAATAAAGAAATTATAACATTTAATTTCAAAAGAAAAAATTGATTTTCCTATCTCGTTAACCTTTGGCATCGACGTAAAACTATTTTTACTATAGACTAGTTCTCACATAACTATGATACCTTTGTAGGAAATATTTTTTCGGAACTCAAACAGTACATCCTGTATATAACTACTTGGGCGTGAAAAGGTTAAGATTCATCTCGGGTCGAGTTATTATAGCAACCACTGACAAATATAATTTTATTTGCAGAATCACGATGCTCTCATTGTACGATCCGAGACGAAAGTTACTGGAGATATTATATCCGGTGCATCGAATCTTCGTGTGATAGGTCGTGCTGGAACTGGAGTCGACAACATTGATCTTCAAGCTGCCACACGCAAAGGAGTTGTTGTACTGAAGTATGTGCTTAGCTGCAAATCAAACGCATTGTCTTTCTTCTTTTTGGCACCTTAAACCTTTTGCTTGCTTTGTAATATCATTTGAGACCCAGGATATGTTTTACGAGTAAAACGTATGTAAGAAACATGAGTCATGTGCTGTGCAGAAATTGGAAGACAGAGAGATCGTTCAGGTTGTTCCCAACTTTAATGTGTTTTCGTCGCATAATAGTAGAATTCCTAGATCTGTTGGGGATCCGTTTCATTGTTGACAGTGAATGTATAAAATCATGGATAAAAGGCTCTTATTGTTCTACGCCAATGCTTTGAAGTTTTCGATTTCGGTTTCGAATACGAATATTATGTTGTGCCAAAAGTTTCTTTCATTTTATTAGTAAATAATAGGTACAATATTTTATTCTGTTATTACGTACCTCCATGAACGTTTAACAAATAAGGTTACATGTTTATATAAACATTGCCAGACGAAGCAACTGCGTACACAAAGAAACGTTTAAGACTACCTAATACGTAATATCCAAGAATTCATGTAGAAAAGAGACATAACTCTTCCACTTTAACCAATTGAACCCACATTCTATTCACTAGTCAATTTCACATCTCTGCATAGTAGGTATTTCAAAACCAAACATAAAAAACAGTACAGCAGCAATTTGTACAGTTGCATAAGTAACTTTATTACCGAGTGCAGTGAATCCTTGTTATTTAGAGGCCATGAGGATTAACGTCTCTTGGTCCGATTAAGCAGCTATCTACTATATTTGATTAGATTATCCGAAATGAATGTTTATCTTGTTTAACTGGTGGCTCAAACAAGCGAATTACACCTTATATCAGTCACGAATGATATCATAAAGCAAGGATTTAAACTATCTAATCTTGATCTTAATTCAATTCTATATATTTGATGTTTCTAATTGTAGCACTCCCGGTGGTAACAGCGTCAGTGCTTGCGAGTTAACGTGCGCGGTGGTCTCCGCGTTGGCACGTAACTTGGTACAAGCTGGACAGTCTATGAAGGAAGGTAGATGGGACAGAAAATTGTACTCTGGTTTTGAATTGTTCGGCAAGACTCTTGCCGTTCTTGGTATGGGTCGTATCGGTCGTGAAGTTGCCCAAAGAATGAAATCCTTCGGAATGAACATCATCGCTTTCGATCCAATGTTGAAAGATGGTGTCGCCGAATCTCTTGGATTTAAGAAAGTCAATCTAGATGAAGTGTGGGAACAGGCTGATTATATCACGGTGCACACGCCACTTATTCCACAAACAAGAAGTAAGATTTTTTATATAACTTGTTAGCTGTGTAGTCCTAATTTAACGAAATTCGTTTAACAACGAAATTGTGTCATTAAATGTTTCTATTTTTCTTCAAATACTAAGTCAAAAACAAGTTTATATAAAATAATTAATAGATTTCTCGGATTCACGCGACTGAACTGCAAATTTGTCAACCGTGACCTTCGCAGAGTTACAAATGTCGTAAAAATTGAATCAAACTACAAAAAAAAAAACCCAGAAAAATTACCCAGAAAATTAACACAAACGTTGCCACTTTTTCAAACATAACTAACAGAATATAAAGCAAGAGAAGGATTATCCTATTGATCGTTGCGATTAATTCCCAAATATTATTTTCCAGATTTAATAAATGCTACGACTTTGGGAAAATGCAAGAAAGGAGTCAAGATTGTCAACGTTGCTCGAGGTGGTATCGTCGATGAAGAAGCTCTCTTGGACTCGTTAAAAACTGGTCACTGCGGTGGCGCAGCCTTGGACGTCTTTACGGAAGAACCTCCAAAAAGTTCCGTGCTCCTTGAACTCATTAAACATCCCAAAGTTATCGCCACGCCGCATCTGGGTTAGTAAATCCTCATCTTACCTCGCTTATGAACTAATCTTACCTACTTGTAATTACTACTTAGCCTTCATTAACACGTTGAATTCCATGGGGTTCACCAGTAACCGGCACTAGACTTATCACAGTGTATTTAAAATGTTTATTAATATTGTTTATCATTATTTACGAGAATATAGTCATTGGTTATACAAAGTGTGGGGTCTAATATAAGAGATATAATAGTAAATTCTTACATATATTTATTCTGAAAAAAATTATATAGATCCATGGGTTTATTCAAAATTTGCTTAACACACAACGTGTTAGAATAGAAAAGCTATATAGACTCTTACTATCTCTGTAATAAACAAGATTCATAACAATACAAAAACAGACAACAGAGTATGACATGCATCGGCATTATCAGTCAAGCGTAAACGCTGCTATTTATATCCGAATGAAATCGGTCGCGTGACAAAATAACTCTGTCATTCTATCCTGATGAAGGTTAATTCTATCATCACTACTTAGCACAAAACAAATGATTTATATATGTCTAAAATACCGTTACAGGAGCTAGCACCGCGGAAGCCCAACAACGTGTTGCCGTTGAAATAGCTCAACAATTTTTGGCTCTATCTGGAAAAACGAGCGAATTCGCGGTAACGGGTATCGTCAATGCACCAGTTTTAGCTGCTGCAATGACGGACGATAACGCACCCTGGATCGAACTGTCAAAGAAACTTGGTCGACTAGCCGCGAGATTCGTCCAAGGGAAATTTAACACAACGATACAAAGCCAAACCGTTGGTCCAGATATGGATGATAAAAAATTCATACATACGGCTGTGTTAGTTGGAATATTAACGGGACAAACGAAGAACGGCTTAAATTTGATCAATGCACCGACACTTGCTCAAGACATTGGGGTTGATCTTAAAGATAGCCATATACAAGGAGATTCCAAAGCGGTAGTCGTTACCGTTGGAGAACATCAGGTGAAAGGTAATGAAACGAACAGAACATTTGATTGATGATAGTTTCTTTCTTACCTAAAAACAAGAAAATAATACTGTGATTTCTTTTCAATAGGAACGGTACGTAATAACCAGCCATTGTTGCTTTCCGTTGACGATGCTCTCTTCCCTAATGGGATAACATTAACAAACCATATCTCTCTCTACCGTGCCAACACCGTACAAGATTTGGCGAACGTGGTGAATGTCTTTTCATCTAAGGGTATCAATATTCACAACTTAAACGCAAATGGTAGCTGGCTGATAATACAAACCGACCAAGACGTCACAGTTTGCGTTGATGGTATCGAAAGTTTTTAAAGTAGTACACCGGATTTATGAGATAGTAGCAATCATCAAAAACACTGGGGTATAAAAGTTTTCGATGCCGCGGTGTCGTTCCTTCGCTCGTCTCTCACAGTATTGCGGAAATTCTTTATGCGAGGTAGGAAACGGCGAAACAATTTCTATGCCATTTTTATTCGAAATGATATGTATGTATAAGCAAGGCTTGAGTTTGTCGCTTTATTTTTCTTATCGATCGCGTGGACCGTTCTAGAGTCCGACTTTCTAAATCTTTCTATCAACGGAACATTCATATTCACACGCTAATTAATTATTTATTCTTCGACCAACACGGAATATAAGAAATCATGTTTTCATCGTTGAAGCGTCCAAATGTATTTTTAATAAGTAATCGTGACATATTCATTTTCATCGCTCGCTAAAGCACAATCGAGTGTATAAAGACAAAAATTATTACTAATTACCAAAATTAGGAGGCAACAAAAAAATCATTCTTCTTTTCTCATCTCAGAATTTATTTTTATTCCTCCTCCGTTGTTTTGCTTACAGAAACTTCATTGTTATTTACTTTCGTGTCTTAACATTATAATATAGTAGTATTTATATGTCAAATTTGTAATAAATATCACATTTTGTCCTTTATAATAATATGTACATGTTAATATATGAATGAAAAAATAACAAAAATATATGTATATAGTATATATGCGTCTCTGTATCTTTACGCGTGTTTGTATCTATGCGAGCGTATGAGGCGCGCGTGCGTCTGTATACATATATATTTGTATGAATGTACTATAGAAAACAGTAATAGTAATAAAATAGTAGAATTCTCAGACTAAATCACATTAATTACAAGGGAGTGTATATGCTACATTAAATAATTTTTTCTTCATTATGAAATATTATAACAATGATATGTTTTAACGAGACAATTGCAGAAAGATCTAACATTTTGGTATTAGTAAATGTATTACTTAAAACTGTATAAGTTAGGACTCAGTTTGTACAAAGTTGATGTCATATAAAAAAATAATGTACATAAAATCGATCGAGTTCATATTCTCTCGTAGCTATCCGTGCCGCAGCAGTTAAAAGTGAAAGCGATGCCATCCTAAATTGAAACAGAAAATCACATTGAATTGAATTCGTGTTGCTCTAATTGTATGTACCACACTATTAGTAGGGGAGACCGGGGCTAAAAGTCGCAGGGGCAACTGGTCCCAGTCGTAGTTTTGGTATCTTAGGGTGGAAGGGGAAACGTGTACAGGTATTAGTGAGTAAAAAAAAGTGTAGTGGTGGTCGTTGTGTTTAGTCTTCCCTGGTTACTTCAAGAGACAAATTTATATTTTGATAAGTTCAATTCTACTTTGGGTATATTACTTAGGCATCTCTAGGCACTATTAAAAATCGATTGCACATGAGTTCACACACGTAATAGAAAGAGAATTTTGTCAGCTTCATTTCCTTGCAAGAATTTTTAAAAAACTCCTTGATCTGACTGAACTATGACCCGAGAAACAAACCTCTGAAAATGGGGCAAGTTGTCTCACACGTCGGGGTAAGTTGTCCCGACAATGAGATCTGGGACAACTTGCCCCATCCTCATTTTTTCCCATCCAAATCATGATGCATACATCAGGATTTTTGTCAAAAATCGATGCATCTCGGATTTGCCCGATCAAATACTCGTTCGAAAGAGGAAAGTCTCTTCTTTACGAATATGCAAGTTGCGTTTGGATAGGATGGCTGGTTGGAAAGATACAGCAGTTTTAAGCTTGAAAAAGACCCATACTCCGACACTTAAAAGATTAATTTCTCATCATTGCTCAACGATGTCGAAAAACGGACAACGGACAACATATTCTGCATGCTTTCTTCTTTAAAGTGGGCCATTAAACATTGAAATCGGCGGTGGTGTCCATTTTCGCAAAAATCATGATGCATACTTCAGGATTTTTCCTTGGAAACCTTGGAAAACTTGCCGCATGGCGTGAGATAACTTACCCCGCAGCGGGGCAAGTTGTCTCAAAAAACTCGTTTGCTTGAAATTGAAAAAAAAGCGTGTTTAAAACTTCCCAATGCAAGCGGAAAAATTTCCATGTATTGCTAAGAAGTTGAACTTTATGATGGTCACCAGAAAATTCTAAAATATAAGCTATAGAAATCTGTAGAAACAAAAAACCTAAAATTGGGACAACTAGCCCCGGTCTCCCCTATACTGTACTTACTCGTATGAGCGACGGAAGATCACACCAGAACTTGTGGTTGGGTAAAACTTCCCAACCAGTTGCGCCTCTTAACAACTTCAAGATTATCGCACCCCCGATAAAATATAAACCACTGAATACAAACAATAGAATTACCAAAGTAGAGCCTATAGATAGGCCGTTAGTATGAAGTTGTTTTTGATACATGTCCATTGTTCGTAATCTTGGAACCTGTGATAACAATAACATTATTTGTCGATGAATGTAGATTCTTCAAGAAAATCAATTTTTTAACATTTTTTCACAACTTACATGATACATAGTAGCAGGAACAAATTGTGCATTACACTTTGTGCAACAATCGACGTATGTCCGCATGCTTAAGTCTCCACTAACTATAAATACAGATATGTTTTTATATTCAGGCACCGCACCTTCGTTTGTATGTTCCACAATTCCTACTTCAATTGGCTCTGTTGCATCTGAGGTAACGCTGCAAAGCTGTAAAAAGATCAAAATGAATGTCATAAAACATAATGAAACATATACATGTAAGAATATACAAGCACAAGTTACTGGAGATACGATATTAATACAAATTCCAAGATTTCCTATTTATTTATGATATTACCCATCCATTTTCCTTGACATAGCTTTTGTTTTCATTTTTCGTATCTTCTTCTGGTGAATTTGAGCATAAATCAGCATAAAATATGCGAGGTAGTTTAGCCTCCGATGATCTAAAAAGAAAAAAAGAAAAAAACATTTTATATATGCGATATCAAAATAATATTACCGCCCCATTAATACGTCTCAAAAAGTGATGTGAGGTTAAACACATTAACAAACAAACCCTTCATATATGAAGTTAATGAATGTCCTAGCTTCCGTATCTGGAATAATGCAGGAACATGTACTAATGTCATTGCATTTTGATAAAGTTGTGTCACAGAGAAACATTAAAAGTAACCCAAATATAATAAACATCGAATTGTACGTAAACATCGCAAACTCGCTCCTATGAAAAAATGTTACGCAACCTAGCATTTAGCAACTTTGAAAGTAAAATTAAGTCAGAGATGTCGCGCTAAGCATCAGTGCTTCCAATCCTAATATTCAAAATATTTCATCTCCAGATACAAACATTTTGACTCTTTTCTAACATATAACAAATAACCTTGTTCTCAAATATTAAAAGTTAAGTTATAAATAGTCGAATACCACACTATAAGCAACTCAAATGGTCGACCAAATTTGGTCAATATCAGCTTCGATCCTGAAATACGAACGAACGGTGGAAAGGGAAATAGATGATAGCAATTCAATCTCAATTTTATAATTATAATTAGATTGATGATTTAGTATTTTTAATTAACTGACATGTGATAGGAGTAACGTGTATGCGTGCGCGCGCGCATGTTGTACTTTATCTTCCTTCACGAAATTCCGCTTTGCCCAAGTAGGTGGAGTCGTTAAGATATTCTCCAAGTTTTTGTTATAGATAATTCATCTTTTTTAGTATACTCCTATCTATTGATAATTGATACGCATACTTGACACACTGTCAGAAATGTCTGACGTCGGATGTAATGAGGTTCGATAGGTTAGAAGTTTGCACCATCGAACGATGACACCAGTGACATAAATCTTTATATTATATATATGACATAAAATTGTTCCAATTAGTGTAATGCAATAGAACTTTATTGCAATTATCATTAGTAAAACGTAGTAGGAATATATAGTAAAAGAATTGAAGATACAATGGCAGACAATTTAGCAAAGGTTTTTGCAGCGGAGGATTTCAATGCAGAAAAATGTAAGAGATATAACCATGCATATACATGCTTTATCTGATATTTATTACTATATTCTATCTGTATCGAAGCGTTGGTTTACTGAGAGATATATTAGCAATGATAATATCTTTTCAGTTGTAAAGGATCTCAGTGCACAATGTATTGGCGCAGATGAACTTAGGAGACAACGTGCCAAAATTCAAGAACTTGCAAATAATACTTCTGCATCGCTAAAACGCAACGTCTATCAGAATTATATGCAATTTATTGAGACAGCAAAAGAAATTTCTCATCTAGAAAGTGAGATGTATCAGCTGTCACAATTGTTGAGCGAGCAACGTTCCTTATTAAGCACGCTCGGCGCTACAAGAACTACTGGCCTCATGTTTGAAGATGTATCAGAGTCAGAGCAAGACAATAACAACGATTCTACTACTAAAGAGCAAGAACAAAAGCAAAAACTTATTCAATTACTTGAAAATGTAGAAGGTGCAATGGTTAGTGCTTTAAATTAATCTGTTAAAAGAAAACAGATGGACAAAATAAATACTCTAATATTTGTCTTTGTTACAGAATTTGGCTGAAACTCCTGGTCGTGTCTGTTTGTACGAAGGCTCTCTTCTAGAGTTAGATCCGGTAGAAGGAACACCATTGAAAAGAATTCATGCTTACTTATTCAATGATGTTTTAATGATAGCCTCTTGGTTAGCTAATGGTAGCAGAAGAGGTCCACCAAGATACAAAATGCAAGCTGTTTATAATCTTCAAAGTTTAGCTGTTGTCAATATTAGAGATCTTGGTACAGTGAAGTTAGCATTTAAACTTCTGGCATTTCCAGATACCAGAGTGTTCCAGTGCGCAACTGCAACAAGTAAAGTTAGTGTAATACAAGATTCATACATATTGCATATGTAGAAAGATACAAGGAATTTTTCTTTGCATTATAGAAAGAATGGTTAGACAAATGTGAGCAAGCCAAAAGAACCAAGCTGGCACAAGAAAATGCAGAAAATGGCATAGATAAAAAAAATTCGAATGAAAACCAAACTGTACCATCTCGCTCAATGTCGTTGGAATCAAACACAATAGGCAAGTTTTTACATTATAGGTAATAAATGAAATATATATACATATATACAGGGTGAGTCATCTAATACAAGCCACCTGCATAGTCACTGTTTGATAGTTAAGATGAACTTTAAATCTTCTAAATATCTCCATTTGAAAAAAGTTTTGTTCGCCATATATTAGCCCCTAGGTGAATCACTCTGTATATATTAGTGGTGTAACGAATGTATAATGTTAAACATTCGCAGATGCGAATACGACTATTCGTTACATCACTAAACGTATACACTCGTGCACACGCGTTTACGTTATTAGGTATAGACGACGACGAAGAATCAGAATATCATGAACCACCACCTGAATGGGTATTAGAAGTAGCAGAAGATTTAGATTCTTGTATAGCACAGCGCCACTTTGAAGAGGCTTATAGTCTCTTAGAAAGAGCTAGAACATATTTAAAAGACTCAACAATGACACCTCTTATATCTGAAATTCAAACAAAAGTTAATGAACGGGGACGTGCCCTTATTGATGTTCTAATCAAAGAACTTGAATCGAGTGCTGAGTCAAAATCGCTACAAGGTGGTGGTTTACGAAGCGCACGACGTATAGTTAGACTTTTAATACAATTAAATAGAAGTGCACAAGGATGTCAATTGTACCTGAGATTATGCAGTGCTATGTTGAAAGCACGAGTCAAAAGAATAAAAAGAGAAGGTGCAACTGTGCCTTATATACGACAACTTAGTGCTATTACTTTCAGTAACATAGCAGAAATGACAAAAGAATTTCTGAAACTTTTCCCAAAGTCTACAAACTGTACTTCTGGTGAGTTATGAAATTATCTGTAATCTTTATTCTTATATCATTACTAATCCATTTTTATTTTCTTATATAGGCTTGGTTGTATGGTGCAGTCAAGAGATAAAATACTTGACATCGCACTTGACCAGTCTACTTTTTGTCCCTCAAGTGTCATTGAGTGTCGTAGCAGAATGTATTGTTACCGTTAGAAGTTATTGTGATCAGGTAAAATTTATACTAGCATTTTGTATTACATACAGTACACTACTATTTACAATTGGTCAATTTTATTGTCCTGTATGATTTTGTAGCTAACGCAGCTTGGTATGGACTTTCGTTACCAGTTGGATGGCCAGCTTAGATCACCTTTGTCCAAAGCTATACAAGATACTAGTGAAAGATACATTGACATGGTCAAGGAACAAGTAGCCCAGGATACATGGAGTCCCACAAACCTTCAAAGCAGTCAAAACCTTCAGAAGTCGTTATTGCAATTAGATGATCTTGGTATTGGTGTACCACAGACTTATCTGACGAACAATTCCTGGATCGCATTAACTAATAATACATTATCATTTGCAAAATTATATGTTAGTCTGCTGGAAGACTGTCTTAGTATCGCGACTCCTGAACTTATGACAACGATCGACACTGCTCTCTTATCATTGATGCGAACAGAAGTACAATATTTAATTACTTCTCTTAACAATCCAAAGTTAAAGCAAGAGGTAGCATCACATTTTTTTGCAATAATAACTTCGCATAGGTAGAGTTTTACAGTAATATATTCTTTTTATTTGATATTTCAGAAAAAGGTGGTACAAGATAATGCAGCTTACATCAGAGATGTATTAATTAACAGAGGTCTTGAATTATATAAAAGCGCAACAAATCAAAAGTTTACAAAACTTTTAGCGCTTAAGCAACAGATTGTGTTTGAGCCAATTTCTCCAGTGAAGCCTAAAGCTGCACCTAGGACTTCGGTTCCTAAATACTCATCCACAGAATATATCTAAATAATACATCATTAAGAAAACAACTAATCGATGCCACGACGAAACATACCGTTTTCATATAGATAGAAGACTGTATAATATTGTATATATAAATCATTCTTACTTTAAATTCAATATATTCAAATTTAGTATATGTAGCACTGCCTATTTATATCTAACATAGAGAATTACTAATAGAAAATATTTTGTTAAAACAATAATACTCTATTTGGTATATTTAAGGATGGTGTACGATTTACTTTAAACAGTCTATAAATCAATCCGATAAATGTTTGACTTATATGTCATACGCATTGTGGTCTCTGCAACGCATAGTTAATCGAATTTTTACAACCCAAATAACAGCACAACTAAATCACATACATTTTGAAGTACGTAACTAAAACTATTTTGCGTCTTTACTTTTATCATCGAGCGTGACATTACTCGTATCCAATTTTCTTTTTTTTGCTCGTATATCGGCCAATGTTTGTTCTATACTACGTTGATCTTTCTTATTCTCGCTGGGTACTAAAAAGATAAATTATTTCAAGATAGTTTGTTGCAAATAACAAGAAACAACATTACTTACCGCAACCATAGCTGCTATTTGCTTCTGTTTTCCTAGCAGCCTCAAGAGCAGCTTCTTTACCAATTATATGCTGGTACTTGTCCTTATAATAACTGTTTGGTACAAAATTTTCTTTTCTCTTTTTAGTCTTTAATGACTCCTCTTCTTCCTTTGCCTGCCTTTGTCTTTCTTCTTGTATTCTCTTAGCCACTTCTTCATTCCATTCTTCACCTCGACGGAGAGTATTCAATTGATCTTCCGAAGGTGCATGTTCCCTTTTGAAGATCACGATATAACGGTCGATACCTTCTTCCCCAAACGAATATGCCCAAACATTTGCAACTTCGGCAACGTCGTGTCTAACAAGATTAGGTAGATCAATAATAATGTAAAAGTGAAATTGTTTCGATGCAACTTGTTTATGTACATTATACTTCTATGAATCTGATCCATTGGAGGAAATTTGTATTCTTTTGCAGTATCATCCTGAAGGAACTTGTTAATTTTCTCCTCTACCTATAAATTTGACAATTGTAGTAATGGAGTCAACAAAAGTATTATTATTTATATCTATGTTTTTACCCTTTTTCTGAAAGTCTTCAACCTTTCAGATTCTGCTTTTTGATGTTTTTGATATTCCTCCTGTTGTTCTGTGTAATATAAAATGATTAAATGATTTAAATCATTTTAAGTCACTCCATGCACGCAATAGCTAAGGTTACGTTTTAACTGACTTTTCATCAATGCCTTCTGCTTGTTGTTTACTGCAGGTGGCTTTTCCATAGAATTCAGGATAGATCCTAGCAAATCCATCGTTTATAGACTCTACGTTTCTCGTTATTATACTAAAAATTATTAAACGACGAAGATTCGATGACTATATTGATATATGCATACACTACCACAGACGAGGTATAAGATAGACCTGTCATGGAATGTAAATTTGTGTCCCAGGGTCCGGGGGTTTCGTAGCCCCCTTACCATTTCAGTGTCGCATGCGATACTATCGGTTTAGAATGGAATAAGGCAACAGCGCTACCGAAATGGTAGAAATTCGAAATAAACACAGCGAATATTAATTTGATACATTGATTGAACTTTTTTCGATTATCTTTTGTAATTTTAGAAGTGAGTCAAATTTGTTGCCCTAATTGGTGCAAGCGTTGCTATACTCGAAAATAGATGTATTACACTGAATATGACTTTCTCTGAAGTTTCTGTGAACTTTTCCATGAATAAACAAATGACGTGGTAGCTTTGGAAATTTAAAAACTGCATTTTGCAGCTCTAGGTAAGATACCTATGTGCATATTGTAAATTTCATTCAAATCGGTTATCGAGAGTCGAGAGTCGGAGACTTTCTTGATTTTCAGCGATTCTCGACCTTATGTTGGAATCTTTAAACGTTTGTAACTCGGAACGCTCGGAATAACGATAACCGATACAGATAACAAACTAAATAAAAGCTTGTAAAAATAGGCAAATTTCGCGGTTATATTAAACCTTGTAGCGTGTACCGTTTAAGGTACACTTAGTGTGGTAATGACACAGCCAAATGGAGCTTGGCGGGATTTGAAATTTATATAAAAAATCGGATTACACTAGACGACGATCCATTAACAATTTCCGCATGGTGGGAGGCATCTTCCGCTCATCGGATGTGTTCTCCTTCCTACTCGCCTTGACGCAGATATCTCAGCGTGCGAGAGTAATAAAATCCTTGGATTTGTGCCGCAGGTTACTACATCTTCCGTGCAACCGCAATCGGTTAGCCCCGTTCTCCTGCAGTGTTACAGATGCATGTAAATTCGAGTTTTATGCACTTATAGCATCTTGTGATCTCACTACTATACGTATACAAATTCCAAATTTATATACACGTAGCATTTGGAATAGGATTTTTCTATATCAACCTTGCTTATGATTTTACAAACTGAAACCGAATCTGAGAAAGTAGAGGGCTCAACTACATCGTTCACGTGCATGGAATTCCAATAACTCCTTCATCTCATCGAAGATCGCCAATCCGTATGTTTAAATAACCATTGCAGATAACGTTACAACTATATTGAAATTATAATTATGCCAATTTGTAGCTTATTCTTTTATCTTTCTAAAGAGTTATTGGTTATTAGGATCAGTTATAAAATACGCTGTGCAGAAGTATTCCAATAATCCCCTGTTTGGTAAGTAATTAATGCTTTTGAAAATTTGAACGCTATTCCTGGATGATGTAATTAATTGATCTAAATACCGTTTACACGATATTATAGCTTATAGATTTGGCATTTTAACAAGTCATTGAAGATTAAGATTGACTAAGAATTTCGCCGTGAAAAGAATTCGTGTCGACTCCTGAAATGCCCGAGGAAGAAAAAGGTTACTGGGTTACGTCTGGATTATGGTAGAAGGTATATTTCTTACTTGTAAAACCGTTACTTTGAAGAAACATTTAAATAATAATACGAACACATCGTTATCCAATGTGCCTACAAGTGATACGTGTCACTTTCAAACTAAATAACGATCGAGTAGTTTACATAGATTTAATTGGAATATTTACAGAGTATCTTGGAACATGGCTTACAAAGGCATCGCGTTGCAGAGGAGACGCGTGCTTCCGTAGTTTACGTTAGCAAATATCATAAAGACGAATTACAAGAAAAACGACAGCATCGATCGTGTCAACCGTTAAAATAATCAACTGGAAGAGTTTTCGATGCACGATAGGTTCGACGCTCCCGTACCTACAATTTCCTCTTTTACGCGAGCAAGCCCCTCTTCAATTCGTACAATTCAAAAAGGTTGTCCCGTTCTATGCCGTTTGGCCTCTCGGGAGATCTCCCATCCGATATCTTTACATTTAAATGCCGCAACACATTTATATCGTGCATACGTTTAATGCACGTTAATACATACCCGCAAAAACAGTTTTGCGGCGTTCTCGATGGAACGTCCGAAAAGATTCGTTTCGAGTAGAGTACGGGGAGCATCCAACAAGGAAAGGTTACCGGATGGCTTTTCGAAAGGAGCGAACGCTGGATCGCAACGACCGTAAACGAATGAAATAATATAAAATGACGCGCGTATTGCGAGTTCCATCGAGACACGCTACTTCGAAGTATCGCCCCAGTACTATTCGACAATTCTTACTTGAAACTCAAAGCGCCGTAAGTTCCACGGCCACCAGGAAAAAATATTTTGGCGTTTCCGTCCAAGTAGCGATTAATATCCAATAAATAGATGTATTACAAGTGGCGAGTGATTTGGGGGCGAGAGCAAACTTAAGTAATACGGGAGTTACTGATATACATATAAGTACGGGTATGTTGTAAAGTATCGTAAAATAGATAAAAATTCACATTTTCTCATCGCTACTTGGATCGTCGTCGTCGAATCTCGATCGGTCTCTCACCCTAATCTCCTTCGTGATGAGGAAAAAGAGAAGAGACCGTAGGGAAGAAAGCGTTTACTCGCGGGAGACTATTTGACCGGGACGTCTGGGTGCTATCCTGCGTCTAGGTGCTAGCAGACCTCCGAATCCTCTCGTCTCTTCATGTTTCGTGCTAGCAGCCGTGCTTGATTCGGCCGACGTGGAAAGTTCGTCCGTGGTCGAGTCTGGGTCAGAGGAGGATGCCGTATCCTCGTCAGAAGTCTCTTCTTGACTTGTTTGAGCGTTCGCTGTTGTTGGTGCTGGTGCCTCCGTGGATGGCTTCCTACGTGGTAACAAAGGAGAGCGTCTGGAACCAACCACGGGCGATGGTGCCTTGGTCGTTGCCTTTGGATGAACTTGAAGACGATTTCTGTTCCTGAGCTTGTTCAAAGGACTGACAGTAGTTGGTCGTGCTGCCGGTGGACTCGTCTCCGCTGGTGCCTGTCAAATAACATCGAAATTACTTTCTAAGAATCTACTAATCGACTCTCTCCGGGAGTCGTTGTCGTGACTGGAGACGTTAAAAAGATCGTAAAGTCGAAAGATTAAAAGCGGTCGCGCATCGGGTCTCGTCGATGACATTTCGAAAGGCCATCCAGTGAAAGTAGATTCCGGAGAGAACTTTGTCGGGTAATGACATCACCTCTTACAGGCGCGCGTGCACGCGTCCTCGTACCTAATCTTAGAGTATTTCAGACGTATCCGCTTTAGGTCGAGCGAACAAGTGTGTGCACGCGCGCGAACATGGCAATGCAACGATTAGGAATAACGTGTTTGATTCGATCTACCTCGTGAGTCTCCTCTTCGGTTCCTTCTCCCGCTGGTTCTTCGAGCGAACCTTCCGGTGCACTTTCCGGAGCTAACGTCGTTGTGCTGGTAGTAGCGGCACCAGGTTTTTGCCTCAGATTAGGTCTCACACCATGCGGTCTGACGATTGGTGGTCTACCGGCTCCACCAGGTGCTGGTAATCTCGAACGTATGTGAGGCTTTGAAAGGGCAACCGTTGAGGCGACGGTTGCGCTCTCCGCGGTCGGACTTTGCCCATTATCCTCCTGACTGTCTTCGCTCGACTGACTACCAGCACCGGTGGTACTTGGTGTCGAGGAAGTAGCTGCTGGTCTACCACGTTGTCGATTGATGTTGAGCTTATTGAAAGAGGGACGGGATATTCGACCATCGGAACCATTCGAGGCGGAACCAGACGAGCCGGTGGAAGCAGGTGTCGTCGAGACGCTTCGCGAACCGACCGAACCGCGGAACCTTCCACGACTAGAACTTCCACTTGGCTTTTCCGCGGCTACGGTACTAACTGATTCTTTTTGAACAGCTTCTTCCTCGGTTGGCGCTGGCTGCGTTGTTTTTTGACCTGGTCGCGGTCTCTTGAAGCTTCCTCCGTTATTAGATGACCCTCCTCCGAAGCGAGCTCTCGTTCTCTGCGTTGGTTCGGCTGATGACGACGGCGATGCTTCTGTTGTGCTAGCAGAGTTGCCATTCGCGGATTTAAATCTGTGTGGAGGAAAAAAATGGCGTCAGTGAGGCGTTAAGTGACGTTTCAGTGAGGCTTTTGCTATGGAGGACAACTACAGTTTTTCTATCCGTGTTAGGTCATTCATGTATGACGAGCAGTTGTAATCGTTCGATCGAATTTCAATGTGTAACACGTTCGCTGTCACGTATTAAGTAGCTGATCAGCTGTTTCTTGTTTAACAACAGAATCGATCAGAGAAGGTTTGCTTTGAATGCTATTGTTAGTAGGTACGTCAAGCAATTCAATAAAATGGAATGTGGTTTTTCTTTGTGTATTTATAATAGTTGGTATTTGTATAAAGGAAACGGTAGCTTCGATTGTAGCAACGGTATTTCCAATTATATCATAGTAGCTAACGTGTCAAGCAATTATAAATATTCTACTGGAAACAAAACAAAACATTTTCTTTCAAAAAGTATTGTCGAACCAACTTTTTTACAGCCGAGAGGACTGTCATAGCAGAAGAGTTAGCGATCTGTTTTAACTTATTGACCGCCAGCGAATTTGGTGGAAATTTTATTCCGAGTACTCATAATAAAATTGTCATTACTTAATAATAAATCATTTATAATATTGCTCAAAAAGAATCTATTCTTAGCACTAGTGCATTTATATCACTGGTAGTTATCCATAACCATCGTTGGCAATCGCCATAGTCAGTCAACGTGTTAATGAAATTATAACCAACCTGTTTCTGGTGCCAACACCACCGCCAGGAACTCCCGGTCGACGGAATTTACCACGACCGAACGTAGCTTGAACGGTGGTCGTGGATGGTACGGTAGTCGTTGTTGTTGGGGTTTCGGTGGTTGTAGTTGTCGTCGTTGTGGTAGTCGTAGGTTCAGTCGTCGTTGTTGTGGTCGTAGGCTCGGTCGTTGTTGTCGTTGCGGCTGTCGTAGTGACCGTAGTCACCGCGGCCGTAATGCCAGAAAGTTCCGTTGTCGTGGCCAAATCCATGGTACCATCGTCTTCGTTATCCTTCTCCTCGCTATCCGAAGGAATCGTTGTAGTCGCATCCGAAGAATCAATCGCATCAACATTGGCACTGTCCATTAAGTTGTTCTGACCCTGTTGCGAGAAAGCGTACAGATCGAGAGCCACTTTGTCCATCGGGGGGTACTCGGTTGTCGCAGGATTTTCCGTGGTAATGGCACTCGTACTCGAGTATACCGGGGAAGAAGATAATTCAGTTTCTTCGGATCCTTCCTTCTCTTCCACGGACGTTTTTTCTCTTGAACTTTCAAGGGATGGAACGTTCTCCTCGTCTGGTTCTACTTCTTCCTTGGACGGCTCCAAAGATGATTGGTCCTTGTTTAGCTCCAATTCAACCTGAAAAAACGTAATAATCAAGATTTACCTCTTTGGTACTTTTGAGATCGTTGTCGGTGTTTTACCTCGGGAATTACGGTAACTGGTCGTCTTCTGGATACCGGAGTGACGGGTTGGGTGGCCGGAATTTCGGATGCTTCCTCAGCAATAGCAGCGGTCTCTTGAACCCTGTATCTTCCACGGCCTCTCGCCGTTGTCGACTTCTCTTCGTTATCCTCGTTAGGTGTCACCCCGAGGAATCTCACTGGGCCTTTAGGTAGTACCTGAGGGAATTCTGGTCCTTCCTGGTGTGTTCGAAAGCTACTGGAATCTACGAGATCTAAACCAGGTCTCGGACGATTTCCACGCACCCGGGTGGCCTCCGTCGTGCCCGTGTTGTGATTCGATCGCGATCTACGGGACGTAGAATTCTCTTTGTAACTTTACCGATACGGAACTCGGTAAAAACAGGAAGTTTAGTATTAAAAATTGATTCGTACCTAGGTGGGAATCTCGTGTTTGCCGGGAGTCTTTCCTCAGAGACGTCGTCCGTCTCGACGAGCTGCCTTCCTCTATTTCCACCTCTATTTGGCACAACCTCGTTGCTCGCGGGTTCCACCGTACTTCTCTCGACCGCGCCATACTTGCTCCTGCTGGCACTCTGACCACTTCTTCTAGGCGACGAGCTCGTTCTCGAGTTGGTCTCGTAATTTTTCGTTGCTTCCGAGCCCGATGTACCGGCGGTTTTACCATCATTGTCCTCGTCCTCGTCGTAGTAATAATACACGTATTCGTATTCGTAATCCTTGCCGTCCGGTCCTTTCTTCACCTATGCAAATTGATTTCAAGTGTGATATATTACAAGCGATACGTCTTCTCTGGATATTATATGTTACCAATATATTATACTTGAGTTTTCTTTTATACGGTAGGTATTTTTTATATACGTTTTGTTCACATTTTTATGATGAAAAAAGTACCGACTTTTTTAAATTTGTTATTCTTCTTCTTCTTCAATACTTCAAAATTGTTTTTCGTATAGTTCGAATTAATTTAACACAAATTTTAGGTTTTTTGCAAATGAATTCTTACACGTTCCTTTACAGCAGGCACGGGCAACTTGTGGCCCGCGGGCCACTGGCGCCCCACTACTAGTCAAGCGTTTCTCCCACTATCGAACGCCACACTCGCTACACGCATATTTACAGTGACGGCCCTGTAAGTATGCGTGTAACGAGTTTTTGCCGTACGATAGTGGGGGAAACGCTCGACTAGTAGTGGGGCGCCAGTGGCCCGCGGGCCACAAGTTGCCCATGCCTGCTTTACAGTATAAAAAGAGACCCAAGTGTATCAGGTTGTCTAATAAGTTCGTTTTGCCAATTTTTAAGCAATCTACAACACTATTGTCAAAAGTAGTTTTGTTTTGATGCAATGATCTTTCTCTATCGTCTGGTAATTTCAAAATACCACCAACTCGAAACTTGTTTGATTTTTCATTAATAAATATGCATCAACATCGCTATGAAATTATCGGACGAATCAATATAATACGTAAAATAAATAAAATACCTCGATACGGGTATTTGTACAGGCTGGAACCAGGCCAACATCCCCCAGATCGTCAAAGTGCCTGTCAGAGAAGGAGGCGTAAGCGTCTTTGTCGTCTTCACGAATAATGTTTACCGGCACGAAATCGTAAGAACGTGCTTCTCGCGGTGTCGTCAAAATCGGCATCATCGTTGTTGGATATTCATTACTGAAAATCAACAAATTCAATCGATTCACTTACCAATCGTCTCTTTCGCCGGCTAGCTCGATTTTTTTTCGTTCGAACAAATTTATATATGTGCCTCTAGTATGAATGAATTGTGATATTCATATATCTACTAATTTAAATAATATGCTAATATCTGTTAGAAGCAGCGAAAATTCACTTCGCTTGGTACTGTACAGTCGAGTTACGTATAGATACCTACCTGACATAAACGCCTGGTAGAACCGAATCCTTCGAATCCTTAACAGGCAATCGATGTACATCGACTTTCTTAACTCCATCTTCCTCGAGGACACCAGCATCGCTGAAGCTCTCGAGCTCCACATGAGCTTGCCTTCTCCTCGTGAACTCGTCCGAATCGTTATCGAATCGATCAATCGAATCCACCGATTTAATTCCTTCGGTTCCCCTTTTCTCCGGGTACTCCAACTTCGAGTTCGCTTTCTTTACATTTTTTGTATCCTTCAAGGCCGTCTTCTTTTCAAAACTTTCATCCTCGTCTATGGACCTCACCACGTCATCCGGTATTTTATGAGACGTTATGAATTCTAGAACGGTACGAAGAAATTTTAAGCGTTCGAATGGATTTGCCCTGTCGTCGAAATATCCAATAATTACCTCCGACAGATATCGCCGGTTTCACGACTTCTCGATTACTTCCGGACGCCTTCGAAGAGGCGTCCTTACCTTGTCCGTGTGCGATTAAGCAAAATATGCTGCACAAAAGAAGAAAGAAAGATTAATGTTTATTCGTAAACGATCTCGAGATTATAGATCAGTGGTTCGTAACCTTTTCGAAATCACGGTACACTCACAATTTTTCCAAGTTATTTCGGTAGAAGAAAAGACGATAAAATTAAAAATAATGACTTTTGCTTTTTCGTCTTAATAACAGTTTATAACTCCAAAACACTCTTAAAGTTCACGATTTTGAAACCTCATAACTTTGTAAGCGAATAGTAATTAACAATTTCGATTATTTTTCATATAATTTCGCTTTCGTAACTCCAAATACATAATTAACCTTTTCAGAAACTTTATATTCCGTGTTTTGACTCGAATAAATGTCAATATCTACGAAATTCAATAAAAATTCATTTTCGTTCGATTAAAACACAGTCATACTTTCTCAAAGTTCACGGAGCCACCAGTATTCAGCGGAATACCGGTTATAAAAACCACTGCTGTAGATAATACGATACAGAAATAGGTGGGTAATTAAAAGCAAGGAGGCTGGATGCAAAACGGAATGCGCTTAACTAATGTAGACGAAGATCAGCAACGGTGATCGACGAGACGAGACGTGACGCGACGCGACATAGTGAAAGTTCAGGTCTGGTTTGCCACAGGCTGCATCCGAGCAGCCACGTTCTCTCTAGTAGAGTACGTCAGCCCGCGGACCGTTTTATCTTGCGAATTAAACTTCTACTCCATCAAGTTTTTCGGATCAATTTTCTTATTATATTCATAAAACAAGTCTGGTGATTTTCGTGGACTCGGCGAATCGAAATTGATTTAAGGTTTACCGAGCGATCGGAGATGAAAGCGAAGGTTTTTGTCTCCGGTTGATAGGTACGTCCTCGGCCTCCTTTCGGACAAGGTTCCCCAAATTGCTGGACGGACGAGATTCGTGGAACGAATCGGTCATTGAATAAAGGTTATCGTTACGAGCGACATATCTACCTCTATACTTAAGTATAATTCCGTTTAGGTGAATAAAAGCAAGAGTAAAGAAACAAGAGCAGCGAAACGGGTATCCGATGGTGTTGCATCCGCAAGGTCGATCGGTTACGATCGATTTCTTCGACGATCGTCCAACGAAGGAGAGCCACTCGTTAAATTATCCCGAAACTCGCTGGTTTGTAGCATTTTAAGGAGGTCTCGTCGATTAATGGACTCGAGCAACGTTTTACAAAGCTCGACGACGTTCTCGTTAAACCCACCTTCGTTATTAGTTCTACATATCTGGAGGAACGAAAAGTTGAGCTTTGCGACAGTCGTAAAATAGCTCGGTGTTGTTCGTTCCGTCTGGTCGATTCTTCCGGTTCGCGGACAACTCGCAATATACACGGCAGGTGGAAATACGAGTTTTATTATTACAACATATATGCCTCGCCATCGT
This sequence comes from Ancistrocerus nigricornis, assembly GCA_916049575.1. Lineage (NCBI taxonomy): Eukaryota > Metazoa > Arthropoda > Insecta > Hymenoptera > Vespidae > Ancistrocerus > Ancistrocerus nigricornis. The sequence continues at coordinate 13,958,180 of OU696667.1, read as the reverse complement.
CGATATTATAGCGATCGAGAAAGGTGAACCGCGGAAATTGATTTTTATGCAACGATTCGTCGTTATCCTTTATAAAAGACGAATGACGATGACTGTGTAACATTTGTCGAGATTACCGTGGACGGTAGAGCTTTATGTAAGGAAGAGGATTCGTCCGACACATCGATCGACGATCGGTCGTTAATTCGATGTTAAATACGATACTTGCAAGTAATATAGGAATATACCGTGAAATCGTAGGGAGAAAGCGGCTTCTCGAATAAACATAACTGCATAAGCGTACTGCGTAGGTATTACATGCGTGAATATTTCCAGTGACACGAAACGTGATATTACGTAAGTTAACATTACCATGGTGAAGCGGGTCTTCGATAAAACTTTGGTGATCTTTTGAAAATGGATAATTATATAGAAAAAAAAAAGAGAAAGAATTAAGAAGAAGACTCGCGAAAGTGCGAGACGACGATGGCTAGCAACTTTCTTTCGAATCATCTTTCCTCCATTACGTCCAGGATCATTAACTATCGTCCGACTTGAATGTATCTACTATATATAGATACTTTAAGCCTTTCAAAAACGATCTTAGCCGAAAAGTCACGAAACTGTCTAGCAGTCGAACGAAAGTCGTTACATTCGTACTTTATTCATTTTATATTCTTTATTAAACAAACCACTGTTTCCTTCACGTATATAACCGAATTAAACGCGAATATTCTTCCACCGTAGGTACCCTACAATCTTGACGCGCAAAACGTGAATACGTTAATCGTCCTTTCACTTTGCAACGTTACACGTTGCAACCGAAAGAAAAATAATCCGAATTTTTCTAAAGATCTCTCGGTTCGGTGACTTTTACGTCCGTTATGTCTTTCACACGAAAAATGGTCACTTTCGAGCAAACTTGCTACTTTCAAGATCCGTCGTGAATTCGATCATAAAAAAAAAGAAGAAAGAGAAATTTTAAAAGTCTCCGTGCTAAGGATCGTACTCACAGAATCGCGCTTTTCAGCCACATGTCTGCACGGGCACACTCTCTTCCTCCTGTCAGTATCGTAGATCCAAACGTTAAAACGTAGGTATCTTCTATCCAATTTCTTCTCTCCTGTCTCCTTCGATTATTATCGCGGGATATATCGTTTACTTTCGAACGAGAAGCACCCAACTCTTCAAAATGTTCTGTCTACCTCTCTCTCTCTCTCTCTCTCTTTTTTAGTCGTCACCGTAAAACACTCGCGATCATCGCTGTGATCTCACGATCGAGATCCCTCGCGACACTTATCTATCTCGCTCGTAGCGCAACTTCGACACACGGATCGCGAAGAAAACGAATGGTTTTCTCGTGGACGGCGCGGATCATGCGCGGCCGCGCGCGCGCTCGCGCTAGCACTCGAACGAGAGGGAGGGAAAGGAAAGAAAGAGAGCGAGCGAAAGGCCGAGTGAGAGAGGGTGAGAAAAGGGTTGGAGAGAGGGGCGGTCAAGAAGGAGGAGGAAGAGGTAAAAGGAGAGAGAGAGAGAGGAGGGAAAAATAAAAAAAAAAAGACACGTAGACTCGAGTCGACGGGAGTAAAAGTAAGAGGTAGTCGAAGAACGTGGTGAGGGTATGAGAACGGCGGCGAAGGCAGACCTCTACTTATACGCCACCCACCACGGCCACCTGGAAGCACCCCACCAGAGCAATGAAAACTGGACACCGTGTAGTCCATGTAGCGAGCTGTAGCTCGTGTGCTGCCTCGTAGACTCGACTCTGGTCTACGATAGAGAAAGATAGTTAGGGTTCTTAGGTACCTACCTCGTGCTACAGAAGCGACACTACGTTCGATCAACCGTATACCGTCAAATGTATTCATTTCTAGGGACAGGAAATTACTTCATGATCCAAAGTCTCAAGTAGGTATGAGATGTTAGTGATAGTTTAATGAAAGTACTAATAGTCGTTGGATGTGTGGCGCGTGATTGCGATTTGCTTTCTTATGACCGATCACATTGACCCGTCTTTCGGTGCAGTTCGAGATGTGTCCGAGATCGACTACGGATTTTATACAAATTTGTCGTTTAGCACGAGTCTGGCAGGAGCTTTCGCAATAGGAGATGTCGGCGCGAGAATTACGCGAGGGATGCGAGAAAGGCAATTTGATGTTGGTAATTGCTAAAGAGAAACGAAGAGTAGCCACGAGAAACATTTGCAAAGCCTTGAAAAACGTTTAATGACGTTTACCCTCTCTCGACTTTATCAAATTCACGATTACAACTTTACGTCAATGATTGGCACGTATTGATATTATAATTTCTTATTTATTTTTTACGTTAAGGAAAACGTTAAGTTGAATGTCATGGGGGTCACAGGTGACCGGCAGTCGATTTGTCATTATGTATTTGAAATGTTTATTAGTAGATATTGTTCATCAATATTTTCGAGAATATAACCATCGGTCATAAAAAGTGTGAGGTCTAATATAAGAGATATGATAGTAAATTCTTCCATATGTTTATTCTGAAAAATTTATATAGATTCACGGGTTTATGCAAAATTGGCCCGGCATTCAACGTATCAAATTCGTTAAAATTTGAACGAAAGTATATTTTCTAAAAACATTCAAAATTTCCAACTATCAGTGGTTTGTCATCGAGTTGGGTTTTTGGAAATTAGTTGCGTCGAACGTTCATTGCGGAATCGTAAGAACGTAATTACCTTTTTCGTCGATTCATCTCGATAGCGAAGCGTCTCGTCGAGTACGCCGTAGGTGTCAAGGCCCGGTGAAACCGTGAGCCTTATAAACTAGGAGGCAGTCGCGAACGTAACTAGCGAGAACCAGAAGGCAGTTGCCGCGTTAAAGGTCTTTGCGTTTCGTTGCGCAAGAAGAATGTTGACCCATTATGACGAAGTCGGTCGAAGATGGCGAGGATAATTTGCGAGTTATCGTCCGGAGATGTACCCATGTACTTACCAATATATAGAGAGCTTTGATACGTAAGTAAAAAGGATCAACCGTGTGCTTAACGTTTACCGAAATATCAAACCAAATGCACCAGACCGTCTTCAGCATTCTCCTTGGTCTTATACAAAGAGATAACTTAAAATACAGTGGATCCTAGATATATAAGACACGTCTGGATTAATGTCCTTTGCTTCGATTAGATGGCCCTCCTAATTATAGGTACTTTTTGACCTTTTTTTCAAATAAATGATCGAGAGAGAATGATGAGACGAAATGTGTCTCTAGTACTAAAATATGCATAGTGAGAAATTTTGTTTTATCAGTTCGAAAAATAACAATTACTCGAACTAAAACGGTTCAAATTGAACTCTACTTTGTTCAATTTTTGTTCGACATGAGTCCTTTTATTTTCTAAAATACCATGCTTCGATGAACTAACCGATGGCTCAAACAAACGGGATCCACTGTATACATCTATTCCTAGAGAGGCATCGCACCACGTTCCTCAGGTGTGGCAAACTCTTTGATTGCACGGGAGAGGAGTTTGTACGCGAGCTCGCGCTCGCGCGTTCACGCACACTCGTGGTAAGAGACTTTCTCTCGGTCGACAAGGAGAGCACTCGTCGAACGCGCCCTCGTCGAGCAGCCGGATAAAGGATCGTAAGACACTGGTAGGTACACCGAGGCGGTAAGGCGCGGGCTCTCGAACGAAGGCGAAACGATAGTGGAAACAATGTCTTTTCCTGCCACGTAGTTAAGTTACAATGGAGCTATGCTGGCATAATTTAAGATCCGATTCGGTCGTTGATCGAACGAATGGATGAATTTTATTTAACAGGGACGAACTTTCCTTTCGACATCGCGGGCTAAGAGACAGCCGTCTCGAACTTTGGTCGTTTTCTTATTTTTCGTTTCGATAAAGACATGTTGCTCAAAAAAGCTGCAACCTTTATGACTTGTTTGGTTATAGTCCGTTAGAGTAACAGTATCGAATATGAGACCACATTTATGTTTGATTATACAGAATGAGGATACCTAATATGCTCACATTGAATAACTGTTAACTGCAAGTCCTTGTGCCGTTTAACTTCAAGTTGGAAATTGAATGTCGTCAGATTTGTTGTTCTTTTATAGATATGATTATTTATAGAATTAATAGTTAAAAAAAACTGTTCTTACTACGAGCCATTAAAAGATCGCTCATTTCTTTGTCCTTTTAAGACAACTTGGGCACAGAAAGGCAACATCGCTAGCCCAATAATATTCATGGCCCATGTATAGTATTTGATGCATCGAACTCACTGTTCCCAAGTATGGACCTTAAAATAGAGACCCGACCAGATATAAACATACTGCATCGTCATGCAATTCCGAAAAGAAGTTATATTAATTTGAGAACAATTTATTAATATTTCATTTAAACGATAATAAAAGTAGTCAAAGCTTAATAGAAAAACTCATCAAATAACTTAACATTGATATTATACTAAGCTTCTTGGTAAATGACTGTAAAAGTTCACAAGTAAGAACAAACTTTAATGACATCTTAACGGAGCAATCGTTTCCGCATGAACGGCGGTCTTATACGGACGACGTTGTCATTTCCCTGATTTATGTTTCAAAGGGCCTTAATCCGTAACAATAATATGGCCCTTGACTCGAAGGCCCGAGCCCGGTGTTTTTAAAATAAACAAATTTGGTATCTTTTTACTATAATTTATTTGAATGGGCCTTAAGATTCAGTTTATTCGGTCTAATCACGAATCCATTCATGTCCCTGTCATGTGTAAATACTATGAGGTCCCATATTAAGTTAGTACATGTCTCATATTAAATACCGTTAGTCCACGTCTCTGTCTATTCGTCTACCGGCATCAAAGTCTTTTCTACGCGGGGGCGCGTCGTAGGAGCATGGAAATCTCTCGGCGATCGCTCTTTCCTCCTCTATAGATTGCACGGCACGTCGAGACGCCATATTTGATCCCACTCGAAAAAGACTCATTCGAATTTCAACGTTCAACCTTCGACTCCGTTGTTGCATTTCTCTTCGCTGAATCACTGAACAGTTGCTGACATTACGCATGAAAGTTCTTTCGAAGAAGTCATGCAACGTTCCGCGATCTATCGATTTTCTTAATCGTTATTTATCTTTCGATAGAATGCATACGTAGGGTGATCTAGAATAACGGCGATCTATCTATAAATGTCATCGTACGATGCGATTAAATTCTTCAGGAAAGACTTACTACGTTCCTACTACCGGTTACTATCATAGCGATGCACGTATATCTTTGGCGATACCGTTCGTTCGAGATAAGCGTGCTACGAGTCACGAAACGAATGCACGTTGATATTAATAAAACGCGATTGCCATTCATCGCCGAGCGCATTGCGTATCCGCTGCTGCGAGTCAAACCTTTTGCGTACGAATGCAAGTAAGGCTGAATGCAGCTTGTCATTGACTACGTGCGGTAACTCGAAACACCCGATGCAACCTGTTGCAAAAAGTTAAGCCCCTTAGTTCTCCCAGTAACACCCTTTTTGTGTCGTTTATTACATGGCTTAATTACCTTCTTTTAAAGCAATATTTCGTGTTATTATATTGTTTTTTTTTTACTATACTAAGTCAACAGTAATAGTAATAATAATTTTGGGGGAAGAATTAAGTTATTAGAACCTAATAAAAATTAGTAATTATTGGAGCTTGCGAGCATCTCAGGTTTCGGGTGTTACTGCGAGGATTAAAAAGGGGTTTTTTAAATTGTTGGGCCTAAAAATTGGCAATTTGTTAAGAACGTTTTGGGAAGAATCTATTAAATGTAGAATAATGAATATTGGTACACGTATAAATGTAACTTACAAGGAAGGTTCGGCAACTCGAAAATTCAAAAAATTCTGAAACTTTGTGAAAATGTAGTTCATATGATGCTATTAACGGAACAATTTTTTGTTCTTGCTGAAAAACGGTCCTAGGGGTAAAAACACACCCCTGAATAATTCTTGACTTTCCGTATTATCGTGAATATTTCCAAAACTATTTAAGATACAGATAAAAAGTTAAATTCAAAGTTGAAGTACCTTTCATGGTCCATATTTTGGATATTAGAAATTTCAAAAAAAAAATTTTTTTTTCAAAATTTACCTCACCATCCCCTTATTTTTACGAATTTTAATATCCAAAATATGGACCATGAAAGGTACTACAACTTTCAATTTAATTTTTTTTCTGTATCTTAAATAGTTTTGGAAATATTCACGATAATACGGAAAGTCAAGAATTATTTAGGGGTGTGTTTTTACCCCTAGGACCGTTTTTCAGCAAGAACAAAAAATTGTTCCGTTAATAGCATCATATGAACTACATTTTCACAAAGTTTCAGAATTTTTTGAATTTTCGAGTTGCCGAACCTGCCTTGTTAGGTACACTTATTTTATCAAAAATACGAAATTGTTGGAAATAGAGAATTTCATTATGTATAGGTATGTCAAATTTTATGTTATTACTATTATTTAATTATCCACAAGTGATCTTACGTAAATGTATTTGATATACCTATGTATTTCAAATACATTCGATAAATGTATTTGCACGTATAACGTGTAGGTGCGTGAGAGAAGTGCTTACTGGATACTCAAACGCGACATTTTAAGTAATCTTTTACAGCTTCTAAATAAATAGAATTGTATAACTTGAGTATTAAATTCTGCATGATGGAAACAAACAGATTACATACATAAACTCGGCATAAGAAATACTATTGACATAACAATATTAAACCTTATAAGAAAAAAAGAATATCACATTTTTTAGGATTCTTTCTTTTCAATTGAATTTTTCTTCTACCATTCTTTGAAAATATCCTTCAAATTCTCTTCCCACGATCTTGTACATGTATACACGATAACTATGCATTCCTTGCCCCTTATAATTAACACCTATCGATGATGATCGCATAAAGAGTAACATTACGCTTGTATTAGAAAAATATAGATGAAAAAAGTGAAACTCGATCGACTCGCAGCGTGTCATCATAGATGCAACGTAAAATAGCTTAAGATATTGTAACCAGAGAGATACATTGCTATATCCATGCATAGAAGGGTATATACATATATACTACCTCCGTTTCGTCGAAATAGCACGTACAAGTTGACGAACGCATCGATATTCACGTGCTCGAGATTCTCGACGCGAGTGAATCTCGATCGCACTTTCGCGAGACTCGGTTTGCATCTCGATCCAAAGCTTTCCAATGACGTCTATGTTCAAACTACCTTTGAAGTGTATTAATAAAGATTGAATGATTCTTTTCGCTAGAAAGACGAGAGATTCTGCGAAGAGACCGAGTTTTGCGTAAGAGGTAGGCGCCAGCAACGTGGAGTTAAAAAGATTCGAGAGTGCGAGCAGGGAGACTAAAGAGAGGGTCATGGAGAAGGCAGGAGGAGGAGAGAGAGAGGAGTCGGAGATGGCGGCAAGTATGACACGGATTTCGGGTTCGAAACGCTCGGAATTCCGATCGCGAGCGGCGATTTAAATGTCGTCGGCGCAGGCGCAGTTCTTTCCGAAGGACGGAGTCGATTCCGACTTTCTCCTAACGTCTTCTCTCATAGACGGATCTTATGAATCTGCCCTTTTTTTTGTCGGGAATAACGTCTATGATTGGGAATCACCGGCTGAAATCTTACGAAAGATGGACGTTTATAGCTCCGAAGCTAATTGACAAAAGTTTAACCCTTTCGCATCTAATGGGTTATATATGCGATGGATTATACGTTCTTTAGTTAAGAGTGTGACGTCCCATGAAAAAACGCGTAGCGCAGCGCTTTTTTATCTCTCGTGTGAGATGTACGGCGCGGGCGGACACGTTTCATATTCGTAAGCGTGGCGTTCCATGAAAATTCTTAAGTTTGAATTTAAGCTATGTATTGTCAATAATAATTATTAGTGGAATTTTCATGGGACGTCACAAAGAGAACAATCCTTTATTTCACTAGCCTGTTTTTTAAATTTATTTATTTTTTTTCTAAAATGGCTATTTTGTCCTTTATTTTTTGTAAATTGACCTTTGCTGTCCTATATTTTCTCAACAATATTTTTTTTGTTTAAATATGATCACCTTAGTTATATATGGAGGTGGTCATTTGCTAAATTGATTAATTTAATGAAGCAAAAAGTAGAGACAATTGATAAAGTTATATAAATTTATTACTCAATGGCTATAAAAATTGTTTTTATTTAATAACGTTAAGTCAAGTGTTTTGGAACAAAAAATTTAAAAAGATTCTACAATTAGAGTTAATTTCTATAAAGCTAAGCAATGTTTGAAAAACAACATTTTTTTCGAAACGCAAATGAAAATATTTTATAGAACTATGTTTCCACGATAAAAAGAATATAAAAGTATTAAAAACGCGAAAGGGTCAAGCAAACCATACATGTTTCATTAGAAATATGGTAAATACCATTTTATTTGCTTCCTCATCTAAGGAGACTCGCTTAACGAGAAGGACCTTCCTCCCAGAGAGTCAAATATGCCGAAGCCTTTGACGGTAATGATTTCAGTAGAAAGTATAGTCGGTTGACATTTCGAAGACGCATCGTGTATCGTTGTTGCGTTAGCGTAATGGTAAAAGCCGAAGGAAGAACGAACAAATTCGCGGTAGAAAAGACGATGGCGATCGTCCAGCTTCGAAGAAGAAACCTCACTTGCCATGATCTTTCTACAACTTTACTCGATCTACGGTACGTGCCGTTTCCACATACGCCTCGCTTTTACAAACCCGGCTTTCACCGAATTACATTTGCGTCCGATGATTTGAGAATCGGTAACGCGCACTCCCGTGCCTTCTTAAACGTCAGAAATCTAAAGGAGAATAGAAAGAGAGCTCGATCGGACTCACCTTCCTTACCTTTGCCTCGATTCTTAAAGAACGCCTATCTCGTTTCGGTCGAAAAGCTTTTTTCGCCCCCTCCTTTCTAGACTCGATTTACTATCTCAATTTCTCAATTTCTATCGACGAGGTAGAAAGAGAGAGAGAAAGAGAGTGTGCGAGCGAGTAGAGAGGGGAGAGAAAGAGAACGTCGCGTATCGAAGTGAAATCTCCAAGTTGCAAAAGGTATTCTCGAAGCAAGGTCGAACGCGAGAAACTCGTTCAATGTTAAGGACACTCGAGAAGCAGAGAACATATACGATTCGGATGGCGCGTTCTCCCGAAAGAGTATTTTCCAGTCTGTATCGTATAAAAGAGAAGTGGAAGCGATTCGATGGAGTTACCTCGCGGAGAGTAGGAGCGGTTCCTCGTTAGCGCCGCTATAAATCGTCGTCGTCGAAGGCGAGAAAGGAACGCATCGTTGGTGATAAAGAGTTTTCGATTTCGTTGGCACCGAAAGGACGATGACGAAAGCGGAGTGGGCGCCTAAAGGAATTTCGTGGAAAGTAGACTCCCCCACTGCTACGAGTTTGCCTGTTGTTTGTCGGTCGACCGGTCCTGCTTATTTTTTTTTTTTTTCTTTCTTTTTTTTCGGTTCTCTTCTTGCCATAGCAGAGAAACAAACGAGTCGTTCACGGGAATCTTCTCGTTCTTCTTTTCCTTCGAGAAGTCCCTGATAAAAGGGAAATCGAAAGACGATCGACCTTTGTTATTTCGCATCGATTCTCTTCCTTCGTCGACCTTTAACGGTCTTCCGAAGAGAAAGGATTGCGTGGTCGTCAAGCAAAATCTTTTCTTCTCAAATGCATCTCCAGGTGCACTTGCTCGCGGGAGATAAAAGGGAAATGCGTTGATACGTGGAAGCGAAAGGGTCGGAGTCGCTGGACATTCCGGTTTCGCAAAACCGGATATCAACTTGACCTACTTGGTAACTTCGAGGATCTCGAAGCGATCTACATTTCGTTACGGTCGCGACGATCTCTTTGTAGAATGACCTTAGCATTGACGGATCTCTGTGCGGAGTGGACCGAAGTCAAACGAGACAGAAACCTCGAAACTTGATCACAGGTATTTCGAAGAATATCTCGATTCTTATATTTTTCGTCCTGAATATCTTTGTTCTGTAGCAGCGGTGATCAAACCTTATTATGAGAGAAACCCTATTTCGTCTGTCAGAAATACTAGAGAGTCAAATCTTCTACTTGATCGATATTTTGTGTAATTAATACACACAAATGATTTTAATTCATTATTATATATCCCTTTCTTTTCAGTCCTCCCCGAGAGCCACATTAAATGTCTAGAAGAGCCACGTTTAGCAAATGCGGCTCTTCATTGAGTTATGTGCAGTTCGCATTGAAAATTTAAAACCTTTCTTTTTATTATATCTTATTAAAATGATTAAGTAACTAATATTTTGTTATACAGATTTTTCTCAACTTAAAGTCTACGTTAAAAAAACCCTAATTCAAAAACTTCTGAGAATTTGGTAGAATCGTATTCTGGTTTTAATTAAGGAAATTCTATTTAGAAGTAACTTTTAGGAACGTATCTATCGCGTAAACAGAGGTTCAGTTGTATATAAAAACCGGAATGCGGCTCTCATTGACCTCATGCGTGACCACCCCTACTCCATAATTACGATGAAGGGAAACGCGAAGAATCGCAGGACCACGGCATGTTTATATTTTGCCGGAGTCTTATCGAAAACACCGTCGCGTGAAAGCGCCATACGAATGAAAAATCGTTCGCATGGGCGGCAATGACGTCGTCCTTGCACAAACGCGATATCAGGGAAAGCGAATAAGGACGTGTGCATGAGAGAAAGTCCTTTCCTCTTCTTATACTTCCTCTTCCAGCCGGATATCTTATTTTCTTTTATTTCTTATAGTCTAACAGCTTGTCGTCGTCGTTAGTTACACTCGTCATAATATTCTCTTCAAAATTCTCGACAGATGATTTGACACGAGTAAGATTGCAAATGCTTGCGACAAAACGTGCTGACATAAAGAAGGAAATCGTAATTTGCTTAAGAATAGAACGATCCACTTGTCTTTTGGAGTAAGAACATTTCGTGTTAGCGCAATAGAACAAGAGAAACAATTTGCGTATTGTGCACTCTATATTTTCATAATCGTTTCCTGCTTTCGCAACGGTCTCCCGTTTACGACATACCGGCCGAGCGGATGGCTGAGCGGTCGTCTCTTCGTAATTTACGGCTTACGGGTAACAGCTACGAGTAAATGCTCCGGGAAGAGTCATCGCGAGAGAAATTCTCTTTACAACGATCACGAATCCTTTCATCGAGATAAATAATTACAGAAGATCGTTATCTCTATTTATTTCATCAAAAAATTAGGGAAAACCCGATGAAACGAATAAATCGAGAGGGGAGAAGTGCTGTACGAACGAAAGGTCAGTGCGCAGCTTCTCTCGAACCGTTTACTCTCGGGACCACGTTGCTTCGTTCCGTTACGTCATAATTTAAGCGTAAATTACCTTATTCGTCGTCTTATCCAGCCTACGTTGGCCGGTTCTAGAGGATGCATCGACGACGGTTATCTAAAGGACACGGTAATAACGAAGGAGAGACTCGAGGGCCCGTAGTTTCTTTTCCGCGTCGTCTCATCTCGCCATCTTCCTGTTAACGTGTTCCTAACGGAGCTCGCTCTAAGGAAATGCAGGGAAATGCTGGTTGGAATGTCGACGGCATCAAGGCTGACCGGTGGAACAGGGTAGGTCTATTTGTAATTTTTAATTAGAATCTTACGTGGGTGTCCAACGTGCATCCGTTTTTTAATTACTTATAAAAAAATGCTATCGACATTTCTAACGAAATACGTAGTTGGTTCTCTCTCTCTCTCTCTCTTTTATTTTGAAATACTTTAGATCAAGATCCATCAACTTCCGTTATGGATGTATTCCTTACAAAGATCGTCGTCCGAGAATGTGACTGTTCCAACATTCGTTCGTTAGTTCTTTCGCGAAACGTTCCTTGCAAAAACCTCAAGGACGTCGAGATGCCACCTCCTCTCACTTTTGTGCCACTCGTCTTCTCGAACACATCCTTCTTTCTCTCCCTTTTCTCCTCTTCTCCACCTTTCTCCTCCTTCTCTTTCTCTCTTGGTATTCCGGCCAAAGCATTCCCCGCGAACTCTCCCTGAATTCTTCGCATGTTCATCGTCCTCGAGATGAGTGCAGTCGTATGCAACCAAGGCCGTATCGTTTCTCTTTTTCGAGTTTCACGGAACGAAAGATAGCTAGAAATAAAAAAACTCGAAGGACGTGTCCCCTCGGTGGACGAAAATACGATCCTTTTCATACTTCTCAAGTTAGGGTGAGAAGAAAACGAGTGCAAGAGACATCTCTCGAGTTTTACGGTAAAAGATTGCAACGCATTAATGCACGATTGACTTATGGAAAATTTTATTATGTCATTAATTTACATTTATACAGAAACTACTTGGACGTCTTTGATAGAGACAAACAGCTCTTCACGGCTATATACACGTCGTGGCACTTTGATACTTACGATTCACGCGGAACTGTAATCATTTTCATCTGCCGCGCGTCAGCTACTTTTTTCTCTTTCTTCTTGAATTACATCGATGATGGTTAAACGATCGAGGAACGAACGATCGCATAGAACATCATCCTGACCGATTTTCTCCGCGCGAGCTTTTATATTTTTACGGCACGCCTCTTTAGAAAACTTTCTCGTTCGTTTCCACGACATTCATTGTTATAAGTAGAAACTAAACATAAAAGGAAAATATTTACGAGTTCTTTCAAAATTTCATATTTCCTAGCGATTTGCCAAGATTTTAACTCGAGTAAAATAAGTGACATTGCCTTTGTTCGTTCCTTCTTTTTTCTTCATTATAATTGTATACTCTATGGAACGATTAACAAAAGGAGCAAAGACAAGCCATCGAGGACGGCGACTGAGAAAAAGTGATCGTTTCTTGCGGTAGTCCTTCAACGAGGATCGTTCGGTTTACAAGATAAGAGAAACAAGGGTGAAACAGTGTCTTCTCTCCTTCGAACCGTGCGTAAGGCGTGCCGGCGTGCGAAAGACCTATCCTCGGCGAAGAGGCTTCGGTTTCACCTGGATCTCTTCTCGTTGCGATTCCTCGACCTCTTCTTGAACGGGCTTGCCTCTCGACGAACCGAATCTACCACGGCTCGACGTCGTTGTCCTGGTATCGCTTCCGGAAGAACTTCCAGACTTGTTACGACTGCTCGCCGAAGTTCTGAAATGAAGAAGAAAAAATATGTTTATATTTGTAACTCTCGGAGTAACACCCTTTATTGTTGTTGGGTCTGTATGGCTTCATTTCCATTTTTTTTTAAGTAATATTTCGTGCTAATGAATTCTTTTTTATTACACTAAGTCAACAATAATTGTATTTTTAATTAAGTTATTAGAACGCAATAGAAAATAATTTATTTTAATTAAGATACATATTAAAATATTAAGAGGAAAGACAAGAGCACTGTTTTGTACTGCTTTTGAAATTATAGTTACCTCGACTTGGGAGTGGTGGATTCGGTTTGAGCCTGCGTGGCCGTCGATTCTCGAGTATGACTACTTGGTCCGGCCTGAGCTCGTCTCCTCTTCAGAGCAGCTATCAGATCCTCGTTCGATCTTAGGGGTAATGAGATTTTTCTAAGATTCTTTGCAACAAAAAAGTATAGATAAAAAAGTAAGGATTTTAGAAGTACCTGAATGGTCTGACTCCTCCGCGGACCTTTTTCGGAGTCTCGGTAGTCGTTGTGACTTCTTCTTGCTCCTCGACCTCCTCGAGGCTTTCCAAAACTTCTACCTCCTCCTCTTCTGGTTGCTGTGGCTCGACTGGCTTTGCGGTCGTTGACTGAGCCTAAGAACGTTCAAGTAACTTTATTCTTTATATTTCGAACATCGAAAGCCATACACTTTTAACCAGAAATTATCACACTATGTCAATATCATAGTGTCTTTATGGGTCAAGAAAACGAATTGTAATGTTACAGTTTTTTGATTTTGATACACAACCTTTCCATTAAGCTCATTTGCTTAAACAAATTTTATGCAATTACTTCTATTCTTCGGTTAGAAGGATCAAAACGAAATGACCATCGAAAATTTTCTCAATTCAAAACAACCCAGCTTACATTTGAAACATTTATAAGTATCACCTATTTACGAAAATATAACCATATGGTCTAAAAGAAAAAAAGTGTGATAGTACAATTATATGGGCGTACAAATTTATGCAAAATCCGTTCGACAGTTTACAATTTCAACAATGAAGGTTAATGGCACGCATAATATGTACCCTAAGATTCACTAGCTCACAAGTATGAAATAAACGATATTTAAGTTATGTAGGAATTTCTATATTACTTCTGCTATCCCTAAGTTCATACCAATGAGCTATTAATGGAACTGTTTGTACAAGTTCCGCGATCCAAGCAGCTGTATCAATACAATGGCATTTCTTTCTAACATTCCTTAGAAGACTTGGTTACAAGCGAATACTCTGATCTATCTCCAACCGAAGAAACTATGATTCGTAGGAGACTCACAGGCGCTGGTGCTTTTCTTCCCACGTTGACTCGTCCTCTCGGAGATAAAAGACCTCCTAAACGGCCGGCGGCTGCTGGCTTGCTCGGTGTCGGACTTACCACTGCCGCCGGCTCTTCCTCGTAGTCGTATTCCTCTTCGGCCGATCTACAGACAGCTATTAGGCATAGAGCTAGCAATCTGAAACATTAACATATCGAATAATTTCCTAGATAGATAAATGTAATTGTTAGAGAGAGAGAGAGAGAGAGAAAGAAAGACCATAACGTCGAGAATTTTCTCGTCAAGGTTACGATGCTCTTACGTTACCGGGCGGCCGCGCGCGCGTTCTTACGTTCCGCGGATTCTACTTTCACTCCTTACGTTTCGCTACTCGTTCCTCCTCGATCGAGTATAACGCTTTTACTAGGGAGAACTCGCGGATGGAAAGGAGGTTTCGAGCCACGAGAAAATGACTTATCCTGTCGTGCAGAGGCAGCGAACCGGATCACGCGATAAAAGAAATCCGTGATAATCGGTGCTCGTTGCGAGAGGGTGAACGGCAGCCGAACGTGCCGACCGATTCGAGCCGTGATAATCAAGAAACGTTACGCGTAACTCCTTTTACGATACCTCGTCTCTCTTTCTCGTTAAAGTTTCTATCAATTAGACGAATTTTGCCGGAAGTATGAGAAACGATTCCATCTTTCGGACGATAAGTCTCTCGAGGTGAGTCGGACAAAGATAAGTAAATCTTCTAGATGGACAGATTTCCAGTAGATGGACGAAATGTAGATTAATCGAAAAACAAGATTTTTAATCAATATCATATGTTTTTTTTTTATTTATAGAAAAAACCTTTGTTGTTTTAGAAAAGCAACATTTTCAAGGAAATTTTGTTCTTATACGAAATAATATTATCGTTTAAAAGAACTAAAATGCACACTTTTATTTCAATATGACGTAAAATATAAAAAATAATTTTGAATGTAGAGTTTTTATTGTTTGAGTCACTACTTTTTCAACTATTTGACACAACCTACAATTCGAAATCAAGGCAAGAATGAAAAATAGTTCAAAAATTAGTATAAATATAACTTGACTTAAATGTAAAAAAAGCGTGGGATGCTCAACGTGAGTAGTCATAAATTAAGGAGTACCTGTCATTCAGTTGTTAGTAAGCATCGGTCGGCACACTCGTGATTTAATTTAATATAATAACATGTTTTTACGTATTATAGAGGGGTATATAATATAGCATTGTATTAAAAATATTAACAATTTATAAATTAACGTGTAAACAAACAGATTAAACAATTATACTTAAAAAAATTGTTGCCCATCTATTGGTATTGTTTTTCTGAACTAAATCCAGAAGATGGACAGGATAGAATTGAATCTTTTTTTATAGACATGGAGAGCATAAAAAAATATAAGCTCTATCAATATTCTAACACCGATGTGGATACAGCTTTAAAAGGCAATTAGAAAAAGAATAAGTGCAAAACCAATTGTAAATACCGAAGAGAAACATGACAATTACATTAAATATAATAATTATTGAATAATATTTTATATACCTTAAAATATGAAGTAATTACTTACTATTTAATTTCAACTTAAATAATTAGTTTGATTAAACCTATATTTAACAATGAACTAAAGCCAAAAAAAGATATTATTATTAATTGTATAAGCACACAATATTTCTTTCACTCTTCATTTATTGGTTATAAACTGGTCATTTACTAGCTTTATTGTCCGTCTACTGGTGATATAGGCTATGAAAAGAATTCTTATTAACTCTGTACCTAACAAAAATTTATGTATTTTTGCAGAGAAACCTCAAGTTTTTTTTTTGTGATAACACATTTTTTAAGCAAAATCTGAATGTAACCTTCGAAAAGGTTACACTGTCCATCTACTGGCCCGTTTACCCTGCTCGTCTTCTTCCGCGTCTCACCGTGCTTTGGTCGATACGCTCGATTATACGGACGCGCGAATAACTTTCGAGTCTTTCGGCATTATGCACGTATGTACGTTGGGTACAAGACGTCGTACGTACACCGTGTAGACTTTGACCTGTGACATTCACGTACGAAACTCACTTTCTCTGACTCTCTTGGTTCGCGCGCCTGCTTGCTACTTCACCAGGGATTGGACGTGCCGTTACGACGAACGTTTGTGCGTGAGACGGCTCACAAATGTTAAGAAAACCAGTCGAATGTTCGTTGTCTCGTCATGAAAGAAAAGGAGAGAGAAAGAATTTCGAATAATACCAGGAGGAGTATAAAAAGCACGTTTTCTTCTTTCATATTTATTGCCATACCAATAGGCATCCAGAGGTCGATGATATAAAAGGGGACGAGAGAGAGATAAGACGAGACTCCTCCGCGTGCCGATCTGACCGTTCTTTTTTACGCTTGGCCTTTAGCGGTTTATTGACGCAACGCTCCTTACTTCGCGCTTGCGGTCGTGATTACGTCACAACGCGACTTTTTACCTCCCGTATTTACAAGGAAAATGATAAATGTGGAGAAAGGACGAAAAAAATTATCAAATTTTAATTGTTCCGGCAGCTTTTTAAAAATTTCCAATTTTTCTTAATCTCATCTTATCGTTATCCCACGGGTCCAGCCTTATACGTCTTTCGTTGTAACGTCTGTACACTCCTATAATCGTAAGGGTGTAGGAAGATCGTAGGAGGAAGCGTCCGGTTCGAGAAGAATGAATAAATATCATCGAGGATTTGTCAGGGCGGTATGCAACGCGAGATATCGTTAAGCGATAAATCCCTTTCCCTCTTTGTCCGTCGTGTGACCATGTCACGATGGCATGCAGGACACGTCGTTGGAATAATGTCAAGGAGAAACAACGGTAAGCAACGTGACGCGTCGAGAAGATATATTTCCATAAACTTTTCTCGGCCATGGAATGGAAAGTCATGAAAATACTGCTCGAGTTTTATAAAATTCACGAGCATCTCATTTCCTCATAGAAAGCACGGGTCATCGATCTTTGCCAAGATAAATAAACCAAAAAACGTGGGAATTTAGCTGCCGCTTTTAACCCCTTGCCCTCGGTGTCTAGTGTGACTCGACAAGACTGAATTCCATGCCAGTACGGTTGGCGTTTATTCTTTTTTGTACTCAAATTTTTCTTCAATTCACCTACCAGCAACTAGAATGTTTTTTTTTTTTTAACATGGTAAGTAATAAATAATTTAAAATGAAATGGTGGAATCATTCGAGAGTAAAGGATTAATACTGCTCGATTTTTAAAGAACTCGCGAACAACTGATTTCCTGATAGAAAAACATCTACACGGGTCACCGATCTTAAATAAACCGAACGCATACCTATTATCATCGCATGTATCTATTTAATAAATATTTAAACAAAAACATGTTATCTGCTACCATCATTAAAAAATAATATTGAATAAATAAAATTAATAATAAATTTCTATAAATTAAATTTTATTATAAAAAAAAAAGGGAAACAAGAATCACGTAACCGGTCGTGGTAGGTTTACTGTTAATTCGACTGAATTTTTCAAGAATTCGCGAGCATCTGATTTCTTCATAGAAAAACCTCTACACGGGTCACCGATCTCTGCACCAATAAATCAATCAAAAAACGTGGAAATTTAATTGCTATAGAAGATATTATAAAGCAGATATTATTAAAGAAGCATTTGCGAAAGCGATTCTATCGTCGATTCGCGTCGCGGGTAAAGGCGGGTAAAAGTAGCCGCGACATTCGATACGATTTTCTCGCTCGTAACCGCGCGTCGAATCTAATAATTAGCATAACGAAGGAAAGTCGGCGATATCGAGCGATTTACCACGAGTATTGCATCGAGTTCCGTTAGATCGGTAGGTTGCTACGTAACGTCCTTGGAATATCGAAAATGCGACCGGTCGAGCGTGCGCACGGGCAAGCGCGCGTAAGAGTCGATTCGATGGTAGGTACTACCAACATTTCTGTCGATTTTAATCCTGGAATGGATAGACACCATTGTTTAGGTAAAAGTGAGAAAAAAAACAGGAGGATAAGAAGCAGGAAAAAAAATAGGAACAGGATAAGGAAAATCGTACTCACGTGAAAAGCGTAAGTTTCATGATGTCGGAAGAGTCTTCCTCGTCTGTGCTCGAACTAAAAGATCTTTCGGAGAACTAAAGAAAGGAACAACGTCTCTTCTGCCGATCCCGTGTCTCGGGAGCGCTGGCACAGACGCGAAACCGCCTAGAACGAATATAGCACGAGGCGAAGTGGAAGGAAACGAAAGCACACCACTGCAATCGCGGAGGCTGTGTACTTTGGAGTGCCGAGTCGAGTTTCCCCTTCCCTCTATATATATGGCACTCTCACTCTGGCAAGAACAACTCGTGCCGAATCCATCCACGTATCGTACGTGTGACTCGCTTCTATCCTTCCCACGCGAGCGTGCGCTCCCTCGTCGTATCCTTCGAGCCCTCTCGGTTTTCTTCCCCGCCCCTCCCTTCTCTAACGAACGTATCATCCTGAAAAACGTCGTCCAGCGTCCGTACATCCGTCGTACGTCTTAAACCGAGCGAACCGGCGATGGGAGGACGTTTATCCCTTCCACCTACTTTTTATTACTTTCTTTCTTCAAAATTTCTTTTTTTTTTTTTAATCGAGACGACTCGAAAGCGCGATGTGTGTCAATCGCATTTTGCATAACCTTATGAAGTAATTATGAAACGCGTGTAATATATGAAATAGCGATTCATAATCGTTATTCGGTTTCTCTCGCCTAACTCTTCCTTTCCCTTTCGTTAGCGATTTGGAAGACGATCGTAATCGTTTCTTCCTTTCCATGTTACCGATGCTTACGAAAGATTGGCAAAATCGATCCTATGTTGGAATTTATGTTAAGAAATTTAACTTACAAGATTTTTACCAGGCATACTCACAAATATAGATACTCGCAAGCCAAACTAAATAAAAGCTTGTAAAATAACCGCGAGTCTTCGGTTCTCGCGCTTCTTCGTTTCCGTCTCCTCGTCTCGTCTCTATTCTCGAGGTTAACGACAAAACGGTCGTCCGGCAACGTGTCTTGGAACGAGCGTAAGCAGTGAAAGTAAAGGCGGCGAACCCGTATCTCGGCATAGATCGTAGACGAGAACGTTGACTGGCTCGATCTTTCCTTCTCGCTCGCGTTCCCTTTCCTCTCGAGGTAGAGACCGTTCTTTTGGTTAGAGTTTTGTCCCGTTATCCTGGGGTAGGAGCGAGAAGAAATCGTGTACGTCGCGAACGCAACGAGAATTCGCGAGGGCGCTTAGTTTCTTATCCTTGGACGTTTTCTTACTACGAGTAGTCATGGTCGATGATTTGTCCGGCGCTCTGCTTACCGTTTCCGCTTCCACTTTGACTTCTACTTATTCCGACCATTGATCCCGAACTTTGTCATATATCGATTCGGTGCATATGCGTATTAATTTTTTAACGGAGGAAACGAATTTATTATGTTCATGAAAAAAAAAAAACAGTTATACTGTTTTTTATTTCTACTAAGAATGTTAATACGCTTACAGATTCTTTGTCCTTTATATTATCGACTTAACTAAAAATTCTTATCTTTCTAACATACTATTACGTTTTTATTTCGAATAATTAATTATGAAAAGCGCGTTTAGCCTTTTCGCTGTATCTAATTTTCGTCTATTTAGAGCAGTGATTGCCATGGGGGGCACCGGTGACTGGCACCCGATTTGTCAAGTTGAATTTGAAACTGTATCATCAACTATAAAAAAAATATAGTTCTGCTTTTTGTTTATTATTATTATCATTACTATTAGTGTTATAACTACTGTACATATCGTTGTAAGATTATTCAAACCTAAATATCTTCATCCTACCACAAGACCCACCTTATCTCCGTTTACATTTTCTCGCACCCTACAGTCTCCTTCCTATCTTAGACTAACTCTCTAAAATAAACACGTCTCCGCGTCTCTTTCCTCAGTTTTTTTATTTCCAGAAAACTTAGTGCGCATTTTATTTCAAACTTTTTATTAAACTACTTTTACTTTCGCCTCCTTTTCGCCACGCTTAATTTTCATCGCTATCGAAGCTACAACGGGCAATTGAATACCAGAGAAAGAGATGCGACGCTTCTTTATCGTCTAAACGATAATAAGCATACGTCCCTTCGAAGAACCCGCTCGGAATAAGCGTGTAACCACAGACGAGGTATAAGATAGACCGGACATGCAATGTAAATTTTTGTCCCACGGTCCTGAGGCTTCGAAGCCCGATTACCATTTTAGTGTCGCATGCGACACCAGCAGTTTAAAATAGAATAAGGCAACAGCGTTACCGAAACGGCAAGAATTCTAACTAAACATAGCGATTGTTAATCATTTTTGACTGACAATAATTACATTTACAACACTTACCATTTAAGAGAAATATGCGAAAAACCGATATCTTTTACCTTTGACCGGGAATAAAATTTTTTGCACAGGTGAGTTTCGTGCGGACTTTTGATATTTCATTTGTAATAGTGTATTTAAGATCTGTATCAATTTTCAGCTCTATGCGATTTTTTTCTAATCAAAATGCTAATTTGACTGGACTAAAAAGTTCATGGCGTAAATCGTTCTACTGCCATATATGGGACATAGGTGCTTCGTCTCGCTTATTAAAGCTGTGAGCTGCGATCTAGGTAAAATTTCTTTCTTACAAAATCAATCACACATATATACATACATTAATAAACGCGTTACACTTTTGTTGATTGTACGACATAGTCTCGTCGTATCTGAGGGAATACATAGTGCGGGTATGAGATCCGCGTCGTTCGCGACAGATCTTTTTCTATCTAAATATTGATATTACCGTTTTTGATTATTATGTTGAATATGGTTCCTAAACTCGCCGCTTTACATCGTAGAGGGCGTAAGAAAACGTCTGTTTTTTTTGGCACGAACGGTATTTCAGTACATGGCACACGAAGTCCCATTATATGTCCGGTCTATTCTTATATCTCGTCCGTGGTCTAATACCCAAACGATCGAGGGAGGGTACAAGTAACGCCCTCCTGTGGTGATTCGTCCATCAATTTCTTTATCGATCGTTCTCGAGTCTCCTACCGCTAGAGTTCGTCACTAAGCTTCCTTCCTTCGTTCAAACTCCACGCGCTTTCGTCCGACCAATTTCTTTAAAATTCAACAAAGAAAAATGAATAAAATATAATGACTACACGCTTTGGGAGCAAAATAAAACATTTATCTGTTTCTTCGTTATGTCAAAAAGACGCACGCAGCAAAATATTAGCAAAAAAGTGGGAAAAACGAAGATTAGAGAATAATAAGACACGAGGATAGGCAAAAGGCAGTCTATTAGTTCCCAAGAATACCGCTGGTGGCGCTAGTGGCGCCTCAGCCGAGCCGAGCCGAACCGAATCCGAGCTGTCACTTGTTGCGTCGTCCTCGCTCCGCGCCACGACGCTAGACCTTTCGATTCTAAAAACTTTCTTCCCTCTACCTCTCTCGTGCGTGCGCGAAAGAGAGCAAGAGAGAGGAAGAATAAGAGTGAAAAGTAAAGAGAGAAGAGAGAAAGACCGCGCGACAACGTACGCGAGATTTTTTATGCTACTCCGCGCGTCGGGATTCCTCCTGGTACCTCTTTTCTTTAACGCATCCAAAGGAAATTCTTCAAGATCGTTCTCCGGCCGTCTTCGACTCGGCGTCTTCCCTCGAAATGCGAACAATGGTAAGTAACATTTTATTTTTCAATCATTTTTCTCCAATTCGAATAAAATCTACGTTTCCTTGGAAGACGTTTCTTCTAACATTGATTTAAGATCGCGTGCTTAAGATTTTTTTGCAAAGGATAATGGGTCCAGAGTCCATCTTGCTCTTTATCGTCCGATCTCGCGTCCTGGCGGGCGTTTCAAATCGAAAACCAAAAGAAAACCATCCAAAATGATGCATTTAACCGTTATAATCGCGAGAAGAACGAGCTAACCGCTCTTTGGCCTTTGTCCTTTCGTTTGTTGCACCGAGCAGTCACGCGTACTCTTTGAATCGGAGTAAGCTTCATGTGTCAGAATCTTCCGTCATTCTTTTTACAATACCGATAAGATTCTTATTTGAAATTTAAGGTCATACCGGTTTTAAGATAATTAGCGGGATTAATATCGATCTTTAAAGAAAGGTGAAGGATATTAACGAGAGCGTAAGAACTCCAGAGCAGTTTCTTCTCTCTCTTTCTTATTCTCTCGGATCGCTTTGTTTCGTCTTCGTCCTCCGTCTCCCATTCTCTCTTTCTCTCTCTCTCTCTCTCTCTCTCTTTAAACCGTCTACTTCTACTTGCACATAGCACCGTTCTCTCTAAACCAGTTTACAGCTGTCAGCATCCAGTTTCTCCGCGAGATATACGTTCTTACTCGAGCGATACTTTTCTTCGAATCGTATCGAGAAGTAAAAAATAGTATTGAAAGTAACGACAATCTCTGGTTCAATATCTACGATTCGATATGTCAATATTCTATCGAGACTAACTCATTTCCGAGTAGAATTGCTTCCGTTCGAACCGAAGATTTCCGTCCATTTGGAGAATCCCATCGAAAGAGGCAGCCGCTTCCGCGCGTAACATCGCCTCCGGTGGCCAGAAATAATTCTCTCTCTCTCTTTCTTTCTCTCTCTTTCTCTTTTTCTCTCTCTTTCTCTCTCTTTCTCTTTCCCTCGGGAATGGAAGGAGAGCGGTGTTGTATCGAAGCGTGGACCGAAATAAGCAACGGTGGCGACGACTCGGGGCTGGGGGTTTCCCTCCAGCGCAAACACGAGGAAGAGATCGTGATGGAAGGGACGAGGAGTTCCTTCTTTTCTTTTATCCTTCTGGTTAACACTTCAGGAGTCGTAAATGGGTCAATTTTATTGATATCGACGTTGGTGGGAAATAATCTTGCTGTTAATGCTGAATTATTAAAAATTTCTTCAGTATATTATTTAATACCAACGTAAAGTAAATATTTATTTTGCCAAGTATTTGAATGTTTTTTTTTTATCTGTGTTATAAAGTTGTAGTTTTGGCAATTACGACGAAATAAAGGAAAATTAGTTAAGTTATTGTTTTTTTAATATAGAAATATTTCAAAAGACCAAGAAATTGTATTGATAAAATTAATGATATATTATTAACGATATAAAATAATGATAATATTTTTATTTAATGAGCGGTGATGATAATAGATATGGTTCACATGTCCAAAAAAAGACAAAGGTTAAAAAGAACAAAATGAGGATATTATTTTTCAATGTGTTTCTTTGATTGTTTAATTTAAACTAAAACACAAGCATTCGAATCCTAAACAATCCAATCTTAGACAAAATATAGAACTGATACAAAAATCAGGATCAGATTTCGAACAATTAACGAAACTATATTATTTTCTTTTTATAACTAAAATAACTATGTTTATTCAAACAATTAATAATTGTTTAAAAATATTACATAATGTTTGTTTCTTTATCCTTTCTAAACGTCATTAAAAGGGGCTTGATCAAATATTCTAATCTTCTAAAAATAAAAAGTATAGAACAATGGTCCTTATTATTAAAGAAAAAGCCTACTACAGAAATGGTTACCTGCACTCTATTATAAAATAATCGCTACGATTCTGTATATATTATCAAAACAAATACTGAACCTGTTTCAGCCAGTAGCGATGCTACTTATATTACAAAGGGGGGTTGCGACACTTTCAATGTTAATATATTTGCGAGTACGAAACAGTCCCTGTATATACGAGCAAATCACGATTTCGTATGGCCGCGAAGTGACCCGATGGAGCTTTCGAAGCCGGAAGTTCCTTGTTATAAACCGTTCGCCGCTTTAGGATCGTGTCGTAAACCGGCTATGGGCCGTGCCCTCCGTGTCTACGGGACTCCGGTTATTCCTTCTACCGTACGACCTATGAGAAAAACGAAGGAATCTTCGGAAAAAGCCTACCGTTGAAGATATTCGCGAAAAGTCGATCGGACAAAGAGAGGGAGGAAGGGACGACGGCAGATGGTAGGCCTCGCGCGAACCGGCCGAAACCGTAAACCCTCAACGATCTTCTTCCAAAAGGTCTCGGCGATCTTTCTTTTAGAAAAAGGAATCCAAGCTCCTTATACCTGCAGTTACCTGCAGTTACCTGGATTTACCTCCAGCGAATTCTTCGAGATTATTTTTATTTCATTTAACAGGAGCCTTTGGGGTCGAAAAGCTTCACTCTTTCGCATTATGCATGAATGGTAATATTGTGTAGAGTCGAGCATAATATTTTATGCATGTCTAAAATTTGTTTTAGCTGTTTCAATTTTTGTCCGAGCTTTTAACTACAATTATAGGGGGTCTCTTCACTATTTTGTAATAAAAGATTGGGTCGAATAAAAATTATAAGTAGGTACTCGTTGTATTTAATTAATATAATTATTGTTATATACTTTAACACGATTCCTCCAAACGTTCAGATGCAAAAATGGATAAAAATCAATTCCTGTTATTGTCCAGCACTAATTTACGTAGGTACTGCTACAAAGTTGTGGTTATCTTCTTCGCATATGAGATTTTTTATACAAATTTTAATTCAATCCATTCAGATATTTCGATCCCAAAGTGAATACATTTAGATTTTTATATGAAACGTAAAGGTCCTAAAGGGTTTTTTGATATCTCCAATAATTTCGAGGATAATCGTCCGTTATATTTTCGCTCTATCGAAAGTATAAGTAACTCCCTGCGAAGTGCTTGAAAAGCAAAATTTGTAAAATATGCTGCTACTGCTTCGAAAGAGGAAGAAAATCGCTCGTCCGCATGGTCAGAAAATATATGGAGCTTATCGATAAATTGTACCGACTCAGCACCTCACGACACCTTTCCATTAGCGGAGCCTTCCTCTCGGCTTTGCTTCTCGTTATCTTAATTATGAGCGATATTACGTCACGGTCGCTTGCGCATCGCTTCGCGACTTCATAAAGTCATGGAATTCTTGCGAAAAGAAGACAGTTTCTCAAGCTTACTTGTACCCAGTAAAGCATGTACCATAAGCCATGTATTAACTGGTAAACATTTGTTTAGATACAACTACTTTTAGCATCCATCATTGCGATCTACATTCTTTATACTAGCATTAATTTAAGATGAACTAATAAATTGCAAATATCTCCGTTACAATGAACGTGTATAAAATGGAAAATATCGGAAATTATTATTTTTTTATACATTTTATTATATGCAACTTTTCAATAGGACAAAGATTAAAGGAAATATTTGAACATTTTTATTTGGATCACCCTTCAAACCCTCATTTTTCTAAATACTAATCGATAAATTTATAGCCTATGTTCTAAGCCATATTACCCTTTACTCAAATTGGAATCAAAGATAATCTAATTAATTAATCAATTAAAAATAACTTGAAATAAACTCTACAATAATGGAAATCCGACCGATATGGATAGCCAAAATATTGTTTCCAAACAAATTTCATAAATGTTATTAAACTTGCTGGAAACGTAACATTGTTAACCAGTGAATACGTGGCTTTGTACGTGCTTTCCAATAACGGCCTCGACATAATTCGCCGTTGGCCAAACCTCCCCCGTTGCTTTTCAATGATTATTTCCTCGAAAGATGTGAAAGAGACGACCATTCGCGACCGGCTGACGGGAACACAAAGAAATCCTTTATTGACTCGCTTCGCTTTGCCTTGTTTCGTCTTGCTTCGTCTCGCTACCCTTTACCAGCGAATTACTGGAGGTTGTTGCCAGTATTCTACGTGACACAAATTTCTCCGATTGGTAGAGTAAAATGGGATTGGGTATGTTAGCAAATAAAACGGGGGTTCTACGGATCGAAGATATTTTCGGAGCGCTTCTCTCGATCATTGCCCGTCTTCGATGCATGGAATAACCGCTCGACCGGCTTTATCTTATTCTATCTTTCCAACTAAACGCGTTATCTTGTCATTTTTTTTCACGATAAGTCTGACGAGTGCATCAGGCTTTCGTAAAAGCTTGTTGCGCTAGTGGTTCTTCGAAACGACCTATCGTAGACGAAGATGAACGAATGAGAGACGATATAGGTAACTTTAACCGAAAAGAAAACATTAAACGGGATTTCTATACCTAGATCAGCTGTAGTACTTGTCTGTGATAAGTAAACTTTTGATACTACAGCTAGTTTAGGATGAAATAAATATATTATTGGGAAAAAAATTCTTATTTGGACCTCTCTCAAAACTTTCACTCTTTTAAATGCAAATCTAAAAATGTATAGCCTATGTTGTAATTCATCTGGTCCACTACTCACATACTGAAATTTATTTAATTATGTTCAGCTATTTTCACTTGATTCTTGAACAGTTAAACAGAGACAAAAATCAAAACGAACATATTTTTGAGTTTAGGTTGATTAATCAAAGGAAAAAAAAATAAAATTTTATATTGCTATAAATACATGAAAAAGTATTTGTTTATAACATATACAACAACTGTTCTTTCTTACATCTACACCTTAACTCTTTCTGAATCTATCTCGAGTCGGAGACTGTATATCGACCATGAGATTGAGAACGTTTTCGTACCTTTTTCCCACGACAATTCTAGCGTCTCTATACTAATTTCACATATATTTGGAATTTTTCTACTTGATCTTTTAACAAACACTTATACTGAACAGCAAGTTTAGCAAAATTCACTTCGGAGCGAGAACCTCCTTTCTCCTACACCTTCGATCTTTGCCAAGTAAGATGCATGACCCCAAAGCATACATTAAAAACATATATAATTCAAATCCATTATATCACTTCTCGGATTGAGAATCACTGACTTATCCTCCTCGATCGAACGATGTGTCATAGGTAAATACCGCGTTACAGTCGAGCTCCAGCGTGCCAACGTAGATATCTACCTGTAAAGCCGTGCGCATTATCGGCGTAGCGCTAGAGTCTTCCTCGCGCGGTCTTGAAACTTTGCTCGGAGTAGAGAAGAAGAGACAGAGAGAGAGAAAGAGTTAAACTCTTTCACTCACTCTTTCTCAAACGTCTACACGTATCTATGTATATACGTAAGTATACACGTCCCTCCTCGCTCTCGTGCGTGCACGTTGCTCGTTCTCGCCCCGCCTTCTATCTCTCTCTTCCTCTCACTAACACTTTGTCCACATTGTACGATCGAGATATTCGCCGTTCAGTTAGTAGAAGGACATCGTCGTCGCTGTTTCGCTTCTCCTTCTTTTTCACTCGAAAAACTCTACCTCCAAATATTCTTATTCTTCCTTTACGGTAAAGGAAAAGAAAAACACAAACCAATGGCTGTTATTTCAAAAGATTTGTGGTTGCACGCACGGCATCTATCAGGACGGTAAAAGCTAGAACGATATCGTCGAGGTGCCAACAACGACGAGAACAAGGACAACGAATCGATCATACTCACGCACGAGACCTTCCATTCTCGTTTCCTCGAAGCCCAAGGAATCATAGCGGTGCTCTTGAGTAATCAGCATAATCGTCGAAAGTTATCCCAACGGATCGTTCGTGCCGTTCGCGAAACGAGTCCCCAACGCGATTTACGTAATTTCACTTGACAGCGATACCCAAACAAATAGATACACACCGTAAGCCGATATTCTTGGATAGATTTCGACGAGGAATATTGCGTTTCGCTCCGACGAGTCGCGGGACCGATCCCCCCTCTACTCGGTTACTCGTCACGCGTTACGTCTACGATAAGGATATGCTGAGATAGATAGAGTAGGTGGGAGAGAGATAGAAGCCAAGTCGAAACCGCTCGAAACTTGGGCGTACGTGGTGTTACGAGAGGATAATCGTTCGCTTCCTTCTCGCGCGGTCGTCGTCGCGGTGAACTCGCGGCTATTAGAAGAAAGAGGATAAAAGAAGTCCTTTCGAAGTAACTCTGGTACGAGGGATCGATCTCTCATTACGTATTCTTTACATGTGTACGTGGCTGGATTGGAATTATTCTTTCCCTCTTTCTGCACTTTCGCAGGCGTTTCCAAGCGGTGGAAGGTGCTCGCGCGAGAATGGATCCTCGCAGCGGGCTTGCCGATGACGAGGGTTCGAGGAAGGACGTTTGTCGGGACGACTTATCTCACCGAGAGCAGGAGAATCGCGCTTTAAATCTTGGAGAGGAGAAGAGGGAAGGATTCTTCGAGGAAAGGACAATCGCCTCGTCCCCGAGAAAGGTGAACTCCGAGAGTGAAAGAAAGGAGGGGGACGAGTCGAGTCCGCGAGATCGCTTGGAAGAAAGCCGGTCGAAGATCGAAGCATTGCAAGGAAATTTGGGGACCAAAATACACGCGAGTACCGCACAGAGTTATAAGGAAAGATTGTCGAGTTTGCTTGATAAGGAAACTACCTCCAAGGAGATCGAAGCTAATTCGCCGAAATTCCTCACGTTTGATCAGGAATTTTTAAAGAGACACAGACTGGAGGAGAGACTGGAGATCGAGGAGAAAAGCTTAGTGGAAACTGAATGTTGGAGGAAGCCACGGTACAGTAAGAAAGTTTTGGAAGTGGAGAAAAGATGGTCCGGTGAATTTCTTGAACATAGATCGCCCCGAAACTTCGTCACTTCGACAGAATCGTCTTCGTCGTCGTCGTCGTCGTCGTACGTCGGAGAGTGTGGGAGCGGTTCCTCGCACGAGAGTGTCCTTGAGGAATCGAGATATCCGGGTGGACGTCGAGATAGATACCCAACGGTGAACGAAGATCGATCTCCCGAAAGATCGATCGACGAGAACGCGAAGCGTCCTTCCGAGGAGTTTCTCGAAGTGAGCGTTGTCAGCACCCTCGATTCGGATTCCAGTCACGAAGAGGTGCTCGCCGATCGGGGCGACGATCCTTGCCTCGCTAAATTTAAGGAGGCATCGGAATCGTCAGCCACCGAGCCGAGAACAGACGGCTACGCACGATTTATAAGAGAGATTACGATGGAGTCGGTTGCCCCACGTGCGAAGAAGGAGGAGAAGCAGAAAAAAAAGTCAGCTCTCCGACGGCTCCTTCCAGGTTTCTTCTCGCCGAAGGATTCGCGCAAGGATTATAAGAAAAAGGATCGAAAGGAGAGGAGGAAGCAAGACGAGAGGCACTTTACGCGATATCAACAGAACGGAAACTACACGAGGTCCCCCGACACGATGAATTTAAACGAGGATATAAAAAGGAATGTTAAGTTGGATAACAGTTTGAACGGATCGATAATCGAGGAAAGATTGGATGAAATAAAGCGAGAACTCTTTCCCGAGCAAGGCTTGATCACCAGTACTCCTGATCATTTCTCGCAAGGGGATTCGGGAGGCCACGGAGAAGGAAGGAAAACTAGTCCATATCAGCATCAACAGCAGCAGCGTGGATGGAGCAACAGAAGCGATTCAAAGTCAAGCGTTTCCGAGGACAGATGGTTCGATCGGAAAGTTCACTTACCGGACGACGGTAAGTACGACGAAAGGAGGATCCAGGAGGAGGTGAGAGAGGTGGAAGAAAAGAAGCAGGGAGAGAAGGTAGAGAAAATGATCGGTGAGGGAGAAAATCGCCGTTTACTCGGCTGCGGTCAACTGGAACGAAAGCATAGCCTCCAGGAAGCGAGTCGCGGCGACAGTCGAATCTTTTTCCAAAGGAATCACGGACCTTCCGGCAGAATCTCCGCGCCGCCCAGCGAGAGGTATCTCGCAAGGCCGAAGGCAGTTCGACCGATCGACAGACCTCTTCCGGCGATACCTCTCTCGCGGATCGAATCCTCCGAATATCAGAATTTCGAGAGAGAGGATTCACGAGATCGTGGTGGTCAAATACACGGCGAATTATCCTACGACGACTCGGTCTTAACCGAACAAAACAGAGTACCACCGGTACGACAAACCGTCCGAGATTCGTCATCGTCGAACGAAAGAACTGGCAACAAATATCCCTCGCCTGGATCCAGTCAAAAATCTGCCGACTATGCGGACTCTTGCTGTACACCGAACTCCAGTCAAAAGAGCGAATTCTCTCCTACCAGCTCGAAAAGCGGCGAGTATTACCTCCCCTCGCCACGAAACAGTGCTCGTACGTCGCCCAGCGGCCAAACCGAGGGAATCTATGTGAACGAGACTCGACCATCGGAGAATCCCGATTACCCGGAGGTGCATGAACGAGTTTACGACGAGACGCCGCCGTCGCCTCTTTGCGAGACCGATTACTCGCCGGAAGATTCTATCGAAAGGAGCGGAGATGGCTTGGCTAAGAGAAACTCTCCGAAGGACTCTAGAGCCACGTGCGCGAACGTCAAGGGCCCATCATCGTCACGAGGAAGCTCGACAACTGGAAACACTCGAAAAGCACAGCCCGGTGATCAAATCCTGATAGCTTCGCCAAAGAGGGACGTTATCTACGATAGGAGACAGGCGCTCGTCGCGTCAAGCGATCTTGAGCGTGTCCGTCCAGAGTCACCGGTAACGATAACGAGTTCGCCAACCGATCAGAAGAGACAGAACGCGAGTCAGGGTAGAGTGACGAGCTCGACACCGTTGATACGGACGAGTACCAGCGTCGCTACTGGTTGCTCGCAGACCAAGAACCTCCAACGACCAGAACCAGTCTACGCGTCCTCCGCTGCGTTCGTAGAAGGAGCTCCGCCTCGAGAAACGAATTGGGTCCGAGGACGAGCGGATCCTAGGGCATCCAGCCAAGAAAGAATATACGCTAGCAAAGGATCTCTTCAACGAGAATCGGTAACGGAACGCCAACGATCGCAACGAGTCCCGTCAACGATTTCCCAGAGTCCGCGAGAAGCACCCAACTATCACGGGCAAAGCTGTCCGATCACCGGCTGTGCGGGCACCGTGTCTCCTTCGAAAAGACGAACGATGCAGCACCTCGAAGCTTTCTACTGGCAACAGAAGGCTCTCGAGGCTCATAGAAGAACCGCTTCCGTTTTACCTCCTACTAACGAGCAACCAAGGACCCGCGAAAAAGAAAATTCGCCAAAGATCAACTTACCGGAGATCAGGGAAGCTGTCTATTGGCAACAGCTGAAGAAGCTCGACGAGGAACAGCAAAGAAGGATTTACGAACGAAACGCGATGGAAGAGTCAATGGCAGCATCAACGGGCCGGCGTTCTCTGCGCTCGGTTCGATGTCCTCCGGCTACGATCACGCCGAACGGTTCCTACGTGGGCGGCCGACCGATCGGTGGTAGCGCTGATCGATCTTACCGACTCGCCGAGGAAGCTCATCACCGGCCGTCGAAAGCAACCGAGCTCGCTAGATCCGGCATGATGCACGGGCCAAAGGCTTCGACTCAACCGGTCCTCGTGGTGAGACCTCAACAGCAACAGGCAACCACAAAATCGATCGATCCAAACTCTGTACAAAGAGCAGATCCACGAATGAGACTGGCTCCTCGAAGATCGAAGAGCGCCTCTCCGCATTTGCGCGCGAACCGACCTCTCGGGAAGCCTGAGAATACCGTTTGCATCTACGTGGAAGAGAACGAGCTCGAGGGCAAGCAGCAAAGACCTCATCCGATATTTAAACGAGGAAGTCTGGTCAGCAGTGATTCCGTCGAATATGCTGGTACCGG
Source organism: Ancistrocerus nigricornis (assembly GCA_916049575.1). Lineage (NCBI taxonomy): Eukaryota > Metazoa > Arthropoda > Insecta > Hymenoptera > Vespidae > Ancistrocerus > Ancistrocerus nigricornis. The sequence goes on along the minus strand of OU696667.1, from coordinate 13,926,172 downwards.
ACCAAAGAGGGTAAGCTTCTCCAATCAAAACGTCGGAGTCGGCCCGGCACCGGGAGTCGAAACACCTACCGGGAATTGGCCAACGAAACGTGGTACCGCATCGGAACCACCGACCAGGAGACACAGGAGCGAGGATAGCGTTTCTGATACCGACTCAGTCTTTGCACGAGATCAACCCAATCGGGAGTTCCTATACGTCGATCCTCCGGCTACTTGCTCTCGGAACTTGGAATCCAGCTACGGTTATACCACGACTACGCGTGATTACGACGCCGACAGGCCCCTACCTCCGTTGCCGAAGGAGGTCTTAAGATGGAACGATCACCGGAAGTGGCCGACTCTTTGCGAGAGCGAGAGCGGCAGCGAAGCAGCCGGAGAGGTGCAGCGAATCTTTGCCCGGAACGATGGTGAGTGATTTTTTTTTTTTTACTTTCTACCGCTTATGTCGGATCTACGGGAGAATAGTCCCGCGCACGCACAGGAAAGAAACACGTACGACCGGTTAGGATTAGCGTCTCTGGGGTAGCTGACGCGTCATAGCCGAGGTCGTTGACCTTATGACTCTTAGATCGTTCGCCAGAGAATCTTATCCTTTCTTTGACTTTATAAGGTGAGTTAAGACGCGACTGACTTAAGACATCGTTGAAATGTTCTAATTAATTTCAATAGATAATTTTGTCTTTGATCCATTCGTTACTATTAATATGACGGTAATGGAGAGTTCTTAAACTCGTTCACTTTCACTTTAGGCTGTCATAATAAAATCATACGTGATTAAATAAATATATCATCGGTGATCGGTATAGTTTTTTTGGAAAAATAAATAAGAAACATTGTTAATCACCTCCGCTTGCAGAAAGTTTTTAAAAGGCATTTATTCCAAACGTTTCTTGCCATTTCCAAAACTGCTAAAGTTATGCGCATTACTTGCCTCGGGTGACTCAGCTCATATATTCGATCCAGCTCTTCCTCCCTCAAAAATTTCTCACTGAAGAGCTTTCAAAGTTTGCTTCCGTTGCTGTCGCTACACCGAATAGATCAATCATTGGTCATCGGTAGTAGGTATTTGCTACGTAACTCCGGTACCGATAGAGCACCGTGTCGACGTTGTCGCATCGTTCGATGTCCGACAGGTGGAGAGACTTTAGCGTTTGGTCCAATGCAGAGTCTGCGGCTGGCGCCTTGACCTTTCTAACGCGTTCCCTAACGGCCTCAGGTTCGTCGTCCTTACGGAAAGATAGGTACCTACGGAAGATCGTCTGGAGAATGGGGATTCTTTTGAACGCTCCTTAGGTTCGTCGAACCGAAGGAACGTTGTTGTCGGTGCGCGCGCCGGTCGGTAGAGAGAGAGATCCTTCTAGAGACGGGGGCCGATCGGGAAAGGGCGGGAGCTCGGTGGCTTCATTGGGTCGGCCGATTTTCGCTGGGTCCATGGGTCGCGGAGAGAGGGAGAGCACGCGAACGAATGTTTTCCGTGCTGTCAGTACGGTTTGGGTAGACACGGGCGAGGTGGCGGTTCGGCATCGATCCCCGTTCCCGTGACGTCACTCGAAGGGAGAGGCGGTTCTCGCCGGGATTCGGTGAGATCGCGCTAGTGCGTCTTGGTGCGCTGCTGGCTGCACCGGTGCTCCCGCTCTTTGCCAGTTCGTACTCCATTCCGCTCCGTTCTTCTCCGTTCCGCTTTACCGCTGCAGCAACATCCACTGTGCGTTAACGAGTGCGCGGATCGATCGCGACCTTCGACCGCGTCGTCCTCGACGGTGTTCTCTCTCGACGGCGCTCCCACGCGCCCTCTTCCACTCTCCCCCCCTTCTCTTTCTTTCCCTCTATCGCTCTCTCTCTCTCTCGTTAGCAGCGCGCGCCCCCGACGCACGCGAGTGCCTCGGACACGACCTCCCAAACGTCCGAGATAAATCTTGGACAAAGTCGTCGAACCCGGCGTGCGCGTACCTGCATTGTCGTCTCTCTAGATTCGTCCAGACGCATCGAACCGTCTTACAATTTTTACCGTTCTTCGGTTGCTCTCGTTTTTTTTTTCTTTTTAGTGCAATCGATATGAAACTTCGCGATTCTTTAAATCATCTCCCGACGAGTGTCACATCGTTTTCGCTGTCTCATTGCGCGACCTTCGTCGAGTTCGTTCCTTTTCGAAGATAACTTTGGTCTCGACCTTCGCACTCGTTCGCGGTCGTAGCTCTTTAAACGAGAAAACCGCATCGTTGCCGGTGGATCTCTTCCGAAGAAAGTAAGAGGGAACGAGAGGTAAAAAGAAGAGACGGGTATCGACGTTACGTCAAAGTTTTTGACGAGTAACTATTCAGGCGAGAAGATACCTACTTCGCGGGAAGTGCGATGGACGTGTCGCGCGAAGGACACAAGAGGAAAATCGGTTCGTTCCTATGACCCACTGCAGGATGTTCGCGACGTTTTGCCAGGAGAGCGGAAGATGGCGATGCCAACGGTACCGTGATTCCGTTCCTCCTATCCTACGATTCTCTCTATCCCTATCGATACGCACGATTTTTCCCTCTTCCTCTTAGACGGCTACACCTCCGCGGCTCGAAAGGGTGCGATCGAGACTAGATCCGACGAGGAAGTCGAGCTCGACTTACCTCGCGTTTCGTCGCGGCTCGACGCGTCTACCGTAAATGCGACACACGCCTCGCGTCGCTTTTCAAGGCCGATGACGTGAACTCGAAACGCTGAAGCGGCTACGAGAGATGCTGATACGGTGGAAGAGCAAGGACAAGAGCTCGAGCAAGAGCTCGTCTGCCGGTGGAGCCGGAAAGAAAAAACGCAAGTTCGGTAGAGAAGGTAAGAGAGGCTAGTCTTCGCCTATCGAACTATTCGAGAATCAAAGGTTCATCCTTTTGAGATTACCACGGCCAAATTCTATGGAATACATTTCGCTTGTTTGCTGCAAGAGTGTCGTAGCTCAAACATTGTGATTTTTAAGTCGTTGTTGGAAAATGTTGCGTTTCTACTAATAGGTACTTTTATCTGGTAAAACGAAAGACGGTACTCGTGAGAGAGCGTTTCGTCTAGTGAGGAGTCAGTCTTGACTATGTGAGTGTTCAAAACTTTCAAATACCTCTCCTGAAAAATCACGAGTTTTAAGTTATGATACCGTTGCAGCGAGCAAGCGATTTGACTTTCTACCGGGTCTTTCCGATCATCCTCGAAGGTTGCTTTTGATCAGTCCGTCAATTTTCGATTGTAAAAGCAGAATAGTTCCAAAAATATGATTATGGTAATAAGTCGACGGGTTAATTAAAAGCGGAAGGAGTAAATAATCAAGTATTATCAACAGTTAACCCCAAAATGCATTAGGACATTTTTCTTTCCTTTTATCCAACGCGGCATTTTAACGATGCTTGTTCAAAAATTATGTTTCTTTTCACACCGAGTGGCGCGAGCGCAGCTTTTTTGTAAAGGACGCGCGTTCGTACGAAAAGAACCTCTAGGAAGTATTAGCGAGAGTTTTGAAAAAGAGCTAAGGGTTCGTTGAACGAAGCCGCTTATACGATTCTGTTCTCTGCTTTCCGTTCTTACCTCGCGACTGCTTTTCTTTCCCTCCCTTCTCATCTGCCTCTCGATCTCTGAGTACTTGCAGCATCGAACGCGTTCCAACGTGTACCGACTTAAAGCTCTTTTGCGACTCGTTTCGAAGTTAAGACTTTGGATTGAGGCGAGGGTGACTCGAAAGTTTTAATCAATTACCACAGTCGTTTTCTTATTAATAGTTTACTCTTAAAAGCCAATTTTAGATTAACGAGTTTTCTTTCGACCCTGAACTAACTCAATTTCTTACTAAGTAAATTGTACAAGAAGCATTGCTATTGCTAGACTCTAAAAGCTGCTTAAGAATGCAACACCTCTTCGAGTCCTCAAAAGTAATAATGTAAAAAAAAAAAAAAAAAATTAAAGTTTGATCGATCAACAGAAACACGCGACAACTCGTGGCGGGAATCTCGAATAATTGATTAGCTAAAAAAATTATAACTACTAGTTTTTCTCGACAAAAAAAAAAGGCCATTTCTTTCTCTCATCGATAAGTCTCGTTTAGTCATATTCCTACGTCGTCGATGAGACAAGAATATTGACCGAAGATAGATAAGACGAAGGCGTATCGCGGCAACGTGGACTCGAGAGAGAGAAGAGAGAGAAGATGCTTCGGCGGGTGTTGGCGGTAAGGAGAGCGGGTGGGGTTCGCGGAGTTCGCAGCTACACCCTGCTCCTCTGAGTCCGAGCGAGTCGAAGAGGCGCTTGCGCGCAGGTTGCATGGCCTCGTTTCTCCTTTCTCCCCGCGTGACCCGGGTGTCTGCACCGGCGAGCTCCGAACGCGTCCCACCCTGAGTGCTCGCGATCCTCGCGAGAGCAGTAACGTCGCATCGTTCTCTCGTGCATCATCTCTTTCATCGTCTCGCGCATCTACCACCCTCTCGTGCCCGCGCGCGAGTTAATCACTTTCCTACGTGCGAAAACAGCGATCCCCGATGAAAGGATTCGTGACGAAAAAGCGATCTGTAAGGAGTCCGAAGGAAAGGAGAATCGTTTGATCTTCTAAAAAGTCTCCAAAACGTGAACCCTTCTGAAAAGAACGACCCATCGATGCCAAAGATTCGTTTTTGGGTATCGGATGATGCGCGGCCTCGCGCGTCTCGTCCGAGGCACTCGAGAGAGGTGTGTGCCGTTAAAGGACGACCTCTGACCTTCGAGTTTATGCGCCGCGATCGAGATAGTCGCGCGCTCCCACGGCGTTTAGCTGGCCGATTCAACGTGACTCGCGCGAAAGACGATCTTTTCTTATACCCTGCGTGTCCTAACATCGAGGAGCCTGTGCGGTAGTCGGTATTACTTTCGCGAGGACAGGTAATCGTTGACGAGGCCGTGCTAACTTTTCTCGATAGAAAAGGTCCGTTCGATCCGTTCGAACATCGGGGCTACTTTTTCTCGATGGAATATCATCTCGTGAGAGAAGAAAGACTAGAGATCTAGACTCCAAGCGGTCCAGCCGAAAAAGGAGCATCGCGGATCGGTAGAGATGCGCATATTCGTCTGGAGGCATTGCGTCTCGTTGGACGGTAAGGAAATTCTCCGATCTCTTGTGAAATCGTATATGAGATTCGACCCAATTTTCGATCCATCTTTCTATAAGCACTTTCCCTTCCTAAGATATTATCTCTTTGGAAAAGACCAAAAGTATCTCGTGATAATTCCATAATCGTAGTAGCTATGATACAACGAGTCGACCCAGTTGCGGTAAACCAACTGTGATCAAAACGTATAAATTCTATCTAGCGTATCGATCGCTTCGTAAGAAGAGGGCAAAAATATTGCAACGCGCGTACCCTTCACCGGGGAGCGTTGGAGGGAATTGTTAAAGAGGCGTTTTCCATCGCAACATTCTTAGGATGTTACTGGAAAGGATTAAAAGAGGAGCGATGGGGCTGACCAGCTGATTGGTAGATCGGCTGGTTGGAATTTCACGTTACTCGAGACTCGCGTTTATCGTCGTCTTCGCCGATCGAGTGCGAAAGGAAGAATAAATCGTTCTCACCGAGTAAGAACAAATGAGAGAGGCTTTAGGGTAATGGGTGGGAGGTACTCCAAAGAGGATATCGGAATGCACTTTCCGTCCGTGGAAACGATCGTTTATCGGGCGTCGTATTACGTTGACCCAGTTTGCGAGAACATCCTTTGATCCTGACAAATAAATCGCGTACGCAAGGTTGGCTACTTTGCCCGGAGGACGGAAATAGCGGTTCGCGTCGAGTCTCTCGTTTTATGAAGAAAGAGAGTCGAACGCGCGCACGACTGCCCGATCGATCTTTTTCTCGCTACTCTTCCTCGATCGTTTTTTCTCGCTCGGTATCTCGAATGGTTCGATCGATCGAAAAATCATCGGGAGGTTGCCATACTATAGCCGCGGCGCGACCTAATTGCGGTAAGCCCAAGGTGTGCTCCTACGTTCGCGAATAAATTACGTTCGCTGATATCTTCTCGGATAATTCCTCGTTTTTGGTGATACCAAAAAGTAAGACTATAATCTCCAAGCTGCCATCTCGATCGAAGAGCTCAGCGAATTAGAACGGGTAACTCCTCGTTTTTGATAATTACAAAAAGATTACGGGTCGTCTTGGGGTACCCATTTCTCCTTTAGCTCGTGGAAGTCGATTAATTAGAACGATGGCGATTGGCAGGTTTTAAATGACTACCGATTTATCTCCCCATCTTCTCTCTGCCTGTCTCTATCATCGTTCGAAGTTTTTTCGAGATGGAATAGATTGGAAAGTCGATCGGACCAGCGTGACTGGGTTACGTCGCTTTAGGGGTTACTCAACGAATTAAAACTGGAGCGATTGTCAGGATCGAAACGGCAACCGATTTATCTTCCTATCGTCTCTTTGCCAGTCTCTATCATCGTTCGAATTTCTTTTGAGATCGAAAAGAACGGAAAGTCGATACAAACGGCGCGGCTGGCCACCACTCGGCCCGCTTTACCGCCCAAGCCGCTCGTGTTCCCCGAGGAGCTGACCTCTCCTCTTCGCCAAAGAGCTTTCCCCTATTACCACTTGGGAAGGATATACACCGACTTAAAAATATATATCCGACCTCTCCGTTGGCGCGTTACTCGATCGGTCGTCATGGCTACGCACGGTCGTCGTCAATTTTTAACGACAACGATACGCTCGCTCTCGATCTATGCGACCAAGCGGCGACTAAAGGAGAATTTTGGAAAATCGTCGGAGAAATTCACGTTGCGTCTACTTGAACGAACATGGGGCAATCCTTTCGGTTTTCATTGAATTGGGGGACCCTTGATCGATACTAATGATCGTTCGGCACGCGGAACGAAATGCCTTTGCGTGTGACACGGTAATTCACGATAACTCTTGAGAACAATATACTTTTTACAATACAATACAATATTTTTTTTATTTCTATTGTTTAACGTCGTTTCAATCCCTTGCGAGGTTTGGGAACCTCTTAACTAGGAAGGATGAGTAACTTGTCCCGAGCGTTTACCCACACTGGGAATACAAAACTAAATATAGCATTTGTTTCTTTTACTTTCGCTTACGGATTCTGTCTTTGACTTTATTTATTTATTAAAAAATTCCGGTTTTTTATCGTAACGTGAAATTTGTATTTCCAAGCTACTATAATATTTATAGTTTGATGTGTTTTAAGTGCCACACTAGACTCTGTAAAAGTTCTTTTGCCTTTAAGTTGTCCTTTGGGGTGGGCTTTTTATTAACCCTTAAGAGCTACACGTATTTTCGTAATGCGTTAAGGCACTCCGCAAATGCTGAAAGTTTATTATATGCGTAAAAACACATTTATTGCGGAATGAATGTTTGCTAGTTGCAATTTACTGTTTTTAAGAATATAACGCATTTTAATTTCACTCGGGACCCTACGGACTATTATAGCTTTTACGGGTTTACTGTTTGCACTCGGTGTCGAGTACGAGCAGAGACCCCAAATAAGAGTTATATTTAAATTTGGTAGAAAATTTTCTATTATTCAAAATTGAAAATAACTTAAAGTCATCATTACATATTTTTGAGTAATAGATTTTCAAAATCTTTAATGATAACTTTAAGTTATTTTTAATTTTGAGTAATAGAGATTTTTCTACTATAATTTCGGGTCTCTGGTGCGAGTCGACAAGACCGATTTTGATGTCAACACGATGTAAACTAGCACTCAAAATTCATTTGCTTTTCGTACACGAAAGAAGATATTTCTTTTTTGACTTGGATATTTTTTCCCAACGTTAATAAAATACAACATCTCTCAGTTAAAAGAGGCCACCTAAATAATTTATTTTTATTTTCAATGATGCTGTTAAAAAAATAATACCATGCGTAACAACTTTTTTATGAGATCATTCTTTTACTCTTTCCAAGAAAGAAGGGCCCTCGGCCGAGACCCTTTTTATAATTTGAAATAAAATAGCATAATGTTCGAAATACGTCACCTCGAAGGCGACAGTTGTGTGCAAAGGATTAAATTCTTATCCATAAGGAATGCTATTTCCTACCGAATAATGCGTTTCATTGTCAATTATGACACGCATAGACTAAAGAATGGATTTTTTTCTTTTCTAAAAATTATTTTACATTCCAACAAGGATAATATGTTTCCGTAAACAACGAGTATCGTCGAGCTCGTCTCGTAAAGTGGGTAACTGGAGAGACTCGGTCGAGAAGGAGGAAGCAACGGAGGCGGAGGATGGGTAGACGAGCGGCGGAATAAGACGGGAAAGGTTCTTGCTCTCGATGTTTCTCATGTATCCTACGTTGCTCGGTCGAGTCGTTTAACCTCTCGAACTCTAGGAACGTTCGACGATCCGTTGCAACGTCGTGCGGAGACTCGGCGAACGCTCGCGCGCGCGCACGATGCAAACGTTATGTGCATTCCGTTTCTCGCGAATACGTTTTACGTACGTGGGCGGATAGCAAGAGAAAAAACGCTATTTTGTCACGGTTATCTCGTAGAATTATCTTTGAGTAAAGATGACGACTTGTATCGAACTTGACTAACCGTTTGATTAACGTTAGAACTACCGAAGTAGTCAAGATTAGTGACTCTATATATCTTTTTTTTTTTTTAAATTTTTCGTGTAATATTATAAAATTACTTTCGTAGAAATTTCATACTTGGAATTACTTATACAAGTATTATATGTTTAGTGGGTTGTTCTATAAGTTCGTACCGATGTTCGATATATTTATTCAGAAAAGATCACAAAAGTTTTGGGAGAATGGAATTTGGAAATTACTAGAACGATGGGGTAAGATTATTCAACTAAATGGCACGTACATTTTGCGCTGAAAGTTCTGCTACTGTCGAAAATAGAGTTTATGGATTTAAAAATCAGCTCCAACTTATTGGATGATCCATTATTAGCGAGTAAAATGTGTTCCATAAGTTCATGTAGATTTTTAAGTAGGTAATCTAAAATACTCTATTATAAGGTAGCTTTATTTTTAAGACAAACATTGTCAAAACGATGTATAAACGGCATACGTATATTTTTTTAGAATGACCCGATCTCTAGTGAAATAGATAGAACCGATAAAAACATATGACCCGTTTAATTTAAAAGTGGTATAACTCGAAATTGGAAAGAAAGGTTTTAATGATATTCATGGTTGTAATCTGATCAGATCATCCAATTTTTTCATAAAGAATTAGAATAATAAAAGAATGGATTTATACCACTTTAAAAACAAACGGCCTAAATATACGTATAACCTCGGTAGTTCCAACGTTAATATCCGGCATTCAACAAAAACCTTTGAACCTAACGTTCAAAGACAGAATTTGATATAATTTGAATGCAGCTAGACGAAGGAGAAGTAACGTGGGAATGAGAAAGATAGTAACGTGGAGAAGGAAGAAGAGGATGAGGAAGAAGAGGAAGAGAAGGGGCAGAGGGTCGCGGAAGAACCGCACCCACCCCGGTTTATCGACCGGGTTACACCCTTAGCCGAGCAAAGTGTCGCAAATTTCTCTCCTTACCTACGTAGATGGTAGGCACTCGTACGATGCATTTTTCGCTAGCACTCGTCTCGTTAACCGGACTAGCCGACCAACTATTCAAAAAATTGATCTAATCTTCAGGAATATATTAAACAACCTTCCAATGAATTCGTCGGCAACTAAATAAAAAACTTTAGCATCTTTCCCCAGTCCCATAAACTACTCGATCGAAGGGACAACCCATACGCTTAGGGGCATCGAAGCGAGATTTTGATAGAGCAGCAGCGCCATGAAGCGAACGAGACGATTTGAATGGCTTCTCCGATCGTCGGCGTGAAGCGTGACGACGGGAGAAGCGTGGAGAGGCTTGGATCGAGTCGGGAAAGATCCCGTCGGGCGGGCACGTGCACAAGATGCTGCGTGTGCAGCGTGAAAGGAACCATAAAGATCCGCTTCGTGTGGAAGAGGATGAAGAGAGAACGATGCGAAAAGAAAAGTAAGATGCAACGCGACGCACGACTGTATTCGAGGGGGGAGGAAAAGGCGAGGCGCACGAGAGTGCGCTTGGCGCGGGACGCGAGACGAACCGCGTTCGTCGCTCCGTTCAGTGTGCACGCGGACGCCGAGTCGGTCGGGCCGCGTTCCGCCTTCCTTACGTTCTCGTACCTTTTCTCGGGCAAATTACTTTTATATACCTTTGTTGTAAGATACGGTAAACTCTGGTATAACGAAATGATTAGATTATTTAAATATTAGAAATTATTTTTTTCTTTGTGAAATAGAGACAAAATTCTAGTCACGTTCATAATTTTCTAACTACGCTATACGCGAGTCTATTGTATTCTAAAAACACGCTTGACGGTGTTACGCGATTCTAATTTATTGTCTCTGGATTAGAGTAAAAAGTATAAACACGTTATAGGTATAAGAGAATCGAAACAATTTTTCGAAAAGGGCGTCGAAGACGAACGAGAGGACGCGCGATTAATAGACGATAGAGAACGATAGGAAGGTGGTAGAGCCGTAAGTATAATAAGAACGGCACAGGGCGTCCTCTCGTATAGACTCGACACAATCGGCCTCTTTATCCAACGGTTCGACCCACTTTCCAAGTAATTTTCTTCAAAGACAACGCTCGACAAATTTTCTTTCAAACGTGCTTGTCTTCGTAAACGACAAATTATTCGAGTACTTAAAATTTCCGTGATAATTTCGAAATATTTCGAGACAGTCTCGAGTTTTAAACGATAGGTTTAGGTAGACGGTGGTAGTAGGAAGAGAGGAAAGCGAGCTAGACTAATGGCGGAGGTACCGGTAAAGAGAGAAGGAAAGCGGTAAATGAAAGGAAACATCGAGATTCGAGCTTAAACGACACGCGCGAAGGGGGAAACCGGAGTATAGGGAAGGAAAGCGAGCGAAAAGCTTTTCGCGTGGAAAATACGAGTTTTTTAAGGGTAGGTGGAGGTATGCTCGCGCTTCGTTCCGCGCGTTTTCATTCGAAAAGGGTTGCAGCGAGGGAAACAGCAAGCGTCGCGTTGCCCGACGTCGCGGACGCGGTAACTTTGACGAGGCCGACGTGCGAGCCACTTTGTCTCCTGTCTCTTCCGTGTATAAAAAAGAAAACAAGAGGGAGAAGGAAGGAAGAAATTGGCAGGAAGTTTTAGACAAATGCAGTGATTTTATTTTTTTCTTAATCGTTTTCGTTTCTTCCTCTCCGTAGACTCTAAAACGTTAACGATCTCTCGGAAGCTGCCCGTGGGCTTCTCGAAAGGGACGTCGCGTTGACAAAAAGACGGGAAGACGTAAGTGGTCTTCTTTCTTCTATCCTCTAGCGATTCTTCATATTTCTCCGTTAGAGAAAAATCCTTCGAGTGGCTCGACGCCTTGGACGATAAGAAATGCGAATTGAGAAAAAAAAAAGAAGAACGTAAGGAGATACCTACTTCTCAACTGGTCGTTTCACGGTAGACGAGTTAATTCCGGTATCTCGTTACCGCCGTGGGAAGAAGAGAGGGAAAGAGTCTGTAGAAAAGTCGGTGGTGGTGGTGGCGGCACCACCGACGTCGTTCGCGTGGAAGAGGGCAGAACGAAGTTAAGCTCGTCGAAAGGCTCGTCTCCAATTACCCGACGACGGTGCCCGCAGCCTCGAGCGGCATACATACTATAGCGTGCATGAAGAGAGCTACGACGAGTTTCGTGCACCTTTCTAAAGTCGACGAGCGCGCCGTGTAATTATCGTCCGAAGAAAATCCTCCTTACGACGAGAGCGCTTCGTCCTTCTCGCGAAATAGAGTCTAGTTTCTTGTCACTGATCACGTCGTGCGTAAGTTTCCTCCTTGTCTTGTTCCAGTTTGTCTCGTGCTTTCTCGATCTCGTACGTTGGTAGCAGGTAACCCTCCTGTAACACGGTAGAAGGCCGTGTTGTATGAGACCCAGAACGAGTACAATAAGGAACTCCCTGCGGTCGTGCCTAAAAAGGGAGATTAAGTTACGAAAATTTATTGAGAAGAAATATATTGTTTCAATTCATACAAGCAACTTTATTTTGATAAAAAGTATTAACACTTTGAGTGCCGATCAAATTTTAAATAAAATCGGTTGTCTATATCATTTTATTAATAATTTTTTTCAAAATAAACAGAGGAGAATTTACTATCATATATTTTATATTAAACCTCATATTTTTGATGATCGATGGTTATATTCTCATAAATATTGATAATCAAAACTAGTAAACATTTAAAATGCGATAAGACAAATCGACTGCCGGTCACCGGTGACCCCCATGGCATTCAACGTGTTAAGATATGTGTGTATGTCTAACGTAGAACGAAAAGAAACAAGATATAACTATTTTTTATTGTAATAACTTTGATTTACTAGAGATAATTTTGACGTCTAAATGCATACATACGTTAACAAGTATAAGTGCAGTGTTATACGAGGATTTTTGCAAATTTTGGTTCGTGCTAGAGCGAAACCTTGTTATAGGGTACCGGGCGTTAGGAGGGTTACCTGTATTCTCGTGCGGTGAGCCGGTCTATTTGACTCAACCAAGTAATATTTACCTTCGATATTGACTTTCGAATGCATTTGGGGAATACTCCAAGAATATCGGCTATAACCTTTCGAAAAATACCTTCGTTTCCTCGACCATTGTAGCTTCGTGACCGAATTTATTCGCGAGTACCACCCCCTACGCGGATAAACGCTGCGTTGGTCGCGCGATAACAGCGGTAATTAAACGGATAGCGGTGGTACTCGCTAACGTTCCACGCTGTTCGGTTTTCCTCGCGACTCTCGAGACCCGTGCACTCGACCTGCTTTCCACAACGAATTTCCTTTCGAGAGAAACCCTCGTCCCGGGGCCTTCTCGATCCTACCAACACCGGATTACGTTCGATTTAAGACGCTCCGAGTTACGCCCGCAGCCTTCAAACTCCTCCCTCGTCTTATTTGGCCCGTATACCACGAAATTCGATCTCTGCAATCGAAATTTGCGCCGACTCGTTAAAACCTTGCCTTGTAATATCGAGCGAGACTCGTAATGCGTCAAATATGTAAAGGGCGAGTCGGATATGGTTCAATTTTAACGAATTTATTCTTTTGGATCTTTTAATTTTCGTTAGACAAGCTTATGAAATGTATTACTTGCTATTACATACGTTTTCTTCTCAATTTTTAATATTAATTTCATTGTTTGTCAAATTTAACACTAACCGTACCGACGTTAAACGTATACCTACATATTTTCATCGCGTTTATCTATTCGACAAATAGCTAAACCATTAATTCCTAAGGTCAGGAAAAAAACTAATATAATGTTTTTATTGCATTTGATTACTAAACATATATTCAAATAGCTGTATATCAAGTTGAAAAAATTACGTTTTCTTTACTGCAAAATGTTGCGTATAGACAGCCTTGAGATTTTCGAAAACAACAATTATCACTTAGCGTGGAATAATTCAAAACGGTTCGAAAAAGTCAACTCACTCAATGACATATTTAAAAAAAAAATGTTTAATGTTCCACTTACGTAACGTCGCGGACTAGTGGATTAAACAAAAACAGGCTATTTGTTATCATTAGTTATAGAGAATATTGAATAATTAAAATTGATAATAAATTTGTATGAAATTGAACTTATTTAAAATAAAAAAAAAAACACATGACCAATCCTTTGACCAGTCGTGGTACGGTTAATGTTAATTATAAAGAAAGAGGTCAAAACCACGAATTCGAATCCGATAAACGAGCTTATAGCTCTCGCTCTTCCTACCATCATCAACCGTAATTACTTATCGCGGACTAATTAACGAGACGGTTCGACGAATGTTCGTCAGAGAATATCGATTATCGAAAGGGACGACCCCTTCGGCTACTCGCCAAGGCGATTAAGATTAAAAGGAAAGTCTAGAAGTGAGGATTACCGATCGATCGCGAGCAATTGAAGAGTCCAGTTCTATAGGTTCCTTAGTTCAAAAAAGATACTTAAAGTTGTCTGTCGTTGCTTTTTGGCGAATAGCGTTGTAACGTGACAGTGTTGTCAGATTAAAAAATCTCTAAGTGGACTTAGGGACTTTTGAAACCGGGCCCTACGATTGGAAGAAAGGAGAAAAGATGTAACGAAGAGTCTCGTTTTGTGGGCAATTCGTGCGTAGGTAGCTTACGTTTGGTTTGGGAACGGGTTCTTGGTAGGAATGACGAATGGAGAAGAGGCTGGTGGGTGGAGAGAATAAGAGAGGCAAGAGGGGTGATGTGGTACTGGAGGGGACGGGTAAGGAAAGGGTGGTGCGTGTACGCGCATGCACGGCCACCCATTGCCCTTCCGTAACCCGGTCGTGCGCTTTACGAGTATGCTTTTGCTCCAGTAACCAACGGCGCGCTACATCCGTCGCTGCGTTCGCTCTCCTCTCTCTTTCTCTTTTTTACGCTTCCTCTCACTCTCCCTCTTTCTCTATCGAATAAATATCTGTAAAGCGTCGCGAGCAGTTAACCTCTGTGAAACGTTTAACGTTCGACGACGCCCCTTTCGTTCGCCTTCAAATTTGTGGAACTTTTTCCTCGAAGGCAAACTCTTTCTTTTTTCGATGATTATACATCGATCGACAAGGTAGAAGAAGATCCGAACAAAAATCATCGAGAATTCGATCGAAGCTCCATCGGACGTAATATTATGTGAAATTTTCTATAGAAGAACTACTCTCTTCATGCGGTGCTGGAACTCGTAAAGTTGTGATCTGTAATTGTAGTGCGACGTTCCTATGAAAAGTGGTTCGTTTGCCGATTGAAAAAAAGTATACAGCGATCGTCCCTTCGAAAAATCAAAGTATCGTGTGATAGTTTTTGAGATCAAAGTACTTCAAGATCGGTTTCTCGTTCGAAGAGAAGAACTTACGTGTTCCTTCGTCGATCCGGCCTCGACTTCCCCCGATCTACGATGACGCGACGATCGATGCAAATTTGAAATACACCATCGACGAGCTCGAGTGCACGAGATAATGTGCAGTAAGTGCAGCGAATGTTGTCAAGGATCGCGGCACAGCGTGGATGTTAGCCCTACGTCGGGATCCGATTCCGAGACATCAGGTAAACGATTCTCGCCGGTGCAATATCGATTTTCGCCTCAGATTAGTAATACCGGCATGATAAACTCGGCAAGCTTCCCCGTTTATAAACTTTCCGAATAAAAAGTTTCCTCGAGAGTTCGCTCCAATTTTACTCATCCTACTTCTTCTTTCCTTCGTATTGTCCGACAATTCGACGGACAAATAAATTTCTCGTTTCCGCGTGCCATCCGGAACTATCCGAGGCTATCCAGCGATATAAAATGTCATTTTCTCTCCGATAACGATGCTTTTAGCGTGGTTAAACGGCAAGAACGTTTGGCGGCGTTCTTCCTTCGGAGCCAACTTCCGAGCTGAATAAAATTCCAAGAGATAATGGAGCTACTCTCTCTTTCTCTCTCTTTCTATCCATTTATCTATCTATCTATCTTTTTCTTTTTCGTTTATTTCTCGAGCAACTCGACGCATTTCCTTCTTGCTTTCATCCTCATAGAGAATATCCCCGAAATTGTGAAGAGAGGATAATATTCTTTACGTGAAAAAGAATCTAAAAATTCGTCGGTTAGGAACTTGCCTGTGTATCAATTGCAAACTTTAGTATGGAACTTTTTAAACCAAAACAATATTATTATTTGCTTTCTATTATTATAGAAACAAAAGTTTTATACCTCGGAGCTTGCAATTAAACCTTAGCACATCAGTTTTTCTACTTTCAGATTTGTTTTCCATTTATCTACCAGCGATATAAATATATGTTTTTCATAGTGAGAAATCTATAATTTAAAATATAATTGGTACAATAATGGAAATATGTTGTCTCGGAGACGACAGTCGAGTTCAAAAAGTTGATACGAAGATCATTGGATTCTATCAAATAGATTATGAAAAATCCCTTTTTTTATCCTGTAAGCCCTCCTTCCCCCTTCTAAAATGACGGATATATATTGTAGATTCGAACTCATTATTTCTGCTCATGCTTCAAATAAAAAAAATGAATCCCCTTCTTCCGATTTATTTTTGCATCTAGAATCGCGGTCCATTGTATCACGATTTCCTGAACGCCGTGTATATATATCTCACATACGCTAAAAATGTCGAAAAAATCTATTTCTTTTTCTTATACGGTAGGTTTTTTTGAAAAAATGTATTCACAAGATACCTAAAACGATATCGAAAGTCGTTAGTCACTGAGGAAAATACACGGAAACGGACAATTTCTAAATCAGAATGCGTGCCGCGAGAATCCGCGCGGATCGAAGTCACGCGTAGGTACGAAGGAGGGCTAAAGCTTCGTTCGTAACGAGATACTTCCGCCTTCCATACGGTCGTACGTACTTATGGACGAATGTAGATACCTATGTATGTACGTCTTCGAAAAAGAAACTACGTTTGAGTCGTCGTTCGTTGTCGGTGTCGTAAACGGGGTTACGCTACTGAAAAGGAGAACGATGAAAAGAAAGAAGTAGGGAAGAGCTTACAGCTCCGAGCGAACTTTTTCTACCTTTCCCTTCACCTACCCACCCTCCTCTTTCACCTCTCCAGCCCCTTTTATCTTTTAATTCCGTAAACACCGAAAGATATTTAGCCGCTCGACTCAAGTCGTACGCGAGTTATCGTCGAAAACGGCTACCACTCTTTCTCTCTCCCCTCTCTTGAATTTTTCACGAATGAACGATCGCTCGTTAGCTTTTTCTACCGACAGTTTTCCTCTTTCCGACGTATACCCACCCACGCTATTAAAAGTCCAAACCTTTTCGGAACGTTCAGCACTCGAAAACGTTCCAAAAGATAGACGCTTTCGGTGTTTCTTCTCCTGTCTCGTTCGTTGACGTTTTCTTCCGCGAATCACCTAAAGGATTGAGAGAGAACGTCGGGTACCAACGAAGGATTACTCTTATCCTACGAGTACCTTCGAAAGGAAATAGGTTGTCACGACGTAAATCTAAATTCATATCTCCCTCGTGGCCCCCGGGAACGCGAGAAAATGGGAGAACGAGAGAGAGAGCGTCTCGTGGATCCTTATAAATTCACAAGCGCATATACCTACGGTCCTGCGGAAACAAGAGTAGGTGTATGCGCCGTTACCTGTAAAATATGCAAACCATATACCGTATACGGGGCTATGGCTTGCGAGTACGATGCGAGCACTCGACCATGCGCCTCTCCGTACGCGCGCACGCTCGCGCGATTACGATCTTTCGCGACCCAATTGACCCGAGAGAGAGAGACCTTTTTTTTTTCATTTTTTTTTATTAGTCCTCCGTCTTTTCTCGACAGGAATATTAAATTTGCATCTTCGATCCATTAGAACGAGTCATAAATAATTTTCACGTTAATAATTAACACGTTGATTGCCAAGGTGATTCCGAATGAGCCTGTATGTCTATCTAATTTTATTTAGTATTCTCTTTAGAATATGGATATGGAAAAATTGATTATCTCATTTTTTATATCAAACCTTATACTTCTTATAAATGGTAGTTATTTTTTCATGAATATTAACCTCTTCGGGGACGAGTTCTTCGTACTAAATTATCCAATTTCTTGTCTCTTCTATCGATAGTGATTAAATATCTAAAAATATGTTGAAAGGGATTTAGAATATTACAGGAAAATTTTATTAACATGTCTGGCTAGTTGTCGCCATTGCAAATTTACACTGAACGTACACACGTGAATGCAAATATTCCAAATACAATCTGAAAAATCTGTAATGAAATATTCGTTTGTATACCATTCGACAAAAAATTAGTAGGATAATAAGTGTATTGTTACAATGTATTCGTATCAACGCGAGCTATTGATGACTCGATCTAATAAAATATATAACAGAATGAGAGAGAATACGATCGATCGATTTTTTTCCTGAATAAATCATTTAAAATCCCGGCACATTTTTCACGTTGGAAGTTTGATTAGCAGCAAAATTTACAAATATTCCTTTCTTTTACAGAGGAAGACTGGAATCCAGATGGGAAAGGTCGGCAGTCCAACGATACCGGTAAGTCTCTCGCTCTTTCTTTCTAATCAATTCATCCCTTATCAAAACATAAGTAAAATATAGAAATAAAATAAAAATCATGCCTAAAAATGCGAAGAAATGTCTGTTCGCGCCGTTTAAGCAGACACGTCCGATAGAGAAGATTCGATTTAACCCCTGGAATCGGCGAGAACGTTTGTTGGGTTTCCTCTCGAGTTCAGATTTCATTCCTGGTGTTCGTCGTCGTTCGCGGGTGTTTCGCTTCCCGATATCGACTAGCTTACACCGATGAAAATCGACACCGTACCCCATCCTCTCTTCTTTTCCTTCCGTTCTCAAAACAAATACAACCTGCTCGTCTAGATCTTTTTCATATTTTTAAAATTCTGGCGGGAAAATTGCTGCTCTTCTCGGAGTAGCAAAAAAATGAATCCCTTTATCCCCATGGATAATTATCGGAGGAAGGAGACCCAGAGGAAGGTTATATTCGAAGCTCAGAGAGGTCTCCGTCCGCGTATAAACGCGTGGTCGCGCTGCGAGCGCCGTTCCGAGCGCCGCCAAGCGGTCGTCGCTGTTACTTTCAAAACCGCGTGGCAATCTTTTCGAACGGTAGACGCGCCACACCCTTCCGCCAGTTTCCGCCGGTAAGATGATCTTGCGATCGGGGACCAAAGAAAAAGTCTATTCAATTAAAACCTGCTTACAATCCGCACCTTTTCTAATACTTAATCCGAAATTCTCAAATTTCCCGCTCATTCTATCTATTTTATAAATTTCTTTTTAACGTAAATCGATGAAAGAAATATGCAACACTGGTAAAAGTACTGACTAAAAGTCGTTTGGTGCATCTAAGAAGAGAGAGTGAGAGAGAGAGAGAAAGCGGTGCCACGGCACGGATTCTCCGTCAACCAATATTGATTATAAAAGCGTCGGCGTCGATGTCAGCGTCGGCGTCGAGAACGGCTTTTCCCCTAGCTCTCCTGCAACGAAACGCGCACGCTCGATCTCGCGCGCTCGCGACGGACAATAGATGAGTTTCGGGAGGAGGAAGAGAAGGAGGAGAAAGAGGCGGTGTTGATGGAGAAGAAGGAAGGGAGACAAGGCGGAATAGCGCTCGCATAGTGGCGACGTCGACGGTGGCGGTGGTGGAGGTGGTGGTGGCGGTAGTGGCGGCGGTGGCGGAGGCGGTTCGCGACGAACGCTCGTGTCGCGCGCGCGTTCGAGGGTGTTCTTCTCCTTATTAACGTTTCATCTCTCTAAGTAAAAGACAGGATAGTGTTATTAAAAAGTCGGCTACGTGTTTCTTTCACGAAATCAGCTTATCTACAGGAGAGAGCAACGTTCGGGGACCACCCCGTACCGGCGAATATGACGTAAGTACTAGTAGGAAATACATTAGTTCGTTTCTGTCAGATAGTAAAAAAAAAAATAGGAGGGAGGAAAAGAAATTGTACAGCGTATCTCTCCCACGCGCAACGCGACGCTTCCGGGGCTTAGCGAGGCGAATTAATGGCGCTCGCCTTCGCCGACTTTCAATGTCACGGTTACTACACAGACTTTCGACTCTTAGAGACCTAGGTTTTTATCTTTTCTCGACCTCGGACCCGCCTAGATACCTTTCGGTCAACGACCGGCGTTTTTCGATCGTCTGCAACTCGCGAAAACGCGCGTGTCGTTTCTTCGCCACGTGCCTTCCCGAGATACCTACCTCGAAAGACTCAACCTTTTGCACAACGTCTACTCCGGAACGGCGTTGGCTGTACTTCTCTTCCGTCTTCGCCCCCGCCCACGTTGTCCGTTCCTGCCGTCTCTCGGTGGAGGTCCTTCGCATCCGCCATCGCGGACTATTTTCTTGGGACTATCGCGAAAGCTTCGTTTTAAAGATAAGTTGTTAAGCTTTCTAAACGGCCATTACTCCTCCTTCTCGGTCTTTCCCCCTTGGTACAGACTATTTTTAATTACCGTCCCTCGAACGATGGGATGCTGTCTTGTGAAAAGAACAGACACGGTCGTTAATGAGAATTTTTGCATGAGAAGAAAAAGCTTTGAAGCGTGAGGTCTCGATGAGCTCGAGCATTGACATCGATCGTCGAAGGTCCGAGCGTATCGCGTCGTCTCGCTCTGTCTCGCCATTCCTTGTTTCACGGTGTACTCATAGTCTATAGATACGTGGAGTAGTAAAATTGGATGATAATTTTCTTTGAATAAGAATCGTTACTCTCTGATGTTTTATTCTAGAATCGTAGGAAGAGACTCGGCGAGACGGTTTATCGATTCGTCGTAGGTCCACCGTCGGCCGATCGATGAGAGAGGCGCGTTCCCTACGCTTCTCCGTTTTCCGGAACGTCGCGTCCTGTCGCGAAAAGTCCGATTTCTATAGGAAATGGAAAACTCCTAAGCCGATTTGCTTCCTTGACGTTTTTCCGCGTACGGTAAAAAAAGTAACGGCGAGGCCGACATCGATACCGAAAATAAATCAAGAAGAGCGCTTCCTCGTCGTATAGATTTTTTTTTTTTTCCTCTAGAAGCAGACGGAAACTCGAGCGCCACCGATGTGGTGGCGATGAAAGAGGTAGAGTTCGAAACGGTTGAGAGCTCGAGGGCTCGAGGGTGAAGGGTGAAATTAAAGGAACGGGCCGGTGGTAGGCGACTACGACGATGGCCAACCTCTCGATGCTTCCTCCTTTCGCTTCTTGCTTTTTCTCTCGTTTCTCGTGCGCGGCCGCGCGCGCTCTCGGCAGCTCGCTCGATTCGTTGTACCCTCCGTCCATTGTTCGCGAGCTCTCTATAGCGTCGGAGAAAAGAAAGCCCTCCTGGTTGTTCTCGGAACGTGCACAAATAGTCGCTTAATCGGCTATCGACTTCTCTTCGACTATAACGTCGAAGAGAACGACGCGCGCGAAACGAAATATCGTTGAGAAATTCTCGCGGATCCAACGAGTCGAAAAGAAAAATCAGAGAATGCGAATCGAGATATCGCGAGGGGATTCAAATTTTCGCGGATTCAACGAGACGAAGAGAGAAGTCAAAGGGTGCGAATCGAAATATCGTGAGGGGATTCAAATTTTCGCGGATCCAACGAGTCGAAGAAAGAAATTGGAGGGTGCGAAGATGAAAAATGTTGGAGAGACCGGAGACATTCATTTCCGTTTTTCTTCTGGTTGGGAAACGCGCCGGAAAAAGAGGGAATCCGGTCTCTTTTCAAAGATTAATCCTTTATGCTTCGTATTACCTTTGATATTTAATTCCAAGTGATACACACTTTCAGTCGTTATTAACCCTGCGAAGTCTTGTTTTCAGTCTGGTCGGATTAAAGATTTTATTCATCTAGAAGCAATTTTCAAGGCGACTAAACGGCAATTTATTCTAGGAACTATAATGTCTAGTTTGCCTGGACAACCAGTTTATATCAATGAATGCTATGTATAGATTGCGGATCAATTATACCTACGTATGTCTATCGAATAACGCTTCGGAAATAATTACGGATCGTGGAGGGTTCATTGGTTTCCGTTATCACAAGATTTTTTATATTTTCCATTGAACGGAGAAGCAATAAAACGTCATCTACACATTTCATAAGGCAAATTGTGAACCAAGTATTATATAATATTATTGAATGCTTCATTAAAATGTTATGACAAAAATACGAATAACTGACCGCCGATAGCTATTTGATATTTTTACAAAAACGGTAACTGCAGTCATTTGAGCGTGAGCTCGATTGAAATTTTTAATACAGAGAAATTGATCACGCGTAAATTAACAGACGTCAAGAGTTAAATTTAACGGATGTTGTTTTTAAATTTACGTTTTCTCTATTTACCTCTGCTTCCAGACATTTTGCCGGAATTAAATAAAAGCCCGTGCAAGTTTCTACACCGTTCCAGTTGTATTAAATTAACGTCAGTATTATTAAAATTTGTAGAATTTATTAAATTTATGTAACACATCGCAGGAAGTTTACGTGAAAAAACGTGAATTTAACAATAAGTGTTCCGTCCATTAAG
This sequence comes from Ancistrocerus nigricornis, assembly GCA_916049575.1. Classification (NCBI taxonomy): domain Eukaryota; kingdom Metazoa; phylum Arthropoda; class Insecta; order Hymenoptera; family Vespidae; genus Ancistrocerus; species Ancistrocerus nigricornis. Next base: position 13,904,117 of record OU696667.1, on the reverse strand, counting down.
GATTCGTGACGTATTTATTGCTACTAAGGTCAAAGAATAAAAAAACAGTAATGCAATAGATTCTACTTTCCATAAAAGCTGTGAAATTAATGATAATGTATTCTTAGTTGATAAAAAAAGCGATCCATCGTCATTTCGTATTTTGTTTATAACTTTATAATAAAACATTTAAAAACCTATATTTATATAACATTCGTTCCTTATTTTTACTCACAGAATATGGTGATAAATTTTCACAGACAAAACTGCAACACTCCTTGCATATCCGACATAATTCGTGCAAAGTTTACACAACAAGAATACAAAAACGTGTGCTATCGCTAGGGCAAAGTAAATTGTCGAGTCACACTCGTTAAATAAATACAAAAGGTTAACTTTTTAACGCGAGATTTTTCTGCAAACGCAAGTACTTTGTATTTATTGGATTAAAAATATAACAAGTATATATACCTATAAATAATAAGACCAGAAATTTTAGGTAATTTAATAAAGTAAACGGCAAAGAATCTGCACGTGTATTACTTTCTTCATGAAAATAGAAAACAAATGGTATATCTGCTTTTTGTTCACGAGCATAATGAAACGGTCATGGCGAGAAAACTCGTCTTTCCTAGTTAACGAGTTAACACGTTGCTTTTGGAATGCTCAGTAAAATCGTTTATTGATACTTACGAAAATGTAACCATTGGTTATAAGAAGTATAAAGTCTAATATAAAAAATGTGATCGTAAATTTATCTACAACTTGATTCTTTTCAGAATTATACAAAAAATTCGATAGACATGCAGGTTCGTGCAAAAGTGTTGTGACAGTTAACACGTTGACTGCTACCACTCATTTTTTCAGTAAAACTGTAATAGTTGCTGATAATGCTCACGAATGATGACACATTATTTATGTTTATATACTTACAATAATAAATATTTCATTATGATTACATAAGGTACCTATAAAGTTAATACCAAATTCACGTGGCGGTCAACGTGTTAACACGTTAACGTGCACCAAGCATAGAGCGCCTAGCATCATGCAACTCTGTAATATCCGCTGGCGGCTTCTCATCAGCCGAGCGATTTGTCGCGATCGCGATCCTGATCACGATCACGGCCTCTGTCCTTCCGTCGAATCGAGCGTGCTCCCCTAAGACTTCCTTAAGCGTGGCGCGCCTTCCGTCTATTTAAAGACGACCGTTCCAACAGGCTATCGGATCGAGCGCTCGCGTGGTGGATCTAAGAAGGCTGCGCAACAGTTTGGACGCCCCGGTGGCTTTGCTATCCGGCCTGCTATCGGGCTAATCGCGAGCGCTCGTCGGGAATCGATCGGTTCGTGCGTCCGTCCGTGCTGTGTCGTCGTTATCGCTCTCCAATTTCCGAGCGGGAGAGAGAGAGATTAGATTTCTCTCACGATTACGTTCTCGCGTCATCGAAAGTCTCCGTTTCTCTCAGTGCGCGTCGAGTAGACGTTCGATAACTCTCGGCTCGCCGAAACCTTCGAAGTCTCGTGCATCTTTTTGTTGCTCCAGTTCATCAATAAAGTATGTATTCGTTTGTGTCGGGTCATTTGACGCAGGATCGAATTAGGGGCTCCGAAATATAAATCGCGGCCCATTTATATAATTTTTTGACATTTTGATAATAAATGCAATATAAATTTTTTTCACGAGTGCGGGGCCACTTCGAGTTACGGTCCTTAAACATTTATTTTACTTGGTTATTGATTAATGGCGACCCTGGTTTGATGAGTTTGTTCATTCATTCATGAAGTTCACGCGTTTATTTATTTGAAATTGATGGAAAAAAGGTCTTTCGGTGAAAATAGGAAACTTATCATACACTTCGACATATTCGAATGCTGTGATATAAAGACGTTACGTCGAGGGACGATGTTTTGACGCAGTAACTAAAGATGACGAGGGGAATTGTAGACGGTATCAAGCCAATAAACGTGATTAAGAGAGAAAGTGAGAGAAATTAAAACAGTGAAACAAAAAGGGTTAGACAAAGAAGGGGAGAAACCGCACGAAGGATTCCATCCCACAGTGGTTCCATCGTATATCTCTCCGAATAGACGTTAACTTGACCAAATCGTTTGGCTTGAAATTCGCAAAGCACGCGTAGGAACTGCGGGTCAGAAATACGTCGCCCGTCGGCCGGCGTACTAGAATTCGAGTCTCGTCATTAATTGAACGATGGACTCGGCGGTGTCGAGTAGAGTCGAGCAGAGCCGAGGCTGCTTTCCTCTTTTCTCTATCCCTCCTAACACTCTCTCCCTCGCGCTCCCTCTTTATCTCTAACTTGCTCTCCGACTCATTCGCGAGGAGCAAACTCGCGACCTATTTTCGCGACAGAGTTTTCAACAGTGATAAGTCGTCGTCCGGTTGGCCCTGTCGCGTTCCTTACGATCGTAGAAAATTCCTTCGGGACGGTTATTAGATCGTTGAAAAGTAGCGCGGTTGTGCTAGGCTAAAAAAAAGACGAGTCAAGCAGGACTATTTTTGGTACGCTGAAGAGCCGGCGTTCTCTCCTCGCTGGGAGTTTCTCGCGAGTTTTAATCGCGCATACTCGTACGACGGGCGACTATTTCCGGTCGTTTCCGCGAACGCGTTATTCTCGGTTTGCGACAACGCGGGCGGACTAGTTTCCGGCAAATAGGTCGGTAAAACGTTACCGCCTCCTGCGATCTAATTATTCTCGCGTCACGAACGATAAATATTCCTGCGCTTACGTGTAATCGTTAGCGTATACAGGGTGATCCATCTAATGTAGCCCATCGATGACTTTACAAACTTTAAAAGAAATGACCTTGACAACAAAATAACACCTGCAAGGCATTCACCTTGCGATACCATTCACGTTGCATTAAAAACATTTGTTATGTCACCTTATATACATGTACTTACGTATAAAAGAAAGTGTCCTGACATACTGACACATCGATGTCCAGCTCAAATCATTCAACTTGGCAACGTGCAATTGGAAAAGTTACAGTTTCATGTCCCAGTCATTCGCTAAGGAAGGATTTATCAAAATTCTGTTTCTAAAGGGGTAAATTCACCTGTACGTAAGAAATTGGTACTATTTCTATTCTTTAAGAATAAAAAAAAACCGTGTTCCCTAATTTGTCAAAAAGTTACTTAATGAGAGGAGGGGCTGTACTTTATGATCTCTCCGAAAGAAAATTATAAAAGAACATATTATGTTGTGATAATAAAGAGATATTCACGCGGGCAAAAGCTAATCGCAGATAAAGGAGATATTTAGGTGGACTGCCCTGTATATCGAGATAGCTAGGGGCTAATCGAGTTTTCAATGGTTTTTACAGGTGGATCCGGCAGGGTGGAGGGTGAAGTCGGCTCGAACGAGCTCACGCTCACACCCGGTCGACGTAGCATCGGCGTTGTCGGCGGTAGCGTCGTTGGTGTCGGCGGCGGCGGTGGTGGCGGTGGCGGTACCGGAATCGGCGTGGTTGGCGGCATCGGTGGTGGCAACGTCGGATCTGGAGGCGGGGGAGGTAACGAGATCGGTGGAAGGGCCGGTTCCGGGAGTACGGGGAGCCGCTCGAGAGACGAACCGAGAAGGCACACCCTCGGTGGCGGCGATCATCAGCCGTCCCTCCATCATCAGCAGTTCAACGCCGGGGGCCAACAGTTGCATCCCCTTCATCCGCGTCACCTGCCACCACCTCACAGCCAATACGGCACCATGGATCTCGAGGTGAATCTTTGCTCGCGCAACATGTAAATACATCACGCATACTTCTTCTCTTTTTACTCTTTTTCGGTGGAGCGCGTTTTTAATATTCTTTTGAGTGGTATGGGTGGCTGATCAGGGTAAAATGTGATAGGTATTATTGGAGAAGATTTTGGATCTGGAATATAGAATCTTAACTATGGAACATGATGCGTAAGGAAGATACAGGCTCTTTTATCGTTAACTTAATTAATAGACCTCGTAATTAAAAAATATAGCTTTCGAGAGAGAAATCAATCTTCCTTCTCTGTCACAGTATTTTGTGAAAGTGCATTTTCTTTTAGAACTATCGAGATTTAGCGATTTGTAGTGAAATTATGAGGTCTGTTTGTTAAGTCGATTTTTAAGAGTAGGTATTAATAGAAGATACGAAAATCTACTATTCGAAGACTTCTACTTATTTTAACAGATCTTTGCTGCTATCAGGTACTGCGTTTTGCATGATTTATCGTGTTGGGCATCTTTTGGGCATTGTTATTTGAACAGTAATAGTCCCACACGTTGATATCAAGAAATGCATTTATCTCGTGTTACTAATACTTTCAAAGCGAGTCTTTCAACATTCCAATGCCCTCTGAGAGGGTCATTGTGAATATCATTGAACCAAATACGCAGTAACTCATGCACGACGATACAATTAGGACTGTCTTCTATATTTAAAAGCATCTCTCCCGATCGTGCAAGCAAACTGATCATATTGACCATGCCACTTCTAATACATACATAATTCCCTTGGTAGTGTCTATTTCATACATGAGCACACGTGTCTCTATTTTGAAACTATAACCATCGACGTTAAACATATCTTTAGTTTCATCACATTTATCTACTTGTTAGCATTAATTAATAAAATTCTAAATTTCTACAACAAAAATGTTGACTGCTTTTCAATACCAACGAGGATCTCTTACAATACAGGGATCTGTATCTTCCAGACGCTTGATATCTCAAAACTAAAATTTTCCATTAAAAATCAACAATCTCTTCCCGTGGTACTCACAAAATTACATCTACGATTGAGCACTGGTGCCTTTAAAAAAAAAAACAGTTTTTTCCTCGAGAGACGAATCGAGTCTTGGAATCAAAAGAAACTCATAAAGAGGAGAAATGCGTCGAGCTTCGCGTAGCCAGTCTCTCGTTTATGAACGTAGAGATGCGAGCGTAACGAAGGGAAGCGCTTAATTTGCCGTCCACGCGCGTATCCAGCATGTATCCAGCACGCATTCGTCTTCGTTATCGTGGTCCAGTCTCGTCATTCCTCGCGACTCGCTTCGTCTCTTCGTTACCGCGTGACTCGCGGACGCGCGCAAAGAGATCCCGTATTCCGTACGTACGTATAAACATATATATGTATTCTTTATCTGTCTCTTTTTTATATTACAAAAAGCAACACTTTTTTATCCCCACTGATTTTCGCGTATCTACACGTTGCTGCTTGCTACCTCGTCCCTCCTATTCTCGAGAACGTCACCGAAATCGTTAAACACGTCACGTAGCCATGTGCTCGAACGTGACTTTTCCCGTGTTCTCTCCGCTCGTAGAGTCCCGATTCTAGCGACATCGCTTTCCACTCAATCGTATTTCATTAATATCACACTTCTAACTGGTTTTACTTGTATGTGTGTTTCCGTGTACCCGTGACGCCGCAACAGATGGGGACCAAGTCTCGCCAGAGAAAGGTAATTTTTTATCGACGCATCTCTTTTTGTACATCTCTTTCGTCTTTACGGGTCTCCTAATCACGTCACAATGACATAAACCCGAACAAACTTTCCTTTGAATCGTTCAGACTAAGACCATACCACAGGTGGTAAATCCAGTGGTAATAGGATCACAAGGATGAACGCCTCGCAACTGTCCAATCCAATTCTTTATCATTGGTTTGTCCAAACACCTAGATTACCTCTTAACTTATAACCTACTATATGACCGTAATCCTGTCACCGTGACTCTCGCGTAACAAGAAGAAAAATTGTTCTTTTCGAGACGAACGATCCTCCTTGTCGTGTTCCAGTCGCCTCTTCCGCGCGGTTACCCACCGCCCTCATCCACAATGCTGTTCGACGACGACCCGGGTATCATGTCCGAGGTGGAGACCTCCAGCACCGGATTTCGACGTGGTGGGAAGCAGAGAAGCAGCCTACCGGTCGTACGAACACCCAGCAAGACTTTGGAGCGACCATTAGGTAACTCACGACCCACGAGCGTGTAATACTTTTGTATATACGCACCAATTGATCGTTCGATCGAAAGACGACCTCATTGACAGAACGATTCGTTTCTGTTGACGATTCCCCAGGACTGGTCTTCCTACAGTACAGGAACGAGACGAAGAGGGCGCTTCTCCCAAACGAAATAACCAGCATAGACACGGTAAAGGCTCTCTTCGTCAGAAGCTTTCCGAAGCAGCTGACTATGGAATATCTCGACAGCCCCCACGTAAAAGTTTACATTCACGACAGTAACAAGAACGTCTTCTACGAGCTCGAGGATCACAGGTAAAATCGTGCCAATCTCGACAACGTGGATCTCGTTATTTTACACCTATTATTCCTTTGTTCGGAATAATTTAACGATAATTTGTCGTACCTAATCGTTTTGATAGATTACATCTGCGAGATATCAGGGATCGCAGCGTATTGAAACTTTTCGAGAGCGCGGACGGGGTTGCGGGGATGCCGGGACCACTAGGCATACCTGGAAGCGGAGCTCTCCCGCCTCATTGGGAGGATCAAAGCTACTTCAGCGAACCTGAATTCGATAGCGAGTATCAACACCAGCATATTCACAAGAGTAAGGTAAGAACGTTACTGATTTTCCCATTTTTGTTTTTAAACTACCACATTCTCTCCTCTATTTTCTGAGTTGGATTTACACACAGAAGATATATTAAGAAAACTTTATTATCTCAAAGACTTTTATCCGTCCGAATCGAAGGCTTAACCGACCCACGGTCGGCTCGATCGTATACGCGACAACAACTGCGGATACTGGTCCGTCTGTCTTTTTAATGAGAAACTATAAAAAGATAAGACTGTAGCGTACATGCGTTATTCTAAACGCTCGACGTCGAGCGGTAATACTGTTCCAAGTTATCGGTGGAAAATCGCGGTCTTCCGTGGCCTTGGAAAGCTACGAAAGATTCTACCGGCTCTTTCGGCGATCGGTTCGATCGGTTCACTCGCCGATTAATTACATACACGCACGGCAGAGGTCCTGAGATCGTTGACCGGAAAGCACTTGTCTGTCAAAGTCTTTCACTGATAAGATCTCGTTCGAGAACCGTTCCGTTTTGGCGCGTTATCCTATATGGTGTATTCGGTTACCACGAGTCGATTAAAAAGCCTTGCATACTCGCGAAGCTGGTAGATAGAGTGCCCCAGAGTAAATCTTCTTCGGGACTGACCTCCAGCCCATGATCAGAGCCTTCTCGAATGGTTCTTCCGCACAACCATCGCAAATATCCATGACTCGTCTCACTTCGCCTTCGGCTGGTTCTCTCTCGTCTTCTTCACCCCCATTGGGCTGGTATCGAATACCGAAGCTAGCCAAACCGGAGAAGTAATCATTATCCAAGCCTTGAGGAACCGCATAAGTCTCGTCAAGTATCAAGCCACCGTCGGGTAATCGTAAAAGCGCTCTCTTTTTCTTCTCGGTCGATCGCTTCTTCGGTGCCTTCTCTTCCGCGATCTCTGTTTCGTCCTTCCTTGGTAGGAACTTAACCTAAGTAAAAAAGAGTGTAAGAGGTGAAAGGCATCGTGGCATCGCGGCCTCCTTTTCTGGTCACTCACCTTTTCGTCAGGCGTCTCGACGGTTTTCAATAAAGACTCGTGAGTGGTCTCGTCCATGGTAGTTACTTTGCTCTCGGGATTTTCTCGTTTCGTAAGGGTCTTCTCTCTTTTAAAAAGCTCGTGATAAGATGTATCGGTTGGTGACAACGGATTTCCAAAAACGAGGGCGTTCTGCAATGTTCCGGGCAACGATGGCGAAGAGTCTAGAGGTATGACGGTCGAAAGTGTATCGAGATTGATCGAAGGGTAGGGTCTCGGTGATGGAGTTAGGGTAGGCTGACGACCGATCATACCAGGTTGGAGGATCTGCAACGATGCTCCCGGATTGATCTTCACCTAAACAATCGTCAAATTATATTATATTCGATGTATCGCTTCTTAAGTTTTACTAATTCTTAAATAACGACCAACTGTAGTGATCGTACCCGTGGGTTAATCTGTCCGGCTGTTAAAAACGGACTCTCCGGAAGCGGTGGTCCGGTTACCGGTGCTCTCGTCGTTGGTAGCGGAGTGTTGTTCGTCGTGTCGTGTTCGTAATGATGCGCATGGTGATGTTTGTGATCCTTGTGGGCTTTTCCAGCCGTCAGGGCAACGCCGTATAACTGGAGCATCGTTATCTCACCCAGCATACCTCCGGAGCCTATGTTTCCGTACAGAGTTTCGTCATTATCGATTCACTTCGCGATACACGTGATTCGAATTACTCACCCTGGGGTGAACCCTCTCCTTCCAAAAAGCCGCCACCCAGCTGTCGTTGCTCTTGACCCGATATCGCGATACCACCACCTTTGATGACGTGACCGACCAACTGAAATGTTCCCAAATGTTATTCTAGCTAAACAATACAGATCTGTGACGTTCGCTCGCTTTTGTTCGAAAGGAAAGCGTGAGTTGAAAGGAAACGTTGGGAGCGATTTATAAATGTAGCACCGGAAGAAGTCGATTCGCTTCAACATTGACCCACGATCGATATATATGTAAATGTCGCTACTAATTCGTAATTTTCCAAAGGCCACTTTCCCTTTGGTGCACGTTCGTCACGCTGCACCGCCTTTCAAGAACACGAGCCACTTGAACGATAATCCGGGAATGATTTCCAGGTGTACCCCTACTTCCTTTGCCAAGTACGCGCGCACGCGATCGTTCCAACCGTCGAAATTAGGAAAGTTTCTTTTTCGAAAGATATCCAACCCACTTTCTACGGTTCTAATCGCGAAGAGTAATAAAAAATATCGGAATCAATTTGCTTTTATCGGTTGTCTTTAGAACATCGTCAAAGAGGAACTTTAATGGTACCGTAATGATACCGTAATGGTACCGTGCTAATCGGAGCCGGCACGTGGATGTTTTTTAACTAGAACAAACACTTGGTCTTGCCGGCCACCTGCTGTTTCGATCCTTTGGAGTTTCTCGCGTGGAGTTTTTTAGACACCTAGTCCTATATTGTTGCTGCTATCCGTATCGACCACGCACAAGCTTGTCATCTTGGGGTAAAGACTTTTACATTAAATGTTGTTGCTATCACAATGGATAATAAAAACGTCAACAATCTTAAAATTGCTGTAAATGTTAGATGAATCTTGTGATCGGCTGGCCTTCGTGCAGCCCAAAGCAACCACCTTGTTGTCTATGCTCTAGTGCCGGTGCTGCTGGTAATGACCCCGCGAACGAGATCATCGTCACGAACGAGACTGCTCGTGCCAGCAAAACGGGTAATTCACTCGCCTCTTTGTTATTACGTGATACGCGAAAGATTCCTCGATTGGTCAATGTATAGAAACAAAAACCTTCGCGTACCATACACGCTCCTTTCACCAGCCCGAAAAGGAAGCGAAGAAGCGCGAATAACGCGAGGTTATATAATATGACTGGACGTTCTCTCATTCGATCACTCACGCGATTTTAACTCGTTTTGTCTGCATCGAAGTATTCTTTGAATGATTTTCGAAATTAGGAACAACCCTTTCTGTATACGATAGCTGATAGGCCGTCCAACAATAGCGAATTTTGTCATAAAAATTGAACAAAATTCTCATTTTGAAAATCTGTCTCCCGTATCTTGTTTATGGATAATATCAACATTGATTTTAGTCAAAACCAACGTTTAACATCCATTCCTATGAGAGATATGCAATTTCAAAGTTAATAGCGTTAGAAGATGGATTTGTTCCACTAACGTAAACGACACGTCGTTAACCCGGCGAGAATGTGGTGATAAAATATAGCATGGACTATGTTGAAGGCATGTCATAACCATAAAAGTAAAATGTAGAAGTATTAAAATTTTAGCAAAAACATTATTAAATATCCAGAAATGAACGTTAGACACAAAATCAATACAGTTTAGAAAGAAATGAATTTTTTAAATAGTAGTCCATGTATGCCAGTTACATTATCGTCGGACTAAAAGCGAGAAAAGTAAAATAAATATTCATTTATAGAAGTCTAAAGCAAATAATCCACTAGCTGGGAATACATACAAGCCGTGTAAATCGATTCGGAGGATGTAGGTAAATAGCGGTGTAAACACAATTGGTAAGGAACAGCAATTGGAATAAAAGGGGGGTCGTGTCGGCGAAGTGGAAGGTTTCTTTAAGAACTCGCGCGATTTCCGCATTGCACTCGAAGGAAGGCGACAAGCGGGTTCTAAGGTGTGCAAAGGAGGGAGAAGAGGGGTAGAGGAAGGAGGGTCGTTCTTTTTCCGTAAGGCCAAAGACAATGCTCGCTTACCCTGTTGTTGAACCCGCGACCTACGCGCTCGTCGTTGACCCAAATCTGCCATTCTCCGGTACGGCCGTTCCAGCTCTGGCAGGAGTGGTACCACTTGTTAAGTCTCAGCGGATAATTCAATCTATACAAGTTGTGACCGTCTACGTTCATCATGTAATACGAACTTCTTGCCGTGTTCGCGACCCACGACAGTATTCCTCGTGGTTGATCGCCGACTGGAAACAATAACGCGAGACATGGGTATATAGCCGTGTAATATCTTGTATATCGAGTAACTACGTATCCATGTAGGCACATAGTTACCTATCTACATGGATACATCATATACGATCTTTCTCCTCTACGGTTTCTCTCGTTAGAAAGTCTATCTCGAAGGCGACGTTAGCGATAGCGTATTTACGATCTTTCAACCGCTCGAAAATGTGCTTCGCCCGTGAAAACGTTTCAACGACGGGAAAAGCGAAGGCGACGCGTTTAACCACGCATGTACCTTTCTAAGATTCTTCTCGGGAAGTGACTTTCGTTCTTTGATAATCCTAACTTATTGCTTCAGCTAGACTCATGATCCGATCGTATATTCATGTTACGAGTACCCTGGTTTCTTTGATCCTTTTATCCTTTATACTCGACTATCAAGCTTAGATTGACGTATTTTTTTATATTATACTGTTTTAATTGCAATTATATCCGGTGAATTTTGCTTACTTAAGCTGTCGGTTAAACGAGGTGGCTGCTTACACGAGAACAAGCTCAAAGAACAGAGCGTAATCGAATAAATAGTGATAATTAGACTCGGTGCGTCCAATATAATCGAAGTCCACTGTATTGTTAGTTTTGTTATAAGAAAAATATGGCATCCAATTATTCGATCAGCAAACAAATATTTTTATAAGCAAGACAAATCAGTTAAATAAAATATTCGACGAGCTGGTTATTTCTCTATTTATTAACGATAAAATTGTAATGGTTATGGTTATTTAGTTTAAGGCTGTCGAGAAAGAGAAAACAGCTGATCGTTCTCACTTTGTTTGTTGATTAAATTTATTCGTAGCCCAAAAATATGTTCGAGTTATTGCGAAATAAAGTGAAGAAAAATCCCCCAGTACGAAAGAAAAACAAATAAATTTCGAATTCTACTCGCTATCGTATGGAGTCGCACCAGCGATCCGAAATAAGGGTTATATCTGAATTTCATAGATAAATCTCTATTACTCAAAATTGAAAATAACTTAAGATCATCATAAAATATTTTGGAGTAATAAATTTTGAAATCTATTACTCAAAAATATTAAATGATGACTTTAAGTTATTTTCAATTTTGAGTAATAAATATTTTTCTACAAAATTTAAATACAACTCTTATTTAGGATCTCTGGTCGCACTTGACTCCGAGTACCAAGGGTTAAACGTTTCGTATCACGCTATCCCCGAAATGCGGTATTGCATGGAAAAAACGGAAGAGAGACTTTCGCTCTTATTTGATACGCACGAAGCGAAGTAGTAGGTGAAAGGAAAAAAAGAAACGAGAGTGACGTTCTCACCTGCATAAGAAAATAACGGATGATCGTTGGTGTGATTGTGAAACTTGGTCCACATGCAGAGAGTGAACTCCTTTATGTCCGGTAGGTCGATTTTGTAGTGAATATACTGCGAAAAGAAAGCGAAAACTTGGATTATTCAAGAGACAGAAAGAAGGGGTGGGGGAGAGACCGCTCAGACGAGAAAGGAGCGTCGAGATATTATGAAAGAAGAACGGAGAACGTGACCCGTTTTCATGGACGCGACTCGATTATCCGAACGATAAGCGAAAAGTTCCGATTTCATCGGGCTCGTATCGCCTTGAAAAAAATCATCGGTTGTTTCGTATAGATTCTCGACCGACCTCAAAGTAAAACTGTTGTCTCATGGCAATTTTATAGAGGGAACATTGCTCCTGCTCCTGCGGCAGCTCGATCAGCTGTCCATCGAGATCGTAGGGAGAGCTCGACGCAAGACCGCTACCAGGTAGATTCCCATAGATCGTCGTTTCCTGACGTAAAACGCTCGTACTCGTGCCAAGGGGTGAAACAGGTCGCCATGGTGACGAGATCGCGTTTGTGCTGGCCAAAGCCAATAACGAGCAGACCAGTAAAGTCCGACTCATCGTCCTCGATTCCCCCTCTACGCCGGAAGAAGCTGCAAAGATAAAACAAATGTGATTCGTGTGTTTATCCGATGAGTCGAGACACTGGAATTCTTTCTTCTTCCTCTTTGCGTAACGCGGGCGTTGCTTCCCGATCTTGGTCATTGGATATCGCGTGCAAACACGCGCTTTAATCGAAAGGCGATGCTCCGAAAGCGCCAAGTCGCGCACGAACCGAGGTGAACTGCATGTCCGGCCGTTCTTTGCGCAATTCTATTCGACCGATATTTCTATGAAACTATAACGTAATTATTCTAACGCAAGCGTTGTTTCGTCGAAGGACGATCGATGGTCTTACAACGACTCGACTGTTGGGAATAAGCATAAAATCTCTTTATTGCAAAATCTGTATAAAAACTGAATCAATTCTTGAAGAATTCTTCATAAAGATAGAACGTACAGAATGTACGAACGAAAGAATGTACTTGATTATTTAATAACGCTCTTCGGCCCATCACCGTGGGAAATTTTTTTTTGAATCGATTATACGATGAATAAATTATTGATTGCATAAGAAAAAATAAATAAAGAAAATAGTCTTACTCACCGAGAAGGTAGGTGTCTCGAGGTAGATCCTCGCGGTCTCGAAACGAAAAGGTAACTGTCCGCTCTAGCTGCTCGGCGTATACCTCGTAAACTCTCCAAAGGTGTATGTGCCTCCTACCCGATGGCGATTCGCCTTTTGCTTCGCTCTCCTACTTACGACGCGAGACTTTTGCGCGCCTTTCCGTGCTTTCCCTCTCGCCTCGTCCTACCTCGTCTTTCCTCTCCTCGCCTCTTCTCGAACGATTCGAGAAGCACCTTCTTCTCGGGAACCTTCCTTTCCTATTAGGGGTAACTCCATTTTTTTCCACTCGACCGTGTGGTATTTACTGTTTATATATAGCTTGTTTTTTTTTTTGTCTCGTATTCGTCCCGAGATCACGAAAAGTTTGTTCAAAAGACGCTGGACGTGAGATTCTAGGTGAACAGGTAAGGGAAAAGAGGAATATCGATGATTTTAATCTTCGAATTGAGCTTTTCAGGGCTCAAAATGATTCATTTCACTTTAACCCTTGGCAATATAATTGTTTTATAATCGTATAATGTAATCGTCACGTCACGAGTATTGCTAGGTCAGACGTGGTCTTCAAATGCAAAGGGTCAAATGTTTGTATCAAAGGACTTGATCAGAGCTTAACTTTTTATATTATCATCCAAATTTCCTTGATAGTTACACAACAGAACAGCATTAAATGACAATTTCGATGACCGTTTGATAATATAACTTAATCTATTTTCTGTACCCGTTGTGTCATAGAGCGAATCGATTTGGTAAATAAGTGACTCAATTAATCGAGCGTTACCACGTCCAACGCACATGCGTTTCTAATATAAACTATGCGTAAATTCGATCAGTACGAACATTCACAACCATCAACCTTGAAGAAAACTATCGTTAACGTCGATCAGTGGCTTCGATCTTCTTGTTTTTAGTAGAAGGTGAATCCAGAAAAAATAGATAGATAATAAGATAGTATCAGATCGTGCCAACAATGTGACGAAGAGGTCGGAAAGCACGTACGAGGAAGACCACCAAGAGCCCTGGTGGTCTATAACGAAACGCCTTTCCCTTTCAAGCCCCCCCACCACTTTTCGCCGTTCGATTATTCTTTCATCGGGTAGAAGCGTTAACGAGCGTGAAACTCGTTAATTTCCATTCTCCGTTCGTTCCAACCTGAGCATTATATATAAAAATATACGTGTATCCTTGTACCGGAAAGGTGGACGTAGCGTAATCGGTTATATAGTATGAGCAAAATAAAAGCGCGCGCTCACGATAAAATCGGTGCGTCCATCGTGACGTTCGCCATGCCTAGAGCGATGGGGGTCCTTACGTAATAGCAAAACAAGAAGGTAGATGTTAAAAAAACGTGCGGGAGGAATGGCGTTTAGATTTGACCACGTTTAGCCTTCCGTCGCTTGGGCAAAAATCATTTTTACCGCCTATTATATTTAATTATTTCGAAATATAAATTTTGACGGGTAGTACAAGCTTTTTGTTAATTTTTTTTCGTATAATTCAAGCATTTATTTTTATAAAAAATTTATATAAGAAAAATACAAGATCTCTAATCTACGTATCTTTCTCTAGTATCTGTAATAGCAATTATTGGGGTAATTTAAAATCAATTTCATCAATTTGGTACTCATTATTTTTTCACCAATTTGTCAAAAAGTTTTCCTTCTCTACTATCTTTTATTGATTTTAATTTTCTGTCAACTTTGACGTCTCCCAATTTTGCTCCCCTTTTCACCCTTGGATCGAGCCCTGCGTTTAACGAAATGCGAGGTCAACGATTTGGAAAGAGCAACAGGATCATGAGATCGCATGAACGTGCCGACGACGAACGTCGCGATGGCGTATCAAAACGACCGCAAAGTTTCTAGCGACAGAACGGATATCTCGAATTACGGTACGTGCTATGCACACGCACAAATCGAACGCGATTAGGTTACTTTTTAAGTATGGGCGTTTTCGAAATAGTATTTTCGTAACACTCGACCACCGTTCTTGCTCGACTGGCCGTCAAGAGATCATTGAGATAAAGTGGATTTGACATTGACTCCTTTCGTTTCGTTCCCCCGATAGATAGTTTGCTACATATTGGAGATGGCATAACCAATTCGACACCATGGTTCTTTTACCTCTTTGAAGCACAGAATTTTAGACTATTGTCTAAATAAATCCACAGTGCCAAAAGCTCATGTTGCATAGCAAGTTTATTCTGACAAAATTTAACAAAGTTCCAGTGTAAGATTAACTGTTCTTCGAGTGATTCTAATTTTTCAAAGTAGTACACAAAGTTTCCCACCATGCCCCAAATAGTTAGAAAATCATCCCTGGAATATTTTTTGATCTCCAGAAATGTTTCATAATACATGTAAACATTTTATGTCATTACAAGAAGAATCATTATACTCATGGTATAGGTATAACTGGTTTCGAATCGATTAAACTGGACCCTGCAATTTGAAAGATCGAGTTGGGAACGATCGAGAATCGTGAGTCATCGGGTTATTTCCCACGAAAAGAAGAAACACAGCACGTCCGAGGCGAACTTTGATCCATCGGGGTCAGCGATCAAGCGACGTTCCGGTAAACGCGCGACTATAGTTTGGATACGTTCTCGCCAGAATGATATATCCTTGTACTTGGTATTCATGCATCGTGAGCACACGGATTACCGCTTAGCGAAGGCGAAGGTGCCCGAACGAGGTCGCGGTGATCGTTGTCTCGTTCGACAGTACCAAAGAACGTACGCACTTTCGTGTGAAAGACCCGTTGCTTTCGAATTCGCTAAAGATTCCGAGCTCGATGGAAAATCTCCTCGCATTCCACAGATCGTTGATCGAATCCGTAACGATCGCCTGTTTGCTTTCAATGTAACGTTAGAAACTATAATTACTGCTTTTAAACTTGAAACACATAATACCTATTCTTTCCGAATATATAAGTAATGAACAAGTACAATAATATTTTTGTCGTTTGTGTCACTGTTTAGGTATAATTATTTTTGTCATTATTCTCGTTTAATGAATAGTAATTATAAATGGTATGATACGTCAGTCCAAAAAAAGCACAGTCGTAAAGGGTTGGGTCTGGGTGTTCAAAGACCAATATGATGATCAACGAGCAAGATTTAGGAAAAGGGTGAAGAAAATCATTAACCCTTTTAGTACCGAGGCAAGAAACGGGCGCCTATGCAAAGATAACACCACGAATTTGACGAATCTATAATGGTTCTGGCTTTTAGGGTTTAGGAGGGTTTTTTAGGTTTTTTTTTTCTTTTCTACCAAAATAAGAATGATATTTCAAAAATTCAAAATGCAGCGTATTACGGAAGAAAGGTAGAATAATGTAATCCTCTTATAACATTTTATAAATTTATTTTGATAGAGCTTTCTCGCAATGCGAAGAATAAGGCGCCATTGCATACGCAACGATATATCGTCGTCCGGTACTAAAAGGGTTAAAACATTCTTCCTTCTTGGTTATCAGAAGAGACATTCCAACAATCAACAACAGGTCGTTTCTTAATACCCAAATCCCACGTCCTTTTTCGAACGTCCTCGGGCACAGGTGTGTTCGTACGTAGAGACTATCAGGATCTGTTAGACGCACCAGCAGTTAGAAGTTCTAACTGGGTCAAAAGAAACTATCGTAAAGCGAGACTGCGACGAGCCGTCTTCCGCTTGGACACGTAGGGAGGGATAGATAGACGGGCGTGAATAGCGAATTTCCGTTTTGCAGATATCGTAGAAGCACGTGGCGGTAAGTCGCCACTCACGATTTCGACGAGTAGAAAGCGACGAAGCGCGTGGACTCGCGCGAGACGAGAAGTAGCATTCTCCAAGAGCATCGTGTATATGGATACGTCCAGATATTTACGTCGAGAACTTGAAACAAGAAGAAGGAAAGGGAAATTTCTTGAAGTTTCGTAATGCCATCCTCCAAAATACTAACAAAAAAAAAGTTGAACATGCTACTTTACGATACCCATACCGATGAAGGAGGGGAAGAAAACGGAGCGAAGTAAATTTCGGTGAAAGTGAAAGTGCAGGTGGCGCGGGAGAGTCTCTGTCGCGACGAGGACTCAAAAAAGACCGAGTTCCCTTTTTTGAGAACAAGTTTCGATCGTTAAACTGGTCCTGCTTTGATCCTCTTTGCGACTCCTGTTTCCATAAAACACGTTGGCGAAATCGTAAGAGCGAGTATAATCGCGATCCTAGCACGTACACGTCTTATGTAGATACACGTAACGTCGTCGCTCGTTTTTACGATCGAGATCGAGAAATCCGCAACGGTCGAAGGGAAAGCGCTTCAGGAGCGCGTCCGGGTTCCTTCCTTCGTCTCGCTTCGTCCGGATGCGGCCCAACGGATGGGACCGGCAACTTTTACATAATAATACCAACCTCGATAACTCTCTTCCCTTTTTTATTAAGATATCATGTAAACGATCGCAAGATATCCGGCACATGTCCATCGAAGAATTATCACTGTCGTCCGGTTCATATCCCGTTGACGTTGGCACGCAACCCAAGGTTGGTCTATCATCTTATATAGATCGTACAAATTATCTCGTTACACGTTGGATGGAAAAATCATGACAGGCATTAAAGTATAAGTTATAATTGAGCCGTTTATTTTGAAAGTAACCTAACTCCATTTTTTTATTAATTAAAATTTATATCTAAATGCAAATCTAAGGTAGAAATATGAATATTAAAACAGCTAACTTGATTTTTTTGGAAAATGGACTTAGGCCACTTTCAAAATAAACAGCTCAATTATATTAACCAAATTTAAAACACGATATAAACTTATGTATCGATGTACAAAGATAATCTTCGGTAAAAGAACATACCCGTATTAGATGATCTCTCTCTTCAATCGAAACGAGTCTCTTAACAAGGACCATCGCTTAGAGTAACGTGTTAACCACGGTGTTACGATGGCCGTTACAGGTTGAATGGTAAAATTATGACAGACATTAAATTCTAAGTAATAGATATATTATCCAAATGTAAGACACGGTATAAACTTATCTATAGATGAACAAGGAAGATCTTCGGTAAAGGAGCATACCCGTATTAGTTGATCTCTTTTTTCGATCGACACGAGTCTTTTAACAAGGACCATCGGCTAGAGTATCGCATTAGCCGTGGTGCTATGTAGGTCGTAACGCTCGTGCTTGCGCAAAGATTAGAAAAGAGAGCGCATTTAGGGCGCGTTCCCTCGGATATAACGAGTTTCATTGGCTGAACGTAATTTGGTACGACGCGAGGGCAGCGGCACGCGCGCGGTTGCCCCGAGGCGACAAGAGGAGGAGAGACATCGTTGCGCAAGACTGGACTTCGTTGACTATTACGGTACGGGGCGAGGCGATCACATCGAACGCAGCACCCTGTACTCGGCATTCTCAGAAATTGCCGCAATCATTTCTCGCGTTCTTCAAGATCGCGCCACCAAAAACACGTACCGGTGTTCTACTCCAAGATATCAGCATAAGGTCACCGCCTATCGGTGGGCTACCCCTCCCCAAGGCGCAGTGTACGTAAGATTGTTCGACCAGTTCCTGGCCTAATGGTACAGGCCCTCTTTTCGATACGGTTGGATACTTGGCCCGAAGGGAATACCTCGGTTCCTCTTCGTAATATCGATACCATTTCGAAGTCCTCGTAGGAAGACTTCTTCCGATGGATCGAGGAATCTCGTAGAGACTATGGGTATAAGGTATCCACGGATAGGCAATAGCTCGTGGCACAATTTCGGTCGGCACAGGTTTCTCTACATCGAAACATGACTTTAAAAGTAGATTGAAACCGAAAACCGAACCCTCGATACCTTCCTCCAATCCCTTGTCGAAGTCGGTGTACTCTTGACCTAACACGAGATCACCGTTACTAGGGATAACGTGATGTAAGGTCTGAAACATCGAAAGTCGTCATGGACTGTTGGGAAAATGAGAAAGAGAGTATCTTAAAGGATTTCTTAGCGATTTACCGACCTTCACCGCGTAACCTTGAGCCTTTATTCGACCGTTTAACCACATCGCGAACCGTCCTTCTTGGTTCTCCCAACTTTGACAGACGTGGTACCATCGATTCTCTATCATAGAAATCGTCTCTCGAAAGACCTCCGTTCCTCCGATCTCCAAATGAACGCTCCTCCCATGCGCCGATATCCATGCACGAACCAATCGTTCCTTCTCGTTCCCTGTCGAAAAGAAAGTATCGTCTTATTGATTTTACAAGGTTACCCGACTTGGGCCTTTTAATCTCCAAATATCGAATATGTATATGTAGTCATCCTAAATAATAAACCTCGTAACTCCTAAATGGCAAAGTTTTCAGGAAACAAATAAATCTTGCTCTTTCCTCGCAGAGTCTTACACAGTTACATTTTATTTTAGAGCTATTCTAAAAAAATCATAGTGGAGTTATGAGATTTATTCGCAATCCCAAATAGGGGTAGCGATATGTATATAGGTACTTACGTGAATAAGAAAAGATGGAATGAGGATATGTGAGATTACTCGATTGTAACCAAAGACAAAATGTGAATTCTTCGATATTTGGTACAGGTAATTCCCATCTGAGAAACTGAAAAAAAGGTTTCTTGGTAATTGGTCTCTTTTACCTTCTCTCCATTCCTTCGCACCAGATCTATCTGGAACACTACGATAAAGGCGACTTCGCGACTATGTACGATCGTCGGCTTGTAGAAAGGTGACACGAATAAAATAACAGTTACGACGAAACGATGTTATTTTCTTTCTTCGTGAAAACTTGACGACGAAAGTATGGTACTTATCGCGTGCCTCGAACTTGTGAAACCAACATTGTAAAGCTAATATATTAATGAATCATAAATTAGTAAGAATGAAAATGAAGAAACGCGTATCGAACTCGACCACGATATCTTATTGTTATTACCCATGGCTATGTAAATTACAACGCACCGGTAGACTCGCTATCATTCGTAAAACTTTCACGATATATATATTTACCTGAATATAGTCTTTCTGCGTGAGCACGAACATATCCATCGGTGCACTGGGTAATTTGCCTTCGTACCGATGCTCGTTGACGGACGATCGCCCGAGGGACGATACCGTGAACAGTAGGCAACCAAAAATCGCGGCCTGGGCAAAACTAGCGATATTAATCGCGATAATCGATTTTTTCATCTTGTCCACCGTAATTCATTCCCTTTTTTTATTAAAAACCAGCCGATATCTTTGATTTTATTTCGTTACTCCCATAGGAGTCGAGCAATCGTTGACTCCACGTATCACAGTTCCCTCGCAAACTCGATTCTCTCGTCCTGCTGCTTGCTTCCCGCCTTAGCCCCTTCCCATTCCACTTGTCTCGTTCTCTCTTCCACGTGCCTCGCCCTTCGCTGCACGCACGTACTAACGTCGTTCCGCCTGGTTACTCTTGCTCCCTTGGTTCGATTACTAAGGGCAACGAACAAATTACACGAGTCACGATAATGGGAAAGGCACGTATCGCAAAGGCGAACGCACTCCTCGCCGGTAAACAACGACTAACGAAGGGAAATCGATGCGAATCGGCTGAGGCCGCTTCCACGCTTGCTTGAAATCAGCGAAAGAGGGAGGAGGACCTAACGTGCTTTCGTTACGCCTTTGATTCTGTGACTTTCCGAAGTTCGCGTCACAAGGAGAGGGGGACACTACCCCACCGTCTTCGACATTTCTTCCTCCTTTTCGCAAAGCCAAACTCGTGCGGTCTTTTTTAGCCTCTCGAAAAGCCTCTCGAAAATATCATTGACAGAACCTCCTTAAATAGAAGATAGAAGGAAAGAGATAGCGATTTTATGCGCAGAGCAAACTCGAGTGGAATGATAAACGAGTCGACGCGTCCAAGCGAATCTCTACCGCGAAAGCAAGTCGAAGGAGATATGAGAAGTTAGGGAAACCAATGCTTATTTGAAATGAAAATGAGTGGAGAGCGTGCGGACGTCCAATTAAAAATCTGATTTTACTTTCTTTATATTTCCAGACGGCGAAGAACTCAAATTCTGGAAGCGGTGGATACTACGTTGGCGGTAGCAGCACTCTACCCCGTGGTGGACCACTTCTCAGGGCGTACAGCCCCGCGGCTTCGTCAGTCGTCGCGGGACCGAACGCTACAGCTGGCCAACCGAAGCCTCTCGCGACTCCAGGTATGCGCGTACGGCGAATCGACTGCTATGATCCTACCGGATCAAACGGTGTCTCCTAGTCTCCAAGAGCCAACGTCTCTCTCGTTGACGCGACGAGTCGATGTAGTCTTCTCAGGACTCGCACGATATACCAAAAAAGGAATCGGCCGAATCCTAAAGCAAAAGCTTTCTCTCGAGGACCGCACGACATATCCATGCTCGCCTTGCTTTCAAGCAACCTTTCCATCCGAAGGAATCGCCCGCACCGAACGCTTCCATGCATTTTGCATCGTCCAATTAAAGACGACCGGGTTCGCGTCGAACGAGAAATCCTATTCGATCGCGCAACCGTATCTAATAGGCGTGGGGATCGATCGACGACGCCACTGGTCGTCTTCGAGGTTACCAATCACGCTTGCGCTCTCCATCCATGGAATCGCCATGTCTCTCCATCCTGAATCGACTTCGAGACCTCTCTTGCATCCACCGATCCTCCAAAAGCTTCAACGCGAGTGCACGCAAGATCGACCTCCTTCCTTTCTACCGGTTAAAAAGTATCGTCCCGCTCGGGGGCGAAAGGGACTCGAGGCACCGTTCCGAATTGGACGAAAAGATCGCCCGTCCGGTATGTTTTGGGTCGATAAGATTCGTTGCTAGAACGCGTGGGAATGCTGAACGCGTTCTAGCAAAGGACTCCTAGAGAGATTAAGAGAGAGAGAAAGAGAGAGAGAAAGAGAGAAGATAGCACGAAAGCTTCCTCTCGTTCGTAAAGTATCTCGGCACTTTGCATACTCGGTACATTCTGTTTGATTTTTTCGCTGGGTGGATAGGTGGTGGCGCGGTGCCGCCGGCCAAGCCGCTTCGCAGCTACCAGTGCGGCAAGAGTCCCCTTGGAAGTCTCGGGGGCTCGGCTCGCTTCTCTAGAGACAGCTCGGTCTCCCTCTATAGTATACCAGGTCAGTAGAATCCTTAAAACATCCGCTCGATCCTCTTATTCTTCGAGAACGGACGAGCAGGTGGAAAGAGCCTCTCGCTCTCGAGCGGCCGCCGCTACGTCTAATCTCGACGTTCGAACGTTCGACGCTCGAACGACGAAGCGACTTTGTCCGATCGGAATGTCCTCCCTTTGCGTCACCGAAAGCGAACGTTTGTACGTAAACCCATCGATCTAGTACGTACCGCCCTATCTTGTGTAGATTTCGCGGCATATGTATCATGTAACCTTTAGATTATATCGGAATATCGCCGATCCCAAAGCATTTCATCCAAGAATCGTAGACCCTTCATACGCACGCCTCCAAAATTAGTAGATATTATTGACGTCCTTTACCCTTTGTCTTTAGTCGTACCCTCGTTCGTCCGTCGTCATGACAAATTTCTCAGCCGTACCTACGCAACGCGGTCGCGTAATTTCAATTACACATTCGTTCGCCGATACCTATTTACGTACTTAGATATACACAAGTACCTACGTACATAACCATAATTGTACTCAACTTAAGCTTAAACAAGAAACGAGTTTGCAGTATGGATCGTTGTTTAATCTCGATTTACGAACGATCCACAGATCGATTGCACGGAGAGAGCGGTTACATGAGCAGTCCCGAACGAGGCGGTGGCGTTGGATCCGCAACCGGAAGGTATCCACCGGGT
The DNA here is from genome assembly GCA_916049575.1 of Ancistrocerus nigricornis. Classification (NCBI taxonomy): domain Eukaryota; kingdom Metazoa; phylum Arthropoda; class Insecta; order Hymenoptera; family Vespidae; genus Ancistrocerus; species Ancistrocerus nigricornis. Next base: position 13,881,302 of record OU696667.1, on the reverse strand, counting down.
CCCTATAGTACCGGTAGCAGCTACGAGGAGCCATATTACTCACAGTATTCAGGAACCGTCACGCCCGTCATCGACGAGGAAGCCAGGTGAGGAGAGTTTCCCCAAAATTCCCGTTGCTATCTCTCTCTCTTTTTGTCTGTCTCTCTCTTTCTCTTTTATACCTTTTAACCCTTCTCTCGATTCTCGAGTACCTTTCGTTATCCGAATACATCCGCTCTATACCGCGCGAATTTTTCTTGCGCGCTCCATCTCCTCCGGAAAGGCGAAATTCGAAGGGGGAAAGTAAATGCCTCGGAGGGATTTTCCGTGGATGACTGATAGCGTGGATGTGTATATCTGTTGTGGGTGGTGCAGCGATACGGAGCTATTGGAGGAATCGTACAGCCTCTACGGCGTGAAGCCACCAGGGCGGCCGCCTTCGGGACCCCCTCGATCTCCGTTCATACCACCGGCGGCAGCTCCTATACCCACTGGACAGAGCTACGACGCCACCCGGTATTCGCACTGCCGTTCGCACGAGCTCCTCCCTTGCCATCCCCTACCAAGTATCCAAACTACCTACCGAGATACCAGCATTTTTTGCCTTTCTCTTTCTTCCAGACAACAAAAAGTCGTTACTCGCCGTCGTCGGTACGGTTACGTTATGTTCGGTCAAAAATATTACTCAACAAGAACTAACTTTTCCGACTTTTACTATTATATCGATTCTCTTGTCGAATACGTTTTTGTAGTCTTATGGCAAGACCGAACATTCGCGCATTCTTTTGGTAACCGTTGTCAGCGTAATGTCCGCAAGTCCGTATACGCGTTACGTCGTTCGAACGAGTTACCATAATGGGTCGACGGACCCTTTCACGTTCCATTTTGTAGTCACAGATATTAAAACAGCGAAGAACGTTTCTAAAATGGTATTTTGCATAAACCCGGTACGATAGTCAATGCGTTAACCATATTGATGTCCGAGTAAAGCTCGTTGCAGAATAAAAGTATAAACGTAAATACGGTTTGGAAACCAGATTCGAAAAGCTATCGGATAGAGAAAATCCCGATTCTGTAAAAAATCATTTAGAAACAGCTTACGGCGAAATCCAATATAGCAAAGCTTTTCTCGAAACGAATGTAATTATTCCAAGTCGAAAAAAAAGAACAAATTGGAGAGAAGATCGATACGTTTGGTAAACCTTTCGTAAAACGCGAGATCCTCTTTGTCACGATCCACGCCACCCTCTGCCTGCCATCCCTTTGCTCTTCTTCATCCCAAACGGAATGGGCAACGCCTAGCGCTATCTCCACTTTTTAGATAACCGCAGCAGTGGAATGCAGCATGCCGATTAGCGGACTTGCGATTAGCGAGGGGACGTCTCGGCCCTTTTAGAACCGCAACGACAACCTCTCATCCTCTTTCCTTCGCCGTTAGATTAAAAAACTGTCGCGAGTGTCTCTTGTGCCAAGTCGGGAACGATGCACGTGTTTGTCTGTTGGTGTAACGAAGCTAACGGTCGAACGATCGATCTTGATTTGATCGTCCACCGATAGACCGATACATGATTCGAATGCAAGTACGATGGGAACGACGTGTCGTGGTACAAAGGATCGTATCTGGTACCTTAGAGCTTACGTGGACGCGGATTACTCGAGCATCGAGAGAGAACGTAGCCTCGAGATCCTACAAACGACGAGATACGATCCTCCCGTTTTTCTGGAATGAAACGATGCGACGACGGGTACGGCGTCGTTGTGTTAGCTTTGCCTGCGCTAATAGAGATGTGTTAGTTTGTGCCAGCCGAGTTGTGCGTTTCGTCCGATTGAAACAGTAGCGTCTTGTACGATACCCTGGCGAATGAAAAGATCGTGACTCGATGTCTACATCCCGAATGGCTTTACAATGAAAACGATTGCAGTTTTTTCCGACGTTAATCTTTTGAATCCTTGACAGGATAAGGGTGGAGCACATGGAGAGACAACTAGCCAACCTGACTGGCCTCGTTCACAAGGCCCTGACGCATGCACCGCACACGAGCCCTTCACCTCGGGACTACTTGCAAGTGCCAGCGAGTCGTGACCCTTACGCGCGAAGCGCAGGTACGTTCGATCGTCCTCCGATTACGCATTCCGAACTGGATTCTCCGACCTTCCTTCCTCCCACCCCCCACCACCCTCTTTCTCTCTATATGTATACCGTGTATACAGGGTGTTTTAGATCACGTTCGCGAAAGAAACGAGAAATTTTAAATAAAAGAGTTTTAAGAGACATGGATACGAACATTTTTACTTGAAAAGTTATAATTAACACGTTGAGTGCCGAGTCAATTTTGAATAAAATAATTTTTTTTCGGTATAAACATATGAAAGAATTTTCTATTATATCTTTTATATTAGATCTCATACTTTTTATGACCGATGACTATATTCCAGTAAATATTGATAAACAATGCTAATAAATATTTTAAATGCATTATGATAAATCGAGTGCCGATCACCGGTGACCTTTCATGGCATTGAACGTGTTAAAAAAAGAATAGAGAAAATAAACAATTATTGTCTTGTAGTAGTAATCTTTAGTTCATTCATACAAATTATCTTGCAATTATGATTATTTTGCATGATATTAATATCATCAACTTTTTGCTGTTCTCAAGTTTGTTAATAATTTTTGAAGTAAGATTTTCTAGACACGTTTATTAAAACTCTTTTGTTTAAAACTTTATTTCCTGTAAAACGTTGAAGTTTTGTGGACCTAAACACCCTGCATATCGATCGCGTCCTTCTATCTATCGCGTATACAAACACATACATACACGTTCTTCAACGCCGACTCTACCATATCCCCCACATTTTACATTTATTGCTACTTTAGCCGCATACTTTGTTTCTCGCTTTCCCGAGAATCATCTAGGCTCGTTTCTTGCCTCTCGCCTTTCACCTATACTCTCGTTTCTTTTTTCTTACTCCTTTTCCTATCGAAACTCCATAGAGCACCCCTCTCTCTCTCTCTCTCTCTCTCTCTCTCTCTCTCTCTCTTTCTCCTAATCATCTATCTGTGCCTTACGAATCTAGCAATACTGCCAAAACCTGTCCTTTATTCGCTTCTTCATCCTTCATAAGTTCCATCCGTTCCCAAAGAATCGAAAGACTTCGATATACGTGGCTGCGAAGAAAAGGGCGATTACTACTAAAATAAACTCTTTGCACTCGGATATTTTTCTTGAAATCCATCTACCAACAACTTTAATATCTTTTGATCATAACCAATAATATATAATTCCACATAAAATATTATAGCATTGGAACTATGTCGCTTCGAATGGAACAGCCGTGTACAAAAGGTTAAACATCAAGAGCGAGAGCAAAAGGTCGAGCGTAATCGCCCTGATCTAATTCCTTTTGGCGTTTTTACGCGTTCGATCGATCGATACTCGTCCACGAAGGACTTGAATATAGAATTTTGCCTAAATTAATATAATTTTGAGCCTCGACAAATTGGCGACGACTCAATGACAACGGTCGCGACTTTCCTGACTCTCCTCGTTCGCTAGTCTCAAAGGGTGACTAGACGAGCGTCGATTCGATTTAGGAAATATGTCGAGCAAAGTAAAGCCGTTGTCACGGAGTCGTTTCTCGCTCTTTGAAATTTCCTTGAACCCTGCTGTACAACTGCTTTGTTATTCCGACTAACGCACACACCAGGCGCCGGGGATGAGTTCGACAAACACTCTAGCTCCAGCTCTGCCTCATTGCCAGGTGTGTCTCTCATCTTCTCTATCTTCTATTCTCCTCTAATTCGCTATAATTCACTGGAATACTTGCAAGTACCTTTACGTTCATTATCATTACTATTACTCTTATTGTTAATATTATTACTGTTGTTACATTCTTTTATTTGATTATACTTTTATCGAATACTATCACGTTAATATTATTATCATCGCCATCGATGTACTCTATATATACTATATATATACTTTATATGTATATGTACTTTATATACGTAATACTATATTCGTACATATATGAATATTTGTATAGATATGTATATGTACATATATCTCGTCGTTTTTTCTCTCTTTCAATCGACGACGCGACTCTGGTGCAACATTTAAGTCTGTCAAACTACCGTTACAGATGACTCGTTCTTAAGGACAGACGTAAAACCACCGAAGTTAGGCAAAGGTGCGCTTTAGAAGACGTTTCAAATTTTTAATCACCATCTTCTAGCTTTCACCGCTGCACTGCTCGCTATCGAACACAGCTGCACGATTCTTTCGTATTTTTCATTATCTATATTTCTATATCTTTCTTTCTTTCACGGTCGTTCGCTATCGATCCTTCTCTATTTCCGTATAAAAGATACATATATGCTATACTTTTCCGTCTGTTTTGCTTTCATCGGCACATATTTCAATTTTCACCTACTACTTGTCACCGGTATTATGCTCACCATAGACTTCCGAAATCAAATCTTACGTTTATCTACCGCATGCTGTCCTTTCCTGATCGGAAATCGGACGAAGCTCGTTCCGATCCCCGATCGTCGATAGATGTAATAAGAATCAGACGGGAATTATTCTTTACCGCGTATGCAGATAGAATTTTAGATAAAATAAAAAAGAATTTCAGTTAATTCTTCTTCTCCGGGCCCGTGAGCGGTTTCTTTTTTTGTATACGTTCGCTACGCACGCGTTTCTCCTCGCACTTACATCGCCGCTTAAAAGTTTAAGGCCATCGAGAAAAATGTTTATTTCAAATATTTTTTGTCAAGTAAACGAGAAATAACCATTTAACGTCGAAAAATATTACTTTATTAACAAATAACAATTTAAAGCTTAAATTGATTGTTCGTTGAAAAATTTGCTTCTACTTATAATTATTGTCAAGCAAATTCTTGGCATACGATGAATGAGTTTACATAGTATTGTATTTCCAAAGAACTCTCATTGATCTCTTAAAATCTTCCTAAGCATGTTCCTCGACATTTTTTGCAAACGCAACGATCTAATGATCTTATAAGAGTTCGTTTGAGTTTAAATTTAGGGACTACGGTGGACACGTAATTTTTTTTAACACTTTTTTTCTTTACAAGATCATTGTTACACAATAGTTTATATATTATATAACAAATAAAATTATTATTCTTAAAGAATTTGCAATTTGGATGATGGTCTTAAACTTTTGAGCAGCAGAGTATGTATACGAAGCTACTTGTTACTATCTATAACGCAAGAAAATCTGCAAAAGCCGCGCAAAAATGTGCTGATCAACATCTATTCCAGACAAGTCGGTGTCCTTTGAAAAGTCAGTGTCCTTCAGCGACGAGCCACCGGATATGAACTCACCCAAGCAACATTCCCCGCAACATGCAGGTAATGAGCTACGCGTGGACGTAATTTCACGAGATTCCAAGTTGCGTCAAGCATGCATATCTAGGCGTAAAACGAACTTTCTTCGTCTAAACTTTATTCGATGCTTGTGCACGAGATGGTGGACTGATTTCGATATCGACTTAAAATCTTTAATATCGAAAGTTTGGAAACTGATATGATATCGATTTCGTTTTCTGAAATAGTTATGAAGAACTTTTATTCTCAGCAACTGTTATGAAGCACCTACGTTTAAGACTACACAAGTTTCAGTTACAGTTCTTATATAAGCTTTAATATCAGTTGTTTTAGATTTCATAAAAATTCTAAAACGGTCAAAGAATCGATTCTTTCAATCTTGTTTATGCGTATTACCTACTGAGAGGTTATTAAGAAGCAGGACTTTTCTGAACCTTGTTAAAAATTGATGATCGATTAGTACGATTCCCAATTTGATTCGGAGACCGTTGCATAAAGAACCGATTGTATACCTTCTAATAATAATCGTCCACCTTTTCTACGAGCCAAACAATTCGAATGTACTCGAGAGACATTTGATTAAAAAGCATACGAATTAAAAATCCCGTATGCGAACTTGTCTCCTCGAGAGCACACTATCCAAAACTAACGCAATATAATGATCTCTTCTAACACCTTCTCTCGTACGATTGTCCATTGCCTACCATCGACTAGCGGATACAAAACCTACGAAACCGGCAATCAAATCCTCCACGTTGCCGAGGATGTCTTCGCAAGGTAAAGCTTTAAGAAACTTGTACGCTTATTTCCATCGCCAGTTCGTTTTTCCGTTACGCAATGTCCACTGTCTCGCGATGTACCTTTGTGTCAAGATACGTCGATCGAGTATCACGTCCTTTCACTCCATTCCCTTTTTATTATTGCTTTCGAATCGCAGAATATTTATTCGAGATACCAGGTAAACTTTTTTGCTTTCTGCAATTTAATTAACCTCTTAACTGGGAAGTTGTCTGACCGAACCGCAAACGCAAGTATCCTAAGTTCTATTTAATAACTCACCAGTATGAAGTTGACGATAGTTAAGTTATATAGGAACTTCTATATTACTTCTGCTATCACTAAATTCATATTGGTGTGTTATTAATGGAACTGTTTGTACGTGTTATTTATTTGAAATAAAAATATAATAACACGGTAGAAAGACAAGAATCTTTAGGTAAATAAATAAAGTAAACGGCAAAGAAATCTTTCTCTGTGAAAATAAAAAACAAATGATATATCTGTTTTTTTCACGAACATAGTTAAAAGTTCATGACGTGTATACACACTGGGTATGCGATAAGAGTATCACCTCGATCCTTTCCTCACCGCTTTCTCGTCCCTCGCCCGACAAAAACGAAATTGTGCTAACAAAAGGGATAGCGAATTCGTTGTTTCATCTGTGCGTTTAACCACCCCCGTTCCCCCTTCGAAGCTTTTCGAACGCGCAAAAGGCACAATAATAGGCCGAGAATGGAAGTAAGTGATAAAAGAGATAAAATCGTTTTTCTTTTGCCCCCTTTCTTCTTTTGCATATATATATTGTATATTATATTAGTATATTGTATATATGTACAGGGCGAACCATCTAACTTTGTCGAATGAAATATTTCCGTTGCAATACAAATTTTGAAAAAATGTTTCCGACGAAAATTGCATAGTTTTATGGGATGACTAGTCGTAAACAGTTTTGTTTTGTTGCAAAAGATCTATGAGGTAAAAGTCAACTGCATTTTTTAAATAGAATGTTACATTTTATTTATTTATAAGTGGTAACTATTGCGAGGAACTACCTACTAGAAAATATAACATTCCGTTAAAAGTTGCTTTTTTTCTCTCGTTAATCTTTTGCACCGGTATAAAACTATTTTTCCTATACAGGAATCTCCATAATACTATTAAAAAATATTTTTTCACAATTTTTCTTACAATGTTAATATTCTAGACGATAGAGTTAGATGGTACACCCTGTACATTATATATATTATATACATATTTTATTTTACTTTGAATAAGCATGTAACGTGTTCGATTGATTTGGTCGTCGAGTACAACGCTACGATATGCGAAGAGAATTGGAACGGGAAATCGTATGTACGTTTCTTTTTATAATTTCATTTCGCCATTAGCTTATTATGTTAATCGCTCGAACGCACTCGACCATAGTTCATTGAGAGAGCGGTCTATTCACCAATTTTGCGGATTACAATTGCTTTACGTACGTTCGCATGGATCAATGCAATTTGTACGTTGGGAAAAGGGCTTCGTAGTTTCCCGAGACCTTTCTCGAACGGTATATATTAAAAGAAGATTGCTCAATTTCAGAACGAGACAGACACAAACCAACACCACCACCGAAACCTGCCGCATTGGTGGCCGGGCAATACGTTTATCGTGATTTGGCGCTAACGCCAGAGATGTACAATCAATTGAGAGGCTTGCAAAAGAAGGCGAAGGACCTTAGACAGGACGTCAGGAATCTCCGACGCATGTCCCAGTCTCAGGCTCATACCGTACGAGAGACCATCAGAGACACGTTTATCACCATAAGGTACACTATGTGTTGTGTATATGTGAAACATACCTTGTACAAATTCAGATGACGTCAAAGCGCTTGATGAGTTTAAATGATGTATTTAGGAGCTGTAATTTGTCGATTGATAACTACTAAATATATATTTAGTTGATACAGCATTTGTGTGTATTTAACGAGGAGATTCGCAAGGGTATTGATTTATAACTACTACCGAGTTAGATAAACTACAGGTATATTTGGTATCACGTAATTTTAACCTGTTTCTGATCCACGCTGCTTTTTAATTCAAACTAAAACAAATTTATTTTTTATTCGTTTGTTATCGTTATCGCGTGGATTTGCATAAAGTAAATGGCAAACTTTTTTATGTGATCGTGACGAGATATTATGCAATATTAAAAACATATTTTGTATACAAAATAAAGAGACAACCCATATTTAATATAGTCACTATATGAAATGTGATTTACAATCAGGGTATATTTAGTTCCATAATAATTGTAAGCTGTCCTACAAATTATACACAGCTTCGATCCCTCACAAACTTTACTAGCTGCATAAAACTCCAACAAAACATTCTGGTATATTTAATAGTTTCAATTGAAAAACATAGCATAGGTACACCTAAATTTATTGCACCACGACTGCATAATATAATAGTACAAGGTATGTTTCAGCCATTCTTTTGTTTTTAATTCTGATTTAATAAGCCTATCCGTTTGATGAAACCTTTTCACACATCTTTCCTTCTTTCAGAGCCATGCTACTGTCCGGCGGAGACGCGGCTTGGACGGCAGGAGACGCAGAGAAGACTCGACTCAGTCGCGAGGAAGACCTCTACAAGCAAGAAATGCTTAGGCTGGAGAAAGATCTTACGTGAGTCGATCGACCGACGAAACTTTTTAATAGGTTTTCCCAAAAGTTACTTTTGCGATGTGCACGCTGTTGACTTTCCTGACATTATTTATATAAACATGTAACCTTAGGGAAGATAATATAATAGAATTCAGTAACATAATTTCATATTGTATATCTATTACTTACAAGCCAAACAAAAGAAACTTTTAGGACAACCTAATATTATTCAACCACGTAATATATCCAGAACATTCAACTATTTCTTTACTTTCTGATTTAAGCGAGCTGGAGAGCACGGTGGAGGAACTTCGTGGTAACGTTATCAACAGAAAAACGCGGGTCAACATGTCGGACGTCGAGAATATGGCTTTGATATTGAACAAATCGAGGTGAGCGAATAAGCGACGGAATTGACACAAAAAAGCTTAACATTACCAGAATTCACACCTTCCGTCTTCTCCGTTTCAGCAAAGCCGTAGCAGACCTAAAGGTACGATTTCCAAATCTACAAGAAGGTATGAAGGGTCTTCTGAGCTCCGAGATGGAAAAAATCGTGCGCGAAGAAAAATTCCTCAAGGAAGAACCCGAACGTCTCGAATCCGCGTTGAAACGTTGCAAAAAATTGACGGGCACCCTCGTGACGCTGAAACGGTGCGTTAATCCTTAATTACATCGTTTATAGAGCCTACGTTGCCTTTATAAAAAAAAAAGAAATCCTTTGACTCGATAGCTTAAATCGCTCCTTCGTTATCCTTTTAGCTTGGCCTCGGTGCAAGAGCAGCGATTACCAAACGCAGCGAGCGTAGACACCGAAGAGACGCCACCGATAACGCCCACGTCGGCTCAACATTCCAAGGTAACGCTCGATTGGCCCGCTCGCTCGCTCGCTCGCTCACTCGCTCGCTCGCTCGCTCTGTCTCTCTCTTTCTCTCTCTATCTCTCTCTCTCTCTCTCTCTCTCTCTATCTCTCATCTCTTTCACTATCTCTCTCTCTCACGCTCTCTCTCTCTCTCTTTCTCTTTCTCTCTCTCACACACATACACAAACACTTTCTTTTCCACCTATCTATCTATCTATCTCTCTTACTATCTTCCAAAACTTAAAGACAACTTCCTAGATATACCTGAAAAATAAACCCTTGCCCTAAACTCCGTCTAGTCTTCGCACTCTCCCGAGAAAGAGGAAGATGGCGTACGCACAGCTCCGATGCATGAAATCCTCCCGTGGCCTTTTTCCCATATCCTTTTCCTAAAGGAAGACGACGAAGAGAAGAAAGACGAACGATCTTAACCAACGCAACGCACGAGCCGACGGCCGCCAATTGACGCATTGGCTTTTTCACCATTTCGGTGCGGGAAAGAGATAAGCGGACGTACGGCACGCTACGCTTTACACTCGAACTTTTTCCGTCAATCGATCGCGAATAAACTTCCTTAGGATTGACATAAATTCTTACATATACATATATGTGCAATATACGTATATGCATATGCGTACTATATCACGGGCGAAACGGGTTCGCATCGTTCGACGAGCGACCATCGGTTACCTACGTTTCTTGCTTCCTCCTTATTTCCTTTGACGATGTATTTGCAAAACGTATTTCTGGTGACGAGCACGTACCTACCGTCCTGGCTGATCAACGTTAATGCGAATGAATAAATTATAAAGGCGATTCGCGTGCCCGTCACCGTTGCTACCCTGAACCCAGTCGTTTGCATACACATAGTTTCAGCCAAGTTGTCGAGTTGTTTTCCCGAGAAAAGAGTGAAGCATCGACGCGACACTCAGGAACGCTATTCAATTAATGACAAAATCGCACAAATTTTTGTATATAGTTCGAAAGTATACTTCACAAATGTTAATTAGAAATGCTACCTGAGGCAGGTTCGACTTTGGGAAATCGACAAAGGCGGCAGGTAGGAGGTAGAGAATGGCAGGAGCGTCAGTTAGAAATTACATTACATTAAATTGTAATTTTTAACTGATTTGACTCATCCTCGCAGTTTCTTTCTTTCCTACAGTCTTTGACGATTTCCTAAGCTAAGACCTGCTTCAAGTAGCATTTTTGATTGACATGTTTCACGATCTTTGTGACTTATGCTTTTGAAACATATACAAAAATCTGTGTGATTTTACCAGCAGTCGAATAGTGTTCTTTCAGCTTCGTAGATACGTATTCATGCGTGTGTGTATATGTATGTACATATATATACACGTATCTTTGGCCTATACAGTTTAAGACGGTGTGTGGTACGTTGCAGTAATATATTTATACATAAATCCAGTCGCAGCTTATTCCCTATCCTATTATTATGCTACGAGCGCATGCAACGAGTGACGATATAGTACTTTTATTCAAATCTACGCCATATATTACACGTATCTCTTTGGCGTGTCACCATTTTAATACCATACTTCATATTATACCTCGAAAGAGAGACACGTCGAACCTTACGATAAAAAAAAAAAATAACCACCCTTTCCCTCTACGACCATCGACGATCGAGCAACGACGTCTGGAGACTTTGGCATGACGCGACTATGTTTTGCCTGTCTGCCTGCCTGCCTGCCTGACTGAATTAAAGAAATAATTTCAAGCTATTTGCCAGCTCGCGATTCTTATTCCGTACAACAGCAGGCGGGCGATAATTTCAACGGGTCGCGAGAAAAACAACTTGACCTATTCGAGATGAAAAATTATTTTTAAGACGATCCCCAGGAGCGAAAGTTTGAGTTTTGATCAGTTTGATTACACACCGTGTGTGTTTTGGCTAGGAAATTCATTACATACACGGTGTGCAATCCGTCTCGAATGGGTTAAAAGAGAGGAGAAAAGGAAACACACACGCACACGCACATTCAGACGCGATGACGGCTAGTCGAGATGTAAATAAAGCGTGCTCGTACTTTTCTTAGGGTAGGCAAAGAAATGCTACCCTTCTCGTTCGTTGACTCTCGTTCGAATGAATTCAAGAACTTTACTCCTTACGGCCCTCCTCGCGCAAACGAAATCCGATGTAAACCTTGTCCATGAATCCGTTTTAAATCGATATCTACGAGACAGGGAGACGTTCCTGCGCGCATCGAATACAAACCGAACGAAGGAAGTATTTTTCGTTCGCGTTAACGAGGCGGCGAATTCTCTCTCTCTCTCTCTCTCTCTCTCTCTCTTTCCTACATTTCTAACTCTTTCTTTCTCTCTCTCTTTTTCTCTCCCTCTATTTCTGTCTCTCCCTTTTCTATTTCTCTCTCCTCTCGCTCGAATTCTTGATCGTGCCCGCCACCCCCAACCCGCCCCGCGCCTACGTTCTCCAAGATCGTAAGAGCGCGAAAATTCTTCGACAACGTTCTTCCTTTTTCTTTTTTCTAAAACCTCGAGATCGAAAGAAAGCACCCAACGAATTCGGTGTCGAAACAACTTTCCTGCAACTTGTGTCTGTTTCTCTGTGATATGGACCCTCTACCCCCCAAAACCCACTGAACCAATATTTTCAATGTTTGCTGTGTCCCGATAGTATAGATACTTTTTATATACATATTTAACGCGTAATCTGACGAAGCAGACGGAACGTCATCGCAAAGATCGTCGCTCGATGCCAGCCGACCACCTCATACAACTGGCGTAAATTCTATTTTCTTTTACCAAAGGGAGAACGATAATATTTTATAGAAAAAAAAAAGATACTTTTTATAACAAAAAAATGGCGATAACGATGACGATGTTTCGTCAGATAATTCTCAATGTTAGCTGTTCGATTAAAAAACGAAAATCTGCGTCGCGACGATTATTAGACGTGCGCCATACTCGCGTGTAGATTACCTAGAAAATATATATGCATCAATCGGACGCAAGATGGGCCGTAATCTCGTGTCGTTTTTCACTGATATAAATGTCGTAACAAGTTTCGACGACCGTGAGAAAGCAGTAAAAATCGATTCCAGGTTGGATCAAACGCGTAGACCTTTTTTTCACGATCGTGGCACTCGTCGGACGAGGCTTTTATAAAAGCGGATAAGTTTCTAACCGCATGGATGAGTTAGTACTTTGCTGTTAGCCAATGTTAAAAATAGTCCTCGAATCTAGTCTCTCGCGTGACTGACACTTCTACTTGGCCGATATAATTTTGATTAATCGAAAAATCGCTTACGGCCCATCCTGTACGCAAAACGATGATGCGAGATTTCCGACCATCGATAGTATTACATCGTTTCTGATCGCACATTACAAGCTCTACGGTTGTTTTTCGTTCTGAAAAAAAAATGAGCGAAGCGAGAAAGATCTGCCGTAAGCTCCGCGTACCGTTTTCTAAAATACTAAAAAAAAAAAACGCGAGCGACGCGGGTTACGCAAGCTGTTATAGCGAAAAGTTCTTTTTAAGAACGTTGAAACAAAAATCAAAAACTTAAAGCAGATTGCAGCACACTGATAGTGAAAATGGTATTAATTTTTTAGTATGGCTGGAAGTGGAGTTCTAACTTCAAGGAGGCCATACAGACCAGTCACGAGTAATTTTTTACTGATTCATATTTATAAATTATTATAATTATTATTGCTACTACACTCTTACTTATCATCACGATCATCACCTTCATCGTCACTCTGTTATCACCCAGACCATTTCCTTGTTATTATTATAACTAAAACTATTATTATTATTATTATTATCGTTATTATTATTACTATTTATTTTATTATTATCGTCATGATTATCCTTATATTTATTATTCTTGTTATCGTTATTAACGCTCTTGTTCCTATTATCGATCTTATCATTGCTGATATTATGTACAGTTTTACGTATAAATATTGCATATTTACAATTATATATATATACATATATATACATGTATATATACACGTATTTATATCTATATATATTTATATATACACATATATATTTTATATATACACACCTATATATACTTATATATATTTTTTGTTTTCCTTTATAAGTATGTTTGTCTGCTGCACAAAATTGTTAAGCTGTCAATTACTATTTGTCAGTCTGTACGACGCTCGAAGTATTCTGCCAAAAGTTCTCTCGAACACGCGATACGTTTCTAATCGCAGGAATAATTTATTTCGCGTGTTTTACAAATGTCAGCAAGAAAAAAAAAAAGACATGAGTATTGTTAAACCCTATGGAACGGTGAAGGTGATAATTCGATAATGCGTCTTGTTTGACTTTTAGCCATTCTTTTTTGATTAGACGAGAGTAGTTACCCGACTCGTTTGATCGGCTTACAAAAACGTCCTCTCTTCATCGCTGTATTGGCGATATGGCGGAACGCTTCGGGAGCGATCCCTATCTGCCATCGCACACGTGCATATAACTAACCAATCACTGACATTCTATACCTATATATATATATATATGTGTGTGTGTGTTAATAAACACGTATACATATATATATATCATATTTACTCTTGACACGTGCTTCTTATAAAATTGGTTTTCCATTTTAATAAGTCTCCAATATATATACATATATATATTTCTCGCTGTTACGTTTTTGTTTTGGTTTTTATTCGCTGTATCGGGAAAAGAAGAAAGAAAAAAATACTGTCTTTGTCTCTTGCACGCGTCGAGAGTGAGAAAAGCATACAGGCGGATTCGTTTATTGCAAATTTTATTATCGTCATCGTCATCGTCATTCGTCATCGGCGATACCATTGCTAGATTACCGATTATATTTTCGTTATTATGATTACGATTATTATTGTTCTTACTATATCATTATCGTTAATCCTTATTATTATTATTATTATTATTACTATTATTACTATTATTATTATTATATTTATTATTATTAATATTATTACTATTACCATAACTATTGTCTCGTTAGCAGCACGTTCGAACGATCTCCTTCTTAATCGATTAGCGGAGAAGAAAGACGACGTTTCTGCTTTATATCGCAAAGCGTGAGCAAGAAAGTGTCGACGAGGCCGCGCACGACGATAATGGTAGTAGAAAAAAAAGCTCTCTTCGTGCTCGCTCTCGCGTTCTCGGTGAAACGCATTTTTGCTCACGTCCCTGCCTTACCCGTAGTTGCCGATAAAACCAAACGAATTGTACAGTAAGTACGGACGTTGCTGATTGGACCGGAATTTTTTTGTGACAAAGTAAAATTGGTGGATGGAATCATATAGGATGAATGAGATAGTGAAATGTATAAACTATCGATTAGTGATCTCGATGAAGCTTAGCTGTATGTCAATAGAAGAAAGTAGATTGTTTTTTATCTTATAGATCGTAAACTCTTAACTTTTGTTATTTAATAACTTCGATTCAAATTCCAAGATAATTTAGAGAACTTACTGATAAGAGACGAAAGATGTCATGAGAGAAGTGGAACTGTAATTTTGCTTCGTAAGAGTCTAGATTTCAAAGTTATGGTATTCGTTAAATGGACCGTCCAGATCATGATCGATCCGTACTTGCTGTAAACGACCACATATCGCTCTCTTATCGAGCAATCATTTTATTTTGCATTTCACTGCGAGCTAGCCGCTCTATATCTTTGAATGGGACGTTCACCCCATGATGGACGACCGAAATCATTCGTCGTTGCCTTTCCTTCATAAATTACCGTGATTTTCGTCAGACCGTGATGGGGTTGACGATGAGTGCGCCGCAAAAAAAAGTCGAACATATATATATCGCCTTATCAAACTTTGTCGCTATTGCTACGAGCTATTAAGTTTTTTTTTTTTTTCTTTTTTGCGCTCTCACTCGTCCTTTCCACGCTAAACATTCGATATCTAATTCGCTCTCGACTAAATCTATTTCGCTTGAGACATTTTTCTTGAATCGTCCGGAGTAACAAAGAAATATCGTTCATGATTCTCCGACGACGAAGGACTAGGTCGGTTCGCATCTGATTCGTACCTGGGTCAGCTAAGATTCTCATAAATAATTTATTTCTTATAAACAACGATACGATTACCCAATCGATCTAAAATTTTGCACGTTGTTGCGAAATCTAAACTAAATTTACCAAATTTCGACCCTCTCGTCCGACTCGAATGCACAGAAATATCAAAAATAAAGAAGGGGAAGCTTCCTTAGCGAATTCTAATACAGGAACGACGTTATTATTGAAGCCATGTTTGCTTCAATCCTCTTCTTATAGTAAGGTGTGTCCCTTAAAATCTCTCTTGTCCATGTTTCTCGACGCTCAAGGTTTACATTGGATTCCCCACGACGTGCGAACTAACGCAAAGACCAAGACGTATATGACAACGACCACGACGACGACCGAAGCGCTGGAATTGATATCTCGATTTTAACCTTTTCAGGGACGAATTTTTTTTTTAAATTTAAAAGGATATTATTAAATTTCTTGTATAGTTATATTTTATTAATTTTTAATCAATAGCGATTAATACGTTAAAAGAGATGAAGATTATTTAAAAAAAAAATAATATTTACTTATGTGATCAGTCGACGTTATTGTAAATTAAAACTAAATGTGCACATGTGTATCGGTATTCTTGAAAAGGTTAATTAGTCTCGAAATTACAAGTTCGGACGTAAAACAAAACTTCGGTAAAAACTGATCTCATTTACGATTCGAAGGAGGAAAAAAAGAAGTACGGCTAACGATCGGGAAAGGAGAGCGAGCGAGAGAGCGTCGGTCCTCGAGAAATACACACACACATACACACGCACAGTGTCACGTAAACTCTTCGATCACGATTCGTTTCAAAGGAAGTCGATTTACGTACGGTTACTCACAGATTAATCCTTTGCACTCGGAATGCCAACCGTGTTGGCATAAATATTTATCCCTTTCCAGACCCAGTATTGCCACATGGCAACATTCATTTTAAATGTATTAACATGTTCCGCGCAACGTGTACCGTTTTTGGTACACTTTCAAACTTACTTTCACGCCAAATTGTATTTCTTTCGCTAATTTATTTATTTTTTATTATTCTTGTATTTATTCATTATTAAATACATTTATTTTAAACATTTAAAAATACAAGATTGGCAAATTTCGTAGATATATTAAATTTTGTGTACTGTTTTAGGTACACGTGGCGTGGTAATGACACTTAGTAAAATGCAGCTTGCTGCCGTTAATATGTTAAAACATTTTCTCATCCCAATGTTTCCATACAGCAATATATGAAACAATTGTTCAGAAATATAAACATGCAGTTTCTTGCATATTGCATTTTATATTTCAATATTTTAAAACACAAGAATTAATAAAAGAATTTTGTTTATCGATTACAAATAATTTCGGCTAGAAAGAATTCGCAATAGCAGCTGTACTGGCAGACAGAGAGTAGTAGAACGATAAACCGAGACAACAGCATCGAGGGAAATATTTGTAATTATTGAGTTGCTGGAAGAAAATATGAAAATATTCCTCGAGTGCAAAGGGTTAATATTCGGATACAGCATCGTTTCTTTATTCATTGCTTTGTATATGGAGGGAAGATTTATATAACGTGTCAATGATTTTAGGAAGATGCGAAGCATTTAGCGTAAATTGAGAAATATTTAAACTATTTCTTTCTAATATCGACATATAAGTCTGATATAGACTTTAAATAGGAAACTATCGGATTTTTATGTCACTCTAATATTTGAACATTTTTTACTTAGAGTGAATCGAGTACTTTATAGCGTAACCCTTTTGCTTGGTTCTCTTCGGTCCTATGTCGAGTCAGACTCGATACTTTAATTTGAGCATGCAATAAAAAACGCTTTTTGTATCTTTGTTACATAAGAATTAAAAATGTATGTAGTATATGTATGTAAAAACGTATGGAATTTGCCATTTAATTTAAAATATGCAGAATTTTGCGATAACTATAACGAATTTATAACGGATTAATCTATATTACTTGAAATTAAATGTTTCCAATTATGCGGATCGCAAGGGATGAATAACGTCATTTAAATATTTCAGCACGTTAAACCTAATTTTTTCAAATATAATTCCATTCTTCTTTTGTTCTCTTTATTAATTCTAATTTTTAATTTATTATTGTTTTTGGAACTCTTTGATCCAACTCGTCTCATAAAACTTTAAAACAATTATACAGGATGCTTCAGCTGTAGGAGACCACCTATATCTCTCCTCTGTTTACAATGATACGAAGACTGTTGCCTTTTTATAGGGTTATCAATATTCTTTAATCAAGAAGCGTGTCTTTTTTTCTTATGTTAGTTCATTAACGTTTAAAATCTGTTACACAATTAAATGTTGAGACACAATGCTTCACATTTTCATAAAATAACCAACACGATATTAAAATCATCCCTTTGCATAGAAAGCAACAAATACAGAAATAATGCCACGTTCGAATATTAATGTAACCATATAGCATTTTAACACGTAAAGCATAATCGTATTCATCTTACTCACGATGCATCGATTCTTTGGAAATTTCATATACTTCCCCCGTATTTTTACTCACTCGTACCATTCCATACATTATATCCGATTCATCTAAAACGCATCGGATTATTGATGAGCATTAGTAAAGAACAAAAAATCTTTCATACGCGTTGTCACGCGATTCTTCTCACTCGATTTCTCATTTACCGCTCGTCATTTTTACGTTGTATGTATAATTATTTCTATCACCATCATCCAGCAAAATCTATTCGTTCTCTCTCTCCCCCTCTCTCTTTCTCTCTATCTCTACCTCTCTCTTTCTCTCTCTCTCTCTCTCTCTCTCTCTCTCTCTTTCTCTCTATCTTTCTTTCTCTCACATTGTCCATCAGAAAAACATTAATTTTATATTCGCCTCTTATACTCGCTCCCCGTCTCTCTCCATCAACACATCTTCCTCTCATTCTGTGCGAGTGCGTCGTGTGTACGCTCGAGCGTGCGAGTTAACAGACTTTGACACGTTGACTACCGATAGAAAATATGAAAACTTGCCCCGTACCCCAAGTTATTATTACTTATAATAATATTTGGTTTTTTTACCACACCGATAGAGAACTTATTTTGACAATTTAATGTCATTTCGACAGAGGCTCGTTAACTAATCATTGGAGTACAACAGTTTCATTTACCTGTAACACCCTTTATAATGTAATAGAAAATATGACTTGTATACTAATTGTGGTGTACAGGGCTAACACATATGGACTAGCCGACCTAGTCCTCGGTAGTGAACGTGTTAATATACTTTATCGAAAAAAAAAAAATGGTAGGAGCAACGCTCTAACATCGTATCGCGATCTTTATAACCAAAATACATCCGTATTACGGAATATCGCGTAAATATCTCGCCATAGACCTAGACACAGACGCACGCACAAAATATCATTTTAATCTGTACTGTGTACTGCCTTACTATAAGGATTGGACGTTGGGGTTTTTGTCATTGTCTGTCTGTATTTTTTCTACTAATGTTTCATTTAATTTTGTTGCCGATACGTCTTGCACTCACTCTCGTAATACGTTTATAGTTTAGACGTAGCGAACGCGTAGAAAAGCATGCTTCGTTACGTCGTTCGTGTTTGGCACTTAGCACATGGCACGTGGCACACGGCGTACGGTATGGTTCGTGAAGTAACCGTCGCGTTTTAGCGCGCTTCGAATTGCACGTTACCCGCAAGCCATTCCTCCGGTATGCGTGTTTCCTCGACTAGAATCGATTGCGGCTTCCGAATATCGTATTTTAACCCTTATCGGTAGCTAGAGCTTTATTTTGTTCGTATACAATCGTGTGCACCAAAATTATGAGGTCCACTTACGACCTATAAGGGTTAAAAGTGATCGAACAAAAGTTCCATAGACTCTATCGATTCGTCGAGAGACGCCACACCGTCCAAACTCCGATCTATGTCGCTCTTTTCGAGATCGGCGAGATAAACGAAATAAGACGATGACTCGCGTTAATAGGGAGCCCAAAATAAACCAGATCCAGGTACGCCGCGAATAAAAGCAGACGCGATCGCGGAAACAAAAATTTGGATTAACGCGCGAGGACCATGATGTATCTAATTTTGAATTTTTGATTTTTGGTTTCTCTGTTTTTTTTTTTAAGTTGACTAATACCGGACAGCAATCGATGCCAAATGTAAAAGAGCCCCAAACGAGTACTGACTTGTAACACGCACAACGCACGCACAAAACGTATAACCGACCGCAGGTAATTATCTAACGGAATTAATATGTATTGATAACTTTTTTTCGCTCATAACTCATCATAACGTTTTTATAAATACATATGTATATCCATCGCACCTGTTCACACGTCTCGTTTGTTTATTGGCCTCTCGTTCATCTCTCTCTCGGCGCGACTTGATTTTTCTCTCTCTTTCTACTTTCTCTTTCTTTCTCTCATTTCCACTGTTTCTCTCTCTCTCTCTCTCTCTCTCTCTCTCTGTCTTTGTGTCCATATCCGTAGCTCACTCTTTCTCTCTTTGTTGCTCTCACTCCCTATCTGAACTTTTCTTTATCTATCACTCTGTCTCTTTCACTATCTCTGTCTCTCTTTCTCTCTCTCTCTTTCTCCGTTTTTCCTGTTTCCGCCATTACGTCTCACCGTTTACGTGCACGCACATTCGCACAATTACGTATGCATGTTACGTTAGCGAAAGTAGAGAGTTTCGTGGGTATGGTGGAAAAGTGGAAAAAAGGGTGGCGCATCGAAAGATCGACGTCGCTTCGACGCGTACCGCTTGTCGTCCGCTTAAGCTCGGCTTTCGAGGCGCCACGTGCTTGGAGCAAAGAGATCGAATCAAGAACGTGGCAACCGGTAGCAAGATTCTCCCTCCAATTCAGAAAGAAGGACAGAAGAGAGAGAAAAAAAGGTAGAAGGAAGGGTAGAAGCTACCGGATGCGACGGATTCGTCTCGAGGCTCGATTATGCGAAAAGCGAGAGGCAAAAAAAGAGGCAAAAAAGAGCCCTGCATCCTACTCCCATCTTAAGAAGAACAAATCGTGATCGGTCGCGTGTGCGTGCGCGTATGCTAAACAGGCAGCTGCCCCTGTGCCAACGGAACGCACTGTCCTGGGGTCAACGGGCATCCTCGGGGGAGGGAGCCACCCTCACGAGCCATCCGCCGCCCATCAGCAGCGTCCGGAGAACGCACTCGACGCTCTGTTAGACGAACTGCAGACTTTCTCGAGACCAGGCTCGCAAATGGGACAAGCACCAATGGCGAGCGTGATTCAACCAACAACGACGACGCTCGCGACGGCAGGTTTAACTGGTGGCGGACGAGCGCCTTGCATATCGGAGATCGGCAGAAAGGGAAGCGTCGACTCGTCGAGCGGCATCCTTACCAGCAATCACATCGTTGGGGCCGTGACTCTCGCTAGTGCCGGGACAACGGGTACTCTACGACGTCTACATTCGTATCCTTCGAGCTCGGACACGGACACGTCCCCACCGATCGCCAGGCTTCAAGTATCCCTCCAGGAACAGCCGGGACTCCCCCAAACGCTGCTACCTCAGGGACAGAAGCCACCCGTGCCCGAACGCAACGCGGAATTGTTGCAGTTGGCGAGCGCGAGACGCGTACCGCCTCCTCCGCCGCCCCGCACCAGCTCGAGATCGCCTCTGGCGAGCCCGACGAGTCCGCAATTACCACCAAGGAATCACCCTTCCTCTTCCTCTTCCTCATCATCCTCCTCGTGCACCGTCGCACAGCAGGTCGCCGTGGGCAACGCGACCGGAGCAACCCTTCGAAGACCCCTCGCTCGGCCCTCGAAGGAAGGCTCCATTGGAAAACCTCCGATGGCTCTACCATCCTCTTGTAACGACGGTGACATCGATCCTGCCTCGGTCGTCGCCTCAACGGTTCTTTCCACCAGCAATTCCAGCTCCTGCGAAAGCGTAAACTCGCAGGAGGGCCTGCAGAGTAAGAGAGGTAGGCAAGAGCAACTGGAGCAACGACATCAGGAATTATTACGAAAGCAGAAGGCCCTGCAAGAGCAGTACGCGAGGCTTCAACAATTACAGAGGAACGCCGCCGGTCTCGCGACAGTTCCGCCCGCCCCTCCGGATCTTCTTAAGAAAACCGGCTCGGAGAGTAATCTTCTAGCAAAAATGGGCCTGGGCATGAGCGCTGCCAGCTCCGGATCTCTTACCAGTCTTACCGTGAAAACTGGTACAGTTTCCGTCGGTGATGGTAACTCTCGAGCGAGATTCGATGGGTCCATCGAACCAACGGGTGTCCTTGCTCTATCTACCGTTGCCATTTCCTCTTCTACCGCCACCACTGCAACAACCACCGTCGCTGACGCGGATCGTGCGATCGAAACCGTCAACCCTATCGCTCCTACGACTACGACGATTCCTTCCTCCTCCTCCAACACCACTAACTCCGTCACCGTCACCTCTACCACCACCACAACCAGCAAGATCTACGAGACGGACATTCTGTGACCGAGAAGACAGCTTCTTCTATTCGGGTCACTCAAGCTTCTCGTCAAGATCGTCCTCGCGAGTTAACGTCGTGTCCAATCGCATGCTGACAAAAGAAAAGACCAAGGAAGGTGGAGAAGACGATCAGACTCTCCCCTACGCACGTGTCCGTCGGTCGATACGTTCGTTTCTAAAATCGGACACCAACGACGAGAAGAGACCGCGCGGCGCGTTGATTTTTTTTAAAACGACAATTTTACACCGTCGCGCGTTCGCGCGACTTTTATTCACTCTCTTTCTTACGATAGATACGATCGTCTTAAGGAAACAACGTCTCAATATACTAGATGTAGAGATCGTGTACGGCCATTGCTATGCCCGCTTCTACGACCCGAAGAACGAAGATATACAGGGTGAATCAGTAACTATTACAACTTAAAATCATTTTTTTTTTCTATTGATTTTATTCAAAAGTCGTAAGAAAGAAAATTTATTGTATTTGATGAGCCTAATCAGGTAAATGCATTTTATTAGAGTTATTATAGATCATCTTGAATTTTTTAACACTAAACCTACCGCGATGGGTCAAGAAACCCGTTAGACATATCTTGTTTCTCGATTTTTTAAATAATAAAGTTACTTTTATACAAATTTATTATTAATAGTAAATAGCATGTTTTTGTTGAAGTATTTATCAAATAGATAAATGTGATAAAAAATAAGTATGCGTTTAACGTCGGTAAGTTTAGCGTTAAATGGAATTTTTGTACTACTGCATTATAGCCATTACAAAAGCAAGTTCAATAACCCATAATAAGATAACCTTAAATTCGCTTTGGTATCTACTATAAAAACTAAAATGCATTCATTCACCTGATTAGACTCATCAAATACGATAAATTTCCTTACTAACATTTTGTAATAAAATCAATAGATAAGAAATTATTTTAATTGGCAATAATTATTGGTTCATCCTGTATGTATATATATATACATATACACACAAGCGTTTACGCGAGTGGATAACGAGGTAGATAGGTAGATAGACACGCGGTTATAAAATCATTGCGTGGACGTTCGACTAACGTTATTTTCGCGAGAAGGACTGGAGGAGCGGAAAAATCGATCGCTCGTCTCTTTTTCGCTATCTCTGCGCAGAAAAGATTTCATCGAGTATATATACCAGTTATGTGTATGTAACTTTGACGATGGACGATCGCGAAAACCCGCCAAAAATTTATAACGAGGAACGACTAACAATTTCCTTCGTAATCTTAACACCAAGTATATTCGTGTTACATCCGGGGTGGGGGTAACGTGTTTATTATCGATAGGGAGAGATCGAACGTTAACGTGCATAAAGAAACGACGATCCGTACGATTGCGATCGATAGAATTATTCTAGAGTACCGATTAAAGAAGGGAACGAGGGAACGGTGGTACACGATGAAGGGATCCTGCACTATGTAAACGCTAGTATTCGTATCGACCGTTTAGAAAGAAGATAATCGAAAGAACGAACTTATTAGAATAATTCGAAAAACGTTTATACCGATCCGAATGCAAGATTAACGTAGGATCCATCGTCTTCGTGACCATATCTTGTTCCCTCGATTAGGAAAAGAAACAGTATTCGATGAGGACGTTTAAATCCGCGACGAAACGAATGCCCGAACGTCGAGGTACTTTATAAACTTGTCGTAGCTAATATTTATATAATATAGGACGTTCGTTTTGACTGCTAGTTAACGTTAGGTAAAACATAAAAAAACGACCACGATTCGTACATTGTAACGAAAGAGTTACGAGTCGCTACGTCGGAAAAAAAGGTAAAGGAAGAGTAAAAAAAAAAAGGGATTGTACGATCCGCAATAAAAGGAGACACACTTCGAAGACTCGGCACGTTTCTGCGGGCCATCCTTTTCCGTTCTTCTCACGATCGCAAGATAAACGAAGGAATTTTAATGGAAGGAGATGAGACACGACCTTTTAAGAAAATTTCCTGCGTTGTACCCAATCGGACATCCTTGCCAGAGACAATCGCTGGGCGCGCATCCCGTCGAAATTGTCGTTCAACGATAATTTCTCGAGTCGATCCGTGGAGAAAGGAAGATGGAAGTGAAGAAAAGAAAAGAAAAGAAAAAAAAAGAAGAAGCCAAGGAGCGATCTATCTTGCATGCGCTCGACGGTATATCTTGCTTCGAGGGCCTAATAGATATTTATTACATCCATATGGAATACACATTTTGTATGCTTTTCCTTCCAGGATCTTCGAAAAGTAGTAGAGACGTTTTATCTACGAGCTATATGATTTTCACCACTTTTTGCTTCGAACTTTGTTATCACGATGTTTCCGATAAATGGAGAAATTGATTACGGTATCCGTGCTAAGGGATGTACGACTAAGGAGGGGTTGACTGTAAAGAAAGACGAATATTTAAGGATAAGAAATTATCTGATATATTTAAAGAAAAAACGATTCCAACTTGAGACGAGACGACGTCTCTCTTTATCAATCTATCTGTCTCTCCCTTTCCTATCGATCTCGTCCTTTACGCTTATCAAACGCGAATACTCGTCGGCAGGACCATCGATCTTTCTTTTCTCTGCTTCTATTTATAGATATAAATCCTTTATCGATTTATTTATTCCCCGATACGTCGAACGATTAACATCAAAATTTGTAAATTCGTCGAACGAAAGGGGTACGCGTTCTTCCGAGGTGAAAAAAAGAAGACGACGCTCGAATAAATTATTTTCATTTCTGTAATATTAGCGAATTAGGTGCAATGTTTTCTGACGATCCTGTAAGCTAAATCGAATTGACTTGTTACATTTGTAAATGTTTGTAAGTACTACCACGTAATAAAATAATCGAGTAATAATCATCGAATTATCCTAGCAATGTTCATCTGTTATTCATCGATTATTTCACCGTACGTACAATGAATAAAGCTAATCATAACGTATCATACTAACGATCTTAGGTTCATTTTAAAACGTAAAACGACTCCAACGACGAATCCGATTCCTTTCATTATTCCCATCTTCGGCCATTTGGAAGTTAGTTGTTCAAGTTTATCTAGTTGGAAGTTCTGGTTCGTCCGTAACGATACCATGGGCCATTTCGATACCTTCTTGCACCTTTCGCCTTTCATTTTCTAATTCTTGATAAGCTGCTATCATTTTTTCGATTAAGGGTCCTTTAAACGAGTCCAAAGACGCGTAATGTAATATCAGTGCGATAGCATCGTCACCTCCCTTTGCATCGTATTCCGTAGTGGCTGATTTCGCGTCGGGGTGTATCTTGTGGAATAAACGTATCAATACGACGGCTTCCTCCATTTTTTCTGATTGGATTATATCGCATAGCAAATTATCGATATTTTTGTTCCACGCCAAATGAAAGGCCAAAGGCCCGAAGTGTCGCGTTGATCTTAGGGATTCGAAGTGTTTTTTCTCGTTTACTGTCTGGTACACCTGTTCCGTTATTTTCTTATATTCCAGATCATCGGGTTCGAATTGGATACAAGCACAGTCCAGTATGTGCTCGTACCATTCACGTTCCAGCAGATCCTAAAATAAAATACGATCGTTAGTAACCGCATGTTTTAACTTGCTACTCCGTCTCTTATTTTCTAACCTTTAAATATTCTTCTTGAAATAGTTTCGGAGGTGTCATCTCCTTTCCTTCTCTAGGGAAGTATATAAAATTGATTCGATCTCTTTCTTCCCATTTGGCTTGTCTAAGCGTTCCGTCCAGATCTCTGATCACTATATATCTATCTCTATCTTTTATGCCAAAAGATATATCCGTAAAGACATATTTATTATCGCTGAATCCCTCTAACGCTTCATCTTTGTTCAATACCTCCGTTATTTCCTCTCTTGTCTTCACTACTGGTGGCATTTGCAAACGCTTACGGGTTCTCTTTTTTGCTTTATCCAAAGCTTCCTGTAGTTCTTTCTCTGTCATAAATTTATACTTGGGTGTTTGAAGCCTTTCACCTGTCAAACGTTTCCTAACGGCCTTTTTGTAATCGATTCGTGTTAGTAATTCCAAGGCACCTTGTACTTCCTGATTGAAAAACAATGGAGCTGGATCGTGTTCCTCCCCTGTAAATATTATTTTCTCTCAATACAAATTAAAAGTAGTTAAAGCTATGGTTAAACTAGTTTATTATGAAATAAAATTAACATTGAAAGATTTTATTTACAATATCATCTTGCTTCTACCTGTACTTGTTTGAGGAGTTGCCGATGAAAAGAAACGGCAACTTAAAGCTCTTCCGCAATGCGAACGTCCAAGGATTTTGGTTAGGGTACGCGAAAACATTATGTTTCTTTTATTTTAATGAAAATTACGTCGAGTATAAAAGTCTAACGATGTACCGAACCAAACTTAACCTCTATTCATTTTCGATAACACAATCTTTATACGGTAATAATGTACATACACGTGCGCGCGTGCGCGCGAAGTAGCAGATATGGACGAGGAGCAGCGCGTCAGTCGCAACCGCAACTGACCGCAACCAGGGGTGGGCACTCTTTACCCCCACGATGCCGCGATTTGTCTAGCCCCTCGTTCCCATACCAATCTTAAAAAATGAACTATGAAGCACATGGTTCTTGATTTCTGTTAGCGCTGCCCTCCAGTCTATTATTTTATACAACGCGCATGCGTAAAGAGATTAAAAAGTGTGCGCCATCAGTCTTCAAGCCACTGTGACCAATGTAGTATCAGTCAAAATGTGCTTCATAGTTCATTTTTAAGAGTTGGTATGGGCAGAGGGGCTGGACAAATAAGCCTCCTATGCTTATGCATTGGTGTCCAGACCCTGACCGACGCTACCTGCAGCTTAGAGTTCAGAATGCTCCGATATCCAAATTTGTTTTTGTTCTAATTTCTTTTTATATTTTCTTACAGTTTCGTATTTTTATCAATATCTCTCATGAGAGGAACATAAACATAACCTTCGAACGAACGTTAAAGCGCACATACGTAGCATTTATATGTAATACACAAAAAGTGGAACTGTCGCAAGGGGATTTAAACGCAAATTTTCCGGGAGTCACATTGATAATTTGGTTTGGCGGGAAATACCGAAAAAGCAGCACGAGGTAGACATATGATTGCGCGTAAGCAGGATGCTATTAAAGCAGGAGACAACGGTATAGGTTACGGTGGGGGTGAAAGCATTTGTCGCACGTTCCATGATTCTGGTATCACTGACTGACAGTGTTAAAAGGTGTGAAAATGGATTGTTTAAAAGAACCAGTCTTTTGTATAGGCGATATCGATATGAATGACATCGATCTCCAACAACCACCAACTTCTGGAGAAGATTATATCAAGCGTGTAGTGTCAGTCGTATAGATCTCATAACATTAACAGTTAAGACACAATATTTAACTTTTTTACTTGTATCGCAGAATAGAAGCTCAACAACATGCCGATGTGGTAGTGGCTGACATTGATCCAGAACGTTTGAGGAGACCCACGATAGACGTTGAGCCTGTAAGTTAATGATATCATCTGTGATACTAGTATCATTATTCTAGCGATATCTCTACAGCTTTGATATTGTGTCTTTATAACAACACGAAAGCAATGCTGTGATAGTTGGCAGGATGCATCGAAGCACCTATTTGTCTTGGTCCTACCATCGAATGGCAAGAACGACAAGTCTTGAATTTTTCTGATTTAAGATTGTATGTCAGCCAATTAAAAATTCAACGACCACCATCCAAGTTTAAACATCAATCTCAACAAATACAATTGGTACATTACTTTTTACTCCTTTTTGGGATATTAAAAGCATATAGTACATTTCATATAAGTATCTGATCACAATTTCAGCCTAGTATAGATGATCAACACGGTTGGATCGCTTTCTGCTGTGAGAAATGTAGTGACGGAAGTGAAGCCAATAGTCCAAGGTTGGAAATTCTATTCCGCATGAATCAACCGTTAGTGGAACAAGTTTTGGAATATTTGGTAGAACTCGTACAAACGCAAGGAAAGATCGAACGCAAATTAGGCCAATGGCTCTACAGCTTATTGGCTGTCCTGGAACTACCATTGAATCCTGATGCATGTTCTTGCTTACGCTCTCTGGCAAGAGCATGTTCAGTGATAAGAGCAAATTCTGTAATATATATTATTAATTAAAAGATTATTGGTTTAATGAAAAGTTCAGTAATATTTCGTTTTAATAGGATCTGGTAGATGGACTTGCTTTATAAACAAAGTTCAGTCT
This sequence comes from Ancistrocerus nigricornis, assembly GCA_916049575.1. Lineage (NCBI taxonomy): Eukaryota > Metazoa > Arthropoda > Insecta > Hymenoptera > Vespidae > Ancistrocerus > Ancistrocerus nigricornis. The sequence goes on along the minus strand of OU696667.1, from coordinate 13,852,913 downwards.
GAAGTTCTGTTCTAACAATACGTATTTGGATATCGGCGAAGACTGAACTTTTCTCAAACCGCAAATTTTTTAAAAAATTACACATCTAATGCTACATTTTCGTTTATTTAGAAAAAGTTGGAAGAAGACGAAATAGGAGCACTAAATTTGTTTATATGTCTGGTGGCGAGATATTTTCGTCAAATGGATCTGGCCGATCCATAACATGGATATTACATACATGACTTCTTTTCATTACATATGGCTTCTTTCTGTGATCGTACCAAAATAAAACAAAAGTTAAACATTTCCCCATGATATTATACATATTTTTCTTTCTTACGTGCTATCGAATGTAGGGTACAATGAGGCAAGATGTTGGTTAAGTAAACTTATATTCAGATTAATTTATCGATAAGCGATATTGCAAATTTCAAATAATCTTAAGCTATATTCTCTTGGTCCTGCAGCAGTGCGGTGGCAAATCTTTCCAAATCGTCGTAACTAAGATTATTTACTTTGTTCTTCAAGTCTTTTATTAAATCATTTACGATCGATTCTGCTTCCGATTCTGTATAATAATGCCTCAACACTCTGATAATCTCGTCTCTTAAAATTTGTGTTCCACTTTTGTGATGAGGTTTAGCCTCGCTTGGTCCATCATCATTTTTTTTTAAAACGACTAAATTAAGTCTACTTCCATCCTTGATCGCTGGATAAAAGCTTAAAGGCTGCTCATCTAAAATAAAATGAAACCAAATGTGAAGCTGCATCTTCTTATAGCAATCCCAATATGTTATTAAATAATTTACCAGCCAATGTTTTGCCTGTGAGCAACAATCTCTGTTGTGGTACGTCAATGCCCAAAAGGTCACTTAATTTATGCTTTAGTTGTAAAACAGTGTCCGATGGCATAATCTGAAAAAATGAAGCATGATGATATTTTTTTGAAAATTGTGTCAATGTTAAAGCATACTAATATAAAACCAAGGAAAGTCAAAATATGTACATAGGACAGTTTGAAAGAACGAGGAATCGGGAAGATCCAACTTACATCGATAATGTATTCTTTCCCTTGAAGTTTTTTCACGATAACTTTCATGATGCGTGTATAATTTACTATCGCGTTAAGGAAGTAATTTTAAATGCAAGAAATCAAATTTTTCGAAAGAGTAAAACCTTAAACGACACGAATAAGTATTGTATCATTTTATTTAAGAGGTTATATTTTGCGACGCACGACCACTACCACTGCGTTATATACTTTTTCTAACCCTATCCTGAAGAAGACTTCGAAAGAACTAGCAATACAAGCGCAAGCGCGACGTCGATGAATTCGATTCCTCGGTTTCGTAGATTCGTAGTATATCGATAGTCGATGAATTTATTAGTGTTTTACTATATATATCAAGGTATTTGTTAAAAATTTTACATTAAAGTCAAACAGTTCCGTTCAATGTAATTTTATATATAATTCGGACAAATTTAATAAAATGCATCACGATACGATGATAAAATATCGATATCATTTCGGTAGTCGTACGATAGGTGGAAAACAAAGGCTTTGGCGGTATCTCCAAATGTGATTCAATGTACTTTGGAGGTTACGTTAACGGAAAACATGAGTTCTGAAGATGATAATACGCTAAATGAGATCGTTGAGGAAGAAGAGGCGATATCAAAAAATAATGAATCGAATGATGAAGTGGACGTACGAATAACATGCAGAACAGAATTGACGTCTCTCTTTGAAAAAAGTGATCACAGTATAAACAAAATTTATTTTTCGGAGGTGAGATATCTTACAAATGTTAAAATTAGTTGTCACTCTCCCCTTCTTTCCTTTTTTCTTGAAATCGTTACAAAAGACATTAATTATCGAATATATTTCGTAGGTTCCAGAAATATGTCGAAAAGAACCATGTCAGTTGGGTGTAGACGAAGCAGGAAGAGGTCCAGTCTTGGGTCCCATGGTTTACGGTATAGCCTATGCTCCATTGTCGCAGAAAGAGCTATTGGTGGACTTGGGCTGCGCCGATTCGAAAAGTTTGACAGAGACACAAAGAGACAGTATCTTTGATAAAATATGTACAGAAAACGATAAGATAGGATGGGCGGTGGAGGCGATATCTCCTAATTACATTGCTAACTGTATGTATCGTCGTTGTAAAAAGTCTTTAAACGAGGTTTCTATGCAGTCTGCAATTGGATTGATCGAAGGGGCTCTTAAAGCTGGTGTAAATGTAAGTAAGATATTCGTAGACACGGTTGGTCCGCCAGAAAAATATCAAGCTCGGTTGAAAGAACTATTTCCTCTATGCGACATAGTAGTCGCAAAGAAGGCTGATTCTACTTATCCTATTGTCAGTGCTGCGAGCATTTGCGCAAAAGTTTCGAGAGACCATGCGTTACGAGCATGGCATTTTCGCGATGGTAATAACGAAACTAAATACGGTAGTGGATATCCTAACGATCCGGCAACGAAGACGTGGTTATCAGAAAACGTCGACTCCGTATTTGGCTTCCCTCAGATCGTTCGCTTTAGTTGGTCCACCGCCGAAAAGATTCTTAACTCACACGCAGTAAGCGTGGAATGGGAAGAAGTAGAGGATCCTGAAACACCTACGGAACGAAAGATTTCCAACTTTTTTATGAAATCGCCATTAAAATCCTGTAAGAAGCATGTTAAGAAGCATGCTTTCTTCACAGAACGATGTATTAGCAATGCCACTACTTTGTGATACTCCGAGACTTAACGTCGTAATATAAGAATCATAGTAAGTAATGAAACCTCCTTTATGACTTTATTTCATCGGTATACAAGATATTTGGACAGAATTTTTTTTCCTTATAAATCTCAATATTTTCAAAGATCAGTAATACAGTAAGATATATATATTTTTTCCCCCTATTACTTAACGTAACATCATCGTTTTATTTATTTTTTTAATCTTAACGCACGTCCTATTTATGTACATATGTACAAAATATTCTTAATATCGCCGCATATGAAATGTATAGTACGCATTTATCTTTACACACTCTACGACCGTAATTAACAATTAGGAATGTTTAGCGCGAAAGTTTGAATATCTTTGGTACAACACACGCTAGATTTACATACTTTTTTTACAATCGTCCTAAAATATGACATTATTATAAGTGATTTAGAGCGACTAGAATGTTAAAAGCTATAATGCACAGAACACAACAACGATCTGTAATAATATTGTTTATCTTTTTTTTTTCCTTCGTTTCTCAAATTCGTTAAACCACCACGATAAGAAATTATATCGGCTTGAGCAATGGGCTTGTTTACTCGCGGCTAAACGTTACGAGAAATACCGATTATCTGAACATCGTCAATTACAAAATCGCTCGTACTATAAGTGTTTATGATCGTCGGTACAACATATCGACACACCCAAGAAACAAACTTGTAACTCGAGTTACAGCTTTTTTGAAATATGTTCGATTCAATTTATAATAAAAAAGGATGAATTTTTTTTCGTTCATTGTTACCTCCCTGTCGATTTTGAAGTAATCTACAATGCTATAATTTAAAAAGAAAATATATGCACTCTTTGTATCGTTCTGATAATTCCAAAATTCCATTCTTCAAAAATTTTGTTGATGTTTCATGAATAAATTTTGTCAGAAATCAGCAAGAACTCATCGAACGAGCAAATATCAGCTGCAACAATTAGAGTTGCAACCTCATACCTCATGAATGTCAATATATATCCGAACGGAATCATATGCTTGACGACAGAAACAAATCGGTAGATCGTAACTATAATTATACTGTTATACTATTATTTTTATAGGAAATTCATTATAAACGTAATGAACTTGTTGATATAATAATGCATATAATTAAAATTCTATCGATCGACCGTTGCTCCATTTGCTTCGACCTGTGAAATCGTTCGGTAATCGTTCATTCGATAACCATGGTTTATAATTTCAGATAATCGGTCTTGCATGCGGGTATTTTAATCGAGAATGTTTAGGGCCATAAACAGTCCGAGACTATCCATTCGAAAATATTTATCGATAAGAGCTCGTAATTTACTGTATCGATCTCGCTCTTTGGAATTACTTAACGTACACGCGTCCACTTAAACGTATCTTCGTATATTCTTTATGTGAAACCTAGCTCCGCTAAATGGGATCATAAAAAAATATAAACAACCCGAATAATTTAATAAGTTATTTTCACAACGATGCGGCCACGAGTGATGAGTGAGACGAGTAATGATCGACGAGGGACGAGTTAAAAGTGCGTAAGGATTTCCTTTGCCCTTACCGGAGTATGAGCAATCCTATGCTCAGCAACGAGAGAGAAGAACCCACTGATGCGATACTCGAGCTCGCTGAAAGAAATGTATCAGAAAATATACTTTTTTAACGTAAAGTCAAGAGATAGATAAGTTTATTATTTATGCCCATAACAATGTCGGATAAACCAGTGGTTTGTAGTATGCAAATAATATAAATAGTATGGATATAAAGAAAATGTAAAGATATACAAAAAAAAAATGTCCTATGATCGCTATTCCCATCAAATAAATAACGATAAAGGCCCAATTTAACCCTTCCTAAGATACTGATCGATATTTAGTCCACTTCTATACTTTTTTTTGACAAACTTAATTCATGCTTACTGAATTCTAATTAACGGGAATATAACATAAAAAAGTGGACAACATTATGTGGAAAGTTGTGCCCTATAAAGAGTTAACGTTCGTTGAAAGGGCACACCAGAGAAACCAAGAAGCATCGATCGAAAAGTATTATAAAAAAAGGAGAAAACATTATTGTCTAATAGATAAATATATACCTAAGATATGTTCCGCGTGCGTGTGGCCTTGCGCCCTTGTCTCTCTACTCTCCATTACCGGCATCTTGAGGGGCCTTTCACCCTCTATACTGAGCTCGTTCGATTTCCAATATACGGTCGCTATCGTTGCCAGGCATTTGATCTTCATGTCACCCCTCTTGAAGTGCTTCGGACGCAGACGAAACTCCAGACCGAGCACGGCGGTCTCTAGACCCTCGCGGTCTACCTCCGTGATGTGAGGTCCTCTTAGGTATTGTGCGTCAACCTGACGATCAAAACGGAATATGTACGTTCTCTTAGTTTCTCTTTTGCGTGTAGCAAGAATTTAGAATAAATTCTACTGTATAAATTCTGAACCACGACGTTACTCCCACGGTAGTACTCATAAATTCGTCGATAATATTACTTACAGGTTCGCCATTTATGAACCAACTAAGCATGGCGGCTGGTTTCGATTTTGCCGACGTGCAATTGAATCGTACGACGTCCGACACTTGATAACGACGTCTGCCTGGTCTGCCTGTGATAACGGGTCCGTTCTCGGGTAGTGCTGAAAGTAAAGAGAAATTGAAACGTCAGCGTGTACTCATCTTTCGCATGACACGTGAAATTATTCGATAATACTTACCGACTACCAACATGTCGGAATGATCTGATACCGTTTGAAAGGAAGGTGCTTCCGCCGAAACCTCGCATCTGTACCTTCCGGAACTCATTAGGTTCACGGAGTAAAGTACTACCGATCGTTCGGTAGAATTATGAATCTGAAATGAGAAATGGAAAAGGAAGATGTTACAACGTTAGTAGCCTAATCGTCTGAAAGTTTAGATGGCAATGAGGAGAACAGAGGTTTCTTTTAAAACAAAATAGTTTTGTGATCTGTAAAAGGGAAGATACATACAGGGTTGGATTTATGTTTCGATAGGTGTTAACCTGTAATAATAATGAGACCTTTAGAGCAAAATTTTTTAAAATGTCAGTGTACATGTCTAAATGTTTAAAGAAAACATTATTTTTTCATAGGCAGGTAAAAATATTGGAATCCAAATATTGATGATCAGTCGCAGCTGTCTAATCAATTTCAATAGGCTCTAAGCTGTAATAATAACGTAACCCTTGGGTCCAAGATTTAAGTCCTTAACAAATTTATATATTTTTACAATTTCGAAACACACAAATGTATTTCTTTAATTATATTTTGTTTGGATGGTACCCAGGCTTCAGCCTATTCAAACTAATCGTAAATCCAACCGTAGGTACACACGTGTTGCAGGATCGAAAATGCCTTCGGGTGTTGCGAGGCTATGTAAGTGGATACATCTACGAGAAAAAGAGTGTATGAGAAGTTCTTACGTCGACAGTAACGCCAGGAAGAGTGAATACCAGTACAGGTGGCATGTCCCTGGGTAGGTATCGATAAAATTCGTTACCATCCTTGTACCACTTAACCGAGTAGAGTATCTCGCCGTCCAGGCTGAAGCTACACTCGAGACGTATGTTCTGTCCTCGCACCACGTGCTGAGGTATAACGAGCTCCAGCATTCGGAGCGCTTCTATTTCTGAAAAAGAAAGTACGTATGTAGACACGAGTATCTGTTCTTTTTAAACCAGAAGTTCCCAAATTTACATATTTGGAATATCCCCCTCCCTCATTTAAAAAAAAACAGAATACCCCTACCCCTTTTGAAAATATACCTTCTGCGAACGTACAGAAAGTTCCAATGACAAATTTACGTTTCTTTAGGTATTCATACATATTTCTATCTATGTTTTATAATATATTAAACAAACAAGGTAAATAAAACATCTTGAGGGTTGAAATTATAAAATTATTTATTAAAATCAAGGCTACTACCGCCCCTGGATCATTCCAGCGTCCCCCAGGGAACGGTATCCCCCACTTTGGGATACAATATCTTAAACGATCAATTTTAGAGGATACATAAAGAATTCTAGTGGTAGGCCTTTAAAACGTTTATGATATCAACAGTCTCAAGAAATAATGTTGCAACCACAATTGTGATTGTTCCTTAAAAATATCGATATTTGAGTTTTTTCATTTATAGCATGAGGAGAAACTTTCGAAAGGTTCGATGAGAACCGGGTGTAGGGATATCTGCATCTGGCGAGTAATGAAAATGAATAAAGTCTGCATGACATCTATTTTTTTTCGAGTTATATTTTGTATCGTGCATTTTTAATACTCCTACCTATTATAGGATCACGACGTCCTGATCGATTTATACCGAGTCATTAACCGGCTTCAGGTATTATTGGCTGAACTTATTTTCAGGGATTATTCAGTATAATCATCCCTCACGCTATCATTATTTTCTTTTTAATCTCCCTCGTTGGATTAAAATTAATATCGCGTCTAAATATACCTACCCACACTTGCTAGCATAACGATTTAACGATTACATTATAGATTTATGCATGTTTTCTATGTTTTCTGCTCGATACATATTTAACGCATAAGCAGTCGGTAGAGAAAAAGAAATTTGACCTACCTGCTACTAATGAAGTTATTATTATAATAATAATTTTATTTATTTATTTTTTTTATTATTACTAAGAAATGGACATTCACAAACGTAGTTCTATGTCATTCACTGTTTTTTGGAAAAATATATTCAATAAATTTAAAAAAGTTAACGTCTATATTTTCGTAATATTAAACAAATGTTTAACGATACATTTCTTTTTCTTTTCAAATACTTTTCTCCAATTAAGGCTTTCGAGAAAGTGTTAATAATATAATTATTAAATAAAACATAATTATTATACTTTATGCAGATTGGAGGTACTCAGCGGTGGAGCAAAATTATATTTCATCTTATTCACCTTTATATTTGTTTCAATGTAACAAATTTCATAAGCAACTACAATTGCTCGGTAAAACGGAATTTCGCCGGCTGTACGGAATATTTGTTTAAAGCACCGACCGTCCAAGTATTTACTTTTAAACGACCGGCCATTTAACTTGCAGCTGTACTTAAACAACCGGTAATAATTTACAAATGTTAAGAATAAAAAAAATGTTATAAAAACAAGGCCGTAATTGCGTTATTACAAAGTTGTAACAGAAAAAAAACGAAGCATTGCGAACGCAATTGTTCATTGTTACATATAGCGTGGCGATATTTAATGTGGCCCCATTTTGACTAATGCAAGCTACATTAACCCTTTGCACTCGAAATTTGTTGTACTCATACTACCAGTTACTCGAAGCAATTTCAATAAAAACAACATATTTACATATAAGTAAATGATATATGCATGGAAAGTAAAGTCATAGTTTTCTTTTTTATCAATAATAAATACAAATGTTATAATATATAAAATCACAAAATGTTCTAATTTATAATGTTCCAAAGTATAAAAATGATTTATATTAAAACACTAATAACCCCACTCCATGGTTCTCAAATGCAAATGGTTAATACCTTCAACAATCTTAATTAATAAACACAATAAACAGATTAGATCAATCCCGTTAATTTCTTTCTACATTATATGCAACGACAAAACAATTCATATTGCACCATTTTGTTTTTTTGTTATAACTTTGTAATAATGCATTTAAAAAGCCTGGGACACCTTGTATACACAAATAATAAACAAAGTGTATAATATTAGATACAAATTGCAAAAGTACCATTCCAATTATTCGAGTGTTAATAACGCATAAACGAAATAGCGAAGCAGCATTGAACTGGGACAACGAAGTTGGAAAGATAGAATCACGTGTGAGTTGATTCTTACGGTAGCTGAGAAGCAATAGATAGAGAAAGGGAGATAGAATGAGGCGGTAACATCGTCGACCTAATTAACGGGGCGTAAACCGATGCGCGAAGGCGGGCCCTTTGCGAAAGGACGTTTCGAGAGGACTCGCGAACGGGTGGGCGCGTGTCCCTTATTCATCGTGAACTCTAGTTGCACCGGGTGAGACGCGGAACGAACGGAGAAGTAGAATCGAGATCGAAAGGCAAAAGTGATATCGCGCGCTTCGTGACCCCTCTCTCTCTCTCTCTCTCTGTGTCTCTCGTTCCTTCGCCAGAGGCGCGTGTACATAGAAGGTTGTTCGACTGACTCACGGAACAATCCACCCCCTGTCGTTCAATATGCATGAGTTATCATTCCTAACGCACCCGGAATGAATCATATATTCGCCTGTTCCGTACCACGCTCGTTATACTCCTCCCTCTACCTTCTTTCCTGCTCCTTGCCTTTCTTTTTCCGATATTTCGATCCACTCTATATCTCCTCTCCTTTTCCATCGTTTCATCCAGTCGTGTTTTCTAGTGCTTCTGTTCCCCTTCCTCGTTCTAATATAGTCTTCGATAAAATCGTCGGAATTCGCCCTGATTCAACCGAAAAATACGTGAAGTACGACAGTATAGAATACCTGGTATTGTTTGACCATTTTCTTGTTAGAAAAAATATTCTCTATGTTTTAGAGGGGGTAAGTGGAATGTCGTCGTTCGAAAGGAAGGAAACGTCTTAATAAAGGCGCCTAACCGTTCGTGGAGAAAGAAGGGTTTAGCAAAAAACGGCAAAGGCGATCCGTACATGTCGGCGTACGGTCGCGACTAACGAAGGGTTAATAGGTATGAGTAATCGTCGTCGTGCTATGAGGTCACCGGAAAACAATGCCATTTTTCCAACGTTTCATCATTATTCGCGATACGCATTAATCAGCGCGCTAAGAGGTAGACCGTAACGTTACCGTTGAAAATTAATTGTTTGGAGCTAGAGTCCGCGGTAAGAGCTGGCAATGTTTTCGTAGGGAAGCCTTTTTTCGGGCCTTACGGTAGCGGGAGAAATAATTTATTTCTCACTCTGTATAGTCTTTGAGTATTTGTCCGAATTTTATTTTTTCGTGAAAATGGTCTAACTCATTTTTATGCTACTTTGAGGTATTCTACCTTTTGCATTTTAATGCATATTTTGTAATCGTGTGCGATCCGTATTAATGTAAACGTTTCATTCTACATTAATTCCTTATTAATATGTTATCGCTAGATTTTGCATATTTTAAATTGAGTAATAAGCTCACCTACGCTTTTATGTACAGGGCCATCCATTTAAACAAGGTCATTTAAATATCTCTTCCAATTGTGGTGGTACGGAAAGTATTTTATATGCAGCGTGAATGGTATCACGATATACAACAGAGAATAATATGGAAATGAAATATCGATGACCTTGAAAACTTGTAATAAAAGTAACATATGGGTCCCTTTAAACTACCATAATTGCAAAAAACATTTAAGTTGCCTTACTTAAATAGATCACCTTATATACTAAATCAATTTCTTATTATTTAATTAACATAAAATACGAAAACCTCTTCTATCGAGCCCGATTCGACATAAAACTAAAAAGATTTAACTCGTTTGCCTCGCAAACAAACTCACACTGCTTTCAAAAGAAACGACGAAAAAAAAGTAATACCTACCACTTTCCAAATAAATGACTCAAATGGTAAAAGCATAAGTCGACAGGATCCGTTCGATCGTTTCTCCTACAAAAAATAGTAACATAGGTACATATATACCTCGATAAGTAAATTTTTACCGCGCTAGCAAACGAGCGAGATCACGCGTAGCTAATTTAAGAAAGCCTGGATAATACACGCTTATTACGCGTTTTCGTGCGGCCCTTTGCTCGTGAGTCACAAAGGAAGGCGTTATAAAAAATTGTCGTGCGGCTAGAACGAGAAAGGGAGGGCGGCTATCGATCTTTGCACGTTAACGCCAAACACCGACTCTGCTTCGAGCTTCATCGAAATAGAGAGAGAGAGAGAGAGAGGGACAGAGGGAGAAAGATGGAGCAACGAGTCGGATAGGAATATCCGTAAGGAGGGGTGAGGATAGAGAGGAGAGCAATGGCCGTTTTACGGTACCCAACTCGGGGCTGCTGCTACTTAATTGGACTAAGGGGACTAACGCGTTAAAGGGTGGCAAAGAGACGAAGCTTTCGATTACACTCGGTCTGGAGAAAAGGAATAAGCGTAGAAAAAAAAGAGTCGTCTGGGTGGTCGCTTAATTTCGTTTTGGTATTAGTTTACCAGAGAGTAATCGTATACCGGTCGAGGAACGAAGCCAAATATCTACGAGACTGGTCGGCTAGCGAGCAGCTTGCTAGAAGCTACACTCCGCGTAAGTCGAGAGGGCAAACGGTGTCGCGTGTCCCTCGACTGAGGGTCGCGAGAAGGTAGCAGTAGGGTTGGAGAGAAGGGTACCAGAAAAAGGGTAGGGTCACGACACCGATCGCGCGACACCGGAGAAGGAGCATCGTTGCCGGACCGAGTTGCTCCTCCTTTCTCGAAGGAGAAACTTTAATAACGACGTCCGGGCTCCTCGTCTCTTATCCCGCACGGTAGCATTTTACCTCGAACATTTTCGCTTTGCATTTACCTCGAGAGGAAGAGAGAGAGAGAGAGAGATCGGCCTCGCGAGCGTGATCCTCGAAAGAGAAATACCATTGGAGAGACAGCGATTTGCGTATGCATATATTCGTGCGAGTCTCCCTTGTACGTATGTATGTATATGTAAAGAGGAAAAAGACGAAATATAGGGCGCGCGTAACCAGGGAAACGCTCGTAAATCATGCCAAAAGCAAAAATATCGTGGGTATTCGTGCCTTTCTGTTAAAAGATTCACGATCGTGGAGAAAGTTTTGAGAAGAAGGGAAAAGCATTTCACGCGACCGTTCAATGGAGAAGATAGAAAAAATTATATAAAAATACAAAGTTTTTAAAAACAAACTTTTATTTTGTCTACTAAAAAGACAATAATAAAAATATTTGTTGATTAAGACAATGCTGAATGCTATTTATAAGCGGTCAGATAATCCAAATCACGTATGTGTGCAAAGTTTCAAGTCGATTGGATATGTAGAAGTGGGCCAAATTTAGACAAACAAATATACAAGCCAAACTAAAAATAAAAAAAAAAGTATGTAAGAAAGAAGGGAGAGGCTTCGTAGGTTTCTATGAGTCTTAGCCCGAAATTTGTCTTTTTGTCTTTCTCTTTATTACGACGCAAGAAAGAAAAAAGGAATTTGTTGGGACCTTTATCGTTGGGAAAGAAAGATGCAGCTGGAGGCGACAGCGAGGAACGTTTGGAAAATTAGAAAGCGATCCAGTCGTCGAACGAGTTTTAACGTAGCCGAAGCAATTTTTCCGTATTTATCGGTATCTGTACTTTATATCGTGTGCCATGTAAATATTGGATTTTCGCGTTAGTCGCAGCCGGTACGACGCGATGCGATGCAACGCTCGGAGAGACTGCTCTGTGCGCACGCGGTAATCGACGAACGATTGGCGCAAAAGCGATAAAGATCGTTGTCGAGGCGCGGCAACGAGGTCCATACTTGATTATCAATGAGCATCGATAATATGTTAGTTAAATACGAGAAAAAAGGTACGGTTATCCCCCGTATAACACGGCAGCTATATAGGGTGGTCCACGAGACGCGATCGATCAGCTTAGATTAAGTATTCTGTTGTTAGTGGTCCGAATGAAAATGTTTTGTTAACCAGTTGTTTTTCAGAGTTTTTAAGGTCACCTTCAATTCTTTATAGATGAATCTCTAATTTGTTTACATCTATCTTATAGCAGATATTGAGACAAATTCAGCAAGTATTACAACCGATATTCTTTATCGTCATAAAAATCATCAAAAAATTTACTATAATTGCCTTAAAGCTCCCTGTGAACCATGTTATACTAAAAACAAATTTTTTAATCATGATCAAAATCACTTTCCCAGTACAAATTGTTTTTATACATTTCATTTGACTATCCTTGAAAAGTACTTGTAGTAAACTTCTTCTATCTTACCCTATCTATCCTATCTCAAATAGGAAAAGAAAATTTTACAGAACATCTGATTTTTTAATGCGATGTACTGCCCGTTTTCATAAAGAGGCAGGAATTATAGTCCAGTGTCCGTCTCGACCGCGGTAGAACGCGATGCGCGTGATTATGACGTCAGAATCTGTTCGTATCATCATGCATCAATCGTATCTAACGCGTAGTGTTTACTTCGTAACATTTCTCCGAGTTTTCATGTCACGTTTTCATGAACGAGGAGTAGAATGTTTTATTTTTACTACTAACGATTCGTGCGTAGTGTCACTTTTATTTCAAAGAAATGATAGAGCATTAGACGAAACAACTCTATAACGCTTAACTGTTGCGAAATAGTTGAACTTTAAACTTGATTTAAAGCCTCTTTTAGATAACGAAGAGAAACTGTTTGTTTATTATCCATTCTACTTATCGATGGCTTCAAACTTGTTCCTTTACATTAATATTAATTAACAACTTCAATTCATAAAATATTTTATAAAAATAAACACGTATTTATATTAATTTTTCATTGACTGTTAAATGTTGCCTTGACACTATTCGATATAGCTTCACGTTTTATGGAAATAATATACTCTGTGTTGACTCAAATCGTATAGTACCATTTTCTATAATCTCTTATGGAAGAGAAACATATTATTAACACCCGACGCACATAAAATAACACGTCGGATGGCTTGGCGTTTAATAGTATATACTCGACTTAACATGCTGACTACCAAACGAATTTTTCCGTGGGTAGTCATAATAAAATGTTTATTATTATAAATATAAATAAAACTATATTTTTATCAATAGTGTATTAATAGTATCGGATAGATGATGGTCACGTGATTATCACTTTGACAGTCAATGTGTTAATACAGTAAAACTTTGACTATCCGTACTTCATTAGCCAAATCATATTTAATTTTATTATTTGTGATTGCTATTACATTAATATTTGTTCTTTTTAAAATACATAGATGAATATGAATATCAAGAAAACACCTGTACTATTACTAAACAATTTCCTTCTCTACAAACACACATTAGTCCCTCGATTAAGTCGAATAACCGAAGTTCTATTATATTCACAATTTTTCTCACTCGTATCGTCCAGCATTTCCTTAATTTCCTTATCGTTTAATCGACGAATTCGATGAGAAGGGAAAGAATTTTTGGAAAGGTCGATGACGAGGCATCGTTCGATCGAACCTGGAGGCAATTAAGCATCGCGTTTACTCTCCCTCGTCGGTGTGGAATCGAGGACCGCTCGACGAAGGAAAGAACGTGACGATTTGTACAACGCTAATCGGCATTCTCGACAAGATCCAAAGAAACTTCCTTCTTACAATTTTCTTTATCTTCGTAACAAGAGTAACGCATAAAACAATTTATTTCATCTCTCAACGTTTACTTCTTTTTATCACGAAAAAGGACTGGCCAAAAGCAAACGTCTCTGACGCGTCTCACGAACTCCTACCGGAAATCGATACACGCGAAAGGACACGAACGAACGGACGGGTGGAATCAAACACGGATGAGGTAATGGAATAGCGAGTTTGCTTTTTTTTCAGAGCAGACCCTTTCTCCCCCTTTCCGGTAGTGGGTCTACTATTTCTAACAACGACCATGTCAAACGTACGAGAGTATTGTATTTTTGTCAATTTTATTTAAATTACCGATACCAATGACGAATAGAACGAATAATTAAAAATAATTAAAACAAAAGTAAAAAACAAGCTACCTAGGAACGGTCGACGCGATTGGTGGATGGAGATGAAAGAACACGGGGGTATTCGTTCGTTCGGTCATCGTTCTACCTGCGTGCACTCGTTCGCGCTATCGTCACACGACGACAATAGCCAAATCACCGGATACGTCGCATCCGCGAAACCGATCACTCGAAGACCGGAATTTCCGTTTTCCCTTCTTCCGAATTCACGTAGGTAGATCTTTATAGAGGGTGGTCATCCTGAACGAAGCCACCTAAATATCTCCTTTATTTTTAATGATATAACAAATGTTTTTAACTCTCTATGGACCCGCGTACCTTTGAAGTTATATACCTACGTATCTGTATTTTTCAAATTTTATTTGATTTTAGCAGCAAAACTTAATGAATTTTTATCTATAAAGTATGGTAGGTATACTTGTGTTTAAATATGTACATCGTTGTATCCTCAAGATTCTGAACTGCTTTTTTATAATAAAATCTTTATAAACATTGTAAATTAATGGTTAGCTCATATCAGTACTTTAATTTTTCTTAATTCCACGTTACCGCTTATAAAGATTTAATGCAATATAAATTCATAGAGAAAGAAATAACATTAGAAAACCATTCACTTTGTGATACCATTTACATTACATTACAAATATTTGTTATGTCATTACAAATAAAGAAGATATTTAGGTGAACCACCCTGTATATGTATAAATATACCTATAGGTAATAGAAAAAATGACGGTGTCGGTGTTTCGCGCGAGCCAGTGATTCTAGAAAGACGAGCAGTCGAGTAAACGTGAACGGAAAACGATGGCTACCGTTTTATCGGACGGGGCGGTCCGATTGATAAGAGCTCGACCCGTTTGGTAAAAGAGCACAAGCCCTTCGACGTATGGACGTTGAGAAATTGCACTAGGAAGCTTATCCTTCCGTTTCTCTTCTTTCTTCCCCGCCTTTCAGTTTCCACGATAGGTTCGCAAGATAACGCGTCGCCGCGACACGAAAGCTTTCGTCGACTGCTCCGATAATATGTATGCCGTGTCGTATTCAGTGAAATAAGACGGACAGTCGTGTTGGCGTACCGTTCTCCGTCTATAAACGTTTGCTTTTAAAAATATTGGGAAAGCGTTTACGAAAAAGCGAGCGTAGGAGGAGTGTATGTACCACGCGCACCCCATCTTCTCGTCGACCTGGAAGACTCCTCTGTATCCCTCTCTCTCTGTCTCTCTTTCTAAGCACACCCCCTTTAGCGTTTATTTTATAAACACGAGAGTAACTGCTCGAAAGCTACGGCTGCATCGTCTACCCGCGCTATGAAATTTTGGAATGACCATATACCGTGTATAAGCCGGTAGTTCCCTTACTTTACTTTTATTAGGAGTTTCAGAACTTTCGTAAAACTTTGGGAGATGACACGAGTAACGTGGAATTCGAGCTTTTCGACGTGCCTGTATAAAAAAAAAATGTATGATAGAGGCGAACGAGCGCGCGTGAGCTCGATAAAAGTTCTCTGCAATGTCACGATGCCTAGACCGCATGCATTTGAAACGCACGGCAGATGGTCCGATGACCGTGGTATGGGCTGGACATCGTAGCGAGGGGAAGCTTGCCGGCTTTTTAATCACTTAACATTGTTCGATTTATGAGAAATGTCGAAGTCAACAATTTTAACAGTTAAACAGTCGCTGACGTGAATTTACGTTGTTGCGAGAACCATCGTTGCGAAAGTCACCATTTACGGAGTTTGGCAAGTTTATCTTGGTTGACCCTTAGTTATCATAGGTATGTAACAGTGTTGAGTAATATTTTTCGTTTATTTTTACTCATATTTTTCATGCTAGAATTCTAGCAAATTCTGTGGTATTTGGTTGTAAACTTTTGAAAATTATGAGCGACATTCAGCTAGAGTTTTCGCAACAATACCACCTACTAGAAAAGACCTACCTTCTATCACAGAAACTTATTATCACATGTTTTTATAATAAACCTTACACTTTTTATAAGTTATGGTTACATTAACAACTCTAAATAGAATAATTTACATCGGATTCTATACCTCTGAGGTGTTTTATGAGAATAACATTTCTATGTAACTATGTACTTTTCTACAATTCCATGCTCTAACACGTTAACTGCCACGCCGGTCCTTGGAGACCGGCACTCAATTTTTCCAATTGCTTTTGAAATATTCGTAGGAGTCGTTTATTGATATTTACGAAAATATAACCATTAGTTATAAGAATCTGTAAAGTCTAATATAAAAATGTAATTTTTCTATACCCATATACCTCCCCTATACCTCATACCTGCCCATACCACGTACATTTTTCTATATCCTCATTCTGAAAAGAATTATAAGCAAAATTAGATAGACATGCAGATCTACGCAAAAGTGCTGCGGCAGTTAACGCGTTAAGATGAACACGTAGACGAGAATACTCGAGTTAGCTACTTTCCTGTAGAAGTCGAAAAGTCTTTATTAGTATAAGTCGTTATTATTATACATATATTCGGCGGGAACCGTTCGGGCATTGCCCGTATCGCGTGTAATACGGCTACTGGAGGAGCTCGCTCATAAGACACGAACTGTGTAAAGATATAATGTTCGCGACGCGAGTCGCATCGAAATTCAAGGATTATACGGTGCAATCGGAAGGTATTGCGAACGCGCGCATACAGTCGTAAAGCCGTAATGTTCTTGGAATATTAATCGAGATGGGGTAATACCGGCGCTATACCTTACACGCCTTACGACTATTACATACGGTAGCGGATGCCTGAACAAACGCTAAATACCCCTGCGACGCATATTTAGGTATATACTCTTACGCATATGTACGAGTAGGTGATTTAGAGAATCTAATAGTATCTACGAGTCCCGATTTTCGGAGAAGATGACGATGGTTGAGATGAGAAAGAAACCAGAACGGACTTGGTCGTACCCTCGAGGAATCCTTAGAGAATGATTTCCTTCTTTTTTCGACTATTACACAAATGTATTTATCATAGTCGCTAACGTCAAGATCGTGAGCCGCTGCGAATCGAGTCTCACGGGGAAGAAGAAAGACCGGTCGCTTCTTTTAATCCATTTCCATTACCGAATTGAAGTTGACGAGGAGTCCTCGTCGCGTTCGCGTCATCCACGGGTCTCTGGCGAGTATTCCCCCGATCCTCTCGTCGAGATCGTAATTAAGAGTACTCATTTGAGAGTCGAGCCGCGGGGGTAACCGGCTCTTTCCTCCCCATTTTTCAAACTCGATATGCTACTCTGGCTGGAGAGATCCATTTGCTCGCTCGCGTAGGCCTTTAATCGATTCTTTGGAGTAAAGTGCGAGGGTGACCGATTAGAGAAAAGTACAAAAATGGAGAATCCTAAACTGGGTCGGACGCGATACCGAAATTAATTAAAGAACCCAACGCTCGCATCGACGATATAAAATAAAAATACAAAATTTCTCGTTTCACGATCTCATCTCTCAAAGGCAAGGCAAAAAAAGAGATGCAAATGAAATCGAAGCAACGTGGAAAGTACTCGTGGAAGAACCAACCAAGAAGCCTTGGCGGCGTGGCAAGCGCGAAGCTAGGATAGGCTAGGCCAGGACAGGCTAGGCCAGGACAGGGTAAATGCAACTAGACTAGATAGACAAGGCGGGGCGACTTACCCTCGGCGCCGAGAACAAAGAGCAGCAGAAGAAGAACCGGGCCGAGCTTGCGTAGGCAATCCATGACGATGATGGTAACAACGTTGGTGACAGCTATTAGGAAGATCGTCGTCGAAAGCTGTTTTCACTTTGGGCGGTCGCTCGAAGGCGCTCGACGCGACACGAGCCTTGGCACGGCCCTGGTCAGGTCGTACGTTGCCCTTTGACATCCACCGTGATCACGGTAACGGCGATCATCGAGAGTTTAATCGTTTGCTGGATCTCTTTTATAAAAATGCCTGGCAGAAGCTAGGCAAAATGCACCGATGACACGCTCTGTCGCTAAAACTTTGTTCTCTTGACCTCTAACAAGAAACTACACCGTAAGCGAGGCGCGGATGACGCGCGCGATAACGAGAAGACATGCGCGTCGCCGCGACGATTGTCCGACCTCGAGCACGCGTCGCGCTGAAATAGGCGCCTGCCGAGGAGGCCCGTCCTGCGAAACCTTTGCCGCTGCCACCGACGCCAACGCCATCGTCAACGCCAACGCCATCGTCGACGGCAAAACTACGCGGCTGCGTCAACAGAGAGAGAGAGAGAGAGAGCAAGAAAGAGAACCGATGACGTACTCGCTCTTACACGCGACCCTCCCTCCTACTCGATATATTCTAGCCATCCGTTCCGCGGCCATCTCGCTCCACCGCTTTTCTGGTATTGTCTAGCCGACCTACGAGACGAAGAAACCCCGCGAATCGCGTCAAAACATGAAAAGACGAATTTATGTTGTAGGGAAACATGGAAGTCTTTTTGCGAACTACTTCGTTGACAGTATTTAAATACTAGCCTTTGGCGCGTGTTTATTTATCTTTTCATAGTTTTCTTTTTTAAGAATCGCATATAGTATGTTTAAAAGTTTAACGATTTTCCTTTCTGAAGATGGCACAAACCGATTGCCAAATTTATAAATCTTACACACTAATTTAATTCCTTAAACTAAATAAATATTTTTACGTAATTAATTTCTAAAAAAAGTAAACGTTTACCACGACTTAAACGAACGCCAATAACTACTGAATAATATCACAGTAGGTATTTTAGTTATTGCAATCGACTGGAAATATTCTGCTCCTTTCGTAACCTTTCCGAAATTTCCGACTTACTTTTATGCGAGAATATATAGAATTGTTTACAAAGTCATTTAGAAATAATATATCTATATATTGCTTTTGGGACTATCCTTGCATGCATTTTGGGATACATGCAACTTTTCGAGAAAATCCGAAAGTTTTGAGAGAGGAAACATTTTCGAGCGATATTTCCAAAGTGTTACCGTCATTTGCACCGAATAGACGTGGTAGACGCAAACGTTTACTCATGGTGTACATGGTCATTTACTCTCAAAAATTTCAAATAAAAAATTCAATGAGAGTAGAATACCTATATCTACTATAATATTCTTATCTCAAATTCTCATAACAGATGCGTCACATTATAAAAATCAAGAAAGATTAGTCTCAGAAAATAAATTCCCTCTCCGATTTTCCAGCCACGGGTCCGTAAGTAGCTCGAAAGTTTACGACCACGCCTATCATCGAGTTCCATATTTCGTTTTCTATCCGATATTCTATCTCGTTGTAACTTTTAAACTCCATGTAGAACGCATAGAGTTTTGTACGACGTAACCGTTCCAATTTGTCGGATCTCGTTCTACTTCTCCGGTGTACACGGATATCCGTTCGTGGATGACGCGCACTTTCTCGTGTTACCACGCTCTGCTCTTCAATGACGTTCGCTCTAGTCGTGGGGAAGATAAAAATGCGATAGGAAGAGCATCTCGATCGTAGAATGCACGAGAAAGAGAGCGAGAATGATGCGTGCAGGCGTAGGTAGGTATAGGCGTCTGGCTTGTATCGTTCCTCGCGAAAGGGGGGGGTGGAGAATCCTCGGGCAGAACGGCAGGGTGGCGCGTCGTCCCCCAAAAACCCCGAGAGTCGCGTAAAAAGGTAGCTACGCCGGCGGCTAAGTTAATGAGAAATAATCGAGTTAGGGCGAGTTATTTTAAGCGGAAAAGTTGCGCTCGGAAGGACGCGCCTCGAGTGGGACGGTCGAGTTACGTCGACGGAACTAACGAGTGGAATTTAAAGTTTAAACTCAAGTCGAGGAAAAATGCGCGAGCTATCTCCTCTATCGGTGGTGTTAGGAGGTATAAGGTCTCTTTAAAAACTCGCTAAAGAGAGTGCACCGCGTGTCGCGCGGCGACGATTCGCTCTGCCGTTATCCGTAACGGGTCAACGGTGAAGCCGTGGCGCAGCCGTTCGTCGAACGTACCAGCTCGCGCCATGCTGATCGGGAAACACTTGTTTACCTTTGAAAACGATTATACTCGCCTAAACGTGCGGCCCGTACCCACTACTTATGTAGTATGTACTCTGGAGGTACCTACCAAACGTAGATATGTATTAGGTACCTATGCACGTACGTGTAAATACGTATGACGAAGCGTATGCTACGAGATTTCCAAGCTTGCGATTACCCTTTCAGCGTACGTGACTGGTATGACCTAAACAACGGAGATCTCGAGCGTGTTACGCTAATTCTGAGAAATTTTTTTTTATACGTGATACCGACTATGAGACTCGTCGTCACGTGATTTGATTACATTCTTTCAGGTTTCCTAGTGGTCGATGCGTGTTGCCCTATGCGGTTTGAAACGTTTCGGACTAACGGGGTGCGGTACATTTCTTTTGCGTTTCTGCGAGCACTTTAAGGATCCTTTTAGTGCCGCCTCGCTATACTTTATACACGTCTATTGCCCGTATACGCGCGCAAGTCGATTGAAAACGAGTCCCTTGTAGCGCTTTTATTTCCTGCTCTCGTTTAGCTGGCCATCTCGTAGAACCCGCATTTCGTACAATTACCCGGAAGGTCCATTCGTTCCATTTGAAAGATTGGAAATTTTCGAAAATTCGTGCGTTCGTATCGAGTAATTTAAGAGTTTTTGATTTTAACGTATTTTATCCTCATTTGAGAGATTTCATATCGAAGCTGGAAAACAATTTTGTTGTAAATACCAATGTTTACGAATTTTGGTTATTTCATTTTCCTGGGTCAGTTTTCATTATTTGACATCGATATACCGACAACAATTTGTTTTGTGTAAAAAATTGAAATGTTTTTTCTTTCTTGTGTAAAGAATACAGCAAAATTGCTTTCCTTGCATATTATACAAAAGTATTAACGAGCTTCGAATGGCTTAACATGCAAGTCATAGGATAAATTCAATTGAGTGTGATGAACATTTGAAGTCGTGGAGACATTTGTACCTTTTGGCCCACCTACCAGGTAAAAAAGGATGGGCTACTAAATTTGCTTTTCTTAGTATTTTAAACAAAGAAATAATATTCAAACTTATTTTCATAGTTAAAATGATTACCAATTTCGGCAATAAATCGATTAATTAAATTCATATCAATATTATAACAATATAGACTGTTTGATGCAAACTTAACACGTTGAATGCTATGGGGGTCACCGGTGACCGATACTCGATTTGTCATAATATATTGGAAACGTTTATTAGTATTGTTTATCAAGAATCACCAGAATGAAACCATTAGTCATAAAAGGTATGAGGTATAATATAAGAGATATAATTATTAACAAAATTATTTTATTAAAGATTGGCTCGCCACTCAAAGTGTTAAAAAGTGCACGCAGTACATCGTAATCCTATCTTCTCTTATTATAGCATCGTCTTGAAAGGAACGTCGATAGTTTTGCGAAAGTAATGCGGGACGAAGATAAAACGATAGCGCGAGGGAAACTCTTTAAAACGAGCCTAAAAGGGAGGGGGAAGACGAAGGCGGGCAATTAGTTCGAACCGAGCATCTGCCATTCCGAATTCGTCGTGTCCCTGACCCTCGTCCGTGCGTGCATGCGTCCGTGCGTGCTAGTCGGAGAGAGAGAGTCATGTCAGAAGAGGACGAGAGTCGAAGCAAAAGCTAGACGAGCTAGCAGCTGTCCAATTTCGAGGGCAGACCAGGAGGACAGCGGGTTACGTCCGATACGTGGAAACTCGATTGGCCCCGAAAGGTTCAGCATATTAACGTTATCCAGGATTTCGTAGATCACATCAACGAAACACAGCAAAAATGTTCAGCCAGATCGTAACGATGTTTGCCTCTGTTCGAATAAATGTTCAACGCAAGTAATAGGTACCTTCTTTTCATTGGAAAGCCAAGTTTTTCTCTTTGACGGTACGTCGAAGACCAGAAGGCTTCTCCTCTTTTTATTGGTAATCCTCTAGGTAATCCTTCTTTACTACACGTGTAAAACGTAAACGTTATTTACACTCATAAAACATTTAGTATCCACTATATTCTAAGAACCTACAAGCATGTCCTCCACCCCTACCTTTTAAAAAACGGGTCATTGATCGTGTACTAAATGCTTTAAAAAAAGAAGACGAAGCATTTGCCTTTATTTCGGTCATCGTTTATCATCAGCCACCGCTCTAAGGTAGACTCGATCGAAACTTCATTTTTCGAACCAAAAAAACTCAAATTTGTTATCCGATATCCAGTAGGTAATTCGTGATAAACTAATTGAATTCGTTCGAGTACGATGACCCGATTCGATAAAGCATTCGGCATCGATTAAACCGTCGGAGATGGCTGTTCGAGACGAAGCAAAGGAAGTATCGTTAAAAGCAACGACAAATTCTGAAGTAGAGTCGTCGAACGCGACATCGATCGTTCGCGATATTTGGCTCCGTGAGGGGCGCGAACGCGGTCGTCCCGATTAACGCGAGCAAAAATTCTTTTCGTATCATGATATTTCATTGCTTTCCGCGTTTCCAAACGGGAGCAACGCGCTCGTTCGATCTCGCACGAACTAAGCGGGTTTATTCTCAGGTGATAGGTATGTAATTAAGTTCCATCGTGCATATCGCGCATGCAAAAGATTCATTTATCGTAGGAACTCTCTTATCGCACGCACCGTCATAAAGACATTATCGAAACCTGTGTGTACCTTGCTTTTCCAAAATTTTGTGCTAATCGAACACGAAAATATAAGAGGGAAAAAACTTTTGAAAGACTTCGTAAGAAAATGCGATAAAAACGTTTTATAAGTCGTGTGCGCCGTTAACCCATTTCTCCAGGGAAATTCACTATAAAAAAAAAATGCTAGTTTTTTAATGATATTAAAGGATTGATAAAAGAAGTAGCAAGATTGAAAAAATAGAACTGTGAGAATAATTTCCATTGTGGAAAAGACTTAATTGGAAAAATTGTTTTTCTTAAATAATTTCTATTGATGAGAATTCTTGGTCGGAGAAAAATATTTTTTTAGACAATGCCTATACACAACGTTTGTTAAGAAATGGGTTAACTCGATCACATTGGTATTAGCGTGGAAAAAAGAGTTTTGATTTGCGCAAAATCGATTGGAGTACCTACACATCTATACGACTATCGAGGTAAGGAAGAATAGAGGGATGAAAGAATGATAGAAAAAAGAAGGAAGTAGGCCGTAAGACGATCATCGAGGAAGAGTCTACGTGTGGAAAATAAGCTTGCTAAGTAACAAGTTTGGAAGGTGGCGAGATATCATCTTCGATGCTTGCCAGGGTCGCGAGTACTTTATGCAAATCATCTCGAGGTATGTACTTGCGCGGGGAGCGCTTCCTCCTACCTCCTCTAGATTTTCTCCTTCTTCTTTTCCTCTTCCTCTATCTATTCGCTTCCCCTACTTTCTCCCTGCGTTTCGTAGTTTTACTTCTGCATTTCTCGCTTTTACGGACTTTACTTTTCCTCGAGATGACCCACTTTGTGTCTTCCCAATGGAAAACGCGCTGAGTCTCCGTCTACCTCCCTCTCCCACCTCTCTCTTTCTTTCCTTTCTCCCTCTTCTTCCGTACCGGATTCTCTTTATTTTACTTCCACATTTTTGCACCAACTTTTGTTATCGTCCATTGTTCGAACATCGTCAGAAAAAAGGAGGATGACCATAGAAAATCATCTCAAAGTTCTATTTCGTTCGTTAACATTGCGTCCGCGAAGATAACTCAGCATCGATGAAGATGGACGACACGGGTTTGACGTCTTCGGACCACGTAATTGTAGTTTCTTTCTCTTGGCAAACACGCGTTTCTTTCCTTGAAGTTTCTACGAACCATGCGAGGCTAAATTAACCCCAACGGTAAAAGATAAATGTTTGTTAGGTTTATCGCGATTACAAAAACGATGAAATATTAATTTAAAGGTCATTTCTTTCACGTATATCTAAATGAATAATATTCAGGGGGAAATGGACACCATATGGTAAAGGAAGTGACTTTTATTCGCGTGATTTATGGAGAGTCAACACGTTCCCTGCCACTAAAGTTCATTTTCGGGCCAAGTGATTTTTTCTCATTGACAAATAAAATATAATAAAACAATTGTTATCAAATTTGTTTCATAAAATATATCGATATTATCAGATTGTAAAGAAAAAAGATTATAAAATACGTATTAGTTGCCTTGTTTTTTTATGGATTTAATTTTTCACCGTGAAATCTATTTATTTATAGTATGAAATAAACTGTCTGATTTCCCATATCGCGTATTTTATAGCTTCAATATTAGTTGTACTAATAAATAAATTTCCAGCTCATAAAATTAAAAAAAAAAATATGTACCTTTCTCGGTACACGCAGCTTGAAAATGGTACCTTTTCAGAAACGGCTTGTGTTAAAAAAGGAATGCGTTATTCCAACGAATATGGCATACCTACGCGTATACGCTATTTACGATGAGAAAGCAAGTGGCGGACAAAGCTTAGAAAAAGAGCTGTCACAGCGCTACTAAAGGGAATTCGCTAAGAAGACGATGCGCGTGATCGAAGAAGGTTTTCTTGCACGGCTCTCGTTCCATTAAGTATGGGCCATTTCGTCGAAAATAGTTTTATATCGTTGCTTCCCCGATATAAGCGAAGACGCACGTTTTATGCCAGTTTCATGCTCGTATAAGCATCTATAATATTTCTCGAGCATTTACTTATTCAACACGGTATGAACTTGCGAGTGTGTACGATATAAGATTGTATGTGTGATATGAAGTAGACCTGCGAACATTTCAAGAGTTCAATGAGCTCAATGATTAACTATTAAAACAAAAAATAAATTAACTTATAAGAAATGAAGAGTTCTTTCTTAAAATAGTCTAGTGTTAATAACGAAGACCAGTCACAACCGTCTAGTCTGAGTCGAATTAACGTTTCAATAGATTTTAATAATAGCAGGGCCCTTAATTCGAAAGTATTGTAGGAGTTATTTTATACTATTCGTTAGGTCATAAATAATTTTTATTTTAATATATCAATTTTATTTATCAATAAATTCTTTCCTACATCTAATATACTAGACCTTCAGGGTTAAACATGACCATAGACTACTATTTTATAATTTCGACGCACTTAACTTTCAGAATTATTTTTCGAGAACCTTACTCCGTTATCGATTCGGTACGAAAAATAAAAACAAATATTTCCTATCTCCATTTACACCCTCCATTTGAAAAAATTAGAAGAGGTGATCACCAACAGCACCCATTCTGAAACGAGTCATTTATTAGGTGCAACCCTATCGAGTGGAGGATGTACCGTTCGAAATTGAAATGGTCGCGAATAGAAAAACATCGAGTATAAGAACTCCATATATATCGTAATACCGTATCGTGATATTCACGAGAGACTCGAACTATATGTATATACAGTTATACCTATATGTATTATCGAACGAAGGAACCGAATTGATGGAACGACTCTAGGGATAGCAAAAGGGACCAGCCAGGTGACTCGGTAATATTTTTAAAAACTATGTTCTTGAGTAAATGCGTACGTTTACCTACTGGTGAGTTTGTCACGTAAGAATAGACGGTACGTGAATATACACTGCGCTTTTTTCGGGATCATGTCCCCGAGTAAATTATTCTTTTGTCTCGATGAAAAGCAGATATATAGGTCTGTATACCTATACATGAAAGTAAAGAAGATTTGTTTGACGACATTGGTCGACGGGCACCGTCGAACAATCGATAGTAGAACGATGAATTTTTGTAAATTTTTACTCTTGACGTTGCATAGTCGTGCATAAATATCGAAAAATGATTAGAATATATATGTATATACAGATCACCGGCATCGGAGGCAAAAGAAAATTATACGATACGCGTACGAAAAGACGAAGTAGAAAGAAATATTAGCCGAGGGTGCAAACGAGAGAGCGAATATCGATTTTCGGTCGCGCTAATAAATAAGCGCATGCGTCTTGCGCCGCGCTCTACCTGGTGCTCAAAGAATTTCGAGACTGCGAAATCCTTTAAATTCCATTCAATTGAAATACTAAAATCTAACGAGATCGATTTGATTTGCGAAATGCATATTTTTCTTTCGCGCGAGAATATTCCATAAAAGAATAACATTTTTCGCTGATTGGCGAAGCGATTACTATATATTTTCAATGTTATATTCTTCTATTCGAACATACATAACCATTTATTACCGTTGTGAAAAATATATTCGAGTTGTTGATAGGTAAATTAAAGAAAAATCATCCAGTACCAAGTAGTAGCGAATGTCGAGTAAAACTCGACATAAAAATTGGTCTTGTCGAACCACACTCGACATCTAATATAAAGGGTTAAACATCAGTTCCGATGGTTATTCAATATCATTTAGGTTAAAATCGGATTCCCAAAGTTTTGAGTTATTCAAGGTATTAGAAATCGATCGATTAAATTATGATTTTACATATAAAGCACGGAGGGTGAAAACGCAGTAGGCGACGCGACCGTATTATGCGCGCGAAATCGCGAATACGTGGTCGGACGTCAAAGGGAGGGTTTGTAAGACTCCTGCCTTCGGGGGATGAAATTCATCCTGACGCGTGCAACTGGTACCCCAATTACTCGGTGGGGATCGTTAGTCGATCCACCTCCCTCTCGCGAGCAAGCGCTCCCTTCCTCCCTCGGCCTTGTCCGCTGATTTTGCCGTACGAGAAATAGGGGAAGGTCGCTTCTGGCTGGAATAGTCGAGTCATTTTTTATTGCCTTAACCGAAAGGTTTTTACCGTAAAATTAGAGTAATTTTCTTTGAATTCTTCTCCAAATCTTCTCATTTCTGTCGCACCTAATTTTATACGAGCGTGGTTCGTATTTCGACGTACAGCTTGCTTTCTGTCTCTCTCGTGCAGGAACGTCATCGAAATAGTACATCGCGATTAACGCTAGAACTAGCGAAGCAATCGAAATGACTGATTATACAGTCTGTACAAAAAGTATTCGTACAATCTTTAAAACAGAATAACTTCTTTAGATCTGAACCAGACAATTTGAATTTTTTTACAAACTGTATGTTCTGTACTTCACAATTTGTCGTATAACGATATTATGTTTGTGCAAACTTATTATCAATTTTATTTTTTTATACTTTCTTAATAGATGTGATGAAAAAAGTATTTTTGTAACGTCGGCAACTCTAGTATTAATGAAGTAATATGAGGTATTAAGAGCAAAAAATGCCTACTTACAAATTATTTATATAAATGTAATGGTGGCTGAATTTTGTCGGATACTTAAGCCAGATATTTCACTATATGAGGTACTTCATATATATATATATATATATATATATATATATATAGTATATTGCCGATATCGATGAGAAGAAATAACTTCGATAACAGGCTCATTAACATTTTGGCAACAAGTGGAGGTACCGGATGTAGAAAATATGCCAGATACTTGTATGTAGAAGCAAAAAAGCCAATGCATTTGATCAATATTTCGTAGACTCAATGGTCTCATAAAAAAATTCAAGAAAAACGTCTCCATCTACTTCACGTTTCGACCACATTTAAATCGATCTCATTATAATCATTGTCCTCGCATACGCAATAATAATATCCTCGGTGATTGCCATACTCCCAAACAGCACGAAATAATAACTAACAGAGTTGAATTTAGACTGAATAGACTTAAGCCTAGATTTAGGAGCTACAAAGCTCCTAAAGAACATCGACTTTAGACCTTTGACCCTAAAGCCCCATTGGAACTCATTGAAACAAAAAGCTGACCTTTATTAGACGATTGTGATTCATCTTTGTTATTTCACCTACTATTTTAACGAGCAAACTTTTTAGTAAAACAGCTACTTCTTTTTCTTTACAACTAGTCAAATGTGTATACCTACACTTAAATGCCATTTGACTGTGAATCAAGAATCGTATAATAATGACAGCCTAAAACCCATTTAAACATAAATCCAATCCTGACAACTAAACACATTATTATAAACTCTTCTCGATAATAACGAATTACATTGCCGTTATCACTTTTCTCCAATATCCATCCATAATAACGAAACATTGAATTTCAACCCATTGTTATTATCGTTCAGCGATTGGCTCGATTCAGGGAGAGTTTCAAATTGTTTCTATACCGTTAAGCTTGTACCATCAACGAATAGCAAAAGTGGGTCGGGAGGAAAAAAGGTTTCGCGAACGTGGCTTCCACGAGCGTCCTTGGAGCATGCATGGATCCTTCTTCCATCCCACGAGTGGGAAAAAGCTTCGAGAAAGCGTATCGAGTATCGACGGTCATTTTCGCAAACGCATTCGCAACCGTATTTCCGTTCTAAAGCAGCAACGAATACTAAACGTGAAAAAAGAATAGATCCAAAATTATCCACTGACAGTGAATTAAAATCAACGTACGATAGTCGTTCGATTTACTCGCGTGTAAATAGAAGAGAAAGAAAGGATAGATATATTCGAGTAGAGATGTAGTTAGACGTAGTAGAAAAGTACGATATAGGAGAGCCCATTCTCACCCTGGCTAGAGAGAGGGAGGATAGAGAGAGAGAGAGAGAGAGGGAAGATTTTGCAGCGATCATCGACTCGGAGAACGGCGCAGTCGCCCAGGAACGAACTAAAAGCCGAGCGCCGCGCTCCCGTTCCCGCTTCCACTTTCGTCCTCTATCTCTCTCTCTCTCTCTCTCTCACTCCATCCCCGGGAGCTTCTCCACCCTCGTGGCTCGTGCGGAGCGTCGCTAGCTCCGCGTACCACCGTCAACCGCCACCGGCAGCACCAAGAGCGACACCGGCCGTCGCGCTGCTCCGCACCACCCCCGACCCCTAGCCCTTCTCTTCGTCCTCCTCAACCTCCTCGGCCGCTCCACCGATGCCGCAGTACCGACTGCTTACCGCGGAAGGTGGAAACCCGTGTAACGCAGCTATATATAGATTTTCAATTAGTCGAGTGGGCTGACCAGTAAGAAAGAAAATTATGTGTTATCCTGAAGGAAGTGGAAGAAGAAGCTGAGATCATCTGTCTTCTTCTATCGGTGATCATCGACGTCAACCAAGTTTTCGAAAGAAGGAAGGAAGGAAGGAAGGAAGGGATCGATTCGATTTTAGGAGGAGGAGGAAAGAGCGCGAGCGTTAATGCTCTCGAGAGAACCGAGACCAAGAGAAGAGTGCGAGAAACGATGAAAAGAGCAAGGGCACCGTAAGAGAGATCCTTCCTTCGTTCCCGCTGCTAGTGGGATACCCCCCCTTCCAAGGTCGTCCATGATCGGCTCGACGCCGTCCTGGAGAACGAGGACCGTTCGCGAGAGGATGCTGCGCGCCGCGGCGGACTCCTTTGCTACGATCCTACCCTCGAAACTCGTTCTTCTCTCCTTGCTACACGTTTACTCAGGTTCGTCTTCGTTGCTTTTCATCGTATGTCCAATTTCGATCCTGCCATTGTTAAATTATCATTCACTCTTCGTATCATTTATATCGTTCCTGAATCGGGATGACGAGAAGCGAATTTCCCCTGTCAGGGATCGTCTTTTTTTTTCGGGTTAAACGAAAACAGTAAATTGGGAAACTGCGGGCTGTGATTTCGTTTTGTACCTATCATATGGAGAACCTTTTACCAAAGGTCATCCATTTCAAAGGCATTTAACGTAAAAGGACAAAGGTGACAAGTTTATGTCCCCTTTGTTTAAAAGACAGAAGCTTATCCACAAGTATATGTCAAGTATGCAACTTTAATCTGTTTCTTTCATCTTCGAATGTTTTCCTTTTCAAAGTCGTGTTCAAAGATGAAACGACAGAAATATACGTAAACTGATTCGCGACAGGCAAGACTCCGTACGAGTAATCTGATCGACTAGATCGTTAGCAAGAATACCCTACTTAATTTATTTGTGTTCTACAAACTTTGGGACATTATTTTATCTGGAACTCATACTTTGCAGACATAACTGCACTTCGTATGACAACGCTACAGATACCGCAACATGTCGTCTTCAACGAAACGATTCGTATGCAGTGCAACTTCAGCTTGGACAACGAGCTGTTGTATTCGGTGAAGTGGTACAAAGATGGCCATGAGTTTTATCGATACGTGCCGAAGGACGAGCCAACCGTACAAATCTTTCCAGTGGCCGGCGTAAACGTGAACGTGCGTGACTAAAGGGCATTATTTAAACGTAGACTATGGCTATGGGTAGAAACAGGAGCGTGTCGTGCACGACGCGCTCCGCGAGCAAACGAGCATCGCGGAGATAAAGCTCTTGTTATCGACTTTCAGACGCACCATTCGACGGAGAGATCCGTCGTCTTGAACAACGTGGATCTCTCGAGCTCCGGAAGGTATCGATGCGAGGTGTCGGCCGAGGCGCCAGCCTTTCAGACCGTCTCTGATCATGCCGACATGACGGTAGTTGGTGAGTTTTGTTTTTTTAGCTCAGAGTTTCCCAAACTTTTACTATGAAAAAATAGTGGATAAAACCTAATATTTTAACACGATGAACGTTATAGGGACGTTACTGGCATTCGATTTGTCTTATTGCATTTGAAATGTTTATTAGTATTATTTAGCAATATCTTTTCTCATAAAAAAATATGAGATTTAATATAAGAGACATGATATGTTTTTTCTCAGACAAATTATTAATAAAATTATATGCATCCAAGGGGTTTATTTCAAATTGGCTCGGCACTCAACGCGTTAATGCAACACCTTGGTTCTTTTAGGGTAGATAGATATGTTATAAATAAAATAAATTAGTCAACCTCAGGATCAAGTGAAAAGCAAAGATATCTTTTGAAAAGATCTGAAAATAATAAAACTTGTTTAGCAGTGTTTCACAGAGTTTGGGAAACCCTGCTCTAGCCCTTTTTCCATAGGCACTTTTGATATTGTTCCTATCACGTCCTCGGGGCACTCTGCTTTCTTTCAGTCTTGCCGAACGAAGGTCCCCTAATATCGGGCGGTCGATCGAGATATCAGGTAGGCGACGTCGTTCGTCTCAACTGCACGTCCGCACCCTCGAAACCAGCCGCTCTATTGACGTGGTTCGTCAATGGCGAGCCTGTAAGTTAACGATTGTTGAGATTTTTTTAAAAAGAGGGAGGAATATGAGCATATAGAACCATGGTGATTCGCAGGCCGATGCACAGTACTTGAAGGGTCCGCATATCACTGCCGTCGACGCGAGAGGATTGGAAACGGCGGTGCTTGGCTTGGAGTTTCGAGTCGCTAGCAAACATTTTAAAAGAGGCGATATGAAGTTGAAATGTTTGGCGACAATAGCAGCGGTCTATTTACAAAGTAACGAGGAAAGCGTCGAGGGAGACGAGCGAATTTTGAAAGCACCTGTGATGGAGAGTCGTGAAACCAGAGCACAAAGTCATATACGTAATGACTTGATAAATGGTAAATACAGTGCTATTATGTTTCTTCTCATTGCTCCCTCCAAGTTACGACGATTGAGGGAGAACGAGATAGATAGATGGGTAGATAAATAGAGAGAAGCAGGTATTATGTCGATGTCTAGGGTTGGATTTACAATTAGGCTGAATAGACCGAAGCCTAGGCTCGACTAAAAAGCTTACCCTCCATAACATATAGTAAGAAAATATAGTTTTGTATGGAAACATGGAATTACAGGAAATATTTTTTCAGAAAATTTTATAAAAGCTTTAAATAAATGTATAATGCAAAAGACATTATACACCTTAAGGTAGAACTGTTGCTTTGTTCACAAATTATGCCATTACTACAATGTCACTCTGACAGTCGAACCGAATTAAAGTGTTTATGGATGAATAAGGTGAATTGTTTTGGTATACTGCTTTGATTTTTGTATTGAAAAAATAGATTAAAGATTGTTCCAATATTTATAGATATATAATTTGTTGTAATTGTAATTTGGTACAAATGTTGGCTTTTTCGAAATTGTATAAAGACATTTTAATGTATTTCGTGAGCGTAGCCTAACACAAATTTGAAGTTTAAACTTTACTGAAAAAAATGTTTTCCCTCTTTTTAAAAAGTTTTCAAAATTACTATTTGCGGTACGAAGGAGCATAAACCGAGTACGAATCAGCGAATTCACTAGTTTTTGTAAATTTAAAAGTTCCGTTTCTAACTACACGGTCCGCTACTTTATGTTTTTATTATTCTTGTGTTTTTCCATTACCTTTGTTTGTTATACCACATAAATAATTTTAACCGGAAAATTAACTTTTGTTCAATTCATTTAACAATAGGCATGTTTTTCTTTGCAGTGAGTTTTATTACCACGCAAAGTAATAAAACAATCGCTTTTCACTTGTTCATTATTTAGAAAATATAATTAAAATTATTACTAAAATGGAAAATACTCAAATTCTTTTGACAAAATGTACAACGTTCCATTTGCAAAACACATTCTAATAACGTTTGAAACCAAGCTGTGCAAATTCGTCATATTTGAAACTAAACTGCTGCTAATTCGAAATATTTCGTCGTCCCAAGCTAACAGCTTAAACATTTAAAAATACCGAAAAATAAATTTAAAGTACCGACATTATATATTAAAAGCTTCAAAGTGTATACCATTGTAGATACACGCAATATGTGAATGACAGTCGAATACACCTTGCCAGGGAACGTGTTCAATATAAATCCAACCCCGTGGATATCTAACAAAAAAAACTATTAAAAATTGATATACGTTATGTCTTCTAGGATGTCCCGGCGAAATCACGCTCAAATGGAAGATGATTCTCTTGAGCATAGGGATCGTTTTCGCTCGATAATAATAAATATCTCAATCACATCGTCCTCCACGATCGCCTTCATCATCATCGTCGTCGTCGTCGTCGTCGTCGTTGGGTCAAAAAAAAGTATAAAGGATCGCGTCGAGATACATGTGTCATTCCATCATATTTATCGTAACGTATTCATTCTTAAGCCGCATATCCATATTATTAATATCATTACGTATAACAACGTGTATCTCTGTGCGCGCTTCGCATCGATAACTAAAAAAAGTACATACGTATGTACGTTCTAGGCTCTAGATGTATTTACGTGAACACTTGAAAAAGAATTGAAAAAAAAAAGAAAGAAGAGCGAGGAAAGACGAAAATCCGTGTAATCTCGTTCGACATATCCGAAGTAAAAGTAATCCGTCTTTTCGTACGACCGTTAAACGATCGTTCGAACTACATATCCACGATTATAAGGTAGTATACCTTCGACTATCTTCTCTTTGTACCATTTCTTTTTCTCCCGGTAATTCGTGCCAGTGATAACGATACAAAAACAATACTAACGACACGATAGAAACAGGCGATCGTTTCGAGCTCGTTTTTAAAATACGTTTAACGAACGATTTTCGCATAGATTCTCTATGCTACCTATATCGTACGATCGTTTAACATCCTTTATGCGATTTTCTATCCATATCATGGTATATCATTTCATATTCGATAATTACGAAAAAGATTGTATGTACTACCTGCATTTATGATAAGTAATAGTAGCAGAGATATTTGTGTGATGTTGTACCGTTTGTTAAAATAAAAGAGAAGCAAAGTTCTATGTCGAATGAAAGATTCGATAAATTATCGTTGCGACGAATTAGGAAAGTAAGACTCTCGCACGAGACTCATTGATATCTATAATAATTACGATCGCGATAACGGATAAAAAAACGATATGGTCGATGTGGAATTTCGCGTATTGACTTCTGCTTCGAACGAGGCAGTTCGTTAAGGCCCTTATATGTGTCTTACTGTGTAAGTGTTTACGAGCTTGTAAATATGTAAATAATTTTCATCGTTATTAAAAATATTCATTATTATAATACTTCGGCTTTGCAGTTTTTGTTCTTCGTTTTTTGCGATTTCATATTGATAACAATTATTCGAAAAACTTGTTTGAAGAGGCTTATTGATAATTATTCGTACTTCTAATAATTTGGCTCTTCGTAAGCGATCTAGCACGTAAATGTCAAATTTAAATTTCACGCGATGGCGCGCAAACTGTTGGTCAAATCGTTCGCTTCTTTATTTTTCGACAGTTTTAACGAAATATCAGCGGCATCTGACAAATGTTTCAGGAATTAACCAACACCCCGCGTTCGTTCCGAGATATCCTCGTACGCTATTGGTCAAAAGTAATACTTGCTGATGAGTTTACATGAAATTGGCTTTATGTTTCGTTTACAATAAAAGCAACGATAAGAAATTGAATCTTGGTCGCAGATTCGTTTTCAAATATTCAAAAAATATTCGAATGTATAGTTGTCGGTTACTTGCAACGCAATCTCAGCGTTTAATTTTAAGAAAAGTTATTGTATTTGCGCGTGTCGACAATTTTGACAGTAAGTAATGAAAATATTCATCTAATTATGTTGATATAATAATAATTTGAAATAAGTAACCTCCTTTATGCTCTTCGGATAATTACTATAGCGTTATGCGAGGTTATAAAACGTAAATTACTGAAAGAATAATTATTTAGATGGAACCTATGACTTTGGGATCACCTGTTAGCAGTCCGGTACAAACTCCGTGTAGCCCTACAGGTACTTCTCTGTATCTTCCAGGTTTTCTACTTGGAGACACAAATACTGTGAGTAGTAGTTTTTTATATGTAATTTTAGCAACATTTTCAGATCACTTAAAATTACTATAACATATTCTCAAATTTTTAGCCCACTAAAATAGGGGTAACGAGCCCTCAAGACAGTCTGAGACATTTAAATGCGACCAACTGTAGCATAGCATCTCCAATTTCACATTATGGCACACCGGACTATCGTATTAATCGTCAAAAGGCTGTTTTTGGAAATGCCACTTCGCCGAATACATCACAAATAGGTGCAGAGAGTCATGCCAGTGGGCCTCCAACTCGTGGATTGTTTGACGCTTTAGATACTTCAAGCATTACGCCGCATACACCCACGATACATCAAAATGCAGCAAATCAGTATCAGAATCAGTCAAAGATTTTAATGAATACAACAAATAGTATGTTATTCCCGGATAGTCCTTTGAATTTCAATGCAAACGAATCGCAAGGACTTTTACAATGGGTTACAGTATTCGGTTTTCCTCCAAATGCAATGAACACTGTTCTTTCTCATATATCCAGTAGAGTACGTATAATAGATAAGCACCCGCCACCTCTACCGCAAAGTAACTGGATACATTTGAAGTGTGCGTCGGAACAGGAAACGCAAAGAGCATTAGCATGCAATGGTAGCATAGTTTCTGGTTCTATTATGATTGGTATTATACCGTGTACCGATGAAGCAGTTATCTTGGGTAGCGATAAAGAAAATCGTTCTAAAATAAACGGAAGTATGAGATCTTTTGCTACTTCTAATAAAATTAATCAAAGTAGAGATCAGAATACCCCGCGCACACCAATTAGAATACCAAATGCAAGACCTCTTGCAGCAGGATACAGTCAACAGCTGAGCCCGCAATCGGTGAGGTCACCGGAGAATGTTCCGCAAAAATCGACTGGTTTAGTTTCTAAAGCAATGGAATATGTGTTCGGTTGGTGATAAGAGTAATGAATAGCGCATGCTGCTTAAGGATCGATCGTAATCTAATTTTCATACAACATTTACAATTTGATTGAATGCAATACTAAAGGTACTCAAGATTAAATGTTTTCTATAATTCATGCCTATATGTTTTAATTTCCATATCTTTATTGCACTGTTCTAAGAATTTCAAATGAATATTAAATAACTGTTGAATGATGATAGTGATGTACTATGAGTAATTAAAATTTACACTTATACTACAACATGATATAAATTTTCTTAACTACTTCTAAAAGCAGGATAAAACTTTTTGCTGTAAGATATTAATCTATGGTTTTAAAGACCGCTAGTTGAAAACTTACATACATAATATTTCTATGTCTCGATTAAATTTGCATTGAATTTGTAATAAAAATGATGATTTATAATATACATAGAATAATCTTAATGTATATAAACAACTACATATGTACTTTAGTCTAGCTGTATTAATAGAAATCCACCTATTATTACATAGAGCATGTTATATGTTTTTAAAAATATTACAGAATATGATAAAATTTTCTGATTTCTTTCAAAATTAAACTGAAATCATAATATTTCAAAAGATTTTATATTTAAAATTTAACGTTAACGACATAACGATATTAATATTAGGACACTCGTCTGCTATACATACTAATAAATAAAATCGTAATATTTTATTGTATCACCTATTATTTTGGACTTAATGGCATTACTTTGGGCTTTCAATGGTC
Source organism: Ancistrocerus nigricornis (assembly GCA_916049575.1). Classification (NCBI taxonomy): domain Eukaryota; kingdom Metazoa; phylum Arthropoda; class Insecta; order Hymenoptera; family Vespidae; genus Ancistrocerus; species Ancistrocerus nigricornis. The sequence goes on along the minus strand of OU696667.1, from coordinate 13,816,233 downwards.
GCGCTATCGAAATCTGTCATTTTAGGATATTTTACTTTTTTCTTATCTAATTCATGCTGCGCCCATAAGATCATCTTTAATAGATTATTAAGTCGGGGACTGGTAGATTCTCTATGTTCCATTTTCAAAATAGCAGCATTCAGTTCACTGGCGATCTGCACAGGTCAAACGCATATACATGTTAACGGAATCAAATAGTTATAATAAAAGAATAAAACATTTCTTTATTTGGATTAATACCTTCTCTCGATGAGTAGGATCAAGAATATCGCTGAAAGGACTCTCATGGGGTTCGTCAAAAGCCAACAAAGCCAGAGTTCGCTCTAATTCACATAAAATGCCTTCGTCCGATTCTCCAGCTTCGCTGAGTTGATCTTGGGCAAACTGTAATGCTTCTTCGATCCTGCCCGTGCGAATTAATTCAATGAGATGTAACTGTTGCAGATGAAAATAGAGATATCTATCATTGTCTAACAATTCCGGATGCAACTGATTGACTAAATCTGTAGCTTCCTGGATACGACCATTTTGTATAGCATCTCGTATACGAATTCTATGATCCAATGAACTTAATTCTATCATTGGGTCGACTCCAGATTCTTGCTGAAATTTCTCTGCTGCTTCTTTAAATCCCTCTACGAGTCAGAAAGTTTATTATAACGAACGAAGCATACTTACATAAATCATTTGGTAGTATAAAGGAAAATTACCGGTAACAAGATAATTCATGATCAAATTATTCATCGATACTCTCTGCATATGCGATCCTTCCTCAAGTTTGGCAACCCACTCATCCTTAGATATGCCATCCTGTTTCTCCGGAAAGCTCATTGTCCTTTGAGAATTCATTTTGAGAATAAAGCGATGAAAATTGTGAAACAGAAGAATATTAGTCTTCTGATATCTTTAGAATCGTTTACTCACGTACATATGAATGATACGTAATCTTGAAATATTATTATATTTCTTACGATTATGTGATGATAAATGTTGGATTAGTCTCGATACACGTTTTTCACTTTTTCCCACACGTACACATATTCGTAAAATTTATTAGAAAAAGAAATGTCAATTTATGTAGCTAGAGTACGCTAATCTCAATTCAATTTTTCACTTGTCAATACAATCTTCTTCTTCCTCATCTATTATTAATTGTAGCTTTGTCTATTTATGAACGTTTAGGATAGATACAAAGTACAAAAACTTTAAAACCATTTATCTTTTTTGCGTGCGTGTATACACATAACATAAGTTGCTTGTCAACATGAATGTCCTACATTCAACGCAACTTTCTATACAATTTTACACGCATCTCATGCATACTCACCTTTCTCCGTTAATTCTAGCATTAGCCGCTAGGTGTAGCCGTGTACCAGCAGTTTGTAATCATGGCCGATCCGCTGAGTTTGCTTCGACAGTACAATGTTAATAAAAAGGAGATAATTGAACGTGAAAATCAGATTATTTTTGGTGAATTTTCTTGGCCAAAGAACGTAAAGACGAATTACTTAACATATGGGTAAGTTTTGTTACGAACATGAAAAGAAACACGTTTATGTAAGCTACAGTCTGTCGGATTACCACCATTAAAGAGCCACCCCGAACGTCGCGATATCGCATTGGAATAAACAACAAACGCGAAAAGAATACAAATCGCTGTTAGACTTGTAAATGTTTCTTTCTGTGTTTCTTTCTTTGTTTAATTTTTTGAGTGTGTATAAGATCATGTAATGTCACGAACGAGAATTTTCTGTGCAAAACAATTTAGGAAATATTTATAAAGCGGAGGTTGGCTTAAAATTCAATTTGATTACACGTAAATAAGAATACTCTAAAAATTTTGTTCTCTGAACTTAAGATAACACAACGAATATAGACTTTAAAAGTTTTTTGTTCATACATATTTCCATCCTACGCTATTTTTAAGAAACAGTACCATGTACTGGCTGCTATACGATTCGTATCATATTTAAAACGTATTGTATATTTGTTGATTATTAATTAAAATGTATTATTTCTATCTATAGCAGTTTACAATCATAAGATTATATTTGTAGGTCTGGTAAGGAAGGAACTGCAAAGGAATATTATACTTTAGAGTGCCTCCTATTCTTGTTAAAACATGTGCAACTTACCCATCCCGTATACGTACGGCAGGCTGCCGCAGAAAAGGTGCCTGTCGTACGTCGTCCAGACAGAAAAGATCTCTTGGCCTATCTTAATGGAGAGACGGCCACATCAGCCGCCATAGACAAATCGGCACCATTGGAAATTCCTACTCAAGTAAAGCGTACAGCGGAAGACAGTCTTGAAAGTGGTTCCTCCAAAAAACCTCGCTTCGAAGAAACACATGTCCAAAAAGTTAAAGAACAACTCGCGGCGAGACTCGATGCACCAAAAGAAGCATCGGTAACGGTTGACAACATCAAGTCTCTTTCGGAGGCTATGTCGGTTGAAAAAATTGCTGCCATTAAAGCAAAACGTTTAGCTAAGAAACGTACCACGATTAAAGAGAACGATGACATCGGCATGGGATCTGACCTTCGCGTCATTCTTGACATGGACGTGGACGACACAAAGGACATAGTTTCTCGAGAAAGACAGTGGCGAACGCGTGCTACGATTTTGCAAAGTAGCGGTAAAATATTTGCGAAAAACATATTTGCAATTCTCCAAAGTATAAAAGCGCGTGAAGAGGGAAGGCAAAAGGGTCCTGCCGTTCCTACACCTATGGTCACTCCGCGTTCGACTCCTATGAGACCATTGCCACAACCAGCCGTTTATAATCGATACGATCAAGAAAGATTCATCAGACAGAAGGAAGAGACGGAAGGATTCAAAATCGATACCATGGGAACTTATCATGGTATGACACTGAAATCTGTGACAGAAGGTACCAATCCTGCGGTAAGAAAACCACAGAGCAATCCATCGACTACCCCAACGTCTGGATTATTACCGACGTCTGCCGCTAAGCTTACACCTCAGCAAGCTGCACAAAATAAAAGACCTAGTAGAACTCCTATTATCATTATTCCTAGTGCAAATACATCTTTGATTACGATGTACAATGCAAAGGATGTACTTCAAGAACTGAAATTCGTGAGTAACGAGGATAAGAGATCTCAAGGATGTAAACGAGAAAACGAAGTTCTTCTACAACGTCGCAAAGAAGGTGGACTAACGGTACCCTACCGTGTCGTTGATAATCCACAGAAATTGACGAACGCAGACTGGGAAAGAGTCGTCGCGGTATTTGTAATGGGACCAGCATGGCAATTCAAAGGTTGGCCGTTCGACGGCAATCCAGTTGAAATTTTTTCGAAAAGTAAGCCTTATTATATGAACCAAAAAATCCCAAACAAAGTTTCTTCATAAAAATCTTCCTTATTCTTACTTTTATACAGTTTGTGCGTTTCATTTGAAATACGATGAAATGAGACTGGATGCTAACGTCGCACGTTGGGCAGTTACCGTAATCGAATTAAGCAGAACAAAAAGGCATTTAGACAGAGCCGCGTTAATGATATTCTGGGAACACTTAGACAAGTAAGTATCCTTTTTTTCTGTCACAAGTATAACAAGCGAACTTTAACTTTATAAATCATATTCTTCCAGACACATGATCAAAAACAAGCCCCATTTACGATTCTAAATCAGAATACGATCGTCAACGGTCTAGACTATTATGGAATACGCATTTTGGGTACTTTCGTAAAACCATTTGTATATAGAGTCAAAGAAGAAAAGGTCTCTGTACATATGTTTGGAATACTGGACAGTACCGCATGTATTCTCTTCCGAAGCAGGGATTATATTAGAATCGAAGCATGCAAATTCCGATATCGCTTTAAAAACACACGAATTTTTGCGAAGATCCACGAGCATATCCAAGGGTGAACATTGATACGTATAACCAAGACAAGGGTGTATCGACTGCCTTTCTTTCATTATCCCGCGAATTATTATTATGAGATTAACTTTTCTCATTTAGCGTGATTTTTCATAGCGCTGGTGATAATAGCGTAAACGCATGTGCCTATCGTTAAAGAGATACGACCCGTGTATAAAAAGGGAGAATGTAAAGCCGGCGACAGACTGGAGCATTCTCTCGTAACAGAACAGCGAGCATGCTCTAACATATACGGGTTCTGTGAGCCGAGGAGCTTGATATCGATACAGTGGTATTTCTTTGTAATCTAGCATTCGCGAGAATGCTTGATTAAACGTTCTGGTCTGTCGCTGACTTAACGCGACGCAATATACAACCTTTGGTATAATAATTATGTTAAAATACCAAAAGTGTTTTTCGTAGCGTTACGATAGAATAAAGATTAATTAAAGAGGCATATAAATAAATAAAAGATCTTGTATATGTTACATGTATGTATATTCTAAATAAGTATATTCTATCAAATTGAAAAGTTTTTCTTCCTTCCGGATATGGCACGTTCGACTCGTCGAAAAGAAAAAAACATTAGGCAGAGGGATAACATTTCTTATCCTGGTGTTAAGTTTTATCGCGTAGTTACTAATTCGAAGCACGACGAGTCACGGACTCTCCCAAGGGTACGAACCACCGTATTTTCTCTTCCTAAAAGTGAAGCCAAAGTAAACCCCTTCCGGGCATCGACTACCATCCAACGATGCCGATTCTGTTTATATAGAAAATCGAATCTTTCTAATTCGGTTAGGGAACCCCTATCGCTTTTCTCGCGGAAACTGCTGTGGCAATAGCATCCTACTTAAAACTCTTCCTTCGTCGAACGATATGGACTAGATTCGACTTAGAGGTGCAGGGCATTATATTATTAGACCGAACAGTAGAATTAAAGTTTAAAAGTTCGGTGAGATTTTTAGAAATTTTAAAGGAGAGACCACGAACGGTTAACCAATCGCTAGGAAGATTCTTGCAAAATTCGATGGTCATCGGTTCGATCGATCTGTATTTTATTTTACGCTTCACGATCAAAGGTCAATCGATGGAGTGTTATCGTAATAAGTGATGCGTGCTTCGCCACGCTCGGATTGTCCTAACTGTTGCGGTGAACTTTGAAGACGAACCTTTTCTCGGTCAGAGAAATTACCTTATCGCGGTCCGTAAGATTCGTTTAACCCCACGCGATGTACCTCCGGTGCGTCGAACCGAGAACATTAAAGATTCACACGGCTTGGAATATGGGTATGTGACATTTAACACGATCTCGAGCGGAAGGGTACGAAAAAGGGGTTTTATTCGCACGACGATCGTGAGATAAACTCGTAGTAGGTATTAACGCGTTGAGTGCTGGACAAATTTTAAATAGACAGGGTACGAATATGTAATATTGTTTACAATTCTATGTTAGAATAAAGGCTCCACTATAACACGGTGAGTGTGGAAAATATTCGTACACTTTTTAAACCTTTGCACTCGACTGTCGGCTTCAACATTGTAGTATATATTTTATTTCAAATGTTATATTATTCGTTATCTTGTGAAAGAATTGTATTCGAATTGCTGTTAGGTGAAGAAAAATGTCGTAATGTACATAAGTATAAATGAATGACGAGTGACACTCGACATCGTTTTACCATTAAAATCGGTCTTATCGCGTCTTTATTAAATTTGTTTTTAAAATTGACCAAGTTCCTTGATACACATATTGAATGAATTTAGAGAATTTCATTTACTGCATATGTGTCAAGAGTTCTTCAAAAGCTAGCTAATGCTGATCAAAGTGATAAAAAAAGAAAATATGCATTATTTATAAGTTTTTCCTTGAGTCGTACTTTAACTATTGAACGTGCGCATTTCGTAAAACACACACTGATTAAAAATAATATTGAAAAAAAAAAAGTTACGAACGCTCAAAGGTCTCAACAAAATGACTTGGTTTTACATAGTTGGCAAATACTTTTTACACTCATTGTATATTAAACTTTATTACCTCAAATGACTGATGATCCAAATCCCGAAAATATCAACAAGCGATATTCATAAACGTTTCAAACGCAATGCGGTAAATTAATTACCAATTAGTAGTAACCTCAATAGTACTCAACGTGCTAAATTAAAAATATCGATATTGATTTCGAATAAATTGTACGAAACAAGCAAAATTTGCCAGATCTTCCTCCATACATACACACGTGTCTTAAATATCGTTTTGATATAAGTATAGAATTACAAGCAGAAGTAGTAACGTCTTAAAGCGGATCAAAGAAAGTTATAGCCGCACTGGGTGCAGTTCGGTTGGGCGCAAGGTAAACCAGGAGGTGGAAAAACCGGTGGTAAATGTAGCATAGCGGATCTGGGGGCAAGATGATCGGCTAGATGATCAGCGAGACGATCCGTCACTTGAGCGTAGACGCGATCTCGAAGTTGCTGGTGCATACTAGCAGCGAAATAATCGTTGTCGTATCTGAGTGTAAGAGCAAGACTCTCTCGATCGTGGGCAGCAATAATTGGTGGCAGAATGGACGAATCGTCCGAGGGGTTCGGTTTGGAACTGGTGTTGGGGCTCGTGCTTGGACTCGGGCTGGCTTTCCTCGAAAGTTGTTCCGGTGGCAGAGAATCGAAAAGACGATAAGCAGCTTCGCCATAGAGATGGTTTCTGGTAAAGGCCGATGAAATAGGAGCGAAGAGATTAGCCGAGGGTGGATCGCTGCGAGGCCTTTCGCGGTCAGGCGTGATTTTTGATGCTTGCAGTGGGCGAAAAGCTGAACTTGGACCAGAATTTGGAGAGATACCAAGACTCTCGCTGGCAAAGTATTCGATAGCCTTCAGTAAATCCTGACCGCATCTTTGGAGAACCAACTGCAGGACGGAGAGCTTTGTGCTAGGAAAGAGACGAGCGAGGGTCTCGACGGATGTACGGGAGACCGAAAGTTCTCTACCTCTTCCACCTCTCCCAATCCCTCTTTCCGTCGATTCCGAAGTTGATCTTGTTCCCTTATCGCCCGAACTCTGAGGATAGAAAATTTGCCTCTCTCTCTCTCTCTTGTACTTTATATACCAATACTCGAAAATATTTGAAAAGTAGGCTGTGTAACTTACTCTCCGTGTCGAATATTCCAAAGGTGAAGCCACTTCTCGACTTTGCTCCTTCGGGATTCTTTCCTCCTCGGGCCCTTCGTTGGACGTCGCTTTCGGTTCCGTCACTGCCATTCCGAATATCTTGCCAGGTGGAAGTCGACTGAGTTTTTCACCCGTCGCGACCTTTGCCATTCTCAAGGCTATCGCATCTTCGGCGGCTTGTTGCCTCTTCAGTGCGACCTTGTTCACATCGTTTGCAATTTCATATCATATATTCTCGTTTTCTTTAGTTAAAGGGATAAACCAGTATGTTGGTTTTGAAAGTTAACAAATTAAATAAACGCTAGAACTTTTATCATTTTTCGTGCATTTCTTTAAAAATAATCCTAGCTTTAACTATCTCGCTTTAAAAGAAAATTTCTGCTTTCCGAACACTGGACGTCAACGGTGGTTACATCGACGAAGAGGATTACAAGACTTGCACAATATTCAATAAACAATAAGAATTGAAATAAAAGAATTACCTAGTGTACTTTAAGATTTTTTAAAAGATCTAGTCTCATGTTATCAGTAGTTAGTCTAAAAAAAATTCATAAAGATCACTTGTTTTTATTATCGTTAGACGAGAATCTCTCTTTAATAATGCCAAGGTGATTCCAGAGGGAACGCGGCTCGTTTTCTTTTTTTTATAAACGGATTGGTCTGTAAGTACATACTTATATACCTACTTTCCACGTGCATACATATGGACGCATTTGGCACGCGTTATTTCAAGCGGGACCACCCACACTATGTTCTTTCTTTCGTATGAAACTGCAGTTCTCGCTAATACGGAAGTATCTCGGTAGTACCAAGCCTCTTACAAATTCAATAAAGAGTTTATTCGTGTATTTCACTGGTAATTCTTGAAACACTCGTGTTTCCTATATTTGTTGCTAGTGTTCTACGAGATTCTCAAAGTGATGCATACAAATTTATACAAATATATCTAACAATTTATTTTAATAGATTTCATGCATATTTTTATTACCTAAGTAATTATGGTGTTCCATAAATTTCGTAAAAAATTAACACTTTCGCGGGAGTCTCGCTAAATATTCCTTCATAATTCAAAATAAACTTGTTGTTAATTAAGATTCCCCAAAATGTAAACGTCACAAATCCAAATTGAACGAATTACAAATTTACAGTGAAAACATTAAAATTCGAAAAACGTTTCATAAATTGATTAAAAATATTTTTTTCTAAAAATAAAGAATGATGAATTAGGTGTTCCATGACTTTGAAAAGGTTTCCACATACACGTGAACTTGCGTCCCAAACACTAGATCTCTAATATAATATTCTCTGATTAGAACGAATTGGCAATGAAAATTAAAAGAAATCTCAGCTACGAAGCATCCACGCGTTTTGTCAGACCCTCGCCTATTTGGTTACAATTTCACGGTTAGCACTCGTTACGCGAGCGTTTATCTCGAGAAGATCGAAAGCCCCGATATACTTGTCTACGTAGAAACAGGATCGAGTGTCATAATGCTTATGCAAACAGAAATGAAAGACTACACCAAGGGTTAATGGATTTCATTTTCATCCTTCTCCTCTTTTTTTTCTATGACACGCGGGAGAGTAATGCGAGAACGCGCGTATCTCAGAAAAATCGATAAAATAATGATTTCATAGGCATCTTTCGCATTGTATCCGGTTCCTTACTCTTTTCTCTCCCCGCCAAACAGCTCGCACGAAAAGGATTAGTATACAAAAGCAAATATTCTAATTACAAGCATCAAAATAACGTTACCAAGATTACCTGTGCAGCCATAACTCGTTGACGTTCCGCTATGAGGGCACATTTTGGACAGAGGCACTCCCTGTAACGACATTCCCGTTTATGTCCCCTCAACCACGAAATCAAACCATGATTTCTACAGCGCGCGCATTTGGGTCTTCTCTGCTTGGTATCTTCCTCGTCAGCCTCGTCGTTCACAGTTTTATTTTTGCTCTTGGCACGCAACATCTCTTCTTTTATACTTTTCCTCTTAATTAATTTGTCGATCGTCACTTTCACGAACGACGAATCAAACTATCTCGTACGATTATCCACGAATTTCATTTCAACTTTACAAAGAGTCGTACGGTAAGAGTCGGTGGGGTTCCAAAAGTCGAAAAAAACAAAAAGAAATTTTAACAATTATCAATCCTGGATCTTCCTCGATCGTTAATCACCGACTGAAAGCGACTTTCTCAGCCGAGAGAAGAAAGGAATCTCTGGCTAATCTCCGTAGAGATTTTGTTTCTTCCGCGAGTAAGAGACGATTGGCTGGAGGCGTTGAGGGGGTTAGAGGGTGCCGACTTGGGTGCGATTCTAGCGTCCGTTAAACGTCGTAACACGAGGCATGAGAGATAGAGGGAGGGAAAGAAGACAAATATCGGCTGGACCACCCTTTCTTCGCGATTGGTCCCGTTTTGTTTGCTTTTACCGCCACTCCCACCGATTCTGTGGCTCCTCGTACCCTCCTTGTACTTCTCCTTTCTTCGCTCGAGCGTACTCGAGGAACTCGAGTATGATTTTATCGGTCGAACGGTACAGGAACGAGCGATCGCGACGGAAGGATCTTTCACTCGTTTGCTTGATACGATACGCGGATAACGCGTTATATCTTGAAATAACTTCCCACCGGCTAACGATCTAATTCAGTTGGCGAGGCTCGAGGAGCTTTATGTATAATTCATGAACCGATAGAAACTTGTTGCTTCTAGCACCAGGAAGAATAGCGAGGGTTGGCACATAAAAGGTATAGAAAAAAGACTCTTTTTTCGTATCGTTCGACTCGTTGCGAGCATATAGATGACAGTTTTTAACGAAATTAAATTGGAAAATTAAATAGTCGAGTCAAAGACGTAAACAAGAATCTAAAGCACACGTTTGCTTATGCTAGAAAATTATAGAAAACAATATTGTGTACTAGTTTTTATTAGGACTATAAATTAATTGATCAATATTTTATTCATATTTGCTTCACATAAGACCAATGATTTATTAGGAAAATTGTATTAGCAAATAAAGTATAAAAAGGATTAGCTAGTAATTTGTTTATGAACAGTTCTAAAATTAAATTGATACCGAAATGCATGGAGTTGATGTCATGTGTTCATCACATTAACTATTATCACTTTTTATTAAATTATATAAATACTTGTGCTTCTAATGAACTTAAGAAATATTTTTATTAATGAATAATAGAAATAATCAATCACAGATGTAAATACTATTTAATATAAGTACTATTAATATAGTGTAATACTATTTAATATAAACATCACAATGTTATTGAATGAAAAGTGCGTGAAAGCTTGTTCATTCGCATGATCAGAGTGCTCTATAGTGTACCTTATTCCAAAAGAGACTCAAGGAATCAAAAAATGAACTTTAGGTTTTGATTCATTCGTTCCTTTCTCTCCCGGGAAATAAAGAGACAGAAGCAATAAAAGGGATGGATATATCGAAAGAGGAAAGGCCGAAATGTGAACGAGTTCTTTGCCAAGAATTAAGATCGTTTAATTCGCATTTACCTTTGACGAATACAGATTCGTAGCCGGTTTAACGATTCGAGCGGATAATAGAATGAATGAACCATCGCGATATCGGTCATTCGAGCGTACTCGTCGGGTTTATTAATATATTAAACATTCTTGTGCCGTACTAAGTGCTTTCTCGCGAATCTATAGCGCAGCCATGATATGTGATTCCTTCGTTACGTCCGAATACTTGCGAAAGATCAAAGACGACCTTTATTTTTCCACTTCCTCGAAACTCACCATCACCGGACTTGGACGCCTTCGCAAGTATTCAGAAATATTATACTCTTTTAAATCTCTGTCTCTGATCTGTAGATAGATCTCCAGGAAACGATTCGTAATAATCATCGCCTTTTACGTATTTCTACCGTGAGCCAACGAAGACACGGATCGAGAGGACTTACTTTATATGTAGGTATATCGATTACTTAACGGCAAGCTTAAGCCTAAGTAAATTGTATCAACGAATTTATTTGCAAAGTGGCACGAACGACCATTCTTTTTATAGTACGGAAAGGGTCGTTCTTCGAAGGCGACAAGTCTCTCTACATCTTCTTTTTTTCTTGCAAAAGTTGTATACGTTGCGCGGGGTGCGTATTGTCAAAAGTCGACGGCCGTAGAGAACGATCGAAAGGACGATTGATAATAATCTTCATTCATCTTCGGAGATATGGTAAAACGATATGGTCCATATGCGTAATTTGTACTGCGTTTAGCGCTATATTATTATTCGTATTTTTTAAAATTGTCCGCCGTTAGTCTTCCTGGACTACTTCGAAAAACGACCGCGCCGAATTTATTATTTGGAAACTTTACAGGTACTCGTATTACGAAAGAACGATACGTCTTGGGCTTTTGAAAAGAGCAGATCAAAAATAAAGTATATAGTATAATTATTGTACAAATTACGAATTACGTTAATCGGTAAAAATCATCTTAGACTTTTTTTTTTTTTCTCGGTCGTAAGTGCCTGTGTCCTTTTTTGTATTTTTTCGTATTTTTTTTTTCCTTTTTCGATAGCACAATATATATGCAGCAGCGGTATTAATGGAAAATCTTTCTATGTTCGATGTACGCGTTGTGCTGGAGCGATATATAATAAACCTCGAAAAGTATGACCTCGCGTGTGCGCGACGAAAGCAGCGCATAGATTTGCGTTATTTCGACGATCCAAATTATTAAGATCGATGAGAGTCTCTCGTCGATCAGGGCGAGAAAAGATTACGTTGAATTTCGATAATTCTATTTTTGTGATAATGGATCTCTCCGACACTCGGCTTTTCTTTCACGGAGGCAGTTTCGAACGCTCGCACGATTTTTACTTACAATTGCGACTGTTTTTGCACCAGGAATACAATAAATAACAATTCCATATCGAGCGAATGAGCATCGAAAAATAAACGGCAAATTTATACTTCTTTTCGTTCCACGGACGTCCGAGTCGTACATATTACATTCGCAGTCTCTTCAAGAAGTTCTCAGACTGATTTCTTTTTAATCTATGAATTCATTTGTCAGTACTTTATTCGAGTTTTAATCGGCAAAAGTTAATTTCCGATAGGTAAAATAAAAATGATCTAGTATTTAAACAGTTTTTCAACTAAATAACCAATAAAAAGCGAGCAGACGCGACCCATGACGCAATGCGTCTTTATGCCGGAGAAATGGTGATATTTTGCAGGCCGTATTTTGCTATTAAAGTAATTAAATTAATAATAAGAATATGTGAAGCTAGTCAAATATTTATTTTGTAGATCGAATAATTAGTTTACCTTTTTAAAGGTGCGTGTTAGTAGCACCATACCTAACATTACAATTGAACAACATAGTAATCTTCAGGTAATCATTTTTAGGCACGACCGCAGGGAGTTTCTTATTATGTTTCAAAATATTCATTTATATCTTAGTAATGCATAACGATAAATAAATATTGTGCATAGTTTAGTTTTCAAGTATGTTTAAGTTCTGACTTAACAAAATTTGACTGTTTGATTCCTACCGACTTCTTACAAAATTGCCAATTAAAGAGACCCGTTATGAAAATGTAAAGGTAATTCAACGTACCGTGACATAGCATTTAAATGCGATAAATCACGAAAAGCTTTCCAAAGTTTCTCAACAACTCCATAAACGTCTTATCGAGGTTTATGGTCACAGAAATAATATAAGCAGAAAACTGAATGAAATCTATAGAACTAGATTTGTATTCCACCAAACTGAGAGAACTTCTTGAACGCATGGTGTATGTACGTTTCTAGGACCATCGAAGTTACAGAGGTAAGAAATTGAAGAATGTGCGTTGCGGAGGTAAAAAGTAAGATTTCGCATAGAAAGCAATTAAAAACCTAACTCTAGTCTAAAAGCTAGAATGGAAAGAAGTTTATTCGGGTGTTCTAGGCAAGATTGTTTAAAATTTGAAAAAAATTCGAGCGAACTCGTCGAAAGATAAAAATCGTAGAGACGGTCTAAGCCGGACTTGGACCATCTTCACGTTGCGCTTCGCCACGTGAAATTTACCGTGGCTCGTTCTCTCCCTCCCTCTCTCTCTCTCTCTATTTCCCTCATTTCGCACCGATTGGCCCCGAATAATCAGAGGATACGTCTGTTTCTTCCCGTTTTGTACGGTTCTACGACGCTTTCGTTCGTCGAACCTTATCTCTCTTTGCCTCCTCCCGCATCCTTCGAGGGTCGATTTCATAAAAGACTAGATTTTCTTTTGCCTAGATCTCTACTTCTTTACTCGCATGCGGTTCTCTATATGCATACATTTTTTTATACACGCATTCGATCTTTAAAACCGACCAAGTTTGCGCGATACTTTGACTATTTTGGTCTTGGAATAGAGTACAACTTTTTCAAAAGTTCCAAGCACTCTGTGCATAGGATAAGAGAAAATACGCTTTGCGTGGTCGGTTTTGGAAAGATCGATGCGCTACGCGTGACTGTACACGGTCCGAACAAAGGACGCGAAGATAAGCGTCTCTTCTACCTTAGACACGTATCTTTAATGGAATATAGAAAATCTTATTTACAATTTACAGCTAAGAAATTTTCTTGGACTACCGTGTATATCTATATATACATGTAGATACGTACGCGCATGCACGCATACGTAAGCGCGTGGGACGCGTACGATGCACGCATCTACGTAGGTGGATGTGTAGTACGTAAAGAGGGCGGAGGGTGAGAGGGAGTCGAGAGGGAAAGAAGGTAAAGGTTATTAAAAGGAGACTTAGCACTTTCGCAGCCGGTGGTATTGACGTAAGAGCCTTACCTGAATGCTGGTCACAATTTTTCAAAGTCTATAGCTGAGTATTAATGAATTTTAAAATTATTCGATAAAAATTCACATAAAATATTTAAAAATAGAAATAACTTACGAAGTGACATAAATGTACATTAACGATAACCAGAAATAGGTTTAAAGTGACGTAAATTTACGTCAAACGGAATTAGCTTTTAAAAAGACGTAAATTTACGTCAACGGCTGCGAACGTGATTAAGCCATTAAAGATAAAAACTCCTTTCTTCTTCGATAATACGAATCCGTACGTACTCGGCCGAAAATTCGATGCTCCTTTTTTGGTGCGTCTAATTACTCTAAAACGGATATGAAACCGGCCCCCGTTGCGTCGCTACGTTAAGCCTCCGTATCTACCGACCTATGGTCTGCCCACATATTCAACAGTGATATAAGATATGTATTCCTTTGTCGGCACATGTTTATACTTAACATCGTCTCGAAAACGCTTCCACGATCTACACAATATGTAGAATTAATAAATAGTAGCAATTTTCATCTATTCGTTCGATCGGTAATATCGACGATGCAACGTTTCTTCGTTCCGCGCGGTAACGAACGGAACGAAGTACCGTCGTGTCCCTGGCTGTTCTTTTTTTTTTAACTCTTTGCACTCGATGTCGAGTGGGACTCGACAAGACCAATTCGTAAGATAATACTTTGTCGAGTATTCTTGGACGCTCAATTTTTGTTTGTACTCGCATATTTATCGTCAATTCACCTATCACCAACTCGAACATATTTTTTTTTCCCAACGTAGCGAGCGATATCATTTAAAATGAAATATGTTACCTTAGTGACGACGGTCGAGTGCAGAGGGTTAAAAACGGTACTATCACGGTACACGGTCCTCGAGGACGAGTGGAAGAAGAAGAGCGTCGTTCCGTGGTAGATATAATTAATTATAATTCGTTGAACGGTTGAAATTCTGTCGAGACGCGGCTAGTTTTCACGACGAAGCGATTCGATCGACATCGATCGCCTACCGATAATTTACAAATTCAATCTTTCTTTTTTTTTTCTTATTATTATCGATACGAGTGGGCGAGTGTAAAATCAACGGCCTGCCTACGATAATAAACGATCAGCCGTGGGTATTGTCGATATGTACGGCCCATGTCCGGCCCAACGTTCGACCCGTTTACAATTATCCCTTCTAATATGTCGTCCACTCGTCCGGAACGAAGATCTCTTACCGTAAAAGCATTTGACGTCGGTTCCTGCGAAAAAATCTTTAACGGAAGAAAGTATACGACGCGTATCTCGAAAAAAGAAAATTACGGGAACGCTCGAACGATTACGAACCGTAACGAGATCTGCTTTTATGAATCATTCGGGATTTTTGATCATGCGATTGTTATATCTGTTGGTTGCGAAATGAAACCCAATGATATTGATATATGTCTTATATGATTGTAAAATGTTTCAACTTATTTTACTTTTCCTAATAGACGAAGAATAAATTGTGGTCTTTTTTTTTAATAGAACGAACTGTTTTGATGCATTTTCTCGTAAATACTATGTTTCGCTATTTGATTAACCCATTTACATCATTAGCATAAATATGCATTCGCATTGTGAATGAATAGTGGTTACCTTGAACGGATATCTAGTCAAAATGTTCTACCAGTGACTGAAAGAACTTCGGTCGCATAGTTCATTAATGCTATATCAAAAAGAAAAGATAAAAGAATTTTTTCCTTTCTTAATTACAGAGCACTGAATTTATGTAAACTCCTTTCCTTCACAAATTACTGTAAAATATTAGGTTTCTACTGTTTTCAATATTTATACCCAGATTTAATAATACAAAATTCATTCTTTCGTATGACACAAATGTGATAAAATTTTTAGAAAACATGACCGAGATTTTTGTACCTGACACAACCACAGATATTTATAACAATAAAATAGCAATTAAAATCATTGCATAAATTTCCAGCCACGTTTCATCATTTTTTCAAAGATTCGGAACAAATATTTTTCCTCGAAGCGTCGTCGTTTCGTCGAGCGTTCGCGTGTTGTCGCGTCGCGTCGATATATCTATCAAGGGAAACACGAAAAACAGCAACCATAGAAAAACATATGTATGTGTATATATATATATAATTATATATATATATATATATATCGCAAGTAACTCTAATAATAATCGCAACAGCATCGACCGCGGTTAAATACTCACGTGTCACGATCTCCGTGTAGACGAGTCGTACGTCTACGTATGCGGCGCACGCGAATACCCGTGTGCGTTCGTATATTTCAACGCGACGGATAATAAACCCTAAGTAGCGTCGTTACAAAAGTCTTACAACTATTCAACAAAAATCAATCTCGTAACAACTCTTATCTATTGGTTGCTCCTCGTTCGCTTCCAGTCGCGCGCATTTTTCGTTCTTTCCGCACTTCCGTCCTCCTAATTTCTCTAGCTCTCGCATCCTCCCTCTCGCTCTCTCTCTCTCTCTCTCTCTCTCTTTCTACACACACACGCACACACACGCACGCACGCACGCACACACACTCACACACAAACGATTCCTTTGCCAGTTTCGTAAGGGAAACGTTCGTCGAAGCAGCGAAACACCGAATTTCGATCGTCTCGTCTCTGGAGAACTTTTTTTTTTTTATATAAATACCGCGAGCTCATGGGGTGTTGCAGAAAAGAAACGAAATCGCTTAGAAAGATTTCTGAAAAGTTCCGATCCACATCACCAATGATATAAAGATTCTTTATCGTTTTAATTGCGTCCCTTACGATTATTAAGCTCGTATTTAATTACGCGAACGCGGTATCGACTCTAAACTTCCGATATACGTAAACGAAAGGATATGTAACTTGTGGGAAGAAGACGAAGAGGGGAAGAAAGGTTGGAAGGGATTTATATTGGTCGATTAAAAACGATTTTGTGCAATTGCGTTCGATTATCTCGAGGAAGAAAGTTAATACTCGAAGGGCGTGTGTCCGTTTTCGTGACGTAGTCGCTCGTTCGTCCGTGTTGTACCGAGTACGGTACATCGGTACTCGCAGGGAAGAACCGAAATCGAGCGGAGAAACGAGACGATCTTTGGCTGGAGATAATTCCACAAAATGGGAACGATCTCAAGGAAGGTGGAGAAGAAGAAGATTCGAATCGAGGAGGACGGCGACGGCGGATTACATGACCGCGCACTTCTCCTTGAGGCTTATCGCGTTGTGACTCTCGACCGGCTGCAACGAGACCGAGCGATTCTTTTCGAGGGTGAGTAGGTCCCGAAAGAGTGCATTCACGTTGTGATTCGTTTTTGCCGAGGTCTCCAGGAAACCGCAGCCCCAGTTCGCTGCCTCGGCGGCACCTTCGCTCATCGAGACTTCGCGGACCGACGGACTCTCGTCGCACTTGTTACCGACCTGTTTGAAGAAGGAGAGAAGAAATACAGATCGAGGATGAGCCCCAATCGGGGATGAATTGGAACAATCGTATCGATTCTTGATGAGGGCTTTCTTACCAGCATTATCGGTATCTGTGAGATCTCCTGGCCCTTCAGCTCCCTTATCACCGTCCATATCGGTCGTAGCTCCTCGAAGCTTTGCCGCGAGCATACCGAATATACCAGGATGAAGGCGTGACCCTTACTTATGGAGAGTCGTTGCATCGCGGGAAACTGATGGGAGCCGGTTGTGTCCGTAATTTGAAGCGTGCATATGTTTTTGTTGCAGCTTATCACCTAGAAATTATTCGTAATACGAAACCGTTTTGCACGCTTCTCGTCGCGCGCACAGCGCGAATCCCACCAGTGTCCTCGCGATACGTAAGAATAAAGCAGTTTCTTTTTTCATTTCGATCAATTTTTAACGCTTCTTATGCTTAACGATACCGAACGGTTAACGCGAGACGAACGAAAAAGTGAAAAAAGAATACCCGGCCGACCCGTCCTCTATCACTAGTCGCGCCAATTTGCTCTCGTACTACTTGCGAGCCTCGTATCCCATCCGTCCGGAGGGGCAGATACTTTTCTTCTAACCGCCCAGGGCCTCGTGATTAACTCTTTAACAAGTTGATTGGCGTTTTTGCATAGATTTGTTCATCTATGTCACTTTGTTTACAATTTTTTTATTACTTTTTGTTTTTCTACAATTTTGCTATCGTAGCTTTTATATTATTACCTTTTTATGGCCGATGGTTATATTCTCGTGAATATTAATAGATGGTAGGTATTTGTAAACGTTTCGAATGCAACCTGAAAAATCACCGGTCACGCGTGACCGTTATAGTAATTGATCTATTAACCGGGCAGTTTCCCGAGCTACGAATGCATATGAATTGATTTGAAATACAAATATAATAGTACGATGAAATATACAAATCTTTAGGTACGTGAATAAAGTTAAAAATAAAGAATCTGTAAGTGTTTTATAGTTTATTAGTAAAAAATAAGAATAAATGATATACAACTACTCCCGTATGTCACGTGATGAAAATGTTTAACCGAATGCATTATCGTTCTATATTTTTTATTTTTTATTCAAACAAGCGTGTGTGTCGTATCAGTTTACTATGTAGTAATAGATGAAGAAGAAAACATTATGTAATATTTTTGATCGTTATAAAAACATCTCTTACGAAAAGAAAATAATATAGACTCGGGTATTGTATTCAAAATTTCTTTGTTTCATATAACACGGCATTTTTATGGACCTGACCAACGTGTTATACGATATCTAGCTGTATATGTGTTCTTTTTTACGAGTGCAGTTAAACGCTCATGACGATTTAACTTGTCTTCCCTGGTTAAACTATTAACGCGTAGACTGCAACGCGAATTTTACCCTAGGCGATTATAATAACATTTTCATGTTTATAATCATATAATCATAAATTACATGTAATTTGACTAGGTAAGATCAAATTTTGATCAATAGTGCATTTATTCACGACCATCATCGACAACCACCATATTTTCATTGAGAAAATAGATGGTGGTCACGGATGACCAGCGTGGTAGCCAATGTAATAACGGTATTTAAAAAGCATACTCATCACGAAGAACTGACTAGTTTGGAAAAGTTACAAGTATAATCGTCATACGAACAAATAAACGACGTCGTAGTATTTACGACTTTGTTATCATTTAAGTATAGTATTTACGACTTTGTTATCATTTAACAGTAAAACTATCAACGTCAAACATACATTTATTTTCATCACGTTTACTTATTTTGCAAGTACTTAAAATAAAAACTGTTAATTTCCCACCATTGATAAATGATATTAAGTAAACAAAATAGATAATAAATTTTTACAAAAGTAATCATATTATATGAAAAATGTCCATTGTGCATTTACTCTACTATAAATTTGCAATAAAATTAGAATCATCTATCGTAATAATCTATCCTAATACTATCTATTTCATTTATTGGCCATCTTTAATACATAATATCAAATAAATAAAATAGATAATAAATGTCTATAAAACTAAATTCATCGTACAAAAACAAACCGTGAATCGTTCGATACAACTAATGTTAGTTTACTCCTCGTTCAATATACATTTCCAAAACAAAGTTCCACCGTTAAAGGGTTAACCACGGATCTGTCACGAAAGGTGCACACAAAATTCAGGGTGTGAGGGAAAACCACGAGCAATCTTTTTCCTCTAAACTACAAAAACAAAGTCCCCGAAACGCTAAATTATCAACTACACGCTCTACATAACAATATCCATCGACATTGGCAAAATATAATACAATAAACCAAAGAGAAAAAGTGAGCGCGAAGACGCACGATGCGCGACGTATCGTGCGCCGTAGAGTGCGTCAAACGGGTCTGCTAAATTAAAAGATGTATTCTAAGATGAAAAAAAAAGGAGATTTTACACTAGAAAAAAATCTAAAGCTTCGTACGAACTTACCTGTCTATAGGTGTCCTCGATGGTCGGTATATAGGACTCACGAAAGGTTCCTTTCACGAAGCGCAGGACGAGAGAGCTCTTGCCGACTCCACCGGCCCCGAACACGACGACACGGTAGTCGTTGCTCTGCTCCGGCATCCTGACATCTGCCGTCCCGATGATATAAACCCCCGTTGCACGGGGTCCCCTTCCGCACTTAGAAGATAGTGAGAGAGAAAGAACGAAAGCGAGAGAGGAAGAGAGAGAGAGAGAGTGTGTGTATGACTCGAAACCCTCTTCGTCGGCCGACCTGCCGCACACGGAACACGTACGACCTAATGTAAGATAGATCGAGAGAAAGAGAGAGAGATAGGAGTGAGAGAGATGACAAGAGGGAGCCAGCTCCTATTAGCACCCCCGTGCGCTGTGCCGAACCACCCACGACAATTGGAAACTTCGCGAAAAGGTTATGTCCGTCTCTTCCCTTCCCTATGGGAAACACGACCTTTCTAGCGACGTCGCGTGGACTCTCTTTCGAAAACTCGGCCGGTATCGGCGCATCGATCGCTGTTTAATATATGTAGAGATTCTTAGAGTATGTGTACAAGTAAGTATACTTGGGTATTTGTAGAGAGAGAGAGAGAGAGAGTCAAAGGATAACGGCGTTCTTGAGTATAACGAACCGATCTACTTTTGCTTGTATATAAAAATCACTCCTAAAGGTCGCTCTTTCTCTCTCCCTCTCGTTGCCACCGACGACGTTCCTTTTCTCACGGATCGAAGCGCTCGTTGTGTTTAGCGCGACCGGCGACCTACGCCGAAGGGTTACTAATTTTGCTCGATCGCTCGGTGACAACGCGTTATAGCGGAAATTACCGGTGAAATCGATAATTCGAGCGATCCGTAAAGTTACGTCTTGCGTATGCCTAAGTAAAAATAGTAAATATAACCACAAGCCCGTGTATTTTACCGTCGTATTCCTTATCTCCACGCGGCGAGCGCGACAAAAGATCGTTCTCCGTCTATTTATGCAGGGCGAAGTATGTATCGGGTGCTCGACACGCGCGCAGGAGGTGTCAGATTGAGAACTTAGGGTTTGAGGTGAGAGGGAAATGTGGAAAAATTCGGAAGATAATGTTTTTTTTTTTTTTTATGAACCTGTTCGGTTGGACGACGCCCTGGAAGAGGAGATCCGTTGAGACGAAGTTGCTTGCGGTTACCGAGCTCGACTACCCTTCTTTCTTGTTGTCCTTTCTTCCACAACGTAAAAGACACACTACGACGAGGAATCCTGGGAGAAAAGCGCGAGCACACCAACCGCGAGGGTGCAGCAACGAACGACTTCGATCCTCTGACACGACGAGCCCGACGGGAAGAAGGAGGGAATCACGATTCTTTACCGGCGAAACGAGAAACACGCCGGTCGAACGACCTCGCTTTTGGCGATCGATTAAACCGCTTGCATCCGATTTTTCCGCGTCAACGACATCGGCATATTCGGTGCTCTTTCTTCCTCCCGCCCATCCTTCCACCCCCTCCACGCCGTCTTGCGCGCACGCACGCACACGAGCGCGCGATTTTTAACTTGCATCTATATTTTTACGAATAGTTGCGAGGATCGAACGAGGATAAGAAATTTAGCGAGAAGGAGAAAGGATACGTCAACGACTCGTGTTCTACGGGTCTCCTCCCATTTCTTCTCGAAAACCACCTCCACCCTCTGTCTACGCGGGCACGTGCGTTAGATACGTGCGCGTTACGCCGAAGAATCGCGGAAAATCAATAGCATTTTCCTACGACGACGATTGCAAGTCCTTTCGAAAGCGCGATGCGAAAAACGCGCGCGCCTCTACTATTCCTGTGGGGAAAATAAACTTTCGAAATTGTTTTTTCAGTTTCGCGAAATGGAAATGTTAAGATTATTATTGTTATACTTTGATATACACGGAAATAATGTTTACGATATTTTGAAAGACGCGTTAAGGAGACATTTTATTTTGATTAATTTAATAACTTAACTATAACCGTTATTAGTTATCCCTCGATATTGGATTTTTCGTGACTACGTTGCTGCCCTCGTTCTCGATGGAATCGTACGTCCATTTGCGATTATTCCTGACAAAGGAAGAGAGATACGATGTTAATTTTAGAAAGAAATGCAAACTCGTTAATCTCGTCTTATGATTCAATTCGATAATTAAATAAATGCAATTATTAATAATGCAGTTTTTGGGCTTGAAAAAATGAAATAAAACAACTAAACTTGTGAAAATTGTACACGAAATCCATATAACGAGCCATACTCGATAATATTAGGCAAAGGGTTAACGTATATAAAAATATCACCTGCACTCGTGGCCGCACTTCGAGGAAGAGCATTTGGGACACGGAAAATGACATCCCGCGCAATCTAAATTGAGACAATCGCATAAATTTTGTCCCGTTTTAACGTGGATACCGTCGTCGTTGTAGAGAGTGTGGCGTTTGTGTCCTTGATATAAACGACGATGTAATTTTCGTTTCTCTCTTTCGCTATGCTCCGGATCAAAATTTCGAAGAAATTTTTTCGTTATACTGTCTACCCCTTTTTTTTTTGGCCCTCGGACATTTTTCTGCAGTTTCATATGCAAATAAGCAGATATATTTTACTCCCCAAAAAATTTTTTTTATAATTGTAAACAATTGTAATATAAAATAATATTTACAGCTCGCGGTGGAGTTTCCATATTATTTGTTACCATTGTTCCTTCTCCCGAAGAAGAGTTTGTGTCCATGATCGTTCTCGATCTTTACTCGTAATGCATAATCTATACTTGCCATATTATAACCTGCGAGTAGAAAGTAATACAATAAAAATAATGTTACTTATTTTTGTCCTAAGTTAAAATACTTTTATTATTTTATCATAGTCGTGTAATTCTGAGAAACTTTGTTTAGATCTTCGATGCGATACAATAATATAACCTAACAAATGACAAAAGCCGCAAACCTTGTATACGCGCGAACTCTGACTGCGTGACATTTCGACGATTACTTTTTTCGGTCTTATTTTCAATGCTTGACTTTGCGCTCTTCGAAGCTCGTGAGCCAATTGGCTGACTGTATAGCTCCGTTCTGTTAGACTCGGCTTGATTTAGCTCGTTGTTATAACGTGTACCATGTGCTCCATAACCTAATTGTTCTGCGAAAAGGTGTAGATGTTTAATAAGGTCGGTGAAAAGGAAAGGCAAACCAATTTACCTACAATGGCTCATAAAAAGAAAGAGAAAGTAAAAATATATGCTAAGAAAAAACACACTCCAGAGAGTAAAATTATCGAAAATCTACAATCTAAATATAATGATGTGAGCTTGACATTTGGCTTAGGTATAAAGCAAAGTTCCTTCTATTGTTAGTAAAAAATTTATATATTTACAGATCGATGAAACAAAGATAGTCAAATTTAGTGATATGCCGTTATCGCAAAAAACTCTAAAGGGGTTGAAAGATAATAATTATATTGAACTAACGGATATTCAAAAACAAAGTATCGGGTTAGCCCTCAAGGGTAACGATATATTAGGTGCAGCCAAAACTGGCAGTGGAAAGACATTAGCGTTTCTTATACCGGTAAACACTTAATTGCTTTCGGTTAAGACAATAACAAATTATATTAACATTTTCTAGATTTTACATCTCAATGTGAAACATAAACGGTATACTTTTTGTTCCTATAGGTATTAGAAATTTTATATTGTAAACAATGGACGAGGTTAGATGGCGTTGGTGCTCTCATTATTACTCCCACGAGAGAACTTGCTTATCAAATATATGAAACATTACGCAAGGTTGGTCGATATCATGATATTTCTGCAGGACTCATTATCGGTGGAAAGGATTTGAAATTTGAAAAAAAACGTATGGATCAATGTAATATCGTTATATGTACCCCAGGCCGACTACTTCAACATATGGATGAAAATCCTCTTTTTGACTGCGTCAATATGCAGGTATATATTACCGTATATTATGAATATCCAAAATGTTGTATAAGAACTACAAAGATTTATAAGTACATGGAATTTTATCTCTTATTTACAGATGTTAATACTCGATGAAGCAGATCGTTGTTTAGATATGGGTTTTGAAAAAACCATGAATTCTATAATTGAAAATCTACCACCAAAGAGACAAACTCTTTTATTCTCTGCAACCCAGACAAAGTATTCATCCTTCTTTGTTTTTTTTTTCTTTATTATGCCTACTTTTGCCAATCGCAGTACTTCCATTATTATTTTTCCACAATATTTTTTATTAGGTCTGTTAGAGATTTAGCCAGACTAAGTCTGAAGGATCCCATGTATGTATCTGTACACGAACATGCCGAACATACTACGCCCGAAGGACTACAGCAATCTTATATCGTTTGCGCTTTGGAAGATAAAACGGCGATGCTATGGTCTTTTCTACGAAATCATTTGAAACAAAAGATAATAGTATTTTTTTCCAGTTGTAAGCAGGTAGCTTAATTTTATTCGCTTTCATCGTACCAAATCGATTACCCTCTACAATATAATTGGAACGTTAATTCTAAAGGTCAAGTACATGTACGAAGCCTTCTGCCGGTTACGACCAGGAATCAGTTTGTTAGCTCTCTACGGTACCCTCCATCAACTTAGAAGAATGGACATTTATGAAACATTTTGTAAAAAGCAATATGCTGTACTATTTGCTACGGACATTGCCGCACGCGGATTGGGTAATTAATTAATTGATATATTAATTTGTCTATCTTGTGAAAGAAAATTGTGATAATTGATAAAATTGAACAGATTTTCCTGCTGTAAACTGGGTAGTACAAATGGATTGTCCCGAAGACGTAAATGCATATATTCATAGGGCGGGTAGAACAGCAAGATTTCAAGCAGGCGGAGAATCCTTACTAGTTTTGCTGCCGTCCGAAGAAGAAATGGTTCAACGACTGCAAGATCGTAAAATACCAATAAATATGATAAAGTATGTTTACTTCATATAGCATAAAACTTCGCATTATTAGTAACGATGCTGATTTGCAATGACATATTCTTTTTTAGGATTAATCCAAATAAATTGCATTCACCGCATCGTAAACTTGAAGCACTATTGGCCCGAGATGTATCTTTAAAAGAGAGTGCCCAAAGGGCTTTTGTGGCATATGTCAAAGCAGTTTTTCTAATGAAAGATAAAGAAATATTCAATGTAAAAGCTTTAGATACGGATGCATATTCGAGGTAATACAAATATTTAATAATTATATGGATAAAAATTTAGTAGTTTTATATACTTTTTTAGGTCATTAGGTTTAGCTATACCACCGAGAATCCGATTCTTACAAAAAATGAAAAATAATACATCAAACGTACCGAAAGAAAGAAAAAAGGACAGCGCAGTGAGTGATGATTTAAATATACCTGAGAGTAATGAAACAAATACATATGTTAGTACTGACGAAAATACCGACGAAACGACAAACATATCGCGCACTCGAGAACAGGAGAAATCTAACTTTACAGATGGTAAGAAAAAAATATAAAGTGAAAGATAATACGCATCTTTTCATTAAACTTTCTCTCATTATTCTTTATCACATAGATGATAGCGACGACGATTTATTGACTATAAAAAGGGTAAATATAGATATCGATGATGAACCCGATACTATAATAGATACGATAGATGATAAGTGTAATAAAAAAAGAGTTACTACAAAAGTTGCCGTAGCAAAAAAAATACTTAAGAAAAAGATAGTTCCTAATAAGAAGAAAACTTTCGGCGAGGATGGCGAGGTAATATTTTGCCGTATAATTTTTAAATAAGACAACATTCGATTCATTACGGTGTTATAATCGTAATTTCGATTTTGTTTTAAACTTATTACTATTTTTAATTTAAAAATTTAGGAAGTTATAGATTCTGCAAAATCCAAAGTTTCTGAATTTGCTAAAAAATATGAGAATGAAATTGATTCTGGTATCAATATCGAAGTAGCAAAACAAGTGTTGCGCGAGGAGGATCAATTTGATAAAAAGAGATTCAGAGAAAAAATAAAAGAAAAACATCGCGAAGAGAAACGTAAACTCAAGGCCAATAAAAAGGCAATGAATGCTGATAAGATAGAGGAAGAAGAATTAGAAGAAGAATTAGAAGAAAATAGTGACGTAAGTGAAAGTGATTTTAGTGAACCAGATACATCATGGTTACCAGATCCAGATAAAATATATGGGAAACAAACAGAAAATTCCGATGATGATTCTGTAGACAATTTGGAAAGTAAAGAAAGTAGTATGATTCATAGGTAAGTTTAATTAAAATTGATTGTAACATTTTTGTTACTGTGACAGAGTTAAATAAATTAAATTACATGATTGCAGTTTACCAAAGAGAAAGCTAATAGCACAAGAACACAAAGATGTCAAAAAGAAACGAAGAGTATCCACTGAAATTGTAAATCCCAATTTAAAAACAGATGAAGAATTAGCTTTACAACTTTTACAACAATAAATTAAAATGTATTTACAGTTTTTATATGACATACATTTATAATTCAACACGTTGATTCAGTTTGAAGTGATCATGTTTTAAATGATGCCTTTCAATTTTATTTTTCTCTACCTTTATGATTATGAATCAATAGATATTCGGAAATCAAATGTTCATAATTTTTATAATCCTATTACATTACACATTCCACACATACACACGTTTTGTATCATTTTTGCGGAAAAACATTTTCAATCATTATTGTCGATCAATAACAATCAAATTGGATCTAAGAGATTTGCATAAACAAATTATACTAAAATGACAATAATGCTGAGTATAATATTCATATGATTTGTGCAGAGTGAATTACAGGATTATACAAACGAAACACTGCAGTTACATGTACATGATGTATATAATAGACTCTACAACATACGAAGATATTTAACATTGCATTGTATCATGTAAAATAATAATGAAATATATCGATCACATGCAATATTGACTCTGTGATTCTGCATTGTGCGAGCAGAATTACTTGTATAGAACTAGCATAATTTATTTCATTATATTAAAACTTATATAAAACTGTTTACACAGTCACACGCCATTAGGATTAGAATTTATGTTTTATCCTTATTCTTCAGCAGCTTCTCCTCTCTTTTTTTTACTTTTTATACAAAGAATCTACAGGTGATGCATAAGATGATATTACAGTTTTATAGTTTCAATTGAATGCCAGTTTAATATGCTTCATGATAGCATCAACAACCTCTCTGCTAGTAGCTTGACCACCAAGGTCACGCGTATGTACTCCTTGACTGATAGTCTTATTTATCGCATTTTGTATTAAAGTAGCATGGTGTGTGTGTCCTAAATGACGCAACATATCGACTGCTGCATTTAACATAGCAATAGGATTTGCAATATTTTTTCCAGCAATACCTGTACCAGTATTACGAGTTCCTGGTTCGAAAATTGTATAATGATCGCCATAATTTTTGCCAGCTAATAAACCAGCCCCACCTAACAGGCCGCAAACTACATTCGAGACAATGGATCCATACAAATTTGTAGTAACCACGACATCGAATTGATGCGGATTAGCAACCAGTTGCATACAAGTATTATCAATGATCATATCATTATGAACGATGTCCGGATAATCTTTAGACACGTTTCGTGATGTTTCTAAAAATAATCCATCTGAAAGTTTCATTATATTAGCTTTGTGAACTGTAGTAACTTTCTTTCTTCCATGACGTTTGGCATATTCAAATGCATAGCGTGCTACACGTTCAGAATTAGAACTAGTAATAACTTTCATGCTTTCGACGACTCCATATACACTTTCATGCTCTAACATAGCGTACTCTCCTTCTGTGTTTTGCCTGACAATAACAATGTCTATATTCTTTTGTCGAGAATTAACACCCGGATAAGAAAGACAGTGTAAAACGTTCACATAGAGATCTAATTCATTACGAAGAGCAACATTACGAGATAGTACACCAGCTTCCGTACTACGTGTTTCTATGTTTCCTTTTAATGCTACGCCATTTCTGCGAATTGAAGTGATTGCGTAATCTAAGTCATCGTTGTTATCTGCATTAGGATCGATATCAATGTCTTCGAAGTCTACCGGTACACCTGCGTAACTGAATACCTTAAAAGAAAATCAATGCAACTAAGAACATTAATCTAAACTATTACATGCAACAGTACGTGCATAAAGTATTGACGCGAATGGATAGCTCATTATTGATTCACGTTACTATTTTTTTATTACTCCATTTTCAATTAACTAAAACAATTGCTCACATACCTCTTTCACATATCCCATTAGCTCGGGTCCAATACCAGCACCAGGTAAAAGAGTAACCGTATGACGACCACCATAATGGGCCTTGGGTATTGGCATAGTCTTTTTTATAGTAGGTGTTTTATGTTGAATTTCAAATGCAGATAGAGAGGCACAACGGTTAATTTGATGTACCACAGTTTTTGGCTGTAAATATCTAAGAACCGATCGAGCTGCCATTTCGAATATTTTCTCTGTAAAATAATAAATATTATGTGACTAAAATTAAAAGTGTCGCAATATAAAAGATGAATTTATAATACAATCAAAGTATTACTTAATACCTACTGTATTTTGCAATTCTATTTTCAAAGTACCCTAAAGGACCTCGAACTATAGAAACATTAAATGTGAGTGGAGTGGGGATTAACGACAGGTCTGCTCTGAATATGTGTTACAACAACATTTCTAGCGATGTGATTGGTTAACGATAAATTTTAAAAACAAATTGTACTATTTGAATGTAACCAACTTCAGCATTATTGATGTATATTGGAATATATTATTTTTATATAATCAAATGTTGCAAACAAACTGCTTTTTTAATAAATTCGCACATCTTCCATAGGAAAAACAACTTTCCAAAATAACGAACAGCTAGAAATGTAAACAAAACACGATCAGAGTTTTGACTGTTTGACAGTGACAACAATTTAGTCTACCGTGATAATTCATCCAATAAATATTATAACATATTTAAAAGTCTCTCAACGCTTGAACAGTTGGTATTTTGCAACATTATAAACATTAAAAAATTTCTTTTAAACGTTATTCGGTCATTGATATTTATTAATGAACTTACCGATTATATAATTTTTAAATTAGTTCTTTACAGCGGGAAAATTTGTAACCAATCAAATTACAATTCAACATTTAACTGTTCCACGCTTGTTTACCACATTTAATTAATTTTATATTCGTTAATTATTGCTCATATATATATCACATGTATTACTTAATTCGCATTTAATGTGTATGTGTGTGTTTATGAGTCACGGAAAAGTCAATTATGTGTGACTACGAACTCCCTCCACGCGCCATTAATGCTCGTCTTTGTACGTTCTATATGGTTCGTTCTCAATCGTTTTTTTTATTGGCCGAATACATAGAAGCAGGCCAAAACTTTTAATATATACGTGGAAATTCAGAGAAAGCTTTTGCCCCACTATTTATAATGCCCCGCCCAATACAACTTGATCTAACGCATGTTTCGACGTAACTAAACATTCCAACGCTATGCCCAGTGTTGTGGGACCATTTCATTCTTTTTTCTTACATATGTAAAACTATTTACAGAATTAAGATAAATAGATTTCTATTACACATCAAGTAAATATATTGAAACCAAAAGAAAGACGTGAAACGGATCTATGGTATGTAAAAGTTATCGATCTATGCTATACTCCTTTGCTGTCGTAATATTTATCATATTCTTATGAAAATTCTTATTCGTATTGTTTTAAAAAAACAAACAAGGTGAAATTAATAACAAATTATTTGCTTTAATGTTCAGTCCAGTAGTATTAGATGAAGCACTTGATGTAAAAAACATTTGTATTAAGTGAATTGGTGTATGTTGAACGCCACGCCTTGGCTCATTCCGCGCTGTAACTTCGTTTGTAGGACGAAACTCGAAACATTCAATCAATTTAGTTCGATAATCGTACTAGTGTCCCCCCTTTTGCGTAATATATGCGTATTCATACATAGCGTCATCAATTTTTATAATAACAAATTGGTATACTGAAGTGATTCCTTCCCCTTTTTTATCTTTTTCAGAAGTAACTAGGTCTTAAATTTATAAAATGTCCATTCTAGACGAGCGTGAGGAATACCTGAAGAATCCATATTTTGTGAAGCACGAGTACGGAGATTTTACACCATTCTATATTACCATCACCATTTGTTCTGTAATAGGTGGATTTATATTTCTTTTGAACATTGTGTTTTGTTGGTGTTCTCGTCACCGAGCTTATTGGCAGGATCGTCATACCGGTGAGTTTGAGATTTATAGAACATATTTTTATTTCCTCTCAAAACTTGTACCGATAATTATTATATTTGCTACATAAATATACTTTATATGATTGTACCTTTTTTTAGGAAATCGTTACATTCAGACTTTATGGACAGCATTACCATATAAAACTCCACCTTTGGATTTAAGCGAATTAGAATCAGTGCGATCTACACATCCTGCATATCCTACAGTTAAGCCTCAAGTAGTCGAATATCACGATTCTGAACCACAAGGGAGAACTTCCCATTCTGAAGAATTCTTAGAAATGCAAAAACGCGAAAGTGAAATTTAATTTCATTTTACGGAGTATAAGATTAGTATTAATGTAGAAATTACCGTCTGTGTTTTTTATTTGTACAAAGTAGAGACTAATATTGGAAGAAAGGATAATAGAGTCTTATCCTTGAACTCATAAAGTTGCCTAAAGATACTACATAATGAGCTTACACGTGTTTTGGCCAGCCAGTGCTTGTTTAGCTCTGTTCATAGTTGGCGTTATAATGGTATTGCTTAAGTATGGGCCACGTCTTTGTAAAGTACGTCACGAACCTCTCCCTTCTGACCAAGAATGGGAAGGGAAAACATATACGCGTAAGCTTTCTGTTTCTACAGTAAGCATATTTTAATCTTTTTGTAAAAACATAGGGCAAACGTACAATTTAAAGTTTATACCGAATTATCTTATATGCTTTCAACGATTATACGTATTATCATAATTAGAATCAAAGCACTTTCTTTTAATTAAATTAGTACATATAATTTATACAGGGTGTACCGAAAATAGTGGTAGAAGTCGAAAGGGGGTGATTCCTCATGCAAAGTAAATCGAAAATGCAGAATGACAATTTTTTATTTAAGGCTTCGTTTTCGAGAAAATCTACTTTCGGTACTATGATTTTCGGTACACCCTATACATATATACGATACTTTGCCCTATGTTAATTATTATTAGAACGATAGCGTAGAAAGATTTACCATGGTACGAATATTTGTTTTAATGGTACAATAAGTCAGGATATACGTTCTATGACAAATAGAACGTAACATTATTCCGTCCATTTCTATACTAAAGAAATTATAATTAAATTTACATTAATTCGATATAATGAACAAACCCTTTCGTCTTGAAAGATTTTTATATCAATGTACAAGCATGCTCATTTTATCTAAACTTTTTAGATATTAATTACGAATATTTAAGGTAAGACGATGAGCTTCACGTTTTCAGCGATACAAGCAAAGAGACATGATGATCGAAGCATATCCGTCCATGAATTTATATCGTTAAATATTATATACTTTGCACCATCTATAATGTCGAGGACATAAAAAGATGGGCATTTTGTATTTTTTTATAGCTCTTTTGCATTACAAATAAAGTGCTTTTCCTTATATAAACAGGTCTTACCACATATACCTTTACTCTTGCAGGAATGAAATCTTAATGTTAATTTTTAATAATAAAGATCTAAATAGTAACCAAACTATTAAGATTTTATATATAATATTTAATTTTTATTGACAACATTGGATTTTTGTTACATGTGTAATGGTTACACGATTATTTAATAAGTAAATACATTATACAATTTTTCTCATATAATGTCAGTTTATAAATAAATTAACTGACAATTCGGATAAAGTACTAAACTAGATGATACTGGAATAAAGAAGTCAACTCGGCGATCGAACAATTGAATAAAGTAAATATATATATATATATATTTTATAAAATCATAAAATAAAAGAATCTTTACTAAAACTAACCGTTCGATTAAATCGGTTTAATAAAATATCAGTATGCTCGTGGCAGTGGCTAAATGCGTACTGCAAAATGCAAAAAATTAATGTCGACAATTTATTTGAATAACGAGCTTAAACTATTAACAGTATCAATGAATTTTTGGCGATAATCGAGCGCGTTCGATACATGTATTTGAAAACGTTATCTTCTTTTGATTACAGCGTTAATTTTGAAAGTAGATAATAATATTTCTTATAGAAGTTCGTTTTCTCATGGAAGAGACATTAAGAATCTAAGTGTTCACTATCGAAGGATTTGAAAAAATGAATCTCTAATCGCTCAGCGTATATCCTATAATGCTATGTTACAATGCGGTTTAATTTAAAACACGAAGAACTCTTTACTTTTTTATTTCGAAGTTCGACACAGAGAAGTCAAGCATGATATCTATTACGCTTAATAGACGTTTAATGATAATAATAACTATATGAGCCCATAGAACGAATAATATAACGCTACCTTAACTCTATTCAATAAATTCATTTTACTCATCACGATGATATGGTGTATATAGTAATATCTAAACGATAAGCTACGATTCTTGATATCATGCTCGTACACTCGATACTCGGTGTAATCGAGGTATGTATGTATTGTACGAAGGATGCTACCAAAAGGCGTACTCGACAGACTTCCTTTTTTTTCTTTTTTTCTTTTATTCTTCTTCGTTCCCGACAAACTTCTGTGTACATTTAGACTTAAAACAAATATATACGATCTCGTATCGTTTGAAAAAAATTTGATTCCTCTATAGTTTCAAGAAAAACGTTCGATAGTCTTTAGCGCCATTGTTCGAAATCTTATGATGGTACAGACCAACTATGAAACGTTTCGACACAATGTAATATCTTCATTTGATTTTTATGCTCATCGGCTTTGTATTCTTAGCGAGTTCCATTCAGAGATACAACGGGATATACGTTTTTTTTTTTCTTTAATTTTTCTTAATGACTGCAAAATTGTACAAGAAGAGAGAGAAACGTCTGCTCGAAAAAGGGAGAAGGGGTTGGGTATAAGAATACGTACCGGACAATGTCGTAATTATTTACGAAGACCGTGCAATATTACACAAGATACAATAACTTTTAACATCGAACACCGTACAACTATTTGATAATCGGAAAATATTTCGCGCGACAAATATTTCATCTGATCTTAAGTACCCCGTTTTAAAATAAAAGTCAATCGAAAAATAGTTGACCGGAGGTAATAATCCTGATTTTTTTTATAAAACTGCATGTCATCGAACGATAGCATCGAATCGACTATATTCATTTTCTATCTCATTTTGATTAACATAAAGGCGCGATAACGATCTCGTTTTGATTGGATATCACTCGATGGAAAGAAGTTTTAAGGAATAAAAACGTTACATGCCTCGAACTATATTGAAAAGGTAAAACGACAAAGCGTATCCAAGTGGATTTAAAGTTACATCGAGGGAAGGAGACTCACGATTAGACAACATTTTCCCTTTAGTCTTTTTCCTACGAAATAGCGTTCTCGTCGAAAATGAGAGAAGAAAAAAATAATTTGAAATTTCTGTTCAACGAGAAAAACCATCGGATAAAACATGTAAAAAGAGAACCAAAGGAGGGTGTAAATCGATAAACGTATCTCGCTTAACAAGGTTTGGCCACGAAAATGGAAGTTGATCGTAAGTAATCGTATGGACGTTGCTATGTACGATCGTCTTCACATATATAATATATATGTATATATGTACGTATGCGTGTATATTTAGGTATATCACCTATCGATTTATCGGTCTTCTAAGCGTTGATCATCGACGTACGACAATCGGGAAGATTTGCTTCTGCATTTCGAAGGACCTTCGGGTAATTTGTTAATTTTTTTTTGTTCTATTTCTTTGGCCCAGGACAAACGATATAACGTAATCGCGAGGCCACGAACCCGTTCGTAATAAGTATACTCGCGATTAATAACGATTGTAAAACATATTATGCGTCGAAGGAGACAAGAACGCGCGTTTTCGTTGCCTGTTGTCCGATGTGGATCGTCACCAGCTACATAGAGACACGAGACGTTCGACGAAAAAAATGGTCTTACTGCTTGCCTGACTTCTTGTTCGATCGTTCACCTGCGAAAAGAAGAGTAAGTTGTACATGTGCACGATGATGTGGCTTTCTATTGGTTAAAATTGATTTGTGTGTTTTATTCAGAGATTTCCAAACTTATTTGGATATTTGAATTAATTGATCAACTAAGATTAATGATTGACCAGCCAAATTTCATAAGCAAACAAAATAGAAACGATCAGCTTTTTAATTTTTGTTTTATGAATAGCATAAAACAAAATTATTATTAAACAAACGGAACCCAAACGATGAATTGTTTCATTGGCCGATCAAAATTTATTCCGTTTGATATTATTCAATACTGTCCATTGATTAGTCATTTTGTCCGTTAATAAATAATTAGTATATTGTCTAAAAATTAAATTTTGTATAGACAAACATAATTTAGGAGCTAAAGAGAAATTGTGATATTTTGCAGTTAGAGTAATTAAATCGATGATAAAAAAAATATCGAATTGGTCAAATATGTACAAAGTTTTTTACTAATTTGTTGTGCTTTTCAAAAAATTAATTTGTTGATTAAATAAATAGGTGCCCTTTAAAAACCGATGATAAATGGATCAATTGTTAACACAGACACAGATTTGCACTTCAAATTACATAGAATAAACTAGTGTCCCATGTGTTAAGTTTTAATAAATGCTTATATTTTTAAAAAATTATGTTTTTCCCATTCTTCGTCGCGCGTCTTTTCGCTCGCGCGCGTGCGCCTCGCGTTCGGGCCGTCCATGACCCCGTAGAGACATTTCAAGAAGCTATCTTTATCTCTTTCAATGCCGTCATTGAGTACACTCGAAGAAGAGAGGGCGGACCACTCTCGTCATCGATGTGGGTGCTAACCCTCAACACTTCTCTCATCGAACGGATATGCCGGTCGAATCTATTAGACGCCGCGATAAGATCGTTCCTCTGTTCGATATGCCGTCTTCCACACGATGCTCGTATTTTCGAATTAAAACAAATATAATATATATAATTAAGATAAATGCATCAATAGTAGACAGTGACAGTTTTCTCGATCCCCAGGATTATATTCCACACCTAAGATCTTTCTTCTAAGCATTCCTTAAATTTGGAAAATTATGAGAAATTGTATTTCTACATTTTTTTTAGAAAAAGCCAAATGTCTTCAGGTAGTAAATATTTAGAAATAGCAAACAATTTAGTGGTGGCATAGAGACTACAATATTTTTACGAGAATTGAAGTAAAATAGTTGTTAAAACTTATTAGTAATTCATAAAGTTACTATTAAAGGGCACGAGTTACCACATTCGTTAATTTTAAAAAGTTGCAATGTCACTAATTCTTATTATCAACAGCTTCAACGTTTAAACGTCAAACGTCAAATCCGACCAAAATTTTAAGAAAAGTGACACCACCTTTCGGAGATTTCTTGGTGTTGGTCTCTGGTTTACACCTCTTGTTTATCACTCGCGTCTTCTCGCAGGATGGATCGCTGTTCGCCTTCAAATTGTCTACTCTCGTCGATTGTTGATTTGCGCATCCGCTCCACGTGCCCTTTTCGTATCGGCACGCTGTAACCAGAGCAGAAAATGAGAAGAAACTCGGTTAACGCTCCCCTTAACCCTTTAATACGGTAGCATATCATTTTGGAATGAGTATCTGAGTACGCAATTAACCCTTCTAATGCTAAATATTTTGATTTATATACCAATCAATTCTGGACACGAATACACAAAACGTCGAGTAAATGCACCTACCGTCAATTTCAATAAAATTATAAAACAAATATTGAATACTACAAGGTAATGTCTTTTTTTCATTTAAGTATACTCGTTATTAGTAAAAAAAAATGCTCAAGAGTATACTCGACAAACATCGTTAAAGATTTAATTCCAAAATGGAGATGTTAAATTACAAGAAAAATACAGCGTAATTTCATTCTCTATCTCATTGCGAGATTTTAATTAATTAAGAGAAATATATTTCTGTTGAAATTGTTTGATTAAGGGTATAGTAAATGCCCCTTCATTTTATTGGAAATGTTATTTTAGTATTCCACGATCGATACTCTTCCTTTACTCATCGAATACCTTTAAAAGGTTAAACATCCGGTAAAATGTTCGATACGTCCATCTTTGCGAATCTTGCTTACCTTTCTTACACTTCTTCTGGATCGTCTTGGTCTGCTCGCAAGACTTGTCCCCCTTTTTAAGGCTCAGAGTCCGAGAGCGAGTGTTGGTTTTCGAATCGCACTCCGACCATTGACCCTTGACGTATCTGCACGATGCGGCGCTGCCGGATGCTGCATCGGAGATGCAAAATGTCAATAGAGATAATTGGAGAGCACGGCCCGATCAAGTGGATAGAGAAACTTGGAAGAGGCGTAGCAGCGGTGCCGGCGCCCTTAATTGCAAACGAACGTGCCTTCGTCGTGCGTTACCGTTATATACCGATAATTGCGCTCGCACCGGTGCACGGCCGAGCCATAAACGGAAACGGTCGCGAAGTTATTACGATGGTAATTGAAATTCGTTGGAAATTAGGCGTTCCCATTTCTGTTCTCCATCTCGATCACGTCGATAGAAAACTTTGTGATTCGCTTGCGATCAACTTTGATATTTAACCGGATTTGCTTCGATAGATAGGTACATCGAATGCTTACGATTGTAACATATAATAATTTGAGTTTTATTCAATGCTGAGCGATCTATAGAGAGTGTCTTCAAACTGTGGTAGGTACAATTGAGAAGATGGTAATTCTGCATGCAAACGTAAGACGAGGAAAAGGATAATAGGTAATTACTTGGGGTTCTTCACTGATTTTAATGACTCAAATATGTTGTCAAGGTTATTATTCTGAACAGCTCTTGTTAAATTTATATTACGAGTACCTACACTTAATTCTGTGTTGCGTCTAGTTGCGCTCAATCACGACTCGAGATGTATCACAGAAAAATGTTGAAAGAACAAATTTTGTAATATATAAAATAATAATTACAATGTATAACTACCATTAGTTTATTTTTAAATTAATACTATGTACCTAATTAGAAATATTTTGAGATGTCAACAAAAACATATCCTGTCGTGCAAACGGTTGTTTATAATCATGATCTTGACAATATATTTGAAGGTCATTGAAATCAGGTTACTCTTGTATCAATTACAAGTTTCAAGACATGAAACTTTTTACTCTCCTCGTGTTTGTATTAAACATGAATAATGCTACGATTTGCTTTCTATCATTATAGTTCCACGATGTTGATCCGTGCTATTATTTTACATTTAACTTCGATAATTTTATAAATAAGTATAAGATGAAAATCATTTTACTAATATAAAAGTGTTCAAAACGTTGACCGTGTTGTTGCATAGACGACTCTGCTCTTTGAACTAATTGTAAATCAATTTTTCCATTTTTTCAAACCTTGAACGCCAAAACAATGTTTGCTTTTAATTCTTCAATGTGTTTATTGCCCTTAAGGTATACTTTAAATTAGATGGAACCTCGTAACACAAAAGTCGAGATAGCGTTTAATCCAGCAGTCATAGCATTGTTCATATTTAATAATACCAACGCGAGTAACAAAAGAAATTTCATATTTCGAAACTTGAGTACCTACCTACCTGGAGGATTTTCAAACTAATTTTTAAATGAGAAAACATTCTTTTTTTCGACTTCATTTTAGGAATACTTTGTGTACGAGAGATTGTCAAATTACAAGATGATTTCTCATCTAAATACGAAAGATCGTTTCGTTGTTTCCAGATATCGAATTAGAAAACGATTTCAACCTTATCACAGGACTCTTTGGTATAATCTACGGAAGCCATCGTAAGCTGGCTATCATCGCGTCATACATCCTATTCTGCATCTACGTAACCTACTCTCTCTCATCTTTAAAGAGCCTTCGATTTCCGATAGATCGAGCCTCGTGGCGTAAAAAACACGACGAGAGGCCATCGATATGTTTATATAGACGAAGGCTCGAGGCGACGTACCGCGATCGATTAAGCACGAAGCTTTTGCGGTCATGGAAGAAGCTCTCGTATGCACGGAAAGCGAGTGAGAAAGGAAGAAGAATATTTCGATATCATAATGTCTTCCTTTTTTGCATTCAACAATTCACACGATATAATTTGGTACGATCTCTATGGATTTCCTGCGTTCTTCGAAATACTGTGCAAGAGAGAGAGAGAGAATGGGAGGGAAGAGTCTAGGACTTTGTAAGGATCTCGAAGAATAATTCTACGCTAACAGAAAATATAAAAACCAAATGATCTTGTCAAGGATGAAAGAACATGGTGTTTTTCTTTGGATGATATTTCGACTCTGACTTCAAGAATAGAAGGAGGTTCCAAGAGATGAGGGGATGGGATAGAACGAGCGAGAATGTAAAAAGAGGGTGAGAAAGAAGAAAGGTGGCGTACAAAGACGGCTTTCAAGCAAAGTCTTTTTCTCCAGTCCAACATATAGGTGTATAGGTACCTACGCTATAAAGAGTCAGCGCGCGTTTAAGGTCGACATTTATTCTACGGTGCTTCTTCCGTTCTCTCTCGCCGATGCATAATATTTTCGCATGCTGCGAGCGCCGGCGCGAACGATCTTTCGTATCGTGATACGTGCGCACGTTCCTTCTCTTTCTCTCTTTCGGATTGCTCGCTTCGGAGGAAATGGAAACTAAAAAAGTGCCAGCGACAAATTGCAATCGAGATGGGAAAATGTGGCCATGGTAAGCCGACCGTTTTTGACTTTGGTTTTTGGTTCGACATTGTTAAATACGTTCCGTGCAGCACCAATTTTGTGCGACTTTACGTTCAGATCGCGTGGGTCGTATGTGTTTCATGTTGGAAAGACTAATAATTTAATATTTATGTGGCTGCAAACGTCATTATTATCAAGGAAAACTTACAATATTTAAGATGCACCACAGAAGAAGACAATAAATTGTTTGATTAAATCTGAATAAATTTTTGTTTGGTTATTGTTAATATTAGTGTTTCTCGAAAATTTTGTTTGAAAATGTTAAGAGAGTACATCACCATGTTGGTTTCGAAAGTTAACAAACAAGCTGCCGATGAATTCTCATGGATAGAAGGGTCCCTTTGTGAATGCGAATAACAGATTAATGGCAAATAAACAAAAAAAATTGTTTTGTTTTAGGAAAATGTTAACTTAAACTCTTTGCACTCTGTTTATCTTCAAATTTTGATACGTTATTCCTTATCCGCGTACGATTCTTTTGATATTTTAATTAATTGAATTTTTATAAATATTCCAAGTTTATTATGCTCGAAAAAAGGAATTGTTTCTTCAAACAAACGCCATTTCCTCATTTTATAAAATCATTAAACGCTAACATCGAGTAAAACTTATTCTTCTTTGAGTTAACATAAGAAATTTTAATTTGTTTCTTTCCACTCACATTTCGTACTGGGTTTCAGTTAGCAAAGCATTGTTAGACGCAACAGTTTCAAGAAATATCAAATATATGAAAGTATTATTAAAACTCTACTTTAAAATCCTTAAAAAGATTTGACTATTTTACTAAAAAAGTTTTTTCACCGCACATGGTGGTGTAACCCCTTAAAGAAGAACGTTCTCTCGTAGCGCGAAACAATGACCCTTTGTACGCGCGGAAATGCTAGTGCCATTTGCGAGCATTTACGTTAACGTTCACTGGCGGATGAAACGAGGACGCGATAAAAATCATTAGGTATAACGCGATCATCGAGCTCGTCGACTTCTCTCACGAATAGCCTTATGTCTCGTCCAGACAATTTCATGCATCGTTATTAATTCAAGCAGTATCCATTTTTTAGTACTTTTCTAAACACGAGAGACGAATAG
Organism: Ancistrocerus nigricornis; assembly: GCA_916049575.1. NCBI lineage: Eukaryota > Metazoa > Arthropoda > Insecta > Hymenoptera > Vespidae > Ancistrocerus > Ancistrocerus nigricornis. The sequence continues at coordinate 13,776,366 of OU696667.1, read as the reverse complement.
GAAAAACGAGAGATTCGAGGAGACGACGAGACTCGATAGAATATTTAAAAGTAGGAAGGCCCCGGGGTAACGGTACGACTCTCTCGCACTCCCACCGGATCTTCCCTCGAAAAGAGAGTACTTTATAGGCGATTAATTAAGGCTAATGCCTCGACGAGGCGGGATCTTGGGTACCTCGTTCCTTGGTGCCACGAACGGTTCGCACAAGGACCTCCTTGTCGTCTTCTTCCCAGAGAACAGATTCCGCTCTGACGGCGCTGAGGCACATCGACGTGGCGACGAGCACCAACGCTAAACTCCACCACAGCTTCATTCTGTCGGCTGGCGTCCATGGAACAAAAGAATAGGAAAGAGAATAAAAATGTGTAGGAAAGAAGTAAAAAGGGAGGCCTCGTTAAATCTCTCCTTTAATTAGCGACCAGCTTTAATTATTACGCGCGGCCGAGCCTGATTCGTGGCTGACGGAACCGGCCGAAGTCAGACATCGATGTTTTACTAAAAGAAATAGAGATATCAAACTTTATGGGTAAAGTAATATGAAATCGGAAGATGTTCCGTCGTATCTCAGAGAGATTCTTTTTCTTATGAAAGCTTCCTTTTTATATCGGATAGTTATGAGTGTACGAAAGGTTGATTTGTGTTTCACTGGGACCCTCGAGACAATGATTTGAGCCCTGGTGTTTTTGAAATTAACAAATTTAGGGTCTTTTAAATAATTTTAGGAACACTGGGCTCAGACCTGTCGGACAGGTCTATTAAGAGAATAAATGATTGAACAATTGTCGATTCATTCGAGTGTATGAATTATTCGTAGTCGTCCATCACTAACTCGTGCTACTTCTCGCAGTTAGCGGTTATTAATAAATGATACATGGTAAATAAAATCGTAAAAATGATTTTTGCCATCTTTTATGTTCAATTATAAAAATTCTTATTTTAAAATATAAGTTTTAACTGTGAGTGCAAACTTTTTCTAGATATTTATTGAATAATACAAATCTTTTGAGTTTTTTTCTATCAAAAATTTATATAGGTACCTAAGGAAAGGAGAAAAGTCCAAAATGTTTAATGCACAAAAAATCTCATATACTTTCAAAATAAATCGCAGAGGCATACATATAAATGCGCGGGGACAGATCTAAAGCAAGACTGTTCTTCTCATTGATCAAATTATGTCGGTTTATCCGGATCCTAAAGCTCAGAAAACTACAACATATTATTTAATCTCAGTAATAAAACTATAAATATAGTTTATGCAAAGACTTTTCAATTAAAAAAAAATATTTTTCTTCGGATCCACGCGGACAAAAGTCAAAAGTCGATCACCACGATCATTATTCTCTTTTTTCCTTCATTAGATCGACGGGTCGCTTCTTGTTCGCATTAATTGACCGTCCTTCCCCTTTCGAAATTCTTTCGCGAGCTCGTACGAGATATCATGAAAGACCTTGAACACTTTGCACGATCGACGAATCAACGTGGTATACTGACGCGGTCGAATGATCGTGCTAATTAATAGGGAAGTGCGCGGGCGAGAAGATTATGCCAAAAGTGGCTTGTCGTTCCTTCGCGAGAGGAAACGTTTGTCCGTCTCTTAAACTTATTTAGTCAAGTCGGGGAGCATTTTTATTCGAGGAGAAGATTGCGGCCGATTTGGTCCAGCTAATACGATTCGACGGTCAGTACATCACCCGTTGCACCGGCAGCAAGCGTTCTATATTCTGATTAGTCCTCGTGTCGAGAAAAAAGCGAACTTGTGGCCTTACCTTCTTAGATTATTTTTTTAAGAAATTCAGACGTCTTATAACCCGAGAGGACCATTTTCTTTACCCACAATTTTTTTTATCTTCGATAATGAATTCGTAAGAAAAATGACGACTCTTGTCCTAGTTTGAGGACGATTCTTCTATTCTCGTGTTATCTCTTTCACTCGACGGGTAACATCTTCCATTTTTACATTCTTCTCGAAATAAGGAGTCGATGGAGCGACGAACGATGCCACCGGACATTCTCTATCTTGGCCAACAGACTGAGCTAACAATAACCCGATCTGACAGACACATTGAAACATTGGACGTGCTCCTTGTTTCGTTGATGGATCGATCGCTTTTTTAACGAAACCAACGATCTTTTATACAAGTCGAAACTCACGCCTGCTTCCGGCACTTGGAGTCAATTGGTGTTAAGATTTTGAAACGATAATCTTGCGTTAGGGCTAGAACTATCTATTATTACATTTATTGCATTATATATGAAGAAATGATTTATTGTGTTGTTTATTTTATAGAAATATGAAATATCTATTTGTAGAGCGAAGATATATCAACAATTTCATCCCAACAGTAATATTTAATTGTACAATTGATTTTAAATAGGCAATTGTGTGTGACGTTAAAGTGTGATTTCGGTATTTTTTAACTTATATCTTATTTTTAATAACGGTATTTTAATACTTTGCATGATACAAATAATTTTTGTCGAGTCTGGTGATGAAGGAGCTGAATATAAAACCTTAAGACATTTATATAATAAATATTCTACTATTCGAGTCTAAAGATTATCCTAATATGAAAATGCAACAATGCTTTATTTAAAAGTCTATTGCACAATTACATGTTGTCGTAAAAAAGAAAGGTCTTATATACATATTTTTAAACTCCAATAAATGCTTCATATTTTCATAGAATAAAGAACACGATGTTTAAATTATTCCTGCATGATATACGGAATAACAAATACACAGATAACCCCAGTATTAATGCAAAATAACCGTATGTGTATGTACGTTCATCGGTTTATATTACTACACGACTATGTAAAACGTATTCAGCCATATCGTTCCCACAGTCATTACATTCGTTGGGAAAGACGTTAATCCGAGTTAACGCTCCACGTCATCGATATCCCGGGCAGCTTGTGTATCGTTGCACTGTCCTCTTTTTTCTATTGCTATTCCTTTCATATCCATTGGTGTATAGATAGGTATTATCAAAAAAAAAAAAAAAAAAAGAGAAATCGATCAATTTGACCCGCTTTTCCTGCAAACCGCTTGCACGTTCTCGATAAACCGAAACCGTCAACGATTAATTTGTCATTCCGTTTTATTCAGTTTTGGTATACCATATAAATACATAATCGATAGATGGTCATAGAGAGGCATCGTCGTTGTCTTCGTCGAAACGTTACCGGAACGCGTCACGTCCCAACGACGTTCCGAGAATAAATTAGTCTCTTGCCTTTGCACTTTAACCCATTTTTGCAGCCCGGACTTGCATATAATAGAAAGGCGAGGTGAGTATGACGACGACAACGCCGAGAACGATGAAAAAGTCTCTCCGTCTTTCTCATTTTTTATTGCGGCAATTCCATTCATTCCCAATGTCCCATTTTACTGGCGCGGCTTCTGATGGACAATTTGGGCCACGAAAACTAGGGGTTAAAGAATCATATAAAAACTATTTATAACCTTTTTCTTCATTTATGGAAAAAACGCCGAGTTAGGAAATGAGTTAAGATCTAATATCGCGAGAGGCTTGCATTTCTCCCGGAAAGCTCGGTCATTTTCGGGCTGGTGCCTTGAAACTCTTTATAAGTACTTTACCCTCGCTACTTTCGTCTCGTTATCGTCGTTTGTTTCGAGTTAATATCCATGCCTCGTTCTTGAAGCCGACTCCTTTCTCTCTCTCACACCCTCTAACCAACGTCTTCTCATCCTCCCTCCCCGGTAACCTTTCGTGCTCTTATTTCACGCACCCTTCTCATTCCTTCGACCATTCTCTCGCTCATTTAAGAATGCAATCGCTGCAAAACTTCTCGGATACGAGGGCAGGATTCAAGAAAATGCAGCTGCCGTACGTTAGCACGACGGTGATTGAATTTTTCTAAACGATTCGCGTTTCTTCAAGATTCGTTTCAATTCGTTACTAACCGACAAGCTTAAAGTCGAAGGAAGAGAGAGACAGACAGAGACAGAGATGTAATAAAGTTTATTATAGTAAGATCGTACTTTGGAAGTACAAATGTAGGTACCTACACCCAATTTTTTGTTTACACGGTAAATACGTTCCGATGAAAACCGTGTAGAAAAGGACACGCCGATTACTTATTTTTCTTATACAGGGTGTCCGGTTCCAGGTGTCCAAGCGGAGAACTACATGTACACATCAATGACTCGAGTCGAAAAGTCTGATACCATTTTTCGAAATTCGACTTAGTTAACGAGTTAATAATTAACAAAGATCAGCCAATTACGGCGATTAGCGAAAAAAGGCGGTTTACTTGAGCTTGCAGCTAATCAAGAAACGAAACAGTAGGAGGAACAATCCAAAATAAACATCGTTACATGTCACTGCTTGCCGTGATTGGCCTATCTTTGTTTGTTAATAACTACTTAATTGTGCCGAATTTCGGAAAATAGTATTAGACTTTTCGACTCAAATCATTGATGTCCACATGTAGTTTTCCGCTTGGACACCTGGAACCAGACACCCTGTATGTAGATATTTTAGGTAAGACACGATACAAATTTGTAATCTTGTCTTTCTTAATTATAAAATTATTTTGGAATTCGTGTTAGAAGAAATAATTCGTCCAAAAAAAGAATATTTGTTCCTCTTTGGGGACCGTGTTAAAAAAGAGTCGGGTGTATAATAATCATGTAGAGAGCATGCATGAATCTTAAATAACACCAACCAAGTAATAATAAAAAAATACGAGAGAAAACAGAGAATGGATGATGCAAAGAAAGAGAACAAAGAAACGTTTCGGAGCAGCAGCTATTTTCCCGAGAGAAAATGCGACGACTTGGTATAATTTCATACGAGTCGACGAGAATGTAACCACGACGAAATTCTTTTCTTCCTCTCGTTCAATCTGATCTGATGGAGGAATAATGCTTCCACCGCGTCGTCGTCGGTTTAAATCATCGTAATTAAGTACTTGGAACGTAGCCGAGTGAAAAAAAGTATTCGTTCTCGCGTACATACACGGCAAGACGAATTAACGAGGCGCTGATTTCTACCATTCAAGCGTCAAGGGTGTAGGACGATAAAGTGCTGGTAAGCCGTGTCGAAGGCTGTCGAGCGGAACGACTGAAATATTTCAACTGGTTTGCCGTTGTCTTTTTTTTTTACTTGTCGTTGTCAGTGTTGCACGAATCGACGCGATAACAGAGGAAAGAAGGAGTTTGGGACGATTTTTATGGACTAGGTATGTTCCACGTGAAACACTCTCGGGTTTTTCCTTTCCCTTTTTTGGTCAAAAGCAAGAGGAAGAAGAAGAGAGAGAGAGAGTAGGGCTGGGATTACGAGATTACTGTCGGGAAACACGTGCTAGCTTTCGAAATAATCTCCTCGACAGATCGTAAGGATGGAACATGAGGTTGATCTTTCGAAGAAGCTAACCGAACGGCTCGTCCCACGTGTTGGCACGATCCTTTGCCTGCTCTGCACGTGTTTCGATCCTTCCTGCATCGTCGACCTCGTCCTTCTTTTCTTTCTTTGCTTCTCGTCCTCCTTGGCTATTTCTTTTCTGTAGGATAGCTTGCGAAGTTGTCTCGGAGAAAAGGTGGGGATTGTAATTCGGGAAGCTTCAGATTGCGAGTACCTGAGTGCAGTGAACGGAATAGGAAACGACGAGGTAAATCGTCCTCGGTTATTCAAATCATATTTCTTGCCTTTGGTCCTCCCTTTTTTCTCTGCAATGCACTTCACGTAAGCAAAGATCAAAGAAGACGAGATTATCGATATAGTACCTATCTATCCTCCTTGCTTATTCCATCGTATTACAGATCAGCGGAATCAGAAGAGACATTCGTAATTTTCATGAAAATGTAGCAGTCACTTTCATTGCTGGGTCACATGAATATTACATTTTTTAGAACGATCGAACGCCCCGGAATCTTACGTGCGATACACTTCTCTCTCTATTCCATTTTTCCCTTGACAACGGAAATCTTTAAAAAAAAATCAAACGGGCGAATGACTATAGTTCTTAATTTGATCACGAAGGTGACCATACGAGAGTAGAAAACAGGAAGAGAGGAAAGGAAGACCGAGGACTGTTCGAAGGCAACACAGGTATGTAAGTTCAAAGGTAATAGCATCAAAAATTTCATCAGGCATTTCTTTCCCTAGGACGAGATCTTATCTAAAGAAACGTGCGTGAAACTCGAATGAAAGTATCGTGCACGTAGAGGAGAGAATATTGGAATATTCGAGGGAGAAGCACGCCTACGTCGACGCCGACGTTCATCGTCGGACGTGCCGCGAAAGAAAATTCTATTTAATTAGAGAAGCCCTCTCGAGAGTGCGGTTGGAGGTCTATTTTTAAAAGATTCTCTCCTGGACCGCGACAAGCTCGTGTCGGGGGTTTTGTTTACAAAGGCTCGACGAAGGATAGAAGACAACGAACGAAGAAAAATGTACTTGTATATTCATAACGATAAGTTCATTTAAAGTCTACTTTGTGAATCGCTCGCGTCTCGAGCACCAGCCAGCATCTTTACACACAGGTTATGCGTTATGGTCATGAGATCGATCAACGATCTTAATTTATTGAACAAATCGATATCCGATCTATATCGAGGGTAGCTGCTACTTGGTACGACACCCTCTTCGAGGAGGGACAACGTTTGACCTATTTTATTCCGCTTCGGAACTGGCCGATTGATTTGTTTTGCGCGCGCGAAGCTTATCAGTTATGTCGATACGTAGAAAATGAATATACTCGCTTTAATATTGCCCATTGATATATTACGTATTCGCCTCGATTTCTCTCGTATTTCGTCCGATATGAATTGCGTAGAATTTCGAAAAAACTTGATGCCGTCGAATATATGAAGAGGTAATTGTATATAAAATAGTAACATGTAGTAAAATGTAGAATAAAGTTTGTTGAATTTCGTTTTTAAGAAAATCTGCTGTGTAGATGATTACTTTACCAACGTGTCAACTCAATGGATTTCATTGTAAACTCGAAAGAATGAATAATAGCGTTTGAAAAATTAATATTGCAAAATAAGAACGTATACATAGAAGTTTACACAATAGAACATGATTTTCTAACATCTTTAAAAATTCCTGAGAAGTATGTAAAATTATATACAAATATTAAGAACGTTTAAAAACACGAATAAACCTGATATCCATTAAATTGAAGCATTGGTCGAGTTCACATACTATACCTACCTACCAAGTTTACTTACTAGAAAACGAAATCTCAAATAAACAGATCTTATTCTATATTTTCAACTTATTTCCTCACCAATTTTAAGAAACCATCTTAGATATTTTCCAAGAAGAAACATTTTTTTTTCCTAATTCCCTTTTCGCAGAACCCCTTCGCGATACGGGAAGCTTACGAAGAAGATAATAAAAACGGAGAGCCTAGACGCAAATAAGAAAGCGAACAAAAGCTCGCGGATACTTTGTGCCGATTTACGCTTCGTCGAACGCAATTAACCGATCGCGAGGTAAGGGGTATTTTATTTAAGCTTTGATACCACTCGGCTAGCTCTAAAGCTTTCATTGTCGTGACGGGCGAACTCGAGAGAGAACGTACTCGAGCTTTCAACTCGGCCGATTCGTCGGAGACGCTTTTATGTCGAAGAGACGGCGCGATCGCCGACGACGGTAGAGCGAAAGGACGTTTCGCGCGGATGGAGACTCTATAGAAGAGCTCGACGTCCTACCCATCACCACCCTCCCCCCTCTACTCTTTCCATCGTCTCTCAACCGGATTTGCCAGAAATTATCTGCGAGTATCGCGAAACGGCAGAGACAGCGGAGACAATGAGCGGACACTCGGCTTTGTCGAACTTTGACGACGGCGACCGTGAGGAGCTTTCATCGTCGTCGCGCTCAGACGATTGTCGCGATTCGATACGAGCCTGGAATGGATATACCGTACATACTCTACTCGATGTAAGACCCTTCAACAATTTTTCATTCTCGAGTAGTATCGCGAGATGATAAAAAAAAAGTAGCACGAAATAAACCGAGCAAGGATGAGAAAAGAAAAAGGAACGATATTAAAAAAAGGAAAATAAAGTAAATGAAAAATATAGATGTGATACGGGATAAGGAGAGACTAAAAAAAACAGGGGGAGAGACGACGAGAGAAAGAAACGAAGATGTAAAGGGAATGGGATGAAGAATAAAGCGTGGATTCGGGAGAGAGAAAGGGGAGATAGTCGAGTATAGCGTAATACCAAGTGCTCGACGACAAGGCAAATAATGCGTCGTTCCGATATACATAGAGCCAACCGACTCTGCCGGAGGGCACAGCGAGCAGTCGACATATCCAAGTAGGGGACGTTGCTCCTACGTCCAGATATACTACGTATACCATTTTGTTCGGCTGTTTCTCTCTCGTTCTCGTTACTACGTCGGAGACTTCGACGTCCGCCGATAAGTTTGTCCGTGGTAGGGGAAGAACGATGCAGTTTGCTTGGTGCATCGAAAATTCGCTTGGTAGATGAACGAACGAAATGGAGATAGACGAATTTCATCACAGGGAAAAGAGAACCGAAGAGATTCGGGAGAAAAGCACGCTCGAAAAAGTTTATCGGTGAGCCGGAAATCCGATCCGTACGTTTCTCCCAAAACCAACTAGTAGTCGGGCCGTAGGAATTTAAGTAAATTTGTTTTTCAGCGAATGTTTTTCGAAAAGGATCATTTTATTAGATTTAACGAAAATGGTTCTATCGTATTGATTTAAAGAGGAAACAATGAAACTCGTGTTTCGACGAAAGAATATCCTTCTGGATGAATTTATACTCTGAAGTAAGCTCTAGTAGTCGCCACCTCTTTCCCACCGCGGATCATGCCTGCAAAGCACTTTGTTATTCATTCGGGCATCTATTATTCATAGCTGCGCCGGACGAGGAAAACAAGGAAAGGGTTCGAAACGATATTCCAACTCGTTATTTCATAAACGTTATAGTCTCTCCTCGTCGAGGATCTTCGAGCAGCGGTCCGTATTACGTCCTGGTACCGGAAGTGGCACCGGTGCTTCCTTCGACTCATCATTTGCATATTTTAACGAAAGGACGTCTGGGAAGTGAAAGTTTTAATTGGGAGTATGGCAAGTTGGAAGCTCGACACCCCCCAATACCCGTTTTCTTTCTTCTTAATTATCGAATCATTGAAATCTGAATATTTCGCAACAAGTATCGACGATCTCACGATAAATTGCTTTCGTCTTTCGATAACATTTAGCAAACGTTTCCTCTAATTGTTCGATGTATTAAGTCGTCTCAAAAGTTTCTTTCGTGATATCTACGCATTAACTTTGTTTTGTAGGGTTTATATAAACATATAACCTTGTCTGTTAAACATTAATGAGGAAAGGTAATAAAGCAGAATATATCGTACATAATTCAGTAACGTGACATAAAACACAACATTTTGTATATCTATTAATTACTAACAAAATGAGAGAACCTCTTGGGACAACCTAATAGATGAAATTTGTCGTGAAATTGAGCAGAATCGCGTGGGTTGCTTTCTAATTCGATACTACAAAGAAAACGTTGAGATTGGACTTCTGCAAATAGAACGGTACCGAGGAAAAGCATCGGAGACTCGAATGCATCGAGTTGATTAATTTACTGAAATTGCAAATGACGTGTGCACGGGATAGGGAGAGAGTTTATATGGGTTGTGGGTAGATTGCGAGGCCCTACCTCGTGCTTTCACGGTAATACGTATGTATGTATGTGGTATGCGCGTTCGGAAGGATGATTTTGTGCGGAGGTAGAAAAAATTGTGCCGAAAAGAAAGAAAGAAAAGTACGTGGATATGTACGATCGGAAGGAGCGCGGGACGAGGTCAAAGAAATGACGGCTGGAGCTCTGTCCGAACGGGTCTTATGCACCAACGGTTATCCAAAGGGGATTCTTTGACGATTACTTTTGAATTTTTCAAATGGACCCCGTGTCAAAGGTACGTCGGAAGAGAACACCGTGGCAGAGATATTATCGTATATACTGGCCTATACATTCTCGCTCTTTTATTTCCCGTAGCGAAAAGAGCCGCGTGGTTTATTATTTCGCGAGACGATATTTCATCGAATCTCGATGCACGTTCCTTCGGTAGAATTATTTAAACCGCGGGCTTTTCTTTATCAAGGATATAAATTTTCGTTGGGGCAGCTCGTCAGATTCTGGAAACACTTTCTCGAAATGAATCATATGACGAAGCGAGAGGAAGATAATGCGAGACTCGTTCGAGGTTAAAGATAATGGATAACGAGTGCACCGGTGTCAGTTTTTCGTCTTTCCTTATTTTTCTTTCCCAAGACACTAACATTTAAAAAGATAGAACCTTCGCACAAAAGCCAGATAACGACGACATCGGCGATTGCCCGTTGTTTATTGCATTCCAAAGCGCTAACTGCATCCTGCTCGTATGTATCGTAATCGTGGTACGTTTAAATTAAAGAATGTGGAGTGTGCGAGGAGGAATAAGTGACATTTGTCGATGAGATCAAAGCGTCGATATTAAAGTGCTCTTTTTATTTTGGTTGAAAAAGTGGAGCATCCTTATTGATTTGTAATTAAGAATTTACAAATCGTTATCATTCGCATCCTATACACAATAAAAAAAATAAATCTTTGAAACCTTCTATGTATAAATAATAGTAGTAAATGTGGTGATTTAAAATAGCGAGGCTTTGCTAATGCAATGGACTTATTTGTAATAAAAAAAATTAAAAGTTTTTTAATTATTCTAATAGCTACGAAAGTCAAACAAAATACCAGACTTGGAATTTTACATACGAAATAATACCTTTTTTTTCTTATTTAATCTGTAAAGAAGATATAAACTTTGTGTTAATCAATCTTAAATCTACTACGAGATATATTTAACTATTAAATTTAAAAATCTTATTATTACTCTTCTTGCAGACGAGTCCGCGAACTGTGATACGTTTCAATGAGACAAATTTCTGCAAAATCAAATAATTACAAATAAAATGATATAAATGATTATGATTTACTAATTTCTAAACATAAATCATTAAAAATGCTCTACTTTTTTGTCCCTTAACCCAAGCAGAAAGAATTTAAGTGGATCTTGAAGCAACGCGTCGCGTCGACCGAACCGTACATCATCGTTAACCGAAATTCACATCGAACTTATCGTTCTGTTTTGCACGGAGCCACGAAAAGCACGATTACTCTCGATTAAATTCACATTACGTGCTGGAACGTCGACAATGCATTCTCCCTACGGAAGACAAACACGAGTGGGCAGTACCGAATGCGAAATCACGTCACTGCTATCCTTCCGATTCGCGTCGATCGATTGAACGAGTCGCAAAATACGTGCAAGAATCATTCGAATCATTGCAATTTTACGTTGAACACTCTTTACGTAAAATGATACTCCAGGGAACCCCTTTTCTAGCACGCATTCCAGAATAGAATTGAATCGTTCGAAAAAACGATTATACGTAGCGTTACGAAATTAGCTCGGCGCCATGCTAATAACGTGGCAGAAAAGTGGCAGAGTCTGCGACGAGGCGCACTGACCTGATTTTCAGATACGCCTTTCGTAGATTCCCAGAAAAGAAACAAAAGAAAAGAAGGATTTGAACTCGCGGCATCACGCGCTCGAGCTCTCCATTTAAATAGGAATAATCGAAGGCGGAAAGAAGCGGTGGTCCGCGAGACGCCTCTTTCATGCTCGCGTTACTTCCACAAAGTAATTTTCGTAAAAGTTGCTTCAACGATCTACGAACTCTACCGAGCGAAATGGAAGAAAAGATTCGATTTTAAGTCGAAGTATAACTTTTTCGAACGTTACTTTCTATCCACATCGTGGTAAATGAAATAAGAAAATGTGTGACGAAAAGCTGCGTTAAAGGGTAAAAAATTGATCTAGAAAGATACAAGCAAGGCAACTGCTGAGAGTTTCAAAATTAATAAAAAGTGAACATTAAAGTTAACAGTAAAGTAAAGCTTTTTTTAATATAAATAACCCATACAATTATATTAGAAAAAGTTGCGTATCTAAGATCCAGCATTTCTCTTCTTTCCTTGTATAAAGTTTTTTATAAAATAACAGGATTGTGTTATTCGATAAGTGACTTACGCAAAATTTACACCCACTATCGAAATTTGTTTCTTAAAATAATCATTTATTATTAAATCTAAAAGAAGGCAACAAAATTTATTCTCGCTTACATCGGTGGAAGAGTTAGCCCTGAAGGTAACCGAAGCAAAGGACATTCGAAGCGTCGGTCGCACGAGCTCTATTATCTCATAGAGTTTAAACGGGAACCCGAATCCATATGTCAACCGATAAGAAAATCGCTGGAGCGTGCTCCAGCGACGAGCAAGCGTAGCGGTCTCATCGTTGGAGCGCGAGTCGATTACAAACGATCTCACCAGGAGATCTTTCACGATCGACCATTCTATTTCGACCAACGAGTCGGATAGTCACCAAACTTATTTTCCTCTCCTAGTTCACAGAAACGTACCGGAGAGAATAAACCGGGACGCGAATGCCCGGTTAACTTGCTGACAATTTGTACCAACGTAACACGATCCTCTCACGGCGATGACAAGTATTGCCAGCAATTTGCCAACAATTTGTCCTCGTGTAACTCGAGTCGCCCTCGACGATAGCAAATACCGTCCGCAATTTGTCCAGCAGAGATAGTCGTCTCGTTCGAACGTCGTATCTTTCGCTTCTTTTACTTTTCTCAATATTTTAACGATTGGCTACCTCGAGTTGAATGATACGATACGGTTTTCTTGTTTTATAAGAGTGCGTGCTTGGGAAAAGTTCGATCAACCTCGTGTCTTTACGATTTATCAGCAAACAGACGTAAACTTCCACGAAGAACTATAATATTTCGATTTCTGTTCCTGGTGAACATGCGAACTCTATTTTATTTTTAATAGTGTGGACTTACAAAATGACCATATGATGAGAAAAAAGAATAAAAATGAGTTACAAGTATAAAGTGAGGGTAGTCCGTCGAAGCTGCGTTTAGCACGGAATAGTAATATAAATAAGAAGATTACAGCCGTCATTAGCGTAAAAATAGTCAGGTAAATTCTTAAATAAACTTGCCAAACTAGCAGTACAAAGTATAAACTGCCAACAATGGAGCATGTCATTTTTCTGTCGAAAGAATTCCTTTTCTCAATAATTTTCATAAGAACGCGGCGAAAGGCAGGTGTCCGCTAATCAACGGATTTGTCCGTGCGGCTGACCAAATACGTCTTTACTACTACGAAGCAACGAGACCAACGATCTTTTCTACTTGTTCCCGCGCATTAACCCTTTGCACTCGGTGTCGAGTGTAACTCGACAAGATTGATTTTGAGGATAATACGACGTCGAGTATTTTTCGACGCTCAATTTTTTTTGTACTCGCAGATTTGTCTTCAAATCACATATCAGTATCTCGAACATATTTTTTTCCATAGTATAGCTAGTGATATGAGTTGTTCATTTGCCAAATCGATCCAAAAAAAAACAAAAAAAAAGTTGGAACAATTGGATAAAATATAAGAAGTTAAGCATGAGTGCTTTGGCACTCAAATTTTGAAAAAATTAAAAAATGGAGTTAATCGTTTTGGCCTATGAATGGTTCATATAACGTTTGAAACGAAATGATATAATGTCGGAAATATGTCGTTTCAGAAGCGCCAGACGAGTGCAGAAGGTTAAATCTACGTGATCGTGAGAGACGATATAGAAAGGTAAAGAAAACTTTTAGTCTAACGGCTTAATGAGCACGCAATTCGAAAAGTTAAAAAGAGATCGCGAGGATAGACTGCCGTGCGCGTGATTCTGCATTCGCAGTTGGCGGCGTTCGAATGGGAGCGCGGGATAGGCATCGCAAGAACGTCGGCGCGCGTACGCATTAAAAAAAGCGTGTTACAAAAAAGCTCGTCCCGAAAAGACACGTCTGGGTCGTTCTTAATTCTCTTTTTCTCTTGGTCTCGCTTAGAGGCAAAAATCTTCGAAACAAAAGGATTACGATCGATCGACTAGCGAAAGAAGATCACACGAGAGAACGACGGAGATTATTGGAACGTGAGACGAGGGATGAAACGGTGCTGGAGAAAAGAGTGGAAAGGAAAAGAGTTGATCGATCGACGAAGGATAGAAAAAGAGGTAGAAAGTGGAAGAGTGGCGCCGACAACGAAGGAAAAAGGAAGAACGTGCGAGCCGAGAAACTTGGAACCGACGCGACGATCTCGATGCACCCTTTGCGTCCTCCTTTTTCATTCTTCCATAAAAAAAAACCTTAAGGACCAAAACGACTCGCTCTATCAACGATATCTCGTCGTCTCTGGACAACGAATAGAACAGGAAGAAACTTTGATGTCGAGGAAAAGAAAGAGAGAGAGAGAGAGACAGAGTATTCTTCTTCCTTTCAAGGGGCGGGTCTTGCTAGCGGAAAATCAATGGACAACGCGCGCGACGCGTGAGAGCGAGTTAATCCGAACCGATTTTGCATTCGGGAAGAGACGACGATGGACGAACCTCCGACCTCTTCTTTCAATCGTCCTTCGAATCGGTTCACGTACTTCCGTCTCTCTTTCTCGCGTTTTTTATCTCTTTTCAGAAAAAAATTAACATCCGTCGTGCTCGATTGACTCTTTTAAACTGACACGCACATATATACAAATAATTTATTCGATAACTCACCTCGAGGCGCGTCAATCCTTCTCCAAAAACGAACCGGTAATACCAAGTGGATTCTTCTTTTCGGAGTGATTAAACTCCCTTGCGTTTTCCTTCGTTCTTTGCTCGTCACTCTTCTTGTCCTTTTCCTATAATCTTTTTTTCTCTTTTTCTATAAATCGTTCTCTCGACGATGGTTCGCGTCTACGCGTTTTCGCGCGCGCGTCTTGTCCTCCCTGCTGTCTCGTACCTGGACCGACACTATGAGCTCTCCACCGACGACTACCAACGACGGCGCAATGCGACTGCGCCAGCAGCACCACCACCAAGTACCAGCAGCGACCGACCAACAAACCGACAGACCGACTAGACCGTACCGACCGGCAGAACCCACCACCGAATCTTCACCCGAGCGTGCACGGAACGGAACGCACCGACTAAACAGAGAGGGAGAGAGAGAGAAGGAAAGAGAGAGAGAAACTCGCTGTTGCTGTACTCTCTTCCCTCTTATTCGTGCGCACGCGCGCGCAAGCTTATCGCTTCAAACTTGCCTTTCTTCTTCCTAGCTCTCTGCTTGCTCTTCGAGTTGTTTCTACCACTGGCACCAACCTTCTTCTGTCTCTCTCTCCGTCATAACTTAATTTAGTTTATACTTTTTTTGGTAATATCTTGTATTTTTTATTTTTCTTCATCTGATCGTTTTTTTTTTTGTCTTACGAGAAAGTGTCCACGCATGAAAAATAAAATAGTTCATTCATTCTTTCTTACCCTTCGCCTAGTTTCTTCTCTTACTCCTGATCTCTCCTTTATAATAACTTATTTTATTTAGGGTATTTTTGCTTTTTTTTTCGTTTGACTCTATATTTTAGCATGTACTTATCTTTTTATCTTTATCACTTTTGTAATCTTCAATTCTCAATGCTCATTGTTATTGTGTACTTATTTCTTTTTACTACTACTAACTTCTTATCAATCATGTATTGTATTATATTCATCTTACGGGCTTAATACATGAGGTAGTAAATTGTTCTATCTATCTCTTTTCCGTTATTCTATTGCTATTACCTATTTATTTTTGCTTTTCCGTATTTCTTTCATTAACTATTTTTTATAATCATTAATGTATTTTTCTTATCTTATTTTTACCATTTGTCGTCAACTCGTATCATTCATCCCTTTTGTACAAAAGAGGGTAGGATTTTGTTGAAGCATTGTTCAACGCGATTTTTTCATTTCTTCGTTGCTCCAAAAGAATGTAATACGTATCTCCTGACACGTCCTACAGGTAGACCTCTTCGTGGAAGTACCACCAAAGACCGGATCTCTTTTTTACCTTCTAGGATCTGACGGGAACGACGAGGTATCCTTATATAGATCATTTTACCGATCGACTCAATGCACCGTTATATTTTTTCAACGTGAAAGAAATATGGTAGAAGTAATGATATGTCGAATTACGCGTCGAAGTGCGATTGGATAAAGTATCAAAGTTTTGCTAAATTCCTTGCAATTAGTATCCGAAACATGACGTTATAACATGGAAAGTATAACCAATTCCGTGTCATCGCCCAGAAACATATGATAAATGTATGTACAAGAGGACGTACTTATCACCGTATATCATTCGCATGTCTCTGGGTTAGCGGGTTCCATCCTACGAATAAATGGAATTTAACACATATCCGACCAGCATTTTTTCCCCTTATATTTTCTAATAAATAATGATGGTCTTTCGCTACTTTATTTTTTTATTATTTCTGTACTTTTTTCATTACTAAAGAAATTTATTTGTTATACCACGCAAAATTATTTTTCATTGGTGACCGGCACTCGATACGTCATATTGCATTTAAAATGTTTATTAGTATTGTTTATCAATATTTACGAGATTATAATCATTAGTTATAATGAGGTCTAATATAAAAGAAATTTTTGTAAAATGGTCGAATATGTGTTAACATGCGTCCGCGGGCACACGCGCGCACGATCAAGATACGAATAAGAAGGACGACGATCGCCAGAAGTGACATATCGCGGGGGAGTAAATCATGACGGCATTAAGACGATTAAGTGAAGAGCGATGATCCGATCTGGCTTGGTTAACGCGTCTTCTCCTTGATCGTTCCTTCGGATTTCATGGTCAACCACTACCATCGTCAACCACTACCATCGTCATCGTACACACTTTGTTTATGCTGAACACGATACGTACATTCACAGCCCTATATACCTAATCCCTTTATATTCAAGAGACTTTGTTCTCGTGTGTGCATGCGCGCACAAACTATCTTGCAATTGTACGAAGGAAATGAGATCAAGTTTGAGTGATTGCGGACCGCGATCTAAGAGGGAAGATGCGAGGTAGAGGACGAGGATTTGTGACGTCTGTAAAAATAAATATACCTACGATATCGCCTACAAGGATACCGTAAAAAAGGCATTGATCATTGTTTTCTATGTATATCCATCACGTGCCGAGTAGTATAGGGCTAGGAAATAGCCGCTTCAACCCTTTGCACTCGAGGACCATTGTTCATATTTTCTTTTATCAACTAGATAATGATAAATACAATTTATTGGGAAAAATTTATGGTAACTCTTTAGTTGAAAAAATGAATTATATGATTTTTATATAAATGTATTTCGACTTGTCCAAATAATTACATTCCGAGTGCAAAGGATTAAATTAATAACGAAATATGATCTTTCTAGGCGATCCGTTGACGCGCGAGGAACTGGTGAAACAGCGAATTTTTAAATAACTACTATTTGGGTTAAGATTGCTTTCAAAAATAAACATTTATTTCAAAATTAATGCTTACCAGCTGTATCCTAAAGACTAAGATCTCTAACCTATACACCGACAGTGTTTTAGGTGTTTTCTTAAGATTTCTTAAGACTTCATTGCATTATTAAGTTGTGTACACTTTTGTATAGTACCATAATGGATTCCACAGCAAATTCAAACCCCTTTCGATTTACATTGTCACATGATTCCCTCGCGTATGTATATTACACTCAAATGATAGTATCGGAACGTATGTTACCTACTGATTCGTCGTTTGAAATCATGCTTACGAACTGGTTCTTTCTGATCTCCTATCACCAAATGAACTCTTTCGTATTCGCACGCTCCTAAATATAGTTATAAAGTTTAAAATGATAGTACCGCTAAATGGTGATATCACATTTATGGTTCGGAGTATGTATCTGGCCAATAAGAAAGTCATTGACCTAGACAGCATCTTTTGCAGATTGTACCAGTTCCCCAAACGAAGTTTCCAAACATTGCCGTAATTCTGCGTAACTTACAACTAGTACGCTTTGTTCGTCCCGCGACATCAGACATATCTGCAACGTGATTGCACGAACGTATAGATTTGATGCTTCGGTAAAAGTTTCGAATAAGAATTCGTACGTAATGGTAAAAATACCAAGGCATATACGGAATGATTTACCCAAGCGTGCAAACTACATTAATTGTAAACTTTTTGCTGTATGAAAAAGTAGTTAGAACAAAAATTGTATGGTATGGAGCAAAATAGTGAATTATTAATTATTGTGTGCTAACATGATATCATACAACGTTAGATGGAACCATTAATTTGTATAACAAAGAGTTTAGAAGTAATTCAGGTGGCACACTGGGGTTAATCATCTTAGATGGATATGTCTTTATACAGAGTGTTCCATTTGTTGCCCCAGTTTCAAAGTGGATATCTTATGACAATCATAAATTCTCGTTAAATAGACAGGTTTTCGAAGTATCAAGGTGACCTTTGTTTTTTCATATAGAACTGTATGTTTTTATGTAGTCAAGATCGTAGCTTATTTCGTGACGAATTCATTGATCATTAACATAATATATTTTACAGCAAATACAACCCTTGCTGATCATTAATCATAGACTATTGAGTTTTTCAAAATCGTTCAAATTCCATTAATGTCGTTTAAAACCTACCTTCTTTCGTACAAACACTTATTTCCTTGAATTTACAAACATAGAACACACTCGTGAAACAAACTCGTTGACTTTAAAAACAATTTCTGGGTGTACAAAAAAAGTAAGTTTGGAACGACCTTGTAATACACAACTGTTATAGAACAATGAATTCGTTTTGAAATGGAATACAATCCTACCTACATAAAAACATACAGTTCCATATAAACAAAAAAACAAAGTTCATCTACAAATTTCGAAAGCATGTCCATTACCCTGAAATAGGGTATGTCTTATTTAAAACACTATTTGAAACAAATTATATTTTCAGAAATAATTCTGTGCAAAACTTCGAATCGGACCACTTGTATATATACACTTATATACACACAAGAAAATATACCTTATCGTGAGATCCAGAGTCGAGCTTATTTAAGCAAGACACAACGTGAGACATATCTAGCCATGGTCTCCCATCCGCTGCTACCTGATGGAAAACGTAATCCCTAAACAATTTGAGCATGTATCTGTCACCGGTCTCTGCCCATGTGGGTTCCATGTTTAGCTCCGGCCTCTCATTGATAGTAGCTAACTTAACCAATAGTTTGAATAATCTTCCGTTTTCCAACTCCTTGGCAAGTTCGTTCTCGAGCACGTCGGACCTAAGCTGAGCAGCATCCAACTGAGTATAAAAACGTGCTCCGATCATCGGCATGAGATCCGTTACACTCCTTCGAGCCTGACTGGAGAGTAAATATCTGAAAGAAGACGTTTCCCCGTTTATAGATCTAAGACTTTAGCGAGGGAAGCGAAGCGATAAGAGCGATACGAGTACTATCGTAATACGAATACGATACGATAATGATTTTGACAATACGTAATACGAACAATATGAGATTTCGAAGATCGGTTGAGTAGGAACGTGCGACGAGCTCGAGAGAGGCCTGCATATTGTCGCGATGGACGGCAAGAAGACTGCGACATGCTAAAGCCAATACCAACTTTCCTAGTGCTATTAAATCCTCTTGCTGATAATGGGGTATGAGTGTAAGTGGATTTGTTGCGGTTCCATCGAATGTAACAACGTCCGGTATAGCGACGCAACTCAAACGAAGGCGTGTACGTGACGTTAGTAATACTTTGGTGGGATCCAAACACCTGTATGCCAAGCCTGCCAAATGCGTTTATATATTGTAATAACGATGCTAAAAACAAGCGCATAATCACCTCATCGATACAAACCAGCAGCATGAATAACACGTAGTGCGGCAGTGAGTTGAATGATGTAACTCCAAATAACGCTTTCTGGAAGCATACTGCTATGCTGTTGCCTAAGAATAGTGTTTTTCGTATGACTGTACGGTCGCGGGGCGTTAGGATCGGAAGAGAATGGATCGGTGTAACCATTGAGTTCGCTCGACGAAAAATGTTTGTTTAATAATGTTTCCGATCCAGGATGATAGTCGTAAACGAATACCATGGCTGTAACAGCACTAAATCAGTATAATAATATTCGTTCAACTTCAGGGGTTTTAGAAAAAGAAGAAGAATACGTACAATGATCGCCAAAGGCCTTTGTAGTAAAGACCTCTCTTAATTGCACTAAATTAGTGTGCGCTAGCCGCTTCCACATATCAACCAGAACCATACACTTTGTATTTGCGAGTCTGAAATCTAAAGACATTTCAAGAGTGTATACAATACAATTTCTATGATAAAGAAGTAGGTATCGCGAACGTAGCGAATTTTATACGACTACACTGGTGCTCACCATGTACACGACGTAAACAATAACGTGTACCGCTCTTAATACTCGTTGCTTTGTACGTTGAAGTTTGATATCCAAGTACCGTTGAGGTTGGCTTATGGATAGGTTCCAATGGACACAATTCGTGATAATTATCCACCTCGTTTGGCAGGTCTGGAAATCTCACTATGTCGGGTTGTGCTAATACTAATGCATTTTTCTGAAGAATGTCCATTCGTAGACTCTCGCTGATAAAAAAGCTAGGAGCTGCTTGCGGCGGAGGTGTGGAAGGGGCCGAGGAGTTATTCGACGAAGAAGTCTTCGATGACTTCACAGGTTGAAGATGAGCGGGAGTACCTGGATAGACATAGCCTACCTGACCTGTTCCCATAGTAGCGATCTGAACCAATAAAGAGCAACGGTTACCACGTTATAAGATGCTATACAGATACATTTTCTGCTTTCTGCAAAGTACTGATTTTTACGATATAATAATTATTTATTATACACTTGAGGCGACAATAAGCCATACGTATTTTTTACTATATTCCATATAAAAATTTTCTTGAGAATAACTTACACCATCCGTCCCTTCTTCTCCACCAACGGCATCTGTGGCAGCATTGCCCAGGTAAAAATATGTAGTACCGCCTACATTCTCTTGAGAATGATAGGAGTTGTTGAAAAGATTCGGAGAACTGCTATTGCTACCAGTGAGACCTCTTCCTGGTACAAATTCTGGACTGGCAGTTACTTTCTTTTGCGAATCAAGAGAAAGATTGGACAGATGTTTTGTCACTGCGGTAGCATTTAGCGTTGCCCCAGGACTTTGGCGATTCTATTTAAATATAAACATTGAGTGACCAAATACAATTTCAGACAAGATAAAATGTTACAAGCAATTTAATATTTTTAAAAGACATTATTTTTATAATTATATATTTTTTATTGAAATAAAACAATAAACACGATAAATATACCATGTAGGTAGCAAGCTTGGACTCCAATGGAACTCCATTCGTTTGAGGGGTGTACGTAACGAACATTGATGGGTCCATCTCTTCTTCAACCACCGCATTTACCACTGCTACGTTTATTCGTTGCTTCCACTCCCTTTAAAAACTTTTAATCTTTCCTAATTTCTTGTAACTTGTGTTTCTCTTAAGCAAAGTTACCAGGAATAATTTATCGTTATATTTCCTTTGTTCAATTTTATGCTTGTGTACTTTGATTTCTGCTCCTCTACCTGCAACACATCTCATACATTTATAAAAAAAATGAACTAAAAAATACATGAAAATAAAAAAAAATGTGTCAGTTTGTCCATAAATATTTATACGTGTATAATTTTTGGAGGATAAAAAATCATTACACAGTATACCCATGGAAAATCATATGTTTCTGAATTATTCTGCTTGTATTATGATATTGTGTCAATTAGATAGTTCTCATACTGTTAGCTGTAGTAAATCTCTTGTTTCTATTACACGTAGGAAATAGTAATAAGTAATGAGCCCATACGTTAACTCCATATTTTAACTTATACTACTTCATTCTATCGAGTCATATTTTCAAATACTTTTTAAAGTATCTTTGACAAAATCATAGCATTGTGTAAACTTTAAGATAGTTTTCTTTGCTATAAAATGATTTAATTACTTTAAAGTTTAGATACAAAAATATTATAAATATATTTTGCATATAAATTAACAAAAACTTACATTAAATTGTAATAATTTAAAACAAATAATTTTTAAGCACCATAGTGTGCCAGCAGAAATAAACGAAACATATTAACTCTATACATTCTTTAAATTACACAATAAGAAAAAATAAAATATCGCATTTTAGAGTACAGAGACCCGCTCCAAAATTTACGGTAGAAACTTTTACGCTTCTAATCGTGAAGAAAAAACAACAAGTTGATTAAACGAAATGCCGCGATATCGTGTGCTCAAGGTACCGAAAATAAAAGAAATACGACGCTCACGACAAGTACAACCGTACGCTATAGCAATGGCAGCTGATTTTGACAATACACATCGGGAAGAGACGCACGCATATAACCTTGACTTCGCTGATTTCTTCACAGATTGCTCGTTTAATAAAAGCTGCACGGGTTATTGCGGGAAAATGATTAAAACTCACGGTTTATACGATAACGGTAACAATAAAAGATATAACGATAAAAGAAGATCGTGACTGAAAGAGGTACGCCGCGTTAACATAACCCATTCGTTGTCATCGAGGTCGCGTCGGTGCGTACGGCGCCAAAATTCTGATCACTGAGCTTTTCTTGTCGCTAAATTCGAATAAGCACACAAAAGAAGATATCTCGAAGAACTCGAAGATTGCAGTCTGACCGTTTTATAACATGTTTCCATCCAGTGGACAAAGGATAAAGAGGCAGAACGGCTCCAATCTTGTATGTTTATGGTGTTCTCCCTTTTGGGTCCCCCAGAAGACTCTTATTTCTCTCTCACTCTCTCTCTCTCTCTCTCTCTCTTTCTCTCTCCCACCTATTCATGTCCTTCGATCGCAGCTGTCCGCTATCGTTGCCTCCGCCGTCCCTGCTGCCGGCCCTGCCTCATCACAACCACTGCGACTTGTCTCCGGGCGCGCGCGGAAAATGATATATTTATCTTTCGAACGCGCTACCACTTTGTTGCTCGTTTAATTTCAATCAAATTAAAGTAATGTCCCGAGTTATACCAAAAGGGCTTAGAAGCACGCGACTGTTGCGCGCGTGACTTTGCCTTTCGTATAAGCGAGGTACAAGGAAATTTGTATTCTTTCCACGTAATAGGCATAACGCAAAACGAAACGATAACTTACTTTTCAATTAGACGAGCATTATAAAATATTATTCGTTATTTACCTGCAATCGTAATCGTTTGAACATCTTTTGCAACGACGGACGTGCGTTTTGAGATCTCGGTCTCTGCTTTCTAGACAGTACAGAATCTTTATGAACTATTGAATATTGCTACCTCCAATTAATTTACTTTACATGCAGTGATAACAACTCTGATTGGTTGTTGTAAAAGTAGTTCTATAGTATGATTGGTCGTTCTGCAAAACACTCGTATATATATATATATACATATTCAATGAATACTATTAGATAGATTTGATAAAAAATTAAAAAAAAGAGTAGAAATGGTTTATTTTCTTGATATCCACGAAATAAATTTCCATATTATTTAAACGTTTCTTAAATTGTATTGCTTTTACTTAGTAACAACTGCTAACAACTTTACGGAGCAATAGTGGTGTGTTTTCCATCGTTTCCGTAAAACCCCGTATAATATTGCGTTCGAATGGAATCATAACCTAAAATCGATTTATCGCTGATATATAAAAGAAATAAAACAGAGACGTAACAGTCATAAAGAAAAGATGAGTTTTAAAATGCTGTTCAATGTTAATACACCCATGTGTATACGCGTACAAAATATTTTAAATAGAAGATGTTTGGCTTCAACAACGAAACAGAAAGATGCTGCAGTTAGCGATGAAAAATCTGTTTATGAAACTGCGGAGGAAACACCTATTTTTGAGCATGAAATTGACGAAAATAGTGATGAAATTCGAAAGATGAAAAACAAATCACAGCTTAGTCCAGCGCATAGAAATGTATTACATGGGCAGATTCCATATAACGAACCTCAAGACTGGTATCATCAGACTGTAAAATATAAGAGACGTATGTTAGGTAGATATGGTATGGAAGCAATTAGAATACCAGCAGGTTTTGCATGGCCAACGCGCGAAGAAGTAGAAGACATGAAGGAATATGAAAGAGTTGCTTATCCATATAGTATTCAAGAAGAATGGGCTAGGATAGAAGAAAAGAATAAAAAAAAAGCAGAGGCAATAAAAGCAAGGTATAATGAAATTTTGTATGATAGTGTAAAATTTAAATTAGATATTTTATGTAGTAACATTGTATTATGGAATCCAAGTTTGTCAGTACTAAATATAGTCTATTATTATTATTATTATTATTAGTATTATTATTATTATTATTATTACCGGAGAATGAATTATGAGAATATATTTTCATAGGGAAGCTGACATATCTGCCAAGATGCTTAAGATGGACCAATGGATAACTGAGTTGAATGCAAGGATTGCCAAGAAAGAAGCTGATACATTAGCAGCAAAGAAACTTAGAGAACGTTTAATTGAAGAAGTTAGACATGAACTTGGAGTCAATGTGCCCATGTATGATGACAAATTTAAAGAAGCATTGGTATTGAAAGAGAAGGCAGAGAGAAAGAAACAAAAAGAGATGAAAAAGAAAGTAAAGGAAGAGAAAATGTTAAAATCAAAAGATTCTGCAAAAATAGATCAAGGTGTAACTGCACCATCTTTAGATGAACCTGCAAAGTAAATTAAATTGATTTAAATAAAATAAACTGATTGTACAAGATATATGATTAATATAATATATATTTCTTTGTTTTTAATACCATTAAAATCAAGAATTGAAGTCGTAACACAAACCCGATTCACCTCTTAAATATGTAGTTAATCCGATACCCATTCCCGGAGTAGATTATCTCGATCATAATATAACATAAAGGAATGGGTAACATGCTCAGGAGTAAGTTGCTAGTAAAATAACATAATGGTTATAAGGCAAACGAAATTGTGTAAACTGTTAAGAAACGACCCGAGATCCTGTTGCTCCTTAATCATGAATGTTTATTACTAAAACAAAAGAAAATATATTTTATGCAAAGAATAATTTTTAACATGAGATCGTACTATTGCTGAACAACTTTTATAGCTTTCAAAAATTGTCTTGAATAACGTAAGAAAGGAATACGATGATTGGTCGGTTTTCTCTCTCGACACTAGTAATATCTTCTTCTTCTTCTTATCTAGTGGCCGCGACACACATGCGTAGTCTTAGGCCACTAGTAATATCGATGCCAATGTGACAAGCAGTAGTACAGGGACGCACTAAAATTGAAATTTATTATGTTAGTTTTTTTACCTGAAGTGTACGTTTGATAGTAGATTTATTGCTTCGTAAATAACGTATATTTTTCTAAATATCGTATTTTTAGGAATTTTATGTGACATATATTCATGCAATAGATTTAAATAAAACATCATATAAAAGCGCATTGGTTTACGTTGTTCGATGTAAGAGGTTAAAATGATGTGCGACTCTAAACTGTCATTGTTAGCCGATTTCTCCTAGAGTGTTTTTAGCTACTCGTGACGTTATCTTCTATAATAAAGTGGTGGTTGAGTGTGTTGCTGTTATCTCAACGTCCCTTTATTCTATAATGATGTACAACGTTAATGTCGTATTATATGATTCTTACGAAAGTAAATAACGTCTAATCAGTCGAGCGATATAATCGGTAGACTTTGATATTATACTTGTCTTAGGTTTGTTCAAATAATCATTTCTAAGTGATTAATACATATCAATTGTCTTTTCAGAACAAAAGCGTTTATGCTAAAAAATTATGTGAAGTTCTGGATATCCTACGAAAGCAATGGCTTCAATTTGTAGACGGTGGAGATTATGGATCCTACCAGTTTTGACTTGTCTTTACGCTCTTTTAATTGTCATCTTGGTACCAGTTTTAATAGCAAATTCTATTAAGAATGGTTTTAAAAAACAAGATCAAGGTGCATTAGTGGGCGGAGCATTTGTATTATTGGCATTGCCTATTGCTTTTTATGAAATCGTCCAACATATGATCTATTATACTCAGCCTAGATTACAAAAATATATCATTAGGTATATAATACTATTTTGCATGCATTTATTCTTTATACTATAAGGTTTAATAAATATGATATTTTCTAGAATACTATGGATGGTACCTATTTATGCGGTAAATGCTGTAAGTAAATTCCAAAATCATTTAAGAGTTACATACATAGAAAGCAAAGTTTCTATCTTTCGTGCTTTCACCAATGTTACAGTGGTTGGGGCTGGTATATCCCGAAGGCAGTATATACGTTGACAGCCTAAGGGAATGTTACGAGGCATATGTAATATACAATTTTATGATGTATCTGTTGGCCTACCTAAACGCGGATCATCAATTAGAGCATAGACTTGAAATGTCCCCTCAGGTACATCACATGTTTCCGTTATGTTGTCTTCCCGATTGGGAGATGGGAAGAGAGTTCGTACATATGTGTAAACATGGTATCCTGCAATATGCAGCCGTTAGGCCTATATCAACTCTGGTATCTTTGTAAGTATCATCAAATCTGTATGAGAATGACCAAAATAAGTAGCTCGCATCGTCGAACATAGCTTCTAATATATTTTATATCGTTATATCTTTTTAGTATATGTGAACTAAGTGGAGTATATGGAGAAGGAGAATTTAGAGGAGATGTTGCTTTTCCATACATGATCGCTCTAAATAATTTATCCCAATTTATTGCAATGTATTGCTTGGTTCTTTTCTATCGTGCTAATTCGGAAGCTCTGAAGCCTATGAAACCAATTGGGAAATTCTTATGTATTAAAGCCGTCGTTTTCTTTTCATTTTTGTAAGTTTCCTTATGCTGGCTTATTACAATGAAAAAAAGGGACAATGAGCAATTACAGAGTAACATAATTTTTTCACTTTTGCTTGCAGTCAAGGAGTCTTAATTGCTTTGTTGGTATACTTTGATGTGATATCAAGTATATTTAACACGGATAACACACACGATATAAAAAATATATCTTCAAAATTGCAAGATTTCTTAATTTGTATTGAAATGTTTTTAGCTGCGGTAGCGCATCACTATAGTTTTACATATAAACCATTTGTAAACTTAGCACAGAGTCAAGCTTGGTGGGATGCATTTAGGTATGTATTAGACATTAATCTTAATTCGTCAACTAGAATTGGTAAAAAGTGTGCAATTTTTGATTAAAGAGTTTATTACATATGTTCTATTTTTTCACTTTTCAGAGCTATGTGGGATGTTTCTGATGTACATAATGATATCAAAGAACATTTAGGAGTTGTTGGATCATCCTTAAGCCGCAGAATTAGAGGACGCAGTGCTTATCAACAGGCATGGGGGAGTGCAACAGAACGCACGTCGCTTCTTCCCGAAGCAGTAGCTGCAATGCCTAGAAGCGCACCTGCCTGTTCATTTTCCGGTTATAATACAGCTGAAAGTGGGCAGAGTAATAATCCCAGTGATTGTTTTTCTATATCCACTGACATAAATACCGAAGTGCAACATACTCCTAGTAACGTCAATACATAGTCCAGTGTTCAAATCATATGTATGCGGGTAAGAACATTTAACTGGACATATTATCACACTTTCTTTACACAAGTTAATGCTATATATCATTTTAACGAAAAAAACAAGAAAAGAGAGAAAGCAGAAGAAATGAGAAAAAGACAAACTAATTTTTCTTGTACAAATTCTTAAGAGTACAGGAACCTGCCTTTAAAAGGCACAAGAGCAAGGATTTGATATAACGATAATAACATAAATTATCTGTCAGTATATAGAATTCTTTTAGTATCCTAATTTAATAGAATTCGTAAACTTTGTTTTACCAATGATATTACCAAATGTTGTACATATATTCCTCGTAGGACAATTTTTCTTTGTGGTCACACATGTGCATAGTCACATATGTATATACATATAATTACAACACTTTATTATTACCTTGGTAAGATGTGTGATATATTTTTTTTTTGTACATTACTTTTATTTCTCTAGATAACATAGATAATAAAGCTATGGAATTGAAGGTCCACAAGAAGCTGAAATTACAAATATTTGTGATCGTATGAGCGTAGAAACAATATTATTTATTAGCAGTAGCGTACCTTTGAGTTTATATTCGATCGTATTGTAAATGGATTAGTTATAATTGCGTTGTAAAATTATAAACTACTCCATGTTTCATTAGTTATACAAATCGTGTATGACGATGTTTATGCATATTGAGAACAGAGGAAAATATTTTACAGGAACATTATTTAAAAATAATTTTTGTCATTTCTTTTATTCCGTGTTTAAAGTTTCAGCGACACTGTGAGTTCGAAGATTTTTCATGTGACAAAATCTATCGAACATTAAACAAATTAAGTGGTTTTTTTTATTTGCTTTTCCGAAGACAAATGTGCGTTAGTATGACAATGGAAAAGTGAGTGATCGAGTGGATACGTTTAAAAAATGGCGCCATTGCGTACCTGCGCCTAAAAAGAACGCAATGCGCGGTTCATCGCGTCTACCGTATAAAATGAGATATTGACGGGCAACGTTCTACTCGAAGTGTTATACGAAGTTACCCGTTACAATACTTAACAATTTTAAGTATTCTCGAACACCGTGAGAATGTGGCAGGATAAGGAAATAAGATTCGATGTATTTTACACGTAATAACTTTATCACAATGATAATTCGATAAAACTGGCACATTTTTTGAAGTGGTACTTTTGCACTTTGCTATGAATATTAAATTCTTAACTATATAACACTTTATTTTTCGAATCTTCAGTTATAGTTATCTTGCTTGCAAAATATAGTGATTATTTCTATTATACATTGTGTGGAATTAACCAATGATAGTGATATATATATATACAGAGTGTCCAAGATTTTAACAGTCAAATTTTGACAGTATATCCTATGGATCTAAATAAGCAAATATATTATATAAACATAAGTCTTTTAAAGCTTTGTTAAAAATTTATGACAAAAATAAGAATTACTTAAGTAACACTAACAGATAGCAGTTTGACATGGATTTACTACGATACAATGTATGGATAGGTCAACAATATTTACATTCAATCTGTTTAGGCGAGCAGTGTTTTACATAAATGTATTAAATATAAATATTCCTGATTTATTCCTTCATTGTATTGTAGTAACTTTATGTCAAACTGCACAACTCCAGTACAGTTCTCTATGTGATTCTTATTTTTGTTGTAACTTTTTAACGAAACTTTAAAAGACCTATTTTCATATAATATTTTTTGCTCATTTAGAACCATAGAATATACTAACAAATTGTAACTGTTGAAACCTAGGACACCCTATATATATCGATCGTTTTATATGTAGCCAGATGCAACTACGAACAGGTGAAATCATGGTGGATAAGCTCGATTTGATAGAAGATACGAAAGGAAATGCAGGCGATAATGGACGATTAATCGTAACGAATCTTCGAATTTTATGGCATTCTTTGACTTTACCACGGATTAATTTAAGTACGCGTACATGGCAAATTAATTGAAGCACAAAGGAATCTTTTACACGCTAAATATTAATATTCATTCAAAGTAAACTACGCTTAGCTTTTAAATCTTCGCAGGTATCGGTTTTAATACTTTTATTACGATAAACTCGAAAACTGTTAACACAGTAAGTATCGTTCTTTCGGATCTAAGAGTTACTATCTAAGATGAAACTTGTAAAAAATGTATTGTAAAATGGTATGTTTTTTTAGATTCGAGGCGGAGTTACACAAGCTATACATATTTTGACGTCTTTTCGAAGTTGTCAGTACGAATTTATATTCACGAATTTAGACCCGAAAAGTACTAGACATTACACATCGATTATAGGTGTATATAGGTGCAAACTTTTTCTCTTTATCGTAGAAATCATTATTTTAAAGTTATCGATATAAAAGAAAAAGAAAATTCATTCCTCTAGGGCTTACACGTCTTCAAAAATTTATCGTGAAGTTAAGTTAAGGAGCGGTATCGTACACGAGAATAGATTGAGTTTGTTGCCACATGAAAAAGTTCATTCTCATTCACCGGACGTTTGGAATTTATCGGTGGAACAGGTTCAATAATTTTTCTTTCATTTTTATCACGATAAATGTCTCATTTTATCATATAAATATTGACGATCACAATTTTAGGGAAACGTTGGAACCTTTATCGTAACGAATATCCGTCTTGTCTGGTTCGCAGACGTGAATAATCAATTTAACGTATCTATGCCCTATTTATCGATCGCAAGTGTAAGTAAGAACTCGATGGAAAGGTTCTTTGAATACGAGAAACTTGTCTAACTTCTTTTTTAGGTCACTGTTAGAAACTCCAAATTTGGAACAACCTTAGTAGTTTTAAGTAACAAGGATAGTGGAGGATATATTTTAGGATTTCGTATAAATCCGATACAAAAGCTAAATACGCTTCATAAAGAAATTAACATATTACTAACGGAGTTCCAAAAATCGCCAATTTTTGGTGTAGATTATACGTTCGAATATCAGGTAATGTTATTTCAAATGGAATTTACGAGTTTACTCGATATTTTCCTAAAATTTACGAAGCTCTTCCGTAGGGGCCAATGCAAGAAGAAATCCGTCCAGAACGTTTCAACGAAATACAGGATAATCAGGGTGAAATTTCTGATGTTGTTGGGTATTATTTTTTTGAAGGTGGTTCGACGCAAAGAAAACCAAATTTTTCGAATTATTTGGGATTGGCGGTAGAAGATCCTAGAGAGGGGAGTGGTTTACAAAATTTATGGGAACTCGTTCCTACAGCATAATTATCACTATAATATATACGATAAAAATATTTTCTTAGGTATATAAATTACATAATGTTCATTAACGCTAATTTTATAAAATATTCTTTACAATGACATTAAACGAACGTTTGTTAGATAATTGCTAATAAATTCGGTGCATACTTCATTTATGTGCGAAATAAATAAAAACCAGTTACCATTACCATTATTGCTACGATTCACGGAGGAAGCGTGATCGATGATACAAATTTATTGCAAACAAAATTTGCTGATAACTCTGATGAGATTTCTTTCTTCTTTATGTTCTATGTGTGTACTTCATTACCAAAGGTAAGAGTAATTTGCAAAAAGTAAAATCAGTACGTTATATTTTATTAAATATAATTTGCAAAAGAAAAGAAAAAAAAAGAAAAAGTTATATATTAATTTTTTTTTTCTGTACACTTTCGGTCGCTTATTATTTAAAAATAAATTGTTCGATGGAATACAGTATAATGTGATATAAAACTTTGGAATAAAATAATATGAAATGTAAGGCATAATATAAAGAGGAGAAAAACTAACTATATTTAATTGAAATGAAATAAGGTAATTTATGATATAAGGCGAGCAATATTTGTTCGATAGTAACGTTATCAAATCATCGACGCATTCTTTTCTGTCTTTCTTCTTACTTAAAGGCTTAACTCATTCTACAATTTAAAGGATACTCTTCGTTAGCTTCGTTCTCATTAGATTCCTCAGCTGGAAATCTATAGCCCATATTAATGAGCATAAGTTCGAATGGATCTCTATTCATACGAATTTGATTCGCCGATGCAACATCTTCCAAATTTTCTATTTCTCGATCGTTTGTGCTGCCGTCCTAGATTTTAATTAAATAAAATTAGTTTTCGTTTTACACCATAAACAATTTTGTTATATAAATACACAATTTCAAATATTCACCTCTGGTAACGGACTCCATAATCTAATGACTGGATCTATACCACTTGTTGCCAATAAACACGTCGATGGATGCGGCTGAAGGCAATTTACAATTCGCTCGTCACCTCGTAGTACGCGTACAATATTTGTAGTATATCGATCCCAAATAAAAAAAGAACCGTCGTCAGAGCCGGCAACTATATATTGTC
The DNA here is from genome assembly GCA_916049575.1 of Ancistrocerus nigricornis. Taxonomy (NCBI): domain Eukaryota; kingdom Metazoa; phylum Arthropoda; class Insecta; order Hymenoptera; family Vespidae; genus Ancistrocerus; species Ancistrocerus nigricornis. The sequence goes on along the minus strand of OU696667.1, from coordinate 13,744,386 downwards.
CATTGCTTAAATAAAAGTTAATATTTGTCATTAATTTCATTATACTCTATTTAATGTTAAATGTCTTTACGTAGTTTAATATTGCTTGGACGGAAAATTTTATCACGTACTTTCCAAAAAAATTGGCTTCTTTTATATCCGTCGTGGTATTACAATGTCCACAATACCTCATTTTATAATCTATCGTATCACTTCTCCATTCTTTTTCATAGCTTGAAATATCTGTAAGATCTTGTTCGATACTATCGGCGTCTCTGCCTAGAGAAGGATGGAATTTGATTTATGTTACAAACATGAGCAGCCAAATTCGAATAAATTTAGAATCTTGTTTGACAGAAACTACTGTGTGATACGAACCAGAGTCAATAGCTTCCTTAATATCCATTTTCAAAGCTTTGCAAGCAGAATTCGATGCATATTCGGGGAACTTTCGCATGAAATTCTTTATTACCTTTTCCGCTTCGACCGATCTGTTTAGATCAAACAGACATCGTGCTAACCTATGGACATAGTATATTTAAAGGAAAAGAATATACAGAGTTGAATTTAGAAATGGAAGAATAATTTCGAAGATATTTTCTATACCTAAAGTGTGCCTTTACATGTTGAGGGTCAAGAAGTAAAGTTGTCCGGCAATCGCGTAAAGCCGCATAAGTATCACCATCCCTGAAAGGTGCAGAATAATTGTGTTTACGTATATTTTAAAGGTAAACAATTTATGAAAAAGAGAATTATACATATTAACTGTTATTGAAATAATAGTTTGTTTACCAAGCTCGTTTCATAAATGCTGCTGCTCTATTAGCAAAAAGTACAGCTGCTGTAGGGCAATAAGTAATGGCTTTATTGTATAAATTAATTGCTGTAGTATATTTTTGCTGTTCGAAGCTTTCATTGGCCTGTAACAGGAAAGTAGAAGTAATTGAATAATACTTGGAACGTACGACAAATCGAATAAATTGCAAAATCCAATTTGCGTATAATATAATATACCTGACACTTCAATTCTTCAACATGATGAGGCAAAATCTTAAGATTTTTATTAGCAAGATGTACATTGTAATTATCTATACGACAATTTCTTGATTTTGTATTTCTTTCGTTTGTCTCTGAAAGAATAGTTTTGAATTTATCAAATGCAAAGAAATTATAAGATTAAAAGTAAAAGCACTCATATTTTACTTAGATCTGTAAGAACTATTCAATTTGAAAAACAATTCTTTTGAACAATATTAATGGAAAGTTTTGCACTTAATTTCAGTCAAATGTAATAACAGTCTATATTATAATTACCTGCATTGTTCTTTAGATTATAACTTTGAAAAATTTTTGAATTTTTTGTATCATTGATGTCATATAAATAAATCTGTTCTCCACCCATATTAACTAGCAATTCATTCCCATCGGCACTAAAGGTCAAATATGTTGCTGTAAGGCTTCTGTTACTACCGCGCGGACGTGTGCGCAGATGGCCTATTTAATGTTAAAGAATAGTCTCCGTTAGAGAGATCATGTAAGATGCATCAAAAATGAGGAGTAAGTGTAAAGGAGCCGCGTACGCTATCTCTGATCGTACGAACGAACCCGCGATAAAATACTGTGCACAACCCACTGGTACATTATCTTCTAGATCACCTTCGCCACCTCGAACGAAGATGGGTACATTTACCAGCCGGTCGACACGATAAGAAACAGCTGGAACCTGTAAATATTATTAAATTTGTAGACAATCTTTTTTAACCTATCGAATGATACAAAACTTATAACTACAACCTCAGAAATTTTTATCATTCTGCGATCGTACATCCGTATGTAAGCATCGTTAGCCCCGATGGCTATCAATTCTGGTCGTTTGGGATTTACAGAAATACATTTCCCTTCTGCAAATCGTCCTGCATGATTCACCAAGTTTATAAGTACATTCTCATTGCGTGTGCATGTATGCGGTGCACGTAAGTCGAACTGCAGCACCAAACCATCTTCTCCGACGCTCCAAAATAAAGAAGGTATACTTCCGACGGTAGCGATACGTTTCACGCGTCTTATATGACAATTACACGTAAGTATACGTTCCGTTGCACTAATATCGTACACTTGTACTTCACAATCGGCCGCTCCTGATACCAACACGTTATTATTTGTCTTTGGCATGAACTAAAAATAAATCAAATGTAATGAACAGTTGTTACTTAGCTCGGGTCGAACAAAATAGAAGTATCGAAAATTCCATCATGAATTATGAACTGTTTTATAAATAAAATGATAACTCGTTGTAGTAATTAATTTTTATGTTAAATTGTAAACATACCTTTGCAGAAAATATATTACCATGGTGATCTGTATAAATAACTTTTTTTTTTTCATATCTAAACGGATCCCATAGTATTATATTTGTATCGTCCGAGGCAGAAGCTAATATCCTAAACAAATTTATGATAAAGATATATGGTAAAAAAGATTAGTATTAACATTAAACGTATATATGTAGCCAATTCATATGTGGCATATTTTTTTTAAAAATTACGCACTGTCCACTCTCGTCCCAATCCAAACAGTTGACGCAACCTCTATGTCCGTTCAATTCTTTTTCCAGTCCCAATCGTAATATCATATTCTCCGTAACTTGCAATTTTTGAGAAATGGTATGAGCTATGGAATCCTGCAAAGAACAAGATTACATAGGTAAAGACTCGTTTAATACTAATAAGATGAATAAAAATAATCTAAATGCCTAGATATTAAAGTAATAAATACAAGAATCTCACTTGTATCTCCCTCTTTCGCACCAGATCTATAATTGTATGATCTTTTTTTCTTCCTTGTTGTCCATATACCTCCATATTTATTTGATATATTGTCTACTCTTATTAAAAACCGTTATAGTATTAACAAACTATTGCTTGTTACTGAAAACTATAAAACGAAAGAGAATTAATAATTATTGTCGAACGAAAGCTTTCATCGAAAAACGTCAGGACAAAACGTTTGTCATTCGTATAAAATATACGTGAAGATACTAACCTACGTAATATATCCGTAGAAATATAAACGAATGTACGATAAAGAAGAGAAGTGAACACTGTATGCTTTTTATTGAGTCGTGAGAACGACTTTCGAACGTAGAGGAGATTACAATATATCGACAGAAATAAAGTAATCGTAACGCGTTAAGGTCGGTTACAAGTATACTCACCTATCCACAAATCACACGACAAGTGTTAAATAACTCAAAGAAAGCCATATTAAATTTTCGTATTTTTACACGTACGTAGAATAAGTTTGGTAATTAACATATTCGACTCTCTATCGGATTATAGGAAAAACAAATGAAAAGTTTGTTCGAACGTTTCATGAAAAACACTGTTTAACGTTGCATACCCACGATTCCAATCATAAAATATTTAGAAGCAGTGCTCCCAATCAGAAACTTAAAAATCTACTACTGGCTGATCCAAAAATTCCCATTCTCTTTGTAAACCGATTCGTGCTCCTTTGTCAAAAACTTTTAGAAAACTGTCTAAGATGTAAGTTTTATTTGTCTTTCGCAAAGTTTAATTTTACGTATCAATTTCTTTGAGAATTATTTTATTTCTTTGCCTGAGAACGATCGTTATAGAGAAACAATACTGCCCAATGTATTTTGTTTGGATAGTATAGAAACTATGCAAAATCGTATTTCTCATAGTTCGCTTTTATATGAGAAAATCTTTTTCTAAAAAATTGATATCAAATGAAAGATTGAATTTAAAACAATCGAATATTAAATTACCTTATCTATTTAAATAAACTGTCTATAAATATTTCCGTGTGTTCTTACGAAAGATAACTTTGTACAACAATAATAACGCGATTGCATTGACAAACGAGCTACCTAAATCAAAATTTGTTAATATGTCAAATATGTCATGATATTTATTATCTTATAACATAATAATATTTGATTAATATAATTTTTGATTTTAACAATTCCTTCACTCTATCTTTATAAAATTTGATTTTACTAAACCATATATAATTTATAGTATATATGATAGCACAGACGAGGTATAAGAATAGACCTGTCATCTTATGGGACTTCGTGTTCCATGTACTGAAATACCGATCGTGTGAAAAAACAGAGGTTTTCTTACGCCCTCTGGAATATACTGCGGTTACAGTAAGAAACATAAACTGAATTACAGCAAATCTCGTCGGTAGCATAGAGACTACATAAGGAGTACGAACTCAAATGGGAGAATTGAGAGAATTTGGCCTGAAAAGTGCACAAATAAGGTTTACTTTTTTTACCACCAGCGTCGCTGCATTACCATGCGTACTGATGTGAATTAGCTTCAAAAGAACGAGTGAAGTGAGCAAATTAATATTTTCAAATCTATACATGACATATGAAGATTAAAAACGTTAGAAAATGGGAAGGGTACCGATGCCATTTTTGTACATATAGAACACTAGCGCCCTCTTATTTTCGGCTAATACTTGTATACATGGAGTTCGGTCTCCTTATGTAGTCTCTGTGGTCGGTAGCGTGAGTAATTGGCGCAGGATCGTAGGCTTAATAGGTTCTAAAGAAAAATATTAAAATTACGTATATGAAGCAGTTACATACCTAATCGATAATAAATTTATTTGTTAAGCGACTCACTCGTTCATTTAACTACCGTACTTATTTACCAATATCGCTAGATGTGTTTACCGACGGAGCCTAGGCCCACCGGGTTGATGACTCTTTAAAAGTAGAGGGACCAGGGCAATGGTTCCAGGGAATTTATTTTGTAATTTTAAAACATTTGTAGCTCATATTTATAAATTAATAACTTATTTGTTATATATACAGAGTGGCGAAAAAGTATGGAAACACCTAAAAATCTCTGGAGTTTGTTGAAAAAAAAAATTTACAAAGGCCACACCCTAGGTAATTTTCAACGAGGATTCCAAAGGTGACCTTGGATTTGACCTTAAACCTTATTTTCAAGGTCATTGTGAGGTCAACTTTGTTTTTTTAATTGGAACCCCTATTTTTTATGCCGGAATCGAAAAGGGCAGGAAATTTTACGTTCAATATGTGTTTAAGTCTAATGTTAACGTGACCCCTAGGGGTCAACTGAAAGTCAAAGTACGCTACCATTCTTCTTTTGGCGTAACCCAGGAACACGACGTGGACGTAGAAGGATTCTGTTCCCTTTGCGGTGCTTTTTTAGAGTGAGTCCTCTTGTTGTGTCTTCGTAGATCAATAAATTTACAACAAATGCTCAAATTGTTCTCCATTAGTTTCTGGACAGTAACCAATCCTGTTGTAATGCAGGTTTTATGCAGCAGGCTATGAACAGTTATTGCGAAACCAAGTTGTTCCAGCAATACAAGCTATAAAAAGAGATGATTTCGAATTTACATGGTTTCAGCAAGACGGTGCTCCACCACATTTTGGAGTTGATGTGAGACAGTTCTTGAACAAAACATTCTTTGAAAGATGGATAGGTAGACGAAGTACGATAGAGTGGCCTCCAAGATCTCCAGACTTAACACCCTTGGACTATTTCCTATGGGGTTATTTAAAAGACCGTGTTTACGGAACAAATCCGGAAAATCTTTAGGAATTAAGGCGAAAAATTGTTCTGGAAGCTGCTCTCATACCAAGAGATATGATTTAAAACGCAGTTCAGTCATTTTACAACAGGATTGGTTACTGTCAAGAAACTAATGGAGAACAATTTGAGCATTTGTCGTAAATTTATTCATCTACGAAGACGCAACAATGGGACTCACTCTAAAAAAGTTAACACTAGACTTAAATACATATTGAACGTAAAATTTCCTGCCCTTTTCGATTCTGACATAAAAAATAGGGGTTCCTATTTAAAAAAACAAAGTTGACCTCAAAATGATCTTGAAAATGAGGTTTAAGGTCAAATCCAAGGTAACCGTTGGAATCATGGAGACTACATAAGGAGACCGAACTCCATGTATACAAATATTAGCCGAAAATAAGAGGGCGCTAGTGTTCTATATGTACAAAAATGGCATCGGTACCCTTCCCATTTTCTAACGTTTTTAATCTTCATATGTCATGTATAGATTTGATTAATTTGCTCACTTCACTCGTTCTTTTGAAGCTAATTCACATCAGTACGCATGGTAATGCAGCGACGCTGGTGGTAAAAAAAGTAAACCTTATTTGTGCGTGAATGAAAAATAAAGATACGCGCGCGACAAGCTTTTAAGACAAATAATTCAACATAATTTATTATATGTGTTACAGCCATAACTTTGATACTACTTTTTTCGAGGATCCATCCATTCGAACTATAACCACTTATAAATAGCATTCAGCACTGTCTTAATCAAATAATATTCTTATTATTGTCTTTTTAGTACACTAAATAAAAGCTTGTTTTTAAAAAGTTTTTTTTTATCATATAATTTTATTGTAGATAATATATCGCGTGTATTATATTCCGACTTCGTATACAGGGTGTCTCATGCAAGCTACAACCGCGGAAATACACGTGTCCACATGGATAATTGGAAGCGAAAAGTGAAATAAAAAGTAATAAAATTTGTCCTCGTTAACGAGTTATTAAATAAAATAGATCAGCGAATCAGGAAGCACAGAAGCGGTAGGCGGTGAGTAGCGGCCATGCTAGTCTGAAGACAAGAAGCGATAGCGTAAGAAAGCGTCGTGGACGAAAGATTGAGAGAAAGAGAGAGAGAGAGAGAAAGTCAACGAAAGAAAGGGCGAGAGAGAGAGAGAGTCAGCGCGTGCAGGCAGCGTGAGGTAGCGCCGTGTTAGGGTAGGAGGGAGCGAGAGAGAGAGATTAGATTAGATTTTTGTTGTGCGTAAGGTAGCGTCGTGAAAGAAAGGTAGAGAGAGGAAGAGCGAAAGTCGACACTTTTTCCTGGAAATCTCTTCCTGACCACTACCTTCTCACGCCTGTATACGTCAGAACGCTCCGCCCGTCGAAATTTATCGCTTCTTATCTTCAGACTAGCATGGCCGCTACTCACCGCCTACCGCTTCCGTGCTTCCTGATTCGCTGATCTATTTTATTTAATAACTCGTTAACGAGGACAAATTTTATTACTTTTTATTTCACTTTTCGCTTCCAATTATCCAAGTGGACACGTGTATTTCCGCGGTTGTAGCTTGCGTGAGACACCCTGTATATGGCATATGTATGCACACATACACGTACACACATATACATACGTATATCATAGTCTGTACTAATTTATTTTGTATTTTTTAGCTTTCACAGTTCACATGAATCACCTGAATTCAATACGGAAAAAGTTAGGCATCGTTCTCTATTCGAAGCTGGTCTACATAATACGTAAAGGTAAGTCTCTTATATGTATAAAAAGTTAAAGCATGGCTCAATACAGGAAGGTGCAAAAAATTCGGTAGTTGAATGAACGGTGAGCAGTGTTCTTTCGGTTTGCAGTTCGAGGCCGTGGAGGACGAACGTCCCTTCTCATTGTAATGCGATATTTCGATGAATAAAGAAGCATCAAGTGAGTTTCACGTATAATAAACATTTGATCCTTTAATTTTTTAGCCTAATATACTTAACTTTTATTACTAATGGTTTATTATATATACAAATGGTAATTTTACTGTTACAGCAAAGTATAAGTACTTGTGATGGAGTCACTAACTAGAAACACGGTACTCGGATTATCTCGCTTCGCGAAATTAGAATGTGTGCTTCATCCTCTAGACGTCGAATTATGCAATGATCTACAAGGAATCAAGTAAGTATATTTATATACTTCTTAATTAATAATGCCTAAACTTTTAATTATAACAGAAGTAATAATGAGCTCGATTTTCGTTTTGTTTCAGATCATCATTGCAACTAGAGTCATCGAGCTGATAACAGATTAACCCATCGAGGGACTGGTCGGTTCGGCTATCAACCTACAGCGTTTTCATCCTACGTCGATGTTGAGCTACCTCATTTTCAACCTCCTACGGATCAACCTCCCTCAATTTCAACGTACAGCGCGGACGAGTGTTTTGGAGCCATCGCAGAACTTCTGAAGTAGTAAGCGACCAAATTTTGGTCCCTCTGGTACCCAGTTATGCCGAGGACGAAAGGTCCGAATCGGCGTGGGTTACCGGTTGTAATACTTCAAGTATTTAGCTGACGAGCACGACCAAGAGTAAATTTTTTCAAGGGTTTATTCGTGAGTAGAAAATTTCTTTTTATATGTTTTTTGTTGTGCATGCTTATTTATATTAGATTTGGATAGGGCCCTCTTGTTCCAACGCAGTAATGTTAATAATTGATAGCACACAATTATGTGCACTTTATTATTCGCTTTGGTTTACGCGAAATTAAAGAAGAAGTCGGATGTTTGTCATTCGACTTCGTGAAAAGTATATGTTACATGCTTTGCATCGTGGTTAACAATTATAAACGCGATCAATTTCGATATATCGATATCTCTACAAAATTGGTGAGAAGCCATTCGCGACGGATAGATTCTGGACTACAAGTTACAATATATCATTTTTCTAAATATTAGAACAGTCATTTGTAGGAAGGAGTCGAGTCGTCTGAGGATTTTTTGATAAAATATAATCAAGCTAAAACTTTTAAATTAACGATATTGTTTTCAAGGTAGTCTTTTTAATCTATGAATTAAAAATGTAATCTTTTGAAAAATAGAAAATTATAGTTATTAACCCGTAGGCCTAGTTTATAAGTTAATCATTTGTAGTTCAGGATTTTCAGCAATTAATTTACTAATTCCAGTTTCTTCCCCTGTGCTTTTTGCGTTTTCATTTACGCATGAGCCCAGGTGCTACTCGCATGAGTGAAAACCGATTAGTACAGGTTTAGTTTTAAGATATCCCTTTTATAAGCGACTCTCAATGTGTTGGCGATTGTGCACGATGTACCTTGCACCTTGTGTGTGCGTATTAGGTGGTGGATTGTGCATCGTCTCGCGAGATTTCGAGTCATATTAATTAGTATGCGATAACGTGCATAGAAAATAATATTTGGATCGTTTAAATGTTAGAATTATCATATTATAATTAATAAAAACGTACTCGTACATTACTAGTATGTTCATATGCTAGTATATAGTAGTATTTATATCGACAATAGTTAATAGCGCAATAGTCGCTAACCTTGTCAGTCGATTATAGCAATTGGTACATACCCTCTTACAATTAGTATATAAGTTTAATTAGGCGCGATTGAGCTGGGGTGTCAGAGGTGCCCCGGGGTATGCTCTCTAGTGTAGGCTTTTGCACCCTGGGCAGTATGCGAGAGAATCGTGGAGTGTGTGTGTTTGTGTGCTTGCTTTTTTCAATTTTTTAAATATAGGTCCATGGGTAGATAAGTATAAGTAGAATCCCTTCTGCATGTTTGAGTAAATAATTTTAAGTAGGTAGGGCCAGGTAAGGCGCTAGGTTCTGTAATTTCCACTCAGGAGTGGAAAGTCCCGCGGAGTCCCGCGTCTGGGTATTCGTAGAGTGGTTGTAAATTTAGACATTTTTAATATGCTTATTTTAGATATTTTGCAACCATTCTACAGTCTTATAATTTGTATCACACGCCTCAAAAGACTGCCAATTTTTATAAATAAAATTCGGAAAGATTTTGAATGTGTCTGATACTTAATATTAAGTACATTGGCACTTTCCACATACGCGACCTTTGCAATATATAAACTTACCATTCATATATTTATCTAATTAAAATTGCAGTGTCTTGTGAAATAGTAATTACTTCGAACTTACAAAGTTTTAAGTGCAAAGGGTTAATTTTAGCTCGTAATAGGTACATCAATCAGAAAGAATATCTGCTGGGGCATTCGGCTAAATGTGCCTGTGTAAATGTGCACGATCATTGGACTCTTTGAGTTCACTGACCGTCCACAGGCTAAGATAGTTGGCGGAATATAAAATAGTCTGTTATTTTCCTTTGTTTATTGTCGTATAGTCTTCGGTATAAATTTTTATTTAAGACATAATCTATCATGCAACGTACGTAGGGAATGCCCTTAAAAGCAGTGGTTAGGATATGAAGCAAAGAAGAGGCTATATGCCGAAGAGGCCCCTACAAACTGTGGTTCAAGAGGGCAACTATCGATGTCGAGTCATTTTTCAGAGGTGATCGGGACGTCGAACCCTCTGAACATGGCTCGTGATCTTATTATATCATATTTCAATATGATGTCGTATTTGCTCGTCAGTAGTTCTATTGCATGCATAGTGTAGTAATGCATGCCTTTGAATTTAGATATTATAACTACCTAATTCTTTTTTCTTCTTGTTTCAGACGACCATCGAGAGTCTTCGACAAATCGTCCCATTTTCGTGTTTTTTAATAGCGCCTACATTGGCTGTTTTATGTACTTTTACATTTGTTATTTTAGACCATATATACTTATAGACACGGCCCGTGTATAGAACTCCATGGGACCAAGTGCGGCCAAGATAATATCATCTAAGTGACGTCACATGTGGGCAAAAGATAATTCAATATGGTGGATTTGGCTTGAGACGCATTTTAGTATTGTTTTGCCGATAGTAATTTTTGTATTTAATTTATAACAATGGTGCAAAAACGGACGCAGCCAGTTATATTAGGCCGTGTCTATAAGTATATATTATTTGCACTTTAAAGGCAGAGACTATTTTATTAGTAGCGACAGATTATAAGTAGTTCGCGACAGGTCTTTTTCTATCTACAGGGTGTCCGGTTCCAGGTGTCCAAGCGGAGAACTACATGTACACATCAATGACTCGAGTCGAAAAGTCTGATACCATTTTTCGAAATTCGACTTAGTTAACGAGTTAATAATTAACAAAGATCAGCCAATTACGGCGATAAGCGAAAAAAGGCGGTTTACTTGAGCTTGCAACAAATCAAGAAACGAAGCAGTAGGAGGAACAATCCACAATAAACAACGTTACATGCCACTGCTTGCCGTGATTGGCCTATCTTTGTTTGTTAATAACTACTTAATTGTGCCGAATTTTGGAAAATTGTATTAGACTTTTCGACTCAAATCATTGATTTGCACATGTAATTTTCCGCTTGGACACCTGTATATATTGATATTACCGACATCAATTATTCGGTTGAATATGGTTCCTAAACTCACCGCTCCATATCGTAGATGGCGTAAGAAAACGTATGTTTTTTCGTACGATCGGTATTTCAATACATAGGACACGAAATCTCATAAGATGACAGGTCTATTCTTATACCTCGTGGGTGGTAGGACTAAGTTGTTCTCGCTTTGTCTTGTGGTATAGGTATATAAATTCTGTTGAATTTGCTTTCAATATCATTCGTCGGTAATGTCGGCTGCGTAAAAATGGCCAACGGATTCAACGATCCGTAAGTTGGATTCGTTACTATTCGTCAGATATAATTTCGTTATCTTAACATTTAACAATAATAGAAAGAAAAAAGGAGTACTTATTGTTTTATCAAATCTCTACTAATATATGTTGTAGGCCAAGAGTACTAAAGATATAACTTCGCCGGTTAGATGGCACTGCTAATAATTATTGCAGACTTTAGTATAACATAAACTAATAGCAATTATTCCATATTCTCACTTTTCTTTTAACAAATCTTGCAGTATTAAAGCATTTACGTTCATTAAACGACTACAATCATTCATAAAGCAATTTATTTATTTGGCAAATCTGATCATGGTTTTACGATCGTCTAGAAGATATCTGCATATATTCATTAATATTTTGTCGATATCTTCGATATTTGAAGAAAAACAAAGAAGTCATTGTGATGTATCGCGAAAGCGAGGAACTCCCACGCGAAAGAAAAATATTTAGCGGGTCCATTTAAATTGCCCTCCAGGCAATTTATGTTAGTCAGTTTGGATGTAAAATTTAAAGTGGGAACTTTGGAGGAGCGAGGCATAGATCTTGCCCGTTGTGGTTTCTGCAAAGTCCCGTGGCAAAGAGGAAAGTCTAGCTAACGAGGGAGCCAAGAACAGCTTACTTGGCGGAGGCAGACCATTTTCGAAAGTTCGCCGAGTTGTGTAACAAACTTTATTCGGGATTGGTTGCCCGAAGGGACGGGTGGGGCTGCCGGAAGCGAGAGAGAGAGAGAGAGAGTGGGAGAGAGAGAGAGAGAGAGAGTGAGGGTGAGAGGAGAGAGGCGGATAGACGGATAAACGAGGAGAAGGAAGAGAGGAACTAAGTCTCGAGTAACATGGCCAAAGAGGAAAGGAGCGATGAAGAAGAGTTCCTCCGAGAGAAGAGATTCAGTTAGGATACTATATAACCGATATATACCGTCAGACGTCCGACGAAATACGTGCAACCCCGTAATAGTAACCGATACCGAGATACCGTTGGGAACGTGCCTCCATTTCGACGCTTTCTATTCTAAAATTTCTAACGATACTGACTTTATGTTTTCGATTTTTGCGATCAGCAGATTTTTATTATCATAGAAGGATCTCTTTTGAACTGGTCTAGTAAACTGTCCCTGAAGGATTGGGTCTTAGGAGAAGGTCAATGGGAGGGCATAAATTATACGAGTGATCGTTGGTCTAGCTTTTTAATAATAATAACTTGTAATAGTGATGGTCATTTAGCTAAAGTGTCGAAATTTGAGGAAAAAGGTGTAATGTATTATTAATAGAAACACCATATGTAGGTATATCTAACTCACAATATAAACAGTAATAAACTAAAATGATATTTTAGTTGTCGAAATAATACATAACTTACGATAAGATGAAAAATAATGTTTATCTTTGTATACTTCTACTTTATTTATATTTGTTAAGTAAGAATTAAGTTAAACTAATTAACTAACATCATGTCCTTATCAATGATACGTTTAGACTGATAGTGGTCACGGATGACCACCGTAGCCCCACAGTGCATTCGACTACACAACAAACTACGGTAGAGTCTCGATTATTCAAGGTGGCCTAGACCGATTCCATTTTGGATAATACGAAAGGGTCGATGGATATATATCGATTGTGCAATAAGAACACTAAAAACATTTTAATAATGTATTTACATTTAATTTATTATTTAATTGAGTGAAAGTTTGACTGGTCATGATACTTTAATTCGCAGCATCTTGGATAATACGGGACTCGGATAACCGAGACCCCACTGTACCTACATTTCATTGTAACTATCCGAAGAAAGTTATGGTATGAGATTCAAAACAAGCCAAAACGATTGATACGAAAGTTTTGAAAAATATCTTATAAAAAAAACGTTGCAAATTTTGGTTCGTAAAATTCGCAAAATTGCACACTAGAAAAGTCACTAAAACTGCAAAGATTAACGGGTAGGCCAGTTTGTACCTGAAATCATTTCATACCATAGGTACTATTTAATTCATATAAAATGTTATTTTTTACTAAACTAATTTAATTATAGCATAAATCACTTCGTATTTCATTATACGCTCCAGTTAACCACGTTCAAAATTGTTTAGTCAATTTTATTTTAATTATTCCAAACAATTTCGTAACTCAACAGACTCAATCGAAAAGATAAATTTCAACTCACGGGTGACCAATGTGTCAATTTTAGCTAATCAAAACTCGAATAAATTGCTTATCAATTAATTCATAACCGTAATATAGTAATCCGGTAGTTTGACATATCAAATAATTCGACACTAGCTTGGCTTTTATGCTGACGAGCTAGCAAAGGCTTCTACTTATTAAATTTCCAATTTTGGCCCACAACAGAAGAGAGGTTGCCCATCGATGACTTACACCATCATAAACGTTCTTTCGTTTGATCAATTCTTTGAACGAATTAAAACGAACTAATGGAAGAAGGTGCGTTAAACTCAAGCTGGTGCGCAGTCTCGGTAGTGACCGATCATAGGGTACAAATGCAAGCCGACTAGACAAGCCGAAAGGAGACGCGACGGTCTATGCCCTCGCGTTTCTAATTCCGTCGTTCGTTCGCTCGCTCGCTCGCTCGCGCGGACGTCAAACAAACAACCGGCAATTAAATGCAAATACGGCTAATGCGTTCTGGGTCGGATGTGCAAGTCACCATGCTCGTTATGGAGATCCACCCGCGGCCATGTTGTTTCGTCCAGTGTGTTAGGCGAATGCTACTCCCTCTCTTCCCTCTTTCTCTCTCTCTCTCTCTTCATTTCTGTTTCATTCCCTGTACGTTCGATATCGATGTTCGTTCACTTTGAAACGGGCCTAGGACAAAACATGAGGATCCATTCGTGGAAATGGAGAAAGAAAGAGATGAAAATCATATTATACAAATAATCATAAACTTCGAATAGTGAATCCTTCGTTCGTTGTATCAAGTACGCTCTTGACATTATGGAACTATCTCAAAGCAGTAAATATGATGTGTTACAGGTTTGTTCGTACACCCTTTAACCCTCTATAGACCACATCATTTTTTCCCACTTTCTATGGTTTATTCTCGTTAATTAGGGTTCGGTGAACATGAATCGAGCTTGTCAAAAATAAGTATAGAAGTGGTCGAAATATCGTTAAAGCAGAATAGCTTTTTATAATGGTATTAAACGACTTGAGCTTTTGTAAAAAAGTATATAAAGATTTGTTTATCAGATGTCGTGTTTTTGTCGTCTTGAAAAATCGAAATTTTCGAAATTACAAAGAAAATAGTGTGTTATTTTTCAACAATTTTTGTTTGACTTTATAATGTAACCTTAATTTAAAAACTTTTTTTTATATTAATGAAAGCAAACTTTTCGTGTGACCTTTCCATCTCTAAAAACTTATCAACTACTTAGTTTTAACCTTTTAAATCCAACATGGCGACGCAACCCCAAGAACAGACTCTATTGAATTTTACTTTCGACCGCGTAAGATAATGAATCGGACTAATCACGGGTTGCAGCACAATAAACTCGTGAAGGGTACCCGTTGCGGTAAGGTACTCGTCGCGTTAATTAATAACATTTCGCAAAGATCTCAAAAATTCTTTAACCATAGAGAAGCTATACTTTCCTTTCGTAATTATGGACCTTACAGAATGAACGAATCTAATAAGGTTAGCAGTCGATAAGGAAGGACGACGGCTAAAAGATAAGAGGATCACCTCGTGTAATTACACCTAATCGCGATAATACAAAGATCGTTCGATGATATTACGGGATTCTCCGAAAAGAATTCTTAATCAGAACGATCCAAGTGTAGGTAACTAAAACGGTGATCTCGATGGTAACCTTCTATGGGCCCGTGTAACTTTGAAGTCACATATCCATATATTTGTATTTTCTAAATTTGATTTCATTTTACCAGCGAAATTAATTTAAAAAATATGTTTAAATATATTTAATAAATTAATTTATTAAATAGGTATGGTACACTTGTGTGTAAATATGAAAACCATTGTATTTTCAAAATTCTGAATCCTTTTTTGTTATGCAATAACGAGTTACCCCGATATTTAACAAATTTGATTTATACCACTTCGCCTACTTACAAAAACATTAAGAAGACAGTAGTAAAACTCAAATTTCTAAAGAATGTGGGTTGACTCGTTATAACACTATTCAGTTTATATCAGAAATTTAATTTAGATATCTTAATTTTGCGTTATCTCATTTTTTATTAGCCACGGAAAAAAATTCAACCTACAGAGGGTTAAAATTACGTTTCCTCGTTAGAACACGGAAGAAGATTATCGAGCTCGTCGTCTCGGGCAATCGTCCCGATTCGTCTCGATTCGTCTCGATTCGTCCCGATTCTCCAAGGACGTTGATCCTGGTTCATTGAATCGCGGCAGGAGCGCAAACCGAATAGGAAGAGCGATTCTTTCTACGACAGGGTCTTCCTTTTCACACGACACACGCTTCATCAACATGTACACATACGTCCAAGCGAGCGTATAGTAACCGTCCGTGGACTGGCTGAATGGGGATGGCGGTGTTGATGGTGCGTCGCTTCGACGTTCGTGCAACGGCGGTAACGCTGGTTGAAAAGGGAGACGCGCATCGTGCTGCGCGCGTTTGCGTCTACGTCGATCCGCATTATGGACTACGTTCGTATATTACCGGTTCTCGATACACGAAGCCTATGAACGTCGCATAGAATAGACCGGTGGATTACGGGTTATATACAGTCTGCGGGATTTGAGGGATATCGCGTGGTACACGTTCGATCCACGCTTGCGCGCGGATATACCTCTCTCTCGCTCACTCTCCCCGGCCTTCTCGATAACAGCCCACATACGCGTCCGAGGGCATCTTTGGCGAACGTTGGGAAGCTTAGGAAAAGATATCAGGAACGAAATATATATATATATATATATATATATATATATATATATATATATATATATATATATATATATATATATATATATATATAGAAAAGAGAGAGACAGAAAATATCCTAAGGGAGCTGGGTACTCCTTCTCATCGTACGGTCTCGTTTTCGGATATCGATATTAGTCAATAGTACGAATCGAACGTACATATATGACTTCGTGCTATGTATGCGATGATTTCTAAAGTGATTAAACTTTTTCGGTCTTATATCGAGTCGCATTTGATATTTCATTTCGGCCATACGATAGAACACGCTTTTGTGTCTTCGTTGCATAAAAATGGAAGATTATTTTGTTTATAGGTATAAGATGATACGGCAATAGGTGTGCAGCTGTTTTATTATTATTATTAATGTTTTTTTTGGGTATCAAAAAAATCTGTGATCTGCAATCCATGCCATCAGTAAGATCTTACTATTTCAAAGTGTTCTATTTACTATTTTTTTTTTTGTTCATAAAAAGTTTAAAAGAAATTGCAAAGAATTCTTTTTCATTGTTGCAATGTCAAATAATAAAAAATGAAAACATGTAAATAATTATATATAATTTGTAAATTTTTGTATCTTAATTTAGTAAAATGACACTGTGTATATGAAAACGCAGGAAAATTTGCAAAATATGCAAAATAAATAACAAATTAATGCGTATTATATGGAATCATATGTCTAAAGTAACGCAGATTTATTCCTCGTACTTAGGGATATTTCTTCAATTCGCCTTGCAGCGAATCAAACATTTTGTCCCCACAACATAGTGGGTAATATTTCATTAGAAATGAAATAATATAATATTGGAAATCTGTCGTTTTAATATACAACAGTCGAGTCTAAATTGTTAAATTAGTTTTTGTCGTTCGCAATTAAGAAAAAAAGTTTGCTTTGCGTCATTGTCCTCCCTTTACCTGTCGAAACGATATTCGCACGATATAGATTGATTCGCGGTGTACAATTTAGTTGAGCAAGCGTATAACACATTCGAGCGTGACAGCACGTGGCTACAATATCGAAATCTTGATCCACGTATAAATCGAGCGAGCGCCATTCGTCAAGGTACCTCGAGCACCCTACGAAACTCTGATACCGATCTCTCTCTCTCTCTCTGTTTCTCTCTTGTTGCATTAAGCCGGTCGTCACGTGTCGGAACATTTTGTAACGAAACGTTTCGAATAACACACGTAAGCTCGTATGATCGAGGAACTATCTCGAGTTTTCATACGGTGACTCGAGAAAAGCTAATGCCCGTAAGAGCGTTAACACCGACGATCTTAATGATACGCCGCGTACGTTCTTGCGTTCTTATGCCTCTTGAATTGATTGTAAGTATACGTTATGTGCTTACTTTTTATTAGATATGTATATACCCCTTTGATTAAGGAAACCGAGTCGATTCGTTATAACCAATAGTCTTTTGCTTGGACTTGATTTATCTGCTTTATCAAGATTATAAATAAGATACCGAGCGTTTGGTAAATGGGCCATTCTACTTTTAGATGAACATTTTTGAATAATAACTCTAATTTATGAAGTAGTTAAAAAATGAACACATTTATTTTATTTTCGAGGATTGATCTAAAAAACAGTGTCTTCAATTTAGAAAAAGTAACGCAGTACTTTTTAATAATATTTGAATTGACGATTTTATGCGATTCACTTTAGAACACGTTTATGTAGGTATAATAACGTGCTTCTAAATGTATAAGTATTCAACTAAAATCTTCTAAAAATACTTAAATTAAAAAAAATCCTCTCTAGAAAAAAATTGATTAATGCTAAAGCATATAAAAAAACTTCATTGCTCGTTACAAACAATAGACATTAAAAACTAATAATACGGAATCAAAATTTTAAATAATTAGGTATATTTAGGTACGGCCGCAGGGAGTAACTTATTTTTATTTAATTTTCCTTTAAAAAAATAAAACGAAAAGTAGAATGACCAAAAGATTATTTCACATTGATCATTCGATGGTCCAAGATTCTCACGTGATATGCCCGACAGGCAATGATAGAGAGAGAAAGAGAGGGAGAGAAGAAGGGGTCGTATGCTTTTTACCCTTCGTAAAATCAGAGCCCATTCGGCGAATAAACGTGACACAATATGACACACACAAATGGTCTCGAGAGTCAACGATGTATCTCGTACGAGCGAGCCGATTGAATGCCGGTGATCCGCCGAATCGCGAGCGGCCGCGGCCCCAACCCCGGTACACCGTACAACGCGAACAATGCGATCGCTGGGGCATGAGCATTTAATTGTTTCCGCTTCTGCTCGTCGCCGTCGTCACCGCCAAGACATCCTCCACCCTCTTCTTCTTCGTCATCGTCGTTTTCCCTCCTTCGAAGCATCCTCTAAGCGTTAGGGAGTTCCTCGTTAGGGAGTTCCTCTCGGAAACGGAAGATGTCGATGCTGTAGTAACCCTTGGATTCACGTTCTTCCTTCGAAAGTGGAGTCACCAGGATTACAACTTTCTCGTAGCTAGGTTGATTCGACCGTTCGCGGTAGATCCTAACGATCTTCGAAGATTCCGTTCGTAATCTTGAGTTTTCCGTAAAACGATGAACCCAAGAGAGTATACATGTAGGTACGTCGCTAGGTATATACAGGGTGGTCCATCTTAATGATAGCAATCTCGATATTTCCTTTATTCGTAATGACATGACAAATGTTTTGAGAAAAAAATGATATTTGTAAAGCATTTGCCTTGCGATACCATTTACATTCCATTAAAAATATTTGTTATGTCGTCACGAATAAAGGAGATATTTAGGTGTACCACCCTGTATATGTATATATTTTCCTTCGCACTAACGATATTTTCACTTTTCCCTAATAAATTCTGTCAGCCGAGTAATCGTAGAAAAGTGGAACGGAGATAGGAAGGGGCATTCCAGTCGCGGTTCGAAGAAGGAAGGAAGGGGTTGGATTTCAGACGCGTTGCAGAGACGAAAAACGCGGTATGCAAATGTGTACAAAGCGAGGAGAACATTTTGCAGTCCGTTGTTCCATCCTTTCTCTCTCTCTCTTTCTCGTTCTATAGGTATATATGTCTATATACGTACCATCGCCCTTCCCTTAGCACGCAGACAGGTACGTGCGAATTCCGAGGAAGATACAGAAGCCACGTCCTCTAACCAGCGACCGACCCATCGACCATCCTCCTTCCCTCCCTTTTCTACTCCTCCGTTTTCCCGCATCTGTACAACGACCGGTCCCCAGGCATTATTTCGCCCGAGGCGGCAACCAACGAAAGTCGCGTCTACGGTGTATGAATAAAATATTATTTTCGCACCCGCGAAACGCCTCGCGTCGCATTAACCAGCCTCGAGGAGAACGCCGATCAAAGTCATCCCTCCTCTTTCGATTTTTCTTCGAGCATCCATCCATCGCAAGATTCGGTGAACTCCAATTCTAATTTTATTATCTCCAGAGATGTTTCTTGCTAAAGCTATTAAAGGTGCAACGTATAAGGAAAGCTGCCGCTTTTGTTGAGTCGCGTAAGACTTTAATCGTATCCCATACCAGTACCCGGTAACTTTCGAGTTTGTCGAGAATAACTCGATTGCGAATTAGAAAGGAGACTCGCGTATCTTTGACGACGATAAGAAGGTCGTGCTTCATCTCATTTTAACGGTGAAGTGGTAGAGCTTGGAGAGGGAATGGTGCTGTGTATCAGGTATGGTATATTCGCCCCTACGCTCGGTGCATGCATAGGTTGATACATGTACAGGTAATCCTCGTATAACGCGGTATTTAACCTTTTGACAGGGGAGTTTTCGTACCGCAAACGCAAATAGTACGTGTAATTTGTTGGAAATTGAAATTTAATGGTGCGGTGAAAGATAAGAATTTTTGGGTAAATGAAGGAAAGGGTTACAAATTTGTAAGTGTGTTAAAGTCAACCTTTCTACAACATAGTTGATTTGTTCCGGAACTATTTGCCAGTGGAAATGAAAAAGAAATGATATGTCTATTCTCCTTCACAGGTTAAGCACTCATGACGAGTTAATTCGTCTTCTCCAGATGTTTCTTTGTAGCATAGAATTTTAGAAAATATAAAAGTTCATGTTACACAGAAACTTTATTCTTAGAGAATTTAAAAAGGCAGACTTCAATGTAGAATTCAGTGTAAACCGCTGTGCTTCAAGTATATTTATTTTTCGAGTTGGTACAAAAAATATTCCACTATGTAGGTATATTTAGGTACTAAAAAAGGGGGACATTTTTTATTCTACTCATGTCCCAAAAAGTTAAAAGGTTAAACAACATTATGTCGATATAACAAGGTCTTGAAATATTTCGAATTTTATCTTGAGAAAGATAACGTACAGAATGGCAAAGTTTTTTATGCGATAGGTTCAAAGTGATGCTCATAGTAGAATCCCTATACCAACAAAACTAAAATAGCCGACAAAATGAGTCTCTTATAACAAAGAAAGGAAAACACATTGATGCGAACCATAATTTGTTAAAAAATCATCTTTCTTTATATCAAACTAATTTATTTTAATAGTAACGAACATTAAAACTGCAAAGGAGCGGGGGGAAGCAATGTGGAGAAGAGCACTCATTTTTTTCGAAGAAAATATTAAAATCTAAAACTCACATTGAATTAGATATAAATACTATATCTTTGTTTGTCACTGCTAAAGAAAAAATATTTGAAACCTAAACCCAATTTTTCAATTTTATCTGACTCTCGCATAACGGAGCATTTCTATAGAACGGAATAACCGCCTTATACAAGGGTCACCTTCCAATCTACAATTATCTATATCTATAAATAAATATCTAGTTATAAGAAGATCATAGGGAAGTCGTTGGAAAGGGCGATAAAGAAAGTAGGTAGGTCCATATTGTCGGTGATGCTCGCATGGTCGGGCAATAGTCGGACCATAGCACGGCATATCTACCCATCGAAGTCGGCTAGCGAGATGGAGATCCCGTAGAACGCGAGAACATAATATCGTTAGGTGCTACTAATGGAGGAGCCGCGAAAATTATTGCTCAAACGTAGCATATTTATCGCGTAGCAGCGCTCGACGTCGGTGGAGAAGAGAGAGAGAGAGGAGTATGAAGAGGTTGGGAGTGGGGGGGGGGGGCGCTGGCGGGCAGGGAGAAGCGGGAAAAAGCAGGTTGGCAGGCAGGCACCCTCCGCCGGGGCGCTGTCGGTGCAACGTGTAATGTATTTTAAAAGCGTGCCTTCCAAGGGTGGCGTCAAAAAGCCGATACAAAATATGATCAAATAAAGCGAGCGAGAATTCGATTTGGCAGGCTCTTTCTCCGCGCGGCGGCCTCGGCCCGCATGAAAAATCGCATCAAAACGTTCTCCGGTCCTCCTTCCTCGACTTATCGCGTACCCTCGAAAGGTCCAACTTCGATCTTTACCTCTCAACCATTACTCTCGTTATCGATTTAAACTTTATTATCGATCAGCTAGATCTTCTTTTCTTTAATCAATACCTATCTCCAGTTCTCAATAATTACGCGTTAACGAGCGAAAAGATCCAATTTTGATCCTCTTCTTTAGCAGCATTCGCACGATTATCTCTTACGGAATGGACAACGTCCCGCTCGTATTGTCCGTTTCTGCCAGCGTCGTTGAAAAGATTTTTCGATGCTCTTTCCCATGCTTGTACTCACAAAGTAATATTACCTCCTGGCAAAAAGAAAGGGGAGGAAAATCGTCGCCTCTGTCGGTGCGTTAAGCGCGGTTTTGCGCTAGTTTCGTTCACGGGGATAGCGAGAATGAGAGGTAGCGAAAGAGAATCGTCGGTGTTGTGCGCGTGCTCGTGTATAGGGATGTGCGCACGGGCGGTAGGTAAAACGAGATGGAGAGAGGGAGTGAGAGGGATGGGAGAGGGAGAGTAAGAGAGAGTGAGAGAGGATGGGAAAGGAAGACAGAGAACAAATGTACGCGCTTACGAGCGCGCGTTCGAGGATGCCTGCATGGCAGGTTAATACGGTAGAGTGGAGGGTGGCTGCTGATGTAATTTTTGCCCGTTTGATGTCTTTAATGGAATCAGGCGCGTATCTAGCAGGCGCCACTCAATTTGCCAGGGTGCGACTAATGGCTGCCGAGAGGTAGACGCGGCGGTCGGACCAACGAATGAACGAACGAACGTTCGACCTGCTAGATCGTACTTCCGTTTGGTCACTGGTCCAGCTTTTCGTAGTCTTTTACTCTGTCTTCTCTTTCTTTTCTAATCATCTCGACTCATTCTACCGATCTGACTACTCGTTTATATCGTCATCTTGTAACTCCATTTCATAGACACGTTTCAATAGGCATGTATAAAAATCTGGTGAGTAAGCCAGACAGGTCAGAGTAGTTTGAAACAAAACTGTAACTTCGTAAGATTCTTCGATGAAGTAGGAAGATTAATTTGTTAACCCGTTGATTGCCACGCGAATTTTCTACAAATTTTACTGTAAGTGATCGTAATAAAATGTTTATTGATATAAATATATAATATATTCTTATTATCAGTGCATTTATATCACACGTGGTCATTTATGTCCACCATCCACGATTATCACAGTTTCACTGAGAAAATATGTGGTGGTCACTGGTGACCAACGTGATAATCAACTCGTTAACAATTTTGAAGTCACTATGTTTACCCATTGGCTGACGATATACCTCTTCTTTGTACCAACCACGTTAATCGATTGTTTCCAGTATTTACCCTCGCGAGAAGACAGTCAATTTTTCCCGCGGTTCTTATTCAAAAGAGAAAGAGTCAATCCTCTTGATTTCGCGTAGAGCGGCGTCCTATTGGTTACTCCGTCCCTAAAATATATATTATGTCCCTCTCATTATCACACTATTCTTCGCGAGCGATGGCGCGGAATGATAGAACATCGACGAGTGAGTGTATTTAACCGAACGCCCCGAGTTCGACCTAAATGTTTGACATTACCAGGAACGGCCATGGACTTGGTGTAGGTGCCTTTCTACACACGCGCGCGTGCGTGCTCTCTCTCTCTCTTCCCTCTCTTCTCCTATCTACGACCGTGCCCTTCTCCATCCAACCCCTCCCCCGTTTCTGCCCTCGAAATGCGTTTTCACGCCAATTTGTCTCTCCGGAAGCTTTCACGAGTCTTTACGCTTCCCTCCCGATAGTCGCGCTTCTGGATGTAACCACGCACGAACGCTCGCTTCCTATCGCGTCCCATCGCACTCTCGTGCGCGAGTTTCGCATCATGGCGACTTTATTCGACTCGTTCGAAGATCTAGTAGAGTTTCCTCGGGGAAGAAAGGAAGGATTATCTAGAGACGATAGATCTTTGGTATAAACTGATCATTTTCTTGGTAATACTTCAAACTATTCATCTATGTGCATAGATACATATGTATAGCAGGATAACTGTAATATATTAGGCGGTCCTTTGAGAAGAGGATCCACAGCACGGAAGACGCGTGTATATAATAACGAGAGGAAACCCGGCCGAGCTTTATTTCCCTCGGGGGGACCTCGCGAGAGCTTAGCCACCCCCGCGCGGAACCCATTCGACTCGTTCACGAGAGAATGAGGAGCAAAGACGCGGAAGATCATATCGGAGCAGATAATTGGTCGACGATCCTTTCTTATAAAACCCCGGATAGTATCGTTCTTTTCCAAACCCCCTCTCTCTCATTCCCTCTCTTTCTACCGTTCGCCTTCCTATCGAATCAAGAGAAGAGGGAGAAAGCCGGCGGATACGAGGATTGTTTTAATTAAAAGCAACCCGTCCAACCGGTACAGACAGTATCCTTCTTTCTCTTCCCCTCTCTTTATTTTTTTTTTTTTTTTTTTTTTTTTTTGTTGAAAGGCACGAAACAGATTCACCATCGGCTGTCACTCTCTCAAGTCAGTGGTTGAACGATGAGACGCGTCGATACGTTCGAAAGGGAAATAAATGGAGACATTTCGGTGTGCAACGAATTGTATAAATGACAGGACGATTGGTTGTGTCTGTATAGCGGATGATTTGCTCTACCAAGGTAATTTGGAGAGCAGCTCGAGTATGAGGACTCTTTGAAAGGTTGCGACGAGATAGGATGACTATCGATAAGCGAGACGCAGGATTGAATCTTTCGGTTCGCACGTGATCCAGTCGGAAGCCATAGTGGCACGAAGGTTTTACGGTAACGTCGGCATCGGTCGGTGATTATAGGGCCGCGTCGAGTCGGACGAGTCGCAAGGTCGAAAGCTTCCCCGATCGAAGGGAAGAAAGAAAAGAAGTTGGCCGCGCGGCTGATGCGCGCCGATAGCGATCAAAGTCGGCGAAGGAAAGAAATCTACTTGACCTCGTTGATGGGGGAAAGAGAGAGAGAGAGACAGTTAAAAAAAAGGAGAGAGAGAAGAGAGAAGATGAAGAAAGAGAGTAAGCAGGGGTAGGAAAAGATGAAAAGACAGAAGAGGCAGAAGATAAGAAAGAATCGTTGACGTTAGAACCAAAATTATTAAATATTTCTGTTCGTTTTATCAAAAAATAAAAGAGTTCTCGTTTCGATTGGGCAAAAGTTTGACAATTGCAAAGTATTTTTTATAATTGAAAAATGTAGAAAAGTCCTCGACGAAAGGGAACAAAAATTGGCGGTGTTCGGAAACGAGCAGACGTTCCTAGTAGGTGCGAATTTATAGAAGGGTATAAGTCTAAAAGAAGACGAAGAGGAAAAATAATGGCGGAGAGTGGGAGGAGGGAAAGATGCACTCGGCTCTTCGAACGGGCAAGATAAATAAACGCGGCGCGCCGCCCTCTCATCTCGAACACCTCTATTCCATCGCGCCGCGCCGTGATGCGATGCGCCACGAAGCGCAAGTCATTGCCTCCCGTTTCTTCGGCATTTTTACGCCTACCGAAGAAAGAGAGGAGTCGGCTATTGCCGTTAATCCCATCCAGAGAAAAGTTCTTACGTTAAAATTGATATTTTCAGGTTTTATAGATCTCGTTTTCTCTAGCCCCTCTCGAAAAGGGTTTGGTAAGTTACTTGACAGTGATCTAGTAGATGGCGAAGCGTCCATACTATTCGTTTTTTATAGACTCTTTTGAAAATCGGAATCACATTGTTTCTACACACAGCTTTATATTATTGAAGTGACAAACGATATATATTATACAGGGTGATCTATTTACATAAGGCAACCTAAATATCTCTTCGGGTAATTGTGGTGCAAAAAATATTTATTACGTAATATGTGTGGTGTCAATAGACTAATATATCTGAAAAATATTTTTTTCCCAAGATCATTTTATCTAGAGTTTTCAATATCATTGATGTTTCTTTTATTGTGAATATATATAAGTGGCTACATTTATGTGGACCACTCTGTATAGCATATATAATTATATATTTGCTATAGTGTCCACTACTGGTACATTTACCTAATTCGGCAAGGTCGAATATAGCCCTAATTATTCTCGAAAGACTACGGTAAGAGGGACTAACACCTGCCGAATTTGTCGACCGCACCACGATGGCCCGGATGTTTGTAATGCGTAGAAATAGCGACAGGTCACGAGAGTAGAACGGTACCTGTCGTTTTCGCAGCTCGGACATGGTCGTGTCTTTTCGCGGTGCGACGCGGCTTCCCTGCTTTCGAGATTAAAGCCACAAGGATAATCGGCTTTCGAGAACAATAAATCTTTTCGGTAAGATACGAAACGGGAGCTGTCCACCGAACGAATGGTCTTCCTCAAAAGAAAGAAGATTCCTGATCGAGTCTAACTCGTTCGACGAAAGTCGATACCTTCGTGATGGAAACTAAAAGAAAACATGGAGAAGAGGAAAGAACGAACAAATGCGCTGGGAAAAAGACTGGGCCGATTTTCCTGGATCGGTTCTAACTCTCGACGCTCGATTACCTGTAATGACTCTTGTCGTACTCGTCGATCCTCTCCTCGCTATCCTCCCCTGGGCTACGATGCGCGCGAGCCGTTCCTCGGTCCTCGTGTGCGCGTACGGGCCAACGTGACAATGGTTGCTCATTATCGGCTCGCTATTGGCCCATTGTTGTCAGTGAGAGAGCCGGAACGGCCTTACCGGCTGCGGCGAGGAGTGATACCGGGTACACCGCAGGGTGACTCGTTCTTTTTCGATGCGTTGCCAACCGAAGCCGAGCGTGTATTTCGCATGCAGAGAGAATCGTGCCGGATACAATGAGTGCTGAAAGATGAGTTTTGCTCGGCAGAGAGGACTAGAGAGAGAGAGAGGACGAAGCATGCTTCCATCTATGATTTAATGTGACTCTCTCTCTCTCTTTGTCACTCTTTATGCAAGATCGATAACGCGAAAAGCTAGATAACGCGAGAAAGAGAGGAGGAGAGAAGCGAACGTGTTCAATGTCCCTCGGAATATCGAGAATATAAAGGATCGAATATGCGGTACCGATCGCCTCTACGATGCGCTCGTTTCCGACTTTACGATTCATAGCCTGCGAGTGTATCATTGTTACCGAACCACGATGAAATAACAGGCCGATATAGAAACGATCTATTTAATGGTCGGTACCTCGAAGCGAGACTATATGATCTGGTATAGATAGTTCGCATAATGAGATCGAACGCATTGAATTTTACTAGCGTCGAGGATCGTACGGCGCGGCGTAAGCGATAATATATTTGGTAAAAGTAGATACTGCATCGGGATATGCGCATTATTTTGCGACAATGTTGCTATCGAACGATGCTTTCGTCATATACGTTTGTTTCATTTATAGAGAGAAATAGTAGAATATAGGCTCGTTCGCGCGATACAAATGGTTATTGATAAAAACAGAAATTTTTTCTCGGCGCGTCTACACGAGGGAGAAAGAGGAGAGCGAGAAAGAAAGAGAGAGAACTTATTGATATTCCAATGGCTCGACGAGCACCTTCACCGAGAAAAACCAAGAAAAATAATTTCCTTTCTCTGGCGGTCCTGTTGCCGTCCCACCTCCAGGCAACTTCAATCCCTCTCCTCCCGACTCTAACCCCGTCGTAGTCAGAAAAGCAAGCAGAAAACGTAGGCAGACAGCTGAAACCCGATGGGCGCAGGCAGGGCGCGCTAAAACATGCAAAATCATGCAAATTGCGTTCGTTCGAACATCCTCCTCCTTCCCTCCTCCTACTCTTCTACCGCCTCCGAGTCTACCTCCACCTCCGCTAGATCTACCGCTTTCTCCACGCTTTTCCGATCTCCTCTCCGCTTTTCCTACCTCCTCCTCCCCCTTTCCGACTCCATCTCCCTCTTTTTCTCTTTCATAGTCCCACCGGGCAAAGAGGAAAAGAGAGAGAGAGGGCCGGCGTCAAAAATGTTTCGACGATTGTGTGCCGCGGCGTTTGTTCCTTTATTTTTACCGAGGGGTGGAATACCGGTCTGGGCGGAGCAGCCCCCGGGACGCATAGAGGGGAATGAAACTTCGGCCCGCCATATTTACGTCTCTGCCGAGTGGGAAGCGGAAAAAAGTGCGGAAAATCGCAAAGTCGAGCCCTTTGTGCGCGTGCGACGCGGGTACTAGATAAACGCCATGGTCGCCATAGCTCGATCCTTTCGTTTTATTCGAGACGAACGAACGAATCCGCACAGCCGACTTTTCCAAAAATAATTGTCCTACCGAACTTTCGAATTCTCGTTTCTCCTTCGTTCGTTTAATCGAAGGAATTTCCGAACGAACGAAGTTTACGCATTTCCCGATCGACTCCATTCATATCCGTTATATTTTATTCGCGAGAGAATCCTCGCAATTTTGTTCCGCCGGACGCAAATCGGGGAAAATCCCCTCTGCATCTTTGATAGCATAGAAGTTAATTATCGCGTGCGATATTTAATTATCAATTCGATGCATTAAGCCGCAAGGAACAAAGTATCAGCCTGGGCGTTCGATTTTTTCCATGCAGACTCTTTCTTACAATTTATTTAACGCTTACCGACTATGTCGCGCATTGGATTTGCTTTATCGTCGTTTTCTTCGCTCCTACTACGGAACCACGTACTTTATCTTACTCACGCTGCACCCCGGATCAAAAAATCGCGTCGCTCCATGCGTGTCACGAATTTTCCCTAGTTTTTCTCCAGCTTTGATAATCCCAAAGAGGGATTCTGCCCGTTCCTGGCTAATCCGGCTGCTGTTCGCTAATGAAATTAAAAAAAGGGGGCGGGGGAAGCAAAAGAAAGAAAAAGAGAGAAAGAGACGAGGTCTCGATGGACAAAAAATGAAAGAGCCAACGTCGAGAGGATTTACAGCGGCGTTGATTAAAACCGCGACGACGTATGGCTGCATTCGGCGAACAGTGGATTTACCGAGGAAGGAGGGAGGCGGAGGAGGGAGGTGTACGCGTACGTTACGTATATATGTAGTAGATATATACACATACCTAACATATATGCATACGTTCGTGGTAGCCACAATTTTTGTCGTTCCACCATCGCCGTCGACGAACGGAAGAAACGGAATGGTAAATACCTCAGAGTGGTGAATGGAGGATATAAAATGTACCGACGTTGTTCTTTATGCATAGAAAGGTATTTTAATTCGTCACTGCCGTCCTTTATATCTTTGTCGATATTTTTTTTTTTTTGTTCGTCCATCCTGCATGTATATCTATGTGCATATATACATAGATATATGGGTATATACATCACGCACACGAGCTCCACCCCCGTGTCTTTGTTTCACGCAAGTTGGTATATACCTATACCTATGTAGCTTTGATTGATTTCCAGGCACTAACGTATGTAGTATGTATACGCTCGAGGAGGAGCATCGAAACGGTCGCGTAACGATGATCAAGCAAAAGGAAAGACCGACATTAGCGATACAAGGGAGCGTCGCTTGACGATAGTTGCCTCCGCGGCGCGCCGTCAGGATATCGCTTGGAAAGGTTGACAGCCGACGATGAATATATACATAAACGAATTTTATCGCACGAGACACTACGCTTATAACGAGCGATAGGAAATTTGCGAAGGATGGTAGGTACGTTTATATCTCGTGTATTTTCGATGGACTTTTCGCATTGAAAGGACACCGAGCAAGGGGTTAAGATTCCGAATTCCCATACAAACGCGGTTTGTTCGTTCTCGAAGTCGTGGTAGGCAAGAGATCTCGAGCTATCGTTTTGAAAGGTAAAAGTTAAAAACCTCTCGACTCATCGTGCAAAATTACCCGGCTGTCCCAAGGCTTCGAGCAAATTGGTTAAAATTTTCTTCTTAAACCCATCGTGTCAGCTTTTCTGTTTGACATCGATATAGAAGCGAGGTGATCGCTGAGGGATATTCTGGCATTGGGTAAACAAATGAAAATTTATTTATTTGCTTTTGTAAGAGAGAACGAGTAAAGAAGGAATTTTTGGTTTCTTCGACGCAAAAGGAACTTTATTTACTTTGAGAAAAAAATAGTTGAAGCAGGTTGATATCGAGCAAACTAGGGGGATGAGATACAAGTCTAGATCCGTTAATCGTGCGTGTTTTAAAATCTGAAATATCCATTGAAAGATGATTTACGCTGTCTCATGACGAATCCTTTGATCTTTTATCGTGTGGCTCGTTCCGAATCGATCGCTCGGACAAGATACCTCAAAGGGGATCTCCATATCAACGGGGAAGGAACAATTATTGATAGGCGTTAAGATGTTTGGCGCTTCGTTCTCGAATCCGGGCAGGATGACGGGCAACAAAGGGTCCACTGTTGCACCAGGTTGCGCTAGATGCGTCTGTAACGCTCTATGTTTATTTAACTAACAAACCGCAGCGATGCGCCTCCTGCATTCTTCTCCATTCGCGTCTGAATGCCGATAGGTATATACTACCGACATCATCGTCCGGTCGTCGTCGTTTCCTTCTGGCCAGAAACGTCAGCTTCGTAAGATCGGTTATTTCGAAGAGAACACGCACGATGAATCGACGAGTGGTCAGAAAAATGTGTATTCCTTTTTCCAGGCAGCTGAGGGAAGTCAGGAGAGATTTAACACATTTGTGAACGGTGCTAATACGAGCATACTCGATAAAGTTAATCCTTACTGGACTACACGTATTTTTATATTACCTACGTTAACCTCTTCAGGGATGATTCCTTCCTAAAGTTGGAAGGAAATTATTCAATTTTTTCTGCAGCTATATTTTATTCATTTTCAATGGACAGAATATAAAAAAAATAATATTCACTTACTTCGCTAGTCGTCGTTATTTTAAATTAAAATTAAACGTAGAGGTGTGTGTCGGTATCCTTGAAGAGGTTATCAGAATATTCAAAATTGCATTATTTGAGTAAAAACACATTTATTTTTTAATGTATGATTGTTTGCTTTTAATTTACTGTATTCAAAGAGATGTAGCAAAATGCAATATCGCCGTGGTCTCTATGGACTCCTTCAAGGGTTAATTCTCTTGTTTGTTAGATTAAATCGGACAAAAACTTTCTGATATACCTATCTTATTTTTAGACATCGCAAACATATTCGTATAGGTATATACTATATCACGAATTCATTCCTTTTTGGCAAACATGCGCTTTTCGCTCTCACTCTCTACCCTGCTCAACCAATTATACTAATCTTCCTACATCATGCAATATTCCATACTTTTCAGACTACTTCATCCAAATTCATATAAGCTCTAACATCTACTGCTCCAAATACTTTGCCAAAGTTCGAAAAATCAAAAGTGTTTTTCGACTACCTTCAGGATTACCATCGAAGTTTCTTCTTTTTCGCCGGAGATTTTACATGAACCTGCGAAAAGACATTGTCTTTCGTCACCTTCGCCCTCTTTCTCCTCCATTCTCGTAATTCTTTTCGGCGTAAGGCAAGCCTTAGGATTAGTTGGAAGGGTCGCGCGAGATCCCCTTAAAGATCCTTACGGCTGGTTAGCTCCGTCAACGTTGATCCTTCTTAACCTCGCGAAAGAAGCCGAGTCTAATCTCGCTTCGTCTCCGTCGAGGACGACGTTGTAGATGACGAGAACGAGGAGGAGAACGACTTTGGAGAAGAGGAATCGAGGCAGCCAGAAAAGTAAGCCGACCTTCGTGAAATAGCTGTCGAGAGGAAGCGAACGTCGCAGTATGTGCGCCTCCTCTTTCGATGTTCCTCTCTCTCTCTCTTGTTCCTTTCGATCTTCTGACAAAAAGAGAGAGACAGAGGGAACCTAGATGGATCTTCCTCAACGCAAAAGAGTGTGAGGGAGAGAGACAAGGGTGGAAGCAGAAAGCACTGCTTCCTTTCGTGACTCGTTCGAGTAGTATTTGTCGGGCACTCGGGCCACGTATATCGGTCTCGGCAAAGCGATGACCTAAAGTTTTGAGCAAACACAGCACCCACCTTGACGACAAGCGGTCAAGGTATATTCGTTTCACAGGGCCGCTATGCTTTGTTTGTATTATTCGTCGCTCGTTAAACGAAACGCGGAAAAAAGATACGCTCGTCGTCGTCTCGATTGAAATTTTCAATAACTTTTTATATGGACGCATTGACGAGAATTTGTACAATTCAAATAAGAGTTTTTCCATCGACGATGGTTCGACAGATCTTCCTCTTGGCGCGTACCTAACATATAGATATTCGCGGTTCGTCACCTTACGCGAACTAACGCACTCGAGTGTGGACACTCCATTACGCGCGACGGTAGCAACCACAGAAACGACAAACGGCCTGTTTCGAATATTACGACGCGACGTTTGCCAGTGATGTAGCGGTCGATTCAAAATATATGGTCGAGTAGCCTTAAAATTTACGAGTCTTCGAAAATGGAAGTTTTTTTTTTTTTGGCTGTAAGGTAGACGCGAGAAAAAGACGACGGAGCTCTGGTCCACGATAGAAGAATTAGTATTCAAGGGTACACTCCTGAGCGTTTATCTTACAAAGCCAGCAAATAGCTCTTCTACACCAGCGGGTGGGTAATAAAGAGAGTAAGAGAGAAAGTCGAAGGATCGGAGAGATTCGTGCCGTCACGTGCTCCGAGCTCCTACGACTCGCGTTTCCGCGTTATCCTGCTTTCGGAGAAAGCGACAGAGGGAGAGACCGAGAGAGAGGGAGAGACGGTGTAATGGGTATGTCGTCAAACTGTTGGGACATCCAACCAATACAAGCTCGACTATTCGACTCGGTCGACGGCGTCGACGCGATCCCGGTGCTTCAAAACGACAAGGCCGAGGCAAGGTACTCTAAAAGGGCAACGATCGAAAGAGGGAGGGAGAAAGAGACAGAGAGAGAGTCTTCAAGGGAGGGCGAGCGTAGGATAGAGAAAGAGGGTGAAACGGTGGATGAAGTAAGGGGCGGTGCATGCTGGGAGCAAACTAGAGCCGCCATCTTGCACGTGAATGGAATCGCTGAACGGAATTACCGAACGGATACTGGCACGAGCTTGGAACAAGCTGGAGACGAGTGTGAGACGAGTCGGTGAGCGCCATCACCCACCTTCTCTCCCGTCGAATTTATTTTTTATCGTTAACGCGAAGTCTATTTACTACCACGGTCTGAGAAAAACAAACAGCTTTTGGATCCTTGTGGGATCCACGTTTAAGAGCTTTTAAAAGATATTCTTCTTACGAAAGAACTTTCCATACCGAGTGCTCTTCCGTCGGTAGAGAATAAGAGCTTTATCGGTTCTGTATCGACCACGAAGGGTTTTGTGAAAACAACGGCTTTGTACCGTGCCCTTTTGACGAAAATGTTTTCCATCTCTCTTACTCTCTCCTGGCTCCGTTCGCGGTCCTTACATGCATCCCCGGCAATAGACGATTAGCATTGGGTCCACGTAGGCTCTCCCTAAACACTATACCCTATTTAGGCTAACTTGGTAATCACCGAGGGACTGCTAATCGCTAGGGGGTTGTCGTTTCCTCCCGCGTACCAGCCTGCGGGTAATTACAGGCCCGGTGACGTTGAATAAAGTCATTAGATTTCTCGATTCTACGATCGCATACGACACGTAGACGCCCGGCGTACGTAGTATCTATGAGGCGTCGCGTTGTGGTAGGTGGGTATATACGTTTCACTCGCGAGGCTTGCCGACTGGCCGACGCGAGAACGTTCGTATTAATTTTCATCAAAGGCATATCGTTGACGATCGCCGCACCCTCGAGAAAGGAGTCGAGAGAGAGAGAGAGAGAGAGCAAAAATTTGTCGTTGCATCTGCGAAGGCAGGTGTCCCTCGATACTTACGAGTCGAGTGTCATTTTCGTTCTTAAAAAAATCCACTAGCCATTGTACTCTTCCTCATTGACTCAAAGACGAAGATCTACGGGTTAATTGTCGGTGAGCGGCGTTTGGTCGAAAGACGAGGTTCCAGCGTGGTATTCCGCTCACGTAGAAAGATAAAGGTGAAAAGGTTACGATGAAAAGAGCTAGCTCGAGAGGGGTGATGCCGCGGGAAAATTCAAAGATTAGCTAGAGAGGACGCAACGAGCGGAGAAGGCCGGTAATGCGCGGTATTAGCTGGCTAAATGCTCGTTGGCCCGGCTGTTCCGTCTCTCTTGGATCTAGAATTCGTTCGTTCGTTCGTTCGTTCGTTCGTTCGCTCTCGGTCTCTCTCTCCATCTCTCGTGGGGATCACGATAGGGGAAAATTTCGCCCGAAGCAAGCGAGGACCGTCTTCCCGAGGGATAGGAGCGGCACCTCGATCGGGAATCGGACGATCGAGTTTCGTTGTACGGTACGGGTTGACTACCTCCGCGTTCCGAGTCTGCTAAACGAGCGTGAGGCGCGACTCCCGTTACTAACCTCGTAATCTCCGACCAATCCAACACCGACAACGCGAAACTCCGTGACCGTGGATTCTAGCAAAAATTCCTCGCCTTTCTCTTACTCGATAGATCGAGTAGTCAGCTGTGTGGTGGTGATACTCTCATCGTCGAAGCAGAAGCGTCGAAGGCATCGTTTTCGGTGCGAGGCGCAAGAGTCGCGGATGGGTTTTCAGAAACGTCGTCGATGTTTGCCGCGACCAAAGTGGTCTCGAGTGACATCCATTAGCCGGGCACGCGGGTGCCCTTCCTGTCCTCCGCGCGTCGCTACTCGAGAGGACGGTTAAAGAGAAAAAGAAGAAAAGAAGTACGCTGCTAGCAGGGGCAAAGAAGCTGTGCGTGTGTAAAGAAATACCATGGAAGACACCTCGATCGCACGGCTACCGGGAGCCGCATGGTAAACAAACGGTCGCGAGTACCGGCAGTCGTACAAAGAAGGAGTAGCCAGCTCCTTTACCTCTTTTTACTCGTTTTTCGAAACGTCTCGAGGAGCACGCCACGATCCCACGTCACGTCGATTCCTCGAGATCTATCCATCCTCGATCCTCGTCGATGCTACAGCTTCCCAACGTCCAGACTCGTTGTCGTCGTCTTAATACACACGGGTGTTTACGCAAATTGTAGATTCGGTGCGCGTCCCTCGTCGCGGGGTGCGGCTGTCCCCCTCCACCTTTCTTGTCACCGCGTCGACGAGCACGACCACTCTCGGTCGTGGACCCCGAGGGACGTCTAGAATCCGTCGCGGCGCTTCACGCACGGTCGAACGTCGTTAGAAGAGGAACCTCGAGCGATCGGCTCGACTGAGAGCCCTCGGCGAAGAACTCAGACTTCGAATTTGTTTCCGATTTACTTTCGAGGTCGGAACTGGACCGAAGTAGAGGGTCCTCTCCGTTGGAGCTGCGTGAAATGTCGGATACATTTGATCACGCGCTCGGTTACACCCTCGAGTAGGTACCCTCGGAGAGCGGCACGAGCGTCCTTCAGAAACCCCATCAAGGAGTACCTACTTGCCAGACCACGAGAGGATTCTTACCGATGTGCTTTTCTGTTCATTGTGAATCGATCGATCGAAGTATTGCATTTCGGGCTACGATATCAACGTTTATGCGTTTAGGGGAGTACAGACACTTTCTGTATAACTTCAAAAACATATAACTGGTATCTATCATAAATGTTAATTTAAATTAAGTGCTTATATTTGATGGAAAAAATGGAGAATTAGCTTTGGTCGGTACTGTACGTTAGTTGTTAGGTAGTACTACACGACTGTCCCCTATTATCGTTGCAAGATTGCCAACCGAACAGGTTTCTGTAGCCCCTCGAGTGGTTATGTCGTGTATGTACGTCATCGCTATATCATTAATTTATAGTAGAAATGACGTAGATATACCATGTTTATGTCAGTCATGTTGACTTTTGAGATTGTACTGTGTTAGACCTTGAAATTCATCATACTAATCGAATTGTTTTATTTTCATATATTGGTTATGATTAATATACAGGGTGATGCAATTTAAATAAGATTATCTAAATTTTTATTTCTACCAATAGTGGTGATACAGATCATAGGCTGTAAAAATATTACTTCTTCGAGAGTATCTTTTCTCAAATTAGATTTCATAACAAATATTTATTGTATCGCCACAATTCAAACACATACTAATATAGGTGGCTTTACTTAAATATACAACCTTGTATACGTCAGCAAAAAATGAATCTACACCATAAAGTATACTTTCAGCGACGAATAGTAATCCTAGAGTGTTTAAAGCACAGCCAAATTAAAAGATCGTTCCAACTTTACGTTTCGTTAATACTTATCGACGAAGAACGGCTCTCATCGACGTAGGTACAGGTTGGACGAGTAAAATCACGAAATTCGGTGAAATTTTGACGAATCGAAACGGCCACTCCGAAGCCGATGTTGCACAAATATTTTCCAGTGACATCCGCATTATGAAACGCCACCGCGTATTGGTAGAGCGCTCTGCCTATTTTCCGTTCCCCCGAGCGGCCCGCGAGAGCTTGACCGAGCGAGCGAGCGGTGGAGAAGAGAGGAGAAATTCACCATCGACTATCCGAGCATCCGTTATTTATTTACAGCCAGCGGCGAATCGTTGGAATCAATCGATGGACGCGTGCAATTTGCAACGTGCCCACGTAAACGTATGCGCGTGGATATATAAATTTTGTCGAATACCGGCGGCAACGTCGGTCGAGCGCCGCACTGGGCGAAGCGTCAAGCGTAGATCGTCGAGAGCGAAGCGAAGCGGATGTACGAGGTTTTACAAATTCTCGCGGGCCTTTTGCGCGAGCCATTATCGGCTCTACGCTAATGCACCAGCGTAACAGGATAATCTTCGAATTTCGAGTTGTCAGTAGGTAGCAATGCTCGTAGTATCTATGCTTTAGATACGTTCGCAACGATATGTCACATTCAAAATCTATGGTGAATCCTAGATATATATTTTTTTTTTTATATGGAATTATTAGATAGAATCCTTTGAAATGTTTCGACGTACGTATGACGAACTTTTTTCTAATGAAATATGAACGATTGGAATTATTTTGTTGAATTATAAATAATTTATATTTTTGGATTTCAATTTTATTTATCAATAAAAAAAAGTGTTGCTTTATCGATCACATATTTGTCATAATTTGCAGCGACTTGTTATAATTTTCAAGGTGTAATAAAAAAAAAAAATAATTAGGATAATAAATGCGTTTTTTAAATTTGTTCCTAGAAACAAAAACTATTTATAACTCGATCTACTATATTTATTCTAAACCAAGGACTAATTATCTTTGTCCTGCAGTGGGTCAGAATTGTTTATTGAATATTATTATTATTAGGAATTAACAAGAAAGTATGGTGGAATAAAAATAATTAGGTATTATACATTAGTGTTGTAGTGTATAAACAGAATAATATACATTGTCTTCGTTATAACTGACCTTTATATAAGAAGAAAAGTGGAATGTAGCACACGTTATACCAATTATTGGCACCGTCACGCGTTCGTTCGTATTAGACTAATGTTTCCCAAAGTAGATGATACCGACCCCGAAGGGCGCTGGAACGATCCTCGAGCGCGGTAGTAAGCTTAATGTTAATAAATAATTCTTCAAGGTGTCCTACTTACAATACCTTTTTTACTATAGTCAAAGCCATAGGTAAAAATATAAATACATAGAAAAAACAAATTTGGCACTTTATTTTTCTTAGTGTTCGCCTAAAGAATATGTAGATCTTCAGGAAGGGGAGCACGTTTTTTCTAACAAAGAGTCGGTAGTTTACGGTACGGAACTTCTATACCAAAGCACCGAATAAAAACGTTAAAGATAAAAAATCAGCGCATCGTTGATTTTTTCCAACAAAAATATCGTTAGAATAGAAAGAAACTGACGACGAATTTGTTCGCAACAGTTTGACGAGTCGTCGAAGCGCAAAAATACATAAAAACGATTTCTATATTACGGTCGAGTGCACGATAATAAAGTGGTTTACTCGCGCTCGTCATTAAATCTCACCGTGTCGAAATGTTTTCGAAATATCTAACGCGCGCGCGCAGCGGTTCGTCGTATTTGTATTTCGCGCAGAAATTTAAGAAGGTGCCAGCTGCGCTCTCGCCGGCGGGGGTCCGACGTCGAAAGATCGACGCGTCGGAAAACGAAAGCGTCGATTCGATTGTTCGGAGGTGTTCGAGCAGCGAGCTCGTTCTCGAGGAAAAATAATTGCGCTTAACGGGCATTCGCGAATTCGTTGGCTGTATTGCACGCGTCAGAACTCTTCTCACGGACGAACGCATCCAATTAGAAATATTTGTTGCCGAATGTTTGCACGACTTTACCCTCGAGTTAAACGAACCGAATTTTTATAACAGTCGATATTTTGAGCGATCGTTGAGATCTGACCAGAGAATACATATCTACAGAAAGCTGCATACCTGTTATTTGGGAATCCTTCTTTGGCCCGGTTAAGTAGCTTTCTCAATTATGAGAAGGAAGGATCATAATTGAAGAGCTTAGTGGATGAACATGTTAAGTGCCATTTTTGAAAGAATGGAGATTTGTGGGTGGAAGAACATCTTATGGTCTGCTTTAAATATGGAACGTATTTTTTCAAATTCACATAATTGTTACTTAACATGTTCATCCAATAAGCTCCTTAATTGTTGCCGTAGATATAAGTGTGGTCTAAGTCACAAATATAAAAAAAGTAATTTATCGTGCATTTTTCGTTGTATTTCCATTTAAATTACAAAAAAAATGAATTTGGCCACATTCATAATCATCGGCTCAATTATAAAAAAATATTCCAATTATGAAAGTATTCCATAACAAATAAGATTGTAGATTAAGCAACGCGTGGCGATAAGCGATAGAGAGCAGTAGTCCTCTCGTTCCTCTACTCTTGTCGTCATCTGTCTCAAATAAGCAGCTTGCTGTCCCAATTAACCGAAAAAAAATTGGACTACTTATTCGTTTATGCTCTGTACTTTGAACTTTGTCCAAAATAAACGAGTACTTCCTTCGTTCGTTGATTCAAGTAAGTGAAATCCATTGTACAAAATGGAAAGTGTGAGAAATGTTTTATAAAATTGGAGCACAAGCTCGAGAATCGAAATTCGCACATCAGAGAGATTCCTTTTATACTATCGTATGTACTTACAGAAATAACGTTGAAATATGTTTCATAAAATAGATCTAGTTTTATTTTACATTTCTTTAGACTGCGGTTTGGCCTTCATTCTTATGAAACATTTTTCACGCGAACCTTGTATCAGCCTATGCAACGATCTTTTTCAGAGTAGGTACTCTTGAGAGCTACCGGAAACGCGTGAAGAGTAGGCAGATGATACGTTTAAACTAGCCCAATTTGAGGTAAAAGTGGCAATATCGGTGCATACATCTAAATAGGGGAAAAGGTAGAAAAAGAGGGAGAGAGAGAGTGAGAAAGAAGGACGGTCGTTTTCGAAAGAAATGCAAAGGAAGAAGGGAGAGATCGTAAGGACCGATCCTAAAAATACATTGGCGGGTAACCGCGTGGCTCAACAATGGACCCTATAAATGGATTATTAGGCGTTAGAATCGTCACACCTGAATCGAGCTGGCGAGTGGAAACGGAGGTCGGAAAAAGGAAGATTGTTGGGGATGCGAAGCGTACTTACGCTTTTCTCCTGAAGGACTTTCTCTGAATTCCGACGGGATCTCGCGAGTCGACCTCGGAGGAACGGCTAATATTTTACCTGGCAGCGTGAGGGAGAAAAATGTTGACCGAGCCATCTTTTTCACCGTCCACTACCACCCAATAATGGAGTCTCCTCGTACGGCGCGTACGGAAGCAGCTATCATGCCTCTCCTGTCTTCTCCGTAAGATCGATAACTCTGGGCGTACTTGGCAATACCTTCGTCCAAAGAAAACTTCTCTCTTTCTATCTGCTCCTAACGCTAATGCCAGCTTACGTTCTCTTCCATCAAGGATTCTACCGGAGATAAGAAACGCGATTAGGCTGGTTCCGTGGCAATAAAAAGCACCGTGCTAATTAGAATCGGATTCACCATTGACTTTATCGTAATTGAATTCCATCGATCGGACGAAGAGTACTAAGATCTTGAAGCAAGAAACAAAAAGACGGATAATATAAGCACTTTTTAAAGATAGAAGAGAATGCAACGCGTTGCTCGGAGTCACAGCGCGTTAGGTCGCATCAGCAGTGCATAGGAGTATCCTAATCCGCGCAGCCGCAAATCCATTTGCAGAGCAACAACTACGGAGATAACGAGATCAGCAGCCGATTCTCTGTAGCTACGCTATGGCCGATCGGTCGTAAGCGGGCGTACGACCACACGTATCCGGTGTTGGTGTCGGTAGGACGCGTACGGGTTTTACCCATTGCCCGGAGCCCTTGTTGCCGGCGGCAGTCGGGCAGCCGGTGAATCAATCGTTCGGAATACATATATGTAGCTAGCTACTACCTACGAAACATTGTGCCAAACAAGGACAGCGGCGTCGTGCCGATCCGACAATCTGATCTAAATACACCTCCACTGACAATGCGGCGGCCGAGGGCTTACACGCACCGCTAACAAGTAACCACGACCTCTTACCCGACCACCTATCTCTCGCGAGATCTACGCGCTCTCTTCTTACAGGATCGCAATGGACGTGAAAATGGTGCGATCTTGACAGTCTCCTTCCTGTTTTCGAAAGGGCCAAGCGAGAAATAAATCTCCTTCGCATCCGGTGTTCTTCCTTGAAAATTGATCGACCGATAAGTACCTATGTATGAAGAACTTTGCACTCGCATAATCTTCTACCCATCGTCGATTCGAATTCACATTTGTCTTTTGTGTTAGAATGTTGATTAGTTATTTGAAATTTTAAGACGGACTTCTTCGATAACGCGTATCGCGTTTGTAAAAACGTCAAATTTTTGAACGAGCTTGGAATTCGCGTCGAATCATCCTGGGTATTCGTTGGCAAGACGATATCTAACCTTTTATTATTTTAGGAACGGCGATGCATGATCACTCGCGATCTGGTTCGACGGATGAACGATGCCTAACCCCGTGCAACGTCATTATTTGTTAAATATTCGAAAACCGTCGGCGTTGGCCGATAAATAGAGCCGCGCGGTTAAGAACAACAAACCAGAGTCGAGTTTGCATAGTTTAGTTGCCCTCGCGAGCGAGCAAACGTCTTGGAATGTTTTTCCAACACCCTCCTCTTCTTTCGACGCATCAAACGTTCGTCCGAGCGCACTGTGGGAAACTTTCTTCGTTCTCGATTTCAACCGGACGTAGGTATCTACCTTCTTAGGGGGTTAGTCTCGAAAAACTTGTTGGAAAAATAACAAAATATTTATTGAAAAAAGTTTCAACTAATAAAAATGACGATCTTTCAATGATTGATCTGCATGATCTCTTTCCATTCTTTTGATAATTTCAAAATTGTATCTCTCGTAAACTTTGTTAGTTTATTCACGAATACATGTCGTTGCGAACTCATCGAACGACGCAGCATGTTCTATCTGCACTGTCTGTTCTGATCTGATTTGTTTTTGTCGTTGTTAACATGTTCTTTACTGATAGAATAAAATCTCGTTTAATATTTTGTAAGTTAAACCATATACAGGATGTCTCAGCTGATAGAGGTTTACCTAAATATCTCCTTTATTTTCAATTAGATACAAAACGTTTCTGGCATAATTCGAATAATCTCAAGTTATGAATACCATAGAAAACAAATTTGTTAATCGGGGTAATCCTTTTTTAAGTGTTTCCAAAGTCATTTGTACTTTTTAGTCGCTTAGCGAAAACCTAAGTAGCTTCCTTCAGCTAAGACACCCTTTATACTATCGTATTATGCATTTTGTTTAAAGTTTATAAACTACTAATATTTTGATAAAACGAAATTTCACCAGCTACACATATTTTTGACGGCATACTGTTGACTGACAATGTGATTGATATGATTCGGGGCTGTGTCAAAATGCTTTCTTAATTTCATGATTGCGTTTTGTCGTTATCGTTTGTCCTTGTAATAGAATACTATTATTTTACCAGCTTACCTTTGAGCTTAACAATCGCAACGCGTATTACCTACCAACACGACCTTCGATTCGGACGACTTCGTTTCTACGTTTCTTGGTTTTTAAATTGTACGAAGGAATTGCTGATCCTCGCGGCGTTATCAAAGTATATGCACCCAGCCAGCTATCTCTTTAAATCGGGCACTACTATGGGTCCGGTGTTTGCGCCGTTTATATCGTCTAAAGCAATATTTAACAAATTGCTTTCGTTTCCGTCGTCGGGTTTCCCATCGTCATTCGCGTCCCACAAAGGATTTGGCTCCGGCTCACTTAGCGATTACCTAAGGTTTCATTTGATGAACCGAGAGAGACAATGGGACGTTATATAATATGTACGTTCGCCTACGAGTATCGCGAAATCTAGTACCTGAGCTTTTGTATTCTCTGTCTAACCTGATTAACTTTGATCATCGATATCGAGTACAAAAGTTCGAAACGTGAAAGGGAATCGTAGTGTATACCTATGTATGTACGTTTTCAGCATACCAAGAATTACCTATCCTAAGGTAAAATAGAGATATCTCAAGTTCCAACAGTTTTTACGATTCCTCAATTTTTTATTCGCAACGATTCCGCTAAGCCCCGTATACCTACTCCAAACACGCATTGCTTTACATAATTGACCGTACGACAAATTACTTGGTAGGTATACCTATGT
Organism: Ancistrocerus nigricornis; assembly: GCA_916049575.1. Taxonomy (NCBI): domain Eukaryota; kingdom Metazoa; phylum Arthropoda; class Insecta; order Hymenoptera; family Vespidae; genus Ancistrocerus; species Ancistrocerus nigricornis. The sequence goes on along the minus strand of OU696667.1, from coordinate 13,702,131 downwards.
ACGAGACGATGAACTCTCCGAGTACACAAGAGGATAAACCGAAGAAAGGCTCGAGGATTTGGTTTGCGAGCTTGGTACGGTCTAAGGCGAGTGTGTTTCCCATTAGTACGGATTTTCTTACCGAATTATTTACGATAAACAGATCGGCCGGCAGGATGACCCACTCGTGCCATTTCCAGTTCGAAGCAGGTGTTAGGAGTACGGGACCTTCTTAGCGATATTTCCTCCTCTCTCTATCTCTCTCTTTCTCATCGTTAAAGTCCCGGATAAGTGAACGAGACACGAAATTGGCCGGGCGAGGGGACACCAAGGGAATAACCAGAGCAAACTCATTATTGGAATAACGTCCTTGAAATAGCTAGCCATGATGAAATAACAGACGTTGATATTAACAAGCTGACCGTCGAACCGGTTTTGCATAAACTCGTAGATATGTCATATTGTTTACAATTTTTTATAGAATAAATATACTTACTACTTATGACGGTGATGGTTACATTCTCGTAAATATTAATAAACGATACTTAGAAACGTTAGTAATGTAATCGGAAAAATCGTGTATCAGTCACCACTGACATTTTACATGTTATTAGATATTTCATCCTCGTCTTTTCTATAGACCGTACAAAATTAAAACAGATAAGCAGGTCCATTGTTTTTTTAGATAAAGAGCTCGTCTATTTTAGTCCACCCATGTTTTATTTATGTATTACGCGTTAAAGGTTGCGTATTTGCAATCCATATCTTTAGTAAAACTCGTAACAAGCTTGATAACTCGACGTAGTTCAAGTAAAGTACTTTTTAAAAGATTCTTACTCGTTTTCAAACGTTTACGACGTATGCTAATTTTTCAACATCGTTTGTTCGGGCAGCACAAACAGCAAGCAAGGATGATCGAAGAATAACATCTACATTTACAAGAATCAATCAACAAGATAGCTTTGATGAGGAATTACGCGTCACGAAATTCTTGACTGCTAAACAGATTTTGTATAAACTGTATTTTTTACCATTTTTTTCTAGAATAAAGATACCGAAGAATGTACTATTAGGCCTCTTATATTAGACCCTATACTTGTAATAACTTGTAGTAATATTCATTCAAAAATTAATTAACAGTTTTTATAAAACTTACAAGTGCAATTTAAAGGATACCTGAAGAGACCTTGAGGAAGGTTTTTTCATTAAACCGATTAGCTAAAAAATCGATATATTTTTTTATTAATTCTCGACCGTTTTTATTTGAAATTAATCAAAACAGTTACCGGTTAAAAGAATATGTAATTGTTAAGCTGAAACATCAATTTTCTTTAAAATCTTAAAAATCATGGAGTTTTTATGTAAATAGACAAACACGTGAGTTCAAGAAGGTTAATGACGAACGAAGACACAGTCATCTCTGTTTCTTGTCACAAGGAATAGATTTCCCCGACCATGCCTCAACAATTCTGACGTTAATACTGTAGATACGTTCCTCGACGTGTCCATTTTCAAATAAAACAAAAACGAAAACAAAATCAAGAGAATGACCCAAAATGAGGAAACTATAACAGCAAACTTCCTAACTCTCGACTCTTTGAGAGTAACCAGGTTGAATGCTCGAAGGTAGAAAAGAGAATGAACGCTGGTTTTTGTCGTGGGAACAGAACTTTATTAAATCTTATATCGTTCCTGGCTCGAACGTGCCACTTTGCTTTTCCGATTGCACGAGAGACGACAATAACGAGTTCCTCGTGTATCGGAGCTCGTTTAAGAAAAAATTCTTCTTTACGCTTAAACATCGAACTACATTAGTCCTCCATTTCGATCGTCGTCGTGCCCGTCGACGTCTCTAGCCGCGCGATATCGAATCACATCGCATAATATATATACCTATACTTACATACATACATACAAGGGGGAATATCGAAAATTTTTGTACAGAAGATATTTCTCATATATGTATGTCGTTCGAGACGACGAACGAGTAGTACATCGAAGACGATCTATCTTAAACTATATATACGATTTTATATTACACTTTAAACAGCCGAAATCGCACGCGTTATCATCTTGCTTTCGTCTCCTATTTACAAGCGAACGATAAATCTATCGAGTAGAATCTCCCGTTGCGAACGTCCCTCCTACGACTCCCTAACCATCGTCCTAATCATATTTTTGGCATCGTTCTTGAGAATCAACACGATCGACCGAGAGGAAATTATTCGTCCGATCAGTCGAATATCGCGCACTCTTTAACTAGACCGGATTAACCACTCGTCGTCTTGATACTTATTCAAGAGGCACGAAGCTCCGGAGTTTATTGCACTTGCTGTTTCGAAAGTGAAAAACTCGCGACGGCAGGAAGAAAAGTTCGGCGAAACTCGACGGATTTGAATGCACAGAGACAAAATTCCGAGGGTTGGTCGAGATGTTTATAATCGTTTAGGAGACCACTCGAGGAGAGACACTGGGAAGACGGTATTAGACGCCGGAGGCATTGCTCGCGTTAGTAGGGACATAGTAATTCCTGACGTGTAGGTGATTGTGAAGATGAACCGAAGAAAGCTGTTGTCCCGCGCTCTGCAGACTCCGTTCGGTCCAATGTCCAACGGGAGAGACGTGGTGCTTGGCTTCCGGACTCGCCGACGGCGTACCAGGCGACGGGGTAGCGTTCGTCTCGGCAACGACATCGACGTCGACGTCGACATCAACGTCCTCGTCTTGTTCCTGTTCATGTTCTTGTTCCTGAAGATCGTGTAGATCATCCTCGCTGTAGCTGAATCTTCTGGACTTGATCGGCCTTAGCTCGGACTCGATCTGATGTTGTTGATCGTCGGGTGCCAAGAGCGAAGCGACGTCGAACTGTCGCTTTCTCGATTGATGAAGAGAAGATTGTCTCAAGGATTGATTTTGAAAGGTGTGTTGCTGCTGCTGTTGGTGATGATGGTGATGGTGATGATGAGAGTGAGGTGGAGGTGGTGGCGGAGGAGGGGGTGGTGGAGGTGGAGGAGGCGTCGTCCAGATCCCGGTAATCGGTTGAGAAGCGACGGGCGGGCCGAGAGCCGCCGGAGGTGGTGGCGTAGCAGGAAGAGGCGGCGGACTCGGACTGTCAGGTTCCTCGTCGACCGCGAGACCCATGTGACGGCGTACCTTCCTCTGAGCCTTGCGTCTTCGAAAATCTCCTCTGCGAAAGTCTTCCAGGTTGGCTGGATGAATAGCCCAATAATGACCCTTACCGTTGGCGCTTCTGCCCGATTTTACGAAGCAATCGTTCAAGGAGAGATTATGTCTTATGGAGTTACGCCAGCCCGGACCACGCGTCCGAAAGTACGGATAGTGTTCGAGTATGTGCTGATAGATGTCAGAAAGAACGAGCTTCTTCTCTGGCGAAGATAGAATCGCCATAGCGATAAGACCGATGTAACTATGCTGGGGCTTTGGTTCCTCCGGTATACGCTGATGATGCGGATGAAGAAGAGCCATTGATAATGCCAATCTGCTGGGGTATCCAGCAGCTGCCGCGGCTGCTGGATAAAGCGGTAACGGCGCCGGGAAAGCGGCTCCCATCCCGAGATGACCGGGAGAGCCCGACGTTGGATGACCGACGCCAGGATGTTGCGGATGCAACTGTTGCGCGAGACGCAATCTCTCTGCCATCGCATAATGATAAAGTTGAAGACGATAGTGCTCCAGACCTGGGAGAAAGCCGGCCATGGGATTGCCCAAGCCGACGGCTAGCGGTTCCTTCGCCGGTGGTGGACTCTCGTTGCTGCACATGACCTTTCTTTTCGGTTCTCTTTCCGACGATTTCACCCACCTTTCCCGTGATATATATTTTTGTACCGTCTCTCCTTCGTTAACTTTCACCTTAGCCTACGCTGATACATGAGTACCAAACGGAAACAACGATGAAGTATCGACACTTTCTTCTCACAGCACGAAACTCCAATGATCTTCGACGTCGATACCGATATTCCGATCTCGAGGACCGGTCTCGAGATCTGTCTCGACCACCGTGGACTCTGTTTTTCGACGGTTTTCACCCTATTTGTCGCGATGCGCTTCGAGCGGGCGACTGGCCATGATTTACGATCCGGTTATCCGGTTAGGAGCACGTCACTGGCCTTTCCCCACCAGTCGGCGCTTCGGAACGACTAAACCACGCCTTCTCGACCCCTCGTTCAGAGCGTACGGCGAGGAACCCAACGAAGAGCGGTTGGCGATATCAGTGCTTCCACCAATCAGAAGAGAAGCAGGGCGGGTTTACGACGAGCCTTACGCGTCGCTCGTGAAGTCGACGATCCCGCCCATCTCGCTCGGATATTGATCCCGAAACTATACGTAATCTATCGTCCGGAGGGCGGACGGTGCCGACGACGGTTCCGTTGCTCATCTTCGCCTTCGTCCTCGTCTTCGTCGTTGCTTACCATGGCTCGTCGATGCAAGTGGATATTCTTGTAAGTCTAATACCTACTGCGATAAACGGTATCGGTATGCCGCAAATTTTCCGTCGAAACAGATTCGTTGTTCTTTCGAAGGAAGATCCTCAGATTCCCTTTTTTTCATCGAAAGTTGCAACGGCCGGTCGAAGGTGTCTGCCGGTAAGGGTTCCGTTCGTCGAATAAAAAAAGCCCAACATACGAAGGTCTATATTTTTCCAGTAAAGACATGGGGAAGGGGATAAAGAGTAAAAGGGGGTTTTCGGGGTGTGAATTCCGTCGGTACCGAACAGCTCCTCTCTCCTCCCATCTTCCTTACACCCCACGAAGAGGCTTCTTCGCTCTCGTCTCCTTCCTCCCTTTTTATTACTCTTTTTCTCCTGCTCGCTCGCCTTCCGAATCCCTTTAGCCCTCTTCTCTCTCTCTCTCTCTTTTTCGATTGATGGAACAAAGGAAGGAGCTCACGGCGCGCATTTATATGGAGGTGCCGCCCTGCAACTATTTGTAAGCATCCGCCATGCTGGTTTCATATCTGCCGTTTCGGCTTGCACAAAAACATTATTTTCGACGTGGTTCGATGCAACATGGCGTTTAGGAAGGCCGCCGGCGTGCACACCGTGTCGAGTTGCAATCGTTACGTTTCGTTGCAAATAACACGGGTCGAACCCTCCTCCCCACCTCTCTCTCTCTCCCTGTCAACCCTCTCGCACAACCCTCCATACAGATCGCTCTTCCGTTGGTGGAACATACGTGTCGCCTTTTCGAGCGTTGTACGCGTTTGACGGAAATACAATACGCGTATGCCGGCGTACCAAAACGAGCTCGATGCCATGGAATATTTCGTATAGATAACGAACGCGTTTTTGCACCGATCGCTTCGGTATTTATCGGTCACCGAGTGAAAGAGGAGGTAGATATGTGCTGTAAGTATCTTTGGAGGCGGATGTCGCGTCCACGCGGGACTTTCGACGAGGATATCTCGGGTCTCCGGTTGGTACGTGCGAGCTTGATAGTTGGACGTTTGGTAGTCCAACGAGACTAGTTGTTGAACGTGTTTTACAGTTGCGGACCAGACTATTTATTGGTAATCATATTAATTAGCCGGGTTTTTTCTTGCTTCGAATATTGTTTCATATTCTATATTTATTTACAACAAATATTTTAAAAGCATAGGTATATTAGCAACGAACATGTAAGTTGTCATTCATCCGCAATCTTTTAAGATTATCGGAAAAACTCCTAGCTTCCCGGTTCAGTAGTTAAAATATTGATTACTGGTAGAAAATATGAAAACTTGCCCCGTCCCTCAAAAGTTATTATCCTTTTAATATCATTTTATTTGATTACCATACTGATAGAGAACTTATTTTGACAGTTTAATGTCATTTTGACAGCGGCCTGTAAACGTGTCATTAGGGTACAACAGTTTCATTTAACTGCAATACCGTTCATAATACAATAGAAAATATGATTTGCACACCAGTCTTGGGGTACAAGGTTAACACATGTGGACTAGTTGGCTAGTCTTCAGTAGTTAACGTATTAAATGATTTGGGTTCTTCTGTTTGATTCAACGGTTCTGATACATGTTACCGCTGTTTTTTAACAAAATGATCGACATGTGTCCGACCCCGTTTTAATTTAATGGCTGATCATTTTTACTTTGCTGATACAATTTTCTTGGTAAATCATTAATTTTAGCTGATAAACCATAACATAGTAATCCAGAATTTCCAAGTCTCCAATAATTCGACATTAGCCCAATTTGTATAGCGTCGAACTTGTAGAATATTTACTTCACGCTAAGGCTTCTAGACGCGATTCGATCACGGTCTTTAGTCCTCTAGGAATTTTTCTCGAAATAACGAGAAACCGACACCCATTTATTCTCATCTCAGGTTGATCTCGATGAACTCGTAACTCTATATTCGGTTCGATCAGATAGGATCGAAGTAAGGAACAGCAAAAGAGCGAAGGAAAAAAGGATGAATGGAGAAGGCAAAAGAAGGAGATCTCTTTTCGCAAGGGGCAAGCTTCGTCGCGGATAAGAATCTAGCCGGTAGTCGGCCGCGAAACGTGGCGGGTCGATAGATAAATCCGGTGGTTGCACGAAACCAGACTCGCCGCTGTCAAAACACAATAAAACTCGATCGCGGGGAAGAATCGATGGTCGGACCACTCGAGTTTGCCTCTCGCCTCGCCTCGTCTCTCGCGACCGTCCGCTCATCCGCGCACGAAGGCGCGCGCGTATGCACACAGATATTGGGTCCATTGTGCGGCTCTGCTAAAATGCTCTCTCCCCGCGCCGAATAATGGCGATAATTGTGACAAAATGGAGCATCATTGTGGGAAAAAAGGTAGCGTAACGATCGAGGGTGGCGCACCCCGAGATAGGTAAGTGGCAGATGCATGGACCTCCGTTGACAGCTTCTTCTCCGATTTCTTCCTCCTCTTCTCGGCTACCACCCTTCGACTCCTCACCTTTTTCTTCTCGTTCTTTCCTATCTTTATGATACTTAGGTAGGTATATGCAGTTTTTTTTTTCAGAAAATTGAGTTTACGTTTTTATTGATAATGATAATTCGCAAGTGAGCGAATTCGAAAGTAACATAATAAATCTTTTATTGGTACTACGTACTTTTTATTTATTTTTTTTTTATAAATAAATAGTTCAATTTAGTTACGAATCATAACGTTAAAATATATTAATGAATAATTGCCATCGTAATAAAGAATATAAACCTTGAATATCTTTGGAATAATGAGAAGACGATAATTTTTCAAATGAAAATTTTTCCCTTCGATCCTTTCATGACTTCAAAGATACTAATTCTTATTAATTTATCCTGTAGATATATTTAAACAATAGCGATAGTCTTAATGGATTTAACCGATTCAGGGACGATCTTTTCTTAAAGTTGAAAAGAAATAATCCAATTTCTTGTATAAAAATACTTTGAAAAATGTTACAAATATTAAAGAAAAAAATTACATCCACGTTAACATACACATATGTAGCAATATCTTTGAAGAGATTAACAATCAATATACCAGCTTGCTGTTACAGTTTCCAAACGACCAGGATCGAAGATTTCGCTATCATCAAACATGAGAGAAATTTGGAAATGCTGATTCCTGTCGGACGAGAGGTACCTAGTCCTCGTCCTAGTATATACTACTAGCTACTACCGGGAGCTAATCCGCAGACTACAAGTTTCCACGACGAAGTTAATAAATGTCGTGGTCTCGGACAAGCCGGAACTTCGAAGCTCGGTCAGGCGGGTGGGCGAGTTTCGCTACGAGGAACCGGAGTGAGGCGTCCACCTCGTTTTCGTGTTTCGATATACACTCCTAATCGGTTTTCAAACTCTCTATCTAGGTGTATGGTCGATCTAAAATACCGTCTCGTCGAGCTATCTCAAAATTCAAACTGACTCCTTTCGTCTCGCTGATTTACGTTGCACCAATCGATCGTAATTTTTACTCGTACCTCCCGAACCCGATCGAAGTCTCCAAATTTTTTAATTATCCGGAAAGGACGACGTACCGGGCGAAAGGGCATTTAGGGATCGTGCTTTATGCGCGTTCTAACGAGCTTGCAATCAACTGGTACTAAACATTAGCGAGACTTCGTTCTCGAATGCTATACGACCTTTGCTATTCGTGCTTCTCGAAGCGAAAGGAAGAAAAAGACGGAGAGAGGGAGAGACAAGTCTTCCCATCGTCGTCCTATCGGAGAAAGAGCGATAGGAGCAAAGGGAAGGAGAGACGGTACCGCTCACGGGATAGAGAGAGAGAGAGAGAGAGAGAGAGTCCATTAGCTTTGACGCTTGTCTCAAAGGGATGCTCTCGTTTTAGCGTCGTATACCATCCTGTTTCCTAAGCATCCCTTTTACACTGGCCAACGTTACTGCACCGAGATAGGAAAATAGCAGTTTCGCGAAGCCTCTGTCGTTCTCTCCTTAAATATTCATAATTTATAAACTCTCCTACGGCGGTCCCGCCGGGCTTACACGAACGTCAAGATTTCAGGGGGTCTCGTATTTTTATAGAAAAATCCCTCCACGATTCTTACGACGAAATCGATTTTTTTTTTTTAACGAACCGAAAAGAATTTATTATAATTAAAGAGGTTTGTAAATATAGTCATTGAGCTGTCGAAGTATGTTTTAATTTACGATTCTGCACACGTAGTTCGTACGACAAAAGACATGAAAAATAAATGCATTTCTCTACGTTTACAGTATTTGAAATAATAAGTGCGATACACCCAGTTGCATTTTTTCATAATTTTATTATAATATGCTACTGGACAAATTTTTTTTTTTTTTTGTAACGCGGTGTGTTGGAATTTAACTCAATTCGATTTAATTTACTTTGGAAGAAAACAATCGTCATTTCTACGCAACAGCTTAAAAAACGTATCTAACGTTTAAAAACGGAATTGATTGCACATAAAGGTCCATTCTAATAACAGGCAATGACTTCTTAATAAAACATTACAATCGTATATTTATTTACTTTGATTTTACTAGCGCCCCACCATCGATAGCTATCCGCTCGTTCCTCGAGTGCTCTCGAGAAGGCGATCGCGCGAAAGACGAGATAAACGAATTGCCACTCGAGAACGGAAGCTGGACCTCACGGCAGGGCGTCGTTCCTGCTTACATCGTTGCTCCTTCGAGTTTAACGAAGTGTGCCAGACTCTTTGGGATAAACCCTGCGAGTAAATGGGGGGTTGGTACGAGGTGACGAACGATCATACGACTTCTTTGTGGTAAACCATAATAGTTTAGCGAACGCACGGAACAAGATTTGCCATTGTAACGCATTCGGCTTCGCCGCGTGGGTGCACGCGGTTGGAACGGAGCGGAAGTCCTTCAGATTTTCGAGGACCTTCGCACCTTCTTGATTCCGCTTCAAATTCGCGAGAGAAACGTGACCGTTTGGCCGTCTAACAGGATTACAGAGAGAGGGTCGAATAGATTAGATTCGAGAGATATTATTCGGGCATTCTCTTTCTCTCGCGTGCGCGCACGAAAGCGTCAACGCCATCGTTCATAGGATTTTCGCCAATATTTTGGCTGTTTAGCCTTTGTCACGGAACAGTGGCCATTGTGCTGGCTCGCCAATGGGCGTGGTGGTCCACGCTCGAGAAAGGAAACCGGTCACTTTCTTCCGTTCTCTCCGCTCTTTCGATTCTGCAACAATGGACCGCTCTCTACGGTTCTTTGGGGTAGGTGCTCCAAGAGTGGCTCTCTCACTCTCTCTCGACTTTGTCTTACTTTTCATTTCTATCTTTTCTTGGTTTTCTATCATAATTTACAGTGGAATGTTGTAACGACTTTTGGATGAAGATCATCCGGTAGACAAACGTCTTTAGGACAAAGCTGTGCAATATGAGTCTAGGTTATTTTAAAAAATCGTGATTTTTGATTAAGACAGTTTTTGATCAAATTTTATACATGTTTTAAGTGTAAAATATGTGTTTTTCAACAAATACGGTAATAAAGATTTGATTTTTTTTAAATCAAATGTAAACGAAAATTATGCAAATGCATTCATTAAAAACAAAACGTTTCTTTATATGACAACCAATTCATCTAATAGACAACCAATTATTAATACTTAAATTGTCATACACTTGTCATTACGAAACCTGTATGCAACGTATATCACGAATATGATTGCTCAAAACACTTTAACCCTTAGAGGGCCGGGATTGCAAACAAAAAAAGTTCATTATTTCCATTGAAAAAGTATCCGAAGTCCCCAAGTTAGGGAAAAATAGAGGTCAAATTGACCTTGACGCCATAGGGCGTCATGGCGGCCCTCTAAGGGTTAAAACAATTAATATACGGTCAGTAACGAAACAAAGAAACATCGCTACGACATTTGAAAGTTTTCAGTAATAGTAGGTAATTTTAGTCTACCAATTTTTGGATGCCGTGGAAAGTTATCCAGATAGCAAACATATTTATACATCTTTTCCTCGATGATTGTCTTACCGTCTCGTGGAAACGTCGAAGCGATACGATTACGAGAGACAAATGGAAGCATCTTGAATATATGGAGAGTTTAGTAACCGAGCACGAAGACGCAAGGAGCGAATCGATCCAAGGGCCAATAACTGTATGCCTTAAGGGCTCTGCTCTCCCCGATCTCGCATAACATTAACTACCAGAGAATCAAAGTTAGCGTAAGGCGAAACGGAAATCGTAGCTCTTCTGCTTCGAGGAATCGAACGTTTCGCTTAAACTTCAACGGCTAATCGTTATCAAATCAGAGTTTGAAAACTATTATATTTTTTTTGTTATATCTGAAATATTCCATAGTACGAAGACAAAAAAAAGTAACAAATATTCCATTACAAGTGGACTAAATTAATCCTACTTCTGTAAAATATCAGGTTTTAGCGAAAAAACAAGGTAAAATTGGTAAATACTGAAGCATCGCATAGTGTGAGATTTTGGCAATCTGACCAAACAACTATTATTATGTAAATAATTTATCTATAATTTTTTTATTGTTATTAGTTTAACGAAAGACTCGTATTATCCAAAAAACATCTACGAAAAGTTTACATTCGCTTATATTCCCAACTAAACATTTATAACACAATATAAATAACAGAAAAAATGATTTTCACCAACAACGAGCAATTAAAAAACTAAATCGGACATTGGACATATACCATAACCGATATCTCCTTTGTATCTTCACCAAATCAAAGAGTACGCGTAAATTTTGGGAAGGCTACGCTCCGTTCTGTAACGAACGAGAGATGAAAGGCTGTCGCGACGATCGAACGTCCAAATGTCGTCGCGTCGCCTCGACGGAATGAATATTTCAAGAGCGAGTACGCCCATCCCGTTCGACGGTAGCCGTACCACCGAACGAATATCGTTCCCTCAAAGAGCATTTGTGTAATTTATTAGTGCGTTCGGGACTCTCGGGGATGAAACCCTTTTGTCGGTCGCGCGAAGCGCTTAAGCGGTTGGTTAAGTCTAAAATGGGTTGCAGCGTTCTCGCCGTATGTCTCGTCTAGATGACGGCGTGTACTTTCTTTTTTCCGGCGTATTCGCGAATGATAGTCCACTGGTTATTACGAATCCAGCAACCACATCGGTATCGTTCGACGAACGAGGCTTTCTATTGTAATCGCTATATGCCGGGCTTACGAAAACACTCGAGATGTTGCGACAGCCGCCTATAATCGTATCCGTGTTTCGGATTGCCGTTCTCCTCGAGAGCCCGTTCACTTCTCCATTCTCTCTCTCTCTCTCTCTCTCTTTCTACTTCCGAACAATGACGAGCGTTTACCTGCAGACTGACCGATCATTTTTTTATTCTCCTTCTCGATCCTTCATCGAGCACTTTCAAATAATAATAACAACACCGTGCCTATCGTTAGAAAAATAACTCTTTATCTTTCTCGTCGGAAGAAAGGAGAAAGATCGAAGGGTAGATCGATATCTTGGTAGGAATCGTTGGATCGGGTGGACATCGATACCATCGAACAGCTGTCGCGTGGCGAACCGCAACGATATACTCGCCGTGGACGATGGGTGGGATAAAGAGGGATCCGGGCTTTCTTGGTTGTAATGAAAAAAAGGAAAGGGGTCTTTTCGTAACGTATTCGTGCAGTTCGCGGGGGCGTGAGTGCGTTTTTTTGATTGTAGGTATAAGATATTCTTGGATCGAGGATCGGTGGACCTGTTGTCGCGTACTACCGTTCGAAAATTATTCTTGAAATCGTTCGATCCGTATTTGCCTTCTTCTTCCTGCGCACAAAGGCAGAAAGGCAGGTAGGCTTTACGTGAAAGCGGATTGGATTAGGATTTGGAAGAAAGGGTGGTCGGGGGTTGGGTCGAACCCAATTTGCATACCATAAACCAAGCCGTGCCCCGAGATTCAATTTTGTGGGAAAAGAAGGGAGGTGGTACGATACCTACGCTGCGTTTTTCGCTCAGCTTCTTTCTCGATTAAGGTAGACTTCCGAAACCAACGATAGACGACAGAGGCAATTGTCATTTAACGGCAACGACGCTGCTGGTTTTGTAGGAACCATTCGCGAGCTAAAGTGAAAGATTTAAATTTTTTCTAAATTTAAATGGCGAAATTGTTTATCGATGTTTTAGTCATCTTTTTCTATTTCTTTTTTCGTGGAGTTTATCGATTTGGCTAATGAGTGCTACATGTGTTGTTCCATGTGTAACTAGGTGGCCTTATTTAAACGGACCACCATTTATTATGAAATGACAATAGAAAATGTTACTGCGTCGTATTAAGTCTAATTATTTTAAATATAAAAAATTCCATCTTATATTTTGGTATGAAGAAATCTACAAATAAAGTCAATCATTTTGTTTTATAAACGGCTCAATTCTCTCTGTTACCTGTCGATTTCGGAAGCCTATCTTAAAAGTAATCGAAATACAGTCGAGACGAAAACGTTCTTCGCGATAACAAAATCGCATTGAGTCTGTGGTGTCGTCGTAGCATGCTTCTCGCCAGATGTACGAACATGTGTTTCGAGAAGGCGTCAAACGTAGTAGTAGGTACCTTGGCCAGTTTGTAGGATCGATTTATATTCGGTTTGTCATCGGATCTACCGCTCGACGCGAAACTCCACGCTTATTTCTCGTATTACAGCGGCGAACGATGCGTTAGGTAATCATTGTATAATAGCGGAATAATAAATTCCAGAGACGAGGGGTCCGAGAGCACGCTTCTAAGCCATAAGTAAGAAGGAGAGAGAAAGGAAAAACGGAGGCTTGGACGAGAGTCGATGTCGCCCGCGGCCTTCGTGCGCTGGGGGACCGATATGGGCGCCTTAAACGCGAGCCCACCCTCGTAAAAGCCGCGCGTGACCCACCCTACCACCTTCTCTCTCTCTCTTTGCCTGCCGATGTTTATTATTCACTTAGGATGCTCGCGTTCTATTTATCCCCCGCAGAGCCAGATCAAGAATCGGGTTACGGGTTACCCCTTGAACCGAACCGACAAATTTCTCTCTTCTTTCATCTCTCTTCTAAACGCGAAAATTTGCAAACTTATTTCGATCTCTTCGAATTTCTCGATCTTCTCGACAAAACCGAATCGATCTTGGGATGTACTTCAGACCTTTCAGAACTAACAAGACCTTGCGAGGTGACGTTTTATGGTTATCCTCTCGATTCCTCTTGGGATCATGTCCCATTCTTTGGAATCGACTCTTTACCTTCCGGACGAGGCGCCAAGATTTATTTTTGCGAAAACTCTCGAAGATTCAAGCGTTTTTGAAGCGTAAAAAAAAAATGGAATATAATCGCGAGCCGTGTCCTTGGAGAGTGATCGACGATTGCGGTGGTGCCTTTGCTATGGGTTCCATTGGAGGCTGTCTTTTTCAAGTAAACTTAATATTCTTACATACGACTGTAGGTAAAAAACATTTTTGTCGTATTCTCTATTTGATTGCAAAGTGCAAACTTTTTGTAGATGTTTGCCGGATAACACGAGCCTTTCGTTTTATAAAAAATGTATATAAGAAAAAGAGAAAAATAAGCTATCATTAAGATTCTTCTTTTTCTATGTAATATTTGTTTATGCTTATGAAACAACACATTGACGTTGAATGCAATTCTGCTCTAAACGACAAACTATAACAAAATTTGTATATTAGATAATTTTTTTCGGTCTTTTTATGTCATAATTTATTATTCGACACCAACAATCCGTACTTATTTTTCCAAACATGTAATCATTATTTCCTTTTGATACAAAGTTGTAGTTTTGGATATTAAACCAAAAAAAATTACTTTTCCGTGTCTATATTTGTACAATGCAATATATCATAAGAAAACATTATAATTCAATAGTAATAATAATTAATAAAATTCGTCTCATAGAACGTCAAATGATACAATAGTATAAAAATAACGCCAAAGACGTCTTTATATGTCAAAGAGGCCAATCGTTACTAAAATACTACCTTTCCTTATTTTACCAGAGTGCGATCGGTTTTCGCAACGCGCCGTCGGGATTTCGAAGGCGTCTCTACGGCGGATTGGCAGCAGCAAAGGCTCGAGCGCCGCAAGTGGCCGGCAACTTTGCCGTATGGGGCGGACTGTTTTCCGCGATCGAGTGTACCCTCATACGTTGTCGTTCGAAGGAGGACCCATGGAACTCTATAATGAGCGGAGCCTTGACCGGAGGAGTTCTCGCTGCTAGGACTGGGATACCCTCGATGCTGGGTAGCGCTACCTTCGGTGGTTTCCTTCTAGCCTTGATCGAGGGTGTTGGTATCATGATGACTCGTCTTCAAGGCGATTTCTTTGCTCAGAACAATGATATCTATGAGTTAGACCAAGTGTTACCTGGCAAGAGATACGTCTATACGGGAAATCTTGCGAATCTCGACCTATCAAAGCAATGTCATACGACAAACGCACCTACAAGTGTCGAGATCGAACGTATCGGTAAACTTTGGTAATGTCTCTTTCTTTTTATATCTATTATAGCTGATTTGTCTCTTTACCTCGATTGTATCTATATTGTATTAATTTTCGAGTCTTGTACTTTTCCACGAATACGAATCCTTTTTTTTCGCAAAAATCGTCTTTTCGCCTTTTTCCCAAATCATGCATGCGATCTTGAGAGAGAGAGAGAGAGGACGGTCAAGAAACGATCGTGAGATAATCCACGTAGCACGATTGCCAACGACGGTAGATCCGAAAGATACGATTACTAGCCGAAAGAAGAAGAGGAGGAGAAGAAGAGATCGAGTCGAGGATGGGTCTAGATCGTTTGTTGCAAGGTGCTAACGATTGTTTTGACAGCGGCTCGCGTTCGAACTCCATCGGTGGACACGCTCGTGGTTACGGTCGAGGTCCTTCGACGTCCCCATTGTCGCCGGCAACCGATTGGAATCAATATTTACACTCGAGGCCGTGTAAGCCTGGGATTAGCAGAGGCTAAACCGATCTTCCCAACCCTTTCCCCTCGGAGATTCGGGTCGTTTAACGAGCATCGTCGAGCAAGTTCGAGGTTTCTTCTTCGAGGAGTAGAGGTTACCTCTTCTGCGAGAGGTATATGCTTCTCTCTCCCTTCGTTCGTTATATTTCGGAGAAGTGGAAGCACGCTTCGGCGATTCTTTCGACTATTCCACGCGTTCTGAAAGAATCAAGGACCAAAAGAGATAGAGAGCGAGAGAGGGGACAAGCAGTTAGAGGCGTGACTACACGGTTGGTATTTAGTTAGGGTGAGTTCCTACAATACAAAACCCCCTCGATCTTCATTGTACTCCATTGGTGCGTTTCTCATCCAACGATTAAGGCGCGCGTCGTCCACGCGAAATGTTGTACGCGTCCGATCAACGGCGCGAATAATTCTATATTGGATTAGCTGCGAGAGAGCTGCTCGATAATCTTTTCTTCTTTTTTAACACTTTGTTGCCCAGCAATTTTATACAAAAAACTATTAGACTCTACTGATTATTTGTCCCTTATTGAATACCTATAAGATAAAAATATTTAAACGAATGTTGATATTTTTATTTGATACTTAAAAGGTTATTCACAAGAATTCTTGTGCTTCGAAAGAAAAAAGCAATAAATTGCTCACGATATTTTTAATAAGAATATCATCGGTCTTAGAATAAAGCTTTCGAATATGATATTTAGTTATCTATTGATAACATATGCATACAATTTTATATTGCTTTGACCTATAAGCAGATGTAAATGTAAGCACAAGTTAACTCATGATCGGTGAACAATGTTTGGAGGTGTATCTGTAAACTGTTGAAGATCATATCCCTGTGGCTCCACTTCCCGTGTTTGGCCCTAAAGAACAGTTTTATAAGCTGTAAACAATCAGTTGTCTCAAGAACAATATTTATGGCAACATAATGCCAAATAGCATCAGTAACTTCAACATATTTTTTGGCATACAAATAAAATGATATAGCTTTGAAAATATGTCACCTTAGAGGCGACAGTTAACTACTGTCTTTAACAATTTATAACTATTTTCCTATATTCTTTAAGACGTACAAAGTTGAACAAATTCTTTATCATTCCGAAAGCAAGTATATTCGGCAGAAATAAAATATTTCTCACATCCCTTTTACCAACAATCGATGAATTTTTTAAAAAGAAATACTACTTGACCATATTTCGTTAAAAGCCATTCCATATTTATCAATTGCTTTGCGATTTTAGCATCGAGGGTTATCGGTATGACACACAGGGATGATTCGCGATCTGCATTATCGACTCGACTAACGACAGGGTGAGTTTACGTTGGTATAAACGTTTCCTTTGGTCGGTACATCCTTATGTCGTTCCCTTCCGACAGTATAGACACTTTCTATACGTAACAGCGGTCGAATAATCGTAAGGTAACAAAACATCCGGCTAAGGGTAGTTTCAAACAACCTTATCGTTTGAGCATTACCAACAAATAAAATATTTATATCAAAATAATTTTTTTTAACACAATAAAATCGTTTATTAAAATTTATAAGAATAACTTATCATTATTTACACAATATGTAAATGGCCTGATTATAAAAAATATGATAGTCAATTTGCCCATATTTTTATTCTAAAAAAAAAAATTGTAAACAAATCGGTTTTATATAAAATAATAATATTTCCAACATCGAATCCTATTCGATTAAAATAATATTTATCTTTAATTAGATTCGATCTATATTAACGCGTGACGGGTAATTCTGTGAATAATAATCAACTACTGTACTTTGACGAAAAGCATGCGAACCGAAGACTTAAACCGCTCGGTCGACGACTTTATCTCATAATAATTGCATAGCGGTCGTATAATACAACCATTATTTGGATGTTCGGGATTACGTTAGCGGACATGGGTAGAACGCGTGGCGGGACGATGCGGAGCGAGGAGAGGCGAGTCTGAGGTAGCATCGAAATCGTACCGGACAAAAGGCTCCGTTCGATCTCTTTATAGTTACGTTGGAGCACGTGCCCCACATAATTCACTATTGATGGTTATATTCCATTGTGGAGGAGCCCTATTATCGGCGTTTACGTGCAGGCCCCGAACGAAACGTCGAAATTGTAAATACGTTCTCCCGAGAACGTCGCCGATCGTACTTTTCGTAGATTTTCTCCTCGCGACAAATTCGAACGAATTAATCGTTTTCCAATTTTATGTTTTTCTTCCTATCGTTTGAGAAATGTTGGTAACGATAGTTGGAAGTTTTGATAAGAGTAATCTGTTTATTTTCTGATCTATTCATATGCGAAGTGGGATAAGGAACATTATATGTAAAATTAAAATTGGGAACGAAATCATTTATACAATATTTGGCATGTATACTATAACGTACAATTAACATCACCAATACAAATCAATTACATATATTAAATAAATTAAATCTGAAACTGTTTTTATATCTAATTTTTTTGTTCATATATAAGAGATCATATGATATTTTTGTAATGACAATATATTCCATCACATTGGTTCAAACTTTGTCACCGTTCAAATTTTTTCCGCAATTTAAAATCATGCATTACCCAAATGTTTGTGTTGCATAGAAGAGAACACACCAAAGTCGACTTTTTTGCCAAGTTGATACAAAAAATGAACACAAAATATCTTATACAAAACCACCTACGTTTCAAACGATAGAAACTTTAGCATACATCTAATATTTACTATTAGTGGGTCTCGACAAAATCGCACATCTCATTCTGCGTTCGAACGATGAAAGAGGGAGAAAGGGGTCGAGATAGGTCGAGTACACCCTAGCCAAGTGTTAGGTGTAACAACAAACCCTTCTCCCTACTCGAGAGTGTGCTGTAGAGGCAACGAAACGCGTTACCCTTCCGAAACTCGAGACGATTGCATACTCTAAGGATCGTTCGTGAAAATTTCGATCCCTTAGCAGCGGCATTAGCTACCAGCCACAGATATTTAAACGACTTCCACGTATCGATACGTATAATCATGGATTATATCAAGATACATAAGCGCTTTATTTCATAATTAGCGACTAACGTACGACTACGTAATCTGGATACCAGTTTCAACGTACTTTCCTTGTCGCGGAGACATCGATCGATCTTGGAAACGGTTTCTACCGCAGCGTTCAACGAGGAAGAAAAATAATCGAGAATCGATTTCGAGAAAGAGTGCTGACCAGGATAGGGGAAACCGATTTGCGATTGGTACGGAATTGTTTCGTATTGCCATTCGAGTGGTAAACACGTTCGCTTCGGAGAAGGCTCGAGGGAATGGGATGGAGGACATATTCTGGAGAAGGAGGGTCGTAATCTGTATTATCCCTCGACTATTAGTGTCAAGAGGATCGACCGTACAGAGATTACAATTATTACACGAAATTACAGGAAATACGTAACGGATAACGCGCCTGGTAAGTCCGTTCACGCACGCATAGCAACGTCCTCGACGATGTTATCTCCCCTTTAATTGCCATCTCGAATTACGCTTCTCTCGGATTCGTGCGAAATTCGTTTTGATTCGAGTTAGGAGCGCTTCTCAGTGATTCCGATCGATCGTCCCACGTTTTCTCGCGAATCGATCGGTCGTTAGAAAACTGTCGCGCGTACAAATACCGTCGGATATAGCTCATCGGTATGAAGTTTACGATAATTAAGTTATATAGAAATTTCCATATTACTTCTGCTGTCACTGACTTTATACTGGTTAGCTACATATATCCGACAGCTATTGTACCTATTTGATTTCAATTTTACAATCGGTAAATAAAAATGTCAAGGGAGTGAGCCCCAGGCTAGTCGGATTTGTGGGAGACGAGGAAAATTGGTAAATCAAGTGATAGGATCAAGGGTGGATTTTTGGAAGCGGAATCGATGTCTCGGTGATAACGATGTTGCTGCGAGAGAGAGAGAGAGAGAGAGCGAAAGTGGGAGGGAGCGAGCCCCTTGCTACGAAGCAGACGACAACTGTCGAGCTATTAAACTAATTGACCGCGCAGTATGCCGCTAGCTGGTATACTCGCGTGTCGTGTGCACGCTTACGTATGCACGGAGCTGTCTTTCCTGCGTGTCGTGTCGCGAGCCGAAACCTCGGCACATCGATTACAACCCTCGCCTCGAATTTCGTACGCATCGTCGCCTCCGAACGAAGCTGACGACCGACACGGAAATTGGATGTAGTTATGCAAATACTGCAAAGTGAAACTCTCGCGACCGGTACTACGATGATCTAAGATCTTCGAGTTCTCTCTCCTCTTCTTTATTTAAATTTTTTTGCTTTATGCTATATTTTTTCTCGTTTTAACACGTTCCTGGCCCCGTGTACCGTTTGCGGTAGGTATGTCAAATATTTTTCTTGGCCATTTTTATGCCCAATAATATTTTTTTCATTAAGCAGTTAATTGCGTTAGATGTGTACGCACGTTGCCGATCCAAAACTTTATTTTGACGTGAATACTCGGCATGTAAAATAAAAAATTATTATTTACTATAAAAACTCAAAATTTTTGAACCCAAACATTTTATGGTATGTTTATAAAAAATATTTTATAAAAAAAATACATTTACACTTTTCTTTGTGAATTTTATTATTTTTTGGCAATTTTTCTTTTTCTGATAGTAATATCTTTTTTAACAATGAATTGCTAATATTTTATTGAATAAAAATGTAATTTTTCTTCTTTTTACTTAATTTTCTTCGTAAAATGTGTAATAAGAGCATTTGCCCTTTGCTCGACTTGTATACTCGTTATTGCTTGATTTAAATTGCACACCCTGTAAGAGATTTTGAGAGATAAAGAGGTAAACAATGATTGTTAATATCACTTTTATGTGGTCTCTAATGATGTGTGAAAAACTTTTTAAATACCAAAAAATAAATTTATAGTAGGTACCGAAACAGAAAAAAATTGTCAAATTTCATAGATTTCGTAAACGATTATTTTCGTAAACGATTTTTTTCAAAGAACAAAAATTCTCTTATTTAAGCATCTACCATCTTAGGTAGACACACCATAGTAATGGCATTTAGTTAAATGCAGGAGAATCGATATGAAAAGTTTTAAACTGAGAAATCTTCTCGTTTCGTTCTCCCTTTATCTCTTTTGGTAAAGCAAAATAAAATATTGGTCGAGGATACAAAGAAAATAAGGACGTTTAACGACATAGGAGTGGCGAAAACATAAAAGCCCCGCTCTTGGTAGGAGAAGCTTTTACGAGTTGTATCTATTATAGATGGTAGCCAACGCTTCGTTATCCGCCCGGATTACATGGATATCGTGTCGTGCCAGTGAGGGAGGGATAGAGAGAAAAAGATCTTACTCTACACACACGCAAACTGGTATACGACTCGCACGTTGGTCGGTCCGATAACGATAGATTTAATACGGGGCACGCGCCGTCGTCAAAGCGATCTCTCTACGATTCGCTGGTACTTGATCGAGGACTTTGCTTAACCGCTATATCTCCTCACGAGCAAAATCGCCAATGTGGTTTCGACGTACTCGTTACCTCGTAGCTTCTACAGAACATCGTTATTCCATTCTCGACGATAAACCCCGTTTAATTTTATCGACGAGAAATCGAACGGCACCATCGCGAATAATTGGATAGATTGGTACTAAAGAAGATCATGCGAAGGAGTCATTAGGAGGAACATCGGAATCTTTCATTCAGTATTTCACGTCTTTTCGTATTTTAAACGCTACTCTTCGAATAAACGTCCGCCTTTAAAAATGTTGAAGACCTAGTGGGGGTACTTTGCAAGGGAAAAAAGAAAGAGAAAAGAGGGGGTAGTAGGACGATTAACGAAATAACGCAGTCACGGATTTTCGTCCACTCGACTCGGTACGGGGGATAAAAAAGGCGAGGGAGGGGTGTGCGCGTGGATTCGACCTTATGTTCGCACCATACTCGTCATTGTGTCTCCTGTCTATCGTTTGTGTATCGGAAGTGTGAGATTGGGAGAGAGGAGGACCAGAGCCGTATAATTGGCAGGGGTCCGCAACGATATTTATTACATCGAAGGGCGGGAAAAATCATAATGGCCAACTGGGGTATAAACTGCACCAGCCTCTTTTGCGGTTCGTTAAACGGTGTTTCGTTGGAGGGGTCGTAGGCAACTTTTCTACGTCTGCGAAAACTTCGAAATCCATTCGTTTTCCTTATGAAAAAAAACCTTGTTTTTTTTTAATACGAAGCTAATTTATACAAACGACGAATATCTAAGTTA
The DNA here is from genome assembly GCA_916049575.1 of Ancistrocerus nigricornis. Classification (NCBI taxonomy): domain Eukaryota; kingdom Metazoa; phylum Arthropoda; class Insecta; order Hymenoptera; family Vespidae; genus Ancistrocerus; species Ancistrocerus nigricornis. The sequence goes on along the minus strand of OU696667.1, from coordinate 13,680,493 downwards.
ATCCTTGGATGGCGGATGCAGGGTCAATGTTTTTGCGGTTCGGTTTGTCGATAAAATGAATACTCCATATAGAAAATAATTGTAAGTAAAAAATATACAACCGGCGTTAGTCCTATTTTTTTACGACGGACAGGCCTAACTGCCGTTAGTCTGTAACGTGTTACTCATTTTTGTTATTAAAATGGGTGTACTTAAGAATGTAAATGTAACAAAGAAAAAAAAAACATCAGCACCCACTGTCAAATTGAGTAACCTCCTCCTTTTCCGATATCGGTAAAAAATAATATACTAATTGTTCTTAAATATAATAAAGATTATATAAATACATCTCTAATATTTTTCACAGAAATTCATCTCTAAACACACCGAAACAACAAATTATTGCTATGGGTCAATTCGAGTCTGCATTCTCCCGCCATGTCGGTATCGAAGCATCCGTCTTCCGAGGGTTAGAAAAAAAAAAGCAATATTAGAGACAATATACCTTATCCTCGACGTGGACTAACGTCAGCGAATTTTGTCTCGCGAACGGTACGGACAAATTCGTAGCGAAGTAACAAGATAGAATAGTTTCGGGGCAAGCGTGTAAAAGGAAGAGTCAAAGGCGTTATTTGGACACCAACCAAGAGAGAAGGAGAGAGAGGGGAGAGAGAGGAAGGAAGGAAGGAGAGTCAGAGTGTGCGTTTCCGCGGAAGCTCGCGTGTGTGCGCTCGTGGCTCGAGTGCGGGCACGATAATAATGTTCGGTAAGTACGTGTTTGTAGTTACCCCTGAGGTGAGCCACCCACGAGCGCCAAGAGAACGAAGCTCCGCCTCGGCCGCGTTACCAACGGCATCGGGGTTGGCTACCACGAGGGTAGCACATTCGGGGGCGGTTCTTTGCCTTCCCGGCCTCGTTTCGCGAGAGAATCGAGAGGGTGGGAGATTCGTCGTGCGACCGACCGATCGAGGAAAAGAGAGACAGAGAGATGGAAATAGCGAGAGAGAGAAAGAGGGAGAAATAGAAAGAGAGAGAGAGGGTCTTCCAGAGTACGTAACGCTAAACGCACCCCGTTTTGCGGGCAGTCGCTCTTACGAACCTGTCGCTTTACTCACGCGTCTCCGGCGCGAAACGCGAGTTCGGCCGATCACGCGATCGAGAAATTTTGAATTTTGCAAAAGGAAGGAACTTGAGCCAAGGTCCAAAACACTTGGTGTGTCGATCGACGTCCAGTGATTTTCAAGGATTCTCCAGTCTTCTTTATTTTCTTTCTTCGTGGGAATCGCAGTCACGCAGGTATATTCTTCCAACGTTTCCTTTTTACCGATTTAAAAGGTTCAATCGTATAGCAGTTTTTTTTTCTGTTCGTTTACATCCTCTTTTTAATTTATAACTAATCAAATTTTTCAGACATCTCTTTTCTAATTTTGAAAATATTACGAGACGATAGTTAGAAAATAGTCGTTAAGAGTTTATAACTAATGCTCTTACGCGTGTCAAAGGAGAAAAGTGGAAAAGTAGTTACGAATTTATTTTTCTTCCCTAAAGATTACGAGCTAGAGTTTGCATCGTAAAGAGAGCTTCTTTAAAAAGCAGATCGCTGCTAAATAAATTGATAGTCGATTCACGGGTACAGGGTAAACTGGTCCCGCGGGACACGAGGGGTCCTTCCTCTTCGTGGGGAGACTAGACGAACAAACGCCATAAACTGTTTGGATTAGGATTAACCGACAAGGAAAGCTTTACAAATGTCGTTTTATTTATCAGGAATTATCGATTTACGTCGAGCTCGATGATTCGGACAGCGTGTCATTACACTCGTTAATTCTCATTAATTCTTAACACCTTTCTCGCGTTTATTTCATATTGGTAATCAGCTCGGAAAACCCAAATCGCGATAAAGATCCTTCTCCTTTGTTTCGAATAAATCTAGTCGTGAAATTATTTTTTGCCCCTAGTCCTGCTTGCTTAACCCTTTTATAGAGCACGACTTTCCACATAATTTGTTGCACTTTTTATAGTATATTCTCGCTAATTAGGATTCAGTGAACATGAACAAAGTTTGTTAAAAATAAGTATAGAAGTGGTCGAAATATCGATCAGTGTCTTATAAAGGGTTAACGCATTCACGACGTGAAATAAGAATTTTCGTTTTAAAAAAAAGCCGTTCCACGAATTATACGTTAATAATACTACTTAAATACTGATAATTCCAATTTAATAGATTTATTACAATAACAATTATCACAGTTTTTGTGTATTATATTAACATTCAAATCCTTGGTCGTATGGGAAAATTTAGTCAAAAATTACCCGATACGAATGTGTTAATACATTTTTATCGAAACACACGTAATACTCGAAATGAAATAGTCTACCTACATAAAGACGTACTAAATGAAATCATTCGTGTATTCAAGCACGACTAAAAGATCGGTTTTTGGAATATAAAAATATGGCATCGTGCCATGCACATTTTGATTATTAAATTGACGATGCGAGCGACGTATGATCTTCTTAATCCTCACGAGGTATCCCGATAGCCTGCAGCGTTGTTTAACGCACTCGAGGGGCAGATTCACCGTTGCAGGTCACTCCATATAATATAATACATATAAACCCGCGTGTCCAAGCCGGACGATCGGTGGATTACCTGCTACCCGATCGAACTATTAAAATCGAGTCTATTCAAGAGTCAATGCCATTGAGTATTAACGACGATATACATCGATGCCAGCTGCCAATTAAAAATACGGCAACACGGATACATCGCATGGTTCGTATAATATTTATTTAGCGTACTCTTCAGGTACATTGTATTCGGCTTAATCGTAGTTTGAACGCATCGATACTATTAAATTACTTCTCGTACAATCCTGATTAATATTATGGACATTTTTTTTTATTACATATTACCGAGGCTCGAATCGCGATCTTATAAAAAATAATACGAGTCGTGGGATGAATCTAGTTTGGAATACGCTTTAAATGAATCGAAATATAATTGATAAAGAATAAAAAAGTAAAACTTTGAGTTATTCGACCAGGAAAGAAGAAGAGTGAAAATCTAATTTTCTTTTTAACGATCTCAGGAAGGAATCGAGACAAGACGCGAGCGTCGCGACGTTTTCGATGGGAAATTTCGCTTTAACGGTCATACGTTTTAATGGCTTAATTAATATGCAAAGTGTCAACAGGAACGTTAGTTAACGTTCAAAATGACTTCGCAAAATCGACGATCGACTTTGCGATAGCAATCAGCACTCGACGGCAATCGAGTACTCAACGCACGCGTGCAAATTTGTAGATTACATTGCATTTACCGTGGGAAAACGAGAGAGAGAGAGGGTGAGAGGGATGATAGGTAGACAGGGAAGAATAACTGTCGCTGTTGGTATCATCGCTGATGTACCTATTGAAGTAGAACGAATTAAAATGCGATCGACGCGTTTTCATCAGGATAATTGCCGGCGACCTACGATAAAGCTGATTCCGCACTTACCTTGCCTCTCTCTCCCTCTCTTTGACCATTCGACGTGGAAAATTAAATTTACAACGATCGCTAAATTTTTACATCTTCCTCGCGAATCGGGATAGACACACACAATTGGTAACGCATCATTTCGAATATCGTGAGCTAGGGAGAGTCGAGAAACGTCGAGCTTATGAAAATCGTCGAACTTATAAATGATGCAAGGAGTCGGAGGGGCGCGTACAATTACCGAGAGAAGAGGAAGATGGTATTGGCTTGTAGAAATGAAGAGGGACGAAGGAGGGATGCTGGGTGGATAGAACGAATAGAGAAAGATGCGATAAGAGAGAGGGAGAGGGATCGGCTGCAGGATAGTCATGATGGAGGCACGGAGATTTAACAACGTTACAATGAACGAACAAGCGCTTCCCGCTCCACTTCGGCTTTACACGCGCACGCGCGGAACTCTGTGCCTGCAGGAAGCGAAGGATCGCAGATTGAATTGTAAAATAACCGAGAGGGGGAACAATGCGCCTCGCTACAACACTGTGTTTGCATTTAAATAATCTGCGAGCCCACGGGTACGCTTATTCCGCGACTTCGGCTCTCTCCTTCCATCTTCCAGCGGGCCGAGCGTGCGTGTGTGCATTCGCGAACGACCGAATTTTCGCGAGCGAGGACGCGTATATGTACTACGCTTTTCCATTATCTCTTTCCATTCGACGAACATTTTTTCTGTTTGCGCAACCTCGCTCTTTCCTCTACTTGTTTTATGTTCCTCGTGGTATACACGTTATTCGAGTTTGTTCCATTCGGGTATACTATCTGCTAAGATTCTGAATGTAAAAGGTAGAGCTAGCATATCTAGAAAGAGGTGGAATCCCTTGAGAGAGAGTTCTTTTATAATTTGATTAACTATGAATTGATTAAACGTTTGAACGTAATAGTTACCCAGGAGTATTTTAACTGTTTCGCTCTTTTCGTTACGGTTCTTTAGCTTATTCTCTGCTAACTCTGAAGAGTTTTCAGGAAAACTAGTGTTGGCATAGTTCAAAGATTACCTCAACGCGTATCTAATAAAAGATGGTGACCCCTAAGAAAGTTCTTCCATTATTTGACCAACTATGAATTGATTAAACGTTTCAATATAATACCTTCTATATTTCAACTGTTCGACTCTTTCCGTTATATTTCTCTAATTTATTCTCTGCTGAAAGTTTTAAAACAACACTAGTGTCGTCAGTTCAAAGATGACCTATAAGTGCAAAAAGATAATAAATTTAAGATTCAACCATATTCTATTATCTAGAATTGTCACCCATAATTATCTAACGTGTCTTTATGAATAGTCGTTCGATCTAAGGTTAACGTAGTCCTTACTGGACTAGTCGATAACGAATTTCATTTAGGGTAGAATAATTCACGGCACGTGCTTACGTACAAATACTTAACCAGATTAAAATTACTGGTAAGAACGCAACGTCTACGCTTCAGCAAGTATTTCGAACGTGTATCGTAAAGCATAACGTTCCCAAAAAGAGTCGTGAGGTTTCATTAAGCGATATATCGAAGTAGGTAGGTTATACTTAAGTTGGTAAAGTAACACCACGATCGGTAGGAGAAGCAACGGCGTCTCCTGCCGCCGTTCGAACTAATTGTAAGTAGCCAGTAATTAATGCGGTCGATTCGAATCCGATCCATACGACCGCTGACCAGCGGAATTCACCGAGAGAGGTAGATATAGATAGAAAGTGAGTGATGGCAACAGAAGGAGAGAGAGAGAGAGAGAGAGGGGGTAGAAGAGAAGGTCGGGTCAGAGGGTATGCGTGGAAGAGAGGGAAAAGAGGAGAAAGGGGACACTGGATAGCGGGTAGGTCGGGTAGAAGGGATAAAGGGTGGAAGGGAGTAGGATGGCCGGGGATTGTTCCGGGTCGGGCACCGACATTGTTTCACGGTGGATGAGAATTTAATTTGCACGACGAAGAGAGGCACGAAGAGGAGGAGACGCGCAGAGTGGAAGCGAGCGAACCAGAGACACGTTGCTACCGTTGCCCAGAGAAGGAAAGAGAGGGATGAAGAGGAGAGAGAGAGAGAGAGGTTTGGATGGGTGCTGCCTTGTTTAAGCGCGGGTGGGGGTGTCAAATTGAATTACCCCCGCGTACCAGCGTCCCTGGGGACGTTTGCTGGAGCGGCGTCCACCGTCCTCCCTCCCTTTTCGCTCTGTCTCTCTTCCTCTCTGTCCTTTCTACGTCAGGTTTGCCGTGCTCTCGTTGCGGCGGATTCGCTTTATTCGCGTGCATGTCTGTGCATCGCAAGGAGGAAGCAAGAGAGAGAGCGAGAGGGAGAGAAGTCACGCACGCGTACACGAACGAACGATTTGCACGGCGTGTACCTTCATGGAGGCGTTTTCAATTAAAATCATCACCGAGGGGGTGCCTTCTTTCCTCCCTCGCTCTGTCTCTTGGTATCTCTTTCCCTCCCATAGCATTCCCTACCTTCTCGGACGTGGCACTTGTTTCCTCTCCTACGCGAGTCCTTTCATCTGGGAGAGGACGGTTAGTTGCTTCCTTCTCTCGTCTCCTTCATTCTCCCACCCTTACCTTGGAAAATTCACAATCCCAATGAAGTCTTCGTCGCGCGTTAAATTAATGGAAGCAGTCTCCGCTTCCGTTAGCGAAGAACCTGCGCTATACTCGCCACCTTCTCTCTCTCTCTTTTACTGCTTCTTCTTCTTCCCGTCTTCGCCTTCTCAGTTTTCTCGCTACGAAGACGACGCTCCAATTCGTAGGCGTCTCCGCGAGCTAAGAGGATAAGGACCCCGATTCGAACTTGCCACCGTTTTCATCGTCCACTATTTTCCTTCGCCTTTATCCACCGTTGGGTGCCATTCACGGAGGAGGAAAGAGTCTTGGATCGAAGTTTTGCGCAAAGTCGCCCAGGGGAGTGCAAAGAGAGAGTCGAGTGTCTTCTGAGAAAATAATTCCTTTCCTGTCGAGATAGCTTGATGTCTTTTTTTATGAAAATCAATCGATGCAGAGAAACGTATTTTGAGTTGGAATGTGATCAAAATTATTAAGCTCAGGTACTTATACGTAAATAGGAAAAAACAGTTTAGTTAAATCATGGTAAAAGGAGGAGTTTAAAAACATTTGTTCTCTTATTGGGGAAAAACATTAGATCAAGGGTATGCCTTATAGCTTCGAAAAGGGCACGATATTTTGTTGTGCCACGTAAACGAATGAATTGAATCGACGAGACATCCCTACTATGAAATGTCTTTTAGGCAAAAGATATACGGCTACGTCAACGCTATATTTTTTTACATGGCAAAATCGACCACGTAAATTTTTAACCAAGCCCCAGCCATAAGATATAATCATGTCAAAATTCGGAAAAAGTTGGGCAAGGTAGCACCGAGCGGGATTTAATTGAGCTAAATGCGTGCGAACGCGCTTAATGGCGCCGCTGGACTTTGGATTCGTTCGAGCGGACAAGGTAATCGATAAAATGTAATAAATATAATTACACGAGCGTGGGAGGGAAGGTCGGAAGAAGAGAAAGAGAAAAAGAGTGGAAGGGGAGAAACGCGCGCTTCGTCCATGCAGTCCGTTTTTTATATTCGTCAGTCGCCATTGCGTGGAAACGCATAGGGCGTGCGAGTTACGTTGGCTCTTTGAATAAGTCGAACGTCGAACGTCAAAGAGTTCGTTCCAACCTAACTTGCGATAAAATTTCTTTCAGGATGGACGGTCCGGCTGTGCTTTCGATGCCACCGTTGACCGCAACCCCGAAATCGGTGCAATCTTCTCAAGCACAGTCGCATTCGAAACCGAATCAAGTAAGCAAAAAGACAATAGAGTGGACACGTTAGAGTTGGTTACTTCTAGATCGACGGATAGGACCGCGTGGTACATCTAAACCGATAGGAGTTGCAGGTTGGTACGGTTTCTCTTTACGGGATTCACATCGTGTCGTTGGTGATAGAGGGACAGGAGAGACTTTGCCTCGCGCAAATAAGCAACACGCTGCTCAAGCAATTCAGTTACAACGAGATACACAATCGTCGGGTCGCTTTGGGGATTACCTGCGTACAATGCACACCGGTACAGCTGGAGATTCTACGTCGTGCTGGTGCAATGCCGGTGTCTTCGCGAAGATGCGGTATGATCACTCGTAGGGAAGCCGAGCGTCTTTGCAAATCTTTTCTCGGCGATAACGCGCCACCCAGGTGAGTGGCTCTCTCTTTCTCAAATTTTGCACTTTTCTTGAAAGGCCAAGTTGAAACAGATGATGAGGAAGTAAGAAGTATCCGGATTGCTCGCAGGCTGCCTGAAGATTTTGCCTTTACGGTTCATCACGAGTGCGCTTGGGGCTGCAGAGGTGCTTTTCTACCGGCACGATACAACAGTTCGAGGGCAAAGTGCATAAAATGTGCCTACTGTGGTCTCTTTTTCTCACCGAACAAGTTCATCTTCCACTCGCACAGAATCGGACCGTCGGATAAGTACGTTCAACCTGACGCTGCGAACTTCAACTCGTGGCGACGGCACATGAAACTGTCGGGCAATCCGGCGGACGAGGTTGTCCATGCTTGGGAGGATGTGAAAGCGATGTTCAACGGCGGGACGAGAAAAAGATTGCTAGGGAATTCGAGCACGAGGGAATCCCCAAGTCCGGCGAAGCAGCTGAAATCCATTCCGACGACGGCAGTAGCGGCTGTCGCGGCGGCGGCAGCCGCAGCGACGGTTCCGACGCTGGTACCATCGCCCACACATCCGAGGGTCCCGCCCTTCCCGGAATTGCCGTTACCACTGTCCAGGAGTCTCGTTATGGACTACGTCTGGCATCAGCATCAACAGGCGGCTGCCGTCGCTGCTGCCAAGACTCCGGGATTCGCTTTTCCTCCGTACGCGCTACCCTGGCTCGCGAAAAGAAGCCCGGTCCTTTTTCCAGGTAACGTATAATCTCTTATAGGTAATGATTCGATGATTGTGACAACTGGGTAACACTTACGTGTACAGCGTGTGTAGAAAATATATAGGTATACACTTATTTTAGTGGACCAAGTACCTTTATATATGGAACACACTTAGGAAATCTTATTTACTAAATAATAATGTCGAGAATTCTTTAAAAGAATAGCTAATGGTTATTGTAGTGATATAAAGTGAAATATGCATTATTCACAAAGTTTTTTCTCCAGTTCTATTATAACAATTGCAAGTACGCATTACACAAATCAGACCAATTCGTGCGATATTGTATAAATATGTGATAACTGATTCATTTCTTCATGATAAAGATTGGGTAATCTCATTGAAAAGGATTTTTATTTTGGATTAATCTCATGGTGAACCATAATCTTCTACATATATGTAACGTATCGCGTGATCACGTTATTATATATTTACCGTATGGCTTATATTCTTTGGCAGGACCGATGGCACCACCGATTAGTGGCAGCTCCGGTCCGACGGAACCAACGCTTATACCAACGGTGAATCCTCCGTTGCATCAGTCAGCTTTTCGACCTGTGATGCGTGGCCCGCCGATTGTTGAACCGTCTCTCGTTGTTCAAGAAGCTGGCACGTCTTCGCCTCAAGACCTAGGCCATTCGGATAACGCGGCAAGTAAGGAGGAGAACTCTGACGACGAGGTCGACATCGAAACGACGGAAGACGATCCTGTAACTCCCCTTAACGCAACCCTTCGCGATCTCCATACGGCATCGAACTCCGCCATACTCTCTCACTCCGCTGGCCGAAGTGTCTCCCCGCAATGTTGGAGTCCACCTCGAGAGACGGTAAGTTGACGATTTTTTAATTTAACACTCTGTGATCTATATTGCTTTGGCCTACCGAGCTATATTTATTTTCATCGCACGAAGCTATTTGATAAGTGCTAAAAAAAGAAACACTTTATTTGCCATCATTATACCACGGATAATAAATTTCGGCAAAATTTGTTGAAAATGGTGAAACATATAGCTGGTCAGTTTAGCTGGCTCCGTCGCTCTCGTTATAATTCCAAGTAATGGGTACTTATTCGTTATCAACTTGTATCATGATATTTTACATATTCTAAATTGAATAGTTAATTTTTCTGGGTTTTTATACATAGGTATGGTGAGTCCAGGGAAGGAGACCATAATTTTATCTTAATATTCTTATCAAAATGACTTTAATATTCAAACTAGGGAAATAATTTGAATATAACAAACTATAATCAATCTTTCAAAAAAATAAAGAAATAACATAATTACCTTGGAAACACCCAAACTACATATAACCGTCTCTCTTAATTAGTCAGGTGAGGTTACCATATCAAATATTAATTTGAATAATTGGCTAATAATTATTATCCTTAATTTAAACGCAGTAGAAAGAAGTAAGCGCTCGAAGACATAATAAAATTCGATTGTTATGAACGAACAAATATTTCTTGTTCGTTCTCAATATAAATCTCAAATAAACTTGTAAAGTCTCCAAAATAATTGTTAACAAATGCTTTATTTTTTAATTTCTAACGTACCATATCTTCTCGAGAAGATCGGCAGGACAAACTATTGAATTAGTGGTAGTATTTTTTAAACAATTCCCTAAAATGTATACTTATGTCTCTAAATTCTCTAATTCTAATACAACACAGATGTAAAAACATGTTTGACATGGAACCAGTAAGACTAAAACATTTTCATGCATTCGAACTCGAGAATGCCGCATACAGCGAACGGTCTATACGCGAAACGTCGGTTTAAGATAAAGCTCCGTTAATTGAGATATTATAATTCGAGCACCGGTGCGCACGCTATTTATTTGTGTACTTTAAATGGCACGTGACCATTGTGCCCGCGTTCTCTAGGGAGGAACAGGTTACGAACGACGCGCTTTTCGTCGAGTGGCACGCAGCACACGCTAGAAATATGTTGCACCGTGCTTCGTCGCCTTCGCGAATTCCCTTTGCGACGAGGAGCACGCAAATAACATGCCGGTCAAACGATCTATGTACCATCTCCGCGTGGCGAAGCCAATTTATTAATGGGTAAAGATCGTGAGTGACGACGGCGATCCTTAATCATTCGATAGTGAATAAAGCTCTATATTTCAGTAGAGTTTAATAAGGGAGTATATTTACGTTGTAAAAAAAGAAGCCCTACCCCACCTCGTGAGAGATAGCTCCTCTGTAAACGGGACAAGCGGACGGCTGGCAACGTCTTCGCGTAACACGATCCGAACAAACGGTTCGCTCGTAGAGTTAATCGAATTGCTTCCCTCTAACATTACTTACAAAATGAGTTCTCCTACTATTATCCGTAGAGATCAGCTGGAGGGGTTTTACCTAGTCGAAATAGAGTCCAACGAAATTAGTTAAGGCAAACGACGAAAGCTAACGAAAATTGTGTCCTTCCTCGTGGAATCGTCGCGGTTTCTCGACTATCGGCGAATCGATCATATCCGTTGCCATAGGCTCGAACGCGATAGAGTCGAAGGGACGTATACGATAGGAGGCTGAGGGTGAGGATACCTACCGTGTAATACTATTCGACGTCCCTAGAATTTGCTCTGCGGTCTGACTGCTCGTACGGCCGCCCTCGTCGATCGTGATAATTATTGTGTCAGTAAATACTCCGTAACCATTACAAACTCAATGGCTCACGCGCTTGATGTGCCGGTCGGTAATAGACTCGCGTAGCGGATGTACGTTCTAGCCGGCGACATAATTAATTGAACGAGCACGATATTATTTTCAACTCATGTTCGATCAAATCGGTCTTGTACCATGGAACTACCGCGATCGACGACGTTTGATCGTTGTAGGAAACATTTTACAATCGAGATCGTTAAGAAAAATAATTATTATAACCATGAATAAATAGGAAACGAGACGTTTTTGAAAAAGTACACATATATAGGGCGGTCCACCTAAATATCTCCTTTATTTGTTCGATGACGTCATCAATATTTTTAATGCAATGTAAATGTTATCACAAGGTGAATGCTTCGCAAATGTTCTTTTTTTCCTAGTGTATATTTACATAGCATTGAAAACATTTGTTGTTATCACAAATAAAGAAGATATTTAGATAGCAACATCTAGGTGGACCGCCCTGTGTAGTTGATATATGAATCGAAAGAAATTCTTTATGACCAAGAAATATTAGTTACCTATTTTTTTTATTTAATATTTGTGTGAGCCTAGTGAAGAACATATAATCTCACTGCCAAACACTAACGACCTAATAACCAATATTACAGTAAATAAATGACTCGAGTTTCTTTAAATCAAATTGAGAAAAAATCCATGAACATTGACAAAAGGTTGTTAAAATGTAATTTACTTATTCACATTCTTCCCCTAAAACGCTGTGCAGGACGTTCGCGTGATAAAACACAACAAACTCATAGTATTATCTGCTCGGTATCTGAAAACATAGCAGGTAAAGAGACTCTCATGGCTTACGACCACTCGTGATGTCCGATTGTTTGAAACGTTCATGGAAAGGATTGGAATTCTTAGTCATACTTCGCAGAATCGATTTGAATTTAAATTCAATTTTAATCTTGACGAAACCGCGGTCGTTAAATGTTCGAAGACCTTAATTGCTCATCGTCAACGGGATAAACACGCATACGTGGACACACGGACAACAAATAAAGGATAGAGGTGGATTAAAAATAAAGACAGAGATTACAAAAAGAAGAGAACGTTGTTGGTCCGGCAAGAGGGAACATGGAGAGCGGGGAAAAGGATCGACCTTGCCAGTGAGGGATACTGAAAGAGAGAGAGAGAGAGAGAGAGAGAGAGAGAGAAATAGGCTGGGATAAGCCATCCGGATTGCCAGACAGCTTTTCAATTCCCCCTTGTCGGTGAACGTGTCGAGTGGAGCAGAGCCGTATTTTGTGCAGAGATTCGCAGCCCTTCCTCTCTATCTCTCCCTCTCTCTCTCTCTCTCTCTCTCTCTCTCACTTGCACCACCGAAGATGGTTAACGCGTGTACGTACATTTCGTCGAGATATCCCAGTCACAAAGGTACATACACAGATAGCAGAACGTAGGAGTAGCGAAAACTCGGTTACTGAGAGCCAGAATGATATGGTGTGGGGGCAGGAGAAAGAGAGAGATAGAAGAGGCTACGTTAGTAGAACCGCAACTCCAGTGCTGCGGTAACTAAGTAATCCCCGAACGTTATTTGCAGTTATTTTTCGCTCCGCTGGCCCGACTGAGAAGAGAGAAAGAGAGGATCCCGACTGTTTTCATTTTCGGAACATCTGTGGAACGCTACGCCCACTTTTACCTTTCCTTCTCTTTCTGTCTGTCTATCTCCCTTTTTTTCGTGTTCACCATAAAAAGGTAATCCAGAGGTCCAGAACGATTTTTCATCTTCCGAGAAAGCGGTGATAAAGCGACAGGATAAGACGAAGCGAGCTCGATCGACTCGAATCCATGAGATTTCGTCCGATCGCTCGAGCTCGAATACCGAAAATCCTCTCTCTCCTCCTCTTCCTACTTTTCCTCCCTCTCCTCGAGCGTGTCTTTCTCCTCGAGATAAAGACACGCTCGCGAATCCGGCACGGACATTCATTTAAATGCAATTAAGCAACGTCACGTAGAGAATCGGAGACGGCGAGGGGTTGGAAAACGTTTAAATCAAACTGCGCCCGCTTTAGTTAGCTTCGACCACAACTTTTAATTGCGCTTCGACCGTCTGGAGAGCCATTAGCTTCCTAAAGAGGCTCGCTCGTGTTACCCTTCTTCTTTTTTTTTGTTTTTTTTTATTATCTTCTTTTTTAGCACATCGTTTCCTTCTTTCGGGGAAGCTTTCATGTATTCGTAAGACTTCTCTGTGAACTTCGACTCGCAGTCTCTCGTTTCTTCAAAACATCATTAAATAAAGTATGCCTTCTGGCATTCTGAAGAGGCAGTGAATAAAGCTAAAATTTCTCTCGTTCCTTCGAGGAAATGCCACTAGTTGCCCTTTTAATCGTACGAGGCACTGCTCAGAGAGAGAAAGAGAGAGAGAGAGGAAGAGAGGATGGGTAGGGGGAAGCCCTTCGGGACGCTCTGTGATTAAATTGGACTGACATACTGCGCGTAGATCGCCCCGGTCTCTTACGTCAGACGATTTAACCCCGTAACATTTTCACTTGTCGTGAATGCAACCCTCTCGAATAATATTTACGGTTATGCTCGCAAAAATGTCAGCGATATTGAAGATCCTCCATTAGTAACGTGAGGATTAAAAGAGAGAGAGAGACGAGAAAACTGCAACGACTTTTAATTTCCATCTCTATGTGAATTTATTCGTCTCGCCTTGGAAATATCGCGTGGCGGGAGACGAAGGTTCACCGTGCAGAGCGAGGGCGGTGACTGTTGATTTAATTATAATCGTTAGTGCGGCCAGCTCCGCCCCGGATCCCTCGAATCCAATACGACTCCCGTCTCCCATCTCTCTGCCTCTCCCTTTTCCTCTTCGCCGTCTTCTCTTCCCATCCGTTTTCGACATACCTACCTCGATTTTACTCCATACTGTTCTGATCTGATATTATCTGATCTTATCTGATCTGGTTTTTAGTGGCACAGAAATATGGATTTATCATTATCTCTTTCTCTCTTGAGTTTGAAATTTAGCTGGGGTGTAAATTTATTTGGAGTTTCTTTGTTACTTTTAATCCTATATAAAACAAGTTTTGTTTTCACGGCTAGAATAAATTTGTATAGTGAAATTAGGAAACGTTATAACCTTTTGATATGGGGTAACAACTTTTTACCTATTTTATTACACGAAAAGGTTTTCAATCTTGAAGTCCCGACGGGATAAGAATATCTATTTCTAATAAACATTGATCCTAATATTAACCATTTCGATGTAAATCGACTTATTTTATTTTTGAACGTTCGTTATCATGAAAACACACTGAATGTATATCAAGAAATTGGCTTAAAAATACACTTGTTTAAGGTTATCTATACGTGATTATCGAAATTTATAAAAAATGTTGATTTTGCTATTTTCATGAATATTAAAGAAAATGTATAACATATGGGAAAATGTTCAATTACCTGAAAGTTGTATTGTTCTTTATGGTTTATATACCAGATATAAGGGATTTTCGACAAAAATTTCAATTAAAAAAAAAAGTCGTGAACATCACACTTCGGATACATGCTTATCCGAATCTTTTTCATTCGAATCGCTAGATCTTTCTTCGGAAAGAAATACCTAAAGAATAAATTCCTCCAACTTTAGAGAGACAGATTATGTCGATCGTACTCTATCCCACCAAGATTAGATTTGTCGATTCATTGGGAAAATCGCGGCGATCCACTGCTATAAACGTAAGGCATTCGTAACGAGCTTTGCTCGTCGTACGCATTTCCGGAGATATAAAGAAAATCTCTGGGAAAGAACTGTCTCTTAGGTATATCCAGAGCTTTTTCTCCATAGAGATATATCTTATTCCCGCAAATTAGACGTCGCAAACTTTTCAGCGGTAAAACGCCTTTGAAAACGTTCTGTAGAATCATTTTCTCATTTATTCATCTCGATAGTATCCATGATTTACTATCTTAATGCGCTTGAATACGCGAAAGGCGTGTAAATTTTGATAAAGGGGACGATAAATTGAAAAAAAAATTGTTCATTCGTAGGTAGGTCTCGAGAGAATGGCGTAGGGAACGACGGCTGGGTACTTTAATAGAATTAGATTCATCGGACGGATAACGTTACCATATAAGTCTGGAATTATCGAGAGTATAATCAATTTCCCGACATAATTCCGTACCGCACGGATTCCGACGAGATCGGTCGACCGAAAGCGATGCGACTAACGCGATTGCGTATTAACTTTGCACCCACCGAGCGGTCGCTGTTCCTGATTCGAACTTGTTCCACTTTCGGCTCGTTGTAGAGCCGACGTTCGTCAACTAGCTGAAAGAACAACGATTCGCTGCACGTTTGATGAACCATTCCAAAAATGTATTTCGAGAATATTTTATTATCAAAACCAGACATTTAAAATGTCCATTTCTCACAATAATTACTGAATTTTCTGCGAAAACAAAATATATACGAGTCACCCAAAAGTAAAAAAACTCCACGAGTACAAAAGACAAACAAATGTCGAGTAGTACTCGACGTTAAATGCAAAGGGTTAACATTTACAATGAACATAGAATTTTAAAAAAATAACACTACCTAGATGTATCGTCATACGTGACTGCGATAAGAATAATAGAAACGAAAGAAGAGTGAGAGAAGCCAGAAGGGTAGGAAGGGGAAACGAACGGAAAGTTTCGCCGTTTAGGTAAAATCCATCGTGTAACGAAACGAGTTCGATGCTGGGGGCTGTGCACGCTACGATTGTTTCGCCGTAATCCTTTATTGGATCAACGGGGCTGAAACAATTGAGCGAGCCATAACGCGAGGATGGGTCGGTGGAACGGCAGTAACGACACGGTAGCAGCGGTAACGGCAGTAGCGGCGGTAACTGCGGCGGTAGGGGGCCCCCGAACGGTCGTGTCGGCTTTTCGGTGTCCGTCGATATTCTGGATATTCTGGAACGGGCCTCGTTTGGTTCCACGCGAGGGAAACGGAGGGTGGACTTTGATGATGGAAGGAGGAAAGGATTCCTACCTACTTTGCCGGCTGAACGGAGTTACAAATGGGAGCGTTCATCCGCGAATTGAAATTTTGCCTTTTGCTTCTCTGTTTTGAATGTCATTTGATGCCGACGAAATAGATCATCTTGCTATGTATTTTTTGCTTGGTCGTCTTTCAAATTCGAAAACGTATAGTCACCTAGTTGGCAATCCATGTGCGTGAAGTTTGCACTGCGACTCTTTAATTTGGAAACATTGAGGTTTGCGCTGATTTGTGCCATAAATACAAAGTTTCAAAGTATTTCCAATTTTTTGTTAACCGTGAAAAATAATATTTTTGCTGTTTGAAAAAAAAATTAGAAATACTTTCAAAATTTCTATTTATGGCACAAGTCAGTATAAATCAGCACAAACATTAATGTTTACACATTAAAAGATTGTAGTGCTAACTTCACGGACATTAGCAATCCTTGTAACTCTATTTTCATCACCCTTTTCGATTTCCCTATACCCTTATCCAATTCGATATGGTGATTAACTATAGTGTCTAGTCATCAATTACAATATTCAAATTATAAATAATGTATTAAAAAATTATAAATATTTTTTTTTGCGTACAATGTGTAAAGTTTTGTCGGGGCGTCTCCTTCATCTGTGGCGTTCCGACGGAGAGAATTGTAGGGAAAGAGTTAAAAATGTACCTCATCAGCAAATTTTATAACAAACAATTTACTACATGAAAATAAATTTTTAAAAAAATGTAACTCTACAAAATTCCATGACGAAGGAAGAAGATTTGTTTTTCTCCTACAAAAACCTTTGGCAATTGCCAATTAGGGTGACGATATATCGTTTTCTTTTCCCCCTTCATAGAGTTATGCTGTATTTCAAGAAGTAACTATCATGTAAAAATTATCACGATTATTACGCATCGTTGTGTCTGCCCTTGTTTCCGTAGTTTTATCGCAAGCACTCCATGTAGTACGCGGTAGCACGCGTCACGTTCTAGCAATATGATAGCTTGGATGGCGCAACAGGATTCGTAACGAGTTCCCTACATGCCAGGAATTTTAGTAGCTACGAACCACGATTCTTCTTTTCCTCTTCCCATCCTCGCGTGCTTTTCTCTTCCCGATCTTTTATCCGCGTAATCTGTCTTCGACTATACCCGTGGGAGCACGGTGAAAGTTCTATTCACGGGAAATTCAAAGACACTGCTTTCGGAGCATGCTTATCCTCGGCAACATTACTGAAAAATTTCAGAAGAATTATTTCATTTACAAGTACCACCAAGCTTCGTGTCGACCAAAGGCAGAGCAGGTGGTCGGTGCCCCAACGTCGTGGCACACTGCCGCGAGTCTATCGCACATATGTTCCTAACAATAACCATAAGCGTACACGCCATAGCGTAACGACGAATCCGTTCCTCGTGACAGATCGATTCGTTATGGTGAACTCTTCTCTCTATGTGGAACGAATTAGAATGTTTGGGATACTTATCTTCTAACTCTTTGCTGGTATTTTAATCTTTTCAAGGATATCGACACACATGTGTATGTAGGTACGTTTTATTTTAATGGACGATGACTAGCCACGAATATGGATTTTTTTTAATCCTTTTAAAAATATTTGTAGTTATTTAGTTAAAGTAGATTGTAAATGAAGGAAATATAACGAAGAATTTGTTGTTGAGAAATAATGAGAAATCGTCTTGAGAAGTATAAAATTGCATGGTATAGGGCAGTGGTTTTTAATACATTATACTTGCATAAGATTTGTTTAAGAATTGTATCCTTGATAGTTATAATCACATTATCATTATTGTTAAAGCATATAATCATAAATTACATAATGAAAAGTTTTTACCATAGTTTCTTCTTCCGTAACTTTTTAAAGTTATGGAACACTTGTGATTATGGGAAAAATTTATAGAATATTAATTGATTAAAAGTATTAAACGAACGACAAAAATATGCATTACTATGAAAAAAAGAAGTAGATTTTCATAAATAAAATATATATAATACTTGATAAACTTTTTCACTTAAACTTAGAATTTTAACAACAATATCCTTAAGAACGTTAACTTAAAAGGAAAGGAGAAAATCCAAAACGTAGTTAGAACCGACGAGCATATCGAACCAACGTCTCTCCCGTTAACGTTTTACCTTGCGACGAATTACTCGAGAATAGAGGAGCCGCCCCTTTTCGAATCGTCTTTCCCCTTCCTCCAAGAGCCTTCGTACACAAAACATAATTACTTCAAATCCCAAACAGCATAAAAGTTTCATCGGCGACGTTGCTCGTCGCGAGCCATTAGGCATCGGACGATGATTAATGTTTGCCACCCGTACAGGCTGCTCGATGGAAACTTCGAAAGAGAGTGAGAGAGAGAGAGAAGTGTGTCACGGACGTCTCAAGCACATAAGCTTTCGAGATCGATCAAAGAGCACGAGGACTACAAAAGTCGTTCTTAGAAATGTTCGATCTTTCCTTCATGATTTCAATCGTATAGCCAGCTACCCCCACTTGGCATCCTTCTAATTAAAAAAACAAGAATGTTTTTAAAGAATTCATCGATCGATGGATCATTAAATCACAAATTTACTCAAGGACGATTAATTAAATTGAAATTCTCTTACGAGGGAAGCAGTCTCCATTAAATTTTCTTTAACGGTATCGGGGTACGTCACGAATACACGTCGACGACACGAACGTCGCTCGGTAAGCGCTTTCACCGCGATGGTGGTGGCCGATCTCTTGCAAGCGGCAAAAGTAAATGTAATCATCGTACTGTCGGGCGCGTGTTACTCGACGGCGTAAACGGCACGATAGAATGAATATTTTATGTTGGCTGCTAGTAACGTTACGCTACAATCGGTTCCGACTGTCGTTTCGAAGTCTCGTATCGCTGCTCGTGCATCTACGCGATTACGCTCGTACCCTCATACCCTTATGACTTATGTCTTTGGAATAGTTTGACGAGAGCCCATCGTTCGTAGATTAAGACGTTGAACGATTTGCTTTTTTACGGTTGATCATCCTTTCGATCTCCTTCTTCCTAATTTTTTTTTTTTATGAATTTTGATGTGTATTAATAGTAAGGAAACGTAAGTCGAATTTTTTATGGATAAAGGTAGTAATTTTGTTAAGGAATATCGAGTTAGAAGCTTGCAATTATTATAGAGTAGCTCCGTCTTAAAGGAAAAGTATTTTTACGAGCCCAGAATCTACGGTAACGATCGTGCATTACGCGGAAAGCAGCGCTATAACCTTTTTAAAAATGCATACTCGCGTGCCATTTCTTTGAGCTCGCCACGCTCGTATTATTTTGTATTTTTTTTCTCCTCTTTATGCAGCTTTGATGCGTCGAGCGATAGAAAAGCGACGGGAACGAGAGAGAGCACCCTCGACGGTGTACGGTGATTTTTAAATAACGCCCTTCGTACTCGTCTTCTCCGAGAATTCCATTTTTATCGATGTTACCTAAGAGATCTTTTTAATTAGTAGGCTGCAATCAACGTGCATTAGTCGGTTTTGTAAAGGAAAATTATGTAAGTCACATTTTTGGGAACTTTAATCGAGACCAGGATGAAGAAATCAAATTACTAATAATTGACAGTGAGCTAGCAGACAACCCATTGGATATCATTGAAATTTATGGAAGATTGCTGGTATCATCTGTTATTTTTTCTAAGCCTTACAATTGTTCTTCAAAATAATTTATCTGCTAAATGTTATGTTTAAATTAGACTTTTTGTTATAACGTTGACTAGTTAAAAAATAACACGTGATTTATGTCGTTTTTAACTTTAGATTGTAACACAAATAATTTCCGTTTATGGAAAAAAAATTGTAGCGTAGGTAGATATAGATTTATTATCTTAATAATATTTTTTTTTTATAATTAGACCTAGTACGTAGCAACAGGTTATTGCAAATAATAACGAATATACAATTGATGAAGATATCATTGTTGTTTATATAAAATAAAATTGTGGTTGTTGGAGAATCTTGTCAATTGTAGATAGAGTTAGCATAATTTCTTCGAAATAACGCGACGGGTCGGTCGATGACTCGATATATTCTTACTAAATAATTCAGGAGAAACGGTCAGGCAAAGCGAGGAAATTAATTTAAGTAATTCGACGATCTCTATCAACGGAAATATTAAACAAAGCAGCGCGTGGTAGACACAATATAGATGGACATAGCTAAATTTAAAGCCCACCCTCCGTTTCCCCATTCAGGCCGGACCAGCCACGTAGTCACGATACGCTGGGAACTCGATCGTGGTCATCGTTGCATAACCGAGTGCTCGATCGGAACGAATGGAGTGTCACTTGGCCCTTTCGTCGATTAATAAGTCAAGTATTAAGTCGGCTCGTTGGCCGACAAGCTCGAAGCACCGGTCTCTTCTTGTTAGTCATCCTTCCGGACAAGGAAGGACGATGGTTGGCGGCCCAGTAGTACGACCAGAATTTTCTCGGCCTCTCCTTTCATATTTTTGTTGTCGATTTAATAGTCCAACAAAAGATTTTTATATTTCATAAATATCAAGATACCAATGGCTTGTCAATGTAAAACTCTTCCCACAGGAATACATTCGAGCTACAATACGTATAATCGTGAATAGCAGCAAATATGTTAAATAATTGTCTTAATCTTTAGAGAAAATAGTTCATATACTATGTCAATGTTTATTTCTGCTCATTAACCAATTATCAAACAATTTTCGATATTTTCTTTTCAAAGCACTGTAACGTAACAGTTTATGTTTTTGGGCTATAAACTTGTCAATTTGTTACGTCCAACTGAATCAAATTGCATCAATCGTATAAAGTGTACGAGCGGGACAACAGTTCGGTTCAAACCGATTTACTAATTGATCAGTTCTACTTAAATACCCTTTCAGTAACTCGGTAGAATTTACAGTAGACACTGATTAAATAAACGTACTTCGTTCTTTCAGGAACGGGAAGCAGAGAAAATAGCTGAGGAAACGGCAGCACTGCGCGACGTTAAGGCTGAGCCAGTTGTAGCGAGGAATCTTGAAACTTGGAACGGTGGAACATTTTACCGACACCTCAATATACTCAAGGGTATGAGCGCCATTTATATGTTAATTGCAACTATATCTATTACAAACATGATTTTGAGATATGAATCAGAATATGAGTCGAATCTTTAGGTAAATGAGACATTTTTTATACATTTGAACAATTCAACTTTGGTATTTAGCTAATTACTTACAGCACTCCCCACATCGTTCCCTAGAAATGAATCTTTTCACCAAATTCTAACTTACCCATATTATCCACAAAAGACATATTAGTTACGTTCGATTTTATTCATGAAAAAGTCCAAAAGAGCTAGGAACTATAGCTAGATTACTAAAAAATAAATAAAACATTAAAAATTAATTTCTCTTAACCCAATACATTCAAAATTCACGTCACGTGCAGTCTCCTTAAAATGTCCACGACGTTTAAATCGCGTTTTACGCGAGTCTACTGTACACGTTACGTCCTAATGCTTATCGACGATGAAATATTGCTATCGAGTAATTATCGAAAACCGCGTCTTCCAACCATTCGGTAACGTTATTGCCAAAGAGCCAAATTACAGTTTGAAACGGTAGACGTTCCGGTGAAAGGGCCGCGCGAATTGGTACTTAAACCTACTGAATATCGGAACGCGCGTAACTTTGATATTTAGTAATTAGTCCGACTGAAGAGAGCGCGCGGACCGGCCGAAAGGGAGAGAGGGAATGTTAGAGGGGGAAGAGTTTCAATCAATTAGCGTAATTAGTCGCGACTGAAGTGTTAAATGGAAACGAGGTTTGCCTCGATATCAGACGGAGGGTGGATCTCCGGGCCAGTGGTAATACGGAAAGGGGTTGCGGGTGGACTCGTCGCTACGAAGGGGCGTGATTCTCTTGACGCTTGCGCATATCTAACGCGAACCGATGGACCTCGTCGCATACCGTCGCGTCGACTCTTACGGATACGATATTAGCGGGGAAAGTCGACCGATTTATCTTTTACCACGATCGCGTGACAAATCGAGCGAAAATCGAGCAAACCGACGCATAGTCTGCTTGAGAATGCATCGGTTAATTTTGACCGTTGATTTTATCGTTTTCGTCATAAAACCGTCGCTTCGAATATCTACTAAACGTACAAACAGTTTCGTTACTATTAATATAGAAATTCCTATACAAGGTGGTTCATTTAAATATGCAATTCATTTGAATGCAAATAATATTTATCACGTAATGTGCATGGTGTCAATTTACAATATTTTACATGATGTCACGTTACAATAACTTGAAGATATTCAGGTGGCCTTATTTAAATGGACCACCCTGTATAACTTAAGTATCGTCACCTTTATACCGGTTGCATGGAACTTTGTATCAACTTTTTTCCAATTTTTAATTCTTTAGGCAAGAATTTTTCATGAAAACTTTTCGGCCTCGATATATAACATAATGAACGGTATAAGTAACATGAATGGAAAATACGCGAAGGCTTTTCGTCTCGTTGTCGAGGTTCTTCAATAATAATGTGTAACTACAGAGATCGACTCGTTAGTCCGGAGAGAGAGAGAGAGGAGAATCTCTCGTGTATGATACGTACTCTGCTAGGGAACATCGCTCGAGCTGTACGAAGCAAACATAAGCCGAAAATAACGAGATACGTAGGTGCATTACCTTCGCAGTGAATGAAGGTACTTTGACTACCGGATGATTGACGTAATCGTACACCCACCGAAGAAAGTCGAACGAATTATGAACAGCATTAAAGTCTTTTAACGAGTCGTGTTACTTGTATTACATTATAACGGGTTTCGATCGAAGATTGATTAGAAAAATTAACTAATTTCCTTATAAGATCGTTCATTTCTTTAAGGATGAACTTTTCTTGAAGGCGGAAAAAAATTATTCAATTAATCTTATTATGGCCTTTGGTTTTTTTGGGGCCAAAATGGACACCACCGCCGATTTCAATGTTTAATGGCCCATTTTCAAGAAGAAAACATAGAAAATACTGTCCCGTTGTCCATTTTTCGATATCGTTACGCAATGATAAGAAATTAATCATTTAAGTGTCGGAGTGTGGGTCGTTTACAAGCTTAAAACTGCTGTATCTTTCCAACCAGCCACTCTATCGAAACCGCACTGCCATATTCTTCAATGAGAGACTTTCCTCATTCGAACGAGCTTTTGATCGGGCAAATTCGAGATGCATCGATTTTTTACAAAAATCCTGACATATAGCCTTTGCTGTACCTATAACTTAACTCTCGAACGATCAGAAGGTTCTATCGGTTATATTATAATGAAGCTTATGTATAAGTGAAATATGGAATATAATTTGAAATTTTATTCGTTTTCACAATGTAAATACATTATTAGAAGATTACAAAAATTGATTACTCGTATTTTCCAACTATTTGTCATAGGTGGGTTCGGTCTTTTACGTTTGGATATATGTTCAACTCGTGCTTTACATGTTTTTCGTGTCATATATATACTAAGAGTCTTACTCGATATTATAAGACAAGAGGTTGACCTTTAATTACTCGCGTCAATAAAGTTACACTATTGTTCGCATGGGGCGTATATAACCACAATTTCAAAAGTAAAATAAAATACATTTTTTACTGCTTTTTATTATATTCATTAATAAAATTATAAAATATGAACATCATAATAAAGTATTACAGTCAAAAAACGCGTATACCCCACGCGAGTAATTGAGGGTTAAATATATTGCGAGATTTTAAGAATATTTAAAAAGAAATCATATTCAGCTAGTCATCTTTATTATAAATTCAACTAAAACATACACATATGTGTTGGTATTCTCGAAGAAGATCGATTCTCACGCTGATCGAACAATCCTTGCAGGAAACGAATCAACGGAGAGGACTTCCTCCGATTGCTCGGCTTGTCGTCCTCGAGGAATCTTTTACGGACAGGTGCACAGTCCCTCAGCATCGACGAATTAATCGTCCCGACTAGAAGGAGGACGAACTCGCGAATGGAAGGATCATCCTCGTCATTCGGGAACATCATCGCGCTATATTTCCGAGAAAAACAGAATTTATCGTCGCGATCACCCTTCCCTTAGTTCCCCTTTCGTCCCTTTCCCTTCGTTCTCGCGATCCCTCACGAGTATCGACGCGTCAATCTGTATCATAAGATTACAATAACAATTATCTTAATTAGGTATGATTAACGAATCAATTTAGTAAATGGTAATCGTCGCACTATCACGATATTCTACGATGATGGAAAGTTTAGAATACGAGTACGAGGTATGGAAGACAGAGAATAAGCGTAGGCGATGGTCTTTTTTTTGTTTTAAACGACGAAAAAAAAAAAACTGCTGTTAACCTTAGCAAGTAACGTACTCATTTACTCGAAATAAAGTGACGTTCGTTCGAAAATGATAACGCGTGTAATTTCTCTTTAACGTAATCGACACATGAATTAGTCTTCTTTATATATCGCGTACGTTTCACGACTTTTATTTAGGTAAGTCGTGTACTATCGAAAAATAGGGAAGAAAAAGAAAGAGAGAAATAAAAATAGGTCGCGGACGAGCTGTCTAGGAGAAACAAATCTTTTTCAATTACCGGAGCAACCATGGTACATCGTGGAACGCACGCTGTAATCTTGCTCAGTGGATATATCTCACTCGTAAGATCCTTGGGGAGTCCTCCCGCGAGTAGTAAGAACGCGAGGACGCTTCAGTGAACAGAAGCCCTTTTAACGGAGACGGTTCCACCCGGAGATACCACCCTTCGCAAGATCGTCAGCAGAATTTCAGATTTCGACGACGCGTGCCAGTTTACTCGTATGTACGCGAAAAAAGAAACGACCGAAAGAATATTTTTACTATGGGAAAGAATGATTTCTCGTAAACAAATACCGATGATTCTAAATCACGAAAGAAAAAAGTGTCAATAATGGGCGAAAGAGAACAACCGTGAAAGAAAAGCGACGCAGTCCGCGGCTAATGTTCCGGCAAATTGGGTTCGCGCGAACCACCTTCTCTCCCGGGAGGAATCCGTGTTACACCGATTTTTCTCTCAAGTACGGGAGTACGTCACGTCTTAGCGATATGTACCACGAAGAAACGCGCGACTGTTCCACCACGACGAAACGATCCACGTAAGTATCAAGATATTGGGATGACGTTGAGATATCTTCTCCTCGCTTTCTCGAACGAGACGAATAAGTTATTCGTCGATGGTATAAAAGAGATCGAACTTTCTTGGTGGAAAATAAATAAAAAAGGAAGCTGAAGAATGCTCGAACGATTTAACCGGGAACGACAACGATATTTCGCGTTGGTACTGTTACGTCCGCTCGCTTGCCCGCGCATATAACGAGCAGCGATTTAAATACGAGCTCGGGCTATCCACAATGAAATTGGTAGAGGGTGGGTATTTAAAGAAACATTTTAATTGCAGAAGGTAAGCCGCTTACGTGCCCCTCTCTCCGGCGAGCGTTAAGAAAAACATCCCTTCTATGGAGATATAGCGAACGGCAAGGCGTGCGCATTGTACCCTCAAGAATGCCAAAGTAGTTTGCTTCTTCTTTCTTTTCTCCCTCGACGATAAATGTCGCCGAGAGAGAGAGAGGATGGTAGACCTTCTTTCGTCAGGAAGTTATGGAATTGTGATAGAGAAATCAAAAATAAAGAAAATGCAATCCATACAGGGTGATTGAAAGAAAATGTTTATAGTGTTTTGGAATTAAGTAAATTAATACAGTTGTAGGATTTCTTTTTTCAATTTTGGTGTCGAAACATTAGATTGATTTTTATATTCAGAATTGATAAATGGATATAACTTGATCAATTTTCTATACCTTTTGTTATAATGTTATAAGTCTTTGAAATTCTTTGTAAAATAATTATCATTTATAAAATACGAAACACATTGACTTTTTTATTCCATTTAACTATTACAACATAATAAAACTATTTTTCCACTATACGACTTTTTTAGGAAACATTTCCAAAACTTTCAGATGATACAAATAAATCATATACCCTGTATATATATGACGAAGATATTTCAAATTTAACTACTATTTATTGTATATTACTCGTACCGTAGATACAAGTATAACCTACGTAACAATATCGATCGATAGAAAAACCCGCTTCCACTGGGAAAACGAGGATTTCCAGGCGAGAGAAAGGGCATAAAGAAGAAGCGCCTCTGTAATTGGGCATCAAAAGGTGATATTTTCTTGGTAACGTTCGTATTGCGCGCGCATTGGATAGAAAAAGCAAGAAAGAGAGAGAGAGAGGCTCGATCTTGCGGAGCAAAGTGAAAGGTTCGGTGGATGAGAAAAAGAGGAAGCTAGATAGCGAGGGTGCCAAGGGTGCAATGGCAGTGTGGCCTCGTCGGTAGTCTCTAGGCTTGTCGCTTCGCAGGGAGACTTGTGCCGATGGTATGCCTTGTTACCGCGGCGCTACGAGGAACGACCGTTCCCTAGGGTAATATCGCATACAATTATGTCCACGGACACGAAAAGGACATGCATTATGGATGTGCGGTCTGTACGACGGTAAATCATGTCGCTGGCTTGGTTAACTCTGCAAATGATCTGTTAGCTCGTGGCCTAGCCGTTGCCGTTTAACGTCCGCGAATTCCTCTGGAAAAAGGATTATGAGGCAAATTCGTGACCGATCGCCACGCTCGATCATAAGAACGTAATTTTTTTTTTTTTTTTTTTTTTTCGTAGGAAGGCTAGATGACTCCTTGACCCACGTAACTGTATGAATTTTTATTGAAATGATTCTGAAATAAATGTAACGTCGAGATGATTTAACTTTTCGCACTCGACTTGTCGCTTCCGAGGCGACATATTTCCAACGTTACTTAGTTTTCAATTGTACAGATTGTCATATATATAGTACAACCGAATAGATCGGCATTTTCTAGAAAATTCAGCTTTTTTCATTCTATAACAAAATTTGTCGACTTTGAAAATCGAATACGTATACTTGACCAACGTTTCAACCGAATAGATATCACTGTACGTTGTCTTTATTCTTAAAAATACATGGCTGTCTTACTTGACAGAATTATTCTAGCGTTAGAAAATTAAAATTAGCAAAACAATATCGTAGACAACGTGGAAATATAATCAGAAAAGCACACTTATTTATGCATTTTAGTGGACATCAGTCCCAGCAATTTTTTAATTAATATAATTTTTAAAAAGTCAACACTTTTTTTCATTCGAGCAATTTGGAATTGTATATAAATATTAATAACGTTTATTAACACAAATAAAGACAATCCACGGTTAAATTCATTAAAACTTGATCGTATAAAGTGTACCGAGCAGATTTTCCCAAATAACCAAATTTTATTCTGTCCTTTTTACTTATTTTACTCATACTAAATTCCAGTGTCAGTTAAACAACACCCCGTGAATTAACTAGTTGTTATTAAGTGCGAGTAGAAAAATAAAAATAAATGTCGAGTGGAACTCGACATCGCGTTGACCATAAAAACTGCTCTTGTCGAGTCACACTTGACACCGAGTGGAAATCGTTTCGCGTAAACGTCAAGGTAGGAGCACGAGTTGTACATGGTTGACAACGATAAAAAAAGTAATAACGCCGTGACATAGAGCACACTTTATTTCTTAGTTAATGATAATAATCATTTAGCATTGATCGAAATTGAATATATATGTATATATACATATACATATATATATCGTATATATCGTATATATATCTTATATTTTTTTTTTTCTTTAATCTGACTTCAATAATCGTAGTAGATTAATTTACCAATATAAGTGTAATTAATTGTAATGTATTGTCTGAAAGTATCACTGCGTCGCATCCACTGGCCGTCTCTTTATACTTTTGCTCAAGGTGTTTATCACGGCTAACGAAAGGGCAAGGGCACGAGGAAATATATATATAATATCTATAGAAAGGTAGGGGGGAGTTAAAGGCGAGAACGAGGTAGAAGAGGAGGAAGGAATAAAGCGAAGGTGTGAAAGGGAGGAAGAGATAAAGTAGAGATAGCGCGATAATCCGTATCTCTTCCGTGTCTCTCATAAAATCCGGATTTTCTGACGCTTACAAAATATAAGTGGACCAGCTTTTCGAGAAACACGAAATCGTACGGATCGTTTCTACGTGCCTCGTAATTTTTTAGGAGATGTCCGGGTGGTGGATAAAGAGAGAAGATCGAAGAAAGGAGAAGGTGGAAGGGAAAAGAGGCGGACGTCTATACTATAATACCTTGTTTCTCGTGACCAAGGATGCTCAGTGATATTTGTAGGAATCGATAGATCCGACGTCTTTTCGATTCCTCGATAGTAAGATTACGATCAAAATGCGGAGAGCCTCGTTTTCCGAACGTGGATTCGACTTTAAACGTTTCGCTTGCGTCCCTGTTGCGTTCGTGCTACGATTTTGCGAAGAAAAAAAAGGGAAAACGCGTCGAGGGTGACGCGAAAAATAAATTCGACAGGATTTTTCACCTTTGTCGCATTGATTAACCCTCCTCGGTCCTATGTCGAGTGCAACTCGACACTTTATTTATCGAGCATACGATAGGAAACGCCTTTTTGTCATTGTTACTTAATAATTAAACAATTTTTCTAGCCTATATACATATAAAGTCGCACAATAGTTTGCTATTTAATTGAAAATATGCAAAGTCTTGCGATAACGATAACAAATTAATAACGAATTAATATGCATTACTTGGAATTGAGTGTCTAAAGTAATGCGGACCGTGAAGGATTAATAACTATTTAAAAATACTTCAATTCAAAGTGTCGTCTCAAAGAATCACCATAAAAAAAATTCATCAAAAGTATAAAAACACATATACATATATACATCCAGCCGAACAAACGCAAGCTCTCCGCAGAACAATATTCAACATTTAACAATAGCCAACATTTATAGAACAAGATACCGATCGTGTATGTATAATTAATTTCAGTTTTTTTTTTCTTTCGTAAGTCGCTCCGATGAGAATGAAAATTAATATCACACATCGAATGTTTTTTCTTTCTCTCGAGCTTTTCTCAAACGTTCTCCGTTTCCGAACGCAGTGTTTCTCAAATTACGACGACAACGAGTTAATGGGATGGCGGTCGTCGACGATCGAATTGACAATCTCGTGCGAGAGAGCTCCGAGCTTCTCGCATTTTTTTTTTATTGCTATCGTACGCACGAGGTCGCGAGTTTCGATTTCTCCTTTCGAAGAAGGTTAAAGTGGGAAGAATTAGAGCGGATCTAATGATCCCTCCCGACCAAATTCGAAAATACATACGTTCGAGATCGGACTCGAGCCTCGATGCATCCTTTTTTTCATCATCTTCTTTTTTTCTCTTTTATATATTCAACGCTAATTGACAAAATCTTCGAACAGGTACTGATGTATCGCTGGACAAGTTCCAAAAGCGAGATCTCCGTTTACGCGTTCCATGAACGTGCTCAAAAAGGATAAACGACAAAAAGAGAGAGTGAGAGAGAAAGAGAGAGAGAGAGAGAGAGAGAGAGAGAGAGAGAGAGAGAGAGAGAGAGAGAGAAAGACAGAGAGAGAGATAGAGAGAGGGTACTATTCCTTCGTTAGGTTACAAAGTTTGCAAGCGATGCCCTGAGGTATTTAATTAGACCGATCGAAAGAAACGGAATCTTTTCGCGTGAGCACCGAAGGCCCGCGTCTCGCTTTTACTTTCTTCTTCTTTTTTTTGAGAAACACTGATCCATACGCTTGCTCTTGACGATATCTTCTAGCCCGTACCAGATGTTAAACTTTTAATATTGTACAACATCGATAATACATATCATATCTCGAGCTTCGGGGAAAATGTTTTGTATTTCAAACGATTACGATTAAAGTAGAACTCGCAAACTGTCGCGACCCTTCCTTCTTTCAGACGCGTTGTCACCAATTTTTTTTCTTTTACGTTGTTCTCTCTGCTTTATCTGCAATGACCGAACGGTGGTGACGGTAATAAGAAATGACGAATATCATCGGGCAATCGATGCTAGAACTAGCAGTAATACTCGAGATCGTTGAAAGAAACGAGAGAAAGAGAGAGAAAAGGGGAGGGGGGAAGCGAGTCGAGGAAAAAAGTTGTACTTTGGCTTTATGTAGGACGATGTAAAATATCCGTCGAAACATTTCGAAATGATTCGAGAGACAATCGACGATATTTTTATACGACCTTTTTACCATACTGCTAGACCAGATGCGATTACCCTTTTTCAAACGGTCCCCGCAACCGTCGATCAGATGCAAAACTCAATTCGTAGCTACAATGGTTTTCTTTACGTGGAACGCAACAGGAATGATGGCCGAAGGAGATGACCTTGACAGATTTTAAATGGCCATCCCCGGCATCAAATTTCTCACCATATTTCGGCTACTTATGTATAATTAATATATACTCTAATATCATTAGATTATGCTTAGCAAATATCGTTCGAAGATTACCTAAAATCCATGTTGCAACAGATAACCAAGTTTTTTTTTTATCTTTGTTCTTCCTTAATTACTTTCATTGTTCTGGCGGTTTAACTCTCGTACAAAGTCATAATGGAAGGACGAAACTAACCGAATCGCGAGTTTAATAAACGACGATTCTTTCTCAAGGCAAACCATAACGTTTGTTTGACAATTAGGCATAGAGAGAAAGAGAGAGAGAGAGAGAGCGAGAGAGAAAGTATCTTCCACAGATACACGCTTTTGTCTTTATCAAAAAAATCGAAAGAAAGAAAAAACAATTATAATTAAAAAACGGCAGAGACTCGTGTCTAACGTGATACCGTTAGAAATACCGATCTGATCATATCTTTTATCGCCGTCAAAAAATGCTTTCCACCTGGTATCACAAAATTTTTCCTAAGCAACAAAAGATCGTCGTAAGGCAAACGAAAAAGAAAATACAAAAATGCCTTCTCGTTCTCCGATTCCATTCGTAGTACGAGTCGTGGCATCGCGTCACAGTCAATCGATAACGACTTCGTGGAAGAGATTCGCCGCCACTTCGAGGTTTCGCTTAAACTAAATTCTAATCTCCGATCTAGTGTCATCTAAACGATTAAAAAAAGGGCGGATGACGATTGAAAAAGATTTCTCCATAAAGGATTGGGGGGTTGGAATGTTGAAGGGGCAAGGGGATGAGAGTGGACGAGAGAAAGGAGACCGATAAAGTATTCCTATGCGAATATCGGTTTACTTATACGAGCAATGATTTTCACTGCGGCGTACGGACCAACGCAACGTCCTCGTGATAATGTGATGATCTATGATCCCTCTCTTTCTCTCTCTCTCTCTCTTTCTCTCTCTCTTTTTCTCTCTTTCTCTCCCTCTCCCCTATTTTCCAGGAAAGAGAGACGCAGCTTCGCTCGCGAAACGACGAAGTTATGCGACGCAACGAAACGATCTCGCCATTGTTGTCGCGATCATGAAAATGAAGTGAAGCGACGAGGTGAGACGGACGAGATTTTATGCCGATGATTAGGTCTGACTCGTGGATCTATGATAATCTATATTGGCTTTCCGTTAGTCGTTTGTGCGGTTGGGCGGGATCGCGTTTCGTCGTTTGAAGGATGAGGAGGATGTAGAGCGAAGTAGAAAATGAGGAAAGAGCCGCGCCCCCTTCGCAGTGGACTGCGCTCGTAGGTACTTTACCGCGTATCGAGTGTGTATATGCGCGTGTATGTGTGTGTATATATATATATACATATAAGTACATATGTATATATGTATGATATATATAATAAATGCCGTCTATGAATATATGTAGTTGCGAGTATGCATCCCGTGTTCGTCTGCGCGCGCGAAGGTCCTTACGTCGATAAAAGACACTATAACATTATATATATGTACATTATTAACATGCGTATAGAGGCTATTCTTGGAGAGAGAGAATAAGGGGTGGTAAAGGAGAAGAGAAACTCGGGGATCGTCTCGGACAAGCTTAAAATCATAACGCAAGTGATAATACGATCTCTATAGTCTCGCGGAATTCTGCTAATTGGAGAGAGGCATAGAATAATTTCGTGGTAGACGCTAGCGAACGAATGCAGGGTCTTTGGTTTCGTAACTCTCGGCTTTGTTTTAGGGAAGCGGCACGACGACCTGCACGTAAGTCACGGGGAAGTATCCTTTGCGTCCGTTCAAGCTACCCTCGTACCAGTTATCGTCGATCTTTTGGAGCAGGGTGATCGTGTCGTTTTCCTGGAAATATTTGAACATTTTAGCCTGGTGAAATTTACAATATGTATATATTTTACTTATATCGACAGAAAGTAGTTCACCGAAACAACGAAAATACGATACACTAATCCTTCCATTTTCTTGCAAAAATTTAAATTGTATTGATCAATGATGAAAAGTATTAAGCGACATGGTCAAGAAAACGTACCTTAAATCCAAGCTCTCCCTCGTTCTCAGGCTCGAAATCGTATAGCGCCGTGCAGCAGGGCTGTCTTGCCATCGGTGTCCTTGCCGGAGATTTACTCGGCGATGGCAATGGCGAAGCTGGAAAAAATGAAGTAGTCTGGGAGTGTAATCGTCGGCAAAAACGAAATAAGGGAGGCTTCGAACCGTCAGCCTCGATGATCTTCGGATATCTGATAACTACGTGTCTTTAAATGCCTGCCGCGTAATTGTGATCATTTGCAAGAGATTGAAAGAAGGAATGTGTGTGAACGATACAATATTACGCACGTGGCCATTATGAATAGGTGCTAGAAAGAAGAAAAAACGAGGATCGTGTTCGCGATTTTCATCAATACGAACGCAACGAAATGAATTAAAAGGACTTCTACGAAGAATCTGGCAAGAGGGACAACGTTTAATGATCAACAAAGAGTTAGGCATGCTGAACGTAACATCAACACAATTTTCTTGCGGCACGTGGAGGACACCAGAAGTATAACAAGGTATATGAGATAATACTTAAAGCGTGAAAGCTCAAAGGAACCGAAAACGCGATCGTTCCTTCTTTCGTGTGTATATCGGCAAACAGATAGATAGACAGACAGAAAGAAAGCAAACCCCATGCAAAATTTACCATTGGCAGATTGCGGCGGATTTCCGGCCGGGAATAGTTCGAGCTGCGAACGCTTCCCGTCTCCATGGACCGGAGAACCGGCTCGACTTGCTCCTACATCGTGTCAGAAGGACAGACATTCAAGTATGCGACAAGAATAGACACCGAACGATCGGCGGAAGGTGTGTCGATGTAGTTATGTGTAAGTGTGTGAGTGTAAAGATATGTGCCAAAGTCGTAAGAGCGAGCGTCGTAAGAGTGTCCAAGGAAAAGAGTATCCACGATCGAACGTGTTTCTCTTCGGGGTTCTCTCTTTAACTTTCCTCGTGGAAAGTAAGCGAGAGAACCGTCGAGCGTGTAAAGATGTTTGGAAAAAGATCGTTAGTAAAGATACTGGAAACGTTTTACGGCGTTCGTCCGTGGAATAAGAGAACGGAGCGTGGTTGCATAGAATACACGCAGACGTTGCATAGGAGAAGACACAAAAAACAGTTAGACATCAAGGTCATCATCTCGAGAAATCTGTTATCTTTGTATTCGTATTTGTGAAATGGCTTTTACCGTGAAGAGAGAAGTTCCCACCGTTCATGGCATCCGTCGAACCAGGTAGACCCTCGACGTGAAGATCGGCCAACGTTTTCGGGACGAATTCCATTTTCGGCCTGTTCGCTGCCTCTTCCTTCCTGCAATCGATCGACAATGAGAGAAAGAAAAGATTACGTTAGTTTCTTTGGCACGAACATTACATTATTTTGTCCAATATCTGTATTACGTACTTCTCTAAAAGCGTCTCCGTCAGCACTCGCAAAATGTCGGTGCACTGCTGATGATATTCGAATAGCGCTTCGCTGAAGGTTGCCAGTTGAGCCACTTGTTCCACCTACGAAGGCACCGGGATAAAAAGTCGATCAGGGGAGTCGTCCAGTTTTTTTTGCTTAACCCTTCGCACTCGAATATTCTCTCTGAAGGTACGTAATTCCGACATTGTACAGTTTCATTTAAAATTATATATTACTTTCTACGTTATTAAAATCAAATATTCGACTTCCTCATAAGTGAATTGTAGAACCATCTGTGAGTACGAGAAAGAATAAACGTCGAGTGTCACTCGGCATCGTATTATTTTATTTATAGAATCGGTCTTGTCGAGCCACACTCGATACCGAGTGCAAAGGATTAAAGAATAGAACGCTTACGCTCGGTCTTTTCATCAATTCGCGCACCATTTTGTAACTTACGTCGTTCTCGAGCAGATTGAACATGCCCATTTGCGCGAGATGAAGACTCTCCGCAAATTTCTCCTCGGCTTGTCGAATTTCGTCGTCTGAAACGTGAGAACCTGTTCGCAAAGGTTGCGCCGTAGGTCTATTAAAAAGTTGCACTACAGGGTTGCTATATATTACGTAATCTAAACGTATGGAATGACATTTTCAATACTTTTTTAATCTACGAAGGTAGAAGGATCGTGATTTGATCGTGTGTCGCGAATAGGAAAGTGCATAAAGTACGACAACCGTGAGGAGAAACGCAAAGGAAGCGAACATCGATGATCAAATTGCTGTTTTGTAGGGAAAACGATACATCGGGGTTGTGGTACACGCTGTGATACGTAAATTCAATAATCTGGGATAATTGTTGAAGCTGCGATAACGTGTATCGTCCAAATCGTCGAATCTGTTATCCATTTTCTTCTGGGAGGTCGGCTAGCCATGTAAAGTTGGAAATCGAAGCTCGTCCGCCTAGCAAGATCTATATAATGGATACATAGGAAGATCGAAATCGATTAAAACGTTGACTGCTTCTATGCCAATCTAATTTTTCGCTCTAAAACAGCATACTGCAAATGATGAAAATGCTAAAGTTCAAACATCATCATACTATATTTTGTATTGTTCATTAGAATAAGCATGTGTGTTATATCTATTGTATTATTAGAAAATGAAGATATTTGGTCAACAAGAAAGCTAAACATAGCAAAAGAAACCTGACACGGTGGATACTCGTCGTTTCAATGCAAGAAGTTAATAAGCAATACTTAGAAACGTGTCCAATGCAACAAGAAGAATCGTGTTCCAGTTACTTCTACAGCAGTCAACGTGTCAATAGATGTTCTTCCCACGACAAGCGTATACGTGGATCGCGAGCAAAGCGCCACGTACCCGCATATGGTGCAGTCTTCGCTGGGCTTCCAAAATGTGGACTCCCGGATCTCTTTCCGGCTGCTATCGTCGTTCGTAACGAGGCAACAAAATAAGAAAGGAAACGAACGATTGGTAAATAAAAGGTAAACCTGATCAAAATTTAAACAACTTGGAGAAGTCGATCCGTGACAGCTGAAAATCGATCGATTCCATCATTTGATCGCAAAATGTATATAGTTAAGACTTGATGTTATTTGTAATACCGCAAACAGTGCAATCTCGTTTTCACGATACGAGAACGACCTCGATTCCTACGTCGCGTTTAAATAAATCAATAACGATGCCCGGAAGATAAAGCGAAAGGGCGTCGCGTGCACCAAAGGAGCATGATCAGGCGTCGTACCTTTCGCTTGACGTCTTCGCTTGCAATCAAAGTCCAATCGCCTTCCTTGAAGTTTCTTCCGATGGTGCTGTGAAAAAAAAAAAGAGAAGCAACTGCGTCAAGTCTTCATGTAGCAGCATAAAAGTTTGTAATAAAGGAAGGAGATCGTACCATCACTTCCTTAAGATCCTTGGTCTGCAGATGGTGCAACGGCTCCAAGAAGTTTTGCTTGATGTTGTCGTCCAAGGAATATTTCACGTCGGCCATCTGTTTCATAGCGTCACCCATTTCGATGAGTGCCTGAGCTACAAGAAACGAATGAAAAAGTGGGTTATAGTTACGTGTACTGATATTTATTTCATAAATTGATTATATATTTCTAATTATAAATATGTTTCTTTCCGTTTTATGATATTTTTGCCATCTAGCGTTACATTTACCTCGTACTTTCTTTCTTCATTCTTATGCACGCTGTTATATTTGATTTATGAATTGGCATTTACAATTGAGCAGCTCATTTGCCAAATCGATTAACTCCACGATGCAAAAAGTAGAGAAAATTAATAGTCATATAAAATTTTAGTTATTTAATAAATTTTAGATCTATTTCGAGTTCGATTATGCTGTTGAAAACAAATATATTATTTAGGTATCATCATGTCAATTGAGGTAGTAACAAATTCTTTTTCTTTTACTTTATTTATTCACCCAAGAATTTTAATCTTTCACCCTACCATTCTACTTTCATTTCAACTAAATTTGTAAAACTTTTCGATTAAAAATTTAAGGAAATTTATTTTTAACAAAAGAGTGCATCGATCAAGTGCTAAAATATGACCAAGAATTTTAAAATAAAGTTATGATCAATTATGTAAATTATATTTTGCCAAAATAATTAATAATTAATTCATTATACCATCGATTCAAGTCGTAAAAACATGACCGGAACACCATAATAATAGATATTTTTATTAGTTACATGCAGTAGGTGGTACACGGAAAAGGAAGATGATAGTCAAGACGATGAACCTACCAAAGACACTGTCCTCGCCAAGTTTCTTGCCATAGGTGAGCATGCAGTCTCCTAAAACACCTTCAGGCTGAGGATAGGTCGAGGCCTTTGCCTGTCCACTGAGCTTACTGATACCCTTAACTGCCGCCATCTTCGCTCTAGCCGTTGGATTTGGCTGAAGGAATTCTTTCGTCTTCATCTGCAGTTCCTCCACAAGCTCGTACGTCACGTCCGTTTTCTACGATTTCGTGGATCACAGTTATCTGGTATTACGAGTATCGCATAACAAGAGAGAAATTCTTTCATGTAAATGAGAAAATAAAATTGCATTCTGCGACTCGTCGAGAAGTATTCGCGGCTCCTTTTAATGGCTTACTCCCATTTTCAAGTCTCTTTCTCTCTCGTGATACTAAAATACACACTCACCCTCTCCATATCCACAAAGTCGACGTCGAGCTTGGTCCCCTCGGCGCCGCCCATCTTCTCCGTCATATACTTGCAAAAAAAAGGTCGATATAAGACTTCTTTTATTCTTTACAACAAAATACATCCGACCAATCGTTCCTTCGTTCAATCGGGAGGACGAAAATTTCGGCAATTGGACAACATCGTTTCCAGGATCTTCGTCGTACGTTGAACATAACGCGAAAGGATGCTGGAAGGAGCGATCGTACATGGGCAGTTTAATTGCTCGTAAAGAGGGATCATCCTGTAAGGCGGAGGTGAGATTTCCTTTGCTGCTCGCTCGAGATATTTCCGAGGGTGAACGATAAACGAGAGAAATACCGATGGAAGAGGTCAAAAGGAGAGGAAAATAAGGGTGACAAGCGGAATGGACAAGTCGGATCGATAAAGCCTATAGTTGGTTGATCTAACGTGTTCTTGAAATTTTGCCAACGAAGAATCGGGAAGAGAAAGAGAGTAGGTATCTCGTACGAACGTTTATCAGACTGAAAGATTCGACTGTATCTTTTTCCGCGAGCTCAACCTGAATTTAGATAAACTTAGACTTGGTAAGAAGGATAGTAAACGTCGATCGATTAAAGGAATATTTTCCATCGTTTAAAAGCAGTTTCTCAGACCTAACGTTTGAATAGCATTTCATCGAAGATAAAGGAAAGGGTTTTCCCTCCTTTTTCAAGCTAGCTATATAGTAACCGTGGACGATTTATAGAGCTCCGATCGGATAAACTCTTTATCCTCGTAGAAAGAGGAAAAAGACGACGGGTGAAGCGTTCCATCGACGGGAAACGGGAGATACCAGTCGGATAAGGGTCGATAGTCCTCGTGAGAGAACGCGTCCGAAAAGAAAATGGCTTCGTAATACAAAAAGAGAAAAAGGCTGCGCGATGATCGCCGGGAGGTTCGCGAGAGACGACGACAACGGCGACGACAACGAGGACGGTGGTGGATCGTGCGATTGTTCGGCAAAGCTCCCGCATGACCCTGACCCATATCTAACGGTGACCTAGATCGAGAGAAGAGCGCTCGCGCAATCCTTCACGGTTTACGCGGAAAACGTAGGTAGCGTAGCCGGCCGTATAAACGTCTGCCCTCGAGTAAATTTGACCTATATCGGTTGCGCCGCCACCCTCGTTGCAATGTCGCGTCCCGTTCGATTCAATTTTACCGGCTTTACCCGGATAGTCCCTCGTTCCTGCGCTTCGGATCGATTCCCCGCGGAAATCGCCTCGAATCGTCTAGGCCAGACTCCTATCGGGGCACCCTACGTTTCGTTTCTCCAAAAATTCATATCTTTCCTATATCTCTTAGGGTTTCTAACGATTTCTAAAGTTTCCTTTGTTTAGCTTTATCGATGTATGGTCTAAAGATTACATTTTTTTGTAATAAAATGAAAAGGTAGACTGGGCATTAAAGTATTATGCTTGGACGTACAAAAAAAAAGAACATCGCTCACTGTTCAATTGTGTGACCTCTTTCGAAGTTGGCTAAAAATTATTGTCTAGTTACAATGGCTGAAGAAAGTTAAAAACAATAATAAAGAGAATGTATAACATAAGACTTATTAAAACAAAATCGTTAACCAGTCGCACGAAGAAATACAGAGATGGAAAGAAAATGTATAACGTAAGATCTATTAGAATAACAAACAATTATGAACGTATTTAAGAGAGCGTAAGCTAAACTCAGGATTGGTCTTAATATCGATCGTCTAAAAGTAGTCGTGGGTGCGTTCGAGATGGCATAAAAGAGGAAAGGTTCCCTAGTTCCTTGTCGTTTTTAAAACGTTGCATAATTGTATTAAAGAATTCTACCAGAAAGAGCTCCAATAAGAAATACAAATACCGAAACAAAAAGGAAGAAACGTTTAAGCCACGAAGAACTTTATTCGTCTTTTATAAAAGCTTCGAAAGAAGAAAGCGGAAGAATCGATCGGTCCTTGATGCCACACAATCTCATAAAACCGAAGAGTCGAGACATTGACGCGACGTTGGGAGTGAACCTGACTTTGATTTTAAGAAGATCACCCTGCTCTCTCTCTCTATCTCTTTTTCTCTACGAGTCGATTATAATCGACAGCCAAGAAGATGGACAGCTCGGACGAGTTTGATTCTCATCAAGAAAACAGTGCAAACGTCCAGTTAAATCCCATTCTGTATTCTACAAGCTCGAATAGTCCGGATAAGCCTTGATCCCTTTCTTCTTACATCCCTCTAATCTATCGTTAGAAATAAATCGAAACGATCCGCAGGAATTGATGAAAGAAAAAGAAGATAACGAAACGGTGACGATAAACCCAACCTATCGTAACTATATATTGAACTGTTCTTACGCGATACACGCGAATGCAAGTATCTATAGCTTATAAAATACAATTAGGGAACGGAGAGAGAAGCGTTACGTGTGCACGCGCGGATCGGCGGCTCGTACCACGTCCATTTGACTCGGACTCTCGGCCGTTCGTTCATTAAGGTTCACCGATGCAATTAAGGGACAAAGGTCGGAATCTTCGATCGTCAGCCGTATCGAGCGGCTTTTCCATACGTCCTTGTCCAATGTTTCAATGCAAACTTTAATTTTGTATAGAGCACAATTTTCCATATAACCTTTTACAATTTTTTATGGTTAATTCTCGCTAATTAAAGTTCGGTAAACATGAATTGAGGTTATTCAAAATAAATATAGAAGGATTAAATGAAGGAACAGTTTTTGTTTGCAGCAACGCTTTTTGCCTTTCCATCTTATTACTTGCTATTCCCTAATTTGGTTACGAATGCACGCGTAGACGCAATTAACTTCGCTTACCGAAAGTAACTTTGTTACATAAATGGGTTTGACGTCGTTTAACGTCAATGGAGAATCACTTTCTTTCCATATCTCGAGTTCCTCCCTATCGGAAGATGCAAAACTCTAATTATGACGCATGACGTTATACTCGTTCCTTGCAAAGTTAGTCCAACAAAAGTTTAGGCATATGTCGTAAATTCATGGATCGTCCCTAATGGATATGACGAAGTATCGTTCCGGGCAGTTACGCGAGGCCGATTAAAATTTCAGCGCCGCTCGCGCCTCGCTATCGACCAAAAGAGCTTTACCCAGTACAGCGCGAGAGGACCTAGTAAGATGATGGCCCCTTTTAATCGACGACGCTCCTTCATGTTCTCGCATAAGCCCCTCGTACGATGCCTATCCTTCGTTATTGTATCAAAAAAAAAAATGTATTACAACGAAATAGAAAAAGATTCGTTTATTAAAGCATTGGATAAAAGCACCTGGAAAGACGATTTGCCGGATATATAGAAAAGAAGATTAACTGGGACTTACCTGATTGGCCTTGTTGATCTGTTTCTTCAAACCCGCGAACGCCATGGCGATGGTTGGTCGATCGCTTCTCTATCGGGTTAAAAACAAAAAGCCGCACGACTCTGAAAGTGAAAAAAAGAAGAAAGGATCTAGGAAAATCTTTGCATCGGGTATTTCTAGCAAAATAATCAAAATTTAGTGATATACTATCGCCATTGTTAATAATAGTAATGGATTAATTAAGACTAGTTTGTCGGAAATCGTAGAGAAGTGTTACGTTGGTTCTAATTGGGATGGTTGGTTGGCTCGTAGCCATAGGCTCGGCCACCGGCGAACGAAAGATGATTTTCAATGTTATCGATCGACCACGTTTTCCCGCGGCTATTCGTTCGATTCTGATGTAACCCTTTCGACTGACAACGAGAGAAGAAATACGTGGGCGCGTATCTCTGTGCGAAAGAGTCAAGGAGAAAAGAGTATAGTCGTTTCTCCTCTTGCTCTCTTTCTCTCTCTCTCTCTCTCTCGAAAACTTCGACTCCCCCTCTTAATAGACCCTAATGAGAGTAAGTGTTCCCTTAATGGGAAGAAACGCTTCACGTCGATAAGTACGGTCTCGCGTAAAGCTTCATGAGTGAAAGATGCCAGCGCGAGTGAGTCAATGACAAAACGTTTTCCACTGGGAAAGTTGTAAACTACGACATTGTTCTCTTTCCCGGCACGAATCTTTAATTCTATCCACGATATACGTAGTTGAATATAAAAAAGAGGATCGTATCGTTGCCAAAATCTTCTTTTCTTATGTCATATAACACGTTATTACTCAATGAGGGGTTCGAAAGAAAAAAAGAGAGAGAAAGACGCGAGAGTTCACGACAGAGTTCGCTCTCGGAATCCCCGAGAGAACGATCGACGTAACGCGGCGTAATCGAGATCTAATAGAGAAGAGAAGAAGGAGGAGGTAAAAGGGTAGTGTTCTGCCCTCACCTCGACTGTATGGAAGAACGTGAAACAACGAACACGATGGCTCTATCTTCTCGTCACTTTCTCGAGAAGAAGAAAGAAGGATGGAGGATTCGTCCGGGAGAGAAAAGTAACGAGAGGACGTCGAGGAAAGACTAGAGATCTTCCGCGTGGGCCGCTGATACCACTACCACTACCACTGCCACCACCACTAGAGCACCAGCAGGAGCACCACCACCTCTACCACCGCCGCCACCACCAAGAGTAGTAGCAGCACCAGAAACACCAGCACCACCGACTCGCTAGCGCCTACTCTTGCTCCCTCTTCTTCTTCTAGGGGTAGTTTTCATGCTACGACGATCGATACGTGGCTATGGCTCGATTCGCCCTTCCACCACCCTCTCCCCCCCACCCCCTCTCGAGCTCACTTCTTTGCTCCACACACCCCACCACCCTGCCCTCCGCAACCCCTTCGCGGGTCTACCGGGAGTCCGTGAAATACGGCGTCGACGCGAACCCGCAGGATTCCTACCCAGAGAACGAAGAGTCAACTTCTGACCCCCCCTAAAACCCCCCTTACGCCCCTCGAGCGCGTACACACGCGTTACTAGTCAAGGAAATCTTTTGCTTAGGGTAATGAGACCGGAATGCAAGGTAAATAATTAGACGAGCGCTCTTCTTAACCCGATAGAAATCGTTATATATATATATATATGTGTGTGTGTGTGTGTGTGTGTGTGTGTGTATGTATAGAACTCTTTAGGTTGCAACGAGAGATCGATCGGTAAATCAAAGGGACCACTCGGCATTTCAATGAGAACTCGAGTCTTTGCATTATTATCGATACTAGAAGAATTATCAAAGGCATCGGTTGTTTTCGAGAGCTGCAGGATTCGATGAAGTTTTATGGTAAGAGATTTATACGAGATTGATGGGTGAATGGTACATGAAGCAGGGTGGTTATTAGGTACGTCGAACTATCAGGGATTATTGTATTATGTGGAATTGTATCGAACGTTTTGTCGAAAGAATTTATTGATGTATCATTGAATAGGATAATTTAAGAAAATTGTTAAATTATAGAAGGAGATTAGAGCTTTTCTTTGTGGGGTTAATGTTTAGAGTAGTCGAAGTAGTCGGGATAACTTGTTTCACACGTTTTTTCGAATAACAATATTACTTTTGTGGAAATTTGGTATCACATGTATTTATGAAAAACTAAGAAAGTTTTGAAACTACTTCCGAAAATAGAATTAGTTATATTTATAGATGGAATGTTACATTTGATTTATTTCCAAAGACCTACGGAACTATCGTTTATAAATAAATAAAATATAACATTCTAGGTTGAACTATTAAATCTCCATAAGAAGCATGTTTTTCACAATTTGTATCATTCGATACCTGCATTATGTTTACAAGTACTTGCCAAATCGAACTACTAAGCTCGTTGGATTACCGAACGCCCAACTATCGAGCTGCACCGTATTCTTTTAGCACAGCCAACATATCGGACACAGTTTCCACGCCAAAGAAGGTGCCGAAAAGGCCAAAAGCGAGTCTTTCAAAATTGTACCCAATTTCCCAAGAGATATTTCTTTTATAAGGGAGTAACATTGCGCGAGAGGAGCTCGTAGGTGGGAGTTCGTAGTTGAAACAGAAAGCGAAAGGCTACGAAAGGTTTCATATACGCGGTATACGCCGTATGAATTTTATTGTCAGCCAGTGAATATCGTGAGACGGGTCACGACCTCGGCTATCGCGCATTTGGCGTTTGACAATACGGCTTAATACACTGGAATATATCCTTGAGAACGAGAGAGAGAGAGGGAAAGAAAGGTACTTCAAAGAGGCAACGAGGCGTTGTGTCCCTCGCGCCCACGCCTCGGAAAATCCTCCTCATTTTTTTTTGTCTATCATAAGATACAACGAACGAATTCATCTATTTTACAAGGAATTAAAAATTACTCCCTTTTTTTCTCATTCGTCGTTCCCTCAGAGATTATTATAATTCGAGTCTGCCCGGTCGGCGACACGACTCATTTGACGCTCAACGACGATAGAGAATTATCGTCCGATAAAATTTGTCGTTTCAGACGCCCCCGTGAGTAAGATCGTGCATCCGTTTTTCTCCCCCCCCCGCCCCCCTCAGAACCACCCCCGCATATGCTCCCTTCGAGTAACGTCTCCGAAAACGATGCAGGCCCGATCGAATAGTCTTTGCCACAAGAAAAAATGAATGTCCTTTATAGGACATCCTATATGAGCCGTTTATTTTGAAAATGTTATATAAACAATTTTGTAAAAAAATTATCAACTCTTAAGCTGGATACAGACCTGACGAGCCGAGCAATGTTCACAACGCGCTCGTCACCAAATTCGCAGAAAAAATCACGTCTAAATAACGCGAATTTGGTGACGAGCGCGTTGTGAACATTGCATTACATGTTACATTACAGGCTCGGCTCGTCAAGTCTGTACCTACCTAGCTTTACATTAACACACTTTATCTTTTTTTAAGCAATATTTCGTGCTAATCCATTATTATTGACCACGCTAGCCTGTTCTTAAAATTTGTTTTTTTTTTCTCAAATGGTTATTTTAATCTTAATTCTTTCTGAAAAAATATTATTTAATATATAAACTAAAAATTGAGTGTTAGAACGAAGAAAAAACGAATGTCCTTTATACAATATCGTATATGAGGCATTTATTTTGAAATTGGTATAAATACAAATTTGCAAACAAATTATTAACCCTCGCGATAGCATACTTTTCCTTTTTTTAAGCAATATTCGGTGCTAATCTATTATTATTGAACACACCAAATCAATAATAACAATAATAATAATTTTGGTGAAAAAAAACTAGTTAGTAGAACGTAATCAAAACTATTTATTATCAGAGCTCGCAGGCCTTGGTGGGTGTTACTGTGAGGGTTAATGATATTTATGATTGTAATTTGATCTGATCTTTTAATTTTTCTGTAAAAAGTGAACTTGTACCATATTCAAAATAAACAAATCATATATCAATTTCGAAAGAATCTTTGGAAGAAGAAAGCGGAAGGAGCGCGTAAATCGAGCATAATGCCTCGCAATTTCGTGAAACGCTTACGTTCCGACTTCCCTGTCGGTGGCAAAACACTCTCGATTCCAAGCTAGAAACTCGGAAATTGAACTCAGCGATCTTATCGATTCGATTCTTCGATTATATCCGTGTTTTCTAAGATAAGCCCCATCCCTTCCAATGATTTCTAACACGAGAATGAGACTTAAAGG
Source organism: Ancistrocerus nigricornis (assembly GCA_916049575.1). Lineage (NCBI taxonomy): Eukaryota > Metazoa > Arthropoda > Insecta > Hymenoptera > Vespidae > Ancistrocerus > Ancistrocerus nigricornis. Next base: position 13,635,824 of record OU696667.1, on the reverse strand, counting down.
TAAGAGAAACGCGACTCTTTCTACAAGATATCAAACGGACGCGTCGATGTCATCGATGCACTTGTTCTTTTATAAATACCGATAGACTACTATCGAAATTCTATAAAAAAAAAATAAATCTATAATATTTACGATAGACGAATATAAAGGAAAGGGAAAAAGAGAATCGTCAGGTTCTTGACACGCGTGTCGCACGCATATTTTTCCAGTGAATATCTAATTATTCGTCATTAGGTTCTTATTAATGGTCACACGGGATACGCATACGTGAGTCATTAATACTGACGCGATTTAAAGAGATGATAGAAGGGAGAATTGTGTGAGTACGCGCTGGTGGAATTGTGCGACAATGAAATCGCATAGAATTTTATACTCCCCTAGGGATTAAGATAAGGCTAGCAATTACAGGATTTTAATAAAGTCGACTAGGTTAATAAAGAATTTGTTAAAAAAAATCGATCTGTAAAGAATGACGGAGGATGTAAAAGGTGGTCCGTTCAAGCGGCACATTCGCTTTAAAATCGTACGGCTTAAAGTCGATTTCCCTCGCGACACATTGCTGGATTACGAAACGAAAGCGAGAAATGAAATGATGCTAGTGATGCTGGAGGCATGGACGAGACACGAACGAGAGACATAGTTGGAAGTAAACGCGAGAAAAATTTAAATCCCGAAGCAACGGTGCGGTACGAGCTAACCAATCAAATGCCGATGCGGTGCATAGTCGATGGCAAACATGGCGTCCTTCCGAGGCATTTGTTTTCAATTTTATGAAAAGCCGAACGAATCGAAAACACGTTTTTCTCGATTATCCACGCGACGTCCATTCGTTTTATTGTCGAGAGGAAAGCCACAGTAAAGAAGGACGCTATTTCGATATCGAAGAAACGTTGATAGTTTACTCACATCTAACTCCTTTTTATCGCCGCCTTTTCTTTTCCCGGTAAACACAACCCTTGACGTATTGAACGCTACGATACTTGGCACGCCGGTCGAACGCAACTATTTACTTCGCTTACCGTAAATCGATTTATGAACGCTTGTAATTGGAACAGGAACACGGCTAACCCCCTGCCGAGGATTTGACACAGACACTACAGCTGTTTGTAGTACGCAACTTTGCCGTACAGTGGCTCTTTGGTAGTAACCCACGTGACTCGCGCAGCCAATTTCGAACGTAATAACGAGATACGAGGCTCGTCAAATTATATGTTGTTAAATTTTTGGAGAAAGTCGCGTTTATTATACTCGAATATCTCGCAATCTTTTCAGTGGCGACATAGGTCCTTTTATTATCAACATTATTAATACAGTGAAACAGGTAGTATCATACAGTAAAATAGTGCCGTTTTACAGTGGAGCATCGTAAAGCTTTTTTACATGTTGCGTAGCATTTTGAGTGAGTAAGTTCTTCTTTGTCGACCACCTCCTCCCTTCACAGTGCTATATCTTTTAACTTAAGGGATAAATCCTTAAGCTCCTCGCTTACGGCAGGACTTAGAGTCAGTATCAGTTGATCAAACTGATTGTCCCCTATTAATCTTCGTAATGTGAGAAACTAAAATAATGTTTCGTAGTAAAGTGATATTTGTTTAAAATAGTTTAGTTAGATTTAGAGTAATTTTTTATTCTTACTTGGCTTCGAAGCGTATCTTTTAAGGACAAAGTATAAACTGGGTCGTTGAAAGCGAGCCTTTTTCGTCGTTGTTCGTGTTGAGTTTCGTAATGTACATTTTCGTATTGCGACGGACTAGGCTGATCGCTGATCATCAGAGAACTACCAATAAGATAATAGTTAGTAGCTTAATAATCGTTGCACGTTAATTTAATAAAAAAGACTCTTACTCCGTAGGGCAGCCCATATCGTCGTACTTTGTTATATCGTGCAAAGTTTCGACTATGTTTGATATTATCCGTGGAAAATGTTGAAGGACGCTAGATGGACTGTTCGCTCCGAGAAGTGAGCCAAGCGCGAGAGCTAACAACTTGCGTCGATCGAGTTGAGTGACGAGAGGCATTCGGCTTACCCAAACGTGTACTATTTGTCCTAGAACAGCTTCCTCGCTCGTTTCACCGCCCTCTATGCTTCTGGACAATTCACTTATTACCTGTAATTATTTCTTTTACGTGATTCAAATTATACACGAAAATGTACATCCCAGTAATAGTAGAGCTTCGTCACCTGTACAAAAATATTTCTAGAACAGAGTAAAACTCTCGCGACGATAGATAAATACATAGTCATAACCATTGGATATTCTTCACCCTTGTAAACGCTCCTATAGAATAAGTCATTGTTATATTATTTTATGACACAATATTTGTATCTTCGATTCCTTATTAGAGAACTTACTCGAATATTTTCATTAAAAGAGGTTTAATTAGCTCTGCACCTTGCTCGGGAGAAGCTTTCAAGCACGTTTCAAACAATCTCATGGCAATAACGATGCCTTCCGATCGTAGATCTCCCAAAATTGACCTAAGCGTTTCGATTATGACCGTTCCCCTTTGACATAGAAATTCTTGAGGACTCAATAATACATATGCCTGAAGTATGTACAAACATAATCTCAAATTTTCTGTCGTTGATTCTGAAAGAATGCATATATACATGTAGAGAAACATACATAAGCGTACATGATTTAAATATAATACGCATATAGCTACTCTATTAACCTAACAAGGGAGGCATATTTCTAAAGAGATCCATTATTTCTGGCGTTGGTGCTGGTGCATTTTCCAAAAGAGCTAACCACAATTCCAGCCCATCCTCTAGCAAATAAACGTGTCCGTCTTGACTGACGTCGCAACTCAGAGCTACTACACCTACCACCAATGGTTGTAAGATAACGCTTTCCGAGCCTAATGCCTAAGAGACAACATTTTCAAGTGTAACATTCGCTTGTAAAACATTTTTATATAGCAATAACATACACGCTTCATAGCCCGGAAATATTATCTATAACTACCTTTTCCAAATGAACGAGGGTTGTCACTATAGCGCACCTTAACATATTATGATCCTCTGATTGCTGCCATAGCGCTGGTAAGTATGAGTTGAGAGCACCAACGTACGGTTTTATACCGCTTCCTACACGCTCGATCATAAACGATAGTACAAATAAAACGTGCATCTGCAATAAAATGAATCACTCGTTTAAAAAGTTCAAAATTTAGTAGAATTTATAAGTAGTGTAATCGTACTTTAGTATCGCATTCGTTAACTTCTTTGAGCAGAGTGAATAACAAGGTAAACGCAGGCTCCAAATAAGGTGAAAATTCTTCTGTGTTAAATTGGAAGTCATCTATCGCCAACTTTAAGGCATCGCTCGCAGCCAAGCGTACACCCAAGTCTTCTTCTGGACTCAAAGCTTCTACCATGAGTTTGTACAATTCTGGCCTTAATTTGGCACTTAATTTTACACCTGCTCATAATAATACCTTATGAATATATGCCTATACGTACAAGGTGTATGGTTAATCGTACATTTTTTGATTTTCACGTACTTGTCCATCGACCGATAAGCCAACATACGCGTCTTCTAATAATTCTATAATTATTACTTTTGACCTTCAATTCGTCCTTCAATGTTGTTGAGAACCATTGATCAAAGTTTACCTATCGTAAAGGTTAAATATGTATTTATTTACTAATATAATTGTCGATATTACATAATTACGTGATCATACTTACTTCGTCGTATAAATCGAAAGCTGCCAGACCAACTGCATTATACACCGCATCCTTCAACAAAATTGCGTGTAGATCATTTGGATCTACGGGTTGATGATGCCTTTGCATCAAGTCAACCAGAACCGATCCAAAAACATCCTTAAATTGACGAAAGATTGCCAGGAATACGACTTGCGTGCAAGACTGCAATTAGATAATAATTACAAATATAACAATAAAGAGTTAAAAATTTCAATGTATCGTACTACTTACTCTTAAGCTATACTTGCACGGTTCGCTTCCATCGTCAACAGCTTTAAAAGTTAATATTATTAATGACATAGTTAATAAAAAAGAGTTAAACGTATCCAGATAAGTCAATATTTACCAAAATTTTCAGGGTCAGTATCCCACAACTCCAAGTCAGCAGGTGTTAGAAGAAAGTAATGAGTAACGAGTCTTGAACAAATTTCAGTTAAAGTCTCTGGTGTGAAAAATTCTTGTCTTAATTGGTAAGCTCTCAATGTCAGTGGATTTTTAGTCTCTGTTTTATAGTAAAATTATATCTTAATTAATTTAAAAATGTAAAGTTTGCTATTCGCGCGAGTATAAAAGAGTACGCACCTTCGATTACCTTATCCGGTTTATAGCAAACCGATACTAACATATTTTTTATTAAATTTAAGCACTGTATAGTAAATCTTTCAAAAGCTAATGCTTGACCAGCTTCAGTGAAGCAGTAAAAGACTGCAAATTCTAAGGATGTTGGTATTAGCTCGACATAACAAAGTGGATGCGTTTCTAATACCTCGATTAATACTTTGGTCAAATGAATTATAAACTTATCGCACACCTCCATTTGTATACCTCTTGATGCCAGTGTCTTTCCTAAAATAAGAAAATGATTCGTACACGTTAGCCGGAAGTAAGTTAAAGCAACGCTTTGTCAAAGAAATATTGAAATACAAACGCCATTCAAGACACGTGCGAGCACGTTCGAAGACAACTTCTAAAAATAACATGGCATCTTGAGATTGAGACGGTCTACTAAATCCATGGACGATAAGCTTACGAAGTATTCTTAATAGGAGTAAAGCTTTTTCTAAGGGTTCTTGTATTTGACTTGCATCAGCTCCTGTAGATGCCAATATAAGAAATGATTCTGTGTATGTATTCCATATATTAAGAATGAAAGTGATCACGCTGGCGGTTAATTCATGGAAGAGCTTTACGTCTGCTCCTAGACGTTTTGAAGCGAAAGCTTTGACAACATGATGCATCGTGAGGAGCGCCCGATGCTGCGCTAAAGAATTTTGACCTCTTATAACTTCTAATAGCGTAGGAATTAAAACGTCCCATTCTCTGGGGCAGTCGAATCTGTAAAAATAATATAAAATTAAGGAAATAAGAATAACTTTCAAAGTTTATCAGAACTTTACCATCTATCTCTATCAAAATTAAATATATTACCTAGCTATCTTAGCAATGAGAACTGCTAATTGAACCGCTAATTGATTTACAGGTTCCTCAAAATTACTTATTAAACGCTGTCGTAGAAATTCCTTCTCATCTTCCGCTATTGCACTGAAACGAGATGATACGATCAAACATGCAATGTATTGATTATTAATTTTAATCTTGCAAATACAACTATTCTTACTTTGGTGCATTTTTTCTCCAATATCTGTCAACGCCATTTTTAAAGTACAAAACAGCCATCCATCTAATATTAACAGCCAAGGAATGATTAGAGAATACATTCTGGAATAACAAATAAAAGATTAAATTTTATAACCATATTATATGCCTATGAAGTAGGTTCCATGAAACGTGCTCATAGGTCTGATACGTTCATGACAAATAGAAAATAAATAACTCAGCATATTTATACCCCTCGTATATAACTTACATATAGAGCTGTGTAAAATCCTCTTTGAGTTTCCCACTGCTTCAATGTTTGCTCCGCTGGCTTTAAAACATTAGGATCTTGACTACCTGCCTGCTGGAGGACTTCTACCACTGCAGCATCCATTTTTTCCCACTAAATATTATAAAGATTCAAAAACCTCATGAAATTTTTTGAAGAGCATCACGAAAACGTTTACACTCGTATCAAACGTCCGGGTTATTGCAAACGTTTGGACCTTTCTCAGAAGCCGTGCCTTCGAAAACAACCAATAAACATATGATAACAACAGTTCTCTATCCTCTATTACGATCCTGATAACACATGCATTTCACCAGGAGTAGATGAACGTTTTAAAATTCCATACGACATTTAACGTATCGAATTAAATCCTAAAATGACGTTACATCATTTTCCTCGTGCGAAGTAACGTCGTAGGATGTCTAACCTATACGCAGGCAGATGCATGCATCTCGCAATTACCTATTTTACACGGGTTACACAGAGTCACACTCCGTACGCTCCATTTATCGCGAATACTCATACACTGAGCCGATGCATATGATAGACATAACGTAGATACTCCCAAATAAGTTTTACAACATCAAAATGTCACACACGCCCGCAAATCGGCATTTCTATGTGCTGCCCCTCTCTATCCTTTCTGCCTCCATACGTAGAATCCGTGACAATTTCTTACCGGTCATATAAAATATTTGGGAAAATGAATGAGATGTTGCGACTTACGTATAACCGATATACGCTTGCCAAATATGTCTCATCGGTCTCTACATCGAACGATGACTTTTTCTTACAAGTATTAGTATCTATATTCATTGATCCGACATCGAGAATCGTCGTTCGTCCATCTGTTTACTGTACTAGATAATTCTTCCTAATACGTTTTTGACATAAACACGGACTCGTTCTTTCGATAAATTAATCTTGCACGAAAAAGAAGGTCATATCAAATTGATAACTACGCAAACATTGTATAATCTTGAATTATAGATTAAAAGTTTAATAAAGATTATTTTGTAGACTTTTTGGAGCATCATACATGTAAGGACGAAATTAAGCACATTTTTTAGAAATCTCTACAAAATAATTTTAATAATATTTTCATTCAAAGTAAAGCTCTTACTCATTCGACGAAATACGAACTTATAGGTATTGATAATAATTCGGCGTGAATTTTTACGAGATGCTTCATTCAAATTTCAACGATGTTGAAAGGATATCCGGTTAACGCACCCTAGCGGAGGCATTAGTACCTAGCGTTCTTTCTCGTTCATGGCTCGTGGCACTATTTAGATCCTGTCACGATGAAGGTACGAATCCGTAAATATTTTCGAAATCCTTCTTCTACCAAACGATTTTTTAAGTTGAGATAATACTGCGAAGGATAGGAGACATTCCGGTGCGCGAAGATCTCTCCTAACGTTACATTTTATTATTTAGTACAGGTTACAAAAATTATCGCCGTCAGGTGTTAACTCCCGTATCGTGATTGTTTATCGGCATTACTGGCTAAGATTCTATTTTTCTTTGCTTTTGGTGTAACATAGTACTTGTGCTCAAGAACTATGTTTCCTCGACCTAATAATTTTCAATTCGAGTTATTAACGAGTTAATATGAAAGATAAAACGTGCTTAACCTTACATTTTATTCATAATAAAAGTTGTTTTCCAAAAGCATTTCTTACGATCAATTATAAATTTATTATTGCAGTTGAACGTGTCGTTTCCTGCGACAGGATGTCAAAAGTTATTCGAAATTTCGGACGAGCACAAGCTCAGAATTTTTTACGAAAAACGCATGGGAGCTGAAGTTGAAGCAGATTCACTTGGCGACGAATGGAAGGGATATGTAGTGCGCGTATCTGGTGGCAACGACAAACAAGGTTTCCCCATGAAGCAGGGTGTTTTGACTAATGGCAAGTATTTCACAAATTTTGTTGCGTACTTTCAATAATCTCATTGTCATAGAACTAGGCACATTTAGAAATGTAACCAACTACTCTTTAACGAGACTACTTATTGTTTTAACAGGTCGTGTACGATTGCTGCTATCGAAAGGACATTCCTGCTACAGACCTAGACGCGATGGTGAACGTAAGCGTAAGTCTGTACGTGGTTGCATCGTGGATTCAAATTTGTCTGTACTTGCCTTGGTCATCGTAAAGAAGGGAGAACAAGTAAGGAAAATTTTAATATCTTGCTTATACCGTCGCATACTTTCCTAATACCTAACCATGCTGTCAGGGTGTGCATATGACTATAAACTGTCTTAGAGCACTATCGTACACATGGAAGATCAAACATCGTTATAATTTGGGCATTGTTCTATGCTACTTGAACTTTTACCCAGTGTACTAACGAGACACGCCAAAATCCAAAGGAATTATTTGGATCGATGATCAATAAAATTTATTAACAACAAATATAAAATAAACTTATTAACAACAAATACTTATTTCGTTTAGGAAATTCCGGGACTCACCGATACGCAAGTGCCACGTCGTCTAGGACCAAAAAGAGCTAGCAAAATCCGTAAGCTCTTCAATCTCGCAAAGGAAGACGATGTACGTCAATTCGTAGTGAAAAGACCAGTTCAGAAAGAAGGCAAGAAGGAACGTCTTAAGGCACCTAAAATTCAACGTCTCATTACCCCGTTGACGCTCCAGGTATTCATCATAATAAAATAATATTTCATATAAATCTTTCGGACGGTGTCAATATATTTTTTATACGCTTACAGCGAAGGAGACACAGACGCGCTTTGAAGAAGAGGCGTTGCTTGGCTCGTAAAGAACAGGCAGCGGATTATGCTAAACTACTGGCTCAAAGACAGAAAGAAGCGAAGAACAGACGTCAAGAAGAAATCAAACGAAGGCGCAGCGCATCTATACGCGACTCTAAATCATCCAGCCAATCTGCACCAACGGCAACGCAGAAGTAATTTGAAATGCGAGATGTATTTAAAAAATAAAAACTGTTCTACATACTTTTACATCCTTTCTTATCTAATAACAGAACAAACTAGCTTTATTTTACTAACTAAAAATATTAAGGATTTCGGTCGATTTTAGTGAAAGTAATATTAACAGATTTGGATGAAATTTTCAATATACACGTATATTTTAAATCTGAAAGGTAGTTTTTTAAATGTTCATTATAAGATCAGATAAAAGTTTTACATCAAATGATTTATTATTTTCTTTGCAATTTCGAAACAACGAAAATACGATATCTAAGAAATTAATCCTTCTTCTATACTCTTGCAGAAACTCGTTTAATTATAAAGAAGTTATTATTTTTTATCGTCATTTATATATTTTTTAGTCCAGATTTCGGAGATCGTAGAAAGATCGACCAGATTGGCTACTTCTTCCTATAGATCCTAAAGAAACCAATCAGCAACGAAACATTGAATCTATTCCTACGTACGATATTTTCTTGTTTGTCGAGACAAAAGAAAACCGTGATATACGGAACACTTCATTCTCCAGGTCTAAACCGTACGTGTGATTCTCTCAAAACAACTTTAACCATCATGTAAAAAACAAGCATAATCGGTTCTAATTCTAAAAGTAACGGTTCATCTTACACTGTATTAAGTTTTTACTAACAAAATGACAGAGTATTCCAATTTTTTGTGAAACCTCTCCGTGTGACTTTTGTATCAACCGTGCATATTTTTATTTGCAAAGAACAAAAAACTTCGTGTGACTTTATATCCAAAATGTATACAAGCAAAATAAACTCATCACGTACAAACAGTGACGAAAAAGGATCTGCCTCGGAAGAAACCAAACTAGATGACGAGGGTGCGAGGCAAGTTGACGCGTCGAGATCGATTTGTTACGGTTTAACATGGACACCATCGAGAGACGAAAAACTTTCCACGAACGATACTTTTCCTCCCTCTTTATCGCCTCGAATTTTAAATACCAACAGAATTAACGATAGAAGAGCCAAATGTTATTTTTCTAAACCCTACGAATTAAATCAATATAAAGATTTACCAAAAACAGATCGCGAACGTTACTTCGAGTTACATAAAAATTTCTCCGTGAAGACATCTACCGCTGTAGTTGCATCCAAAGATCTCGATTCGTACGAATACTGGCTTTCAGGTGAGAAATTCTTTAAAACACCTCCGAAAAACTACAACAAAGAGCATGATATACATATTATCCCAACTCGAGACAAAAGCGACAGTGAGGATATCAAAGAAAAAACGAAAGACAAAGAACACCTTCGTGACGATGTTTCTCTCGATGTTTTCGAATTACCCTCCCAAAGAGTCTATGATTCAGGCAAGACGTTAATCAATAAGATCGACGATATCAAATCGACAAAAGAAATGAACAAGAACGATGACGCGATTAATAAAATCCGACGATTTTCTTCCGCGTTCCTGCGAAATCTCGCGGAAGAGAACGTGACGAAAAAAAGTGTCCACGATCCATCGAGTCGATCAACGATTGAAAATATAACGTCTTCGCATTGGAATCTCCTTGAAAGTGTCTCAACCTTGGGACAAACAAATGTACACAATCATATCTACTTGTCATCCGGATATTTGGATCGATATTTTGATGTACCGCTGTCTAAAATCATCAAGCTTAGTCGAAGGAACGCTCGCGTGCGTGGTATTCGTCGTAGAATTTTGAAAAAGCCCAAACGGTCGAAAAGTCGTCTAGTCGGTACCGCCTATCGTATCAATTCTATGATCGAAACGGATAGTGTAAATAATAATAGCAGTAACGAGCAGACAGGACGAATTCTCCCGAAGAAGAACGTTTTCGATGTTCTGGCAGAGATCGAAGCGGAGTTATTAGTTCGGGTACAATCACCAAGTTGCATCGCTATTGATACGAGTTTTATATCAAATATAAAACGAACGTTGAACGAAGTCGCGGAAAGGTACGATTCGAAACGATTTTTTTTAGTGGAGAATGTTTAATTTGTAGTTTTAAAGCTTATAAATATTTGTCTTCTTCATTGCTGCGTAAATTTCGTGAATAATACGGGGAAGTAATTATAAATTAATAATTATCGAGTAATTATGTAAGAGCATATATACATATATATATATATACACCCATAATTATAAAATTATAGGTGGTGGGGGAAATTAAAAAAAAATTGTTTTTGAAAATTTCTCATATCCATAACATAGATCATAAAGAATACTGTAACATTTAATTTAAGTTTGCCCCATATCTTATATAATTTATTACCTATTCATGCTAATATTAGAAGTCATGGATTAGCGGAAGGGGAGGGACTAGTGTTTCCATCCCTAGAACCGTTTTCTATAAGGAAAACAAATGGAATTTTTTTGAATTTAAATTTGACAAACTTCTGGAATTGTCAGTAACTACAAATTTTTAATCTCAATTAGTATAACACTTTTTTATGCAAAATTTTCAAATTTACCCAAATTCCAGAAGAAATATTAAGAATTTCACTTAAAAAACTAAGGGTAACCTTATTTCCACATGAACTGTTTAAAGTACAGTATTCTAAAAAAATAAATCAGTCCATGTTGTAGAGACATTTTAGTCCTATAACATTTAACAAAGTAAATTTCAGCGTAGGATTTAATGTAAACTATTGTGGTTCAAGTAATTTTTATTTTTTGGGAATATTTTTTTATGGGGATATTTTACAGTTTAGATATTTTGGTATTAAAAAGGCGAGACGCTATCAACCCCATCATACCCGCGAGAGTTACACAATTCAAGCTAAATGTCCCTTTGTTTGTTATCGTGCAGATATAAAGATTACATTCGTAACAGTAACGATCGCGAAGAGGTTGCCGCAATGATGGAACGTGGTTTACTAAAGCTACTTCATCATCATCTGGATTGTCTTAAGGAACTGAAACAAAAGTCCTTACAAAAAGGTTTCTAATCGTTCGTTCATTAATCGAAAATTTCGTTATATTATTTAATTTATTGTTAAAAACTCGAATTTTCTTACAGACCAGTGCCGAAAGCAGGACTGCCAGAGCATAGAGAGTCTGAAAAATGATGTAAGTGACGAGCGAGAAATATTATAGTAAAATCTGTACAAACGTTCTTACCACTTTTCAGGCCCTATTTGTCGTCTCACATGATTTTAAAACGGCTTCGTCCGATTGGAAAGTATTAGTAGATAAAGTAATGAGCGATATCTGGACCCTAACGAACGAAATCTGCACGATTGAAGAGAACAAAGAGAATATTACAAAGCCCATCAATTGTAAGATGAACGATCAGGTTCTCGCGAAAAGACCGTATATTATCAAGTACGTCTATTGACTTTTTATATTTTTGTTATGCTGACGATTCTACAAAAGTAAAATAATGATTTTAGGTTAGATGGGAAAGTAAGACCAGTTAAAAACGCAGAACGATTATCTATAGAGGAAGAGAATCAAGTGGATACTCAAATGAGTCTTTTATCGAAGGCTCAACCGACCGTGAGTATTGGAAAATTGGAAGCCTGTACAAAGGACCTAGATGGTTACAGGGATCGAATAAAAATGAAAGAGATACAAGATCAAAGAGATACACCGTTGAAAAAGAATGAATATCGCACGGAGAGACGGTGTTTGGTTAAGCCAAGAAGATCGGTGCGCACAGTGTTGAATTATTTTGAAAACCGTGTAAATGTCGGGGCAAGTTTAGAAAATCCAAAAGTAATTAAGGACAGGACAAATAATAATGCTGCTCGTGAAAAGTACAGTACGATGACGCCACTGATCAACGCCGATATTCTTCAAAAACGGCAAAGCTCGAATAATGTGCCTCATCCGGCTTGGAAGCCGGGTGGTGCCTTTAAATCCTACGCTGCTAACAACCCGACGGTTTTGCATGCTGAACCAACGAGTCGTCGTACGATACGGGCACTTTGTGATAAAGAAAATCCCGACCTCAGGAAGTAATCATTTTTCTTATACTAACCAAGTTGCCAAATGACTAAATAGTTTTTTTTTTTAAAAAAAACAATAATTATTAAAAGTCACAACACTCTGCCATTTTATAACTGAAATGAAAGCTATTCGCCCGAAAAATTTGGTAATGGTTAGATGGAATGATAGATTTGAGTTATAAAGGCATGCAATACTATAATTTGCAACTATTACTTTTTAAGAAATTCAATTGGTCACTTGGATAACTTCCTGTATAAGTTCTTATCATTCTTGTCTTTTCACTATAGGTACACATGTGTAATTACTTCGATCTGTTTAGGTCGGTTCCGGTTAAACATGTTAACCCTTCAGAGCCTACGGCTTCTGGAAGAAACATTCTCAGGGAGAATCAAAAGAACGAAAATTTTCGAGAAGAGCGTATAACGAAGTTATGCAAATTTCTCGCGTAAGTTGCATTATTAATTGTATGCATGTAAAAATGTAAGATTACTTATATACTTCACTTATACATCGTACGTAAAAGAGAAATTTTGACATTATTGTTTGGGTATGATATACTATATGGCATTTACGTACATGCAACTGAAAGGACTGTCTTATTCTGTGCTTCTATTCAGACTTAAACATCGGATAAACGAATATAATATCGCGAATATAATATAACGAAATAAAATTTTCTAATTGACGTTAGTAAGTCTTATCGAACATTTTTATTAATGTATTTAAATTCGCGATTTGTACATTACTATAGGCAAACCAAAATGCAGAAAGGATCGAAAAACGGTGCTAATGCAGTATCAGAAACACGATCATCGATGTATACCCAGTCGGAAGTGCCATTATCGGATACATCCGCGACAAAAATTCGAGTTAAGAATAGCGAAGTTAATTTATCCAGACTAAATTCTGGACCGAAGCCTCGTCCAGGCATACACAAATTCTTTCATTCGAACAGTTTGCAACAGAATACGAGGGCTCTGTTCAATGATAAACTTGAACCGCAGCCGTCGAAAATTAAATTGGCTGCTAAATGTGAACGTAACAATTCTCCTTCAAATTTTTCCATGAAATTGAATGAGATGAATAAAATAGAAAATGAAAATGTTCTAAGTCAGCAGAATTTGGTAACTTCCGATACGGCAAAATCCTCGATGATTCATCTAAATGACAAGGACAAGCTACAAAACACACAATCGTCTAAAACAATGGAACTAGAGCTCGCTAAGAATACATCTCAAACCAATTCGATGTCTTCTAATTCGCCAAAGAGTCCAGTGACGACATTAAACTTAAGCAATACAGTCGACATAGATTGTGATCTACGATCGGAGTCTCAACCAAGTTTCATACTAGTCGCAGACGCAAGCTGCAATGCCGAATTGAGTTCTACGTCAAACTCAACAACGATGATCCCTTCGTCCAAGTGTTGTCAAGTATCGTTATCTTCGACATTCTCGAAAACTTCCTTGAATTACGATCGACCTCATGACAAAAACCAGTCGATTAATGCCACATCTTCGGTCGATAAGGATTCCTTAGAAACCTCTACGGACGATGAGTCAAATTATCAAACTCCACTGAGTTTTGACCTACGTAAACAGAAGAACAAGCACGATCTATCTCTTAACTCTTTGAAGTTGTTCTTGCACGATCTGGGAATTGGTGCAGACGTTATACAAAAAGTAGAGAAGCAATATCAATTGATGACCCAAGGCGATCGTCGAGAGTCTACAGGAAAATTGAACGAAACTTCACTTTCCAATAGTTATACCTCGAAAATGAAGAGTCCTCTTATTAAAACTACCATCGACCCCGAACCTGATAATCAATCTGTGAAAAGAAATGAATTTAAATCAGACGATAGCCAATCGATCGAGTTCATTGGAAGTTCGGATTACTCGATAAACGCGTGTACGGAGAAGATCGACGAGACGACAATTGAGAAAATAAAACCAAAGAAATCCCAGACTATTTCGAATTTAAAAACATTTCGCGATGCTTGCACGGATGCCGAAGATATGAAGTCCGATTGTTCGACTTACGTAGACGCTACGGTTTCTTGCTACGAGTTGGGTATAAAAACGTCGTCCAAAGATGTTGCTACAGAAATTTTTGCCGAAGACAAATCGATACTGTCACCACGACGGATGGTTGTGACACAGACCAACCCACATTCTTCTTTCACCGATAACGTTGTAGAACTTGGTAAAGAAGAGGAAGAAAAGAAGGAGAACACGAGCGATCGATGTATAGAAACGGAAAATTCAAAATTCCAGCAACCCAATTATGAAAACGAGGATAATATATCCCAACACGATGCTAGTAAGAATGGCAATGGGAAATCTTCTGAATGTTTATTACACTTGGAAGACGGTACTACTATTGATGAATCTTCGTTATCCCAATGTTTCATTCATCAATTGGAGGATATAAAGGAACAATTGCAAAACGTTGATGTAAAGTTGAATAAATTACAAGAACCTGCTAAGGAAACCAGCGACGCGTTTTCTCAAATTAGTATGATTAATTCGATCGCTCCTGAATCGATGGGAATATCAACTAGTTCGATGACATCAGGAAGTTCGAAAGAATTTTTGGAAGAATTCAATATGAATTGCATGGAAACGGAGAATTTTATTTCTAGCGACATTATAAACGCTATTCAGACAATTGCATGGTATGCATCAAACTGGCATGAAGCTCTTCGATTATATAGAGAATATTCGAACAGCAAATGCTTCGAGGAATACGAAAAAGGTTCAACATGTAGCTTGTCATCCGATGAAGCCGTAAATGCATCTAAAAATGCTACATTTATAAAAACGAATATTCCAGCAATATGTGAATTCGTTAACGAGGATACTTATCGTTCATGTGAGATTGGGCCTAGTCAATCGTCGTATGGTTTCGAGAGACCGTCTCACGTCTTTGACGAATCTAAAATGACTAATTTGTCTGATGAATCCGACGAGACTAAAAGTCTTGCTTCTTTTGGGTTCGAAGATTTTTATGGAGAGGAAATGACGAAACCGACTTCACAGAAATCTTCTCGCGGTTCGATCTTTTTCGAGACGCAGGATGAAACAGATAAGGTACCAAGTTCTACTAGTATAAAAGATGGAAGTTCAGCAACGATGAAACATTCTGAAAGAATCCGTTGTTCGAGCGAGAACAAGAAAGGGCAAGAGATGTTAGATCCTCCGGAATTTGTTTTGTCTACAGAAGATTTTCTTCTTTTAACGTATCTCACTATCTGTGCCTTCGTATTTTGTTGCTTGAAGTTTTCTATGACTTGCGAGTCTTTGATTTTATAGTAAGTGTTTATTTTTTTTCTTTCTCAGTTTATTATTAACCCCTCCTGTTATCCCTCGTAGTTTTTTTTTAGATAACATTGTGTCTCTTTTTCTTGTTACTATTCCTTCGTTGAATGTATTGTAATAAAGATATATGCGTTTTAAACGTCGAAAGACGTTCACAAGGTTTTTAGATTAATAAAGAAATTATAGTTTTTAGGACATGTCAAATGTTACAAAAATTTTATTATACATGATGTTTACGTGTTATTTTAAATATACACTTTTATGCTAAAAAATGATAAAAAAAAGTTTTTTACGCTATGATTGTTCGATAACTACTATAAAATTATAAACGATAATCTTACAGAAATATGTAATCTCAATCCTATTAAATGGGGTGATTAAGAAAAATTAGTGATTTCTCATGTTTTTTGTCTTATAACCTATTCGATTTTCTGTGAAAATAAGCAGCGATTTTTCTGAAAAATGAAACGTAAGTTCTTGAGAGTGATTTTTATAATAAAATTATAAATGCCAAATTGATAGTGGATTCTCGCTCTATCTTTTCCTAGCGAAATAGCTTGTTCATCGAAAGGAGATTCATTTTTCATCGACGACCTCGATCACAGCAGATCCGATGATATCGATCAACTCTTTCGAAGCAAAAGTAGCCACGATCTTTTGTTCTCCCAATTTTTGCGGAACAAGTTGGTGCTCCACGTAGATTTCTTCCAGTGGCCCGACATCTCGGAAAGGTAAGGTCTTATTTCGAGCTAATCCTGGACCAGCATAATTAAATTTGCAGTTGGTCAACGTCCTTTTCAAAGGATTCGTAAAGCTTAGAGCGATGGCCGTTGGTTGTCCTAGGACCGGCTCATTGTCGATCTACAATAAATTTATAAATTGATCGTCCGCAAACGATTTGTTTTCTTACGGCATGACTAATTAAATTATATTGAAAGGCTTTTGGTAATGACGAAAATAATTAATTTGAAATTTCTAAAGAACGTTCTTAAAAAACATGTTAGATTTTTGTAAATATTTTTATGTTAAAAAAATAATCATTCGATCAAAATAAATTCTGCGAAACTTTTGTATACCATTACAAATTCAAAGATATCGATCAAAGATTTACTAGATAACGTAAGAGCATTCTAACTACTTTACTAACAAATAAAAATATGAGATCTTTCATCTGTTATGGAGATATTTAATTTAAATATTTAAAAAAAATATATTTTTCCAAAACTAAAATTGCAACATATTTCGGCCATTTCTAATGTACAGGGTGTAAAAAAATTTTGTGTCATGGCTTCTACAGGTGATTCTACAGCTTATGATCGACAAAGATATGTTTAAAAAAAAAGCCGCAAAATTGACCTTCACTTTGAAATTGAAGGTCAAATTTTTTTTTATCAGGATCTATGCTCCTCACCACGAGGACAAAAAGTGCGAAAGGAACCATATGCCGCAATCATACTGTTTTCTTAAAAAACGATGAGAAAGGTTTTAGTGTTCTCTTCTTCGTCTTGGGTTTCTTCTTCTTACCCATAAAATGGAACCATCGAGATTTATGCCTCTCAGTAATCGTGCTTGTTCACCAGCTTCAACGTGACCACCATTATTGCGTAAACAAATCCTCAATCTCGTTTCTAAATTTTTTCGAACTCTTTCATATACATATATTCGGCATAGTTTGTAAGCGCCGAAAAGCATCTTCAATCCTAAATTTTAATTGTTGCATACTTGTAATCGGCTCCCCTGACCGGTAAACAATATGTTTGATTGCTCCCCAAAAGAAAAAGTCGAGAGGCGTAAGGTCTGGAGAACGAGGCGGCCACACATGAGGTGCAGGTCTACGTCCTATCCATCGACTTCCAAACATTTCTGATAAAAATTCACGCACGGGTCTAATAAAATGCGGTGGTGCACCATCATGCATAAAATATATTTGGCGACGTCTTCGATTTGGTATAATTTGCCTTAAGCGATTTATAAGAGTCGAGCGAAGGAAATGAAGATAGTGTGCTCCAGTTAAAGAATTTGGCAAATAAAAAGGACCGATAATATTGTCCCCGATGATTCCTCCCCACACATTAACCGAGAAACGGCCTTGATGAAATCGTTCGAGCGTTGCATGAGGATTTCTGTATGCCCAGATTCTAGTATTCTGCGAGTTATGGATGCTCGTATTAGAAAAATTACTCTCATCTGTGAAGAGCACATTTTGAAGAAATTGTGGGTTATGCCTTAATCTTCGTAACATCCAACGACAAAAATTGCGTCGCAGCGAGCGGTCGTGGTGCTGAAGCGCTTGCACGCGTCGCAGACGATATGGACGCAAGCCTTCTTCGCGGATTATGCGGCGCACAGTCATGTGCGAGATGCCCACTCGACGTGCAATGCCGCGTAAACCCAAAAGAGGATGAGCACGTGCAAGTGCAATCACTTGCTCTTCTAACCGCCAATGAACGCGAGGTCGGCCTGCCCTTCGATGTCCAGGGTTAATTGAAAATTCAAAATCTTGAAAACGTTGGTCTAATCTTTGAAAATCGCGGCGGTCTGGAACATTTCTCGGATTAACTCGTCCATTATTCGCTAAATATTCCCGATATATATTACGAGCTAAAGTATAATTACCAAATTCTTCGTCAATAGAACGAAGCATCTGACGCACGTTATACCGGTAGAAACTATTTCGTCTTCTTTCCATAGCACACAATCACTCGACAACAGACCAGGAATTACTGTGGTTATTGGGAGTGATCACAACTATCTATGCGTATCTCAAGGTCTCGACGTGTTTACTGTTTTGTTCTAATTGTTTACATCCGAATTCCAATGTCGTGCTTATAGTATAAGTAGTGATATTGTCGGAAATATTCATTAAACTGACGATGAAACTTTCTCATCGTTTTTTAAGAAAACAGTATGATTGCGGCATATGGTTCCTTTCGCACTTTTTGTCCTCGTGGTGAGTAGAATACATCCCGATAAAAAAAAATTTGACCTTCAATTTCAAAGTGAAGGTCAATTTTGCGGCTTTTTTTTTAAACATATCTTTGTCGATCATAAGCTGTAGAATCACCTGTAGAAGCCATGACACAAAATTTTTTTACACCCTGTACATAAAAGTGAAAGGAAGTGGAACTAGTATAGCTCCTATTCCTCTTATCGACCAACCTTGATATTGATATTAGGCTTTAGAACTTGGAAGTCGTCCTCGTCGGCCCAAGTCTGTCTGGTCTCCTTGACCGTAGCGATCGAGTACAACTTCATGATACAATACTCTACCAATTTATCCAAGTAGTCGTCAACCGTAACCGTTAGTCTGAGCTGTTCAGCTAAAAGCAGTAAACAAGAATATTAAAAATCCGTTTAAAATTCCAAAGACGTCTCCTTCATAAAACGCAATATGTAAAACGATCATTGAGTAGCTTACATAAGCGATTGTTTTTACATAATTGGTAGTAGCATCGCCGGAAGAAAATATATAATAAGAAAGAATAGCTATCGGTAAATCATTAAGATAATTATCAGCGAGGATATCATTTAACATCGATAAAGAAATGGCATTGTTATAGACTTACTGGCATTTGGTTGAAGAACAAAGTCACCAGTAGCTCTCTTCACGAGGTGTGCCTTGACCCCATTGTAGTAAACACTTCCAGCTGACAAGATAGCCTGAATCGTTCGTGCCTGATTCGATTTGTTCTTGATGTTCACAGTAACAGCGAACGGTTCCCCGATCTTCACTCGTTCGAGATCGACGAGATCAAACTCCACGTCCTCTTTACCAGGAGCCGGTAGAGAATAGAACTTTTTGGCTCTATCGACATTACGTACAGCTCTGTACAAAGTCAATCTCTCTGTTTCCGTTCCTGTGAACGATCAAGAGAACGCATTAAGCGATAAAACGGAAATTGGACGAGTTTGCTGACCAATTAATGTCGTTCTCACCTTCTTTAGCTTTGTAGAGACTCGTTATGTCTTCTCTATCCCTGTCGCCGTTGGGATCAAAGATCCACGGAGCTTTTGTCAGGATCATTCGGCCAATGCTAAAAGGAATCGATGATGATTATACCATGAAGTAGATACAGATCGTTTACCAACTCGGTTAATATATCTCAAGCATTATACATATATGTATATTTCAACTAACTGATATTTGTTACAGTCGATCTTGGAGTATCCTATATCGCTCTCCGGATCTTCCTTCCATCTCATCAGATCGGCATTGACCGTGGCTAGCATAAAAACGGTATCATAATTGTATCCAACTGCTCCTTGCCTGATGGCTTCGACAGAGGACGGACCGCACTGATAAAAACCGTCTGACGGTTCTTGTGGAGTGGCATCTATCGCCTGCCATCCTCCATAACCCTTTGGTAAATCTGGCCTGGCCATCCAAACATCGTTCCATACATGATAATTCCAAATGGAATCCTCGCCTTCTACATTGTTAGGATCGTACTCGAGTTCCTCGTTATCCGCGGTGTAATATCGATCGATTGAGAGGGATGCGTTCGCATCGTGAGCCGAGACAAGGTTCGAGACGACTCTCGATGGTATACCAAGAGCACGGCAAACGGTCGTCACGACCCCTGCAAAGACCCAACACTGTCCGTATTTGACTTCTTCTCCGCTTTTAAGAAATTCCTCCAAAATCGGCACGCTTCCAGTCCAGGCAGCTGGTGCGGTACCATCATTGTAGTCCCCGTCCCATCGACCGGTTATCACACCTCGGTCATCGTTCGAGTTCACCTGTAATAAGATCAACCTTTCGTATCATTCTACGTATTACCACGGTGTGTTTTTTTTTAAAGAGAACCTCGCGAACCTGAACTCGGATACAAAATATTTTTACAATAAAAATTACATGGTCCCTCTTGCCCTATGAAATAGTACCAATTAAATTTGGAAAAAATGCCTTTATTTTTTTTTTATTGAAGAAACTTTTTTTCAAATTTAATTTGCGCTATTTTATAGGGCAGGATGAACCATACAATTATTTGTAAAAATATTTTGATATCTTTTATAGTTTAAAAATTATACATGAAAATGTGAAAAGACATCTTTAACTTTAAAGTCAATTAATACGCGATTAGGCGCGAATGAAATATATCGTTATTCTTGTCTCGAATCACTCTGCAATCCTATAAAGTTTTATTTGAATTTATAAGTTTTGGTTCACGAGGTTCCCCTATTAGTAAAACAGTCTTACAATTCGGGATATAGCGCGACACATTCTAATCGGGTCTCCTCTTGACACGGCTTTTATCCCTGATCTCTCTAAGAGCAGCTGGCAAGCCGGTAACACATAAGCATCGAATTGACCAAAGATCCATTCTCTTCCTCGAGAACTTCCCCAAGGACCGACCCATATCTTACCGACGTCAGTGAGAACGTATTCATCGAGGAGCTGCTCGTCCTCCATGTAAACCAAATCCTCTGCGAAGGAAATGCGAATCGTTCCAATATTGTTTCAAAGATCGATTTAACAATTATTTATGTCGATTACCTTTTGACCAAGGATTGAAGAGCAAGTAGATGTCTCTCTGATAATTGTATGTGTTGGGTGGACCCTTTCGACCAAGAATCGTCGTTTCGATGTTCAATTGCCATACACCAACAGGACTGTCGACGGGACTCCTGACCTCCAACGAAAGATTCTTTTCATCGACTCCTCTCATTCGTACACCCCACGCTTCCAAGTCGGTTAGGTAGTCTTCTCTATTGGTTACAGTGCCAACACCTCTGGTACCCCTCACAGTGTTCGGATTTGGACCGAAACTGAAGAGGAGACGGACGATGTCTATGTCGTCGATATACTCACGATTGAATTTCACAACTACGTTGAACGGTTGTCCACGTCGAAGAACCGTCGATGGTTCATCCGTGTAAATCAATTCGTAATTATCGGTGTGATGTGCCACGGCATTTTCTTTTTCGAACATGAGCACCTCCTCAACGACCAATGGTTCTTTCGTCGACATCTAACGCAAAACGATGGACGCATTTTATACGGAATTTTCTATGGCAAGTAATTCTATCATTTTAATCAACGAATCAACTTAAAATTTTACTAGTTTGATATCTTATTAATATCAATTTCATTTTTCTAACGGGAAAATATTGGTATTTGATCGATATAAAGTTTCCAACGGCAATTAAATTCCGCGGTTATTTACTGCCCAAAACTAATTCGATGATAATACAAATTATTGATCGTTAGAATGATTAAAAGAAAGATAATCAATAGAATAAATTTTGATGGACCAATAAAAGTTGCTTCTGTTTATGTTTTCATGTTTATTTAGTTTTATAACTGTTCATTTAAAAATTAACAGCCGATAATTTGTACTTTGCTGATCAATCAATTCTTTTTAGCTGATCAATTAATTCATAACCACTCTCGACGAGCTATTTCTTCGTTCGGACTACTAGATTTGATGTTCCTCCGGCACATGTTATACCTCAAGGTAAAACTTCGATGGTTGCGACAACGCGACAGGTATATATATGTATGAAAATGCAAAGCATTTTGAGGCATCTCACAATTTGTATAATATAGTTAAAAAAAAGTGTGTATTTTATTTTTTAGCACATCGACAAACTAAATATTATTTAGAAAATTAAATTATTTAAGTATACCGACCTAAAAAAAATTTTTCAGTTATAAAAACTCTACAAATGTTTTCTACACTCACTGTATACGTACTGTTGCATACTCGCGCCGTAATTATCGAATTTCGACCTTTAACAGCGATTACGCGGAATGGATCAGGGCGAGGTGTAGACACCCTCGATTTCTGAAGTGCAAAAAGTCTCACACTGCTTGGTCACGACGATTTAATGATTTTTCTCCATATAAAAAAAAGGTTACTTGTCTTTAAACCATCCAAAAAGATGACGCCTCTTTTTGTAACGACTCTTTCTCGTCAAGGACTCTCAAAGCCAAGAACGTACACAACCGGATTACGTTACATCGTTGCGTACGTCTACAAGATTAAGATGCAAACTCCTTCGTAATGATTCGTTTCTGTCTTGTCTTTGTATAGCAATAAAGAAAAAAAAAACTCTTCGAAGACTATTCGTTTTGCTAACGATCGATCGTCTTTCATCTTCTTTCATCATTGTCATCGTCATCGTAGTAGCCCTCGATTGCACTCACCTCGTACGCACGTAAGATCTTTGCGGTATCCGTATTTGATTCATCGCATCATCGCGTAAGACTAAGAAAAATCACCGGCGTGTCATCGGTAATTCAAACCCTGAATGGAATCGATTCGCAGCCTACAAAGTGATTCATCGATCCGCAATCACTTTCTACTAGCTTACGTTCCAAGGGTGACACAAATGTAATGCGAATGTCACGCGAATTTTGAAATGTACGAAACGAGTTTCTGAGATTTTTCAGATTTTTCAAGTCGCTGATAGTCAAAGTCGAATGAGCGTCTCACTAATGGTCAAATTTGAATAAATTCATATTACGTAATCCTTCGAGGCTTGCCTACAAAATTATTATTCCCTAACTAATTTCCATACTATCGCATTCGTTAATGTTATCTTCTTACGGCGTTAATGGTTAAAATCTATAAGTGAAAACACGCGATCCGTCGATAATTTGAAAATGAAGAAATACCTCACATTTTTTCCAGAAATGATTGGTGATCATTCGTAAAGGGAAATAGATTAATTAAAGAATAATAGAAAATAAAAACGAAAAAACGGAAAATAAAAACTTTTTCAAAAAGAAAAATTTATCTTCGTTAGAGAACTAACCTTGATCGTTTTTTATTTATATATAAAAAATGATGAGAAACCCACGATATGAACCTTTCGTTCACTACGACCGTTTTTCAAGTTGGGAACTGTTGCTGGACTGACGATCGAACTAACGCGGTGCCTTTTTATATGACGTGCAGTATCCAACTCTCTGGCACAAGGCTCCCCACTATGATTAACGCACGTGCCTGTTCTTCCGTCGTATTTAATTTGTATTTTTTTCCTGTTAAAGACCGAAGTTGAGATTTCAGCGATCCTTTAACGATTTTACGAAATTTATCATAACTACCCCTCGATAATTGAAGAAATTATTTAAAAAATTTATAAATTTTAAAAGCAAATATCGCTACAACCGATTATTCTTTCGAGTTTCGACCCTCAACGATTTTACGAAATTTATCACAACTACCCCTCGATAGTTTCGGGAATAATTTTCAAAATTTATAAATTAAAAAACAAATATAGCTATAACTAACCTACTATTCCCTCAAGTTTGCAACGGATCATTCGAAGAGTAAATAAAATTATCTTATCGTTTCTTGGTGCAGGCATAATTAACTCTACGTAATGTCGTAGGTGGATGCTGTGGTTTTTCTGGAAATTATCGTAATCGGAAAGGAAGAGGGAGTTATCGAGGGAGGATGAAGGGTTCACCTTAATGAGTACGAGTACAAACGAAGTTTTCATAGATTTATTTGCGTTCTGTGTGTAATCGGTCTACACGATTTACGTAGTAAAGTATTGGTCTGTCCTCTTTCTCAAATTTGACATTACCCTTCCTTCTTTCTTCCTTCCTTTTCAAGTCGAAAGGAAACTTTTGGCATCCGGCACTTTGGGACGTGCTCGGACGCGAAACGTTGCCTACTATCTCGCGTCGATCTTCGATCGACAACGCGTTCAACAAATTAAGAGTAATCTCGATATACATATCTTCGTATTGACGATCGACGAACGCAATCCGAATGTCAAAGTTTCTTTCATTTAACGTGGGACTCGCGAGAGACGAGGGGTAAAGAGAAGAGGTACAGAAATGATTATTAATTTTCGTCAATTTTCGATAGGATCCAAGGGAAAAAGGTTGCTTAATTGCGTTCAGCTCGACGCTCGGAATGCGCGGATCGACGCCGTTTAAATTAAGTGTCGTTAAGTATCCAAGATATTCTAAGTAAAATGGACCGTGTATCGAGCACCCATCTAAAAAGTCTAAAAATATTACAGTAAGGCAAGTAAATGTATTTTATAAATAAGAACGAAGAATCGGTAACTTCCGCTACGGAATGCAGCAGCTAACGCATATTCGCCTCGCGGATTCAAATTCACCGAGGATCGAACAACTTTTCTCTTCGCTTCCTAGGCGACTAAAAAGTTTATTGCGGTCGGAAAGAAGCGGTGTAAGCGTACGACGATCGTTCTTTTCTTTTTTTTTTTTCACAGATTTTGACGCTTTCCAATTTCTACCGAATTTGGCACAAAAATTGGCTGTTTCCTCGATCGCCTTTATAAACGGATTGACGATCCGGAGGCGTGAGCCATTTCAAAAGACGATTGTCGCTGGGAACTTGTTTTGGCAAATTTGCATTCGTATATAACAATGCTTGTCCAGATATATTATTTTTGCACTTTTTTCTGGTTAACACGTTGAGTGTCAAACAAACTTTGGATAAACACGTGAGTATGTATAATTTTGTTGATCATTTTTTTTCAGAAGCATTTATTATTATATCTATTATATTAGACCTCACGTTTTTTACGACCGATGGTTATATTGTCGTAAATATTGATAATCAATACTAATAAACGTTTCAAATACAGTATGATAAATCCGTGACATCTATGGCATTCAACGTGTTAATCGAAAATTTCATAGAATTATTCGTCGTTCCGCTTTTTCCCTTCCTTCGATATAAAGGTAACAGTTGAAGAAAAATGGCGCTATCTTTGAACCCGCGATATGCTTGAGGAACATACACGATAAACACACGGCGAACATATTCGAGTACGCGCGTTCTCTCTCTCTCTCTCTCATTCGTCCCATGCGTTAGCTCGCGTCTTTTTAATCAAATCTTATCTCAGAACACACCGGTTTCCGCCTTCATGGCACACATTTCAACATTTTTAGCCTCGATTTACCTTGACATTGAGAAAGGTCCGACAGATCACCGACAAAATTGATGCGAGAATCGAAATCACGAAATCGAGCTAGACGTTCATAGAAGGAAACGCTAGTCGCGCAATCGTCGGGACCTCAACGACGTTCTAAAAAGAGGAAATCGCTGAAAATATTTCTACATTATCGTATCGTCCTTCGGTTATGGTCTTTATCTTTCTCTCTCTCTCTTTCTCTTTCTCTCACTCTTTCGCACTGCGTCGCTTTAACATTTGTAACGAGTAAACGATATTAACGGAGGGCATTCGTTGGCTCCAATTCTGGAGCAAGAAAAAAAAAACAAACAACGAAACGAGGAGAGGCTAATATTTAAACAAGAATCATAATAACGTTTGTCGACTTTGACCACCCGAAACGGAGCGATAAACTGTAGTGGCATGAAACTCAACTTATAAAGGAATTTCATTTCGCCTATATATATAAGATTTTATAAATATAGCTAATAATAATATAACTGCACTTCTTTGTTAGATCCCACGTTGTGCTCGAGGAAAATACGACCGCGTTCTACGAACATGGAACGTTTTCGAACGTTAGAAAAGTCCATTCTTCTACTAGTGCCCGTAGGACGCGTACACGGGAATAAACTTAAAGGCTTTAAACGCGGTCGTGTATTCGACGAGATGCGTCCTCGATCCTATTATCACAGTCAATCTCCTATCTATCTTCTCGTACCCCCTATTTATTCGGAAATATAATAACGCCTTTTCGAAACATCGGTCGTCCCACATTGAAAGCAAACACAACGAACGCGATAGATCGTGTACTACGTTCGGTGTAAAACGTTATATTTCGCGAGCACTTTTGCACGTCATCGTATTTCGATTTCCGAAAAAGCTAGTAACTTTCTCGAATAATAATAGGAACGTTCGTGCGCACGCGAGCACGGCGAATACATAGTTTCATTTCTCCTTTCTCTACTTTTCTCTCCTTTTCTCCGTTCCAAACGAATCGCTCACGAAACACCTTCGGCCATTAAAACAAAAAACGATTCGTCGTGGTTCCTTTTCCATATTTTTTTTTTTCTTTTCTTTGAAACGCATCGACGCAGCCGGCGTTTTCGCCACGATGTCAAAACTTGTTGGAAAGCTATCGTGCTACGTACGAGTAATAACGACGTTAAAATTATGGCATCCTTTTGGCAGAAAGTGGAATTCTATTATGGTGCGTCGGGCACGTAATACGATAGCGAAGAAAACAGTAGTGTGCTCGACTAGCTCGAAAATTACGTAAATAACGGACAAGTAATCGCGAAATATGCATTATTCTATCTTTATGTATACATAACTTATATCAATATACATATATATGTATGTATGTATATATATGTATATATATACATATACTATTTGTTCATGTGTATTTTCGCACCAGGGAGCCTTGGTTACGCGTGACTAGTTCAGAAAAAAAAAACAAAAAAAACGGAAATCCTTCCGTCCGCGTCTTTTTTCCTCCTCGTTTATAGCTTCAACTTCTCGCTTTTTGCTCTTGGAATGGCCTGACGACGACGAGAAACGTACGACGAACGATACAACTGCGAAGTGAAAATAAAAAGACGAGTGTGGAGCGTGAGGAGGAAGTAAATAATGTAAGCCTTAAGAAGATCGTCGCGTCCGTGTTCTCTGAAAGGAGGTTCGACGCGTACGAAAGCGAAGGTTTCTTTCTCTCTTCTCGTTTCGCGGCTGCTGACGCAACGTACTGCCTACGGACTCTCGAATCTCGAAGAAACGATAATTCTAGGTGGTGCTAAACGATAATAGAATATTATCAACGACGATGATCGCCGCGATCGTCGGACAACGCGATTGATCGCGTGCACCGACGACGGCGAAGGGCAACGACGTATCGTTAACGAGACACGCTTCATACGCTAGCAAGGCGACGGGTACTCGTATTATTTGGTTGAATAAAATTATCTCTAGTGGCCGAGGGCTAACTCGGTGCGTCCTCCGGTTCCATCGATCTCGCGGACACCGCTGGTCCGGCTTCGCTACCTTGGCTCATCGCTACGAATTGCTGCGACAACGTCTGCAAACTCTGCCGAACCTACAAATTTACGATGGATCAATAAGATTTCTAAGACTTCTCGCTGTTTAATCAAGCTTACCTTCACTATCTGATCGAGATTCGAATTAAGATAGTGCAAGAGCCGATCCTGCGTGAAACGTTCCGGCGAGACGAGAGGATGATTCAGATACGCCGTGTGCAGTCTATCGATACGGAACATCATCATAGCTGCTGAAACGTACAAGGCTGCGAGAACCACAACCAATATGGCGATAACCGTGCCAGGTTTGAGTCCACCCACGAAGAGCGTGCCGAAGGAGCGAGACTTGCTTGACGAGATGGGAATCGGTGGCGGTAGCGGTGCTTCCACTCTGTATGAGAGAAAAAGAAAGGAAAAAAAAAAACACTTTAGAGTCTAGTTTGGCCTTTACTACGAAGCAGCAACGCTTCGAGCATACGGTGCGAAAGCGCGACGACGCAAAAGATTTTCCGATATTCGTGTCCTAGTTGAGCGGACGAGACAAGTAGCTTCGGGGTAAGTAGGTCTAGTGGCGGTGGGCAAAAAGCTTTATCTCTTTTCAACTCGGGAAAGTATGTACATGCATGCATATCTACCATACATACGTATTCAGGTATGCAGGTATCTTAGCAAAGGAGAAAAATGATGATACCAACCTGATGGAAGGAGGGTGACTCGTCGGCCTAGTAGGGTTGACCGACAAACCGTCCGTTTCGGTGCAAACGGTCGGTGGTCTCGATCCGGTTAGATCGGTACCGCTCTCGGACATGCTCGAGTCATCCTCCTCGGGATTTACCTCCGAATCGTCGACCAGCAACGTATCCGGTGGTAAGAGCTTAGCCTCGTCCGGAAGAGGCAACACGTCCGGTGATGGCCTCGGTTCCATCGCCGCATCCCAAACCTGTTTCATCAGCTTGAAGGTCGAGTCTCTCGAGAGTAGAGAACAGAAGACGTGCCTCTCCTCTTCCGTCGCCACGGCGACCGCGTTTGGGATGATCTTCGCCGTCTTCTCTTTACTGATCTTCAACACCGAGGTCGTCGGGATCAAGAGTTTGGTTACGTAGCCGAAGACGTTGCTGTAGAAGGCGAAGTAATTCGGTGTGATGTATAAGTGCCCCTGCAGAAGGATGTCGCCCACCAGCGCGCAACTGTAGTAGTTTAATACACGCTCATCCGCGGCTACCTGATGCCGAAATTTCGAAGACTATATATTAGGTTAACACTGCCCTTTGGAATGACCGACGAAGCGCGCGGTTATATTCGTCTGTAGCGATGGGACTGATCAGCACCGGATTAAGCCTCCTAAGGGTCTCGGACAAAATATAAATCGAGTCCCATTTATATAATTTTTGTTTTTTTTTTTCGTCTTGGCAACTTTGGTCATCGACCAGAGAAATGTTTGTTATCGAGTAATTATGAAATAAAATATTGAAATTTTGATAATAAATATAGTAGAAATTTAAAGAAAAAAATAAATATATAAGTTTTGACAACCGTGGGACTCGATTGAATTTGGGCTCTTCCGAATTACGAGCCCTAGACATTTGTTTTATTTGTCCATTGGTTAATTCGGCCCTAAGAATGATACTGCGCCGATACTATCGATACCATTCTATAAATATTGGTCCGATATTTGTACATATCGATGACGTTGTATTAAAAAGTATCAATACTTTCTAGATATTTATGTATGCAAATGTATCGATACCTATTCTGGAAGACATGGAACTTTTCTTAGAAGTATCAAATGAGAATTAAAATTTCCATAAAAGTATGAAATTGGTATTAATTGCAATCTCAGTTAAAGAGATATCAGAGTCAGAAATTGATACCAAGTATATACCTAAAATTTTAATACATATCAATACTTCTCATTAAGTAGGTACTTTGGTATCGAATAGATTGAATATCAACAATAGTATCGGTGTCGATCCCATCACTATTCATCTATCTACCGTTGTTCTATCTACAATGCTTTACATATTTCTCTTTTTCCGATCGTTTCTCTTGATTTTGGATTGGGCCAAGGTCTTCCACCAAATCGAAACGAAGGAAGCCGAGACAATCGGAACTCTCAACTACGCGGGCACGGATAATTTTCTAATTACCTGAGTAAAATGCCGATGGAATTTTTTCTGTCTCGCACTACTGGTGGACGATGGCGAGGATCTTGATGAAGATCTGCTGATCTTCGCTGGGGTCTGAGCACTTCCACCGGCTGCCATCGATGGAGTACTCCTGCTCAGTGGCTTCGAAAGTTGACTGCAACGATACAGGAAAATGAAAATAAAGGAAACTTACGTAAACGGGGGTGCAGAAAAGGGGCATGTTCCTACGCTAAGTCTTTCGTACGATGTTTTAGGTGCACATCTGGGTCTCTTTTTACACAGCGGATGCGTTCCAAGCAATAAAAATTGATTGGTAACGAGATGTCAAGCTTGTGTTAAATTAATTTCTAAATTATTCAATACAAGTATTTTGTTTAATGAACACATTAAAGAAAAACCAATGTGTCGGTTTAATTTGTACTAGGTTGTCTCCACAGTTTCCTTCGGTTTATTAATATTTTAATAAGTTTAGTTTATTAATAATATTAATAAGAAGAAGTTTATTAATAATATTAATATACAGGGTGTCCGCTTCCATGTAGTCAAGCGGAGGACTACATGTACACATCAGTGACTCGAATCGAAATGTCTAATACCATTTGTCGAAATTCGACTTAGTTAACGAATTATTAACTAACAAAAATCGGCCAATTACGGCGAGCAGCGACATGTAACGTTGTTTATCGTGGATTGCTTCTCCTATCGCTTCATCTCTTGCCTAGCTGCGAGCTCGAGTGAACCGCCTTCCTTTGCTAATCGACGTAATTGACCGATTTTTGTTAGTTAATAATTCGTTAACTAAGTTGAATTTCGAAAAATGGTATTAGCTATTTCGATTCGAGTCATTGATGTGTATATGTAGTCCTCCGCTTGACTATATGGAAGCGGACACCCTGTATAGCTGATATACAATATTTCATATTTTATGCCATATCATGGAATCATGTACGATGCATTCCTCTCTATTACCTTTCTCCATAAACATTTCACAGATAAGGTTACATGTATACATAAACACTGTCAGAAAAAGCAACTGCGCAAACACCGCAAAAGAAACTTTTGGGACAACCTAATAATATTTCGTGACATTTTTTGCCAACCGTGAAAATTTAAGTAAAACGTGTAAGTTTTATTTTTAGTTGAATCGTGTAATTATTGGTGTTCAGACATCTTAGTACAAAACCAACGAACCAAAAAACTATGTAACTGAATCGTGTGAACAAATACCGTGTAAAAAGAGACTTAAGCATTTTGCACGTTTTGCAATAATTTCAAATGATAAGAACAAAAGTCGAATAATAGAACCATGTACATCGAAGATTCATTGTTCGCGAAGCCGAGTCGAAACAAAGGCATAACGTATCGTTCTGCGACGCGATGAAGCGACAGAATTCGTTCAAACGCAAGATGGGAAGACAATGATCGACGAGACATTTTCAAATTACGCGTGTCTGCGAGTCGCGAAGTGAGCGGATAATAGAAACGATTCTTTTGTGACATCATCGACGTGCCTCCGTAGACATCGTCATTCATTAATAACGTTAACCCCGACCTCTCCATTAAAGCTACGCATATAGTAAAATCAAGTTATTTAACTTGTTTAAGCCACTGTAGACCGAACTAGCCACCGAGTGGGATCTCGAGGTCTTCGTTCTGATGGGCGCACTCCATAGATCGTTGCTCCAAACGTCGAACTTGATTATTGGCATGTCTCTAGCCATTTCGTAGCTGTTTAACGAAACGATTCGAGAAAAAAGTTAGCTCGTCTCTCAACGGAATCCCTTGACTGGTATCTTCCACGATACTGCAAGGATCCTTGCGTTTTTTGTAAAACGTTCGACGACTAAGCAATAAAACTTATATCCTTGATCAAAACTCGATCGAATTGACTTTGTTCTTTCTTTTGGCATTCGTCTTTTCGACGTTTGATTACCACACTCGTAATGTTTTGTCGCACCGCGTCGATGACACTACCGAACGGCCGTCCCGCTTCACGATTTTAAACGTTTTCCTACCCGAATAGAGATCCACGCGATCGATCGATCCACTGGAACGTTTCTGGTAGAACACCTAACTTTATCTAACTAGATCGACTCTCGATATCTCATACGAGAAAAAGAAATTCTTCGTAAACCGGAAAGATATTCTCCGTATAAGAGTATCGTTTCGAAATGATAAAAATTGACGGATCCGATCATTACCGCGATTACCACTAGAGATGATTTATCGCGAGCTATGAGAAAAACGGAAGTAACGAGAGCCGATAGACGCGAACCGTTTCGCGACTTTTCTTCGAGTGAAAAGTGATAACAGAGGAGATAGTACGTGGGAATGATAAAGAGAGTGAAAGAGAGAAAGAGAGAGAAGCGGAAAGAGTCGTCTGTGACGAATGACGCGATAACCGAACGTCGATCGTTGAATCGATCGAAACATTGCAGGTGGGGTTTCAATTATTGGAAGGAGGATTTTTCTGTAATATTTCTCAGAAGAAGTTATCCCCACTTCTGTCACATTTGCCACGACCGATAATAAAACACGATGTATCTTCACGTGTCAATGTTTTCGTTAGAACAGGTGGTCCGCTATCGCTCGCGGCAATGTTCTTATCTACCATCGGGCAATGATAATTTGAAGAGTTTGAGGATTTGTATGATTAGTAGAATTTTCGCTCACCTGTCGTTACATCTCAAAGCTGCGTGACTCGGGCTCCTTGGTGGTTGAGCCTGAGTACTGGGAGCGACGGTGAGCTGAGAACCACCGATGGATTGTTGTCCCGCTTGCGGTGCTCCGGGTATCGCTTGAAGCGGTGTGCTTGGTGCTGATCGTGCTCCTATGGACCCCGCAGACCTGACAAACGAATAGTAAA
The DNA here is from genome assembly GCA_916049575.1 of Ancistrocerus nigricornis. Classification (NCBI taxonomy): domain Eukaryota; kingdom Metazoa; phylum Arthropoda; class Insecta; order Hymenoptera; family Vespidae; genus Ancistrocerus; species Ancistrocerus nigricornis. The sequence continues at coordinate 13,603,066 of OU696667.1, read as the reverse complement.
CTAAATTATCTTTGATCGAATATAATCTATCTTGATCTATTGAAACTAAAAGAAGATATCGTTACGTATAGATCGATATCGAAACGATAACGCGCGAGTGTGTTAAACAGTAAAATTTCACTATAAAAACGCGATAATATCTGAAGAACGATAGCGCCGTTGATAAAACTGAAATTAACCTCGATTAGGACTAAGCGATTAACGCTAAACGTGTATTATTGATTTTACCAATACCTTGCTCTGGTTATCGTGCCGGAAGAAAGACAAAGGTCGATCAAAGCCCGCGTTTCGAACTCCATTTTTGGTTCTCTTTCGTGTTAATCGATGTAAAGATGCGCGTTGTCTCAACGGTGATTGTCACGTTACGACAATCGACGCGAGCTCAGAATAGTTTGAACGATTCGACGAAGAGAATAGAAATCCTCTCGTTCGATGCAACGTAGAAGAGAGAAGCAAAAATGGACGACCGAGGTTGAATCTAAATCGTTTTTTTTTAATAGTAGCCACGCTCGTATCGGCACTTTTTGAAAATCGTTTTTCTTGATAACCGCATCTTCGCCCCCACAGTTTTCAGTGCCAAACGAGCAAGAAAAATGAAGCTCATCTCGAACCCCTCGTGAATATGATTTGAAGAAGGTGAAGAAAAAAAGGACCGGTAGACCGAACAGTCCAGCCTTCCACGGACCAGCCGGGATATAAGACTGACTTGAATTCGACGTGTGTCACATAGAAAAGAGGTATCGCCTTTGTTCCGACCTCTCGACCTTTTTAATAATTAATGGACGCACCCCGTCTATCTCCAACTAACTTTCTCAAGGAAGTACCTACTTCTCGTGACACCAGCTGGGTGCACCGATTTCGATCGGAAAGTCAAGTAAGGAGGGAGCTCGTACTCGGGTGTTACTTACGTAACACTTTCCCGAGGCAGCCAGAAACGATAAAGATTTTTCCATTTGCCTATAGATCGTAGATAATACACTTAAAAAGTAACACTCCTTTCTCTATATCTCGACATCTCAGGTTTTGGCATTGGTTCAAGAGACTAGTTTTGTCTCCGATGGCATGCAATATCTCTAGAACGATCGCAAAATGTCGTGTCTCATCGCGAACACCTGTGCGATACCAATTTTTAAAACGACTATGTATAGTATATATATATATATATATATATACATATATATACATATATATATATATATATATACATACATATATATATATATATATATATGTATTTACTTTACGTTATCTTCAAGTACGTCTTGGTCACGGACATTTTCGAGAAACCGGTCAACTTGTCCCGCAGGAGTTTTCAAGATTTCGACAAAACTCGTTATATTTTCTGCGTTTCCTCTCAGACTTCGTCGTATTACATTTCTATTACATTATTAAGGTACACCAGGTGTACGTCTTCCTTGGCTTTTTCCGAAGGACACGGAACGACGTCACGTTATAGAGACGTTCGTCGTAAAGTTTTATAAATTTTTCGTGGGCAACGTCACGTTTTCGACACGTGCCGTTCGATTACCCGACGTAAGTTTTTTCTTTCTTTCCTATTACTTTCGAATAAGGTTTTACTGTCTATGATGCGCAATACCCACTGCCCATTTACAGTCGTTTACGCCCACTTTATGGTGAAATATAACGTATACTATGATACACGTCGGTCGCGCGTGCTAGTCTACGGAAGTGCTGCGAAAAATACAGTGACGTTTCGATAACGTCGATTACACGAGTCATTTATTTTGAAAATAGTATAAATCACCTTTCACGTGCTCTAAGATATTACATGTTTTGTATTTTAATCTATTAGCCGGGGTATTTCCCGAGTAAATGCGAATGCACGACATTTATTTGAAAGATAATTGTGTTAGGATACGTTAAATTACATATACTTTGTCTTAACACATTAAAAGAATCTTCTGAGACACCGTGGACACCTTCTAAGACCGAAGAAAGAAACGAAAATAAACCGATGCATAGGGCTTACGAAGCAACGGCTCGTCTAAGAGGAACTTAGATCAAACAAAGAATAAGGGATTCGGTTTCGATAAAGGGTCAATTGTATTTTGCTATAGAGAACAAGCATCTAACGCTTTTAAAACGAATGCAGTGCTCAATTCAATCAAATGTAACGGTACGGTGAAGGACATGAAGCTTTAGGTAAATAAATTAAATAAAAGACAATCACTTAGCAAATTTCACATAAATTTTCGTTAAAAAATTTCCATTATGATACTAATGAACAATTTTACTAAAGATCTATAATTTTTTTTAGTGGAAATGAAAAAACAAATGATATACTTTTTCAAGCGTGTAGTTCAACGGCCATGACGAGTTTACTCGTTTGCCCCGACTAAAAGGGTTTAATTTACATTTTGTAACCCTAAACAATTTTCACTCATTTTTCTCAATAAGTGACCCATGCCTATTTCAAAATAAACGACTCATGTTCAGGCACAGCAACATCGGCGATGATGAATTTCATACTTTTTAAATAATCGTTTCGCCAGCACGGTCTTTCGTTTTGTCTGCGAGTATCTATTCGTTTTCTTTTTCTTTGATAATATTTCTAGTATGAATTCTTGAAACGTTTACTCTTAGAACGTATGAATCCAGCTGTCAGATTCGGACAAGCACGATCAACAACATCGGTAACATTCGTCGCACACGTTCGATCGTGTGGCCATACGTGTACGCAATATAAACGAACGTTCACTTATGTTTTATCCACATTCATTTTCTTATTCTAGGTGTAGCATTTACGGAGATTATTTCATTGACACAAAGGACCGATGACGCGTGATCAAAGGTTTAAAACAGCCATGTATACCGATCGATATTCCTTCTTCCTTCCACCTTGTTAGCTAACGTGTCTTGAACGTCGATCGTTTACGAGAACGACGTAGTCGGTCGATCCTACATATTGCACGATCGTAGATCCCCAAGAGTCGTCCTTGAAAAATGTGTAAAATGACCTTTGAGAACCCTATCCCATGGGAAATTTTCAACGACCTACGACTAATTAGAAGCAAGTCATCATTTTGTATTCGTTATCCGTGGACATATCGTAAAATGAATTTTAGAAAGATAAATGACGATTCGCTTCTTTTCAACCGACGACACTCACGCTCTTACATAGAAGATTATAAGTCGAAGTATGAAATTATAGACCAGTAGAAGTCGAGAAATTAATGACGAGCTCTTTTCGACGTTCTCTACGTAAATAACACGAACGTCGCGCATTTATGATGACTTCAACGTCACCTGCCATCAACTTATTGATATCGGAGTTTTCAATGTCAACGAAATGAATTACTCAAATGATGAACGAGAAACCTAGAAAAATAGAAGTAGAGTATCTGACGGCATCGAATATGAGACCTCATTTATGTTTCATTAAATATCGGAAAGTAGAAAAAGGGAACAATGTCAAAACAATTTTGTTTTATTATAATAGTCAGACATCTAGACAATATAGACGTAAGAAAACAGCATTAGTAGCCCCACAACATTCATAGGCCCATCCAATAACATCTGATACATCGAATCAGCTGTTCACCATTTTGGATAGTATCTTTCTTTTATACATTTGGTCTTCTTTCCACCACCGTCTTATGTTACAAACATTCTAAGTTCGAAAAAAAGAAGTACAAATAACCTCTGAAAAGTTTACTACTATAAAATCTGGAACTCATCAAAAATACTGAATAACTTATCTATAATATTATACAAAACATTTATGTCAGTAACTATAAAAACACGCGATAAGAAAAAACAAACTTAACGATGATAAATGATATCAGCGATGTTGTAATTTGTTTTGATAGTTATAAACAATGCTTCAATATTGCAGCACTTCTTCGTAGAAATACTTTAGTGTCTCATGTTTGATACCATTACTCCATCTGCCAAACGATAAGATCCTAAATCGTTCGTCAGAGAAGGAGGTGAGGTTGTCTTTTACGATCGAATATTCGAAAATGTCGAGAAGTCGTGAGGCCAGCACGCGCATATATTATTTTTAGAATCTACTACTCTGCGCTGGTTCAAGCTTATATCTACACGTGGATACGGCGTTCGCGGACATTATGGAGAAAGAGAGGAAGAGGAGTCGAAAAGTCGGCCGTTGCTTATGCATGCGTCGTTGGGGTTTAAAAGAAGCGATCGGTATCGGTATTCTTGGATATCGTCACGTATACCTACCTACCATAGATGTACTTAAGCAAAGAATCTCCAGGATTTACAGAGAACATCAACGTATCAACGAATAAGCGCGTCGTCGTTGTCGCCGTCGCGTCGCATCGTCGAAACAAATTTATTCCGATATCGATCGGTCGGTCGGCCTTTCGAGAAAAAAACGATTCGACACGGCTTCCTTATGCGACGAGCCTACCTCGATATATGTATCGTCTATCTGACCGTTTCCCAACGCAACTCGCGTACGAATCTACATGGAATCGATGCATACGAGGCGTCGAATGCTAACCGAAAAATGCTAACGATAACGATTTCTTTTGCGAACGTGTGACGTTCTTTCGGTTATTTTATTCCGTGAAATTCAATGAAACGGAAAAATAACGTCGAACGAATCGTGAAACGCAAACCAGAGAAATATAAGACATAAAAGATAAATTAGAACTCAATTTATTTTTATAAAACATGTTTCGATGCAGTTCCTATATACCTACCTATGACGTAGTAAAAAGTGCACTTTTCTCATATGCGAATTTCGATTTGAAACAAAGTGCTCTAATTTTATAAAACACGTTTCACGTTTCCTGTTTCACGTTTCTTTGGTACGAAGCTTCCCTAAACCGTAAAGCACGATCCTTGCTGTGGCGAAAGATGTGCTTTCTATATCTAATTATAGATAACTTTCTTATGATAAGCGCTCATCGGCAGCCTTTGACTTTAAATGTTGCTCGAAAGGTGTTGCGTGACGTCAATTAATGATAGAATGAATTTGCGGCGTTGAACATCTCTACTACCGATTATTTTAAACGGACTCTACGAGAACGGCGAATAGATATCGTTAGATATACCTACACGCGTCAGCAGGGCATAACTTCTCTTATAGGAATAGTTCTCGTTTTCCGCATATGCCTGCCCTCTATGTATTACCAATAAAGCGTATTGTATAAACGGGAAAGCTCTTCGCGTCTATATTGCACTATCGCGCACTTGTAGTAGATATTCTACTATAAGGTACATATACGTACGTACGTAGTATGTATATACCTTATAGGTACCTGCAGAGACGAGCATTTTCTAAGTAACACGTGCTCCTACTCGACCTCCATAAACCGCTCGATGGCTCGACTTTAAATTTGAACGAACTCAAGTTCTCTCGACGAGTTCCTTTTTTTCTCACTTGCGACTATCGGCTCGGTAATTTTCCACCATCTATCCTCTTTTTCCTCGTTTGCTTTCTTATTCGTCGAAATAAGGCGAATGTTTAAAAAGAAAAAAAAAAAAAAAATTGGTGCATTAACGATCACGTGCCGCAAGGTTGACCGCTCCTCGGTCGATGAATCGTAATCATCGTTAACGATTGACTTTAATTACGCATCTTACGATGGCAGACCGGTATTTCCTGTTGCGCTTGATTCCATCGAGGCAACGAGTAAATATAATTCGCGTACGGTCAATGATTCGTTTCTCTCGATTGTATTGGTCATCGCACAGAAACTTGATTTAGATCTTCACACACTCTCGTCCTTTTTTCCTTTTTTTGAACTGACTCACTCGCTAGTTCCGATAACGATTTAACATTAGAACAAATAAAACGTGTAGGTACCTACTTACTTACTTTTATCATATCTTGTTATTTCAAAGCATATTGTTTACTAATAAATAAAACAAATACATTTCTACAAAAGTAATTATCTTATATGAAAAATTGTAAAATAAGAGATATATTTTGGTAGTTCTAGCGTTAACTCTTTGGGGTATAGCGAGATATTTTTTGTACCATCTAGGAAAATTAAAATTACTTAAAGAACAGCAGTTTATATTGAACCCTATACCGAAATCTACTTTGTTCAATTTTATGAAGACCAAATTTCTATGAAAATGTGTATTTTTACTGTCTAAAAGTGCAGTTCAATGATCCGACGTCTTTCATTTATCATCTTCGAGATAATTAACGGAAATATTCGGGATATAAAAATCGATTACGTTTTCGGAAAAACGGAAGTCTTTACTCTTCGTGGTCACTATGAAGTGAACAGTAGATACGTACGCACGAGTATCGCATAACGCAATAACCAGGATTATCGTTTGTTTCCGGTCACGATGGAAGATATATCGCGAAGTCCAAGCACGATATGTCCAAGCACGATCGGAACTTTTCCAGCGAAAGATTAGAGTAACGTGTATCATATTTTCATCAATTTTCACGAAAGAAGCGTAGAAACGACTGAACGAATCGGTAACAATGATCACAAGGTAAAAATATAGACGTCGTAGAATTCATTCAGCAATTTGAGCGATTGACCGGAGATAAAAAACGATGGATGAAATTGAGCGTAATTTAATGGCATATCGCATCTATTCTTTTCTTAGAAGCACCGAATCGATATTCCTCCAAAACGCGTAACATTTTCGTGTTGTTAGATAAAAATCGATATACCGGTAATGTCAAGGAAAAAGAAATTTTATTAAACAAAGTGCCTTCAACGTAATAATAAATAATCGATCGAAGGTCGAACATAACCCACGTCGAATTAATATTGTTCTGTAGCGGGAAATTGGCGTTTTGAACAGAGTCGGTTCGCGTAGCTGGTGGAGGATCGTTGCTAGGGCTTTGTTTACGAAGGTCGACCATGTCAGTCTTCGATCAGACTTCAAAGATTACGGACGTGTTTTAGAAGAATTATTATTTGTTACAAACGTTTCAATTATTGTTATTTGTACAATTTGTAAATACCCTAGACGAATTAAAGTTTTTCTCTATACACACGCGGATCCGGGTAACAATATTTTCACGAAATGCAAGAGGCAAATGAATGAAAGTGGAATGAATTATGCTTCTACGGAACGTGACACGTCCATCAACGGAGTAATGCAGAATAGATTAGGCCATTTGTCATTTTCTAGCAACACAAACATACTCTATTCGGAACTCAAAGGTTAGATGGAAACCACCTACACGTCGGTATCGTTTCGAAGCGGGAAAAGACGAGCTTCGTAAAGTGCCATAACAATTGTAACTGGTACATCGTTTAAGCTTTAAGAGAATTAGGTTTACGTTTGGCGAAGGAATATAAATGGGATAATCGAGATAGAAAGAGCGAGAATGTATATCGGTTGTTCGAGTTTGCGGCGGTTGCCCGCAGAATCCGTTAAGTAAAGAGGTCAGCGAGCAGACAAGGTCGTCCGTCTCTCTCTCCTGACGGCACGCGTGTAGGAAAAGTAGTATCGAAGCTCGAGATACGAACACCCACGCTTTCGAATCCATTTGTTCAAACGCTTACACCAGATGAGATCTCTTCGCATTCGCTTTCGATGATCTTTCAAGGACGTTTCATGGTTCGAAAAATCGGATCAAAATTGTCAGGGTGGAAGATTAGCTATAGTTCCGAAGAAATAACTCCCACATTCTCGACGTCCATATGTTCCAGCGCTCATCGTTGGACCATATGAAAGGCGAAATTCCTCGAGGTTAGTCGATACCACCCGCGTTAGCTTCGGGAGAAACCAGTCGACTCGGTTATTCCACGATACCGGATTGACTCTCCCACACTGGATGTACTATTTTTGCAAGAAGTTATATAGCAATGAACGACGATAAAAATAAAAATATAATCGACTTTGAATTGCTTGACCGAACGCTCAACCGAAGTTCCGTTTAATTATCTTTAATAGCTCGTTTGACCCGAAGTACGGGAAAGTTCAATTAGTCCTTCATTTCTGATGCACCAAACAAGGCGTTATGATTTCTGATAAAATGTTTCCATCCTAATCTCTATTTCCGATGCAACAAATGCATTTGGGTAGCCGAGAGAGAATCGTTTCGAATAAGTCAATCGATTGAATTTTCTCATTAAAGTGGAAGCAATCGGATAATTTCATAAGTCTTTCGAATGATGAGAGGGGGTCTCCAGAGATAACCTTGGACCAAGTAGGGAGGAAACGCGATGAGAAGGAGCGAGATTGGTCCCAGGGGAAAACGTAGGCGGGAGTGTTGCATAATCGAATCAAGCAAAATTGAGTCGTACCGTAACGTTTCCCGAACTTACTCCCGAGTTATCACGAAATCTTGTATCTCGCGCGTATTTGCGTTAATAACGGTCATAATTAGCGGTGAAATCGTATAAGGTGCGAACGAGTATCACCAAGCGTATTCAGGTTAATCGTAGGAAACGACTTTCCTGTCGATGGCCGAGATCCTCGTTTGGTTTCGATATGTAGAAACTCGCGAAACTCTTCGGGGTAACGATTTCTCCAGCGACGGCACTGCCGTTTCGATCTATTTCGGTACGTTAGCGGTATCCGGATAAAGTCGATCGCGTCTGATTAGCTTGTTTCAAGTCGAAAGATCTGGATATAAGAGAGAAAGAAAATGGGAGTTACGTCGATCGTAGTTTAACGCGTCGTACACGCTGAATAACTCGGACGGAGCAGTGAGAGGGGGAAACGAGGCACAGCATGGAAAGCAAGGCGAGAGGCATAGTAAGACAAGGCAGGGCAAGGCAACGGACCGGCAGCTGCCACGACTTCCACGACTCGTTCGCGAGGTCGACGTTCTAAAAGACGGCCTACCCGGCTGTAGGAGCGAGTTTAGCGGTACTTCTGCTTGAAACGGTCGCTCATTAAACTCCGCCGCTACTCTTTCGAAAGGCGTGCTACCGGCTAACCACCCTTCTCTACCATCCCGTCTCGCGTCAGACCAATTAACTCTTCGAACGCTTCGCGAACGTAAACCGTGTGTTAGTTCAGCGAATTTTACTTTTATCAGGTAATGCTTGCGTTGATAAATTCTAGTAGTCTTTTCTCTCTCTCTCTCTCTTTGCTACAAAAGCTTATATCAATTACGAAGTCTGCCTTGTAGGCTCGAAAGGAAGATATCAATTTTTATCGTAGATACGTGCAGTGTTTATCGAAATTCTACTACGCCGATCGGTTGCGCGGCTTTTATTTAATTTTATCTTTGGCACATGCTTGCTCTATGAAAATGGGCATTTCCATGGATTACGAATGAAAAAAAAAGAAAACGTAGCAAGGTGCAACGGCGAGTGTCTTTTCGAAGGAGTATATAATAAATTCATACGCTTGTTCTCGCGTGACTCTTGTCTCTCTTTACCTCGACGATGCGATAACGAAATTTACCAGGAGCTTCGCTCGTAGAAACGAGTTACGAGCGATAAAAATTTGTATACTCAGTCATCGTTCGTAAGTTTTGACATAGTTTTATGTTCAAACATCGAATTATCTCCAAATTCGTATTTACATCGACGTGCAACCGAAAACTGGCACGCGTCCAATGATGTGCTTCGGGTAGAGCCGATGGCCACACGTAACTCGCAATGACGAGCAAAATTCTATCTAAAGCAACGAACAACCGCGTTCGATAGATTTCAAAGGCATCTTCATTTTTGTAATTTAATGTATTACTGTCAGAGCTATCATCCGTGACCATCATTTCATATTTTTAATAAGATTGCCGTGGTCATGGGAGATCAGCAGCGATAGAAATGCACTAGTGATAAGAATGTAGTCTTATTTAGTCATATTGCCTATAATTTATGATTATATACTTATAATAACGAACATTTATTAACAACAACCCAGAGTAAAATTTGTAAAAAAATTGGCATGACAATTTGCCGATATTGGAAGTGTTCCAAGGATAGAAGAAACGCGACTCGGTCGAAGCAAAGCGGCGCCGCGTATGTTCCCAAAGATCCGCGTTAACGAAGGGTCAAGTAAACTTCTCGCCGTAGCGAATCGACGGAGCTCGTTGATTTTGTCGTTTAGCACGTACGAAGCGCATCCTTACGAGAATGAGCCTGTATATTGTTTCGAGGGTCCAAACGAGTTTGTATGCCATTGGTCGAGCGATTCGAATGGTAACTCCTTCGTCATCTTAATTTATCGTCATATCGGATCAACTTGATTATCATATCTTCGAGTTGCATACACGCATACCTACTCATATTGTATATACATATTTGTGATCCTCATTTATAAAGATTACCGAAGGCGTAGGTACGGTGGAAGAAGCTGGCTAATCTTCCCTTCGACTTGAAAGTTTTTTAAGCTCGAAAATAATAGTAAAGTTACTATTTACTTTTTGTACTCGACAAAACTACTTTGTGAAAATATATGATTAGATTTTTGGCAAATGGATCGAGCATTTGCCTTGACCTTTGAATACTTCGATATTTTTTCATTAATCAAACGGTTTATACGTTTTTTGTGATTTCGAATGTCAAGGGTTAATTAGCTTCTTAAGCTAGATGAACTAATAGCCTCTTAAGCTAGATAAACCAATAGCGCCTTAAGCTAGATAAACACACAGCTGATTAATCACAGAAATTATACGAAATAATATTTATAAGTTGTATAATCGTTTCTGAGTTTTGAAAATGCCCGAGATAGAAATAAAGATCTACGGGAGTCTTCTTCGTTTGGAGAACGAAGATTCAAAGGATCGAGGGAAGGCGAGCGCGCTTTTCGAATAATAGATATTCTCTTTGCTGATTTCTCATCTCCATATGCTCGCACCAGTTACGTCGCACGACTACGATGACCCAAATAAGAAAACGCGCGCGGCCTGAAAACGAGCCGCTCATCGAATCTCTCATCTCTCTCACTCTCTCACTCTTTCTCCTCTATTCAACCGAACGATAAAGCACGTGCTACGACCTTCTTTCGCATTTGCTTTTCCAACCGCCGAGGTATGCGGCTCTTTAATCGACCGAAAGTGAGAAAAATTTGATAGAAACGAGACCTTCGACGTTTTTAAACTCAACTTCCATAAATCAAATGTACCATTAACCCCTTCCCACCCTATAAAAGTAAGGATAGGTCGGATAAAACTTTGTACAACGCGCAGCGTCGTGATTTGATGTCGCAGGACAGGATCCTTTACCTTTTGGAGCGACGCAGCTTGGAGTCCTCCCGCCCCGTAAAACCTTGCACGAAGCAAAGCATTATTGGTTCCTTGGGTTCTTTCGTTTCTTCTCCCATGCACCTGCTATCTCCCCGAGACTTTCCTTCCCGGTGATCCCTTTTTCCTTCGAGCCGTTTCAAAAGTCGGCCACGTCGTTAATAAAAAAAAAAGTCAGGATAATTCCCTCGGTACCTTGAAGGATCATCGGTCGATCGATCGACGATCGTCGAACGAAACTCCCGTCAACGACAAGGGCACGTCGGTGAAGGCACTGATCTCGAGCTAAATTCCAACATTCGCGAAAATTCGAGGTATCGTATTCACGAACGAACGTCCAACGATGATAAGAATAATCTTTCACGAAAGATAACGACCGAATGTTTCCAGGAGCTTGCTAGAAATTGGTAAACCGTTGCTTGGACGTTCCTCTTCTTCTTCGTCTCCTTCTTCTCCTTCGAGTTTCTCGAGCCGATTTGGTCGTCGTCGCGGTCGTTTCCGTTGTTGGTGCCGTTGTCACAGCCGATGCCGTCGTCGTCGCCGGCGGCGACGACGCGTAGTCAAGGTATATCAGCACGGTGGTTGCCAGGCCGACCAGGACAAAAGGGGGAAAATGCGCGTCGATACGTAACGAGGAAACGTCCCTGCTTGCACCACAGATCGATCCTTTACTCCTTCTTCTCTCTTTTCCTCTTCTATTTCTTCTACCTCTTTCTCCTGATTAGACCATCCTCTCGCTCCTCGGTTTCACCCCACGAGAACCCCGACCTTACACCGAGATCCTGTCTCGGGCCAGGCCGATGCCCTTCGCGCATCGATCGATCCGCGCTCTCGGAACGATATAAACTCTCCCTCGGCTATCTTGGAAAAAAGCAACCATGCGAAATCTCTCGAACGTCTATCCGATGCCGGTCACGCACTACCTCGGTCGCATTCTACGATCGAGGAGACGGCAAAAGACGGTCGTGAAGCGGGAGAGAGTAAGACCGGCCTCCGTATTTGCATCTCGTCGCACGCGATCCTTAACCTCCGTGTTCTCGGAACGAACCTGAAGACAGGAGGAAGTGGGAACACGAGTGGGATCGTAGAGGGCAAAGGCCGCGTCCGACGAAACAAGTAGAGAGTAGGAGGAATAGTACGATGGCTAGAGATTGCGACTGTGGTCGCGGATTGCGGCGACACGAGGACGCGCTTTGCACAGGAACGACGCGACCGCACCGTGTCTCTCTTCGACACTGCCGGACCGTGTGCTAACACCGCTTCGCTCCGCTCAACCGTTCTGCTCTCTCGCTTTCTCTCTCTCTCTTTCTATTCTCTTGGTGCTCCGTTTCTCTTCGCGTCGCGTCGTCGCCGCCGCCGGTACTCGCTCGATACTCTCTTTCTCTCTCTCTCTCTCTCTCTCTCTCCTTTACCTATACCATCTTTCTCCTAACTCCCACCACGATACTCCCTCCATTCCTAATACTACTCCCACTCCGTCAACGTTCTCCATCTCGATCGCTCTTTCGCTTTGTTTGCTCGCTTCCTCGCTCGCTCGCGAACACGCACGCACTGTGCACACCGATGAAACGTGCACCATCGGTAAACATACACACATATACTTTATAAAGTACGTTAAAGTGGAATTCTCCGAGATTTTACTTCCGATAGGAGAAGGAAAGGGCTGCCCTTGCCCGTCGTCTCTACGCGCACGCGCTTCTTGCCCTCTTCTTTTAGATTTATCAATGAGCTCGACGCGCCGCTTAGCTCAACGTACGAAAAATCGATCACTGCGCAAACGACGTGGAACCACTTGGGAGCGAGTACAGATCCAAACTTTTTGGGAATTTTGTTTGTTTCCAGGTTTTCTGGAAAAGATATAAAGGACTTCAATGTTTTATTTTGCCCTACCGAGCCGTTGGATCAATTTTTCCAACGATTCTGTAATATCTTGCGGATCTATTAGCTGCTTTTGTCATATTAATATTTGAAGATTAATATGTCTATTATTCGCGGATTATTTATATCGACTATTTGATTTACTCAATATGATTTATTTATTTCAATATTTTAATTTAATTCAATCTATATTTTATTCTACGATAAGTAAAGAATAAACTATTGAAGTTTCGATATTATAATAATTAAAAAAGAATTGAATTGCAGAAAACAAAAAATTGGTAATACATTTGTTATTCAATGGCAATAAAAAGTCTGGTCTTGATACTAAAATTTAATAAAATTTAAAAAATGGAGTCAATCGCCGTGACATGCGAACGGCTCATGTAAAATCGCGATATATAGGTTCCAACAGTTTTTTATTGGTAGAAACATTATATCCACACCCCTATATATTTTTAGATAACTCATAAAAGTTTGATAAATATTAAAACTTTTTTCGGGACAATATGTCCCTACAATATTGGAAGGATTAGCCGGATCTGATCGAAGCCATGTTAAAAGCGTTGTTCGTAATCAAGTTTCGACTTTAGCCAGTCGTTGCCAGGATTTTATCGAACCGATAGGCATTCGCCAGCGCCTTTTGCGCTGCTCCAAGAGCGTTAAGAGCAAAAACACTAGTCGGAAGGGCAAAGAAAGGAAATCTCCGACGAACTGGTTCCTCCTCCGAGCATACTCCAGTCGCAAAAGACCGGTCTACCTTGAACTCGCTTCGATTTTGACAGGTTGCGGCGGGGATAATATATACCAGGTAACGCGTTAATGCGATAAACGTGGTTCGCCCGCACGATCGTTTTCTCTTTCCTTTCTATGTCGCCTTGCTTTCTTCCTTACGCTTTCTCGCACGTGTCCGTGCATCAATTGCAAACATGCGTATTCCACCACTTTTGTCGACGCAACGATAACTGGTAAAGAAGTAGATTGTCATGGCTAATTGCAACTTCCTCAGTGACCTTTACATTTTACTTTAAAAACAGAAGCAACGTTGGTTCTCGCTTCATAGATAACTGTACGTTTAATACGCTCGCTACCAATGTGCGACGATGACAGAATATCATTTATTCAGACATTCGATTAATTTTAATCGTATATGAGAACAAGTCTGCACTCTTTTACTACTATTTACATTCATTAAGTAATACTTAATCGCATAAATTAATAGGCTAACGTTTCTTGCATCGTTACTACTTAAAATTCGAAAATATGTATCCTTAATATTTACTGATTCACTCTTCTTTAATTTCCTTTTCGTTTGGTAGTAGCCGTAAGGATAGTAGCAAAAGATCTAGTGAAATCGATGTAATATGGAAGAGATCTCGGTTAACTCTTAGCCTTGATATTTTGCAAATATTGCTAAATCTTAACCTTCGGTACTTGTCATGATTAGCCTTCTATCTCTTCTCAGATAATTCTCCGATTGGGAAATACGAGAACCAATGATACAATGGCACAGAATCTTGTGGATGGTCAGTATTGAATCTTTGCCTCGATACGTTTTCTTTTTTTTTTTTTCAAATAAAATTGGGAGAATTCTTGCATACTATCCAAATTTTTTACTATTCGAATCTCCAATTAATAATAATTAAAATATTGTTAAATTCCACGATAATGTCTTCGTTCAAAATATCAGCATTTCTAAAAAAAGAATCACGCCACGTGCCGATACCCAATTTTATCGTCGGTCGTTCGAGTTCGTTGCCACGATATTTATTTTTCTGCCAACGAAGTGTTCTCGGTTCATCCAATTTCACCAAATTTTCTACAGCGTTACATAATCCTTCCTGACTCTCGATGCGAATACAACTTCGCAAAGTTTCCACATTAAACGTTTAGTATCATAATCGTTATCAATTTTGCGTCTAGAAAGAAATGACGATTAATTAACTTCTGAAATTCGTCTAGCATCGGTCGAACGAATGCGATAATTTCTCATTTTTTTTCCATGTCTTATCTTCTGTCGTGAGCAAACAATATCAACGGCGATAACTGAACAGATTCCGCAAAACAATGTATACACCGAGGACGAAAGTAGCTACCCAGTGTCGAGTGTAAACACGTTGAAAATAATATTCGAAGCGTCTATCGGTAAATGAACACTCGTACGTTTGAAAAAAAGATGTCGACATGGTCAAACCAATCCCACTCGACGACGCTTTCATTGAGTATAACCAACGATAACCGCTCGGGTTATCATCGGTTCTACTCGGATGCAGAACGTAAACGATCGAGACCAATAAACGAAGGCGGATAAAAGCTGTAGCTAAGCTTCATCGAGTCACTCGATGGTGCTTTTTATCCGATGAGAAATGTCGCAATAACGATAAGCGTTATGCGTATATCCAGAGGCAATATGTTACGTAGATAGGTATAGTATGAATATTAAGCACGCAGAGACGAGCGAAAGACAGCTGTCTCATCGAACAAGAGCAACGCGTGTCTCGCGTGTCGTAAGCGAGTCCCATGGCCGAGGGATCATCTTATTACGAACCAAACGTGGAATTAAAATGAAAGAGACGGCTCCGGAGGTGGAGAGATACGTGCAATTAATCCGATGGATAAAGCGATCCCATGGAAGCCTCGTCCGACACTCCGCTACAGGATTTACGTCACGCGAGATTGGCTTCCTATCGTGTTTCGCATTGATTAGATTTGTGGAAAGCTGTGCCGTAGAGCCTTTCGCTTTATTAAACGATTATCCTTGTAAGATGTAGTTCATAGTGTATTTAGGGATCCGCCGTAACGTATAGATCTAGTTAACTAGTCGCAGACAAAAAATCTAATTACCGTATCGCTTCGTCCGATTAAACGGGATATCGTAAAATCGAAGAGCGTACGGGAAGGTTGGTGGGTAGCTACCTCTAAGTTCGCGAAGACGAGGCTAAACGCAGAAAGGAAATATGGCACGCAACGATATTAATAGCGAACGGAGCAGAAGGAATCCGTTCGTGGCTCTTTTCCCGAGACAATCGTCGGAGTCACGTGATTTTAACGACCGTAGATTATTAAAGATAAAAGTTTCTTCGGGAGCGTGCACGAATGTCAACTTTAAAAGATAACTTGCGACATCGTTACGGTCTTTATAAATTTTTGCCATAGACAAAAAAGTAGTTTGCGTAAAAGGAGATCGTAAGGAGGCAACGAGCGTGACGAAAGCGCGATAACGGTTATCATGGCACGCATAGTATTTTTTAAGCGAAATCGGACGACGAGTTTTACCGTTATCCTCGATCGTTCCTCGTGTCCGCCTAGTTTCCTTTCGGAGTTATCCTTTCGTGAACTATGCGTCATCAAACGGACACGGCAAAACATTATTTGTCATACCGTAACGTGGCAATGAGCAAACAGGATTTTGCTTGTTAGAACGAAAACTTTAAACTAAGGAGAACTTTATTAAACAGGAGTATGAAGTGAAACTAGATCGAAGAGATTAACCTTAATGTTCAAAGCTTATGCCGCTGGAAACCTTAGGACGTTACTACGTGTGCGCGGAAAAGAGAAAGACTGAGAAAAAAAGAGTGTTTGCGACCTATGATAGAGAGAGAGTGAGATGAGAATAAGAGAAAAAGAAACCTATAACGATACGTTGTCCCAGTTCGAAGCACTGCTACTGGATTTCACACGGTTCGAGTAAACGTGACACGCGACTCCGATCGAAACCCATCAAAGTTAATTACGTAACGGAGCTGAAAATGATAAATGGAAAGTAGAATGATAGTCGATCAAAATTTGTGTCCTTCTTACAAACCGATCTTTCAATTTGTCAAACTTTTCGATGCTTAATATCCTAGTTACGATATCTACTTACTCGTAATTATGAGAACGCGAACACCTGTCTTGGATCGTTTTAGATCACGTAAAGACTAACAATTGTCATGATGTGTGATCGTTATGCTCATAAAAAAATATACATACGTAGAACATTACTTGGAAGATAAATTAACGGAAAAGTATAAAGTAGTCGTGTTCTAACGGGTCCGATTAAGACCTTTAAAGACCCTAAACAGACGTTTATTTATTATATTTTAATAAAATTGTAATGTTTTTGCTGTTTAATATAGGACAATGATAAACCGTAAACTAAATGATCATTTATCAGAATAAAACAAAACTCACAGTAAAATGAATAGTAATATTTATCTTTGTATACTTTCAGTTTATTTATATTTTCCAAAATCTTTTTAATGAGATTATTATTTTCTTTAACTAGAATATAATCTAATATAATAAAAAATGTGATAATAAATTCTTCTGTGACTTTACTTCGAAAAAAATTATTAACATTAGTCAACGTGATAAATTCAGCCCTATGCTTTAGACTTGGTTTCGCTGCAGAAAGAACTTTTTCTGCTAACCACAAAAGGACATATTTTTGATGTATATAAAAAGAAGAAATCGGTAATAATAACGAAAACAATCATAGTGCTGAACTAAAGCAAGAGGTCACTCGAAATGCTAGAAATACTTGCATTTGATTACAAAGCACGTTGCATTCTATATACGAGAAATCGTGTTATATCATATCAGGAATCGGAATATCTTTAGCATATTATAGGCATTCGCCTTATATAGGAGTCTATTGTTATAGCATGAATCGTAACAACGCCGTTTTCGTAGCTTCTATCGGAAAGAGCGATCGCTAGGAAGAAAAACGACAGAGGTGCGCGCGCGCGCGCGCATATGCTCACGGCGTGTGCGGTATTTATATCGGCTCTCTCCCGTTGTATTTTCGTCGTACGTCCCTCACCCTCGTCCCCCCGATCCAACATGCATCGCAAACTTTGCATTGCGATAAGAAAATCCAAAGACTGTAGAAAAGCTTTTCTTGAAGTTGAAGATACAATGTTTTGCTCACCGTAAATTGCTGGTAAACATTGGATCCGATCTTTACGACGATAACAGATAAGAGCAACACGTTCTCATCTCAACGAGACAGCGAGTTATCGCAAACTCGTATAAAGGGGTCCTCAAATTTTGTCGATGCTCGTTTACTTGACCCTTTAACGATATTCGACGAGTATACTCGTTATTAAAAAATCACCATTTTTAAGGTATGACGAGTACAACTCATGCATTTATTCCGCGTCTGACGTGTATACTCGTCACCGTTTGATCATAATCTTCAAAGAAAATTCAATCATTAAAGGGTTTTAAACCCACGCCCTGCTGATCATCGATAAGATTAGTTTATACTTGCAAATCGAATCGGAATTTCATCAAACACCTGCGCGAATTTATTGATTTCACTTGCCGTTCGTCATTCGGATCGAAATCTCGCGATCGACAGATACGATCGGATATAATTGACGGTTCGAATGACGCGCAATATGTTATTCTTATCGGGAACCATTAAATCGAGCTTTCTCCGTCGAGTTTACCCAAAGAAACGAAGTGCAAATAAACGGTATACTTAAAACGGATAGAAAAAATTCCTGCGAGATCGGTTTTGGATTAACGTACTCGATGCCCTTGCCTCCCAATGTAGAAGCTGATCTAAAAATAATCGACAGACCAACCAAACGATCGTTTATTTTCAAGTAGGCAATGAAACGTGCAATAAAGAGCGCGAAATTCGAAACGCGACAGCACCGTCTCATATTCGAAAGATTACGTAACTGCTTTTTATTACCGTTTCCGAGATTTCATTCGGAAAAGTCATGAGATTTAATAAATAGTTACACGCGTGTATGTGTCATATATTCGAGAACGTGTTAGAAAGCTATTATCTTGTCTCTAGAAAAACGCACTTACGTCGGCACGATAATAGACAAGGTAAAAGAATAATCGAGAGGAGGGGCCGTCTACTTACCGACAGATAGTCGAACAGTAGGTCGCGCGAACACGCGAAGAAGGTTTATGCGGAGGTGCATCGTGCGATAGGCGATGGTCTTCGCGATGACAAACGCATGTTATCACGGGGTTCCTTTGCTTGATGTAACCAAGAACTATGCCGTAGCTTTTAAATAGCCTGGTCTTGAAGGTACGCGTAATACGAGCGATCTTCGAGCAGGATGCGAAACGTTTATCGATATCAACTATCAGCTGTTCCCCGGAGGATAGGTAAATCGAATTTTTCGACGTAAGCATGATCGTGACGATCATCGAACTCAAGCAGCACTTTTCGCGCGTTCCGCTTTCTAATGAAATATTTGTCCCAATACGGAACAGACACCGTGCGAAGAAGGTTAGTTTAATTTGTCAGCGTAATACGTCTTGGTTGCCTTTTTCTAATTCTCTTTCTGACGTTATCGCTGACTCTACTCGTCGCGAACAGACGGTTCCTATTTCTCCCTCTCTTTTTCGCCGTTTCGAGACGCGAGCCACGACGTTCCGAGTACGAGTAATCGTTTCCAAAGGAGAACGATAAGAAGAAGCTCGCACGAATATCGTTATCGAATCTCGCGTTCCGGCCGAACGAGCGAACCAGTTCCATGCCGTTGGCGCGATACGGACGGATCGTTATACTAGTAGTTCTCCTCCCCTCGCGATCCCTCGAGCGTCGACACGTCGATAGGACTTAAAAGATACCTTAGCAGGTTAAAAAGCATACGAACGGTATTTACGTATTTCATAAGTCGAAGCTAATCTCTCGCGACGCTCGAGCGATTCTCGCCTCATCGTCGGGACCAAGAATCTTTCTAAATCTGGAACTTGGACTCGAGTTTTAACACTTTGAACTTGGAGAGTATTTCGTGTGTGTAAGCTACGTGACCGATCAATTCATCCGTGACGAATCTTAAACAAAGATGATTGAGTCTCCGAACGACGAAGTTGTTCGTCTCCCAGAAGTGACAGAGACATGGCCCTCAAAGTGTTCAATTCTCAAGCTACATCAAATCGTTAAACGCACTCAGACCGCACGGCTCGCAAATGTTGCAAGGTATATACCTCCTCGCGCCTCATAAATTTTCGCACGCTTTTTCATGGACGCGAGTGGCTGAGCGCGCCAACCAAATTTATCTTCGGACGAGCATCACCGACTATTAATCTTACGGCTTTAGTCACCTCTGATAATCTGTATTCGAACGTCGGCTGTTGAAGCTCGACGTGATCACCGACACGCAATACTATTCTTTGTTTCTTTCTTTTCGTGGTCGCGAAACTGCGGTCGTATGCAATCGGCCGGTAAGTGACTACTCAGATTCATTTTGTTGCGTAACAACGTCGATATGGTACAAACTTGGAAGAAGAAAGTAATTATAGTTTCCAATGAAATTAACACATTCTCGATGGTATATAAATGAACCTATTCAAAGCAATATATATATTTTATTAGCCTTTTAAGGGGGAAAATACCTTTATGCGGCCGAAAATAAGTCAATTTTGACGAATTTTTTTAGAAAGGAACATTTTGTCTAACATTTTCGAAACTTTGGGTATTATTTATTAATAATGTTTACTATTACAGTGTATTTTTTGTGTTAAAAATATTAAAAAATGGCGAAGTTATGGTACTATCTTCTGAGACGGTCGTGGTTTGAGTTGGAAATTGGCGTAAGCGATAACTCAACAAATATTTGACCGATCTCGTTGAAATTTTATATACATGTAAATAACAGTATTACCTATTACCCAAACCTACAAGATTTAAAAAATTATAGAAAAAAAAGTATGTTTTTGCTGAAAAATAACGAGAAGATTTGGCGTAATATTTAAACTTTTTCTTTAAAATCGCACTATTGCTTAAAGTTTCTCTTTTGTTCACTTTTTTTTTGGTTTAGGTACTCCATATGTGTATTAACAATACAACTTTTATTTGTGGTTTGTCTCAGATGAATACAACAGACAAAAGAACTTACGCCATTTTCCAACTCATATCGCGACCGTCCCAGAAGATAGTACCATAACTTCGGCATTTTTCAATATTTTTTTAAACAAAAAATACACTGTAATAGTAAACATTATTAATAAATAATACCCAAAGTTTCGAAAATGTTAGACAAAATGTTCCTTTCTAAAAAAATTCATAAAAATTGATTTATTTTCGGCAGCATAAAGGTATTTCCCCCCTTAACTGCTACGGCCTATGGACGCATATGTATACCCGGCAAAGATTTTGGTATTTTTTTTATGGTCGTTTGTGTATTTTCGGCAATCGTTACTATCTTATAAGTCCAGTACGAAAACTTATTCAACCAACACTTAAACTCACACGCAAAAGTATTTAGTCCCCAGCGAGATTATTTCAGCTTAGAGCAATCAGTAGACCAAGGGTAAAACGAAATATTTTATTAAAAATTGGTTGATACAATTATCGATGATGCTAATAATGTTTTTATGCCATGATAGTCGGAGGAAAACACGTTTACCGGTTTCTACGCTAGAGAAACGAAAAACGCTGATTCGCGTCTCCCGTCGACAATGTGTTAACGAGGCGTGACCTTGGTCGTGCAACTTCTTAAAATCACAAAGATCCACGTCTCTGGTATTCTCGGTCCGACAGGAGCACAAACGTTAGAAAATTGAACTTATAAATTATTCCAACTTACCCATTGACGACGGAAGAGGGTTCAGGCGGGTTCGGTGGACCCGACACTTGGACTTTCGGCACGCTATACGAGTCGGGGTGTCCCTGAGAATGTCCATGCCCGTAACCTTGACCCTGATTCTGGCTATGCGTCGCGGAGGAGTCATCGCTGTCGCTGCTCTGCGGATGCTCCGATCCGACGCCGCCACGAGGTCTGAAACAAAGAGATCGAGCCGGATGTTAAGCCGCAAGACGTTTCCTCTCGCTCGCGAGAAAGAGCACTCTCCCACGCGTGCTTCCATCAACGAGACGAGTCTCTCGAGAAAAGAGAGATTAATCTTTTATCGAGATATTTTATTTTCCCAAGCTACGAAGTTATTTTCCTTCGAGCGATACGTCACGTAAACGTACGCAGTGGACGTTTTAATTTATACACTCCGTCCCACCGTTCGATATTCTATATTTATTCCACAACGAGAGAACCTAAACGATGCTCGTCGGTTAACGAGGAAAACAACGACTAATATCAAGGAAAGTAGCTCGTAGTATTAGATTTTTATCGTCGTCTTCTCTTACCAACGTAGTCGAGGAACGCGAAGAAACCGAATGGAAACTCGCGGTTTCCGGTGAGGGAGCGCGCAGTTCCAACTGCATTCTTTATCACTGTAATTCGCTAGCCACGAATACGAGGTCGACGATCGTGTCAAGAGAAAGAGATAAAAAAAAGATATTTGTATTCCCGAGGGACGATAATGGGACACGTGCGTACTCGGAGAAGCAACGAGAAACACTCGAGAACCGTTTCGAAAAGAAACGGAAGGAAGAGTGAGAGAGAGGGTGAGAAAAAGAGGAAGGAGCGATCGGTCAAAGGTAATCGATGGCGCGCGCGCGCGCATGAACGGCGTTGTATTTAAGTCGTTCCAACGGAGTATTTAGAATCACGAGACAGCTGAGCGAGCTTTACGAACGAGTCATCCGGTTGCACGAGCGTAAAACGCATCGCTTGGATGCCGCTTGCTCTCTCTCTCTCTCCCTCCTTTTCATTCTCTCCTTCCACCGTACACTCGAGAGAAAGAGCAACATGGCGGCTCGACGGCTGACAGATGTCATGATCAGCTGTTTCCCGAGAGGCGAAGAATCGAAGGCAGGTGCGGAAGCTGCCGACAGCTCGCGCGAACTTAACCTTTGGAACTCTCAACCCTCTCTCTTTCTTCACTCTTCGTCACTTTTCCTTATCACGAAGAAGAAAAATTGCAAAAATTCGTTCGACGTATTAGAGTATGACATAACAACATCAGAGGTTTTTGACACTCCTAAAATCGCACCTGCGATGATCGTTGTCGTAGCTGGCGGTCCAGTAGAGGGGCGCCACTGTCCTGCGTTGCTGATCACGCTTGTCACACGCGTAACTCCAAAGCGACAGCTATCTTCCTCTCACGAACCTCGAACGTGATGTTCGAGCACCTTTCTCACATTCTACGAAAAGCTCTTGACGCTTCCGGGCTCGAAGAACTCTCGCGGAAACTCCGATCTCTCACTTTACGTGACGACAGCGGCGTCCACCAGTACGGCAAGAAGAACAAGGATAATAAAGATAATAAAGGAGAAATCTCCTTTAAACTCGTGTCCTTGATCACGACGCGTGCACACAGATGCTTTTGTCTCTCTTTCTCTCGCGACAGAAATAAGCTTCGAAAGAGAGAAAGAGAGAGAGAGAGAGAGGAAAGAAGGGAAAAACGGGAAGGCGAGAGGTCGATGCAGCTTCGGGCGGATTCCGCTCACGTCTTTCGACGACGAGATGCGCGACGCGGCTGACGTATCTTTCTCTCTTTTTCTCTCTATCTCCCCTCCCTCTATCTTTCTCTCTTTCTCTCTGGCGAAACGGAAATTATGCGGCAATGCGACGGTATGCGTGTAACGTGCCCGCAGCAGCAGCGGCGGTAGAAGCAACGATCGCTCCCGTGGAACCCTCCCTCGCGCTTCACCTCGTACCAAAGCACCTCACCACGACGACGACGACGAGGATCACGACGATGGCAACGGCAACGAAGACAACGGCAACGAGCTCCCACGTACGTACGTGCACGAGCAACGCACACTAGTCTCTTTAACCGCCGCGTCTGCGCTCAAAGAGTCACCTATTGACCGAATATCAGCCTATCGTGCTTCCTATATAGTATCCCCTACGACCGTATATTCCGAATGAGTATAACTCGTTCACGAGATTGTCTTCTCCTCGACGAAGAGACAAACGATTTTAAAAATCTTTTCAACACCTTTCGCTGCGAAACTCTCGTGACAGCTTCTAGTCGCTTTCGACCACGGACGAAGACGACGACGACCTACCTCGCGAACGAGCTGCGCTGGAACCGAACGCGCAGACGCGTCGAGCTTTCGAAAGACTCAAAGGAGATGAGAGACGTGAAAAAGAAAACTCATCGATTAATTCACGTGCATTCAACCGAAACGAGTTATCATCGCGAAAATATAGATACTTATTTGTATTCGTTTTTCATGCGGTTGTATCGACCGCGGTAATCGACACCCGAGAGTCCACCGAAACCGGCTGAACTCGATAGTCGAGTCGATCAGCTGATCGCCGCACCGTCCGATCGTAACACAATTTTCCGCTACGGAGTTTGACTCTTTCCTACTGATCATTCCGCCGCCGAATGAATCATACGGAAAGGTGCGCCGATTAGAACGCACGGGCGGACGTTCTTTTCTTTTCGATCATAGTTTAGTCTTATTACACGACATAGACGTTCGATCATTACCCGTGAAACACTCGAGAGTTCGTCCAATAAGGATTCCTTTCTTAGAAGAGGCTTAACGTCCGCGTGACACAGGAGTCTATCGCTTTCTTGTCGTGCCGTAATTCCTTTTGAAATGATTTTTATATCCGATTGTCTTTGAATCGAACAAACGAGATAGACCTTAACGATCGTCGAATGGAATGTTCATTTTCTCCATTATTTACCGACGATGCGCTAAGTCTCCAAGGTAACGGCGCATTGGAACACTTCCAAACCAGATTCGGAAGCGATTGGAGCGATTCGCGATATCGTTCGGTTCACATTATAGATTCCTATCCTTTTTATCGAAGTAAAGAAAAATCACTGAATCGTGCTTCCACAGGAAACGGAAAGCCAAAGGAAAGTATAAAAAGATATACGCGCGGTGAGCTCACGCGAGGACGAAAAATCAAGCGGGCAGGCAAACCGGCGCAACGCGTCTAATCGTCGTCGATGAAGTCGCGCAACGCGAGAACGACTTCCTTGTTAAAAGAACCGCTCGTACGTGCTCGCGTACGCTTACTGACGTTTCGTTCTCAACGAACCTTTGAAATCTGTCGTAAGCGATATCGTTCTCTTTCTCTCCCCCTTTTGCACGACGCTTCTATCGGAAACCTCGTAAGTATCTCCGCTGCTCTCGAAACAATCTTAGCGACGAACTCTATCTTACGTTTTATTTATGAAATTTATAAATAATGGGCCCTGATTTAATCGAGCCCTGTGTTTGTGAAAATGTATGGATATATATATATATTTTTTTAAATTTATATTATACCGATTACTTCGATAACAAACACTCCTCTAGTTGATGGCCTAAGTCGCCAATAAAAAGAATGATATAAATGGGACCCTGATTTACATTTTGTCTAGGGCTCCCTAGAGGCTAAATCCAGTGCTGTGTATTAGAATCGAACGAACGAGACTCGGATGGATAAAAAGAATAAAGATAAAGAAACTTACGTGGGCATGGAGATAACAGGACATCCTAATTGGAGGAGACTACGCGCGAGATATTCAGGAGCAGGTTGATCCAAAGCCGAAGCCGAACGCCTGGCGGGTCGTGCCGGTTTTTCGTAGCCGCTCTTACCGCTAGCTTCCGAGGAGGAAGCCGAGCTCGTCGCCGGCGAGGACGAGGACAACCTCTTGTCGATGGGCACTCGCAACGATCTCTCCTTTTCACCGTTCGGCACCCTCGAGACCGTCGTTCTTCTCTCCTCGACCTCCTGCGTCCGTGGGATCCTCAGGGAACCCCCGCGACGTAACTGCGTGCCCAGCTCGTTCTCTGAAACGATTCGCGCGAAACGATTAAACGAACTTCCCAGGTCAACGTACGCTTGCACGCATGCATCCGACTCGCTCGACCGATAACCATGTACACGCAAGCTCTCGTTATGCCGCTCCCATCGAACAAGATGCAAAAAAAAAAAAAATAGACATCGACTAGCTACGACATAACGTTCTATCCGCGAAACCCGCGAAATTCAAAAACTACATCGCTTGCTTGCCTCAAAAGTGTCATAACTAAAAAATCGGAATTATTTGGGAGACGCGTTTGAAAGTTTTGAACCCTTGTATAATCAAGGCTTACGTTTACTGGAAAAAAAGCTGTCTCACAAGTATTGGTTTAACTCTTTATAATGCACAACTTTACACGTCATTTGTTCCACTTTTTATGGCTTATTCTCAGTGATTAGGGTTCGGTGAGCATGAATTGAGGTTGTCAGAAATAAGTATAGAAATGGTCGAAATATCGGCCACCGTGTGCTATAAAGGGTTAAGCTCAGATATATCGTTTTACTCGCTAGAAGTAACAGTAGAAACGCAACATTTTCTAACAATGATTGAAGGGTCCAAGGGTAAAACAACTTTTCATCATAATAATTGATATGGAGAAAAACAAAATTGAAAGTTTACATTTAAAATGTGCTGATAGTTCTCTCTGAAACCCACAAGATTGTACCTCTATCTTATTTGTAAAAAAAGTAGACTAAAGTGGTTTTGCCCTTGAACCCGATTAAAAAATCACAATTTTTGAGTTATGACACTCTTGGTGCAAACAAGCATTACGTTTCATCGTTCGTATTTTTAAAACACAATTTTCACCCGTTCTCATCGATAACACGTGGTCGTTAACAGGATGTCCCATGAGTACCGGCACTTTGTTCGCGAGCCACCTCGAAGAGAAGCTCTCGCGTGTAAAAAAGCTCTGGCGCGGAAAAGGATCAAGCTTGACGGTCGTTAGGAGCCGCGTCCTCGACGGCGACGAGACAACGGTGAAGGCTACGGTACGGACGAAGGTAGAGGCGACAATTGAGACGACGACGACGACGTCGTCGACGGCTACCTTTAATTCGTTTAAAACCCTATGTGCGAGTTACGTCAATTCGTACATGTTATAGCTCATCCGCTATAACATCGTGTCTCCCGTATTACCTGCGTTACGTGAACGCGTTACGAACGCTCGTGAATGATCGGTCGTCGCCGGTTCGTGTTTCCTCGGCCGGCTTACCTTGAATCTGGTATATTCGAAGAGCCATGCCGCGGGAATCCTTCTTCGCGACGATCGCTCATTGACACGCGCGATACGATAGGAGAGATCAAAGACTCGTGAGTTAGAATAGAAATTCTTTGGAGCGTTTTTGGCCGACGAATCTCTTTGAATTCTCTTATCTTCGAACTTGAAAAAAAAGAGTGAACGGTCGAGGAACGACCTCGTGGCCGTTGGTGAGACGACTGAGACGAGGGAGTCGAGGCCACGCTAGCACGTACAACGGCATCACGTTTTTGGCAAGCTCTCGCGCATCTCTCTCTTCGGGAAATGCGGCATTTCTCGGGAAATTCACGACACGCTTGCCACCAACACCGAGACCGTCATCGTTGCTACCGTTACCTTTGCCACTTCGATCGAACTCTTCTATTCATCTCTTTTATTTTCAGGCACGTGCTTTGTCCAGAACACGTTACTTCGAACTAATCATTCCTCGAAGCTAGTTCATTTCGAGAATCGTCGTTCGTTAGCTCGTCGAAAAGCCTTCCGCGAACTCGCTCTACGACCTCGACGCGTATCCGGCTCCGCTCGCATTTCCCTCGTTAGACCGATCGTGAGAAAATTGTGTCGTTCGATCGTACGGATGTTAACTGCTTGTTTACGAAGAGTAGAAAGACCGTTCATCTTTCTGACATACGGTAGAACCTCGATTATCCGAACTAATTGTGCTCGTGAAAATCGGATAATCGAACGACTCGCGTTATAACTAAATTTCGCATGAAAAATTATGATTTGTTATGTATTACCCGTTTAATACATCCGTCTTACTAATCTTTGTTCTCCCAATCTTTCTGTCCTGCTAAGTTGCATATTTTTCCGAATGTTAATAATTTCGAGGGAATACTTTCTTGTTGTGGTTCATACCTTCCGAAGATTATTTCTGATGCTGCGATTGGTTAACCGATGTTCGGATAATCGAACGTTCGAATAATCGAGGTTCTACTATACCTATAGGTAACGGTCGATAGATCGATTTTCTAAAAGGAGGCTTCCGAAATAGGTAATAAATGATATATTTATGACTTATCGATGATGCAAAGGTCGACTCTTTTTGGATAGCTTTTTGCGTGATCGAGAAATAAAAATAACCTGGATCGGGAGAGACGATTAAGAGATAGAAAAATTCCACAAAGAGACCGCCCAGGGCGAGGACGATCATCGTCACGCCGTGTAATTTATTGTCGTCATTCTAGAAACGATCGAAACGCGATCGCAGTTACGGATAACTAGGAACCATAGGGCGAGGTGATTAATTTTATAAACGCGTTTGTTATTTTAGCCGGCGTTCGTCGTTAAGTGCTCGCACATGTGCGGCCTGCTTTTTGCCAAGAAGGTCACGAATCCGGAGCTATTACCAGTTGGTGGAGGAAAGCGATTTCTATTTAAGAAAGGTTTGCTTGTTAATAAAAATCCGTCGAAAGGCGCTTGGCGTCTCACGACCGTCCGAACTAATACTGTTTTCGTCTTATATTCTAGATCGCGTCTCTTTTTGTTGGCCCGTATTCGAGTATATTTAAAATACGTCTTGCCTGAAATTAAGTTAGGCTCGTTGTGCAATCGTTAAGAATAAGCCAGATACGTTCGGCTCGCGTCGGACACATTTGCGTGAAACAACATATACGAATAACTTGTAAATTCGTCTAAGGAGATATATCCCGTTAGCCGTTTGAACTTCAAACGGGACGAAAAGCTGCTTAAGCGACTATTAATAGTAACGTCAAATTAATACTATTAGGGAGCTTAGTTTCGTTGCAAGGAAACACAACATTCGCGGGTGAAACGAGGGAAAGCGTGATCGTTTTCCGATCACCGGTATATCGTAAATTGTTTCCAAGAAATTCTCTTTAGCGAAGCTCTAAGTTTATCAATCGAACGTATCCTGTTTCTTGGAATATATAAATAACATTGCGGTAAGATTATCTACGCGCGGTCAAAGTTCTTGGCGCAACAATAGATCTTTGTGCGTGCCGTTATGATATTAGCTGGTCTCGCGCAGGTCGACGTAATTCTTCCGTTGGGAGTAAATTGATTACCTTGGTATTTTTTTTCTATTTTCAGAACCGAGTCTGCTCATTTTCACGGCCAAAAGCCCCGTTCGTCGATCGCTTTGTCAAATTATTCTCGGACGAATCTCGCGATTCAACGTCTGGGATCTGTCTGTATGTTATTGCTAGAAGTTGGATGCACTTCAAGCGTGATTTTTCACGTGCCACCGGAAATTCGCGAATGCCAAATGAACGTTTTGATTTTTCGATCGGCGAAGTGATTAGAAGTGCATGTATCATTGGCGTTTCTCGTATCGTACGCGTAAAATATTAATCCATAGCGCACGGTAACGAGTGTGATTCGAACAGATCGATTTCTTAGGCCAGCCTTACATTGGAACCGATTGCGTGCGATTTTTGGTCGTATGTGATCATACGACTACACACGAATAATCTCGATCTGTGTAATCTAATGAACGCTCTCGCACTAGCAGCGACCTAGTCGTGCGAATATATGCGTTTATGTCAAATCTGCGACTCGATCCCAGCTGGTTGGGATTTTGTGCAATTTGTTTTCTTTCGATTTAAAATAATGGACACGGAAAAATTAATTCAGAAAAATACAGGGACGCTGACGTGTGTCTGACTAAAAAAAATAAATTCGTAAGAGACTCGTCGAATCTACGTCGTCGAAATCAAAAAGATAAGAAGCTACCATCTCGACTGATCGCTCAATTAGTGTATTTCGTCAGCTCAGATTTTATATTCTACAAAATATAATTAAATGTGCTCGAGCTGGACGTGCTCGTAACTGGATTTTGCTTTAAATCGTTCATCGTGATAGTCGTACAAATATGTGCGTTTTTTTGTGTGGAAGTCGGACATAATCGGTTCCAATGTGAGACTAGCCTAATGGCAGCGGGTATCGTGTTGCGCTCGACGTTCATTTGTTTTTTTTTTGCAGATTTTCCAATGGGAAAAGCGACTGCCGCGCGTTGCCTTCTCGATATGAGTCATTCACCGAGCAAAGTAATTATCTCCACTTCAAATGTTTTATATTCACAATAATTTTTTTTTAATAATTAGACAAGTAAATAACATACGTTTTTATAGCCATTGAATAATAAATGTAAATGAAATCGCTGACAATCAATTTTCTAGATTAGCATCGAAACATTTATTATATAAATATCGTTTATTGACATTTACGAGAGTTGTACCAACAGTCGTCAAAAGGGTAACTTATATAAGTAATATAATCTCTTAGATAAGTAAGGTTTCATATAAGAAATTTGATAGTAATTTTATTTTGAAAAAATTGTAAACAGCATTAGACATACATGGTTTATGTAAAATGTGGCATAATGTTGCAAATATGTTGCAAATATGTTGCCTCGGAGACGATAGTCGAGTGCAAAGGGTTAAATCATGGTCAAACCATTCTACATCGACACCAGCAAAGTTCGGACTTAATTTCGGTGCTCTGTTCGCGTAGGAAGAAGCGATACGCCCACTAGCCGGAGAATCTTTCATTCGAAATTACAGCTGACTCGTGTGAAAGTCCCTGGCGTAAGAAATTCGAAGAATTCCACTCGTCCATCGGCGATGATTCCACCGACGGATTTCCGCGACGTAACGAGGTTATACTCCTTCCGCGAAAACGGAAAGAGGCGCGTCTCTTACGTCAAATTTTGTAGGAATTATAAATTTGAGTGTCGAGAGAAACTTTTTCTAGAAAGAACGATTCACAGATCTTCATTTACCACCATCCTAACATTCTTTATAGCAACGTAGAGATAATCGGTCAAAAATAAAACAAGGCTATGATCACGATATAATCGCAACCGGAGAAGCGAGATAATCGCGCTCGGTCAATGAGCAAAAGTTACGCGTTTCAAGGTTTTCGTTCTCTTACATAACGAGCGACAGTAGAAATGGTTTGATTCGTCGTTGTGGATAAAAAAGAGAAAATTTACTTCAAATAAAAAAAGGAGTAGGATCGTCCCACGATGTAAATACATAAACTTTTATGCGTGCAACATTATGAAAAGGCACGCAAGAACGCGTCATCGAGAATGTTACACAATTCGTTATAAATAAACGTATGATGTGCGTGACAAATGGCAAAAATTGTCGAGAAAATTGATCCATGGCGCGAACGATACGATATGCGTGCGACATTACGAGACAGCATATACGATTACGGACATTTTGGTTCAAAAGGATGATTACCTCGAATTAAAGCCACTTTTTTCTATTACTACTTCCATTTCCTCCCCCCCACTTCCCTCTCTCTTCCATATTCGACGATACACGTGCTCAAGAGTAACACCGTTCAAATATATAGCCGGTTTCGCGCCATCGATATGTTCGACGAATCCGGAGCTGGGTTCAACCAAAAGGCTCTAACGATCCAATCGATGGTTTCGAAAGGTCAAAGGATATTTCACGTATGATAAGGATCCTCTTACCTGCAGTACCGACGGGCGCCGGTAATCGTAAGCTGTTTCCTCGACGAAGACTTCCACCATTTCTCATCGCGCACGTTGTTTCCCCTTCGGACAGAGCCATTTCGAAGTTTCGTTGATTCAAGGAAGGAAGGGAGGACGACAAGGCACTGGAACGAAAAGAAGTGGGTACGATAATCGGCAGACCCGCCACTGCGCTGTTCGCGCCACCGATGTCACGATACAGCTGAGATTTCCGTGGATGTCTCTCTTTATCGAACGTCCGTCCCTTAGAGCCTTAAACAACTTAGAACGGGCCGAACGATCGAGCGGTTCCACCAATAGAAAGCAAAGGAAAACGGTCACGTGTGTCAGCCTATCGGGAAATCCCGAATTCCCTTCGTAATCCCTCGTCAATGTCGCGTGCCGGCTTTCCAGACTACGCGTTACGACTAACGCGAGCTAACCTCTTCGCGTCCGTCGTCACTCCACCGACCGTCACCGGTACGACTACGTGCGGTATCGCTTCGATCCTCTACTTCTCTCTCTCTCTCTCCGTCTTCTCGGCAAACGACTTACCGAGAAGACAATCTTCAAGGTTCTTGGCTCCTTTTACTTATCGATCGAGAACATTGCTCGCCTAAGCAGGGAAACGAACGCGCCGCGTGCTCGCGCCATTCGGTACTACCTTCGAACGACGGCACGTCGTTAATATTTCCGATGCCGCGCACCTGTCGTTCCTCGGTTAGAATACTTCGAAATCAAGTCCAAGTTCGCGGGACGACCGCGCGCCGACAAACTTTTGGCGCGAAACCACAAATACCGCTTTTATTTGCCGCGTGAGTCAAGCGTACCTTGAGTTATACTACTTTCGATCGTCGCGTCCTCGCGATTTTCGACCAGATTCGATCGATCAAAAAAATTTTATATTTCTAAACGTGATAAAGATTCGTCGCGTTTCATCGGCAATTAGGAATTTTTAATGTCTTTTGAATCGTGTGGTATCGGTAGCGGGAGAATTTTGATGTTTTTAGTTCGTTAATACTTCAGATGAGATACGTAGATTTATATATTGTATTCGGCATTGTTTAGTTCTCCTAAAAATTTCTAACGGAGAAAGGACAACCCGTTCGTTAAGTGTCCGTTACAAAATTGTGCTTAAGCTCTTCAAGGACACCGGTACACGTGCGTACGTATACTTTTAATTTATAATAACGACGACTAGCCACACAAGTGTATATATTTTTTTTAATATTCTTAATCCCTTTCAACGTATTTTTAGTTATTCAATCGCTATCGATTGAAGGTGAATAAAATAAAATGACACAAAAAATTTGAGAAGTTCCTTCCAACTTTAAAAATTCGTTCCTGAAGAGGTTAACACGTTGGCTACCACGCTGGTTGCCGCTGACGGGTACTCGATTTTTCAGATTGCATTTGGAATGTTTGTAAGTATCGTTTATTAATATTCACGAAAATTTTACCATTATTTATAAAAACTGCGAGGTCTAATATAAAAAATGTGATATCATTCTAAAAAGAATTATTAACAGAATAAAAAACACATACGAATTTCTTAAAATCGTCGTAGCAGTCATCGCGTTAAACATCGTAAAAGTTTGAAGAACAATTTGTCCCGTACACGCACCGAGCGGGAAACTTAATAGACGAGTCGATTAAAAGTCGACAAGATTAGTTAGGCGGGCAGGGTATCGTAGAATTAGAGCGACATTCGAGAGAAACGGAGGAAAACCGGTTGTGACGCGAAGACCGAAAGATTACGTCACGGCTAGTCCGTTTCGAAATATGAAACTATTCCTTTAATTTACTTGACGATTAAATTAAGGGCAATAGAGCGTAAAACGTACGTCATGTTGGCCGACGCAGTTTTCATAAAAACTTCACTCGTAGTACGAGATAGCATGGATGTAATTCACGTTTTCCGTGTTTCATAAATCGCGTTCCTCCTATCGGATGATCGGTGAGACGCTCCGTTCTCGCGTCTCGCTAGAAGCCACGACAAATTCGACATTTTTAAATAAAATTACGAGATACGACAGAAAAGTTCCGCCTGAACGCACAACTCCACTTGTCCCACCGATATATCGAACGTTATCGGGAAGATGTTTCGGGTGAACTTCCCTAAACGCTAGTTCGCGTTAAACTGGCGAACGCGGGCGTGAAAAGTCGCCAGTTTATTTTCGTTTTTCCTCTCGTGCCAAAAAGACGCGACGGGACCTTAACTTACATCGTGGATACGTAGCCACGTCACGATTCTAAACACGCACTCGCGTACATACGTGCATAAATACGCACGAATGTCTCTGGGTAGTAAGAAAATGTTACGAGGTGGCAGAAAAAAAGACAATTTTAAAAAACTAATCTTTTCTTTTATCACTTTCCGTCAGGGTATTGACTATACACACATACATCATCGTTAACTCTCCCTGTAATTGTACGGTAAACCCGTACGGTACGCGAGCCAACCGGATGAATTTCTCCCACGAACGAAATTAGATTTTTATTCCGTCCGCGAGACTCGCGCCATCGACTAACGATAACTTTATATTAACGAAGTAGTCGTATAACGCAATAAGGAAATATTTTGAAGTAAAGCTTCGTTATTACATCTGAGTTTTCTTCGTAGCTTGAGTAGTGTCATAGCGTTTCGTATTATTTATTCTCGTTCGAATGTAAGTTCAAGGTGCACACTGATAGTGAATAGAATAAACTTTAACGTGCTCTTAATCCAATCGCTTAGACGTTCGTGAAAAATGGTAGATATCTACTTTAGAAATAAATATAGCTCGTAATCATGACTTAACGATTTATCTACTATAGATATTTCAATTATAAAAACGAAAGTACTTAGAGTAAAATCGTAGCACCGTCATCGAAGAAAAACGCGAAGAATCGACGAGGAGTAAAAGATGGTCGCGTACTACGGAAATTAGCAAGAACGTTATTACACAATCTAGGACTGCGCTACATGCTCATCCGTTAGAAAGAACGAATATTCCGACGGGTATAGACAACGGTTATTCTCTTCTTTCTTATTTTTAGTCCTTAAACGTTCCGAACGCGACGCTCGTTAAATTTTATAGAGTATAATAGAGGACATCGTCGTGACGAATGAGTCATAAAGAAAATGCTTCTAGTAAATGTAACAACTTTAAGCGTTTTCAAATGTATATTTCAATCCGGACCATCAGGTTTAACCTGCTCGGAATAGAAAACATTCAAAGTTCGATACCAAGATTGGTAAGAAACCGTAGGAATCTTTCAACGAGTATCCTCTCGTGAGCGTCGCGTTTCCTCGCGAGTTCTACGATCTCACGAGTACGATTGAGAAAGGCTTTAACTAAGAGTGCCTGTACTTTGTTCCCTTTGTCGTCGTTTTTTCCCTCAACGTTATCCTTTAGCTCGAGTGGCCTGATACCGCGAGAATCGTCGACGACCTCGGCCTTGTACAAGGAATACGTTCTATAAGATTGAACGAGTCGTAGAAGGAGATGAGCGAGGTATCTACGGTGACACCAAAGAGTCTCGTGATCGTTGTACATTTTGATGGACTCCTCGTTGGTTGTAGATTCCTCTATCCAGTAAGACAAAGCTCGAAAGCACGCTTGGGATTCTAGTTGCGAGGTATCGCCCGATCGACCTTGCTTACCATGAAGCAGGTCAAGGGTAAGAGACGATGCGTCGAACCTCGTTGACGTCGTCGAATCTTCAGGATTCTCACGAAGGACGCTCGAAACGTAAGCTATTACCGTGTCGCAACGCTGCCGACAATCTGCGGTATTCGTATATTCTAGGAGATCCTCCTTAGAGCTCGTTTCCGTCTCGAGTACCCACTTCCTTAAGAGAAACTGTCGATAAGCGTGGCCACTATAATCGGAGACGTGCCGTTGACACCAGGCCAAAGAACTCTTCCATTCCGTCTCTAGACTGGGATGAGTGTATCCTCGAGACTCTCTTAGAGTCATCACGTATCGACGATGACTCCAGGCGTGATAATTGTTGGCATATCTGTCGGCACACGTGCGAGCTACATCGGCTTCCGCGCACAACGGGGATTCCGCCGCTGTAGGATCATAATTCTTCCCCTTGGCGTCTAGTATATACGGTAGAAGCCAACGCCGATAAGCGAAAGCTTCGAAGCACTTTGGCTTCTGATGGAGCACCAGTCGAGTGAACGCCAATTCCTCTGAAGCGTCCAGCTTATGACACCTTACCAACTCTCGTCGCATGTTCCAAAACGTCGAGACGTCCGGATTCAACAGTAACGCACCTAAAAGCCATCTAGCTACGTTGCTCGGATCCTCTCGCCTGTGTCTATTCCGTCGATGCTCGAGTAAACGGCGATAAGCGTAGCAATAAAGCGGTTGGACGCACCAAGATGCAAGGCCCAAACATTCTTCCTGATGGAACACAGGCGATTTGTTCTCGTTGTCCTCCGCTGGGACGATTTCGAAGCTTTTTCTGAAAAAAAAAGAACATCATGAAGTTAGTATCGAATCTATTGACCAAGTACAATCCGAACGAACTTGTTCATGAATTTAACCCATTCTAGACGAAGAATTATTATGAAGATGATCCCCAGGAGCAAAGGTTTGAGTTTTGTTCATTACACATCGTGTGTGTAATGTGTCTTTTTAGGTAGGAAATTCATTATACGCATGGTATGTCTCGATTGGGTTAAGGGATAGATATGTATATAGCTATATATAAAATATGGGCTAAATGAGTCTATCTTTCCATTCTTCTGGTAGGTGGAACGATTAGCCCCAATTATCGACGAGTCTCTAATACGAGCTCGTCGTAGGGCGTAACCGTTCTACCAAACGGTATTCTTCGGGGAACATACGATGGTAACAACGTTGTACTATTTTCTTTGTCACAACACCGTAAGCTTCTGCCAAGATTCGAAGACGGATCGTAAAAAGGGAAATGTTATGGCGCCAGCTAGCTATTGTAGCCAGTAGAAATAGTGGCAACGCTATTATCGTCGCTTTTGCTATAGGAACGAGGCAAGTGTACGGATATCGGTCGAACGGAAGGCGTGCTCGCTTTCTCGAAGCGTGGCTAGGGCGACACGACTCTCCCTTCGTTACGTGGAAATCGGGATCGATTGGACGTTCAACGAAACAAGCTTATTTTCTCATGAAATAGAAAGAAAGGGGGGAGAGAGTAGGAGAGACCGGAGAATAAAGGAACGTGAAAATATCATTAGTGTTGGATTTACCGAGCCCTTTTCTAGAGGGGAACGAATAATCTCGATATTTTTCAAGGCTCCGCCCTCTTCAGCGTACTTATGTATAAGAGAAATAATACTCACAAAGATGGGTCCTTCCTCAGGACGTTCTCGATGTCAGAAAGAATTTTTTCTGCGGCAGGAAACGTATCCTCTTGCATTGTATCGAAAGCACCCACACGTTTCGTCACATCTCTTTGCGAGTTCGAGCGCGAGATGAGCGTGAAGCAACGTACAATTATCCTTCGTATTTCTCTCGTATGATCGAAAGAAAACAGACGCGCAACTAAGGTTGTGTCTTCTTTAATGTCTACTTTACTGCTCTCTAGGAGACGAAGTGGAAGGAAGAGTGAGCTCAAAATGGCGCTGAATTGGCGGTAAAAGTCAAACGATGTAACTGAAATTTTATGGAATTGCTTCATTTTTTTTATGAGTATGAGTCTGATCGTATCGAAATGTCAAAAAACCATTGGTTTCAATATAATTTTATAATTTCTTGACATTTTAACTGGTGTTCTTGTGTACGAAAAGTTAATGCTCTCTATTGACAAAATAGGTATCGATGTGGCGAGTACGATGACGAATCCCTCGAGTTTACGCTCTTGTGCAATCGAAACTTTCGATTCGTCGTCTGTCAAGTTTCCATAATGGGGGTTTAGTTGTCCATATTTGAGCGCATTCTTCGTAAGAATCGATCTAACCTGTACGCTCGACAAATTTCATTCAATTTCGTTTCCGATCGTTTACCTTACCTTAAAAGGTTATAATCGTTTGCTCTTCGTCTTTAAAATACTAGGCGAAATCTTAGAATTTACACGAAATGTCCGATCCTCGTATACGAACATTGAAAATTAAGACCGGAGTAGTGAAACGTCTTGCGAAGGAAAAAATCACTTATGAAAAAGAAGCGGTACAACAACGAGAAAAAGTTCAACAATTAAAAGAACAGGGTAAGGTAGTGTTTTAATTCTGCAGTATTTTAATGTTACTCGCGGGACTTTACATTTTATCATACTATCATTGCTACTTATAAAATTCTATTTGTAAAAAGTCGTTATTTATTGTATATAAATTTTATATCTTGTGCGATTGCAGATAAAGATGGATATGACATAAAGAAGCAAGAAGAAGTTCTACAGGAATCGCTTATGATGGTACCAGATTGTCAACGTCGTCTTGTAAAAGCGTTCGATGAACTAAAGAATATTCTGGAAACCGAAGCAGATTTAAAAGAAGCAGAGGATTACATCGAAGCGCAGAAAGTATTGCAGGAAGCCGAGGCCCAGCTCCCTAAAGAAGGAGAAATTTTGCAAATGTGTTAAAAGAAGAAACGTCCATTAACTCTTTTTAAAACTTCATTTTCCTTGTACTATTATTTTTAAAGTGAGCCACGATCGTTTCAATTATTAGGGTTAAGATAGAGTTAAGGTATTTCCTATTCTCTTGGATTTTATATTTATTAAATATTAAGAATTGCATTTAACAATCAGAGACTTATACAAAGGTTTTGTTAAATAAGTAACAATTCTCATTTCAATATGTATTATCCGATGAACTATAACGAAACTATGTACAACGCGAGCTACGGTAGAGACTTTCACCGAAATGTACATCCGCTTAATTGGAATCCTACTACGATTAATTTTAACGATGGAACGTTAGATATTTCCATGGAAAAAAGGCAAGAAGAGGAAGAACAAATCGAAAATTTTCTCAAGATAGTCGATGAAAGTTTGGAGACGAATACTAGAAAATGCTTTAAAAGATCGTCTAAGATCGGAGAAGCTAAAAATTCTCTAATGATGATTTTTAAATTGAATAAGGAGGTAGAGGCTATTTGCGCAGAGCTGCGATGTAATACCAGCATACCAGAAGTAGAATGGCAAGAAAAAATGAAAAGGTGTGCTACGTTAAAAAATCAGGTACTTGAATTAGTGGAAAAATTAAAAGATACCGACTACTCAAATAAATTGAAACAAGATATTGAGAGACGTCGGAAGAAGAGATTAAGAGAAAGAGTTAAAAAACAAAATTGGAAACTTGAAAAATCTCGAAAATTGGCAAATAGAGCTAGATTACACGCTGAAGCAGATTCATGGTTGAGAAGTAAACAAGCTGTGATAGAAAAAGAAAAGCAAGAAGAGAATTTAAGAAAAGATGCTGATATGATACTGTCGGATGTACGAAATAAGAGAAACGATGCGAAAAAGTATTCTGTCATATTACAAGAATTGAAAAATCTACGAAATGTGAAAACTAACATTGCCAGGGCAAGAGGAGAAACGTTATCTGCAGCAGCAAATGATGTATTTAATAACATTATTGGTAATATTCCGCTTGACCTTATGTATGTTTACCATGTAGCATAAATTCTGTTGATCTACAAATA
Organism: Ancistrocerus nigricornis; assembly: GCA_916049575.1. Classification (NCBI taxonomy): domain Eukaryota; kingdom Metazoa; phylum Arthropoda; class Insecta; order Hymenoptera; family Vespidae; genus Ancistrocerus; species Ancistrocerus nigricornis. Next base: position 13,564,130 of record OU696667.1, on the reverse strand, counting down.
AAAAATGTCGTATTGCAGATAAATTGTCGGAACAATGGTCAGCGTTAGATAGAGAATATTCCATTGAAGAGCAAGGTCTAAAACTAATGTTAAAAACAGATAATGAAAAACGTATAGAGAAGCAGAAGAAAAGTGTCTTTGATGAATGGCAAAATGTATTATTTGGAAGAAAAGTTTTAACTTCGGATCAAACTCAACCAGACATCGCTAATATGATTGTGACTCGGTACGTAATTTGCATAAGAAAAATGAAAAGAATTATTTCATTTTACTTTGAAATTAATACATTTTTCATATTACAGAACTGCTTGGGATAAATACATCAACTTTGACGCAGATGCTTCACCGATTCCAATTGGTTGGATAATACCTAAAAAACCACAGTCTGCTGCCTGGCAAAAATGTCTAAAAAATGATACTTCATAAAATATTTAATATTACGTTGGCGTAAGTTTAGTATATTACATTAATGATTTAAATTGCTACATTCATTTTATATATTTAATTTTGCTATATTAACCTTTAATCAAATTTTTTTAATTTAAATAAGATGTCTGATTCTTTAGCGTATGTACAGTGCCATGTGTGATACATTGTAAAAGGAGCCTATTATCTGATAATAATGTTTCCTGGTATACGATATGTGACAATTTTTTATTAAAATTTGTATGGGAAATTATATATACAAGCATTACTATGTTACAATAATAAATTGATAGTCTTCTTATGTTCAGGCTATACTCAATGTTAAGTTTTTCTGTGCGGTACTCGATGGTTCTAAATTTTGGTTATCTCTAGTTATAGCAACATTTTGCGTTTCAGCACCGGATAATATAATTTGAAGCGCACCTTGTAATTGTGCCAATGATATAATCAAATCTTCCTCTTCCTGTAATTTACTTGCTAAAAGGTTAAACATTTTTTGTGGTTCTGCTGCAAGTCCATCCAGCTTATCTTCGTAAACGTCTGTTAAAATATCATTAAAAAATAGAGATTGTATAACATGATAATCATTTATACATAAAAGTATAGAATTAACTAACCCATTAATACGTTGGCCACGTGCGATAATACTCGTCCAAATCGTATATTACCTATGTGTTTGATCAAAAACTTTAAGATATTAACAAGAGATTTTCCATCTCTTCCAGCAAGGGCTTGTTTAAGTCCTTGCCTCCTAATAAGTTCTTGCATTAGAGCCACCGTTACATGCGGAGTTTTATTAACTACATAATTCAACATAACCGAATCTAAAGCTTTGGAATATTGGAACTTCTTTAACCAAATATCATGTTTGCTCATAGTTTCTTTGACTTCTTCTTGTACTACAGCATCGACGCTCGATACATGGATATTTTCGCCCGCATTTTTATAGGATATTTTCTTACGTTGAACTTTGGTCGTATCCTTTGTATCTTCTTCCTTTCTTTGTACAGAAATTAAACCATCTATCATACCAGCCACTATAGTTTCATTGTTTGCCTAAAATTAAAAACAATTATATACATTTTTTTTTAATTAATTAAAGACCGCTAAATAATTTCCAATGCGTAGTTCTTTTATAAATGCTTATTTACGCTAATTCCTATGCTGAGGACTGAATTTGGATAATCGAGTGTGTGGATAGTTTTATATGTTCCAGAGTCATAGATTTTAACGTGTCTGTCTAACGAGCCAGACAGTATTCTGTGTCCGTTGGAAGCTATTTTCAAGCAAGTGACGGTTTTATGATGTTGAGAAATTTTTGCTAGTAATCTTCCACCAGCAAGCGCATCCCACACTTTTACCTCTGTTCCTCCTATTTTATATCGAATAGAATTATGAAGATCAATTTATGTATATACTTTAACAAAAATTTATCCTTAAATATAATATACATTAACGTACCTGCCGATAAAAATATTCCTCCGGAAGGCAAGAAGAGTACACTTTCTACGGGTGCTTCATGATTTACACTACAGATCTTCTTATTTGTTCTAGTATCATACATATTTATACATTTATCGTAACCTCCTGACAATACTATATCCGGAGATATAGGGCTCACCGCGCCAGCTCTGATATAATCTGTATGTTCGTTGAAGGTGATAATTTGTTTTTCCGTCGCTATGTCCCATAACGCTACACTTTTATCATCAGAAAATGAAGAAATATGAAGATTGTCCATCGTAAAAAATGTTCTGTGCACGGCAGCTTTATGCCCAGAAAAAAGACGTAGGAGACTCTTCGTGCTAACATCAAATAATCGTACAACAGACTCTTCTCCACCAACGCATAATAATCTGCCATCTCTACGAAAGGAACCACCATACGCGGCTTCCTTAAATCTACTAAAATTTTTAGTGACTAGTTTAGTAATCGGATTGTAGATTTGTACTCTTACGGAACAAGTGACAGCAAAATAATGTGGTTCTACAGGTGAAAAATCGATGTTATCGATAGGACCAAATTCCTTCACTAACACAGGTGCCTGTTAAAATAAACAAAAACAAAACTTTGCTTACAAAATTGAGATTGACTTGTAGGTTAGCTTTGCCCACGTTTCTTATGATAAAAAACGAGTACGATATATTAAATTACATAATCTCTCACCGTATACTTTTTCCAATAAATATTATCAGGAGTTAATTCGGGTCCCGCTCTTATAAATATTTTTGTATTTGTTTTCTTAAACGATGCCATCGTGCGCAAAATATTTTTGAAGTATGTGTATTTACAGTCTTGAAGTATCCTAGACGCGTGTGAAAAGACACGTGACTAAACGAGCCGGTGAATATCCAATCAAATCGTAGCTGCCATATTACAACTTACTTTTTACGCGGCATCAAGATAACCATCGTGTTCCTATCGTGAGTATCGTTTTCTTTATTTATTGTATATATTTTGATACTTATCCATCGTTTGCTTAACAAGCTGAGACATCGTATACAACTAATTCTTATAATACGTTGTCACCGATGAGCATAGATGTTAAATGAAATAAATAAACGAGTTGTCGTCTTCAAGGCTCATTGCGTCGAACAATTTGTCGTGCGAACGATTTTTGAACAAAATTCCTAACATAAGATACAATCATAATAAAATTATATATACAATACGTTTTACGAACAATGGCATAACATTTTTTTGGAAGCTACTAAAAAGAGCCAAAAACGTTTTGCTACATATACCACAGACGAGGTATAGGATAGACCCAGGGTCTGGACACTCCTTCCCCCTCCACAAGGACCAAAGTCAGCCCCTAGGGGGGCCAACCCTTAAAAAAAAAAAATATGAAGCAGATTTTGATTATACTGCATTGGTCACAGTGGCTATAAGACTGGTGGCGCACCCTTCTCAACCTCGTTCAGCCCCGGAGTCAGCCCCGATCTCAGCCCCGCTGGCCGGCGTAAACCCCTTAAAGCAGCTAACCCGTCAACCTTCTAAGGCCGCAAGCCGGCTAATGAGAAGGGGCACGTAACATACATACTTGTAAAAAAAAGGCGTCTTTCGAATAAATAGTGACACAGATTAATTAAAATAATGTATTGATAGTGCTAGATTCATTCTTCGAAATTGTTTATCGATGTTTAACAGATTCATTGTAATAATAAAACGACAGCCGACAATAAAAGAATACTTATTAATAACGCGTCTTGAAAAGTAAGGAGTTTTTATCATTTCGTTATTATTATTTATTCTCCCATCCATCCTTTTTTTATATCTTTGTACTGTTGTGAGTTCCGCGCCAAATACTTGACGGAATAAATAACCCGCCCCAACAATTATTTAAGATTTAATTAGGGGTAAATAAGCACAAAGATATGAAAAAAGGATGGATAGGAGAATAAATAATAATAACGAAATGATAAAAACTCCTTACTTTTCAAGTCGCGTTATTAATAAGTATTCTTTTATTGTCGGCTGTCGTTTTATTATTACAATGAATCTGTTAAACATCGATAAACAATTTCGAAGAATGAATCTAGCACTATCAATACATTATTTTAATTAATCTGTGTCACTATTTATTCGAAAGACGCCTTTTTTTTACAAGTATGTATGTTACGTGCCCCTTCTCATTAGCCGGCTTGCGGCCTTAGAAGGTTGACGGGTTAGCTGCTTTAAGGGGTTTACGCCGGCCAGCGGGGCTGAGATCGGGGCTGACTCCGGGGCTGAACGAGGTTGAGAAGGGTGCGCCACCAGTCTTATAGCCACTGTGACCAATGCAGTATAATCAAAATCTGCTTCATATTTTTTTTTTTTAAGGGTTGGCCCCCCTAGGGGCTGACTTTGGTCCTTGTGGAGGGGGAAGGAGTGTCCAGACCCTGGATAGACCTATCATGCAATGTAAATTTTTGTCCCACGGTTCTGGGGCTACGTAGCCCCATTACCATTTTAGTGTCGCATGCGACAATATCGTAGGAATTAAAACTAAACATAACGATTGTTAATTATTTTTCACTGACATGAATTACAAATCGAATCAATCGATAGAATCGAAATGTAATAAAAAAGAAAATCGTTTTTCGCGATAGCTTCGTTGCAGCCAGTGATGCCAGAATCGTGGGACGTGGGATAAATCGCTACCCCCACTATGACCTACCGTCGTGTCGTCTCCCACTTTACATCCACGGCGCTTATACACATAGACACCCTACTCTTGTCCGTGTGCACTGCCTGCACAACTGTTACCGCCACCGACCTACGTTAGCGTTAAGGCCTAGTAGACACAGTGCGAGTTACTGTCTTGACAGTCGGCAGCTACTGTCACTGTACACTCGCATGACAGTAGCTCGACTCGCCTCGACCGGTTACACGATGCGAGTAACTCCCATCACGATAGGCAAGTCGGTACTGCCGCTACTGCTGCTGCAGTCAATTTCGTTATGTGCTCGATGGCGGACGTTCAAATGTATCGTACAATGACATCGAAAAATATTACACGATTAACAGTTCAAACTACGATAAGAGCGGTTACAAAAATACTTCAAAGAAAAGATTTAGGGGCAACAGATACAATATTCAAGGAATTATATAATGAAGATCCCCGAGAGTATAAAGCTGTAATGAGAGTTACACCCACGCAAGTGGAAATCCTATTAAATTTAATAGCTCCAAAAATACAGCGTAAAGATACACATATGAGGAATGCTATACCTGCAAAAATGAAGTTAGTCATAACGCTGGTATACCTTTCGTCTGGGATATCGTACAGATTATTGTCGATATTTTTCCGAGTTTCAAAAGCTGCCATAATTAAAATAATACCAGAAGTGTGTGCTGCTATAAATGATAGTTTAAAAGGATTTATTAAAGTAAGTAATTTTTATTACTCCTATTTAAAAACCTAAGAAAAGTTAATTTTATTGATTTTTTTTTTTTTAATTTACATAGTAATACAATAACTACAACGCTTTCTTAATATCATAGTGCCATTGCTGCAGCAAGTACATCAGTAGAGAGTATTGATTGCGAATATTGTTCCGTAGGTACCATTTGTATAGAGTATGCAGACGTTGAAGGTTGAGATGGTTGTACATTATTATATGCAGACGTTGCTGGTGTAAGGGGTTGTATATTGTATGAAGATGTTGATGGCGTCGGGGTTAGTGGTGATGATGAGTATGCTGCAGTCGGTCGTGGAGATGACAATGTAGATTCCGAACTGTAGTGTGAAGGTGTATACAGGGTGTCCCACGCAAGCTACAACCGCGAATATACACGTGTCCACATGGATAATTGGAAGCGAAAAGTGAAATAAAAAGTAATAAAATTTGTCCTCGTTAACGAGTTATTAAATAAAATTGATCAGCGAATCAGGAAGCACGGAAGCGGTAGGCGGTGAGTAGCGGCCATGCTAGTCTGAAGACAAGAAGCGATAGCGTAAGAAAGCGTCGTGGACGAAAGATTGAGAGAAAGAGAGAGAGAGAGAGAAAGTCAACGAAAGAAAGGGCGAGAGAGAGAGAGAGAGAGAGTCAGCGCGTGCAGGCAGCGTGAGGTAGCGCCGTGTTAGGGTAGGAGGGAGCGAGAGAGAGAGATTAGATAAGATTTTTGTTGTGCGTAAGGTAGCGTCGTGAAAGAAAGGTAGAGAGAGAAAGAGTGAGAGAGGAAGAGCGAAAGTCGACACTTTTTCCTGGAAATCTCCTCCTGACCACTACCTTCTCACGCCTGTATACGTGCCAGAACGCTCCGCCCGTCGAAATTTATCGCTTCTTATCTTCAGACTAGCATGGCCGCAGCTCACCGCCTACCGCTTCCGTGCTTCCTGATTCGCTGATCTATTTTATTTAATAACTCGTTAACGAGGACAATTTTTATTACTTTTTATTTCACTTTTCGCTTCCAATTATCCATGTGGACACGTGTATATTCGCGGTTGTAGCTTGCGTGGGACACCCTGTATACAGGGTGTCCCACTTCAGGTTACGCACCGGTGATCTACATGTGCACAGGTATGGACTGAGTCGAAAAGTCTAATAAACTTTTTCGAAATTCGGCTTAGTTAACGAGTTATTAAATAACAGAAATCAGCGAAAGAAGGCGGAACGAAGGCGGTCTACTCAAGCTCGTAGCTAGGTGAGCGACGAAACAGTAGGAGGAGCAATTCACAATAACCAATAACGATAATCGGAACGAAAGGCTTCAACACGTGTTTACTTTTCTCCCTTATCTCTCTCTCTCTCTCTCTCTCTCTCTCTCTCTCTTTCTCTTTCTTTACACACTCCCAAACGCTGGAGGCTCGCGCTGACTTTCTCTGTCTCTCTTTCTCTCACTCGCTCACTCTTTCTACGATACTACCTTACGTTGGAGGCTCGCGGTGCGAGTTAGGGAGATAAGGGGGAAAAGTAAACACGTGTTGAAGCCTTTCGTTGCGATTATCGTTATTGGTTATTGTGAATTGCACCTCCTACTGTTTCGTCGCTCACCTAGCTACGAGCTTGAGTAGACCGCCTTCGTTCCGCCTTCTTTCGCTGATTTCTGTTATTTAACCCTTTCGCTACGGCAGTCCGTTCCGCGGGAGTAGCTCCACTGAACGGGGCACCGCGCCGCGCAGTGTGCAAATCGCGCATCGGTAGTCTTCGATGTTCGCACCTACGTCTTTCAATGGCACTTTGGAATTGTCTTGTATGTATACTTTTTTAAGAGTCAGCATAGGTGGCCTCGCGGACGCCGATTGTAGTCGGCACCCGTACACACAGCACGTCGCGCGGCCGCCGACTATAGTCGGCATCCGTAGCGAAAGGGTTAATAACTCGTTAACTAAGCCGAATTTCGAAAAAGTTTATTAGACTTTTCGACTCAGTCCATGCCTGTGCACATGTAGATCACCGGTGCGTAACCTGAAGTGGGACACCCTGTATATGTCTAGCATGTAGAGCTTTTTTCTGGTATCGAGAAAGTATCGCTTGTATTTCATCCTTCGCATCAATCCTATCTATTAGCGGTAACTCTTTGAGCTGCAGAGCTACATGTCTTCCTATCACATCACATTCATCTTCTTCTCTTCTTTCTGAGTTTACTAAACAGTTATTCAGTTCTTTGAGTTCATTTACAGCTGCTTGTATTCCGGACGGTTCTGGTGTCAATTTAATTTTTGCTCTTTGTCTTTTTGGCAGCTTCATCGGCTGTATTTCAACAGTGTTATTGTTATTGTTGTTGTCTTCGTTATTTGTTTTTTCAAATGCCTCGTTTCCTGACGTTGATTCGAGATATGGTTCCTGAAATTAGCATGTATTTTTTTATTTTTCAGATACCAAATAAAGAAGAATGGCAAGATATACAAGTAGGATTTCATTCCAGATGGAATTTCCCAGGTTGCTGTGGCGCTATCGATGGCAAAGATGTTACAATTCTAGCACCACCAAATTGTGGTAGTGAATACTATAACTATAAAGGAACGAACAGTATAGTACTCATGGCCGTCGTGGATCACGATTATTGTTTTCGATATGTAGATGTAGGATCATACGGACGTAATGCAGATGGCGGGGTTTTCCAAAACTGCTCTTTATATCCGTATCTAGAAAACAACTTATTGTTTCCTGAAAATGGTATTCTAGTTGGAGATGATGCCTTCCCTTTAAAGCCGTACTTACTAAAGCCCTACAAAAGTACACCAACAAGAAGAGAAAGAATTTTTAATTATAGATTGAGCAGAGCAAGGAGGATTGTAGAGAATGGGTTTGGCATTCTTGCATCTCGTTTTCGTGTTTTGGGAAAACCAATTCAAGTGAAAGAAGAAACTGCCATAAAGATAATCTTATGTACATGTACATTACATAATTGGTTACGAACTACTGCATCAGAAACCTATACGCCACCGGGAACAATAGATTATGAAGATATCGTTAAATTTCAAATAAATTTAGGCCAATGGAGAGCAGAAATTAATGAATTACCAAGCATCCGTCGATCGCGAATCAATAATAGATCGAAAGTAATAGCCGAGAAACTTAGGGATAAATATAAAGATTATTTCAATGGCGAGGAAGCTGTTACCTGGCAAAATAATATGATTATATGACTGTAAATAAAATACTTACCAGGTTACTTGTCGTTTCTTTTCCTTTTAGATTAGTTATTTTCATAATATAATCCATATGATCGAACCATTTGATGGATGGTTTATAAATTTCATCGGTGCCACAACCACTTTTTTAACTTTTCTCAATTTTCAGTAACTCCTGGTTATACGTAGAACGTAAATTCTTTATTTTCTTTGTGACTTCAGTCGTGTCGTGTAAATTCAATTCTTTGCGAATGTATTCCAACGATTCTTTACGCAAATCACGATTTTTATAATTAGGATCCAAACAATTCCATAAATTGGTTTGATCCTTATATAGCTCCACAAATTGCATATTTTGTTGGGAAGTCCATCGATCAGACATTTTGAAAACGGTGAAAGATATCAAATAGTCTTAGTCTAGCCCTCAGAATCTTCGGCCGAATGTTTTGATCGATGGCCCTTTCGAAGTGGGACAGTCCAGAGAACACCATGGGATAGGAGGTTCTTCCGTATCATCTCAGCATCATCGTTGTTAAAGTTTCCGAAAGTTTGCAAGTTTACCCTACTCGTTCTAATTGTCATAGCCATACCGTGCAGGTATCATCTTGTAGGTTGTACTTCTGGCTATCTAACGCACTATAAATCATTAGAATCACAAAAATTAGATTCCAAGATTAGAGCACTATTAAAACCACAAAAAATGCATATCTTTTACTGACCTTTCTTCAATTTTAGACGCTTATATCTCCTCAGGTTATTTCCATAGCCAAATGATAATTGAACGTGCTTGTAGCTTAGACTCTTAGGCCAGTCTCACATTGGAGCCGTTTACGTCCGATTTCCGACTATGGACGATTTTCGTCGAAAAAAATCGCACATATTCGTACGACTTGAACTCTCACATTGGAGCACGACTTCCGACTATGATCGACTTTCGTGAAAAAAGAAACGGTCATATTCGTACGACTCGAGCACTCACATTGGAGCATACTTCACGGTGTCGGTCGTTCGTTTTACATGGTAATCATCAGTCGTACGTTTCAAGTGATTGTTCATTGTTACGTGCCGGATTCCGATGGTCTCAGGACGCGTAACGGATTCGTCCTCCGAAGAAACTCCTTTGGAAATGGTGGTGTTGAGGAGATGGTTTGGTGTTAGAAAAGGAAAGGGAAAGGAAAGTGCGTTTCGTCTTGGGTCCGACTGCAGACTCATCAGTGGGGCTGATGCAGGCGGACCCTACCCCAGACGCTATGGTCAGGTAGTTTAGGAGTTCTATATATTGTTATAGGGTGATATTTGAGTGGTTTCGAGAATTAGGAAAGAGGATGAGACATCTATCGGAGTACTTTGGAGTCGTCTGTGGGTTACGGGACGTAACATTCATTAATCTTTATTTTGTTAGTTTGCAAAGTTTATGCAGCGTAATTTAAAAAGATGAATCGTCTATGTTATTTATTGGAAACAAATAAATGGTTGATGAGATGAAGACAAAGACGAACAAGAAGAACGGAATGGGTTAATGAGATATTCCTGAAGAGAGAGGAGTATGGTGTAACGAAACGAGATATTCTATTCACCCTTCCGTACCTTTTTTATATTCTTTGAGTTCTCTGCACTCACCGACCGTGGAGAAACCTTGGGTATCACGAATACCTCAAAGCAAAGTATGGTTCTCACACTCCCGTTTAATAACCTCGAGATACAGCATGGAATCAGCGACGATACAATTCAAATTTCTTGATTACAATACAATAGGTATTATAGACCCGATTATGATATTAATAACTCCTCGAGCTAGCACAGGTACTTGTCGAACGATATAGATATGTGGATGAAATATATTGAAGCCCGCACTCTTCGGCGGTCGGCAGGGTAGTCCTTATTCGGCACGACAACAATAGCGCGGCGATTGAGTGATCGATTTAGATCACGACATCTATAGAATAGTCACGAAATTATTCGTGACCACGCACACCGTTACAATGGTGAATATCATCATTTAATGAATGATCTGAAAGAAAATCCTGAAAAATTCTGTGATTATTTCCGAATGAATTTAAACACGTTTAATTACATTTTGGACATTATACAATCTAACCTGACGAAACATAGTAATTTTCGCAAAGTAATATCGCCTGAAGAGCGTTTGACTGTTACGTTGAGGTGATTAAAAAAATTGTTGTAAAAAACACAAAATATTAAAAAGGGCGGGTAGTCTAAATGAGCTATAGTTTGTCAATTGAGCGATTAGTCGAGATGATGACCTTTTTTCGATCGTTCAGCAAGCTGTTTTTGGTTCAGATTATAGATTTATAGCAATAGAAGTTGGAGCGTACGGCAAAGAAAGTGATGGCGGAATATTTTCTAATTCGAATTTGTACCGAATGCTGCAAAATGGTGCTCTCAATGATGATTCTGAGCGACAGTTACCCAATACTGAGGTTTTTTTACCTCACGTAATGATAGGGGATGAGGCATACCCTTTAAAACCACAGGAAACGAAGAAGATGACTACAATGAACGTTTATCATTAGTTCGACAGGTGGTGGAATGTTCATTTGGAATAAAAACCAGCAAATGGTGACTCTTAACTAAATCCATAGAAGTTGAGCCCGAACGCACAGATACAATAATAAAATGCATATGTTTGTTCCATAATATTATTATTGATAGAGGGTGAACCTTCGAAATTTGGACCAACACCAAACGACTCTCAGGGCAACAGAACCAATAGTCGAGTGTGTACTTTGGGCCATAACCATGCTACTAGAAGAGCTTGTGATATTCGCAAACTATTTAAGACTTTTTTTGTTAACAATCCTTTATAATTTTCCTGCTATTTTCCATTTATTTAAACGAAATTTATAAATAAAAGTGTTTATTGTAATGTTAATTAAATGAATAAAATACGTACCTTTGATTTTGGACTCTTCGGCAACTTCGTTCCACATACGTCGTTGAACATCTCTGGAATGATAACCTGGAATTTTCTGATTCCACAAACATTCTCTTTCTTAAATTAAAAGAATTAATTTTTCTGTGTCCATTCTTTTTGACCGGAAAGAAACAAATAAACTGCACAAAGTCGCTCGTCGTACGCACAAAATCCCAGCCAGCTGGAATCGAGTCGCAGATTTGACATAAACGCACATATTCGCACGACTAGGTCGCTGCCAGTGTGAGAGCGCTCATTAGATTATACAGGGTGTCCGCTTCCTATATGTCAGGAGCTAAATCACGTGTAGCCAGGAATAAATAAAGCCGACAGGAGTCATAAAAGGTAACATAAGGTAGGTAAATTAACAAGTTATTAATTATAAGAGATTGGCAAATCACGACGCGCGGAAGCGGTAGGCGGCGAGCCGCGGCCATGCTAGTCTAGCGGCGCGAGGCGAGTGGCGAGCGAGTGGGGCGCCCGAGCTCGTCTACATACGTGAGCCACGAGCCGCTCTACACCCTGTAGAGATCGGGATCATTTGTGCGTATTTGTATGACTACGTACGATCAAAAATCACACGTAAAGGTTTGTTTATATCTACAGACATTGAGCGTGTCAGACACGTACCGTTGTAGACACCAACAGACACCGTTTATTCACATCTAAAGACAGCAAACGTGCAAGACGCGTGGCGGACACAGCACCCACCGGCAGTCGCTGAATAGCTTTAGTAGAACGCGCACGCATTTTTGTTGAAAACGTTTAGTCACTTCTCAGTTGAAGATTTATCCATAATTGCGCTGCTATTGGAGGATGAAGATCGGGATAAAACCAAAAAAAGAGCGAAACGTATGGCTGTACATCCTATGCTCCAAAAAAGAGAATTGGAAGGAGAATATTGGACACTGTTTAAAGAACTTATTGACGATGAAGAAAAATTCTTCAGATATTTTCGTATGAATCGATATCAGTTTGAGATTTCATTAAAAAAAATAGAATCGCAAATAATCAAACAAAATACAGTTTTTAAAGAAGCTTTGTCGCTAAAAGAAAAATTAGCAGTATGTCTCAGGTAAGATTTATTACAAACATATAGAAATATATTACTTAAATAAAATTGATTAATTTAACATTATATGCGCTCATATTGTGTCCGCTCCTCTTTATCTTGTGTTAAAAAACTAATTAATGAGTCCTGTGGTGTCCTTTCGTAAAAGTCATTATTATCTTCTGGCATAGGAGTTTGTCCAGGGCCTGTATTGATAGGATGTTGCCTTGGCCTATAATCCGATTGGTATGGTAACGTAGATGCCTCAGAGTGAGATGGTCTGCATAATATATCTATTTCCATATTAGAGACTATTTCAAAAATTTTTGCTTTAGCCAAAGCCCTGTCTCTTAATGGGAAAGATCGCTCGGCGGTCGTGATCCCAGCAAAGAATTGCTCAATGTCATCTGGTGGATTTTTTTTCTTATTTTTTATTATGTATTTCATTAATACTGTACTAGGTGTTTCTTCAGTATATTTTTTCTCCTGTTTTCTGCGCTTTGGCTGAGGGGGTGATGTAGATGACAATGTATCTGTCGGTTGTTGATGTACAGCAGGTGATTGAACAATTTCTTCAGCAACAGGATCTTCTTTGGTAATCTCGTCATCTATTTCATGCTTATCAAGATCTGGTGTCGTTGGAAGAGTACACAGTGATTGTCTTTCCGTCATGTAGGATAACAAAAAAGACATTTCATCTTCGTACTTCCATTTTTTTTCGGAGACACTAGCCTGCTCACTTTTTGTATCTTTTCTTTTTTTTACAGCACGCCTGAAGGCATCTCGCAGTAGTGCCCATGATTTTTTACACTCTTTGCCCGGAACAAAAAATAAAATAAAACGGTTTCTTTACAGATTTTTGGCTACCGGAGATCTTTCGTTTCTATAGCATTTAGCTATAGACTAGGAGTATGCACCGTACACAAGATAGTTAAAGATGTTTGTAGTGCAATAATAGAACGAATGATGGAGGAAACAATGCCCATCCCTACGACAGAACGATGGCTGAAAATCGCATAAGAGTTTTGGAATATTTGGAATTTTCCGAATTGTATAGGAGCCATTGATGGCAAACACGTGGTAATAACCGCTCCAGCAAACTCTGGATCTCACTTCTTTAACTACAAAAAAACATTTTCAATTGTCTTGATGGCTATTGTTGATGCTGATTACAAGTTTATATGTGTCGACGTCGGTGCTTACGGAAAAAACAGTGACGGGGGTATTTTTTCCAATTTAAACATTGGGAACGCATTGCTGTCAAACACATTTAATGTCCCAGAAAACAAAAATTTGCCTAATACTGAAATCTCTGTGCCGCATGTTATTATAGGAGACGAAGCATTTCCTTTAAAAACGTACTTAAGGGGTCTGGCCACCCCGGTCGCTTGAAAAATAGGCATATTTTTAAAAATTTCATAAACTCTAAAGTATAAAACGAAATGTTTTCATTTTTTAATATAATGTAAGACGCGGCTTTAAGAATGCAACAAAAAAATTTTAGTTAAAAATATTTAAAAATGGCGGCGCTACAGAAATTTCCGCGGAGGCCCTCCGACCGATACGCGCGTATGATGTTCCACGTGAATATCTATCATGTTGTATCTAAAAAAAAAAAAAATTAGCTTATTCGTGGATAGTGTCGCTACAATGTAATCGTACGATTTTTCTTTTTGACAATTAGGGAACTTATGATGAGCCGAAGAAAAAAATTTGCATTTTTCACCGAAATTTTGACGAGCAAATACGTTAATAAAAAAAGAACAAAACAACTAATCGCAAATCCGCCACGTTACATTGTAGATAATGTATCTAGAAGTAGTGTGTACAAATTTCGCAGCAATCAGATGATTAGTTTACGAGAATTACGTGACACCATTTCGAAAAATGTAGTTTCGAGATAATCGCAAAAGAAAGTAAATGTACGGATATTCGGAGGATGGTGCGATTTTTGTGAGTCCTACCTTCAATCAGCGATTCCTGGTCCAATGCTACTATATCCATCGTTGAAAGTGCTGGTAACAATGTAGCTAGAAATTTCAACAATATTTGCACCGTTGGAACTGGTTTATACACTGATCGAACCGCGCGGTCGATCGCTCGCAGCGGCTCGATCTTCCTACCGAAAAATACCTGTAACTTCGACAATTTTGCGATTTTTAATACCAACTATGACTTAAATTGTGCATAAAATTTTAAGGTTTATTATGAAAAGAAAAGAGAAAAAAAGGAAAAAAAAGGCCCATGTCTGCCGGTGTCTGCGCGGCGGCGTTACCATAGATATAAATATGTTCATAAACATTATATTGAAGAATTTTGTTTTGCCGCTCACGGCACATGTCTGTAGATATAAACAAACCTTAATCCGTTCCAATGTGAGACTGGCCTTAGTTTTCGAACGAGCTATAGAACGTGCAGATCGGCCAACAATTGCATTCGGTAGAAGAGTTCGCGCGGACGGAGTCGAAATCCGGATGTCAGAAAATCGGCCCTTTGGATAATGTGCCTGTGTGGATGTGCCCGATCATTGGGCTCTTCGAGTCCGCTGACCGTCCACAGGCTAGGATAATTGGCGGGATATAAAATATTCTTTTATTTTACTCTGTTTATTTTCGCATAGTTTTCGGTGTAAACTTTTATGTAAGACGTTAATTTATCATGCAGCGTACGTAAGGAATGCCCTTAAAAGCAGTGGTTAGGACATGAAGCAAAGAAGAGGCTATATGCCGAAGAGGCCCCCACAAACTGTGGTTCAAGAGGGCAACTATCGATGTCGAGTCGTTTTTCAGAGGTGATCGGCTCTTCGAACCCTCTGAACATGGCTCGTGATCTTATTATATCATATTTCAACATGATGTCGTATTTGCTCGTCAGTAGTTCTATTGCATGCGTAGTGTAGTAATGCATGCTTTTAAATTTAGACATTATAACTAATTCTTTTTTCTTTTTGTTTCAGACGACCATCGAGAGTCTTCGCCAACTCGTCTCATTTTCGTGTTTTTTAATAGTGCCTATATTGGCTGCTTCATGTACTTTTAAATTTGTTATTTGCACTTTAAAGGCATAAGCTATTTTATTAGTAGCGACAGATTATAGTTCGCGACAGATCTTTTTCTATCTATACAGGGTGTCCCGTTTCAACACTCAAAGCGGAAAACGGCAGATAGACTGGACCAATCTAAACAGAAATGTCGAAAAATATTTAGGTAAATTCGGTCTAGTTAACGAGTTATTAATTAACAACGATCGGCCATTCACGGAGAGCCAGAAGCTATCGACGGCTTGGGACGTCCCCTTCAATCTCGGTAGTATGTAACGGAGAAAGCAATGGGAGGAGTAATCAACAACAAATAGTAACGCGCAGCGGCACGTAATGCCGTCTATCACTGTTTACTGTGAGTACCTCTCTTTCTTTTTCTTACCCAATAGCATCATATCATTTATTTCACGCGTGCGAGGGAGAAGTAGTGTAAGAAAGAGAGAAAGAGAGTCAGCGCGAGCATTCAGCGTAAGGTAGTGTCGTAGAAAAAGAGTCGGGGAGAAAGAAATAGAGAAAGAGCGAGCAAAGGTCAGTGCGCGAGCCTCTTGCGTATGGAGGTGTCGCACGGCGAGAAAGAAAGAGAAAGAAAGAGAGAGAAAGAGCTGTAGCGCGCGTCGATCCGCCCGTCACTGTTTACAGTGAGTAGCTCTTTCTCTCTCTTTCTTTCTCGCCGTGCGACACCTCCGTACGCAGGAGGCTCGCGCTGACTCTCTTTCTCTCTTTCTTACACTACTTCTCCCTCGCACGCGTGAAATAAATGATATGATGCTATTGGGTAAGAAAAAGAAAGAGAGGTACTCACAGTAAACAGTGATAGACGGCATTACGTGCCGCTGCGCGTTACTATTTGTTGTTGATTACTCCTCCCATTGCTTCCTCCGTTACATACTACCGAGATTGAAGGGGACGTCCCAAGCCGTCGATAGCTTCTGACTCTCCGTGAATGGCCGATCGTTGTTAATTAATAACTCGTTAACTAGACCGAATTTACCTAAATATTTTTCGATATTTCTGTTTAGATTGGTCCAGTCTATCTGCCGTTTTCCGCTTTGAGTGTTGAAACGGGACACCTTGTATATTGATATTACCGACTTCAATTAATCAGTTGAATATGGTTCCTAAACTCACCGCTCCATATCGTAGAGGGCGTAAGAAAACGTATGTTTTTTCGTACGATCGGTATTTCAGTACATAGGACACGAAATCCCATAGGATGACAGGTCTATTCTTATACCTCGTCTGTGCACATACACGGTAAGGGCAAGAAATTTCCATCGTTCATCAAATTTGTCTTTATTATATTAAGCTTGGAATATTTCGTCTTGTATTAGCATTTACAATAAACATTATTTCAGGTATCACAAAGCAACGTTGCATTATCCACCGACGAGGTACTGTTAAAGACTGCCAGCCCCCGTGTAAACTGGCGAGCCAGCAAGTGGGCCCGGTGGGCCTGGGCTCCGTCGGTAAACACATTTAATATCTCTTATATTATCGATTATATAACCGCTTCAAGTGTGTAATCATATTATTTTGCTTTAGAACTTATTAAACCTACAATACTGCACCATTTACTCACGTTACAGACGAGATTTACTGAAATTCAGTTTATGTTTCTTACTTTAACCGCAATATATTCTAGAGGGCGTCACGAAAACGGATAATTTTTCTGGCTCGCGAAGTCCCATAAGGCTGGCAGTCTTTAGCAGTATCTCGTCGGTGCATTATCGATCGATCAATCGGAGCGATCAAGTGTCACCATCTTTCGGTATAAAACGGAATAAAAAAAAAATCCAACATCAACCTTATTACCGTTTCACGGTCGACGAGATGCTCAGTTGGAAAGAAATCCTCTCACAAACGTAAGTTTAAACAGAAATCATATTTCAAGCTTCTCTCAAGAAAATTCTCGATCTTTCGACAATGAAATCGATACGAAGGGAAAAAGGTTTGGCGCGCGATCGTTCGAACGAGGGCGGGGGATCACGTGATCGCGACTCGCGAGTCTGGTCGCATCGGCGTTGCGCCGATGTTAACGATTCGCGCGGCCGCGCGCTGATGTCGTTGTTGGGCAACGAGACCCGTCGCGGAGAGAAAGAGAGGAGTACGACGGTTCTCCGCGTCTCGAGGATTACGCGCGACTCGCGCTGTGTTTCACGATCGGAGCGAGGTCGTTCGGGCTTTTCTACAATGTTGTTCGCGTTGTCTTCTTTAACATCGTTCGAATAACTGCTCTTCATTCGTTTCCGTTCGATCGATCGTCGTGTATAAAAAGCGATTAAAAACGCGTGTTTTACAGAGGGGTCATTGTATATACATCGGAGACGAAGATAGAGCGTGCGAAAGGAGCGCGGGGAGGAGGAAGAGAGACGAGGAGGAACGACAGGTGGGAAAAAATTGTCTTCTTCGTATCAAGAAAAAATAACTAACATCCGAAGGAAGGAGAGAGAAAAGGTGTGAAAGGAAAGAGAGTAGACCGTCTAATATGCGGGACGTCATTGGGTCGAGCGAGTCGGCTCCGAGACAAAATGGGGCCCGTTGATCGGGCCCGGAAGAGCGCTGGGCTCCGATCACCGACGGAGGTATGGATGTCATCGGGGACGGGGACGAGCAGACCCTCCAGGCGATTCTAGGTGAGTACTCTCTTTACTCGTTATTACGTTTTCTTTTTTCACGTTGCTCTTGCGTATGTATATACTACATATTGTACATTGATTCCGTGTATATATGTATACGGAGTAGCGTACCAGCAGCGAGTTACGAAACGCGAGCGACGGAGTCGACGTTTCGCGATCTTACAGCTTTTCTTTTCTTAAGTCGGTTGGTTAGAACGTTCTGTCCTCTTCTTGTAAAACATTCCGACGGCTACGTATAGCACATCGGCTTTTCCATCGACGCGTTGATGTCTCTCGCGTTATTCGTAGTTCACCGTACGGATTTTTCCTTTCCCATAACGTGCCGCGTGAAAGCTGTTGTCTTTTTTTTTCTTCTCTTTCTTCCACTATTTCCTCGAGTCGTTAGATTCTCTCACCGTTGGCTTCTTTTTTCCTCTTTGGACGACCCCGTCCACATTCGTTTTCCGTTCCAATTACGCGGCCAACGATTCCGCCGGCACGTTTTTGCGCGATCTCGCGTGCGAAGTGAACACGAAGGCTAAAAGAAGCGTACGTTTGAGAAAAAAAGAGAGAGGAGTTCAAGGAGAATCGAAATGTCGTTTTCAAACGTAATCGTTTCTATCGTTTGACACGATGGACCGTGTTTCTTATGTTTCTCTTTCGAATTTCGTCGATGGAAGGAGAAAAGTGCTACAAACCACACCGTCCATTGACCTTAAAACGTACAACGGCTACCGAATGCGTCTTTTCTTCCGACGATCTTTTATAAGCGCGTATCACGGTCTTTCCTCGAGCAGGGTCCCTTACTTTACTATCTATAGTTGTTGGAAAGTAGACGAGGAAGAGGAAGAAGAGTAGGAGAAGGAATAGCGGAAAACGGTGGCTCCGAAAGAAAGGAGGCGACCCCGTCGTCGTTCCCGCTTCTTTTACCTTCTTCGTGAAACGCGAGAGAGCCGATTGGGAAAGTACACAATGACGTGGGTATTTCGCCTTGTCGATCGATATATCGCGAGACTTCTTTCAGAAATTGTTTTTTCTTTTTTAAATGTCTTAGACCGTCCTTCTCGTCAAGATCGAAGGATCGAACGTTTCGTGCTTCCTGATTAGTCAAGGAACGGACACAGTTATGAACGAGGTGTCGTGCGTAAAACCGTTCGTGATTTGCATAGTAATCTTGAAAGCAATTATAAATGTATTATACAGGGCGATCTATTTAAATAAGGACACTTAAATATCTCTTATATAAATATTGTATAAAAAACTAAATATAAACGAAACCGATGACCATGGAAAAGTGAACTTTGACGAAGCAATATTTTTAGCCCCTTGGTACCATTCAAATTGCATTTAGAATATTTTTGTTGTCATTAAAATCGGGAGAGATAGGTATTTAAATAGATGATTTTGTACACGGTAAAGCCCCCCCCTCCTATAATACTTGAGATCGCATTAACACTAACGTTTCGCGTTAGACGAATTTTAAAATCAATAGAACGAACAGTTCAAACTAAATAAATCACTTTTTTTATTCTAACAGAAAATAATACGCGTTTTATTTGTCTTCGATACAATAAGAACGTAACATTTGTTAATTTCATACCCGCATTATACGAGGTCTTTCTATACATAAATACAAACACGTGCGTACGCGTGCATAATCTTAGCGGTAAACAGTGTAAACGTTCTCCGTGCTGGCACTCGCGCGGAACAACGAAAAGGCTAAAGGTATTTGTTCGAGTTGACTGTTTTTGAGTCACACGTCACGATGTATACAGTGCACTCGTCGTAAGTCATCGATGAGAAGTCCACGGATGACTCATAATCTCGTTCATAATTCGACACGTAACAGAGCTTACAGGAAAATTAGCACGCTCTCGAGCTTTTATTTTTCTGAATTTATTATTTCCGGTCGTACTCGAGCATTGGCTTTTTTCAAACGTGGGTAGAAGATATCGGCATGTAGAATATCTTGGCGATACTCGCTCGGGGATATGGCACGATCGATGCGCGAAGGACGGAATTTTCTCGAATCGAGACTTGTCGCGGTAGAAAGCACTCGACTTCTCTGGGAATATAACGAAGAGCGTGTTTCACGATCTTTCTAGGTAAGGGAGAACGATAAGCGGACGAACCTCGAATGCGTTCGATCGAGAGAACCCGTGGGAATGAACGTTAGTCGGTTTAAACCTTTGCAATCAGGGACCGATCTATCTCTTTTGATGCTCTATGCTCCAAAATGATTTTTGCTACCGTTTACATTTAATTACAATTTCTTTTTTTGAAGTTTTGACAATAAGTGTAAGTTTTTTTATAAGTATGTTTTGAATGCAAGCTTTTTGTTTGAAGACAAAACATGTAGAATAGAAAGGGAGAAAAATCCCAAATCTTTAAATATAGGTACACACTTTCCCTAATATTAATCATATGGGTAATTTAAAAGCTATTTATGAGTTCAATACTAAATTCAAACATGTCTACTTTTTTATCGTTTTTTTTTTTACATTTTTATGTCTCTTATAGTGCAACGAATCGTTTATTTAACGGTATAACGATAGAAAAAGGTCATTCAACAAAATAGTACATATATTTTGTGTTAAAAATAAAGATACTTTCGAATTATGGTATATAAGTGATACTGATAAACATTTTGCATTCGATCTAAGAACATGAACGTTTCTCACCAGTTAACCGTGTTACCGAGAAATTACGGAAAGATTTCGGTTATCCCAAAGATACTAAACCATCTTAGTAAATCCAAAGAGAGAATCGAGTGCATTCACCCGCATCGGATGCGTCGTCCGTGATTTGGGTCAGGGGTTACCGGCATAAAGTTCATTACTTTCGAGCGGTGGCACTTGCTTTCATTCCGCTTTGGTGGTCGCTTCGTTTCTCGAGGTCGGACTCGCGCAGGTGAAACGTGTAGCGTTTTGAAAGGAGGATTCTCTCTAAGGTTGATCGTCATCGAGAAAGAAAGAGACACTCGAGCTTAGCGATTAGCACGATGCTTCGATCCAAACCGACAATTCCACAATTTTTCCGGGCTACCGTACGGTAGTGAAAGTATCCCGGTGAACGTTCTTTACCGTTTACACCAAATTAACGGTCGGATAATGCACAGGAACTCACGCTGCGCGTTCATTCGTAGTCATATTCTGGCTTCTGTTCTTTTTTTTTCCTTCTGACGGACGTGAGTAATGTTTATGGTCGTTGATTCCCGGTAAGATTCGAAACGTTTCGAAAAATATAAACACGTTTGATGCTTGGGACCGAATTTATAATTAGGCTGAATGGACCAATGCCTGGAACTATACATCTAACAGAATTAGCATAATAAAAAAATACATATCTGTCAATATGAAATATATTGTAGGAAAAACTTTTGAAGAAAGTTTCATTATAGCTTTACAAGGAATAAATATATAACTGTACAAAGTGCTTGACGTAAAATAGGCGATTGCGAGTAATTTATGCAATGGAAACAACTGTTCTATTTCTTATTTTTCCAAAGGGTTAAAAGGTTTGAGCCAGGCGTTTTTATTAAAATAAGCCATTAACGTTTGAGTTAATTGCAACCCAGGCTCCATAGAAACATATATTCGACTTTGCCTATAGCTCCAAAGTTAATTGATAAACTTTTATTTACGTGTATTTAGAAGTGATTAGTTCGAATCATAAATAATTAATGAATGTACAAAATATCAATACAATAAGTAGCAATTATATATCCGCTATTATTTGCAATGACTTATTAGCATTTATCAGATCCGAGTATCACAAAAAATAAATCATTAGGATAATAGATGCATCGATTTATTCTCAGAAATGAAAATTATTTATGATTCGACTTAATAATTTCATTATTTTTTCCTTCTTTTTATACCCGTTTATTGCCGTTAGCGATCTTTCTTCGCGCAGCAACAATGTTATCTCGGAAAAATGCAAATTACAGCGCACGTCGATGCAACGAGATCTTTTAAGGTAGGTATCCAATTGGAATTTTTGCTCGAGCAGTTCGCAGAAAGGCGGATAAGCTTTTAAAGCGTTGAAGCTGCAACGGTCCAACTCGATGCAGGAAAACACGTCCCCCTTGTTAATAGTTTATTAGCGACGCAGGGCGGTGCGTCGCGATGTTCCGCGATGCCTCCGCGACTCGCCTCGATCGTCGCAATCATTGTCGGTGATGAAAACAAACAAGGCATTTGGACGGAGTACCGTTAACTCTTTAACCCGTTCGAAACAAATTACACACCGTGTATACAATGCATTTCCTAGCGAAAAAAATACATTTTACACACACTAAGTCATTTCCTATCTAAAAAGACCCATTGCACACGCGTCGTGTAATGAAACTGAACAAAACTCAAACTTTCGCTCCTGGAGATAGTCTTTAAAATTATTCTTCATCTCGAATGAGTTAACGGATCAACTTGTACATAAATAAACCGTAAAATCACGAGGGATTTCCCAAATGTCCTTGCTTATCGAAAATCTATAAAGAATAACACGGAACCCGTCACGAAAAAGGAAAGTCTCGATACGAGTTTAGCAGCATGACGCACGTCGTTCGCGTTACGTATAGGTAAACGTATACATATATTTATGTACATAAGTAAATATGGGACCGGTATCAAAAGTATTTTTATGTGTTTTTTATAAGCTATGAGGAAAGTCGACGAACGTTGGTGTGTTTACGGTATAAAAGAATGAATCTTTATTCGATCGAAACCTTTATCCGAAAGTTATAGAGATACCATAGGCGATGCCGAGAATCATCCAGCGTCGATGCTCGATATCCGCGTGTATCCTTATCTCTTAATTACAGCCTGAACTTTTAACAGTCCTATCGAGTCCATAATTTCATGTGCACGCGTGTATCAGCGCCGTCGTGCCTATCTAAATGTTGCGACTGTCCGCCACATGTGGAGATAAAAGATATAAGAGCTCTTCTTTGTTGTTCCTCGATTTTTTAAGGATGCGTTTCTAGTCTCTCTCGAAGAAACGCAAATAGAAAGTCTTACGATTTTGCGGTCTACAACGACGAGACGTGGGTGTGTTGGCAAGGTCAACAACACCGTGATCGATGACGAAAGAAGGTGTAAATATATTGAAATTTTAAGAAGAAACTTGACCCTTTTTTAATTATAATGATTAATTAGGTTTTATATTCTTTTCTAGATGCATTGTTTAAATTTCATCGTTCTTCCTTTAAAATTAACGGTATAGTAGATTGTGTAAATCAATGTTAGTAGAGTGACTCTTACTTTCCTAAAAATACTCTATAATATCGGCTAGTTCAACGAACTGTGGAACTTATGAATCATTTTCATGTTTTTTTGAGGTCCAATAGGTTCCCAATAAACTTTTTTCATCGCCAAAAAACAGCGTGAAAGCGAGGAAGCAGAGAGATACTAAAAGTCAAGGTTCAAATACTATGTAAATATTTAATACAAAAACAATATTGTTTAGATCTTAAATTTCTTATATTTCAAAAAATATCATACAAATTAATCAATACTACGGCAAGTTACAAACGTTGAAAGATTTCAACAAATTACTCGATTTTACATAGTAGATATACAAATTCTTTTCAAACATGGTAACTGTAAATGGTTCACTGTATGCAAGAGCGGGTTGGACATTATGTTTTCATCGTCCGCAGGCGTCGTTTTTCAACGTTGACATCGGACAGCTCTCGGCACATGTATCTTCTCCACCTTGAGAAGAATAGAGTCGTAATGAAAATCTCGCGTATTCCGTAAGCGATGTAAGCTCTTCGCGTAAGTACGATAGTTATCGGAACGCTTCAATTTCACCTACATCGCGTCAGCCTATAAATAGTATCAAACCAAGCGGTAAGTACATTACTGCGGTAGAGCGATGGTTTGTTATACTCCGTTATACTTCGTATAGTAATGGTCGTCATAAATTGCAACAAACGATGTCGTCACGAGAGCCAATTTACTACTTACAACTTGCGCCCTTGTGCCTCTACGAATGTCCAAAGTTAATTTTATTCGTTGAAAGAGCCCACGAGACTTGGCGGATTCGCGAGAAGAAAAAAATGAACCGTTTCGATGGTAAAATGGCGAAAGGATACGAAGAGACGTGAAAAACGGTCGATCGTAAGGCATATCGGCGTTCGTGGGATCAGTTATGGAATTTCGTCGTATGACATGGCCGTTCGTGAAAGCACAACGAGCGAGCCAAAGTCGATTCGTGTACCACCCATGAAAGCACATTGGTCGGTGAAAAGCTTCGGAGACCCGCCTTGCGTGGAAAAGCTCACGAGCATGCGCCTCCTTCGCGAATAACCGTGCCGAACCTAGTGCCATTGGCTGCTCCGTAGTACATCCTTCTCCCTTCTTTATTCCATCCTTAGAATGGTGATAAACGACGAAATGATTTTTCGCGTCTTTGATACGTAGGTAGGGGAAAGTTTCTTATATTAGACCACTTAAAAAAGTACTTTCATAAATCGAAAACGTGCTCATTCTTTTGAGTAGAAAAATGTGGGAATAAATTTAGCATTGTAATTGTTGAAACGTAAATCTATGAGGATAGAGGATAAACTTCCGAAAACCTCGTATCTCCGATTGGGCTGAAATTTTGTACGGACCTATTAGTCGCTGCAAGATCACTGTTAAACGATTTTTTAGTGACTAGCATCCTTTCGCGAGTTATCGCGTTATTAGGTCCATATTTGACATATTTAAGATTTTGTTATGTTCACGGTGTTACAACGTAGCAATTCAGTTTAATGAGTTTTGTGTCTTAGCGATCTTGTAGTAACTAATAGACGGTCTGTAGAAAATTGCAGTCTAATCGGAGATATCCGGTTTTCGAAGGTTCACCCCATTATTATAGGGAATTTTATTCGTGTTATTTATATTTTTTTTCCATGATCTATTTTATAAGATCACAATTCGTTGTTTTCTCGAATCAGTTGACTTGGCTGGTGAACCTACCTGTTTGGAGATAGATAAACGAGAATTAGCCACCTGCACGAGCGATAAACTGCCCTTTAACGTGGGGCGCGTCCAAACCAAGGGGGTCTGCGTACGGGAAAAGGGCGGAGTATGTCGTAAACACGTCCACGTGCTCGAGAGACGAGTCGTCCTCCCTCGGTGAAAGAAAGGGGTTGGGCAAAGACGAGGGAAGTTTGTTTAATCGATGCTACCACTATCCGATCCCGTTGTGTGTCCACCACTTGCCATGTTTGCTCTCATAATCAACGATCAAACGCGATCCATTTCGTTGGTTAAACGACGAGGTAAACGATATGGTACGTCGAACGTATACCAATGCTCATAAATTCGTGCGATACTACTGGGAAGTGTTTTACGAAAGAATCTAAATTATTTCATATTTCATTTTTTCTCTTTGTTGTAGCCGGTACAGCGAGAAAATAGCGAGACAGCCGTAAAAGCGTATGCGTAAAAGACGAAGGAGGAAAGTGACTGTCGGATCGAGGAATAGGAGTCGCTTTCCATGAAACGAGGATTATATAATATCTCAGTATTATGTCTCGTTCTTTCCTTCAGAACTTTGCCTATGTTTAACGAAGCGTTTGAACGATTAAAAAGTTTCACGTAAGAAAAGTCGCGTTTTATTAAAGCGAATCCTTCAGATCGACGTTCCTAAATGTATTTTATAACGGTTTTTATTATTTGTAGGTACACGAAACACAATATTGTATTAGATAGTATCCGTATGAATTAATGATATCAAACCGGCTTGCGAATAGATCATTAAACATCCTGCATTAGAGAGAGCTCGTCAAGATTTCAAGGATACCTACGTACCTCTCCTTGTCTCGAAAGGATTCCACTTACGTTCACACCGTGAAAATTCCCTTGTCGTAAAGCGGATATGCTCTCAAATAAATGATACATATTCGGATACAAAGTCGCGAATATTTTCAATTTCGAAAGAAGGAATTATGTAAGCTTTCGAAAGAACACTTTTCGTAGCTTGGGAATACGATTCGTTTGAGTAACTTAATCGAGCGTTGGACCGTCGAGCGACTGGCATTTACCTATAATATCGGGCGTGTATTCACCGTCGTTCGTATAATCTCACACGTTTACCTTGCAATACGGTTTCGCGGAATTACTTCACTTATATCTTTGGCAAATCGTGATTGCACAACTTCGAAACGGTACGGGCAGCTTGCACCGGAGACACGAAAATCGTTGCTGGCTATTATTCCGGATAATTCCCTCATTGTTCTGGACATCAATTGGCCTAATGACGCGAGTATGTCATTCTGCAACGAATTGATGTAAGCTAATCTAATTACACTTTTGCACCGTCCGACAAAATTCTTCGTAACGTGTACAACACGGTAACGTTGAGAAGCATTTTAGAATTTCGCGTGATTATTGTAAATAGTGACGGAGCTAAGACTCGACGAATACCGACCTCGTACCGCATCGATCGGAAACCTAATCGTGTCTGTCATGGTGCGAAAACGAAGCGCGTTCGTTTTCATCGTTTCGATGCTTCTCAATGACGGAGAGAGTAACATTATCCAAGTAATATTTATACTAATACGACATCGGGTCGAGCAAGGATTAACGATCTCGTAGTCCGTTCTTTCTCTCGTGTTAGAGCACAAACGTGCCAACGGTGAGTTTGCTATGCCGGTTGTTCTAGATTTTCCTTGGAGATTGTTTGTAATGCAAGAGAGAAAGAGAGAGAAAGAGAGGATGTGTGGACTACTTTGCAACTCGCGAGTCGTGCCGCGATCGCTCGTGCATTGAGACGTTCCGTCTATAAAACGGAAAGGCTGTAAAGCGCAGGAAACGTTAAATCTTCTTATTAACTATCCCTTTTTTTCGATCTTACATTTTATCGACAACATAAACGAGCATGTTGATTTACAAGCAAAGACAAGCATGGGACAACATTCGAGTTCGTACTCTTTCTCTCTCTCTCTTTCCCCCTCATTCTCCCACGTATCGGTGAACGATAGAAGTAGGTTGGAAGAATTAAAAGCGTGTTTCGGATCGTGCGGTTATTTAAACATCATACTCCGCTTACGTCTTCTTGATTCTTGGACGCATCGTCGTAATTTTACGTCTCGATGAACATCCTCGAAATGATAAACTCCGACTTTACTATAGACTGACGTAGTAATATCCGCTCGTAAATGTGGTGATTCTAACGAACGTTTCTTACCTTGGCTTTGCAGAGTTAGTCGAAAAGCCGAAGAATGGCGACACCCAATCGTTTTGTTATATCGCGTAAAACGAGTGCCGGTGTTATTAATGAAACTCCGGTGAGTACCGGGAAAAGCGACGTTGTAGTGAAAGATTTTTATCGGCGTAAAACTAAGAGAAATTAATGTCACGAGTACAGAGGCATTCGTTGATTTTTTAACTGACTTTGAAAAAGGAATAGGTTACTCAATTTGACAGTGAGTGATGACGTTTTTTTTTGTATGTGCACGCATAACTCCACAGTTGATAAAAACTTTTCTATTCTCTTAGTTTGGATTTGCACTTGGTACCATTTCAAAGATTTTTTTTTTAAATTTGTTTTTCCCGTAACTGTAAGCAATATTCAACATAAATAGGTATTCCGTTATTTTTATCGTAAAGAGTTTTCAGTAAGTATCTATTCTTTTTTCTTCGATCGTTATTACGTTGTCATCGAGATTCATAATGTACCGGTGACACAATGCTTATGAAAGTTATTATTATTTGTGGTTTGCACGATGCTTGCGTGTCAGAAACGTCACAACGCATGTGCACTAACCTCCGTATTATACGCTATCGTGTACGTGCATGTGGAATCAACAGGAATACCATGACGTTTTAGCGGAAATGCTCTGCGAAAATGTTCGTGTATAGAGAATAGATATCTACTATTGACGTTCAAATATTAACGAACGTGGAACGAGCCAAACTTTACATCCGCTGATGACGTGCAATTTATCGATGTAGCATTGTTTGTACAGCGAGATGTGAATTTGTATCATCGCTGAAATGACGCAACCAGTGAAAGCTGATAAATACCAGGACGTAAAGTTCAGCGGATCTATCGGTATGAGAATCGGATGACTTTTCGTTATTTATTTAGGTATTATCTATTCTCTGTATGTATTCTCCTTTTGCTTCTCCCATAGGTCATTTTTTTTTTCAATTTTTAGTACCTACCAGTCTCTGCTTACCAGCCTATTTGGTTGGAGTTGTCTAGTCGCTTAATGTCTTACTGACTTTATCTCACGCCTAGTCTTATTCTTATCTTATACTGCCCTCTTATTTTCTTACTTAACTATAATGTACCTGGGACTGTATGGTTTCTTTTACTTATTTGTATCTATTGTGACTACTTTGCTTCATCTATTGTACTCTTATACGAGCCGTTCACAGACAACAGCGATTAACTCCACTTTTCAAATTGAAACAAATAATGCTCAAGAATTTGGTTGATGTTTACCTTTTCATATTTAAAATAAACTTCCCGTATAATCGACCTTAACATAGCTAAATGATAATTTCTAATTAAACATTTATTATGGATGTTAAATATTACCTACATAAAATGTATCTAATCAGTTTTCTCTACTTCTCGTTTTACAAAATTAATCATTCTGATAAATTAGCTGCTCGTATGTTATATCCACGTTCTTATCTTTCTCTATAACGTATTTCCTTGCGTCTGTACAGACTCTAAATCCAAGATGCAATAAATAGATCCATCCATCTACCTATGTTTTGCATACAGAGTACCTACGCACGAAGCATAGAATTACTATTTTTTTAGGAAGAACGTCACATCAGTCGGTACTTCTGTACATAGGTAATCCTCGTGCTCGCTTTTGCTCAAAAGAGGTGGTGTATCGAAAGAACGGTCGTGTCGTCGAGTCGCTAGACGATTCCAAAGGATAGAAAACTATTGGATGGGGTGGCCATTATAAAAGAAAGATGGCCTCCAGCGTTCCTCTTGATGTTCCGATGTCGTGCTCCTTCTTCGGGTCACGCTATCGCTTTCCTCCTTTTCCTTCATTCCCATTCGATTCCACGTTTGAAACACGTTATACACACACACACAAACACATACAAACCATATCGAGTTTCGTTCGTATTCGTACGAGTTCGATACCTACGCCTATGTTCTGTACGTATATTTTATACGTATACGCGCGTACGTACACCCACATTAGACGTATTACCATATTTATAGCTTCGACGGTAATATTTATGCTCATAGGTAGGCACGTCACGGATGAGCGATGTGTGGATGAGGATAAGTGCACGAGCGCACGCGAAACTCCTTCGAAAGGAATAAGAGAAGAATGTCGTGAAAAACTTGGGAATATTTCGTTTATTTTACTGCAACGTCCTCCCCTCGATCGTGAAATAAAGTTTCGAACACTTTGGACGAACGCCTTTTGTTCCTTCCTTTTCCTTCTTTTTTTTTTAAAGAAACATAATTTTGAGTATAACCTCTTAGCGTTCTGTGTTCCTTTAATGGAACAAAAACATTTATTAGCTCATCACCCAGCATTCATTATTATATATTTTACAAAATATATTGCTGGTTATTAATTTGTAATTTGGCGTCAAAGTATCTTTTATTTATCAACAGTGGACGTTAAAATGTTGAAGGCGATGAATAAATGTGTCCTAGAAAGTTTAGAATGTATTACTTTTGAATAAATTATATTTTCACGCAAGAGTTACTTCGGGCTGCAAGCATTATCTTTACATTGTTCTACCGAGGAACGTTGGGTTGCAAGCTTCACGTAACAAATTATAATATTTAGAGAAAAATTGCGAAATTTCTGAATTTCGATCCTTTGAAATTCCTTATTGCATAGCCGCATCTTGCATTGCACGATGAATGCGAAAAATAGAACATAACCGGTAATATGCATTCTCACGAAGCACGCTATATCATTCGGTATCTCACGATTGACCGATTTCTAGTCTAGAACGTATAGCTATCGAATCCATTCAATTACGTACACTCCAACGCGCCAGGTGAAAGGTGTACAGGTGTGGCAAACATAGCACAATTCACAATGCACAATCATGGAACGTTAAATAATTTGCGTCGCAAGAGTCCAATTACTATCATAAGTTGATAAGACGTACGTGTATCGGGTGGACTACATAAACAAATAAAAAATATAATGCAGTTAGCAAAACTTTTGCAGTTAATTTACTACACCGTATGAGTACGTTCGTACGAGAAAACAAAAATATCTATATCTTTATTTCACGGAGTCTGAGAAAAAAATAACGCTTTAAAACGACGTTTCTGATTTACCTTTTACGTTACGTTTTACGCTACATGCACGTAATCATAGTTATACGCGTTACTCTAAGATTTTACGATTTTTCCAAGTTTTCTGCGAGTCTATAGGAGAACGTAGAAAAATGTAAAAGAAGCGTAACGAACGAAGTATGGCTTATATGCGTGCATGCTTGGGAATACGTCGTACGATCATAGGCTACTACCGACATTAACAACGACGATAATAACGCCAATAACTCATTGTACCATAGTTAACCCGTGTCGTCGTTTCGACCGTAACTTGGAAACCCCAGCTATAAAAAAAGTTCCTTTTTTTTCCCGCGACTCATTCTTTCCGATCGAACTTTTACCGTTTCCGACGACTTTATTTCAAACGGAATCGAACGTTACAAAATTCGTGCGTACATTACCTTCTCTTCCGACAGTTTAATTTTCCGTATAAGAGTACTCGAGATAGAGGCGATCACGCAAGATGATAGTTTAATGACCGTGATAATTCGCTCGTGACTTGGTTAATCCAACTGACCCGAGGTCACGGCTTTACGGCTTTGCGCCAGAGGCCGTGCGAGTGACCAAACGCGCTTGACTTTTTAAAGATGAGCGTTCGTCGGGTCAACTAATTAGTATAGCTCGTCGGAGACCTCGTACATCCTATCTTTTAACGTTTAACGAGAGTCGGAAAGTAAGACGTTCGTCTCGACGTGTCTAGACATCGTGTTTTTTTTCTATTGAAAAAACCTTTTTAACGAATCGTTGAAACGATAAGAGAGGAGACGATCCTTACAGATTTTCCTTGTCCCACGTATACACTCGCGGAACATTCTTTCTTCGACTCTAAAGCCCGTTATCGTTAATCGATTCATCCAGCAGATAGGAATGTCAACGTTGAACGAATTGCACAATATTTTTTCCTTCCTTTCTTTATAGGCTGCCCAACGTTCGAGCGTATACAGTTGCGGAATATACGGCAAATGCAAGGTTGATCAATGGTTACTCACTGTTTATTATCATAATTTGCGAAGTTGTGTACATACAACGTATCATCCGCGGGCATATATATGTTCGCACGATATGGAATGGATTTTTTCGAATCGATCTTTACTCGTATCACTTTCTATTCTTTTTTTTTATTTTAACCGTTTATTTCCTTTACTATAGGTAAGTGGTTGGGTTCGTTTGTTTCAGGCAGACTAGCGTGACGAGTGAATAAAAATGAGAAAAAATTCGGGATAGATGGCCGTTCGAAATGCATTTACATTTCGTCGAGTCGTTTCCCATAGGATTTTTATTTCGAGAAAATTGGGGTTTGCCCAAAAAACGTGCCTGGGAATGCGTTTTGCGGTACTTCGTCGCTCGTGTGTTGCGATAATGTAAGCAGAGGGTTCGATAGAACACGCGGGCACTTAATGCGTGACGATTACACGCACTCGTGAACATGCACGCGACGAAATGGTATCGCGTACGGCGTCGTACGTTGCACGATGGACAGTGAACGGGGCGCACGTCCGGCTCGACGGGCTGACGGACCGACGGACCGCCAGATAGCAGGTGGTTGCTAAAAGAATTCTGACGGAATAATTGGAAAACCCGTTAAAGCGCATCGTACCTGTCATTATCTCTATAATTGCATGAGAGTTACGTTATTTGTAAGCATACAATAATCATGGGATAACATTGTAACGCGATTTTTCTACACTGTACACACGTTTCTATCCAATCACGACTGTGGACAAGCATACGATATGTTGTTCAAAGAGTTGGTGTAGTTGATTCAGCAATTTTAAGGGAAGTGTATAAATAATGGTAGTTTTAATTTATCGAAGTTGTTGAGTAATACACAGGGTGGTCCACGAAGCGTAATCAGTAAACATTATTCTGTTATTCGTGGTAAGATTGAAAGTTTTTTTTTAATATGGTATGATTTAAAGAAAGGTTCAAGATTTATAGTACCTAAATTTGTTATGAACTTACTTTTTTCGGAGTTTTCAAGATAACATTCAGTTTTTTACACATGAATCTCTAATTTTATTGCATCTAGCTTTTAGCAGATACAAAAACGAAGTTAGCAGATATCATAGCAAATATTTGTTTCTTCAAAATGTTCAAAATGATGTTCATTAGTTGCAAATTAGCAAAAAATGTACTATAATCACTTTAAAGCACTCTTTTAACTATGTTATACTACAAAATAATTTTTCAATCGGACCATTAGCAGTATGTATATAATATAAATAAAAAAAAGAATCAAACTTTTTCATCATTGCTATACATCGTCTACTAGATCGAATTAACCCATTTGTGACTTCTTCAGTGTTAAAAAAAAAAAAATAAAGATGTAGAAAGTAAAAGAGAACAAACAACGTTCTTTTA
Organism: Ancistrocerus nigricornis; assembly: GCA_916049575.1. Taxonomy (NCBI): domain Eukaryota; kingdom Metazoa; phylum Arthropoda; class Insecta; order Hymenoptera; family Vespidae; genus Ancistrocerus; species Ancistrocerus nigricornis. Next base: position 13,531,361 of record OU696667.1, on the reverse strand, counting down.
TAGAAGTTTTCAAGTTACCGAGACTCTACCATACCTATCATTTCTAATAGGTTCATATTTAAATGTACATAAATCTTCTTTGCATAATCGTGACCAATCAGACAAGATAACTCGAAACGTTCAACATTTTACCCATCGTTCGTTCATTCGATTGGTTCTTCTCGTTTCGTAAAGTAGGTCTCATTCCTTTCACGAGTTTTGTTCTTCCGCTCAAAGTTTTTCTTAATCTCGGCGAACGGAAACGCCGACCGGTCGTTCGGCGGTTCTCCTCGCAAAAAAACTTGAAAGCAAACGAAAAAGCATGTCTTAATAACGAATTTGACGTTTGGGTAAGAATTATTTAAATCCTTTGCGAAATTTGAACGCTCGACGGATATCTTGCTATCGCTACTGCAATTTTCTATTATTCTCATCCATCCTATTTCCGATTTTAACGATCGCCCGTACTCGACCGTTGCGCGAGCCAGTGGGTTTTATTTAAACAAAAAGATAAATAGAAACGCCGAACGAACAGGAGTAAATCGTGATAGTTATTACCGGTAGTTGTAACTACCTTCACGGACCATCAGACTCCGATCGAGTTCATTCTTTGCTACATCGATCATCAACATCGATGTTTTAGACCATCGCGTAATATTTTTTATGATCCTACGCTTTAATATTTAGACGAACAAGAAACGATACTAAAATCCAACGAAATATCTCAAATTCGTAATCGTTCTTTTACATCGAGCTAAAATAGAGCGGGAAAGGGGGGAAGTTTTCGTGGCGAGAGAATTTATGACGTTTAGGCAGCAAGCATCGAATTACGATATCATTCGATTAAGCATACCTTTATAGACATTATTCGCACGACACGAGTGCGAGCAAGTCCCGTGTTTGTTTTGCGTCGATCAAAGTTACCGTCGAGTTCCGGAATTAATAAGCAAATTGGACTGCTTTGAATTTATTCGTGAATTTCGTGTCGTCGACTTATTTTCTCCGAGCACTGCGGATAAGTATAAATGTCAGCCATTTGCAAGCCTAATTGGTAATCGATGTCGCTCGGTTCATGCTCGAGGTTTCCGCCCTATCGAAATGACTACTTTCTCGATTAACGACCAAATACCGCTTATTACATCTTTTTTCGATGTCGTTATTTTATTTTATATCGAATCTCCTGCGTGTCTCGAAAGTAAAAGACTCAATGACACATCGACTATTTTATACTCAACGTAGCAAAGAATCATGGTTGAAGGTTATCCAGGTATAGACCGTTTTTTAACTACCAGTACAACTCGAACGTTTGTTCGACAATTTTCTAAAGAAGTTCCTAGGTAAATATAAGGAAATAAAAATAGAAAAAAGCATTGTAGAAGATCAGGACCGTCGATGACGAGTCTTATTTACGAGCATCGAAGCTTGTCGCGAGTTCAACGCGCACGCTGTTCGCGATGCATCGAACGTAGGATCGAAACCACCCTCCGTGACTTTGAGCCTCCTGAAAGACTCGTGGCTTAAGCACCGCCCTGTAGCGGAGGGAAAATCCCCACTATGCTCCCGAGCATGGAGGATCGAGCGACCCCCGATAAAGCTGCAACACCCCCCACCAAAAGACCAGAGACACGAACAACCCGCCATCCACGAATCATAAACGGATAACTCGACCGATCGTTTCTCGTTCGACTTCGCGGAGTCTCGTAGGTGCTTCAAAAACGTCGTGGTTCGCGAGAGTAATAAATCGAGTGGAATTTTCGTGCCGAAAGAATGACTTAAATCATTGATAAATGGAAAGAGGTCAGCGACGAGAGATCTTTGTCTCGGGACGTTAACAGTGATATTAAACGAGAACGTTATGTTACCGAGCAAGCTATGTAGCGACAAAGTGATTTTGTGACTCGTTTCACCAGACATTTTAAGGAGAGTGATCGAGGTTGAGAAAAAAGTATCTTCTCGGTATGGAATTTTCATGGGCTCTGCAGCATCAATCTTCCGATCCCGTCCAAACGGGACGAGGACACGCGAACGATCATCACGACGATGCGGTTGTTTTGAATCAAGTAACGGCTCGTCGACTTCTCAACGTCACGGGTAAATGCCAATGACTGTTATAGAGAAAGACCGGAGACAAATCGTAACAAATTGACATTTTTATCGAAACGACAATTTCTATCTTTTACGATCGAACTATCTCTCTGGGTGTGGAAAGTGGGCGATCGAAGGGGTTGACAGCTAAAACGTTTGGACGTTTATCGTCTTACGCATCAAATTGTCATCCAGATTACGCGTATGCCGTGCGTGATGTCGGCTTAACACCTGACGAGGGGCGGACAGTGCCATTGGCCGACCCCTCGAAAGAACAGGCTAATTACCGTGAAAAAAGCAGTAGTCGAAGCTCGCGCACCCTAATCGTTTAGGACTTTGGCTGGTAATAAGAACCGATACGCGAGGGCAGCTGCGGTAAGCGAGCGAGCGAGCGTTCTCGACCCCTTGCGAGCCCTTCGTGCCCTACGATCGAGCTCGATCGACGGCTAGGCTCGCGCGATTAACTTCCTCCGTTTAAGCGTTCGTTGTCTTCCGGTTTACCGTACTACGATACACCCTCCAGCGAATTGTTCCTCTTTCTTTCTCGCTCTTCTGCCTTTGTCAGGTGTTCGATACAGCTTTCCTAGAAAATTTAATCATTTTCAATAAAGTTCTCATCAAATCTAGCAATTATTTTCTTTGGGTATGCATGTGATGCTCTTAACCTCTTAAATGGGGAGTTTTCTGAATTACAAACGGACACATGTGTTGTTTATTCGACATGAAAATATAATAGCACGATAAAAGGCAAGAGTTTGTAGATAAATAAAGAGAACGGTAAAGAAATCATTTTGCGTTAAACTGAAAAACATGTTGTACCGTTTTGTTTTTGTACGAGCATAGTTAAATGTTCATGACGAGTTAACTCATCTTCGGGGTATGGAAATATTTGTTGTAACTACAAAAACAGCAGTTTATATTGAAATCTACTTTGTTATGTTTTATAAGAACACAATTTCTGTGAAACGTGGCCTTTTTTTTTATTTTCTACAATTCCGTGTTTCAAAAACTTAAGCAGTTTCAAGATGCTCTCTTACCAGGCATACGTATGTATCTTTGAAGAAGGTCGGAGCAGACTTTTCATTGATTTCCGTGGTACCGCAGAACGATCGATAATAAATCTGGAATGATACGCTGTAAAAAAGTTGGCGGTATCCATCGCAATTAATCCTAAGCGATCCTATCTTTCGTGCGGGCGATCGTTTTAGGAAAACAAGGCTTTCTTCCTTCCCTTCCCCTTCGAATATCGAACGAGAGCGAGTCACTTTTCTTACGATCTAAGGACTTCTTAGATTACCTACCTATCCATGATGCATTTCTATTTGCTTTACCGGTGAAAGTATAGACGAGGGAACCTACATATATACATGACTTTTTTTTGCATCGTTCGGTATTCGATCGGGCGGAGCGCACGCCTATTATACGATTGTTTTCCTTCACGATTGGATGCACCGGTACGCGCGGGAATTGAAATTCCATCATTTTCGCGCTTTACGTCGAATAAAAAGGAATACAGAGATAATGACATCGTCCTCGAGCGAAAGTCCCGCTACTTTCCGTGAAATTCGGATTTGTGTTTTTCTTTGACGAGCGACGCGCTTAAAACTATTCGCATCTCTCCTCTTCTCTCTTCTTTCTTATATTTTCTCATTTTGCTTTATCTTCTTTTTTTCTTTTCTCTCCTGTCTCTTTTCCTTTTAGCTCGTTAATCATTTGAACTTCTATGTCGACCGTGACTCGACATTTTTGTTATATAGGTATGTATATACTTGACATATGTTTTTTTCTGGTAGAAAATGCTAAGACATAAGAGAGTTCTTAGAAAATGAATAGGGGAAGGTTGCCGCGATTGGACCGGCTCCTCGATTGGACCACCACGAGTTTTCTATGTTCGAGACTTCGTAGCATCGCGAAATTTTGATAGAACATGTGGCAATATCTGTATTCGTATTTGCAAGTATTTATACCGAAATTAAATCACATTTATGTGCGTTTTGCCCATAATTGTGATTTGTGCGTCCCTGATGTAATTTTTTCCTTCCATTTCTAAGGAAATTGCAAAAATACAAATGAGATTCACTTAATAATATTAATATGATCAACTAATTTAGACTTTTAGAAAGAGATCCATATACTTGATCTTATGGGTATGTTAGGTTTAGATCCTCATAATAGCATATATTGAGAAAAGGTTCGAGTTGCCTCGATCGGACCACTTCTAGTTTCCTCGATTGGACCGGTCCAATCGAGGAAATCAACTGTGTTTTGCATTAATATCTGCGCTCTCTAAAACTGAATTAGTAAAATTTTCACTAATTCAAATTGTTAATATTCACTATTTACGCGTGGTCCCTTTTTGGCATTTCAGAATAGTGAATATACACTTTTAATTAGTGATTTTTCACTAATTCAGTTTTAGAGAGCGTATTTCATAAGTTTAATTTATCAGCGTTACTTTTTCTAAAGAATTGTCTCAAATAAGACGACAGAAAGCTGGAGTAAGTTCGAGTTCGTTTTTAGCATATGAGTGTGTATAATTTATTTGTAGAACGAATTATAAAAAGTGGTCCAATCGAGGAACCTGGTGGTCCAATCGAGGAAACTAGTTTCCTCGATTGGACCACTTGCAAGCATTTGGAAAATTAGTTATAACTTTTGTTGTATAATAGATATTAAGTTCCAACTTGCAAAATTTGGTTAATAACTTATTGTAGAATATATATGTTTGCCGATTTTTGCGCAAAAGTTAATAGGTAGTTAGAAAAATGCAAAAATGTGAAAAGTGGTCCAATCGAGGCAACCTTCCCCTAATACAAAAATACAGAGACGAAATGGTTAAGACTCTCCATTTTCATGTAACAACTGCATTGTGTTGCCGGGTGGAGTCATCCACACGAAAGACATACGTAATATAAAAGACTACGAGGCACAGGCAGGTTTTCTTCTCGAATTCGTTTTCGTCATGCTGCATTTTGTGCACAGATTATAGCTCTCGGTGGTCATTAATTTTTCAAGTAGGCGGAATAAATTCGGAAGGCGAGTTCTAACGTAAACCGGATGATAATATCGTCATCTCCGAGAAATAAGGTTGTAATCCAAATTGTTGTAATTTTTCTTGATGAATGGAAAGCGATAAAAAGAATTTATCTTTTTGTTATAAATTTAATCGAACTGTCTCAAAATGGTCGTAACTAGAGTTACGACCTTATTCCTTTAGGGTTTTCGGTATATCGACTGGAATTAATCAATCGTATCGCGAAAGATTATCGACACTGCAGTTAGACGCTCGTTAATCGACCGAATATTATCTTGTTACAACGATTATAGTATTATCGGAATTAGATTTTGATCGAACATGCACTATGCCAAACGTTCTCATTGACGTAAGACGTTTTCAAGCTACCATATTTTTCAACATATTTGCTCGGGGTATTTGAACCGTCCACTTGCTGGAGCTAAATTTTGCTTTTATTTATCAAATTACACGGATTAAGAGCTTTCCACGTTCAAGAATTCACTAGTTTATTCAAAGAGGGTACAAAATAAATTTTCCACGTCATTTACGTGGTGTAAAATAGAAAGTGAGTATCGCACCGAATAGTTAAACAGAGATCGTTTAACCGTTCGAACAAATACAAACCTCTTTTGTTACTAGAGCATTAAGAACTTCCTTTCGTTTTGTTCTTAATTACTATGTAATTATTACGCAAAAGGCAGAAACTCGGTGAAACTCGTTGTCAAAGACACGCGCGTACCGTGGAAAAGATTATCTTCCCTGAGTTTGGTGCGTGTGGGAAAGTCTACGAAAGACATATATGCGTAGATTCCAGAAAAATGTAAAGAGAAAGAGAAAGAAAATAATCATGCAAACGTCTACGCTCCAAGACTGTATTTCGCAATCTCGAGATACGCGCTACTTTTTTTATTCTTTTCGTTCCAATATTTACATCAAAATTTTCCATTAATTCTAGCACGTACGTATGTATATATACATAAACATGCATATCTATATGTACACGCATAAGCACCAGGTATATTCGAACATAACTATATTCAGATTCGAAGCATCGAGCGAGAGCACTGTTTGGTCGATACTTTACCGGTGGCTTCGTTGGCAACGACCCAACCGCTGGCACACGATTCACCCTTTAAATTTCGTTTCTTATCTTACGGTACGTTTCAACGCTATGATATCGAAAATGGTGAAAAAAATGTGCTGCAAGATTTGCTACGATGTGTAATCCAATCGATCCTTCTTAAATTTCTTACGTTTTCTAGTTATCTCAAACGTAGTATACCTAAACGAACGATTACGGCGTTATTCGTAATTTATAACAAGGAGAGACTTTTACGAGCTTTTATAAGAGCCGTTCGTTATATACATATCTACGTATCGCAATCGTTGTACGCCGCGAGAACGTAAGTCACGTGCTTTGGACATCCTTTTTCACCTTCCACGTATGTCCGGGATTTTCCGGCAGAGTGGAGATGACAGAGGATAAGATAAAACGATCCGTACCGTGTTTACATATTGCAAAATCTTTTTTCACGTGAGCGTGCAGAAAATTATGTTACGGCCGTGGCTCCAGCCTCTTCGTGGTAGTACATCGTGCAACAGGATATTCGATCTTTTCACTCGTATCGAACCGATCCTCTTTTCCAAGCGACAACGAAGCTACCGCACCACGCGAGATAACACGTGGACCAATTATCTGTTAGCTTCGATATCCGGTTTAACGTTCGGATAACAGACATTCTTCTATGACAGAAATCTTTTCAATTGCAAACTACAGACTTCATGATTATTCTCACCGATTAGTGGAGTATGTGACGTTCGTAAGTCTCAAATATCACAAGAAAACCGTACGACGGTTTTCTCGTTCGATTGGATACTCTATCCTTCTGTTATTAACCCTTTGTACTGGGTGTCGAGCGTGACTCGATTTTCTTTTGAATTTTCTATTTGGAGATTTCTATTCGATTCTTTTACCTTCAGCTCGAACACGTGGATATAAATTGAAATACAATTATTTAATTCTTAGCAGAATTGTTCATTAGTATTTTAATGGGAATCAATGGTAACTTTTGTTATGGGAAAAAACAAACATGGACAATGCTCGAACGTTGAACCGTAGATAAAATGGTCCAAAGAAGACGATCCTCGTGAGTCTTAAAGGCACCTTTACGTTTGGTTACTACCGTCTATGACCGACCGGAAACATCGAGTTATGACACTTGAGTCGGAGGCTTAAACGTTTAAGACTAGCCAAGATATGTGTCATTTTATGTGTCTGGATTCTTTCGTTTCGTCTAAAAAACACCGCGATATTGTCAAAATAATACGAGGAAAAGTTTAAACGAGACAAAAATTTGATGTTTTCGAATGCGAGTACTCGCGTATCTTTATCATGAAGCCGAGTCTACCAAACTCTTATAACCTGCTGCACAATCTGGAATAAACAAGTAGGTCGAAATTTGGTAAAAAATCAGTTAACTCTTTCCAGTTTATGAGAAATCGGATTCGACGCTTTATTTTGAGCATGCGGTGTAATAAACGTTTGTATCTTTGTTGCATACCAATTTTAACAAATGTCTATAAAACCGTAGGAAAGTTTAGTATTCTTTGTAAAATATGTCAAATAAATAACAAATTAATGTGTACCACTTGTAATACAATGTGTAAAGTAATGCGAGTCGCAAAGGGTTAAGCACGATAGGAGCTAATGTTGATCGTGTTATAAACAACTGGCTATGAAAAAACATTGATCTTTTGGGGATTTAATGAGAATGTTAAGTCAAATATTTTGATTAACATTCTATTATATATCTTAAAATGCCTGCCTTGAAAAGTTCAATAAGAGTGACTTACTCATTTATGGTTTTAACAGATATAATTTGTGGGATATTAACCCAGTATTCATTGGGGGATATTAAAAGCTTAGCAATTAATGACGAAAAGGCTAGAAATACGCCTATTATTCCAAGTTGCTAGACAAAAACACCACTATAAGAAACATGAAGAAATCTCTCATAACTCAACCTTTTTGATAATTATCCCAAACAATCATTTGCCGTTTGTTTATTTTGTTTAATTTACACATTGGTTACCGAACCGAAGTTGCATATATCCGTATATAATTTTTTTTACAATATTTACTAAGAATTAAGAATTTACTATGACATGATTTATATTAGTCTTTGACACTTCTTATACGACCGTAATACGATACGACCTAATGGAAAAGTCACAACTGACTTAACACTGAATTGCCGGATGTAATACAGTCTATTCAAAACTAACATATGTTTTAAAACAAATTATTTAAATTTTCCTATATATATGGCAATAAAATCGTTAATTAGTCAAATTGACTACCTCCCGCAATCTAGTGTAGAATAGGTAAATTCTATAACTCCAAAGCCATTTAACCAAGAACATTTATCACGAAACGATCGAAATGCACTTCCTCGGTGCTCCGATAAATTTATTGTCCCTCTAGAGAAAATCTATATTCCATAAGTACCGGCAGTACGTGTATTTACGCTTTGTTCGCTCGACCATGAGACCGTCTTCGAAACTCAATAGCGCGCGAAATCCGTTCTGGTCGAACCAATAAATCTGCACTTTCTCGTTTTGTTTGTTACGCGACTCTCCGGACGATCGGCACGAGTTATCGGGATGGTACAACGGGAACGAGATAGCGCGATCGGTCGTACGCTTTCTCGATTATGTCGTAAATCCGAGTTTAAAAGGTAACGAATCGATTCTACTTTATACCTACGTCCGTACGACGCATAGATTATTTTACGCGACAGACCTTAAAGAAAAAGATCTCGACGTTGCGTTGTATTGAAAATGCTTGGTATACTAATACGAATCTTCCTCTTTTCTAGGTCGAGGCGACTTCGTTGGAGGAATCGACAACGAGGCCTTTGACTTTTCGCAGTTGGAGGATTTCATTAACAGTGACAGCGAGCAACCCGCGACGTGAGTTTTATTTTTCGATTCCGCATCGATCTCGTATCTTTTTGCATTTTTAGAGAAGCTACAATCGGAAAGAGTGGCTCCAACTGTCTCTCGGATCAGCGAGTGAATTTAACTTTGGTAGGAAGCCATGGTTAACGCCTACGTCGCGCGTGCAGGAGCACGTGTGCGATGTGCGTTGCAAAGCACGACGATCGCAAGGCTATTGTGTTTGTTCTCGACGTATTCGCTTTTATAGATTTCCTTCTCGATCAATTTCTCTCTCGTGACAATGAGAAAGGTTGAACGAATAGATAGACGCATTCTTACAATTTTTCTTCGTTAGAAAAACTGTTAGAAAATTCAGAAAAAGTTCAAAATCTATACGATGCTTGTCGTATCCTTTTCGAGTTATACCAATCAATGAATTCAAATACAATGTCCTCTTATCATCGTACGTAACGAGCACGCGTTTCCTGCTGTCGATTACGTAGATATACCGTGGCGAATCTCTAAATTGAACGTTCTCGACACGATCCGTGCTGGAAGCACCGCTGTTTCAGCACGTGCCACGATTTACCATCGAATGTTGCAAGAGAATATCGAGTTCGAAGAAAATTTTTAAGCCAACGTCCTTTCTCGTTCTCTCTCTTTCTCTTTTGAACTTGGATCCAGTTGGATGGATGAGATACGATGCAATGGATAAGCCCGTACACACGAACTTACAACACGCGCTTCCGTAGGCAGATACATTTATCGAGCAGCAGACAGATATCGTGTAGTAACGATCGCAGAGTCGCAGAGGTGTAATGATATAATGACGGTGACAGACTGGATAGAATTGATGGAATCACTGCGTGCCGAGTTAGACTCGGTAATACGTCGTGTTGTGCTTGTTCCATTAAAGGGTCTTGCTGTGATCTCGAAGTAGCAGCAGCAGGCAGCGCCTCATCACCGCGAAAGACGTTTCGAGAGTTTGTTTTTAAAGTACTGCTTTAATGAACGGAAGCTTTCGAATTTCATTTGTCCAGAGTACGAACACGAAATGTAACGTCGTTTGAATCTCGTTCGGTGCTGCAGCGACTAATAACGGACCGGACGATAACGATATCTTAAATTTTCTAAATCTTATATAGAAAATGTGGCTAGAAAAAAATGAAATAACGGGAAATTAAGATAAATTAAATTTCTGATATAAATTAACAATTATTTTACAATTTTTTAAATATTTTATTGTATATGTATAAGATTGTCCCAAAAGTGTCTTTCCTTATCTGCATGCAGCTGTTTTATCTGGCAATGGTTATACAAACATGAAACCTAATCTGTGAACTGTTGTGAAGAACAACATAGAACAAACTGGATTATTATACATAATTCAATAAAATAATATAAAACAAAAAATGTTGTGCATCTGTAATTTTCTTATAAAACGAAAGAAACTTTTGAGACAACCTTATATTTATATATACATGTACCACACTTTAGAAACGGAAATCTAATAAGTAATGCTGATAAATTCAAAACAAATTTAGAAAATACAGATATGTGGGTATGACTTCAAAGTTCCACGGGCTCATAGAGAGTTAATTTATCAAATTTAGAGCCCAGTAAATAATAATATACTTTTATTCGACTTTAAAAAAATAAAAAATCGATTCGGTTTATAGGAAAAGATTCGTTATTGCAGATATTTTGCCGACACTCTTGCGGCAGAAGAAAACGGAGGCGGCACGACGAGCCATGGAGATCGCGTTGAAGCGACGCCCGGTCAACAAGGACCGCAACGGTTACCTTCACCGATCGGGCACAATCATGCTGTGTCGAACGCGTGTTCCTCCGGTACCACCACCACCACCACTGTCCCGACCGGTACCACCTACAAAGATCCGCAATCGTACGTTCATGCGTAAGTCTGACTATTTCTTTCTTCGCTTAAATTGTTCATTTATTTGCTAAGGGTTTTCCAGGAATTTTCAACTATATTTTTGTTCCAGACACCCATTACCGGAAAGTCCACCGGACAGTGGAAGCGAACCACCCTATTCTCCACCGGGGCATCATGATCCGCAACACGTTCATTCGCCGCGTAAGCACTTTGATAGCTTATACAGTGCAAGCTTGATAGATACAAAAAGTTCAGTAATTTCGACATTTTTAATATTTTACCTAAATAGATCGTACGTTAATTTGTTATTACAATTATATCACAAGATTTGGTATATTTTAAATTGAATAGTAAAATTCCCTGCGGTTTTATACGGGATATTTCACGTAAAATAAAATATCTAAATATTTCCGTTATGTATGGCAGTATTAACAAATTCCTGAGGACGAAATTGCAATGTTCCGAGAGACCATATTTAATGGTAGAACAAATTTGTTCTCAAGATCATTTTTTTACGAGATTCTTACGTTATCGGTATTTATTTCAATCAATGGGACTATATCTCTTCGAACACCTACGGTCGTAGCGAATCTTGAACCCAGTTCGATGACATATGGTACTATGACCTTGAAATAACCTTGAAATTCATAAATCCAGATTCAATTATTAGAAGCATCACTGTGAGAAATTTTTTAATAATATGATTGACATAAGACCGGGAAGAGTTAATACCTCGTGTACCTACTACCAAAAAGCCTTTGAGTGTCGTACAGTATTAAAACCACAAGTGTAATCCTAAGCTTACTCTATAATCGAGCAGTTTTTATAAATTGTCGCTTTTTGGTTCGACAGTTATGCGATATGTCAGCTATTCCAACGTTGTTTTTCGAAACCGATAATTCTTACGTTAGCAAACCGTTTGACATCATTTTACATAATATAGTTGTCCAGTAATTTGACACTAGCCTTATTTTGTTGGTGTCAAACTATCGAGCTTGTATTGCACTAAATATTACACTTTGACTCAAGGGAATGTCTTATGGAACACACGAATTTAAACGAGCTTTTGTATTTCAGATCAAAAGGCGGCTCTACAAGAGATACTGTTGCACCACCAAGGTGGTACACCCAACTATCCCGCCAATTTGCTACCATCTTCACCGAGAGCGTTAACCACGTCTGCAGACCCCTTGCTGTTGACGCATCCGGTCTTAACTCCTCATCTTGCATCAGGAACGACGAATTTACCGACGACTCAACAACAAATCACTACGCCTTTAGTTCCGTTATCGCACGAGCACGGTAACGATGGCATCAACACGTTATATTCGTCTCTTCAATCTGCTCCTAAAAAGAGAAAACTCAGTCAGGACGGTCTCGTTCACGTTAAACAGGTAAATATCGATCGCGCAATATGGATGCTGAGTTCGAATCTGTTTTCCTTTTGCCTTTGTTAAATGAATTTAATTGAGTTTTCCAATGTTCGTATGGTCTTTGCGTAAGGAGCCGGAGCTTGGAACCGTGGAGCATAGTTGCAGCAGTAGCAGTGCGGTTCTCGATGGGGACGAAGTTGCTGATAGCAATTACATTGATCCGAGTTATCAGTGTATTCGATTTCATCCTTTCCAGCAAACTTCTTGGCACGTACTTTGCGATCACAATCTTAAAGAACTTCCGGTTCCGCATTACAGAGTCGACGCCGACAAAGGGTTTAATTTCAGCAATTCGGACGATGCCTTTGTTTGCCAAAAGAAAAACCATTTTCAGGTAAGAATTTATCAGAGTGCTATTTTACTCCGCATAGTTGCTTTCTTTTCGATCGTCTACGTATCTTCTTTTGATTCCTAGATCACTTGCCACGCGCAACTTCAAGGAGAGGCTGTATTCGTTAGAACCGGAGAAGGTTTAAAGAAGATAAACAGTTTTCAATTACACTTTTATGGCGTTAAAGTCGAATCTCCGACGCAAACGATAAGAGTAGAGCAAAGCCAAAGTGACAGAAGCAAAAAACCTTTTCATCCTGTCACGTAAGCATAATGAAATACTCGGCATCGATGTCCCGATCGTTGTCGATTTTAAAATGGCAGTGCATTTCAGAACTTACTTTTCTTTATGTTACACTAAAGTAGCGTTGTTTCCAGGGTGGATTTAGGCGGCGAACGTGTTACGAAGGTAACAGTCGGCCGCTTACATTTCAGTGAAACGACGAGTAATAATATGCGTAAAAAAGGGAAGCCAAATCCAGATCAGAGATATTTTCATTTGGTCGTTGGTCTCCATGCTCATACGGCGGATCAAGCTAGTTATCAAGTTGTTGCCCATGCATCTGAAAGGATAATTGTTAGGGTAAGATATTCGATCGCCGAAAAGTCATTGATGTTTCCATTTGAAATTCTCTTCTTCTTCCTTTATAAAAATATTAAAGGACAGAACGTTCTATAGAACCAGCAACATTTTGTACAGGCAAGTAATCCCGGACAATTTGAGTCGGAGGGTAGTGGTGTCGGTGCCGAAGGAGGATGGCAAAGAGGAGCGGCACCGGATAGCGTTTATCATGCCGGCCGAGTTGGAATCAATACGGATAGACCAGACGAAGCCCTCGTAATCCATGGCAATATGAAGGTAATTTCCTATCATTACGCGTGATAGAACGATGTAAAATAAACGTGCATTCTTTTATATCTTCGCGTTAACGTAGGTCACCGGCCGTATCGTTCAACCGAGTGATGCAAGAGCGAAGCAAAATGTTCAAGAGATTGACACGCGCGAACAACTGAGGAATGTACAACAACTTCGCGTAGTACGGTACCGATATGCTCCAGAGTTCGCTCTGCATTCGGGTTTGGGAGTGAAACCTCAAGAAGATACCGGCGTTATAGCGCAAGAGGTTCAACAGATTTTACCGGAAGCTGTACTTCCAGCTGGTGATATTGTTCTTCCAAATGGTCAAAGGATTGAAAATTTTTTGGTCGTTAATAAAGAGAGGATATTTATGGAAAATGTAGGAGCCGTGAAAGAACTTTGTAAAGTATGCCCTACTTTGCTCTATATTTATACGTCCTTTTATTTCGAAAGTTCCACTTTACGTAATATCAATGTATTGCTTTAGGTAACAGACAGTTTGGAAACTAGAATAGATCAGCTAGAAAGAATAAACAAACGTCTGGCTAAATTAAAGAGGGGCGACAGTTTAAAAAGTTCCATCAGTACGGTATCTAGCATATCGAGTAATAAATACTCGTCACCTGCTAATAATAAATCTTCTATTCTTGGGAAAACAAAGAGGATCGAAAGAGATGATGAACTCTTGTGCAGCAATAAATTTATACAAATTATCATTGTTATACTTATACTGATAATGGCATTTTGGTAATTGTTTTCTCCTACATTACAAGCTTTTTTTAATTATTTAGTATGTGAACTTATAATTATTACGCGTTATAGTCTCGTTGCAATGGCAACTCTATATTTCTTGGAGTATCAAAAACGCAGTAGCCTTGAATGGTCTGCAATGGCAAGTAAAGATATGATAGCTGTGAAACCTGCTCATCCAGCCATGTTCTCTACAACCCCAACTTACGATCCTAGATTGAACTCCTTGTTACATAGTACAATATCTGCTTTATATACAAAACATGGTCCATATACAAGAGGTTTAGATGGTGGTTTATCTCTAAAGAGCAATGCTTTAACAACGCAAGCGCCGAATACAAAACAACAGTTATATTCGCAGGAAATAACTTCATGGTATCCGATAAATCATTCGGGATCACAACCGAAACCTGATAAAAATAGGTATATTAAACTATATGTTTTTTGTATGTTTTTACTGGAAGTAATGTTTACGAATAAAGATAATAATTATAGCGAATTTCCTGGGAATTGGTTGAGTAAAAATGGCGCTGGTGCTATTCCTAGTAACGTAGATGAAAACGATCAAGGAACGGACATCGATGCGATACCTCCGAACAAAGGTCCAATTCCTTTAGGAAGACCAATCAATTGCCCTACACAATATAGTCAACTTGAAAGTCCATGTCAGGTAATATTTTATAAACAATGAATGCATCCATGTAATATACATGTGGGAACTTGTGTATGCGCATATAAAGTGTTATAGTTATCAAATTATATAAATATATATTATATAATATGTATTATAATTATTTGAAACACGTTTTAGGTTTACTGTTGTTCTTCTGAAATTCATCAACTGGAAGATCAACAACCTGATCATCCGCCAGAAAAAAAATCTATGTGTAAGTTCCCTCATTGGGATACGCATATTCCATTGTCTTCAAGTTATATCACTAGCATCTATTTTATGTTTTAATATAAAATATTCTATTTGATTATTTTCAGCAGATCATCTGGAGCAACCTTTAAATATTCATGAAGAGAAGCGTAAAGTAAGCAAAGGTTTTCAAAATGGCATTAATCCATCTGATCCTAGCACACAAATTCTCGTAAAAGAGGTAGCTTCTTATAAAGAATAATGTTTTTCTATGATAATCTTCTCTCATGAATCACTGGCATATGGAAATATAATCACGTGTGATATTAACAAAAAATATAACAGTAATAAATAATTGTTCGTTTTAGACCAATTATAAATACCTACATAAGAGGACAAGACGGGAAACTGGTGGTGCAGATTGGGGAGAAGTTGCTAGTAATGCTGCAGGTTCTTTACCACCTGAACCTAAACCCCAACTATTTCTAGTTGCCAAAAGCTTTAACGTCTCCTTAGATCAACGATATTGCTCGGCTGCCTCACCAAATACTCCCAACAATATTAGTTGTAATATACCGTTATCTAAACATATGCCTGACATGCATCTCACATTACATTTTCTGTATGTATCCCAATCAAAAATTATTTTGCATATCTACTCGATTCAAATCTAACTATTATCTTTACTCTATAGTGGAATGCCTTGGCAAACAGCAGTGCAGCAATGCCCTGTATCTTCAACTTCTGTAGATGAAACAATGGTATGTGGTTGGACTTATACTTTACAGCAACAACCACAATATATTGAAAATAACAGTCAACCTGGCAGTCAATCTTTTCCTTTGGATGTGGCACATTATCTCAGGAAAACATTAAAATTTCGTGTACCTACTGTTCAACCTCAAACGGTAAGTTTGTTTATAAAAATAAATAAAAAGGAATGTTCTGATTTGTATTTTGCTCTTTCCAGAATATTTGTAAGAATCTGCATGGTGATTATTTAGAATTTACATTGCACTTTTATCGAGACTGCAATGAATAAATCTCACAACATATATTCTACTTGATAGAAACGGTAACACAGTTTCAGTGTACAATTTTATCGATCAACAGTAAGTGATCAAATTTACAATAAACCTAATTGTAAATCTCCTGTGCCTTAGCATACTCTACTTCTTTTTATGTTTTCTCATATTAAAAGAAAACAGGTATACATGGCATTACATTTTGAGCAAACTGCACATAGTATTTTGTAAGTAGTTATATTTTATATATTTTCATAACAATCTATGAAAAATGTCAAATATCATTGTCAATGAAACATAATCGTTAAAAACTTTTAATTTACAGTAATAGAAGTTGGATAATAAATAATGAATGCAATACAAAATGTTTAATTTATAAATATTACAGAAGATTTTACATAAATTATATGATTTCAAGTTCCTAGAAACGGTATAATGACAATTTGTATCGAACAGATTATTTTGAGATATAAATGTTGGACTTTACATTAAATCTATGTAATAATATGTGTTTCCTGTTCTATTGTACAAAATTGTATAATCGCCATTCTTTACCTTAAATTCTCATATGTTGGACATGCAATTTAAATGTCTATTGCCGTGTATTGTAACAGATTATATAAGATTGAACAAATTAACCAGATAAGTTATAACATCACTAACATGAATAAGATAACAAAGAAAATCATAAAAGACACAATTGAACGCTTCCTTTCCTGAGCCAGTACCTATATTATTGCCCTACAGGATTTTACAAAGTTGCTTACAACAATTTTTCAAAACAAGCAGTACTGTTTCAATCAATTCATTTATGTTAGTAAATTTTCTCTTACCACCTTATTTTTTTTATTTTTCGTTAAAAAATTAAAAATTAACATGAAAAAATTATCTACATTGTATCACTTACTACCGTCCATATCTTTCGTGTTTATGCAATAACATGCATAATATAATAGAAGTTATAATTTATTTCAGAATATCAATGCAAAAAGCTCATGTGCACAAACTTGTGATGTATACTGTAGTAAACAAAAAAGTATATAATTATAAAGTAGTAAGAAATGTTGTCTATGTATGTACCATCGCATACATAAGTTGTATAAAAGAGGATACTATTGTACAATTGTACAATTATCAGTGACTGTGTGCTTTTAGATTAAAATATAGTATAAACATTTTTATTATAAATCCTACTTTACTTAACATCGAAAGAAAATCATCATTTGATTACCATTTAATAGTAAGTACATCATTGCACATGAATGGCATTTTCACTATAAATTTATATTATGTTTTGCACATTTAGTGAATAATTAACAGGGTACAAATCATACATAAATAGGGTTAATTTTGTCACGAAAGTGATTTAAAAAAAAAGATTGTAATAATAGATAAATATCTGAATATAAAAAACAAACAAGAAATATAAACAAAATGCATCGAAAAATGGACAACATTACTACTGGTGCAGCATTGTTAATAACTTGATATATATATATACATATATGTACACATATTTTCACATACACATTTTAATACTATTTACATCTTGATTTACGGTTGTTGTTTAATATCATTAATGTAACAAATGATCGTACATCACTTACTTGTCTTGTTATTATTTTGTATTTTAATGTGTTAAATTTTATTATGCTGAAATAATATAATATTAAAATGTTATATATGATAAATATGTAAAAATATCAAAAAATTTCGATTTATATATTCTGTAATTATTGGCATGTCTTTATTTCCAATGACTGTGCTTTTTATCAATATATATTATGAAGAGAAAATATTTTGTTTACTATCCTATTAGTGAAAAAAATACAATCATCAAATAGTTCGATTTTAAATTTAAATCAGTAGTGAAAAAGAAATTAGGTATCACAACAAATATGCGTTATTTTTTTTTTAAGAGAATTATTCCATTCCTATGATGATATACATATAAAGGTATTTGTAAATACATAATAATGTAATATTATTTAAATTAATAATAATCCAATATTTAAGATATGATTAGATAATTATGCACACTATATTATACACATACACAGATGTAATGATAGTAAACCAGGTAAATATTTTTATTCTGTATATGTAAGCTCAATTATTATATACATATGGAAGAATAGAAAAAATACATAGATATTCATGTATTTTTTGTGAAGTGAATTACAATAACGTATTAACACTTTACATGTAGTAACTCTATATAAACAAAGGCACTCTAAGATGTCACATAATAAGATGTTTTACATAAAAAATTGTCAAATGAATTATTCATTTTTGTTTTATCTAACAAAATTATTTGCAGCAGTATCTTGCATTTCTTTGTAAACCATATTGGGTAATAATATGCTACTATAATATAATTATAGCTATTAAATAAAATAATGCATTGTTTATTGTATGTGCAAAATTCTTTAATCAAATGCAACTGTTAATATGCTCTATTTTAATTCTATTATGATATCATTTGCACATAAAAATTATTAAAATAATATAGAGTGCCTGGTTCATAAAATAAGTATTATATATATTTAATGATATTTCTATGTAAATGAGATATGCATATTTATTATATCATGATTAAGAAAATTACGATAAAGTTGTATTCGTAGTAAAATAAAGGTATTATTACGAATTATTTTGTAAATGCTTATAATAAATTAAACAGCGAATATTTGTACAGTTAGATACAAGATACAAAAAATTATTGACCAACATTCCAGGTAAAAAAAGGAATACTTTATGTATAATGTTTTTATTACTATGATTTGTAACATTATAGTTAAACAATACTTAACCCATCTTTTTAACAATTCTACGTAGGTGTGTTTTGTTTTGAACTGGTCTTCAAATAATTCAATTTACACCATTCTTATTATTTTTTTGTCATTGCTTCATTTTGTAAACCAAAAGGAAGAAGCATATATTTTCAATTACAATAATTGTTAATATGGCATTGATGTTTTTTAAATAAGGTTATACGGACTCATTCTTCTTAATTAAATTTTTAAATAAATGTGTAGTTAAAGAAGTAATGAAAGACTTCTGTAAAATAGCCAAGATAAATGGTTTACTCTATATAAGCTGCCAACTACTTCACAAGTTCTTACATATGGACGATGCATCATTTACAATAAAAGTATAAATAAATACAAAACACTTATACAAATATTACCTATAACTTATGAGAAAATCACAATACGTAAGTAATCTACACAGTACATGGATAATTTCATTTTAAAAAGAAACACTAATAATATAGCAAAGTTAATATTATATGAAATCTGTACATACATAGAATAATAAAAAAGTATGTTCCATATCTTATTATAAATATGATATAATATGTACACCACTAATTAGACGAAAGTAAACGCAACATGTTTTACACATTACACGCTTCCCTAAAAAGACCATGAATTTTTGAATAAACAATTGAACCTTATTGTATCGCGATTAAAATACTAGCACTTTACATATAATTCTTTTGGACAGAGATAATTGCAGACAACTGTATTAAGTCAACTGGCATTTTTAATTTGATCAATATCAGTTCAATATCTTAAATGTTTTATTAATCATTACAGGTATACAAATACTGTTACCTTGGGCAAGTTTATGAAAAATCTAGCTTAAACGACATATTTCGTTGGTATGTCTAATTAGCTTGTGTGTACGATTATCCTATATCACATATTACAAATAAATGAAGCATAATCATAATAATAATAATTTGTACACCTACAGTAGTCTGCAAATCGAATATATTTATCTCCATTATAATTTATATTTATAAATAGCATATTTTATTAAAAGCCTGTCATAAATTAAAATTCTCCTAATTAAAAAATATAAACAGCAAAGTATCACATATAGGAAAATGCACCAGTATATAATGAATTGTAGCTCCAACATTTTGTAATCTTTTAAAATGATATTTAATGCACTTTAGATAAACATTTTCTATTGGAAATAGAAACTCTTTGTGTAGGAGCATTTTTATTGCATAGATTATACGTGGAATATGACAAATTTTTTCAATTTCACAACTACTATTTTTATATCTTATAAAGAACAAATTCGAAGCCTTGAAGCTGGATATATGTTTATGCGTTATGTCTTACAAAGATTAATTTTTGAACAAAATATTGGATAAATGTGTAATTATTATCTGGATGCTGAAGTAATCTTGTTGATAAGTGACATATATTTATATTACTGGTGCTGAAGTATGTATACTCACTGATGCTATTAAATACCTTTTAATAGAAATACAATCCGATATTTGCTAGAAATTCATACCTATTCTTTAATGTACAGTGGTTGGGTTATATCTTACTGTTTCTTCTGATATTCTTACAAATTTCTACTGAAACACACTGCATCATATACATCTGAAATATATCAGCTTCACATATACAAGATTAAAGTTCTTATATCAAGAACGATTATTATAACCACTATGGTTCGTTTTCTTCATTAATTAGAATATTAATGTTACATTTGTTTCCAAAAGTAAAAGAAAGCAAAGACCGTTTCATGAGTGTCGGCATCACTGTTGCATGTCATTGCTTTCATTACAAAGTATAATCATTATGTTCATTCATCATGCAGTTCATTACAAAGTTCTGTTATGCCCTGCCAAACAGTTATAGCAACAATTTGGTATATTATCATAAATTATTATAATTAAATAGAGATCACGGATTTTACATTCGTTAAAATTACACTGAAATAACAAAAGCCACAAATTATTTTTCTCGTTTATGTTCCTTCTGTTCATCTAACGATTCTTCGCGTACAGCTAATACCATCCTTAACATAAGAACAGTAAGCAATTTATCCAACGGATCCATGAACCCTCTTTGAATCCATTTTGGTATTGTAGTACGTGCATGAGAAAATCCTAATTTTTGAAGAATATAGTCTATGCCATATGGTTCTATACTTTTACCAGCCCATGAAAGTAACCTTGACAAGTACAAAGTTTAAAATGCTTAGTATCACCGAATAATAATTAGAAGATATAATAATATGATTTAACTTTAAAAGAGAGATCTACATCAAATATTTCTCACCTAACAGTGGGTTCTAAATGCCATGTTTTACATCTATATGACCTCCAATCCTTGATGAACATCTCTGCTGGATCGAATTGTTTACGCTTTCTTTCATCTTCCGTCGTAACTGTCGTAGACGTAGAAACACTGGTTGTACTTGTACTCGCAGTTTCCTTATCTTGTAGATCTGGACTATGTGCTCGCACACCCATGCTTTGCATTGTATGCTAAAAAATCAAATGAATTATATGCTTATCAATTAATAAAATGAATGTGTGAAAATAAAAGATAAATGTAAGCGAAGAAGAATATTTACCACTCGTTCTTTCTCTTTTACATAGGATGTAATGAGATCATGTAGAAAGAAAAATGCCTCTGCATCGACGGTAACGAAAATATGATCTTCAAATTCTGTAATAAAGCTGCATTCCACTAATGGCTTCTCACCTGATAGATAAAACATTAATTAATAATAACCATTCACAAAATGATTATGCAAAGTTGAAGACAGTATCAATCCTAGAATGGGATCCTAAAGGTTCGCTTATCCCAACATCCAATTTGATATATATTATTCTTTTAATTTGACTTCAATTATTATTATTAATGCCTCTAAATTTGTATGTGTACACAAGTAACTATCTGGTTGGAATAAACGATTAATAAATAAACTATTAACATAAATTGCTACATCTGATTGTAATGTTTATAATTTGCCATCATTATAGGGGTTTAATTTACTACATGCGAAATGATTTTTATACTAATTGTATTTGAGAAATTACTTAAAAGTTATGCTTTAATGCATTATTAGTACAAAATATTTAATTCATTTATGCGTTAATTCTGTACGCAACATGCTTAATAAATGTTAGAAAATAAAACAATAGAGTGATATTTATTTTATATCATAAGCAAACTAGAACTCTAAGCACTATATAAAATATTATTTAATATAAATTCTCTTTTGCTATGTTGAGAATAAATTTTACTGTATACTTACTATATAAAATATGCTTAGGTAGTCCTAGAAAATTATGAAGAAGAATATTGCAAAATATAATATAAAGACAAGTTTTCTAATAAATTACAATGCAGAAATGTATACTATCTAATTTTTAATCAATTTCTGTGTAAGCTATCCATAAGATATATAATGGAATTTTTTCAGTTTTTATTAAATTCTTCATAATTCACAGCAAACATTAACGTACCTATAACATCTGGAGTGCGGGCTGTCTGCAAATGTTCAGTTTTGAGATGTAACTGCAACGAAGGAAGTGCAAATATCACTTCCCTTGCATGGGAGTGTTCTTGCAATTTTCCTGATGTAGTGGATGTACTTCTACCTCGAGTTGGATTATTATTATCAGGTGTACTCTCTGCCCTATCTTTTTCAACACATGGAAATCGATCCACAGCTATTGAAAAATCCATTATATGACAATGTGATTAACATGTTCCTTATCTTAAAATAATTTAAAAGTACACGAAGATTGTGTCAAAAGTGATTATAATGCACATATGTTTTACCGCTTACCATCGATTTCACTACTAGCAAAGGCATAGTGGAACCATTCCTGTAAAGACTTAAACTGCGGTGGAAATAGCACGCTGCGGCTTAGTCTACAAACAGTAGCCATAGAGTGATGTCTTGCATGCTGCTCTTGTTGTTGTCCTAAACTAATTGTTAAAGTTTGTACAACATGTACATCACATGTATTTGGTACTAAAAAAAGAAGTAGAAACATTATTAATTATATGTAATATATCTTTGCAATTATACAGGGTGAACATCGAGAAGCGTTACAGATGAATATCTCCAAAACTACAGATTATCTCAAAAATTTTTTTAATGGAAATTGTTCTCCATCGAGGGGGACATCATGTGATGAGTTTTTTTTCCCGGGTGGACGCGCCAAGGTGACATTAAGGTCATTTTTTTTTTTTTTTCTAATAGAATGATATGTTTTTTTATCCATCATCATATAGTGCGTTTTAAGACGAGTTCAATGACCTATTACTCAAGGTCATTCAAGGTCAAATTTGCAGAGAAATGCAGAAAAGATGCAACAGTTTTACTTGTACTTACCTTATTTTAGCATGTGTTCAAAGTGACGACCTCCTACTTCAATACACTTAGCAGTTCTTTTTTTAAGGATTCTCTAACTTTGCACAACATTTCATTGTTTATTTTGGCACAAGCTTCGCGTATTCTAGTTTTCATGTTCTCACGCGTCGTAGGTTTACTAGACATTACACAGTTTTTAACGTGCCCCCATAAAAAGTAGTCGAGTGGTGTTAAATCCGGTGTTGACCTGAGTAAAACTGATATTGAATACGTGTTATTGTTTTGGTGTGAAAGTTCGAAGGAACGAACTAACGTACATGTAAAACTATTACATCTTTTCTGCATTTCTCTGCAAATTTGACCTTGAATGAACTTGAGTAATAGGTCATTGAACTCGTCTTAAAACGTACTATATGATGATGGATAAAAAAACATATCATTCTATTAGAAAAAAAAAAAAAAAATGACCTTAATGTCACCTTGGCGCGTCCACCCGGGAAAAAAAACTCATCGCATGATGTCCCCCTCGATGAAGAACAATTTCCATCAAAAAAATTTTTGAGATAATCTGTAGTTTTAGAGATATCCATCTGTAACGCTTCTCGATGTTCACCCTGTATGTAATTATACATATAGTGTACTAGTACATACATTCTACACTTGGAATTTCTTGTGCCTCTGTAGCAAAACTGATACATGGTTCCTTCAATGAAAATAAGGCCCAACTTTTGCTTTTGAAATTAATACCATGAAAACATGCCAGGCTAATATTTGAACCATGCAATTCCATTGTACCTCCAAGTACAGTTCCAGTAGATGGCAATGAAAATCTTAAACTGCCTAACTGAAGACCAGCTACTTGAGCCAATACACGCTGCCAATGTCTGTGATGTCTAGCGTCGGATATTGCTGTTTGATTGACATTCCATGGTCCTGTAATACATTGTTTTAATGATGTGTATGCATGTTTATATATATACATATTTATACATATTGTTTCTAACAAATATATGACACATTTACATGTACACCAATATCAAGAATTTACCATCCACAGCAGATCTCTTTTTTTGTTGCCTCTTTTTCATGCTACTGTTATTTATTCTTTGGTGTCTTGGTTGTAAGGAACTGAATACTCGTTTACTGCTTTTAAATTGTTTACTAAAGAATTCGTCCAATTTATAGAACATTTTTAACAAATCGGGTGTTGTTGATTTACTGATCATAATTTGAAGTTGGTCCCAACTCAGATCTCCGTGCATAAATATAATTGCTGGCCTGCGTTTATAATTATGTATATTAAATATAATGATTTACAAAAATGAAATATATGATTACCTTCTAGTTGGCATAAAAGCATCTCCACTGCTATTACGATTAATCTTCCATTCATCGCGAAGTGTAACGTCCAAAGAAGATACTCTAGACATAAGTACACTTGTTCCCATATAATCTAGTCGCAATTCTAATGCAAACAACTTTAAACCAACTGTGTGATCTGGTTCTATTCCAGGCTCTTCCCGAATGTGTACTACACAAAAATATTATATAAAAACTTTTCTTCCCTTTGAAATTTATATTACATTACACAAAGAGAAAGGTACTTACTGTATGTATCAATTTTACTTAATTCAATCGTTCCACCGACAATACCACCTTTAGCATCTAAGCTTGAACCACCCAACCCAATGCCGATATATAAATTTTTGTGCCCAGTGCTTCCTATAGATAATCTTCCATCGGACCTAAAGTCCTTGGTCATCCAAGTAACATTTCCCATTACGTTTCCCATATTCATATGGACATTCAAACGTGTAAAATTCACTGCAAATAACACTAAAGTCTCCCATGCCGACTCTCGTAATTTTACTTCCGACGTTACTCGTTTGTCTGCGCTAAAACTCCATCCTCGTCCAATGTCTTATGGAGAATACATTTATAATTATTAATTTATAATTACAGTAGAAATATACTGTATATATATATATATATATATATATATACATAATTAGCAATAATATTAGTCATACCTTTTAAACGTGCGTGTCTTGGCATATCACTTTCCAAACTGAGTCTTAATTTATCTCTATTCAATGTAGGACTTCTCTCTGGTGCACTCTTCGATAATCCATCACCCCCGTGTCTATCATAATGCTTTAATAATGAACTGCCCATTACTGCTTCCTCTTGATTCAATGGTGGACTTCCATCGCCTTCCGAATATGTTGTACCTGTACTGAGATCACCAAGAAATAGACGCCTGACTATGCTCCGTCTGTACCATGCTTTTGGGAAAGCAAGAATTTCAGTCAAACGACGCATATCATATTTAAACGAAGCAGAACCAATATCCACAATAGCTGTAAGTAATTTATGATAAATATCTAGTGAGCTATATCTATATTATGAAATATACATAAGCTACAAAATAATATGTACATACTGGAGAATCGTATAACAGCTCGACTACTTGCATCTGCAACCTTTTTTAATTGTTCACTCTGGAAATTTAATTTTCGGATTCTAGATAGATGAAATTTCACGAATTCAACGTTGATACTTAAAGAATCTTTTCTTTCACTGTCCGACAAGGGTGACCATTGAGCTTCTTTTAATCCTGTTTTCTTGCCACCACCATAAGGATGAAATATATACACTGAAAAATCTGCAAGACAACCTGTCACGGATAACCCGCCAATAGCTGAACCTGTTTCCTTGCCTGTAGTTTGCGTAACTGGAGATTTATATTCTCGAAACTCTATAAGTTCCTCTTCTGCTCGCTTTGAAGAAAATACTATATCAAGAGAAGGTAATTGCAACATACATTCCACTCTAGAAACAGGTAAACAAGAAAATCTAAAATGGAAAAGATATGAAAGATTATTAAATTATAGATGAAGTTTATTTTGTATGCATTTCAGTTATAGTAATATCGAAAGTTGTTTTACCTAAAAGTAGATGGTTGCATGTGAAAATATACTATAACATCGACAGGGAAACTAGCATAAACATAATTTCCGCTAGCTGCAGTGGCAGCCCAAGATGTAGTCTCTGTACTTTCTAATGGAAAGCCAGAATTTGTTTGGGTGTTATTTTGGAAATTACTTTTGCTTGGAATTGGTTCTAATGTTTGTTCAAGAAATTCTAAAATATGGGGACTTATAATAGTTTCTTCTGGAATACTTTGGAGAGTCATCCAAGCAAAAAGGCTAGCTTTTTTAGTGCTCGACTTTCGAAATATAGAACTAGAGGTAAGATTTAATAAAGTATTTTCAGTTGAAACACGTGGTGACATAGTTTCTTCGGGAAGAGTTTTGGACTCATAATGAACCTGTAAAAATTACTAGCATGTCTATTATGTTCAACGTTATATTGTTCATAAATGTTTAAAAGAATGTTAGATTTACCTTCACGTCTAGTCCGGGAATACGAAAAATTGTTAAATCAACTAAAGGCACACTTGCGTGTTGTAAGTATCGTAATCGTGATGTACTCGCAGTGGATGATTTTTCTTTACTACTTAAATGCTTTCTGCTACTACTTGGACTGCTTGGTTGAAATTCAAACGTTCCTCCAGAACAGGATCTCTCCTTTTTCATTTTACTCATACTATTAAAAACACGGACGAGTAAATATATGTACATTAGACAGTTACTAAATAATTATACTATAGCTTAGTGCTTTAACTAATTTTAATATTTACAGCTTAATTTCGTCTTCTCTTGTTGGATCTTTTGTATGAAGTACACACTTGCCGCTATTTATTAGTACTTTTACATCAAGTTCGAAGTCTATATTGGGTTCTTGAGTTTTTTGTGGTGTTATATATGGCGATGAGGTAGACGAAGTTTGCTCTTTTCCAAATGAGTCGAGCAACGGTGCACTGCAATGCATACATATAATATAATGAGACAATATTAGAGGCTTATAGACATTAGATTATTATATATATATACTACATACTTTCCTTCCATACTATCATAACTAGATGTACAACTAGCATCTCTACTTTTTTTTCTTAATTCAACTCTCTCTCCTTCTATTTCAATAGTTTCTGGCCACTCTAAATCGCCTTCAGGTAAACTCAGTTCTGATCCTGCACTAGGTAAGGAGGATTGCCTATAGTAATCAAAAAAATTAAGCATAATTGATCAAGATAAACATGTAGTTTTCTTTGAATAAACATTGCGTAGTTTCAGTTCACCTGCACATTGTATGAGTATCGCTAAATGTAACTCGTTGTCCACTAAGTCCTCTAACACGAAGAGAAGCAGATCTACAATAATTGTACAAAGATGATATACTATGATGTATGTTTCAAACAAGTACACTCACATACACACACACGCACACACACACACACTAAGGGGTAGATTGGAGAAAATAAAAAAGTATGCATGCATTGTGTTATAACATGCATCTTACCGACTTGGACCACTTCTAGGACTGCTTTCATAACTAGCTGAATTTGCAGAATTAATTTCCATATTCAAATCTTCTGGACTCTCAAGTTGATGCTCTGGTGTTGGTGAGGGTACGATAAATGATCTTGAACGATATGCATTAGTTTTACTCCCAAGACCTAATTTACCTTTTATTCCAGATGCCTTAACAGATTGTCTTCGTAATTTTTGTATCATATCCCTGAAAACATTACGTTACGAGTATAAGTGTAGCACAAATACTTCTTTTGTTATTAATCCTAATTCAACTAACATATTTATAACATATTAAATTGAAATTTTAGAAAATAGAATCATATTATTACCTTCTGAAGTCTTTGAATACCATAGCTTCCAGTT
The DNA here is from genome assembly GCA_916049575.1 of Ancistrocerus nigricornis. Taxonomy (NCBI): domain Eukaryota; kingdom Metazoa; phylum Arthropoda; class Insecta; order Hymenoptera; family Vespidae; genus Ancistrocerus; species Ancistrocerus nigricornis. The sequence goes on along the minus strand of OU696667.1, from coordinate 13,503,238 downwards.
CATGTAAACGCTTCATTTCTTGTTCTATGGTACCATGAGATGCACCTAATGATCTCAGATCATTTATGATTTTAGCTTGTTCATTCATCTCCTTTTCAATTAATTTTGATCTTTTCTTTGCATCTAGAGTAGGGTCAAAGACAAATGCAGGCAAACTGTCAGTCCAATTTTTTGATTTCTTCATCAAGATACTCTCCTGGAAATATATAAATTATTGTTTAAACATAATATTCATATTTCATAATCAGGAAAGATATAACAAAATGATAGTTTATTAAATGTGAATAATAATTTAAAGGGGAAAATGCTTAGGATTGGATATTTTAGATTTTTTACATTTCATAGGTAAAAATTACATCTTTGTATATTATGTTACCTGAATAATAAAAACCAGGATAGTCTAATAGGAAAAAATAAAAATAAAATAATTAAACCATACTTTTTTCTTAACCTGACTAGTACTATTATCTGGTTGATCTGCATCGTCGCTATCGTAATCGGCAGGGACATGTATATCATCTTCTTCAAAACCTGTCAGCATTGTTAGTGTATGACCAAGAGCTGATAATTGTTGCCCTACATTAACATCAAGATGGATATCAACTCCCTCCATTTGCCACTGAACATTTAAAATCCATTTGGCATTATCTAAAAATTATTTATTCGTACAATATAGCATAGTAAAATGCATTTTTAATCATTTATAATGAACATATGTACCTGACTTATCTTGCTTCTGTGCAATTGTCCTACTGCACACTTCGTAAGTACCTTCAGAAACTACACATAAATTCATTATACTACTGTCAGTCATATCCGGTTTCCAGTCATCTAAAGATGTTTCAAAATCTTCTGCAAATCTTAGACATAATCCTACAAATCTAGAAAGAAGCAAATATTTCTTATAACATATTTCGGGATTAATAAAAGGCAATCTCAATACAGTACATATAAGTTTAAATAGTAAGTAATACCTTCCTGTACTAACTAAACTGCCACTACTACATGCTGATATACTAGTATTTTCAAGTGTAACAACAACAGCACCCCTTGATTCTCCATCATATAATCCTCTATTTAGACCCCAATTATTTGGTGGTAGGGGGTTCAATGGTAAACAAATGCCCATATCATCAACAGTTAATTGTAGAAACAATGTTCCTAAATGTGGTGCACTAAGTTGACTTGTTATTTGTCCAAATGGAACTTTTTCAAAGACTTGTTGCGTGGCAGTTAATACTTCCTTATTTAAATTAGCTCTTTTTTCATTCCAATATTCATATGCATTCTTGTAATTCAACCAGACAAGGATTGCTTTATCAATAGCCATTGGTTGTATGTAAATTAATGGACGTTTTAGAGTGATTAAAACTACTTCTTTATCTTCGCCTTGCGCCATTTCTTCTTGAAATGCATTTCGTAGGCCTACTCTGGTATTAAAGAATGCAAATTGTTGGAATTCTGGTTCTGCTTCTTCAAACATAAGATTTTTTAGTAATTGCCCAAGACTCAAATTAATATCAACCTGAGCTTTACCAAATAATTTCATATATGGATTTGGTTGTGTTGCACCCGAGACATTTTGTACTCGATTAGATAATTGAAATTCAACTGTACCAGTTTCTAAACGAACAGCAGAATTTGTTGGAGTTGTTGCTGTTAGTTGTATTCTCTGTAAAAGGTAAAAAAGTTAAAGAATTAAATGATATAATGAATCAAATTATGTTTACTATTAATATTAGAGTGGGATGATGTATATGATATAGTACACTTACCTTAATACGAATAACTAATGAAAATAATATTCTTTTTAAAGTAGAGTTAGTAGGTTCATCATCTTCAAGCCACAAAGGTACTGGTTTTTCTCCGCCATATACTTTTTGTACTACTTCATTAACTTCTTTCATAAACACTTTTTGTACAAATACTAAATGATTCAATAGATCTGTTGTTAAGGAATGTTCAAATACACCAATGTCTGCAGTTGCACTCAAATAACTACCTTGTCTTAAAACAACACCATCTGCAAAATTGTACAGGCAAATAAACTTATTACATGTTTATATTTAGTAACATGTTTTACATTAAGAGTTCTTACCAGCTATTTTAGTATCATTTAAATTACTGTTTCCATCTTGTATATATTCTGCTGACACATGTACTTTAGGGAGTTCAATACTTGCTTCAGAAGGTAGATTTGCTTCTGTGACTTGAAGTTTTGTAGTAAAACTTAAACTGTGATGAGGCAAGTCTATAGTAAATTTAGCTTTACTACCGGTTACACCTGAACTGTTAACTTGATCCATTTTGTATTGTGCTTGTAAAGAAGGTAGTAATGCTGCAGTTATACTCAAACTTTGGAGTATGATATGAAATTGCATAACAATTGGTTCCAAGAGACTAGGCATAGCTTGAGTTTTTTCTTCGTCCACAGGAGGTGCTGGAACATAATGATGTGGACTAACAGGTCCACCATCTAGCTCATCTTGTTGCTGTCCTCTTGACATTCTTGAAGATGTTCTTGTAACTCTTAATTCCTATTTAATTAGAAGCATAAACAATGCATATTTTACAACATATTGGAATAAATAGTCCTAAAAGACATGTCAGAATATCTATTTAAATAGAATATTTCTTACCTGCAATGTCGATGATAATTGTTTACTGCCCCTTGTCATCATTCCATGTAAAGCAACTGGATGCTGTGGTATATCTATATTTACAGCTCCAACAGTTAATAAGCCACTGTTTTTATCTTTCTGACGCCTAGTGATGCTGGAATATAGAGCTTGCGATTTTCCCACTGTAATTTTGACAACGGTTTGTTGACTAGGTGCTACACCTTCCAATAAAACAATCATAGTTCTACCAATTTGTCCTGTCAAGCTACACTCCAAGCTAGCAGGTTTAGTTTTTTTACGACACGTTAAACTTGCGTGTAAACTTGTAATTTCAGCTTCCAGTTTTAAACCACTTAATGTAGCTAAAAGTCGTGTTCTATGTATTCGTGCTACTCCAAAAATAATTAGTCTTGTCCTTTCACCTGTTACAATACCTGTGTAGTAGTATAAAATGTTTTATAATGTATATTTTAAAATGCAATGTAAAACCTATCAGATTTATTACATTTATAATACCCACTTAATTCTCTTGGAGGTGGTACTGGTGTAGAACTATTCTCAATATTTAAACCTTTTTCAATGTCTCCATCTTTGGTTTCATTTAAAAGTTCGTATTTTTTGTTAGTTTTATAATGTTCTGCTGCATCAGCGGGTATAGAAAATCGATGCGTGATAGTTTTAGTTTCTGGACGTGTAGCGTACAGATCTAAGAGGTAATAGATGGTTTTCCAACATCTAGGTATTAAATTCGCTGTATCTTTACATTTATCTGACAACATGCTGAACTTATCAAGTCCTGAGCCACTAGGACTTGCCCCAAAACTAGGTGTAATAACACCTTCACTGAGGTTAATATAGCCTTTCACACTTTTTCCTGTACTACGTAATTTTTGAGCAAAACTTTGTGGGCGAGATCTTATACTTGCACCTGGTGATATGACCTTTTGTTGGTTTGGTTCAAAACTATTACGAAGTAATGAAACTTCTGTTTTCTTTCCACTTAGATGATCTTGTAAGTCAGATGCTACATAAAAATAGGAAGCATTATTGATTCTAACACAATATAACATTTTTATATGTAAATAAATAACAAACAGGCTATAATATATTTACTTGATGATGATCCATTTTTTGTAACAGCATCATTGACAATTAAATTTGTATTTCGCTTGGTTTCAGGATGTTGTTCTTTCAATTCCATTTGTGTTTCTTTAACATTTTGATACATATTGCTAATTTGGTGTAATAACCGGAGTAGTGGCATGTTTACTTGTTGACTAATATAACGTATATTGAGGCTAAAATTAACTACTGTGCTAGTATGCTTTTTCAGTTGTCCTCTAGATATGTACAAAACATTTTGTTTTTGTATCATATCATCCACGGTCATATCAGCCATTTTTTTAACGTCAATATCAACGCCAATTTTCTCACACAAGAATGCTGGTGTTTCAGGTGGTATATCCAAATAAAACTTTGTACCAGCTCCTTTCTTCTGTTGATGTTTATTACCTACAATTTAAAAAGTATATTAATAGCATTCTAGTGGATTAACTAGATAATATAAATATTAATATATATACTTTTTTTTTTATCTGTTACTTTCCCAAATTCACTGACAACTATATCAATGCGCATTGTATCCATGCTCCCTACAAGGGACAAATTTGATCCTAAACAATCTAAAGATGACATATTGTTCACATTCCCAGCGCCAATTGCTGACAACATTTGTTGAGGCATAACAGATAATGAAGACAAAAGAGGTTCAAAGATTAAATGAGCATCCAATAATCGAAGTGAATCTTTCATTGGGTATAAAAATGCACCACTCTGTAAGTCTGAATCTTCTGTATCATCTGTTGTCATAGTATTGATTTTAGAATCCTATAAATATTTAAATTACGTATTATTATAATAAAGTTATTAATTATAATAATTGAATTTAAAAATTAAATCCATTAAAATTAAAAGTTTAATAATATCTAATTAATATTTAATAATAATATTTTTTGTATGTTTTTTTTCAGGTAATAACAGCAAAATATTATGATGTACAGGAAGTCAATGAAATGCAATGAAAATCATCATATTTTTCAATAATACTGGTACAATATCTTAGAGTATCATTTATAGAATAAAAATAGTCAATAAAAAAATCTGAAAATGTAAAATAATGCTTTGCTAAAAGAATAATTCTCTGTAAAATACCTTCATTGACTTTTGTTCTGCACGAAAGACCTGAGAAAGTGAAAGAAAACATAAAAATACAGTGTATTTTTCACAAAATTACAATGCCCCTAACCATATATATTAATTGAATACAAGAAGATTACTTTAATTGTGTATAAAAGCAAACCTTACCCAATGTCCTTTAACATTTCCTTTATCATTATCTTTTATAAATTCTTGTTGTTTTGCCATCCAATTATACAAATCTTCTTCAGTATTTATAGGTTTATTAGACTGATGACTCGTTGGGGAAGTCACTTGATCTAAACTTCCAGTACTGTGCTGGCTTCCATGTCCTAGACCTTCAGAATATATACTGGGATTAGATCCAAGCTGATGAGAATGGGATACTTGAATTTGTGGTGCCTTCTCTTCTCGTAATGCTCCATAGCCTAATAAAAATATTTGTTTTGTATCATAATCTTATAAATATAATGCAGATTATTATTACAATACCAATTGAAAATCACAAAAGCATTTATATGAGACGCTAACGAAATTAGTATAAGCAATGTATTGAAAAGCTTAAGGTATAGGTAAATCACAAGTCAAAAGCAAGAAAATATGTACAATTAAGGAGCTGGAAATAAAAAGTATTGTAGACTAATATATATGGGATTCCAAATGTGATAAAAATATAACAATGAGGAATATTAAATTTTTAATAAAAATGCTAATAAGCGGAGAAGTATAAAATTTTAAATACATTATGTTAATATTATAAATTTGTACTACTTTCCTAGTTCGGCATGAATTAAATATGATTTTTTTTTTAAATAAAACTAGTAATTATTTCAGACGAATGATCCAATGACCACAATATTACAGCAGAATATTTTAGATGTCTCACTTACTTATATTATTTTGTTCTCGATTTTGATTGAACAGCCCACCACTTGCAAGCAACGGAAAGACAATACTTGCTCGTGTACTAACAGGCACTTGTGTAGGTTGCAGCGATTTTCCTCTCTTTGGAAGAACTACTGGTGGAGAGGGAGAGGTTAGTGAATCCGGGCCTGGAACCGGTGTTGGTAATGGGGTTGTATCTTTCCCGCGAGGAGAACTTACAGGAACCGTCAAACCATCACCACACATGCCTGGTTGTTTCATATTAATCCAAGTTTTTTGGTTTACAAAAAAGTATGTTTGCAGTGTCCAAGAGTACTCAAGAAAAGCGTATAAATAATAATGATCAATGATAATGACTTTTACTACTGTAGAAATTATCAACAAATATTATTGTTCAATTGTATACACTAACGCTTTTCTACAGTAATACTCTATGAAATGTTTAACATATCTTTAAGCTGTGCAAACATAAACGCTGTTAATGGACTATCAAATAAAGCAACAAAGCATGAATGTGTGTAAGCATTTAAGTACTACAAGTTTCAGTGTATAAATGTTACTTAATAATTATTTCGATAGTATTGTGTAATTTATATTTTAAGTATTATATCAATGTTGAAATATTAGTGACACCTAATGTTATTTTTTCTATGAATGTAGTTCTTTACATTTATTTAGCAATTATACCGTAATATGAATCGAAAAATTACATATTGTAGTAATTATCTAGTGTTAAAATATAAAAAGTATAACTTTAGTAGCAAAGATTTTACACATAAGATATCAGAAGCTCATCGACAAAAAAAAGATTGTTAGTAAGGAAAATTACATTTTTATGTGATTTAAATATAAAATGGTTCCTTTTTTTATTATTCATAGTATTGAAGAGCCCAATGATAAAGTATTTTATACAATGTCAAAATGCCAATGTATATTTGTTTCAACAACTATATCAACTATGAATGTACGCTGTCCATAAAAACAATGTTATTATATTACACATATTATCAGAATTTTATAAAATTACGAATATATAAATTTATAAATATAAAGAAAATGAAATTTTGCTATTGTTTTTGTACGTGAAATTATATATAAATATATATGTTGTTGTTTATGTAAATAAGTACTACCTGAGCTTTTATCTTGTCCATTCTTGGCATGTATATGTTTGTTCATATGGTCCGTGTGGATTAGCATAGCACATTCATCTGTCACTTCCTGATCATCAATATCGCCTGCACTACCCTCCCCATCCGTCAGCAAATTTTCCTACACATTAATAAGCCAAACCCATACATATTTTTAACGTGTACAATTCACTTAGTTCTCACAAACGTTGCTAAATGCAGTTCCAATAAATTTATGATATAAACATTTATCATTTTTTAAAGAATGTAAGTGAAATTTTATATCATAACATCTTAAAAACTTCAATGTATATCCAAAACCGATTTTTTTCGTAAAATGTTTTTTAAATATATATAGTTATATATATAACCCATAAGCATCAACATATTTTACCAATGGCAGTACATAGAAGATTCCTCTTAGGATAGCATAGAGTTGGAAAATTCACATTGCATTAGGCACATTCAGATGTATATGTGTTATATAAAATAGCATTATTTAGTTAATATTATTACATTTGAAAACATGGCGTGTGTATTTCAAAAGCTCAGTATTATAATTTGTGTAAAAGCACATTTGTTTATATGAAAGATATATGTACAACAGTGCTTGTTTCAAATATATTGATTAGTTAATAGAAGACGCTATTGTCTATAACGATTTTCTTGAATCTAAGATTATAGTGGCACAAATTTTCACAGAGATAATCAATTAATAATAGTGAAAAGAAATGTATGAAGCTTTTGCATAGTGATTTAATCTGTCCCATGTGTTTAAAAAAAGATTCTTACTCTTTTTTACATTGTTATTTCCTTCCAGATCTTCATTGATCAACTGCTGAAAGAAGAATTCTCTACAGAATTAACATTTTTATACAATGAAAAATATATTGATCGCCTATATTCAATTATCACAAACAACTGTGTAAAAAAATTTTGTATTAAATTGATAATATTTTTATTTGCATGCCACTGGATCTATGCTTTTCATGGAGTATATAAGAATATAAATATTTAAACTTCTATTTAATAAATTAATAAATATTTAATAAAACCTTCTTATTGAATATGAAAAATGTATTAAAATATTAAATCACAATGGCAGTAAATATGGGTAATTGTAATGAAATATGCAATCTTACCTCATCTGGATCAGAGACAGCAAATGTAACATTCAAGGGTTTGACATGCTTGGTTTTATAGTTGTGTTCCAAAAGTAATGGAGTATATAATACATTTTTCCACTGTCTGCTTAATACAATAACGCCCTTGTAAAATAAGATGAAAATGTAGAAACAAATGACAGTTATGTTCGTTTAAATACATGTCATATTAATATAATTATTATTATATAAATATCCAAATTACCTGTCTAAGAGTGGACAGAAGAGGTAAATCAGATTCTTTAAGATTAGATTCTATATTGACTAAATCAGAAAGTAATACATAATTTTGTAAAATTGTACATAATTGACATGATGGATCTTCTTGCAAAGTTTTGGCCAATGGTGTTAATCTTCCATAACGACTCTGAAATATACATTATTGCTACATGCACTTGCTTACTAGTTTAATGAATAATTATTTACCTTAACTGGCATATGGATTCCTTGTACATCTAATGCTTCTGCCATGAGGCAAGCAACAATAGCAGTGGATCTCCGATACATAGTTCTGAACATATGAACTATTCGAATAGCAAATTTATTACTTGGATTCATCCAAGCATTAATGGCTGGAGAAGCAGTGCTGAGTAAGTTCCAATCTAATCTTGTATAATCTATTTTTCGTGTTATTGGAGTACGAGGTGGAGCTGCGAAATTAAACCACACCGTTTTCAACTCTATTACACATGAAACAGTATTTCCGTTGGTTACTTTTGAGGTAAGACTAGTACAAGTTGCACTATTATTTATCTGTGTTCCGCTGGGTACGTTTGTTGAACCTGTTTCTTGCTCAACAGTTGGGACTGTAGACGCTAAGAAAATAAGGAAAATAATGCAATCTGAAGGGACATGTTTATTATTGGTTTTCGAAAAATATATTGTTTTATAGATCTTTACCAGCCCCATTATCCAATTCCTCTTGACTTTTGACACTATCAGGATATAATACTTCACCATCTGTTTTTTTATCATCACGTCCATTTTCACCTTTTTCAAACTGTGATCTTTTTACAATTTTCAATTTAATTCCTTCCAAACCACATTCAAACATGATGAATCCTAATCGATCTTCTCCGCTACCCATAGTAAATTCTTCTGTTGCTTGAGCAGGACCTGTTTGTTTCTATAAGATTACATGTAACATTTGTTAAAATATTTGTGCATATATAAAAATTCCAATAATATCCTATAAAATATAAATTCATACATTTTGTTTGTCTTTATCATCCGGTAATTGCATGAGGTAATAGTCAATGCATTTTAATGGTGAAGTCATTCTTGTACATGTAAATAATACCCTCGAATAATGAGCAGGTATAGCTGTTATAACAGCATCTTTTAATATTGAAGATTCATTTCTAAGTCTACGTAATTGTGAGTGAACTTTTCCTATAAAATATGATATTGAATAATAAATCTGCAAGTATCTTCCTGAATAAACATTAAATAATATATATACTAACCAACATTTAAAGTAACTATAACTTCTTCCCGTTGTTTCTCGGACGTTTCAATATACACAGTTTCACCACCACCAAGATCACTTACTACAGCTGTTGTTTGATGACCAGGCAAAAATGCTTTACTTATTTTATTAACTTTCTTTTGATTTGGTAACACAGCAGGTTTATGAAATGTTTGAACGACTTCTCTCGCTTGTTTTCCAATATAAAATCTTGCCGTGACATCATTAAAGCACATTGCGAATAGCGATACACATGTGAGGTCTCGAATATTTTCAAGCGCAGAAAAAGATATAATTTCTTCAACGACAGATGCTTGCAGTAATGTTAGGTTCATCTATAAATAAAAAAAATATTATATAAAAAAACATAATACTTATGGCTTTGTAATCATTTATTTAAAACGATTGCATTATTGATAAATAGTGCATAATGTTTTAATTAAAGTATGCATACATTACCTTTGGTAAAATGATGCTGCCTTGTACTTGTGTTGTAATACTTTCTTCATATACATTAGTTTGCAATGCAATTTTACCTAAACAGTATAAAAACACAGAATTAGTCTAGATTAAGAAAACTAAAAACAAAATTTATTTTATGAACATAGACTAACTTTTATCATCACCCTGACTACTTTTAACATTCCTTTCTGCAGTTGAACGTTTGGAGCTAGTTTGTACTTGACTCCAATAAGATAAGCTTTGATCTTGCTTCAAAATGTTAGCATCTTTTACTTTTTCTATACATTCATTATGAAGATGATTTAAGATTGTTAATGGATGTAACATAGCTAAAGTTGGTACGATGGTCTCTATGAAACGTTGCAAAGACTCTAATACCATAGGACTTATCATGATATCAACATCTCCCTTGAATTTTACAATAACTGTCGTTCGCGAGCCTGTTTCGTGTGCTGCCAATAACTCCTCTTCATCATGGGTAACATTATTATCTTCACCTAATTACATATATTAAAAAGATAAAATATTTTTATGGAGAGTGCATAAAATAATTGTGTAAATATTTTCCTAATATTATTTGTATGCTTACCTTCCATTTGATTTAATGCTGCACTATCCCATAAGTAAGGATGTGTAGGTGTCTTATTGGAAGACCCTGCAATAGGCGAGCCATCAGAGCGTGTTACCATTTTTAAGGATGTAAATCCTTCTGCAATTGTTTCAAGTTTTGGCACATATTTTCCTCCTACATAAACTAATCTGCCATCTTCTGTACGTTGAAATATTGGAGTAGTAAATGCGTCTCCACCAGAAGGTAATGATGACTGTGTCCAATTAGAGCACTTTACCTTAAGTTTTATAGTTTTTGTTATTAAACACATACAGATATACTATTGAATATTAGGTATACAAAGTTGATAAAATAAACATTTATATCTTGTTACCTGTGTTAAGTGACTGACATAACTTGACATTAAAAGTGGTGAGTCAACTATTGGTTTATTAACTTGCATATGTAAATTTACAAGTGTAACATCCTCTTGAGATGATACGGCAGATATAAAACTAGTAGATGAAACAGAATGGCTATCAGAGGAATCCTGTAAGCCTCCATTATCATTTAAACCAGTATCATTTTGAAGATTAGCGCTCTTATTAGCTCTTGGACTTCGTTTTGAATTTATTGTTTGAGTTTTTGCTCTTTCTAAAGTATGAGCTTTATCCATTGTAGAAAGGTTTACATTTGTTGAACTTTCAACAATAGATAGGTCGGAGGAAAATTTTTTTTTCATACTATCATTACGATTTAATACAGATCCAGAACCAACAATAGACTGACGTAAACTAGATGTTCGGCTTCCACTTAAACCATGACTCACATCTTCATCAGCAGAATAAAATGCTTCTGAATGATTTTCTGATGACATTGAGATAGTTCTTTGAACCTAAGTAATAAATTAATTAGAAAACGTTTAATAAATATTACACTTAAAGAAAATATTTGTATTTACTTCCTGTTTAAAACGTTCTTCAGAATCTGATCTTACACACAATGAATGATGAGAATCAGAAACATTAACACGATCAGTGCTCTTTGTTGTTGATCTTGGAGCTCCAGAAAAAGTCATTTCTGTTGGAACTATGGGTAATGATTGAGGACTACCGCTTTGTTCGGCTGTATCTATATCCGATGCGTTAAAATAATCTACTGCTAATTTGGAATCAGATACACTACTTTTGGGAGCAGTTTCAATTTCTGGAACACTCAGAATAGATCTGCTCCGTTCTGTATTTAATTTAGAGTCAGAGTCTAATTTTTGTGGTAATTGTGCAATAGGACTGGCATCGACTAAGCGAGAATATGGAACATCCTTTATATTGGATGCGCTGCAACAAAAAATATAAATGTAATAGAAAAAAAATGTATTTGAAATAATACTAAGGGTAGTATTATAGTCTGCAACAAACCTTGGTCGATCAGTACTTTTTTTTGAAGCTTGCAATCCATCTTGAACAATATTTACTTTCACTCCTGTGACAGGATGACATGTTTCTTGTAAAGATACATCCTGTAAACTGTATGGAGGTGTATGAAAAACTAATTGATTATCATGTAAAATCGACTGTCCAAATCCCTTGTCTTTTCCTGATTCATAGATTCTGAAATAAAATATTATAATGTTATATGAATGTAATAAATCACATTGCTGAGTAACCTATGTACTTTAGTAGTAGTAGTCTTTTGTTTTTGTATATGTCAAAATTGTAAATATATGTTAGTTGTAATTTCTTGTTCATGTGTTAATATAAAAATAGGCTTATATCTTCTGCATATAAATAATAGCATTGAGGAAACAAATTCTTATATTTTATGGAGTATATAAGTGATCAATTATGGCTGAAGAAATTTTAGACCACGATTTTCTTCAATTTATATCATTGGCCAAATCATATTATACACAACTTTTGGATGAAAAAGATAAATTATTATGTATGCAATGGCTTACAAAATTATGTGGAGAACAAATACAAGGAATATCACATAAACGTAACCGGAATATATATTTATCACAGCTCCTTATGAATTTGCAAGAGAAGAAAATGGCTGGTCCATTTTTAATATCTCCAAGTGATAAACCCTTGCCACCGGCAAAACATGTTTTTGGTTCACAGGATTCAGATAAAATCTCTTTATCTGAGATGGATACGTTACTTGGTAATAACATTGTATTTTAAACTTGTGAATTAGATTCTGTACTAAATGGAGTACTTTTAAAATAATATTTTTACAGAATAGACAATTATTGTACTCTATATTAGGTGAAATGCCTGAAGATTTTCAAGAAATAACTTCAGATGGTCAAATGTATATTGCGATACGCTGTTTACCAAATGATCAAGGGACATTTGCTTTCATTGGACTAAATATAGATAAAAAAAAACTATTTACATCCTGTACTACAGTTAATTCATGTGTTAATAACACATCCAACTCATGTATGAAAACTTTAGACAATGTACCTACATCTACAATGGGAGAACATGTATTAGAAAGTCAAATGGAAGACTTCTACAAACAAAATACAGAAACTGAACCATTTGGTATGTAGGAAATGCATAACTAAATAAATAATTGTACATATGTGTGTGTGTGTGTGTTTGCATGTATACAAATAGTGAATATTTAAAGGACATATGTGGGATAGTAAATATCTATTAAAGAGTATGATAAACATATTATAGGTACATGTTATATGTATAGGTGATATTATTCAACTGTATCAATCATTGCATACACCACAAAAAGGCACAGCTTGCAAGCAAAAAAATGGAATAGCATTTTTCAATAAATTACTTAAGCAAATTGATATGGAGATAACAGGAATTGAATTTGAAAATAATGATATAATAAAGTTTTTAGTAAACAGATTAGAACAAGATTTAAAGAAAGAATCCAAAATAAAATATTTATTCAAGCTGACCCCTGCACAGCGAAACTTAAAATTATTAGAAATATTGAGACAAAAAGTTGTTGTTCGGTGAGTAAATGTTTCGATAAACTTTTAATTTTTTAATTAGTCATTCCTTTTTTACTTTCGCTTTATGATATAGACTTCAAGACGAGAAACGACGAATTTTAATGACAGAGATGGACAGACTAATGGAAAAATCTTCTGTTAATTTCAAATGTTGCATAAATCGTACTGAAAAAACTGCTGACTTTGTATGGGAATTGGCAGTTACCAGACCATTAACAGATAGCGATATTAATAGATTGTGTGACTTATATCCTGAAGAAGTAATTTCCACCTTTCTAGACTTACTTGTACTTGACAGACAAGTAATACTAGAAAGGGGAAAGAAAAGACAATTAAAAATAATAAAAGATATGAGATTTGAAATATATAGGGAAATTGAATCAGAGAAAGCAGCATATAATAAATCACGAGAAACATATAGGTAAAATATTTGGTATATACTCTATTAGGATGTTTTACAAAGTTAAATATTGCCTAGATATCACTAAGTTTTCTATAATTAGAGAGTGGAATAAGATCTTGTCAATGGTTGAAGAAATGATGTATGAAACAAGAAATGAAATTGTACAAAGTGGTCAAACGTTAGAACCACGAGAAGGACTGCTAGCAAATATGATTGCTGATATAAAGGAAACAGAGAATTTAGTTATACAAGAAGCTCAGCTTGGAGAAATTTTAACTGAAAAGATTATTCAAGCAAATATGTGGACTTTTTCACTTCAAGAAGATGATGAACAAAATGAATCATGGGAAATCAAATCATCAATAGAAAATATGAAAAAACAAAGTAAAATTTATGAGATGCTTATTAACAAACAAGAAAGAAGAATTAAGCAGCTAAATGAAAAATTATATTGCAACCAGAAGTAATAATTAATCTCTTTATTTCATAAGTAGTTTCATATCCTACCTGTAAGCGGCAATATTAATTCCATCTTGGAGATCATGATAACTTGGTTTAAAGAATCTTGCACCATTTTTATTATTCCCGAAAAATGCACATCCACCTATACATCCACATTTTGTTGGTTTTATCCCACTTTCTTGGGGCCAAAGAAACCACAATCGTTTTGATGCTTCATCATGCATTTTCAAGTATTTATTTTGTACTAAATGTAAATTATGTTCTGGTGTAGGTAAAGAAATTGCAGCTTCGAGTATAACTGGACCTAAAGATACTGAACCTACTTCAAGCCAAATATCAGCTCCATCACCTGTACAACCATCATAAATCTGAGTATATAAATTTTACTATGAGACAAAAAATCATTCATAATATGTTTTCAAAATGTACCTGACATTCTACTACTTGTATTATTATGTGATTTTCCACTACCAGTTGTATTAGTATTACTTGTATTTGCAAAGTGACCAGATGCAGATACAAATTGACGAATCAATATTGTAGGAAATAGTCCTGTTACACCAGATTTTACTTGTTGCCCATGTAGATTACAAGTTGATATACGAATTGGAGATATCCATAATTGTACAACTGTGCCAACTTCTTGGAAGTACAAATCAATAGCATCTATGGATAACCTTGTCATTCTATATTTGATATCCTCTGAACTAGGACATCTAAAATACACACATCCATATCCACCCATATAGAAAAATTTATAATTTTAAATACAACATTATTATCTAATGAAGTTTTATTATTTAGTGAAAAAATCACCTGTAATGTTTGTCAGGGTCACTGTCTGTACATTGTAATGGAGGTACTCCATGATGACAATGGTGAGGTAAATCTGGGGGTCGTAAACTATTTTCAGAATTCTTTACCATTAACAGAAAAGTTTCCAAAGAAGTTATAAGATGATGTAATTGTGGTGAACTAATTTTTCCACTTAATTTTCCTAATTGTACTTCAATTAACCATGCATATTCCAATGTTTCTTCATCTAAATTTCTTCCTTCATTACTAAACATTGCATGACCTCTCACTTGTAATGCACTCAACATTAGGTGACCTTGATTTAAATGTCTTTCTTTACTTGATCTTGCCACATTATCTGTAAGCAATGCTATTGCAGGTGAAAGAAGGAGCTGCAATTCTGTTTCTTTGTATCCTTTTCGCATCTCAAAACCAAAACGTTCAAGGAGTATGACAGGACATGGTGGGTCATTTTCTCCACAATTTTTCACAAGATGAGCTTGTATATCATGCATCGTAATACCAACAGTAACTTCCAATGGACGATAATCTCGTGGGTCAAATGGTTTAGATTTAATTTCCTCATCCTCCATTGATGCTTCAACACTACTATTTTGCATGTCTCGATCCTTACTCCTATCAGTACTCACAACTGTGGGACTAGTTCTACTCTGTTGCATATCAGTGAAATTTTGATAATCTCCAAATAAATTTTCTTTCAAATGCATGAAACTTCTTAACAATGATCCATATAAAATTAGTATGGATGGCCCAATTTCAAGTTCCAAACTTACTTTATCTGGAGGTATAGATTGTGGATCAAATTTCTGAGTACCATTTCGTGTCCATTGCAGTCCTGGAGATTTTCGACAACGTGGAATCCTCATAGGTGAGAGTAAAATTTCTTCTTTCTCAGGAGTTGTTATATTTGCTTGTGGAGTAGGTCCCAATGGTGGAGATGGATGATATGTATAATTAATACTTAATGCTACAATTGGTACAGACCAACAGTCTACCCATCCCATTCCTTTTTGACATACATTCCTCCATTTTTTCCCTTTGTATAATTCATTCAAATGCTTGTGAGATCCATCACGAGTCATTATCTTTGCATTTTTATCTAATGCTAATAGTATTGCACGGTTTGTATTCACTTCTGGTAAATAGAAGGAAAGATCAACGCTTTCTCCTTGAATCCAGAAACGTAATGGAATTGTTAAAGGTAGGAAGTCCACAAAGGGAAGATCAAATGATAAATCAAAAAATTCTCCACAAAAAGCAATATGTGCGTTTTCTTGATTCTGAGATGAACAATCAATCCAATTATATTCATTACAAAGCGTAATTAATTCAAACTCTTTCAATAACAAACTGAATTTCCATGTATATGGAACAAAATGCAAAATATCAGGTCTTGATTTATTTGCCCAATCGTTAATCATATCTTGAAAAAATTCTTTGTGCGAATAAACTAAATTAGCTGTTGCTTTACATCCAGTTAGATTTAAAGCCCATTCTTGATGGTCATTCCATCTTATTGGATAGTGGCACTTTACTCCAAATTCCAATGTTTCACTCTCAACTAAACTACGATATTGCAGGCTTGTTGTAGCCTCTAAATGTAATAGTTGACCAGTTATTTTTGTGGTATATCCATCTTGTAAGACTATCCATGGCATGGTAATTTCCAAATACGATCCCGGTCCTACGTTAACGTGAACTGCATTAGTTTCTCTGTTTTTACTAAACAGTATGTCGACCGTTGCTTCATTTAACGTTGATAATCTAATATCAAACGACTGCACTTGTCTTTTCTCTCCTGGAATTGGAGTCTTTGTAACTTTCAAAGGTTGATAATCATTTGGAAAGAAAAATTTAAATAAATGTTCTCTTTGTCTATCAGCCCATGGACCATAACTAAAATCTGTACCCTTTCCACATTTAATGTCTATACCCCAAATAGGTGGCATCGCTTCCACCATATCACCATTAACTAACTGTATCATTTCAGGATGTTCAGGGACAAATCCTGGTTCATCCATATAATAGTAAACTTCCATATTATTTGAACTTAAAACAACAAAACCTTCACCCATATATCTAGGGGGATCATCAACCATTCCTGTATATTTAGGGCTAGGTGCTAAGATGACCTTGAAATTTTCTGCTTTACACTTTGAAAAGTGCATAAAATGATCATGTCGAGATGCCGCTGGTTTAGTAGAATATACAAAATGTGCTTCTTCTACAGTTATGGAAAGTGTAGTGGGTACTAAGCGATTACCAAATACTAATCTCCCCTGAAAATATTACTGTATTGAGTATATATATATTCCTACTTTTATAATTGGGTACAAAGAAAGTATAATTACTACAACTGACCGTGCAAACATCTAATTTAATAACAGGTATTAAATCTCTCCAGGTTCTAGCAATAACATGAGCTTCTTTTTTTCTAATATTGTCAACATGACGTGAAACATCCATTGCATTTATTTGTTGGCGAATTTCATGCGTAGTATTTCCTAATGATGTTGCATCGTGATCATCTGCATTCATGCAAAAATTATCTTCATCAGCAAACATTTGAGGTGTCAGACCAAATGTTTTTTCCAATTGTGCATATAATTGACAGCGATTATATACATGTAATTCAAATCCATTTAACATGACTGAAAGTCGTGTATCTGAATGAGAGAGATCTAAAACATAAAATACGTTATTTGGACTACATAAATTGAATCCATTTGAAAACATTTTATTTCACATAAATTATACGTATGCAAATGTTACCTTCTGATACATCTTTTGGGACATAACTTCTCCACCACCTAAATATAAGCCATCCATCTTGTATTCTCATACTATAATCTGTTGTAATATAAACTATATCTCTAAACATTATCTTTCCACTTAGGGCACTTAATGTAAATGATCCTAAAAATAAAATGATATAAGTATTAGATAGTTTAACATACACGAGTCTTATAATAATTACTATACATACCAATTTTAACATAGCCATCGCGTATAACAAAACGATTTAACAATTTTGTTAATATGTAACCAATAACTCTGCTATTGTAATAAGCTATATAGATGATCCAAGATATGGCAGATACCAATGAACAAAGCAACCATATAAAGTTGCTGTCCATTTTAAGATCATCAAGAATAACATGATCAGAGTAGTTCCAAAAGGCTGGTTCAATACCAGACAAAAGTGGAACGGTAACATTGTACAATTCGTTCTCTTCCATGGTGATTTCTTTTAGAATTGTTCAAAAATCAAGGAACATGAATCATTGTGGCTTACACGCTGGAAAATAAACAACACATATAATTCTAAAAACAATATATCCTATTACAATATTAGAGAACCTTTATAAATATATGTCTGTGTTCTAAACAGATAAAATATAAATACTTAGAAAGTAATAGAACTTTGTAAGAGAATAAGAACTTTAAGTACATGTTATATTTTTTAATTTTGTAAACATAACCTATTTAAAATGATGTGGTTAATATTACTTGCAAGTAGTGCTGCTCTTTAAATGATTAAATCTTATCTAACCACGATAATATTATCATTAAAATAAGTTGTTATCTTTGGATGCAGTAATCAATGACCATTCGTTAGAAACATTAGTTTAATAAATGTTATTACAT
Source organism: Ancistrocerus nigricornis (assembly GCA_916049575.1). Lineage (NCBI taxonomy): Eukaryota > Metazoa > Arthropoda > Insecta > Hymenoptera > Vespidae > Ancistrocerus > Ancistrocerus nigricornis. Next base: position 13,484,445 of record OU696667.1, on the reverse strand, counting down.
ATTCTTAAAAAGAATATTTGTGTAAGATTAAAGTATTGTTTATGTTCTATATTTTTAATATAACTTTTTACAAATTATTTAATATCAATGATATTTTGTACAAATCGTACGATCATACACTTTACTAATCGTATATCTCTATATTTAAATATTATCACCTTCAACAGTTGTTTTATATAAATTTACCTGCTTGAACATTTGTGTCTTAAGATATAATACATTTTTGTTGTGTCACTCATGATTTTATGTTTATCATTACATCAGTTTCAATAGATGTCAGAGAACTGTCATCAATGGCCAATGAAGTATACAACCACTCCATACTTGACCAATGCACTCTAAAAGAACATTCACAGGTACCGAATAAAACTGAGTTAAACATCACACACAAGGATAAAAGCAAAATATATTGAAAATTCCACTGGATTCATTTTCTTCAAGCGTACCATACAACGAAATGTCCTTATACCGAACGCTAGTGAAGGAGTGAATATGAATCGAAAAAGGCGCGTTTCTCGAATGGACTTTGGACAACTTCTAATGCGAGAGAGAAACTCTGTGTCGTAATGGCTCACATTTGTTCTAAAAACACGCATATGACTTGATTTATCGGTAATTTGCTGGATAACATTTGAAACGTTAATAATGGTATAAATCCACCATTGAGAGAAGAACTATTTATTAAATAAGTAAGTACTTCAAATATTTAGGAATAACAGATACTTCATATTTGCGTATTGTATAAAATTTCTCTCCTTTGATGTACTTTTCTAAATATTAGTAATACTTTGAATAAATTTGAGTAGATGGATTGAAAGATGGTAGAAATCATTATTCGGATCGCATACATTAACATCGATATCACGGCCGAGGTATAAGATAAACCGGACATACGATATAAATTTTTGTCCCACGGTCCGGGGGCTTCGAAGCCCCCTTATCATTTTAGTTTCGCATGCGACAATATTGGTCCAGAATAGAATAAAGCAACAGCGCTACCGAAATGGTAGAATCTTTAGTTATAACACAGACGAGGTATAAGCACCGACGAGATACTGTTAAATGCTGTTAAAGATTGCCAGTCTTATGGGACCTCGCGAGTCAGAAAAATTATCCGTTTTCATGACGCCCTCTAGAATATATTGCGATTAAAGTAAGAAACATGAACAAGAACGTTATAGAAAATGACTTTTTTCGAAGTTCGGAAATATATTGTTCTCAGCAAAAAAAATAAAAATTTATAACTTATCTAAATTATTAATTCTCTTATTTCCTTATTCTATTTCTCTCGTAACCTTCCTAATACTATTTTTCGGAGAGGTACTATTTCTCCATCTCTTGCTCTATTATTCATATTCTGTAAAATAAATTATTGTATCTTATGAGCTCTGACAACCCTCGACTCAGACCGCACAGGTGTAGGCTTGTTATAATTATCTAATATACTTTGTCGGTTCATGTGTTTCGTCCGTCTGTCATCGAGGTACGCATAATCGTCAATTCACTTTCGCACCGATAGTGAGATCTATTGAAAATATCTTCGTCTCACTTTCTCAGAGGACAAAAAAACTGTAGAAAGACAAAGCCTGGGTAATTTTTTACTTTAGTGATTACTCACTGATTTCGATGACCTTGAAATAGTTGAAATATGTTGTCAAGGTCAATATTCTGAACAACTTTACCCGCATACATCCAATGTATTTCAACCAAAAATTATTATAAGGACAAAAGATATATATTTTTGGACAATAATATATATATATATATATATATATATATATATATACGGACAACGGGTCAGTGTTCTGTATGTTTTCTTCTTTCAAATAGGCCATTAAGCATTAAAATCGGCGGCGGTTTTGATAAAATGCAAAACACCTCCGATTTTTATGGATCAACGGCTAGATAGAAAGAAGAAAGTATGCTCTCGGAGAATATAGCAGTGCGGTTTCGATACGATGACTGGTTCGGAAGTTACAGCACTTTTTCTTCTAAAAACGATCCATACTCTAACAATTAAAAAAGTAATATCTCATCATTGCGTCGCGATATCGAAAAACGAACAACAGGAGAGTATAGTGCATGCTTTCTTCTTTAAAATAGGCTATTAAACATTGAAATCGGCGATGGTGTCCATTTTGGCCAAAAAAAAAACAAAAGCTTACATCAGGACTTCTGTCAAAAATCGATACATCTCGAATTTGCCCGTTCAAAAGCTCGTTCGAAAGAGGAAAGTCTCTGCCTGAAGAATATGGCAGTGCAGTTTCGATAGGGTGGCTGGTTGGAAAGATACAGCAGTTTTAATCTTAAAAATGTACCCATACTCCAGCAATTAAAAAATTAATTTCTCATTATTGCGTAACGATATCAAAAAGCTTCGTTGTAGACTGTGCTCTGTATGCTTTTATCTTTAAAATGAGACACCAAACATTAAAACGCGTTACTTTTTTGTTAATCTACTACATAGACTGTTGCGTATCTGTGTGGATACATAGTGGGAGTATGTGCGTATGAGATTCGCGTCGTGGTCGACAGATCTTTTTCTATATGTATATCTACATATTGATATTACCGATTTCGACAATTCGGTCACAGACGAGGTATAAGGAGTGCACACGGACAAGAGTAGGGTGTCTGTGCATGTAAGCGCCGTGGATGTAAAATGGGAGACGACGGCGACGGAAGGTCATAGTAGGGATAGCGATTTATCCCACGTCCCACGATTCTGGCATCACTGGCTGCAATGAAGCTATCGCGAAAAACGATTTTCTTTTTTATTACATTTCGATTCTATCGATTTGTAATTCATGTCAGTAAAAAACAATTAACAGTCATTATGTTTAATTATAATTCCTACCGATTCGGTAGCTCTGTTGCCTTTTTCCATTCTAAACCGACATTGTCGCATGGGACACTACAATGGTAATGGGGCTACGTAGCCCCAGAACCGTGGGACAAAAATTTACATTGCATGATAGGTCTATCTTATACCTCGTCTGTGGTGACTTTACCAGCATTCCATCATTTCTTTTTTAATCATCGTGGAATTCGGCCCTTTTAGGTCCTGTTTCCCCTTAAATTATAATTAAAGACAGAAGCGAAAAAAATTGTAATTTATTTGAGCAATTTCTTGAAAAAAAGTTGTACAAAATATTTTTATTTCAAAATGATTATAATGCTATTGTATATTAAAATATAAAATATATATGTATATTTAATTGTCGTCATCGGTATTGATAATAGAGTATAATGTATAATAACGACACATATATATTAACTATTTTTTTGGTTAACTTTAGTAATGACTGTTTTAACTTCTGTATATGCCTCAAGGCCATATTCTCCAAGTTCTCTTCCATGACCTGACATTTTATAACCACCAAATGGTGCTTGTGCAGCTAAAGCATTATACGTGTTTATCCATACAGTGCCAGCACGTATACCTTGGACTAAGTAATTTGCTTTATCAATGTCCTTTGTAAAAATAGCTGCAGCTAAGCCATAATCTGTATTATTAGCACGTTTTATAACTTCATTCACGTCTTTAAATTTCAATATTTGTTGAACTGGTCCAAAAATTTCTTCTTTGGCAATTGTCATATCATCGGTAACATCCGCAAATACTGTTGGAGCAACAAAATAGCCTTTGTCACCTACACGATTTCCACCAGAAACTAATTTAGCACCTTGCTCTTTTCCTCCTTCTATCATAGAAATGATTTTACACATTTGAGCTTCATCTATTTGCGGGCCTTGCTCGGTGTTTGCGTCAAATGGGTTGCCAACGATTCTCTTTTGGGCACGTTTAGCACTTTTTTCCACAAATTCATCATAAATCTTCTCTTCTACAAATGTTCTGGATCCTGCGCAGCAACATTGACCCATATTGAAAAATAGTCCGAAATGTGCTGTTTCCACCGCATGATTAAAATCTGCATCCGCAAAAATTATATTTGGTGATTTTCCTCCTAATTCTAATGTCGTTCTCTTTAAATTACTCTGAGCAGCACCCTGTTTCACTAGTTTTCCTACCTCTGTAGAACCAGTGAAAGCAACTTTATCAACTTTGTTGTGCGCAACTAATGCAGCTCCGGCTTTGCCATAACCTGGTACAACATTAACAACACCTTTAGGGAAACCAGCTTCCTTTGTCAACTGTGCAATATATAAAGCTGTTAACGGAGTTTGTTCTGCTGGTTTCAGAACTACGACATTTCCTGTGGCTAAAGCTGGACCTAGTTTCCAAGCCATCATCACCATAGGAAAATTCCAAGGAATAATCTGTCCGCATACGCCGACAGGTTCGTGTCTAGTATATGCAAAGAATTTTCCATCTATGGGAATGACTTTACCGTGATTCTTATCTGCCCATCCTGCATAGTATCTTAAAGTCCCAGCAGTTGCAGGGACGTCAAAGGTATATGCAGTGGAATAAGGTTTACCATTGTCCAATGTTTCTAAAGAAGCAAGGTATTTGTGATCACGTTCTATCAAATCTGCCAATCTATTCAAAAGAACTCCTCTTTGGGAAGCATCCATAGTTCTCCATGGTGATCCTAATTCGAATGCCTCATTAGCAGCATGCACAGCAAAATCAATATCTGCTACATCTCCCTCTTGCACTTCTGTAATAACTTCTCCAGTAGTAGGATTTATCGTAGGAAACGTATTCCCCGATTTGGATTTGTGCCATTCATTGTCAACAAATATGCCGGCGTATAAAACTGATGGTTTTGTTTCGGGTGCAGGAAGGGCGGCCGTAGAATATAATCGAAAAGGTCGAATCTTACTTAATACGCGATTCATTATTTAATCCTTTATTTTCACTGACTGTATATTCTTCTTTTTCTTATATCACTTCGGTAATTCTACTGTCGCTTTTGATACTATCTTGCTCTTTATATAAATACGCCTGTATATATAAGCAAAATCACACTCATAAAGTTACAGTGGTAAGAGTGTTTATCACATTGGTTATATAATTACACCTAAGTATCTGCGCGCTTTCGCGGATATCATTGCGATTAGCAATCGTTCAATTCGTCTGCTAAATTTGTGCGAATCATACAGCGTATTTACTAACTGGAAGTAAAAGGAATAAGTTCGTAGGGCACCAAATTGCGAATGATTTACGCAGTCACTATAGTAGACAAAATTAGTTCACTTATTGTATATTTAGAATAGTTCACTTATCTTTTTGATTATTGCATTCCTTTGAAAATAATGAGAATCTTCTAATAACTTTCCTTCGTTGTAGTATCGTTTTTGAAATATTTTTACTGGTATCTTGCTTCTAATAGATTTCGCGCGCTTTTGTTGTAAGATTTTTGAATTTCGAACATAAGTAGGATAGAATTTGTAATTATTATAAACATATAATGCATTTGTAACAATATATTATGATTGTTTTGGGAAATTAATAAAACCAAAATTTAGCCTATATATTTTTTTTTCACATCGTTTCTCGTAACTTATAGGTTGCATCTTCGTCTTTCATCTTCTATCTACCTAGGTCCATTCGGCTACATTCATAGACGAACTTGCACGAAAGACGTTAATATGTTTTATGTATTGATCGTATTGTGATTAGATAAAATGTTGTCAAGCGTTTTAAAATCTGTGTTTGGTTATGATGATTTTAAAAGCGATATACAAAAGCGTGCCACTACTGCTATTTATAAAGGTTGGAAATTTGCATCGTAAATTATTTTTGTTACAAATCAACATTCAAATTATAGATATGTGTATATAGCATAAAAAGCATAATAATGGAAGTAAACAATTTTTAGGCCAACAAGATGCTTATGTTTGTATGCCTACTGGATCTGGCAAGTCTCTTTGTTTTCAATTACCAGCAATTATGAAGGAAAACAAGGTGGCAATTGTATTTTCACCATTATTAGCTCTTATGAAGGTATGTGTTACATATAATACATATAATATTTTAGGTGTAGTGTGAATAAAATTATAAAAGAAAATATTTCACAGAATCAAGTGGATTTTTTAGTGAGTAAAAAAATAAAAGCAGTCTCGTTAAATTCTAATACATCTACCAAAGAAAAAAATTCAATAATGAAAGAATTATCATGTAAATCGCCACAAATAAAATTATTATATGTTACACCTGAAATGGGAGCTCAAAAACATTTTCAAGTAAGTAGTTGTGTTAATGACATTTATATGTAATAAACTACTATGTTGCGTCCTTCCTATTTATTATCTTATTATTTCTTAGGAACTTATAGTTACATTACAAAAAGCAAAAGCAATATCCTACTTTGTTATCGATGAAGCACATTGTTTAAGTCAATGGGGTCATGATTTTAGGCCTAGCTATAGACAATTGGGAGTATTTAAAAAACTTTGTCCAGATATTCCTATAATTGCTTTAACTGCTACAGCTGCAAAAGAGGTATATTTTTTAATAATTTATCACAAATTTAGATGTACTTACATTTGTAATATTTTCACAGGTAGTAGACGACATATTACAGACATTAAATATGAAAAACCCTTTAAGATTTTCAATTCCAGTATTCCGCCCTAATCTTTATTATGATGTATGGTTTTTTGAGACACTAGACAAACCGTTTGACCATCTAAAAAATTTTATTATGGAAGCTCTTGGTCCATTAAATGACTCTATACCAAAGGTAGTAACAATGTTCCTTATGTTATTATTATCTCATGCTTGGTACTAATTTTATGCGATGTGTCATAATAAATAATGTTTACAGGCTAAGAGAAATTGTGGTATTATTTATTGTAGAAAAAAAGAAGCTACAGAAATTATTGCTAATAAATTAAGTATGTCTAATATTCCAACGTTGGCATATCATGCTGGTATGTACTTTATGTAAAACTAGTCAAATGAATGAATATTGACTTTGTTTTTTATGAATCGTATGGTAAATGATTGTACCTTTTATTTATTGTATATATAGGTTTAAAAAATCAAGAGCGCAATGAAGTTCAAAATAAATGGACAGTAGGTGAAGTTCCTGTTATAGCCGCAACCTGTAGTTTTGGAATGGGTGTTGATAAACCAACAGTAAGGTATATACAAACTATTGTATATAACTCATATCGCTTGTACGTATATGCATTGTATTATTTAAATTCTTTTGTTTTGATTATTAGATTTGTAGTCCATTGGACAGTTCCACAGAATGTTGCAGCATATTATCAAGAATCTGGTAGAGCAGGTCGAGATGGTAATCCGGCTTTTTGTAGAATATACTTTAGCAATGAAGAGTTTGGCCCTATTTCCTTTCTCATAAAAGATAAAAGTAAACAGAAAGATACGCAGCTTGTAAAAGAACAATGGAAGAATTTTGAAAAAAGTGTTGCATATTGTCTAGAGGCCAAGTATAATATTTTTTAATTATTTCAAATTTTCATTATATAATAAATTTTTGATTACAAAGTTTTTCTTTAGATGTCGGCATGGTGTATTTTCTAAATATTTTGGGGATAGTCCACCTCCTTGCAAGAACCAATGTGATGTATGTAAAGACAAAGATGCCGTGCAAGCGAGAATATCACAATTTGAAATGTGCCGGTCACAACCAAATAAGCGTGCGACTACTGCGGGTGATTTTGCGCTTCCTAAGTATGAAAATATGTAAGTACTGAATAAAGTATCAAGAAATTAATAGTTTCACTACGTGTACATGTTTACTGGTTTGTGTATATGCAGGCATATTTTTTATTAATTTCTTCAAACTTTTAGAAACGAATATGAAGAAACACATATTTCAAGAGACCAGGTGGTTGCTGAAGCTAAACGGGAAACTAAAGAATTCATTGAACAACAGTTTGCCTTACGTCGAAGTAACAGTCGTAATGACGAGGTATGAATTTAAATATATAACAATATGAAAATATTTTAGTTTCATGCTATTTTAGGTAAGGAAACAAAACAATAAGGATGCTAAGCGAGCTAACGTTCGTGCAGCAGAGAGTACGGATATAAAAGTAAAAGGTTTGACTATACAGGTAAATATAATAGATATACCTTAAATAAATAATAAGAATCTGTCTCTAAAAATAACGTTGTAGTTGATGCGTAGAGAAGTTTTTAATTAATATCGTTATCTCAATGTGGTCTAGTTACGGGAACATTTTTACGACACGTTGAAAGTGGCTTTATGGGAACATTACAATCGCGTATATTTAAAAATGGACAAAAATTTACAAGAGAAAGATATGCATAATGTAGCTTATCAATTAGAATACAATGTACTTTGTAGTACAAAACTTCTTAATAAATACAAATATGATATGTCTAAATTGGTATGTATACTAACTACATAACATTGTTACGGTTTAATAAGTGTACGATACGTTATATTCTGCATATATTTTATTCAGATTTCTTCTATACGGAAATATACCGATAACGATATGATACACGAAGCGTTGAAAGAATATAATGTAAACTGTAAAAATGACTCTCAAACATCATCCGAGGTAGCGGTAATGAAGTTGAATAATAGCCCAAATACATTAGAGCGTGATGACACAGCAAAGAGGGAGAAAGATAAACAATGTAATATTTTGTCATATCTGCAAAACAAATCAAACGATGGATCCTTCAAGACTGGATTTAAGACTGCTTTAGAAATTAGGAATAGTACCAAGATTGAAGTAGATGAAACGAATGATAAAGCTAAACTACAGACTATAGAACATAAAAACGTGGAAGCAGGAAAAGTGACGACAGAAGACAGTATGCAAAGTGACATATCAACTTGCGATAGATCGAATAATTACAGCACAACTGTCAGTTTCATTTCAGCTAAGGTAATTAATGAAAATAATGAACGATCTTTGAAAAAAAACATGTGTACTGTATCTAAAGCGAATACGAAGAGTAAAAAACTCGATAAAAATATTCTCAAAGGAGGAAAAACTGTTTATGAACAGCTGTTAGCTTCTCAGAAGTCCAGTGAAAGTGATATAGCTCCGGAAAGTACTAGACTCGATGATAAATTAGAAATTGGAAACAATACTAAAAACCTTACGAACGAAATTAACGAAATGCAAAGGAATACCAAGAAACGTAAAGTTACTGATTTATTTGGCGATGGTTTTGCGGTAGACAAAGAAGAAAATGTGAAACATATGAATAATAAACAATTTCTTGTTTCCGAGTCCAATGATCGTGACGGTGAAAATAAAAATATTCAAAAGCATAAGAAAAATAAGAAAGATCATGTAACTAATAAGTTTTCTTCTATGACAAAACATGATATTGCTATTATGGAGCCACTAGAGAGTAATAATACATTAACTGGAAATGTATCTGAACGAGAAATGGCTGATAAAACTGTACATATTGATCATGCTCTAAGTCATAGTTCATCTAAACACGAAACAAGTAAACTTTTTGTATCAGCTGATAAAAGTACGCAATTCAAAACTGCAAAAATTTTAAAATCTTATCTTATGCAATATTACCCGTCCGCACGAATACCAGATAGGCAAACATTTTCAAAAATATGTAGGAAAATGCATTATACTATGTTAAATAAAAAAATTTATGGTAAGATCATATCAAGATCATATTTTAATTTGTAGTCTTATTATCTGTTTAAATTGAGGAATATATTTGAGTTCTCTATACATTTTGATTTGTTTTAGACAAAGAAGGAATCAAACAGTTTGTTAAAAAATCTATGATGGAAAGATGAACAAAATTTATGATTAATTTATCTGGTGGAGATTATTTGAAATGATATTGGCAATGGGAAAATCTATGAATACCTAAAAACAATATTCAAAGCTATTTTTCTTTCCATATAAGAGTGCAAGGCTTTACGACTTAGACCTAATTTGTAGGTCTCGAAGACTCGTGCTTATTTATTAATTGTGTGTACAAAGCAGATTCATAGTTTCTATATCATGACAGGCTACATTAAATAAAATGCAATTTCGTAAGATTTAAGGTTTTCTTTGTTACGCTAAATAGAAATGTCTTCTAGGGAAGAAAGGAACATAAATGAAATCAACGACTGCATATTTATTATGAAAATCTTTATTGAATCGTGTGCTCACTAGTATTCGCATTATTAAAAAATATTCTATTGGCAAGATCGGTAGCAGCGTTTCATCGTGATAAGGTATAATTATTAATTAGAAAAAAAGGAATCACAATAATAATTTAATTTTTTTCCTTCGCAATAATAGATTCCGTGAATCTTTTCTAAACTAACAGTATATTTGCTAATCCGACGCCTTAACGAATCATTTCTTAAAAAAATAATCCCGAGATAGTTTACTTACACGAAATACATCCACAATTATTTATAAGTATATTCTCGTAAGTCGCCTTACTTTCTAAAATGTTATTTACATATTTACAAATTTGTCTTTCGAACGATCGACACGTCGCAGTTATTTCATGTTATACACGAAACGTATTTATACCTATAGCGCGTAGTCGAGAATAGGAATGCGACCCGCATTAGAAAACTTTATATCTCTCTAAATTCAATGAAGTTTTCTTTAAAAATATTCTACGTAAAAATATAAAGTAGGAAAGGTAAAAAAAAAATGAGGAATCAATTGGTAGGAAAGCAAATATGATCGCAAAATACAGTCTTCTCCAGTTTTTCTCATTTTTTGATACTTCCTGTTGGAGAAAAACCGAAGAAAAGAAAATAAGACATTCCCGGCGGTTGTGCCTGAAAACCTACGGTATCAGAGACCGTACCACGTCCTGCAACCTGATATTAGCTGTTTGTACCTTTTGGCATTCTCGAGGATTTACGATTATGCCGTCGGCAAGAGTTTCCTATTAGATAGTTTTTTTTTTTTAGGAAGGAATACTTGGATATCCTGCCGAAGAGGAGCACGCTTACTCCTTTAGGACGATAGCCTCTTTCTGCATATCGGATCGATCTCGTCCTCGTGAGGAGAACTTCAAAGCACTTCGTTCTTCAACGTGGGCAGTTCATCCAATATGACGGAGACCGCCTCTTCATCTGGACGGCTAAGTAAAGAGTTAAAATACCTGTCCATATCTTTCGTCTTGATGGAAGATTTTCTATCATTGAGAAACTTTAATCTCTTCTTCTGCATTTCTTCCTCGAACCATTCACTGTTCCCTGCCGATCCTTTCGGACGGTAACGAAGAATCTTGACGACGCTCCAAATGAAGAAAATGATACCAAAAACGAACATGGCGTATATAACTGCTTCTTGAAGGACAGGCAAAACGTTTAGATACATGAAAAACCTCGCGTTTTTCTCCGGTGGTATCTCGTACATTCCCTAAAAAGAAAATAGCTATTTTTAAACAGTACTTTTCCTTTAAGATTTGTTTTGCATTCTTTGCAAGACCGTCTTGCATTCACGGATTTTTCAATTAATGGCATCGATACGTACTATCTCGAACCACAGAAGTGGAAGAACAAAGTTGGAGAATCTTTCTACTCTGGCCATATGTGCGATGTCCTGGAATGCCATATTGATTTGAAAACGGAAAGCCAAATCCACTGGTAAACCAGATTTTGGTTGTATGTAAAAATAAGATTCGTGATCTTCTTGATTGGGATTTAAACCGTTTACAGCTTTCAACAGCGATGGATCGGCTTTGTAAAAGTGTGGATAGGATAATGCTATCGGGAAGCCTAGAAAAAGAAATAAAAAGATTGTCATAAAAGATAAAGCTCAATGATCGTAAAACACGTGAGATTGAGCAAAATAGTTCACGTAAGATCGTAATCCTAATTTAGTCGCAACTTTTGCACGAACGTCGATTCATGAGATAGAAAGTCTTCAAAACGGTCCACGGTTTATCGATTTGTGGCAAGGAAATGAAAGAAGGTAAACAATCTCGTAAACGTTATATCGTAAATTTCTTACACGTTAGAATTTTACGATCGTCGATCGTAATTTTCTAATTTGAATGACATAATGAATAACTATCGAACATATTATTATCTCATTTATGCCGCCACTTAACATTACAAATGCAAAACGAAAGGAAAAGCGTATTGATCTCTTCGAAACTTCTGGATCTATTGCAATAAACGATAAAGCGATCGTCGACGTGATAAATATCGACTATACATATTTCACAGGTTACGCTTACCGTAATAACAATCTGTGACGTCTATGAGGCCGGCTGGCAAGCAACGTCCCTCCCGACAGAAACACTTGTTTTCAAGGTTGACAGCGCCGTTGTCCATATCGTTTTCCATAAATTTGTATTTGTAACTGTGCAAACCCCTTACGACTTTTTCACCAGTCCGCGTCTGTAACGTACGACATGAAAAGTAACGAGTTCATAATTTCCAAGTGAATGAACGTTAATTTAACTGTCATCCGGATAAAGAAGTCTCTGAGGCACTTTTATTATTTCATGATGCAAAGAACCCTCAAAAAACTTATTTTCTGCAAACCTATAGGTAGGTATATTGTATTTCTTAAAAAAGAGAAATTAATTAATTTAAAAAAATTTATTTATTAAATAAATAAATAAAAATAAAACAATGAATTAAACTAAATAAAATATTTCGGGGAGCCTATGAAGCTCTTCTATCCGTTTGTATTATAAAATAGTTCTATCCTGATGAAGATTAATTCTTAAAAAATTCATTCCACTTTCGAACTTACCATATGAGCGCTACGACAGAGACTCTTTCGAAAGAAAAGAAGAGTATCGTTCGGCTGAATGAAGCTTGGAAATTTAGCACCATCGCTAGCACCACGAACGTTCGCACATTTTCCCGTCCACTGCGGAAGATTCACGTTACCGTTGTATTTGTCGATCAGTCCAGTCATTTTCACGTCGTTTTCACCCGTGTAAACAGTCTCGTAATCGCCTGTGAAGTCGTACATCTGTGAAAAGAGGACGCGATGAGGTATTACGACGATGACAAATTTTCCATTATGTAAGTCACGATGGAGGACGGAGTAGTTCTTGAAAAAATCATTATAGCGACGACAAATAATATTGCGTGGTACTTATTAGGATCATCACGATTCTTCTAGGAGCAGGCTCATTATCTCAATGAGTCATACGGTACGAGTGGAAATAAATAAAACGATTAACGGTTCCCACACGAGGAAACCTTTATTTATCAAATTGAGTCTACCGAGAGAGTAGATGATTTTTGAAATAATGCATTTTTAAATCTACGTAACTCTATTTTCACAACAAAATATATATTTCATTCTTTTATCGTTCGAACGTTTTTGGTTTTTTATGAATAAATGCGTTTAAAATCGGTACGAGCTTGTGGAACAACCCAACGGAACGTAATAGACGTAGGTAAATGAACTTACCCTATCGATCAAGCCAAGTTTGTCGAATTTGATCCAGGATGGCATAAAGTTATTTCCCAGAGTGACGAGAGTCGATTCGTATCCGAACATGAATTCTCGGGCGGTCATTGGAACCAAGGGTCTCGAATCCGTTTGATGGATCAACAGGTTTAGACCCAACCTTGCAAAGTACGATGCGTCTCGCATTACATTCGTTATGCTCTAGAAATTTAGGAACGTATCGTAAGGCTATCGTTACATGATGAACCCTTTGCATTCGATAAACGATTCTATGATAACTTATTTCTATATTATTTCAAATTATATATGTATTTGTTATTAGTCATTATTTAAAGTATATATTACGTGTAATATTCATTAGGTACATTGTGAACAAAGTATGTTCGAGTTGCTGATAGATTAATACGTTGACTATCGAACTGTTTTTTTTTCATAAATTCGTATGTTCATTTAATTTGTTTTATAATTTTTTATCGGAATAAAAATACAGAAGAATTTACAATCATATTTTAGACATTACACTTTTTATAGCTGGTGGTTATATTCTCGTAAATGTTACTGAATGAGAGGACTTAGAAACGTTTTAAGACAGTCAATGTGTTAATCAAAGTAAAATTTTTAAGTAAAAAAAACCAAGGAATATCAAATGCTATTTGATATCGTGTTGCCACAAAAATCAGTTTCGTCGGGTGACACTCGACACCCAGCATCAAAGGTTGAATATTTAATTCAGTTTTACGCGGAACGTTGGCAGACGGTCTATAATCGTGCAAGAAGGAAAGCATTTCGAGTAAAACTTATCTCTCTTAGACCCACTTTGTGTTATTCTTGTTCCGCGAATGGCATAAATAATATTATTATTATTTATGCGATTACGGTAACAACGAGGGGTGTACTAATTGCGACAACACATAATGTTCGCGTGAGCTGTGACCCAGGATCATCGTTCGTTCGTATTACATGATTCGTGATTTCTGAATGAACTGTACGAGCTATCGTCACCCTCACAGCTCGGGATAGCAAGAATTACTCTTATTAATTTTATAATAGAGAGTTCATCGACACGTACCTATCTCGTTCTAGCCTTTAGTGTGTTTTTCTGGCACGAAACGTTTTCGATTGAATCATATAATACAGTGGTGGTCAAACTTTATCATGACAGGAGTCATATTTAATCTATCAGAAATATCAGAGAGCCGTATCTTCTATTTGATCGATATTGTGTATAATTAATACATACGAATGTTTTTAAATGATTATTACATAACTCCGTCTTTTCAGCCTTCCCTGAAAACCTTTCTACATAATTTTGTCCATATTTTGTGGTCTATTCTCGCTAATTAGAGTTCCGTGAACACGAATTGAGCTTATCAAAAATAAGTATAGGAGTGGTAGAAATATCAACCAGTGCTCAATAAAGGGTTAAATGTCTAGAAGAGTCACGTTTTGCTCGCGAGCCACAACTTGGCCACCATTGATATAGCAGATAGCTAATCACAAACGTATATACCTGTTTCACGATCGGATAAATACTTTCCCGAAATCATTAGTTTACTGGTAGTAATTCAAGTTCCACGAATCTACTCTTATCTAAAATGACCATAATTATTGTGATTTCGGTCCAATCAAGCCAAGACGAAATAAGGTAGATGCTATTCGAATATTAGTCGTACTATAATCAACGTTAGATCTCGTTCCCCGTAGGAATTTGTCGGCACGATTTCCCGAGAAAATCAAAGGACTGACTATTTCTCCAACTCGACATGTCACAATACGTGAAATTACTTGTACGCTCGATACGCGATATTTCGTCATAATAGCGAACATGCATTTCATCCTTCATAGTTAGTCAACGAATCGATGAAAGCCGCTATGGGATAATAATCGATACGTAATTAATAGCCTTGAGACGACCGAGCGTTGTGTTCTTCTGCCTTTTTTAAAAAAATCTTTTTTTAGTTTTTATAAGTTGCATAATACTTTCGAGATATGTCGAACATCCGTGATCTCGACAATGAAACAATAATTTTATTATGTGCGAGCGGTTCTTTTCATCGAGTGAATTTCGGATGCAAAATTTAAACGTACGTTTATATTTCACAGAATTTGGATAGATTTCCTTTCGTAAATAATATCGTCAAATTAATTGTACGTTTACTTACAATTTAATGTAAAGTTTTTGTAAATTATCTTCGAACACGCGAATTACGTGTCAACGCGTTTACGTTAATCAGGCTCTTACAGCTTTCGGGAATATTCATTTAATGACGCCTATGCTAATGCGTTCGCCGAGCTGTATGTTTATGCAGTTATTCATATTGGAATATTTTATCGAATCGCGGATATTTGTAAAAAATCGTAGGTGTAATCGTATCGTGAGATCTGTAATTTGTGCGCGATCGCGTTCGTGTATCAAGATGAAAATAGCGGTAGGTAGTAAAGTGATTATTAGCGATAGTGATTCGAATTTTAATTTTCGACACGATTCGATGTTTTTTAAGTTTGCTAAAATTCGATACTTTAAAACTCCTGAAAGACTAGGAAGTGTCTTAAAAATTTGTGTGAGATTAAAAATGTAAGACGACGGCCGAACGTTTCAGTAAATTTCAGTTCATTTCATTTAATATTGGTTACACCATATTTATTGAAATAACCGAGACCTTTCAAAACCTTCGAAACTTCTAAGAGTTCAAGAATATGAAATCTTTTTAAAATAGATTGAAATTTTTTGCAAGATGAACATATTCGATATCATTTTAAATGATTCATAAAAGCATTACTAATAATAGTGTATCAATTTAAAGGAAAAGTCAGTCGTTTACAAAGAGGGGTTTACCCTTCGCGTTTTCGTAATTCTATAAGCGCAATGGGAGATTACCTCATTCTAATCCGTGTAATCTCTTAGAAAGGAGGAGCGCGGGCAGCACCGTTGGAGGAAAGTGGAACGTTAGTGTCTCTTACGTGCGATGCTCGTAAATACGATCGACGATGTTTTTATTACCGTGCGGTACTGTCTCGAAAACGAAGCTCCTACGACATTTTATATCTCTCGGTTCGCGCGATCTTCCGCCTTCGATTAATTTACGAGCAGGAGAATTCGGTGAGTTCTCCAAAGCGATAACACCCGCGAGAAACTGATTCTGACACGTGCTTTGTATTAAACCAAAGTAAACTTATCGTTTTTATTTTGTTCTACGTTATCGCCGTCGATCGACGGCAGACCGGCTCCGAGAGATCGTGTGCAACCCGGGACGATAATAATCGGTGAGGTAACTTGTCGTTGATGCACGCGCGACCGTCGAGTGAAAGTAAAGTCTTTTTCGCTTACTCGGCGATGCTCGGGAATTTTTGCAAGATCGAACGACGAAACGGAATTTATTCTTCGAAGATGGGAAATTGATTTTACCGTTACAAAGGTAAGAGATCTCTCGCAAAATAAAAGGAACTTCTCCTACTCTCGTTCCTTTTCAAAAAATCTTAGACCGTTCGACCATCGTGTTCGAAAGGCCAGTCACACCGAGCCCGTGACCTTGTCAAGGCCAGAGCGCGCTCATTGCCCCAAGGAATGTAGGAAACGAGTGTCTCTTTTGGAACTTCCGTAGACCCAAAATATACAACTGTTTTTATAACTAGATATAATAGCTTTCTCGAGGTCGCTGACGATATGCAAAAATTATACTCGAAGCTCGTTGGTACGTGGGAAGATAGGAGCTGTATGGAAAATTAAATCGTCGGGATGTTTAGTCGTTTTGCGCATTATTTAACGTACGAGGTTATTTCGCAACGATATACGAGTAAGTCGATTTTAATATGGTGATTTAATAAGATGGATCGAACGTTCTTGAAAATAAATTTGACACTTACCAACAGGGCGATATTCGGCAAGATGAGAATATCCTCTTCCGTGCCATTGCTCATTTCCGGTCGATATACCAGTGGATGAAGCGGTGTTACGGATACGGTGCCGTTGTCGTTAAACTTGACGTTTCCATGTTCCATTCCCTCCCTGAATTATGGAAATTAACATATCATAGCGCGGAATCTATGCGTCTTCGTTATCCACCCGAGCATGTATACGTTCACACACCGTTTACCACGTTAGATGTGTGTCTTATCATTCAAAATCCGGTTTACCTCGAAACTGATATTGTTTTTCGATTTTACCTTCTTTCCTCTTTCCGAGAATTCATTTTTTTTTTTAAACAAAACGAGTAAAGATTTATCATTTCACTTACTTATAAACGTACGGTCCAACTTGTTGGAAATTGAGCTTGCTGTCCTCGCCGGATAAATAAGCATCGTGGTTGGTAACATTGAAAAGATAGACTTTCAAGAAAATGTCAACGTCAGGTTTCCTCCAGAATTCGAAGATCTCGCCACCCTCACCGAAGATAACTTTAAATTTGAAGAGCACATCGTAAGGCTGACAAAGAAGAACGAAGCAGGCCGAGCCGAGTCCGATCAAACCCAGGGTCATCAGAATAAAGATGCCTGTTGGATAAAAAAAGAAATCCGTTAGAATCAGCAGGCAGCCGAAGGATGAAAAAAAGGGAACTGTGGCATAAAAAAAAAAAGAATCGAAGATTTATTTCACAGCGTTGGCAGGCCTTTTATGCAAAATTACGAGAAGAGTCACGTTTCATTGATCTTAGATATACTAAATACGCTTATCGAACGCGCGAAAGTTATCTTTTGGTAATTGTCCTTAGTCACGTGCTCGCTCGATCTAACGAGAATTCTCGTGAACTTTATTATCGCAATACGCGATATTTACACGATGGAGTAGGATAGTCGCACGTTGCACCGGATCTGCATTTTCCGGCTTATCTTTTCTGACCGGTCAAGCTGTGATGCTGTACGATGATTCTCTTCTCCTTTGAAATCGAAAATAAAACGACGTACGATGCTGACGGAATCGTGATCGCCTTACGGAATATTTTCCCTCGCCGTCACGTAATTGATATACGAGATAGAAGGCGCGTTCGAGAGCCAACCAAGCGTAGGGATATATCGGCGTAAAATTTTCTTTTCTTTCTTCGGCACGAGGAAACTCCGAGCTCGTGAAACAATGCTATCGTGCGTCACCCGTCGCTGTATATACGATCGAATCTTTGAAGTATCGTTGCTATGCGCGACTTAAGAATTCCGAGACGTGGTTTACTGTTTCTAACGGAAGATTTATTGATTATATATAGCAAATATTTCTAAAGAATTTCGCCGGAACTACCGGGTAATGATTTATCATTACTATATACATGGTTTCATTCTAAACGATTAGATTATTGGATAATGGATAGATTTGTATTTCATTATTGTAATGAGACGGATTGCGGTCAATCAATACCTACTTATAATGAAATTAATTTGAAAGTGTTTTTTACTTGTATTGCACAAAGATAATTATGTTTGTACAATTTTAATGGACATTTGACCCTCTCCTTTAAGAGTCGAGTAAAGTAGGCTCGACTGTGTAATTTTTGAATCAGCACTCTGGTTAAATTATTAAACATATTTCTAATATTATCAAAGCAAATAATATAGTGATGCAAACCTAATCACTTTTTATAGACTCGTTCTTAATTTCATATCACACGAACGCGTAGGTATATGTGTAAGTATACAATATCTCTATAAAAGGTCGTACTCGATCGAATAAATTGAAAAACAAGCATAAGTAGTTAAATCCTTGCGCTCGGCTATACTAGTCATTGCATTTTTAGATTGTACTAACGCGATACGAATCGCACGCGTCTCATTATTCAACGGCGGCGTTGGAGGCTATTTCCGAGATTTACCGAGATTTTTTAAATCCATTATTCGCGGAAGAAATTTATCGTAGAAATGTTCCGTATTATGTAAGTTTTAAGGCTATGCTCGTCGTAAGTCTTCCAGATAAAGATCGTAGAATTAGCATTATACCAAGACCATTTTTGGGATAATTTCTTTTTTTTAAATTACGGAAACAGCCTCGTAAAGGACGTTTAAGCTGGCTGAGACTTCGGATTCCATTTCGAGGACGTATTCGTCCTTGTATTATAAACCTTTGAAAATTGAAAGTAAACTTTTAGAGTAACGAGACGAGCAGGAAAGCGGGTGGTCGATCTTCCAGCCAGTGATTCTCCGCGACCTCATTTTTCCCGCAGCATTATCTTCGGGATGCTGGAAACGACAATGAGCGTTCCTTTTTTCGAAAAAGAAGTCGTTCTTATCTTCTGGTTGCTAGTCTCGCGCAGATAACGACGTAATCGATTCTCTCTGTAACCGTTAAACGATCGGCCTATAAATCACTGGCATTGGAATGCCGATGCATCGCGGAAACGCATCTCGCGGCTTTTTCTCGATCTTGGTACGAACGGTTCGATCAGCTTCGCGCTAATTACTGCAAATTTTTGCTGTACAACTGTTAGGTTCGATTGTTCGTCGTATAACGTGCTCTGGATTCTTAAAAGTCTTTCATACGAACGAGCTCGTCCTCTTTTTTCTCTCGAAGATTGCAAGATCGCTACTAACGCGGTCCTAGAAATGATGTGGCAACGATTTTCCGGCCGGTAATCGAGGCACGACCGTAACTTTACGACTAGATAGAAAGCGTTCGCGTATGCCTGGCAACTTTGCTTCCATTCATCTCGCTGCATGTTCTTCCGATACTAATAATTAGTACAAAATAATTTCTACTTATGTTTCCTCCCAATTTTCTGCGGTACGTGCCGAAACGGTATTTACATCGATTCACGATATTTATCGGTAGAATTCCTAACTCTAACATTACGTTATCAAAGCTGACCAAGTCGGAGCTAGTCGGTGACATAACGTGTTCGTGACGCAATGATCTCGGTGACCGACTAAAATCGGTCGGAATGTCAAGAAAACTAGAACCGAACTTAATGACTCGAGACCGAATTTGTCGCGACTCTCGCGAGAAGAATTAGGACGCGAGATCGAATGACGAGTTTGTCGATATGGCTTCTTTTTCTTTCCTTTTTCTTTTGAAAGAAGGAATAGAAGTCTCTTGCATGCGATCGCATCAATTTTAACCCTCTATAGGCCGCCCGTGGCTAGAAAGAATGAGATAATGCGAAATTAACGTTAGAACTACCAACGTTAAATCTATATTTGTTTTCAACACATGATGCTATTTGATAAATACAAAAAAAAGAAACATTTATAAATAAAATAGATAATAAATTTCTACAAAAGTTGTTCCGTTATTCGAAAAGTGGTGAAATATTGTCATTTCAACTGCTTCGGTAGTTCTATTGTTAAGAAAAATGAAAGTTTGGATATACCTAAACTAACCATTAATTAAACTTTTTTCAAATATTTTATTAAAAGGACAACGGTTCAGAATTCTGAAATTACAACAGTGTATGTATTTACACATATTAATAATTAAACAAAATTCAGAAAATTCAGTTAATCTTTCGATTGGGTAAGAACAAAGGATGGGCACGACAGGTGCACGTCTTCCGTCTTTGTAAGTTATCGTCGGTAAGGTCGACGACTCCGACAATGACATCGCAAATCGAACGTTTCCATCTCGAAAGCTGATTCCTCTCTTTCGGTAATGCGATGATTTTTCTTCAAAAGTAAAATCTTCTTTATGCAATCATTCGCGAAGGGTAAAAGGACAGACTTTTGCATAACACGTGCCGTCTGGAAAAAGGGAGAGCGCACGTTTGTGGAATACTAATTTCAACTCGATCTCGATGACTCTACGAACAAACACTCGGACAGTGATCAAACGTGAAAGTGTAAGAGTTCCGATCCCGAGATAATCTTATTCACTGATCGCAGTCGCTCTTCTGCAAGAGGAGAAAATGGAAACTTGTTTCTCGCCAAACAGGGAAAAATGATCTTGCGATCAAAATAGGATCGTCCAAGTTTAAACGCATCTCCCTTGGTAACAGGGAATATTTTAATGGAATTACGATATCGTTAACCTAATTAGCAAATCTAGTAACTTCATTTTCATACAAATTTTAGATTTCCACATCATTTCCATATTAGTAGATTTAAAAATATACCTGGTGAGAACAATTTAACTTCACTAATAAAACGAAAGCTGGAGGATATGGAAGGCGAAAGATGGAAGTAGATCAATCGTAAAAGTTATTATTAGAGTCGAAGATAATCTAATAGAAAAAGAACTTTGCGACAATTCAAAATTCTTAATGGAAATTAATACGAAATTGTGCTAAGGATTCATTCGTCTCTTGGGAATTTTATCATTTTTTGAGTTACGAACTTTATTAATTGGAGTGACGACATAGGTTTTGATAGTAGCCGCGAGCGTGCGACTTTTGCGTTTTCTTTCTCGATTAAGGAACAACACGGTGGTAAGATTAGACAGGTTTCACGTCAAGCTCACATATCAGCTTTCTCTTATTCTCATTGTTAGGCACGACTGCAGAGAGTACTTTATTTTTTTCTTCTTTTTGGCATCGTATATTTATAATGGATCGCGTTGCATCTTCGAGTTATCGAATTCTATTATTTCTGAAGATAATTATTTCTTTTATCGAGGAAAATAATAATAATAATAGATGGGTTTTTCTATGCTATCAAGGTCTCGTTCATACGTCGCGATATCCGTAATCACGTCGAGCGGCGAATGGCTCGATGTCGGGCCGGACATCGACTGATATTTTATCTTATGCGGAACCAAAGCGAGTCAAGCGCAACACTGTCCTGCGCTGACAATGGAAGCTATTATTCGTAACGAGTAAACAAGGGTTATTGCGTGAGATGGACGGTTCGCTGTCCTGTCTATGAGCAGAGATCGCATAAGTCTGTTAAAAATACGCACGTGTCTTATTTTCGATAGAAACTAAAGGAAAAAAATGCATCGTGCATAATAAGACCATATACTTTCATTGTATTTCGTTGTCCTCGTCTATGATTTATCGATACTATCGCGAAGAATGGATCAGGGGAAATAATATTCGCTTGTGCGATCTCGCAGGTGGTAGGTATTCTTTCTTTTGTCCATAAGGAGTTTGTTTTATTGAATGATCGACGAGTTTGTCGAGCACGTAAGAAAAGTATTTTTCGAGCTAGCGAAAACAGTTGGTAACTATGTACCTTAGGGAAAAAGAACACACGATTTCCAAGTCTGGACGGAAATATAATAAAAGAATGTGGGTATTGGTATTTCTGGAATTTGCCGCAGAGATCTCTTTTTTTAATCGATGAGTTTTGTAAAATAAAATTCTTCCGTTAACGATTTCAACTTTGTATATGGCGAATTCTTTGGTATAATGAAATCAGTTTGTGCGATTCGCAGTGGAGAAGAAGTTTCTGGAAATTTCTGATCAGACGTTTACACCTCTTTTCTTAGCGTAGAACCGGTTTACTGATCTAACCAGAATGGTTTTTTTATAAATGACTTCAATGTCATCGTCCGAACATGGTAGCTACTATTTACGCACCTTTGAGGAAACATTAATTACATACCAATACTCATTGTTGTTACTCTTTGCGAGTGAACGATAAATGTATTTAGGATTATGTAGCGAAAGAGTTGTCGAAGAAGGTATACCAGTGTACCAGCACAAAAGTATCATTCGTATCTAAAGCGATGCCAGTTTATAGACTATAAAAACATCAGTGAATCTTCGGTGAAAGTCGATAAAACTGGATTCGCGCGACGAAGGTCACTCTTTAAATACCATTCACCACAATTTGTAGCGTTGGAATTGATCTCCATATCGGAATATAAACATGACCTAATATTCTAAAGATGAATTATGCGTATAAAGAAAGTTGACCCATTTTAACCCTTTCTTCAAATTCCGAGTACATTACTAGATAATTTTATTAACGAAGAAGTGCGAAGTGTTAAATGTCTATATCGATCGGTATCGCTGCGAATTTCACACATTTTTTTTCCTTTTTCACCCTTTATTGATTGAAAGTCATATCTCAAACAAAATGAACTTCGTGGCGGCACAAAAAGGACAATAACGTATTCTTATCGTGTGTCAAACTAACGATTAGCGACTGTACGCGTTACGAATAATACGACGACGTTTTGAATGCGGAACAGAGATATGCTATATCTATATCGACCGTCTCTATTTGGTCGTGTCTATTATTTGTCAGATGTATGTACGCTCTTCCGGAGTTCATCGCGCTGCGAAAGTTTCTATGTTGCCGACGCGCGTGTAATTTCGATTTTCGCGTGGCAGAGGGATATGTCGTTTCTACTACTATGTTTTTTGTTCAGTTGCCATCTTTTAGAATGGAAATTAAATATGACTAAGCGTTCTTCCGTAATAATACATTGCCTATATTAACCCCTTTACGTCTACACTAATTAGTAGACATTTCATTCCAAGTATCATAATTTTTTATCAAGATTTATTATTGAATAGTATATTTTTCTACATTTATGTATATTAGACCGAATCATAAATAATTTCCGTTCGTGAGAACAAATTGCAACGGTACATTTATTATCCTATTGATTTTTTTTTATGATCAAACCTAATAAATATAATTTACATTTATATAATTGATTAAGATATCATTGTTTTTTATTAATAAAATTGATGTATTATCACCGAAATTATTTATAAATTGACCTAACATATCAGTCAAATTTTTTTATTTTTTTGTAATAAAGATATCAAAGTATTTTATAATCACAGGCTTAAAATAAACGGTCGAGTCCGACTCGATATAGGACCGGAAAGGTTTAACGTATGCCAAAAGATCATTTCAGCGTAGTAATTTTGGTGGATAAAGAATATCGAGGAAATATTGACCGTCCTTCGATTTCCTCGGACCGCTTTTAACCGTTTTATTCGATCATTTTTCGTGGTTTTATATTAATCCTACACATCCAAAGAAATTCGTCGCACGATACTCGTTCGGTCATCTCGGTGTTGGTTAATTGCGTCGATTTCAGAGGTTCCTTAAGTCGGAAAAACAAAATTTTTCGATGTACGCAATAACGAGTGGTTTTTATGGACTGCATTGTACGAATAAGAAAGTGGTTAGACCGCATAACGTTTCTTCGAAGGAAATGTTATGTGTTCCAGGGTAATGCGCGCTCTGAATTCGATCGCGAGTCCACCGACGCGATGTGTTATTGTCTATTTATAAATTCCAAATTTAATATAAATTCTTGTGCTCGAATAAAGAAGAGATAATTGCTTTTTTCCTTGTTTATATTACCAAATCTGTTTTCTTTTTTTTAATGTTTGCTTTATCTCACGCGCGAACATATAGGTAGTATTACATACGTACTTTTGACTTTTGCCTTTCGCACGACGTTTTAATCGTAAGAAGAATTTTTTTTTCTCAAGATAAACCCAATGAATAGTCGTCTCGTTGAAAATTCGAGGATGCGAGTGTGCATCGAACGCGATCTCGAGTATACCGAGCATTGTTCGTCGAGGAGGACAGGATGTTTTTCGACGAGAAGGATTATATCGTTTACAAGGACTCCGAGCGCCGTATGTCTTGGAAGGATAGTGGTTTCGTAGATGATGAGCGTGGCTCGAGTATTAACTGCTTCATTAAACTCATCGGTTTTGATCGCCGCGAGTCTACCGTCTTACACCAAGCGAATGCACGACGCTAGAAATACGCGTAAACTTTTTCTGTGCTTTCCCCGTCGTCGGAACGTTCGCCGAGTATCTATTTCTTATAACGATGATCAGGCAATGATTAGTTCCTTACAAAGTGTTCGTTTCGTGATGCTCTTTAACGCTAGAGCTATCAACATTTCAAATTTATATTTGTTACATCGTGTGTAGATATTTGGTAAGTAATTTTGTATCTCATCTTTAATATCGAATAAATGAAATTGATAATAAATTTCGACACAAACCGTTTTGTTATTTGATAAATGGTGAAACACGCGCCCAGTCATTTTGACCACTTCGGTAGTTCTCATTTTTTTTTTCATCTATACATCGAGCATGTACTTATGTTCGCAAAGTGAACGATCTAAGCATAGTGTTTTACACGGAAATCTTCTATTATATACCACGGGTAGTCGAAAAAACTAAGTTCCGCGTCTTAATGGGTTCATCGGTTCATCAACACATTTATCGCGCGCGAATCGTTTTAATAATTTATTCTTAATATATTCCACCGGTTTTTTTTTGAACGATGATGGAAGTTTTGGTTTCCTGAACCTCTCTAGAGGTAGGTATAACGAAATTTGTTCCGCCGAAAGGTTCAGCAAAACTCGCTTCTACAATTTTTTGCACCTTGCCACTAATTTCCGCATACCGATCAATCGTGCGTATCTCGTATACGTATCTAATTAAATTTGTAATGTTTCCAAATTTTTTTGAAACGTGCTTACATAATATTATTTCGACTGCAGTTCGTACTATATGAAAATTATATGGGAGCTCCGGATGAACCATACCAAGGTATTGTTTTCAATGTGAAAATTTGTGTTCCTTTTTCTTCGAAAAAACCAGTTCCTCTGGCGATGTCGCGAGCAATGTAAATGACCGATCGCACTTTTTTCTTCGAGAAATATAGAAGGGTGGAGGTTGAAAGTATTTTACCTGTCACTCAATGTTTTTATGAGTTACAAGAACTTTTGTGACAGGAATGTTCTCGTGAGAAAAAGAACGCGAGATCGACACGATTTGAGACACTAAAAATGCTACTCACTTTTTGGCCACCTTGATTTGCCATCACTGCGCGTCGGTAAGCTCGCGTTGAAGAATCGATTCACTACTACCGATGACTTTCTCCGACAATTATTCGCATTTTGTGATATCCTTATCTCCTCCTGCTCGGCTGTGCCGGCATTTGTATTCACCGTTGAGTACGTTCGCCTTGCCAAGCAGTTCCAAATCATCATTAAGTCTTTCATCTTTGCGATCACTTCACGAATTGTCTTTTAGGTCGAAAATAAAACGTAGAAACCTTATATTATCGTATGTTAAGAATGTCGACAGTTATTCTGAATCGATAGTTCGATATCGAATGCACTTGGAAAAAGTATCACGCGCGTTTAACGGCTATTTCGATATGCGTACAGTTTCGTTCAGTTTATCAAAATTCGCACCGTTAGTCGAAGCATCGTAATATTCGGAATTGTTGGGGAAAAGATTCTCCAAGACTAAAAGTATGATCTGCACGATGGTTTTATCCACTTCTACGATATATATATATAGGTATGTCTACTCGTGGGTGACTTCTTCTCGGGAACGTCCGAGGGGATCCTGATAATTTGTCCTCTCCTTACGAACGAAGCGTTTTCCCAAGTAGTCGATCTCGATGTGTGCGCTGTGCGATTCAATGCGAAAGTAATGGAAACGTGGATTGGTCGACTTTGAAAAATATATCGTCGTACCCCACTCGCGACGATTCTCGACCTGCCGCCGATCTCGTCCGCGCTTTCGAAGCACGTGGACCTCGGTCCAATCGGCTCGCGACCGCTTCTCCCTACTTCTATCTTTCTCCCCCTCTCTTTCACTCTTATTCCCTGCTTCTTTCTCTTTTTCTTTTCTTTATGTCTATCCTATTATTCAGGTGCAAACTGTCTTATCTCTTTGCTCGAACTTTTCATCTACACATTTTTTTGTCCGGCTAGAGTAAAATACTGTATTTTGCATGTTACCATTCGTGCCTAACTACCTTATGTCGTGGACGATAAGAACGAAGTACGATGCAACGATGGACTATTATTACTTGTCTAAATCTATCTATTATTTCTAAATCTATTATTTACGTTTTAGCGAATAGGAATATTCCGGATGAATATGATTGATAGAGGGTTGGCAGAAAAGGGTCTTCATGGCTCACTGCACAGGTTATAACAGAGATCCAACGAAGCGTCTTTTAGAGGATGATCGTTAGGACTGGTTCCAACCAAGGTGGTAGGCGGCTTTTGCCACTTTTACTCCCTTTGCTTTCTTTTGCTTCCCTCGCTTTATCTCTCATCGTTTCTTCGTCCTTTTGCCCCCAGACTGATGGAGGTTGGTCCGGGGAATTTCCTTGCACGGGCATTGCCTTTCATGACCTTGGCAGTGAAACTGCGCGTCGTTCCTTTGATTTTGGGGAAAACACTTGAGGTGAGAGATCTTTCTCGTGTTACGTTCGATAGCATGGGGATATAAACCTTTCGTGGTTATGTGGTTGGAAGGACCGTTCGAAGGAATAATTAGAGAGATAATAATATGTACGAAAGGTTGGTGAACATCCTGTCGTAGTTATCGAGAACTCTGGGTATTGTTTTTTTCACTCAGGAAAATATCGGTAATCCTCCGCGTTCGTTTCACGATCTAGAGCATGCAACGACGTCACTAATCACGTTCTTATACTTCGTCTATCGTTTTTATGATTGTATCGCGTTTAATTGTAGCGCAATTAAATCTTTTTTATTGCTCCAGTTTCATTTAACATGCGTCGCAGTGCATTCATCAACTTGTTGTCCCACAAAGACGAAACGGAACGATTTCCGACTTAGCAAAGTACCTCGTCGAGTTAACCTGTAACTTTGGTCGTGTTTCGAGAGGATTTTCGTACGGTACAATCAACGAGATACTTTGTAGTACGAATCGATACTTCCGTAAACGAATTCCCCAACGAGTCTAATCGAACCTGACGCCAAAGTCACGTTGACCACGTACGTGGTGCTGAAATTCAAGGCCGTATAAGCGACGATGAGCAAAAATTGCTAGCCGGGTTACGAGGAGATTCGCGATTTATATTAAATTGCAACTCACGAAACGCGATCTTGTTTTTGTCTTGCGTCTTTGTGTATCACGTCCTTCGATCTTTCGATTCCGTTAAAGTATTTCGGAAGTCTCTTAGGAAGAGGCTTGCTTCAACGGGAGTACCTAGCTACGTCATCGTAAAACCATGACAAATAGTAGATGCGATTTTCCGTAAAAATAGAATAAATCTAAATAAACATACCGCAAGTGACGTACAGACTTCTCATTCGTTTTACTTCCGTGTTTTTCAAGAAAGAGAGAGGAGACATGTTTTCGTTCGTTCTAGGTATGTTCATACTTTCCTTGAACAACGAGCGAACGTTGATCGTCCCTTTCCTTGAGTTCCTTCTGTATCATTCGGATCTGGTATGCCTGTATACTTTCATTCTACGATATAATTCACGGTTAGGCGTTCGTGAACTCCGTCAAACCGAGCCTTCGACCTCCCATTCTCTCCTAGCTTTCCTTATTATGTCTTCTCGGCGTTATTAAAGACTACCCGTTTGCCTTCGTCCTAAGACACGGGAGATTCTTATCGTCGTGAAGTAATCACTTCTTTTTTATAATGTCGTAGTGACGACAATCCAATTTCCTATGCATCATTTGCGTTATTGTTTGTTGAGAATTCAAATGTTACTTTCGAATTCGTAATAAACGCAATAGCGGCGAACAAACGGGAAATCCTGATGTTGGATGGCGATAATTGGTCAGCCCCGAGTCGTTCGATCGATTAATTCCGATGTCTTCGTTTAGTTATATGACGATTGTTCTTTTACATCGACGTTTCAGCGTGCATAGAAACGATCCAATCAAAATAGGTCATATTGTAATTAAATCGCTATATGGAAGAGTCTATTTATCATCCAGACAAAATCATAGCATAATCAAGGTTTTAGACAGGTTTCAACGAATCGCATGTTACGCGGAAATGAGAATTAAATGACAACTTACGCGCTTGCAGTTTACCTAATATACATAAATGTTGTGACATAATATCAACTTTTTTTTCTACTCATCTTATGTTGTAAGGTTGAAGTGCCGGAAAATGTTAATAGCGAATACAATTTGTCTCCTAAGATATTGAATTCGCAAATACTCGCTAACTCGTATCGACTCTGCAAGTAAGCTATTAATGTCTTATCGAGTCTTAACATACATTTATAATTCATTTTTTCAACGCTTTCTCACTTTGATCCAACGGTCATGCTCGTAGACAGAAGATCCCATTAATCACTGCAAACACGTGTTATGATACTTTATGAAAAAGGTAGCTATAAATTTTCTTTTCCAAGTTCATACTCTTTGCTTATTAATCAATGTAGACTTAGAACTACATTTGTCACAATTTTATGAATCTTAATTTTTTTTTTTTTCGTTAGAATCGAGTGGGTGAGATCGAAAGTCACCCGAAACATATGAGCTGTACCGTGTGTGGTAGGTACGATAGGTCCAAATAGGTCAATTTTCCTCAATTGTTGGTTCAATTTGAAATGTTTAAGATCCACAATGCTATGATTCGATATGTTCTCGATTCTGCCGAACTTTATTATTTCACAGCTGCCCTGCCATAAAAATGGACTTGTTTTACGAAACGTTAGAAAACTTAACGAATAATAGCAAAAAAACAGTATATTTATCCTACTCATCCTCAAGTTTATTCGACGGGGAAGTTTTAAAAAAAAAAGGGTAGAGAATATTCGTAATATTGATCTAGAATTTCGCCTAAGATTTCCATTCCTAAGAAAGAAAAAGGAAGTGGGGGCGTAACCGCAAAATTTCATGGTCCATCACATCGGAAAGTTTTGGTCCAAAGTTTATATCGATGGAATATTTAAGTATGCAAAAGTTTATAGACCCGTTGGCTATCTTGTATTCGTGTCGTTTTTTTCTTCGGCCCGCTTTCGTTCCCACTATTCGCTTTTTTCTAAACACGGATCCCGGATGATGCTAATTACGTATTCCGAAATTGTCTGCTAAGAGATCAACGAAAAAAAGAAGGCATCCGAGAGGGAGCAAGAAGCACGTGACGCACATTGGCAAATGTTGCCGCGATTTACTGCCCGCCACGTGCTTTTATCGTTCGAATGCCTCGTTTCTCGCGAAACGGAAAAATTTCGATCTGATTCATGGATAATCACGCAAGAACCTTTTATTGAAAGGCTTTCGTTGATAAAATGCTAATTTGCGGTTTCGTCGACTTCCTGAATTCCATGTAACTTGAGGTAACAATTAAAAGACATGTAAATGAGTTCGACAAAATGTCAAGCCATTGTGTGTACGATACTCTACTGGTTTTCTCCAATCTCTTCCGTATTCATCATTCAAGATCTCAGAAAAAACATTATTACGATGCTGCAAAATTTTTATAAGCACGCGATTCCGTGACACCATCGTTTAAAATTCATGGATGCCACGTGAACATTCTGGATGATTGGACAAATCTTTCTACTTTCAAAGGTCAAATTGCCGGAATAGGTTTGTATGTCATTGATGACTTGTAATTTAATTTGCGTAGAAAAAAGATTATCTACGTCGAACAACCATGTCGTAAGCGTCATTCATCTTTTGATCGACAATTTGGATACGCGAGATCATAAATATTCTATGTCTATTAGTTCGCGTAATCTGATACTTTTTCTCGACAGATTCTTATTTCAAATTCGATAAGATCTATCCGTTTAGACGTTAATGTTACATTTTAACTACAAAACTAAATAAAAATTGTAATAATCACGCTTGACAAAAGTAATACTAATTTTTTTGGCGATGTTGTGGCTCGTTCGAGGGTGTATTCGTCACGAAATACTCGGAATATGCTGTATATTTATGCACATTTATACATGTATGCAAGTGTCGTCATGTTTTCCTTCGTCGCAATTATATGATCAATGATTGGTACTTTAATAACTTGAACATCATGTTTTTACGGTGGGATACGTCAGATTTCTCCAGATAAATGAGACCGATCAGTATCCTTAATGATTGAAATGCCTTGATGAAGTCCGCTAATTATTAATAATAACTTTGTTATTCGAAAGGAAACGGAGACAAAGAAAGAGAGATACATAACCGAGAAAGAGGAAAACTATGCGTCTTCCTTCGTATTACCCATGACCAGTTCGAAGTGGCGGGGAATTTTAAAGGAGAGCGAAAAAATTGGATACAAACTCGTCCCGATTCTGATTCACGAACTCGATCGTTAAAATTTTTTAATTGCTGACGCACGGTGTAATAAAAGGATGAGTTTTCCATTTTTTTCATTTTTTTCTGATAGGTATAGGTACGCACCCGTCGACGGAACTTTTGCATATCCTACCTTCCCATTACGATCCTTTACGTACCGCTGGGAGAATTCTGGAATTTGATTTGATTCCCTGCTAAGTCCGGCACTGAGTCGTGGCTACAGGGCTAATCGAGTATAAGTGGATCCCTCCGTGGTAGTGACGTCAATGGTTAAAAAGAAAAAGAGGTAGGGTTTTCAAGAGCCAACCGCTCCTACGTTCTATAACCAGTTCCTACGTTTTAAATGTGGAACGGCGACGACGATGCCGATGTCGCGAAAGAAAAGACGCGAGCTGAATAATCCGTTGTTCGAAAAGAGATGGAGAAACTGCGTGGCGATTTTCGGTGATCGTTGCAAAAGCTTTTGCCGAAAGGTGCAAAATTAAGGTCTACTAGTTGTTACATATTTGTATAATATAGTATAGAGTAGGTCAAGGCTAAACCGGATGGAGAATCGTTTAATATGCGCAAAATTATCTATCAAGATCTAACGTTACTTTTACTAATATAGAAATGAATTCTTTTCCCTTGTACGTCATCGAGAGGATTTCTTTGGAATGGTACTGGCAGTTTCGTAACGTTAATACACGCGTAGATATATATTACTTCATTGTCACTTCGGTACGGAGTAATTATCATGCTTAATGAAACGTCATTAGGTACGATCTTCGATCGTTAAAATATTCTAGTCTTTAGACCTCCGACGTGTCTGAACTGCGTGCTGATATTATTTTACGTATTCTGCGCACAAATTCGTAATACGCGCTTTTTTAACGCTTCGCAATTTTTGTAGTACAAATGATTTGGAGCTTCTTAAAATGACGTTACGCGTGGAAAGATAGCTTCTCAACGAGTCGTTATTTGCAAAATTCGCGCTATATCTCACGAGGTGGATCTTCGCTTCAACGACACGTACGTGTATAAATATCAACCTTCAATCGTCTTCGATATCTTGGCAAAAATACGATACGAGAAGCGAGTGAAAATGATTAATATTGATTTTCTACTTTTTCCTTACTCATTAGCCTCAACGAGAAAGAAAGAAAAAACATAATACCTAAGTTTTTCATAATAGTTTCATACGTACATACAAGTTTTATCTAAAGAGTGTTATGCCGTCATTTATTGCTACGCGAGTAGGTTGCCATAATAGATCAATTTTCTTGCCGATTATGCTTTTTCTCAAACCGCACGAGGAGTTATTTAAATGCAATGAAAATTTTTCCATTATCATGATATTGCAATTTGTCACCATTTCTGAAAGACCCTACGAAGTATTATTTCAAGGAACGGAAATCCACCGCTCGTAACCGCCTGTGTCTTGCACCGTACGTGCGTTTGAGATCGTTGGTTAAACAAATTCTTCTCAACTTCTTTAATTGCGATATTCAAGGTGAATCGAGATCCGTCGTATGCAGAGGACATTAATGATCGAATTGAAATCGTCTGCGACGTATCAGAAAGTAATAATCTATCTACCATAAACTGCAATTAATTCCCACGGCAACGTAGCTGATGAGTTTGCAATAAAATCAAGCGTTAAGTTGTATGTAGTTGATATCAGATTTTTTTATCTATGTACTCGTCTGGTTTTGCCTATCGATGCATATAATCCTCCAACAGTGACCGGAGCACGAAGGGATCCAGTTGTCCACGAATGGCACGCCATCTCCGTCTTACCGTGTACGCTGTTTTTTTTTTGTTTTTTCTTTTTCGTTGATGAAAGCTTTCGATTTCTTTTTTTTCGGGGCCAGCGCTTGATTTAATCGTACGCCGAATAAAATTAGCTACGTATGCTTAACATTTTTACGTATGTTCCGCCGTTATCATCTTATTATTTTTGGCAGCGAAAGTGATCCAACGTGTTTGTTTAGCGAGAATTGGATGCATTATTAATTCTCGTCTTGTTGCATTAATTGCGCAATCGTGCGATAAACGTGATAGTTACAGCGAAATTTGGTACCGTTGCGATATTCACGCTTATCCGGAATTATTTTATTTTTATGCACTTCTTCAACCACATCGTACACTTCGATTGCTTCTACTTTTTTCGAAAAATATTTGTCGAAAAAGTGGTATAATTAATGCATTTTTTGGTGAATGTTGTAAGGATATTACAAAACTTGTCAATAACATTTATACGTGATGATTTCTGGTTCGGAAACTTTTTAAGCACCATTCTCCTTACGAATTCCGGATTGTTTTCATCATCTCACGATCATGACTTTTACATTTTGTAGGTATATAAAGTATAATTTAGGTGTAAAAAAAGTAGTATTCGTATAAGCTCCCGCGAAATCAAATTGCACGAATGTATAGTTGTTACTGCGATACAACGTAAGTATGAATTATCTATCGTCCACTTGAGCGTTAACGTTACCTACACTGTAGTCTATACTTATTGTTTCTGTTATAATTACGTTATATTATGTAGTTTCCGGACATATTACTCTCCTATCGCTAGAGTAAGTAATAACTAGACTACTTTTTCTTGTAAAATCTAGAATTAGAACATTGCTAGCCTTGATAACCTATATCCTCGTTGTTGTTTCAATTACATACATTACAACAAAGTGTTTTCCCCCGAAGATTATTGTCGCTTGTTTTTCAGCACGCTTGCACGTTTCATTATTGGCTCGCAATATTCGTTAGAAAATTTTTCGATGTTTTTCTAAAAGATTCAGGTTCGCAAAAAAAAACGCAATAGATGGTACAGCCGCTTATACTCTTACCATTTGTCACGGTGCGAGAAACGTCCACTTGAAAGTACTTATCTCTGGATGAATACTGAGAAAAAGAAAAAAAAAAAAAAAAAAAAAAAAAGCAAGATCGCCCACTGTCGAATAGAGTAACCTCCTCCTTTTCGAAGTCGGTTAAAAAGATTTTTACGTACCAATCTAGAGAATCGGCTAGCTGATCTTACAAGGGACTGAATGTGCATTCTGGGAAGAAACGTGATCTCCCACGCAATTCGACCAATATCCTATATAAGGTATCCCATATTTACATTTCACAGCTAGTGGTAAAATTATCGATGAGTCCATAAGGGTCGAGGAGTCCGCGTAGATCAGGTCTCTCGTTCTGTTGATGAAACGACACATCTCCTCGATGATCCGTTGTTTTAGCTTTTCCATTTGTTCTCTCGTGAAAAATTTGGAGAATTCTGGAAGTTATCATATGTTTTTGTTAGCTCGAATCTTTTCACGTTAATCTTTTTCGTTACGGTAACGAGGATTAAAGTCTCATTATTTTTACTTTCACATACTGTTATACACGTGTATGTAATATAACAAAGGAAAAGTATGGTGATTGGTTAAAATTTAACCCTTCCCTCTTTTTATATTTGTCGAAGTTTTCTGAGTTCTACAATGCGAAAGAACAAGTATGACTTTTTTAGGCCGTTTTTTTGTGTTTGACATTATATCTTAGAAATAATTGGATCAACAATTTTCAAATTCGGACAAATTATTTCTACAAAAATGTAAGGAATTAACACTATTATATTTTAGAAATTATTGGTCCTTACTTTCTTATAATTCCTTTTCATCATCTTTCTGTACATCAAATAATTTACGAATTATTTTAAATCGTTATTGTACCAGACTCACCCTGTGGGGTGGACCACGTAACTGTTGCCACGATTTTTTAAGCACTTTTATTAATTTAACAAGAAATATATTCAATAAAGGTTTATGTCAAATCTTTAAAGATTACCTTACTTTTTCTCGGTTATCGAGTTATAATGCTTTCCCGGGAAAGTCGAGCAACGCTGTTATTTTTTATAATTTTTTTATAATTTATATTTTTTAATAAATCAAATAATACGTACGGAATGGTATTTTGATGTGAGGGAACATTTTGTCGATATTTGTAGGTATTCCAACAGCATCAATTTCAAAATGCACGATCGATCGTTGTGCAAAATTACACCGTGGTAAGAACTGTGCAATCACGGTCGTCTTAACTAACGTCCGTTTGCGCACTGAATCTTGGAACTTCGCTCGGCGTCAATTTTTTGGAGTTGGAAATTATTAACCGATAGCAGCAGTACGCAGTGTTACCCAGCGATTCGATAAGAAGCCGATCGCGGGTTGGAGACACTAATGACCTATTATCGCCTCTAATTTATCTATTTCAGTTCCGAGAGTGAATCTTAAGTCACTTTGAAAGGAGAGATTTGATAAGTGTAACGTATATTTACGCATTTATCGTGCCTGAAATTTCGTCTACGTTGTCATAACGTGCTTATTATCTTCCGTTTACGTATAATTATCTTAACAGTCATTTGATCTTATATCGCGTGCCCAAATTCAAAAATTCTATGATTACTAAACATGTTTGAAAATATCTTCGACGATAAATTCGAAAGCTTTTCAAATATATGTAATCGAATGCTATATGCATCGGTAAAATTGATAAGAATTCTGTCCTAAGAGCATCAAACTTCACGCCTTATTCACATGCTTGCACGTTACGTTCTCCGCTGAGGAAAGATGGAAATTTCTCATCAAATGGAAATTTCATTTATTAAGGCAGACTTTAACGCAATTACATTTCTACGTACGATCGTAACATTACTTAAAGTAAAGAGTATGGACTTGAATGATAAGTGGTTACGATTGCTATCGTTGCAAGAGGAGGTAGAAAGGTAGCATAGCGTGTGACGCGAGTACAGGGGCTGGAAGTGTGCAATTCTGTGCAACGTTTACATTGTAACTTTAATTTATGGTTACGTTGCTGTACTATTCACTTCGATCACCAAACTGATTTTTCCCGTTAGAATACTCTCTTCATACGGAATCAGACCTTTCAGGTAGCAGAAGAAGCTTGGACGTGGCGGCGATTTTTCTCAATTTTTTTCTTATCTTCGACGGTCAATGCTAATCCTGCAAAAGCATGTTGTGAATATATTTATAGTGACGTGCAAAAGTATAAAAACGCGCCGCTAGTTTTAAAAATAGTGAAGTAGGTGGCACAAAGTGCGTATATAAGTCCGGTTGAACGTTTGTAATCGATTCTGGAAAAAAAGGTTGGCAAAATATGATAATCTATCTTTCGGCGAAAAAAGAGGCAAGCATGGTATAATATTGAATAACAAATAATTCAAAATGTACAAATTAGAAGCAGTAAAGGACAATTTTTTAAATATTAACTTTAAGCCATAGTTCAAAGAACGATCTTAAAGTTGTATCACCTTGTAATTACAATTCCTTAATTCTTATCGATCCATTAAAAAATTGGTAGTATTATAATCTTTTTCATAATACTAGTGATGTGTGTTTATACTTTTGTTCGTCACTATAGTTATATATAGAATATATATATTGAGTCGATAAGTTCGTATCGATGACAAAATTTAAATAATTTTATTTTCAAGACAAAATGTATATGACAATGACATTTTATTGATTTTATCTGGAAATACTACATCCTCTTAAAACTTTTTTGGTTTTTCATGAATAAATCAGCACGAATGTAAACATAAGATAAGTGGCAAGCAAATAAACACATCAATGCATAAGTATAGATGTTATACGTATAGGATTGTAAAGAGGTTTCGACTGTATTTCATTTCAAAAATCAATCATACTACAAGCACAGAAAGAATACTTTAAAAAAGTATTTATTTATCGTTTTACTGTACCGTGATGCTCATACGTAGTCGTATCGATTACGTATTTTATTGCACGCGGACTTTGTTCACCCGTTTTATTTCATATCGTTTATTCGTTTTATTAATACGTAAGTTTATGTACGTAGCACGTAATCGTAATAAAAAATAATCGCATCGATGAAGCATCTGTTTTCAGAATAATTTTTTTTAAAAACATAAAAATATCTTGAGAAAATTTGGGGATTAGAAATATTGGTTTAATTGAACTAACCGAAAGCAAAACATCGTGTAAACTAAACTGATAACAAAGTGTATGTGGACAGAGACGATCGATAAATGTTTTTGTTCAAACATTATCGATGAATTTGAATGGAAGAAGAATTACCTAAGAGAGGTCTAGTTCATGCAGAGATAAGAAATATATATAAAAAGAAGCTGGATAAACTAGGTCAAGAAAAACGTAAGAATATAACTCGATCGAACGATTTCCTGTGAACGAGAAAACTGCACCGTTAATTAACATCTGCATATTGTACATGGATTGATCTTATTAGAAAGTCAAATACGATCGTCGCTGAGGCGTTAAAGTTACTTTGTCGTTACTTGTAAAATAGGATAATCTACGATAATCTCACCTTTGAGACAAATGTCGCTATCGAAGGAACAAATGCTGTCGCATTCGCTGTCTTCGGATTCGGAATCGATTTTTCTCTTTAACTTCTTGCACCAGAATTTGTCTTTCTTCTTTCGTTTAACTTCCCTCTTGTCGTCCTTTTCGTCAATAGCTCTTTCATCATCCTCTTCCCTAACATTTTCTTTCTCTTCAATAGTTTCCTCTACTTCTCCCTCTTTCTCCTTTTCGTTGCTTTCCTCCTCGTTAACCATCCCTTCTTGCTCTCTCGCTAGTTCTTCTTCTTCTTTCGTCCTCTTTACTTTTTCCTCCGCCGAAATAGTTGTCTCCACTTTGTTCTTCTTCCTTATTTTAGATCTTTTTCTTTTTGTTCCTGTTGACGATATAAGAAAAATAGTACTGGTATGTAATTATTCTATAAATACTTTGTGAATCCTACTTGTTTTTACTGGTGTGGCTTCTCTCAGAACCGTTACATCGATCTGTGGTACAGCTTCGGCAAAACAATCAGCGTGACGATCGGCCAGCAGCTCATATCTTACTTCCAGCGAAGGTTGAATCCTTCTAAACAATAAGTCGATGGAAGAAACGGGCTTTGGCTTAAAAATAGATCCTTGTTTGGATTGTTGTGT
Organism: Ancistrocerus nigricornis; assembly: GCA_916049575.1. Classification (NCBI taxonomy): domain Eukaryota; kingdom Metazoa; phylum Arthropoda; class Insecta; order Hymenoptera; family Vespidae; genus Ancistrocerus; species Ancistrocerus nigricornis. The sequence goes on along the minus strand of OU696667.1, from coordinate 13,446,297 downwards.
TTCCTTTGGAGTACATTTTCGATATCGAATCTTTAATACAGTCTTTGGCTTTTCCTTTTTTTCTTCCTCGATGCAATCCGTAATTTCTTTACGTTCCTTTTTTATCTTTTTAATCTTTCGCTTTGGCCCTTTTATGAGGGTATCTTGTTGTTTCTTCCATTGCCTATATCTCTGACACTCCGCGTGACGCAACATGATCTTCTAAATTAATTGCTGTGCTGGTCCTTACTGAAAAATATAAAATATTTACTTTTTTATTTGATTTCGATTTAAAAAAATGAAATGTTAGCAATGTAACGTACTTTTGAATTATATTTTTGTGCGCCATTATGATTTCGGCTTTAAATCCTGTAGCTAAATGATCAGTTTTTCGATTATAATATCGTATCGTTTAATTTGTTCCATGACTGACATCGTGACTACGAAACGCCGTAATAAAATGTGGAAGGAATCAAAATGAAGTGGCTTTTTATTAACAAAATATTTGGATGTACGCCCGAAGCATGACGAATGACATTTCTAAATAAATTTAAAAAATCGACCAATCAACAGTGCTCGTTACCGTGAAAACGGTAAAATGTATTCCACTCTATCAAAATGACCTCTGTAATTTCAAACGTCAAAATTTCAAGTATCGAAATATGTAACTTTTGAATTTATTGCTTTAAATCATCCTAAAAGTCTGTATTACAAAGAGGAAGAGATATTCGGCAAAAGGTAAGAAATAAATATCATTAAAAATGTTCAAAACTACAAGCATGCGATTTCATCGTAGAAAGGTTATGTTATAGCTTATACCCACGTCATTCGTACATATATGACGGATAAATTATATAAAATACACGAAAAACAAGTGTTTTTACAATCAACTTGTCATAGTTTTTTTAATTTCTATGTCAAAACAAGCTATTTTTAACTAAAACTTCTTCTTGATCGCTGGGGAGCAAACATTCATAAAATTCTATTGACATGTAACGGGTTAAAGAGAAATGGATGAAAGCGGAGTGAAGCAGGAAAAGTCAGCAGCCGAGTTGGAAAGAGAAAAAAGGCAACAGTTTCGAGAGAAGCTCAGACAGCTCGGCGAATGCGACGAGGTTGTCTCGCTCGAGACTATAAATGCTATTGGACAAGTCACAAAAGACGTTCTGGCAGCCGATGACAATGCACCAAGTAGCGACGAATTGGACGAGGATCTTGAAGAGGAATATCAAAACTTGAACGATGTCCTCGATTTACCAGACGACACCTACTCCCTCACCGCGCTAAGACCCGAGTTACCACCATGCGTGAAATATGGCATACGTTCCGGTTTGACGCATTTAAACATGCCAAAATTTTCTCCTCTCTCCAGAGGTCATCAGGTATTTCAAATCAGATATGATTTACCGAATGCATCATCAAACCAGAATTTTTTCACTAGGGTGGGGCCATAGCGATCACTGCATTCGCTACAACAGCGGTATACAAATCACGTTGTTGGAACGAGGCGGTTATAGATCAGATTATCGAGGATGGAGATACCTTTTATTGCGAATCCTACAAGGACATAAAGACCGACGATCGTCGAAGATTGTCGATTCTCGACTTGAAAAGGGACGTCTTTGTGCAGAACAAGCTGAACGTCAATGTGACGATAAAAGATCCCTCGTACGCCGGAAAATTCCGTTCGCAAGACCCAACCGAATTGCATCTGGTTAAAGCATTGGAACTCTTCTTCGAACGACACAATTCTGGTATCTTGACGTCGCCGGTGTTGAACGTAGCGATTTGGAAAGAGCCGAGGTACTTTAATATCTTCGATGGTCAAGCTCGGAAAGAAAGTTGCGAGCCGGCAACCGATAGAGAAGAAGGTGCGGCTAAGTTGTTCCTTGTCAAGGATTTGATCGGGGTATATTTTATTATACTGGAGAAGAGCAACGTTCGAAACGAGCCTTTCGTTCTTTATCCGATATCGATAAGCGGCGTTGAGGCTTTTTCTCTCGCGGATGATCCCGAAGAGCCGGAGAAATCTCTTGGGAAACCACAGAGACGACCAAGTGGCTACAAAGTGCAAGAAAAGTTTCGAGCCGTAGTACAAGGATCTTATCATTTGATGCATCCAGCCATACCCGAGGTATTGCGTGGTCGAGGACATCTCATAATTGCCCTAGCGGCAGTAGTTTACTCTTGCTTGGTGAGTGGCAACAAGTGGACCACCGCCTTGATAGATTTGATTTTTAATCAGTCAAACATCTACCTGATCGATCTCGTAAGAGTATTGGAGAAGAATTTAAATGACGAAGAATTCGAGCTCCGTTTGGATGACATTATGGCCGATCTTATCTTAGGCGTTTATTCTGCAAAAGTAAAATTACGACCAAACGTGGTGCCTGGTTACGGAAAGAAGAAGGGTAAGCTTGCCATCGACAGCGGTATTCGCGAGTTCTTCGAGACGCAAACGGTTGGTATTTTGGATATCAAGAAGATCTATTACGCGATATGGAAGGAAGGTGACACTTATTACTTCATGGATCCCTTCGCATGCGATGACGAAGGTTTTCGAATAAATTACAGCGAGGAACGTCAGAAACTCTATGGATCGAGGGACGCTGCTTGCGTCACTATGAACAGTTCCATCAATCAGTTGGTCGAAACTATCTTAGAGAACACTCTCAGTAAGGAAAGGGATCCCTTCCTCATTCACGGTATAAAGGTACTCTATGTGAAAACCGGTATCGTGCACGATGGTCCGTTCGAAAAGGTGATATATCGGGAGAGGGGTACGAATCGAAGACCCTCGGCACCTTTGCCTCAAACCACGATAGATACAACGAGAAAGAAAATCGACATGACGCCAAGAATACGACTGGAACTGGATAAAACGCGAGATGCCGAGGCACAATTTCCCGAGTATATGCGAAATGTGGAGCAGTATATGTTGAAGGAAGATGAACCCAGAACTGTCATGGTAGTTGCGACTCCTGTGGAAAAAGAGGAGCCGACAATTACCGAGGAGGAAGATGAGGAAAGGGAGATCGATCCTGAAGAAGAAGAAGTTCGTAGAGAAGAAGGAGAGGAGGAAGTCCTAGAGGAAGAAGAAACGGAAGAAACGAGGAGAGTCGAGAATGAAGGTGAAGAGCTCGTTCTTGAACCTGTCATAAGACAGATCACAGGGTTCGACATCGTCAATCCGCATCGTTTGATACTTCAAGGAACGAAGAACTGTTTACATCCGGACTATCAGCCTCGTTCCAGGGGCAGGCAGGGTTTAATAGTTGCTCTAGTAGCTTTGTCGTATAGGAGGCTGAAGAATCCATCGGCATGGCGTAACATCGACGTCGATCAGATTATAGACATCGCTAATAAAACTTACGACGATGTTATCGCTTGGATTAAGGAAGGTCGTCCGAGAGCGAGAGATGAAAGGCAAGAAGGAGAGGAAGGGGAGGAGGAGGAAAGAGAAACGGAGCCTGACATTGAGGAGGAAGAGGACGAGGACGAGGAAGTCGAAAGGATTCTAAGAATGGTACCTGCGCCTAGTCATCTCGATCTCTCGATGCTACCAGTTAGATTGAAGTTTGCTGAAAACGATGTAGTTTTTAAATCAAGAATGAATCTCATCACCGGCGAGGCAAAACCTTTGGCAAATTTAGCCGAGGCACTCGAGTGTTACTTCCGTGATTATACAGAAGTAGTTTTGGAAAATAAGAAACTGATGTACGGTATGTGGAAGGAGGCAGATAAATACTTCTTGTTCAATCCTTACGGCAGCGATGAGGACGGTTGGCGTCTTCGCGATTATCCAGCTTCCTTCGCTGTTGTCGACACGCTCAACGAACTCACAGATCTTCTTTATGGTATATTGGAGTATAACGACAGCAATTTTACCATCCACTTTGTCGGACTGGACTCTATTCAGCCTGGGAAATACGCAGCCCCAGAAACGATCGAGATACCGGACGATAGCGCGGTGAAGAAGTTTAAGACGAGTTTTTTGCCGATTACCGATGAAGATCTTTTGCAATTAGAAGCTGATAAAGCGGTAGTTACGGAAGTACAGCAGGAAGAGACTCCTGTGATCGAGGATGAAGAGAGGGAAGAAGGAGAGGAAGAGGAGGAGGAAGAGGAGGATGAGGAAGACGAAGAGGAAGACGAAGTAGAGGCGCATTTGAAAGCTTTGGCGGAAGCGGAACGGAAACCCATGGTTTGCCCGTTATTAGTGCTCGAGGAGAAGGATCAACCCGATGCACCTTATCGCTTGAATTTAGCCCTGTTAACGGGAAGCGTGAAGGTGAAAACGGATGTGGAATTGACGCAAGAGATAGTACATCCTGAGAGAGCTTTGGAAAGGCTCAAGTACAATCACCCACCACCGTACGTGATGCCGCCTAAAGCGACCCTCGGTACTCTCCTTGATGCGAAGCGCGCGAAACGGTCGGTGCATTCCTTGGTCTCTCGGTTCTCGATTGACTCTAGATTGGAAGTCAAGCGGAAAGGAGGTCTCTCTGCGCTCTATCTTCAAGCCAGACCTCTCGTTGTATCCGCGTTGTCGGTAACCGAGGATCAGACAAAGCCGACTAAGATGATCAAGCTTTCGCCGAGCAAGCATCTTTATTCACGGGTATTACCAATTTGCTTGATGCCTCTGAGAGCGATCAACGATAGGTATATTCAGGACACCAATGTGGACAAAATCATGAACGTTTTATCAGCGTGGAAGGATCAGGGTGATGGTTTCAATTTCGAAGAAACTCCAGATGTACCTACCGGAATTCGTATTATGCCAGAATTATTACCGTTAGGACCCACCATCAAAACACCGACTTACGTGAAAAAGCCTATTACTTGCGTCGAAAAAACGAAACGCAAGTGCCTTTTATCGAAAGCAGAAAAGACGGAACCTGGAATGGAGAAAATTCTTTGCGATACCGAAAATGTACTCTTCGAGATGATGTTCCCTAACTTCAAGGCGTTGGATCAAGTTAGTAATTATCCTGAACGATCGATGTTAAATGCGGGATATAGCGTACATGGGTGTATGATGTTTTCAGGAAAATAAAGCAACAAAGTCACAGGCAGATATTGTGGATGATAAGACACAAATTAAAACGGTGACGAGAACAAAGGATGCTAAACGGAAAGGTGGTCTAACAATAAAAGAAGACGACGGATTTAAGGTGACTACATTGATTTATCTTTTTCCTCTTACATCTCATAATTCCAAGATCAAATCGTATTTTTTGTGTTTATTTAAAGATCGTCGACGATGGTCTCGCCATGTTACGAGGTAATATGCGTCTTGAAAACCGAGCAGGAACGGAGGACTGTCATTTTAAGTCTTGTTATTTCGCTGCAATATTATGCCTCCTAGCAAAGATACGATTAGACGTAAACCAGTTCCGTGGAGATATCCTCGATCAGTTCGTTTACGCTGCCGAAAAAATCTATCAGCGTACTGGTAAACTTCGTTACAAACCTCTAAGGTGGTTTCACAATTTCGACATTCTTGATACCAAATACACCGTAATTATGAAGCAAGCCGTTTATGCTGATCCAGAAAATTGCGAATCGGACAAGCTCGAAAACGCTGTAGAAAGTTTCCTGGAAAACAATCAAACGGGTGTACTTGTAACGTCAAATTGTTCTTACGCGTTTTGGACAGACAACGATAGGTATTATCTCTTCGATCCTTACGCTTGCGATGAAAAAGGCAAGCCGAACGAGGAAGGATACGCCTGCTTGATGGAATTTTGCGATTCGTCGTCTATGCTACAAAGAATTCGAGAAAATGCTGGGGAAACGGTCGAGCAACCGTATCGTTTATATACCATGTGTATTGCGCATATGGAAACGAAACGACGGAAAAAGAAGATAAAGAAGAAGACAAAGTACTGTATCGAAAAAATTGAGGAGGAAGTACCCGTCGAGGAGTCATCGGACGTGGAACAAATTGATAAAAGTGATTCCGAGACGTCGTTGATCGAATTAGCGGAATGGGTTACGGAGGAGAGTAAATTCGACGTTATACACGACATGACGATACCTGGATTCTCTCCGGTTCGATACTACGACGCGTCGATGTTGGACGTTATAGTATTGGAAAATGAAATAACCAGACCCGTCTTAGCACCGTTTAAGAAAAATGTCAATTTGTCGGATAACGGTTTCGATCCGCACGAACTCGTGAAATTTATGCCAAGGAAGAAGCCTTATGATAGAAAATTTAAAGAACATGCTTCCGTGATCACCCCCATTGATCTCTGCATAATGGCTTGGTCCTTGATCCACGATCCCGTACTTTGGTCTGTACGAACTGTCAAAGGATTGTTCGAAGCCAGTTGCGATTACACGTTCGACAGTATATTGGCTGCCGAGGACTCGGTGGTTAGCGAAATGTACGATGGTTTATTACCCGAATTCGAGATCGCCAATTACGTTTTCCGTGCCGTCTTTGTACCGTTACATTATGGAATACTTTACGCTAGCGAGGGATGGAACTTGGCTATGTCTCTAAAGCACATTTTTGAGAGTCCAGTTTATACCGGCGCGATTATCGTTTGCGAAGACAGTCACATAGGTGTTACTAAGAAGAACGATAATTACTTTGCTTGGTGGGTCATGAAAAGAAAAAAGATATTGCGGATAATAACTTCGGCGAGTATGGATGAATTCTTGAGAATTATCGTGAAAGAGATCGATCGTGCCGAGGAGAGCCAATTTGTTATGAGAGTCGTAACGATTTCCTACGCGCGAAAGCTAGATCCCGATTGTAGTGACGTTAAAGGATTACACGAGTTCGTTATACCCACGACGTCTTTGGCAGAGATACACAAGATGGAAGCCGAACCATACGATTTGGAAGCTATATTCAAGCCGACTATTCCCGAAGCCAAGCCAGTTTTCGTATTAGGTACCGTAGCTCTTCGTGATCGCGAAACCGTGAAGGAGCCAAGAGTCAAGCGCTGTTATTTCGTCGCTATTTTGGCTGTCATGGTTAAGAGAGATATCGTTCAGAGCCCCGTTCCAGGGATGATCGATAAAGTTATCGAAGTAGCGGAAAGCCTTTACAGGGAGTTTCACGAACCAAAGTTTCATACGGAACACATCTTACGAAACGTTACGCTGATGAATAGGGTTTTCGATTTTCGTGATTGCGCTTCTTGCTTGATACCGCTTACGGTTAACGCTCGAACTGGTCGCAATGACTTTTACATTCAAGTAAGCGATACGCTTTACTTCCGCATTGGCTGTGGCGTTCCCTTTGGATCGGTTGCATTGTAATTTAATTACCATTTTTTTGTAGGTAAGGAAATATATGAAGCGACACTTCGTGACATACAGCAGCGGTATTCTCCAATTTTCTAATTGCTGTTACGGGTTCTGGTATTCGAGGACAACGAATTCTTATTATTACCTCGATCCTTATCAGTGTAATGATAAAGGAAGGAAAGTATCGAGTAATGGTACGGCTTGTTTATGCATTTTTTCGAGCGTTTGCCAAATGGTCAAGAACATGTGCTTCAATCAAACCGAAGAGACTACTGGCTTTTTTATCCATCGTCTTCACGTCGATTCGGTGAACGTTCCGTCTTTCAGAGAATTTCAGGAGGATCCAATGTGGGTTTATTTGGATTACAATTGGAATTTTGATCATGCACCGGAAATTGTTAAGCTTGAAAAGAAGTCTCCTAAAAGGAGGAAAAAGAAGGAACAATCAAGCGAGGAAGAAGAACGAAAACCAGTAAAATTGTACTGGAATAATTATGCTATCGAGGTGACCGATTTGATCTATTCCGTATGGGGCACGATCGGTTGTTACGATTCTCGATTTGGTAATCGGGCTGGTAAAAATCAAGCAGCGATTTGCGTGGCCGTATTAGCCATGCAGTATCTCAGTCATCCGTCTAGATGGAATCCCGCGGTTTTGGATTCCGCTGTTATATGCGGTGACTCGTATTATACCGAGAGTCTAAAGAGTTCCATGCGAAAATGTGCAAAGCACTTTAACAGATACAACTTGCAACCCTGCTTCAAGATATTCCCGCACGTTTGGACTATCGATTTTCAAGCACCAATTTGTGGTATTCTATACGGTGCTCGTAACAGACTGACGCTAGCCGATGCTCTTAAAAGAGCTTTCGATGATGCACCGAACGTTTTAATCGAGTGCAATAAAGTAACATTAGGTGCTTTGCTCTCCAAGGATGGATATTACGTGGCTGATCCTTGCTGGATAGGTCCTCCTCTTTTTAATAAGGATCACGGTGCCATTTACGTGTTACGGTGTAGGAATCTAAATTCTTTCGTTTATGCCGTCACAAAAATCTTAAATACTAATCAGAGATTGGAATTTCGTATTACTCCGGTGGCCTTTACATTCGAGCAAGAGAACTTTAAGTTGACGGATAGCAAGAGTCGTGCCGCGAGAAGGAAAATCCTTTTGGAAGCTGTGCACACGACTCCAGGTAAGGTCGAAGGATACGATGTATCTTTGCCTGGAGGGCAAACAGTGCCAGATGTGGATTCTTATTTGCTATATCGTCGGAACGTGGCTCTGGGTATCCAAAAGGGTCATGAATTGGAGAACCCCCAATTACCTTCTATGACTCCTGAATTGAAGAAGGAAAATGTGAATAGCATGCTCGTTAGTACAACGTGGCATCTTAATTTAGGTCAATCCAAGCGTATAAAGAAACCCTATCCACCGTTCGATGCTACAGCTTTGGAACATGTTCCCGAAGAATGCGAAAGGAGGATGCTCGGTTCGTTCGGAGCACGGCATCCTTCGCGAATGTCGATTACTGATATTCTTAAAGCGTGCGACGATTATCCTAGAGAAATTGATTTTATGAGTCATATTGGTGGAGCGACGGTTGCTTCGAGAATCGATCAAAGTTCTAGCGCGGGAACTTCGGTGATTAGAAGACCATTGGAGTGTACCAAACCGCGTAGCTTTATTCTGGAAGGCAGTCGCGTGGAATTTAACAGATGGACAGCGGACACGGCGGACGAGATATATAAGACTTATCGACATCGTCTTCCTCGAACTAAAGAGGTGGATATTATCGGAGATGAAAAGGACGATTTGGAAGATCCTTCGAGAATCACACTTGAAGAACAAACGGATGATACTGGTCGCGATTATTACGAGGAAACGGAAGAGACGACGGAACCTGAGGAGGGAGATGATGAAGTCGATGAAACGGAGGGAGACTATACGGCGGCTGATGAGTGATGAGAAGGTAAATGAAGTATCACGTGATGTGGAAATTGTGATTCTTTCTTCTGTCAATCATTTGATGTCTATTTATTCTTATTTTTCTCGCAGGTAACTATGTGTAAATGAAAAATTTCTGTTGTTCTATCTTCTAAAATATATTCACTATTTATTTATTAAAGGCAAAAGTACAAAACATAAACAAATTTTATTGGCGTTGTACGTTAAGGATGTAAATTAGTAATAATATAGATAAAACGATTGGAAATAATTTTACGAATTTTTATAAACCTATGTACGAAAGATATAATTTATACATACGCTTCTCCTAGATAATTATTGCAAAATACACGTAACCGAATCATTCGGAGAATCGACGACAGTCAGATAGAATAAATAATAATTAACGATTACAAAATCGCAAAAGTACTCTCAGGTTTGTCGCTCGTTAAACGTTTGTATAAATTATGACGTTTACATAGAAAATATAGGCGTTTAAGAAATTTTATACAAATAATTAAAAATATATAACTTATTTATACGGTTTTAGAAATTGACGACATATAAAAAGTGTATGTGGCATGAGTTTCTGTAGGAATGGACGATTCGCCAAGGCTTTCTTCGCTTCAAGACGATAAGGAGCTTTAATGAGCGTTAACATTACCGCGTGCTCGTTAAGTACGTACTATGTGCTCGTACGATGCATAGAATATATATTTAGGTAGTATATACATGCAGCTTTGTTCTTAGATAAGATAAATTTCTACGTTTGTCAACAATACTTTTTACTCTTTATTCGCGATCATTACGATCACATACTTTCAACGTTTATATAAGTAGGTATGACTAGAGACTAATTGAAAAGAAGAAGGAGATAGAATGAACAAAATAAAAAAAATGATGCTTTGAACCTTTGTATGCCATTTAAATGCACGATAGACTACACTCTTAACGTTAATGTTTTTTTAAGTACACAAAAAGTAACGCGACATAGGCCGCCGCGTCGGCGTCGATTATACGCGTGACACGATAAATTTATGATTTTTCATTTTATAACGAGGTGAGCTGCCACGAACGAACATTGGTGATTCATTACGCTATTATTTATCCGGTGTTTCCTCTTCCGCTTCTTCCGGCTTCGTATACAAGATTTCCGCATATTCGGTTTTGTCCTCGTTGAGACGACGTGGCGTCCCACCCTGTTGCTGTTGCGTGAGATCCAATTCCGCGTAAACTATCCCGCCCTCGCCGCTCGCCGGATTCGCTCTACCTTCTTGCGTTGACTGCTGTTGTTGCTCGCTGGGTTGAAGCTAAAATAATAATATATTCTAGGTGAATAAAAGTCTTGCTTTTTACAGAATAAATAACACATAGGGTAAATAATTAGAGGCAGATAATTTTGATGGAATCCTCGTTCATTAAGATTAAGTTACGATCGGCGCACAATATAACGGAAGATATTTTATACTCGAGATTTATTTAATTCACACAAATTGCAAGGATCGTAAGATTCCTTGAAAATATCCTCTCGTCGTTAATGAGTCTCGAAAGTTTTAAGCAAAGTTGGAAAGCTTTAGAGACTTATTTACGTTTTACCAGGCAACTCGGTGAGGGTGAAGAAATTTATGTAATAGCCTTTGAAACTGCAGGCTGTCAGAAATAATTTTCCAATTAAATCTCGGTAAGAATATCTACATAGAATGAGAATGGGCGAAATTTTTTGGGAAGAATTTCGAATATTCCTTAATTACCTTTTCATCGTCCACGGTAACAACGGTTCGCATGGTGTCCGTATCCGCTCCTGATACTTTGTCCTTGTTGCGTCTGAAGAGTTGGCTGAGACTGATTTTCGGTCTTCGTCCACGTCCCGAGGAGCTGCTGTCTACCTCGGTCCTCGAATATCTGCCAGCACTTTCCGTGTCGCTACTAATCAAGAGAAGTAGTCTCATTAAATTGTTCATTGATAAACCGACGGGTCATTGTTTATAGAAACACGTGAGACAACGAGCAAGACGGACTGTTAAACTTTCGAAATTCATCATCGTTATCCGCGTCAGGACACACGACGACGAATCGTGTTGGGTGGTGCTTTTGCCAGATGGAAGATACAAACCTTGATATCTTAAGAAAAGCAACAGTATACTTGGCATAAAGCATTTTTTAAGATACACCATCACCACCAATTATCATCCATTGAAAGCCTCGCCAATAGCAGAAAGGAAATCCCGTAAGTACACTCCTCGTTGCCTAATTTTTAAATAAACAGCAAAAACCAGCAAACATTTTCAATCCCCATTGCAAGCTGTTAGTAAAGCGACTGTTGTTTGGATCCAAAATCATGACGAAAAGCTTCCAAGTCAGGACAAGTAAATTGAAAGAAAAAACTACCCCTTGCCTTCGCCCATTGGCATTGCCCGTGTCTTCCTTATTGTCAACGCGAAGAAGAGTAACGGCTGCTCCTGGATCTGCTAGTATCATTCTGAAAATGTGCATCATGCGAGCATTCTAGTGAACAGTGATTTTTGTGATAGATCTCCCTGACTCGAGACTCATTGTGGGATTAATTCTCCCTGTTCTAAAAAGCGTTCTTTTTATAAAAAAAAATCAGACCATTTCTAATAGCCAGGAAAAAGCTCGATACCTAATATCTCCAAGTGTTTGGGTATGAGTGTGCGTGTTCGTATATTAGTTACGATCCGTGAAAAAAAATTTGTCCCAGGATATAATGTATGTGCAATATAAGAGGGTGGATGCTACTCCTAATGGTGATTAAACGACGCAATACTTACGATTCGCCAAGATGTCTTGTCGTCGAGCTGGTACCTGAAAGTAATCCAAAAATACATCCATTTATTTTCAATATATTTTTTATGATAAAATAAAACCTATTTCTTCCTAATCCTATCTGTGTGTATTATACGATTTAGCATTCTCGATGTATATTACTGTATGAGATAGGCTTTGAATCGACGGTACTTTAAAATCAGGAACCACGTATTTCTGAACGTATCCACATGTATTTAAAACAAATGTTTTATTTCAAAAATCATATTAATACCTAAGTTATAATATAGCGATGAATGAACTTACAATTAATTACATACAGATCTCTATATATTAATATCATTTGAATTCTTAGTTAGATTTACTCTTGCCTACTGTATTGTATCTACAATTACAGATACAAAATGTGTTCTTACAATCTAGTATCCGTCTTAGATGGTCGAAGTTCGTATGTTGTATGTGTGTGTGTGTGTTTTGTCTCGTCGTATCGTTAATCGACCGCGGTATAACATTAAAACTTTTTTTTTCATTTATTTTTAAAGAGATAAAGTAGCGATCTCTGAAGTATTCTTAAAGTGCGTCGATAGTAATGCCGTCTTACATATTTTTTTTGGGCCCTCTTTACGAGAGATCGAGCGATACGTCTCGGTAAATCGCGAAACGCGTGACACGATCTTACGGTGGCTCGATCCTCGATATTTTTCACGCTTCGGATCTTTCCACTCCCTCTTTTTTCTATTAATTCGGAAATGAACGTATACACGTTCCAAAAGCGTTCCCGTATCTCTTTTAAAATGTTTCAGAGAACACCAGTTTCAGGTATTTATAATCATCGTCATTCGCATCGTCGTTATTTTATATTTTATTAGCTAGTCTTATATATTAACATAAATATATATATAATATATCTATATATACTCCATTGTATGGCCAACGATCATGCTTCTTATAGTCATTATAGTAATAATCTGTTAATACAATGTTTCACAAATTTTTTCATATTAATCTTCTATAACTGTGAGATTCTCGAGTAAATCTTTCTGCGATAGAAAACAGATAGCGATAAAAAACGAATTGACGCGAATTTGTTAATATCAAAAGTACAAAGTATACAAAAAGTATATAGTCTATACAGTCCTTTAGCTCGTAGCATGATCATTGAGAATTTAAGTAATTAGCATTACGAATAGTAGTAATGATAACGATGACATTTTTGTGATGATGATGATGATGATAATGATGACGATGACGATAATAATAATAATAATAATAATTATAATAATAATAAAGATAATAATATCGGATAGTAAAAATTAATTACGAGAATAAGTAATAGTAAGTTGGCGCTATAACTATGAACGAACCACAACGAATGTACATTTAACGTATTCGTACGCAAATATCTCGTGTTACGTTAGTCCATAAGCGTATCTTCGTACTCAGTGATTTGTTGCTACAACAAGTTGAATAGGTCGAACATTGTACGGTGACAAAATTTTAACAATCACAAACGTTTCTACTGTCCCCGATTGAATGACCGTGAATTTCGGCGATTCGTAGAAATTTGTTTTATTTTTCATTCCAAACTCGACGGTAAAATTATGCTACTATTTTCTTCGTCGTCTAAATTCAATTTTGAAAAATCGATCGAAACGCTTAAAAGGTTCACGGCTGGAGCAGGGAGAGCAGAAGACATTGTTTTTTTTAGTGGTTTACATGGCATGTAGTTAGCCCGGTACGTTCTGTATTTTCAATGCATATACTTTGGCAGTGATCCGTGAAAACCGTAACTGCATATAGTTGGACCTGTTTGAACTGATTTTTTTAGTCTTGTAAGTCTTGACACGCGTCTACTTTGTCGCACAGGAGGAATGGGAGTAAGAGTAAAAGGATGTGTATATATATATATATATATATCGAATGATTCGTCTTATTTTAAAGTTCGAGGCAAGAATAACGAGTAATAAAAAGAAACGGGAAGAGAATACGCGTAAAAGCTTCGATGTCTCACACTCGTTTTTGTTCGTTTGTTCTTCGGGTCGTGCGATGTGAAAAATTTCTCTTTATTTTACATTCTCACTCTCATTCGTTCTCACTTTTTCTCACTTTCCCACGCTCACTCGCACGTACGCATTATTCTTAACTTTTGGACGTGTGTGCCGCAAGTAGACGCGTGACTTTATGCTTTTATTCCAATAAATTCTATTACCTATAGATATTAAACTAATAAAAATTGATATTCAGAAAAAGGTTCGAGATTCAGCCTCTGCAGTGGCTCAAACAACGTTTTGACATCGTGAACACGATACAAAGTACCTATTGGCAACATATCCGTACCTATCTTTTTGCTTTTTCTAAATGTTTTCTCTTCGATCGTACAGCATTTTTGCACGACGGCTCGATGACCACGTCATCGATAGCACGTCACTTTATCTTTTTTCCCATTACTTTGTTCTTTTTAATTAAGTAAATCTTATCATTATACTCTGCCCAATAATAATCTTTTCTCAAATTTATGGATAACGACAGGTCTTCGGCAATTGGATTGCAAATTGATAAATAAGTATCAGTTTTATATTCTCGAGTTGCACGCCAAATGCCTCGACACAGAATATATTCAATCGCAATTATTTCAATTTCATACCGTAATTATTTATAATATATGTATATATATATATGTTTAATATATACAACACGTAGTTAATCAGGGCTGTCGCCGGCGAATACCTCTTTCTATCTCTCTCTCTCTCCCCTCTTTCTCTCGCTCGTTCTCTTTCTCTCAGGGAAATTTCGCTATGAAGCGACCAGCACCTCGAGTGATTTGCGTCCCACCCGGTACAGATTTCCCATTCGAAGAATAAGATCGTATCTACTAATTGCGAACGAGGTGATCCCTCGGCTCGTTAAAAAGCGGAGAAAAGTAATGCACGGAATAAGAAAATGTCGCGATGGGCGAACGTTCGTTTGGCGCTTCTATACTTTTCGCGTAGAGAATGTAAAAGTAGCAAGTATTCTCGGGGACCCATCGTTCGTCGAAATAGTTTTCAAAGTCGACTGCTACGCTTCCCTACTCGTCTCCGTTAATATCTCTAATTGTTTACGTTCCAAGAGAATTTAAGCCATCTCGTTAGAACGCGTATCGATCGCAGCGTTTGACAAAATTTCGTAGTTTTAAAGAATATCTCGATGTTACGCGTACGGTTAGAAGTAAATGTCGGAAATCTGCCGACCTTTCGATCGATAAAATTCTTGTCTACAATATTATTTTTTTTAAAAGAGTATAGAAAAATGTAAAAATGTGACTGCTGGCAGTTGAATTAGAACCTTATTAACCCCCTATGGGTTACACACATCTGCATTTTCCAAATTTGATTTGATTTTACCAACAGAACTTAATGAATTGTCATTCGTTAAGTGTGGTACACTTCTATGTAAATATGTACACCGTTGTATCTTCGAAATTCTGAACCGTTTTTTTTTTTTTTTCTAATAAAATATTTACAAAATTGTAAAAATTATTACTTTATATCAGAAGTTTGATTTCTTTTAATTTCGCGTAAGTTCATGTTTTTCTAGCCATGGAAAAAATTAGGCCCATAGAGGGTTTAATGTATCTTAAAGAGTCTTAAAGAAATCCTTTTTCGAATATACATTATATAACCGGCGAAGTCTATAATTCAATTGATTTCGTGGCAGTAGGCATAAGATAACGATACGATACTGTATCATAAAAAGTCAACATCCGTACAACCACCTCCTTATGACTTTTACGTAAAGAATAAGAAGAAATTATTAAAAGGAGCATAGTAGGGGTAAAGAGGTCTCGTTCGACTTTCGACATTTATTCGACCTACGACCGTACGTCAGGTTATTTCCTTTCGTGGTCGGTGGGACCGTTTTATAATAAAATGTAGCCAAAGTTCAAGAGAAACGTCGAACTTGTCGTCGTTTCTCTCTCTCATTGGAGAGGGTGAGGTCGGAGGAGGTTGTAGGAGACGAAGAGGGTAGGAGGGATCGAGCGTCCGGCGATCGAGGGTGAGAACGGGTCTCTTAAGGGCGTCGGTCTTTCGACGGATTAGACGGGCGTGTCCGTCTTTTCGTCCTTCTTCACATCCTTAAAGTCGGTGCGGCCGTTGACGTACTCGGTGCTCGCATGGATAGGATTCTCCTGGCCACCCTGCGGTATCTTCTCGTCGATGATGCGCGGGTCCTCGTGATCGTCCTCCTCGTCGCCGGGCGTTATGTGCGCCTCGCTTCCACCGCCGACACCACCGGCAGTCTCCTCGTCGCCGCGCCGCCTCGCTGCAACAAGCAACGCCACGATCGGTCAAGGCAAACGTGTGTGTGTGTGTGTGTGTACGTATGTATATGTGTGCGCCTGCGTGTCTCTACCGCGTGTACGTGTTTCTTTGTATTTACCTACGGATCCCGTGCGTGTCACTTTAGGTGGGCAAACGCACCTATGTACGAATAGTTCCATTAATAGTTCACTGGTATAAAAATAAGCGATAGCGGAAGTAATATAGAACTGCCAATACAGGGTGTCCAGTTCCAGGTGTTCAAGCGGAAAACTACATGTACACATCAATGACTTGAGTAGAAAAGTCTAATACCAGTTTTCAGAATTTGATTTAGTTACCGAGTTATTAGCTAACAAATATCGGCCAATTACGGCGATTATGCAGCTAGGCAAGAGACGAAGCGGTAGGAAGACCAATCCACAATAAACAACGTTACATGTAGTTGCTCGCCGTGATTGGCCGATCTTTGTTAGTTAATAATTATTTAATTGAGCCAAATTTCGGAAAATAGTATTAGACTTTTCGACTCAAATCATTGATGTTCACATGTAGTTTTCCGCTTGGACCCTTGGAACCGGACAACCTGTATAACTTAATTATCGCCAACTTCATATTGATGAGCTATTAATGGAACTTGGGGTACCTATATGAGTATACGTGCGTGCGCGTGCGAATGCTCTTTCTAGTTAACATCTTTCTTGTTTTTTTTCTGTTCAAGAAAAATTCTATCGTTCCACCGTGAGATTTCTTTGTATCATGTCGATCGTTACATTATTTATAGTTGCGGCCCGTCGCAATAACGCGTATATTTCTCGTTCGGAACGAAGAGAGAATATGTAATGAGAGAATAAATGTAAAATGTCAAGTTCGGTACGTGTATACGCTAATAATTAGATACTATAACAAAGGTCACACATTGAATTTTTGAACAAGTGTAACAAGGGTCTAAAAAGGGAATGGGAAACGTACAAACATGCTCTATTGATCTATATAGAGGAATATAATATAATAACGATAAACAGAAGAGGATAATAATATATGCTAGAATATTATCAAAGTACCGAGAGATATATGAAAACGCGCGAAGAGTGGTCGTCGACACTGAAGGAGAAAAAAAAATCAAATTAATTACATCACACTTGCCTTTGCCGATTCCATTGTCGTTGCTTGTCGCAAAAATTTTAGTCCTTAAGGACTCAAGATGTGACATGATTCTCGGGAATAATAAATATTACTATTTTATCCAGACTAAATGATACTGGTATTATGAAATGGAGAGAGAGAGAAGGAGGGCAGGGACTAATAATACGTATATACCTATTTATTAACTATCTTACGCATGCAGTGGAGAGTAATATTCGTAAGCGCGACACGCATGCATTATGTATATTGGGCATTATCTATGCATTGAATTTCTTTTTTTTTTCGAGGCAGACATTTAGTGACTAGCAAAGGAAGAACTAGGGAGCTAGAAAAGAAAATGGGATAACGTTAAGAGTATCAAACAATTCGTGCGAATCTGTTCGTCCGTATTCTTTTCTGTGACGCGTCAGCGACATGCTAACGATATTATCCTTGACACGGATGGATAATGAAAATTTCGTTGTATAAAGAAATAGCTTGAGAAATTATGATCGCGCAAAGAAACGTTTCGGGGCTTGTTTTTGGACGAACTGTTATAAACCGACGAATAATATAAGAACGAGTCGCCAAAGGAGAGCGATGGACAGAGACGAGAGCTGATGAAACAAGACGAGCACTCTGATTAGATGGGGTTTGCTGTCTGAGGTGACTTACCCCTGGACAGTGTCATGCCTAGAGTACGGAATCGCACGGTTATTGTTGGTGTATCTCCGTATTCTTTACTTGGCCCGACTTGCATGCTGTCCTATCGATAGCGGCACAACACACAAGACATTTGTATACGTACATATAAAATAAGATAGGTAATAAGGGGGCTGGTAATAAAGTGGTTGTCGTGTAGTAGAAGGGGTTCGTTACTACCAAAATTGCAAATACACGCCTCTGCTGTCTATACACATTTTGCATACGATAGAAGAAGACATATACATATTATATATAGGTATATATGTATATGTGTGTGTACATATCGAATGGCACGCTTTTACATGTACTTTATCGTT
Source organism: Ancistrocerus nigricornis (assembly GCA_916049575.1). Lineage (NCBI taxonomy): Eukaryota > Metazoa > Arthropoda > Insecta > Hymenoptera > Vespidae > Ancistrocerus > Ancistrocerus nigricornis. The sequence continues at coordinate 13,427,872 of OU696667.1, read as the reverse complement.
GACGAGTAAGAAATATACGTAGATATATATATAAATAATTCGCACCTTCGCAAGTAAAGTGACACGCTTCGACAATTTTATCGATAAAGAAAGACAAATTTAGCGTAAGTTAAGTAATAGTAAATTCTTTAGAAATGATCAATAGATATCACTTTTTTTTATGTCAAACCGTAATAAAAGTACTGAAATTTTTGTCGTTTTCTCATTTTATAATCTATTGCTTTTCTTGGTTTCGTCAAATATATTTCAATTGTAGTTCATGCAAAACGTGAAAAATTGAATTATGCGTCACACTTTTCTTGCAAAGGTGCGTATAAATATCGCATAACGCGTCAGTTGAAATCGCGAGCTTCGTCGAGTATATCCGGCTGTTTCGATCTTTTCGATGGAGCTAAAAATTTCTGCACGCTCGACGTTTGACATTTACCGATCGTTTCTGTCTCTGTTCGGATTGAAAGACGCGAATTAGCGGGACGTACTCGACGTTAGACCGTTCATCGAGATCCGGATAAACTTGGCAACGGACAATGAAACTCGTTAGGACTATAGCTTCTATATGTTGGCAATGAGAATTCTTTTCGTCGAGTCTCGATGATCCTACGCGTGGTACGTAGTTTGACTTTTTTCCTTTCGTATCTATACGCTTTTGGCTATCGTCGCTGCGTTAGTCGTCACAATAGGCGGCTAATTTTACTTTCTATCGTACACACGCGATGATCGTGTCGTACGCGACGTATCTAGTTAGGTATATATCCAAAGAAAAGGAAAAAAAAAGGCGAACGGGAAGATCCGTCGTGGATAGAGTAAAAAATGACGTTGTCGTTAGCAAGAGTAGATATATATAATATATATAGTACATAGTAATACGGATAGGAAAAAGTAATAGGCTAATAAAGTTTTTCATCGTTTTGTGACTCACCTGCGAAGCACCAGCGACCGGTTGCACGAGCGAAAATGACCAAGAACACGATGAGAATGAGTACCAAAGCACCGACGACGATTCCGATGATGGATCCAGCGTCGAGATCGACACCTACGATCGTCGATAAAAGTATTATTTATTGTCCACTTTCCGTATCCTTTCCTTTATTTCTATTTAATTCAATTGCAACAAGCGGTGCACGTATATTACATGGACTGTGATATAAAAATTGGCGATTAAATCGTAACGAACGTTACTCGGTCGATTCGCTTCGATTCTCGTACCTTCGATGATTTAATCGCCCGCGCGGAGATCTTTTTGCTAAAGCTTTAAAAGAATAAAAGAAAAAATACGAGCATGCTTCGCACGCGTACGTAAAAAAATTACTTTTGTGTCGTCTCTCTTGCGAACGTTTTACAATGGGCTAATGCACTCGTATATGTTACAGGTAATATTGGAAATAAGGGGAACGATACTAGATGAATTCTAGGATGTACTATATGCGTATATACATAGGGTGCCACAGAGGTCCTACTTTTATATAATATTACAGAATACACGATGCATACTGTTCAAGTTGGACTCAACGGAAAAACGTTGCTTTACAAGTTCCACGTAATCGGTGACTTTATCCGCTGCAATTCCGAATATGCGTGGGCGTGAGTCACAAAGTGTGACAAATTAAGAAAAAAAATTAAATTTTGTTCTTGTAATTTCATCAAGATTTGCCTTTCATACATCGCCGATATCGGATCCTAGGATTCATCGAAAAGCAGTTATCGTATGGGCGATGTATCAAACGGCTAAATGTTCACGCGTTACCCGATGTTTTTTTCTTTATATTTCAAGTACTATTTTTTTTCTTCTTCTTTAATATAATTTGCCTGTAACATATACAATACCACGATCAAAAGTTTCGATCGTTTCTTGCAAAGGCTTCGTATCTGTAGCTATTCCTTCGAAATTAACAACGAGTAACTTTCTACATAAGTCACGCACACTACGCTACATATGTATTTCCATAGAGATCGCCTCGGGGGATAAAAAAGCGTGCAAACATTTTTATTTCTCTTTTCATAACTTTTTATTACATCAATTTCATAACGAGGTGAGATCTGATATGGAAAACCTTGTAGATTCTATCGATTATACATCGATCACTAAAAAAAAATGAAGAGAAAGAGAACACACCGAACTCGTACGTTTCGGAATAATGGAAAGCTTTCGATTTAATCAATAGATCAATCAATATTCCGAACCCTTCGGTGTATTGTCTCCTTATGAATTCTCATCGAACGGATAGGAGCGACCCTTTGTCTCGAATTGCATGAATTTAAATACCATTCGCTCGAATCCCTCGTAATGTTAAGTACGTTACGAATCCAAAATAAAGTCCAATCCATCGATTTATATTTGAGGAATTAACAAACGAAGCGTACATACGTAGAACATATCTGTTATCACATATGTAACATCTGTTATCGCATTGGTAACATATCATATATGTCCCATCTTTTTAACTACGAATGTAGCTACGAATAGATGGCTACTCTGGCAGCTAATCCACTAATCACCACGAATACGGATCGATTTGATTTTGGATTCGCTCCAAGCAACGATGACCGACGCGAACATGGATTTTTAATAACGATCGTTGTCGCGTCCATCGTCCGACGTGAGTTGCTAATGGTAATGAATCGAGTCCGATCAATGGGATTGGTATGTCGCCGGAAGAGGAGACACGACACGAGGACGAAAAAAGCGAACGGCAACGCGAGGGACAAAGCGAACGGCAAGTCAAACGGAGCGAGATATTGAAAAGACCGATCGAAGTTGACTGGGGAAAAGGGTCGGGGAATAGTAGTAACGGTACGTGCCATTAGCGAAATTGTACGCTCATTACCATTAGTCCTCGATCGGCGATAGGGAACGAACGTTGGACATTATTTTTGACGGTGACGAATGAGATACTTTTTTTTTTTTTTTTTTTTCTCTTTTTCCCGATTTTTTTTCTCTACTACGGGCTTACGTATAGTAATTTGAAAAAATGACATTACCTAGTGCGTGCATGTGTTCGGAGAGCTTACCATAGAAGTGACTGAACGCTCCTGCATGAGCATGCGGTGAAGGATCGATATGGTTAGAGAAAGAAAAAGAGAGAGAGAGAGAGACATAGACGCGTACACACATAGAAAGATTTTATGTGAGACGGTATAGAGTGTGACGATCATCATGGAGATAATGATGATCGATCGTGGCACGATGGTGTCGTATATGTGTACGTGAAGGTGATAACGATCGTGACGAAGGTCAGTGAAAGCTTGTGTGAGAGAATCTTTGAGTGGACGAAAACGACAGTGACGAACCGAGTGCAAAAGGCAAGAAAGGTTACACGGTGATACGAGTTATAGCCATCGAATAAAATTTCGAAAGGCTTTTGGTCCGCGTCTCGACGATACATAAGTCACGTTTACTCGTTGAATCATTTTCTAATTTTTATTTGTGGCTAGAAAAAAATAAGATAACGCGTAATTAAGAAAAACTAAACTTCTGTTATGAACTAATCAATAATTGCCAATATTTTATTATTAAAAAAGGTTCAGAATTTGAGTACACAACGATGTACGTATCTACACGCAAGTGTACCTTACTTTATGAAGGGAAATCCATTAAGTTTTGCTGCTAACATCCAATATAATTGGGAAAATACCCGAGTCGAAATTTTAATCGCGATTTGACCCTCCAAAATGCTCCTTTAGAAGTTTGTAGATTAAAAGTGAAGCTTATGGAATACGAACAGTATATCTATATATATTATGAATAAACTTCGATTTCAGCCTCCAAATGGCAGTTATGTCCGCTTTTAACCATTGGAGGGTCAAAACAAAGCTTATAAACTTCGTTTTGAGCCTCCAAAACCTACATAGACTAAAATGTAGGTTTTATAGGGTCAAATCGAAGTTTCGGTTAATCGTTAAACTTCGGTTTCAACCTCCAAATGGCAGTTATGTCCGCTTTTAACCATTGGAGGGTCAAACCAAAGTTAAAATTTCGACTCGGGTACAGATATGTGGATATGCGACTTCAAAGTTACAAAGGTCCATAGAAGGTCAACATCGGCATCTCGAAATATTTTCATTGAAAAGATTTGATATCGATTAAAATTCCCGAATTTTCTTATTCTCAACTCAAAGTTTCCATTTTTATGGTGCACGGTGAATGTCGTCGATAAGAAAGGAAAAAAGAGTTTGGTGAAAAACGAATCGTGAATACGGTACCTGCTGGTTCTGGGGACGTTGACAAAACGATACGGTACTCGAAAGTTCCTTCCTCGTTGTAAGCCTCCAAGATATATTCCTTTTCTGTGTCGGATTTTTGAACGCTGTCGATCGTCAGAACCACGTGCCACGAACCATTACCCTAGAAAAGGATCGAAATTGTTAATTTCTTCGAATCAACGACAAGAACATGGTTTCGCACGATGAATAAGACAGTGGAGCAAATTGCGAGCTTATTTGAAATTCCGGTAAATGTTTAGAAAGCAGCCCCCTCTCGAAGAGGAGTGGGTTGTGACTAATTGTGTAGTGGAGGTCCCTACAGCATAAACATATATGATAATATTCAAATTAGGATTTTTAAACCTCATATCTTGGTAGTAAATGTTAAGAATGATTCCCCCTTTCTTGAAGGGGTGGCTTATGTTATAAGAAGACCAACAACCTCTTTACGCATTGGTCCACATAGCATCCAGCGAGAAATTAAATTTAAAATCATATAGATATACCGTTTAAGTAGGTAACATTTAAATAGGAATTCAATAATATACAACTCATAATGTCCTTAATTAGTTTCAAAACAAACACTGGTCCGTGCAGAAACCAGAACCAACCACTACACAACCACTACTTATGTCCTATTTCTACACAGGACCAGTGTTTGTGTCTACGTTTAAACGCTATCCTATTTTTGTATGCTACGGTGACCGGCGCATAAAACATGTTGTCATGTTCAGGAAAACTCCCTCTACAAAATGAGACACCTCCCGCCCCCCACCGGGAAGGTGGCCGTTTTCTAGACATTTACCGAAGTTTCTAGCATTCGTGGTAGGTATTCCAAGCCGTCGTCGCGACGGCGGCACCTCTTCGAGTCGTAATTGCGTTTTCAATAAAAGCTGATTCGCATTCGGTGGCATTCGCCGGCAACGCGGAGTCACTCGGCTGCCCGCGGTGAAGCTTCGTCAGATCGAAAGCCATTTATACACAAAAGCCGAGCTCGGCCAATTTCAAATGGAGCTTTATTGGTTCTTGCACGCGGAGTGTTGTTCCGGAGCGTTGCATCCCGCGCAAAAGTTTATACGTGCCGCTCCGAAACTTTGCACGGAATCCGTCCAGAACCATTCGGCATTGGGATATCCCTCTGGTGTTGGAAGTATCGAATATTCGTCGAACGAGAGAGAGTGAGAGGATTTGGGTTTAAATGTACGCGCCGAATCGGACCACTCGTCTCGTCGCGTTTCCCAAATTCTTTGACTCCAAACTTTTTAGTAATAATTCCTCGAAGCGATCAATCCGAAAGCGTACGAAGAATGATTCGTATTTCGATCTAGATGAACGTTGTCGCGTAGGAATAAAGAAACCATTGAAGGACTTTGAATCGTTCGCGGTGATTCGACTCCGTAACGGGTCATCTCCGTGCCGCCGACAACTCGCAGCATCTGAGTTCGATGGAATTTCATTACGTCGCTTCAGAATGCTCGCTTGGTGGTTAACTTTCGAGTCACACGGATGCATGGAGAACGCGCCGAATGAACAGTAAATCGAGGCTGACTGGCGCGCAAAGCAATATTGGATTTCTGTTTGGTTCTGCTCTCCCTCTCTCTTCCTCTCTCTCTCATCCCTCCCTCGGTATTCCCCATCGTGACTCTCAATATCGGATCGTCTCGTTCCTTCGATCGATCTTTTCTCTTCACCTTCCACCTCGAAAGACTCGAATTTTATATAAGCTAGCTTTTTTAATATTTCTGGAAGAGATTCGAAAAGATAGTTTTACCATGTCAACGGCGGTCGAAGTCTCGAGACGATGGGTCTCGTCGGGACGACCTTCCTCGATCTTCACGTTGTTCACTCGCCATAAGAAATGGGGCCTTGGGTTGGCGTAAACCGTCACGTTCACGGTTCCTTGCCGGCCGATCACGTATCCGAAGCGTTCTATGGTTGGTTGCGGTTGAGGTGGATCTGGACAGGCATAAAACACGGAACGCTGCTTCGATCATATCCAAGAGGAGTTTCTTCGTTGATCGATTCTCGACGAAGCAAAATATCAAATATAGGTATATATAGAAAGAAAGAAAGAGAAAGAGAGAGAAAGTAGAGATAGTCGATGGATCATCGAGTCGAAAAGACTTACAGTAAACCTGAAGCTGCATCGTAGTCATCTTCGGTTTCTCCAGGGCGATGTGATTCGCCAGGCATCGTATAGTCTTGCCGTTGTCCATCCAATCCAAAGTGCGGGAAGCATTTTGTACCGCAACGGATACGTCGTTCACGTTCGAATCGTAAATAATGGGTCTCTCGTCGTTGCCAAGGGGCTCATCGTCTATCGATCGATGAAAGAACAACCGGTTTTAAATCCCTACATCTGTTTACTTATATTCTATTGCTCGTTAAAAACGAGTAGAGGAAGGAAAAGCGTACCGAGATACAGAGTAACGTTTGCGGGCGGTCGTCCACCTGCGGCGCTGCAACTGATCTCCAATTTTTCTCCTTTTTGATATATGTATCTAGCGTAATGCCCTCGACTCATCTGAAGCTCCGGATTGTTTGGTGATTCTACGAAAAAGAAGAAAGCGCGATGTTTTTGTATCTCCATTAAATTATTGAAAGTAATCCTTTGTGGTCCTATATCCGATGTGATTGGACAACGATTTTATTCTGGAAGATTCAATGTCCACTCTACCTCGGCAATTTGATTCCAGTGAATATTATCTTTAGGAATGCTTTTCATTGAGATACAATGGAAATCAATTGTAAATTGTGATTTCCATTAGGTTTCAATGGGAACTGAATGAAAATCGAGCAATGGTAAAAATTACCATAAAAGTCAAATGTAATTTAATGGAAAAATGAATAAAAATAAACCAATGGTGAAAATTACCATTAGAATCACAGGTAATTTAATGGAAAATAAATGAAAATAGACTCCGTTCCAATGGAAATCAATGGAAAGTTTCCTTTAGAGTACGTATCACTGACATGTTTACCAAAAACATGCAATGCATCTCCAAAATTGTGATAACCGTCTTTATCAAATAACATTTTGTCATGTGAGGTTTTGCTTTACAAAAAAATGAGTATAAAAACTCGTCAGGTTCCTTGTGTTTGAAAAAAGCTTTTTTTTTCGTCTTATTTGTGCATGTAAAATCACCACCAGGCTCTTTGAACTACAATTTTGGAGACATCCCGTATGTGTACCGAACAACACTGAAAATTTGTAATTACGGCCCGCAAAGGGTTAACTTTTTATTAATCCCATCTCCAATATCACGCAGGTGCTTGCACGAGGTCTTTCACAATTCCAAGTTAATTAAGGCCAATGTGTCGGTAGTGTTAATCCAAAATAATGTTTAAAATAAATAAGATCTTTATGTTGAACAAGAAGAGAAAAATAATTTAAAAAAAACTGTATGAAATCTAGCCTCACGCGATTAATAAAAGATTAGAAAAGGTACTCACTCGCAACGATGATTTTAACACTGGCGTAAGTTTCGGCACGACCGCTCTCAGGTGTAAGGGCACACCTGAAAAGTCCATTGTGCTTCTCCTTCACTTTGAAGATGTGCACGCCGCACTGACCGTTTTGGAGGCTCTCTCCGTAATACTCGATACCATCTTCCGGTGGTTGATTTGGCGTGAGAATCATGCTACTCTCGCCGGGTATCTCGACACGACAGAATTTCAATGGCACGCCCATCGAACACATGATCCTCAGACTGTCGTCCAAACGTACCGCTGTTTCTCCTTTTGGCTCGATGTCCACTATCATTGATTTTGTCGCCGCTGAAAAGAGAAAAGAAAATGTTACTACTCCCACGTTAATCGAGTGCCGCGTTTTTCGTCTTCCTCTCTTTATCAATTTCGTTCGCGTCACCGTACTCTCGTTGGAAACGTAAAATCGATGAAACGGAGGAACGAACGAGATCGAGAATAATCGAAGGTCTCTCGAGGAACGGCACTCCGTTGCGGTGGATCCGATAAATCCTCAGCCCCGCGTCTACGCGAGCTATCTTCTTCGAGAAAAAATGATGTGTCCGATACCTGCCGCGTACATAGATGGATATATATGAGATAGAGAGGAAAAGAGAGCGAGAGCTTGCACGTATCCATTGCAGACATGGATTCGGGCTCGCTCGCTAATCGAATCAAATTGACAAAAAGTGAACGAATTCGATAACGCGTCGCTAGTGCACAGTCAAACGAATAAAGAGTAACGGTAGAACCGCGTTGGGGTGAAGGGAGGGTGAAGGGTTCAGAGATTGCGAAGCTCGAATGCCACACGAGAATACGAAATACGAATATCATCGATTCGCCTCAGTAATACGATATTTCTCGGCTTTTCGCAAAGTTTCTCTCAAAACTTTTGGAAATGGGAAGTCAAACCTAGCAAGGGGGGAAAAGGTCGATGAGAAATAATTAAAGGACTTCGTAGTAGTCACCTTCGAGAGCCATTTCAACAGGGACGATGGTATTGGCGAAGGGTGGTTGGTAGGTAATGGATAATGGTAACCACGGCTAAGCAGCCAGGCGGTTGTTCCTCGTAAACGAACAAAAGTTTCACCTCGAGAGGCTGTGTTATCTAAGTATCGCGTTTTCAGAGAAATAGGGAGGAAAGGCCAAGTTCGAGAAGGAGGGACGTGCGAAGGCACTTTTCCATTAACAACCGCATTGTCAAATTGTCGCGTGCCACTATGCGTACGTCAGTTGAATTATAAATTCGCGTTATTCGCCGTGATCGACGGCTTCGAGAAGAGACTAGCTAAAAAATAAACCGAACGAAGAGTACCCATTATTATTTTAAATCGAAAATTGCAGCTCGTAGTCGCTCGAGGGAAGGTGAGAGAAACAGGGAAGCGTGCTCATCGATCTCTAAGGAATTAGCTAGGCGAGGCACACACCGAGGTGACGTCGAATGCGTGATATCGTGCTCGATGCTATTATGATAATGTACCGCAAGAAATATGATAAAGTGGAGGTACCACGACCTACGATTATCATATTTCACCTGGAGTACTCGTTGACGCGTGAATAACCACTCGTCGTGAATCGTTCGCAACGGTGCGAGCCGCGTCGGGCTTATTACTCTCTCGCGGTGGCCACTCCTCGCGAGAATCCTTCGCTAGGAGAGTTGCTCCCCTCCGAATCATTTCTACTTTGTATTTATAGTATGACGTTTATATGCTCGCCAATGGCAGCATAAATCGGAAACGAGATAGAGCGAGAGTGTACGGCGAACGTGCGCTAACGAGCGTTTTATTAGCGCCTAATGTAAATCGCGACTTCTTGAGATTTCAGCTACTCTTTTACGAAGGAACGATTATGCAAATTTCCTGAGTTTCCTTTCTTAACAACGGAGCAACCGGGACGCGTCTCTTCGACGCGGCAAATATCTTTAATCATCGTCGTGACTCGAATTAACTCGGAGTTTCCGAAACGATTTCATTCGAAGTGGAGCTACTTCAAAGGCGAAGAAAATATCTCCCGAGAGGATCTCCATTTCACAGTGATGCTACTGTCGTTTTTTTTTTTCCTTTCCTTTTTTATTTACTCACAACTAATTAAATATCCTCTTTAATTCGAGGAGTTCGATCGAGATCTCTTTTTATTTCTCGACGAGCAGAAAAGGCGAAAGCTCTCTTTTAAGAACGAAAGCAAATTACAAGAGAGAGAGAGAAAGAGAGAGGAGAGGGCATGGGGAGGGGAATCGTCTTTCGAATTTAACGAAATTCTACGAGACTGGTCGTGTTTCGTGAATTTTCTCGGGTCTCTACTCGCGTATCCAGTTACAAAGAGCGCTAGTCGATCGGTAATTAACGATACTTTTTCATTCTTTGGAATCTCTTTGTTATTTTGCTAAAAAGGGGAAATTCTTTTACGGTATTTTCCGGATCTATTAACGTCCTCTTAACCTGTTTAGATAAATGTTGTAATCCCGCTCCTCGATCCTAATAAATTCTAAATTTATAAAATGTTGATGAAATTTAGTTTAAGATTAAATCTGTTGAACAAATCTATTGAGATGTATATATATAGGTGCGCATTTTTTAAGTAATTCATAAACGTTAACGATAAATATACACAATAATATTAATAAAAAACATCATATGAACATATTTCCTATAGCTTAGTTTTTGAATTATAGATCATTAAAAAAAAATCTTCTGTGCATTCAACCCATTTTAATGAAATGCAGAACACATCCTTTTAATGTTAATAAATGATACTTATAAACGTTTGAAACAGTTAATATATTAATCACCCATAATTCGAACATTAAGATACACGTACATCTAAGACACGTATTCATACATTTCTTTCATGCATTAATATGTAAATTTACGTCTCTGAAGTATCAGACATGAATTTATAAATTATCCCGTAAGCATATATACGACATAGTTAAAACGTAGGTATATTGCTCTGTGCTCCGCATATGTACATCGTTACTACCACAAAAACGTTAGTCGCAGTCGATCAGGCTTATTCGACCCGTCAAAGTGTGCGGCTTGTATTAGGTATGCACGATGTCAAACACGCTAACTATTTAACACAAATTTTATTCGATGGAAAAGTAAACCCGTGATTCCAGGATTGTTCGACGGGTCAAAGGGAAAGCAACGCGGTTTGCAAACTGTTCGACGAAGCGCGTTTCGTCGTTCAATGAAAACGTTTATGCTTTCGCATGCGCGGTATTGCTTTTCATGAATGAAACGTACCTATAAAGAGGACGAACGTTCATCTAGTTAAAATTGATCCGACGTTCGATCGATTTGAAAAGACGTTGCGTGTCCGAGAGAATGAAGTTCCTATCAAACGATCGAGAGTTTTGATGCCACTCGTTTCGTATATTACAATAGTCGTGGACGAGGATGTTAGACCGGCAGATGTTACTCCAGCTGTGATCACGTCGACATAGGTGGACCGGGCGAACATATGGCCGAACATAGATCGGTACCTCGCGCTGCTCGCTCCTTTTTTTTTTTCACGTGCCTAGATCGAGTACGATTTTATCGCGATTTAAAGACTATCGTACGTTAATTTCGAAAAAAAATCCTATCGGAACGAATCAATCGAGAAACGAGTTTCCAAATAGAGCAACCAGCCCCTACGAGAGATGGACGATAACAAAAATTAGCTAGTACGTGATCAATGTTTGATATCGAACGAGAGCTTTTCTCGAGAGACCACGGACATCGGGACGATCGCAAAGCCATAAATCCTATTTGATTTTCCAGCCATCAATTTGTTATACGGATGACGTCACGATCTAATTTGACCGTATACGGGGCAGGACCAAATCCTACTTCTCTCTCTCTCTCTCTCTCTCGGTCCTCCACCTCTTCTCACCCTTTCCCTCCCGCAGTTTCGCGCTGCCATCGGCACCGCGCATCCCGAAAACCGCAGCAACAGATGCGATGATTTGTGGACAGTAGCGTGCATCAGTGGGCTTCCAAAATTGATGCGCCCTGCGCAAGGAGTGCCAACTAGTTCGTATCGCAACGAAATGGTCCACGTTATTTAGCTTGTCTAGACGAAATATTACGTTGAAATTGTGTGGTTATCGGGTTTTTTTTCGGAATAAGGAATCGCTTTAACCCTAGATCACGATACTTCGCTGTGAATTAAAAGTGAAGTATAATTTAATAAGGGGAATAATATTTTTATTGACTTTTTGGTAGAAATCTTTGGAACACGGTTGAAACACATGACGCCTCTCTGGTCAATGGCATAAACAATTACGAAGATATTACACAGGGAGGAAGAGCACTCGCGCAGGGTAAACTGTCGATTTTTTTTAGCAATTTTGTATCACGAGATTGTAATTTTGACGACAGTTTCGTAATGGAGGGCTAAAAATAATTTCGAGCTTAAGAATTCGAAATAGTCGGTCGCGAAGTTGGAATAAAATCATCTTTGGCGTTCTTCCCATCGTTGGACCACGAGTTTCGGGACATAACTTTGGCGGAAACCACGATGCCTTCGAGAGATCGCAAGACTGGCGATGCGATTTCAGCCTCCGGTCTCTGCAAAGCCTCCGTACATCTGAGAAAGAAATATCGGGTTCTCGCGAAACTCCTACAATCCGTGACGCACTTCTCCTCGACTATACTTGACGCACGACTCCTCGGGGATTCACATTTTTCGCAAAATAAGAGTCGTGCTAGAAAATGGAGGCGGATGCTGCGACAAGGAGAAGAGAAGAAAGGAGAAAAGGATATACAGAAAAGCGGCCGGGAAAAGAGCGAGCTTCTATTCAATTTCTTCTCTGATAAGGGTAGGTACTTTCGAGAATGGCGCATAAATATAAGCTCCATAGTCTGGATTTTTTGACCGTCTCGCTACTATTCTCTTTCCTTTATCCAAATAGCAGGAATTTCTAGGCGAAAGATGCTAGCCACCTTTCGTTGCATATATAATCGCTTCTAGTCGGAAGGTGACCGAGTGAATAGACAAAGAAGAGTGCACGGAGGAAGAAGAATAGAGGGGAGGGGACGAGAAGTCGTCGGAGAAAACGATAACGCGAGCGGGATAGGGTTTCGGTCGGAATGCCAGCCACTCGAGCAATTTCCCAGTGATTTCCAATTTTCTCGCTCGTAGTTCCAACTCTCTCTCTCTCTCTTTCTCTATTTTAGCAGCGACACCTTCTCTCAACCAGCAACGCGAACTTGCCCGCGAGTTTCGCAGCAAGAACCTCGCAACGAAGCTTCTTCTCTCTATTTCTGCTGGAGAGAAGCAGCGGCCGGGAAAGCTAAGAGAGAGAGGGAAAGCACAGACTCGCTGCAAACCGCTGCGGTCAGCTTTGCATGTGTAAGCTGTACGATGCAACGAGAGGAACTAATCCCCTGCCGGCACTCCTTCTATTAGATAATATTCTCTAACGTTGCTAATTTCACGAGAGTCCTACGCCGCATGCCGACCGAGCAGCAACCCTTCTTCTTCTTATTCACTGGAATACGCGAGGAAGACTCCCTACGAGGCAGTAACGACGATGAAAATCGAGTTTCCTCGTAATCGGACCAAAGTACCGTCGTTGCGCTACTACGGAGGCTGAAACTCGCACTTGGATTTATTTAACGTGTAGTTAATATATCAATGAGATAAGGTGTGTCAGTTCAAAGGATAATGTTGCTATCTTGAACCTAACTCTTTGCACTCGACTGTCGTGATATATTTTCGTCATTATATCATTTTATTTCAAAAGTTATGTCATTTGTTACGTTGCGAACAAAAATATGTTCGAATTGCTGGTAAGTAAATTGAAGAAAAATCTCAGAGTAGAAAAAAACATCGGTCTCGTCGAGTCACACTCGACATCTAATGCAAAGGATTTAACGAAGAGAAAATTTTGAATCGTTATAATCGATCTGTTTTTCACTTCCATAAACGAAATTGAATTACGAATTTACGCGTACGTCCGAAATTACGAATCTTCCTACGCGGTGAAGCTATCTAGTCGGGAACGAGTTCCCGCGAAATCAGAAAAGATTCGATCCGTACTATAAATAGTTTCCTTTCTTGCCGTTAGGATCCGAGGAAGTTCGAAAGGTTACGCTTTTCCAATCTACCTTCTACGATGTCAGAATCATTCGCGGCGAACGGAGAAAATACAATGCACTCGTCGCGCGTTCCGACCTGTGGGCGAACGGATAATGCATGGATTTCCAAGGTGTCACCGGAATGCTCTATTTTTATGGAATCGAACCAAATAATGTAAGTCTTTTCCTTTGCTTGGTTTCCATGGGAAAGAGAACCAAGAAATTGGAAATGCAGGAAGAGAGAATGGAAGATGTCCTTGAATTCTATCGCGTTTTATGTCGATCGGTTTGACAGGAATTCTTTGAAACGAAATATCTATAAAAACGATCGATAACTTAGAACGCTCGAGAATCCGCTCGATCGTCATCAATAAATTGCCTGGCAAATAAGTAATTATTTGCGGTAATTAGATGACGCGTTCGATGGAAACGCAATCGCACGGTGAATCAAGGACAAACGGGACATTTATAATTACAAAACGAGCCGATAGGGGGAGATCGACGCGACGATCGATTTTTAATTTTAATTACCTCGCTCGTTATCTCGCCATACGCGTGCGTGGCCGTTGCAATAAAGCAAAAATATCACCGGCGGCAAGTTTATACGCTATCTCGCGTACCTCCACCATCGGAATCGAAATTACCGCGAATTTTTAATTATTTTTCTCACCACGAGCTTCTTCTCTCGTGAATAATCTTTTTATCGGTAAAGCGGAATCCGAGCGTGCAAAATTTTCCACGTTAACGCTCGGCCCCTGGTCTCTCTTTCACTCATCGTCGACGAATTAACGTGATTTTCATGAACGCCGCTGAGATACGGAGTACCTCCTCCTTTTTATCGGGTCCTCTCGTGAAAAATATTAAAAAGATGCCTTTGAAGTAAAATGAAGAAACGTTTCGTTAATTTCCCGTTGCTCGATACAATCGGACAAAGGGTTAGACGATCGGTTAAGAGTTTGTCCGAAGCAAACAACCGTGACGGTCTCCGCTTCGTTCGGTGATTCGCGCAACGGACGCGTTACGGAGATCCTTGCGGAGGATCGTGCAGTAGTTTCGATCGTAGTTACTTTCCGTAGGGAGGCGAGATCCCCCGGGCGTTTCGTTTCGTTGCTCGTCCTGCAATTTCGCTGAGACAGCCCACAAATCTCGTAGGAGGTATCGAGTCAGGTTTACACGAAGCTAAATCAACTCTGTTCGTCGTTGTCGCACTATCCTCGCGATTTTCCACTCTCCCTCCTCTCCCTTGCTCGTTCTACCTATTCTAAACATCGTAGAGGAAATGCCTCGATTTCTAGGCAACGCCAGGAAGAGGAGTACGCGCAACGAAGAGCTAAACGGGCGCGACTAAATCGCTTTTGCTCGCCGATGATGATGCTGAAATCGAGTTACGCGGAATGGATTTTGCATTAGACTACCGCTCGCGCCTCAATCTCGGCACCGATTTCCGTCGACCTATTTAAATAAGAGCGAAAACGTATCGAGATATTTATTCGCCCTAACGCATGGACAATTATCACAAACGGGTTACCGAAGGTATTCTGTCATGATGGAATTTTAGATTTTTAGCGAGTACCGACCAAATTGTTAAATTCAGAGAATTTTACCAATAATATTTAAACCTCGCAGAAACACCCCTCTTTTTATTGTATATTACATGGCTAAATTACTTATTTTAGAAGCAATATTTCGTGCTAATCTATTATTTTTTATCACACTAAATCAACAATAATAATAATAATAATGTTGGGGAAGAATTAAATTATTGGAAGGCAATAAAACATATTTATGATGATGATCATTACTAAAATTACACAAGAACTAGATAATACGAACTTGCTTAAGTTCCCCATAAGTTTTGTTCGATTGGATTTATATTTTTACTAGATTTATATTTTTTGAAATGAAGCTTCGCATTAAAGATTTAATCGTTATAAAGATATGAAGACGAATCGACGCAAAGCTTTGCAATGACTCTATGGACGTTCTATCGAACGTGTAATAAAAAAAATCAAATTCTGTTAATCCAAAGACCAAGATTTTCTATCGTACCAGTCTGAAAACTCTGAAGCTTTATCGATCTATGATATTTCATAATACCATGAGATTCTGTATCGTCCACATGCAACCAAAACCAATGCTGATTTTCCGGAACGATAAATAATTCGGTAGCTTGTATTCCTCGCGTTCGTATTTTGAGACATAATAAATCTGCTCTAGAATAAACGTACTGCACGAATTAAACAACCAAAGAGACAAAGTGCCCAGCTTCCGTTTATCCTAGTTACTCCCTCTCCCATAACATTGTTGACGTTTTTTTAATGAGACATAAAATTACCATCGATTTTCCGAATACCGAATTGAGCTATTGGATAAATTAATGCGTGCAGCATAATGAGCACGCGACATTGGAGAAGCACGTTTCCCATTTTGTCGTTCATTACGCAACTATCGTTAATACATATCGCGTAACACAATCAAAACAGCATCGACGTTCCTCGTCGATTTACAAACATATCGCATGCCCGATCATTTTGAAATATAACTAACGTATGAGAGGATAACGTGTGGATAAAAAAGATGTACACAGCTGACCTCGACAGGGTTTCGAAAAGCATGGGTCAAGATTTTTCTATCCTTTACCGAACTCACGGGTGTGCATCACGAAAAATTGTGAGTACGGCGGTGACATCGTCTAAGCCAAAGTAATCTTACTGGGAATTCTTTTTTTTTTTCTCTTCATTCCACGGTTCTAATGGATGGCCCTTATAGCGGAAAAGGGGTTCACGAGTGTACTTCGTTGGAGTGTCTCCGTGGTCGGGAAATGAAAAAATCATTGAACGACGGCAAGACGGGAGGAAAGAGCGAGGTAAAAAAAAGCGAACGCGAGAAAGCGGGGGGAAACGAGGGGAAAGGTGGGATGAAAGAGATAGATAGAAGAAGAGAAGGAGAAGAGGAGAGAGAGGAGTGGGGAGGTAGAATGGCGTTCGAGGAGGAGTCAGAAGTGTCTCCTCTCGGCGAAGAGTTACAAGCGGACGATCCTCTTAACGGAACGGATACTCGAGACTATCAACCTCGAGGATATTCCATTATGAAGCTTGCTTACGAGCTTCTTTCCACACCGTTGTTCTCCTCTTAATTCGCCTCTTCCGAAGAGCATCCGCGATATTATTTTCCAATTGTCAGATACGTCACACGTTTAACCGTATAGCCGATAAACAATCTATCGAATCGACTTGGAGACTTTTTTTATCGCGTGGAATAATGGAAAGGAAAGAATGGTAGGCGTCGTCAGCCCTATAAAATCAATCGATTCGAACGTGGAGCGACGGTTCCAATGGCAAAAGGGTTAATTCATGGATGCCTTCTCTCGTGAAATCACTGTAGGAAGGGCAGCCAGTTCGGCCGACAAGCAACGATTTATTAATGCCGAATCCACTTTGGTTCGGGAGTAGGACGTCGACGAAGGCTTTTATTACCGTCTGAGCATTGTCGGCAAACCCCACGATCAGCCGTCGTCGTGGCAAAGCGCGAAGGTTTTTCCAACAATCACGACTCTTCATTACGAGAGAGACGTTCCCTGGGAGAAAGGGGAAAATAGGGGTGAGAGGGAAGAGGAGCGAGTAGAGGGAGGATATTGAATCGGTGTCCTTGCTGTAGGTGCGGTTGGAGGGCTTTTGGTGCTGGCAGCAGCATTAGGAAGGCGTGGCCGGCGAGCGCGCGATGGGTTTTCGATGCCTGCTGGATGCAGGACAGCGGCGCCTCTTACGCGAACAAACCCTGATGCGGTTTTAACCGCTTCCACCGACATCCTCCGGCATCCTCCCTTCTCCTCTACCTCCCACCTAAACCTTCTCCGCCTTTCGAGGTCGACTAAGCGAGCTTTTTCCGATGTCCGTGATATTGACGACCCTTTGACAAGGGATGTCGAGCGCGTTACGCCATGAAATGAGATAAATTGTCCCTTAATGTCCCTACCACGTTTCTTCCCCTCGATATCGACTTCCCCTCGTCCTCGTTTTCTATTTAAGGACTCCTTCGTTAATATCGCTTTCGTCTTCGTATCGCATATTTTTTTTGGGGGTGGTTAAGATTTATCAGCGATTCGATACTGAGACGGAATATAATTTTAATGAACCCTCTATAGGGAGAATTCTTTTCTTGGCTAAACAAAAAATTGAAATAATGCGAAATTCAGAAAAATTTAATTTCTGATATGAATTAACCATTAATTTACAATTTTTAGAAATATTTTATTATAAAATAAAATGGTTTAGAATTTCGAAGGTACAACGATGTAGGTACATATTTATAGACAAATGTATCACACTTTTTGAATGGAGATCCATTTGGTTTCAAATAAAATTTGAAGAATAGATGGTTAAGTCACTACGCATCGTTCGAAAGATCGTCGCTCTTACGCTTCGTTTTTAGCGACGATGAAATTTTAAGATTGTAAATCACCCATCCAATCGAGACCCGCCGCGATACCTCGAGAATCGATTACGTTTGCGTTTTCGAACGAGCGGAGGAAAGAAAAGTGCTACCAGGGATGAAGAAGGGAATATGAAAATCAGTCGACATCTCATTCGACAAGACGCGTCCGCATGCTAAGAAGATTATGCAGCTTCACGATCGAGATCCGGATAAAAGTTTTCCGTAGATTCGAGTTAAGATCTGGCGCCAACCTACTTCCATCTTATTAACTAGGCAAAGACAATAGCTCGACCCAAAATCCGCCTGGCTAATCCACGCTGTTACAGAGGATTACTCGTGCCTTGTAGCTCTTTTACTCAGGATAACTACTATGTTCCTCTTGCACGAAATTTTGACTGGTTTTCCGCGTACGTCTTTCTTCTAGCTTCGCTAGCTAGAAGGAAAGTACGTTTTCCCGGGTGTTGTTCGTAAATCTCTAATAACCGGGAGATAATTTTGCGGGCTTAACTAAAACTTTAGATTTAACCCGCGACTTGGTTGAGCGCTCGACGAAATCTGTTATACGTCGATTCTTTTGCAAGAATTAGTAACTGGAATTTGTTAGGAGAGATAAAATTTCTATGGTGATTCGGGAATGTCGTATTCTCTCGAGAAAATCGATGCTCCGGGTAAGTTCCATTAAGACGACAAGATTTCAGGGTCTGTTCTACGTCGCTCTTAGAAAGTTTCCAAAAGAAAAGAAGGGTTCGGTGATATCCTCGTATATCTCGAGGGCCGTTTCGCAAGGCCGTTAGTCCTGCCGTCGCAGCTGCGGTCACGACGACTTTCATTTACATCCTTCCACATCTTGAGAAGGTTTATGTTGAGTGAGATTGTGCATTAATCTCGACGCGATCCCTTTTTCTTTAACCATAATCACTTTGTCTTTCCTATTAAATCAATACATCTGCGATAAAAAGATGAATAAACAATTTTTACTTATTACGATGCTGCTTTGCGTATCCCTTGTTTTAAAGTATACCATACAAGGAGTGAGTATCAAAAACGATATTTACAGTTAGAGTAAATTTACGTTAACAAAAATAAATTTCTTTTTACCACTTTCCCTAACGGTAATACCCACTTAAATAGTTAATACAAATTTATACATTCGATACAATCGAATACCGTGAAGATTAATCCTTTAATGGTAAAAGTACAGTAGTACGATGAAACGAGGAAAATTAAATGGAAACTTAGCGGATAAAATCAGCTTAACAGTCGCATGTAAACGAGTGAATCGCTCTCGTATGTATAATACGTACGTGGAGACGCAAGCGTAGACCAAAGCAAAACGTTTACATATATTAGCGCCGGCGTTCCGAAGTGGACGAGCAAAATGCATAGTCGAGCGGCACTCGAAAATATATATCTCAAAAATGTACGTTCTCCATCTGCCGTTGTTCTTACTTTCTGCCCCCCCTAAACTCTTCATTGCTCCACTCTTTTTGCGGTGGTACTCGACAAGTCGAAAACACGCGTGTCGACTAACGTTAATTAAATTAATACCGAGAACCCCAGGTGACTGGGCTCTTATACGAACTCGGAATTTTCCTTTTTTGTCCAATAAACGACCGGAAGCTCGTTCTGGCTGGGCCAGATGGAAAGTTGCGTTTCGACGTCGGCCGAGCTTTCGTAAAATGCACACCGAGAGCGTGTCAGAAACTGTTAATTAAATTACCTTTACAAACGTGGGCGAGCCACAGCGACGTCGCGACTAGTACCTAGTTATTTTTTCTTCGTCTCTTCTCGCCGTTGCAATCTTACAAATGCGATTCCACGAGAAGGTAACTATATATGTGCGGGCAATTTTTCCAGCCGAGCTGCGTACCCAACTCGTAGGTTTGTCTCTTGTTAAAATCTCACAGATAGATAGATACCTTTCATACTGCTTTCGTACGTCTATGTCGGTCTCAAGATAATTAGGGATAATTTCTAAGTGTCGGTGCTTCTTTCGTTTCTTCTCTACAATTTTATTATCGCTTTGCCTCGTCGCCATCGCAAATGTCTTCTCTTTCGTATCTTTTCTGAAATTATATTGTCACTTTATCAAAACATAATTTGCAATAATTTATAGACGTCTCTCCTTTCTCTACCTTTTTTGACATTTTACTGTCACTTTGTCCAATCACAATTTACGACGATTTCGCGACGTTTCTCTTTTCATTGCTGGACTACAGCGAAACCAAAAGGATGGCTCATGAATTTACTTATTTTCTGCACCGTTGATTATTACCTTTTCCAATCACAATTTTCGCTACGTTAAAATAATATTATCATCACACTGTCCTAATATAATTTTTCTTTCCCATTCTCTCAATCGCAAAATTCTGAAACGAACGCGTTAATTCCAGGCTTCGCTTTGAACGCCCTGTCAAATATTCTATGATGATACCGGTATCACGCGCGCGTGTTACAAAATGACATATGGTTATTATGCCGAGGGAAATACATAAGGTAAACGTAGTAGTAACATATACGGTTGTATCGCGTAGCGTTGGTACATATGCCAACCGAATCTCGGCATTACAGGCTGCTGCTGCGAGTGCATCCCGTCTTCGGTTCGTTACCTTCATTGTTGCTTTGGAATCCGGACGCGCTTCCGCACGCGTCTACGTGCCTAACGCTTCTAAACGATTCGCGACACGCGAATCTGACTCGTCGATACGAATTTATCCACCCTCCTATTCGCTTCGTTAAAGCGCACGCGATAATTCGTCCCTGATTTGCATTCTTCGGAACACCGTGAGGACCGCTAATTTTCTGTTAAAAAAAAAGAACACCAGTGTTCACAGCGTGAATCGTGACCTGGTACATCGACCACGACCGCAGGTTCACGAGAAATTTACGTAACTCGACGAAGCGAAAAATAATAAGATAAATTGGGATCCATGAAAAAGGCTGAATTTTAATTAAAGCGAGAGGAAGTAAAGGAGGGTAGAAAAGGCTGACTTTCGCCAAGGCGATTTCGTTCGCTTTATCTTATCCGCTGGTTGGCGGGGCCGATTTATTAAAACGATAGAAGAAGGTTCATTTTCCATCGTTTCCCATCAAAGGGATTCAAAGGGATTACTTTACGCTCGATCGGATCGGTATCTTCTTTCTCTTTCGCTTTCTTCTACCCGCGGGCTTTTCGTCGGCAAGCATTGGCAGCGGCACCAGGGATTTGCCCCCTTAAATTTACACCGTGCACTGATTTTCCTAGAGAGAGAGAGAGAGAGAGTGGCGCCCGCGACGTCGTCGACGACGAAAAGGACGACACCTCAAAAATCTCGACGTACGCCATTACGGACGACCGTGGATCTCATTTGAACACGGCTCTCGCAGTCTGGTCTTTCCTAATGAGGGCGGCTTTTTCTTTTCTCCGTGCGTCTACCCTTCGTTCCTATACATATTCTCTCTCACGCACGCGCCCTTCCACTCTCACCGATCTCTACGCCTCGTTCAACCATTTTTTTATCTTCTCTCTCTCTCTCTCTGGTTCCTCATCTCTCTTTCTTTCTCTTTCCTTCTCTCGCGCCCCTCTCTCCCTTTTCGCGGCTTTTGAATCGGAAGGTGGCACACGATGCGAGAGCAAGAGGGAGAGAAAGGGAGAGAGAGAGGCAGGGTGGTGAATGTTATCATCGCACCGCCAGATGCAGTTTGAAACGGCAAACGAGAGGATCCACAAGCGCCCGCCAGACTATCCGGCATAATTAAAACTTGTACCGCTTCGGCATCTCGAACATTAGAAATATACTCTCTTCGCGTCGGCTGTACGCACCCCCAAACCCTTCTTCATTCTCTACTTGCCGGATTTTCTATGCGAGCGAACCGTACTCTCGTGAAAATGAAATAGTGTAGAAGATTACGATGATCGAGATGTACCAAAAAGAACTAACTCCTTTTCTTTTACTTTGTAATGGTTTTTTTTTTTTACAAAATGACGGCAATACGGTATATAACAAGGGTGGGCACGCATGACGTCAATGAGAGCCGCATTTCGATTTTTTAATATTATAAAGAGCCACACCATAGTCTCATAGTATTAATACACAAATTATTCAATTAGTTATCTTGTCAATTTAGCAAAATTCGATGTAAACGTTCTGAATTAATAAAATAAAAACGGGTTTTAAATTTCCAATGGAAACCGCATTTGCTCACTGTTGGTAAGTAGGTATATGAAAAGAGACAAAGATGGGAAGACTGCCCTGGTTTTATCTTCTTCACTCGTCATTAGACATCGAAAATAAGGAAGGAAAATATTTGCATGCAACGGGAGAATGAGAGGAAGGGAAGAAAGGTGAGACGGAAGAAGTGATATTATCCCGATGTTCTTTCCCGGTGTTCATGAACGTCGAGCGCGCTTTTACTCGACGATATCTGTCTCTCCACTTTTACTTATTTCACCGAAATGTCATTAGTGTCTTTCCTGAGTAAAGTGGTACGTCGCCGCTCGACTGAAGCTTGATATCTTAGATCTAATGGAATTCGTCGTGCTTGAGCGACCGTCGAATTTCTCTCTCTTGGTCGTTCGATGGTAAATGTCTCAGGAGAGACCGGACTAGGATTAACCAAAAGCGCGATGCACCGCAGGAACAAAATGCATAAAGATTTTTTTTTTTCTTCCAAAGTCGATCGATCGTGCCACTCCATTACCGTATAATGAAAATGTCGTCTTTATATCTGTGGTTGGAAGATCAAGATTTATTCCTTGCGTAGGTATAGAAAATTGTCATTCCTGACGATGTTGTATATGATAGACTACTTCATACTTTTCTACTTTTCATTACTGTGCTATATTAATTTGTTAATTAAACTCGATTTTTCCTAAAAATGAATTTGAGTAGGTCATGTATTTTCTTATCCTCATAATCTTTAAGTGAGGGTTTCAATGTAAATTTATCGCGGGGAAGGCTATACTTAGGACGGTGTAAGATTAGATGATCACTTG
Organism: Ancistrocerus nigricornis; assembly: GCA_916049575.1. NCBI lineage: Eukaryota > Metazoa > Arthropoda > Insecta > Hymenoptera > Vespidae > Ancistrocerus > Ancistrocerus nigricornis. Next base: position 13,404,733 of record OU696667.1, on the reverse strand, counting down.
TAATTATAGTAGAGTACGTGTCACATTAAGAAGCTGGGTCATCTATCAAACTGTAGAGATGTGTAACTTCGGAATGACCGATCCTAATTCGTGAAACGGCCATTTAGTGTTCTTAAAAAAGATGCCTGTAATAATTTTATCGCGAGGAGAGACGGTTTGATTCTATTTCAATTCCAGTTAGAATGTTAATCTATTTTTTACTTTTTTATATGTAAACTAAAATTTGCATTATTCTGTTTAATATTCCTATTTATCCAGTTGGTTTCGGAAATGTGTACCTGCGCGTGCAATTAAAATCAAGGGACTAGTATATTTGTCAAACGCAGAATAAATACACCTGCTGTAAATTTGAATTAAATCATGACCTAGTGGCAAATACTCCTAGGTAATTTATATTTTTATTCGACGAGCATACTTGTAAAACACATTAAAGGATCAAGAGAGTAGCAAACATTCCATAATGATAACAAGTCCATGTTCAAAACTCTATATAATATTTCGAAAATAAAAATGTGTGATATTATGTCAGAAATTATTTAAATTAGCGATTTCTCATCGATTCCGATGATCTTGGAATATGTTATCGGTGTCACTATTCGAAACAACATTTTTCTTTGTACCATCGCTCGGCCTTAGCTTTTGAATTATTCGCAAAAATATAATTTAATTTTCTGGCTGTAATTTTGGGTTTGGTCTAACTTCTGTCCGAGTTAAAATGGAAAAATTTCAGCTAGGTAATAAGCATAATGTTGAATTAAATTAAATTAAAAAAAAAAAAATTTTTTAAAAACAAGCTTTTATTTAATCGTACTAAAAAGGAACAAATAATTTATTAATCAGTCTAAACGACAGCCCTTGAAGAATTCCCTCATATGACTAAATAAAAGCGTGGAGCAAGTTAATAGACATTAAATATTTACGCTCCACGCTTTTATTTAGTCATATGAGGGAATTCTTCAAGGGCTGTCGTTTAGACTGATTAATAAATTATTTGTTCCTTTTTAGTACGATTAAATAAAAGCTTGTTTTTAAAAAATTTTTTTTTTTTTAATTTAATTTAATTTTACCTTTTTTAGTCTTGTATTTCGATTAAGGTATAACAGGGTTAGTTATATGAGGTTAAGCTGTCAAAAAGTTGTCGGACAATTTATAAAAAAAAAAATTCGTAAGATATGTGCCAGGAATCGAACCTTCGACATCGGAAACATCAGGCTGACACGCAACCATCTCGGCTACTCATTGACTTGATACACTGTAGCGCTTTTCGATATGTAAGTATCATTAAAAATTATTCGAAAGAACCCTTTACTTTTTGAAAATTTTTTTTCAAAAAACTGTATTAACATCCGAGTTACGTATGTGTATAAAATTTCACGTCGATCGAATATGTAGAAATAGGAAAAAAAAATGTTTAAATTAACCCTTTACTTTTTCGAAAAATTTTTTCCAAAAAAAATGCATTGTCATCCGAGTTACGTATGTCTGCGAAATTTCAAGTCGATCGGATAACTAGAAGTGGGTCAAATTAAGCTTGCAAGATTTGTACCTGACATAGCAGCCAAACTTAATAAAAGCTTGTAAAAAGTTATAAACGTCAAGCAAACTAAAATAAAAAAATAAACAAAAAATTGTTAAAAATAATGACTCCGACAACATAAGTAGGTATATCGAGGTCAGGAAATTGCTAATATAAATAATTTCCCTTACGTCATTTTCAGAATATTCTCAGGAAAATTGAATACTAGGTACACGATTTCACGAAGGTCCATTCTTTCGAAAGTTTTTCCTATTGCGGGACTCCTCGATCGATCGCCGAGTTCCCTTTCGCTCCAGCAAAGAAATCCTTTAAGCGTATCATAGAAAGTCGAATCTTAATTTCACGGCGTGGATCGCGGTACGAATAGCCGTGGTATTCGTGTAAAATCAATTTCTCTCCCGGCGCTTCGTCGACAATACGAGTTTCGTTCCTCGTACTGTTACGCGACGGTTCTTTGTCGACGTGAGGGTAATTAGAGATCGATGAAAAATACAAGAGACTTGGAAATCTTAATAGAGTGTAGTTTATTCGTTGAGTTTGAAGCTAGGACTGGCGTTCGGAAGGAGTTTGGAAAATAAGGAAAACTCGGAGGAATGGTGGGGACCTTTTAAGGGCTAGGAAAAAGAAGGACAAAGTCGTAAAATTAGAGGAATGCACTCGAGGACGGGCGGATGCAGCTGTGCGTGTTTAGGATTTCAGGATTCGTGGAAAGGAGATAAATAACTGGAAAAAGGGAATATGTAATTGGGGATTGGTCATATGGCGGTGCTGGCGTAACACCCCCTCCCTTAAAATGAAACATCGGTACAATTAAAGCGATGTTTCATCAGATTCCGGTAACGGTACAATTTTACATACATGTAAACAATAATGTCATCATAACACTCTCATATCACTCATAACATACTCATAATACACTCATATCACTCATAACATACTCATAACACACTCATATCGCTCATAACCCACAGCATACGTAAATAACAATATTATTATAATAATCATATTCTATATTCATAATTTATTTGAAAAATTGGATACGCCTCGACGTTTACGGAGATTCCTTGTTTTTATTACACATAACATAAAACGTAATTAATTTAAAATTCTCTAAACATGAATTCGACGAGTCCTCGAACTTCCGAAATTCATATACCTATTTCTTTGTTAACTTTACAATTGTTGATTACTAGGACCAGCCACGGCATGGTCCACAGTAGGATTGTTAGTATCATTCTCCTGTAACAAATTTATGTTGGCAAACTTACATCTATCTGCATGAATTATTACGTTCTGGTTCCCTTTCTTTAATAATAGATTTGAATCGCTCGGTATATCAATAATTTCGTATGGGCCTTCATACGGGTGGTTCAATCCTCGAATTCGCAGCTCTCGCTTTACCCATACAAAATCCCCTATTTTAAAATGGTGTGGTCTAGTATATCTGTCGTATCTCTCTTTAGTTTTTTCTTTGGCCTCTCTAAGCATCTGGGAAGCTCCTGCCTGTAATTCCCGTATCCTTACTTCTAATTCGCCCAGGTACTCGTCGTAAGTGTGACCTGCGCGATGAACGGTCGGATCCTCGGCTTTACGTCCATAAACTAATTCAAAAGGAGTGTAACCTGTTCCTTCATGACGGGATGTATTATAATTAAAAGTTGCCAACGGTAAAAAATCGTCCCAGTTGTCCTGTCTTCTATTAGCGTAGCTTTTTAAATAGTCCTTTAACATTTGATGACTCCTTTCTAGGCTCCCATTCGTTTGAGGGTGGTAACTTGTAGCCGTCACGTGCCTCATGCCAATGAGTTTTTCAAAATGCTGCATAAACTTAGAATTAAATGTGGCTCCATTATCCGTGAGTATTGTTCTCGGATGACCATAGCAAGAAATATAATTTTTTAAGAAGGCGTCCGCACATTGCTGGCTAGTATACGATTCTAAAGGCCATGCCCAACAATATTTAGTTAAAAGGCATTGCACGGTTAAAATAAATCTATTTCCTCTCTTGCTCTCTGGTAACGGTCCAACTATATCCATCCCTATTTTTTCATTAAATCGAGTCGGCGTGTCGGTTATTACAAGTGGCATTTTTGTCGGTCTTCTCGTGACTTTAACACTTTGGCAAATATTACAATTTTTAACATAAGTTTCTATTTCTGTTTTCATCGTCGGCCAATAATAATTTTCTACAATTCTATGGAAGGTTTTCTTCCCTCCTCGGTGTCCTCCTAATGGCTCATCGTGGTGTTCTTTTATTATTCGTTGCCTATCTTCCTTCGGTGGAATATTCACGTTTTTGAGATGAACAACGAATTTATTGGAATGATTTTTTGTTATCTTTCGTATCTGATCTAAAGTCTGCGGTAAATCTAAATTATTAATTTCGGCCAACTCTTGCGCTACTATATGAATAGTCGGGTGAATAGGATTTTCTTCCCGAGTAATACATTCTCCTATAGAAATTTTCGGTTTCCCATATGTTAATAGCGTGCTACGTTTTCCGTCCTCGTCTACTATTTCTGTCGCTATATCTTCTGTTATTCCCTTATTTGGTTCGCACTGTATATGAAAATTAAGATTTTCTCTATCTCCCTCGGGCATAGGATCATCTGTTATAGACATGTTCGTGTGAATTGTTTCCATGAGTAACACCGGGTTACGAGAGAGTGCATCCGCGTTTGTATTTTGTGTCCCTTTTTTATATATAATCTCGTAATCATACTCTTCTAACATTATGCGCCATCTCATTAATCGACTAGATGGGTCCTTATTATTGAACAGCCATCGCAATGGCTGATGATCCGTTACGATCATAAAACGTCTTCCATAAAGATACGGCCTAAAGTGCTTAATACTCCAAACTATAGCTAATAACTCTTTTTCTGTGGTACTATAGTTTTGTTCTGCCGAATTAAGCGTTCTGCTTGTATAGGCACACGGTTTATCTTTTCCTATAGGACCTTGCGATAAAACTGCTCCAATTGCATAATTACTCGCGTCCGTCGTTAAAACAAAAGGTTTTTTAAAATCTGGATAGCTGAGAATTGGAGGCTCACATAAACTTTTTTTTAATGTTTCAAAACTTTTACGCTCTTCGGAGCCAAAAATAAAATCTTTTCCTTTAGTTAATAATAAATTTAATGGCTTTGCAATTAGGCTAAAATTTGGCACGAACCTTCGATAATAACCGGCCAGGCCTAGAAACTGTTTTATATGTTTAGGCGTTTTAGGCTCGGGAAATTTCAATACTGCCTTACATTTATCTGGATTTGGCTTAACTCCGTCTGGTGTTATCACGTGTCCAAGATATTGTAATTCTGGTTTTATATACTCACATTTATCCGGCTGTAATTGAAGACCTGTTTCCCGTAATCGTTGTAAAAATCGTTTGAGTCTATTATTATGTTCCTCCAATGTCTCTCCATATACAATTACGTCATCTAAATAAACGAAGCAGCATTCTCCTATCAGGCCACGCAGCGCATTGTCCATCATCCGTTGGAACGTTGCAGGTGCGTTCTTCAGACCAAAGGGCATCCTCAGATACTCAAAGTGTCCTTGGCAGGTAGAAAATGCAGTTTTTTCCCTGGAATTTTCTTCTAACGGGATTTGATGAAATCCCGAGGTTAAGTCGAATGCAGAAAAATATCGAGCTTTTCCAAGTTTGTCGAGTATCTCTTCTATATTCGGTAATGGATAGGCGTCCTGTCTCGTTAATTCGTTTAGCTTTCTAAAATCTATCACGATCCTCCATTTCTTTTTACCTGAGGCATCGGTTTTCTTCGGGACTACCCAAAGCGGTGAATTATATGGCGAGTTTGACGGTTGTATAATACCTTTTTCTAACATCTCGCCGGTTTGCTTCTGTACTTCTTCTTTGTGCGCTTCCGGATATCGATATTGTTTCTGGTTTATGATTTTATTTTCAGTCAGCTCGATTTTATGGTTCGTTAATTTAGTAGAAGGAAGAGGATCTCCCGGCAGAGTATATACGTCGGAATAGGCAGAGATGATTTGCCAAATACTCTGTCTATCCTTATTACCGATATGACTTAATCTAGTATTATCGAGCAATGCTTTAACTCTATCAGGGTTCTGTAAATCTGGTTTTATGTTTAATACGGCGTTATTTTCTGACTTATCTCGAAATATTATAACTCTACGTTTTACATCTACTAAAGCATTTTCTTTTTCTAAAAAGGGGCAACCGATTATCCCGTCCATTTGAATTGGAAATTCATCTGGCACTATCATAAATATATGCTCTTTATCGCGTAAAGGAAAAACACATTCTTCCGTTAAGTGAATCGGTGTCGCGGCGATTCCAACTATACTAATGTGACGTTTTCGCGTCTTTAAACCTAAACTCGCTGATTTTTTTAAAATATTGACACTTGCTCCCGTGTCGGCTAGAAATCTTAACTCGGATCCGTTTACTCCTCGAAGTATAAGCTCGGCTCCTGGATTTCGCTTTCCGCTTGTAAAATAAATTGGATTGGCGGTACTCTTTGTTTTCGGCTGATCTTGTAAATTCGGCGACGGAGTAAATTGTCGCGGTTGTACATTATGTGATGGATTATAATATTGTCGAGGTTGTACATTATATGACGGATTATAATATTGACGAGGTGCTAAATTAAATGACGGATTATATCGTCGAGGTGGTACATTAATAAATTGTTGAAACGGTTCTCTTGGCGCGTAAGATGCAGTCGCGTACATTTGTTGATTCGCGGGTGATCGTACAAAAGATCTTTCTTCTAATCGCGGTTGTATTTTTAATTGTTCCGTCCTTTTTGCCATGATTTCTTCTTGCTCGAGTTCTAGAGCGATGTTTTGCGCTTCGCGAAGACTAGTTGGTCTATGCGCGCGTACAGCGATACGTAACGTTTCATTCAAACCACGGATGTATTGAGAGAGCCCATGTTTCTCTTCATCGGCAAGCGTATATTTTTTATGTATAGCTTCCGTCGTAGAATCGTTTGTAACGGCACGTCTAACATTCAATTGAGCGTCTGAAAACCTCCTATTGTACGATAATACGTTATCTTGCTCCTGAGTACATATACTCCTATCTATCCTTGCGCTATCTAAAGTAATATTTTCGCCGAAATATAATCTTAATGTTTGATAAAAATCGTCGATGTTTCTTAAATCTGCGCCATCCAAACTGCGCAACGCTTCTCCTTTTAATTTTTGAACCTTAACTAGTCTAATGAAGTGGTTGTGTTCCCTGGTACTTATCTCTTGCAACACAACTTGTAGATCAGAGATGAAGGTTTCTACCGAAATATTTTTTCCATCGAACTCTGATATAAACTTTAGTTTTTCTAATAAAAATCTCGTTCCGTGTCTCGATCTGCGACTATCAGATGACTCGTCATCCGATTGGATAGTATCTGCGTCCGTACTCTCATCCTCGGATAAGTGGACATCATTATTCCGATTAATCGCGTTTTGTGGCTGATTTTTACTTTGATTGCTTTTAGAAATAATGAAAGCATTTAGTGCTTGCATTACATTTTGAAGCATATCTGTCATTTGACTCTGACTATTGTTAGTGTTTGTTGAAATCTTTTTACCAGATTCTGCCATTGTTGATAAAACTGTGTGAACTTTCCTTAATATTCTTAATGTTGTAGCTTCTTCTCCTTACGATTTCTATCTTCTGCCTCGGCTGAAGTGTCTCGATGCTGTTCCTCGGAGCACGCACTGTATTTTCACGATCCCGATCCGCTGCCACCAATTTGTTACGCGACGGTTCTTTGTCGACGTGAGGGTAATTAGAGATCGATGAAAAATACAAGAGACTTGGAAATCTTAATAGAGTGTAGTTTATTCGTTGAGTTTGAAGCTAGGACTGGCGTTCGGAAGGAGTTTGGAAAATAAGGAAAACTCGGAGGAATGGTGGGGACCTTTTAAGGGCTAGGAAAAAGAAGGACAAAGTCGTAAAATTAGAGGAATGCACTCGAGGACGGGCGGATGCAGCTGTGCGTGTTTAGGATTTCAGGATTCGTGGAAAGGAGATAAATAACTGGAAAAAGGGAATATGTAATTGGGGATTGGTCATATGGCGGTGCTGGCGTAACAGTACGACGATTTCCTTCTTGTCGATATACGGGTTCTCTACGTGCTACGTGTCTACGCGTCTACATAAGCGAAAGAGAGAGAGAGGGGAAGAAAGATAGAAAGAAGAAGAAGAAGCGGCAGGCTCCTGGCGGTCCGTGACGACGTTCCACGTCGCTCTTTCTCTCCCCGCGCTCTTATTCTTCTTTTTTCATGCTGCAAGTCAGATCGGAGCTTATTTCAATGCGAATTGAAAGCGGATTGCGGATATCAACGTCACGAGCCCGAATGATATTAGCATAATAAAGGGCTGCTGCCTTCGTGGCAGCGATCGCTCGCCGAAACGATGTTCGCAATAGCACGTCGATGGATTCGACCGTCTTCCCGGCCCGAAAGCGAATGCATCTACGATGTAGGTACTCGCCGAGCCTGATCGTTTTCCCCTCTGTCCATGCATTACGAAAATTCATGAAAAATCTCCTTTTATCTAGCTAACGAAACTTCCCCTTCTTTTTTTTTTTTACCAATGTAAATGGCTACATTCTTCTTTGTACGGGTTCTAAATAAACATGGATTAACATAGCCTCTACTGCCAACAGCAGGAGCAGGCATGGTCGGTCGAACGAACGCGTTGTTGCTCGCATTGTCTCTTTTTCCTATTGCTGGCCGGTTCTGTCGCGTTTCCGTCGACGTTGCATCATTCTGCTCGGTGATGTAGGGACGTTGTGTGCTAGAAACGGCCAAAGTGGGAGAGAGAAAGAGAGAAAAGGGGACAGCAAGGACGGAGATAGAAGGCGGACGTTCGGCTCTGACGCGGAAAGGTGGAAACGTTAACGAATCATTGTATCTGTCGGCTCGACTGGCTGCACCGCGACTCCAATGGATTTAATTAAGTGTCCAGCTCTTGCGGTAAAAATGAACGTGGATAGAGTGAAAAGGAAAATAATAGAACATTACGTGCCTGCTGTTCTTGATGTCTTTCCCTTTTTTAATTGTAAACGTTTCTTCGGTCGTTGTATCGATTTTAAAAGAGAACAAGCCCGTCTTCTACCTTAGAACAGTGGTCGGTCGATTCTTTGGCTACACGATTACGGCTCTTCGATAAATAAGATTATTATAAAGTATGATATCTAGTTTTATTCGATGTATCTAATTTCAACCGACTTTCAAAAATAGGGTTCTTGTAAATAAATTTGGCTCTCAAAAGAAATCTAAACCGTAGGTACCTCTGATATTTAGCACTTTTAACCCTTAACTGCTCGAATGAGCTCGTTACAGTTTCATTGGGTGTAAAAAAAAAAAGTGCTTTTTCGTAAGAATATTTCATAAGGTAAACGCTTTTTTAAGCTATAATAATAAAGTTCTTTCGCAATTTATTTGAGTTTTACTCGTAGGTATATAATCTTCACCGCAAAAATGCTAGTAGTTAAATCATTTTCTTCGTGCGAGTAGTTAAGGGTTTACCAATGAATTTGTCGACCACTGTCCTAAAAAATAAAATAAATAATGAAATAGAAGCCACGACGTGAGTTTAAATCTTTAGCATAGATATTTGAAAAACACGTAACCCCCATTGCTATAGGAAGGAAGCCGGCTCGGTAGCGAGGAGATAATTGAATTTTCCGCGTGACTCTGGGGGTAAACGGGTTTCCTTGTTAGGCGTCAACGCCGAGAAGCTTCGCGCGTCTCGGTAACCCGGCTAAACCGAGAGACGCGTACACAACGGTGCCAAGATAACGCGCCGTGCGGATATCAACAGATATTAACGTAGACCAAGGTGTGTATTTAACCGGCGCTTATCGCTCCGCGATGGGTAATAGCCGCTTCCCTTCTATCGGTACGAAACAGCCTACGCATTCCTGTGTATATATGAGCACAGGTTCCCGTACTGACGTTCCCTAGGTCAACCCTTTCGCGAGGCAGCTTCGCCGATGGACTTACGAGACTAACCGTGTGTTCTCGAGAGAGCCTCCGACAAACGTGTACAGCCTTCGTGAATCCTGTGGGATGCGAATGCACGGAGAAGCTAGGAATACCGTTGATATTCATAGACGATAGGTACGTTGATGTCTACGTCCGTTTGTACCGACTTCGTGCATCAACCGATATTAATAGAAACAATTGTTCCTAATTGTTCTCTCTCCCGTGAATTTGCTTTGATGCTTCACTTACGGTTGTGTTACCAACGTAGGGATTATATGGTATAAGGAACCGCTCGCGAAACGGATGTCTAGATGATATGAGCAAATTTTGATAAATATTACAGCGGTTATTGTACCTTTTAGTACGTACTTTTCTATTTGTTTGATTATTTCATGCACGAAATCGTTGGCACGATCCTCTTCCGCCATTATCGCTTGCTTCTCATCTTTTAATTAAATTTCAATTAGAGTTTCCGGTTTGGTGCAGACGACGATGAGAGAAGGGAGAGAGAGGGCGACTTCTCGCGGAGTCGTCGATGAAAATTTTGCGCGCTCGTACGACCGCTAGCTCGCTCATATGGAATTATAACGTTGAAACGAAAGTTTATGCCGCTTACGCGATAACTTTTGCGAGGAAACTTTGATCGTGTTCTCCGATGGATGAAGGTAGTCGTATTCGATAGATAGGCAATACTGTTTAACGTAAACGAACTTATATAGGGGAGACCGGGGCACGTTGATACATTTTCTCGTTTTTAATTTTTGTAATTTTTATTTGAATTAATTATCAAATGAAAAATATGTTATAATATACTTTGAACCTTCCTCTTTATATAGTAAAAGTTTCGACTTAAAAAAATAAATACAAAAAAAGTTAGAGAAAGTTTATGCGAGGAAGGAAAAATTTATCAGTGGGCCCCACAATGGGGCAAGTTGATACAGCTGTCAAAATGATAACTAGAACAAACAAAATTAACAATAAACAATCAATCACTTTCTGAATCAGCATAACAATTCATGCATTTACAATTTTAGACATATCTGCTAGTGATAGACCTTTAGCAACGTTAAACCTTCTTTTACAGAATCCAACATCTTGTGATATTTCACTACGATTCGTTTTTTAAATAAAATTTCGTTCTATTAATTTATAAGTAAAAAGAGAGAATCAGATAAGAAATAGCTAGGGCAAATTGATACACTGTATCAACTTACCCCACGACGAGTAATTGTATAAAACCATGTCTATACGAAAAAGTAGATCATATAAATAAAGTAACGAAACTTAGTTTTCTTACCTTTGAATGATTCAATAAGACGACATATTAGTTTACGATATAAAGTTTCATATAGCGTCTTCAGACAGCTCGAGAAGTCGACACGAATATTTACTTTATGGTCGTGAAAACGAAAAATATGAATAAAAAGTTCTAATGTTATAGTACCTTGACGTGTGATTTATACTAGTAAGAATTGAAGTAAAAGACTTGAAATAGCTCGCAAAAATCAAAATATATGTACCCAGTGTCCTAATAATTGCATTGTATCAACGTGCCCCTGTATCAACTTGCCTTGAGAGATGATTAAATGATTTGCCATTTAAATATTGGGTTAGCGAGATGAAATAGCTATTAAATTATTTGGACATTATACTATGTTTTTGTTGGTATTGAGAAAATATCAGGCTCGACACATATTTAGTCAGCTTAATATTTATGCTTATAATGTTTAAAATAAATACTTATTACCTGGTCAGTAAGATTATGAAATTAAACCAAATGAGAACGAAAACCTCGATATTACGCCGACCGTTTAAATGATAACCAATTTTTATTTGTCGACAGATACGATATATATTCGTGAAAATGAAAAGCTGAGCGAAGAACGAAGAAAATGGGAAAATGTCGAAGACCTGTACCATTTGCATGCTATTTGTAATTCGAGCGTTGGGAAGAAGGAACCCGTTGGAAGACCCAGATGAGGGGAAACCCTATTAGGTCTACGACTTTCTTGGCGATGGAGCGACTAGCAAACTTAAGCATCTCGTCGTTCCTCCTTTTCTCGCAGCGTTCTTTCTTGATCGATATTCATTCTCCGGGCGAACGCTCGAAGAGTCTAGAATAACTTCTCGATCTTACCGCGTTCCTACAATAGTCTATCGTAAAATTGGTACGCTCAGGAGGCTACGATTTTTCGATTTTACGATGATACTAGAGAGAGAGAGATTTATAAGAAGCAAGGCGCCCGAAACGTCAAAGTGACAATTTGGAGGATCTTCGGGATTGATAGATGGAACGACGAAGGGAAGGTAGCACAATATTTGACGTTATGTTGCATTTATTGGTTCCGTGGTGTACAGGTTGATCGATTGGAATTGCATCTTCTCTGACATCGTTTCGTTGGGTTAGGTTACGTCATATTTCGCGGCAAATCTGACAAAATAGACGGGAAATGGAGGAGATATGAAAATACGAAGCTCAAGACGTTCTCCACCCTTCGAGCAATCCTCCCGTAAATTTTATATCGCGATGGTCTAGACGCAAAATAAGAAATGAATAAACGAGAACGTAGGGAAAATAAAATGAAATATTAAAGCCGATTTAGCTAATATGTACCTATGTGTAGGTATTTTCATGCTAAATTCCAAGACAGTTTTACTTTGAGATAATGGTCGCGAGATAGCAATTGCAAGTGTTACTTATCGAAAAGATAGAATTCAGGATCTGTCAGGAGTCTCCGTAGCGCAATTTGTCAAGGTATACTTGAACCGTCTCTCGACGGAATTCCATTCGACGTGGCAAGGAAGCGTTTACTTCCGGGGAAGTGCGCCAAATAGATTAAGACGTCGACTGATCATTAAGGCAGACGTGGGAACCTGACTCGTTCCATTTCGATAACCGCTTTTAACGAAAATCTAAAGTATACTTTACCGATGTATTTCACTTTCTCGAAATTTCCTTCTTTGAAATTATTAAATACATTTAAGTCTCTTTGAGAGATCCAAAGGAATTTTAGAACTTAAATTGATAGTTGCGGAGAATCATTAAAATAGAATAAGAAAAAGGTAAAAACGATAAAAAAGAAGATATTCCGAGCGATGAAATATGAAACTGATTTGGTTCCAATGGAAAACAAACACCAATTTTTTACAATAATAGAAAATGACAATAAATATCAATTTCTTAAACATTATCTTTTTAATGGTCCTCGACACATTAACTTTTCGGCAACGTATTTATTAAATAAACTGTTTGTAGATACATTAGTAAATAGCAGGCGTAACATGAAGCAGTAGGAGGAGGGATCCACAATAAACAATAACACGAGCTGCGTTACGTAATTTTACTTCTATCGTTTCATCTCATGCCTAGTACGACGTATAATTGGGACATCTATTCGGCGATCGCTTCTGCTCTCCATGATCGGCCCATCTTTGTAAGTTAATAACACGTTAACTAAGTCACGTAAAAGTTTATCAGACTTTTCGACTCAAGTCCATACTTGTGCACAAGTAGTTTCCCGGTACGTAAGCCGAAGCTGGATACCCTGTATATTAGACATTGTTTCAGTTTCGCTTTTAAATTAATTTTTCAAAAAAGGACTCAAGTATCGTACTCTTTGTAAGAAATGTAGTGTTAGAGATATTTCAACTATACCACGGATTTCTTTCTCCAAAAACTTAAACGTATATTATCGATCATACGACAGAAAGATTAAATTAATAACAAAAACGTGACTATGGTAAAAGTTTTAGTTAAAGCATGGTCCTTAGCTCGTAACCTTTTAACCTACGACGGAACGCGTTAGTTCGCGTTCCCGTGATCCCATTCGGATAATGGCGTAATTTATAATTGCACGAAAAGAGCATCCGTGGGAAGGCTAACGTTACAACTTACGCATTACGTATTCTCTGGCTTTATATATCGCGTGCATTATCTCGAACACAGAGAGTCAGATATTCTTGAAGGGGCAAATAGATGGGTCTTTGGGTGTCGCTCGATCCATGCCTCGTAATTCATCAAAGGCACCGTCTACCGCATCGCTTTATACCTCCGATCGATAATCGAGCGACGTGTCTATCTCTATTTACGTATATACACGCTCGAATGGAATACCTACGTATGCATGCTTTCGCCGAATTAGGTCGACATAAATTTGCATTCCCGTGAATTACTGTACCGTCGTTGATGGAATGTAGGTGACAAGGTCGTCTCATTTTTTTTCGAATACCTATAAAAAGTCGATCGAATCTATTGGAAAGATATTCAGAGCAATAAGTATGTATTGGGTCCGTTAACAGGTTCTCTATACCAGTTTGATTCTTTCTCGATCTAGACTACCTCGTTCCATGCATCAGTAAATAGTAGAACGATCGTTGAAGCGTGCATAAATCGTATTTCATTTCTTTTCAAATATACCTATTTTAACTTAAAACGAAGACATGACAGTAAATTAGATAGAATTTCGGTAGAATCAAAAAGCAAATGTTCCATAATCTGTCTCGTAGAAACTCATTCGGTCTATGAATTCCGATTATCGAGAATTCGCGGGTACGCTTTGCCATCGCAAGGTCCGTATATAATTAACGGTGAACGTTTCACGTTGATCACTCGAACGGAGAGCGATTGATTAGGATGGCTTGTTTGTAATGTACACATAGACGAGCATGTACCCAACTTAGAAATGTATCTAGTCTAGGTCGTATCGTGGCAAGAAGGAGAGAACGATAAGCTTCGTACTTTGAGCGGAGTGCCGTGCCGATATCGATGCTTCGTAGGACTAACTAGGGAGACTATCGGGGCGCATTAAGAAGTCTTTGGCCTCTTTAACCTCTTGCCTTATAATATCGTGTGGATCTCGTGATGCGAATATCACGACAAAAATATAAAGTACCAGCTGCATATAGCTCAATTTTTTTAAATTAATTTTATTTATTGCTTTGGATTTTGTAGTGTGCGTTAGTTTAGGGTTGGGCAAAATTTGTGAACTCTATCGCTTGTAACTACATTCGTTTCTTTTTCTCAATTTCTAATACTAGTTTGTTCTAACTAGTCTGAAGCTAGTTTCATTGTGTGTCAAATTAAATCATAGAGGTTAATCGAGTTCTCGGCTGTTCTTCGAAAATTTCCGTTCTTTTGAGACCAGTCGCTTTTAATCTTTTTCATTCGTTTACTCTTTCCTAGGAAGTAAACATTTTTTGAAACTTCCACGATCCTTTGCGAGCATCGCCGTTAGTCGATGAAGGAGAAACCATTTACTACTATTTTTTTGTTTGTTAAACGAACAAACGATCTTTTTTCGCGTCGTCGACACATCGAAGTTACGCTTTTAAAAGGATGGAAGTGGATTAGTCGCGAACACGCTGTTGTGCGCGGTCGTGCGACGGGCTTAGGTCGGCCGAACAAATAGATTGACAGGAGTGTTTTCGTAAGTGCGTCGCGTGGGTGGTAGCAAGTTGTTTTGTTAGATCGACTGTATTTTCCACGATCGCGAACGTCGACGGATTCGTAGGTGGTATGTGGGTACGTGGCCGAGAAAGAAATCCAATCACCGGATCTCGACTGTTTGTAGCCAGGACGGCCACGAGTGGTGTTGACTCTGAAGAGATTTGGAAAAGCGAAGGAACGTGTACGTCGACGTTTAAAGCTTCGAGTTTTTTCTTCGATATTTTTATGTATTCGTTAACGAGGTAGAATCCCTTGGTATATAAGGGTGGTCTATTTAAATAAGGCCACCTAAATATCTTTACAAGTTACTGCAATGCAAAAAATATGTTACGTAATGTGCATGGTGTAAATTGTCCAACATCTGGAAAGAATAATTTGTTATTAAGGTCATCGGTGTTTTTTGACACAACTACATTTTTTTTATTGCATCGTGTAGCAGATCGAACAATACATAGAGGTATGTATAATAATGTCACCTTTAAATTACCTTGATTTTCGAAAATTAAATATATAAATATAAAAAAAATATTCTTGCCAGATATCGATCCCTTGACATCATAAACATTACTTAACAAATATTTTGTGCATCACAATAACTTAAAGAGGGATTCAAGTGACCCTACTAAAATGAACTAGCCCGTCTATAAGATAAGACAAGTTATTTATAGAGAATTGTTGAACGAAAGTAGGGGGTTAAATAAATCACTCGATAAATTTGAACGTGAGCAGAAAAAGTTAAACTTTGTTAACATTTATATTTACGATTGAGGCAGTTAATACATTGAGTGCCTAGTCAATTTTAAATAAATCCGTGGGTCAATATTATTTTATTAAAATTTTTTTGCAAAATAAATATATAGAAGAACATTTCAAATACATTCTGACAAATCGATTGCAGGTCACCGATGATCCTCCTGGTATTCAACGTGTTAAAATGGCTATAATAGAGTTTTATATTTTTCTTGAAAGAAGAGATAATCATTTGTATTACTTGTAAATAATAATTCGCTTAGAACGTTTCGATAAACGAGGCATATATTTAAAATGCATATTTCGAGAGGGGTATACTCGGTCGACGGAAACGATAAAGGGATCGGGACCGGTAATCGAGGGATATCGTTCCTGATTTATGCGTTAGATTATTAACTTCGTAATTAAGACTCCTTCCGGAGTTATCCGGCATAAGCCATTGAGGATATTCTCGTCTTTATAAGACGTGGTATCTTCGTTTTAATTGATCGTTCTATTTGAACATCCTCGATTTTAAAATAAATTTGGAATATATGCACCGAAGAGACGATGCTAGTAGAAGAATTACGAACATTCAAAGCTCAAAAATATCGTGATAGTTTATTCCTTTAAAATTTCTACCGCCAGACGACGAATAAAAATAAGTCTTGACGAGGGAATCGTTCGCAAAAAGGTACGAAGTGCTCCGAGCACGCGAACAGGAGATATCCGCGACGCGTCTGTTTCTGAAATATTGTTTAAGTGCATCGTCGTTCTCTCTCTGGAGAACCGCTTGAAATTATCATATGCCAAGGTCCTTCATCGTAGGATGACGAAACGACGGCGTCTTCCATCTTCATCCTTCTCTTCCTCTTGTACGGTTCCCTCTCCACCTTATGCTACAGCGTTATATCTTTTCGCAGGATTTGCATAAGTCTACGGACGCGCCAGGAACAAATACCCATCGGGTCAGAAAGTTTTCATTTCGCGAACGGCGCGCCCGAGAGACGCGACCTCTTAAAACTGATCCCTGCTGAATATAATTATTCGCGGAGGCGCGAGACGAGGGAAAACGATAAATGGGATTCTTCGGTAGAAAAGAAGACGTAGTGGTGAAGAACGAGAGTATCTCGCCGACAGATATTTGATCTGCCGGAAAGTTAAGTCCTGAGGTCTTCGGCAGCAAGAACGTGGAAAATTTCAATACCCAGATTTATTTCACTTTTCTTTTTCTCCTTTCCCTTTGTCTCCACTCGTACCAGCGTCTGAATAATTCATACCTCGCGAGAAAAGGGCACTTCGAGTCCGCGAAGTAAAACTTTTAAAGTTCGTAACGACTCGCCCGTTTTCTCTCGATCGCTCGAACTCGCCACGCTAATAGCACGCCTGGACTCTCGTCGGGGATAATCCTTTTTCGCAGGATAATAATCGTGGTTATGTTTAATTAAACTTTTATTTCTCGCCGTCGCGACGACGATAGCTTCCGCACGCGAGATTCCTTTCTTTTTCACCGACTTCCTAATAGCCGAGCAGCACGTAGAGAAGAGCAAGAGCCCGATTTGGTGCCCGAGAGTCGATTCAGGCTATGAGAGAATTGCCGTTTCTTCGATGGAAAAACACCGTTCGACTCGTTACACGAAAAGGGTGCATCGTTCGGAGAGCCATTATTGTAATTCGTTGGAAATAGGTATGGACATGGTAATGGAGGAAATAGCGCCTTTTTCACCGTGGCATGCTGACATATACGTGTACGTTTAGTTTTAATTTATAACGATGACGATTACTCACGTGCGCGAAATTTTTTTTTACATTTTATATTTTTAATTGCTAAAGTGGTGTAAGTTATAAACAGTTACTTTTGAGAAAATGAAATTACAAATTGATGTAATTCATTAACTTTTAGTTAGTACTAACAATGCATTTAGCATTAAAATTAAATGAAATTGTAAAATGATACGTCAATAAGTACATTTTGCAATATATTGTTGTTAATAACTCTGAATAAATAACTGAATAAAATGGTAGCGATATTTATTCTTTAAAAATATTCAAATTAATACCCAAGAAGCTAAAATTATTGATAAAATTTAACGGGTTAAATTTATTGAATTACATTAAAATTTGTCTCAATTACATATTATGATCGAACAGTATGGAAAATATAAAAATAAAATTCTCAGTCGTTCGGAAGCAATCGTCATTATCAGTTATTTCCGTTAGTCTGTCGACTGCGCGCTTCTAAAAAAAAAAACTTTTTCGAGTCTAGGAGAGATAGTGATATTGATTTCCTGGAATCAAACTTTCAGTAGAATGAAATAAATTTATAAATGGCACGCTGGAAGTTTTCCCGCTTTGACGGTAGTTACAATTTCCTATTTTATCGTCGGGCTAGAATGTCAGCTATTCGCGTTAACGACGTTACGAGAAATTTGGTGGTATTCGTTCTGCGATATGTCGCGCGAGTTCAACGGATTATAGGCTCCTGAGGGTTTCCTACATCTCCCAAATTGCAAACGTTTCGCGTTCACGGCGGACAGCTCGAGTACCATGAGGTTTATTTCTCTTGCATACCTCTCCTCGCTGGTAATTGCGTTACAAATAATCGTCCTGTCGTACCTCCTATTAAGTGGATTAAGCTAGTGAATCGTTGGTGATGTTACCTGCAACAAAAAAAATACAGAGTACGTTAAAATTGGCTCTGGTTAATCATCTTAGGCTCGTAGAATTAGAATTTTTAAAAGCTACGAGTGAATAATCAAGACGTTCGGACGTACTCGGATAGAAGGCAGGGATATAGCTCCTCCTACCCAATAACGTCGCGGAACGACACGAGGACAACCTAAGGACGGTCGTGTTTTATACATATTCATGAAGCTTTTTTGTAAGCTCCAGCTTTCGCGACGACAAGGATACGTTCTTTTTATAACCTATCAACGCCTTTCTTCTATAATCCATGTAATTACCGCGACCAAGTACGACCTTAAACTTACTGCCGACTAACTTTTTAATCCTCCTTTATCTTGTACAAATTGCAAGCGCTTTTGACAGAAAATCCTTGTCTTTACAAACTTTGTTGGACGGTCTTAAATCTTTCTTGATTATTAAAAAATAATACCTTGCTCAGAAAGAGAGAGCCGCTATTTATAAATTTCTGAACGACGTTATTCGAGGTTTTCCTAATTTCGTACTACCTTTTGGGGTCATCTCCACGGTGGGTTTGATTAAAGGTTTGATTAAAGGTGAACGTGCAGTTGATATATCCATGTTTTTTTTTTGCTTTAACAATTGTGAATACGGCTACTTTTATTCATTTTTCATGTCGAAGAATTTTGTTTTATTAATACCCAATTCCAATAATTTATATCTTATACCTACTATTCTTTTGTATTGTATTTTTCAAAACGATCACTAATATGGTGACTAGGTTTCCGAGTACACGTTACAGACTGATACCGAGATTCTCGTCTTTTACTATCGAAATACACATCTTCGTATATATTAAAATTAACCAACAAATGATTCAACGATATATATATATATATTGAAAACTAGGACTTGTAGTTTTGATCATTTGTAATAAGAAGAGGACCACGGTCGAATAAACGAGTTATTCGAGAGAACAAAGGTATCTCTTGTCGCGTGCGTCTAACAAAGTCTCGCTCGTAAGTTTCGGCCAACCGGATTATATTACAAATAATCGTTGAACGATGCAACGGTAGATATCTTCTATCAACACGAAGACGGACGGGTTTATACGCTCGCGCTAACGACGCGGTATTCACGCGTATACCTACATACCGTATGTAATACGACTACGCTCGACAGCGAGATGCACGATTTCCTTTACCTTCCTCGTATTATCGCACCGAGTTTCGAGAATTTCCCACGAGAACTTTCGCAAAAGTACGAGCCATTATCCAGGCTGTTCGCTCCGATTCTAGTAAGCATATGGTGCCTGCATACACATAGAAGTCTAGTCTCCCTTCCACCCCCTTTTCTTTATACAAACACGGATACGCATACGTTCTGTCGCGACGAGTTACAAAGGTAGGAGTAGACGAGAGAAGCGTTAAGTTTATGCCTCGCACAGAATTACGTAGTTTAACGCGTTGATAGTCCCGTGGACGGCTCGCCTAGTTTTCCTCGGAAAATATATACCTTGATGGGAGGATAGGAAAGTCAAATTTTTGTCAAAACAGGATAACTATGTTACATTGCTGTTTTGTGATTCATGGTTCTAACGGTATGAGTCAATTTCACTTCTTTGGCACTCTCTATCTGAAATTCTGATAGTGTATGTCCAAAATATAGGATTAATATTACATATGATTTCTTTGCAAAACTACTATTTCTGATTCATACTTCTTTGTTCGTCCATCAAAGATATTTATTATTATGATTTTCATGTTATCCATTGTCGACTACGTAATTAAGTAAAAATATAAGTGAGAAATCGTTATTGGGATTTAGTTGAACGCTATCTAATCGTTTTGCTGGTGGATATATTAATTCAAGTTAATTTTCAACGGTACAGTATGGTAGGCAAAATCAGTATTAAAAGTGCTGCGCTTAAAAATGAATTATACCGACTTATAAACCTTTGCTTTTCTACCAAATATATCATCCTGTAGATACCGATATGACTTTCGGGTTATTAGAACAAAATATTACATGTTCCAATCATAGCGAGAAATCAAAATTGGAATTTATCGAGGCGATAGCTAATCGCTTTGACGATCGTCGAAATCCCAGCAGAATGCAGAACGAAATGCACATCATACCGGGGACGGTAAAGCAAGTTGCTCGTCCATTTGAACGAACGTAACGTTACCCGTGTACAAGCAAAAGCGTATAATTTAGCAACGTCGATGCGTACTCGAGTCGTCTCTCGAGGGAAATTTTCATGGGGGTCTCTGTGAACTTCGTTCTAGAGTCGTGCTATTCTACGATCGTTACCTCTTTCTCTCTCTCTATCGCTTTTCGAGTTCGCCTCTCGTTTCGAGAGTTAAAAAACGATAGGTGGTACTCCCTGTCGGAATCATCGATACTCGACCATTCCCGCGAGCGTAGCATTTTCACTTTTTACCTCCACGAAAATATTATTAATTAAATACTACCATGCGAGACACTTGGGTTCTACGAGTTCCAAGTCAAACGATACGGGTAAAGTTTCGAGAAATAGCTATATCTTATATCGAGATAAATAAAATTGTAACGATGTATTTATTACTCTAATGATTTTTGTGCGATTGGAGGTAACGAATGGTAACAAATCATTGCACTTGAAATATATAATTGTAAATATATATTGTATATTAGTAAATATACAATGTTTCATGTTTTATGTCGTGTCATTGAATTATATATGATCCATTCTCTTCTACCATTTTCCTGCATAAATATTTTACAGATAAAGTTACATGTTTACATAAAAAGTTAGACAAAGCAACTGCGTACACATCGCAAAGGAAACTTTTAGGACAACCTACTATTAGGTTGTCCCAAAAGTGTCTCGCTATCTACACACAGCTGATTTATCTGGCAACGTTTATACAAACACGAAACCTAATCTATCTGCCAATAGAACAAAGTGGATCATATATAATTCAATAAAATAATATTAAATGATTAAATTAAAAATGAAAGAAACTTTTGGGACAACTTAATATTATACTAAAACGGGCATTATTCATGACTGGACCTAATAAAACGAAGAAAATATGAAAGAGGCATCATCGATCGAACGTTATCGTAAGTATTAGAAGACTTCGCAATTATGTTCGAACGTTTCCACGAAGGATCGAAAGTTAGAGAACGATGGAAATCACCCGCCTCCGAAGATCATCGATTCTCTTACTTCTCTAGCGGCAAGCCTCAAAGACGACGTTCCCTCGATTTGAAATTCGAATCGAACAATCGAAACGCTACCGCAGCATCCACCTCCAGCATCAGCAATGGCACGAGCAGTGGTAACGTTCTATTCTCTCTCTCTCCCTCTTTCGAACAACGGCAAATTTTCGAGGCGACTTAGACGGCCGATCTCCTAAGCTCTCACCCTCTCTCTCTCTCTGGCACCGACTTTCCAACTTCTCTCGATTTGCTTCGGAAACTTAGATTGGTGATTTGGCAGTTTGATTTAACGATCCGAGAGCTCCGAAGCAGTCAGGTAATCCAATAAAGCGACACTTCCGGTCCATTATTCGCTCGTTCTCGGTTCGTGCTCTTATCCCCGATACAACGAAGAAGATATCTCTCGTTGTCCAGCCGGCCGCTTGACCGACTTGTTCGGGGAGGGTCTTTAAGAGGTACGGGCGTGTCTCTAAACTTTCTCCATCCAGCACGACCCTCCTGTCTCTCTTTTCTCGCACGGACGAGTTAAAAAGAAGCAAAAGGAAGAGTAGGAATTCCTTTTGAGAAGAACGGAAGAGGACGGCCGAAAACGAACGTACGGCCGTCTTAAAGGATCGTTAGCGTTGTCGTGTACGGTATATATCGGAGGTTGACTCGCAGCCATAACTTTACCATTATCCGACTTGGCAACTTTCGGTTCTCTCCCTGGGCAGCTACTCACGTTCTCTCGTAGCTCGTCACTCCGTCGATGCGACTGCTCCTCCTCTTTCTTCGCTCTATAGTCCTTCTACTCCTTCGAGCAATGGCGTAGCGAGAAGAACTTTAGGAGAGCTGGAAACGATACCTTCGTTCCGATCCTATTTTCTTCCGTACAACAAAGTTCCACATCGGTCGAATTATTGTTATTACTGGGTTTCAAACACTTTGGGCATTAGTTTTGGCTATCGTTTAAACGGTCAGCATAATATTGAGGTTTTAGTCGGCTCTAAAATGTTTTCTGTGGACAAATATAGTCAGTTGATTCGCCACTCGCGGTCACTCGTGGATTGATCAGCAAATAATGTCATATTAGGCAGCTTTGAAGTTAGCTTTACGTGTACATTTGCAGCAATATAAGTCATAAAGTGGCAAATCGTAAATCTGATTCAATAAGCTTTTGGCAAGCTGTAATATTTTTTTGGTTGCAGCCCAAACGAAATCTGATTTGGGTTACGCCTTGGTTGCTTCTGGATTTTTTCTTGTTAACCTAATATTTAAATGATAAATCATTTAATTACCTCTCAATAGTTTGTATCAATATCGATCGGTCGGTGAATTTCTATTCGCAATCGACCAGTGTTATCTGTAAAGAACCAAAGGTAAGTTTTGTTTAAACAGATATTTCCAATATATTACATGTCGTTTACACAAAGTTGCTTCTACGCCGTTGTTTTTCCCTCCCTTAGTCGTATCACCGGTGACCGAGGCGCTTCCCTTCCATTTGGCCAACTTTTTTTTTTTTTTCTTCTCCTCTCGTTTGCCACGCGACGTTCTCCTTCACCCAGGCAAGCCGATCTCTGCTCCGCGGTAACGATCCTCTCTCTAGAGAAAGGAACGTCGCGAGAGTCTCACGATAAGACGAACTTTCGTCGACGTCCCGGACGATAACGTTCGCGAGAGATGGTCTTCTCTTCTTCTCTCCATCTTCACCCTTCGCGAAGAGAAGGACGCTTATCGTTCCTTTCCCTCTTCTTCGCGAGTCTTCCGAGATGTTTTTCGGGATTCTCTTATCGACTCCGATCTCTTCCATCTCTCTGCTTCAATTAACCGCGAGCTAGCTTTCGTATCCCTTGAAAAAGAGGGGGGAAACTTGGCCGATCCTAAGAAATAGTAACCTCCAATTCGAGTCTCGGGTGTACGTTTCCACGGAGGGTTCCCTCGATTTGCCGGAGGAAAATATCCTGAACTATTTCTCTCTTCTTTCTCCTGGCATTCTCTCCCCTTTCTCTACCAGCAATATGGATAGAAAGAAACATTTGAAACGCGAAAACTCGAACGCTACAATACGTGCAAGCTCGTCCTTTGTACTCCAGTCGAGATAACGACTCACCTCGCGCGTAACGCGCTCGCTGCGCTCACGAAATGAGATGGCTCGTCATAGATTCCATTAATTTATTACATTGTCCGGACGTACGCCTGGGAATAAGCCGCGGATTTCGTCCGCGGCACGGAGACTCGGTCGGATGTTTTTGCGAGTACCAACGTCGCTTACGAGATAATGTAGAATGTACATCGGGAGCGAACGGCGATCCTTCATGGACCTTTGCGCGTTCTCCTGAAACGCAGGAAGCTTATGCCGGCGCCATAGTAACGGTGGAATCGAACCGTGGCAAGGGAGACAAATGACTATTACGTTCTTCCATTGTAAAGAGAAATTAGAGTTGGACCCTAATTAGCCATCTATCTCGAAGAATTATCGCATGACCGTGAAGAAAAAGAAAAGAGAGAACAACAAATGAGAATTAACGCTCCCTTGGAACATCGGAATTGGTATTAACCCCATGACAAACATGTAAAGAACGAGTCGTACATGGTTTCATTTTAACAAATTTATTATTTTTGATGTTTTTAGTCTTCGTTTATCTTAGGACAAGCTTGTGGATTGTATTACTTGTAACTACGTTAGTTTTTTCTCTCAATTTCCACTATTAATCTCATTGCGTGTCAAATCATGAGACAAGGGGTTACAGGTAGAACTATCGACGTGAAACTTATATATACTTTCAGTACATGTAGCTAAAGAAAGAAACATTTAAAATAAATAAAATAAAATAGATATTAGATTTCTATAAAAGTTGTTTCGTTATTCGAAAAATTGTGAAATAAAGAAACATGCAATCAGTCATTTTGGTTGCTTTAGTAGTTGGGGCGTATTCTTCTATAAATCGAGTGACAAGACGATTCCATTTCCTGTACTGGTCTCCCAAGAGTAGCATCCATCGCCGATGGCAAAGTTTAACGCGCTTCCGTTGCAAACGGAAGAAGGTACGCTTAGACAGAGAAAGGGAGAGATCGGCTCCTGATTCGCGCGATCTCAAAGGTGAATCAGAAAGGCGGGTTAAGCCGTATTAAGCGATCGGAGAATAAGTCGAAGGAGAAGAGATGAGGGACCGAAGGGAGAAAAAGAGAGAAGGAGATAGGTCTGGGTGACGACCCGTGGAAGGTACCTCCGTCGAGATTGCTGCGGGAGAAAGAAATTTCGCAGACGATTAGATCCGCCGGCGCAAATGAGATTCGCGTCGAGAAACAGCGCCGCGGGACAAATAATCCAAAATCGAGGAGGCAGCCGAGGAGAAAAGCGGATATTCGAGTACGACGACAACGACGCACCGACTGAGACAAAGTTGTTGTATTTTTGCGATTAAACGACGTCTACGTGCTTTAATCGAAAAACATAAATCATTAATTAACTTTCATCGGAATAGAACGATTTTATGAAAATTATAAAACAAAGGGATAGAACAATCTCACAGGCTCGGTACAAAATGGACGAAATTAATAATTTAACAAACAAAAAAAATGTTGCTGCTCAATATCGAGTTGAGTAAACTCCTCTTTTTTCGAAGCTGGTCAAAAATATTTTATTTAGAATTCATTTTATTTATTTAGGAAAAGCTTTTTTTATATATAATATACACGATATGTAGGTTTGCAGAAAATTCTTTTTTTGAGGATTTTCGTCATCATGTAATAATAAAAGAGCCCCAGAGACTCTTTTGAAGGTTAAATTGTACCATAGTTGGTTCGTTACAAACGTCAATCATCAGACGCTGACTATGTCCTACCGATGTTATCAGTCATTCAGTTTCAAGAGTTTACAATAATAATTTTGACTCCTAATTCACTTTATTTGAAAAGTAAGTACTTGAGATAAGTGAGAAAGCTAACTCGCAAACGAGTCCTCGGTAAGAAAAGGGTTAATGCATAAAAAATGACACTGTATAACACTTTTTACGTTGTACCTACTGAGAAGTGCATGTTCGCGTCTTGACTGCCAGGTAGCTCATACGTGGCTAACTTTACCGTAAAGTCTAGAATAATTTTGTTAACTTTTTGCAGTCCATTGCGACACATTCCGGTCGATAGTATTCCTAGGCACGGTTATAAGTACGCGTAATGAGTTTTTTTTTCCACGTTCGAACGTATATCGCGACGGATAATGACTCAAACGTCGTAGAAAGGAATGAGAAAAATATTTTATACAGACTTCGCGTACCGAAGAACAACGAGAACGAGGTGCAACGAGTAAAAACCTCACGGACTAACGTACGATCGTATTAATCCTCGGTTTTGTACGCGCGAGTTATAACCGAGAGTAGTCTACCCTTCGCCACCAACGCTATATCGCGTGGACCACTCGTGCCGTGTCCCCATGCATGTAGTATCTACTAGTTCGAAGTAGAAGACTCGACCGAAGAGCTGTGAGAAAATACGCGCACGTATCTCCAGCCCTGGGTGAAATTATACCTGGTCGTCCCACCGCGGTCTTTTACTCGGGACAACGTAATTTCATTTAGGATCTTTACCCTTGGTGGATGCCTTTGTAGAAGAGCTAGTCGCCGCCGTATGAAATTTGTATTTCGAAGCACGAGCTACAAAAGATGATATTTCGTTGGTTTGAAGGAATTATTAGTTCTCGTCGTGATCACTGTACACAGTTAAGAGAATAATCTGATTTCTGTGATAAACAATTTCAATCCTTTTTTTCCCCTTTAATCAATAGTACGTACAACTATTGCAGTGGTGCGGCATCAACAATATTATAAAACAAACTTTACGTTAGAGTTATTCTTTTTTAATAAAAACAATTATGTTGCATCGTTCAAATATCTCTCAAAGTTTTAGAAAAGTTAGCTTCATAATTTCTTTAAAAATAAAATTTAAAACATTACTTATTTTTAAGCTCCGTACAATAAGTTCCCGGCTAAATAGTAACTCGTCGATTAAAGAATTATTTATAAATATCTCCATACCTTCCTCCTACTCTCTATATAACACAGGAGAAATGGAAAGGGTCAAAGGTAGGATTCGAAAACGGAGCGTATCTATTTTCTCGTCGATCATTGAGCGAACGTGGCGGAGAGCGATTAAGCGCGACTAGCCGGTATTGTTCGAGCATTAATAGTCTCTGTATAATCCAGTAATTGCAGAAAATGAGTAGGAAAGCTTGCACAAGCGGAGACACAAACGACTGGACGGCAAATTGCAGATATGCGTCCGAACGAACGTGAAACAAGCGCGCGTAGTTAGTACGCGGGAGAGTACGTGATCGAGAGCGTAACGCGAATGATGCCTATTATTTACTGACTACCGCAGCTGCGTTCACCGGATAAGCATAGAGAGAGAAAGAGAGAAAAAGAGAGAGGAAGGGAGGGAGAGAAAGAGCGCATCGTTTTTGGAATACTTTGCCGAGTATTTCGGTCGATCTCGTTTCTATGCGCGAATCCCGATTAACGAAACGAGTTGTTTATAATGACCTGGGACAAACCGGTGGTCGATAAAAATCGATAATCCGTGCCTGCGTGCAAACGTGCGTCTATAGATTCGTGTGCTCGTTAAAAAAAAATCAACAAGGCCATTCTAGTCTAGCCAAGCGATTCGCTAGTTACTCGTCTAGAAAGATTCAAATCAAACCGTGTTTCGCTAAAGTAAATCTTTGCGGTCTATCGGCGGCGGTGCAAGATAGACGAGTTTGCGAGATGAAAAGCGATATGCGAATCGCGGTTACGAATGAGCACAAGAGTGAAAAAGAAATTGTGCGAGCGATGAAATATTTATTTTTAAAGAACGTTGACGAGAGATTAGAAATTGTGGGATAAAATGATTGTCGACGTTTGCTGTTCCAATTTTTGTACCACCTATACATTTCCCATCTTTTCAAGATGTTTGCTTTTGTCGAAATCGATGTCGATTCCACGAATGAGAATCAAAAGGGAAAAAAGGGTAGTTCGGTTTACATGGAATCGCAATGCGGGATGCGCGCTAACGCCCCAGGTGGGTTTTTACAAAATTTCTATTCCGCGAAACTCATACACCGTGCTCGTTCAAATAAAGAGCATCCCACGACTCGGGTTTTGAAACGCTCACGATTCGATTTCAGGGAAAAGAATATTGACTTCTCGTAAATACACTACGATTAAGCGAATAAAGAGAACGTTAATGAAATTGAACGATTCTTATACAATTACAAAAATGTAGATTTGCTGCAAAATATAACCAAGTCAAAATTCATCAAATAAGAGTTAATATGACCAAATTACTAGTAAATCTTCGTGAACTAATTAAAATTTGTATAACTTTATACATTTGATATTAAAACTGTGTTTGCATAGAACTTAAACCTGATTTTTTTCGATTTGACCAGTTTTTAGGCACGACCGCAGGGAGTTCCTTATGCTCTCGATCGAGCAAAAAGTGTAACGGACGATTATCTCCGAAACTATTCGAGATATCCAAAAATCCTTTTGGATCTTTACGTTTCATAACAAGATCTAAATGTATGTATGTGTGTGTGTGTGTGTGTGTGTGTGTATGTGTGTGTGTGTGTATGTGTGTATCCACTCTAGCGTCTAAACGGCTGAACGGATCGAAGTAAAATTTACACGGAAAATCCAGTTACACCCGACGAGGATCCACTAACAATTTCGATTCGATCCGATTTCCGGTTTCAAAATGGCGGGCATTTTAAAAATTAAAAAATTCATAAAAATTATGTTATAAGAGCAAAACAATTAAAACTTTGCACAAATATGTAAGGTAGTGACAACTAATAACATGAATTTTTTCAAAATTTTTCAGCGAAACAGTACAAAATGGCGGACTAGTAAAAATTTGTATCTACTCTAGCGCCTAAACGGCTGAACGGATAAGGCTGAAATTTATACGAAAAATCCAGTTCTTCCAAACATAGATCCACTAACAATTTCGAATTGATTCAACTTCCGGTTTCAAAATGGCGGTCATTTTAAACATTAAAAAATTCATAAAAAATTCTCTATAATAGGCAAACAATTCAAACTTTGCAAAAGTATGTAAAATAGTGATAACTAATAACGTAATTTTTTTCAAAATTTTTCAGGGAAGCAATACAACCAGAACGAAAAAACATTTTTTTTTTTTATGACCAGAAACGAGTTTTAATGTAATCGGTATTTTTAAAAAAATTATCCCGACGGCCAGATAGCGATAGTCAAACGGCCGCAATCAGCTATCTTGTACTCTCATAAGAACAGGGATAGGCGAGCGCAGCGAGCCGACTTCCTGTACGAATCATTACCGCGGTCGTGCCTAATACGAAACAGCAAGGCTGTTCGTTCGGGGGCCCCAGCCCCCCTATAGCTGGTTACAGTAAGCTTTGCCAGCAGATTCGATAAAAATCGACAAAGTTATCGATGAGGGATACACATTTTGCAATATAGCTCTCTCCAACCAAGTGATTTATACGGGCCAGGGAGGTTTACCCCCTTTACACTTGCACATAACCATACACACAGAAGATTATACGAGAATTCATTCGTCCAGGACAAACAATATCATTATATGCAAATAAAGCGATTTACATCCAGCAGAAAGGACGAGGTCCCGAGATGAAACGATCGACGAGAGAATTCGTCGAGCGATTTGTATTCGCGTTCGTCTTCGAAACAAACAGCGAGAAGAAACGAATTCCTCGCTCGGAAGTCGATCGATACTGCTCGCGAATCCCTTTAAGATGTGTCCTTTTCTAGGAAAAGTGCTGGAATACCAAAAGGTAACCAGAAGCCAGGGATAATTAATCGAAAAAGCATTAATCATTGTTCGATGCATGCTCGTTAAACATGGACATAGCTAAAGCTTGTTGAAATGGCTAAGCTTCGTGTAATATTTAAATCGTTATGAAATACGTGTATCGAGCATCGATGTGACGTTATAAAAAGTCACAGGGTGAGGGTATCGGTCCATTCGAGCACGAACGAGGCGATACGCGCGCAGAATTCGGCTTTAAAAGCAATGCGCAACGGGAAAGGGTCGACTCTCTTGAAAAACGATGAGGGTTTACCGTGCGGTAGAGAGGATTGAAATCGGGGGGAAACTGCGGGATGTCGGTCGGTGCGCTCGTGGCTGCCCGGCATAGATTCATCAGCTGTCGTTGTGTAAATGGCATGAAAACCGCGGATACCGATATGGGTTGTGCATTTGGAATACCGCGGTGTAACGAACGTATCGCTACGCTTGCTCGCTCACTCCCTTTTTAACTAGCAGGCTGAAACGTTCGCGCGTTGCTAGAATGGGGCTTAAAGGTTCTGTGGGAGTAAAAGGGGTCCATCGTGCTTATCTCTTATACTTGCGATGACCATACTTTTTTTTTTTTTAGAAAAAATAAAGGACTAATAAAAAAAGATACATTTATTTATGTAGAAATATATTATTATTTATTACGTACCGTTTTATTATTACGGAAAATTTTAATCTTGATATTTTTCACACGAATGAGCTCGTTTTAATGAACTCTGGCTTTTGTTGTAAAAATTAATAGAATTCCATACGTACTAATATTCGATTTATTATTTTGATTTAAAAATATAGGGCAGTAAAGAACAATTCACAAAAAATAAAGGGTAAATAGTCATTTTAGATAAAAAATAAATTTAAAGGACAGGGAAAGGGACTGTTAGACATTATAATGCTAACTATATCGACGTTAAATGCATTAAGTACTTATTGTCATCACGTTTATCTAGTTGACAGATACTTACACGAAAATATGTTTGCTATCATTTAATAAATAATATTGAATAAATAATACTGATAATAAATTTGTATGAAATAATTCTTAATTAAAAAATGGAGAAACGAGAAATATATAACCGGTCGTGGTTCGTTTAGTAGCCAGGTGGTCGATTTCCTCGTGACCTGCTACGGATTCTTATGTGAAAAAAACAGGACAGTAATATTTTCCAATCGTGAATATTTTATTACCGTGACTTTGATAATGGTATTTTCGCTACTGCATTCGGTATATTAATGTTGCTTAATGTATCGAATTTCGTATGACCATATTCAAACGAACATAATATTACCAGATTTATTTATATGTCCTGCAAATTTGGAGTGCTTCCGTTGAGGTAGAAAGGCTCAATTTGTCATGTTTAAAGATTAGGCTCAATTAAAATGAATCCTGTTATTATATTTTTAATAATTATAACTCTGTGACGAATACTCATTTTTTACTGTCCTAATCAACGACAATTACAATATGTGATCTTTGATTTTTCTACTGATAATATTGTCCGTTGTATTATCAAGTTGAATAATTATTTTGATTATAAAAAACTAAATTTGCCTCCATGCTTTCAAATGTCTTCATCACCTAATTGAACATTAATATCACCCAATCTACCACCCTACTATTTGTAACCAAAGCATTCCACTAATACTGTTGTAAAAAATGAATCGATAAAGCAAAATTTGCTATTCGTGTCCCACTCGAACGAATCGTCTATTCTGCGTCGTCGATGCAATTAATTATCCCCTCGATAAATAGATACCTATCCATCAAAGTCAATCAATCGAGCCGTACCGATAAAAAGAAATGAATTTATTAGAATCTCGTAATTACTTCTCGAACGAGGAGGAGGAACGCTCTAGCGGTCCGTTGCCGAAAGTCGAGCGAGTTCAACCGGTTTAGTATAAATGAAATTTCGAGCGAGCGCCGGCGAAAATTAGCTATTCTAGCGGAGCTCGTTCGGGTAATGGAGTTCCCGTTACGTGGAAATAACGTCGGGTTAATCCTTCGGGAACGATACTTTTTAGTCTTTTTGCCCGTCGAACGTTTTAGCCGACGCGCCTGCAGTTAGGTTTATGCTCGACGTAAATCCCGATTTTCAGTGTTACCGGATTAATGAATTTGCTGGCGATCCTGGCCGTTCGCTGAAAACTAACGCAACTCTCCTCTGCCCATCCTTTTCAACATTATCATTTTCTCGTTACGAATTTCGTAAATCTAACACGACCTTCGCGTCTACTCGTTTCTCATCTCCCCGAAGACGATAAACGTTATGAGCCGTTATAAATGAAACGACTCGTAGAAAACGAAATGCTTGCAGTTACGATAAATATAAACGATGGTAGGTAGGTAGGTAGGTAGGTACACGATCGGTCCCGTTTAACGCACCATAGAAAAGGGACCTTGGTCGAGCTGCCCACGCGAACGATATACGTCGACGATGTTTCGCGCTTTATAAACCTTTTCCCTCTACCCTTCCTCTTTCTTTACCATTTCCCATATCCGTTGCAATTTCGTGAAAAATCTTGGGCGATAAAAAATTCGCGGTGTGCGTGCGCGCGAGTCGACATTCCGGCGAGGTATTAAAAGAAGCGGAACGAAAAGAGAAGGTGAAAAAAGGAAGAAGAATGAGAAAAGAATCGTTGGTGGCGAAATAAAAGCTCGGGATAAATCCTGACGCGAGTCTCGTCCCTCCCACTCGTTCGCTCTCCAGAGAGAAAGAGAGAGAGTCTTGCGAGCTAGCAGGAAATCGCTCGGAGGCTCGTCCCTTTTCGTTCACCAAACGAGAAGGACAGAGGAGAAGGAAAGAGAGAAAAAAGAGGGTTTTTACGAGCATCTCCTTTCTTCCTTCTCAAGGGCCGAACGAAGTATGAATGTACTTTCCCCTTTTCTCTCTCCCTCCTTCGAGAAGCTGGGATAGGCCTGAAAGCATCGACGACGAGGACGACGATGAAGAGGACCTTTTCATGCGAGAGCCTACCACAGGGAGAAAAAGCCGCGCACGTTGGTTTAGACGATGCCACCATCGTCCCGTCGTAGTTTGTTACGCGCTGTATTGTAGATTTCCTTCGTCGTCCTTTTCTTTCTCTCTTCTTCTCGAGCTCCTTTCTTTCCCTACCACCTACGGCATCTTCTCTATCCGTCTTTAAGGAAAAGACGATACGGAGGCAAGGCGAGGTCCTCATTTCCTCCTTCGTGAGCCACCCATAAATTTCTATGCGGTAATGGTCGACGTAGACGAGCCACGATTGTTCGCGATAATTCGTCGACCGTTCTCTAGTAGAGTATATCGTGCCCGGCACGATTTCCAGATCGTATAGGATTTTCTCTCCCCCTTTATCCTTCTATTTCTATATCTATATATATATATATATATATATATATATATATATATATATATATTTCTGTTGCACGCGAGTGAATGCGACCAAGATTGCGCTCGAATCGGTTCATTAATATCTTATGCTTTCCGACCGATAGGACGAACCATCGTCGTTTCTTCTTGATAAAATAACATCCGGTCAGGGAGGAGAATCGAATATCGAAAAAGATATCACGAAAGATCGGAAGTAGAGCGAGTTAAAAAAGATCGGATGCTTCCTATGAAGCTGAGTAGAGAGGGAACAGAGAGAGAGGGTAGGTTACGGGTTTACCGCAATGCACATGCGGTAAATCAGAGCAGATGACCCGATATGGTGTGCAGGTATAGGAACGTGGCTGTTGGGTGGACGCTTCGGACGGTGGCCTAGTAGTGGGATGCGTTCAATGGGATGCACTGCTGCTAGAAGGAGGGAAGCAGATAGATGGACGGATAAATAAAGAGAAGGAAGCAAGGCTGGTCTACAGGGGTTATATGTGCGGTTTGCATACATGTACTACATACGAGAGTCGCCGTGTCGGAGCACCAGCTTATTCCACTGTCGCTGTTTGACGTACCAGACGTTGTAGGTAGTTGGCCTTTTGAATATGCACGAGAATCTTTCTCTATCTCTCTCTGGTTCGTTCTCATGCGCTCGCTCGCGCGAGAACATACGCCCTATTCACCTCTCGCTCATACTTTCCCTTCTTTTCTCTCTTTTTCCACGCCGTTACTCGCCCTTGTTTTCGCTCCTCTTACACGACCGACATCCACTAACCTCCTCTCGTCCTTTCTCTTCCCTTCGGGGTTTCTACTCGCGACTTTTGCCTCCTTTCGCACGCGTGTGACACGATTTTCGCACCCTCCCTAAAGACGCACCTTTACCCTCCGCTATTCATCTTATTTCGCGATCGTTCCAATTTCAGGGTATAATAGTTTATGGGGAAAAGCAGAGTATCCCTGAGTCGAAATTTTAACTTGGGTTTGGATATAGAAAGCTTGATTTCTTTTGAAGTTTCTATATACCGCTTGAAATTGATAATTGCTTTTGGTTTATAAGATTCTGTATTAGGCCTAGTAGGTTACAATTAAAGTTTAACGAGTGATCTAAACTTCGATTTGACCCTACAAAAGGCTAAGAAAGTCATATAGAGTTTTATTAATTTCATTTTGAGACTCAACAACCTACATTTGTAGAATTTGAAGGATAATATTGGGGTTTATAAAATTTGGTTTTGAGTTTCAACTGTTCAAAGGCAGACAACTGTCACTTGAAAGTTTAAACCGATGTCTATTTAACATATATTTTTCCTATTCCAAAATATTCACCTTTAATCTAAAATTTCTTACAGAACATTTTTAAAGCTCAAATCGGGGTTAAAATTTCAACTTTGGTCTCTAGATACGGCCAACGCTTGAAAATTAATATTACGCGTGCATTAACTTAGGCATACGTGACAGAGAGGGTGCGAGAGGGAGACAGATAAGCAGAAATGCGCGTAAGCGTTGGTATACATATAGCACGTTGCCATAAAGCGAGGAACGGGTTGCCATAAAGCGAGGCGCGAATATGCATGAGAAGGTGTGGCCCACTCTCCTTTACTGAATTCAAGCCTCGCCGGATTTCGGAAACGTTATAAGTCGACGGCGAGAGCCTCGCGCACGTTTGCCACGCATCGAATTTGCAAAGCAAAACGCGCTTGACTGCACGCGCCATCCGTGTCCTTCTATCCCTCTTTCTTCATGACTATCGCGAGATTAACGCGAGAGAGAATCTTCTTATCGTTCGAGCATCGTCGAAGTGACGCGTTTGGAGTCTGTGTTCCTTTGAAAATTAACATTGGACCGGTGAAACGAGCTGAGCTGCTTATTGTCCCGTACGGGAAACCCTCGTATAACGCGATAGTTGACGGTAAATCTACCGCGACTGGTCATGCGATTCTTGTTCCTCGATCTTTCTAATAATAAAGTTTAATTTGTATAAATTTATTATTAATTTTATTAATGCAATATTATTTATTAATGATAGCAGATAACACGTTTATGTTTAAGTATTTGTTAAATAGATAGATGGGATGAAAGTAGGTATGGAATAGGTAATAGGTATAAGTTTCGATATTTAGACTTTTACCTCGAAACTCATAAGGTAATTTAACAGGTTCAATTTGGCATTCAATTTTTCACGTTGCATTGGGAATTTTTATGTGTTGTTTATCGATATTTACGAAAATGTAACTACCGGTTATAAGTGTTCGGTTTAATATGATATGCTAAAAAACTCCAATATGAGATGCTAAAAACAACAGATGGTTTATAATGTTTTTAAAAGTAATCAGAACGTAACGCGTCGCGAATGGTGAGCCAAATGGTAACGGGTGGGCAAGTAGCAGGTGTCGAGTTGTAAGGAGAGAGACGCTTCCTCACCAGCGTAATAAAACATGTATGAAAAGAGGTCAATTCGTAGTTATGATCGAGAAAAAATGATCGAGTCGTCGCTATTTTTGAGTGGTTATCGCGTAATGAGTAAAAAAAGTAGCATTTAAGCTAATTTTGGCATTAAATGAAGAAGATATAAAATTGGAAGAAAAACTCAAGGTAAAAGAAAGAGAAAGTAGAAGAGTAAAAATATGTGGAAATATATTTTTACGTTTCTCAAAAACATTTTTAGAGAATTAATATTTGAATTATGCAGCTTTTTAAATACTTTTTAATTTGTACTTTTAAATACTAAGAGCTCCGCGCTTAAAAAGCTTTCAATTTATAGGATGTTTTTAATGCTAGTACGGAGAGAAATACAACGCTATAATTAATAAAAAAATTTAATTGTACTAAGTAACGATGTAACGCGTATTCCTACTCGTAACGACAGAGAACAGTGCCAATGTTGTTCTATAAAATAATGATGTAATAATAAATAAAAAAATGTAATGCTTTTGAAATCTTTTTTATAAAATGTCAAACTGCAGCGATTGTTAAATTAAAAAAAAAAAGAAGTTTAAATGCTAATTGTATTCATCCAGTCCATTCCACAGTACAGTGTAAAGTAAACCAGTACCACAGAAAACTTACTCACTAGGAATTCTTCCAAGTAGTGCATATAATAATTGTCTTGCGATAGGTTAATGTTTATACACGTAACGCGCGATAATAAATAAAACACTTCTCCCCAATCACTCTTCTACCCTACACGCGTTCCATCGCTAGTACACAACCTATTCATCCGAAAAGGTTGACGGCAAAAAACTCGACCGAAGACAAAGCAACGTTACGTCTTTATTTCGATTGTTATGCTACGGAAAAAGTCAGGAAAGAACGGAAAGAATATGAGCAGGTGACGTGAATAGGAAGAAGAGAGCGTAGAAACAACACGTGTGCGAAGTTTAAACAAAAGAACGGTGCTACACTTTCCACCAGAATAAATTCACAGACAAAATACAATAGAAAGAATATATTTCCAGTTAAAAATAACTAACTGCTGATAAACGTTATAACAACAACAATTCTTATTCATCATATAAAATTCTCCCATAAGAGCATCAAATAGCTCACTCTTCGGTTCTGAATTCACGACGTTCAGGAAACTTTTGTCGAAACGATCGGAAGTAAAAGACGGGTATACTCTTTTTTTCTATCTCACCGTGAAATTTCGAGTGCCGATGCTGTTCTCTAAACTTTCCGCGTACCCTTTTAACGACGAGATTCGACCGACACTCCCGTCACGATCGAGTCGTAATCGACGGTCTCACGAAGCGAAGGACGTCTCCCCGTTTCAAAGTTTACCGTCGTTGCCCCGCGAAGGGTTTTCTTCCTTTCTTCTCCAGTGAACAACAACCGGCAAACTCTCGGCCTCTCCAAATTTCTCGAACGAAGAAAAATGAAAATTATCTTTTTCACGTGATAATGTAGCCTAAGTCCCATGTATAGCTCACCAGTATGGAATCGATGATACCTAAGTAATATAAGAATTCTGCTATCACTAACATCACATCTGAGACTTATTGTACAATCAAACCTGTTATACGTAAGTTCGAATTCCACACTTACAGCTTCTTCGCGGCGATTACCGTAAACAATAGAGGAAGGTAACGTGGTTATCTGTTTACATGCGTGAAATGTAATGCGTATGAGGATAACCGTTACCGAGATCGAAGGCTCGACTTCCTTCTCGGCCAAGATCCCGAGGCGAACGGACGTGCCCGCTTTCGTACAAACTGTTGTGTATATTTTTCTTACTCTTTGAAGTTTGTACCAGTTGTAGGTGCTATTATGACTACCAAACAACGTTCGTTGGTTTATTTAATGGTTAATAAAAAAAAAATAAAATAATGGCCCAGATACCCCAATATGGCCTAGATACCCCGATATCTTCTTTTTTTGTTCATTATAGTTATACGATAAGTACAAGTGAGTTAAGACATACCAAAACCCATATCCATCTTTTCTTTTTATATCGAGAAGAACCATGATATCATCCACTCTTCATGAAAATTTTTTACAAAGAAAGAAAATTCCAGTGAGAAAGAAAAATGAGTGTCGAGATCGACGCGTTCCAAAACGCTTCTCTCGTAGTCTTGACTAAATCGGAGGGAGTCCTCTCTTACCAATTTCTCGGCGTTAACGACGCAGTGACTTTTGCCATCTCTCCCCTTCTACCTTTTGTTTCTTATCTCTTTTCATTTTCTTCTCTCTTCTTATTTATCGACGCCTCCACAAGCCTGGGCGCGAGAGAACGAACGTTGAGGTTTTATATAGACGAGAATGGTGCTGCCGTGGTAGGAGAGACTAAGGTATGAAGCGGTCGAGACGCGACGCAATTTGTTTAGATTAAGAGCTGACAAGATCCAGTAATGAATACAAAGCTTCCGGACCGACGCTTTCATTCCGTGCGCGAGCCCAAGAAGATGGAGAAAGATGGAAGAAGGACGAGTGGCCGCGAGAAGAAAGGGGAAAGACGTAGGGAGAGACGGCCTTGGCACGTCACGAGGGATGGGGAACGGAAGAAATTGGAAGAAAGAAATATTTACCCCGAAATTGGTACATCAGGGACGGTTTAGTCGGACGAACGATTCTTTCTCTCTCTCTCTCTCTTTTTCTTTCTTCCCTCCTTCTCGTCTGGTATTCGCTTCCCGTCAAGAATAATACCTCGGAAGACGCTTTAACCTGGATTCGTCGACTTTTTCTCCAACCCCGAATTAACCGGCCCTCTACCTTCCAGTCTTCTCGCGAAACAGAAGAAGCTCTTTCGGGACGGACGACGCGCGTGAATTGCATCTTGCGACTTTCCAGTGAGCGTGGGAGCAAAAAGTTTGAGAAAGAAGAAACTCCGTTATCGTCTTCCCAAGGAAGAACTTTCCTGTAAAGCGGTGCTATAGTTCTCCTACGATCAAAGTCGATCGAGCAAGACTTTTTTTTAAATATAACTCGAACGATGTTGATGTAGACAGGTTTTCTTACCTTTTGTGATTTCGTTCGTGTCGTTATCTACGATACCGTGACGTCTAATGCGATATCTCGAATTCGATGCGCGGGATGGTTCTCCTTTGCATTGGTCGTACTCACGCGCCAAGAACACAATCGGTGGAAGATAGGGGGTGGAGAAAAGGGGCTGGTTGATAACCGTCGATACCGAGTATCGTGCCAGACGTGAAAATTCTCAACAAAAGAAGAATGCAATTGCGCCTCGACAATAGTCACGCGACGACGCGGACGAGAAGCTTCGAATAAGAAATTCTTTTGTCCAAGGAAGATGTCTCGTTAAATTCGTAATGGCTCTTCTCCTTTATCCCATTCATATTAAAACCTATTTAAATGCCTTTATACCGTCTGAACTGCGTACTCAAGATTGATAACTATTACGACAATAAGTCGGACTTACGAGACGTCGACGATACGGCCAATGCTAGTTAAAAATGTGAATGCGAGCGACTCATTACCGAGAAAGGAATCTTCGATCGGTGATAAAAGAACTCGATAGTGTCGATGATTCTCTTTCTTGGTAGATTTCAAGAAAAATGTCCCAGGGAAGAAGGGAGACGTGCATACAAATGGCTCGTGTTCTAGCCGGATCAAAGGTGCCTTCTCGGTAGCTAAAGGAAACTCGAAAAGCGACCACGCCTACCTTAATTCTACGCTTCCACCATCGATGATTCCCTTTGAGCCTCTCTCCATCGAGTGACCTTCGCTTCGCTCGGCTTCGCTTCTTTCTTTGCCGCGTTTCCTTTTACTTCGTTCGAGCTTTCTCTTCTTTCACGGCCCTTCGAAGCGCCGTATAATTTCATTCGGTCGACTTGTCAGTTTTCGCGAATGGCGTTTCGCCAAAGTTTTCGAATTTTTCCCCTTCTCATTCTCTCTCTTTCTCTCGAAAAAGAAACTTGAACGAATATCCCGATACTCACCATAGATTCTACCGATGATAATATCGAAGAAGCTTTAATAATCCCCCCTGGTTACTCCTCTTTACGCGAGTAATGGAATCTGCTAACTTTCGAAGATTTAACGAAAATCCAGACTAGATCGAAAAGTTTGATCGTGCTAACTCGGAGAACGACTCATCCTCCTTGGAAAATAAAATCGAAAAGGGTGCTTCTCGTTTTTGACCTCCCTCGTTAATCGACGCAGATAAGGAATAATGAGGGATAATTCGTGGAAGATGGTGCTATGTAGAAGCCGATGATAAAGATCCTTTTACGTCGGTCGTAAGCGAGCTGGAGTAGAATTTTCGATCGAAGGGAACAGCTTCGAGTCGGTCAACTCTCTCAAATACCGATACATCCGCTTTAAAGCTTGCTCGTTCTCGCTCCCTCCCAAGGGTGATCTCGTAACCACGCTTCAATTGACTCTGGGAATTGATCGGGACGTAGTAATTCAGTAAAGAATCTCACTTTTTTGAATTACCTCGCGTATCTATCGGAGTGCATAGATATTTTTGCAGGTTTCAGAGTTTTTGCTCACCTCTCGAGACGCGTGCTCCAAAGGGTGGTTCCAAAGAGAGGGTTCGAAGGCGGACTTTAAGGAAATAGGGATCGAGGACCAGCGATGATAGTTTTTTAAAGATTTCCTTTCCTTATAACAAAATTTGAGAAGTTTTTGGAAGGTCGTTAAAATCGAGGAGCGTTCCATGATAATGGACAAATATTTGTCGCGAAGGAACTCGAGTACCGTTCAAATTATAGGTCGCACCGGCAACGATCTTCGTTCTCGCGGTGTTCGTAGAAAATGCAAATTGCACCCTCCGTGCCCGTTATTTAAGGTGATTCTAAATTTGTCGCGGAGTATCATTTTCTTCCAAAGATTTTATCGTAGACACGTCAAAGGGGAGGGTGTTTCGCGGAAGTACATATACCCAACCGCGTATGATCGTCGAATGGCCTGTGTACCGAGCAATTTATAGAGCGTAAGATGGCGGGAGGTTCGTTTGCGAGGTAAACTTACGAAACCAACGACAACGGCAAACGACAGAGACAATTGTCGCTCGGCGACAACGATACGACTGGTTTATGTGTTTTTGTGCGAGGATATGCATTTTTCCGGTCTTGGATCACTAGTACCGCGTGTTTCTTTGCATGATTATGGGTTATTTTAGTTCGAAAGATAATGAAAAATTAATAAAACTCATTTGTTAATATTCTTCGCTTTATCAAGTGAAATGTGAAGCATATAAAGATGAATAGACACATTTGTTATTTAACACATTTACAGTCACGTAGACTATACGAAATTAAAAAATTGCATTATTATAAATATATAATCATAATATACGCATAACAATGACTAACTTAGACTAAGTAACATAAAATAAATAAAAAACACGAAATAACCCGAAATTAAAAAAAAATAAAGCGAAATACCAAAAAAAATTTTGTTTAGTATATGACCAAAAAAGAATAAGAAGGTGTCCTCGTCGAAGTAAATCGATCGACGCATGCTACCAGCGGTACCAGCTTTGCTACGTCAGAAGAAGAAAAAGGAAAGGGTCGAGGAGATCGAAGGAAGGGTGACGGAAGGAAGATCTCACGGGTCGCAAAAGGGAAGTGATCCAGATAAACGAGCGTACGGTCAAGGAGCGACAGCTTCGAGCTATCTGCCAGGACGCAGGACTCGGCTCGTCCGCCTTCCTTCTAAAGCGAGAGAGAGAGAGAGCGAGGAGGAACATTCCCCCGAGGACTCGATGGATTCGAGGTATTATTATCTCCGCTGCTCGCGACGTACCCTTTCCCAATGAGGATTTACTTCATCGTTTATTGCACGAACCCTTTATTAATCATCCAGAACAACAACATCATCGTCGATTGATATTTCTAACTAATCATTCGATCGGACACCCGTATATCAAGCTACACCATTGCTTTTCGAATTGACCATAGCCCAAGGGTAAAATATCGGTGATACCTCTCCATACACAAAATAAAGAAGAGAATAAACGATAGAAAAGAATACTGGGTTGAGATAGGATTGGGGATGGGTGATCTTAAACTCGATATGCGTACGTAGAAACGGGTGAGAGGCGTTTTTAAAGATACGCAGAGTTGGGCCGTAAGAGCCGAGCGTAGGAGTCTGAAGTAGGCATTCGAATAAACCATCTAAGCGTCCCTCTCCTCTCTTCCGCTTCCCCGTCGCCCCTTGTTCCACAAACACCGCCTGCTTCTGCTATCCAACAGCATGGAAGCAACCCTCTTAGAATACTTCCGACGTGAGCAGTAAATTCCATCGAGATCCCGACGTTTGCACTCCTCTATCCCCGCTCCAACCCTTCCCATCACTCCCACATCCTTTACCTTTTTCTCTTCGCCAACCAGAAACGTCTCTTGGCTTTTCCAACTGGCAAGAGCGTTCTCGCCTAGTCGAATACTTTTTCCGCGAGAGAGTCAATGTCGTTACATTTTGAACTCCCTACGCGATTATGATTTCCGTAACGATATCCAACGCGTTCGTTTGGAGAAACACGCCCTCGGTGATTCGATTTTTCATCGGTAATAGAGAAACAAACGTCGACGCGGACCCGTAACGATCGTTCTCGCTTTACCTCATAAATCGCATCGGTTTGAAAAAGTCGATCGAACCGCTTGTCCTACGCTTCCTCTCTTTCTCGCACTAGCTCTCATTTCTCTCATTTCTCTTCTTCTCCCTCTTCGCGTGCTCGTGCTCCAGAATTCAATAATGACCTAATACCACGATGCCGTAAATTAGCGGAGAACGTGCGAACCGAACGCGAGTAATACCTACCTACCGCCAACGTTCGCGGCTTTTATTCTTCGCGATCGATAAAATCTCCTACCCGCGAACCAGCGATATTGCCAATCTGTTCGGAACGATTATCGGGGTGGGAAAAAAAAAACGGAGACTGTGTCTCGGAAGCTTCGATTTAACCCTTCGTCTTTTATCCCTCTATCCTTTAAATTATTAGTTATCGTTGCTTTTTGAAATCTCGGCGAACAAAATCTTTTTATACTTTTCAGTGATGTGCTCTTATATATAGGGTGGTACACTTAAATGTAGCCACCTCGTATCTCCTTTACTCGTGATAATATAAGAAGTAGGGGAAGTACGTACAAAATGACATATACGGACAAAATGACACAGGCATCATATTTCAAATTCTACCGCTTCTAGCCCGCCATAGATAACTACATCACATGACTCAAGCCGGTAATACTAACCTATAAAAACGTGAACTCGCGCCAGTTTTTCGTTTGGGTGTCATGGCTGACGACAAACATTGGTAAGTTACGAATTTTTTTTAACTGCAGGGAGTTTTGTGTATTAATATTATGTTTTTCATAATATTATCTTGTGTTTACATTTGTTACATCCCTTAAGTACTTATTGTTGCCTTCAAATAGTTTTTTCTGTAAATAATAATCATTTTGCATTTATTGTTGAATTTTGATTTTTTATAACGCTTTATGGACAAAATGACATACATATGTAACGGACAAAATGACATAGGTATGTCGTTTTGTCCATAAGAACTCAATGAGTTAATTGTAGGTACCCAATACCTGTTTCTCGTTAATTAGCTGTTAATTTCTTCACAGATATTAACAGCTGATACCAAAATGCCACGTAATTATAAGCGTACGACTGATCGTACGCTATCGTCGTTATCGTCGCTGTTCGTCGTTATTTTACCTGCTGCAAATCAAAATCGCCCATCTATTGGTAATGAATTACATCCCTCATCCCATACTTTAGCAGTGCCTATTGAAGTTTTATCTCCTGTCCCAAAAGGACTTTACGTAAGTGGCCAAGGCAAACGTAAGCCAAAGAAACACCAAACCTCTTTAGTTTTGACTTCCACTCCAAATATGAACGAAATTAAAGCAAAAAATGAGCCTAAAGCTCCTTCAGAAAAGAAAAGACGAAAGGTTACCAAAGCCCTATTCCATGAAGACAGCGAAGAAGAAAATTGGCCAAATTACACTCAAGATGACGAAGAGGATTGCGCATGCATATATTGCAACGATCTTTATTCACGATCAAAACCTGGAGAAGACTGGTTGCGGTGTTTAAAATGTTCGCATTGGACCCACGCTTCTTGCGCGGACGTTTCTAAACGAACCAAGCGGTTCATTTGCGAGCTTTGCTTTTAATTTTATAACTTTTGCCGTGTATGTCATTTAGTCCGTATGTGGTATGCCATTTTGTCCATATGCTATGGACAAAATGGATTTCGTTGATCTCTGTTAAATTTAAAATTATTATTTTTTCTAGTTTGTTTATCTTTTAAGTATCTATTATAATTCAAAGATATGAAACCTAAGATTACTGGTGTGCAATATGAATGCGCTGTGATTTACCATTAAAGAGTTATGACCCAAAACCAAAACTATATGTCATTTTGTACGTACTTCCCCTATGTTTAATGCAATGAAAATGGTATTACAAGATAAATAACGTTTTCAAAGCATTCACCTTGTGATGTTATCACAAATAAAGGAGATATTTAGTTGGACCACCCTGTATACGTTTGTAGCAATCACTGATTCAAAGAGTATATCTGTTTATATATAAATTTTTTTATATTTTAAGCCCTCAGAAGTATAAATGTATATAGGGGAAGAGTGGCATGAAAGAGCCACGTTTTTAAAAGAGCCACTATCATTTACACAGTAGTTTTCGAACGAATATTGGACGAATTATAGTTTTTAAGTAGCAACACTGGTTGCTAGTTAAACTAGCAAAAACTTTACTAGTTTTTCAAAGACTAATTCGTCCAACATTCGTTTAAAAACTACTGTGTAAATGATAGTGGCTTTTTCAAAAAGTGGCTCTTTCATGCCACTCTTCCCCTACAGGGTGATCTACTTAAATAAGACCAACTAAATATCTCTTCAGCTTATAAACTATTCTTGCCAGATATTGGTCCATTAACACCAAGCACCATTAAGTAACAAATATTTGTTGCATCGCCTGAATCATAACCTGAGGAAATATTTAGGTGAGCTTGTCGAACCCTTAGACTGCCGGCGTGACGCCTATGGCGCGGCTCTCTGATTTGAACATAAATGTATTTCGTTATGTAATGTAAAGGGAAACATTATAACTGATTATCATAGAAATCAAAATTTTTTTGTTTATTTTAAACGCCAGCAGTCTAAGGGTTAAATGGACCACCCTATATACATACTAGTTAAAACTTTGCAAAAAGGTAGTGCGTAACGAAATTCATGCAAAAAAAACACCCACGAAAAGGTTAAACTTCACATTCATCCCCAGTTTTCGAAAAGGCAAGATAAATTTTGTTCGCGAGGGTCCCCACGAGCATAAAATCCTATTGAAACGTTAAGTTGTCAAAATTGGCGAAGCGTACGTCGACGAAAGGGCGACTTTCGACCTTTCGGGAGAGAAGGGCCAGAGGCTATCTTTTGGATGGAAGGGCCGAGCAAAAAGGTGACCCTGTTAGGATAGATGGCATATGAGAATCATATCTTATCCGAAC
This sequence comes from Ancistrocerus nigricornis, assembly GCA_916049575.1. Taxonomy (NCBI): domain Eukaryota; kingdom Metazoa; phylum Arthropoda; class Insecta; order Hymenoptera; family Vespidae; genus Ancistrocerus; species Ancistrocerus nigricornis. The sequence continues at coordinate 13,360,082 of OU696667.1, read as the reverse complement.
GTGTGCGCTGCATGTGTGACGAAGTGCCGTCCGGCTTCAGCGAGCTGTCCGGCCGGTTGACATACGGATGCATATATCTACCCTCTCTCGTATCCTCTCTTCTACCCTCGACCATCCACGGTACGCCACGGGGGTAAACCCAGAGGACACGAGTTACGACTTGGACGATGAAATTACCTTAGGAATGAGCCTGCCGTCTGATAAAGTCAACTCGATTGCACGTTACTTTTACGTATCCTCGATGGTACGCGTGTCCCGGTGTGTTTTCATCTACGCGCGACGTCTATGTAATGCAGATAAGACTATCGAGTTTCAACGAGAGTAAATGAAATTTTAACTACACCAAGAGAGAGAGACAGAGTGCAAAGGGTTCAAAGTTTGTTACCTTATTTATAACTTTCCGAGTATGAGTACGTCACGTACGCTAGAGATATTCGGGAATGAAGGAAGAGAACGTTTAATATCCTTAAAACGTGGTATACTCGTACGTTCAATTAAATTTTACGGCACCACGGACGGCACCGTAAACATCGCATGATCTCCAGCCGATACACCTGCGAGATATCCTTTCTTATAACGGTATTTATTATGGTTAATAAAGTTTAAAGGCAGATTTTTGCATTTTACACTTAATTTTGTACCGAACGCGGCCTATCACGCGAGCCCCGCGGCTGCACGTGTTTCGAGTATAAATCTCGGAAAGCGAAACGGTCGTGGTAGTAGGGGTGGAAATTGGTTGTCGCGCGAGTGGGTTGCCGCGACGCTAGTGATTTTCTTATTAGGGGGTAGAAACGTTGAGAAAAATAACGAGCGCGATTTACGATCGTCGATCGCGTACACCGAAATTACTAGGATCGTGCTCGAAAACGGTCTGTCAACGTGATGACGAATTAAAATTAGGTGAGGTTATCGTTGGGTTGGGCAAAGGGCTCAATTCTCTTTATCCGTTCATATTGAGAAAAGTATTAGCGCTAGATTATAAATTGTTGATCCTACATGTAGAATAATTGTTCAACAACAAACAAATTAGGTGAGAAATGTGTGCAAAATTATGGAGGAATTTGTCTCTTTGCGGGGGAGAAATAACTGTTAACTCAATTTGCTTTTCTAGGTATTCTAAACGAGAAGACAATCAGAAGTAGAAAATCAGTCTTTGTCACGGTATGAATTATTACAAATCTAATAAAGAGACTCGTATCATTCGAAGCATTTTTATTAAATATAATTGTTAAAAGTTACAAATTGAATCTGTTTGCTCCGATGATAGCACTCCAAGTTTTTTAGCTGATATGAGTGAAATTGGCAATATTGCCTTCATTTGAATGATATTATGTGGAACTCAATAAATTAAGCAACATTAATATACCGGACTTTGGTAACGAAATATCATTATTTATATCACACTACCACAATATTTGCATCTGGAAAATATTGGATCAATTCTAAAATCTACATCACTGTATTATCGAAAACAGCTTTGTTTCCAAGACAAAATGCATGTACCGTTTTTTGAACGAACTTTATACATCGTTCTGATAATGTCGGAACTCCATCCTCCCAAAACTTTTTTGGTTTTTCATGAATGTGTCGGAAACAGACATGAACGTATCGAACGACCCAATATTACTTTCGTGTATTTTTTAGTTCACGTAAACGTCTGAACGTCACGAGGAAACTGACCAGATAGCGTTAATCACCCCTGACGCTCCCCTTTTTTACAACGTGATACAATATTAAAAATTCTTTTTGTTAAAGCCTTTCTTTAGATGAAATAATAAATTCGATATGGAAATTACAGTAGTGTACATTTATTTTTAAAGTTTAAAAAATAATTTCCGTGGTATTATAAACAAATAAATTTACAAAATACAAGAATAAAGTAACCAAACAAATATCATGTGGCATAGAAATAAGTTTGTGTACTGAAAACGGTACACGTATCAGGGAACGTGTTAGAAGGTAACCATGGTGAACCATTTTACCCTTGAATCCGTAATCGCCGCACCACTTTACCGATGATCTTCGAAGACACTTTTTGACGATTACGCGGAGCGATTTGCGTAACGTCTAACAAAACGAAAAGCTCTCGAGAAGGGAATGGAGGGTAGCTCTTGAAGGGAGAGTCGGTCGTGTCGGCAAGACGTGGCAGGTGGTCTCGAGAGGCGCGACCTACTCGAGGCCGCGAGCTAAAGAAGGCGTCACGCTCTCGCCACCAAAAACGACGACGGAACGCTTGCATTCATGGTCTTGATTTAACACCTTGGATTAATTACAGACTGTGTGCCTACCCACCACCCTCGTAGCTGCGTAAATATATGGAGGAAACGGTTGCGTGCGACCGGAGAAACCTTCCCAAGTTCTACCACCTGACCCTTCCTGGGTACAACGCGACGCGTACGCCAGAGAGAGAGAGAGACTTTTCCACCTTACCTAAATCCATAAATCTTTCCTCGCACTTCGACCTCCGATGTTTATCGCTCTCTCGTTCAACCAAAGAATAGTCCACGACTTCTCGACCGGGGATTCTCTTAGAGGTCTTTTATTTTCAACCGGCATCCTTTACTTCCAGCCACTTTCATCGGCTTTCGAAGGTACGACGACTCGACGCTGCTTGCGCACCAGGCTCGGTTACTTGATCCTTTCACTGTGAAACGCGATAATGAAAGTAATGACACTCGACGGTTAAATCAAGGACCTATCTCACTCTCTCTTGGAGGTTCATCAACGACCCTTTAAATGGTCCGTTGATACTGGTTTTTGACGAGTTAAATGCTCGTGTAAACGGGAAATAAAAATTATAGCTCTCTCTCTTGCAGATTTCCCAAGTAGAGTAGGAATCGTGCGCAATTCGCTTCGGAAATCGGGTAAGAAAAATTGATAGCTCGAAGTCACGAGATCGCGAGGAATAAATAGCTTTTCTTGGCGAACAACGTTCGGTATTAAGTCTTTATAAGAAGCAATTATGCCACGTAGAAGTGATAAAACGAGTCGATTTTTCTCTCACACCGGTTTCTCGTATATGCTGTCTCTAAAGATCGATTTCCTTGTGTGCGTTATCAACTCATCTTTTCAGAACAAGCTTGAAACGTACGTACGAGTAATTTAACTCTCGTAGAAACGAGACGCTTGCGTCGTTTAAACTCCCTACATTGATATAAAAATGATTACTTGAAAAATTATAACGATCGACAGCACGTAACTAACTTAACTCACGATAAAGACGTCAAAAGGGAACCGGCGATCAGCTGAAGCGATTCACGCACGCGACCAAGTGGAACGTTCGATTAAATGACATTTTTGCTCGTTTGTGCCTAGTTAAAAAAAAAAAAAAAACAGTAGCACGGGCTTTATTTTCGCGTTTCGTTGTTGATCACGAGGTTGGAGTAATACCGAATCGCTGCTAAATAATGCAGCTTGCTTGGAAAGGCGCGCTCGCGTTATCTGCATTTTTACCTGGCGTCGTAGCACGTGGCTAGCTCCCTCTCTCTCTCCTCCCTTTTACACACCCGTTCGTGACACGTAAAGCGATGGACATTTTTCAACAGTCACTTTGTGTGCCGTGACGTTACTCCATAAAAGCCGACGGGAAATCGTACGCTTATGCGCGAGAGACGCGAGGAGAAAAGAGTGGCGCGCGAGCGATAAAACGTTTCTGAAAGTTCGTCTCGATGATAAACCCCCGAGTGCTGCCTCGACAATGGTGATATTATTATTACACAGCACGATGAACCCCCCTAGAACTTTTGTCGCGAGACTTTGCTACGAGCCGAATGATTAATGCTCCTTGACAGCACGATTAGGTATCGCCCCGTTCGCTGACTTTTCGAAATGGATCGTTGATCTCTCTCTCTCTCTCTCTCTGTCACTTCTAAGAAAGCTCTGTGGCACACCGTAGAAAATGTAGTTCGATTTGAAACACCACGAGCACCTCCATTTCTTTCCACTCCATTGATTTTCTCTTTTCTCTCGACTTCCTCCAGACGGTCCAGAGAAGAGGAATTCATTGATAAGATATATTTACGGACATTCGGAGAAGTAACGATCACGAGAAGAAAGAAAAGACGTTGAGGAAGAAATTTTTTATTAAAAAGTACATCGTACCACCTGGTGAAAGTTGGAACGCGATGTTGCGATCGGGAAAGGGCTGCTAACGAGTTTACAGAGAATTCCGCGTTGTAATTAAAATCGCCTCATTATCGCGCCGTATAATCTCGACTGCGCTCGAACGAGCACTGTCGTGCGTTATTGGGTCGACACGCCGCCTTCATTGTTGTAACATTATTGCAAACAAAGGATGCACTGGGGATAATTAATATACGCTCGAGCTTCGAACCGTGCGCGAGTGTTTCGTTACTCCGACGTAAAGCGGATTTTCGAGGTGCGAACGTTCGGAGATTTATCTCCCAAACGAAGAGAATATTATCTACGTTTGTCTATATATGTTTTCATTCGTGACTTTTGTCATCTTCATAAGAAACCAGCTATAGGGCGGCTGGGGCCCCCCCAACGAAACAGCCTTGCTGTTTCGTATTAGGCACGACCGCGGTAATGATTCGCATAGGAAGTCGGCTCGCTGCGCTCGCCTATCCCTTTTTAGTTGTCACTATTTTACATACTTTTGCAAAGTTTGACTAGTTTCCCTATTATAGCAGATTTTTTATGAATTTTTAAATTTTTAAAATGCCCGCCATTTTGAAACCGGAAGTCGGATCGAATCGAAATTGTTAGTGGATCCTCGTCGGGTGTAACTGGATTTTTCGTGTAAATTTTACTTCGATTCGTTCAGCCGTTTAGACGCTAGAGTGGATACACACACACACACACACACACACACACACACATTTAGATCTTGTTATGAAACATAAAGATCCAAAAGGGTTTTTGGATATCTCGAATAGTTTCGGAGATAATCGTCCGTTACACTTTTTGCTCGATCGAGAGCATAAGGAACTCCCTGCGGTCGTGCCTAAATATGGAAAAAAAAATGCTCGTTTGTTCGTTGAATATAGCGCGATCAGCTTAGATGATTCTGTTGCTAGTGGTCCGATTACAAATTTTGCTGGTTGGTATAGTCGAGATGTTAGCGTCTTAGCTTTTTCTTTCCGACGTCGGAGGTTCGAGTCCTGACGGATCTCTTTCGAATTTATTTTTTTTTTTTATATTACCAACAGCTTTTTGACAGCTTTCGGAGCGTCGTCCATCGCCACGGCCGATTGAAAACCATTATCGACTCGAAATCAGATTGAGGAATGGAATATATAGAATAATTATACAGGGTGTCCGCTTCCATGTAGTCAAACGGAGGACTACATATACACATCAATGACTTGAATCGAAATGTCTAATACCATTTTTCGAAATTCGACTTAGTTAACGAATTATTAACTAACAAATATCGGTCAATTACGGCGATTAGCAGAGGAAGGCGGTTCACTTGAGCTCGCAGCTAGGCAAGAGATGAAACGGTAGGAGGAGCAATGTACAATAAACAACGTTACATGTCGCTGCTCGCCGTGATTCGCCGATTTTTGTTAGTTAATAACTATTTAACTGAGACGAATTTCGAAAAATGGTATTAAACATTTCGATTCAAGTCATTGATGTGTACATCTAGTCCTCCGCTTGACTACATGGAAACGGACACCGTGTATAATTGTAATATTATACTTTAGCTTGTATACTTAGAAATAGTATTACTGAACATTGTATATGAAAAATCAGATGTATATGAAGAATCAGGCACGAAAAATCAGAATACTTCCTCGTTGCTCATGTTCTCCTGATACTTTCTTCATTAATAAAGTTTTCGTTGGAAGACTATAACACAAGAACGTTATATAAAATACGCAATAATTATTAATTGCAATACATCGGAAGTACTTATGTTACTGTTTATAACAATTCTTATTGTAAATAAATACGATACTTAATTATTATCTAATAAAGATTTATTTATAAAAAAATTGAATGTGATCTTAAAAACTAGGAAAAAATTGGTCAACAGAAAATGTACTATAATCATCTTAAAGCTCCGTTTGGACCATCCTATACCAACCAGCAAAATTTTTCATCGGACCACTAGCAACAGAATAATATAAACTGAATACACTTCGTGAACCACACTGTATATACCAATGATTTTATTTACCATCGATATCAGATCGAAGCATGATCCATGCGCGCACGGGACAGTCATAATCTCGTCATAGTACACAGAATATACACGACATATCGATATATTTCGCATGGAGGAAAAAATTCTACGAAAGATGCTTTTGTAAATTGAGTTTCGAGTCGGACGCATGGAACGGAAAGCGAGGAAAAATAAACCGTGGGACATGGACAGCAATGGTGGCTCCGGAACACGACGACGTCACGATGCTTGATGTTTTCGAACGACGAATCTTTTCCTCTCGCGAAATCACTCGAATCCGTGAGTTCCACCAACGCGGATAGAATTAAAGTATCGCCTTTCCGACGGCCGCGGTCGTTCGGTCTCGCGCGTATTCTCTCGTGGAAACGGTACGGCACGACGCACACGCGTTCCCCAGTCGTGACGTCTCGTATCGTACGAAATACGAGACTGCTAATGGATGTTAACGTCGCTCTTGAAATTACCTGTCGCCTGACGTACTCGCGCGCTTACTAATGGATGCTGCTACTTGTACCTAACTGCGTTCCTCCCTCGTTTATAGAGAAACGATGGAGAAGGGGGGTTGCCCGTTCATAATCCAACGTTTTATAGAAAGTAAATTACATAACGTCGTAGGTATTCTCGTGAATCTTTCGTATGTGAGACTTTCTTTAACGCTAGATTTACCACGAGTTGACATATACTTATTTTTACTAAAAGTGTCAAAATGACATTTTCGGTATTTAATCTTAGAGAAATATAACATTAACTATTATGAAGTTAAAATAGCAATCAACAAACTTCAAATAATGTATGATTTATTAAAATATTTTCACAAAATATGGCAATTTTTTTGAAGAAAATAAATAAGAAGTGATCTCAGAATGGTCTGTATGGACCATTGTAATAGTAGGTAGATGAGATATTCAGGTGGCCTGATTTAAGTGCCTCACCCGGTATACTAACACACACAAGCACTGTACTAACGCACTCATACTCTTGTTCTTATATTTATATCTACACGTGGTTGTAGAAATTATTGGTTTTTGTAACAAGGAAGGATGAAATCATGCGTTGGGTTTGAATCGTACTAATTGGTCGGGCAAACCGAAACGCATCGTTGAAATTTAACAGGAATTCACTTTCCACCCGTAGCTTCGATTCATGGATAAGTAAGCACTCGGCTGGAATCATAGAAAATAACGAGCTAGAAATAGCGCGCAAACTGGTTGAGAAGAGAAGTAACTGATTTCGAAACCTTGTGGTGTAATCTTTTTTTTACATCCCTGAATAACTGGAAAGCGATATAAACAAAAAATGCTCGATATTGGCTTTCCGTGGGGAAGAATTTTTTCGGAAATTCATCTCGAGCATGATAATTTGAAGAAGAAAAGAGAGAAACTCGAGATAAACATTCGCAAGTACGGTAAGTATTTTACGTTTGGAACGTGTGGAGCACGGAGAATCGATTGCAGCGAAGAGAAGGAGGTAACAAAGTGGATTAATAAAAGCTAAATCCGCTATTAGAATTCCTGTGACGTAAGTAGAAACACGAATACAAAATGGAGATTGCGCGTCGTGACGTAAAAGTTCAGAAAGACTCTGAGGCCGGCCCGAGGAACAAATCGCTTTAGAATTTTACGACCGCTAGCGTTTCTACCTTTTTAAAGGCTTTTTCTTGCACCAGCCATTAAAGTTCTTTCGGATCTCGGAGAGAATTTTACGATGAACGTTCTTATCCACTTATCGTGGCATCGTTTTTAAGCTTAGGTGTAAAGCTAAAAGTACGTCGATGAACTCGGGGTCTAGGAAATATCGAAAGACTTATAGATTTAAAAGCTCGCCGCGATCCCTTCGGGTATATCCCGGAGATGTGGTGAAAAAGGAAGGGCCCTGGGCTTTCATAAATAATCGATGACAAGCTCGAATCATATTTTACGTGTCGAGAATACAGATTGTACGCTGACGATGAACAACCGACTTCCAGAAGGAAGATGCTGGGAAGAGAAAATGGTTCCGTATCAAGATCATATTGCTCTTCGAGACTTCGCTCCGTGTCACGTTCTATCTGGCAAGACTCCAGTGCTCGGAGAATACGGTAAGAGAATCGAGCGAAGGAGTCAGCAGGAAATGAAACGGTGCCGCCGCTGCCTTCTCGTAAAGACGAAGAATGGCGGCCGAGACGTGGCGCGCCTTTTTGATCGACGTTAAGCAAAATAAAACGACACCTTCTTTTCCGAAGGCCCTCCTCAGCAAATATCTCGACTATGCCGTACATTTTTAACTAACAACGATGTATAATGGGTAGATGGAAAGTATATCGGCTGGAGTATACCGAGAGCCACTCGAAAGAAAAAGGGAACCATCAAAGATACGTATGTAAGAAGTGACTGGCTAAAAGAAAGAAGCAATGACGCGATTCTTCTTGGTGGTAGGCTCTGCTTTTTATTACCGTTCAAAGTACAAAGCGAGAGATGAAGGGAAATCGTGCATGGAACGTAGCAACGAGACTTTAAAGAGATATTACGCGTCGCTCTTACAGGATCCTTCGAAGAGTGGACTCCCTCTCTCTCTTGAGAGAGGCGACAGACGAGACTTTTTCTTCTTCTTCTTCTTTCATTTCGTACGATACTCTCGCGTCTCTCACGCAACACCCACCACTCGGATCGAATATTTGTCGTAAGTGAAGCTACTACTCTTATTCCATTTCCATTGGCTATGCTACCGAACGTTGGAAGACTATCGAGGAAGACCGCTTTACCGGTCGCGGCCTAAGCGAAGGACAAGAAAGAAAAAGGTGGAACGAGAGAGAATTAGATGAAAGGGAGAAAAGGAAGAGGGGGAGGAGACGCAAGACTCGAGGCTAACTCGATTTACCCCCATGGACTCCACTTTCCGTTATTACCGTCTCAAAGCGATCTTATCGGGAAGAGTGGAGGAGTCAAGGAGCGGAGAGGGGAAGGATAGAGAGAACGATGTACTCTCTCTGTCTCTCTTTTTTTCTTCCTTTTTTCTGTAGTACTTTCCCTTTATCGAGCAAAATGGGTTTAGGTGGGTGGTAACGAGGGTTAAAGTCGGTACTTCGCGCGATGCCCGGTTACGGTCGAGTCTCGCTTACGCGGGCACACCTTCCGCTCGTTAAACGGTCTCGTGCGTGTCCGTATAAGCTGTAAAATTGCGTTTACGTACGCGGTTAAGTTGAAACTCGTTACGGGATACTCCATAGGATGAGGAAAGTGCGTATACGGATCGTGCATCTCGATCGTAATGTCGTTGAACCTTTACTCGATATACGTGGTAGTAATTATCAAAGTGATCTAAATCGAAAAAAAATCAATTTGTTGCATCCATTTAAATTATAAACAGGCATGACTTAGATCACTCGTAGGTATAATCACAAGCACAATTATAGAGGATTAATTATTTTATTAATAAATTAATGTCTTTATCAGAAAAGCAGATAAGGTAAATAAAGATTTAATCAGCTCGATGTTTTAATTGGTATAGATAAAGACGTATCGAGTCTCTGTTATTAAGTTTGAAAGTTACTCATAAGAGCATTAGCATCTGATCACATTAGTTACCGTCGATCAAGTCTTACGTCACATCGTAACACTGTAGATGACTACTGTTTCTGTTGTTCTTTATTGTTTTGGAAAAAAAAATTTATAATGTTAATAATATTTAATACACATTGGTGAACGAGTACTTTTGTATCAAACGAAGCAGCAGGAATAATATTACAAATTTTGTGGTTTTTACTCTCATTTTAATGTCGAAACATCAGCGAAAGCGTTAACTTTGATTACCAATAAAATCTAGCTGATGAATCATTTATTCTATTAGATAAAAAGATGAATAAAATGCTTACTAATTAATTCATAGCCCCTAAGGGTATTTCATTTTCGATGCGAACGTCATAAAAGACGAGTAATTGTTTTATCTCTGGTCGTCGAAAAGTTTATTATCCAGCGAGTGCCGCAAAATTATGATTGGATGAATCGTTGGAGTGAAATATTTAGTAGAAACCCTTTCTATCGTTCACTCTTAAACACAAAATCTCTATAGAAATGACCGCTAATATCGATGCGAGTCGACGAAGTATAGAGAAAATAAAGGGTAGAGATACACCGAGCTCGAGTCGCAGGAATTTTATTGCTCGCCTCTATACGTCCCGAATCGAATGGCTTACGTGTACGGATTCTTTGAATGCCGAGAAAGAACGGAGCCGAAGGGGTGCTAAGGCATTTCTCGGCGAGTGCCGATTAACTTTACAGGTCGTTAATTTAATGGTTTTAGGACGGACGGCTTTCGAGATAGCTTCGATGGTAGCCACGCGACTTCTTTCGTACTAATCGAGATTGACCCCAGTACGAAGACTCTAACGTTCTTCTCAATAAACTCTCGCTTAATCCCACGAGTTCATCGAATATTCCCAAGAACGTTCCTTTCTATCCAAACCACGAGTCGTGCAATAAATAATGTTGAGCGTATAAAACAGATATTATACTTCTCGGTAGCTCCAACTTCTATCGAAAGCTTTTTAGTGGCGAAAAGAAACGTGCGGTCCGCGTCGAGGAATTTTACGACTTTCCAAAGTCGACGAAACTCCGGAGGCGCTCTTCTCTCAACTTCCTGCGTTATGAGGAGGTGCGAAGAAAAAAAAAAACGTGAAAGAGAAAATGGACCGCTCGATGTGTTTCGTATCGCTCGTAAAGTTTTTCTCGAGAAGATAGTCCTCCGATATAGAGAAAGGTTCGTTCGTTCTGGACGATTGCTGGACCTCGAGAGAGAAAGGTGAAAAGAGAAAGAGAGAGAAATCAATAGTCTTTCTAATTTCCCAAGTGTCCCAAAAGTCGACACGGTATCCGTTTGAGGATAAAAACGTTGTTTATCTAAAACGACGTGATAGGAAAGGCGAGAAAAGTGGAAGCGCTCGAAGAGACGGCTCGAGAGTACCAGCTACGAAGGAAATCAACAAAAGGAGTTAAATTCTTCTTTGGAACTTTCAATGACCGAACTTCGGCCCGACTTCGACGCGTGTTTCCACCGGGCGACCCTTCCGAACGTAAATGGAAACTCTTTGGCCTGCTTCCGACGATGAAGAAAGAAAAAAAAGTTGTCACTTTCAATGGACCAATAATTTTTTTCCATCCCTCCTTCCATTCGATTTTATTTTATCTCATAATATGGTGGCGTCCTCGTTTCACGATTCGTGGAATAAATAATACACTAGGTGAATTTTTCGTGAGATTCGCGCAAGAAGCTTATAAAGTATGAAAGGAAAGAATGTAACGAAAGGAAAGAGAAATATATATATCCGTAAGAAAGAAAAAAGAAGAAACGGAGCTCTTCGCGGTAAGTTTCAATGGCGGAAGTTGGGCTTAGCTCGAACTACCTTGTATTCTGCTGGCTCGTTTCTCTAAAACGGAAGGAGACTTTTATTTTTCACTATCGTTCTACGTTCCCCTCTCTAGCGTTCTATACGTTCCCTTTCCTCTCACGGTTCTACCACTCTTTCCTATCCCTGGTCTTTCTCCTGCTCCATCGAACGGAGAAAGCATCCCCATAGTTGTCCAAAGACACGAATTTATTAGATCGGACGGTCGGTGACCCTTCTCGGAAGCTTCCTCCTCCCAGTCGTCCTTTGGAAACCTTCTCTTATTCTCTCTCTTTTTCTTCCCGATCTACCCTTTCCTTTCACTCCTTCAAACTACAGCTTCGAGAATCGCTTCTTCTCTTCTTCGACGAAATTGCCGTCGCAATAGAGACGTTTCCATTCTCTTGGCCCGATAGAATCGATCTGATTTTATCGAATCGAACTAATTTCCAAATCCCTGCGAGTAAAGGACATCGATAACTCGCCCAGGAGCAGCACCTCCGAGTCGTCTGATTTTCGACGGTTCGACGAAACGTCCAAGTCGATGATTCCAGAGACGGTCCAGCGATTTTTCCCTTTCGCGGAGCTCCGGTAGCGCGCACCAGGGTCTACTACGAGCGAGAGACTAGCAAGTTTTCATTTTAGACTGGCGCACTGCCAATTTGAATGGCAAAACTGCGACCGACCCAACGAGATTGAGTTTCCCTTTCTCGGCTATATGCACCGGTTTTACTCGCTCTCCCTGCGACTCTTTTTACTCTCTTTCTCTTCTACAGACCTTTTCTCCGAGTCTCCCTCTTTATTTTTCTCTCCTCAAAACCATCGATTTCGGTTGGTCCGGTATCGAAGTCAGCTAGATTTAACGGGGAAAATCATCAACAATTTTCTTCCAACTCTTCTATCGATAAGAATTCTTTGGAATACCATTTGCGTTAGAGCTTTATTAACGCGTTGACTGCCTGCGAATTTTAACTTGAGCTATTGTAGATATTTTATAATTCGAATGTGTGTGTGTGTTTCGTGGAAAAGAAGCGAGCGGCTATGTTCGAATCGCGGCATAGCAACTAGAGAGCGAGCGACGAATGTATTCGCGGAAAAAAGCAATCGCCGATATTCGGATTGCGGCGGAGTGATCTTCGTTTTCCGAAAGAAGGAGAAGGGCGAAGAAAGAGCCGTTGGGCAGTTGCTAGCTGGGCCACGCTCGAGTACAGACGTATGTTTCCGGTGTTAATTGTAATTTTCTATCTGTGTGCTAAACCTATTCTAAACACTTTTAAATAAATACTTTTAATATATATATATTCTTTTTATTATATTATATAATAAAATTCCTACACTATTCTAATAAAATTTTCATTATTTCAAGTATACAGGGTGATCCACCTAAATATTTCCTATGACATAACATATGTTTTTAGAGAAAAATAATTATCTGGAGAAAAGAATAACATTTGCAAAGAATTCACCTTGCGATACCATTTACATTGCATCAAAACTATTTGTTATGTCATCGCAAGTAAAGGAGATGTTTAGATGGACCACCCTATGTAATCATAAATTATGCGTAGTATGACTGGATAAGTCTATATTCTTACAAAAACTGCATTTATATGACACGATCATTAATAACCATCGCAGTCACATTAAGAAAATAACTGGTGGTCACGGGTGACCGGCGTGACAGCCAACGAGCCGACGATAAAAAATCGAAATTCGTGAAGCGAAAATGAATTTCCACGTTTGAACTTTCAGCCAGGGAATATAGCACGAGCGGTGTTAATTCGAGCGGTATTGCGCGCGAGGAAAACAACGACGACGCACGGTGCGAGAAGGAATCATCCAATTGGGGCGTCGGTGGTCTCTTCGTGGCACGATTTGCTCTCGTAAAGCTCTCGGTAGCTGTGCGAACGAACCATTCGATGTTTCCTCTTTCTCTCTCTATCTTCTTTTTCTCTTCTAGATTCGTCGAGAAGAGAGGAAGAGAACGTTTGCCGTTCAACCGGGAGCGTTCTCATCTCGTCTAATTTACGCTTAGATGGGGACGCTCTAATTTGGTCAGGTAGACTTCACCCACCTCCGCCTCTCCTTGTCTCTTTAATAGGGGACTTCGCCTCTAATTTGCCACCCACGAACGGAAGTGCCTTCGCCCGTATCCTCCGACAATTTCCTTCGCGTCGGCGGAGTCAAACTAGTCGCCCGATGCGTACGGATCCTAAACAGAGAGAAAGAGAGCGAAGTAACCTCGAGACAACGCCCACTTACTTTCCCTCTAGCTTTTTCAGAGCAGATATTCTTTTAAAAATTGCAAATAACGAGATTCGATACGTGACTATCTAGAAAAATTCGCACGAACGGTGCACAGCGGACTCGTTCATTCATTTTCTCTTTTAATCCGATATAAAAAGGTGTAACAAACGATCCATAAAAATATACAAAATAATAAACGAGACGTACTTCGAGCTAACGAAGCTGAAACAGGGTTATAATGTAAATAGAAAAATAATACAAAATATATATATTTGGAGGAGAAAGCGGCGAGTTAAATACGAGTCCTATTTAGAATTTCATTATTAACATTAAATGATCTGCGTTCTCCATCTCGAAAAAAGGTGAATGCACGAAGGTACAGTTATGGTCAAAAGTATAAGACCACGCTTTAAAACGGAATAACTTTTTTATAATCGAATAAAATTAACGACCAAACTTAAATCAATGAATTTCAATCTTCAGCCTTTGTGACTCGGAACAACGTTAACCGATTTGGATGCAATTTTCAATATGCATAATTAATCTATAAAAGGTATTTTTGAAATTCATTATAAGGTAAAATAAAAAAAGTTCAAAAAAATAATTATTGTTACTATTTTCTTTGTAATTTAGAAACAACGAAAATACCATATCTAGAAAATAAATCATTTGATTCAATTATAGAAAAGTTGTTCAGTTTTAAAAGGTGGTCTCATATTTCTGTCCACCACTGTATATAACCACAATAAATGTGATTATCCATATATTATACGGATATTTTCGTCGAGAGGATCGGGTGATCCCTTTGGGAGAGAACGATAACGTAATGAGAAATTCGACGTTCGGGAATCCGCAACGAATTCGGATATCAAACGGGAATCGTATGTACGCCTATTAGTGGCGACAAGATCCACCAAACAATAGCTTTGGGGGGGTCACGCCTGGTCCGTGCCGACTAATTAAACTTTCCAACGAGAAATACAGAGTCTATTAGTGTCACTGCCATAAAGGTTATCGGATATCGAAACGCGGAGTTGATTAATAACGTCGCCATGAGCGCGTGCCCCTCGATGGTCGAGCCGCTAGCATTGGAAATTGTTTCATTGCTCGCACGTGCGACAAAGCTGGGAGGATTATCGCATTGCGTTCAAATCGACCGATTCTAAATCGTTATAGGTATAAAGAAAACTTACGAGAACCATCGAATGATACTTTTGTGAAATTAAAACAATTCTTTCTCTCGCCCGAACCTTGCCCCGTTTCTTCGCAAAAGCTGAACCAGAAAATAAATGAGACGAGATAAGCCCAGTTTATTTATACGTATAGGATCCATTAGCACGAAAATGCGCGTAACAAATCCGGACGCCGTTTAAAGCTATGCCAGGATGGCGTCTGCCCGAGGGTGTTATCTCCTTTTAAAGAAAGCAAACCCTTATCCTTCGAGAGCACCTTTTAATAATTCCCTTTTCTTTCAGAGCAAACAACGTATATTTTTCGATCGATGATTGAGTATTGGATAGAAAAATGTTCTTCTTTTTTTTTTTTTAATATCACGCTTTTTCCAATTCTGTAATTACGTGAGCTTCTAAAAGAGTTTCACGTAAATGCTTGCCGACCGAAAGTTAAAATTAACGATTTTCAGGTGGTGGCTGAGAAATACAAAAGGGAAGAGAAAAATAAAGAAAAAAGAAGAGATGGAGAAACGGAAAGAAAAAAGGGTTGCCGCTTGTTAAAATTTATTTCCAGCACGATTCCACTCCTCCAACGTGTGCCAAATGCGTTGCCATTGCCGTAACTTGACATAGAGTGAGAGAGAGAGGGGTATCCAAGTAGCGTCTGTACGTCGTCTCGACAGGGAATTCGCATTAGGGATCCGCCGGTGGATAACAGATATATTTGTGTTTCAAGAGTAATTAGAGATCTCGATACCGTAGCTCGTCCTCTATCGAGGAGATAGATCGTGAATACGTTCAAAGATTGATATGTACTTTTAAAAAAAAAAAAAAAAAAATACGGAAAGTAAACCAACGGAGCGCGACGATTTCCAAGCGATTTTCACACGAACCAAAAGGATGAAAGAGAGGGTGGGAGGCGATGGTTGATACAGCACGATAGCATTTGCGAACCGATAGAGAGATGGTGGTGGGAGGGGGTGGTGTAGAAAAAAAAAAAGAGATAAAATTCAATTTGTATTTGGATGGTCGCGGACCGTGAACGGGGTGGTAAAAACGAGGACGTAGCGCGGTATCGGGGGATGGAGGTTGCTACCGAGTATGGTACCGACGATGGTACTGGAATGCAATAAAATATTTATATCTCTATTTGCATTTTAAAAGCGAACTCTCGCTTTTCAATTCCGGTGCCGCACCGATTTTAATTGTGGGGGACCAGGAATGATTCTAACGCGTTATCATCGTTCCGATTTCGATGCATGTTCGCGTTATACGCGGAGGTAGGCATTTATAAATCTTTTTTTCTCGTCCTTTAGGAAAACTTTGTCGTTGAACGAGACTGGGGAAAAAAAGGAACTAGTTTTAGCTCCTATATCGTAGGAGGACAAATATTTGTCAAATCGATCGACGAGTTTGTTCGTTTTATCGTCTATATAGAAAAAACGCGTTTATCTCTAGATGAGAGGGATTAGAAGAGGTCGAGAGGGTGAAAGAAAAGGATAAAGAGACATGGCAAGTCGGAAGAAGGATAGTCGAGGATTAAGATTTAATAAGGGAAAGAAGAGAAACGAGCAGGAAGAAGTTGTCTTTAGTATTCCGGAGTCGACGCGAGACTTCGATGGTTCTTACGATAGTTTCTCTCTCTCTCTCTCTCTCTCTCTCTCCTGTGTTTCTCGAGTTTTGATTGCTTTCGCAACGAGCTTTGTTAAACGTTAAATAGTTTGATACGTCATTGTCTAAAGCCGGTAGTTATAGTTGTAATTTATGTCGCGGCTTCTCATCTTCCCTGTAGCGATTACAAGTGTTTCTGAGCTTGTCTCGGTCGAGTAGTAATGTCCTTTTGACTACGGACCTATCTTTAGCTTATTCTCTCCTTTCTACAAGGTTTCCAATTCAAACCCTGCCAATTATTCTATTAACTCATTTGTTAACGGGGTCTCGGGAAAAAATCCACCACCACCGTCCAGACGTTCATTATTTAAATACGAATCGTCATTCAGTTTTATGAGATAGATTTGTAACGTTTTAAATAGGTGAAATTAGCAACTTCACAAACTGATACTGGGCTATACATAAAGAATTCCTTTTGGTACGATAATATCATAACTGATAATAAATAGCTGTTACATATTTATGCCAGGCTCAGGTAAGAAAATGGGGTCTTCACATGTATACATATAACGCTGGTAGCGAAAGGGGTTAATTATTCAGATTTCAATAAATCTTGGAACAAAGTTAAGACGATGAAAAAGCTGCAAAGACATTTTTGTATTCCGTCTTTCGTGAAATACAAGTAACGAGAACGATGAAACGAGAGAAAAGTTTGGCAGACTCGCCGCATAACATTCGATATATGCACTTTGAATTTTCCTCGTTCTCGACGGGGGAAGAAAAGTTTCGAGAGAATGGAAGAAAATAAAGGATAGAAAAAAGTACTTACTCCACGCTATAGCAACAATTTCGAGCAAGTTTGAAATCGATGACCGGTACAATTAGGAGCTGCCGGAAGTTTGCTTTGCTTCGAGGTCAACGTACTGGCACGAGAGAGTCTACCTGGGAATCACGCGAACGCTTTCGTCGGCTTTGTAATTCACCACGATTTCGACGTTTCAACGAATTCACTCTTGCTCGTTTGCTTATACTATCGCGTAAGTCCGATTCGAGAACGTTGCATCGCTCGCGTTTCCAAAGTTTCATCCCGTCGTTGTATATACCTATAAACATAGGAAAATTCGATTTCGATCGAACATTGAACTTTCTATGACGAATTTCCGCGATGAAATGCGAAGCCACGAACGCACCCATTAGGAACCTTCCTTCGTCGTTCCATTTATCGATCCTAACCAAATGAAAAAAGGTTTTAATCCCATTGCGAAAGGCAAACGGGATATGTAACGATGGAAGATCGAGCAACGTTGGTCGAGCGAAAAGGGAAAAAGGTTAGAAGGGGTGGGTGGTTGGAAGAAGAGGTCGAAGCCCTTGGAAACCGACGGCTATGATACCATTCGAAGAAGGTCACAGGCTATTGGATCCCAAGGATATTGGTTTAATACACAAAGGCGAACGTTATGGGTTTTAGATACGATCCTTTGCCGTAGTCCAGGTAAGCCGGTGGTAGTAGCGTGTCACAGGGAAATCGATGTCTCCTTTCAAAGAGGTCGATTTCTATTTTCATTCTAGATCCCTCATCCCTCCGCAAGACTTTCCAACATAGATCTATCTTTTCCCTTTCCAAATCATCCTACCTCGAGAGTTTCGCGTTTAAACAGACTGGATCGTTCCTTAAACGAACGGACGTAAGGTCTACGAGCTTTTTCCTTCGTCTACGCGTCACGTTTATTTATTCGCGGTGCGAAAGGGTGTAAATAAAAAAAGTTTACCACTTATCTTCACCCTTCAACATTCCTCCTCCATTTCTATAAACTTTTACCACGTTTCTATCGAAGAGGGTTAATTAAACGGTCAACTTCTTCTTGTCGACGTGCTCGTTCGTCCCTCTTGGGTGTATTCCGTTGTCGTCGTTGAAAGATAATAGCTGCGATCGTCGATACGTGAGCACGATTAAAAAACGAGTCGCGAGTGGATAGGCGGAAAAAACGAATGACCCGACACGGACGAACCGCTTCGCGAGAGAATGGAATAAAGCGAGTAAAAAAAGTGGAAAATAAAAACGCGTATACGTATGAAACTAAATATGTAGGTCGTCGCACACCACCGGCCTCCGAATTCCGTTTTATTAAAAGCTTTTTCGCATATTCCGTTGGGGGGAGAGAAAAAAAACACGAAGAGGCATTAAAATCGGAGCCCGACTCATCGTTCGTGTCACATTTTGGCGTAGAAAGCGCAGGCGGTGCATATACGTGCGCGCGTACGCGGATAATCCCGTCACGATTCCGAAAAACGTGGACATTATAGAATCACGTAGCTCGTTGAGAGAGGGGGGGGGGGGAGTCATGTATGCCCATAGGTATCTACGCGTTATACATTAGATATGTACGCGTATAACGTACGTAGCGTCCGGAACAGAAGCGCGCTCGCCCTCGACCATTTAAAAAGAGCGTGAATAATTAATAGCAGCCCGTTGGCCTCGTCGCTACGCACGCGACGCATTTGTGTCGCCGGAAGAAGCCCGAGCGAACTGGCAATTTATCCATTGTTTTAGCATCTAGCAAAAGAGGAGAGAGGGTGTACTAGACGATAGTTTTCCTAAAGACCCTGTCACACTAGGCGATTTTGCGGTAGACACGAGTGGTCGCTTCGTGTGACAAACTGGTCGTGGCTACGGTAACCCTTGTAGTGGCTAACGATACTCGAGGATACTACGATTGAGCATGCTCAATTTTGGCTGAAGGGAGTTTGGTAGGTCACGTGATTTAGTAGCCGATAAAAAGTATCGGCGGTGATTTGTTAGACAATGTTGGTATTATACAGGGTGTCCCAACTAAAGGAGGCCACCTAAATATTTTCTTTCTTTCTAATAATGCGACAAACTTTTATGGCATACTTGAAATGGTTTAGAAAGAGGTATGTTATGAAACAATTTTTTTGGACATATGGGTATGCCATAAAAGTTTGTCGCATTATTAGAAACAAAGAAAATATTTAGATTGCTTTCTTTAGCTGGGACACCCTGCATAGTCGTTTATTTAGGATTTCAGTGCTATTGGCAATAATGTTCGAAAAACATTTTCATTTTTTTGTCATGAGTTTTGACTGTCCCATTTGTGATTTAATTGTGCTACTTAATTTATGTAAAATATTATGTTTTAACAGGAACAGTTATGTATCGAACTTTGTAAGTGCTTCGTAGTATTCTTTAGTTATCTACGTTGCTAAAAATTTGTTAGTCGATGATATTCATCTTATTTTAATTATATTGCCCCATTGAAAAGACTAATGGGGCAATCAACGTGTTAACGTCTATTATATAGAACATGTATCAACCATCAGGTAAATCACTTTGACATGTTTGCTCTTACAGTCACGTAGATGGTGATCATCATCGCGAACAGCTATGTATCTTTGCTTTTATACCCTTTAGTTGTTGCTATTAGTATCCGGAGGTAGGCAAAAGTCGCTTAATGCGACGGAGGCTTAAGCTCGACGTAGTCGTTGAAAAAAGTGGCTCTCGAAGTATTTCTCTAATCGCTCGATTAGCTCTATCGTACCAAACGCGAGGGGAAAGAACGATGACGTTGCGTTAAATTTACGAGGAGGCTGCTTATCTTTCGCAAGCGTGCTTACACGAAATACCGCTCGCTCGGAGAAGTAGGTAAGACTGGAAAGTCGACGGCTCGACAATACTAGTATTTCTAATCGCATCTCGCGTAAACTTTCCACGAGTCACGCGGCTACCGTGCCGTTCTTTTTTCTACCCCCTTTTCCTACTGACCACGTTTCGCCTTCTTACGGTCGGTGCTCTTTTCCATTAGCACGAAATTTTTTTTTCCTTACCAAGATGATTTACACCTATGCTTGAATAGTTTTCTGTACGGGTTGACTCACCTGGAACACAAAAAATGTAAATGTAAGTAAGAGACACGAGTTCTTCCGTATTATTAGAGTTTGGGTGTGGCTAGGAGCTATCTACTAATGAAGTAGTGTTTTTATAGTCATTTTTAATCTTAATACGTCAACTGCCTAAAGTTGTACCTATCTAATTTTGGTTAGAACTTATTTTTTTATATAAAAATATGGAAGATATTACTATCGTAAAAAAATTTATGTCGATAGTAACGAGCATTAAAACTGCAAAGGGAGTAAAATTTAAAATGTTTAAAAACTTCAAACAATTTAAAGACAAAAATTTGGAATTTAACATAAGCTAAAAACTGTAAAAAGTCCAATATTAAATCCTGTCTAACGTCATATGGTATATCTGCAGTTACACCAATCATAATTCTGTCCTAAATTCCAAAACGATATGAAGCATTTGACTATTTCGACTTTTTAAAGTTAGCCAAGGGTTAACGGTGCTCCTTTTCCAAGCAAAGAAGCATTATTCTCGTTAAAGAAGAGGAGGTAAGGAGGACGAATATATTGACGCGAGGAGGGATTGGACATCAAAGAAGTTGCCGCATAAATTTTCAGCTACGCATATTAACGAACGCATAATGTTAGCCGGAGGAAGATGCAGCTTTATAATATCTACGGGACGTAGGTGCGACAGCAGTTTGAAAATTAAGTGGCTGATTCTAAATCAAGTGAGTTCGCGATCGCTAGACTCGAGGGAAGAAGGCCTCGACGTTAAAGTTTTATGAGTTGCCCTAAAAGCAACGTCGAGAGATGGGAAAAACGGGAAGGTGGTGTTGTTCCCTTTCGTGAGAAATTTACGATGCATATTTTTCGGGCGTTTATAGCGGTGCTCGAGCGAACAAAACGATGAATTTCTATTTAGAATAGGCACTTTGGTGGCAGAGAACGATCGATAAGGTATAACGATATTAGCGATCGACAAAACAATTTGGACGTCAATGACGATTTAGCGTCGGTGTTACGAACGACCAAGCGAATCGAAGGGACGGAGGTAGATGCGTTTTTATCGTCAACTTCGTTTCGCTGGAAAACGTGCAAAGCATACGGGGAACAATTACTCGCGACCCGTTTATATTTGCGTTGCTTTTTCCCCACGACTCGCTCGCTCTCGTCGTGACACGATCCAAAAAGTACCTACCAACGACGACGATCGCTCTTTAGCCACATACTTTTTTACGGATTTTCTCACCAAATTTAAAGGTGCGTATAGAATGAAGATAACAGTTGTATTTCTAAACAATTTAAAAAACTTTACCAAAATTATTTATTTTTGATAATAACAATAAAAATCGATAGCCTTCTCTTGCTCAAGTAATATTTCTCAACTTGTATTATAAAAGTCTAAGGATCAAATTTAATTTGAAGTATCATCATTATCAATTGCAATATTTTTGCTAAAATATACACGATGACTATATAGCTGTCATTGGCCAGCTTATCAGCGAAAATTTCAATGTCATAAGTGTTTGCGTCATTTGCATCAGTGTTCTAAAACGCGGATATTACATATATAAAAGCCATAGCTAGTTGTTCGTCATGCACGACGCATGACCAAACCACGAATGACGGTGAAATGAAATATCCAAAGTTACTAACATGTAATTAATAATTTTCATTACGAGTAACAATGTTTTGGTAACGTGTCAATGACATTATCGGCTTTGAAATGAAAGTTTTCAAATTTGTGCTCCTAAATGGTATTATTACCGAATTGTAATCAACCTTTCTGCCAATCAAGTAAGTGTTAATATTACTTTTATTTATTCTTCTTAAACTTTTAAGGAAATTATCTAAATTGTTGTGCAGTTATATTATATTTATTTGAAATCAACAGAACTTAAATAACTAAAAATATTTTGAAAAGGATTAAGGATATTAATATGATTTCGGAAATCGTTCGATGCTCATAAATTATAGCCAAGCCAAAAATAAAATAGATAAACGTAAATTTAGCCGTATGAATATTATGCTATGTTCTTTTCACGTACCGTACGATGGCAATCGTTCTATACTTATATACCTTTTCCCTCTTTCGTTCTAATACGATCAAAGTTCTTCCAATCGACTTCTCCGTGGTAGTATCGATGCCAGGAAGTAATCGAATCTAGCTAAATTCCAAAATAACTTTCCACCAGGCGTTCTAAAGGAACTCGAAGGATAAAAGTTTAAATAAACCAATTTTCGCACTTTCTTCCACCCATCTTCGCACTTCCTTCCACCGGTGAATCGAATTCGTAGTTGTGACTTCGTAGAGGTCCTGGCACTTTCTGATTGCGCGCGATATTAACTTTCAAGAGTTCCAATTTCATTATAGGAAACGAAGCGAACGGTAAAAACTAGAAAGAGTTTCACGCGATTCACCATATTTCCATTTTTCCTTCGAAATATTATCGACGGTCGGTCGAGGATCATGCAAGAAGAAAAAAAAAAAAAGAAGAAAGAATCCTTCGAGAAAGATGGCTAGAGCGCACGAGTCGAGGAGAAAAGTCTTTATCTTCTAGTTATCGCGAAAAAGAAGAAACGCGCCGAGCTGAGGAAAATTTAGTTGGCCAACGCAAACGAAAACTTCGCAACGTCGGATAAGTTTGTCGACGGGCTTCGAGGGAATAAAGTTTGTCCTTTTACTCTCGCGGCTAAAAGGAGCCTGCATGCGCGTCCGGGAAAGCGAAGACTAAACGGTGGCCCGTCCAAACTAGTCGACTATAGGTTGGAATAGTGGTTAGACGTCAAAGGCATTCCGGCTTCATCAAAATTCCCTCGCGAAAAAGTCACTTACTTTTCTTCGTTCCAGTCTTTTCTTCCTCGGTCAAAAGTTTGCTTTTCTACGAAGAGGAACAACGCGACATTCCCCATCGCACGAGTAAAAATCGATTCCCCGGAAAGGATCGTCCCGGTTCGCATAAAAATAAATCGCTGCCATCCCGCGGTTTATGAGTTTACTTTATCCTTCTAAAGAGTCTCGGGCTCGTTGCTACGCGAGTCCTCGGGAAATCCAAAAGAAAAAATCCAGTCGCGTTACCTTTCTCTCGAACACAATGAACAATGCGATTCCTTCGTAGCGATCGCTCTCGCCAACTTCCTCTTTGTCGCGATATTTCAATTGCAAATAGCGATCGGACCCGTTCGTTAAGGGAACGACGAAATAAAAAAAGGGAAAAGACGAGACACGACTAATTTATTTATTTTCGTCGATATGTTGATTGGAACCCGTCCAAAAAAAAAAGGGAGGCCCACCATCGCGAAACCACGATCGATTGCTCAGAGGAAAGATAAACGCGTCGAGCTTATCGTATTTTTACGGGAGAATCGTCGCGATTATCGTCCATCGTTCGAAAACGCGCGTAAAAAATACATAAAGTTCGACGGACGGGACTAGTCGCGTGCGATGGAAACGCAATAAATTTTTTTTTCTCCCAGCAACCGCGAAACCAAACCCAAATATGAGGTTCGCGCGATTTTATCGAAATGCAATACGCGATTCGTTGGTGTCACTGGGCTTTTTGTTTGTCAGACCTCGGCTTACCTGCCATTAAAACTATGCGACACTGTCGCGTATTCGATCCGATCGGGAATTAAAGCTCGTCGTGTAAACGACGGACTTTTAATAAAAAAGAGAAAACTAGGAAGAAAAAACGAATGATCCTAACTGTCTCTCACACTTTTGTTGATGTTTCGTTCCTAAAGTACGACCAAAAAATTACATACAAAATAGTGGTAAAATTCGGAGGGAACATCTATAAGCCGATGAAAATGGGGAAATATGCTAGGAATCAATGCTTTCTAGATACCTCACAACGTTATTTGGAATTACTCGGTAAATTGGATCGGATATCGACTGTCGGAAAAGTTCACTTTGCTGTGAACTTATATATGTGTATATATATATATATATATCTACACGTTGTACGTGTCCAAGGGGATGTATAGAGAGTCCGATGGTAAACGAGCGAGCTTCTCAAGGATTTTTCGTATGACGGAAAATAAGGCGTGACGGGTCCACGGAGTTTTCTCGATCGTTATCCGTTCTCGAACGAGAGTGTCACTACGGTGGATAAGTGTGAAAGATAGCTAAAGAACGATACTCTGATGGTCTTCATCCTCGTGTGATAAAGTTTCCAACGAGTATATTTTCGTGAAAATCGTCAAAAAAATTGGTGACGCTGCTGTTGCCACCCTAATCGACGTCAACGTTGCTAGATTCTTTTAATCGCGATACTACGAAGAAAAAGTACGGTCGAGCGATCAATTATCGATATTTCCTTGGTTCTTTCGGCGTGTTTCGCGAGTCGTCTTCCTCTTCTCAAAGCGAGCAAAGGTGGTACACGCGATGAATTACTCAGCAGTCTCGCGCGAGACACCTGCTGATTCCCCGACAAAACCCACCATCAATCATATCAGCACGCCTCCCTCGTTTCTCTTGTTTGTTGGCTTAGAATAAACCGCTCGAGAGAGAAACAGATCGGTGCTGTATACGAGCTACACGTTTTTCGACTTCTCGCGAGGTATCATGCCCGTTCGGGATTTATATATACCAAGTTCTTACTAGGATTCTTATTCGAACGTCTCGTCTTTGCAAAGTGAATCGATACGTAACCCGAGTTGATAGAATTGTTCAATAATCTAATGGAGTGTACATGGGAACGAAATATTAATCCCCCTGAATAAATTTAACGTAATAATGTAAAATCCAGGTCAACTCCCAGGCAAAAAGGTAACCTGATCTCCAAGTAACAAAGTGACCCACCACGCACATTTCGGTATCCCACTTCTCTTTTAGGTATGTAGTCTGATTAAACCCGATATTGTGAACCTCGGATTGAAACATTAGCAAATAAGATGTAAGAGCAATTTAATGACCTGCCACACACATTTAGGTGACCTCACTTTACTTTTAAGTATTTATACCCAATATTATAAACCAGGTGAGCAGATAAGATGCAATAACAAGTTTCTCATTAACATAATTAAGTAAATTTGTGACCGATCTCTATTTTTGTCTAAATCGAGATATCAAAAATGACCCAGTCAATTAAAAAGGCTCACCATTTCTGATCTAGTTCATCGAGCAAGATGTAATAGGAATATCAAGACGTTTCCTTCTCGAAATCGAACCGTCGAACATCTTCGTGACACGGTAGGCGTCACGATCGACGAAAGTCGGAACCCAAGCGTTCCTTGTACCCGAGGAGACAGGAAGAGCTAGCTTTTCCCTACGGAAACTCTCCCGCGGCATCATTAATCCCGAAGATAGCGGATTGAGGATAGAAGGAGACCGCTTGTAGGAACGAAGCGAAATCAAATCGAGCAGGGTGGTAGGAGGAGGTATAGTGGGAGGAGAAAAGGGAGGTAGACGAGAGGGTACCGTGTCGCTTCGAGCTAGGAGGACTTGGAAGGAAGCGAGAACGAAGACTGTCATCGATAGTTATGATTAATGTGCGATGCGTCGACGCGATAACTTAATTATGCGGCTGGACGGATCAACGAAGCTCTCTCTCTCTCTTTCAAAGTTCTTCGGCGATGTTCCTTTTATCTGCACGATCGGTACTACCTTCAGGGTTTAAACAAAATATCACGTCCATATTAAAAAGACTTCGACGTTCGATTCGCAAATATTGGTTATTCGAAATGTTTGCTCGTTTATTTAAAAGTGTATCGTAGTGTTTTATCTGGTAGAGACTAGGGTAATCAAAATAAAAAAGTCTGTAAAATTGATATATCTCTTGGAGGAGCCGAATTTACATTGAATTCTACTTCATTCGATTTTATAAGAGTGAAATTTGTGTGCAACATTGGCTTATTTAGTTGTTTAAATTCCATACTTCAAAGAGTTCACGAGTTAAAGCAATTGACTTCGCTTGTAGAATTTTGATTGATTGTACTGCCAAAGTACTTGATTGATGTTAATGATTAAACACCATTAAATGACAGACAATTATTATGGCTACTAAATAATAAACTAATCTATTCAAATACATTAAGTCTTGTAAGTGAATATCTACCTACCCTAACATCTACAAAACGCTAACGCCCTAACACTAACCAAAACATCAAATATTAATCAAATTTTCAACATATTGTTGTCAAGCTTGCAGATACTAGCCAGAAAAATACTAACAGCGTCGTCCTATCTTTCGAATAAAATGCATGAATCCTCGACTCCATAGACGACGAACTAGTTCGTTCGTATTTTGCTTATCCGTGGAACTCGCGACATTGTGTATTTTTTAAAAGATCACAATCGAATTTCGGAGTACATAGGCCAGTCTACGGAACGTCTCGCCTGACTACGAAACTGCAAGTATGCAAATACGTTGCGATTCAATGGAGAAGTTTCTTCAAAAGCGTGAAAAGGAATGGATGCGACACGCACACTCCCGAATATGCATTCTTGAATATCCTTTGATATGCTGACGCGCTTCCAGAACTTACCAGCCATCGATTCTCGACGTTACTTCACCGAGTGTATCTTACCGATACACGCGGTCTTCATCCTTTCTACTCACTCGCATATAAGTTTCCATCCTATTGCTCCTATATCGCGAATAAGGTATTAGAGATTCGAGAAACGCTTTCAAAGGCTACCGAGTGGATGAACCCGTATCAGCCGTTTAATCGTTCGAGTTGGAGATTCAAAGATATAAATATATTCACCATTACCGTGGAATCATGTACCTATATTATACGGAACGATGACACTGAAATAGGTGGCTAAACTTTGACACCATATTCCGTTATTACTAAGAATGAAAAAATAGTTATATAAGTGTAAGTCTGACGAGATATAAAAGCTATCCTATTTTTTTATATCTTTCAAGAGTAAAAATAAAATACAAAACTTTGTGCTTTTGAACGTTACTTGTGAACGTGTATTATCTGAAATAGAATTGGATCTTTGTATTGTGGTATCCTTATAAGATACTAATTAAATAATTCCATATTTGGAAACATATGACTTTGTATAATCGTATTCCAAGCTGAATCAGTCAAGATATAATTATTACTGTTTTTTGGTTGGATCCTATTTTTTCAATAAATTGTGAAATTATGTAAAAATACTATCAAAAATTAGTCCATGAACACATTTCGGTCATGATGGAGTATTATAAGAATGTATAAAACATACTTAAAATATCCGTACTTGATTTTTTGGGAAAAAAACAAAAGTATTTTTAATTATAGACTCGACTAAATATTTATGATCTTTTTTCATCCTCAAAACAATTAGAACACGACCCTAAAATTTGGCCAACAATGCCGGTGTCACTCAATTTTTCATAAACAAGAAAATACCTACGATTAATGCGAGAATCGAATCACAAGTAATTTCACGTGCATCAGGAGGAAGAGAACATTTGGTGCGAAACTAACGTCTATAATTTAGTAACGGAACGAGAACGATGTCGCTCTTCGAAATCCGGAAGCAGTTTGCAGCTTCGATGCACACGCGTTTCGTCCTTTCTCGTCGCTCCGACGCGACGCTTTGTAACTACATGCAGGTTATATTCGTCTGTAATATACCGCTTTATATCCATCGCTGGTGGAAGGAGATTTAATGACGTTCATTCGACGTCCGGAGAACCGAGAATAAGATCTTAAAGGATTTAGTTTGCTGGAGTATCGAGTCAACTTGAGATTTTATATCTTTTTTCTAAATACTATGCTACATAGAGAAATCAGATACTTATTAAAAACGATACAATTTCGAAGCTAATTCGAAATAACGACAATATTATACAGGGTGATCTACGAAGCGTGATGAGCACATGGGTAGTATAACATGCGTTTTAGTATAACATGGTTTTAAGAGAGCTTCAAAATGATTACAGTAAATTTATTGTTAACCTATTTTTTTCCGAGTTTTCAAAGTCACCTTTAATTTTTTATAGATAAATTTCTAATTTTTTTACAACTATTTTGTAGGTACAAATATTTTTCTATCGTCATAAAAAATCGTCAATTATGAGTCATAAAAAAATGTACTACAATCATCTTAAAACTCCCTTTGAACCATGTTATACTAACAAAAAAATTTCATTCGGCCAACTAGCAGCAAAATAATTCGTGGACCACCCGGTATATTACCGTACAATGCAGCTTTTGACTCGAATGATTTATTAGTA
This sequence comes from Ancistrocerus nigricornis, assembly GCA_916049575.1. NCBI lineage: Eukaryota > Metazoa > Arthropoda > Insecta > Hymenoptera > Vespidae > Ancistrocerus > Ancistrocerus nigricornis. The sequence goes on along the minus strand of OU696667.1, from coordinate 13,331,495 downwards.
CTAATAGCGAGCGAAACAAAGCAGGTGCTACTTATACATATATCTAAATTCCACGTTTCGATTCGACTGGAATCGTTCATCGCGCCGCAAGCCAAATCCCTTTTCATCTAAATCCGATAGCCACAGACTCTTTAGAGATTCAAACGCCCTGGCGTCTCGTGCACGCTCAATTACATTCGAATGAGCCTCGAATGACCGCTCGAGGGAGAAGAAAAGACTCACCGATTCCACGAATCGAGGTTACGGAGATTATTTGCCAACTTGGACTAGCTCTCCCTTAATCCTTTCCTAGAATTATCTTCCAACATCTAATGTACCTAGCCACCACTACTACCAAAGAGAAAGAGGATTCTACGTTCCGCGTCATGATCGTTTCACAGCTAGCGAGATATATACCTGGAATGTCGTTGGGAGCCTCAGGAAACTTGTATCCTCGTGGTAAGGTCAGTAATGCTAAATTATTCCTGGCTATGGTCTGTATCCATTACCGACAGACGCCTAATACCTGCCGGAGTCGTAAACTTACGATCGGACAACCGCTGTATCTGATAACGATGTTAGCCCGTCCTTACTCATTTTACTCTACCGCAATGACGAGACCACGAAGGATCCTCGCCAAGTTTACGTCGTGAAAATGCGTGTAAAAAACAGTAGAAAAATGTTGGGTCGAAGCTGCGAGATCTGGCGCTCTCGTGGGTTAGCGTAACTAATTATCGGGAATACTGCCCGCGGTAATAACCTTATTCTGTGGTATTTTTAAACATTGACACCCGAGAGTTGTCGAGAACATTACAATTTATATCTGACTCATAATTAAATTCAAAAAGCTTTTGCACCGAACGAAAGACAAAAAGCAGTTATACGGGACGAAACACGGTAGTATTTAGATTAATTAAATCCCGTTGAATTTAATTTTATGTCTACACGCGGTCGATAATTTTCATTGAAAATGGGAAACTGCGATGATATTCCGTATCAACAATTTTCATTTTACCCAAAGAATAACAGAGACCAGCATACTTATATACTAAAATTTTCTTTTATTCGACTAGCAAAAAAAAAAAAAAAGTAGTGAAACCCGTGAAAAGTTCGAAGTCCATTCTTGGCTGGACATTCGGAATACACCGCGGTGGCTGCTAGACACGGTAGAAAAGTTTTCGTCCGATATTCGCACAGCGACAGCCGAAGAAGAGAGTCGACCGAGAAACAAGAATTTTATCGTCGTCACTTCCAATATCGGGACGGCACACTGTTTTCCCGACTTCTTTTCAGCACCTCGATACATCCTTCTCGAGATTCCGCTACTTTTCTTCTCCTAAAAGTCTTTCTCGCGCGTCCATCGGATGCGCCAAGTCGGAGGACTTCCTTCCAAAAAGTTTCCTTCCTCTCTGTCGAGAGAGGGTGCTTGTGGTTTTCCCGAATTTATTCATAGGCCGGCACAAGTTTCGGGGTAGATAAAAAGCACTTATCGTCGGTTTCCCGTACGACGAGCGCGTTCCTCGAATATTTAATTCGCGATACCGCGATAGAACTGCGCAATAACGTCTGTCCAACGTTTATCGTTATAAACCTCCCATAAATTCTGCGTTTTCGGATTCGACGTTACAACAACCCGTCTGGGAAATACCACGTAAATTTTCTACCACCAAGCCATATAGCGACTCGACCGGTCGACGAATTGGTTAGATAGGCTGGCTCACGGTATTCGAGCGTACCCCTGATTACCGTCAATGCCGTTGACATATACCTTAATTAAAGCCTCTATTGTACACCGTTACCACATTGCTCTCTGTATTCCAACGAATCACCTGTAATAACCAATCTCGTTGAGTCTATTTCCCTATTATAATCTTTTACTTCATTGGTGTCTAAAATAAGGCGCGCGGAAGTCAGTCGGGTTTCATCAAAAGCACTGACACAGCTTTAACCGATACCAGACTCGACTGATAGCAACTTTAATCGATAATAATTATTGTTAATAGTACTCTTATCGTGAATAATAAAAAGACGTAAACTAGACACAACCCAAATAATAATCGTGTCTTACACTCCTATATTTAAAAGTTATCACTTTCCTTTAACTATTCAATATTTGTATTATATTGATATTTATGCACTGAATTATGTGTATTCCAGTCAATATTGTTATCGGTTCATGTTATCATTGGTGAATACTGTCGCTCACTTCTGTTTTCGGTTAATTATTGTCGAGTGAATCTGTATCAATGATTTCAATGGTGGCCAGAGAGTCAGGGTATCAACGTAAACGTTTTTAAAAATAATTATAATGTTCGACTCGATTTTACCACGTGTATTAAGCGTTTGAAATTGTCGTGACCACTTTCAAAATATCCTCTATGATTGGTATTAGCTTACTACTATGGAAACCGTTAAAACGAGACGTAACATTTGCAAGAATGGAAATAAAACAATTTATTCCTAACGCTAAAGGGCAATAAACGAAGATCCTATAACGCGAAGTCGTTCGTTTCATCGGGTGGTAATAAAATCAGGAGAAAGTATAAGCCGACTAGGGCTTTATTCGATTAATTAAGCGAGAATATAAAGGATTACAAAGGTTGATGGACGTTATCGTGCTGGGATAACTCGAGAAGGAAACATTTTTTACGGCGAACCACTCGAATCCTCGGAATCATCGTAATAAAAGCACGAGCTATCCTAGCTGGCAGCATCCATCGAGATCGAACGTCGCGACGGCGAACGTTACTCCTCCTTTAGTCCCATGAGAGTAACGGAGAGTAACGGAGATCTCTCGGCCGTCGAATCTAGAAACGGATCTAGAAATAAAGCGGGGAAGGTAAGGGAAGAGAGTGGAGCCGAGCAGAAGGCCGATCTAATTTGCTTCGAGTCGTGTTTACTGGCGCTAAGCGGTAGCCCAATATCGCTCGACGTCGTCCCAAGAGAGTATACGGAGTAATTAAATGCGCAGTAACGAGAACACGATCGAACGATTCCTCTTTATACCTTCCACCCCTTCCAATGGTAACGATCTCGAAATTAAAACCCCGAAGAAGAAGTGGAAACGCGTGTTTGCGTGGTAGTTTATCCAGTCTGAGTAACTTGAATAATTTGTATGATTTTGGAGGTATGGAAAAGTATTTGTATATAAAAGCTGTTTGATTTCAAAGAACGTTTAAATAGCTCAGCTTAGGATAGCTCAATGGTATGAAGTTATTGATAGCAGAAGTAATAGGTATAGAAATTCTTTTCCGAGTGGAAATGTTTAGGAGATATGTCACCTTGACAGTTTATATAGAGGTATGTAGTTTTAAATGCCTACGATAGTAATCTTTAGCATGTTCACTCATAAAAAAGTTAACCAATTTTTGTTTAAGGAAAACAGCAAAACTTGAATGTAATATGAACTAAATGCAAGTATAGTCTTGCAGTGGCATTTGAGACATTGATTGTGTTAAGACGATGTCAGTGACCATGGTTACATAGATCATGAATGTTTTGAATGCTTTCAAAAAAGAAAATATTCTTGATTGTATTAATTGAATCAATCACAAAAAAGTATTATTTTGTCTGTAGAATATATTAGACGACAATTATTCATTCGAGTGTACAATAAAAAATCTAATGACGATGTACACGAAACGAATAAAGCTTACGAACATATAAAGTCGAGATAATTAGTGTATAGGCGGACGCGTGCGTAGAGTTTGTTTGAGACCTAAACGAAATCCTTATATACCTACCTGACGATACTCGTTAGAACAACCGTTACCTACTGATAGCGGGCCATTAAGAGAAGTTTCGGGTGTACGATTCAATTACCGCGCCCCCCTTTTAATTGCACCTGTCTATCCGGAATTCACTTCCACTCCTTGCCGGGAGCGCGCATGGAAGGAGGTAGAGGAGAGGGTTGCCGCGTGCCAGCGGTGCCGCTGCTGGTACTGCTGCTGATGTAACTTTATAATTATTACTCGCAAAAATCTTTGCCAAGAGAGAGAGAGAAAGAGAGAGTAATTAGGAAAGCGCAAGCAGTCGATGCACCAAGAGCCCTTCCCATTTTACTCTTCCTTTCTCTGTCGAGAGTTATCGTCTTTAATTTCGCGATACAAGATTGTAAAGCTCGGATATATCTTTTTTCTTTTCCTTTGACAAATCCAGCTTCTGGTAATTAACTAAATGACACGAACCTGTAATCTGCCTACCTACTTCGATTCGAGTCAAAGTGTAAAAGCTGAGAAAGCATGAAACCAAGTTCGAATATCACGATAATTACAAGTGAATCTTGGGTGATGTCTACTAAGGAGTGTACGTATATGGACGACCGAGGTATTTAATATCGACGAGCCCACATGCCATAACGCAAAAGCAGGTTACCGTAGCGAATACTTACTTCGTGTTTCTTTTTCACTCGTTCTTCGTGGATGCTCGACCCTTTGCTATTTTTTCCCATCTTCGCTCTACCCTCTTGCTAACGGGCGCCATTTATTAAAGGAAAGGTCAGTGAAGCAAGAGAAAAAGACTCGTGACACGGTTCGCCACCACACGGATATATATCTCTAACGAAGAGAAATTAAATCGTCCTTGAAGCGATCGAAGAAAGAGAGACTAATCTTGACTCGATCGAGTCGACTCGTCGTCTCGTAAATTAGCGTCGAAGGAAGAATTCGTTCTTGAAAGTTAGTTTTTGTACTCGTCGAATCGATTTTAAATTTGGGACGAGAGGAGGGAAAGAGGGAGAACTCGTCCAATTGAAATTTCCCTATATTTCATATTCTATATTATTTCCATATTTAAATTCAATCGAATTTACGTTCGTCTCGTAAATCTTTCCTAAGCTAAATTATATCAACGATTAAACGATTCTACCGTGAAACAATATCCGGGGCTGATAAAAAGTAAACAATCACGTAAATTCCTTCGAAATTAAACGAAATCATAGCGATTCGTTGATAAGCCCGCAGGATTAATTGTCTCTGCGTAGGTATTTAATTTTATGAGAAAAAAAACTGGACGTACGGTTATAATATAAAGAAAGTATGAAATATACATAAAATCCAAAAATTCTGTTCTCTCTGCCTCTCTTTCCGTTTCTCTCTTTACCGAGATTCACAGATACTTTTGACGGCGCGTTTCGAGAATCGTCGGGGGCTACGCCTCAAGGGCTCTTTGTGCTTACGTTCTGCAGACAACGCACAGTGGCGAGTAAACTAATGAAAGCATAATTAATGGCGCTGTGGCTGCAGCCAGTGCTAAGGGTCATTTGTGGCCATTTGCATAGAGATCATTCTTTTAAACAAATGTTACTCGCACAATCTCGCGAAACCACTTCCCGACGATCCTTGCGCGTTCTTCCTATCCCTGTGCGAGTTCCGACGGAACAGAAACGTTTCTGTTTTTCTTTCTAACCTGAAAGTTAGTTTTTGTCTCTCATAAAATTACCCTTGCTTCGTTTAATATCGTCTCTCTTTACTACATTACGAGCGAAATATGAAATTATAAAACATTTAAAACGTAAGACGTAGAAAAGGCTAAAACAGAGGGTAGAAATCAGTAGGGATGGAAAAGTGGTAAAGAGAGAACGAGAAGATGGGGTGGGCGATCCGAGAAAGGGAATGAACGAGGGGGTAGGAAACAGAGACGGAGAAAGCGAACGGCACTGTTTCCGTTCCGCTCGCAAACGCACGCCCTGAGTCTGCGTATAATTAGTAAAATCAATATGAAAATCCCGAGGTTAAACGGAGCCAGCGTGACAAGGTTCGCGTAGATGCGCCGCCGTGCAGTTAATAAGAGCCGAGCTCGCGTCGCCTCAAATCCCGTGGGATAACGACTACTCCTTTCTCCCTCGCACCCAAACTTCTCTTTATGCTTCCACCTAGGTAGGAGAGCAAAACCTCGGGAATCGTTCCCGACTAGTTATTACCCAGAGAACCGACTACCATCTTCGCTTCCTCGAGAGAGCTAGCTTCGAGAGAGCACCGATCATTACGCGTCCCATCGTCAACGGACGTTGGGAAGACCTCTTTTCCTTCGCTTCGTCGAAATCAGCCTTGTTGGATTAGTCCTTTCGTTGGATCGCCTTACGTAAGAAACGATGGGACGTGGCTAATTCATTAAAAGCCGATATCGGACGATTCGATTGGATACAATAAGTCCTTTACGATCGAGGGGAAAAAGACGTCGAAAGTCGTGGCTCTATCGGAATCGTCGAGATATCGCCGCTCGGAGTCCAAGAGAGAGAGAGAGAGAGCGTGCTGGTGTAGGATGCGGTGTGCGGTCAGCATTACCCACCCAAGCACTGTCAGCACCTACCCTAATCGCCGTTTTTGTCGTTGGCGACCATTTCTCTTGTCTCCCTCCACACCCTACCCTTTACTCGCGCGCGAACACCCTACATTTCCACCTAGGAGACCGAGCCACTCTTTCATCCTACGACTCCGGCTCTCTATCTTTCTCCCTCTCAGTTTATTTTCTCGCTCGGCCTCTCTCTTTCCTGACCTCATATACCTAACGTTTACCTGCTATAATACCTTTTTTCTTATCAAACTTTTTGCACGATCGGAGACGACGACGCTCGATTTGCTATTTAATTAAATTCAGAGTACGACGGTTAGGATCGGTAACGTCGGAGGGACGATTGCAGAGCCAACTTAGTCCGGGTCACGGTATAATATGCGTATACGCGAGCCGCCTATCGGTTATTGCTCTATCCACGAAATTAGTTCGAGACACGGTAGCCTTTCTTCCGGTTTTCCATTAGTCTCTTCCTCCTTCCGCACCTGTCGCGTACGCGAGACCATCTGCATATGATTTTCGATCGAACCGGGGAATGGCAAGCTTACCTGAAACAGAAATAATAACGGAATTTTAATAACTGTCGTGTAGGGTAAACGTATATTAATATTTTTAGGTATAGTCGGTAAATATATCTGAAATAGTCGATGGATAAGTCGTTTCCGGATATTAGTAACGTTTGAAACATAGTATTATCCTTTTAGCAAAATATCCTATTTGTTGAATTGGAAATTGAGGAACCGAGTAATAAAAAAGAGGTATACACTTATATATAACCAAAAACACGAATAGATACTTTTATTTAAAAAGGGATTGAATACGCACGACCTTATGCTAACGACCGACGAGTCGTAACTAGGCTTGGGTAAAAAATATCGATATATATCGTCGATATTTTTAATTTCGATATATCGATATTTGATACTTATTCTCGAATATCAAAATCATATCAAATTCGATATTTTTTGAACGCAATACAGTAGACTCTCCCTAAAAGGCCGCTTACGGGGCTGTGGGAGAGGAAAATTCGTAGAAACGGCCTTTTATGGAGTGCCATCACTCCTTGATTCCATATGTCTCTCTGGCACAGAGTAGACTTGGGTAACAAATATCGATATATCAAAATATCTATATTTTTTACTCGATAAATATCGATACTGTTTAAAATTATCGTTACGATATTTATCGATATGTTTTTTTCACTTGCCCATCACTAGTCTAACTGATCGCATTCTTTGTTACTGCGGCAAGCCTCCGCCCCACTCCCCGCGCAGTAGTCACGTGCCCAAAACCAAAAAACATCTTCGCGCCAAGGCATCGGTTGCCCGGCGGCGTGTAACCATACTGCGTATAGAAATTATAACGGGAGATCTCATTCAAATTAATACATATTCTAACGGGTGATCTTTATATAATCCAACACTATTGATTCTGATTACCATCGAGTATATTTCCATTTATTAGTTTACTAGATTTCTCTTACCATTCATTTATTTCTTTTTAGTTCCTATTGAAACCCAATAGAAATCTTAATTTACTATTGATTGATTGACATTAGCTGTAATTCAAATGCTGTAGGAGATAAATAATAAAGAAGAATTATATTCTTGCCAGATATTGCTCCATTGACCGTAACTACATTACGTTACAGATATTTTTGTGCAATATAATAACCCGAAGAAATATTTTGGTGGCCTTATTTAAATGGACCTTGTATAATTCAAACTGAAACGATATGATATCGGAAATGTCATTTCAGAGGCGACAGCCGAGTGCAAAGTGTTAATATTACATGCTCCGTTAATGCTTTCCTCGTGTACGCATATATTAACTTTTGCGTGGTCAACCGGATACCCATTTCTATATTCGTTTTAGTAATTTTTTCTGTTTTTGTCAAAATATCGCCAAACCGTTCCAAATCCTTATTCTTTGGCTTGTTTTGGACAATCGCAATAAGATGGTCAAGGTACCCCGATTGCCAACAACGGTGAACATTTTGACTATACACGCAAGGGTTTAAACAGCGATCCAAAGAAAAGAACGAGTTTCCAGTGCTTGCGTTTCCACAAACACGACCGACGACGTTCGAGAATTAGTGGCAAAGAAGAAAGAAGAAGGGTAGCGCGAGATCTCGCGATGCAAATCACCACGGGGACTCGAAGCGCGAAATTGCGGAAACCCTCGGGCGTTTCGTTCGGTCTCGTTCGTTTCGTCCTTGCTGCCAACGTCGGTCCACGGAGAATTGCAAATTCTCCGTGGTAAAAGTAGGCGACGACGATCGAACGTCACCACGTTTGCCGCTTCTACGCTCACCCCTTTCTCACCCTCTCTTTCTTCTTCTCTCCTGGTCTCTCTCCACCCGCGGTTACTTTGAAAGGCTTCACCTGCGCCTGACGCGACGGAATAAAATGTGGTCGGTACAAAGACCGCTTCGACGAGGTGTACCGGAGAACCGGCAAACTGGAGCTACTACCTATGGATAATAGTCGGATCGCTTTCCAGATATCGATGCTGGCACGTTTTATCGGTTCCTAGCATTGGCACCCACGATCAAGTCGGTCCGGTAAGTTTCGCTCTTGTAAAATGTTTGCCACGAATTCTCGATAATAATCCTTGGGGTATTTCCCACGACGAGTCTTTCCCGAAAAAATATTATCCTGCGATTCTGGAGAGTACTCGTTACGTTGGTACGACGAAACTTTATTTTCCTCCATTTCGGACGTATTTAGGAATTATTTTTATACGAACGGAGCTTGTACGAAGGAAGGAACATACTCGAAAGTACATGGGTAGATATATACGAGCATAGGGGAGGGAATGATATATCGTGCTCGTCTCTCGACGACACTTGAAAAAAATAGCGATCATTAATTTCCCGCTTGGCCATTGAAACTCGTGAGCACGCAGCTTGCCGAACGCGAGCAAACGAACCGTGCCACGATCGGATCAGACGCGGTTTCCGCGCAGAGGTTTTTACGACGAGATGGAAAAGGGAGAAATAGTTTCGAACGAGCCGTGGAGTATCATTTTCCAATCTGAGCAGAAAAACAGCGGACTGGACGATGGGCACACGATTCTAGCGATACTTTCCGCCTCGTTATTAACGCGGAAAGCGCCTTCGGTTTTTCAACGCTGTTGAAAAGCGTTCCATCTCCTCCCTACGGTTTTCGGAGAAAACCTCCAATGGCGGTCGTTTCCAACGGTTGGAAAAGCAGAGAGAGTGAGAGAGAGGAGGGGGAGAATGCAAGGTCCACTTGAACTATTTCCACTTTGCTCTCCACTTCGCTCACGGTTCATGAGCAACGAACGAACGATACGAGAAGGAAACGAGAGCGAAAAAGTATGGAGAACGACGAGCGGAAATGGCGTAGACGAGAGAACGCCATCCTAGAAGCTTCGTCGCTTTTCTAGAGCCTGCCTTGATATAAATACGTTTTATATCGGTCGATCGATCGGTTGGTCGATCCTTGGGTAGGAAGAAGGTAAGAAATCATGGTCTCTTGGAGCTCGGGAGAAGGATCAAAGCACCACCAGCGAGAAATTACACGGAACCATGAATCTTGCGTATAATAAATAACGACAATGGAAACTTCCAACAATAAGCCATGCGAGAGACAATCGTATTGAAAACGGTGGGAGACGGCTTACAATGGACCGAACTCTTACGCGTAAGCGACGGAATAATTATTGTTCTTGTTAGCCTATGGGAAAGGATCCGAACTCTTGATCTATCACCGGACAATACTTAAACGTTGCTCTTGTTCTTAGTCTTATTCGAAATACGGGATGTGGGGTAAGTATGCGAGATGTTAAAACGATGATTGATTTTTCTTCTTCTTGTGTTCCTCTTAATATCATAATTAAAATAATAGATTATTTTTATTGCGTTTTTATAACTTAATTGTTCCTAAAAATTATTATTACTATTCCTGTTGACTTAGCGTGGTCAAAAATAACTGTGGTCATTGTAGTGATCCAAAGTGTACCTACTACTTATTTAAAGTGAATATTATATAAATTATGTTTTGTGCGTATACTGTGACAGTATGCATAAATTGACTGATGGACAGGAGAAAAACAACTATTTTATAACTGGTGTTATTCATATAGGCTTGTTTAGGTTGTCAAGACTGTGTTTCTAGCCGTTCCACGATCGGTCAAAAGATCTTGTTTCTCGAATTTTTGAATAAAATTACTTTTATAGAAATTTATTGAAAATATTGTAAGATAAAATAATTAAATGATTTATTTTAATACAACTGGTTATATTTAAAGAGAAATACAAAGAATTATAGGTGTTTTTCGACCACGAGCGTAATAACGTCGTTCGTCTTCGGGCGTCGTTACGCGACTGCCGTTCTTCGCATTGCCCAGCAACCCCTTCGATATTTGGCTTTGTTTTGGAACACACGTTATGTCGCTTGCACTTTCTAACCATACATATCGCTCCGGGAACTCCGGCGCGACGTAAACATCTTTGGCCGGCTAACGTTGACGACGACAACTGTTGCCACTGCCACAACAATATCATGTTTCTGTTTAAGTATTTGCTAAATAGCTAAACGTGACGAGGCTGCTTCAAATACGTTACAGACGTTATATTTGTAACGTTGGAATTTTGCATAAAATAATTTTTACATACAAGAAATTTTGAATTTTTATGAAAAAATACTAGCTCCTTAAAGTTAAGATTTCAGTCCAAGTACGTTACTTCCTCGACCCTTGTATCTTTCCTATAAAATACGCTTGTTTTTGGCATTTTTCTAACGTAAGTAAACGCAAGGATTATATTAGGGGATTTTTCCGTTTATTTACGTTCACCGTTAAACCGATTCGACGAATCGCTCCGAGGGATATCAAAAAGCAGGCTTTGCAGAGAAAATTTCAGGAGCGATGTTTTCTAGCGTTCCGAAAAGCTATTTCGTCGTCGAATCGACGAGGCGCATCACGCGACCGCGTACGCTTCTCTATGCTCTTCGATGCGGTGCTTTCCGCGTCATCGGTCCGCGAAAGAGGAACGAAACTTCGATCGAAAGCTTTTTCCCAACCGGAAGAGTCGACTTTTCGGAATTATCTTCGACCATGAAAATGATATTGCAATTATCTCTTCGTTGGAATAGTTATCAAATGGTAATCTTACTTGTAGACGTGATCGGTAATACGATTATTTCTCTCGTCCCGGTAAGATCCTTTAGAAAGATTTTAGACCCAATTAAAATACGAATGCTCTTTAGAACGATTAAAAGTTATTAATTAAAATATCTATTGAGCCATCGAGATGCAAGCTCGCTCGCTCATTGTTCCACGAAAACGTTCCATTAAAGGCGTTGTCCATCTTTTTTACGAGAAAAAGTGATAAGAGCGCATCGATACTGTTTTCACGAGCACCCGTACATTAATGAACCGTAGCAGTCGGTAAGCTTATACACACAGTTACAAAAGGAAAGTAATATTTTGCGAAATAATGACCGGAGAATTCTAGAGAAAGAGCGAACGAACAGAAGGTAAGATGAACGTTCCTTTCCAGAATCCAATTATAATCGAGTTCCTCGTCCGTCCCCGGCACGAGACGCGAATGAAATTCAATAGCGCGTATTATCTATGCGAAACGATGGAAAAATATCAATTCTCTCGTTTTCTCTTAACACCGACAGCCGAATAGAACAATGGAGGCACCGACCGGCCGAGTGAATGCACTTTCGAACGAATTGTTTCCGAGGAACGTGACCGATCGAAGGGCGATAGACGTTGCTAGCTCATCTTCCTTTATTTCTGACGGCTAACGAACGCTAGCGATTCCAATTAAGTCGTATTTCCGACGATGCCATCCTCTCGTCGAAAGAAAGTTAGGGCGATGAAGCCTCGAAGTTGGCTCGAAGTAAAAAGATTAAACGCATACCTACTTTAATTCTCTGAGGTTAGGTGGCTCGAGAACCGTCCTACCTTTTTATGCATGCTGGGATATATTTCAACCAACTTCGAAAAATTAAAGTTACTCATAGTCAAACAGTTGAATAATTATTAAAAATTTGTCATCTAGTTAAATAAGTGAAAAGAAAAAAGTTGTCGCGTCTTCGAGACTTAATTCGGTTATACGAACGATCGTATACTATCTTGGTCATCCCATTATTATCCAAGCTTGGGAGAAACAGGAGGATAGCAAACGGTCGTCGTTCCCACAGTTAAATCGTTGGTAAGGCTATGTCGAGTTTGTAGCGTATCGGGCTGCCGGTCGAGTAGAACGCGCACGCGCAGGACACCCGTTTGCTAGACATTAGACCGTGAACAGCACTTAGCGGTTATTATTCCGCGTAATCTCGGCGATTAAAATAAATTTAGTAGGGACATTAATTACACCGTATGAGCTCCGTGGTTATTTCCATTGAGGAATACGCTTTAGGAATTACGGGGCGGAAAGGTGCGTTGCATTAAGCGAGGTTCGCGTGCACAAATTCGGCTATAAATTTACCGCGAAACGACTAGCTTGATTCATTGGACGACAAAGACGACGAGTAACGACGTTCGTGCTTGCTTGGGTTTCGCGGAGCTCGCGGAATCCGGATATCTGGGGAAAAAATGTTTTCTTAATAAAAAGAACGAAGGTCGAAGAGGAAAGTTAGCGTCGGTTAAACTTCGGAAGAAGCGTACCACCTGTCGGCACGCGTGCACTATTGACATTTAATCTTCTGGCATCGTCGACGAAAGTAGGTAACGGGAAGGTGATGCACAAGCGTGCATCTCCCGCGTGTAGTTTCTCTATCGCCGCGACTAAGCACGGCTCGTGCCGATATTTATCTTTCTCAAGTTGGAGGAAGAGAGTAGCGCAATAAATGTCAACTCGTGAACTACTTCTCCGATCTCTTCGTCGCTTTTTACTCGTTCGGAACTCTGAACGAAGCGATTATGCCAAGGGCGTTTGGATTAGGTTAAATATCTTAACTACGTTGGAATGCGACAGTTTTATTTTCTAACTAATTAATATTTTATTTTTGCGAAAACTTTAACCTTTTTCGATCCTATGTCGAGTCGGACCAGAGACCCAAAATAAGAGTTATATTTAAATTTCGTAGAAAAAAATCTCTTACTCAAAATTGAAAATAACTTAAAGTTATCATAAAATATTTTTGAGTATAGATTTTTTTCTACGAAATTTAAATATAGCTTTTATTTTGGGTCTCTGGTCGGACTCGACACTGTATTTTCAGCAGAAGATAACAAAAGTGGGTTGTAGATTGGTATTTGTCTGATATTTAATGTAAAATATGCAAAACTCTGCGAAAATAATGATGAATCAATGTATAATACACTAATGTGGATCGCAACGGATTAACCGAATACCGAAGGGTCATATTGCTTTTGTTTCGTTTGGAAAAAAAGAAATCTCAAATTTCTTGGCAATTAAAAAAGATCACTTGTTTTTTAAGATTATCAAAAATGTAGACGGTAAAATACAAATTGAACAAATTACAAATTAACAATAGAAATATTAAAATTAGATTACATTAAATATATTTTCCGTAAACAAACAATGCGTGACGTAAAACTACGTCGGCGGTAAGCGGTACCTACGCCGACGATCGCTGATGTGATTATCTTGAACAAATCCTCCCCTGGTGGGGAGAACAATACTACAACGATCGATTATTCGTTATTTTTAGATTTCTTTTACGGCACGAGGAGACCATTTCGTGGTGGAGGGAGGGGTATTTCTTTTCTTCCTACGTAGAAGTTAATACGTGGAATAGGGAGGGAACGTGGGCGCTTTTCCATTACGCGGAAATATTCACTTAGGATCGTAAAAAGCAGGTTGACTGGGTCTCGACGAACTTTTACTCGCTAAAGTCTCGTTTTTCACTGAAGTTCTCTCCGTGCGAAAGAACTTGGCTATAGATTCCAAGAGTAAAAGAGAGAGTAGAGAGAGAGAAGGAGAAGAGATATCGTATCTGCATTTTCTAACTTTTCGCCAATATGACCGAGGCTTACCGACTTCCTATATATTTTTGCACTTGTTTGCACTCCAACAATACGGTTACACACGCAACGACAAACGATGCCGCGTAAAAGTGTCACAACGGACACATTTTCCCCGTCTTTTCTAAAAATTATGGATCTACGGACGAGATATAGATATCCTATGTCTTCCCGAAATCGATGAAACTCGAAAAGAACAGGAAGATCCTTTGGAACGAGCGTTCGTCGGCTGGAAAACGAGCAACAGGACGTTGACGTCGAGAGATAAGAAAGCGAATAGGAGGAGTAGACGAGAAGGAAAGGAAGAAGAAATTGAGAAGAAAAGATGCGGTGATAACGGGTGGTCGTAGTCGCGAAAAAAAAGGAGAAAAGACGAAGGTTGACGCTCGTAAGAAAGCAAAGTCGAGTCGAGATCGGTGAAAGGAAAAACGAAAGAGAGAGAGAGAGAGAAACGAAGGAAGGGATTGCACGAAGGCACGTGGTGGAAAATTGAAAGTGCGAGTCGGAGGAAGTTTCATTAACAGCAGAGGGTGTCGCTTCTACGCCGAGGCTTGCCAACTTTTAAATTACGTTTCGGCGGGAAAGTGGCGTTAAGACTGTACGCGACGCTGGACTTTCCATCCTTCCTTCCTCCTTCTCTCGTGAGATAGCACGTGCAATCGATCCTCGTTCTCACACTGGGAAGAAAGCTACTCGAGGAGAGACGTTCCATCTCGAGGCGTCAGCTGGACGATAAACGTGTAAACTCGAGGCACCTAGGATATCTGCAGCAACGGGGGTAAATATCGAATCTCTTTTGCCCTTTTTGTTAGCTATTAACGGCACTTTCGTCACGGTTTTAGTTCCTTTCGAACGATCTCACAATTTCTCTTCTAACGGGTCTCGTTCGGACTTAACAAAATATTGTTAAGTGAATTATTAGCCAGAACATGTAATGGCCATCGAGTCTCCGCGAAAGCTCGCGTCGATGCTGTAGCAGTTACAAATACTTTATCATGTACCGCACGTCGATAAACTAATTACTTAACGAAACGCTCAACGTTTTAATTTCTTTAGCGAGGCGAAAGCATTCTACAAAGGAAATGAAAAATAATTTAATTTTACAGCCACCGTTTAATTCTCGTCCACAGGCTCTGTTCAGCGTTGAAATATTTATGAAGTAAGTCTTGTTAATTTTTGTTGAACAAAATTCTACGGATTTTTCTGAATAACAACTATTGTGTATGCGTGATATGTGACTTGACTCAAGTTGTATATTTTTCTAACGCATCAGAGGCTTAAAGAAAGATTTGTATAGCATTGGGCTCGAAATTGCATCTCATCTATATAGCTACTTTCCTTAACACTTTCTGTTCAAACAAATTACAATTTTTATCGGGAACTAATAATTTGCCAACGCTTATCGTTGGATAATTATGATTTCGGCTTTCTTATTCTTTTTTTTTTACACAATACTAAAGAGCATGTGTTAGAAGCAAAACTGAATCATCATACTCGAATCAAGAACGAGGAAACAATAAGGTGACATTAATTGTTCACATGAAAAACAGCAAAAACTATTACCAAATACCTAAAAATAACTCTCCACGATGGTGTCACCTCTGGTTATAACTAACGATTTATTCCAGCGACCAATTTCAAAACGAATTTCGAAATAATCCACTATACGAAACGAGCTAGAAGTCTAGATACCAAGCGATAGCGTAGGGACAGACTCGTAGACTCTCTACCTCGCTCTTCGTTGCGTGGGCGCGTTACCCAAGTACAACTTTCCTCCGAATAAGTTGCCTTCCTCGAAGGGAGAGGGGGGAAATACATAACTCGTTTACGCACGTGAGTCTCCCTTGAGCGGTCATAAAATTGCATATTCATATTACGCGACTACCGCGCGCCGTTGTAGCTGCAGCGACCGCCTAATGAAACGACGCCAAAGAACCCTGCTTAAAATAAGATGGAACCTGGTCGATAAACAAAAGAGACTTTGTTCTATCTTATCGAAATTATTGCTTCCCCCAGGCGTATAAAGAAAGCCACCATGATTTTCATATAACAACCCTAATTAGCTTCCATTATACGACAACATCGTGCGTGGCTTTACTCTGAAAATAGCCTGGCTGAGAATATACACTAGGCTTTCCCCCTACAGCGTCTACCCTAAAAACGATAGTTCATACGAAAATGGTAAAACAAAGAGTAGATAGGAAGCAACGGTATACGGACACGCGGCCGACGTCATTATCGATCGACCGATTTCCAAACGAGCCTACAAGACTACGATCGAATTGCAACAATGCTCATTGAGCCGGCATAATTAGTGGCTCCAAGCAGAAACCCGACGGAGAAACGTTACCATCGAACAATACCCACTGCCCGAACGTTGCTCCGTTGACTGCGTTTGTTAACTTGCGCTTTACTCCTGGCATGTGCGTTATACGGTTATGTCATGCCCTCGCTCAGGGGATCCTCTCGTCTACCGAGGGCAAGTATCGCGAGTGATGCCGTGCGTAAACAAGCATTATCCGTTTCTCTGCATTGCATTGGAAAAGGGAAGATAGGGGAAAGAGAGACGCGGAGAGATACGTAAGCCGGGCGAAAGAAACAACGTGTGATTATTATTTCCTAGGGGTTCGTTTCGAATGGTAATACCGTTGCATTGAATTCGACCCGTTCGCTTCTTTGGTAAAAAGATATTCTAATGAAGCAGCCACGGTGACTCTCAGCGTATCTCGTAATTTCGAATTACAATTACATCTTCCTGTACCGCGGTAGCTTCGCTCTCTGAATTTGACGAGTAAAGCTATCGAGTAATTAACTCGGACGAGTCAAAATTAGATGAGCACACGTGCCGAGGAAATTGGTTTAAAGCCGATACTCCGTATTTAACGCGTCTCCCTCGGGCCTCGTTTGCAGGATTCTAAATTATTCGCTTCGAGTGGTCCTCCAACGGTAAAATTAATAAACCAGAGTAGTGGCGTAAGAATTGGTGCGGTTGGAGGAACACTTTTGTATGCGTTCTTCGTAAAAAAATGGAGAGAAAATTTGATGAAAGAGAGAAATAGAGAATGCAAAATGGACGAAATTACCTGTGTACTTTTAGCTCGCTGCAGAAGAGCCACGAATTGCTGTTGAAACGAGTGGTAAATCAAAATATTCTCCATCTATACTCGGAATCTTTTCTTACCGTGTGGGACTTTGCACGACTGGAACAACACGGTGGGTTTCTTCGAGATAGGATGCAAACACTGGCGCTATTCGATACACTCGGAGAGTAAACGGGCAGCCAAAGACGGGTTTGCTTTTTTCAAGAAATATGTTTTGTTTCATAGTTACTTCTTTGTACTCCTCCTACGTATAGTGGTACTTTATCTTGAGTATGCGATAGAAAACACTTTTGTATATTTGTGGGATAAAAATTCAAACATTTATTTAGTATACGGAGTGGTTCAATAAAGATTAGCACCTTGAATAGCTTTTATCTTCATACAGAGATTATCTTCATACTACTTAAACGACTTCAATTACAAAAAAATGGAGTATCGAGAATTGACAATCTGCTTTGCGTGTTTTCAAAGATATTTCAAGTGCTAATTCTTATTGGATTATTTAGTATCTGGGTATAAAAACGTGAGATAATTTGCTATAGATATATCGAGTCTCGCTCGCGTCAGTTCTCTATACCAAACTGTGCTTTGATGGGATTTATCTTTAAATCCGCACCTATATTATAAAAAGTGAAACCAAGTCAATACGCTTATAAATAAATTGAATGGAAGTGGAGATATTTTACTTTTTCACGTAAAACTGTACGGAGAGTTTGGTAGTAAAATTAAATAACACGACAGTCGTGCCTGTTTCAAAATAAATTGTAAAGCAAAAGGTTAATATAAACTATGTTAAATATTGCTGTAACCATAACAAATTAATAACAAATTAGTGTACATTACTTGAAATGAAATGTCTAAAATACCGTAGGAAACATTAAAGGAAAATGTAAAGTGACAACCCTCGCACAGAAATTCATCTTCCTGTTTTATAACCTACCCCATCGCGACCCTAACAGAGCTAAAACGAGTTGATTAAATTACAAAGTATATCTACCGTATAAAGCATTTATTGTCTATCAATCTTGATCGTTCGTAACCGTTTCCTCTTCGTTCGTTTCTCGTAAAATCGCTATAACTCGACACGTCAAACGAATATCTTTCTACCTGTACCTATATTTATCGTTATGAATAGAAATTTTCGATCGTGTACTTAAACTTCGTAACTTTGTCTGCTGTAACGTATAAAAGCTAAAGGATAAAGGAAATTCAAAGAGCTTGTCGCGGTTATGGTCCTTCTCTCTATCTATGCTAACCCGAGTTCCTCTCTTCCTCTTCTCATTAACGAATATGGCTCGTTACGCGCGATGTTTAGGATATGGCGCATAGTTGATGAAATAAAGAGATAACTCAAAGGAAAGTGGGAAATAGATAGAGAGAGAAGCACCAGGAGGATGTACGCATCAGAGACAAAGAGGCAGAACTCGCGACCTCGACCTTTGTCTTCAATTTGCTTTTAGCAGTAATGACCAACTATGTGGCAAGTTGGTACGGGCAACGGCAAATGCGGCAAATGGCGAAGCGTCGAAGCTTCGACTTCCACAACCGCACGACGCCGTCCCTACCGCCACGGTTACTATCCTTATTCGATCGACGAAGCCTTCTAGCAGATTCAATTTAATCTCAGGACCGAATCGATGATACGAGTTCGCCTTAGAGAACTCGGAAACTTACCGAACCGATAAAACAAGAATACGTTGCACGTAGATACCTACACCTTGCTGGACGTAGGTATGGCTCCGTAATGAATCTCGTAATGACTATTTTTTATTTTACAACCAATAAATAAATTGTATCTTATCTCATCCTTTTCGTTCCCGCGTACCTGTGTTTTCACTGAATAGAGAAATACGGCGCGCGTATTCATTTTTTAGACGTAGGATACATGTTTAGTCTCAAATAAATTTTTTTTCAGTATATCTCTTTTATAAATGAAAAAAATAGAACAGATAATATAAACATAAAATATAACAATAATTAAAAATCGATCATTAATCTTTCGAGCACCGTGCCGGAGTAACAGCTATGCCGAGCAGCATTGGAAAGGCTAAAACTTACAGATATATTAATCGCAGATCTATTCAAGATTTTTCCAATAATTTAAATTCTCTTCATAATCTTTCTCTATAATATCCATATAAAAGGTTTATTATTCGTTGTTTTACAAAATAGGTACTCATAATCAGTTATGATATAGGTATCCGAAACAAACTAGAACTATTGTTACAGATTATGTACGGAAAGCCGACTATAACCGGTGTTAGAAGCGGGTTAAATAAACACATTAGAAATGAATCCGAATTATTAATAGCAAACAATCATTGAATCGCTTTATTACCATCATCGATGTACTCGTAGGAGCTCTCGATCGTTAGGCAGATTACATTATTGGATTATGCGTTAATGAATAATTGCTTATTAATAGATTTAATAATAACCAATTGTACCCTCGTTAAATTGTCATTGTTGTTACTATTATTATTATTATTATTTGCCGCTCAATTTCGCGCTATACCGGACGTGTTTCCGCTGACGATCTTCGTACCTCGTTAACTTTAATCGTTTACTATCGTCGCCGAGCGGCCAGGGGATGTGGGGGAGGAGGTGTTAAGAGGTTACCAACATTTCTCAACTTTCTTTCCATCTTTCTTCGTGCAAAATATCTACCGTAAACCAGCCGTGCGACGTTCGACACTTTTCCAGAAAAATTTACGACAGTGAAGGAATCGCGTCGTCGTCGCTTCGAGTACGTCGATATCTTTAAATACTCGTTAAATCTTAAGCACGTATTAAGTAGAGTAAGCGTCGAACGACGTCGGATTAACGATCTCATTATCCGTCTTGGATACTCCCGGTTACAGCCAATTACGTAAGATTGTAAAATCCAAGCAGCTTTACTCCAATGATCTTGCTGCGTCATTTGATTTCTATCGGAGCCAAATCATGATGTTAGCTTGCCGATAACATTCTTAAAAGAGGTTTCATTCTTTTGAACTCTTTGTGCGGTTCGACATTATTTTTAAATTATTAATTCGATGAAACAAAGAGTAATTGTTGTAACCCTCACAGTAACACTCTTTTTTTGTCGTTTATTGCACGCCCAACGACTACATGGCTAAATTATGTTTTTTTAAACCAAAATTTCGTGCTAATTTATTATTTTTGACCGTGCAAAGTCAACAATAATAGTAAAAATAATTTTTGGTGAAGTACTAAGTTATTAGGACGCAAAAAAGTTGTCTATTATTTCAGTTAAGATATTAAGAGAAACACGAGAGTTCGCGGACCACTCAGGCCTCGGGTGTTACTAAAAGAGTTAAACTAGGAGTAAAAGAAATCTAAAAAATAAGAAAATTTTTAATGAAAAAGAAGCAATGCAAAGTATGAAGAACGTTAAACGAGATTTTGGTGTAATCAGAAAAAATAAAGACGCTATTAGAATATAATCTAATAGCTTGCGAATAATGAGAGAACTAAGGGTGCGAATGGTACGAATTTTCAGACGATTTATCATCGGCGTACGTCGACTTTCAACGAGGAAATTAACATCCGTACGGATCGTCATAGGAACAAGGGGAGGATAACATTTTTACGTAACGTCTTCCATCAATCGTACGTTCTCCCTCCATCCATTTTCTTCTCGCTTCGATCCGATGTCTTTCTCTCTGTTTCACTCTCTCTCTCTCCTTTAGACGTTGCTCCACGCTTCTCCATCATCCTCCTTCCGAGTCCTTCTCCTTATCCGTGATCCTCCACTATTTTCTACTTTCTTCCGTTCGGAGGCTCATTTATTATTCTGCCAGGTTGTGCTATTTGCGTGCTTCGGTTCGACCCCGTACCACCGCGGAGGGGGGCCTTATACACGCGGACGAGCTCCACCAACCTCGTGATCGATATTACGAGCGAGAAAACAAGAGGAACCGCTCTTCCAACCCCTTTCTCGTTCCTTCCTTCTCACCTTACCTTCCCCCATTTTATCCCCTTTCCGACTCGATCTCGACTCTTTAACGTCCTCGGTACGAAGAAAACGTTTACAAAGTCCTCGATCGATACGATACGCGTGCGTACACCCGTGAGTTCGAATTATCAGCTACCCTATCACACCCAAAGGATGGAAGATAAACGGAAGTTTCCCCTTTAATTTTTATTCACTTGGATTTCCTATTATCGCGTTGCGCCCGGCAACGCGATATTAAATACGGCTGCGCTATAAAATTTATCGTTAGTACATTACCTGGATATTTAATAGGAACGGACGGTAATCATATCGTATTTTGTAGTAATAATAGTCGAACGTGCATCGGATAAACTTGTTAATGACTCGTCGATGGATACGGTTAGCGGTTTTATGGGACGCTGCGCGTTACGCGCTAATCGCTTTTTGTAATCGTTATTTCGGTGCCACGTTTCGATGGAACGTTTATCATCGATCCTCACTGATTTCGTTGAATGTAGTAAATAAACAAAGAGAGGAACGAGTTTCATGACGAAAGACGAAATTTCAGGATTATTATGAATGAAAAGAAGGAGATTCGAAACAACGTTCGACTCGTTTCCTTTGATTTTCAAAGAGTAGCAATGAAATATGCGAACGATATCGTCCAACGAGAATTATCCGACCTTTGTCCGTCAAAAGTTTCCCGACTGCCTGCAATTACCTTCACCAAGAAGCGCAATATATCTCTGAAAACTTTGAACCCCGCTTTTCTCTGTCTTCGGCTACCTTCCACCGCTCGTTACCACGTCGTTGTATTAAATATTTTCCAGAATAATCCTCGGACGTTTCTTAATGTACAAGAGTCAAGGAAAAATTAAACTCGACTTCGGTGAGAGCGTAATAACTAAAAAAATATAAGTCGTTATTCTTACATTTCGTTTCTCCTTTGACACTTAAAAGGAACTTTTACACGGAGCTCGCAACATCGTAACTTTCTTGCTTTCCTTAACGAGTCAAGGAGCTCGTTCCCTTTTCCCCCAAGCGGACCTTCGTAACTTTAGAAAGACACACCTCGTTCCCTTTCTCCTTAACTCGTAAGAAAGTAACGCGTTGAATGTACAACGGCCGTGGCTCGATAATGCGCGACTGCTCGACGTATACCTGCCGATAAAATAATTCAATAAATTTGCATTACCCTCCCTTCGTGACTACGTATAGAAAAATTACCTGGAAAGGTTCTCTATCTCGAGCACGTGTGCCCACTTTGGGGGGAGAGAGTTCAAATATAGAGAGGCGGAAAAAATTTTCAGGACGTTATTTCTCCCTCTCTCCGTTTGTCTTCTCGTACGATTTTTCCTCGCCGAGCATAATTTCGAATTGTTTTACCTCGTTTCGCTGTTTATTTTTTTTATTTCAGTCGACTATCGTGCATCCTCCCCGTTTTAATAAACCAGCCTGATATAGGGAAGGAGTTCTGGTGGGTACGTCGACCGATAACAAATTTATCTTTTAATATTTGTTCTCTCTCCGCCCACGCGTCGTGGCATAATCGTTCTCGACTTTTATCGTTGCGAGTTCTCCCTTGTATTTACATCGTTAAAAATCATAAATATATTTCAGCAAGCTACTCGAATCGAGTAGGTATGCTCGGTACGGCGGTAGTCCGTTTAAAGCGCTTCATTTCCTTCCTAATTTCCGGTCTTTTGCAGGAAATATATCTTTGAAGTCTATGAAGGCAGAGAGAGACCGGTTCTTCATCCGGTATTTCGAATTGTAAAGGAAGAACTCTCTTCTTTTTCCTTTCACCCCCTGACATCGTGCGTCTAACCAGTCGCAGAGAGTTAAAGTTCGCGATAAACTTTATAAACGATAAATTTATCCGACGCCTCGTGAAAATTACAGACTTCGCAGCTACTCACCGAATAACCACCAAAAAGGAAATGAATTACGAGTGGAAAGATAAAAGCGTAGGACAGCTTTTTATGCGCCCGATCACGACGCGCCGTATCGTAACGATATTTTCACGTCGAGCAATTACGGCTACGCTATTAATCTCGGAATATAACGAGGCATCGATTATGTTACGTAATACGGTAAATTGCGCGGCGAGAGCTTTGTTAACACTAGGCAGTACTATATAGAAACAGTTCGAATGACTGGTTGTATGGTTCTTGTTTCAATATTGCTTGGAGTAATGGAATTACTTCTGTAATGATTTATTATGTATTTTATTTGATCGATATTTAGATATTGTTTACTTCCTTTTTAAGGGGAAAAGAGTAAATTTTGATTCACTATGTTTTAATCAGTGACACTCGATATTCATTTATGTGTTTATTAAACCGATCCAAAGAAAACAGGGTCATGTTTGCGTGTATAAGTAGTTAAACGAAAATACTTCTATTTATTCCTCTGTTATTTGGTACTAATTATGATCAAAATCAGAAGGAAAACTTCAAATTTGCTGTATAGTTCAACAAATTTTGTAAATTATCTCACTCTATAAATAAACGGTTCCGTGATATGTCAAACTGTTTAACCCATTCGAGACGAAGAAGCATTCTGAAAACGATCCCCAAGAGCGAAAATTTGAGTTTTATTCAGTTTCAGTACACATTATGTGTATAATATGTCTTTTTTACTAGGGAATACATTACGCATACGGTGTATAATCCGTCTCGAATAGGTTAATATGATATTGACTTTCGCGGTGCATAGCTGTTGGGCTAACAAAATGTTTGATATCATAACACAGTAATGTAATACTTCGGCAGACCCAATAATTTGACACCAGCCCGATTTCAATACTGTCGAATTATCAACCGTGTATTATAACTTGTCCATTAGGTAAACTCGATGAAAATGAGTATACGTTTAACGTTGGTATTCTAACGTTAAAACGACGACGTAAAAGATCGTCTTTTCCTCAAGAATCGTCTCGCGGTACATTTGAAACTTTGTAACGCGGTTATTTGACAACAACGTTGGAAGGAATAAAGAGACGGAATTTGAAGGAAAGAAAAACAAAGAGAGAGAGAGAGATAAAAGTAATCGTTACGTAAGGAAGGATCTCTTGAACGAAGGCTTCCAGTTCGAATCAAGCGATTCTGGCGTCGAAACGAACGCGAATTCGTCTCGAGAATAACCGACTTTCCGCCAAAGTTAACGACTTACGTCAAGACCGAATTTTCCAATAACGAAGTTCCCTCGCCTTTTCCAACGACGGCTTTTCTTTATCCCCGAGACTACCGGCGCTACCTCCGCTTCCTTCGCCATCTCTTCTCCTTTTTTCTCTCCCATCCCGCTACTTTTCTCGGTCCACCGCCGTACAACTTTCCTTTCTCCGCAATCATATTTGCTTCTGCGACGGGTTTCCCAATAAACGAGAACGTCGATAAGCAAACCCAAAAGGAGAAGTAGGGAAACGCAAGAAAGGGGAGGCGAATCGTGGAGGATCTGTTTTCTAGACAGTTATTCCTTGCCATCGTATTTTCCTTATTCGATCGGGAAATCGATTAGAGATGCCTCGCTCGTCACAAATATACGCGAAGATCGATGGAGATGGTAATACGCTTTCGAGTATTTAACAAAATAATCCTCGCGAATACGATTCGTCGAGATGCTTCTTTTTTTTCTCTGTCTATTCTCATGTTTTTTCTTCCATTTTCCCGTTTTCTTTCTTATTTTTTTCGTTCTCGCGAAAGTCGTGCAGCGGCGAAAAGCTATTTTACTTTTCTTGTTCGCTTTCTTTTTATCCAAACATTGTCATTTTAATTATCATGATCGAGGCAAGGTCCTCGCGCTCTCCAGCAACGTCCACGAAAGAATTACCCCGCTATCGTCTCTTTTCTACTTTCCTCCTTTTTCTCTCTCAGTCTCCTACGTCAACGTCGACGACGTTTTCCTTCGCCCGTGTTCCTCGCTCTCCTTTTTCTTTCTCTTGTCCACGAAAGTACATTAATTGCGTGTCTACCGTAAAAGACGCTCATTTTTTCTGGGGAGTCGGATCCGAGGATACGGGAATAAGTATTTTTCGAAACGGTGGACGTACAAAATGTTAATCCCCTGCTTTATCATATCGTGTAAGACTCGTGATACGAGTGCCACGACAAACATGTAAAACACGAGTTGTCCTACATGGTTCAAGTTTAACGAATTTATTTATTTTTTATTCTTTTGAATATTTTAGTCTTTACTAGTTTCTGTTTGGGAAAGCTTGTGAAATATATTGCTTGTAACTACATTCGTTTTTTTATCTCAATTACTAATATTAATTTTATTATGTATCAAATTAAATAATAAGATCTACTTTTTTATCGACTCAGATAATTATTTGATTAAAAAATGAATCTTTTACTCTGCTAAATAAATATTTAATGAGCTTGATACTTTACTATGTTTATTTAATGTTAGAACTGTTCGTAAAATTAGCAGCGAGTCGTTCTTACTTTGTACCTATACCGATAAAATTTTGTTGGATAATTTTAGCTAATCAAAAATTTGCACAAAATTCTGAACAATTAATTCATAACTATTTATAAAAGTATTGACATTCCGTTGTAACGATAGGACTCTAAGCTTTTTTAACAAAACTGGCAAAATTGTCTGAATTTGACCAATTTTATTTAAAACTCAATAAAATATGCAATAGTACCGAAATACCATTACCAAGATCACGCTACCAAAATATTCACGACTGGAAAACGAATTCGTTTCGAAATGTGAATTCACGTTCGTAGTTACGTGCGTACCTAACCCATCGAATATACGAGCGACAATAAAATAGCTTTCAACGTCGTCGTAGCGAAACGTGTGACGGTTTGGATCGATGTCTTCTTCGAATCGTCCAATAGGCACATGTCCCTTTGATGGGTTAAGTCCTTCGAGAGGAACGTTATAATCCTACTAATGCGGTCCGCACGTGCCGCGATCTTACGCGCCAGGGGTAAACTCAAATTTTCGTTCCTTTGCGCGTGTCACGGCTGCATAAGAGACCTTTGGACGAAAGGAATCTTCTCATCGAGAATACCAGCATCCCCTCTTTAATTTCCTATACTTTACGGTTAATAAATCCTTCAAACGTAACGTCAAAAGTGACGTAATTAGGTTTTTATGAACGAGAGATACGGCAATCGATCGACCAGTTTTAACATTTTTATCCTTTTTCATTACGATTCGTGACGGACAGTTCAGAGATTCTACGAGAATTATGAATAAAAATAAAAATCCGTAAAAGCCACTGAATTTCATATTAACGTGTTAACTTCAGCTTGTCACGAACGTATAATTATATTGCTGAACGAAAAACGGATAAATCATGTTCACAGAAAAAGTAATAGACTTAAAGATTCTTTGCCGTTTACTTCATTACTCTCATCTTTTTACCGTGCTATTACATTTTTATTTCAAATAAAATAAACCTACTTGCGTTTGCAGCTCAGAAAACTCTCCGGTTAAGAGGTTATACGAACCATAATCCATATCGACTATTTTTTCACGGGACTCTACGTCTAAAAATAAAAGGATTGCAAAATCAAGAATTCGTCTACGGTTTATCCTTATAGAAAAATACGAACAGATGTCGAATATGGAGGAAGATATAGAAGAGGAATCGAGAGGAAGGAGTGGAAGAAAGGATAAAAGAGAAGGGCGGAGCAGGGAGGAAGGGCTCGTCGTATGTAAATACGGACGTCTCGGGCATTGGCTG
Organism: Ancistrocerus nigricornis; assembly: GCA_916049575.1. Classification (NCBI taxonomy): domain Eukaryota; kingdom Metazoa; phylum Arthropoda; class Insecta; order Hymenoptera; family Vespidae; genus Ancistrocerus; species Ancistrocerus nigricornis. The sequence continues at coordinate 13,304,509 of OU696667.1, read as the reverse complement.
GTGAATGAGGTGGCAACGATCTCTCCCACGGGAGCCGTTCGAGTGGCAGCGAACTCGTGGACGAGCTCGGGACCAGTTTGGCGAGTTAAGATCCGAGCAGTCCTAGGAGATTGGAACACCTCGAAGGGGGAGGAGGATACGCTCGAGAAGCATGAGGAAAATCGGCATCGTCGTTGGTGCTTTCGACCTAGTCCGGATTATCCTCGGGCGCTGACTCGAATATAGAGATTTTTAGGTTCGCTAGGATACTTCTATCTATACCAGAGATCGGCCCTGTCGATAGATCGAGACGAACGAGATCCTTTTTCACATCCAGCTACGAAAAAGTAAATGAATTCGACTCGTATCCCTGGGTGTGAAACAATTGCCTGTTTAAGTCAAAATGAACTACAAAAATGCAGTTCGATACTTCAGGTTCTTTTTTGAATGTGAAATCTTACAATTTTAATAATGACTAATTCTTAATTTTTTTTAATTTAAAAAAAAAAATCTAATCTTATTTATTTTTAAAAATCTAATATTAAAATGTAAGATAAAATATTAAATAGGTTTAATGGAACTGGTTAGATTTAAAGAGAAATAGCTACAAAGAATTATAAGTGTCTTTCGGCCGCGCGCGTATTAACTTCGTCCGTCTTCAGGCGTCGTTACGCGACTACCGTGTTTCGATCGGCCCAGCGACGACTTCGATATTTAGCTTTATTTTGGAACGCACGTTATGTCGGGCGAGACGTAAACATCTTTGACCGACTAACGTTAACGACAAACACTGTTGCCGCTGCCACTATAAAAATATCATTTTTAAATTCTAAAAAAATTACAATTACACCTTTTTATATTTAAAAGATAAAAAATGTATTTGGTTAACTAAAAGGCAACTGTCCCACATCCGGGCCAACTAAAAATTCAAATTTAATATTTCTCACTTATAAGTTATCGCTCTGTCCTAGTAGGTACCCACTTCTCGTACTATTTTCCAACTTTGCTCGAAAAACAGTGGCTCTTAACCTTTCAGAATTACGACAATTTACAATTTTCTAGTATTTTTAGGGAACACGGAACCATTCTAATTATTCACAGATTCTCAAATTTTGCCGGAATACTTTCTTTCCGTTGTCTAAAAGCATCCACGTATAAGAAATATGAAACAAAACGACACTTTCAAATCCAATACGCTTAACACGGAACCCGTCTCATTCTTCTCGTGTATTCTCCTAACGCGAAAGAAAAATACGGAAGACGAACGCTCGCGTGTTCGCGACGCGATCGTAAATCAAGGAAGGACTTTTCCAAGCGCATTTTTACGCGAGATGATGGTAAAAAAGCAAAGTACCGCGGCGAGGTGCGAGACATCGCGTAAAATACGCGACGGCCGATTCGAAAACGAGTGCAACGAACGGTGTACATACGTGTGTAATTGTGTATAGTACGTTCGTACGGGGTACACATAAACGTATTCACCTATTACTACTCATCGTCATGTACGATCGTGCGCATAGAAGAGGATTTTTAAAACGCCTCTCGTCGTTCAAACGCTTCGACGAGATAACTATCATTATACCTCGACCGCTCGTGGTGCTTTTTAGCCGGTCGAAACTATACACACCTGTGCCGTTTATCGAAAGCATTTTACCGATCAAAGTAGTACCCGGTGAGAGAAAGAGAGAGTTGGTGGCAGTGTATTTCATCGATTCGTTGCACCCGTCGACCGGCATAAAATTTCACTATTAATATCATATCGAGGATGCTCTAATGCTTTTTCTCGTCGGACGCGCGTTACAGTCGCGTTATGATGTCGCCCATAATGGATGTATAATGCATTAAAAGCTTCAAAGGTATATCCCGAGCAGAGTATATTTAATAATAATCGTTTGGACTCTGTTCGTTTCGCTCGCTCGTCCGTTGCTGCACGATATTATTTGAATAATATGGAAATGAGAGAAACGAAAGCACATTTTGTTTCAATCGAACGAGGCGTACTCTTTCCTCTGACTATACCATCCTATCTTGTCCCTACGTTGACGTACGTAACTATCAGTGGACAACGCGATACGAGGAGAGCTTTAACGACGAAGCTTTTCCATGCGTCCCTTTAACCCGGGAAAACTCTACCGATCGCCCTTTACATTTTTACAGCAGCGTTCTCTAGCTCTGGATAATATCTCGTGATATAAAAACGAGGGAGATAAAAAATTAAAAAAGGTGTTCGAAGATACACGAGTAAATCCGTAGCACGGGATACGCGCCACGGGCTCTCCATAAATCACAGCCACCAACCGATTTTTATGGGAGCGTTCCGTGGGAGATTGATAAATACTATTTTCGATTAATATACCTGCCAGCTCTTCCTCGACCATCCCATACATCCCTCTCTCTTTTTCGATCCACTTCACGGAACATAACGGTAGGAGAAAGTTCGGTGAATAGTTTTATAACGCGTGTTAGGCAGGGTCACTTTTGGGGAATAAAACTTTTGTTTGAGAGTGGCGGTCGTTAAATTTGCGAGTAGCCCTCTTTGCTCGGCGTTTCGCGTAACTTTTGCAACGAGTGTCTGCTATTACCGAGCCTTTCCCCGTACCCTGCTGGAACAGGCGGCTTTGCGATCCGTGCACCGACCGCACGCCGCCGCCGGCCGCTAGAGCGCGATATACTCGGCTTCGTAACATACGTGGAAAACCACTAATTAAGAATTACTGTTTAGTTAAGTGGTTCGTTCTCTGGCTGCACGGACGCGTTTCTCGAACTCGTTACTCTTTCTCTCTCTCGCTCGCTCTCTCGGGTACGCGAGTGGTCCGAACCCGTACGGAAATTAACTTCGGAACGAAAGCTACACACGTAGCGGCATTACGCGATTACCTTCAAACCATGGTCTCCCCCACCCTTCGACCGATCAAGCGATTACTCTTACCGAGAACGCGGGAAACGCAATTTTCCAACAATTTCGTTTTTTACCCGAGAGTCACGGGTTCATTCTTCGACACGAATCGAACGACGCTTCGCATAATCGTGTTTCGAACGATCTACGCGAGTTTCGCGAAATCCGATTATCGCTGTGAAAACGTTCATGACGCTTTCGTTCGACGTTTGCATCGAGTGACGAGCACGCGAGCGGATTTCGCGAATTTTTTTGGGGGATAAATTAACAGTAGGTTCGTGGTTGATATCGTGCTTTGAAGAATACTTCTTGTTGGGGAGACTTTGTTTCTTGCGTAAAGCGAGATTATGTGGGGAAATGGTAAATGTTTGTGTAATATTTTGTTTGATGTAATTTATGATTTTATTGAGAAATAATAATAATTTTATTCTTTTATGAGTAAAAACTGATTTAGTTTTGATGTCATGTGTTACATGCATGGTGATATTCGGTCCCAAAGGGTTGGTTTTTTTGCTGTAGAAGATGCTGTTTTAGTTAGCTTAGTTAGCTGTTTCGTTAGTTTTAGAAGGTTCGATTTGAATTCGAAAAAAGTTTTATACAAAAGTGATATTATTCGAAAAATTGTGATACAAGAAACAATCTTTCGTTCCATAATCCCTTATTAACATAACTACCAATTGGAAATTTTTAATACCTTAATTTTTCTCATCTTAAACTTATAAAGAATTATCAAAGCCGAAAATCAAAGGTAAAATTTCGACTCGGATTCCAGGAGAGATTCAACCAATCTAAAAATAGACGCAAGGTCTCGTTTGTGAATCTAAATGTCCTACGAAAACGAAATTATGCGGCGTCGCGTAGCGCCAGCTAACGAAGTTATTATCGTTTACTTTCGCCGACGTCGAGCGACGTCGCTCTGACACTGGGATCGAGGGTCCGAAAGTGGGTTAATTCGAAGTATTAGACGCACCGGACGTGAAGGAGGAACATGGGAATCAATGGAGCTACGTATCGTACGCGTTTTGTCGTGCGATAACTCGTCTTATTCTCTATTATCGTTTTCTCGTTTAACACGTTCCCTTCCTATAGCTGCATTTAACGAAGTGTCGATACCGCGCCGTGTGCGTACGTAAAACGATGCACGTTATAAGGTTTAATATATTTGCCTATTTTTTTTCTATTTTACTAGTGGAAATGTGTTTTTCAAAAAATGTTTCAAACATAATTACACACCACATAAAAGTGATATAAAAACAATAATTGTTTACTTTTTTATCTCTTAACCTTTACACTGCGGAGTTTGCTGAGCTCCAAACGCGAGTACGTGTAATTTATTCAAAATAAAAATGGAATAGCACGGTAGAAAAAAAATCTTTAGGTAATTAAAAAAAAAAAAAAATTGACCAAAAAACTATTTGTAAACGTGTTAAATATTTTCTCCGTGAAAATAAAAAACAAAAGCTATATCTATCTAGCTGTTTTTTTAGCCGACTACGGCAAAGTAAAGGAAGGGCGATGCGTTTAATTACGAGAATAAGTAAATGTTCACGATGAATTAACTCCTCTCCCCCAGTTAACAGGTTAATGAGAAAAATATAATTTAACGTGGAAATGAATTTTGAGCGTGTACCGAAAACGGTACACGTGAGAAGTAACGTGTTAAAATATTCTCTGCAACGAGGTCACGCATTATGTCCGATAGAAATCTCGAGTCGGTGTAAGACAGAAGCATCATAGCACCGACGAAAACGTCGATACGCGAGTTCGAAAGCGCTACACGCAAACGTTTCCGCGAGCAGCATGTATCTTCAAACGAAATTCAATGGATACGTTCGCGCTTGACGTATCTCCGTTACGTGGGCAATATCTCCAACTTATCTCTTCGATTCGAGCATCGATCTTATTCGCGGCCGCCGTGAAAAATGTTCGAGCTATGGGAAGAAGAATTCGTCTTACCGCGTTATTCGTTACGCCATACGTTTCTCTTTTCTCTTCGTCATTTTTTTTACCTCTATGTGCATTCGCGAGGTGAACGTTCGTTCTTTCAAATTACTCACGTATCACGAGTGGTACGATGTCTCGCGAGAACAATTTTGTAACTTACACAAATTATTAAAAAAACGAAATTTAAAAAAAAAACATGTCCCCAAATAATATCCAAAAAATGGATCATAAAAAGTAGTACAGCTTTTAATGTAACTTTTTTTTCTATGTCTTAAATAGTTTCTTAAATAGATGTTAAATAGATGTGAAAACGTCTGTCAGTAAGAAACAAAAAGTTGTTCCATTATTAGCATCATATGAGCCACATTTGCGTAAAGTTTCAAATGTTTTTAAATTTTTGAGTCGCCGAATGATCCTTGTTAGAAGAAAGATAGAGAAAGAGAGAAACATTCCCGATTCGGAGAAAATGAAATTATCGTGAAAGGTGATGTTTCGGCGAAGCGCGAGAAGCCATTTCTCTCGACGGACGCGTAACGCGGCTGCTGCAAGCGAAGCGTGAGCATACGCTCCCCGGATTCGTGGAAAAGAGCGTCTTCGTGCAATTTCGAGGATCGTTTAGCTTTCGAGTACTGCTAATTAGAGTTTCCGTAACTTTCTAAAAGCGAAGCATTTGTTCGTCCTCGTCGCCACACCGCTCTTTCTCTCTACTGTGTGTGCTTCATACGACGCCGATGTGGTAATAAGCGCATAAAATTTCCTCGTAGTCGAGAATCGTTCGTCTTACGAGCGAACAGTTATATACGCTTACTCGACGCCCAATGTCAATAACAATTAACAAGCCGCTGCACTCCTTCTCTTTCTCTCGCTTTTACTCACGCTTCTCTGTCGTTCGAAGGGAACTTACTTTTACGATTTCCCAACACGTAAGCGTCGGGCGCCGCGCCGTCGTTAAGAGGAACGTTTGAAAGACAGAACGATTCCGATCGTTGTTCCACCTACCTACTGCTTCTCTCTCTCTTTTTCTCTTCTCGCTTTGTAATTTCCACTTCTCGAACTCTTTTGCTCTTAACGCACCGGACGAGAAGGCGCGTTTAAACGAACGAATTTGCTTTAACGTTCTTCGTGCTATCGATCACGCTTTCTTCCCACCCTCTCATTTCCTTTACTTACTTTTTTTTTTTGTTCGCACTCGTTTTAAAAAACTCCCTTGTATTTTTTTTACTTCAAAACATGTAGTTATGCGATAAAGCGTGTTTATTATACATCAAATAACGGATGGTCTTTTTTCTTCGTTGCGTGTACGTAGAAAAATATTCCTTTTCACGTTGAATTTCTTTGTCAATAGAAATTATTCTCACAATCCTGTTAATGCATTGCACTGAATATTTTTTAAATATTAGGAATAATAATTCTAATCACGATATCATCTAACCTTGGTAAAAAACGAATTGACGTAAATATTCAACACAAACAGAAAGACTAACGGTTTACTTTGGACTGGGCGTGTCCGATAGCACACCACGCCTGATAGGATCGCTCGAACGAGGATCAGATAGAGCGTAAGTAAAAAAAAAAGTTACCAGTCACCGGAAACGAGCAACGACGAAATAAAAGTGCGTGAGGGAATTTTGACACCTGCCTCCCGGACGTGAGACACGCGTTACCGTTGCTCGATCCCATCTGTTACCATGGTAGCAAACGTAAAAAAATAACAGAAAGCATAAAAAAAAAAAAAATACTACCAAACGATCTCGCCACGTTGGAATTATTTAATTTTCAGTAGACGAAGCTTCTCGACTAGATCGTAAAACGATAAATTAGCAGGACTATAACGTTGGAGCGTGGCAACACGATTGAACGGTATTTCAAAGAGCGAACGACGAAATGTCCCGCTTGCACATTTAAACTTTGTGGTTCGACGTGGGCCGTGACGCTGTACCCTTCGAAATCGTCGATAGGGTAAAACCAAATAACTCATAGCGGCACGATCGGATAATACGGGTTCTCTCTCTTTTGGTTCTCTCCTTTGTCCAGTTCCTGCTCACACGAATTTTCTACTATTTGTTTCTCCCACTCTATCCCTCTCTTCGTTCCTTCGCTCTCTCGCGGTACCGCGGTATCACAAATTAACTACCGCATATTTACACCGCCCGCATAAATTAAACCAGCTACGATAATAGCACTACACTTGGAATAATTTATATTATGTGTATATATATGATTTCACTGGTCGTTTTGGGATAATGCGAAACATACGATTCGCAGAGGCCGCGAACTTCGCCGCTACGATCGTTCGTGGACGTCGTTCGATCTTCGTTTAAACCCATGCTACCAAGCACAGTACGTTTGTTCGCGCAATAACTGCACAATTTGCGGAATCGTGGCATTTTTAACGCGTACCGTGCAACTCGTGCCCGTTTGGTTGGCCACCGTCGCCTAAATTTGGTCTTTAAACCTTTGTAGCATGCGTAGCACGCTGACGCGTCGATTTTCGCGATTCTCTCGGTCTACGTTGGTCGACGCGACGAATTAATTTTGTCCTCGCCACCGTTCTCGACACGAAATTATACAGGGTGGTCAACTAAATGCAGGTAACCTTCCTGTAACACGATGGATAGGTTCCTAGAAAATGCTGGTTATGCGAGATCTAGATATAATTAAGTATTTAACCAAATATGACTAAGTGTTTTTACTTTAATAACCTTAATGTAATGGCCGTAATTGGGATTGCTAAATACATATATGCCTTGAATGGAAGAAGTACGGCATTATACGAGGTTACTGCAGACAGGTTACTTGTATCTTCTTTATTTGTGATGACATAATAAATATTTTTAATGCAGCGCAAATGGTTTTGGAAAGTCAGTACTTTGCAAATATTATCTATTCCTTCCAAAAATTGTAATGGATCACTGAATTTTCAATGAATACATTTAAATGGATCACCATGTATTTCACGTGGGTAAATACGAGATAGAGCACTATATTTTTCGAGGCTTTCGTGTAAAACGTGTAAGTTGGGGGGAAATGGAAAGTCCGGGGAGAGGCATAATGGGATGAGAAGAAAGTTCGACGGTCGTTGTTAGCGGGGAAATGGGTGTGTGCTAAGGTAAATGGAATTAATTTGACGTAAGCAGGAAGCGTCGATCGTACAACGGCTTACGTAATTAATTAAGTTCTCCTCGTAAGCGGCCTACCGTGCGCAACTAGAGAAAAAATACGCTTTCGTGTGGCCTGTCGTACTCCGGGCACGTCACGAAACGCAAGTTCCCCTACATTTTGTCATATCTGTGTCGTAACTCGCTATCGATCGCTGGAATTAAGCGCGACGTTCGCACACTTTCTGTAATATTATGTACTCGGAAAAATTCGTTGGATACAATTCTATGGAGTTTTTAAAATGATAAGTTACTTGTGCGAAATAAGATCTGCTTAACTTAAATTTGGAATATAATAAACAATGTTGTATGTAAATACAGTATTTGTTCCAATTCAGTCTTTCTGAATTTGAATAACATAAAAGAAGAATAATATTTAAAAAAAGAAACATATAAGCCCTCAGAGTTATATGATTGTCACATCTTAACTCTTTTTGCCGAATCACAGTGTGACTCACACTCGACAAAATTGTGAAGCAGTAAACGTCAAGCTGTATACAGTCGTAATATGTTTACCTAAAAACAAATTACCCATGCATATTTATAATATAATTTCCAACGTATCAGAGATCAAGCGAAAGATTTATATGACGTTTGGAGCAGATGCGGTAAAGCAGCGAGCTGCTGGAAATAGGTTCCAAAAGTTTATTTCAGAGGAGGATGAGAGCTTCGAGGATGCACCCAGATATGGTAGGCCACTTTCCTTAAATGATGAGAATTTGAGGACCGCGATCGAAATTTGAAATTTACCAGCAAAGAACTTGCTAATCCAATTAACACAAATTACGGCTATAGAAGTCAAGCAACTATCGTACCAGGCGAAATGTCGGTATAGTTCTAATTTATACCGGTAATTTGGTATTTAAAATTTTGTTACATTGACCCAAAAATATATTTGAGCAAAGGAAAACCGTCAAAACATCTTTAAAAAGCTGGGAAAGAATAAAATCATGAACTTTGTTAATTTTTCACACGAAAAATAGGCCAAACTTTTCTGGATACCTGACATTGGCACGTCAATTAGGCAGATGTTTCTAGCGAACTCTATTTTTCTTTCGGCAGCAACGATTTGTTGGTAGTCTTTCGCGTTGAATTCTTTCGAAAGATCGATTAGATAGTTTCACCCTTCGTAATAAACCGAATCGTTGGCATTGTCCGGACGGACATCGGCAAAACGATCCTTTCTGATCTTCGCTGTATCGGTCCATTCAGCTTCCTTCGCTCGTACATTTCTCCTTCGATACGGCGCGCGCTTCTCAAAAGAGAAACGATTTGCTCGGTCTGCTCCGAAAGCGGCTGCGTCGTCCGACGCAGGATGCTCCATTAGATCGGAAAAGTCGACGACGTTTTTATTCCGTACTATTCTACCTCTTGTCGTCTTGTTCTACCTCTAGCTTTTTACAGTATTGCAATTTATCGAACGACGAACGTTGCCTTGGATAGAAGAAACTCGTAATATAAAAACGAACGACGAGAAGTCGTCTCTAGAGCGATAATAGTACGAACCGAAACGATCGAAGGGAAACAAAAGCGACAATGTTTTCCAACGTATTTATCTATGTTTAAAATACGTATGTTTCACGACAAATACTTACAACGAATTATGTTACACGTATTTGTACAAGGAAAACAAAATAATCGTGAAGGAAAAATTTTATAGTAACATTCATTTGCCCTTTACATTGGAAGATGAATGACGGTCATTTCCATTCGAACTAACCATACAGGAAGGTATTTCTCGTGTTGCACGCTGTTTTAAAAATCAGTATGGCCTTCAACCAAAGTGATCTTACGATGTTATTAGTTCGGTAAAAAATAGAATATCATGCGTTACACACTTTATGTGGGTTTTCAATTTGAACCTTCATTCATTTACAATAATACTAAAAACGTCCAATACAAAAAAACATTTCACTGTTATTAGTCTTAAAATAACATATTTTTATCCTGAATGCGAATAAACTCTATCATTCAAAAATTCGCTCATATCCCGACAGCTTTTCGATACTTTAACCTACAAACGAAGGATTAAAAGTATTGCAGTACGTCGTAATAAACTATTCCATAGACGCGTGGCCGATACGTTAAGAGTATTTAGCACCCACTATGGTTAATTACCTTTGACGATCAAAGAGCAAACACAAAGGTAATATACAGGGTCTCTCGTTCCCAGTTACCCACCGGGAAATTGCAGGTAGAGTAGACGAATCTAAGCAGAAATATCGAAAATTGTTTAAACAAATTTGGCCTAATTAACGAGTTATTAACTAACTAAGATCGGAGGGAGAAGAACTCGTTAATAGATGAGAGATAAAGAGGTAGAAGGAGGAATCCACGATAAGCAACGCTACATGCCACTGCTCGTCTTTGTTTTTCGTTGAATTTTCCTCTTCCCGCTTCGTTTTTCGCGTAGGAACAAGCTCAAGAGGCTGTCTCTCGTCGCCTTCCGCTTTCGCTCTCCGTGAATGGCCGATCTGTGTATGTCAATAACTCGTTAATTATGCCGAATTTGTTTAAACAATTTTCGATATTTCTGCTTAGATTCGTTCACTCTACTTACAGTTTCCCGGTGGGTAACTCGGAATAGGACACTTTGTATAGCTTTAACGGCGTTACACCTAGGTAAACGTAGCTTCTACGAAGGATTCGAAGACCAGACCGTGCCTCCTCCTTCGTCCTTTTCGCTCGTATAAACAAAATGCTCGCGTCAACGTCATAAACTCTGTTGAACTTTGCGGTCTAATTTCCGCAAGTAACCGTTCCCCGTCCTATCCGAGCGACGCTGAAAAACCACCCACGACTCCAGCGTTCCTCATCCACCTCCTCCTCTATCCGCTGGTTCGAGCTATTCGCGTGCCACAGAGATAATACCTGCTCGTCGACGTTAACCCTTTGTCTCCATTGAATGGTCCGCCAGTCGGAACGACGCTCGATGAAGGATCATTCCGGCGCGTCTAACGAGTTTTTACTCGACAGCCTGATTAGCGATCGAAAAAGGTACTCTCTTCCAAAATCGTTATCTCTACCTTCCCTTTCGTCGATACCTCGCTAGGTTCTTTCAATCTCTACGATAATTCGACTTGCTTAAGTTCCAAGATAAATTAATTAGTTAACCACGCTAAGAAATATTCCAGGACCTATCCCACGGACGAAGAAAAGTGGCGAGACATAAATTTAACGCGGACAAAAAGCCGACTGCGTTTATTACCGGGAAAATTCTCGAAATAATTATAAATAAGGTATAGAGTAACGAACGAACGGCGGCGGCGGCGTTCATTATACTGAAAAATAGTCTCGCCTGGGTGGATAGAACGAGCCTTCTAGCTCGACTCTTCCCCGAGGACGGCTTGAAAGATTAATTAAGTTGACGGAGTATCGCGGAATAATGCAAATTCTTGAGAAAGGAGAATAAATAAAAATATTTCAATATCACACTCTGTCGCGGCGTTACGCGCCCGCTGTAATTTAATCTGAACGAGGATGCTGGGTGAGTGGGATGGTGGGGTTGGGCGGAGAATTGAAAAAACGCACAAAATAAGGTAACATCCGCGTAGCTGGGGAGAGAATGGGACGAGAGGCAATGAGGATGGACAATGAAAATGAAGGATCGAGGATAATAAAGTACCGCAACTTTTTATTAGTCGACAGAAAGACGACCAAGGAGGGGGTTGGTAGAAGCGAAGAGAAAAAGAAGGATAACGTACGGGAGTACTAAAGGCGAAATAAAAACGTCTGCTATTTACGCGGAGAATATCCGCTACGTTGAATAAATTAACGTCTTTGATACAACTTTCTATTCCTTTACCCCGTTTTCACGGGTTAGATTTTGGTTTCGAAACGTCAAACAAAGGAGAGAGCATGTTCGCGGCTAACGTAGCAGCATATCAAATTACGCTTACGGTTAAACAAAGAAAATTATAATTATAAATTTTCCGAAACGTTGCTCGAAGTTAAATGTCCTTTCTCTACGTTTCTCTCTTTGAAATAAATGCTTCGAGAGGACTCCGGAGTATCGTCGCGCGTAAAAGAGCGCATAGATTTTTGTCTAACGAGGTTAGCTCGGGGCTAGCTCGAGGAATTTAACGGAACTGGTGAAAAAAAATAAAAGACATTTTTTCCGTCGTGAAATTCGCGCGAGAGAGATCGGGAGTGGCTTGATAAAGTGGAAAAATGTCGGAGTGGGAGGGTAAGCGGCTAGAGGGCTTTGTCGAAACAACGGCCGGACCATCCCTCAAGCCGACGAAACCCATCAGCTTGGTGCTCGCGCGCGGTTTTATCACAGCGCCGTTTATCACCGCTTGCCTAGACAATGGCGTTGTTGTTTGCCCATTGTACGGCCCACGGGGAGATCCCGTCGTGACCCATATTCCCCTCTCTTTCCTTCACCTTTTCCACAGGGAAAAGCATGATCGTCCCAGGCAACGGTCGACCTCGGCGACCGCCAACGACGACCTCGGCGACGAAGACCCTAACGAAACGTTAAATTCATGGTCTTACCGCTACCAACGGTACACTACCACTAGCGACAACGTTCTCGCTTTGTCACGCTACTCGCGCACCATTTCCTTCTTTATACACGGGATGAATAATTCTCCCCTAGCTTCCACCCCCTTATTCTCTTTCTCTTTTCTTTCGAAATATTCAGGAAACAGCTGAAGAGTCGGAAAGATATTTGAACGTTGGAGAAACGGGTAGTAGTCGGTGGGGGAGATTGCCGGAGAGAATTCGGAAGTTTAATTAATCGCAAGCTTGTATCTACGAGAATATTCACGGCTTGCCGGTTTCGCGCGCGACGACTCGAATTTTCTACATTCCCACGGATTAATTCGCCCGTTTAAGAGACGGTACTAGAGATGAAAGTGGCCGCTGCCGTTGTCGTCACCCGTATCTTGCGTTTCGTTTATCCTCATCGAGGTGTCCACGAAAATTCGGAGCGAGTAACGTCCTCGGACCAAAATTAAATCCCTTTCTTTATTTCGTAGGTCTCGTACGGTACTGTTTTCTAGTTTGAAGCGCTGGTACTCATCGTCGAGACTTTGTTAGGGAGTAGGACGCTTACGTGGCTCCGCGTTACGTTCGCGAGATGAATTATAAATACGTCCAGCAGTCTCACACCGATGGAATTTCAAACGTCACAGGATTATGTCACCAATAGAGATAGAGAGAGAGAGAGCTCGATGTCGTATCCGCTTTCGCAATGATACACGTAAACGCATTGGAATGGCATCTTGTTTTGGTGACAGAAAACCAAATCGGTTTTATGTATGAGAAAATTCAATCGATCGAAATGAAACCTTTAAAAAGTAAACAAATGAATGAAAATGTCATATAATACCCTGGTAGCACCAAAATATTGGTTAAACATCTTTTTTAAATATAAAAAAATAACTAAAAAATGTATGATGTACGATTAGAAACTTGTTCGATGTTTCGGGGAACTCCGTAGAACGATCGACGGGTCTTTAAAAAATGAACTTGACGAGGAAAATATACGCGAGAGGGGAAAGCTCTTTTAAAAGATTTAGAAGAGGGCAAGTGGCACCGCGAAACCGAGGTCACTTAATTGCTTCCTCGAGAAAACTAATAAAAAGTATCTCGGGTAGTGGTTCGGAGGGCAAACCCGATCGTTTCTACGATTCCACTGAACGATGCGATGTCCTTGGCATGGCATAGTGTACTTCGATATCGGAAACGGCAGAGAAAAGAGAGGAAGAACGGAATTATTCTAGGGGGTGGCCGGGTGCCTATAGTTATCCGATATCGTCGTTACCTTTATTAGAATCCGTAAGCTCGTGTCCTTCTCCGAGCTCTCTCTCGAGTCTTTCGTTCTGGCTCTCTTTCTTCGCGACGACGACGGCACGTTGCTCCAGTCTCTCGATACTCCCTCGAGTCGAGTGTAACGATTATTTAATAACCAAACTTATTCCATTTCGCCATTCTCTCTTTATCTCTTTTCACTTTGCCATCCTCCTCTCGACCTGCCGACATTTTCTCTTTTCCTTTCTCCTTCGTACACGAGCCTAGACCTTTTCCTCGAGAAAGCTGCTCGATAGCATGCAAATTCGAAAGCTTCGCAAGAGCTTTGCGCGTCGAAGGATTTCCACTCCCCTCTCCGTCCCCCTCTGCCCGACTTCTCGTGCTTCTGCTTATGGATCACGAATCTCGAATGAGACGACGGTATTCTTTTTATTCCAACGGCGAAACTTTCTTCGTTTGTTTCTCTCCTTGCCTCGGTCTTTCCCCCTACCCTTTGATAGCGACTTTCAACGCGGATTTCTTCGTTCGGATGGACGAAGAAGAAGCGGTATACGTTTAGTTTTTTTTTCCATTTTTAGAAAGAATAACTAGATGATTGCCCTGTTTTAACCTCTTCGAGGATACCGACACGCGTGTCTACGTTTATTTTTAATTTACAACAACGATGACTTGCCATACAAATGAATATTATTTTTTTTAATATTCTTAATCCCTTTTAACGTATTTTAAGCCATTTAATCGATGTGGATTGAGAATGAATAACATATAAATACGCTAGAAAATGCACAATTTCTTTAAGAAGACGTCATCCCCGAAGAGGTAAACTTCCATCTTGACTTTTCTTAGAGAAGAATCGACTGTATGTACCAAACGGATTGTTTCTAGTCGAAAAAGGTTTGAATAGGAGGAATCGGTAGGAACGTAGGTAAAATCGAGAAAGCGTTTCTCCATCGATCAGCCATCGAGCGGATTCTAGAAGGACGAACGATTCGCGGATTAATTCGACTGCTACCCCGTTTCCATCGAGATTTAAGGGAGGAGCTTCCGAAGGAACGAAGCGAGTGGAAGAGCGAGAGAAGGTAGGGGTGAAGGAGATTTACGAAATACATCCTCCGCGGGAGTAATGTTGCGCTGTATTCGCGATAAATCTTCTCCTTGCTAAATCTCACGTATTCTATGAAATCCTCTTACTTCTTCGCCAGCTCTTTTCCGGATTGTAAGCGTCTTATATGCGCTTTGATTACACGTCCGATCGAAGAGGAAATCGCTAACGCTCGTTCGACGCGACTACTGGACAAATTTCAATGCAAAAAAAGCGAGGCAATTAAAATATTACATTTTTATTATCCATTCGTCAAATTGTTGCTATAATATTTAAGCCGATGTTCGTTGGAAGGTAGGGGAGACCAGTATAAAATGATCCCCCAGAGTAAAATGATCCCTCTCAATTTTTATGAATCTACCAACGCTATCTATGAAATAACATATGCAA
Source organism: Ancistrocerus nigricornis (assembly GCA_916049575.1). Classification (NCBI taxonomy): domain Eukaryota; kingdom Metazoa; phylum Arthropoda; class Insecta; order Hymenoptera; family Vespidae; genus Ancistrocerus; species Ancistrocerus nigricornis. Next base: position 13,289,283 of record OU696667.1, on the reverse strand, counting down.
TACTTCCAAAAGTTCTGAAGATCGCACAAGCAGTAATGGTGGAACGCACACTCGCGTCAACAAAAAAATATTTAATAAAAATCCAATTTTGCTATTTGCTTCTAAAGTAAGTGTGTTTTCACATTCCTATAATTTGTCTTTATGTGTTTTTCATATATATGTTTTATTATATTAGTGTAGTGGTGTTGTTTAGGTATTCAATTTCATATTGTTTTGTTTTGTATCATTTCGTGGGAGGTTATATTTTGATTCGATTAGCATAAATAACATTTGGGGTAAAACGATTACTCGTGATGTGTATAAAATGATCCCGGGATCGTTTTACCGTTATAGATGCCACGTGTCTACATTCGCAAACAAACAAACAATAAAACAAACAAACAAACAATGCAAAGGGTAAAAGTTGGAGTCACGATCAGTGTGCCGGTGTGGATGAAGATGACGTTGACTTTTTCATCTGCGATTTGTGCAATATCAACATTGACGTGTAATCATATTTTTTATAATAAAACATCATAAAATAATATACTTGTTTGAATTAAATATCATGTAGCATATAGAGACCATTTTTCCCCATGAGGAGGGATCATTTTAAACAAGTGTGTGGGTAAAACGATCCTTTTGTATTGTTCCGCAATTAAACAAATGAAATATTGAATAATAGCACGACACGAATGTTTTAATTTAATAATTGTAGATGAAAGACCATAGTTTCAGTGCATATTAATGGAAAAAATAAAACTACATACATTTTTCTAAAATTCTTGCTTTTTCCTTAGAGGGATCATTTTATACTAGTCTCCCCTATAATACGCTGTTGGGAAGCTTTCGAGTGCGTGAAGGTATAGAGGGTGATCTCATTTAACAAATTAAAGAAATATTCTTGTTGGTACATATTTGTTGGCAAAATTAAAACTTTCTACAATTAGTTATATGTCCAGATGATTATGAAAGTAGCCCGAGTCATATATTTGTTTTGAAGCAACATAAAATATGTGACACATCCATCGACTTTAAAATTTTTTACCGAGGTTAATTTCATAATTACCATCACATATGTTCTAACGAATCTAACTTCCTTTCACAGAAGTCGTAATGAGCAATCTCGTAAGACTCTTTTCGGTGGACTTTGAGCTAAATATTGACCTCTCTTCGTCTCACGCGAATCATTCGTGTCGGTAGAAAAAGCGATTACTCCGTAGAAACCCTACGATAATTTGTCCCTCCGTCATCATTGTTTTTTAAGCCTCTCGAAAGCTCCTTCTAATTCTTACTAAACGAGGGACCGTCGACGATGCCGAATTGGATCAATTTGTCGCGCGTAGAACGGTTCTTTACCTGAAGAGACTGCCAGAGGAAGCAGTGAGTTTTTAATTGAGCGTAATCGTTACGATTTCTCAGGATTACGCGAGAACGGAGTAAAAGAGAAAGAGAGAGCGTGATGTAACGCGTACCTATAACATTTCGAAGAATGTTCGAATAGAATACGTGCTTCGTTACTCTCGTTATTACGTAATTTTTCAAATGAACTTTCTTTTATATATTTTCATATCTCAACTACCTCGGATTTAATACCCTCACACCCTTACATTTCTAGCAATATTAAAACTCAAGACTTGCGCATTAAAAAGAGCTCTCGCGCCTCAATTTTTCTCTCCATAAAATGCATTTACGGAGTAAACTTTGTAACTACCTTCTAACAAATCTTGTCGTCGCATAGAAAATTCTATTCGACCCGACGTCAAGAAGGTGTACAACGCACGGGTTTACCATTCGCGCGGACGTATCCTATAAAAACCTGAGAAAAGAGCGGAGAAACGACGGAGATACAAAAGCTGCTGCTTAAACAGTAACAAGTTAAAAAATATATATATACATATCTTGGTGAAATATACCTACTTGAGACAGCGAAATAAAAATACGTGCATAAAATTACGTCGACGGCTGGAGTTTGTCATAAATATTACCATAATTTTAATTTTGCCGTATAGCAATAAGAAACGTAAGAGAAAAGAAGGTTAGGTTGGGGGGATGCGTGGTGGGAGTTTCTTGCCTAACGGAATCTCTCGCGAGCTTTGAATACGTTCTTCGCGAAAGCCACAATTTCGATATATCCCAAGCAGCTCGTGTAATATAAGGGGAAAGGGCGGTGTAAGGAAAAAAAATGGACGTCGTATTAAAATTCTCGGCATTATGCTTCACGCGGCAAGGACTCCGAGAAGAAAAGGGAGAAACCTTGGCTCAAAGTAAACCAGCCACGTACAAGCCCGCGGCGGTTCTCCCGTAAAACGTACGGAGAGGTATTCCTACCTAGCTGGAACGAAATTAAGTGCGAAGATTGGATTACGGGGCGCAGTCTATCTACTCTCGGTGTGTTTCTTCAAATAACTGATTTCATGCGAGGGCGCGAACAAATTTCATAAAGGAAGCGAACACCTTCGGGCATAATTTATCCTAGTAGGAAAACTTACCGTTGTAAGGAGAATTGTAAAACGAACAAACCAACGAATACATCGGACATGGATGTATTATCGTCTTGGTCCTCTCTCCTTTGAAACGTTACATATCAAATATTTTCAAAGAGTCGATCGAGAAAGAGAGAGCCAGTGAGAAAACTCGGTAAAATCTCTGCATTTTCGCGAGCTTCCGTTTCACGCGAGATAGAAATTGGAATTCAACCGAGAACGATCAGCTTTGCACGTATAACGTCTCTCCTCCCACCACAACCTTCCCGCATCCATATTTTTTTTTCTAGTCACGAAAGAGGGTAAACGAGTTTGCACCCTTCTCCAAACGAAAATTAATTATGGTTAACGAGTTACACCGTTTACATGATGATGGCGAAGAACTCTTCCAGGGGTTGAGCAAAAGGTAAGACTCTCGACTGGGTTCGTTTTAATTCAAAAACGGTAAAAGGTTTGCCTCGTAGCTTCTTCCGCGTTTACCGGTTCTCTTAATATCCGTTTGAACGTCACCGTCGAAGAAACATTCCGACGTGGATCTATTCGTTTCACACGAGAGAAAGAAAGAGAGGAAAATATCGTTCGTTTTTTTATCAGTGGTCCACATTTTCAAGGAACGTTCGGCAACTAAAAAATTCCAAAACATTTGAAACGTATGGTGCTAATAATGGAATAATTTCTTGTTCCTGCTGAAAAATGTGCCTAGGAGTAAAAACATTCTCCTAAATAAATTTTGACTATTCGTATTATTGTTAATATTTAAGAAACTATTTAAGATACAAAGAAAAAAGTTTAGTTAAAAGCTGCAGTATTGTTTGTGGCCCATATTCGGGATATGAGAAATTTTCAAACAAAATTTTTATAAATTCTCATATTTTTCTCAAATTTGTCAACTTTGGTCCCTTATCTTAAATAGTTTCTTAAATATTAACAATAATACGAATAGTCCAAATTTATTTAGGGTTGTGTTTTTACTCGTAGGAACATTTTTCAGGAGGAACAAAAAATGGTTCCAATATGTTTCTAATTCTATTTTCAAAAGCATACTTTCAATTGGAAAATAGCACCTAACAATGTAAAGCTAAATAATAATAAAATTAAAAACTAGTCGGCAAACGACTAAGCACCTTATATCTTGGTATTTACTCATCATAGTAGGGTATAAAAAATCGTGCAACGTTGAACGCGTTAAAGCCTTTCGTCTTGTTTCCCGTCGTTGAAATGCCGATCGACGAAATCCTTCCACGCGAAGCTATATATCTTTTAGGAGCTGGAAATCAATGACCGATCGTCGCGCTTCGATGTTTCTCTCTCTCTTCGTCCCGCGGAAGGAGCAACAGCTTACCTATGCTACGATAGGCAAGCGACGAAGATTGATCGCGAGGACACGTACGCGAAGGCGTGCCAAACGATACCTATGCGTCGTACACGGTGGTCCGACTACGATCTCTTTTTTTCACGCCCACTGTCACGTAAATCGTTCATTCTCGCGAGATAACTCGGAATAAACGTCACGATTTCTCTCACCCTCCCCCCACCTCGCGTGACAGACAGATTTTCTTCTATCTCTACAAAGTAATCGATGATGTTCCAAAAGAGTCGTATGCTTATCGTTAACCGATCTTTTCTCTTTCTTTCAAAATTCGACAACTTTTTTTCTCTTCCAAGTGACGTCTTTAAGAAACGACTCTTCTCGATCTTCCTTCTTCTTAGGGTAAAACTTTTCGTTCGATCTCATGGCCAAGGGAGAAAGGGGGCTTAAAAAAAAGAAAGATAAGGAAAAACTTGGAATCGTTCTTGCGTGTCTTCCTCTCTCTCTCTTTCTCAGCCTTTCGTTCTGCCTCTTTTCGATAAAAGGGAACATCTCGTTGGGACGTATTACGGAATAGAAAAAGATTTTCGATTATGGAAGATTGAATCATTCTCTAAGGGAAGAAAATTGTTTTCCGTAGAGTCGTGACAATGATAAAAATTGAAGGCGAAGTAGCGACCGTGGAAAGAAATGCGAGAGGTGCTGTCACGAGGGTGGGGGAGAGGCGGAAAAACTTTACAAATTGTACATTCAATTTCCAACGGTATTGTCATTCGAAAGCGTAGAATGGAAAGTTTTAAAGCGCGTCATTATGACGCGCGAAAAGATTCAAATGAATGTTTTATGAAGCGAGGCCGCGTGCGGAACTCCGATTTCCGCGAGGACGCGTTTCGTTTTTCAAAAGAAATCTATTTCGTTGCTGCACGCGCGCGGTATGCACAAAAACGGCACGCGCGATCGCGTGTCATACTCGTATTTCTTCGGGTTTGTCAATCGAGCCAGCTGATGCGAACAAAAATCTTTTCTCTCAATCGAATTAAAAAATATTCTCGTAACATATTTTTCGAATACAAAGGAGAGAAAAACGAAGACACGCGATATTGGCATGGAAAAAATAATATAACGTGAAATGAAGAAATTAGGGTACAGAAAATATCGCATCGTGCAAATTCAGATATTAAAAAGATGGAACGCTTTTCATTCCTCCATGTCCCGAACAGTTAAGTCATAATATTTTTTTATTTCTACCCATTAGCGGTCTTACAAACGATCTTGTGATCAGTAGGCATGACTTCGAACGCGTTTCTCTTGAAACCGATTTTTTGTAAATTGGCGTTCAGTGTAAGTTAGTTTTTTCGAAGTTCGGTATTATTATTAATTGCGTATTTTTTTAGCGAATTTAAGTTCTTCGTTTCAAAACAATGATAAAAAGCCGATGGTCGCAAGATATATTTGTCTTGCGTATCAAAAAATCAATTAGCCGATGAAATAATAATTTCCGAATAACATAGTTATTTAGTTCCATCCTAATTCTTAAAACGTTTATTCGTCTAATCCGAAAACTTTACAAATAAAATAACACCAAGAATATTTTATGACCAAACGATCATTAACACCAAATATTCGATCGAACGCATAGTTAAATTTTTACCAGCAAAGAGACCCGGGCTTAGGGAATCCACTCACCCTCTTCACGAGGCGCCATGCCACGATCAGCTGAATAAATCGATACGAGGTAGACATTTACCTGGAACAAAAAGAAAGAAATTGCTTAGTCGCGAAACTAGGATGGCTCGTAACGTATGAGATATCGGGCCGACGACGTACAGGAGTATCGTAAAGTAAGAAACGAACGTGCGAGGGAAAAAGACGTGAGAAAGAACAGCGAGGAATATCCAATAAAGAGAAAAACCCGTTGAAGCATAAAAGGGGAAGGGAGAGAGTTAGCAGGGGTGTAATATCGAGAAGATACAATTCTGGTGGTCCATTCTTTTTTCTAGAAAATCCGGTGAGACGGTGTTCCTAATTTTTCCTTCGTCATTGATTTCTCGCGCGTCTCCGGAAAGCCGCGGTAATATCCGTGCCCTGGGGAACCTTTTCCAATTATTGGTCCTTCATTAGAGCTCGCGTTTAACCCGAAAGCCGACTTTTCTCTATTCCTTTACCTACCCAACCCCCATCTATATTCGTCCCAATTAGCAGTAAGCCCGACGAACGCGAGACAAAGACTACCCTCTGCCCTCCTGGTTGATACGAATCCGCACGGAGTCGCAAAGATCGAGTGCTCGATATATGTACTATTCGATTTCATTATCTTTTTCTCGTGTCGCTGTGACGATGCTCGACGTTCTCTCTCAAACTTCTTACCTTTAAATTACACGAATTTGTGGTTATATACCTTGATTATCCGACGTTCTCTACTTCGCCAGATAATTACACGAGCCGTCTCGTAGCAAGTTTATTCATTCCGATCCAGCGTGAGTACAATTTTCCCAAACTCCTAGTAAACTAGAGCGAAGCTCTGGAGAGCAGGAAGAAAAAAAAAATAGAGACCGAGGAGTTTCTTTTCGCTCCTTACGACTATGGAACCGTTCTGGGATACGAAAAGGGATCAAAGATTCGAAAAAAGAAGGTATATACCAAAGGCTACCGATTAATTTTACTTTCTCTAATAGATACGGGCTGTTACCTCGCTTTTTTCTTCTTGGAACCACGTTCTCTAGCATAGATCGTTTATTTCAAAAGAGAAGATAGAAGAGGGAGAGAAACGGACAGAGATTTGCGGTCCCAGTGGCCGAGTCAATGGTCAACCACTGTCCAAAGGGGAGAAACTTTCCTATGTATATTCGTAGGTGGGAGTTACGAACAAGGTAACGCCTCTAATTTAAATACACTCTCCTTTCGCGATTACCGATACGTTTAACGAGCGTTAATGAACTCGCTCCATCTCTCTCTAAAACGAGCGTGCTCTCGGTGGAAAAGACGATGGACGCGTGAAACGAACTTACAGAAAAGTCACGCGTTCGTTCTAACGAGAAACGAACGATACGTTTTATCTTGGGACTCGTATCGTTGTTTAAACACGAAGGCGAGCGATGGTATCGATTCCGTGGCTCTTTCCGTAGTCGATAATTTGAAAGGAAAATGACGAGATAAAAATGATATCGAGCTCTGTACTTTCTCGTTTGAACGGAGCACGCGATGTTGCGTTTTGTTAAATGAAATAAAGGGGTAGAAAGTTAAAAGAAATGGCGATTAAAATACGAGAACCAGGTAGACGAGCTCGCACTTTAATATGCTCTAATCCAAAGGTTTTGGCAAGCACGCTCGCGATTATCGTGGCTAGGCGTATCAGGGCACAAGGTGAGAAAGTGAAAATACGTAAGGAATGCGCTCGAGTAAAAGGAGAGAGCGTTTGGGGGGATTAGAATCGGTCGCGTGCCACGCATATCTTACCGGTATTACGTAATTTCAATGCGCTTGTGTGCTGCTTCGTGGTTGGATGGGCGCAAGCAAACGCCTGCTTACGATCGTATAAGAGAAGGAGAGAGAGAGAAAACGCATGAGCACGCTTCTCTATGGTACACTTCCGTGAATACATACAGCTCTCGAGGCAGATACGGGATACTCCGATCGTTGCACGTGCCCATGCAGATGTTTCGACAACGAACCGCGTGACGTTGCACGTGTTTCTGACATGGAAACTGTACCATCGTTTCAACGACTCTCGACGTTTTTATGATGTTTCTACTATTACGTGCGTTTTATTTCTATGAGATAAGAAAATTGTCAACTTTGTGCGAACGGCTATTTTTTGTTTGCGAATTGTACGATAAATGTGAGAAAGTTTTCAATTTATAGAGTACGGTGTCTCGAAAAAGAAAATGCCCGATATACGCTATCGGCTAAAAGTTTGGACTCAGGACGTAGAAATATTCAGAGAACCAAGAGTAACCAAGGAAGATTTATGTGAGAAAAAATGTATGAGTAGCTTGTTTGAAAATTTGTATTATTTTTTTTTTAACTTTTAACGGGATATAATGATTTTATAACATAAATGGATGGAAGAGCCTCGAAGGCTCCGTACGGAATAAATCAAATTAGTAATTCAAAAATACTTTAATTAGTTTAATTCATTTTATTTATTTAGTAAAATAGTTTTTATATCAAATATGTTATACCTCTTTTTTAAAGCATACGATATATAGGCTTGCAGAAAAGGTTATTATGATTACTCAGGGAAAAATTCCTACAAAATTCCACGGGAGTCGACGTGGGTGTATAAACGATACAGGAGCATTACAAACATAAGAAGTACCAAAATCTATTGAAACATGATTCAACTTGTTAATATTTAACAAAATATTGCTGTATCGTTCAAAAATTTATCGGTATATTCGATTTTGACAGAAATAAGCAATCCACTCGAAAGTTTTGTCCGATAGCGTAGATAGGTAAGAGTTCGTCTTCGTTTTCTAGAACGAAATAACTTCGATGGAAGATCCGAGCTCGATGGTGAATCGACGAAACGACGGGAGGAGTGGATGATGGTCGAGATAGGAATGAGGAGGTAGACAACTGGATTTCGTCGAGTTTGTTCTCTCGTCGCGACGAGGAGACAGGCAGTTTTATTTCACTGTCAAGTAGAAGCGAAGGCGTGAGATCTCGCGTGACAGAAAGAGAAGAAGAGAATGTGTGGAAAAGAGATGGAGAAGAAATCGGTTCCAACGGGTGATACAAGGTGAAATATGACGCCAGCGAGAGGTACACCGCGAGCGACGCGCCAGAGGAGCAATAAAATCTACCGTGGAAAACCAAAGGTAAGCTTCGGCCTTTATAAAGCTCCGGGCTTACGTCGAAGAGTCGAGAAGCTTGGCTCCCTACTCCTCTCGCTTCCGTCCCTTCGTTCAACGAGCGTCGCCAAAATAAAAAAGGAAAATAAAAAATTGCCACCCGGAGTGATGAAATTTTACTCTCGTTCTTGAGACTTTCATTAGCCTCGAGCGACGATAGGATCGTTTCTAACTCGTTAACAATTTATCGAGAAATATGGAAAGACGAGTATATACGTTGTTATCGAGGTCGTCGTCGGCATCTTGAGCTATAGATTTTATATAGACGACCGTGGGACGCGTATCGATCTTCGAAAACGGAGCTCGAGGGATGGTCCGTCGTAGTCCCGTGGCAGGCGCATCGAGAATGCCGGTCATTGCACAGCGAGAGCGGTTTAAACTTTATCGTGGAAGGGCGTCGATGACACGTAATAAAGTCCGCTCCTATCATCCTGTATTATACGTGTGTATGTATACGACGGTAGTCCGCCCTTTTCATCGCTATTGTTCGGCCTTTCGACAAACGCTGCCAACTTTTACTTCTCCCATCCCTTGTTGTTGCTTGCTCCTCTACCTTTTTTCTTCCACCTTATTTCCATCTATTCTTTCACGAAAGGTTAATATCGTTGTTAGGCTTGCTTTGTACGCTTTATTAGGCTTGATCTTTGATACGTGACCGATTTATAAGTTTATACATATATTAGCCTTGCCTCTTTGCTCGTATCACAGTTTGTCATATTTCGAATTCTTCGCTTCTTGCGATGTCATGTAACTATCCAATGGCTTCAAAGTCTTGTTTTAAATTTTAGTAGCATGGTAGAGTGTAATTTTAGTATTTAAGCTCCAAATAGTTTGAGGTTATCATATACACAAATTAACGAAAATAATTATAAATCTTGATTAAAGGATAAAAAATTTTGAAACGGGTGAAGCGTGATAGATCGCCTTGATGAATGGAAGAGAGCCAAGATTTAATGAAATTCCTACTTTCGTGATGGTCCAAGCGAGATATCAATTACCAAAATAGCAGTAAAATTATTTTAAGACGAAAGTATTGTTAAACAATTAAATAAACATTGGTATTTTTTAATAAATGCATTAACGATTTTCTTTTTCCCCTCTACTAACGTTTTTCATGAAATATGGACGATTCTATTCCTATTCTAGGTCCGTTTAATCCCAGAAATCCCTGGTCCTTCTCGAAGAGAAAAGAATAAAACGAGAATCGTTTCACATCCACCCACAAATGAACGCATCGTCGCTTTAATTTTATCCTCGTAATCGCTCACCCTCTTGTACTTTATCGTTCACCGGTGGAAAACATTTTACATCCTCCGTTTAGTCCTTCCTCGATAATAACCGTCTGCATAGCGATGCCGCGAGCTTTCGCAGGACATTCCGTTCGTGCCATTGCTTTTTTGTGCGAAGTAAACAATGCAAAACGGTTTTATAGAACGTAATTCAATACGTATCGTCATGATAAATTTTATCGCGTTCCATGGACCACCGTTGTATTTTACAAGGACGCTATAAATGAAGCTCGCGTATTTTATCCCGAGCCATCGGCGAAGTTTTATTTTTTTTTCTCCTTCGTCCACCCTTTCGATTCGAGCGTCCTCTATCTCTTTCTCTCTCTTTACTCAGATCGGCTCGTAGATTTCCCGGAAAATGACGAGAGATCGAATTCCCGTTCGTGTGCTCACGGTTAAAGTCACGTCGCGTTGGACCGATCTTTTCGCGGCGTACTGACCGCAGAGCTACCGGGATAATATTATTCTTCGCACGTGAATGGGGCTGAACGCGAGCTTTAAAGCATATTCCGTGTGGCACCCCGGAGTGCTTTCGTGGGACGACACGCCGGTGAATAATTCACCCGGTGCGTACGAGACGACGACGCCGGAAAATCGCGAGATTCGGGAATTCGTTGTGACCGAGAAAGAAACCTCCAAGATCTCGTCTTTAAAAATTTTCATCCTCCGTGTATACTGTTTAGTGAAATTTTTACCCCAACGAATAGACGAATAGTAGTTGTTGGAAAATGAATTAGGTAGGAATATTGATTTAGTTTAAGGGAAAGAGAATTGAATTAGTGAAAAGTTTGTAAATTTCGCTTAAAAAGTTGTTTTTATCAAACCTTCGGCATATGGTTTGCGCCATTTTCAGAAGGGAGAAATATTAACTTTTGTATTCGATTTTTTGCAAAGAAAGGACCCAAAGTAAAATTAACATTTATGTCAATGTTAAGAGACTGAACTCGGTAAGGTAAACCAAATTTGTTGAAGAAAAAAGTTTTTACTTATACGAGGAGAAGTGGAAGCTAAATAAAAAATTAACGTTTAATACTACTCGAACATTCCTAATTACACTCGATCGATTATCTACGCACACTTGAACGAAGGGAAATATCTACGTTGTTATCTCGATCTAACGGGGGTTCTCTTAAATCGCGATCGAAGTATTTTCCAAGTCGAACCTTTACCCTACCTCCGTCATAAATCATCGAAGGTTGAAGGTTTCGCGTACGGTACTAGCCTCCTCGGCGTGTTTGCCATAGAAGGCTAATTTGAAAATCTAAAAAATTCAAGCGCCAGTCCAGTGCAAACGCTTTTCTTTCGTCCGCTGGCTTAAGCTCGAGGAGGCTGCTCTCTCGAGTGCTCTCTGCCTTCTTCGCTTAGACTCTTCTCTCTCTCTCTCATTCTCTCCTTCGTTCTTCTCTCACTGCCACGAAATATCTCCGTGATCTCGATGAGCCTCCTGACACCATTTAAAGAGCTTTACTTCGTAGAAACGAAGGAGGCCGAAGGATCATATTTTTTCTTAGCGCGCTAGCTAATAAAAGGAACAAAGGAAGAAAGAAGTAGGTAGGTGGTAAGACGGAGAAAAAAAGAAATGTTCCACCGGGAAAGCAGGTAAAAGACGGTTCTCCTTTCGCGTAGACTCGAGCAAAAGTATTAAAACTCAAATATTTAATATCCTCGGATTTTTCTAGAGCAACCTCGGGGTGCTTCCTTAGACGTCATACTTGCTTCTGGTATGGACGGCGGACATGCCATACAACGTAGGTACACATACACCGATATCCGCCATATCTCGTAGAGAGTAAAGGTGTCGCGAGCCAAAGTCGCTGGTGTTGTCGTTACAAATAGAGAAACCGTACGAATAGCTTCCGTAGAAGCAAGACGAACTGCAATGCGGATAGGTATTATAAGGTACACCATGGGCTCCCGGAATAGAGGTGGAACGTTGATCCATTTGAGATGCGATTTCACGGTACGCCAACGTAGATCGAAGAAAGAGGAGAATGCTAGAGCATAGAAATCCACCCTATTCGGTTGTTATCGTCGAAGGTAAGACGTTGGAAGCATCGCTTTTACCAAAACTTTTCGAAAAGCTCCCGGAACCTCGTTAACCGATACTCTTGGAATTCGTTCCCGTCCTGCGATAAAGGCAAAGATAGAAAGGTCGAGAAAATCGAAGGGTAGCGGATAATAAGGGTAGCGCCGGTGGAAGGAGCGCCCGTGAAGAGAACTCGTCTTTAATCGATCTCGCGCGAGACGAACGCCCATCTCCGACGAAGCGATGAGATTCTTTGGTAGGTATCTACCGTGACATATAGAGAAACCGATAATCGAAATGACCGTTTGACTTTCAATTTGGAGAGAATATATTTATATCAGCAACGTTCGTGTCTGATCATTAGGACGCTTTGGTAGATATCGACGCGACCTACGAATCTTCTATGTCTGATTTTGAAACTAGAATTTTTAAATCTTCTAATCTGAAATATCTAAAAATATTTAACGGTAAAATATTTGAATTATTTATGAATATTTGAAAATAACATATGGATTTCGCGATACGTTGAACCAATCGGAATATATCTCTTTATAAAATATCTTCGAAACAGTCAGCTAACCAACAATGATTCACAAAATCTACCGTAACCTCGTTAATTGGAAAATATAGCAATCAAATTTAGAGAACACGTGCCAAATAGATTACGGAATATGAGTAAGCATTTTACTCGAAGAGAACCCAAGCTTCCCGTGACCCTTTTTACATCAAACCGTACGACCCCATTTGTCCTTTTATTTTACGATTCTTACATGTCGTATTACCAGAGTACAATAAAAGAGAGGCAAACCACGCGTGTACCTTGATATTCATAATAAAATTAAGTAAATGGGTGTAACGTTTCCTCTAGTTTTTCCCCCTAGTATCTTTTTTTCTCCGTACAGTCGACCGTTTCAAGCTATTCCACGAGTATTTATCTTCATACAACGAGGGTCGTTAGAAGTAACTCGAGAATGGTTCGCGGAATGTTCTACGAGATACTACTCGGAGCTCGATTTCTTCGACGCTGGAAAACTCCGCGAAAGTTTCCGAATGAGAAGCCTCTTTTAGGCTTTCCTCGACGTTCACCGACCGTTCCATTAACGTTACGTACATCCCGTAACAAACTGCGGCATTACCGCGAGGCTCCGGCGGCACACATAAAAATCTCCTCGCTGTTACACCAACTCTCTCACTCTCCTCGTCCTCTCGTGCAAAGCTCTTTAAATGGTAAAACCGACCAACTGAAAACTCTCCGGCAAATGAACGAACCACGACTTTTGACAAACGGGTTAAAAGTTCATCGGCACAAATTTCGGCGAACGCTTAAGCGTATGCGCGTTTAATCCAGAAGAAAAATTACCCCGCGGTACTTTTCGTCCGAGTAACTATGAGATTTTCTCATTTATTTCTCTTGGGAACTTTTGAAGGATCGCCTAACATTTTTTAGTTTCATTTTCGAGAAAATATCACACGCGGGATTAAAAAAAAGCGAGATCGTGTACACCTAGCCCTTGATTATACACGGAAGATCGGTTCCTCGGTATAGGTATCGTCTAAATCGAAATCATAGTTTTTTGTATGTAAATTGTGTTCTACAGATATAACATTTTTTAAGTTTCAATTATAAAAATGCTACCAAAACTATAATTTTATCACTAACCAGGAAATATGAAGTTTTAAATAAATTCCGATGGCAAAAGATTCGACGCATACCTGTTTGCTGTTAAAGATCGACTGTACTAATTCGCATTAATGGTTTTCACATATACACAAAAAGAGAGAATACCCTATTTTAGAATAATTGCCACTATTACTAATCGATTAGAATAAAAAATTGCTTATAGAAATATGTGTGCAAAAAAAAAATGTTAATTTTTAAGTTTTCTTTAAAAATTCGTTATTTTGAAAACCGTGTAAAAATCGGGAGATAAGTGTATTTAAAAAGTCTGCATGCTCCAACGCGGATCTTCCCAAGAAAATCATTTCGCTTTCCAGCTGACCGACCCTTCCTCTCGCGATTGAACGACATCCAGGATGCGATTTCGGTACGCTCGGTCGGCTTTATGCCTTGGAACATCGCCGCCCGCTTCGTATCTACGAACGAACGAAGGAAATTTTAAAGCGTATCGAAACCGGCACGAGACGTTACATTTTTACGTGCGCGGCTCGAATGCTCGGCATCCGCGCGCTTTTCCCTTTATGCCTCGTATATCGTGGGCCATCGTGGATATCGAACATTTTTTTTTTTTTTTAATATCCCTTCGCTATAAAGGAATAAAAAAAATATCAAAAAGAGAGTACGTGGTAAAGTAGCAGCCGATTAAACATTAATTCGGCTTTTGTAGTTTCCGGGATGGAAAACCACGAATACGAATGTACACTTAATTTACACGGATTTTTAAATGAAAAAGTGTTTTTTTTTTTTGTTTTTGACCGCTTTCCATTATATCAGGAGAGCATAGGTACCTACATATTAAAGAACGCAATTTTTTAAAAAAACTCGATTAAAAATTACTTAACGCACCCGTTTCACAAACTTCAATCTCAAACGTGAAAGTAAATGTGCGGTAAAACGTCTAAGTGAATAATAGACAAATAAACAAGAAAATAATTTGGTACTTTAATTAATAATATCCTTCTACTTTTTATGAATTCTATCTCGTTTTACACGGTTTGGAGGATTTTTCGAAAAACGTGTCTACCGTGTAAGTCGAGGGATGCGTGTATTTATTCGATTTTATCGACTCACCACGCGCTTCTCAAATTTACACCGGGGCGATCGGCCTGTAACGCGATCGGGAAAGAGCAAAACGAGAATAGAGAGAGAGAGAGATGGAACGACGTGCCAAGGTATCTTCTCCGCAATGCAGAACAATTCCCCGTGCTCGTTCGTATCGACGTTCTAACTACTTTGCGCGATGTCCCTCGACGACTAAATCGTGATATACATGCAAATTCTCATTTCGCGGGCTCTACGAAATGGAACTTTGACCGCGACGGTTACGTTCGTGTACATTGAATATCGACTCCTCGGGAGTGGCTCGAACTTTCGTCGAAAAATCTTACCCGTGGGACGTGTTAATAAATTAGTACAAGTGATTTTAAGCGGTGGGAAGAAATTGGACCAGGAAGTCGTTGCGTTTGAAACGGGGAGCGTAGGTTCGGCTCGTGAACGTTCTCAGAAGGAAAGAATTAAACTGCACGAACTAACGAGATGTCGTCCGTGAACCTTGAACCCAGTGCTATAACGCAATTTAACCGTGATGACGTTCATCGTACTAATTGTTCCACTCTTCTCGTTGCGTAAGCGTACTTACGTGCAAATTTGAGACGTTTAGAGACGACGGTTCAACGAGCTCCTCCGAAGGCAAGAATAACGAACTCGTCTTAAGATATAATCTACATTAGCGATGAACGACTTTTGTTTCGAAGTCAGCCAAAATTTGAAACCTAATGTTGTATAACGGGTTTAGAACGAACGGAATATTAGATAATAAAATATATTAATTAAACGATTTTTACTTACCTATACGGCGGTGTTTCTTATTTTAAATATAGATTCATAATTTGGTCAGCTTATTTTTAATTAAACATTAAAATCTCGGATGAATGCCTGTAATCGAGTAGATATATGTAAATATGTAGGTACCCATATTTGTTCTAATCTAAGAGAATTATATAACTATTGAAATTTCATTAATCAGATATCAATTTGACTATATTTCTCATCAACCAACTTAATATTGGTACTCTATTGAGTCTTTTGCTGAAATGTTTAAATTCTTAAAAATTGAAAATACGACCACAACGGCTGAGCACTCATCCACATATTCGTTCCCAAAGCTCTAATTAAAAGTCGAAATTCCCCTTCGACGTCTATCCACCGTATAACTTCGTTACGAAGGAAAACAAAGGGAAAACGTTGTAAAATATTTTGACACAGAGATACCGAAATACCGTATCGCGGTCGAAACGAGAAACGACGCCTACTCGACCGAAGAAAGTCTCGACGGTTATTTGAATACGGAGTGGTCGTAGTCGCGCGTCCGAAAGTTTCGAGTCTGAGCAAACTATCCGTCCGGTTTATCCGTCCGAGGTTGCGAACGAGGCTGCGAACAAATGGAAAACGTGGAAAGTACTTTGCCGAAGAAGTTACGAAGCGGACGTTGAGAAAGAGATGTTTACTCGTTCCTCCTCGACCCGCCACTCCCGATACTCTTCGTAGAATCATCTTCTACCATCGTCCAGCTTGGTAAAACTAGAAGATTTATCAAGATCTACATCCTCGAAGTTTGTAAGTCGATTTTCCCGCGTGTACGGAATAAAAGAAAGAAGAAACCATGAAACGTAGCTATTACAAACGACGTTGACTCGATATTACCGAGGAACAATTTTGGACTGATTGGTTCTCGTTATCGGATATCGCGTGAAGTAGTTTCAAGGGAAACTCGAAGCTCGTCGCACGCGTTCTCTTACGCATCGGTACACACTCGGCACGTCACATCGATCGACGCTAACGTCGAGACTAATTCGATCTGTATTAACCGAGGGACAATCCATGGCGTCGATCGAGAGAACGAGTCATCGATCATCGTGCTAACGACATCCATTATCCCCAACGGACTGTCTTATTTATGGAATCCCGTTAGCATCGCGATACCGCCACTCTCGCATTCTCGTGCTCTCTATATCGAGTCTCGATCCGGTATCCTTCCAGACGGATTTATAAGAAAGATAAAGAGAGAGAGAGGAGAAGAATCCAAGGAAATAGAAAACCGGTACGATGGAACGCCAGGATCGAAGGGTAAAGGGAACGTTCCTCGTAGCAACGAGCAGTGGCGGCAACCACGATCCATCGAAGGACAGGACTATGCTTCCTATTCCGGTCGATAAGTCGATGCCTCAACAATAGACGCCGATGGGGAATAGTCGAGCAAACCGCGGTGGGCTTTCTCCCTCGAGTTCGCGGCCCGTTGCCGCTACACCTGCACGTCCCGTGGGTGCTTTCCCACCAGTGGCCGAAGCAGTCTGCTCTTTCCCCTATCCTGCGGCGCACACGTGGCCAGGGAGGAAGGTGGATAAACGCTCGAGGGTGAGCGAACCCTAACAATAGGCCCATACCGAACGAACGTGCCCGTCCGTTACCGTTCGTCGAGCTCAACCGGTTCCGCTACTACTCTCTGGGACCTTCGTCGAGACGGCTTCATCGACCACGAAATGTCTTAGCTGTCTACCATGATCTTTTCTTCTCTTCGCATTCTTGGAAATTTAGATTGTTAGGAATGAGAAATATTTTTTTTGTTAGAGTCGATCACAGCTATTTATCGATAAGGCTTTCGATTCGAGTTAAGGATTCTCCGTTGATATTTATGATCTTGAAATATATTGTCTAAACAACTTTTGTTTATGAATATTACTGCTGTTTTTGCTAATATACATTTAGCATTTTAGTTCCATCGACAATTTTTTGTATTAAGAGTCGATGTTTGTCTAGATTGCGTTTAGTTGCGCCTGGAGCCAACAGTCCACGATATG
The DNA here is from genome assembly GCA_916049575.1 of Ancistrocerus nigricornis. NCBI lineage: Eukaryota > Metazoa > Arthropoda > Insecta > Hymenoptera > Vespidae > Ancistrocerus > Ancistrocerus nigricornis. The sequence goes on along the minus strand of OU696667.1, from coordinate 13,271,806 downwards.
GAACCTGAAAGAAACATTTCTATGACTCCGTTACAAGAACGACTGACTTTTTTGACATAGAGATTGAAATTTTTCCAATCTTTATCCTGACTTAACTTAAATGTAGTAATGGACGGCAAGAGAAGTATTTCAAGATCTTGATAAGACAAGACTTGATTTTTCAAGACGAGATTACCAATTTCTTGTTCTTGATAAAATCGAGACAAGAGAAGACAAGAAAAATCTATCAAGATTCTTGATTCTTGATAACTGAAACTACAATTATACGTATGTAATTATAACTATCATCAAGTCATCATCATACCGTCAAGATCAAGACATACTAATGACATACAATGACATACTAATTCTCGATTGAAAAAATCAAGACAAGACAAGTATGTTCGATTCTTGTCTTGTTTCGAATCCATCACTACTCAAACTTAAAATCAAAGAAAGAAATTAAACAAACATTTTTTAGAATGATAACTGACACGTTTCAAGGCTATTAAATTCGTTAAGGAATCACTAATGTAAATAATTACCACGCTTCCTCCTTCTTAAAAGCCCCTCCTTTTCCCAGCTTCAGCTGTCCCGTCGCTTTAAAACGACGGTTCATACAGATCAATCGCAACAATATATTCCGATACCTAATCGTCCAAACCAAGAATACATTTATAATACTAAAATTATGCAAACCAGTAAAACGATCAGGATCGTCATTTATAATCGCCATTGTTAAAACGTGACATCGTTGGACGCTAATCTCGTTCACCGACCGCATTAAATGCGAGAACGCAGCTGTAGACGAATATCACAATAGCTTTTTGATAGATCGTCCTTCCGTGATAGACAAATGGTTTATAAATGACGCGTTTCGCGCGAGCTTAAGTCGCGGGAAAAGAAGAGGGAATCGTTTAGGTTGGAGAAGACAAAAAAAAAAAAAAGAGAATACACGATTAGTCGTCGAGATAATACTCTTCCCTTTTTCGAAGGACGAGAAGTAGGTAGGTATACGAGAGACCGAACGGAGAAGGAAATATCGTGGAGGCGCGAGCGAAGAGAATGAAAAAGAGGTTAAAAGGAGGATGGTGTCGTCGATAGCCCGACGACAGCGGGAAATGAGAAATAGGGAGAGAGAGAGCAGGGTGTGCATGTGTGTGTATATGAGAGAGTAGATCGTCTATCCAGCTCTATCGCTTCACGTGCGCTCGCTCCCTTTACGACGTTAACGACGAGAATGGGGTGTCCCGATAGTGCTTGAAAGAGATCCTATCGTTTAAGAACGCGCTACCTTCGTGTGTCCCACCTTTCTTCCGAAACCTCCCTCGCGATGTCGATATCTCTTATCGATCTTATTTCTGACAAAAAAAAAAAAAAAAAAAAAAAAAAACTACAGTAACTCATCGTCGCATTTCTATCTAACGTATAACTCGTAACGAAGGATGTTACTTCGCATTTGCGGAAGGAGAAAGTCCAAAGATATGTTCTCGAGGACCGTTCAAGATCGAAGTGAAATAGTAGAGGACGATGATCTTTCGATGGTGCTCTCGTACGTGGTAGATTCGAAAGAAAAATGGCGTGCACTCCGCGCGGAACGATAGCAATCAAAGAGAAAGGGTCGGTTCATATCGCGGCGCATCGCCAAGGAGGGAGATCCTTCTTCGCTGCGTTAGTACCTTCGAAGATCGAGCTCTCTAGCTTTTCTCTCCTTTCGTTCGACTTCTAACGGATTAAGTCCCAATGGGAGTACCGATCGCGAGATAGAAACTCGCGAATACGTCGACCTTTTTCTGCTTTTCTTTTTTGGAAGAAGCATCTCGCGGTCGTGTTATTCCGCGAGACTCGAAGAAAGATGGAGAAGGGGAAGAGAGAGAAAGGATGGTAGAGAAGAAGGATGAGAAAAGCCACGGTGAAATTTGCCCTTGCCCGATGCATATTCAACGCTCGACTTGGGACGTAGAACGAAGGCTAAGAAGTCGTACTCCTCCTCTTCTCCACTCCTGTCTTCTTCCCCAAGAGCTTTCTCATCTTTTCTCAGGAGCATCCGATTGTTTGTCTCTGGAGCTTGGATTCTAATGCATTACGTTCGTTACAAAACCACGAAACGTCTTGTAACGTCGTGCAACGCTCGAGAATGTTGCTAATGCATTAAACGGCCCGTCTACCACTCCCCGCGATCGTTAAAATGACAAATATACGTAGCCCGAGGATAAGAAAAATGGGGATGTAATTCGAGGAAAGGGATAAACGGTGATAACCAAGTTTTTATGGTCCGTATCACTCGAGTACGTTTCTCTCGTACTTTTAGCTTCTCGATTCGAAGTATTTTCAACGATTTATTGCTTTTATAAAAGTATCTTCGTGCCACTCGACGTTGTTAGGTACTCGCGTACGACGAATAATGACCCTCGTTTCTCCTCCTTCTACCTCCCCCCATGGGACGAATCTACTTTATAAAGATGAAATTGGATATTGAGAGTTTGAATCTCCCTCGAAAGACCTCCGGATGTCTCGGACATTATTCTCAATTAAGTCGGACGTTCGATTCCTCTATCACTGAATTCCGTCCCCCTTTTCCTTTCGTTCTTTCCTCTATGAAAAAGCAAACCACAAGCCGATAATGAAATCTGTGCTCTGAATATTTATCGATTTATCGGAAAGCCATCGAGTATAACCGAACCTCTCGTCTCTCGCATCCCTTCAAAGGCACGTATCGATACGTTATACGATTAGGAATATTATCCAATTATTCCGTATGACTCTTCCCGGACGAGAATAATCGAGCTCCTCTGTCGTAAGCTCGTCAAAGAAAGACATGCTTCGTTTGGACGTACACATTGGAATTGCATATCGTACCGACCACCCTTCTCGATAACTCGACGCTGATAGAGGGAGTAAAACGAAAGTCGATTCAAGAACGTATCAGAAATATTTTCGTTCGACTCGAAGACCCTTGTCGGAACGAAGATCAGTAGAGAACTTACAAAACGATCCGCCGTACGTATTCATGGATTACTGGCGCAGGTAAAAGAAGAAAAGGGGATAAACATAACGGGAGAAATATTTTCTCGAACGTCGATAAGAATCTTCGTGAAGAAAAACTAAAGATATTTCCATTTTCTATATTCTTTACGATCGATGGGTCGAGAACTTGCATATATAGAGGGTGTTCCATTTAAATAAGGCCACCTAAATATCTCCAAGTTATTGCGATGCAAAATATATTTTTTACATAATGTGCATGGTGTCAATCTGGCAAGAACTTTATATTTAATTTTCGAAGATCTAAATCATTTCAAGGTCGTGTTATTTTACATATCTTACTGTATTTTTTTATCAACTACACGATCCAATTTAAAAAAAATGTAGTTATGTGTAAAAAAAACACCAACGACTTTGATAACTCTGAAAAAAATGACTTTGGGGGAAAAATGTTTGCACGTTACGTAAAAAATATTTGTTGCATCGCGATAACCCGAAAAGATTTTTGGTGGTCTTATTTAAATGAACCACCCTGTATAGTCGCAAGAAGAAAAAGCATCGCGAAGACGAGTCTCTTGGAGCGTGACAAGACAAATTTGCGCCTCGTCTAAGCGAGTCGATTGTCGAGGCTGTAGTCGTAGAAAAGGACGAGGAGGAAGAGGAGGGGGGAACGAGCCGTACGATCGAATATGTCGAATGCAAATCGACGTCGAACGGGACGAAGCTCTTGGAATAAGCGAGAGAGGGAGAATGAAAAAAAAGGTGTGGGAGAAACGAAGACGTAAGATTCGTAAGAAGACCGTGGAAAAGGCGAAAGGAAATGGTCGGGCATCCTCGATCGCCTCCGAGTTCACCTTTTCGCACCGATCGTCTCCTCTCTTTCGTATCTACTTCTCGAGGGTTGCCGGACAAGCGGCTCCGCAAAGAGATCGAGAAATTCAGCGATCCGAGAACTCGTGCCTGGACCACCCGCGTTCGCTCGATTTCAACGTTGAGAAAAGGAAGTTTCCTCCTTCCATCGTGATTCCTCTTTGCCTCTATCCTATTCTCTCTCGTGATCGCATTTCTTTCCGTCACGCAACGGCTGCGGAGAGAACGTTCTTTTACATTACCGGTCAAAAGTTTGAAAGTGCTTGCTGCTTTTGGGAAAAATTAAATATATCGATGAATTTTTAAACGATAGACCGTTATTATATCAAATATGAACAAGTTGAATTGTGTTTTAAGAGATTTCGATATTTTCTTATGTCCATAATGCTGGTGCATTGTTTCTACACCCAGTTTAAGGTAATGCTCGGAATGAACTTTCTATTTCTACGGGAAGCATGGAAAAAATCCAATTAGAAACACTCGGAAAACTAATTGCCAGGATGCCGAGGATATCAGACCGTTATTAAAAATAAATGGTGCAATTTGAAAAAAATACTCATTCCTTGATAAAAAAAAAAAATCATAAAAAAGGCAAAACATCAACAACGAACAAATCTTTGTTTACTCTAAAAGCATTTACTTTGTTCTTATAAATGTCTCGTTTCTCTGAATTTAAATACAGATCCGAAACTTTTGGCTACCAGCGTATATCCACGTTTGTGCTACCACCTATGTACATATGGAACGTTTTAGCATCTCATGTAAATATAACGGTAACTTTTTATCTTTCACTTATTTTGCAATCACTACCGTCGAAATAACGTTACGAGCTTCGCGTTTACTTTACTCGGTTTTTTTTATCAAATGGACGATGGATAGGTATATGTCCCGAGGATCGTCGAAACGCGATCCGGATTGATACGTTAAAAAAAAAAAGGGAGAAGGCAAATAACGCGACAAAACGATGCATCGAACGATAAAACATTATCCACGATCGCGTTTAACAATGCACGAACTTTCCTTCCCCACTGTTCGCGCGCCGTTTGTAAATCCATTGGCTAGATTTTTCCATTAAAATCCCTCGAATTTTTCATCCAAACGTTGTTCACAGTTAACAATTTTGGCGCGATTGCGCTTGTAACGCTTGAAGTAAAAGAAAAAACAAAATAAAATAACGAGGGCATGCGATGAAAAACGATTACCTCGTCGATTTAGAAACAGCAAGAATTTAATGTCTGCGAATTTGAAAATCGATAAATGTTGTTTCGGTGAGGTTTAAAAAACGGATATAGAATTACTCAATAAATAGAAGTTTGTTTATACGAAAAGCAAAATGATGTTGTAAATATTTACGAAGCTATATATGTGGATATCGTGTTCTTTTTGGTAACGAAAATATTACAAAAATCTTAAACCACATGTAAATATATTTAATTTCGTTAATGAGAATGAGCAATACGTATATATTTCTATTAAGGTGGCTACAGACCAAACCTGCCGCCACAGGCCGGCGGCTTTAGTCTGTAGCCACCTTTACACGGAACAGAGCATCGAGTAGCAGATTACGTAAAAAGCATTAATATATTTTAGGATTAAATTAATATTTTACAATGATCTAGCAGATGAAAGTTCTTCATTCGCAAATAGTAAGGACCCACTTTTTTAAAGATTACACCAAACGCATTAAATAGCCTTGTAGTGTCATTTTTATTATTAATCTAATACAATTAATTTTTTAATTTGACCTTAATTTCTCCTCATATATATTTAATTGGGTTAATTACCGGTGATTACGGTAGTGCTTTATCAATTTAAAAGAATCGTAGAGCCACCACTCTTACAACGAAATATGCAAGTGTCTAATTCGTTCAATTCGCAGTTAACGTCTAGATTTCGAGAATTTTAAACGTCAAATTTTTAAAAAATGTCTTTTCAAATCAACAACTCCTATTTAGAATCCTGTGGCATTTAGCTAAAGTTCTTAGGAAAATCTGAACGTACTATTTTATAAACCCCAAACGTTATATCCTTTGTTCCTAAAGTATCAAGCTTCTCTCAAGCTATTTCGCGACCGATGACGATCTACGTGGGAAAGAAGGGTCGAAACGATAAATAGTACTAATGATATTTTCGTCAAAGAGCCGATGTAAACCCAATTAAACGAGAATCCATCGGTCAGGCGTGTAATCCATAAAAGACCCCGTGAATTAATATCATCGTTGGAGGGTACGGAAAATTTTAAAGCTCCCCTATTTCCGACTACTCTATTTTTAAGGCGGTACACATCGGGTCAGAGCAAACGAACGGATATCGAGGAGAGCCTAACGAAACGAAGATCGGCAGCGATCGTTAATCCATTTATCAAAGACACGCAGTAACGGGTATGCAGGTGGGGAGAAACCAACGGGACCGATGCGACGACGCACCCTTCGCTCTTAAACCCATTACGTAAGTGTATCCATGCACCCTTGAACGCTCGAGAGAGCTCAATTTCTACGGACGAAATCCTATCGCAAATAAGATTTAGGATACGTGTCTCTCTACCTATCTCATCGTTCGATAACCATGAATATAAATCTTCACGTACAATGTTAATTGAACCTCGTGTAAGACAGACACGAATCGATCGACCTTCGATGAGCTTTCCTTCATCGAATTCCAACGCGAACGTTCTCGAGTTCGGTTCATTTTTCGTAAAATAAAACCTCAATTATTGTAACTAATTTTGTTGATGGAAATCGGATAATCGATCGACTCGTGTTATAACTAAATTTCACATAAAAATTATGATTTTTTACATATTACTCATTTAATACATTTTTTTCCTCCCAGTCTTTCTGTCCTGCTACATTGCATATTTTTTCTAACATTATTAATTCCGTGGGTATACTTTCTCGTTGGGTTTTATACCAATCGATGATGATAATTTCTGATGCAGCGATTGGTTAACAGATGTTCGGGTAATCGAGGTTCTATCGTACTAAATTCGCTACTTTTCAACTTACACGTACAAAACCAAGAAGAAAAAAGATTCTGGCGCGACAAGGAAAAAGAAGCAGCGTACTAGCAAAGGAGAGAGAGAAAGAGAATCGGAAGGAATCCTCGAAAGTTTGCGAATGGGAAGGCGATAAAAGCCGAGAAGGGGATTTTCGTCGAAGTCTTCGTAAAAGATCGCATCGCGGAGCGCGTTACGGCGGGATCATTAACCGCCTCTCTTTTTCTTTCGCGAGACGAAAGCACGAGGAGGAGGGTGCATTTACGATCGAGCCTCGAGTTACGTCCTTGTAAAATTATACGACCGTTAGGAGCTCCGAAGCACGTGAGCGCGCATTATCGAGTACCGTACGCGTTATGCCTACTCTCGATGAGACACAGAGAATATATTGAAAATCAAATCGCGAAGCTCGCTCGGCTAAAGGTACGCTACGCTTTACGGTGCTAGGGTATGTACGTGCGACGAAGCCTCGATCGAGATCTCTCTCATGTTTTCGTAGAGCGTATCACCACCGTTGGAGAAAAGAAAATTTTACGATGGTGTCTATAAAATGGAGATGCTTTACGTACTTCGTAATTTCGTTTCGGTGATATTTTAAGATAAGCAGCTAGTAAAAGCGATGACATCGGATAGCCGTTACGGTGCAGACGATATCGCTATGCAATTAACATAAATAACGCCGACGTATTAATTATTTCGAAGGAAACGATCGTAGCTTGGAAAATATATTATCTGGTGGTAGACGACATCGCTGATCGGATGGTAGTGAACTTCGCGAGCGTAGGTATCTTTCAGGAAACGATATAAGAAAAAAGGGGGAGGAACGACCGGGTTATCGGAAGAGAAAAAGAATTCGAAATGTCTCTTGACAAAGAAGTCAATAACAAGAAGATAAACTTGCTCGTGAGTCCATACGACGTTTGTCTCGATAAAACTCTTTAGATAAGGGTCGGGAAAAGATGGGAAAAAAAAGTTGAGAGTAAAGATAACGAAGATTTTTCTTGGACGAGAAATTCGATGTTCTAAACATGGTTGTTCTAATTTTAATGGAACTTGGATGAATCGATGAAAGAGTAACAATGTTCTTGAATCTGTCATCGATCCTTCCTGCGCAGCTCTCTTGCCAACAGCAGCGTTTAAATGGGTCGGTGGCCGTGAGCTTCGCGAGACTCGCGACAGCTTCGAATTCGTGCTTGGCACGTTACGCGGTCCTTCTCTTCCATCGTAAACTTTGGGACGCGAGAGCTTAGCCGGTAACGTCAGGACGAAATTACAGGACGAAACGTTAACCCTCGCGAGTGTGGATTCCAGGAATCCCGAAAGCACGAATCATCCCAGCGGCTCTCGTTTCTCCACGGTCAACCCCTTTCTATTTCGAATTTAACGCCCAACCAAAGGAGGCTGCAACTTCCGACGATATCGTATCCCCTGGAATCGAAAGCTTGCCTCTTTGGAAGGCACGTTGCGTAAACGTCGCGTTAAGTATCGTGATCCGGCGATTAACGATCGAGTCGCATCGCGTGCTTTCGATGGAAATGTTCGCGATTATGTGCATCGTTGCGTGCTCTCGAAATCTCATGTGCTTTCGACGACGCGTCGATGCTATCGCAAGAACGTGAAGATTATTGTCTCAAAAGCTAGACGATGTGCTTGTATGCTAGACAGGGGAAATTATTTAATCCATTCGAGACTGATAAGAGACCAAGAAAAGAAAGAAAGAGGACATACTATCTGTGTTTCGGGAATGAATTCATATTAGTAAAAAGAGTTAGAATACATTGATTTTATTGTAAATATTTGCATTTCCTGTAGAAATTGAAGTTGATGTTTTTGAGAAAAATTGTGAATAAAAATACCCCGAGACTCACAATTGGAGATTGTATAACTAAATATTAAATTTACAATTTAAAAAAGCTCCGACAAAAAGAAGTGATAAAAACTAAAGGTCCGAATAGTTTGTTTTGTCCGCAAAAAGGTATAAATTATTGTTAGATACAAAAATTAAATTACTCAAGTGTAATCGGCGTCGTTATGTTCAATCGTCTCGCATTATTCTTCGTCTCGTATAAAAAAAGTTGTATAATTTGGAAACTACCGAACCGATTTTTACCAAATATGACTAAAAAACTGCCCAAAAATATACACTTTACAATAAAACAAGCTCCATGGAAATCGGATCACTAATTGATGAGTGCTCCTTTTTTGCGCTGGATGTTAAAAATATAGCTTGTTAATTGGTTCTAAGTTTATTAGAGGTCATTAGAAAATTAAACGAACTGATATTTTCGTTTATTTTTGGTTAGCCTCGAGTATAACGGTAACTGAATCTTCGCAAACTTTGGTAAATAATATCAAAATCATTCCACTAGCGTGAATATCGATCGATTGAAAATAGTGTATAAATTTCGAACAAAATGATTTCTTGGAAATCTTTTCGCAGAATTAATCCCATTCGATCATTATGGAATATCCCCCATTTATCGATAATAAAAAATCAATATGCGATTCACTGGTCGTTAGACTCGTCAAGTAAATTCGGAGTTTCACCGAGAAATTAGTGGAACTCGTTTGCACCTCCAGACAGACTATACGTTATACCGACCAACTCTGTGACGGTACACACACACAGAGACAGACGTTACATGCGAGGACTCGAGAACGTCGCTCGAGAGATCCACCGAAGAGAGCGAGACGCGAGGACTTTGCTTTTAGCGTCCGCGTTAACGAGTCACGTTTTCGAACGACTTAAACTAATAAACCTTCGAAACGGCGTACTTCCGTCGAACGAGCGACGTTCCCTTCCTTTTCTACGCTGCATTCTTACTACGATATTATTATAGATAATGAAATAGATATATCTTTTTAATAGATACTATCGAACCTACCAAATGTACATCAAGCACGGGAGCCAGTATCGGATTAATCCTCCAGCGGGTCCCAAACGAAATATAAATCGAGCCCCATTTATATAATTTTTTTTTTTTGGTCTTGGCAATTTAGGCCATCAACCAGAGAAATGTTAACGAGTAATAAGATTTTTGTATGATTTCATAAATGAAAATGAAATATGAAAAATGCCATGCTTAGTGAGACTACAATATGAAGTTTATACTATAAAATTAAAGAAAACAAAATATGTATATAAAGGTTTATCCTAGACATTTGTCTTACTTGTCTATTGGTTAATGCGACCCTAATGGGAGCAGATCCGAGACGGATAAATTCGTAATTTTGTGATCAGCGAACGGAAACGAAGAATTGAAAGCGTTTCGTTGATAACTTTTCCAAATATAAGCCACTAAAGGCATTTGCAATTCTCATAAAGATTAAAAAATGTCATAGATACGTAGCGATCGAAAGTAACGTTTTCTCACTTCCCGTCGATTCGTGGTTGCTATTCGTTTAGCCCAGATCGTCGGCTCTTAGTTCGTCGACGATTCTACGGCTTCCGTTCGAACGGGCTCGCTGGCAAATCCGATCCAATTTCACGCGACAAAATAAGTCGAGCGTTCTGGACGAGCTTATAGACTCGAGTTCGACGACCCGCGTGCTCGCATCGTCCTCCGGGAAAACTCGTGACATGTCTCGAAGCCTTCGAGACTTTCTAACCAGCTTTGATCAATTAAAATTTCATTTTAACGCGTTCCTAGACAATTTATTAAATTGAAGCCGTACGTGTGGAAACTCATATGGGTGCTTCGCGAAACTGAAAAACATTTAAAATCGGCAACAAATTTACTAATCGATATTTTATTCTAGTTTTGATCAAGTAAAAGTTCAAACTTTGATCAATTAACTAGGAACGATCAGCTATTAATTTGTTACATCTGTCTGGTCAGATTTGGTCATTAAAATAATTAAATTAATAGTGAGAAAAGATAAAGCTGATTAAATATTCTAAGGCTGATACATCTGACCGACAAAAAATTAATTTCAAATCTGTAAATATTTTTTTATTAACTTATTATCTATTTCCTGTAACATCGAAGAGAAATCAGTAGCTTCATTATGGGACACGATATCGTGATTGAGCAATGTACCTACAGTTACAACCGTTTTATCTCTAGAGCACTTAACGCGTTCACTGCTACACCAATTATGTACGAATTTTATCCTGAATGGTCATAATAAAATTTTCATTAACGGTTCAATTTTATTAATGTTGCATTTACATCATTGGTGGTCGACCGTGAGTATCACCGGCGACCACAACGGTATCGCGCAAAAAATAAGTGGTGGTTACGGATGACCGCTGTGACAGATAACGCATTAACTAATTTTTATGACAACACCACGTCAAATGGTACCTAGGTACTTGAAGTTTATAATTTTAATCATTTAATTGTATTTTAATTGTATTTAATTAAAGTCAATAAAAGATTCGAAAATCTTAGTATACCTACCATTTGAGCATGCATAATAGCACTTTAGTATCCCATTAAAGGAACAAAAAGAAACATATTCATCACAATTTCGATACATATTCTCTAGAAACAATACGATTTTTAAAGAAATAAGAACGTAGCGGATCCAAATGATTCAAAACAGTGTCTCCAAATACTACTTGATTATCCACAATCTTCCAATCGCCTCTTCCACAAAAGTATTAAACGGTATAACGATATAAACTTTCCCTATCAATCCCACGTTGTTCAAAAAATCGATCAGATTCCATCACTCTCCTCCCGCACGATAAAAGTTTCCCGGTAGTATAGGCATCGTACGAGCGTGAAGCGTCGAAAAATTCAGTGGTCACGAACGGGCTAGCCACCGATTTCACACTCCACAGTCGAGTAATTTGTTATCGGGGCATCGGTAGAACGCACGAGCTATCGCTTTTCTTACTTTTTATTTTACATACCCTTTTCTCCGTTTGATAAAAACTTTTTTTTTTTTTTTTAATTAATTCGGTTCACCACATAGTTCGCATCGTCGAATCACCATCGAGCAGTCAACGAAGTGATTGGAATCGTTTGTAAACGTTTCCCGTTTCCTTTGGGTGTCTGGGGCAAAAAATAATAATTTTATTCCATTACGGTAGGAAGGCGATGGTCAGGAAGCGAAGCCATCTCGGCCGGACGAGCGATAAATCGATTACATCGTTCTCGATTCCACGAGCACCACTCTACCTGGACGTATACTCGGTAACGGCTAGCTGGTACTACCGCGCGCCTCGCAATAACCGAAGATAATGGAAAGTCCGTAGTCGAAAATTGTCACTCGAGGTCGTAGAGTTACGCGCATCGACGTCGCTCGTTAAGGCGATTTTATACTCGCGTAAATCACGAGCTCGTCGTTTGGCTTGCTCCTCTCGAAAGCCTCGCAAAAGCTCGTTACGTTTGTCGCTAAATCGAGCAAGGGAATGCTCGCGACGAACGACGTTCGTGATTATTCCTTATCGATCAAAGCAATCCGTTCTGCATCGTATCCTAACCTACCTACTACCTCTCTCTAACGTTTCATCTAATAAGACAAAACAGAGGCTTACCTGATAACACGTTAATCATATTATTCCCTGTTATCCGTGTAACGATCGAACGAAAGACAGGATTTCGCAATGTAGATAAAAATAGAATAAAGTCGATAAACGAGTGTACCTACGCTTTTTAGAATTCCTAGATCGATCGGGTAAAACCGGTACAAGCTTTCATGATTATAGGGATATAGAATTGATTAGGAGTAGAAGCGTAGAGAAAGATTGAGGGTATAGGACAGTGATGGCGTATCTATGACAACCCCAAGACATTTTGGGTGACACGGGTTGTTTAATAAATAAATAAATATATAAAAAAAAAAAACCTTTTTTGTTACTAGACCCAGGAATAGTACAAGATTATGGATACTTGGATATTTCTAGAAGTGACCTAGCAACCCAGTTAACCCTTTATAGGACACTGGTCGATATTTCGCCCACTTCCATACTTGTTTTTGACAAGCTCAATTCACGTTCATGGAAGCATAACTAGCGAGAATAAAGTATAAAAAGTAGACAAAATTATGTGTAAAGTTGTGCCCTATAGTCTTACCTTAGCTAGGTTTGTTTATTAATTTAAATACACCGAGCTCAAAAGGTTCGCCATCACTGGTACAGGAAAAGATGGCAAAAAGGTAAAAAAGAGAACGAATCGAAAGATGACTTTGGTACCGTGCCTAGCTATTCGTCAGATCCGTAAAACTCGTCGGTTAGCTACGTCACACGTTATATACCTCCGGCGACTTAGCTCCCGGCGGACGGCAACGTTATTTCCGCCAATCACGGCGCATGATAGTCCCGTAAGCATTTACGGTGCAGCAGCGACTGCAAAATTGATTCCGCAAATGCCGCGATGGGAGAGAAGGAGAGAGTTACAACTGCAGTAGGTCTACACAGTTCGATAAAGCTGGCCGTTGGTTGCTTTGCGGGCCCTGTCGATATCGATCCCTAAACCTCTACGACCGAGCTTTCGCGTTGCCGAGAGTGCTTGCCGTTAACGGGAGCCCTCACCTCCTTCCATCGTTCCTCCTCCTCTTCCACTACTACCTTATACTACACGCGAAAACACTTACAGGAAATACACACCGATTTCCGCTGGAAACATCGTTCGATCGGCCATAAACGCCGTCTAACCTTTATGCCCTTTCTCCGTTTCGCGGCAACTATTTTTCTTCCTTTCTCCTTACGGACGGAAGATAACGGGAATTATCGTCGACGTGCGTGAGAACGAGAGAAGAAGAGGAGACGAGATCGTGTTTTCAAAGGGGGTATATATCTACCTTTTGACCCGTCGAACGGCAAGAGGCATTTCGTGTACGGAGAACTCGAGACGATTTTTTTTCTTGGAATATCGACGAATTTTCAACGGGTCTTGTTTCATCGATGCCTTCGATCATTTTTTTTTTTATTATCGATCGTCAACTAATAATAGCAAAAGCCAAGATGGAAGTTTAACAGGGTTCAGCAATGCTTGTTTATAATTATTGGTGACTTGATATGTTTTAATTTTTTAAATTAACAGGGAATATTAGTATTGTTTGCCTTTTCTTATATCTCAATGCTCTATGGGCTCCTTGTAAGTTTCTAAATTTTTTGATTTTATCACTAAAACTCGATTTCTATTTGTAAAATATGTAAATATATACACTAACGTAACTTTGAAATTTTAAGCCGTTCTAATCACTAACCGAAGTTTAATTTTTCTCAATTTCACAAAAAAATTCGGCCTAGAGAGGTGCAGATTTCTAATTTACAGTATGATTTAAAAAATATAATTAGAAACCTATATGAACCACCATTATTTCTCCTCAGCCAGACAATAAAAACTAGTCGTGTACCACCAATGGTCTACGTCGAGTCGAACATGCTAAAACCACGGCAAAAGTTATATCACTTTTCTTCTACTTCAAATTAGGCAAGGGATTACCATCGTTCGCGCAAGTTCATGCAATTCAAATGTTAAGCTCGCGCAGCTCCTTTGTTCTCGTGTATGTCGAATTGATCGATAACGGGAAAGCTCGGGAAGAACTTGCTCTCTTCGATGGATCGTGAAAGGATAAAAAGAAAAGGAGACCTAATTTCGTGATGTCTCGTGTCAGGAATCACCGGCTCTGGCAAGACGATGCAACCTCCACGCGCGTATACCTTCCGCGATCGGTATCGTTTCTCGCACGACCTACACTCTCCGTCCCTTATAATAATTACAGGCTGTTACGCTAAAAGCACGCCCGTGTAATTTACCTCTCACGCACGCGTGCAAATACGCTTACCCAAAGGCCTTCCCGTGCCCACAGGCGAGTGATCGATACCTATATATTTAGTTTTATAACCTCAGAAGCTGTTTCTCCTTCAAAAGAGAGAGAGAAAGAGGATCGTTCACTTGTACGTTTTTTGCAAGAAGCAACGATCGACGATCTTGACAGAGTTGAAAAACGCGTCTTTCCATCGACGCGAACGAGGGAGAAACCGTTTAATCTGCGATCTACGGATCGGCCTTGCCGGCAATAGTTTCACACTTTACGGGTTTTGGTATGCAAATGCCGGCGAAGAAACACGTGCAATATCTCGAAGGTTGGCCACCTGCCAGGTCTTATCCATTCTCCGCGAGTTCTCTACCTCTCTCTCTCGCTCGCTCGTTCTCTTCCACAACGACCTCGAACAGCGGTCTAACCCTCGCTCGTGCACGAAAGTCACGCAGACGCGACCTACGCTACTACACCGACTTGTTACGATGGAGCATTGCATATTGCGACCGGATCGCCTTCGAAGTTATGCCGAACGTGGGAAAACATTCCGTTGAGATCAACGTTTCTTTGAACGTCGAAAGAGAGAGAGAGGAAAGTGCACACGTTGAACAAATATTCTGATGGCCGAGCGAGAAAGCCATAGGTTTTCGAGGAGCTTTGGTTCGAAAAAAAACACTTCGGTCGCGTGGTCCTTGCGAGTAAAGGGTGTCATATACCTTTAAGTAGAACTGATCCATTGTAGTCGAATTTATGGATTAATGAAGTGTTATTGAATTGAAATTAAACTTTTTATATAGAATATTGTTGTTATTACTATCCCTGTTTGCCCTTTAATTGAAATATTTATGATTGGAAAGACATCTTCAGCGTTGTTTTTTTTTTATCGAAACATAAACGAGTCTTGATTAGACGGTCAGATTTTTAACAATTTTAATAAATGTCTTTTATTCCAAAATTTTTCTTTATGATGATGGCATGCAAAACAAAACGATCTGATCTTGACATTTGTTTGAGATAACAATAAATTATACATTAAATAACAAAAACAGCGAATGACTCTTTTTTACATGAAAAGTGTGCTCGTCCCGATACAAATGTTATTTCTTCATGTATAACTACTCGTCATACACGGCTAAGAGGTTAAGATACATCTTACTTATCGTTCGAGCCTCACCATCGACTAACTCCAGGAACTTGGAAATTGAATAGCAGCGAAGGCTTTTGTCACCGGCTTGCAATTGGAACAGGAAAGGGGATATAGAGATTCGGTATCTCGACGTTTCGAGGTAGAACATTAAGGAAATTTATCGACTGGTCGACGATACCAAGCGACGCTCTATGTGCAGCTACCGGTTTCTCAACGATCGGATTATCGATAGCGCTATCGTCGTTCGTCTCGCATCGCGAAGTGGATAGAACGCGCGAAGCTCTACCTATACGTTGTTCCGTAGAAGAGAGTAAATGTAGAAGGGAGGAGGCGTGGCGCGAAATAGAAGCGACGTTAACGGAATTATGCCAAAAGTCAGGCACGACGGAGGGATCCTCGCGATTAGTAGCTGGCGTTGAGTTATTAGCTGTTTCCCTTCGGAATTAGCACCAAATTAGCATACCATTAACGTTGCCCGCACGCACGCGTGTTACTCGATAATCCCCTAATCCCAGAGTTTATCTTCGCACGATCCTATTATCTTCGCAGCCGCGAAAATCCCTAGAAATTGTTCAGCGATATTACGAAGAAACACCGCGACGGTTTTTTTTCTCCATATAACGGTTTAAACGAAGCAAAAGGACCGAGTTTCCTGTTGGACAGTAAGACTGGACGGAGAAGGATGTTTCCAGGACGAAAATGAATAGGTGCTTCACCGTAGAACGACTCGACTCGTAAGACTCTGGCCAGCCGATAGCGCACGCCGAGTTGGAAGGGTCGTGAGAGACCGCAATGGGCCGCGTCAGGAGTGCTGTCGGCTATCAGGCACGACATTAGGAGAAGGTGCTAATTTCAGGTCGTACCCTTAGCTCTTCTCTCTGTGTTGCGCGCGAGTCGCCCTCAAAGTTCCAAGGTCTCCCTCGGGAAGATACATCGGAAGAGACGGTGTATAAGCTACTCCTGCAAACATCCTCGACGCATCGTGGAAGCGACCAAGTCTAATGGTCTAATGGTCCTCTTCGCTTTCTAACGTCTAATCGCTAAACACTGCTACGACCGTACGAACCGAGTTATCCTAGGCGTTCCAACGATCCGGGAACGATCCTAGCTTTGTAACGACCAGATAGCGACTCGCCGTTTAGACGTATTCGTTCCAAGAGCTTGGAGCCTCCTTTGGATAAACGCTAGCGATACCGATCTACCGATAAAGACCGAACAATAATGAAACATCTACTTTAATTAACAAATAACGCTCGCTTGCTCTTAGAAAGAGGGATTCGTCGTGATTTTAGTAACGTTCTCGAAGTTGGCGAAAATTTCACCTAGGAAGTTCTCTCTCGCAACTCCCGATGTAAGAGCGAACAAAAGGCGTTAATTTCAGGCCGCGTTCCCTTTCGCGAAGAAACGCATCCTCGGGGAGCGCTCTCGAGAAGGAAATGTACGCGAAATACGGATTCCGTGCGATGGAGCACGCTAGAATTCTCCAACGAAATTTAAGCTTTCCGTGTGCCTTCTATCTCTATCTTTCTCATACTGGTAATTAGGATTCGACGATCTCCGATTATGAACTAGATGAACTTTCGTGGTTTCCACTTTTATCGTTTATCCTTCCGGCGATTTCACGGATTTCCTGGAAATTTTCGAGAAGGATGGGATAGAATTTCGCATAAATAAGAGTTGAGCAACGAGCGGGGGAGAGATTTGCACGTTTGGTTCGACTATAAAAAGCGAATTCCCAACTCTTGTCGCTCGAAGGCAGAGAAAGGAGGGTCGTGGAAAGGCGAGCGGAAGGCAGACGTTTATGCGGGAGGCACCTACTAAGAGAATGTAGGGTTTTCGTTTGCTATCTTGAGAATCGTTCGTTCATCGGAAACAAATAGATCTCCAAGTTGGTGGCTCGCAGTTCGAAGGAAAGTTCTGGCCGCCATCGCAACGTAGAAACGGGACGCGATGAGATATCCGTTCGTGGAAGTATCTACTTATCTACTTACCCGATATCCCACTCACACCGGTCCAATGGGAAATCGCCGGCTCACGTAATTCGCATCTCGTTTCGAGATTCATAACGTTCCACCATGGTATTCTACTTTCGAGAGAACCTAACGCACGGTATTCTCGCGAGAACTTTGTCCGATTCGGCTGCTCGCTCGAATATCTTTTCTATTTCATATCTAAGTTACGACGATCGAATCGTCCCTCTATATTATTTCAAAAATAAGATGCCAGAGAAGGGAGTCGATGAGTCGTAGATAAAGCACGGGCACTCGCGTTTGGTGAAAAATAAATTGCCTTTTATAGCTCGCACCCAAGCGTTTTCGTAATACCTTTTATCGTACAGGGAGAAAAGAGAAGAGGGAACGAGGAAAGTGCACGGTCGGCCGATGACCGTCGTAAATCGTTGAATTCGTAGTCCATTCGAATTTCAACGCAGAATTTTGAAGTCTACGTTGAAAAGTCGTAAAGCGAAAGAGTATTATACCTCATCTCGGATTTATGTAAATCGGTGGGACGAGAAAATCGACGTAAAACTGATTAAAAGATGCATTTAAATAAAACTTGCGGGATGGAACCAAAAATATCGAGTGTGGTCGAAGCATTAGTTTTTATAGAGAATCGAAATAATTCGAACAGACTTCACCCAAAAGACGTATTACTTAAACTCGATATTGAACCTTATGATTTAATTTTATACACGTTGAAATTTAAAAAAATATATATATAATCACAAGCAATACAGCCTACAAATTTGTACAAATTAATGGACCCTGAAAAAATAGAAAAGAATAAAATAAAATAAATTCTCATACTTTTCCTATTTGTCTCACTCGATGTTACAAGACCAAGAGTAAATTTCGTGGAATAAATAAATGACAAAAATTTCCTTTAACCAGTAGCCTTAACGTATAAAAGAACCGACAACTCGTGCATGTCGAAGGAGCTCCTAAGAGTTTATTTTCCACATCGACTGCTTCCAAGATCAAGGAGGATTCGCGAGTAAAACAATGGCATAGCTCCTGAGCCACGACGTAGGTAGATACGTATAAATACGTAGATATATGTTATCGAACCTGCCTAGACAAGCAGACGTCCGAATCCATATGTCTTTGCTAAAATAACAGAGAGCGTAACCTAAGCGCGTTCTCTCTCGAAAAGCACGAATCTCTTTCGATCCGTGAGAAAACAATTTTACATTCCGTGCAATCCGTTTGCTCCTGGAAAAGAAGAAAAGTTAGTAGAAAACATCGTTTTTCTTGTAGAAAAAGCTTTCTCGAAACGATCCACGAAAAGAGAGGTTGCCAAAGTCTCGTTGAAAAATCAATTAGACGAGAGAGATGTACCAAGAAAAAGGAGAGGGGGGAGACATAAAAGCGATCGTAAACTCATGGACGGAGGAAAATTAGAGCATAAAAATGTGAATGTACGCGCGTGAATACGCTCGTTCTCTTTGTCTCTGGGCGGAGCGTAACGGATACGGGCTACGGTAACGCGCACGTACGAGACACGTAACTCGGCCGACGACGGAGCACGAAGAATTCATCGTCGACGTTATGATACGAGATACGCTCTCGTCGTACGTTTCTACACGCATCTAGCGACCTCGTTACCGCGATAACCGAGGCTCGACGCTCTGAGAAACACGCGCGACGTGTACGCGCACCTTCTTCAACTGGATCTTGACTCGTGGAACGTCTTTTCCTTCGCGATTTTCGTTCGTACGTAGCACGTATTATAAGGAAAAATTTTTCATCGCGCATAGGAGTACGATATTAAATCTTTTTTGAAAATACGAAAGGAGCCAAAGCGTAACTCTTTCTCTCCTACTCTCTCTCTCTCTCGTTCCTCTTCGTACGCCTTCGTCGGGTCGAGATAAAACGTACGACCCAGAGATTTTTCATTCCGAAAAGATAACATAGCCCCTGGCTCGAAACTAACCCATCCTTCCGATCCCACGCTCCCAGAGAATTAATATAAAGTTACCTGCCATATTTTCGCGTAAACTCTTCGAACTTGGTAGTACGTCACGTAGCTTACAGCACTTGGATGTTTTGTCTACTTTTTCATTCATTACCGCGTATCGTACTTTCGGGATACTTTGAACGATAAATTAGTGAGAGATAGGAGGGAGGACATTTTTTAGTATCTGGTGATATCGAAGTATATTATGGTAATGATGTTTTTTACGATCGGGTCTTATAAATAGTGACGAGGTATAACTGTTTATTTTATTGATATGTTTTATAATTCGGTTTAAAACTTGTAGGCGAACGAAGGTATATTTTCTTGATTAATTGAACCGTCGACAGATCGAAACGATTAGTTCCACTTTTAGAATTATTGAAATCAAAAGTACTTGATTTATGTTTAAAATAAATGAAAACACGGCTAAGAATTTTGATAGCTCTTAAAAATGTATAACAACTTTATAAAATTTCCTCTACTTTTATTCTTGCGAAGGTAATCGCTTTGACAAATGAACATCGAGGCCATCGGTGGTTATCCACGATAAGAGTATTCTTCTCTCACCGTTCTTTCGTTACTCCGCAAAGAAAATCGGTCGTATGCATAACGAACGTCAAGAGGAAAGTCCGGGCACAACCGACCGGAACGGAGAGAGAACGCGACCACAGCTCGTTCGCAAATATTTGTTTTCGTGATTGAAATTAAGAATATCTCGAGTCTCTTCCTCGTTTACCGCTTGGCTTCATCCATCGAAATGAAATTCCCTTGGAAAGTACCGGAGCCACACGGATTTAAAATGTACGACTTACACGCGCTACACTTTTTCCAAGTATTTTTCCAAACGAACCATCCTCCGTAGCTAACCTCGTTTGTTCCGTTCGTCGACGCGACGACTTACCGGTCGGTTTTGGAAGACAAAAAATTGTTTGGGTTTTCGATTCTCCTAGAGAAGAAGCCTCTCGGTACACTTTGCGAGGCAAGGAACCACTCGAGCGGTAAATAGAATCGTCGAGTAACTTTTGCGCTCGCGTTACGCCCGCGAGACACGCGAGTTATAAAATCTATTTACACGGCCAGCAAACACAGCGCGTCTATCCTCCTCCTCGTTCTCGAGCGCTCGTCGAGAGTTTAAGCGGTTCGTGGGCGTTCAGCCGCGGGCATCGCTCGACCGACACCTCTGGAATTTTATTAGCCCAGGGGGAGAAGCAATTTGCGTGAGGCGCCCGAAGATACGATTCTTTCTCTCTTCCTCTACCTCTCCCATCATCGCGACTTCTCTCTACTACGGCATTGCGAAGGGGGATATATGCATTTTTGATTTAGCGTGCACGCTCCACCCGAACTTTACGAAATTTTACGATCCACCTCGCATATAGGCCCCACGTACGAACGCTAGTATAACGTCAGAGCTCGCAACGAGATTTTATTACCCGGAAGGAACGCGGAATTAGCATGAGGGAATTTCTCCCTCTCTCTCTTTCTTTATTTCTCTCTTCAATTCCATGCTGCAACGATTCACTCTCGAACGATATTCCATATCGAAAAATTAATCCCACTTATCCACGATAGGAACTCGCGCTGTCGACAAACTTATCGTAAAATTTTATGTGGATTGAATTTTATAAGCGAGCCCGATCGCTACGTACGAAATTCGATTGAAGGAATCGGAGTACCGGTTCGCCTCTCGAGAGCTTTTCCACCTTTTGGACGATCCTTTATATGTATATACAGGGTACCTCACCTAAATATCACCTTTATTTGTGTTGACGTAACAAATATTTTGAATACAATGTAAATGGTATATATTACAAGGTGAATGCTTTGCAACTGTTATATTTCTTCTCAAAAAACATTTGTTATGTCATCAAAAATAAAAGAGATATTTAGGTAGACCACTCTGTATAGTATATCGTTGACGATCGACAGTCAAAATACGTACGATGACTAACGAAACGATGATCGATGACGAGTCGAAGCAAAAGCTGAAAGGAAAGAAAACGTTCGGTGAGTCAGCACGATCGAAAAAAGGGTAATATCTAGAGGAGGTGCGATGACACGAGAAAGAGAGAAAAGTTCTCCTATCTAAGGTAGTTCCGCTAAAACGAGACGGCTATTTTATTAGCCGAAGAATATGAAATTTGCATGAGACTCGGCGCAACTCACTCGCTTTCGGGTTACCACCGACTTTTCCAAGTTACGACTTCGAATAGCGAGAAGAATAAAGAGCATGAGAAAGAGAGAGAGAGAAAGGATTTATCCAAGAGGCACGCGCGCTCGCATCGAAGGTCAAAGTGGCCGGATAATTCGGTACGCATCGCCGAGCAGATTAGCGAAATTCTAAGCGAGGGGTGCGCGCTGGTGCGTGATTCTTTTGCATTTTCCGTCGAGTGACTTCGAGTGGCTCGAGGGTGCCTTTTCTACGCGCACGGCCGAACGGAAGAACGCGCGCGAGTAGAGAGGCTTCGCGAAACCACGGGGAACTTCCGCTTCTCGAGGGTCCTTCGAATCTTCCGCGGACGCCAAGAGAAAAGCGTACGAGAGAAAGATCGCTGGCGGTACCTACTCGTCGGTTCGATTGAGAGTATAACGAATTGTTCGATGTTGTTTTTTTTTAGGGGGGGGGGGGATGTAAATGGCAAGTTTGAGAACCTAGGTGGACTATTCTCTTTATGTTTAATTTGTCTTTTATTTGACTATTTTTGTACCCTAAGCTTGTACCAGTATGAAGTTGACGATAGCTCAATTATGTAGGGTGTACTTCTGCTATTACTAACTTCATAGTCATGATCTATACTACAAGATGTAGTATTTTTTTACAAAATACAAAATTGAAAGTAACATTTAACTGATTTAAGATAAAACTGACATTATGATCATCATATTTCCACCTTGGAACTATACAAGATTTGGATTAGCTTTATCGTTTTTGTGATATTGCAATGTTTTATTTAAAATTGGACATCTAGTACATACTATAGCGAATAAATGATTTTTGGAAATAAAAGTGATAACAAATATCTTTATAAGACCAATAAAAAAAAAAAACGAGACACGTCAAAAAAGGTGGCTTAGTCATTATGTCACCGATATAAAACAATCAGTCCACCCTATTGTCCTTGGGTCTATAATGAAAAAGTACGTTGTTGTCAAAAAGAAGATAGAAGGAAGTCTCTTGAGACGACACCGGAGCGTGAGAGGACTTCGCTCGGGCCGTTCATTCGCAACTTATGACGCTCCCGTAGTCTCTACGTTAAGGCTCTCGACTTCGCACGCTGTATGGCAGTACGACCCACGTGTTTATAGGGGACCTACCCAAGTCCACAATTTTATTGACATGGCAATGGTAATATCCTGAAATTCATGTTTACGTTACCGTTCTTAGCTTACATCGCGTCATTCATTTCGCGCTATTGCATTCGGTGTTGATACGTCTCGTTTATCCTTTCGTTGTCCGAGCATTCAAATTGATTATTATTATTTTTGTAATTCTTCGGTATCAAATAAAGTAATTCGTTAAATCAACAAAAGTAAATAATCTTTATAATGTTTTCGGTACACACGACCTGAAAGTGATACTTGAAAGTAATTTGGCTGCGAACAAAATACTGCATAGAAATAGTGCACCGAAAAGTGTGAGAAGAGACGTGTTCCTCTTACTCTGACCAATTAGACCCGCATTCCTGCAAGAGGAAATACTTCTTTCTATTTCTGCACAGTACCTAGTACTCATTGAGAAAGCATTTACATCCCTACGTCTTATCTCTCCTAGTCCATGGATAGTCTAGAAAGCCGAGAGACCGTGTCTTCTTGCTTAGATCAATTACCGCAGGTCCATTCAATTTCGCCGAGAGGCACCGATATCCTCGAATTCGGCAGTGTTTGCATATTCAGCGAGTCCTAACTCGAAGTCGGTCTCCGCTCGATACAAGACCCGGAGATCTCTCCCCCCCAGTTCTCGGCCTTTACGACGCGCGACAGTAACCGTGTTCGTTTCCGTTTAAAACCGTGCCGTCTTTGTACTCCCGCTCGAGTGGTCCATAAAGCGGCACGCGGAACGTCGTAATACGAGTAATCCAAGAGCGTAACGAAAGTTTATGTCCGATGGAACGCGTTCGTCGGATATTTAAAATCTCGAAGGAAGTCTACAAAATTCGATCTACGGTAGCGTTCATCTTGGGTATGCGTAAAAGGTGACTTTAGAAATTCTTTATGAAATACCTAGCCACTCATCGTTAAGTAGCTCGACTCCACAGAAGGAATAACTCTGAATTACGAAACTATCGTAAAAATTACAATCTCTTAATACACAATTCTTAGAAATCGACAGTTTGCCCACCATGTAGTACTTTCCTAATTGTTCATCTCATTGTATCATACTAGTGATGTATTCCAACTATGTTCCAAAGATTTCAACCAGAAAGTCACTAACGATATTATTCCTCCAAGTAGTAAATTGTACGAAAGTTTCGTAATGGCGCAAATCTCAGTGAAGTATCATAAACTATGGATAAAGTAGGTAAACCTTTTCCCAGTCGATGATTTCTCATAGTAAACAAAGATCTACTCGGTAACTTGAAAGAATAAAGCATCCCTCGTTATTTAGATTACCTTTTACAATAACATTTTTACCAAAAAGTCGATAACAATATTATTCCTCCAAGTAATACCTAAATTGTACAAAAGTTTCGTAATGGCGTACATAATTCTCAGTGAAGTATCATAAAGTAGGTAGATTTTTTCCCAGTCGATGATTTCTCATAGCAAACAGAGATCTACTCGATAGATTAAAAAACTAAAACATCCCTCGTTGTTTAGATTCCCCTTTACAATAACAAGAACGTAAAGAAGTCTGTTACAAAGGAACGGAAACTAAGCACGGCCGTCAGGACGGCGTCGGTTCCGCTGTTTAATCGTGAGTTCCTCGCTTCGTTGCGTAGTCCGCTCGCTGTATAAATAACGGTGGTTTTACATTTTTATGCTAGCCCGAATGAACGCGTGACGCTGGTGCGACCACGCGAGGGTGAAAGCGTCGACGGACGCGGAGGATGAGGAAATGGGGATGGAAGGTGATGCCGGGGAAAGAGGATGGAAAGGAAGGAGGACTAGCTCCGATGCCGCCCGGCACGTCAGGAAAATAATGTATAAATTCGCGGAAAGTAGGGGCGCATTATTTACGTATAAAGCCGCGCTCAGAAACGACGACGGGTCGCAACCTAAAGAGAGAGAGAGAGGGGGCTTCTTTATATGCCAGCACAATGGCCGACTCGCGAGCCCTTTTTCCTCCTACCACGAAGGGGAGAAACTATTCGTTATCGTAAGGTCATGAAAAACGTCTATACGTCCAACGACTAACGATTCCCTGACGAAGTGTACGAATACTCCGGAAGACGCTGTAAACGTTCCGGAACGCGTTCTCCCGACCCTCCTTCCGGAATTTCAATTTATTTCCGAAGAAGTCACGAGCGAGACGATCCTTCTCTCTGAACGAGAGAACGGCATGGTCGTTCTTGCAGTGAAAATATGAAAATAATATTCTCTACGATGCGGTTCATATTTGTGATGGCGAAGCTAGATGATGGAAGTCACGTGTTTCTAGTCCAGAGATATTGCACTTTTTAGCCCGTTGCACATGCATTTTTTTCAGAAAAATAATGTATGTCGCATCTCCTTTTAGGTCGAAGGGATACCTATATGAAAAATATTAAAAGTTTTTTATGACGAAAACAAACTTCATTTTATTTGCAAGAATAAGTAATTGAACGTTTTTTGCGTTGCACGAGTCGGTTTCGTGATTCATACATGAGGGATTAACATCGGCTTGTTATCGTTACCGAGTTAAACGCAATGTTATTATTTTGAGAAGAAAATAGGAATGTTCGACGAACGTTAAATCCATCGTCCCTTCGTGTCTGACTAATAAATTTCCATCGATTCGATGCTCGCATTTCGCTTCTCGAACTATCGAGTACCTTTGTCAAGAACTCATCGAGAAACGAAGACTATCGAGCTAGCGAAGTTTCGAATGTTGTAACTCGACGATATGCATCTGCAGAAGAAAAACTTCTCTCGATGCATTTTCATTCGTCCGAGTGCATAAATTTATCTGTCCAGACTCGATTAATCCTTCCGTTGACAACCGCGTACCCGAGTACCTATTTATATATTTTCGACAACAATTTTTTATGTCCCAAAATCTGCTGCATAGAATTATAAAAGTTCATAAATTGCAATTTATTAAAACTAATTGCAACCGTAGATAAATCGTGATGTTTTGTAAATTTATAGACCGTTTCCTTTTACCAGACTTAACGAACGATTGCCTAGGTTATCGAGCAATTACTACAATGAAAAGCCTCGTCCCATTACGATGCGCAATTAAGAAGTTATTTAATTGGTACATGTAGTTCCTCGGGTTTATCTCCGCCTCGAGCGAAGACAACGCGAAAAACGTACAATTGTCTTTTCTCTCTCGTCCATTCTTACCCCATTTAATTTTCTTGTTTAAATAACGAGAAGAAGAGCTATCGCACGAAAGCAAAATACAAAAAAACAGGGATTAAAAGATTCTCGTTGTACGCTAGAAGTACGAGACGATATCTTCGATCGGTCTCATCGTGAAGCAAGAATTCGCTTCGTCTCTCCCAGAACTATAAAACCAACTCTTCTCGCGGCTCGTAATTCAAGTCCCCTCGACTTTTATTTCCGCGTCTCCGTCGTGGCGTTACTTCACCGCTCGACGTATCTACTTATTTATTTTTCTATAACGCTTTACGGAGACGTGGGCGAATCTCGTTTGGAGTCCATCGCGCGGGCAGGGGATTCCGCGTTTCGATGGATCGTTTCTTGTAAAGATAAATCCGCACCTCCCGTAAATCATACCCATGGAAAAATACAAGAAGATGAGCGCGACACGAATATCCTCCCGTCGTTTCCACTTTGTCTAAAGAAAATAACGACGATCCTTATCTATCGGATATCCAAGTTGACGACGACCGAGTCGTGGTGCCATCGTGTCAACAAGACCCAAGTGTTTTTTATTCTACAACGAAAGGAGACCTCTGAAAGCGAGTTACGTCATTGCGAGGAAACGAGGATAGTAATCTTGAACCACATCCGGGAGATGAAATACACCTGGCCTTCCTTTAACACAATTTTGAATTTACTCGGGTTCCATTAATACGATTTATATAATGTATATCGGGTGGTCCATGAAGCGTTATCAACATACCTAGATTAACGATTTTCTTGTGATGATAAAAAAATATTTGATACTTGCTGAATTCGTCTCGATATCTACTATAAGATAAGTGTACAAGAATTAGAGATTTATTAACCAAACATTTACTATAATCATCTAAAGCTCCTTTTGAACCATGTTATATTAAAAAAAAAAAAATGTTTCCCCAATTTGACCCAAAAATTTCTTTTACGATGTGCGTGCAATTGCTTCGTCTGGCAGTATTTATGCAAACGCGTAATCTCATCTGTCAAATGTTAATGAAGCAAGGTGATAGAAAGTGATGGATCATAAATAATTCAATGACATAAAACAAAAAATTGAAATATCTACCATTTACCGATAAATCAAAAGAAACTTTTAGGCCAACCTAATATTTAATACGTTTTATATATTTCTTCCAACCAGTAATTCCCTGACTTTTTTTTCACACAATTTTCTTTTACTCCCTACGCTTTTACCTTGTAAAAAGAGGGTCAGGTATAATAAGGAACAGCTCTGTGGTCGCGTCGAAAAAAAGAAAAGAGCATAAACCTTTCGATATTCAGAATTGGTAATCTCGGTAAATCGTCGCGACCGCTCGTCAAACCGGAGACTTCGCGCCAGTACGGAGTCAAATACGTATACGTACGTAGGTGAAATTAATTTTCTCTCTCGCTCGACTCATTTCACATTCCAACACGGTCCACGCGGCCCGACGAGCACGTGTCAAGCGAATCGCGAGCGTTTAAAGCGAATTCCCCGCCAAATTGGATCGGATTTCATAAACTGGCTGAAAGGTGCTCTTGCTCGCACCGTCCAACGACGGCGATAGCGTGGACGGTCATAGCAGCGTCAACGCTGTTGTTCCGCGTGCATCCTCATCCTTCTCTCTCGTGTCGTTTTCTGATTTCCACATCGTGTTCCCGCTCTCTGGCGCATGTACGCTCGACAATTACCGTCCGGAATAAAAGTTATCACGAAAGCTCTAATGAGTAACGTCGAGGAGAATCTTTTCAACGGACGAGATTGCCGGAAGAATAATTACGAAATTCGTGCTACCAAAGGCAACGCGATACGAAAATTGCAGAACGGTCAAAGCGAGAGAACGTTGATAACGGTTGGATTAGAAAATTTGCTGAAAAGAATTTTGAAAATTTTTTTAAAGGAAAAAAAAGAAGACGTAAAGAGAAATGATTCTAAAGCATGGCTAGGAAAAAAAAGTGATAGCTAGGACATGAAAGGAAGAGAACTAGAAAGATTGGTGACCACGATTACACAAAAGAATCGGGCGTAATCCTCTGGAAGAATGCTTCTGGTTCGTGCAAAAATGCATCGAATCGAGGAAAGAGACGACAGGTTCCTTCGTTCGGTCCACGAGCGTGACTGCAACGATCAGTGGAGAGAATTCATTTCCTACCTCGTCGACTTCATATCTTTCGAGGTAGACTCTTCTTCCCGTTATCTTGAAATGTCGCCAATGACACGACCGATCGACCAGAGAGAATCGAGAGAGAGAGAGAGAACGAGAAAGACGTGCGAAATAGAAAGACAAGATTCTTCTTCGGTTCCATCTCACTCTTTAACCATCGCGTCTCAATCTCCGATGGATCGAAACGAACGTGGGAATCTTAGTAAATCCAAGAATCCCAAGCCTGGTAAGAAATTAGCTTGGGTCGTTTCTCTCTTAACTTCGTTCGACCATAGCCGGTCTACTTAATTCGTTGAAATAGCTTCGGCTGCAAGAAATCGTTCGCTAACGAGAACATCAACGATCAATCGAGTTCTACGATTAAATTCACGAACGCTCTCCGGTTCGTTCAGAGCGAATGCTTTAATGATAGTGTTTTAGATATTAAAGGAAGGAGCATAATAAAAGGATAATAATCTTCCGATAAGTGGATCGAAGCTCGAGACTCGCTAATGCGTTTTCTCCTACCCGAAATATTGAAAAATTCATTGAAAGCCGGCGAGGAAACGAGCTTCGCTAATGAAGTATCGCGATAGTTAATTCTAACTTGTTTCACAGCAAATCTAAAATCAGGCAATATCGGATTTCCATTTGAACGTGTTCCTTCCCCAGATGTTTTGGGCAAATTGAAATGACCGAACGCAAGCCTTCAAAGCGGCTTACAACGCGGCAGCGGGATTACCGCATCTATTACCACATTGCGTAAATTATTATTGAAAGTGCTAGAGGTGATAGGAGAGTCTACTTTGTTGTTAATTAATATTAGCAACACGTATTGGTAAACGTGTTCGTTAAATACGTTTTAGTACCCTTTTTTCTTCTATAAAATCTATTTTCTATGTTTTTTTAACACGTTGACTGCCAAGTTTCGTTGGTCGTATTTTGGGGATCGTAATGGAATGTTTAGTATTTTATGCATTTTCTTGTAAAATATTAAGTAATCTGATTAAATTGTGCCACATTCTTATCAACGATGCGTTTATCTTTTTAGCGGTCAAGGATGACTGTACCCCCGATTACTCTTTATAAACTATGTTTAGAAAACTAGGTGGTAAGTATTAACAAAATGAATGACAATTTACATTTTATTGTAATTATCTCAAAAAAGTTACGGAATCAAAATAAGAAAGACATATTTTAATTAGCAATTTTTTGATTCGATCGCAAAGCAAATATTTCATTGCCGAATAGTGTACATTGTAATTCATAATATTACCTTTTTATTCACATTGTTCAAAATGTTTGAATTCTAACCGTCTCTTACCACCATAATTCTATTAAAAAAATAAGCTCCCTTCACGAGTGACCAACATAACAGTCAACGTGTCAACTTTCCTGAAATTCACTTACGTTCCTTCGTAAAACGACGTTCGTCTCAAGTTCGAGCTCTCACCTGAAACAGAGGAAAGGAAAACGGTTAGATATCGAATGAAATTAGATTTCCGGGAAAAAGACTGCGACGAGCAAACGATAACGGATCGATCCGACCGATGGATCTCAATTAATTCTTCAATTCTACTCAAATTTCTAGCCGGTTCGCTTTCTCCAATTTTCTCGTCTTCTCTGCTTCATCTTCGCACGATCGTAATTAAAGAATTTATAGCGCTCGCGAACGACGAGATTTTACAAACAAAGTCTCTGTTACTTTAGCGAACGGTGAAGCTTCCGTTGCATCTCGTTATTTATTTGCTTCGTCTCTCTTCCTCATCGTTCTTAAAGAATTTTAACGTAACGACGTTCCCCCTCCAACCCAGGTCCATTATGCGTAAATCCATTTATCTTCGTAACTCGGCGTAACGAGCAAGAGAGCTTCGTTAGGTCGAAGCTCATAAACGTAGCTTACGCGTGCAGACGACGCATCGAGAGAGAGAGAGAGAATCATTATCGATGCTTATCGACGACGTAATCTAAACGTGCCTGGGCGTACTTGTACATAACTAATTGCCATAGCTGCTAATTGGCCATATATATGTTTTTCTTCGAGTTCGTCGAAGCAACTTTTCAATTCGGATATCCGAGGCTCCCGCGATTAATTAGCGCAGCAGCTTCGCTAATCAACGCTTTGAAGAGTTTCTCGCGTATCTCGTCGAGCTTAATCGCGTCTCTTTGTCTCTATCGCTTTTTCGCGCGACGATCCTACTTTCCGGGGATATGTTCTCTTCTTTTTTCTCGAGGGAGTGCCCGATACGACGCGACGCCGACGGTGCCGATAAGCATTCATTAACGGTAGATGTACAAAGGAAGTTAAAGCGACTTTGTCTTTTGTTATATCATTTAAGGCATCTTATGTTTTTAAATTTTGTATCGCTTTTATCGAGGCATAAAAATCATTTTGTGAAAGAGTTATCTTTCTTTTTGTTCGAGATATAACCTAGCCGATGTAATGACTATGTGCGTGGTATAAGTAAACTATTAATTAAAAAATTTCTCATAAATGTTCGTATGTCGGTTGAAAATTAAATATTTTAATCAACTTATACGTTTGCAAGATGGAGCTATTCGGATTAACAAAGTGACACGGAATGTAATGCTTTCGGCACATTTTTTTTTTTTTTTAATCGGAAGAGCTAATTTGAAAATGGTAAGAACGACCGGAAAAGGTCATTTAGCAAAATGGTGCATAGTTTTTCCTCAATATAAAGCTATTTTCGAAAATAGAGTAATGTAAATTTCACAATTGGTTTAAACTTAGCGAGTGAGCTGATATTAAACAAATACAAAACTATTTCTGCTGTTCGCGTTCGGATAGAAGCAGCCTCCGCTTCCGCTTCCCGAAGTACCTATACTTGATAAAATTATTGAATTATTCGATCTCTATATACGTAAATATACTAGAAGCACGATTGTTTGGCGATCAATGTATGACCTAAACATACACCAAACAATCATGTTTCTAGTACATTTCTATACGTACCCATGTTATAGCTAAATTACGAAAACAAATTTATTTATTATAATTGCTCAATTTGTTTATAAAAAAAAGAAATAAAAGTGCAAGTTCCGAGAAGCTTCAAAAATATAATTGACTTATCAGTAGAAATGTGTGCAAAACTATATTAATTTGATTTCAAAGACTCGTTCTTGCCAAATCAAGTCAATTTGACCACCTTATCCAACCATCTTAACTTCATTATTTGTGATTACTACTAATAATACCTATTAACATTCTTTCCAGAAATACACCCACGAAGCTGACCATCGAGGAAGTAGCTATACTATTACCCCAAAAACCTTTCAACCCCTATCTCCGTCGATTAGTTCAAATAACTGAGATTCTATTGTAACTATTACACGGGCCCATCAAAACCCTCATCGAATTTGATTCAAAGTACCAAACGTCCCTTGGTTTCTCACGATCACGGATAAGAAAGTACGGAAGAACGTACTTCAAACTAAGGAAAACGGCACGGAGGATCGTTCGATACGGGAGCTAAGCGCGTCATAATCGACGATAAACCTTTCTCCGCGGCTCAGCAGGACGAATGTCTCGGATATTTCCGATTTCCTCGAAGCCCGAAGCAGTTCCGTCCGAGCTTAATAGCGTCGAGACGATAGCGAAAGCAGCCACAGGCAAGGTAGAGACAAGCACAGAAGCGAGTAGAGGCAGCCACGGTCGGCTATGGTACTTGTTCGCTCGCGTGATCGACTCGAAACGAGAAAACCGTTTCGTGAGCGCTAATGGATTAAGGCGGAAAACGCAGTTAAGCCGAAACCAATCCCTTATCTCTCATCTCGTAAGTGTATTGCGGCCAGAACGAAAAGAGACTAAGAGAGAGAAGGGAAGAGAGCAAAGTCCTTTGTAAGATCCTTTTTTATCATATCCTTTCCCTTTTTTTTAAACTTCTTTCTTCTTCCCAACGAATAGAAAAGTAACGAGAATATACTACTTCGAAACGCTTGATGATCGTCGATAAAGAGAATGCTTTTGAATCCCGTCGGATGCACGAGCGTGCGAAGTACAACGTAGGAAAAACGAACGTCGCGGTTGAAAGAACACGATTGCCGGTGCAAAGTTGTGTGAATTAACGTGATTCCCGACGTTTCGAAATCTCTATAACACTTTCCACGACACGAGTTGCCATTGGAACGTGAAAGAATAGCACCGCGTCGGTACCGTTACGCTGGCGGTCGATAATTGGACCGAGATGAAAAATGAGAAGGCTTCGTCGACGAGTCGGTTAACAAGCAGCGAAAAAAGGTAGAAGAGGAGCCGAGAACGTGCTGGTTCGACGTATCCCATATTTTTTTTCTTCTGCTCCAGCCGAAGCTACCAAAGTCCGCCTTTGATGTCGATATCGGTGAAGTGAAAGAAAGACAACGAGACGGAAAGAGAAGATAAGCCTGGTAGTAAGCCTACGCGATCGATGACAGCCAAGTCGCGTCTCCCAAGCTCGACATCCAAAAGTAATCGCGTTGCTTCCGCTTCGTTAAATTTGTCGAACGAGTAACCTTTATTACGCCTGCTAACATACGATGGCAGCGCAGTGTCATTTCTACGAACGAATGACGAATAACGCGTCGTCGATACACAATTACGAGAGCACGAACGACGAATGAACGGGAGGCTAATAAAATATGCCGACGTTCCTACGAAAGGGGGAAGAGACCCCTCGGGGCCAGGTGTCGGAAACCTGACGGCCCTTTGGCCCAACGATTCATTTTCGCGAGAGGCGGTAACCGATTACGGCTACCGACACGCCCTTTCTAAAGATACAATGGATGCTGCCAGCTTCGAAGTCTGCGTCTAACGAAACTCTTATTCCCCTGCTACGTCTATCTCTTTTTTTAAGAATTTATACTTTCCACTGGAGTAACGGTATTACCAACTCTGCGATACAGGCCTCTCTCTCGTTAGTTATTCCATAGTACAGAGAATATAATAGCTTTGGGACAAGGACCTTGACTATCCTAGATGGTTCCAGCCAGTGAAGATAGAGTCTTCCTCTCTCCCTCGAGCGATGCGTATGCGTCATGAAAATTCATTGGACAACGGTTCTATGCATATGTCCAGACACTGGAAGGAAAAGGAGGTCCGTGTTCGAGAGAGATGTCCGTCGAAGATGCAATAACAGCGCTCTCCGTGGGGTGCTTATCCCAAGGATCTTGGTGCCTCGTGCGCGGCTCGGTCTTTGTGTTCCTCAGCCCTTATCGCGATCGTCGACCTCTCGTTCGCCCCTCGACTCGGTTTCGTGGCTCTCCGTCTCGAAAAGACGGATGGAAATTCTATCGGGCATTGTCGCCTTACATGGCTGCCGCGACGTTTATTCCATTAGCAAATGCATACGAGAAAGATCCAAGATTTCTTGTTTTTTTTTAGTCGAAAATTGTTGTAGTTTTATCAGGTTGATTTATAAATAAATTGTAATTGTTATTGAAAATAATAGTAAATGTATGTATAACTGATTATGATATAGGTATTGGATTTCTGTTGCGTAAGACGGATTTGTAAATTACTTGAGTGTAAGTTCATAAGGAACTTTAATACGTATTAGTATTCTTTATTTGTGATGATATTAAAATGTAAATTGTATCACAACTCGAATGCTTCTTCTTGTGAATGTATAGACGTCTACATTTAGCTGGACCACTCAGTATATTATTTTATAAAAAAGGCATCATGCAACTATATTTACATCGACCTAAACTATAGAAATATGTTAATATCCTAATTTAAATATTCACTTTTTAAGATTTATTACTTTCTAAAAACGATTATAACAAAAAATCTTTAACAATCTAATCTGAATTTATCGTAAACATCTATCAAGTGTTTAAATCGTGCAAACAAGGATAAAGAGTATCACGAAAGACAAAAAAGATTGGCTCTTTCGTTGGCACATCTGCGACAGTAGAGAGAGAGAGGGAAAAGCGAATCAAAATGCGGTGATGTCAACGGCGTGCTGCAGCAGCGGTGAGAAAAAAAGAGAAAGAAACATACGAAAGGCGCATCTGTTCTCGGGACGGGCACATGCCGCACCGACGTCTCTGCTTGCTCAAATCAGAACACAATATGCATTAGGTTCTCTGTCGTGACACACACTCTATCCTGGTGCAGTCTCGTACGAGTTCGCGCGACCGTGTCGCGTTCGGGCAAAAGGGAATCCGTTTATCCGCTCGTGCACCGATTGGCCGTATCGGCTCGTTCGTTGCGTTCCACCGTGCGAGTTCTTTGATCTTTCCTGATTTCAATCCTGTTACACGCTCGCCTCTATACAGCGTTGGGTCGACCCCTTCGATACACGTTAACGGGACAATTTTATTTATTCATTTGACGAATCGGACACGCGTCGCGAATCTCACTCCCTTGCTCTCGACGAAAGGGCAAATTCTCCACGCTCCTCGAGTCCTCTTCCTTTCTACGAAGAACTCGTGTACACGTTTTGTCTTGAACTCTGGACCGGCATAACCTTCTTCTACATCGAAGAGAGTCCATTGTAGAGCAAAAGTGGGGTTGGAAAAAAGAAGAGATCAAGGGGAGAGAATCGTAAAAGGGTCGAAACGTATCAATCGAAGGAAGCGTGACGAGGACTGCCCCGAGTAAAAAAATATGGAAATACCGGTCGTGGAACGACATCGATCGCGACCACGATCGCCGCGACAGATACCCGTTACCCAACTACGTTCTATTTGCATTATTATTTTATGGAGCGTATTTCGAGGATAAATAACGCGGTTCCATTTCACTTTGATAACCTTAATACCGAGCGAGTGGAGGAGAACGTGCCGGGAACGATAACGAAATTCGAACGTTAATAAATTCGACTCGACTCGATGGAAAGTCTATTACGAATTTTAATTTCGTCGGTCGTACGTCAAAATCCACGCGACGAGACCGCCATCGGTGAGATCGGTAGAAATATTTATTACGTAACGGGGAGAACCTGGGCCCTGCCTCTCTCACACTCTACGAGCGTAGATAGAATTTAGGTGTGTGTACGCGTGCCGCGAGAATCGTAATTTCCCATTCATAATTTCGAAATCCAATGAACCATGCGTCGATCGGTCGCACAGCGCGCCGCGTTCGAATTCGCGCCCATCGCTGATTTAATTAGAATCCGATTAGCCCCGTGCGTTTCGACTGATTGCGAGTCTGCTTCTCGATGCAACGTGCGCAGGTTCTACCCGATATGTCCTCTCTGCTTTCCGAGTTTCTACCGTTTGATAGATTTCTTCTTTTTTTTTTTTTTTTTTTCTCTAATTCGTTGTCGATTCCAAAGCAAACTAGCGAATAAATAAATCAAACCGAACTACGATTTCGGTTCGTTCTACACGAACGAGAGCTTCCACACCCTCCACTATCCGATTCCCTACCCAACACGCTTGTTATCTCGAATCACGAGAGAAAAGCAGCTTTGCCAGACCGATTCGCGACTTTTCGAGGGTTCAAAGCCGACGTCCGTTCGCGTGACGGTCTCACCACGACGAATCGAACGATAGCTAACGTTATCTGTAAAAAGGGCCGCGAAAGATCATCGGAGAATCGTTATCCGTCCCTTGGCTTGGTCGTTCCCGTGGGTAATAAAACACTCGTATAATGCTAGCGGGACACATTTTTCGGGGGGTCCCTTGAGAAGAAGAGCGTCCGGAGATGCGCTTTCCTACTGCTTATCGTCGATCTAGCTTCAACGAAACAACCTATTTACGAAGGGTGCAAAAACCGTATCTACTCTCTCTCTCTGGCCCCGTACCTTCCTTTGTTCCGTTTATTTCTATGCCGACACGCTCGTCGGAAGAATACTAAATCACGGATAACTTTAGCGAGAATGGTACGAGACTTTTCGCCTTATGAATCAGCCAGGACCGCGCGCGGCTTTTTATGCTAATGTTAGAGGCGTAATATATATACCTCTGACCTATATTATTCAAGAGAGAGAGAGTCATCGTCGTGAAAACCTCCGGGACAATGAACGAGGCTGGTAATCGTGATATCCGAAGGACAATGGAGCTCGCGATAGTCGGAATTCGGTGCTCCTGTCGTTGATGCACCCCCGCCCATAGAAACCTCTAAGAATTCGAGAATTATCGCGCTAGCTCCAACCTACCTACGAATAATTTCTCTACCATGAAAATAGATGAGAACAATGAGAAAGAGAGTAGGCTCGTTGCCACGTGAGATTTTTTTTTTTTTCGAAATATTCGACGGCTCGCGCCCAAGAGAATAAAATTTGCGCGTCGATGGAAGGATGGCGCAATCAGCGGAGGGTCTAGCTACTCCGGAGTATATATTTGCAATCAAATCCACGCACTATCCTTGGGGGGTCCACTCGTGCTCGTCGAGGCACAGCCCTTATTTACGGTTCGTCTAAGTGGAGGAAAAGAGAGAGCATCCCTTCTTGGGTTCTCGACACGACGGATATTCCGTCCCCTAACCGAGCTAATAAGCGACCCTCGACGACATATATACCACGGGCCGCCGGCGGGATGCCGTGGGGCAATTTGCATTCATATTTGTCATGGTAATTAGGGAAAAGGGCATAATCGTGATACTTGGTAAGTGTACGTGCCCCGGGCACGAATGGATCCGGCAAAACCGAGCTGACTTTAATAATAACACTCTACGGGCTTTCGATCTAAACGCCCGAGGGAAACCCTTCGACTGTGCCAACGCGTACAGTCGACCCTTTCGGTGCTATATTATTTTCAACTTTAGAAACCGCACTCCGTCTGTTACGTCCGCTGCCGGACATCTTTTCGCCCTTATCGATCCGTATCCCCTGACTCCACGCTCACGACGTTGGATTATAGTTTCTTTTCCGAATGAGTCATAGACATTGGAAATCGTAAACGCGTCACGTGGACTCACGTAGAATTTTGTCATTTCGACGAACTTCCGGACCGAGATATACGATTCCAAAAGCGAATCGTTCGGTTATGGGTAGATCGTTGCGTTTGCGCGGGAATAAATACAAACAAAAAAAATGCAAAGATAGAGAAAGAATGTAGGAAAATAGAGAAAGAGCGAGAGAGAGAAAAGAAAAAGCAGTGGTACCAGCGAAAATTCACACTGGAAACGACAGGCCCAGAATGTAAACCAGGATGAACGACACGCTCGCCAAGCGCTGTTCGACGATCATTGAACCTCCGATACACATAACAATACGTGCACCGGTTTGTAAAACCGTTCGTCGCGAGTACGGACTCGGCAAGATCCGCGACTCCATCTCTCTCTCTCTATTTCCCACTAAATATCCCCCTATTTTTACCCATTCTGGACACGTTGCAAGCGTTTCCAGTGTGCAGCCCGTACTCGTTCCGTCCTTTTGCCCGATGAAATATTTTACCTTTTGCCTAAACGCGTTAACGTTCCTCGCTAGTTCGTCGAGCTATCGGAAATTCGTCCAACGAGATTGTTCGACGTAACAAAAAAACAGAGAAAAGAGAGATCTGAAAAAGCGCCACGAATCTAATTGACTTTGAAGAGAAAGCCTTCCGGGCCGATCGATAGGCTGGTGGTGGAACGGCTGTCGCCGAGTAGGTACCTAGATAAAATTCGTCGACCGTCCGTAACGAGCGTTTCGGCCATCGTGTCTTCGAAATGACGAAAAATGTCGGCAGGGTATACGAGGAGGGAGGCGGTTGTACGGGATCCACGCCCCGCGGAACGTCGGAAACGATTTTGGGGAGGCTGCTGCTACGGGTGAAAGTCAAATAGAAACCCCGTTGCGTTGAAATACGACGTTGGTACGTCCCCCGGGACGCTGCCGATGGAAGGGCCGGCCGGACACGCGCTCTCATAAACTTCTACGGGCCAAAATGCGAGCGTGTTTGGACTTTGAAAAACGTCATCTAGAATTTAATCTAGGATTTTATCATAATTCCGCTGTAATTTCTCCGTCCCGGTGGTCGACGTTTTTTATGTCCAGAGACGATCGATCGATCGAAGGAAATTACATCGGCGAAATGAAATCGTTCGATCGTCGTTACGTATATGGAGCTACATGCAATATGGTTGCTGCTCGATTCACAAAGCGGAACGAAGGGTCGCAAAGGGCATCGAGGGACGCGTCTCTTGCAAGCCGGACGAACCTTCGCGACATTATGTATCACTTAAATACCCTCCCGCCGACAAATAGCCCTGACTCATGGGATTTTATTAGGCCACCGCGTGCGCATTCTATCGCGAGATAATGCCGACAGTTCGACGAGCGTGACCGACTCTACTACGTTGTCTATGCTTATTTCGTTTGTATATAGGGTGCTCCACCTAAACGTAGTCACGTAAATATGTATCTCCTTTATTTCCGATGACGTAGCAACTATTTTAAAAGTAATGAAAATGGTATCGCAAGGTGAATGATTTGCAACTGTTCTTTTGTTCCCAAGGTTATTTGTTATAGTAGAATAAAGAAGATATTTAGGTGGACCACTCTGTATAGACCTAAAGGTAATCGATCTGAATATCTCCTGTTATTGCTATGATATATAAAATATTCTTTATGCAATCTAAATAATGCCGTCTCTAAAATTATGCCGTTAATATCTCCGAATGCATATTAATATAGAAAAACAAATTGGTAACCTTGCGAATTTCGATAAGAAAAAAAGACTTTATTCCAAAATACTCTTTGATAACAAGTAATTTTTACATCATCCCACAACTGTGGAAATTATTTAAGTAGACCACCCTGTATATACACCCAACGTACGTTC
Organism: Ancistrocerus nigricornis; assembly: GCA_916049575.1. Taxonomy (NCBI): domain Eukaryota; kingdom Metazoa; phylum Arthropoda; class Insecta; order Hymenoptera; family Vespidae; genus Ancistrocerus; species Ancistrocerus nigricornis. The sequence goes on along the minus strand of OU696667.1, from coordinate 13,232,814 downwards.
CCTATATGGATACGACTTTATAGACGCACTAGGAAATTCCGCACGACGCGTATCTATCTTTTATTTATACCGGAGGATGTGGGATGCGAAGGTATCTCTGTTAGGAGAATATAGAGCCGAGAATGACCATTAAGGGGTAAGTAAAAGGCAAATCGATCCGGGCGACCAACCGTCCCTTCCTTTTTCTCGAGGACGAGACACGATTTATAGCGCGCGCGCGACGACGTTGCGAGTGAGAAGAAAAAGCGAGGGTTGGAATAGGAGCTGCTTCCGGTATTGGCTTTCTAGACGTTCGCGCGCCACAAAGAAGACTCAAAGGATGCGACTAGATAACCGTCCGAGAAAATTAGCTTCGCTTCGACGACGAGAATAGATTCTAAGAGAAACGAATGTAAAGGGAAACACTGACTGCGCGAGCACGTGCGTGAAGTAAGGAGGGTGATCGCAATAATAAATGTTTACGATGACTTGGAGGAATTATTTAGAACAAGAAGTTACCAAGAGGTTTATTTGACCTAATATTCGATAGATTACATGATATTTTTCGTAAAAGAAAACATTACCGCACTTGGCATCTTGTTTTATTCTCAATCGTTCCATCATCGATCAGCCAAGTAGGTATAATTGGTTGATATACTTCTTTAGCTTCGATGTAAATTTTATTTTAAAACATGTCTAGTAAATCCTACTATAATTGTTATGATATCAAATTACGTTTTACCTGTAACTTATAATGGAGTTACAGGGTTTGTTCAAGAGGTAGATTGTTCGGTACAGAAAATGTAAAATTTTTATGAAAATTGAGTTGCAAATTTGACCAATTAAAGTGATATATACCTTTCCCTATTATAAGACAACTTTCTACCTTTTTCCCTTGCACTTTTTTCCGATAAACGTTTTTCTTTCACAACTTTTCTTTAACCGCACCAACTTATTCCACACTTATCGTCTAACATACATTCACAATTTTACAGCAGAAAAAAAATTACCACGCCGATACAAAAGAAGTTTCCGATCGCGCAACGATTGCTTTCTCGCAAAAAGCGTCGCGATCTCGCTTGGAGTTCGCAAGTTTCATTAGGTCGCCTTCCCCGAGTGGTCTGTGAATTACTTTATTGCGAGAGAGATCAGAAAAGCGTGAGAGAGAGACGGAAGAGGAAAGATGCAGACAGATAGGAAGAATCGGGAAAAGGGAGGTCGCAGGGAAGCAATTTTCGAGACTTTCCGGCGCACTTTTCTCGAGCGTATCTGCAGGCACTCGTCGACGACGGCGTAACTACAGGATGAGGTCGTAAGAGAGAGCTGTTACGGTTAACCAAGAACCTCCGGCAACGATCTTAACGTTTCCTGCGATGATCATAAATCCCTATTAACGAGTTTTCCTTTATCCGCGACAGGGGACCCAGACAGATCGGAGAATCCTACTCCCGTTTAAGTAAAACGAACTAGGTATAAAGTCTGCTTCCGCAAACGAGAAAACGGCGTTTGAGATTAGCGAAAAATTTTTCGACCCATCCCTTTAAGCCCTTTTACTTCCCGCTCATTAACTCATCGAACGTAAAACGAGACGAGCGTCCGGCGAAACGTCCAACTCCTGGTCTCCTTCCAAAAGTCCGTCGAATCAAAGTCGCGAATGGCTAACTCGCTTCTGGCACGATTCCACGAAACTATTCGGGCGAAGAAACGAAGCGAAATCTCCTTGCGAGATCAAGTGGTTGCCACTTAATGCTCTATCGATCGCACGTTCCCTTCCGACGAACGACCGAACTCTCCCTAATCAAAGCTACGGCGTATTATCGTGCGAATTATATCTTGGATTATTTCGCAAAACGTATGCTATGGAATTAGATAGAGATATGAAAAAGGATCAACGAAAACCAGTAGCAAGAACATAAATTATTCCGCGCGTGTACCTCGGACGTGTACGAATTTCCCTAGACGTCCATATTTGCCAAGTTTGAACCATCAGGTAAATTACGCTAGCTGGCTTTGTAGATTAGAGACGACTTCAAAAAACGCGTATCGCAAAATGTCTCGATTAAATATTTACCCTCGAATACTCGGTGGTAACCGACGTCCTTCGTAAAGTACCGAAATGAAGATACACTTTACGTTAGAGCGCCGTTCTATCTTCCTCCGTCTCTCTTTCTCTCCTTCTACTCGAGCCTGCGTCGACCGGAGGTTTTAATGAGAATTTACGAACGCCCGCTGACACCTGTGGTCCACGGTTCTCGTATTTTCCGTTTTCCCCAAACGTGCTCTTAAGATTGAAGCATCTTCTTCGTTCTAATTTTGTTCTTCGACCTCTCTCGCTAATGTCGAGTCGAAATTGTAATCGTGATTTGGGTAATAATTTGTGAGAAGTAAAGCTTCATGGACGACATATATTTTAAATAAACATCGTGTTTACGTACAGAGGCCATCGTTATCGCCGAGTAATACCAAAAGATCTCTTTGGATTAGCTGGGAGACGTTTTCCATATTCGTTCTTGTACATTTTTGCGTATTAAAAATATGCAGTTTGGTGCTTCAAAAGGGATTATAAAAATGAGAAAAGAAAGTAGATAGTAGGTATTGTAACGGATATAACTTTGGTCTTTGTCTCCTGTTTTTAAATATATCGTACTTACTAAATTTGTAAATTAATACAATATTTGAGCATTTCTTTTTAAAATGTTAGCTTTACGCGGTAAAAATTAGTTTAATATTTAAAAAAATAAGAACTTTTTTATTTCCTGCCCGTAAAATCAAGAATATGAATAAGTTGATTAAAAATTGTATAAAAAAAGAATGTGCATTAAGCGACTACGCACTCAATTGATAATTAGGTATATCCGTCTTTTAAATCGAGACAATTCAAAGCTTTCGAGGGTTTTAAAGTTTAAAATTCGAGTTTTTATCACTCATTAAACCATAATTTGAATCTTCCAAGCCGAATAACAAATCTTGTACGATAAAAACGTGTCCGAGGACAACTCGAAATGAATTATTCGAGGGTAAGTAATAAACCAGAAACTACGAACGAGCGAAGTATTACCGAAAGCCAGGATAATGCGTGTAAAGAAAATTTAATTCCGTATTTCGAAATAATTCCAAACGACGATGAAGTTATCGTTTCTCTCATGCGAAAGAGCAGAGATTTTAAAGCTACGCGGTTTTATGAGCACGTTCTCGTCGGTTATTTCCGTGAACGCGGCCTTTTCGAGCGGGAACAAAGTTTCTAATCCGGTAGTACGGTAGTGGGTTACAACGCACCGGCTTTGTAATTTCGAAATATTATCATACGTCAAACACTGCTAACTGGTTAAAACGTTATAGTAAAAATACACGTAGCTACGTTAATACAACCTCTATCTCGTCGTTCCATAGCATAGATTTAATCGGCGTGGTTCTCGCGGCGGCCCGGACGATCGTCGATAACGATTATCCCGTCGTTGAGATCGTTTTCTTATCAAGATAAGAGGACTCGAGCCGATTCTGATAATCTTCAGGGAACCGAGATAGAATTCGTCGATGAATATCCACGAAAGGAACCTGCAAGCGGTCTAGATCGACCTACCTGTTTCTCGTGCCTGTGGTGTATCGTGAATGCATTAACCAAGTTAGTGCATTCTTAGTTTAACCAAGACTAAACGGTGCTACGAATTTTGTACGAGCTTACGTATAGGTGGGATATACGTGGCTCGGATAGAGACACGTATAGAAAGACGCTCGCACACTCGGCTTCGCGGTTTGCCTAAGCTACTTGAGCCGCAGGGTCGTCGTGGGAGCGGCTAAACTATGGCAGGTAGGTATACGGCAAGGCGGTATCGAGGTCCGTTACGCGTTACTCTCCTCCGGAGCCCGTTTACAGCGTCGAGCAGAACGATCAAAGGAACCATTCTCTAAGATCATCGTCTCCGACGGTCGACCTCGATACGCGAAATGTACCTTCGTAAAACGATATCTAGGCCCTTCGTTAATGTATCTACTTAGGGTAGGAAGATTTAAAAAAATGTCAAACGTAATTCTTATCGGAGAGGTTCCACGAAAAAAGAATGATCCTCCCTCGTCGAAGTTTACGAAGAATATTGCATGTAAAGCGCGTGTGTATGTGCATTGCAATCAATTTAAACTACATCTTTTTAGGTAGTATTTCTGTTGACTTTAAGCATCGATCACATAAAAACTAAAGCAAATTTCAATAAATGGAGCTTACCGTATTATAATACCTCGGTTGTTGTTTTTCATGTGATAGCAATTTTTTTTTCTAATTTAAAATACTATAGAAACCGATTTTTAATTTCCGTTAGGTTTGCACTTTGAAGACAAGCGTGAAACGATTTTCAGATAAATGACATTAACCTCTAAAAACCCGTCAGTTCGCAATAACACGAAACAAACAAGCATCCTCGAGCGTCGAGTTAAACGTACCACATCGAATAAAACCTTCAATCCGGAAATATAACTTGTTTCGTACACCCAGATAATTATTTACATAATAATTATCCTATCTTATCTCCCAGGCTTTAGCTTTCCATGATAATTCATGGTCAAATACATGTACCTACTCTACGCCGGAAGAGAAATTTCCGGATGGAGGCATCGTGCGTAACCTATTCGACGAGACCATTTTAATGTCCATAGAGAAATTTAATAAATCTCTTCCCGTTGCTTTGATTCAGCCGACGCGTTCGTTGTCGATTAATGTCTCGCGGAGATGATCGTATCGACGCGTGACGGACTAAAAGTAAAAGGATTTTACGTTTCGATGCTACCGTAGGAAATAGGTAAAAAAAAATGGGTAAAAGATCGTAACAAAAAAAAAAAAAAAAAGGTAGAGAAACAAAAAGGTAGAAAACCGAAAGAGGGATTTCCCATCCATTTCACCGCGACACTCAATCAACCGCTTTTTCTCTTTCTCCCCTTCCATTAATACATTTTCGATAATAACCGGACGTTTCTCTGACCGTCCGCGTTCGGACGACGTGGTTGGACGGACGAGCGAGAACGGCACGCGTGTGTCGTCCGTGACGTTATCGAGAGGTTTCAATGGAGAACAAAAAATTGGTAGTGACGTTACCCACGTCCGATTCCTCCTTTGGCGTACTTTTCATTAGCGCGCGCGTTTTCAGTAACACAAGGCAGACGAGTCTCGCACGCGGTTCCCGCGCGTTCTCTCTTCGTGTCCCGTGACTTCCTTTGCGTTCGCGCGCTTCTCCCTATCACGATATCGCGTTCCGAGAGCAAAAGACTCCAAGATATGGCACGAACCATACGAATGATTCTCTCTGTGCGTGGGCGCGCGTGTCGCGCCGGGATTGGATTACATTTTCCATTAGCGAACGGCATTCGTTACGTTTCGATTCTAGTCTTTTGCTGTCGTTGATCATCGACCCCGACGAACATTTTTTTTTTTTTAAAGTTGCCGACAAAGGGAAAATGTCTCTGGAAATAAACGCCGATTTTTCTTTAGAAATGGAATTAGGGTAAATTCAAGGCAAAAATTTTGTAGTAATTATCTGGGAAATGGTATTATTAATTTGGTAGGTTGTTTGTCGATCTTGTAAGAATATGTGTTCGTAGATTTTAGAGAAAAAAAAAATTTGCAGGATGTTTTTTATTTTTCTTACTTTTTATCTTCTTTTCCAATTAATAGACTTTGCAGTTACTGTATTTCTCGTATTTGCAATAATTATAACAAATAATGTATTACCCACGACTCCGGTAATTACGTAAGAAAAATGCAGTTTATACAGGGTGGTGTACCTATATACAGTGACGAGAAAACAAAATATTGATGACCTCGAAAACTTGAAAAAACATAACGTTTGCAAAGTATTCACTGTGTGACACCATTTACCAAACCAAAATATTTGTTACGTCATCACAAATAAAGGAGACATTTAGGCGAACCACCCTGTATACAAATTATTTCTGTGATATTAATTTTTAAGTTTTTCTAATAAAAGCATTAGAGAAGAATAACAGAAAGTCTTTTACCAAAGTCATCGTATTTCGGTAACCTAATACCTTTCGCTAAATAATCGATTATCCGGTTCGTAATTCACGATAGGTCGGAATCACGTCCAAAACGATGCGAATATTAAACGGCATAAATTTGCCGACGACATCTCGAACGTCCCGCCCGTACGACTTCCGAGTTCGATTAATTCCGAATTAGCGGTAGAAACACGGGACGAAGAGTTTCGCGAAGCGCTCGTTTCTCCGGCAATGGCGACGGAGCATGGCTTTGCAAAGGAAACGAGAGAGCAGCGGCCCACGTAATTTTCATAACTTCTAGCGAAGACAATAACCATGCGCTATCATGACTCTTCCCATTCAACCCTCCCACCCCGAAAGGTAAGCGCGTCACCCCTCTGGAAAACGGATAGCGACTAAGTGGCTGGAACCAAGCGGTGGTTCCTTTCTCCTCTCGCCGGTTTCTCTACCACCGTTCTCAATTTATCTCTCTCCATCGAGCTCTATCTCGGCATTCACCCCCCGCTTTTCTCGCCTTGTTCGAGGTCCTTTCGCGAACAAAAAGGGCCGTTCGGCCGTTTATTCGTTTCTCTCTCTCTCTCTCTCTTTCTCTAGACTCGATTCGGTAGCAAACGCGCGGTACCGAACGGAAACCGCTTCGTAATATCACGAGCAAATCTAATTTGCGTAGTATTTACGAGAACCGTGGCCTCGTCCTCCGCTCGAGCGACTTCCAAAGCCGTAGAACCGGATATTCCCAACGACGGGAACCCTTTTACCCGACTGCGATACCACGATGTTTTCAAACGCTTTACTCGAGAGAGAAAATGCGATAATGCACCTCCGCCTTTCGCCGCGAAGGAGCCTCTAAGAGAAGAAGAGTTATTAAATTTACGGAAAATATCGGTTTATGATGGTCTATCATCTACCGTCTTAAAGAAGGGCCGGCTTTAAAGGTAAAGAAGGAGGAAGGAACGTCGGCGCGAATGAAAGGACGCCGACGAGAAAAAATGCTGCCCGTCTTATCGACGAGCTCGTATTACGAATCTCTCTAGCTACGAAGCTTCTTTCCTTTTCTCTATTCTATTTATGTATATACAAGGTGGTCCACGAAGCGTGATCAGCTTATATTATTCTGGTGCTGGAGGTCCGATTGGAATTTTTTTAGGTACATCATGGTTCAAAGAGACTTTGAAGGTAATTATACTACAAAATTTTTTTCAGAGTTTTCAAGATCACCTTCAATTTTTTTCTAGATTAATCTTTAATTTTTGTACACCTCTCTTGCAGTAGATTTTGAGACGAATTCAGCAAATTCAGGTATCGTCAAAAATATTTTTTCATCGTCATACAAAAATTGTCAATCCTAAAATTCATTATAAATCATTAAAATATTTACTATAGCTCCCTTTGAACTATGTTCACTCAAAAAAATTTTCAATCCCAGCACTGGCAACAGAATAATCTAAGCTGATCACGCTTCGTGGACCACCCGGTATATATTATTTATTTCACCGGAGAACGTATTTCCTTCTTCTACCGTGCCACTTTGGATTATATTTTTCTGTAGCAAAGCATTCCTTTAGCCAAGACTGCTTATAAAAGTACGAATATTAAAAATTCTATGCAGCACTCGTACGGTGCAGCATTCGTTCTTTTATAGTACAATTAAAAAAAAGCAAGAAGAAAGTAAGACAGAGAGAGAAAGGAAGGAGAAAGAATTCCGAGAACGTACGATCGAGCGACCTTTTCATCGACCTATCGATATCCGGACGAACGCGGTACAAATTGTACGGGGAAGAAAGTGGAAAGATGAAAAAGGGGATAAAGAATTCGGTACGTGGCACGTGCCATCGAAACGTCGAGTTCGAGGGAGCTGCGCCCAGAGGTTACCAGGGTGAACTTAGTCGCGTGGAATTCGATGTTTTTCGATTTCACGACCGCCCGTAGGTAGGTGCACTTACTTACCGCTTCTCTTCACTTTCGAACGACGACTACGATGTACGTCTTTCTATCTTCATTTTTCTCCGTTAACCGTTGTCTCTTTTTTATTGCGTCCGCTCGACTAACCAAGAAGAAATTAAATTAGGAGCTTTTGATGTGAATCGGTCGTGCGCGATCCGAGCCTTGGGAAAGCTGCCTTCTCCGAGGTGGTGCTCTCTCTGTCTCTCTGTATATACCAAGTGGCCGCGAGGGGTTGTAAACTCTCCAAGGCTCGTCCAAACCGAGGGATAAAGAGAAAACCCGAGAGAAGGAAAGAGCATATCGGTAAGGGAGAGAGAGGAGCCTCGAGGGTGAAGTGAAAGCGAGTCTCGAACCGGAGGTATATGTGTTATGTAAATATGTTCTCCTAGAGATGCGCTCGTGCCTCCTTAACGAATATTACCAAAGTTCCGTCGGCGGATGTTGCAGAAGGGTTTTGTAGGGCTCTACTATTCCTCTCTCCGTCTCGCTCATTTCGGAATTCGCTCTGGTGAGCGAGCACTTAAAGGAAGGAACCAGTCCTGTCTGGGATTATTCCTCTCGGAATTTCCTATCGCCGAGCTCGATATCTCGCGAGACGTCGCGTAATGGCTCGGATATAACGAGATTGTATGTTTTCGGTCGAAAGCTCTTCATGAATATGATGATAAAAAAAATCAAAGTAACTCGACGCGATCGCGTTACGATGAAAGAAACGTCCGAGTTTTTCGATTGGTCGCCGCGGTAAAACAATTCCATGGAAGCTTTAGAATTCTGATAAATCGAAATAGAAGTATAGTTCGACGAAGCAAGCGAGCGTAACGCGGAAAAGCAATACGCGTGCACGACCGCCCGTACGATATGTTTGTTCGCGAAACGCAGGAATAAAATTGGAAAGAACGTACCACGGTGGTATCGGCCGATTCGTCCCGACGGAGAACGCCGGAGAAGCGAAGCGTATCACCGTGGAGAGTGAATGCCAGCGAAAACTACCCTCTCGGTAGAGCCCCGGCTATGGACGCCACCGTGTTTTCGTCTCTCTTTCTCTCTTTTCTATTCGTTTTCCTCCCTGACGCGTCTCCCACCGACTCGGCGTAACATCGCCGGCACGAAAAACTACTACCCTCGTGATTCGTGCACGCACCAGATTTTCTCTTATCTCTTTCGCGCACACACGAGCCTGTTCTGCTTTTCGTTCTCCATCGTTGTTCTCTCCCCTCTTGAATCATTTAAAATCAGGCTTTATGTTACTATCTTCTTATTAAGTCTTTTGCTTCGCTCTTTCTGCGATTGTCTGATATGTTCTTTGTCACTAGTTTTTCAGTTTCTATTTCGCTTAATGTTTTATTATGAACTGATTAAATTCTTTTTTGGTTATAACATGGTTCTAGGACAATTTTAAATAATTATAGTACATTTTTTGATTACTCGTAGCTGAAGTACATCGTTTTAAAGCTCGTTTAAATTAAGGTAAAGAATATTTTTTATAATCTTTGCTGAATTTGTCTCAATATCTGCTACAAGATAGATGTATACAAATTAGAGATTTATCTATAAAAAATTGAATGACTTTAAAAACTCTGAAAAAATTAGTTAACATAAAATTTACCGTAATCATCTTAAAATCTCCTTTGAATCATGTTTACTGCAAAAATGTTCAATTGGACCACTAGAAACAGAATAATTAGAGCAGATCACGCTTTGTGGACCACCCGGTATATGCATGTAAATCTCTTCCCTAGGGGCTTTGCCCAAAGACATAATAAATCTACTCCACTCTTCTCCTCTTTCTCTTTACCTTACCCATCGTTATCGAAACGCATTCGCATCGGTCACGTGCGTACACGCGGTCGTCGTACTCGTTCTCCTTCTTCCAACCTCGATTATTCGCGTGAGATTAACGCCTCGCGTTGGTTAGATTTCGAAATTGTAACGGGCAATACGATCGACGTGTTGTACTTGCAACGTTTTGCGGTATCCAGGAGAGACCTTCGTAACGATTAAAACTTTCACGGTAGAATTCTCGATACGTTTGAGTCGAACGATAAACTTTGTAACGATTATTTGGCCCTTTCATCACCGCAACGAAGGTAGTAGGTGGATCAATGTTTCGCTCTAATCGAATAACAAAATTATGCTGATTCGCGCGCTGAACGTTATTGCGCGTGGTTCGATCGGGTAATTAACCCGAATTTCGTAATGAGGGGAGCGCGAGTGTACCGCGTCGCGTCATCGATCGACTTTGCCAGGATAATCGCGATGACTCCGCGTTCGTGGAACCAACGATTGAAATACGTTGTAAAAGGGGAGAGACGAAGGTGGTACGTCCCAATGGTTTAATTGGCTGTCTGGATCTGTTTCAGATTATTTTGGATGCAATATAGAGTTTTGATTAGGTAACAAGGAAATTGCGAGTTGCAGAGAATGTTATACAGGGTGTTTCACGGAACTGGACCGAGCTATTTCTTTGAAAGGATTGGAAATGACAAAATTAAATGGTTTGGATCGTTACGTATTTCTATAAAACTTTTATTCATTTGTGTGCATTGCTGCAGTTGCAAGGTGTAATTGCATTTTGTAAAAGATAACAACACTCTAATTTTGAATATATTAAACGATGCAGTTTTTCACTTTTTACGAAACATGTTAATAATGTTGTATCTGTAAATTGTTAATTTCGATGTTATTTTAATTTCAAACATGTTGAATTATTTTTCACATTTAAACGTACTCTTTCATGTGTCTTTACCTGCGAGAAATTAAAATAACACTTTAACTAACCATTTTCAGATAGCATTCAATATAATTTCATTTCGTTGTATGATATTTTTCTCTATCTCCAATCCTTTCAAAGATATAGTTCGGCCCAGTTGCACGGAATGCACCGTGTATAATGGAGTACGAATCTTTTGTTGATTGATAGTACTTAATTGGTTCGTTTATTAAGAAATTGAGTTGAAAGAAAATCTATTACGATCTCTAGAGACATTAATTATTTCGTCAGTCGCATCTTTCATTTATTTATTGCTAGAAATATACCCATCTGTTTAAAGTAGTCTTCCGTGAATGCTGGTATTACGGACCCCCGGGACTATATTAAAAGTACGGGTGATATGAATTCTCTTTCCCTTTCAAAATAACATATCTCTGTATAATAAAAGGAGCAACGGAAGATGTGGAAGACATGGACTGTGAATAGAACATAAAAAGCTGTGGCAACAAAATGAAAAAAAAATTGTAGAAAGTAAAAAGAAAATTAGAATTTCTTTCCATCCAAAGGTCGACTTCCAATATCATTTAATATAACTTCCGAGACCATACCTATTATACATGATAGACACTTTGTAAAGGTTTCAACCAAGTAATACATATTTTTTCCAAATACAAAATAAAGTAAAGGTTATATCGTTCCATACAAATGATTAAAAAACTAATTTACCCGTGATTTATAACTTGAAAACAAATTAGGAAGCTTTATTACCTCGTTCTCCTCTGCGACGAACAACAATAAACGCTTCACGTTCCGCTCTCACCCTTGCTCGCGTGATCAATGAGCGCGCGAGCGTGCGAAAAAGGCTATTCCATCTCGCTTTACATTTTTATATCGTATTCCGCGATATAATTCTATCGGATCATGAATATCCCGAGCGAATATACGAAATCGTAAATCGGTACGCGCGGGGTTATCCTTTTTCTATGGAAATTTCGGCGAAAGCGTTTGCGCGCGACTGGGACCGAGGGTTCGAGAGAAGCTCGCTTGTTTTTCTCCTCTACGACGAGGGGTGAGAAAGACGCTAGTCCATGAATTATAAACGCGCGTAAAAGGAAGGTGGAAGTCGTTTGAAAGGATTTAAATTTTGACGCGCGTAACCTTTGCCCGCGAACTTTTATTCTTTCGATTTGAACACGCTCGAGAGGAGCGTCCTCGTAAACTTCCTCTCGACTTTGTCTAAAATTGAAAGAACAAAGAGAAAAGAGAGATAGAAAGGAAGAAAGAGGTAGGGAAAAGATCGAGCGACGCGATGCCGATCGTGCTCGCCGACCATGCTTCATTTTCTTTCCGCGGGTTTCGGCACGCGAAGCCTTTAAGGTTCCATCGGAGGTAGAAAGGAAAGAAGAGGAGGGAAGGGCTGGTGGATGAAATGCGAGCGTGCACGAAGATGCGATCCCATTCCCTTTTCTCTCTTCGAGGTTGAATGGGCTCGAAGATAGCATAATTTTTCCTGAGGGAAACGCTACCCCCGTGTCGTGACTATCGCTAATATTTGATTTCGCACGCGCACGAGCTTATCGTTACGATTGAGACATTTTTAATGTAACGTTTCGACTAAAATCCAGGTCGTCGTCGATAAAGCTTGCAACTATAAAGACGTAAGGCCCGGCATCAACGTTGATATCTAGATCACGGCAATTACAGCGTCGTTTACGATTAGCGCTTATCGTACCTTTAAAGCGGACCGTAATAAACCTCGCGGTATGTACTTTACATATCGTGCGATCTGTGCAAAGAGCCCTTCTCTCCATTCGTTGCGACCTTGCACGATGAGCCAGCGTTAAAAAGTTTCTCGCGGGAAAACGCTCATTTTTCTTAAGAAAATCTCCTTCGTGGTACGAGACGTCACGGTATTCCCCTCTCGAGAGAAAATATTGATCTTTTGAAATAATAATAACAATAACAGCTTGTCGTTGAAATATAATAAACGACATCTAAAGAAAGTGTGCGCGTAAACGTCGCGGGTTGCGACCTTCGCGAGCGAGCTTGGCGATAAAAATTCAACGATATCTCAGGGACGACTGGTATCTGTGTTCTATTTCGTGGAAAGCCGATACGAAGGAACGTGGGATTCCTCGCACGAGGACGCCCGACAATTTCGTGTGCGGTGCGAAAGAAGCAGAGGAAGAAAACGAAGAAAAAGAAGAGAAAGAATAAGAAAGGTGGGGAAGAAAGGAGAGAGAGGCAGCAGGTCGAGGGTTCTAAAAAAGCAGGGAATTCGTGTAGGTGGTCCGTGGTAGGTGATAAGGGGTGGGGTTGGGAGGAGCAGGGGAGAGGTTTGTCGCGCGTTTGCTACGTGACGTGACCCGAGGCGAGGGAGGCCAACATCCCTTTCTTCCTTCTTCTCCGTCTTTCTCTCCACCCCTTGTATGTTCTTCCGCCTGGAGTGGCAGCGCGAAGAGAAAACGGAGCAGAAAGAAACAGACAGGACGGGTCAAAGGAAGACAAAGAGAAAGAGAGAGAGAAAGATAGAAAGAGTAAGAGAGAGAGAGAGAGGAGCTCCCTCGAAACTCGGGCGATAAAAGTAATCTCTTCCGGAAGACAACGTAGGCTACCATTGGCAAATGAGAGTGTCATCTTCCTGATTGCCCCGAGAACGATCGCCCTCTTTTAGTCGTACGAAACGAGGGTTGGAAAGGGCGTGAGAGAACCCACGCGAATATTGGCCTTCGAGAATGAGAGAGAAGGAGAGATAGATAGATAAAGAACTCGTTTGCGCGAACGCCCCCGTGCGCGACGATGACGAATCGGGGATCAAAGGGAAGCGTTATTCTCGAGACACTTTGCGGCCTCGCGGTTTTCTACTACTGTTTGCCAAACAGAGAACTCCTCGCCGTTTGATATATCCCGTGAGAAAATTAGCGCCACGCTTCGTCGACGACGATCGACATATCCCAAGAGATTCGGTTTTTTGTTTTTTTTTTTTTCCTTCTGTTACGAGCAAACGATCGTTCCACCCTGATAAAATAGAAACGAGCAGGGTGCTTTCGAACGAGTTTGATTTCGCGATAGCCAAAGGCGACCAATCGTTTATACAGCACGTTCCTTGAAAGTCTGCGATTCGGAAAGAACGAACTCCAATTTCGTATCGTGATTCCACGAGTCTTACGATTTGGTCCACTTGGAACAAGGCAGAGTTTTAGGAGGAAGGCTGTGGGTAGATTATGCTTGTGCTGGTAGACCGCATGGTACGCTAAACTACTCCTTCGGTTCGATAGGAAGCATCGATGCTACCTATGTGCTAATACGTATTGCAACATGCTATCTCCTAGCATCGGTATAAAGTATCATTTAAGTGCTGACCCAATTTTGATAAACCCATGAGTCTGGATAATTGTCTCAGAATAAACGAATGAAAGAATTTACTATCACGTATCTTAGACTTCACACATTTCATGACTGATGGTTATACTCTCATAAATACCAATAAACAATACTAATAAACATTTAAAATGCGATATGTCAAGTTGAATTCCGGTAACCAATGACTCCCGTGTCAGTCAACGTGTTAAATACAGTAAAAAATTATCAACGTCGTAAGAGTCAAGCGTCCATTCTTCAACCGTATGTCCGTAAAGGTAAAGGGAACAGTAGGATAACACGCAACGTAGACGACGATACTTCAGAAGGAGAAACGCGTAGAGTTCCGAGCAATACGTCCTAACGACGCTTGGCGGCGTTAATTCAGACAAACACGCGAGAGAGCTGTTTGCTCTCGAGTCCGAGTAAGCAGGCGGCACGCGCACGAGCTCGCGAGTACCCACAAGGACGAATCAATTATTCGAATTCGAGCGTCGCGACGCGCCGTCGCGCGCGTCGTGCCGCGCCAAGCAAAGGTCCGTCGGGACGTAGCCACTTTGTGATCTCTGACAGCTGGGTTGGCGTTTACGGTGAGATTGCAAGAGAATTTTAGATCATCTAGACATGTCATACTCAACCTGCGGACCACCATGCTCTCGCGCGTTGGTCGAAACACTTATTATCAGGTAGAAATGTAATTTTTTAATCTATTTGAGACTTGGGATTCATTATGGGGCAATAGAAGTTGGGAAGGTTTTTTGGTTTTCCCGATACTCCTGGTTGTAAGCTATTTGAATTGTTTATGGCAACGGTAGCATTCGATGTTTTTATATAAAGCTCGATAAGCCATATTAACCATCTTCGCTAAGATTTCTCCTATGAGAGGGACATTGTACTATTTCATTTCAAATTACAGACTAACGGCAGTTAGGCCTGTCGCGCGCGTATCTTTTTTTTTCATTCACGCGACAAGCTTTTAAGACAAATAATTCAACATAATCTTTTATATGTGTTACAGCCATAACTTTGATACTACTTTTTACGAGGATCCATCCATTCGAACTATAACCACTTATAAATAGCATTCAGCACTGTCTTAATCAAAAAATATTCTTATTATTGTCTTTTTAGTACACTAAATAAAAGCTTGTTCTTAAAAAGTTTTTTTTTATCATATAATTTTATTTTTTAATTTTTAGTTACGTCTTAATCTGTGCATTCTGATGATGCAACACCAGGTCATAACTAAAAATTATGTTTTGTCATAAAAACTGAACATTTTTACAAAATTTCAAGCTGGTAGATGAAACGGTTATTATTCAAAATTGATTCATAATATTGGATTAAAATATACTAATAGGGCAAGTTAAATAAAAGCTTGTAAAAAATGCCAGGACTAGATCCTGCAATGTCGTAGTTACAATAATAAATTAGTCGTAGTTACAATAAAAAATATAAAAATTATATACGCCTAACCTTCGAAAAATGACAATTATTTATTATCTATACAAATATGTTAAATATTATTCCCTGATTGGTAGATGTACCAAAAAGTTATATTCACCGTTTACGAAGAAAGCGGGCCGTCGCGTACTTTGTACAAGGTTTTTTACAGAGATTGTTATTTTAGTAAAATTGTTTGAAGGAGAATGTGTAATTTATGAAGTCAACAATGTTTAACATGGTCTAAAGAACCAATATGGAAATTAAAATTATAGATATTTGATAAAAAGTTATTAATAAAGATGCGACGCATCATTGATTTAATATCTTTATGTTACAGAAGAAAGCGCGATTGTTTTTTACATTAACTACAGCGACGGCCCACTTTACATTTTTAATGTTATTTGTGTTGATTATATATTACTCCCGAAATTGTTAACAAAATTATATGCTGATGGATGAGAATTAGAGAAAAATCTGCGAATACAAGAAAGAATAAACGTCATACTGTCGTAAAAATCAGTCTTGTTAAGTCAGACTCGACATCGAGTACAAATGGTTGGATTCCAGAAATACCAGTATCAAAATTAAAGTAGGTATTCAAATATCCGCGACTGTAAAGTATTACATTCGTTCACGGTACATACGAATATTTAGCATTCGCGCTACCATCAGAAGGAAATTAACCATGAAAATTTAATCATCTTTGACGTTTATCTGTTCACAATATTCTTTTAGGTTGATAATTAGCGTGGCGTATCTGTTTCATCGCGACTCTTCAAATTCCACCCTACCTTACCCATTTAAAATTGTACATTTAATGGATTCTAATTAAAATTTCCTCGCGAGAATTTTTCCCGCAAAATAAAAAAACTTCCGATGATACAAAAATCGAGGGGCTCCTCGCAGAGTGTATCGGTTTCGCGATAATTAAGAGGATCGCGCGGACTCTCAATTATCGACGAATAATTCCACGGCGAATGGCTAACCGTTGTAGAGCGAAAGAGCGGCGAGAGCGTTAATAATCAGCTTTCGGTGATCATAAATTTCGAGCGCATTGTCCAGGAGAGATTAAGCGGGTTCTGTACACATTGCTTCGACTGCAAAACGTGGAAGCGGTGCAGGCTCGAAACGAACAGCCACTGGACTCGTTCGTTGCCGTTCGCAAAGGTAAATCTCTAGCGCGATAAGACGAGATCGCGTTGATCGCAAATGAATAGAAAAGGGATAAAGAAGGGTTCCTGGATACGGATTCTTCTCGATTGACGACCGAGTTCCGTTCCATCTGACAGATCGTGAGTCGGATTTATACTTTTCAACACTATTTCCATTCAAACGGGTAGTGGGATACCTAGGGTTCAATACAGTCTGCCATACGCGATAGGGTCAAACAAACTTTGATATTTAGAGCCTACTGCGTTATAAGCATCGGTTCCTGGAATATTTTGACCCAGCCAATGTAATTCTCTTTCTTTATTGACTATTTTCATTTATTTCTTTTTTGTGGACGTAAGTGCAGGTGTACTCGGCTACGGACTAAGATCGATATAAATTTAATAATACTGCCGATGGAATCGACGGAACGGCAAAAGTAGAGATAAATTTTCCAACTCTTTTTTTTTTCTCTCCGAAAGATATCGATGGATTCTCGAAGGCGATCGAGCGTCGCCGGTTGGCGAGGCGTTAAATCGAAGGAAAGCGCGATATTCGGCCGAGAAGAATGTGGAGGAGGATGGCGGCGATGTCACCGAAGCAAGGGAAAAGGAGAAAAAGGGAAGCAAGAGGGCGTCTTTCGCGTGCTTCTTCTCGCGAAGGAGGAGCAGGTATACGAGAGAGGAGGCGCGTATTGGAAAAGAGTGCGACGTGGAATTCACTGATTTTACGCGCGAAGCTGAAAATATTTCCGAGAATTGTGTCGGGCGACGTCCGTGGAAAAGCTGTCGCGAGCGAGAACGAAGTCGAGGAGATGGGAAGGGCAAAAGGGAGGAGAGGGTGAGTAGCGAAAGGATAGCGAGAACGACGGCGACTACTGGGAAAACGGCGCCGCGAGAATACCAAGTACGTCCTCGGTGAGAGAGAGAGAGAACACGAATGTAGCAGGACGGGTCGAAGGACGGACAGGGTAATGCAGCCTCCTCTCTCTCCTAGAATTCGGACCGTTCATGAATGCATTACCGTTTTACTTTCGCGCCATTCTCCTTTGTTCCTCCCCCGTTGCTCGTCCATTTTCAACGAGCCGAGAAAATCTGATGCCAGCTCGGTATCTAAATCTTTCGAACGTTTTGCATTTGTATTTGCAAATAATGAATAGTAACCCGAAGAGAGACTCCGACGTGCAATCCTGAAATGTGCGAGTCTTATAATTTTTATATTTAACGAACGTCATTCAACGTTTCGGAAAGCTGAAGCAGCTTCTCGTCGTAGCAGATTGGCGCATTCGCATCGAGTCCACCGGGAATAATTCAAAGAGTCGCCGAACAAAAGATTTCTTCGTAGGTACGGCTTATTTAATATGACAACGACCATAAGGAAGAAGCACTCGTACCCTTTGGAACGGGTTTTCAAGGGAGAGAGGGCAAAAGCTCGCGAGGTTTTCAAAATAGTCGGACCTTTCCCGTAGTAAATGGATTTAACCAAATGGAAATTATTCGAGCTCGGCACCAGCTCGTATAGAATCCAAAGATAAGGCCCTTCTATTTGCAAGAAAATCTGCTTATCCGTCGGTCCTCCTTCGTCATAACGTGACTCTTTTCAAATAGCTACCTAAACCGACCTGCTCGCGGTGGTCGAGATCGAGGGAATCGGAAAATCATTTTTTAGCCCCCTCCTTCTATGTCGAAGTTGAGTGGAATAACAAAAGTTTGCTGGAAAGGGGAGAGGAGAAACGTCAGCCGTTACTCGCATGGAAATTCCTATCGAACGATATCGCAAAGACGACGATTCTCCGTTGCGTGCATACAGAGAGAGAGAAGAGGCTAGCTATGTGGAAGGAAGAATGTTTATCCACGAGTTATATAAATTGCGATATATCCGTACGGAATGGGGCAATTTAATCAGCTCCCGGCATTATATCGACGCGAAAGAGAATTGCGATTCTTATCGCGGCGAGCCACCCCTCGCTCTCGATTCACCATTGAATAGATTGAAAGAACTTTGTTCCCCTCTATCTCTCTTTATGTTTTCCTGTTGTTCTTGTCTAACAAGGGTATCGAAGAAACTTTGTTATATTATTTTCTTGTGGTTACTCTTTTACTTGTTACAGAGAGAAAAAGGGTTGGGAGGACGAGACGATTAACACACCGAATGCCATGAAGGTTACCGGCACACGATTCGTTACATTATTCATTAGTACTGTTTATAAATATTTACGAGAATATAATTACTAGTCACAAAAAATGTGAGGCTTAATATAAAAAAATGTTATTAATTAACGTGTTAACTCTGGTGTAAACCGGATTAAAAACTGCCCCACCCTTTGCTTAGTTTTTTATATACCTACATAGTGCGATATATTTTACGTAACCTCGAAAAGTTGAAGCTACTCATAATCATGCAGTTTAATATTTTATTTATAGTTTTTCATTCAGTTAAAATAAGTGCATGAAAATAAAAATTGATACAATTCAAAATTTGTTTTTTTTTTTTATTTGAGTCCAAAGTTCTGGCATTAGTCGAGATGAAAAGGTGATACAAAAGAAGGCGTCGAGTTTGTCAGGGAGCGCGAAGGAATCGCGTTTAACACCTAGCGAAAAGTACCGCATAGTTTTGGTAACATGATGGATAACGGTGTCGTGGATCGTGTTACGAATGAAAGTAGAAGATTCGCCCGGAGCGTTACATGAATTAGTAACTAGTAGTCGCGTCGGGGTGCTCGTTACACGGACACGCGCGTGTGTGCACGTTTACGGTTAGGTGGAAGGAACGGGGACGCCCACGTACAACGTCATACTTTGGAGCTCGCAGACGGTGACCGTTATTGAAATTTATATTAATGCCTGGGGTGAGCGTCGAGGGTCTACGCGGAAGAGAGAGAGAGAGAGAGATCTTGATTCAAATGCGCAAGCTGCTTTTGGTTATTTCAAAGTGAGAAACAGAGGGAAGTTTTCGGTTGGGAAGGGGGAGAGAGATCGTGGGGGTGTCTCGCGCGAAGATATAGGGTCAATGGTCACGTGCCATCGTGCATCGGTGGTTTCAACGACGAAAAGTATGGCCCACGCTATTAGGACGATTGTTTTTAACGACAAGCGTATGGTTTTGGGTTGGAGAAAAGAATATAGGGTAAATTTGAGAGGAGGGATAGTCTTTTTTTTCTGAAGCTGTTATCAAAAAACCATTAAAATTGATGCCACAAAAGTGACTTGTTTAGTTTCCTTCATGATTGCCCCTATTTGTATGATAAGAATACATATACAGGGTGTCCGCTTCCATGTAGTCAAGCGGAGGACTACATGTAGACATCAATGACTTGAATCGAAATGTCTAATACCATTTTTCGAAATTCGACTTAGTTAACGAATTATTAACTAACAAAGATCGGCCAATCACGGCGAGCAGCGACATGTAACGTTGTTTATTGTGGATTGCTCCTCTTACCGCTTCATCTCTTGCCTAGCTGCGAGCTCGAGTGAACCGCCTTCCTTTGCTAATCGCCGTAATTGGTCGATTTTTGTTAGTTAATAATTCATTAACTAAGTCGAATTTCGAAAAATGGTATTAGAGATTTCGATTCGAGTCATTGTTGTGTACATGTAGTCCTCCGCTTGACTACATGGAAGCGGACACCCTGTATATGCTCATTCGCGTACGTATGTTTGTAATATAAACTTCTTTCTTCATTTTTATCTTTCGTAAATCACTGAAATATTTTTATTTTATTATTTAAATATTATAAACAAAATTGTTTATAAAGTAAGTAATTTTTTAATTTCTTGTCATTTGGACATGTTCTCTTGAGAAGTTCCAGAAATCAACTGGAGTAGGTATAGGTGGTAATAACTCTTGAATGATCACATAACACTTCTACGTTGACCTACTCTCGGGGCTTTACCCTAAATTATGACGTCAATTATAATTTATTTACGAGCAACGTTTTTACTATTTAAAAATTCATCACGAGCTAACAAACTCTCCGAGTATTACTAGAAAGGAAACTGGGGGCTACTCGCGTATCGGTCTGATAATTATTAACGCGAGATCGCGTGTATTCAAGCCCTTTTTTTACTCGGACTCCTGATAACATCTCCGTTTCTTGCAACCCTGGTAGCATTTAAAAGATAAATTACGATAGAGGTGCCACGGAGAAATAAGTTACGCGTTCCTTCCACGTCGAGATTGGAACACGTTTCGCTGTCCCAAAGAATCAAACGCTAATTCGGCAACGCGGTGTTTCGTTCGCAAGATTCCCGAGGGTAGGTAACCTTTGGGTCCCACGGGATCTTTACGCTTACGGTATGTCGCGTATCGATCGTTTTGTTTGGTCATTACGGGAAGCCCGAGAGGAGGATAGGAACGAGAGCTCCGAGCGTAAACTTCTTCCTGGAGGCTGAGAGACCGTGTACTTTCCTCCCTACCTCTACTCCTAGATCCTTTCTCTCTCTCTTTCGTACCATCCAGCGGAATACTCTACGCACGCGCTATAAATTTCCAGGCTAAAGTTCGACTCGGATCGGCACTAACGGATATTACGAGGAGAAAGTTGGAAAACTTGAATATAAGGGGCTCCGATTTAATGGCGATGGGTCGATCGTAAAACGTGTCCCGGGCCGATTCGCGCCTAGCTCGCGAACTCCTCGAACCGCCCTTCGACTTATTTCCAACCATGGATCCTCCTTACCCTTTTGTGAAATGGAACTAACGAGAGTCGTTAAGAGCTTAAATCTTTCCACGCTGTTCGACGAGTTAGAAGCGTAACCGATCTCGATCATCGATTCGTTGGAAGATTTCTCGCTTCGAAACGGAAAGAAACGAAGGTGGATCGTAGAATCGTAAACCTCTTGTATCGTCGAGGGGTTAAACCGCAACGGTTCTCAAGAATCGTGGCTAGAAAGCAACGGTCGAAAGCGACGTTCGAAAGGTCTCGACTCTGGTGATTTAGCGTGGTAGAAACTCGGGCAACAGTTCGGGCAACTTGTCCAACCGTTGTTCCCCGATCGTGCGTGGCTCACACGCCGTGACATCGCCACCAGAGAATTATGAGGCCGCGTGATCAATGGCTCTTTGGCTCCTGCCGTTACTCTCCGGACACGGAGAGAAACTATTTTACAAACCACCGGCGGCGACGATCGAGTACGGGACAAATAATATCGCTGAGCTGCCGGCGTGGCAAGGCCACCGGCGTCGACACCTTTCGTCCGACTTCCAGACAAAACTGTTCATTTCTGCGATAGAAGTTTCCTGACAAATGAGTCAGCTTCATGGTCATGGAGGGAAAAAGTATCGCCGGAAGTTGAATCGAAAGCGGTATATAAACGATAGATCGTATATCATTTGCCAAGTAATTTCATGAGAGATCGATCGTCCGTCTAGACTCGAGGTTCGTCTGGTAATTATTTACAAAAGAGACAACGGAGTACGATCGTACCTAAGGTCTGTTATCGTCAGGTATACTCTATACCTCCAAATATCAACAACTTTCTTGATAAGAAGTATAATCATGTTGGTGGCTGATTAATTAAATTCCAATAGTTAGATAATTCTTTTCTTCGACTTCATCGATTTTGTCGATATCGAAATATGTTGCCAAGGTCAATATTTTGATCAACTTTTTCTTATAAACATAGCTGCCGCTCGACTTTGGTTGCTGAGATATTTGCAAAAATATTTTTGAATATTATACTACGGTAACATTGATTTTGAAATATGATTACCCTATACACCTACGTGTCTTTGGGTTATGTCACAATCAAAACATAACCAAAGATAGGTACAATCCAAACACAACCCTAACCCCTTTTGTAAGCAATTTCTAAAGTATTTTTGCAAATATCTCGGAAACTACAGTTAAGCGCCAGGTATATGTAGAGGAAAAAGTTGATCAGAATATTGACCTTGACAACATTTCAATATCATTGAAACCAGTAAGATCGTTACCTTTGAAAACAATTACTTTTCGTCTATTCTTCCTTGGTAAAGCGTAAAGCGCGATGCAAAAGTAATTAACATACCTCCGAGAGGCTCAAAAATACGTTATCTTCGTTGCAAGGGAACGTAGTAGGCACGTGGGAATCTCGTTTGTAGAAAACCGAGAATAAGTTCAGGGTAAACGCGAGTGTTAACGAGCGAGAAGCAATCGAGGGAAGCAAACGTCCGGCTTCTTTGACCAAAAAGCTTGATCGTCTCGCTCGAGCGAGCTCGTTGATCGTCTACAACGTGGAAAACTTTCCGTTTATACGCGATCGAGCTCTCCATATAAATACGTGTGTTCCGCGATGCGGAGATTTATCGCGTCACGAAGTTAATTTCAGCGAAACGGATCGACGTAGTATTCGAACGTCCCATTCTCGTTCCGGAGGTTAAACGATGTATTGCCCCTCGATCGTATCAAAATAAATACGCCCTCGTACGATTAGCCAAATACGCTAGAGCACGGAGTTTCGTTTCGAAAACTACGCGAACATATTCGACGATCTCTCTGCCCTTCTAGTTTCATCGATTCTCGATGGGTAATTTACGGAGCCGTGCCCTTTCAATTTTCCTCTGGCTCGAAGCAAGTGAACCGGGCGAGGTAATAAAGACTGCAGGCAGAAGTTCCGACTCGTAACGTTTACGGAACGCGCGGACGGCTGCACCGAGTCAGGGAAGAAGGGAAGGCAAAAAGAGACATATGTCATCGATGTATCTCGCGAGGCGAACAAAGCCGGAAAATATCGGACGTGTCAAATTAGGGAGTGAAATAATTCAGGGAACACGACCAAGCGTGAAACGAGGTAATACGAAGGGATATAGGGGTCGAGTCGTCGATCGTCTTGCTCGTTGATAGAACGCTCCGTGTACATTGAATAGAGACTGTAAAAGGAACAAGAGGAGCAAGATTCTTCTTGGAATTGGAAATTTTCTACCGAGCACACGGTGATACCGTCGTAATGTCATGCACAAACGTATCTTCTAGCCCTCGGCGCAAGAAACTCTGATTCTCTCGCAAAATCGTTCCCCCCTTCTCTTGTTTTCCCTTGGTGGAAGAGAAACAACGAGTCAAGAACGTAATAGACCTAGGAGCGTATATAGGTAAGTAAATTTCTTTACGCTTGGACGGTTAACCGATTACGGCAACGATAGGTGTGTAATATCGTGCGGGAGAGCACGATATTAGGGCAACGCTAGAGTGGAGAAGAGAACGGCGCACCGTGCGTGTGCATCCGCTTGCGTGCTCGAGAGTGTGTTTGTGAAAGCACCATGTGCCACGATACCTAGTCGCAACGGTCCTACAGGCAGAGTATGCGCGCGTGGAAGAGAGAGACGAGGAATACGCGCGAGGCAACCATAAGCGATACCGTTCCTACGAAGGAAGGTGCGACGCGGTAACGACGCGACTACGACGATGTTGCTGCAGCGATACCCGAGAGCAGCCAGTCGATGGAAGGAGGAAAAGAGTTTGCAAATGTGGCCCAAGGCTGTGGATTACCCGTGGTAACGCGATACCCTGCACGCGTGTGAGTCAGCAAATCTCGGTGAACGCTTATACGCGCTTGCCCGTTTTGCTCTCTCGTTCTCTACCAACTTTCCTGCTCTTCCGGTTCTCCTAATCCCATAGACCGAAACTCGAACTCCACTCCCGTTAATATCCAATCCAGAGCGCGACGCACTCGAGTTATCGGTGCGACGCTCGAATCGAAACGCGATACACGTAGGAAAACTAAATACGCGCTTGGTGCGCCCGACCGTGGACACCGATCTTTATTTTCCCTTTTTTTTTAACCCCATGTTCGATCTCTCTTTCTCTCTAACTTCGATGGAGGTTGGACGGAAACGAGACGAGAGGGAGTTTGGTTTCGGTTCGTTTCCTAGCGAGAATATGTTTCGATTTCCGTGTTAGTTTTATGCACCGCTTAACTTTTTTATACGCTGTGAGGCGTCGAGCGAGTAACGAAGTAATTATCGGATCGTACGAAATCGCTGGATGGATTACCTAGCCTTTTTCAGGCTTCCATTTTTTTTTTATCGCTTTTTTTCTGTCACTATTTTTGACAGATAGATAGATCGATACGTTTATTTAGCGCTCTCGGCTATTTTCTTACGAATACGTTCCATGACTAGTGCTATTTGTATTGATACTTACATTTTCTTAACATAACAGAGAGAGAGAGAGAGAAAGTATGTGTAACGTCGCTTATCGTCGAGCGTTTTCACCAGCTCGAGACGAGATAAAAATGTTTCAACGATTTTTCTCGAGGACGAGTTCGAGACTCCTCGTCTTCGAGACAACCGACAAAATAGGAGATCTTGTTTAAGAAAGTGGTAAAACTCGAGAGTCGTTATCGCGGTAGCTCGCGGGGGAATAGTCTCGAAAGTAGAGGACTTTCTCGCGGTGCCTTTATGTTTCTCTTCTTCCCTTGTTTTGCGGCTTCCAGCAGGACTCGAGAGCATACCAGTTTCAATTTACGCTTCGCGAAAAGTTCCGACAGTATGAACTGACGCGCGAATCCAACGCCGAATGACCTGGAATCTCGAGAAGGCGTTGACGCGGTACCGCGCTACATTCCATGGGATAATTCGAACTCGGCGAAGAAGCTCGAGGGAAGGAAACTGAAAAAGTTCGGGTGCCTTGGGGAAAAAACGGAGAAACGAGGAATATCTCTCCCAATTCGTCGACGAGGTACGGAATTTTCTTCTTTCGTTGACCGCTCGAGAAGATCGATCGGAATAGTCTAATTCGTTCGGAGAGTAGGTACATTCGATGGTTCGAATCGCACGAAGATGGACGATTCGCGTGAGAGAAGTCGTTAGAAGCCGAAGGTATTCGCGTTTGGAGGAAACGACTCGCGCGGCATTCTTTCTATCAACTTGCAAAGGCCAACAATCGCGATTTCTCTCCTTCCTTCTCTTTCTGGAAAGAGTTTGCATCGACTCGTTACTCTTTCTGCTCGGGTCTCTCGTGGTAAACTGGTTCGCCAGTCGTGAAAAGCATCGGGCTCGATCGCGTATTCTAGCTAGAGGTACGTTTTGCTTGGAGCGATTATTGCTATGATCGCGAAATGATAATCGTCAACTAAAAATGGCTACCGCCGTTCGCCAGTCCGTGTATCTTGCTCACAGCAACTATTCTGTCGGTAGACACGACGAAGACATATTAGAAAAATGACGGAACATTTTAATTAATAATCGTTCACGATTCTTGCGACGATCCTTCGAAGGATGAAGCATTGCTCCAATATGTTTTGCATTGCGTCGTCGAGCGATCATCGCTCTACGATAATCGCAATAGTCCCTCCAAGCGAAACGTACCTCAAAGATAGCTATATATATACCACCTTGGATCGATATACGAGTCAAAATCTCTCAATAGATCGAACGGATTTCGCTGGAGAAGCTAGCCAATGGCGATCCTTTCGAGCCAGGGAGCGTCAGGCGCGCCTACGTGTTATGGTTCTAAGGATATAGCACGTGCGAGAATAGAGAGGACGAGAAGGAAGCACGAGGAGGATGGGGAAGTAGAAGGCAGGAGCCTTTGAACGGCGTTACCTCGAGACAAAGCCATCGTCTCCGCAATGTCTGGGCCAAACCAAGCAAATCAACCACCAAGTGTTCGGCGTCTCTTCCTCCCTTATCCTCCAAGAGAGCCACCAAGACCGGCCCTCTTCGCGTACCTAACTCAGGGTGCATCGCTTTTCGAGACGCCATCCACCCACTTTTGCTCTTTAGAACCGCTTCTCTCGCCTTCCCGATAGTCCTCGATCGCGTGAGAAGATATCGAAAATGTTTCCGACGCCATAGAAAATCTTCTTGGTAGAAACACCAGTTTTTAAAACACAAATTTCTCTCGTCTTTTTTGTCCTATTCTATCTTGGAAGTATTACCAACGTAATATCGAGCAACAACGTAAATCTTGGCTCGTCGGACGCATCGCGAAGCGAAGATACCAAGACAAGATCTTCGAGACGAGAACCGCGGCTTCGCGGTTAACCGTACAAACGTGACGCACGGAATAGGGTCAGCATGTTGCGTGCGAATAACAGCTAATCGCTGTCTAATAAGTTTGCCCGCATAATCGATAACGGACGTCGCCTCGAACCACGAGATGAAACACCCAGCGCACGATATTGCATGCGCTAACGTGGTGTAGAGAAGGCAAGGAGAGAGAGGGGGGAGAAGGTGTACGGAGTAGGGACGATACTGCTTTCACGGAAATGCTGATCAAACGAAATTGCTAGGGTCTCGATGCGTTCCCGGAGCTAGACGACGTTTGCTCGTAAAGATCGATTGAGATCTAATACGTCGTACCGACGATATTAATCGCTTTCGTCTTAAGCTACCTACGTTAAACAAATTTCTAAGAGCTTTTGGCTAAAGGTTTCAAAGGCGAGATTCGATTCTAATCCTCCTTCCTCTCTTTCGGGCGTTGGAATTTACTCGCCTCTGTTCGGCTTCGTGTACTTTGAATTCATTGGCGAGTAGTACGTTTCCAGGTACACCTACGATGTAATATATTCGTGTAGGAACAAGGGACCGTGGCACGTTATCAGCGAACGCCTCTCGTCGGACGTATAATTATTCCGCGCCGGATGGGAACAGTTTCTTCGGGTTGCGCGCGCCCTTTCCAAGCGCGACAAGTTCGCGAGGCACTGTCTTCTCGCGGACAAAGTGCTTCCCTGGGTTACGTCTGGGTTTGGTCGCGCGCGACCTCGGTGGTGGTAGGTATTACCAACGGAAGGTCTGCTAGGAACAGTTTGCGAAGCAATATCGTGGAAAGCGATGTGTCGTGCCGTTTGTCGCCGTTGCTGTTTCCGTCGCCTTCGCGTCCTGTCCATGTTTATGTCGCACGAGCAACCTAGAATCGCTAGGAGAGGTTGCCAGTGAAATTCGACGATAGCAATTAATAATTTCGAGCTACCGTTTTATGAAAGCTTGTCGATCCTCGGTTCGATGAGTCGCACGATCGTTTTTCGAACCCGATATGCCTTAAGCGTCGTATTATTACTCGCCAGCGGGTTCACGATCAACGGCAATATCGAAATCATCCGGATACCCTGGTAGTCGATGTACCTTCCAGCAATTTCGGCGGATACCGATGATTTCGCAATAACGCCCAGCTAGAGAAAGAGGGTGAACGAGAGGCAGAGAATACCATTTCCGCTTTACAATACTCGCCTTACAATATCGACAACCTGTTACTGTTGCGTAATAAAGCTGGGCTCATTTATGGCCTCGTATACGTGCCGCCATTTCGACACGATACGCGTACATCAAACGCTCGCCCGTGCTCTAACATGAGAGAGAGAGAGAGAGAGGATAGAAAAATGCGTACACGCATACGACACGCTCGTAAAGCGTTTCGGAATGGACGCACGAGTTGAGAGCCAGAGCTTATTCGCGAGGTGGTGCGAAACGTTGGGACGGTTGAATAGCTCCGACGTGCTAAACTAGCCGATGGCGTTAACCTCGAGCGAGTCGTACGGAGATACGCCAGATCGCTTGCTTTTTGTTGGCTGATGAAGAAAGATGAGTTTGCGTTGTAAAGAGCGTCATGCATCTTCGAGTAGGATCAATGTTTATTTTATTGTCGTCTCGTTCTCACGCTATGCTATTAGCAGTTATACCGTGCAAGAAGATTAGTGATTTATTAACATAAAGCCGTACTTTCATTTGACTCGTGATAATAATTTTGAGCCAAGTATAAATATCACGAGTTTAAATCGTGGTAACAATTTTGGGTCAAATATAAATAGGTGATTATTACATTCCCGTTGACGAAGATTGTGCTTTCCATTGGACGTTTATGCATAAAATATAGTTTTAAAGGTTTCATTTGTTTTCTATTATTTAGTAAATATCACTTTTTTCGATTCTAACTCGTTTTACGAGCGTCTGAATAATACGGCAAGAAGTTAATTATCGATGAGGAAGAAGGCGCTAAAATCGAACCGTATGGCGACCGGTAGTCGCGTGCAAGCTTTGTGCGAGAAAGAGGTGAATGGGAAAGTCGTTGCTTGGGATATAACCTTCGTTTCTTTCGAATTTTCTTATTCTCCAACTCCTAGAAACCCTTTGCACAAGTTAATGTCAGAATTAAAGATTACGTGGCGCGATACACGCAGAGTTCTTAAAAGCAATAAAGAGAGTCATTATTAATCTAGTATTTCTATAAATACCTATAAGCACAGAAAATATTGTGTTTTTTTTTAGAATATTATTGTAAAAACGCTATCTATAGACGAGCTAGAATTTCTAAATACCAAAGAAGACAAGCTTTATCTCGTTGCGTGGCACCCAAACGGTTAAGGTAATTTCGTAAGCGCGGAAGGAAAAGGGCGATCGCCGCGAGATATCGTTCCGCTACAACTTTCACGTTTTCCCGAGGCATTCTAATACTTCAACCAGTCGCGTTTCGATCTATTCTTAATGCAGAACCCATCCGAATGTAAAACCGTTGCATGCCTTGGAAAAGTTGTCTCGCGAAACATACAAACTGCATTTTACACCGAGCACTCTGGCTGAATCTTAAGTTTCCAGAGTTATTCGGTAAAATGGTATATCTCTCCTTCCATTCCTTATCGATTATGACACGCTCGGAGAACGAACGTTTCCTTCTCGCCAAGCGCGAACACGACAAAGGGATTTCCTTGTTTAATCTTCTTTTCTTCGTCGGATAAAAATCGACATCCTGAAAACGGTGTTCCGCGACATCTCCGTGTATGCTTTAGCTACGTGGGCGTCGAACGGGGTAGATGTTCTCTCTCCGTCTGTCTGTCTGTTTTTTTCCTCTTACACTCTCGCACTCTCTCATGCATTACGACGACGCTCGGGTATCGTACACTCCGCGTCCGCCGTCTATCATGTCATTAATGCGCGTCGTTTTCTCTTACCGTCCCGAACCCCGCTCCGTACCGCGCGTTCCTTTCCTACCTTTCAAGCTCTCTCGCTTTCTCTCTCTCTTGCAATCTCTCGCGCACGGATATACATAATTTCTTCCTCTCCTTGTCACAGGGAGAGAGACGAGCGAACGGTATCGCTAGCAGTAAAAGAGAGACGGAACGAGCAAACGCGAGCGTATACGAGCTTACACGCTTTTGTTCCAGCAACACAGCAGCAACGGCACTCTCGAGCGGCAGGCACGCACGAGATACGATATGGACGACTTAACCGTTCTACGTTCCTAAGTCTACGTTGTCTACCGTACACGGCATCGGTGGTCCAGACCAGAGATATCGAGGCCGTTGCTTCGTGTCTCGCACTTTTCCCTTATCCTCTCCCGTTCCCCTTCACCTCGATTCTTTTTAGCTATCGCCATACACTACCGAGAATACTCTTTTTCCTCTACTTCCTTTTCCGCCATCCAGACGGCACTTTGCTTTCAATTTGTTTTCAGCTCTTAAAAACAAACGAATGCTCACGCACGAGTCGCAGTTAATTGCTAAGAAAACAGGAGGACGAGAGCGTTCCTTTGAAACGCGATCGTGCCCGATGACTGTCAACGAGAGGACGGGTCATGAGTCAACCGGATCGTTAACGTAATTGACTTCCCTCTCCTCGCGAGTCTTCTTCCTCCTCCGAAAATCGATCGACGACGCTTCGTCTCAATGACGATTCGACTTTGACGTCTTTGTTCTTCTTAAAAACTTTCTAGTCGAGTTATGGGTGCTGATAGATGAGTCGGATTTATCGAGGGATACGATTTATCGTACATGGCGGTGGACCAGCGGAAGAAACTTTCGGCGAGATCGGAGTGGAATTTTTACTTAGATGTTTTTGTTTTTTTTTTTAACAATACGAACGATTATCGACTGATTACATGTGTAAATCTATTTCTGTCGAAAGAGTCAAAAGATTTATTTTTGTGTCGAAATTATTTCGATTTTTTAAAAGTCTGACTAAGGAGCTATATGGAAATTCTCGGAATCGGAAATTTTCCTACGTCATCTTCGAGATCAGAATGCTCTATCTTAATAAACTTTCTATTGTATATATTCATTTCACAGAAAAAAAAAACACTGCTTGATAAAGGAAACTATTTATACACTTCAATAATAATCAAACTAAATTTCCGAGCACAAGATGAACTACAAATGAATGATCATTATAATAAATGACAAAATAAGTCGTTTCAACCTCCTTAGTAAAGCCAGTATTAAGATACGGTGGCCGAGTCTATCGAAAGAGCTTAGATTCCTACGCAATGATCTTTGCGGTAAGGTCGCGTCACGAAAAGCGGATGAGCACGTAGTCGAGAAGGATTTATGAAATTAATGATGCGTGGCCGGTCTCGAACTCTCCTCCCACGACCCTTTCTCTCTGGACGGTTCTGTTTCGAGAAGCCACGATCCCGAGAGCTCGCGATACATGTACCTACAACGTTGCGTTAAAAGAGGCAACGAAGCGATTCGAGAAGAAACTTTTCGACGTAAAGCCCTTGAAGAAGAGCGAGCCCTTACGTTTTATTCCTCCTGTCGGATTATTCAAATGGACAGGTAGCGCACGCTCCGTCTAGAAGCCGATCTAAAGGGGGGATTAAGGGCCTTGAAATTGTCGAGAGACCGATCCCAAAAGGACGCTACTCTCGGAGACTTCCGGTCAAGGACCTTCGAGTCACCACAGAGATGTCCACGGCAAACGAGGATTCCTGTCGTTTTCTCGGATTTATGTTAAAGATCGAGAAAAACGGTACCGAAACCTTCGAGAGGTTAACTCGAGTAAATAAATTCCTATACGAGGAAAGAGAGAGAACTATCGTTGAAAGAAAATGAAAAATCCCGTTGATTTATCATCCGTCGAGTGGTCCGTGACGTTAATCGAGTGCAATTACGATAGCTCCATTAAGGACCTAGATCGTTCTTTGGCTTACTCGACGTTCCTATGTAGATGTATGTAGGTACGAACATGGTATTACCGTTATTTGTTTAACGAGATTCTCGAGTACCGAGTAGAAAACGCTTTCGGTCCAATCGTAACGGGTCAGCGGCGAGTTCGAACGTTTAATATTCGCACGAAAATATTCTTTGTTCGCTCGCTTCCTTCAAATTTCACGAGAAAATAGAACATCGAATACATGGAACGCTAGATGGAATAACGTTTAACGACGGTAATACAATTTTATATATTTTCTTTGCTCCGGTACGCGCTCTAATCTTCTCCCCGACCCTCCTACCGTGACTCACTTTATTCCACAATCTCGAGAGCGAAGAAGGCGATATCCATAAACGGTTTTATTACAAAATGCATGTCTTACCGGTCGTATCGAATAGCGCCGTAAAAATGTATATAAATGCAAAGACGATAGTTTGTTTCCCAGAAACAATCTTGACCCGACCAAAGATCGTCGATCCTTTCCATCCGACATCGTAATAATCAATTTTTACTTTCTAATTTCGAATCTGGCAATCCGAGAAATGCATCCAAACGAATAGAAACAACGTCGACGACGTCCGAGAGGACGAGCATGCTCGAAAAAGAAGGTCGTTCGCGATCCATGAAAGATCCACGGGCAAGCCTTAGATCCATGCTGCTCGGAGTCCTCGAGGCAAAGTTTAAAAAACTCTGTGGCGAACGAAGCTTTTGTCTTTACGAAGCGGAAAAGGTTGTACACATTTTTGCGGTCTCTCCAGGCATCCTCTCGACAAGGTGCACTTTGCATAAAATGAAACGCAACGGCTCGATCGCCCGCCTTTTCTACTTGGAAGATCTCGCGGAAAAGCGAGGCCTCTCCTTCTTTTCTTCGCCCATCCCCTCGTAAATTTTTGAATGACCGCGTGCCATCGTGTTTTCAAAGTCCCTGGCACGCGAGCTGCTTGCTTTCCTTCCTTGCTCTACGAAACGTGAATTTCGATGAGCCTCGATCGTGATGCTCCAATAAAAACGACGAGCCTCTCCGAGAACCTTTCTCGCTTCGACAAAATTTCACGCTACGTTTCAACTTTTTCGATCCCGCTAAGGCGTTTTCTTGTTTTCATCGTTATTATTCACGCGTTTCGATTCACCTTTGTACGTTCTAACGAAATATCTCTAACGTCGTTGCAAGATAATACCTCGTAAAGCATGCCCTTCGGCCAATTCATACGACTCGAACGCGTTTACGACGGAAGTCATTTTCATTCGCGTAGAGGGTAGAAAATCGTACGATACGAGCTCCTATCTCCTTTTTCCTTCTATTTGCCTAACGGCTGATACAGAGACGCTGAAACTTACAGTAGTCGTTTCAATTACGAGCGTTGCGTGGGCAACGTCGCGTGTCGTTGAGAGATGTAATTACGACGAAGAGGACTTTCACGTAATAGATACAATTTCATACTT
Source organism: Ancistrocerus nigricornis (assembly GCA_916049575.1). NCBI lineage: Eukaryota > Metazoa > Arthropoda > Insecta > Hymenoptera > Vespidae > Ancistrocerus > Ancistrocerus nigricornis. Next base: position 13,199,936 of record OU696667.1, on the reverse strand, counting down.
TGAACCTTAGAAAAATATGGAGTACGTTAGCTCGGATTCTCGCTTATCGTCTTTAGAAAATGACAAAGATTTTGAAACAAAAAAAAAAAAGGATAGAAAGAAAATCCGTATAACCTACAATGAAATAAAAAGATTCATAGACTAAAAAAAGAAGATTCGGTATTAATAAAATCCATCCCTCATCGATCTATCCAATAATAAAAAGGAAAATGTTGAAATATTTATCGCTGGACTGGGAAGCGAACCGTTACTATCTATGAAGTATTTATCAAGCATATACCCTACCGTTGGTAAAGATGAAGAATTTTGAGGGGACTCCGAGAGCATCTCGCGTATTCCTCGTTCGTAGTATATAAATGATATGCCGGTCATGTGTGACCGGCATACGAGACCTCTCTCTCGAGCTTCGTCGACCACGTGGAACCATCATAACGGTACGTTCGCGAAGGAACGACGAACTGTCAAATGCGAAACGGTTCTCCGACACGCGACAAGATCAACCGATCTATCAAAGATGTCGAGCATTAAAAGAAGAAAAGATGCTGGATGAGTCACGTCCTCCTTTTATTACACACCCGATAGCACCTTCCATCCGGCCGAGAGTTGACGCACGATTAAAGAAATCTGGTCATCGTGAAATCTTTTCGAATGACTGTTCCAACTAAGAAGAGTCATCTTGACGATTTAACAACTTTTCCTTCACGGAATTATAAGAGCGAGTCGACGAGAGCTGGCTGCTCTTAATTATCTTCCTTCGAGGTTACCTACTCGAGAAATAACGAACGACAACTCCAGTTTCCGCGGCTACGAATTCGGATATTTCGTGAACGAGCGAGGTAAGAGATAAGGGTGAAGAGAGGGTGGAGTGGGGGTAAGATGGTAGGATCGAGGGAAGTTCACGCGGTCGTAAAACTAGGCGAGGACTTATTACGAGCACTTTAGTGGCCTGGCATGAATCAAGCGACCGCGACACCGTACTGTATATCATCGCGCGTACTCACGCAGAGAGGGTACGAGGTCAAAAGTTAAGGCACCGTAAGCGAGGCCGTGGAATGAAAATGGAAGGAGTGCACTTTTGAGAGGACGAGAGAAACGGACTCAAAGAGGAGGAAGAAGAGGCCTCGGACGAGGAAAATCGGCCCGGTCGTCGTTGGAAGAGTTAAGTCGGACAAAGTTCAGCGAAGTTCGCTTACCTTAGCCTACGAAGAGAACCGAGAGGGGAAAGCCAGCAGAGAAATTTCTCCCTTGGCCTGCGGCTTACGCTGTGCCGAATGAAATATGCATGTACAAGGTTAGGGAGTAGAATTTTCGCGGAAAATAGCCGGCACCGCTTCCATCCCTCTCGGGGAAACTTTCTTCGTCTTTCGTGCTCGCCAATGTCGCGAAAAGATATGCAACCAAGAGTCCTCGTGGACGTGGAGATAATCTTTCAAGCTGGAAAGTCTTCGCGTTCATCGGTTAAACAACGATACCATTTCTAGCGGTTATCATTTCGAACGAACCGCTCCGATACATATAGGTACATATGCAGGGTGTAATGGAATAAGTGGGAAATACTGTAGGTATGGGTTCGGAAACTAAAAACAAGAAAAAAAAGATTATATAAATATATGTCCTATTTAACTTTGTTTCGGAGTTACAGCGAATTTTATGCGTGGCGTTTCTACCGCAACGATACCAGATAATTTTGAAACGAGTGATGCTCCTATGTATTGTCTGACCTACACGCTTACCAGACTCGGATCCGCTTCATTTTTACTCGTGAAGTTATTTAAATTACATTGTCTATAGAAGGTCCATAGACAGGGTAGAAATACTTTATGAAACGATCGTGAACAAAGCTTCCAGCATATCCGAGCAATGACCTAAGCGAGGCAGGTGCTTGTAAGACGACTGCAAGCTTGTTTGCAAGGAGGTCATTTCAAACATCTCTTGCGAATGTAAGTGATGCATACGGTTCATCAAAACTCCAATTTGCTGTAACTTCGAAACAAGGTCAAATAGGACATACGTTTATATGAACTTTTTTTCTTGTTTTGATGTACCTAAGTCATCCCTACAGTATTTCCTACTTATTTTTTTACACTTTGTATACGGGCACGTTTTGCTACGTTCGATCGTAAAATTCGCAGAAAACTCGACGAAATTGATGTAGGACGAAAGTAAAAGTTGCCAACGAAATGTAGGTCGTACGAGGCGAATTAAACTCGGTTGCGTTAAAGAGGATCGTAACGCGTCGCGAAAGCTCGTGAATTTACATTCCGTCGTCTAACAAAGTTTCGCCCTTAAATTGAATTCACTTTGGCGATCCTTCATCCGAGAAATATTAATGAGTTTGCTGTTTTACGAGGCCGCTGTTCGCGATGGTAGTACCGGTGCTGCGGTGGATGGTACGGCACCATCGTGTTACCGATAATAAAGATGTTATCGATGACCTTAAACGACGCTCTCGATTTTATTACGCGAAAAGTACTCCGATAATTTACGACTTCGGCTTACGTACAAGGGCGTTCTCCCTGTCTCCATGACAATAACGTCGCCTCGAAGACGCTACCTCGTAACTTACGAGGCAGCCCAAGCTTGGTCTTTTTGGATGGCAATGCTACCGTTTTATCTTAACGGATAGACTATCGTGTCGGTTACCGGATATTGAATTTTCAAATTGCATTTGAAACGTTTATAAGTATCGTTACGAAAGTGGTTCTTAAACGTGAAATTACGAAAGAAGAATAAAGGCTGTTTTCGATTTTTGTACAATTCGCTATTTTCAAGATGCATAAAAGTTAATGCTTTTACTTTCGTATACACTTCAAGAATTATTTACGAAGGTCAAAAGCCGCTTGTTCTAATTTATGTAGTCTGTTATGGAATAAAAGAAGGTTGCTGTCAAAAGAAATAAAAAACATACAAAACAATAATCCAACTTGAAGCGCGTCAATAACGTGACCGAGTTCTTATAAACGATAGCAAAAAGTTCGGGACACCTCTTGCATGGCACTTCTCTCCCTTGTCGGTATCCATTTCTCAAAGACGAAGAATTCTTATTCCTTTCGAGGGCGATTTCTCACTCGTGAGAGCAAAGGCCGCTAAAGGTTGGACCGCAACGTGCAACGAATACCTTCCGATTCCTCGAGGATAATTTTTCGGATCGCGGTAGATTTGTCGATAAACGCTGTCCGGGTCATGGTACGTGGACGAATCTCTCCTTGAAAAAGTATGTGCTTCGTTGGGATGCAGAGTACAAAACACAGAGAAGGAGGGCAAGAATGGAAAATACTTTTCCCTTTCTCGGAACGTTCTTTTCTACTTTCTTTTCTATGTTGTGTAAAAGGTCGGACAACAACATTTTCGCACTTATACCATTTCAAATTATATATTACTACATTGTTAACAAAAATATATTCAACTTGCTGATATGTAAATTAAAGAAAAATATCGGCATATAAATACAAATAAATGTCGAGAGAAACTAGATAGCCTCGTCGAGTCACAGACCCGAAATAAAAGTTATATTTAAATTTCGTAGAAAAATCTCTATTATTCAACATTGAAAATAATTTAAAGTCATCATTAAATATTTTGAAAATCTATTACTCAAAAATCTTTATTATCAATTAAAATATTTCAGGTCTCTGGTCACACTCGACAATCGATTCAAAGGGTTAACATAAATTCCAAGGACGATACATCGATGGATGGAAATAAAGACAGAGACCACGGAACGCGACCTCCTTCGCTCGCACCGATAGCGCGTTGCAGATACTTTCGATACGCACGAATAGAAATTCCAACGGCGAGCGTACGTAAATCCGGGTCAAGAGCGATTTGTCGTTAAACTATCGATACGTTACGAGCTCGCGATCGTAATATACTTCCATGCTTAAACATAACGTTTCTCGTTCATGCTTCGCCGAACATCAAAATAACTTTTCTTACTTCAGGTTCATAATTGTAACATATGCGAGTATCGCGTGCTGCCAAGAATATTTTCTACGAATTCGATGAACGATAACGTACAAAGCGTGGCAAACGATGAGATACTCCCCGAAATTAAAGTAATTTCAATAAAGCTACAAGGCTTTCGAGAGTCAGGAGGGAAATCGCTAAGTGGATTACAAGCGGTGCACTTCGCCGCGAATACGTTGAGCGTAGATCACTTTCGTCGCAGACCACTTTCCGTAGCGCTACGCGTTCACGCTCCGAGCTCGCGTCGCGGTAAGTTCAACCGAGTTCTTTCGGTTTTTAGTAGTATCGTAATGCCACGGAAATTCTATTAACGCGGCATTCTTTTAACCGCTCGTTGCTATTTCGTGCTCCTTCTCGGATGGTAGGTAATTAAAAAGTTTGAAAAATAACAGACGCGCGTCTCTCTCCGGAGAAACGGTCGTAACGAGAACGATCCGATTAAATGCTACCACATTCGTATCGAGTTAAAGCGAATATCGCTGTAAAAGTTGATAATTGTCGTATACGCGATGTTGCATCGGTTATTCCCCTTTTCTATCGGTGAATCTCTTTTTGTTCTTGCTTTTTATCGAGCGAAAAGATAGCGAAGGGAAAAAAAAGCGACGCGATCGATGCCATTATCGCGGAGTCTCTCGTGAATTCGTCCTAGCCGAATCCGTGGGCTTTAAGGTCTCCGTAAAAAGGCGGCACTTGATTTTCACCGATAAAAGCTTGCGAACCGTCGGAAAAAGGGTTGCTAAGGGAGAAAGAGTAGGTACCGAAAATGTCGACTCGATAAAAATTCCACTTTATCCGTCCGCGAAGTCCAGCTCGGTGGCATTAATAAATAAAATGTGGCTTTCTCCGTCTATCCCAGTTTCGACGCGCGCCGGCCCATAATGAATCTCATTTGTACGGAGAATAAAGGTACCGGGGGCCCCAGCCGCTTGATCGATGGCCTTAATACGCACGCGACACCTGTACTACCTACTAACTACTCTTTCGCGTAATTTAAATTCGTCACTCACAATTTTTTACGCTCGCACACGGGAGAAGCGAAAAGTCCGAGGGGTCATTATCAAAACGCTTACGCGAACGATATTAACGAGCGGGCCCGACAAAGAAATATATCTCGTAGCACCTACGACTCTCCTATTTTTCAACGAGCGTAAGAGCGATGCTCTCCATTAGAATTCCTAGTGGAATTACGCTTTTATCCGAGCGAACGGTTTGCTTATCGTTTGGAAAAGGAAACGAGATAGCCGTGCCGGAAAAATCGATTGATCCCGTTAATTTCTAAACCGCTTAAGATTTACGAGTAGAATCGTCGATCTCTCGCGTATCGATGAGAAGAGGAGGAGAGAGAGAGAAGGGGGAAAAATTGGAGAATCGAAGCTTCGTAATCCGTTTTAACGAAGAAAACCGATGACACGACGACGAACCACGCTACGGCGTTTAGAATTTTCGCGTCGTTTCACGGAGCAGTCGAGTGAAAAATGAAAGTGGTTTCGTTCGACCTTCGAGAAGAAGTTTATGACCCGTGCGCAAGATAATCAAGCGTATGCGACGGGCGTGTCCGCGCGAGCGAACGTCTCCGTCCGAGAGCTATCGTATACGTAAATATCTTACTTTTCGTAGAACCCTCGCGCGCTATTCGATTAGGAGAATCGAAAAGGGAGAGAACGAGGGGAGGAGAATATCGTCGTCCTGGGAGTTGGTTAAGAAGTCACGCCTTTAAACTTTTCGAAGGATGTCGGATCAATTTCCTATAGGTATACGACACGCGAGAATACCTTTTCAATCGGCTAAAAGGATGATTTCTTGTGTCGTCGTTCGCCTTTCATCGGATCGAAGGTTCTCGATAGTTAATAATTATATAGATATCGATTAGTTTTGGTCTCGATTTTTTTAATTTTTAAAATTTTTCCGTCTTTTCTTTAAATATATTATCGTTAACATTTTCTTTACGGCATCCTGATTTTACAATAGTATCTGCTTTTTACATAAGAGGGCCGCCTAAGAAGTTTACAAAAAATACTGCTCCACGATTAAAAATATAGGAAACACCGAACTAGTCGATTAATGGCCTATAAAGAAGTCGATTACTGTGTCAATTGTCTTTAAAGGTCGCTTAAAAATACGATAAAATATTTTGTTCCTTCTCGATATAGCCCCTCCATCCACTATATAATCAATCTGTCGTTACATACGATTACTATTTCTCCCTGTTTTCTTCAAATACCGGCTACACGTAATATTTTCTCCGTGGAAGCAAGTAATTTAAAAAAGTTTCTACCTCTCTATAATTTTATCGATAATATTAAAATTCCAAGCCTTTTCGCCAACCAATTTATGACTACAAAAATAGCCGAGTAGTCGACTCGACCTCCTTAATTAGCCAATAATCGGTACAACTCGTAATAGCTATGCACTCGCGAAGATCCCCGAGAATATCTAGCAAGAAGAACACGTTCGTCCGTAACGTACAGCGTAAGCGGGTCGACGTTAACAAACAGGAGGTTTATTAGTCAGGTTGTATAATCGATTATTACGTCGACGGATTAAGAGGCTGCTGATTAATTCGACAAAGGCCGGAGAGTTTGCTGGCAAGTATTTAATTAACTTCCAAAGTAGACGAAGTATCGCCCTTTCCATACACGCGACGCGCGCTCTCGTTGGACGGGGGCTAGAAGGGAGAAGTTCGGCAAAGTTACAGCTGACGTTAACTCGATAAATAGTCACTGCTTATTGCAAACGAAGTTAGCGACATGACAGTCCTGACTTTGGGTCTAGCGGCACAACGTGGTACTTAATTATCGAGCGATCGCGTAGAGACTCCATGCGGAGGTACCACGGCGAACACCACGGCGGCGGCGAGCTACGACGACGCACGCAAATGCGCTCGGGATGCATCGACGCGTACGTAGCTAGTTTGCCAATAAGTATCGAGCGGAATGACATCGGCCGACATCCTTGATTAAAGACGAGGAATAACGAGCCGCGCTCCGCTCGATTAATCGATTACCACCAGCCGTCCTTTTATTCCATGTACCTACCTGTCTCTTTCCGTGTGAAATCGCGTAGGTATATCCAAGCGTTAACTCCTTGCTTTATAATATCGAGTGGATGTCACGACACGGATGTAAAGCACGAGTCGTACATGGTTCAATTTTAACGAATTTATTTTTGGGGATTTTTTTAGTTTTCGTTGGTTCGTGTGAGCAAGCTTGCGAACTGTACCGATTGTAACTACATTCGTTTTTTTTTGTCTCAATTTCTAATATTAATTTCATTGTGTGTCAAATTATATCGTAAGGCAGGGGGTTAAGAGTAACGCATCGCGTAATTAAGAGGGATTTAAAGAGATTGGTAATTGATTTTTATGAATTTTTGTTTAAACTTAATGTCGATAGTATTGGTCTAACTGCTTATTAAAGATGTAAAAAGACAGTCTTAAAATAGAAAAGTATGTTGCTGTTAATTTGAATTATTATTGTTTATGAAATATTACGCGTGTCGTGCGATTCTCTTTGGTAATCTAGGAACATAGTGTAGGACCTGTTACAGTCATCGGAATATAAAGGTTGAGAAATTTCCTAAAAGTTAGATAATTAACGCTGGGATTATATCTATTTTTTAAAGCGAAGCATGAAATATTAGAAAAGTTCTAGCGTTTAAAGGAAAAATCGAATTCGATATGTCGAATTTATATCGTTTAAAAACAAAATGTAAATAAGGGAAAAATTTGAAGCCTGAAATTTGAATCCCTGGAGAAATGTGTGACAAAGTGAACGAGCTTTGTTCGAAATTGATTAATCCGGATTATTTTCGATCGATAGCAATTAAATAAGTAAAAATACTAAATAAGAATATTAAAAAAAATAATATCCACAGTGATGGTTATAGCGAATTAAGCATAAGAGTACACATAAGTGTCAATATCTTTGAAAAGATTGACCGGATCCTCCCAGGTGCGCGAACGTCGACGCGTCAAGCTGCGAGAAGATCGAGATTCCAATTAGCAAAGTCAAACACGTGTGATGCTTCTTGGCGAAACGCGAGGTTGGTCGATTCGTGCTTGATATCGATAACGACGGACGCACGACAGGAGATTTCGATTTCCAATCCGATCGAGCAGTCGCCAAACATCGCGCCGCGTCGATCGTAGCCGTTTGACCGCGACGACCGCGTTTTGCCCGATCGATTTAACGATCGAACGGTCGATTGCTCGCGCGTCAAAGTCGACGACCCTCGTCGCGCCGTTGCACGACTTTTCCAACCGAGTTCTCTCTGTTCTCTACGAATATCGAATCTAAAAGCAAGCCGAAAAACGTGAAAAATTCCTCGACAACGATATCGAGAAAAGAAGGGAACAAAATGTCCGCACGACCGACGCGTCGAGAGGGAACCACGTTATTCGATCCTCGAATCACTGATCCGACTTGGACCGTTTTATTTCATTTCCGTGCGATTCTAGGAAATTTGTCAAGTCTCGCATCGCGCCGATATTGTCCGTCGTAAGTTCTTATCGAATCCACGAATGACACCGTTCGATACATACACCTAGCCCGATAGCCACCGTAAAAGTTTTTAGAATCGTTGACCTAAACAATTTATGACGTGGCGTGCACTCTAGTTCGAGTTAGGATCGATAAGGTGGGGGGGATAGAAGCACGAGAAAAGTTTACAGAGACCGTTGCGCGTCCGAATGGTCGTTAAACTCGATCGATACTAGAAACGACTATGACCTACAACGAAGAGGTTTTTTCTAATCCGTGAAAATGAAAAAGACGAAGCGTTAATGGTCGATAATATTTATGTTGGTAGAGAGAGAGAGAGAGGCAGTGAAAATCGGGTTCGCTCGCATAATCCTCTATTAATGTCGAAGCTTTAAAGCTGTTCGCGCGTTAAGAAGATCCGACGTTGACGGAGTACGATGAGGTACGAGCTTTTACAGATTACGCTACTCGACGTCGGACGATTAATGCGCGTTCGCACGAACGAAGATAGAAGTTCGAGTCGAGTCGTGCTGCATCTGTTGCAGCTGCTCCTACCAACTGTGTAAATTATCCGACGATCGATCGAGGAGTTCGAGCCGGTGCTACGATTCGTCGAGTACGTTCCAAGGTCGAAGACGTCCCTTGATACCGCGCACCTTTCTAATAAATTTTCACCGAAATCGTGTCGACTTCCTCTTTGCCACGAGTTGAAATTTTAAAAGAGATAGTTAAAGGTAAAAATTGCCGACGGAGTAGTTCGAGAGAAACGATTACGTTTGGTAAGGAAGGAGTCGTCGTTCCACTTTGAGAATCGATATTCCGTCTCGATTTATAGCTCTCTCTTTCGATCGTCTCTCGTAATACGCGACGTCGAGCGATTGTTTTAGCAAGAAAGGAAAATACAAAAGAACCTTCGCGCGCGACTTTCCACTCCTCCCATCCCTCTGACTCGTCCTCGACACACTTTGTTTCGTGAATTTTTCTCGAGAAGCGAAAAAGTATCCGAGGAAATACTTCTCCTTGTTCTTAAGAACGTTCCTTTTCGACGATGGTTCTTTTATTTATCGTTTTTTATTCAATTCGAATCACGAGCATTGAATTATCGAGCAACGGAAGGGGGTCTTTTTGCTGTCGCGTGCACTATCGGTGGAATGAAATTAATAAGCGAGCAAAACGGCTTCTTTTTGACGTTAACAGAAACAAGGGAAAAGGAGATACGAGCTGCGAAGGAATCTGCTGCCTCGACCACCTAGTTTTTAAGCGGTATATGAATTATGAAGAGAGGACGGAGAAAGAAAGGCAGAAGATAAGAAAGTGAGACAGAGGGAGGGCGAAGAAGGGAAGAAAGAACTTACGTAGTGTTTAAACTTTAAATGGCCGGAAACCATTTTAAGAGTTCAAGCTGTGCGCTCGTCTCCTCTTCCGCGAGTGCATAGAGACTTTCTACGTATATCGTAGACTTGTACCGTCTTTTCGAGATTTCGAGAGACGCGACGTTATCCTTCCTCCTAGCCTAGGATAACGGAGGGCGTCGTTTCTATCGCGTGCAACGATACGTCTCACCGTCTTTCGCTCGGCTGCTTTCCGTGTCGTCTTATTATTCACCTACCTGGAACAAAACGAAGGATCGGTTAAATCTTTCCTCGAGAGAGAGAGAGGAGGAGAAAGGGGGATAGACGATATCTCGGCGCCTAATAAGACGCGATTCTCGCGATAGATCGAGCCCGGGGATACGCGTTATCGCGTCGCGCTTGGTTAGAGTATATTTATGGGCATTTCTACACTTAATGCAAGAATATGTTTCTGGAGCAAAGTAGAGAGAGGATTTTTCGATTTTTTTTTTCTTATAAGTGAAAGCGTGCCACTGAGATACAATATGGAGTATTAAGATTAATAAGGAATATTAAGTGGGTGCAAAAAGTATTTGTACCTTGTATAAATGCAAGTAAATTTGTTTTGATTTATTGAACGTATATGTTCAATTTTTATAATAGAAGTCGAAGAGAAAATGTTTTATTTTTCATCAATTCGATTAGCTAGCTTCAGAAGAATTTGAGATATGGATTATTTAGTAAATTCAACTTTCTACGCTGTTTTATGTATTAAAGCACTTAGTGCCTATGTTTTTTTCCGTTTTAAACATGCAAAATTAAATTCCTCGGTGTTCCCCCAATCTAAATATACAGCAAAGGATGGGGTTTCCGTTATAACGTAATTGAAACTATCATTTATACTATCTTATTTCTATAATACTGTGGTAACGGAGGAAGATGATTGACGCGATGATTAGTTTTCATTTCACGTTAATATACACAGCGGTCAATTTGAATAAAATTACTTAAATATTGTGCCGGTGCAAAAAAGATTTTGTATAAAACAAAATATAGGCAGAACGTCGAGGTATACATTAATTCCTTTTATTCCTAACCCCAAATACGTCGTATATGCGAACAAGGATTAAATGGACCAACCTGTATAGATCTTCACCTACATTTTGTCCTTCGATATCTTAAACAATCTCCTAGACCAACTCTACAATTACTTCCAATCATACTTTTAAATTACATAGCTACGTTTTCGCGTTAAATAGAACGTAACGGATATGAATCATAGCTTTTACCAATCGCTATAAATTCTACAAGCATATATGGTCGAAAAAACGTCTTACTAATTTTCCATCTTTTTGTCTCTTTGTCTCGTTTAAAAAATACGAAGCGAAAGAGAGGTGGGCCGGACGTATGGTTAAAAAATGTCTCGGAGATAAGGCGCGGATCGATAGGGCCAACCGCCTAATATCCTCGAGTAGATTCGCTTCCCTTTCGACGGCATAAAAGAGATCGCAAAAAGTTTTCCCGGAAGCCGAAGTCAGGCAGAAGCTTTCAGGATATCGAGAAACTTCGGGCAGCCGTCTAGGATTCATGGAAAATGATTAATTGCGCTTCGATTCGAACGCGAGAACGTCTTCTTCGAGGAACTAGGAGAAAGAGAGAGACCAAAAAACACGAATACCCGCTTTTACCTTTTTCCACGAGACGGGCTGCTTTTTTTTAATCTTTTTCTTTTATTTCGGGAGGAGTCTTCGTCCTCGAATTATCTCGCATTTCTTTGTCGATCGGGCATCCAGTTAAATACCCCGCTCTCGAGGAAAGGAAATATATATCTGGATGATCAAAGTCAAATGCAGTGTACTCTGCTTTCTTTCTATTTCTCCAAGTTCCTCGTATAGAGTTTTTTTCTCTAATGGACGAAAGTGTACAAAGTTGAAACAACGAGAGAAAGCAGAAAAGAGAAAATAATGGAAACGGGAGAGGGTAAGGTAAATGAGAGAAGAAGATAGCCAGGTAAACACTAGCCGTCGCATGAGAGGAGTCAGAAGAAACGGAAGTTGAAAAGACGAGAGAGGAGAGCCTAGAACCGATAAAATCTGGCTGCGAAGTGGCTACTTCAGAGGCTCGAAGAGCCGAGTATTAATATTCACGGTGTTTTCGCCCTAGCAAGGCTTTTCCTTCTGCTCTCGCAATACTCCGTGGCGCTTCGTCCTCTCCCGTTCAGATAACATCGGTAAACGCCGCTAGAGAAAAGATACTCTACGAGGGTCGAACTTTCCAAGGGCTTTCGCCGTTTCGCTGCCTCGTAACGTCGAAGAAAAACGCGAGTACCTACGAACGAATGGTACCTACCGCGGCAAATACAGAAGAAAAAAGGAAAGTGAGAGAAACCGGTGCTAACGGCTGAGCTTAGAAAAAAATCAAGTGGAACGATGAAGTAGGTAGCCTTAGAATAGCGAAACTCTTCTTCATCCGACGACGACGACGATGATCAAGGCGTTTCTCGATCAAAGACTAAATATTTAACCTTATAGAAAATCTACACCGCAGGAAATCTCGCGAGCGTTTCGAAACCTCTCGAGCGTGTAACTTTCTCGAGGCTGTAAACGAGCGCAAAAAGCAAGGAAACTCGTTTTCCTTCCCATAGAATCGCCTTGGTATCGTTAACGGGGATTAGGGTCGGCAAACTACCATCGTCGTCCCTTTTCCCGAGCAACGGGAAACGGATACTTCGTTGAGACTGTTTATCGAGTAACTCGTAATTCCGAAGACGAATCTTCGCTGGATCGGGAAATCTTCGAGAAGCGTCACCTGCGAGGTGTACGTTACGTAATCCGCCGCGTGCGTAATCCTCCGCTCTTCTTTTCCATTCGCTTCAAAGTTCTTTGCTATTTAGAGTACCGACACGGGCTATAGGAATTATGCCGGAATCCTCTCTCTATTTCTCTGTGGCACTTTTTTACGATTCGCAAACTTTGTTCCGTTGTTTCTTTCGAAACTTTTATCCCTTGAATCCCGGAACCATGGTTCCGACTAAAGTCGAGGGGCAAATCCAACGACGTCTCTCCTTTTTCACTCTACGCGAGGACGTATGAATGTATATTAGGTATATTTATGGTTGTAAGGTAAAACGATATACGTTCAATTTTCCAAAAATTTTATTTTGCCTTAATACCTTACATGAAAATGACGAGTTTTGCCGGGGTCAGATTTTCGTGCCACGCTTAGCTTCGAGGGGATTTATTTCGTAAATGCACGCTCTCGAAAATGAAACGGAATCCATAGGTTTGTCAATAAAAACGTACAAACGTATCAGGTGTATCCGTTAAAAAAAAAAAATGAAAAGTAAGGGATTAATTGAAGCCAGGAAAATAGGATTTTCACTCTCTGAACAAAACAAAATGCTTCGGAACGTGTTTTTTTCAAAATAACAATGTTGTGCTTTGCTTGGTAGGTATAACAAATAAATGTTTAAAACTTCAAACGACGATTACATTATTTGTTAACGTTCTTTTTAAAATATAAATTCAAAGAAACATTATAACGATGCATGAGACAGTTTATCCCTTAGGTAATTGCTACTATCGATATAATGTTAAACGCAAGTGAAAATAAAAGGAAAATAATACCATCAAATCAAACCTGCAAAAATATAGTCATTATAGATTTTCAGAAAAAATAAATCGCACTGTATTCCGATATAAATTATTTATATTTTTCACGGGTCATAAAAAAGCATGGTCATCGTACCAAATTATTAAATAAATTTTATATCGAATAAAAAGAGACAAGACTCGACGACTCTTGAGCTCGCAGCGTAGATATAAAATAATCGAATTGACAACGAGTAAAATCGATGTTCTCGCGTCGTCGCAGCAATGATAATGATAATAAAAAAGTATAGAGTTTATATCGAGCACGAAAAGCGTATGAGAGAATGGGAATAAAATCGAACGACACCGCGTTACGATATAGAAGCGACGCATCGAATGTGGCTAGCTAGGTAGCAGCTGGCGCACCTGCTACGTGCCACCGTCTTATCGGTCAACGATCGCTGCGACAAAAGTTCGGAGGGCTGGTAGACGAAGAAGGGAGAAGGAATATGGTAGAGCAACGATGACGTTTCGCAGCGGAAAGCGGGATCGTTCGGAACTGGTCACGGATCTGCTTCGTAACCTCGTTTCTACGATCGTATCGCGTTTCAAGGCGGTAATAAAATCTGACGGAGGAGAAGATCGCGAAGTAACAATTTCTACGTGGTCCGTGAAAGAACGAATAGTGTTTCAGAAGAGAACGTACGCTTTTGATAGAAGCTAGGTCCGTACGCTTTCCTCGCTCGGATACAACTGAACTACCGAACCGGGATCCCCATCCATTATAATCATAAACAAACAAAACCGAAGAGTCAGCGCAACGACCGTTATTACATTCATTGTCTAGTTCTTATATTACAATACGTTATTTACAATAACCTATAATATGTTCGAGGTCTTCGGATCGCGTGTACCATATCCAATGGCTTTCGTGGATCAAAAGAACGTCCAAGAGAGACTAAACGGTACAGTTGTTGGCCCTCTAACGACAGGCCAAGTTATTGGCCATTTTATAAGAAAATATGAAAATTACTAGTTATGTAAACTTATATAACTCTCAAGTAAGGTCATTACTGAAAAAAATAATAATTTCTTTAATTTTTTATTTGAAAAAATATTTTTTTACATAATTTTTGTTCAAATTATGACCTCACTTACAAGTCGCATAAGTCTACATAATTAGTAATTTTCATGTTTTCTTTTAAGATGACTAATAGCTGTAGGTAGGCCAACAGCTGTACCGTTTACCCTATCTACCGATAGAAAAAAGCGAAATGTGGTTCCCTGACGCTGCCTACGCTAGTGCGTAGCACGTAGTATACGTTCGTAGAAATCGTGGCTAGTTTCGCTTTCCATTTCGACGCTCGACTTCCGAAGGAAGCATCGTCGGTGTAGCGGCATCGACCGAGCGAGCGAACGACCGGCCTCTTCCGATTCCTCATAGCTTGGCAAAAAGTCTCGCGGGATGCGCGTTCTCGCGGGAGCATCCTCTCGCTTCGCGTTTTCACTCGTAGCATCATACTATGTATGTAGAAGGTATACTACAATGAGTCACCGCTTCCGCTCGTAGCCCCGAACGGCTGAGCTTACCACACGCGGTAGCTTCGCACGCGCATGCGAACGATATACGTGGTGACTCTTATAAAATTTCTTCTTCCTTTTCCGCATCTATTTCTCGGGATCGAGGAATAGCTTAAGAGATCATTTACGATGATTCGGTCGTAGAAATTAGTCAGGGATCAAACTTCGACTGGCTTCCCGTTCGTTTAAATGCAGTTTGACTCATAGGAATAGTTTTTACTTATATAAAAATGTGATGAATAGGGCGAGGCAGCGATGAGTAATCTTTGTTCCGTAGTAGTTTGGAATTAAATGTTTATTAGAGGGAGGGGGGGGGGGATTTGTTATTTTTAACATAGATTATATATGACATTCTTTAAATTTTAATATGTGTATTTTTTTACCAAAAGAAACTAAATTGCTGCTGAAAGTTAACTAACGAATTAAAAGAAACTCAATGTATGTAATACAAAAATACTAGATAGTTATTTTGGAACTTCATAATTATGTAGGTGGTATGCAAACTTACCGAGCGAATTTAATGCACGTTTTCATATGTAAAGAAGTTAATAAGATATTTGACTTTGCTTCTGAATATTGAGAGATACAAAGTACCTGACGTTTACGAAAATATTATTACGAGTAAATATTTTCCGAGTGATCACTTAAAAAGTACGTGCTTTATATTAGCTCGAATCATAAATAATTTTCCTTTTAATATATGAATAAAATGATTACACATATTTACACTGATTTATTAGCAATATTAAATGCATCATTAGGGGTTGCTCATCACTGAACTAATAAAAAGGAAATAAGCTAGAAATATTTCCTTCGATAATCGAGGCAACATTTTACGAACACCCCGTATGGCTGACCGACTACTCGTAACGACACACGTAACTCTCATGGAAAGTGCGCGTATAGGCGGTGCTGTGTCTGAAATAGTAGCGCGCAGAGCGCACAAGCAGCGCGTAAACGTACGGTTGCCTTAATTACACGCTCGTAGAGTACAGCCACTTTCCTGTAACGAATCATAATCTCGACGGAACAGTTACTTCCAACGAAAACAGTTAGTTTACGAGGCTGCTCGAAGAAACTACGGGACGTTTAAAACAAAGCGGTGGTTTAATCGATTACGGACTTATGGGGGTACCACCGTAATTAACTCTCCAAAGTATTTCTTGGTAGGTTCTCTCGGTATCCCGATTATATTTCGACTTTGAAAGTTCTTTAGAATTGGCACAGATGTTCACTCCACGACCGACTCGAAAACAAATTTTTAATACGGTCTCCTTTTATTACCCGTCGAACGGTTTCAATTTAGCTCGAAATCCTCGCAACCGCGTGGTTACATTGCCGATAAGCTCGGTAAGAGAGGATCGGTAAGATGACGTTGGTATGATTTACATGAAACTTAATACTAAAGCGTGCGCGAGCATCCCGTAGCGGAACACAAATCCTGCTACGACCCTCGTAACTCGTACGGTCTCGTAATTCTCTCTGCGAACGCGTTGCCCCTCCCAAGCCGGGGTCTAGATGAAATCCCGTTCTCACCGGTGCGAGGATGTAACGCCGAGAAAGGAGGTATCGACACGGCGATGCTCGATCTCGATCGATCTCAATGAGAATTCATGACTCCACCGTCCGTATTCCCTGTGTATTTTCTTTAACGGCCGAACATCGACCGTCCATTCGTTTCGGCCAACGAGCCGAGCTCTTGGTATCCTATCCCGAGCAAAGTGAAATTTACAATGGTCTTTGTCACGACGAGAGTCCAAGAGAAAGAGAGAATTCTTCGATAATGACGAAGATTCGATGATTCTTTACCGTGAATCACTGGCGAGATCGTACTAGCCAAGTATTATACGTGACTCCGAACGGGACATTGGTATACAACGAGAGTCGAGAGTATAGAAGGACGCTGAAGAAAGATCCGTCGACGGGAAGTGCGTTGAACCAAGGCGTAACCTTGCTGCCGTCACGGTAGCTGCATCCCCGTTGTCAGGTGTACCAGACGGTAAAAAGAGTGCGAGAGCGATAAAGATGAAAAGACCGAAGAAGACGACGACGACGTTTTGCTCTCTCGTAATATTTCGCGCGCTTTCACGCAGATTCCTGCTAAAAATCATTCCACGAACTCCCATCGTGCACGGTGCTACGCTTCTCCAGCTTACCTAGTTTCCAAGACGCGTGTTCGAGACTATGAAGCAACGACGCGTGCACCGTTCGATTGAACGCATTGCTCGGGAAACTACGGCTCGGTCTCACGGATCTTTTAAGAAAAGACGAGCTCGCGATCGACGAGGAAGAGAAGAAATAATTACTATTTAGATACAGTCCACGCATAGATCGACAAAATTTTATTTCAATAAACCGAGAAATGGCCGAATAAACAAATTATTGTACGATAATAATTAATAAAAAAGATCATCCGCGATAAAATGAAAACAATCTTTGAATCTTCAATCTTGTAATGATACGGTGCATCGTCTGGAAACTGTATACAATTTTGCAATAACTTTGTTAATAATAGGGCTCTCCAAAAAATTCTTTAACTGTTCCAATGACTCAAACTAGATTTCATCTCGATTGGTCCATCCACTGCGGAATTATGCCAAGATAAACAACAAAAAAGCAAGATCCGTTTCCTGAGTCGGCTAATAATCTAGCAATAACTTTGTTAATAATAAAGCTATCAAAAAAATTCTCAAACTGTACCAATGGGAGACCCAAACTCACAAAGCGGAATAGATTTCATCTTTATTGGTCCATCCACTGCGGAATTATACTCAGGTAATTAAAAAAACAATCAAGATCGCCAACTATCGAATTGAGAAACATCATCCTTTTTTCGAAATCAGTTAAAAATGAGAAAGAAAGGTGGCGTTGGTAACGCAAAATGAAGCCACTCAATCTCGTTGGTTACTTTCTATAGCGGGCTACGCCAATGCGGCAGTATTCAGGGAGGTGCGCGGAGCAGCGTGGAACGGCTCGCTGACCTGTTGCGCGCTCTTTTGTCCGGACGGTGCGGAGGAACAGCCGGTGCACCGGCCCGGTGCTACTACACCTCCAGACTCGACTCTACTCGGCTCGATTTCGCTTGGTGCGACGACATCGAGCTACCAGAGCCGTCGAGTTAGCCGAGCACGTTCTTTCTCGCTCTTAACGCGCCACCAAAGAAACAAAGAACGGTATTGTCGTTCAACGGACGCCAGGAAACGCGCTGCTCTCGTTTAGCGATCGATACACTCGCTCGATTCTCGATTTCCTCGTTCGACAACTAGAATTCGAATTTCGGTGACCCTCGTCACGCTGGGATTATCCTTCGATCGTAATCCCGACTCTGAGAATGGAAAGAGGATGAAATACTAGACGAAGCGCGTATCCGATTACGGTAACACGGATTATCATTATAAGATGCGTCTTCCGATCGAATATAAAGAAATTATATATTCTCGTGTTCATTCGCATCTCACGAGAGAAAAGAGTTTGGAAAGATGCGGAGTCCGTGTCTTCTTGAATAACTTCGAGAAAAGCGAACACGCGCACGAGTTATTAGCATGCCTTGCGTTACTAGGGCTGGGGTAGTAGGTACAGGTGACGCACGAAATAATCCACTTTCACGCTCCAGATAAGTCCGAATAACCGCGGAATGTTTTCCGACGGGGTAAAGGGAGAGAAAGACGAAAAAAAGAAACAAACCTTCCGCGAATCGATGGGAAAAGGAACAAGAAAAATAGTTTCGTTGGTGTCTCCGTATACCGTGGACATTCTTTTAGCGATTTTACGAGAGAGAATTTCCTGCGACCGTGTAAATTCGTTCGAGGTAGCAAACCACCAATTCGAGCGCCTTCGTAATTACACCGTAGAAGGGAAAGTCCGTTTCGCGCTAGTCCACATAAAATGTTCCTTCGGTAAACTCGACTCGCGTGTTTTTAGATCGAAATTGCTTCGCGCTTGGTAATGCGGTAAAAAATTACCGAATCGATATGGGATGGTAGTTTTGAAATGTATTTTGATGCGTTGCATGTAAATTCGTGTAAGAGGATGTTTGCTCATTTAGAAGATTTTTGACACGACCGAACAGTTTAGTCGATCACCTGCGCAAACACGATCGATAATGGAACGATATCTTCGGTTTATTTTGAACTGTTAGACGGGAAGGTAGTCGTCCGTGTATTATTTTATCTGACATTTATGAAATAGAAGAAAAGATGATCGATCTGTGACTCGTCGGTCGACGGTATGCGCGTCTCCGTATATTACCATAGAAACAGACTCGACGCTTTATAGTACGACTTTTAATCAAAAGATTCCATAGACTGGCTCAAATGACCTACAAACGGTTAATAATATTGTGCAAAATATTGTAATATTGTGTAACATCTTATATGAATGCTCAATTATATTAGGTATGCTGACAAAAAACGAAGAAAATGAATACAATCATATTGTGCAACGGTTCCTACAATCTAAACATTCCCCACATCGCGTTTGGTTGACTCAGTATATTGAACAGAAATTCAATATTTATCTCAAAGTAGCAATAACGTTGCACAATATCACGTATTACTGGACGTCCTACAGGTCGCTAAACGTTTTTTATTTGATTGTTTAACAACCGTGTCAATATTATGCAGCGTTCCACGAGGTCATGCAGTTTTTCGATGAACGACTAAACAATCCGACGATTTAAAAACATTTGTATGTTTCAGAAAAAGTTCGATAGTTATTAGAGATCCTAAATGACGAGTAATCAATCGTCTGGCGTTATTAGTCGGAAATTTGCTTGGTTTCGTAAAGCAGAGTGGCGTAACCGTGATGCGATGCGAGCGAAGATGACGGTGGATCGGCGCATCAGCCATTTTGCAATGAGTCATGCTTGAGGAACGCTTCGCGAAGGTGAGCGAGTTCGCTTTCCGAGAATGAAACAAACTCTCGCATATGTCGGCCGACGTTGGCGCTCCGATTTATCCACGACGCCTCTGTCTCCGGATCGATTTGTTTAAATTTGGAGAGTGGTCTCGTATCGTGGTGTTCGATATCCACACGAACGATTTTACGACGTACGTTGGCATGATTTGTAAGAGGGAATTCTTTTAAAATCATGACCAAAATTTCAAACGAGTTTCTCCTCATTCCGAAGGTCCGTGAACCGTTTTTTTTTTTTGTGGATAATCTCGGCATCATGTTTAATCAATAGCAATGTTTCATATTCATTTCTTTAATAGATATAAAAAATTTAAGCTTAATAACGTTATAAATTGAACAATTATGTTAGGGTTAGGACGAATTTATCCAAGTTGGTACTATGCGATATGCTCTAAATTCATATTTGCATTAATTTTATTACATCTGAGATATCTACTACTTGTGCTGTGATGGAATACGTTTTTCTCTTTCGATTTTATCTTTAAAGTAAAGATCGAAGATCACCGAAAAAGTTCCTGTTGATATTACATATTTGCGACAGACTGCGATTTTGCCTGTTAACGACATTTGTCTACCATTAATAAGTGAAGTTTTATTTTCAGTGTAATTAGGGGGACAAATGCAATATTTATTAACTTCTTTCTGAAGTTATTTTTTTTATTACAATATTAAGTTGTTCCAAAAGTTGTTTTCATCTAACGATGTTAATATAAACATGTGACCTTATCTGTTAACAAAGAAAGCTAATAGAACAGAATAGATCGTACATAACTCAGTAGCATAATATTTCATATCTATTTCTTACTAATTAAAACAAATTTTTGGGACAACCTGATATATTCCAACAACAAACCTCGCATCGATAAAAATATATTAATTATGTCCATAATTTCAAAAATATTTACAACCACGACGACATTCCGATTTATCAATGACGTCTCGATTTCTCGAAATCTTCCTGGATCCATCAGCGCGAAGCCAACGAAAAAAAAAAAAATCGCGATCTCGTATTGTGCACATTCGATATCCACGTGGACGGTTTTACGACGTACGTTGGCACGACGTATCGCGTTGTAATACGACGTAAGCGAAGAATTCTTGCCAAGAGAAATATTTTTAAGACGAACGAGCGTACGAGCACGAATCTCGTCCCTTTAGATTTTTCACGCGAAACGCGAGACGACGTGCTCTTGGCCCGACTCGCGGGCTCGTTCTCTCGCGTCAGCTGTTCAAGGCAATATTTTTTTTTTCTCTCGTCACGCGCAAAAGTGAGACTACGGCGCATCTATCGCATAAATCATTAGCTCGATAAAACGACGCGTTTGTTCGATAACAAATCTTTAAACTTATAACAAGCATGGATAATAAATTAAGAACGATTTCTCTAGTCTCTTTTAATCTCGTGCGAACTCGATGGAGCGCGGACAGGCGCACCGAGATTATTCTCAAAGCGTGGAAAACCATTTAACGAAAGGAAACGCTTTCTCGGGATTCTCGGTAGATCGAGAACTCGAAGAAAAAGAATGGTTATATGGTAGGAGAGTCGTACAGTCGAGGAAGAAAATACGCTAGTCGTTCCTATCTCTAACCGAGCTCGCAAACACGTATCACCACCTTGGAAGCTTCTTTCTCGATGGCGAGAGTTCGTTAAATTACGAACGGTGAAGCGCGACGGACGCTCTCTCGTCTCCTGCTCTTTCGAAACGTCCTCGACGAGCCGACGATGAGGAAACCTTTCTCGAATAAAATAACTATAGTACGCGCGATGGAATGCTTCCTGTCGCTTTTTTCAATTCTTTTTATGCATTTAAAAGAGATATCGATGGAAATAAGAAAAACAATTATGCTCCGGTATCTTATTGCACAAAAAAAAATGTCGAATATAAATAAAACCAAGTTCGCGGAACGATCCGGGATAAAAATATTTTCCGCGTCCAACTTTCCTATTATCGAAGGACTGCCTTTCTACGACTCGTTTCTCAACGATCGTGCGAAGTCGCCGCGGGTAAGGATAATTATCGCCTCGGGACGTTCCTTCGAGCGTCGTCTCTCCGACTCGTCGAAGCACAATTGCTTCTATTTTTATGCTTTAGCGGACGCCATTGATACTTTACGCGAAATACGATATATGCGATGAAGATACACGGTTGCTCGTGACAAAATTATTGCTCGTATAATCGTTTATACTTCGTTTAAAACGAATTCCAGCGTTAATATCATCCATAACGCATTGAATGCCATTCCATTTGTCATATCGCATTTGAAATGTCTGTCAGTATTACTTAGCAATTTTTATATTCAAAAATGCGAGACCGAATCTAAAAAAAAGCGATAGTAAATTTATTTGGAAAAAAAATTATTAATAAAATTATATAAACACACGAATTTATTAAAAATTCGTTCGGCACTAAACGTGTTAATCATTGCAAACTACTAATAACGTATTCGAAAGTTACGATAAGGTTTTCTAACGTTGAACAATGCGATGAATCATCGTCACCATTCAAGGACGACTCTTTGAGGAAATTGTAAAGATCAAAGAGGTATAAGCGCATCGCGATCGGTGCGAGAGAGACTCTCCTGGAATGCCAGAGGCCCATCCCTTCTGCGGCAATTCGGAAATGGCCAATCTCGTGCCCGATTCGAGAATTTGTCGGCTAGACGTCGCGAAGGTCACGTAAGGAATACGAATGACCGAAGTCCAAAGCACGAGCACGGTTTGGTAGAGGCGACGAGAACCTTAGCGACTCTAGAGTACGAACTACGTACCTCGAATACGTTAGTCGTCTCGTTGCCCGCTGCTATCGGCAAACGGCATCGAGAAAGATCGAGAGATAAGTCGGGATTTCGTTTGGGAAGAACGTTTTAACGACCGGTGAAATGTAATCTTCGAAGTTGGGAGCGATTGAACGGAGGTATTCTAACGAGAGAGCAAAGAAAATGATCTAGTAGCGATCGTCAAAGACTTTGTCACGTTGCTAGGTATACTATACGTGGTCATTTGCGTACGGTCGATTAAGTGCCTCTTTGATGGACTGAATTTTAGAAAGTTAATGAAGACCTTAGAGTCTATTAAACTGATTTTTATCAAACACGACTGTCAACCTTCCTGAAAGTATACACTTTAAAGCCAAACAAAACTGCATAAAAATGGATGAAATGAAAAAAGAAAAAAAAAGAGACTCGGTAGTATGCACAAGAAGTACGAGGGGATAAAGGAAGTCCGTGCAACTTCAAAAAGAAACATTACTTTTACCAATCTATCAACAAGCCAGAATAAATAATAAATTTGTCCAAAAGTACTTTTTCTATTCCAAAAATCCTGAACAAAGATATATACGACCAGTCATTTTGACTAGACCAGTAGTTTTAGCGTTAAATATACGTGAAGGGATCGAGCAGAAGCAAACAAAGTGACGGCAAAGTAATCGCGTCTCCCCGTTATCGTTCTAGAGGGTTAGGATCGGAGAATTTAAGATGCGGTCCATGGCAAATCCTGCCGGTGGTTTTGCGAAAGGCGAACGACTAGCTGGCGTCGGACTCGCCGGTGAATCTCGCTGGCAACTCTATCTCTCGGACGATGTTCAAGGAGCAAGAGGGACACCGGAAATCGGTTCACCCGCTCGGTGTGTGTGTGGGCGCTCGCTCTGGCAAGAGAGAGACCGTGTACACCGCCTACTACGAAGGATGAAATTTCAGTTGGCATGGCTGGCCAGCCGAGCGTCCCACTCGGCATCCTCGCCTCGTACGCATCGTCCCACGTCCGTCTACGAACGAGATAGTTGCGATGCGTGAAGCGACATTGGCCGTGAAGAAGGTAACCTATCGCTGGAGGGAACGTTATCGATTCTTTGTAAACTTTGACCTGCTGTGAGATTTCAAATTGATCGAACGAGTGAACACGTTCCAAGCTGCGTTTGACGAAGAGACGTTACTACTACACTGTGTGTAGCTAAAACGGTACACGCTGTAAGGTTTTATTTTATAGAAATTTACCTATTTTTTTTTTCAGTTTTGGTATTCTAAATTTATTTTCAAAAGCTTGAAAAATAATTTGATGGTATAATATACAAATAATGTTATTTGGTAACGAGAAGATACAAGAATAATAAAACAATAATGTAAGGAAACAAATATTATTTAGCGTAGAAATGAGTTTGAGCGTGTAACGAAAATTGTATACGTGACAGGGAACGCGTTAATAGGACATATGTGATTTATGGGAAAGTAGTCTACAGAGATGAGAGGATGGCTAGCCGGATGGTGTATGGGCAAGAAAGGTATTCCGATCGTTCTTGCTTCTCTGTACCTTCGATGTTTTATAGTATCATACGGTGGCATGGTAGTAGGATTCTTGTATCTACGAAGAATCCACTTCATGCTTTGCAGCGAATGTACAAAACCGTGAATACGAGGCTCCTGGTTCTCTACGCCAATGTTCTAAAGTCACCATATCGCTCTATCCCACTCTGTCTCGATACGTCTCATTCGCTCTCTCCGTCACGCGATCCGATTAGATGTGCGATGGTTTCGGCAAATACAATCGATCTTTCTATAATGTCACATCCCTCCCTCTATAGTGTTCTCGAAGTTCAATGTTAACGAAATTAAATAAAAATAACATTATAAGTTACACAGTTTTACTAAAATGCCCTGCCATGTTGAAAATAATTATTTCAGCCATTTTTACATTACTTTTATTCCGTGGCATTTTAATTAAAATTACATAAGTTGAAATATTTTTTAATTTATTTTTTCTCCGTACTAATTAGTCTTTTCCGGACTACACCTTGTATCAAGTTTCAACAAAATCAGCTCGATAGAAGTGGGTCAAAAATTGATTTAGATTTTTAGGGGACCCCCCGGTAGAAAACCCGTGCCCCTATATCTACCCCACTTGCTTTAACCTGTACATATTATACTCTCATTGGAGCTATGGGGGTGTATCGAGTTACAAGAAAATCGTTTGGGTAGAAGTGAGTCAACGATTAATTTAAACATGTAACCCAGATAGAGGAAGCTTTCGAATTAGTAAAAACCCAGTATCGTGGAGACAGTTTGCCTTCGTTAAGCCAGTCTACATATAAATCTTATTAAAATAAATATTCAAGAAGAACTGTCAAAAGTTTCGCATAATACGCTAAAATTCTATTCGGTTCAATTAGACCCGCATTTCATCTTTTAGCAATCTTCTTTTCTCAACATTTTCTTGATCGACCTTTGGTTTTGCTCGCCAACGTTCGATGACACCAATAACGTTTCTACGCAAGTACGTACTCGGAAGTTCGTAAGACGGAAACACAGACTCGGAAGATCGTCGACGCGACGATAATTATTACGAACCACCAAGGGATGGAAAGTTTAACTATTGAAGCTAGTGCACTAAACGGCAAGCAGCAATTCGGTCTCGTTGCCTCGATATCGTAGTCGAAAGCGACGTTCTCTCTCTCTGCTTGTTCGCGAGCGCGTGCCTTCTGCTATCCGTGCGTAAGTGCATTTCGTGCGAAATCGCTGAGCTAGCGAAACAATACGGCCGTATACAATACCTCTGCGCTCGTTGATCGCTTGAGAACGATCTTCGAGGCGCGATCGCCACGGCGGATCAGGAAACTGAGAAAAGTGCTGACTGATGCGAAGCGAAAGTTTCGTGACCGATAACGTCAACCTTTCGTGTTCGCGCGCATGGCAAAGTATTCTTTTCCCTTCGGCTTTCTTTGCTTTTCCCTGCCACTCCCCCTTCCTTTCTCCGATTCCGTGGGCACGTCGCATGTATGTACGATTTTTTTAATAAGGCCCGATAAGGAAACACGTCGCAAATTTCACGATCCATTCGTTAAACCTAAACCTTTTTCCTGTTGCCTCGCATATTATACGGAGAACACAAATGCACAATTTTTTATCACGAATTCTAGTTATGCAGCTTGCGAACGTTGTCGTAATAAATGGGCCATTTAAGTTAAAAGTGGTATGACCCAAATTTCGAAAAAAGTATTAATGATATTTATGTTTGTAATCTGATCCGATCATCTTAGTATTTCATAAAAATTAAAATCATCAAAAATGAATTTATACCACTTAAAAAAACGTCTCATATCTACAGACGCTACGTAAGTCTGGTACCATTCGACGAAAGGATGAAGAACTTTCTTTCTCGTTGCCCTGACCAGAGAGTAAAATCGAGAAGACGTTTAGGAGTTTTTTATTAAGCAAATGGGAAGGCAAGATACGCGCTCGTGATGCTACGTCAAACTTTCCGCTTTAAGAAACTATTCCGCTCTCGTCGTGCTCGGGTCAACTTTATATTGTTTTTGGCGTTTATAAACGGAGATCTTGGCAGAGGTCCCTGAACTAGCAGAGATGGTATACAAGAAGGAAGAAAAGAAAAGAGAGAGAGAGTAAGAAAAGGATCGGTAAGTGCGAAACGATCGTTCGTGGTCAGGTGAGGTCGATGGACCATCGCGTCCGATTGCCTCGACGCTAAAGCGGCCTTAAAGCTCACCCTGAAACGAGTTTGTACTTTGGTGTTGCAGTAAATTTAACGTCTCGAGATACTCCCACCTTACGCACGATCGAGAAGAACATTGATCTCGTAGGAATCTTGGCGCGTTTAACGGGATATTACGTCTACGGTTTACATGGTATTAAAATGCGAAGCGAGATTCAATTCCACCGGGATTTCTGCGTCTCCCTTAAGAAGGTTATAACGCGATTTATATCTTGGCAGAGAACACTTTGGAGAAAGCGGCTAGGAAATCGTGCTCTCTGTTACGTTCAGCAAGAAATCGACGTACCTCTATCGTTTTTGGACGAGATCTCTACGCGCGAGTACGACACACCGTTGGATCAACGTTCTGGCTCGAGTAGCTAGCGGTGCTTCACGGGACACGTTGTATATAGGAAAGAGAGAGAATAATCGAAGTTTGCTGGTGGTTGGCTCGGGGTAGGTAATACCCGCTACCTCTTAACTTAACATTTGTAACCCACTACCTATCGAATATCTGTGCAAGAAAGCTTGTCCACTCTTGTAAGAGAAAAAGTCGAAAGAATTTCGGAACGACTCTCTCTCTCTCTCTCTTACAACGTCCATCTCTAGAAAGGAAGGAATTTTTTCCCTCCCTTTTTGCCATCGCCGCAACGTCGCTCGCTCAAAGAGACATTTATAAACAGTGATCTTGGCAGGTTTCCCGAAAAAGATGGAGCCACGCCTCGTGGCAGGGAAAAGCAGTGGTAGCATGGACAAGCCAGAAGCATCGTGGAGCCCGTATAGAATGCGACGGTAAAGGCGCTACAATGGCGAACGACGACGCCGCGACTTCTCGTCGGAAAAGTGGGTCGAGAGCTCGACGTAAAAATTTGTCACATGCAGAAGCGCATATCGCGTGCTTTCCTACGAGAGGAAGGAGCTTATCCGAGTCGAGGAACTTTGCCCCGAGAGAGCCAAGGAAACGACGATGACGAGACTCTTCTTTTACCGGTTGCTCGTTAGTTTCTACCTCTCAAAATCTTCCAACGTTTAATGTCTGGTGACGACTTGAAAGAAAGATGAGAAGGGGAGGATGCTTTTATACCAGTGGTGGCGAACCTACGGCACGCGTGAATCACGTGATACGTAAGGAAATCTTGCTGGCACGTGAAAGATTTACAGGTGATATCATTTTATAAGGTATATTACATTTTTATTAAAGTGCAATGACTTGAGTACGACAAATGATAACTTGGAATGCTATTCCAAGGCTATATTATCAATTTTCTCTTCTACATATGCTCGTGAATGATTATTTTTCGAAATAAATTTTGTAAAAGACAATTCATGATATAGATTGACCGATGAACCCAGGTTGCCGTGTATATTACTAACAGTGACGAAATATGAACCAGATATAAAGCATTTGACATCCAAAGTACAACAGCAAAAATCCCATTAATAAATCTTACAGCAATTTTGAAACTTGCTTCAATAAAATGAACGAAACTTATTGTATTCTCCAATGAAAACCTGCTGGGCACGTCAAAAAGTTGATAAACAACAGTTATGAATTTTTGAACCCAAGTAGGTACTTAAAAAGGTACGCCAGCACTGTTCTATACTATCGCGAGTAAAATTCGAGTCCGTTAGGAGTCGTAGGTACTGGCGGCATCGAGAGCTCGCGATCGTAAGGTAAAAGAGGGAGAGACGAAGGTGGACAAGCTTCTCGAGGAGAGACCGAGCGAAGAAAGAGGCTAACGGAGTAGAGCCTTTCGCCTACTCGAACCGAGAAACCTGTCGGACCGGTCCTGGTCGGCCGACCGCTTCGTCCTTCTCCTCGCCTCGCTTCTCGCGTGTCCGATTCACGTAAACGCAGAGAGACTACTATGGACTAACTCATGGACGAGGAGACACATAGGAGGAGGGGGGGAGAAGCCGTGAGGCCAACTCGGATAACACGCGAGACACGCTCGACGGTTATATCTTCTCGGCTCCTTTCGAACGGTCGCAGCCTCCGAAGCGCACCGGTTACCAGTCGACTCTGCGCAGCATTATCCATGGTGAACCAAACACTCTTCTCTACCGGACTCCTCGTCCATCTTCTTCTTCTCCTCTCGAAGCATCGATTAACTCGGAAGAGAGACAGACTCGACGGTCCATCCACGATTTCGGATTTAAATCCGGCTTTAAATTCTCATTCCCCGTGTACGATCGAGACGCGTACGTTTATGGTCCATGTACTATATATATATATATGTATATATGAAACTGTACTCGCTAGAATTAAAGCTAAGAAGGAGATTGCGCCCTCTCAACGTTATGGAAGCGACGAGTATAAAGCCGAGTTTTATGTCGGACGTTTACGCGACGCGAGGAAACCCTCTTTAACGATAAATAAAACGTCGATCCTCGACTAGCGAGCTTCGATTAAACCATAAAAGTAGAAGCGATAAATAGCGATAAGAGCTTTTAAAATCCGTACGTGAGACGCGCTATCGTTAAACACGAATTCGATTTGCTCTCTCGAATTTCCCTTTTACGTAACCGGAGCGCGACACTTCGTTGAAATTTATTGTTAATATTCTCTATTTTCTGTTCCTCATTAGAGTGGTCTAGCTAAATTTAGCCTACTAAATATCATCCTTTATTTGTGACGTTGACACAAATGAATATTATTTTATTTTGATATTCTTGATCCCTTTCAAAGTATGTGTAATTATTTAATCGTTATCGATCGAAAAGAAATAAAAAATATTTACACAAGAAATTAGATAGTTTCCTTCCAACTTGAAGAATTCGACCCTGAAGAAGTTAATGCAATATGAATGGTATAATATTTAGCTGAAAACATTTGTTATGTCATCGCGAATAAAGGAGATATTTACGTAGACTACCTTGCATATTAGAAGCGGATTATCATTTCTATAAACTGTAGAGATTCGAAAATAAACGACGAAGCCTCGTTATTTTAACGATCGCGTACGATCTTGCCTAGATAAGGAATACAAAAGGTACCGTTCCTCGCGTCAATAGCGTATCTTCCTTGTTTGCAATCGATAACGATACACTAGCATTATCTCCGTCGCGTTGTACATTCACGATCGTTTCTCGATACGACGACGAGGGCGATAATGATGATAGAAGGGTGGAAGGAACGATAACGCGAACGTTGTCTCTCTTAGTTTCCGTCTTGTGTAACATCGAAAAGCAGAAAATAATAATGACCTTACGCGACGTTTCTCGGCAACTATCGTGAAACGTAAATAGTTAATTTTACTTTGAAGCACGGTAAAGCCACGAGGAATCGCTCCCCCCTCTCTTTCTTCGAAGGGAACGTTGAACCCACTAGCAGCCTTGAACCCTTCGACCGGCTTTCCTTGCTGGTACCTTCGCTGACGTTCCAGGAAGTATAACGACCGCGGGTAAAAGTGGCCCCCACGCTTTGTTCCTTCTTTCTCGAGCCAGCTCCGTTCTCTTTTCTCTACCGGTTGGAAGCATTAGCGTGTCGAGGGCAAATATGAACTAGAAATTAGGAGAATTATATCGAACGCGTGCGCGCGTTGGATCGAGGTGCGTTCTAAGATCGTAAAACCATTAACCTGCTCCTTGATTCGTTTTATAGCCAATTCTTTAGATCGAAGCCGTGCAATTTTCTTCCCTTTTCATTTACCACGAGTGCCTACCAGCGAGAAGTATAATTTCCATCGACTATAGAGAAAAGATACGGATCTAGAATTCGAGAAATAAGCATCTATATTAGTGGAATATCGAATACCGGAGCTACTCGGTCGCAAAGCACCGACTAATTAGTCAGAGTTCGAGCATAGATCTCCGCTCGAGGTCTCTGTTATTTGCAATGACTCACGAAGAGAAATGGAGAGAGAGGGGATGATAGATAAATAGAAAGAGGCTTTACCAACGTGTTTATACTCGAGAACCTAAGCGTATCTTACGAAAGCTATTTGAGACCGTTGGATCGGTGCGGTACGTTAGTAGCCCCCAGGAGTCTACTAGCGACGCGGTAATTACGAGCTCGGTACCGTCTCCTACGCCGACGTTGCAGATCTATGATCGCAATGGATGGTCCCATGTCGAAAGAGAGGGGGGGGGGGGAAACTAGTGGATGGTCGAAGAATGACTAGGTAAGAGGGAAAAAGAGATACCCAAGGTGAGAGAAGACTTTATTAACGTCTCGAAAGAGGGACTAGCTCGGAGACGAAGATCCTGCAAAGTGAATCCCGAATCGACGTTCTAGCTTGTACGTCGAAAGACCCCAGCTGGCACCCTCGCTGAATATCCAAGAGCGCGAGGGAGAAGGGAAAGAAGAGATTTGGCTTTGTCCCAGGAACTCGAACGAAAGGAACGTCGTTCTTTTTGGACGTCCTCGCCTGGGAGAGCCACGGTGCTCTCGCAATTAATACGGTTTTCCGCGTAACTCGGATAATAAAATGATTATATGAATTCCGTGAGAGAAGGGTTACGCGACGGAATGCGCCTTCTCGCGATGTATGTACGTTGGAATTTGCAGTCATAGAACGTATATCCGGTGCTGAGCTTGTAAATACGCTCCAAGACTACGAGAGAGGGAGTAAGAGACGTAGTACTCTCGAAGCTGATATTTCCAAGGACCCTCGTACAATCGTTCCGTTCGACGGCGTTAACTTCTAAGGTACGAAAGAAGTCGATTTCGTTGGAGTAAATCAACGAGATGCATCGAGGAAGAAAAAATCGTAAATCTCGATAGATAGTTTCCGTGAG
Organism: Ancistrocerus nigricornis; assembly: GCA_916049575.1. Lineage (NCBI taxonomy): Eukaryota > Metazoa > Arthropoda > Insecta > Hymenoptera > Vespidae > Ancistrocerus > Ancistrocerus nigricornis. The sequence continues at coordinate 13,168,852 of OU696667.1, read as the reverse complement.
ACGAGACTCGTAGTAAAAGGACAAGAATCGAACGTTCTTACCTCGGTCTCGAGTCGATTGGATTCGTCATTTTTTTTTCTATCGCGCGGTAGGGGAACCATTCGATCTTCGATTCCTTTGATGGCCCGTTCGATTTGGAATCGCTCGTTAAAGATATTGCCCGAAAAGGACGGTGAGTTTAATGAAGAAACGAACTATTTCCTCTTCCTCTCGACAGAGAATAAAAGAAGAGGGAGAGAGAAGGAGAGTAATCGCATTTAAGGTGGATCGAAAGTAATGGAAGTGACGCACGTAAAAATCATGTGGCTTTCGAAGATAGGGAGGAGAAAAAACGACGCCGGTGGTTAAAAGCGAAGCTCTTTCGTGATCGAGTCAAACGAGACAATCAATTTCCTCGTTTGCTCCTATTTCTGCAAAGCCCGTGAAAAAGAAGCTCTTTTCAAGCGGCTTCCACGCGAGCTAATGGGTTTCGTAAGTCGGTCGTTGCGTGCATTAAGAATCCGTAGAACGAGTCGATGTACCGGCCGACACTTTACCGGTCAATACACCTTGACTCTTAGCGTTTTCTCGCGAAGCAGCGCGTTCGCATAGTTACCTTCTCGTCGTTCCGCGAAAGAAGGCTACGCTTAAACATTGTACTTTGCTCTATGGCAAACGACGTGCTCCAAGTAAAACTACGATTCAGCGAATAATAGAACTACCAGGAGGAGAAAAGGAGGAAGGTAATTCGTACTCGAAGAGATCGCGAGTCTTTCGTTGCGTCCCCTCATCGGGCACCGAGGAGACAGAATGGAATTTATATCTCATTGAACGACGAAAATCTGGTTACTACGAGGAGAAGAGAGAAATAGAGCTAGAAAGAGGACGAGAGTGGAGAGATCTCAACGATGAGAAAACGGAAACGACGATAGTGACGTTTGAACGACTCGAAAGACAAGAGGCACTCGTCTCGCTTTGTCGAAAGGACGCCCAATCGCCTGGGAGAAAAAGCAATTATATCTAGTAGGAGAAGGCACGAGGAGAAGAAGAGAGTCGAGCGAGTACGCGACAACAAGGAAGATGAATTTTAAGCGTGGCTCCGCGAGCTCGTTGCACTCGTCTTCTCCACCTCCTTCTTGAAGGTATCAGAACGGAAAGAAAGAAACGAGTCACGATTTTCATCGTGGCAAGGAGAACCCGCGCATCTTGGCCCGAAAGACGAGCATTCTTCGACCAACGGATCGACCGATAATTCATCTGGATGTTACTCCGGAGCACGTGAAAAAAATAAACAAGTACTTTTCGAGTTATCCTCAAATTGCCCAAGGAGCTCGGATTGTGTGCCGAAAGTAGGGATCCCTGATTACACTTTGCATAGGAGAACCTACGAAGAAACGGTAGAGAGACGACGAAAGAGAAACGAGGACTGTCGTATGTATTCTAAATTATGCGGAGCATATTTTATGAAATAGCACCGTACGGTGGCCGACATCGATTTTCCGTCGGAAAAAAATGATAGTGATATACGAGAGAGCAAAGTCGGTTCTCCTCCGGTTGGTTGGTAGGTAGCCGCTCGCAGAAAATCCGTGCACCTCGTTTTACGTATTCCCTTTTTCCCGTGTAACATACAATGTAGGTAGCTATATTCGAGAAGAAGAACGCATATATACTTACACCCTTACGCACGTACGCACACTCGAACGAGCTTCGCGAAAAATGCTCGTTTACGTTCGTCGCGAAATCTCTCGAAGGCAAAACTTCTTACGAGGGTGAGGCATGCGACTCGATCCGTACACGCGAACTTCGTGTACCAGTTCTTAGCTCGAATTAAATGGGCTTACCGCTCGTTTTCTCTCAACGAATCGCTACGAGGATACCCGATCGACCGGAAAGTCTTCGCTATTCCTCCTACGCGGCTACCTCGCGGATTATCTCGATCCTAGAACTCTCTAACCTCCTTCCAGTCATCCCTTCCCTTTCTTTCCTTCTTTCGTTACATCGACGAGGAGTTATTTCGTAGAGAACTATCGCGAGAGCTCCGCAAGAAGAAAGAGACGCGCTCCAAATTGCATTTGCAATTCAAATCGCATAACAGAGACGTTTATCTCGCTCGATACATTTTCAATATTGACATACACCGTAACGTAGTTTATTTCGAATTCAGAACGACTCTCTCAATTTCCATCGATAGCCCGAACTTTCGAATTTCAACGTTTGCCTACATTGTATATAGATATTTCATATTAATTAAACTCTCGTAATCCTTCTAATCTCTACCGGACTACGGCAAACTTCTTCTCGTTCGGGCCAACGAACGTATTGTCGTGAGCACATTTTAGAAGTAAACAAGAACGGAAAGCTTATCTATCGTCGATTTACATAATTTAATTCCAGCAAATTAACACGGCGGTAGGTTTGTTTTTTTTTCTTTCTATAGACAATCATGCGAAAGGAGCATCGACGTCGACGATGGGAGATGCATAAAGAAAGAGACGGACTGTAGCTTATTTTAAACGCGCGTGGCTCCTCGACCTTTCCAGCGAGGCTCGCCTTATCTTCTTCTAATCCGCTAAAAGTTACGTGACTCGACTGCTCAAAGAAAAAAAGAGTGAAAAGGGGGAAGAAGAAGAGCTCGTGCTTTTGCGGATGCTCGTTTGCGAGAGGATGTCGGCGTCGATGAAAAAGGAGAAAGGGAGAGATATAGGAACAAAAAAAAAAAAAAAGAGGATAAATTTCGTAACGAAAAAAGGACAACGTGACGGATTCCGTACAATTAAGTACATTTCGATGAGCGCGTCGCGCTTCTAGCTCGTGCGAACGATGAAAAACCGATGACTAGCTTTTAGCGAGAGCCACGAAACTAGGGCGCGAAATTGAATTCCAATTAAAACTCGATGATGTACGAACATACGGACGTACGGGCTCGTGAAAGGGTGGAGGAGGGAGGAAGAGAGAGAGTTAGGCCATGGAAATATATGCGTAGAGCGCGAGGCGCGAACGTCGAAGGATTATCCGCTTTCGACGATGATTACGCGCATCACTGAGACGATCTCGCGAGAGGGGGCTGTTGTAAATTCACGCGAGGCAAAATCAAAACGGTAAATCAAGCGAATCCGACGATCAAAGGGGGAAACTTGGCAATTCGCCTGGAAAGGACGCGTTCGCGCGGCTGCCGTTTCGCGCCCCGTCGAAATTCGAGAGAATGGAAGAGATCAGGAAAGACGACGAGGAGAGGAACCCGAGTCGAAATTTTGAGCCTCAAAAATGCTGCGTAAGAAGTTTGAGATTAAAGCTGAGGCTTTATAAAATAGGAGAAATATTATATATATTAAATAAATATCGATCGGTTTAAACTTCCAAGTCGCAGAAATGTCTATTTCTGAACCTCGATATTACCAATCAAATTCTATTCTAACTTTATGTAGGGTCAAATCGAAGTTTAGATCGCTCACTTAAATCACTTAAAACCGAGTCTCAATTTCAAACGGCACATTCTTTTTTTGTACGTTTCCAGGCACATCGGTATATCATACCGCCATATTTATAAATAAATGAATAATCGTTTTATTCTTCAAAAACTAAGAAAGAGTAGTCCAAAGTCAAAATTATATCGAAGAAAAAAAACCTTTAATTGAATTTAAACACGGGTAATGCCGGAAGCTGTCGATCATACTTCCAGCAGTCCATTCGATGCCATGTCGGTATCGAATACCCATGTGCTAATTAGAGGGTTAAAATTTCGAGAAGAGAGACGTTTCATTCGGACGAAATTTTTTCCTAGAATTCACGCTTCGACGAATCAGCTAATAGATAAGAATTTTCCGAGGCAGAAAGCCACGAGTCTATCGTCGCGTAGAAACGCATTCTGTAAGCGCGAGATTGCGTAACGGTCATCGTGGAAAGCCACGTTTGAATCGCCTCGCGAACCCTCCTCGCGAGCTCCCTTTCCACGACCATGTGCTCCTTTACATGCAGGTCGATATCCTATCGTCAATCCGCTTGGCTGCTTCGTTTAAACTCCTCGCTTAAAAGCGCACGTCGAGGAAGCCGGATTTCCGACTAATACGTTCTCACGACGACAACGCGATGGGAAAAATCATTTGAAAAAATAGCATATCGCGACGATAGAGAGAAAAGCTAGTAAAAAAGCGAGATATTTCATGGTGGCTAGAACGAATCGTCGGACGAAAATTGTGGAAGCATCGACCGCGATAGCGTTAGCACGTTATTAGCACTACCAGCCTCGAATTCTATTAATTATGGCCGACTACGCGCAACAACGATGAGCGATACGTACTTTCGTCGAGGGAGAGACTCGATTCCCGGTAGTAGAGAGATCCAGCATACATAAATAAGCGATAGGCTTTCCCTCTATTCGACTATCCATCGAAACCACGCGCTTTTGCGAATTACGCACACTCGTCTAGCGATCGATAAACAGCGCGCACGTAGCGACGATAAACGTCTTTATTACGGTACTATCGGCCATTACCATTGTCCGAACGGGGACGTTAAGCTCGACGAGTTTTATACGTTCCGACGCAAAAATGGGCAAGAATGTTTTTTTTAAAGACTCTTTTTCCGGTTGTTGGGAGAGAATAGGTGAAAAAAGGAAGCGTCGAAATTTCGAAGGTATCGGGATAAACCTAAGCGAGAGGTAACCGGAGAGGTTTAGACCAACCGAAAATAAGTACCGAAACCTGTTTCAAGAGGAAGCGAAGAAAGGCGAAGAGAGGACAAAGAAGAGGAACCTGTTAAGGTGAACGCTGCACGACGAGGGTCCGTGAATGTGGGACGCACCTGTCACGTAACTTTTCTCGCGACAAGACGTTTCACCTTCCATGCGCGTACCGAAACGTTTCCCTCCGTACCATTCCAAGAGAGAGAGAAGGGCGACGCCTTTCCTCTTGCCGTCTTCCTAACGAGGCGCGTTCGCTTCCAAAGTTCTATTCCTTTGTAAAATACGCGTGGAAGCCAAGAGAGAAGCGTGATCGACGGGTCGTACGGACGTACGACTACCTGAAAACGTTTCTAGGCGACGTTTAAGGGGAGAAGTCGTTAAACGATCTTACGTAAGTCGAAGGGATTAGCTAGCTAACGGAGAGCTGGAAGGAACGAGCCATTGTTGCACGCTGTTACGCCGATATCTTCCTGTTGCGGTATGGGAACGTGATTTTTGCGGTAAGCGCTTCGGTGCCCGGAGTTATCGTAATGTAATAAAGAGATAAGAATACCGGAGTCGTCGTTTACGAGTGTGACACAGGTAGAGTGGTATGAATCACGAGGGACAGGGAGTGGGGTTAAGCACGTTCTTTTAATGCCATCCGCGATCTAGTCATTATTACCGTCGTAGGCTTTAATGACGTTACCTGGGATACGTCATTAACGATAATAACGATAGCTAAGATATAGAGGTAACTCTTGTGGTATATGAGATTAGTAGAAAATTAACGTTAGAATTTATGAAACTATATTATTTACGTTTTATAACTGGATAAAAACATGTTTTATTAAATATCATTTTTAAGAATGTTTTATTCTCAAGCCGATTTTTATCAGGTACTTTGCGTCATACAGAAATTTTATTGATTCTCCTGTTTAAATAACCTTATCTACAAAAATGCCAAGCTTATCTATAAAACGTCGTTATCATTTACCATGCAAATTGCAATAATAGTGAGAACAAAAATAAATTGGTTAAGCAGATGGTTAATAGTCGAATTTAGGTGTACACCCTTTTCAAAGAGGTTGTAACAGCAAAGTGTATAAACCAAAACTATACCACAAAAATGCAACGTTATAAAAGGTGTAGACGAAATACACTTAATCCTGAATTTACATGGTACCATTTTTAGACAATTCCGCTTTTACACGATTTTAGTAATACACTTATCCTCCTATTTGCACGGTACTTTATTTACACGACCTCGCTTTTACACGGTTTTTGTAAATAACGAATTTAAAAAAAAAGGTATGATACATTTTTCCAGATATCTTACTTTCATTTCACGTTGGAATAGAAAAATGCTAAAAATTGCATAATTCAGCCATCTATTTCGACACAAAATGAAAGTAAGATATTTGTAAATGCATCATCTTTTTAAAAAATTCATTATTCACAAAATCCGTGTAAAAGTCAAATCGTCGTGTAAATCGGGAGATAAGTGTACTTTCTACTTCTATTTAATACTACGATTCTTATTCGTCCACCTTCCACCCCCTTAGCATCTTACGAAGATAGAACCTTACCTACATACGTTTCCCCGTATGACGGAAACCGTTCTCTCGCGAATTAGCTCTTGGCAAAACTCGGTGAACTTTCTTATTTATCGATGTATCGGTCGAGAGATCCGAAAGGTCGTGCGGCAAGGCGACGACGAGAAGAAAACGAAGCGCGCGAGGAGGAGTAATTAAATCTTGACGCGCCAAGAACGTGGCCTCGAGAGCTCGAGATTATTAAACTTTGCTTTTCCCAAGTTTTCCACTTTAATCCTTCTTCTTTTTCTCGTAGCGTGCAAGAGAAGTAGAGGGAGTAGGAAATCGAAGGAAAAAAAATGTACGGGCGACCCAACGGGGCTTGGTAGGGAATAATATAAATTAATTAGCGGGAGAGGGCTCGGCGGTGTGTATTAACGTGTCTCCGGAGCGGGAGGAGGCGGGCACGTAGCGAGCGTGTCGCAATCGCCTACCGCAAGCCGTACGTATGCATTACGCACGCCTGCCTTTCTAGTTGCATCGGGGAATAGCTTGTAATTAGGGCGCTGCTCCGTTATATGCCGCGTGACGTAACCCACATTCTTCTTTCGAATAATTCTACTCGCACGCGCGCGCCTCGCCCACGCTATCTCTTCTTTCTCCGTTCGATTTTTCTTCGGATTCGTGTCTCCATGAAAGAACTGTAAGAATCGTGTCTCTGATAAGCATAAAAATTACTACGTGACGCCAGGTCGTTTACGGAGAATCGTTTTAACCGATGAAACACGTTCGACGATGAGCCACGATACACGTGTACTTTCCACGCTTTCCGGTAAACGAGGTCAGCTCGATAAAAAAGATCGAATAATCTGGTCTGGAAGACACGATGAATTCATCGTCGAAGATCAATAATTTCTCTCTCGATAACGACGATCCACCTGACGAAAAAAAGAGCACGATATAGGTTTATATACACCGTATGCTCGATCCATAATCCGATAGAAAAAAAAAGAAAGACGAGACGAAAAAAAGCAGAGACGACGAACCTATTCTCGGCATGATATTTTCAAACGTACCGTGAGGCCGGAAATCAATCATTCAAACTACTTCTCGGACAAAGAGGAAATCGCGTTAGAGGACGAAGATCGCGTTTCGGATAATAGAGGCAATTTGTTCGTGGTGGAAAGAGAAATCAGCAAGGTACAATTCCAAGTTATATTATATTGAAAGAGAATTCGCACGGAAGAATATTTTTCCTGGCAGGCTTCACCAAATATAGCCCTTATTCCTAGACACAAAGGTCGCTCTCGTTTTAACGAATGGCATATCACGCGAATTCGTACCGGACGATCTTATCTCGAGTAAAACGGATTCGATGCTACTTTCATTCGTGACACACACACACACACTTATACGAAGGTAAAAGAAAAATCATTCTTTTATCGAATGCACTCGGATTATTTCATTTTTTTTTTTTTCCAAGAAATTTATAGACTCGCGGGAAACTCGAGCTCGAAGTGACTTTAGCGCACCCCGATTACGTCATTTATGCTTGAACCCTCTTTATGGCCCAAGGTGAGCACGAGTTAAGTCGCAACCGCGTGAAACGAAAGGCGTTCCGTATAATTGTGACCTTAAACTTTCCTGCACGCTTTCGAAGGCGTATCCTCTACTCTCTCTTTCTTTTACTATTCGCCATTCCTACAACGTGTAAGAAGATTTGTAGTATTTTGTCTCTGGATTCGTATATTACGTATACCTACTAATTATCGATGATAAAAGAGGGGCTAAAATCGAACGATATGGTGAGAAGGAGTAAATGGGAAACTCTCTGTGTGGGATAAATTTAGTTTTCGTGTTTTTCGAAACCCTTTTTCCAACTCCTATACCTTACAAATGACGACCATTATTTATAAATGTCGCAAATTATTCAATAAGAAAGAAAGGAATTTTTCTTTTTTAATCCAACTTGTGCCTCGACGAGACGGCAAAAATAGGAAGTAAAGAACCGCGGGAATCGAAATAAGTTTAGCCGGACCTTTAATTGCCGCGATATCCGATTAAACCACTTTGCGAGAATAGACAGCGACGAGGAAAGAAGCTGTCGTTGGAGGGGGGAAACAGAAGGGAAAAGGTTGGGGGAAAAAAGAGAAAGAAATCCGAGGGAATCGGAGGCAAAAGGACCGGGCAATATATAGGCCGGTATCGCGATCAATAACGAGCCATGGGAGTCGCTCGATATCGTACTGCCTAACATCGATCGATAAAAACACCGAGCCTATTTGTTTTATGTACGGACCAGAGAAGCCATCGAGCAAACTCACTGTTTCCCATTGCTTTGTACCAACTCGCCGGACAAAAAATCTACGACAGAGGAGCTGTTTTGCATGGTAATCGAATTCCGACGATGTACCACCGTACGTACGAAATGCGCGCGTGCGCTCCCTCTCTCCCACACCCCTTTATTTGTCTGTCTCTCTCTTTCTCTCTCCGGATACCGTCGCTGAGCGGTCCAAAATTTATCAACCATAAAGCGAAATGATTTCGTTCTGGATGGTATTCGTTGCTAACTACGCTCCGACCGGACCACCTCTCTTTTTGTTTCAACATAGAGAGAGAAAAAAAGTTGGTCGTCCCGCGATTTATATCGCACTTTTAATCTCGTAATCGAGAAAGATATATTACGCGCGCGTTGGGGATGCCATCTATGCACGTCGTTAACCAAACCTACAAAAGCTTTCACGGTAATCACGAAAAGCTCGACAACGCGATTCGTAACTATAGGTAGGACAAAAACGCGATAGTAGTCAAAATTCTTTCGAGTTCGAGACAGGATCGCGTGGAATTATGGAAGAATGGAAACGTCAATGATTCTGTCAAAAAGTTATAGCTAAGCTGGTATCGATCTGTTTTTACTGCTTTGTCGAGTATTACTCGACACTTTACTTTGAGTATGCGGTAAAATGTTTTTTTTATCGTTGTTGGATAGAAATTTTTTGAAGTATCCAGAGTTATAAAAGGGATGTCCCAGAAATGGACGATCAAACGAGGTCAGAGATCATTATTAATCGAAAGAAGCATATATGTGGTTATCCAATCATTGATGGTTCAAAAATTATTTTTAAATTATTTGTCCGTAAAATCGCCTAATATAACTGCTACAATATTTATTATTGAGTTATTTGGTTGATTTGCTATTTTAGGTATGAAATTTAAATTAACATACAAAAACGCAAGAAAGCTTAATATTGAAATAAAAATATGCAATACCTTGCGATGATAAAGTAATAACAAATTAATGCGTATTACTTGGAATTAAATATTTAAAATAATGCGGAGCATCATTCTATCCTGAGTAACCATAATAAAACGTACATTATTATAAGTATATATAAATAAAGATAAAAACTTAGTAAATCATAAGATTAAAATAATTAAATAAAAGTCTATAGGACAAATGCAATAAATTTCAATTCATAATAACATAATAGATCTTTCATAATAAATTCTTTCATTATTATAAGCATATAATCCTGAATTACCTACATGTAATACAACCAAATTAGACCACGTTCCTCTCGAGAGTGCATTTGTATCACCAGTGATTATCCATGACCATCATCTGTCATTGGATCACCAACGACCACAGCGATCTCACTGATAAAATAGGTAGTGGTCATGGGCAACCACTGTTGCAGTCAACGTGTCGCGTTACTTCGCGAGAATCGAAAAATACGATTCATTAAATTCTACAAACATGGAAAAAAAACAAAGTTCGCGGACCGATTACATTTCCTCTGTGGCAATATAATTTAGAGTTCGTATACCTACTGTTTAAAAAAAAAAGTATCGATAGAACAATGTTACATTACGTATAAATTGAGAGGGTAATTTGGCGTGGCCAACGTAATCGCTTCGCAACAATTAATATCCCAAGCTTTACAACGCGCCCGAATGCTTCATTGTATTTCTATGGTATCCGCCACGTCCTAAAATAAACTTTCGTTGGCGTAATTAAAGTAGCCGAACTGCCACGCATCGTGAAAGGAATATTGATTCCTGACATTACTCTTAAACGAAGCTTGCAGTCGATTGCTTTGGATCACAAACGGAACTAAAAAAAAGATAATTAAAACACCGTACCATTGTTTTCATATCTTTACGGTCAACGTTAAAAGTCAGTGAAAAATGACGTCCCCGCTGAGCTAGAAATAGATCAACGCATAATCGGTGACCGTGGTCATAAAGTATCGTTATCACGATCGTTTTCTTTGGTAAAATCGTTTCTAGGTACCTGTATTTAAGATAATTTAATATCTAAATTTTCATAATCCTCTCATTATCTACGAACGAGTTCACGTTACATGCTTCCTCCTACGAAATACGCATTCCAGAGATAGGCTATCTACGAACATCCCAAGCGTCTACTATCGGGCAAAGAGAGAAAAAAAAATAAAGATTACCATCGACTTTCGGTAGTGAAGGGAAAAACGTTCGAAAAAAGGAAACGTGATGATTCCACGGCCAGAATTACACGGGCCTCTTCACGCTTTTAGTGTACGCGACCGTTAAGAGGCAAGAGGAAATCTCGTTTATTCGGAAAAAAGCACTTCGAGCGCGATAAAAATTCATTCGTTCGCGGATCGATTCTTTCGAAAGCTATCTTCAATCTTTTCTCTTTCTATTCAACGTCACGAAAATGTATCCACATAGACATTTCCACGAAAAATTAATGCATCCCGTTTCGACGACTCTCGAGACGAGCTATTATCGTTCCGAACGATTATAAAGTTTTGGTCGTGCCTAAAAAGGAAGAAGTGGTTAACGCGTTGAATGCCATGGTAGTGACCGGCACTCGATTTGACATATTTCATTTGCAATGTTTAATAGTATTGTTTATAAATATTTACAAGAATACGAGCCGTATTTTTATTTAATTTTTATTAATTTAAAAGTGATATCAGTCCAAATTTTAAAAAAAGTTATAATGTTATTTATGGTTGTTATCTGATCTGATCATTTAATTTTTTCATAAAAATTAGAATCATAAAAAGCGTGAAGTCTAACATAAGAGATGTGTTAGTAAATTCTCCCATGTTTATTGTGAAAAAAATTATTTAAAAAATTATATAGATGTACGGGTTTATTCAAAACTTAACGTGTTAGACGCTCGTAGCGAATAGAAAAGATGTTCGATCCGTTCGTCCTTCGTCGCATCGGCCGTGACCTTCGCACTTAAATACGGAAAAGGGGGAGTAGGATGGGATGGGTTAGAAGAGACGAGGAGCTCTTTTGCGCCTTTGTCGTCGCGACGCAACGTCGTCACGAGAGGCACTTTCGATCGAGTTTTCCTTCGGTCGATATCATCGCGTTTATTAAATTCTCTCTGTGTCTTAACGTAACCATCGTGGCACCGTAGCTCAACGAATCGATGAGGACTCTACGACTCTTCGCGACTATCGAACCTTCCCTTTATCGTCAGCCGATCTTTTTCCCACCAATGTATTTTAAAAGTTTAACGACTTATTATTGCGGCGTGCCTTTGACGCGACGAGCACGAAACCCCGATCGGTTTCTTGCTATTCTCTTTCTACAACCCTACTCGTAGACGACTCGTTGCGAATACGAGTGTTGTTAACCCTTTAAGTATCCATAGTCTTCCACGTCATAAACGATATAATATATATTTTTATGTTGCAACGTTTCAATAAATATAATTTAATGATTATTTTGGCAAACCTTAACATTATTATTCTCAATTTCTCTAAATTTTTAGTTTTCAACCATTCCCAATCCAGTTGTGTTACATAGCAACATATACAACAATTGTTTTATACATTTAAATACTTTAGAACACAAAAATTAAAAAACTGAAGGTAAAGTTTATAATAAATTCGGAAAAAGTCAACTATAAGAAGTTAGAATTGTCAGGATAAATTATTAAGGCATTCTCGAATGGTATAATACGTTTAATAAAAGTTTCGGATATAAAGATGCGAACCGTTCTCGTTTCGTGCTCGACTTCGACTACCTAGCATTCGGGCGCTTGGCATTGTCCGGTCGGAACTTCGTCAAATTCCTTGAATTTGGCGTTTCCGCGTAATCGGAAATAAAGAACGCGCAACGGGAAAACGACTACCAAACCAATTTTGTTTATCGATTAACACGTTGACTGCCACGCCAGTCATTTATTATACGTGTGATATAGATACACTATTACGAAGAATATAATCCTGTCTAGTCATACTACACGTAATTTATGATTTTATACTTATAATAGTGAACATTCTATTATGATTTCTTATAAATTAACGTGGCAGTCAACGTATTAATATGTTCAAGCTGATAATGAGAAATGCAATCTGTTAAACTCTGATGTCTTACTTGGTATAAAAAAATGGGACAAACTTTCATAAGGTTAATTCGAGACAAAAAGGTTCAAGAGCATTTTATCTGTAGTCGTTTTTCCGTTGCGAGTTCTTTATCTCGGATTTACGTGGAAACATCCGACGCGAGCGCTTTGTGAGTGCGTAGCGCGCTTTCTTCGATCACGCCTTACGACGAATTCAGGGAATTTGACGAAGTTCCGACCGGACAATGCCAAGCGCCCGAACGCGAGACAGTCGAAGTCCAGCACGAGACGAGAACGGTCCACATCGTTATATCTTAACTTTTATTAAACATATTTTACCAGTCTATAGAAGGCCCTTGTATTTTTATCCTGACAACTCTATCTCCTTATAGATGATCTTTCTTACGTTTAATTAGGAGATTTACCTTCATATCAACGAGTAAAATAAACAACTAAGACGTTCTTTCGTTATTTTCACTGGTGCGAGAATTAGATGCACCGTGTATATATAACGCAACGTTACTTTCGAAGCATAATCATAGACCGGACCTACGAGCGTCCGTACTATATACGATCGAATAGTCATAGAAACGTTGTACACGATCGTATTCCAAGGTATACGCGAAGGTATGGTTACGATAATGCCATACGAGACTAAACGAGAACGCGTTTCTCCGTCTTCTTTATCATTTATTCCATCACACGCCACGAATTCGAATCTTACATTGAACGGTATTACGTGGTGGTTGTATCGGATCTAGCGGTATTCTTACTTCGACGATCCAATATTATCGTAGATTACGTTATCGTTGCATCGAGCTACGTTATCTCTCTCTTTTTCCCTTGGTCTCGTAAGTTCCATTTCAACCTGTACGGATCGCCCACGCAGAAATCGAGCGACGATACCGTTCGTTTTTACTAGCTACGTTGCGAAGATCGTAACGTTATATAGAAAATAATAGGTATTTCTTATATATTGTACTACTTTTTCAAATGAAAGACTTTATGCGTTCGAACGTATGCGCGTATATGCGGAATGAGTCACCCAAGACACCTGAATAATTTCAACAATTTTTGAAGATAAAAAGAAACGTTATGGACAAAAGCTGTTTGATTTCTGAAAAGTCATTATGTGGTGAATGAAAGTTCTTTTTTTAATTGAGGTACTTAACAGAAGGTTAGCCTCAGTTTTTAAGGTGGTCGTGTAATTTTAAACAGGTGGCTTGTCTTGGGTGACTCAGCCAGGACGGGATACTCTCGTATAAAGCGAATAATACGTTGCGGGTTGTATGAGAATTTTTTTAGTATAGTACGAATAATATGAATAACATGTTTGGAATGATTATTGTTATGTGAATTCAACATTTCGTTATACAAGAGGAATCTAGTAACAGGACGACTTGATACCATATAACGAATGTCTAATGTTTCTTCGCAAATTTTGTATAAAAAAGTGTTCAACAAATTAACCCCTTTACGTATAAGTTGTTAAAAATCTTTGTAAGATAAAAATTTAGCTTCCCAACTAATTGAATCTGCATGTAATGTTTTATATTCTTTTCTGAAAAATTTTAACCTGTCAATCTAGAAGCAACTAATTACAGTACCGTATATGTATACGTGCAGATGCCTTTAGTATACGGTCGAGTGTGTATGTGCTTCGCGGAAAAAAGGACGGTTATATCCACATTTTCCACGAGGCGATCGTCGCATGTTTTTCAAGCTAAACAGCAAAAACAAAAAAAAAAAAACAGAAGCTGGTCAGTTACGTTTCGGCTACAGTCACGAAAAAATATGTTTTGACGTTCTTGCGTTTCGCTTTATACATTCCTTTGTACCAACCCGATATTTATACTTTTCATATCATCTCACATATATTGTTAATTATATATACTAAAATAAACTATTTGTGAAGGTTAAAAATTGTGTTAATAAAAAAAAAAAGAATTATTCAAAGTCCTCATATTACCAAACTCGTTCAATATAACGCGTCGTACGAGAAATTGCGTTATATGACATCAGCAGTCGCAATATCTTCGAAACTCGCGTTATACGAAAGTTTAGCGTATGTGAAAAGCCAAGTGAATTTTGTGAAATATTATCGTATTCATAAGTTCTCATCCCAGATCTATATACCATAGAGTTTACTTTGAGACTTTCCAACACTAATATAACCCAAGTTCGCTTAATCGCTATAATAAAGACGATCGAGAGAGACGAGTGCTCCCTCTTTCTCTCTCTTTCACACGGAATACTTCGCTCGATCTTTTACATTAGACTTAACGCACTTAATTCGTAGCGACTGCTCGATCAGCAATCCAGAATTCACCGTCGGTATATACGTCCATTCTCAAACGCTTCTTCAAACTTGGAAGATTAAAACGCGCGATAACGGACCGGTGTCATAGTTCTCTGAAAAATCCCAAACCGAAAGGCGTACGTGGTTTCATACGGTACACCGTTGGTAAATCGTAAAGAAACAACGTAAACTTCGCGTCGTAACTTCTAATTAAATTGTGAAAAAGAATAGGGGGGAAAAAGACTTAAAAAAGACAAGAAACTCGACGAACGGTACTTGGATACGAAGAGATATGCAAGGAACGCGCACTAACGAGTTGAAAACTAAAAAGTATCGGCCAGATGCGCGCGTACGTAATGGCGTCCGACCGTTGGGACTACTTTCAACGATGCGATATATCGCGACGCACGTGGAGGTCAGAACGATTTATCTTTTTTTTTTTTCAAATATATCCGCACTATTGTTTCCTGCTCTCTCTTTTTTATCTTTCACGGTAAAAAATCAGACGGTTATCGCGCGAGGAGATGATAAAGATATAATAAAAGATAAAAAGATTTAGACGTTTGTTGGCACCTTGAATGATAGCCGGGTAGAGAAGGGCGAGGATGCAGGTCCAGACGAACGACGACATCGTGAAAGCTCTCGTAGATTTCGCGCACATCACCAAACTCACTGTTTCTCTTCTTTTACTCCTTTCTTCTTCTTATACAGTTCCTTTCTGCGTTGTCTCGACGAACTTAACGTATCGCTTGTACACCCGCAAAAACGCGCGCGCGCGATCTCCGCTCGTAGATCGTCGAACGAGAAGAACTTTTTTTTTACGCGATCACAGAACTCTTTTAACTGAGAAAAAACCGAGGCGAAAGCTCGTGTTATTTTTCTTAACTTTGCCCAATCGATGATGGAAGATTCACGAAGATCGTTAATAAAAAACGAGGTGGAAAGCACGAGAAGTCGATCGGCCGACTCGAATCACGACCGTGGAGCTCGGCGTGCAAAGACCGTCTGCCGCGCGCTTTACTTTCGGCCCGCTTCGTGAGACATCGGCCCCGAGCCGAGAACGACCGAACGCCTCCGATAGCGCTATCTCTATCGTCTTTACCGTGTACCCCACTTTTGTGCCCCTAACCTAACTAACCTACGATTACACGCGCCCGCACGCACGCGTCGCCGCTCTCTTTCTACCTGCGTACAACGCTTTTACCCCTCTACCGATTCCCTTATATCGTCTTCTTCGCATTCTAGAATAATTTTCTTCCTAAGGATAACGGACGAGTCACCTTTTCTTCGTTTGTTACGATTTTATATAGTAGAGGTAAAACGAAGGAGGTCGCACATATTTGTATTTTATCGTAGGAGGAATATCGACTATTTATCTTTAAAAAACTGTAATAGAAATTAATATAAAGTAGAAGTAATGTTAAACCTCTCTCTTTAACACTTTTAGTAACGGACGACGATATATCGTTGCGTATGCTTATTCTTCGTATTGCGAGATAGCTCTATCAAAATAAATGTATAAAATGTTATAACCGGATTTCATTATTATCCATTTCTTCCGTAATACGCTGCATTTTGAAATTTTTATATATCATTCTTATTTTGGCAAAAAACCTAAAAAAACCTTCTAAACAGTAACAACGGTTAACTGCTTCGAATTACATCGAAACCTTAGCGGCAGGTAGCGCTGTACCTAACGTGAACATTTCTAGCACGTTGGTTATTACAGTTACCGATATTAAATTTATATTTATGTAAGATCAGGATGTCGTGTCGTAGGAAAACTTTAAATGTAATGAATATACATATATATCGAATAAGAAAAGTGCGAAAATCGGAAATTAAGAAATACAAAAGTACGCCGTCGCGCGTCGCGTCGTATCGTCGTTCGACTTTTGTCGTCGGCCCAAGACTACCTTCTCTCTCTTCGCATCGTCGCGTCGATCTCGTCGCCACTCGCTTTTTACAAGCTTTTATTTTTTTGCGTCTCTTTCGTCCGTTGGCCAGTTCTACGAATTTTCCGGCAGTTAACGGTTCGCATACAGTCAATATATCTGTATTGAATTTGCAACGGAGCCCTCGAAAATTCCTATGCGTACGCATACACACTCTTTCTCAAATACTACATTTATTGTTTAAACATTTATCTCTTTGATAAGTAATAAAAAAAGAAATGTTTTATTACCTGTTATTGAATAAATAGAATTAATTTAATAAATGTTTTTGAAATGGATTATTGTAGAAGTCATTTTATTATTAAATTGTGAAACAAGAAATATGCAATTAGTTATCCATAAAAGTTATGGTGTTATAATTGTAGTGATATTAAAGCAGTCTGGATAAACAAATAAAACGGAATGTTATTTAGGTAAGTCGGTTCAATTTTCGTCTAATAAGGATATGTATAAAACTTAAGAACAAAATGAACCTATTATTTGTAATTAAATAATTACTAAAACTTGGCAACGGCTTAACTTTATTCCTATGAATAAATAAGGCCATGTTAATTAATTAATTACTTGAAGCAAGAATCTATCTCGACATGTCCATCATAAGTGTAAAACAACATTTAATTGTAACAACACAGTTTTATTCATTGAATTTCGAACGAGAATTACATTTTCAGCTTGCAGATGACGTTTCAATGAAAAATCAACAAAGATGTATTCCCAATTCTATAATGGCTCATTATTATAATCAGCAATAACACGAATTGTCTCTAAATTAGCAAGAAACGAAGAAACATGAATGAATTATAAATGTAATAGCATACAAATTAAAGCACCAAACGAGTTCGATAAAAATAAATACAAATTCAAAACGTTCACAAACAATAGAACTTTTACAGCTTCTCATAATCATTTGCGAAGTAGGAAAGGTTCGTCATATTGTATGATTGGCTTCATTGTAACCACTTACCTTATTTAAAAAAAAGATTAACCAACGAGTTTTTTATTATTTTCAATTTGTGGATACACGCCATATCGATGGATTACGTGAATTGTTCTTTAATTTAAACGATACCCGAGCGGGAAAGTACGGATAATCGATAATATTTCGCTGCCAGACATCGCTGATTACTGTTCGTTCCCGTGTAAGCCTTCCATAATTATCTACTTAAACCGATATAACAACGGAGTCACTTTTTGTTCATTCGATATGATTTTATATTTAGTGTGAAAAAAAATTCACTTTATCGAGTTTTTTATCACCTTCGTTTGCGGATACGCGCAGCATCGAAGGATTACGCGAATTGTTCTATAATTTAAACGATACACAATTGGGGAAAATACTGGTAATTGATATGTTTCACTGTTAATCATTGCTAATTACTGTGCGTTTCCGTGTAAGGCTTTCCTAATTATCTATCATACTTGGACCGATAACAGAATAGCATGAGCGTAGTTTTAAAATGTGGTACAAGATTAAGATTACGTGATATTATAATATAATGTAGCTTGAGTAAAAATTTTTAATATTACTACTTCGTGAAATATTATAATATACGTGGATATTCCACAGAATGCCGAAGAAACTCGGGCGAACGGGATTCTCTTCGACAAATGGGATTAAGGATCACCGAGAAGATCTACGAGAGAAGGCGAACAAGGATGTAAGAATAAAAGCATAAATTATTATAGCTTCCATTCAGCTCGTAGGAATGAAAATACAAAAGAGAAGGTAAACGAGATTATGTATGTCGCTTGTAATGTATAAGATCAACTTTAACGCTGGAGCTTCCGAAGCAGTTGAAATGACTAGTTGTATATTCCTTGTTTCGCAATGTTTCGTGTAGTGCAGTTACTTCTGAAAAAAAGACTGTTATGGTGTCACGGATCGCCGTTTACACATTTGAATCGTAAAATGTATAGTAGGATTTAAAAAAACCTTCGATGGCCTTAAAATCTCAAAAACAAATGACCTTAAAAACAATTTTGTTCTCATCATACCTTGTCATTGTTATTTAACATAACGAATAAAGTGAGATCTTTAAGACACTCCAGTTGGCTGGAACTCTCCTAAGCAATTTCAACAATTTCTGAAATAAAAAAAAATGTCCAAACAAGCAGTCTGGTTCCCTGAAGCCATTATATGGTGAACAAAACTTCTTTCCAAGTAAGGTCGTTAGAAGATTTAAAGGTCATCTTCACTTTTGTAAGTAGAATCATGCATTTTTAAATAAGTTGCTTGTTTTAGGTACCTCGCAATGTATAGTTCATTTTCTGGAAGGCTGAGTAATACTGGGATGTTTTTCGTCGACGAAAAAACGAAGGTAATTTTGAACCATTACAAAAATATATGCGAAACCTGCGACATCTTTACGTATAATCAACATTTCCCAAATAATGTACTTATATATAGCGGGTTCTGGTTATTTGAAACATATGTGGAGGTTACAAAATTATCGAGTTTGGCCGTTTCCAATAAATCCACAAAAAAATACCTCCATTACTGGTATTCACGGACAATCCCAGTATTAAGGGTCAATGCCTTGCCAATCTTTTTATACTTTTTATAAACATAATTTGGAGCAAACGAAACAATAATCACTTAATTACAAATAATATTTGGGTATAACAATTCCAGTTTTCATCTTTACGTTAAAAATGACATACGTATCTTGATCTTTTCCAAAAGACGTAGTTTTCGCGAATTTCGTCTTTTTTTATCCGTGATATCAATAACGATAAAATCGATAATACAATCTCTAGAAATATCGGGATTAACGTCCTTTAGCCCAACTAAGCGGCTGACCCAATTAGACGATTAAAATTGGGCCTATTTATTCGACCAGGTTTCCTTCTTTCAACTTTGTCTCAAATAAACGACCGTCCTCTTTAACTAGTCGCTGGAATAACCAAAATCCTATACATAGTACGTTCTATCGACTCGTTAACGAAGTCTGGTGTATTTAAGAACGGAATCTCGATAGGAAATCGAGGATAGCCGTGGCAAGGATGCTGGGGTTTCGCGTCCAGGTCGGTCGGAGGCTCCTGTACAACGTAGGTTGAGCAGGTACGCGCGTGCAAACGAGGCTCGCGTGTTTACGTTCGACGGGATAGGAAAGTGTTATCGTGCTGCGGAGGTTACCCGAGAAGCCGGCCAAAGATACACACAAGGTGATAGGAGAGAGAGAGCGTAGTGCAGATATCGAGATGTTGTTCAACCAGCGACATGTTTAGGCCAGATGCGAGCGACACGGCCGCGATTGTGCTCCCGTGTAATCCGTGTGCGTTATGACTAGAGTAGAGAGGGGGTTGGAGAGTGTTTGGGTGGAGGGTAGGGGTGGGAGCTTCCTATCGACCCTATGGACGCTGGACTGCAGGCTCCTTACGTATACGATCGCTTCACCGATGGCGTACGTGACCGATGTCTATGACCGTAACTACGACGGTGTCTCCTCTACCTTACCCGCTACGACGATACGTGACGAACCTCAACGACGAGACTCGCTTAAGATAACGAGCCCTAGCCTCCTTTACATCTCATTCGTATGCTAATCCGTTTATTTCGATCGCATCGATGCGTTTCTTGGGCTTTAAAAATACCAAGGGCCCCCTGAGTCTTTCTGTTAAAGGCTTATCAACGAACCTCTACTAGATGGTCCACCAATTATCTTTTATTCTCGCAATCACTTGTTTTACCTCCTATACCAATATACAACCTTCGAATATCTCTATCTCTGTAGTACTAGGGGTAAGGTCCGTCCCCATCAACCCCTCTCACAAACCAGGCAGACCCCATTCCTTTCCTTTTCGCTTCAAAATCTTCTCTTCTCTATTAAAAACATCGCCAATCACATAGCGAATCAGCAGCAATACAATAAAAGTATACCTTTGAACATATAATTTTGCGAGCCATTCACCATGTTTCGAAACGACCTCGTATTACGCCCTAGTTATTCCTGAACTCGGCACAAAGGAGCTAAACTAATTAATATTTCCATTATACTATAACAGCCAACCTTTTTTTCGTACCTTACCTTGACGCGTCACAGGCAGCCAAAGATTGTTCCTGACGTTCCTCATCTAACCAGACACTTTTCATTATTTTGATCGATCATCACTAATTTGATCAGTTGCTACGCGAATAGAATATTTCCTCGTTGATACTCCCTGTACAATCTTTCTTGCGTCGTTGGTCCATTCCACGAAAAAGCAATTCCAGTGGCTGTGCATTGTGAAAAGTCAACGGCCGGCGATACGAGTATTAGAATCCGTGAAACGAAGTTCTGATTGCGGTCAAGCGAGCGCTCCCGTGCCACTCGACTGTTTCTCTATCGCGGCTGAAGGAACGCTACTATGGATTCTGCTAATCGAGTTGGCAAGAGTTGTGTGTGCGCGTACACCTATGTATGTACATACGTACATACTCGTAATCGCGTTACTCGGCCGATGTAGCCGAACCCTCTCGCTCTCTTCGCTCGTCTAACTCCTTCACCGTCCAACGTGATTATACGAGACACGGGTATTTCTTTCGCGATAGCTAAATTTACGAAAGGTCAACGGAACGTAGCAAATTGATTTTCATTCGATAACCTCTTGACAAAACCAAGCGAAAAAAAAATAGAACGTCTCATCTTTAATCGGCTTTAGAAAACAGGAGGAAGTTACTTAATACGACAGTGAACAATTTTGCTTTTCCGTTGTTTCTCCGGGAATAATTCTGCAGTGGATAGACCAATCATCTAGTATCCTTTTGGTTTTGGTCTTTCATTAATACAGTATTTCAGTAACTATCATTAATAAAGTTATTGCAAAATGGTATACGATTTTCAAATGATTCACCGTATCTTTAAACGAATGGGTCCATTTATCGGAACCAAATCTGTTTGTTAATGTTAAATAGATGATAAAATTTTGTTAAATTTTTCAATGGTTGCTATATTTTAAGCGTTCGATATGAAATTTGTTCTTTAACGCCACTCCCTTGGTAATAACGTATGAACACACGCATATCTACCAGTTCCATATCCCTTGCGAGTCGGCAACCCGTGTTACAGTAACGTGCTCTTATTGCAGTCCATACGCGGCAATCGATAATGCCCCCAGACTATATTTACGTTCTTTTTACTGTCGGAAACTTTACGGAAATAAAACCAGTCGCTCATCTCGAATCTTATTTATCTAGGGAAATTATTGTTTAAAAATAGTCGAAGCATCGCGACGCGCGACGCGAGACGAATAGATACGTAGATCTACGTATCTGATACGACTCTTTTAAAAACGTCACTTATCGATACGATCAATTCGTATTTCTGATGCGGCTAAACGTTGCACGTAATTCGTTCATTATGTTCGATCGAAACACGGCCAGTCGTCGCGTAAATCTGTTTTTGCATGTCGTTCAATTTCAAGCCGCGTACACGCGACGCAGGTGTTGGTGTGGGGAGGTCTATCATAAAATTCTTTTCGCCGTAGAAACCATAAAAGCCGGAAAATTATGGGCCGCAAGACGCTGACAATTTTACAGCCGCATTTTAAAGTCCAGCCCATACTCGCGATAGCGTACTTTTTAAAGTTAAAAAGTTATCCGAACGTGTACGAACGGTGCGACATTAATAATTAAGAGCAAAGGAAAAGACGATGGGAGGTTTCTCTTTGATGGTGACCAAACCATGATTCGAGTTTTTGTCGATTTTAGCGGACCGCATGAGCGTTGGAGCGTGCCAACGTCGACTCGTAAAATTAATTTCATCGTCAAATAAATCTCGTCTGTTTTGGTAGCTCGTGGGAGTCTCCAAAATGGGTTAGAGAGTCACGTGGAAACTCTCGTTAAGAATTTATTTACTCATTTAGTCGATACGCACCGATAAAGCGGTCGATATTAAGATTCGTCTCGCGTAGCGAGCAAGTTTGCCGTAAAAATGGATTTGGCGACTCGTCTCGTTATGCTAACCGGGTTGCCGTTATCCCCTTAGCGCCGGAAACGTTCGCGGAATCGCAATTAGCATCTCCCTAACGCCTTCATTTATCTTTCTACTTCCAATTTGGAGCAAGGGTCGATTGCCTGTTTATTTTTCTTACCCGGCTTCTCGCTGTACACTTATTTTCTCTTAACGAAGCCGACGAGCATGAGTTTTAAGATTTGCGGTCGTATGCAAAACGGTTTGCGAGATAATCTTCTCGCGAGAGATATGCTTTAAATTTTGTAAGATTTATCGCGATGATGCGTGAGCATGGTCACCTAACTCTCCAAGATTCTTCTTTTTTTATTAACCAGTTAACTGTGGAATTTATTTTTCAAAATCTTTTACAGGATGCGTATTTAAAATCAAGCAATAACGAAGGGAAAATGCTCCTACGTTTTACGAAATAAGTAAAGCAAAACGAGGAAGAATTACATTTTTATTCGATAAAAAATTAACTATTCATTATTGAAAAAGATTAAAAGCTTAAAAATTGCCAAAAGATATTAAAATTCATAAACAACATTATGTATTTTTTCATAAAATACATAACAGTTTTACTGGAATTATAAAAGAAACATATCACTAAATGTCAATTATATGTATTATTTTGTTCAACAATTTTTAACTTTTATAGTACCTAAATGATAATTTTTTATTTTGCACGACGACTGTAGACATCTAACGCAGTTAACTGGTTAATACGTTACTATATAATTAAACGTTGTAAAAAGGCGAGATATTGTAACTTATCGTCACGAATATTAAATTTTAGTCGTTCACCGTCGAAGGTATATATTCTAACGGTAACGAGGCACGATATGACTTGGTTAATTGCATAGATTGCGCATAATGCGGAATGGGTATTAAAGGATTAGCGATTATACGGAAAATCGCTTTCCAGATCATGTGCCGTTGATTTCGAATCACTGGGATTTTCTATGCTCCGAAAGATTGCAAGACGGAGAATAGATCTGCCGCGGTCGATAATAAATTAAAGCGGCATGCCGCGCGCGATTGATTTTCACACACCTGCACGATACCGAATGGTTATGCATATGCGATACCATCGAAGAGAGATCGCGTGCATAATTTGTATCACGATTCGTACACGGAGTCGTTCATGGAAGACAAAGAATTCGTGCAATTAATCGTACCTGACGATCTTCCAACTTGTTATTCTATTAAAATAAAACAACAAAAACAATTAGGTTCATTATTTATTCATTTTAGACTACATCGAGATTCGATTGTACCTACTCGAGTGCGTAACCAGAGTTGTTACGAAATTTTAGCTAACATGGAAAGTATAATACTCGATGGAACGAGTTATGTTTATACTTGAAATTTGGGGGACATTAATTATTTCTAGCTAGTTGCTCGGCACGGAGTTGATTGACACGACCGCAGACACTAAATTAGAGTTCCTCATGCGCGTCGAGTAACGCCGTTGCATGGAAATTGAATTTCGATGACAAGCACGAAATATTAATAGCCAATGCACCTCTGCCATTACATAATATCTACTTCGGCACGGTTAGTACGCATCGATAGATATTGAGCGCGATTGTGGAATAATTGCACGTAATGGCGATTCGAAAATATCACCTACATAAATTGATATAGCGAGAAAAGTTTGCGACGCGACGCGACGGTCCGTTTTAATAATTTTGTTTACCAAAGTGCAAATTTTACGTCAAATCCTTAACCCCTCGACTTATAATATCAAACATGTAGAGCACGAGAAGTAACCTAAACGATTCAATGTTAACGAATTTACTTTTTTTAATATTTTTTTAGACTTTGTT
Source organism: Ancistrocerus nigricornis (assembly GCA_916049575.1). NCBI lineage: Eukaryota > Metazoa > Arthropoda > Insecta > Hymenoptera > Vespidae > Ancistrocerus > Ancistrocerus nigricornis. The sequence goes on along the minus strand of OU696667.1, from coordinate 13,144,310 downwards.
AGTCTGTTTGGGCAACCTTGCGAACTGTATTACTTGCCACTATATTTGTTTTTGTGTCAATTACTAATGTTTATTTCATCGCGTGTCAATTTTAATCACAAGGCAAGAGGTTAACGGATCGTAAGGTCGCGATAGTTTTGTCTGAATCACTTCCAATTCACCGCACTTTGATTCCGGGAGTTTCTAAAATCCACAACCGAACGTTCGACGAGCAAAGTTACCGCGATTAACCGTGAATCTCGCATTGGTAGTTCCGCAAATATGTACGCGAATACATACCTACAATCGAAGCTTGACGTTTGATCCTCACTAAATTAATACCTACGTAACTCGTATAATCATCGATCGAATGGGAGAAACGATTCGAATAGATTCGTAGTTAAATAAATATTCCTAGAAGAAAGGGAGGAGGAGCATCGAGTAGAGAGATTTCGGAAAGTTTCTTTGGAAATTCGATCGAGCGATAAGGAAGAGTACTACTTTGCGCGTATACGAGCCGACGAAACTTCGTTGCGCCGAAAGAAAACTTACTCTAATTCCTGAAAAAGATTAGCGAGCTACGGCAATCGGATTAGCCTAGTTTAAAGTAAGCTTTTCTTTACGGTTCCCTTCTTTCTCTTCTTCTTTCCTTCGTTACTAGTTTGTACCAGCAGCATTGAGAGGAGGAACGATACGGTTGTTCTTCACGGACATCCTAACGAGCAACGATTATTGCCAAAGTGTGTACCGTTGCTCGATAGTGTGTATCACGAATATCATCGAATATTACAACTCATTTGTTCGTACATGCTCGTATGTACCTCGTGTTTGACTCTCTCCAGCTTTCATGTTTAGATAGTAATTTCGAATGCAAAGCGTACTTTGATTCGACCGTGTATTCAGGATTTACTCTTCGTGAGCTCATAACATCATTATCGATACGAAGTACCATCGCTATTACCGGCTATCGGATCTTTTTTATTTGCTATGATCGCAAGATGTATAGGTCGTGAGAAGCGAGTGTTCAGCGAGACGAAATCTTTCGATCATCGGATATCACCTGGAAAAAAGTTATGAACGAAGCTGGAAACTGGTCGAGTGAGTATATATTAAATGAAATCAAACGGAAAAAGTTTCGAGAAAAGGGTTTCGAATCCAGTGTGAATGCGATGCATAATTCATAGAAATACGATGTTACAAGGAAGTCGATAATTGGATATACGAAGACGGCATTGAATCTTTCTCACAATACGTCTGGCTTCGATTTTCAATAGATGGTTCTGACAGGTAACGCTCCTCGGAACACGATACTTTACACAAACCTACGATAACCCCGATATAAAATTAACATTAAATTTCGAACGGGTCTTACCGCGAGTTAAAAAAATAATTCCACATATCAATTATATTATCGTCATATCCTCTTAATAAGCATAACTTTCGCCGAGCTATCTGTAGGCGTTAGCTTACCGACATTTATATTAATATTTTTCTTTGTTTGCACCTCCGTGTACTTATCCAATACTTACCTGTACCAATGGGAATTTCCCGTACCTATATATACAAATAAATAAATGATGGGAGCAGATAAATTTATATTCGTGTAATCTAGAGATTAATCCTGATAATGAAAAAAAAAAAAACGTTTGTACAGCTCGGACTTCAACGTCGAAAGTTATCTCGAGATCGATAGAGTTAAATGGAAGTAGAGCGCGGTCCGCAGCTCCCGCATTCATGGGGGGACGTAGAAACGGTGCTAGGGAAATTATATCCGGCCGCCTGTGGTTTTCTTTGAGGATGGAGCGAGGATAAAACGTTAATAAACGCAAAAATTCGCGTAGAAGGTCCAGGCGAAGAGGAAAATGCGGCACGTCGAGAAAAGGGCCGCGAAAAATGCGGACGCGAGACTTCGGAGACGTCACAGCTGTTCTTTTCTTTCGTCCTAATTAAACGAAACCATAATTTAACGTGTCAACCATGAAAATGGACAAGACCGCGATGTCACTCCGACTTAAATTACGATCCAAATTAGGAGTCCCGTAATTATTAAAGAGATTCATCGGCCTTGCACTACGATCGTCGAGCTTACTCGGAATAATTTTATTTTTCTGATCGAATCGATCGTACCTACTTACGATTATCGCTAATTAACCCACTTTTCGATTCGATCGGAACGAACGATAAGAGGTTTTAGAAGACTCGAGCTTTCCTATCGATGGGAATACGGCAGATTCGTTATTACTTTTGGAAGTATCCTTGGACAAATCCCTGTCCCAGTTTTATTGTTCCATCGGTTCGAAGCCTACCTACGCGTATACACATATCTCTTTCCCTCGGAGCTTTCGCCGATCGGCAGACGGCCCGGATAACGTTCCGCGATACCAAAATCAATAACGGCCGATTCTTCCACCGATCGAAATTATTCATACGTCGTTGATTCCGATCGTATGCCCGAAGATAAAGTTGGGATTTATTGGCGAGTGGAATGGGCACACGGGAGTCACTGTTTTAGCGAATGACGAAGCATCCAGCAGCATTTGACGTGTACGTATTCGTGGTTTCGTTAGGAAAGGAAAGAGAAGCCAGCTTTTATTTCCAAAACGTTTCTTTCTACTATTTTCTAGTGATAAAATAAAAAACATTAATATTCGCGTGAAAAATTTTCCAATAAAAGAACTCTTATATCATCGAGACACGCATATTTGCGTCATGATGTTTCTGTTACGATTGAAGCAGGATATGAACCTGATATCATTTTCAAAGTCATATGACACTCTTTTGCTAATAATGGTCACGATTCTTCTGCATTTGGATGAACCTAGGACAACCGTACACTAGCTGCAATAGCTTCAAGACGTGTTTCTCGAAGGAGGCTCAACGACCAAGAAATTATTTAACTTTGGAATGACTGTTTCGGAACTGGGCTCGGAAATAGCAGATAAATTGGGTGATTTGAGGTACAAAAGACGAAGATGTACCGTCTATGCTAATATTTACCAGTCTCCCGCCAAAAAAGCACATGGACATGACCATTCACTGCGTTCGGCGTAATGTTGCCCTTTGCTCAGAACGTTTCAGAGCTGAAAACCTTCGAAATCAAACTTTAATAAAAGTTGACTTTTTTACAATAAAAAATACGGTGACTGAAAGGGATAAAGAAACTGCACGGAAAGTTCATGAAGAAGGCGTCACCGATGGAAAGTTTATACCACGGTCGAGGTAACGGACGCTGATTAACATCGACGATACATCTATCGTCGAGAGAAAGAGAGCGGAGAGAAAAGACAGGGAAAAAAAGGCGAAGTCGTTTTCACGCGCTGTCGGCACAAAGCGTTAAAAATGAATGCAAAATAGCGGGCCGAGCTTGGGCGCTCGGTGCTTACCGGCGTGTTCAATCTGTCACGGTAGGTTGTCGTATAAAATGAAAGGGGAAGAACCGGAGAACGAGAGCGAAAGGGGAGAACGAAGACGGTCTAACGAGCGGACAGGCAACAATCGCGAAAGGCACCGTCGAAACTGATTCGTGAACAGAAATATGCCCAGCAGCCGGTGTATCCCACGAATTTAATATTATTTTCATCTCGCGAAATGAAACTTTTCGAACCTCCAGCCCTTTTCTTCCTTAGATACCCTCGTTTCGCCATGGCTCGCGCCACGTAGGTAGCTATATGTACCATTGTTCTCTCGCTCGCAATAGTTTGGCACTCACCGCTGGTTAACTTTCACGTAACGCTTTTCGCGAGTATTCATTATGCATCTCGTCGATTGAAACCGTAGATCGGTTTGTTCTCCTTGCGGTTCACGGTTTTTCCAATCAACGAGAATGAGAAGACTGATATGAATTTTTTATATTAGAAAATGCCCACGACTGTTCTCTTAATCCTTTTTTTTATCATTAAGGTTACCTCTGCACTGGATACATGTTAATAACTCTGCGATAATTACATCGACGTCAAAAAGAAACGGTAAAGTACCAGTCTAATTTGATCTTCCTCGATGCGATATTAAATTCTTCGATGTCACGGTCGTTCGATTAAATTAAAGAAGAATCGATGCATCGGAGAACGATACGCTGCACGTCTGATTATAATTAAGTCTCATATTAGAAGGAAAACGACTGAAGCGAGTTGCGCGAGAGGAAAGATAGAAAGCAAAAGAGAAAGAGGTAGATAGATAGTATAAAGAAGGAGCTGGTAGAAAGCACCATCGATTTGGCGGCAGTACATCCGTGTAATCCGGGCTATCCGCGAGTCGACTTTTTATTGCCACGTCGACTAATTTATCTCCCTAAGCCCCGGCGGCGTCTCATACATAAATCCTACTGACCGCTTCTCTCCGGCATCGCCCATCCGAACTCGGCTGCTACCGTTTGTAGCGCGGTGTCTGCACCACCGATCCTTCGATATTAGGACCTTCGACTCGACCTACCTTCTATGTACGACCAACCCTTCCGTTTTCTCTCTCGATATAGCACGAAGAATGACGCCTTTCCGAACCACCTCTTCCCGCCCCTTTAAACGCTTTAAAGCGGAAATAACGTCGAGGTCCGATCGTAATTTGACATTGGATCGAGTAAACGAAAACTTTTCTTTTTTTTTATCGTATAATAGGTAAATATTGATAGGGAAATTGGACATACGGATTGCTGTATCGTTGAATGATCTTTCGATGGAGTAAAGTAATAACACGGTTGTACAGCAGGGAGCAAAAGTGTGTCAACACTCTTTAAAATAGAATAACTTGTTTTATAGTTGAATTAAACGATTTGAATTTTGGCAAGTATGTACATAAAAGGAATAGGAAATTATTTGGAAGATTTCCACTTTTTCACAACAACAAAATTACGGTATATATGTCGATGATAAATTAATCTTTCTATGTTTGTGTCAAAATTCAAGTCGTTTAGTTCAAATACAAAAAAGTGATTCCATTTTAAAGGGTATTGATACACTTTTACTCCCTACTATATACGAGAGGACTTTGCAAAGTTTTTTAAGGAAACGAGAGAATTCTTAATTTGCTTTTTCTCTCTGGAGAGAAAGTTATTATAGATCAATTTATTACATCGTGAGTTCAGATCCCGTAAGATGAGTAGATACAAAAAAGTATATAAATATAATTACAGTGAATTATAAAAGAGATTACAAGAAATTCAAAAAAAAGAAAGAGAGAGTGAGAGAGGGGTAGGGGCGAATGCATCCGGAGATTATTTTCTCGCGTTAACGCGGATTAACTAAAAGTTCTCTCGCCGTGGTAGGCATCGATTCGCTCATACATAGAACATTTTAATTAAGCCGAGAATTTCCTTTTCTTTCCGATGGTATGGAAAGAGGAAAAATAGAAGAGAAGAGCTACGGAAGGAGTTTCTCCATTCGCGTTTTGTTCGATTATACGTAAACGAAGCCCATCGAGCGTGAATACTCATTTTTTAACGCGACTTAGATCGTCGAGATAAACGTCGAGTTTGTTTTTAATTTACGTACATCTCGTTTGACGAAAGGATAATTAGAATCTATACGCTGTAATACAAATTTATTTCGAGACATTCTACAAAGTAAGGAGGAAGAAAGTGGAAGAATTCATCTTGTTCTACATTATCGTCAGAAAATGGAAGTTGCGTGAAGCGAGAAACGTTTCGACGTATTTGTAAAAAGTTAATATTCCTTTTACACGAAGTTACCTTCTTCCTTCGTTGTCCTTAGAAAGAGGTGGCAGTGTTCGCCTTTGTACGAGTCCTTCGGAGTACTCCTCTCCGTTCACTTTTCCCTTTGAGACGAACGAGTGAGCAAAATTATGCGGAAAGAACGAAACGGTAATGCCGTGAAGACATTTTTTTCATAGACAGTCTACTCCTTAACCCCTTGCCTCAATCTGGACAGGTTCCTGATAAATGGAAAAGATAATCTTCTCGTTCGAAGTTACTTTGAATTTTCTCGCCGAACCGAACCAAAAGGATTACAGAAAATCTTTGGTGGGAGGGGACGACGGGTCCGCTTTATCGCTCCACAACTTATATCGCTCTCATTTCCTTTTAACGGAACGCTCGTGTCTTTTGAAGTAGTCGCTGGTAACTGGCTGCCAGTCCGCTACTTTCAACGGCGATGGTGCTGGATGGTACTGCTAGTGGTGGTGGCGTTGGATGCATTAAATCCGAAACGGAAGCACGCGGGTAAAACGTAATGAGAACATTAGCGGAGTGCCAGGTAGGCTTTTAAGTACCCACAGCCGGCCCTTCCCTTTAACCCTCCCTCCCACAGCCGCATCGCGCGCACCAACCTTCCTTTGCTTTTCCACGTGCATCGCGTTTTGCTCGCGATGCTTTCTATCCGTCGACTCTCCGCAGTGCCACGTAGATTTCCCCAAACGTTTCTGTTCGCTGAAACCTATAGCAAGGCTGCCCCTACCTATGTACATAGCTATATTCATAAAGCTCTGTTAGGGCTAATATTAGTTGGAAGGGTTACACGGAAAAGCGGCCGTGGAATGTTTTCGAGTGTCGTTTCAGCTCCGCACGAGCCCCCGTTGAATAAGGCGTACTCGTGAAACTCGAGTATGCCACCTCTGCGAGTAATCGGCTTTAGTCGTGAAAAATGTAGAATTGCTTCCTTTTTTCTTGCGAAAACGTTAGTATCGCTAATAAGGTGCATGAGTTTATCGGGTAGAGAGATATATACCGTTAAAAGTTGACTTTTTTGGATGGTCTAATTTCTTTTGCTTGAAAACGCGAATGAAAAAGGTCGTTGGTGTTTTTGAAATAAAGGATGCGCGAGTAGCATTGTCGAAAGCACTTAGCCGACTTTCACCTTGCTTTATTCTCCTACGACATGTTGTAAGCTGTGAAAGATGTACTTTTATTTTCAATGTATTTAAAACAATCGTAGGACGATATAAGCGATAACGAGATTTCACGGTTCGTAGCTGGTTTTATTTGGACTTGTTTGAGTAGAGATAGTAAAAAAGCGATAATCGTAAAGCTTTGAACGAGATTCGTAGTTCTTGCAAGTGGAACCATGGCATCTAAATTCTTTGTGACTCGAGCAAGACGAAGCATGAGGAAGCTCTGCTATTCGATACGATAATGATGGATGAGGGTCTGTCGGGGACACCGATTATCCAACGACATACGGTATGTATTAAAAAACATCATCCATAAACTATGTCACGAAGAAGTATCGGTCACTGTAGTATGTATAAAAGCTGCTACGGTTTACATACGGTAGCTTGAGATAGAAATAGTCCGAATTATAGCTCGAAACGTTTCACTTCTCGATATATTTAATGGGTTCAAGTGATGAGAGTATATTTTATCGTAGAGCAATAAGGTGAGATATATTGAACATTGGATAACTTCGTACCGATGTTTTAGTAACCTAGAAGACTATTGTCGATAGTAGCATCATTTTCCAGACGTAATGTGACGTACCGTTTTGTTAAGTTACCACCCGAGTCGAAATTTTAACTTTGGTTTGACCCTCCAATGGTTAAAAGCGGACATAACTGCCATTTGGAGGCTGAAATCGAAGTTTATTCATAATATATATAGATATACTGTTCGTATTCCATAAGCTTCACTTTTAATTTACAAATTTCTAAAGGAGCATTTTGGAGGGTCAAATCGCGATTAAAATTTCGACTCGGGCATTTGCCATCAATCTGGTCATTTTCAGTTTGTAAATATGTCTGGCATTCAAAGTATTAATAACTAGACTGCGGATATTTATGCAAATGTATATGAATTATAATTCATGATTCATCAAATATTGCAAGTAGAGCTGACAACTGAATAAAAATATGTAAAATATAAAGGATATATGTAAGATATTCAATGATTTGTCTCATATGTAAAATTTGAAAAACATAGGCAATTAGAAAAATATGCATTTCCATGAATATCCGCAGTCTATTAATCTTGTGAGTGTCGAAGTATGGGTCGTTTTCAAGCTTAAAACTGCTGTATCTTTCCAACCAGCCACCCTATCGAAGCCGCACTGCCATATTCTTCAAGAAGAAACATTCTTCTTTCGAACGAACTTTTGATCGGGCAAATTCGAGATGCATCGATTTTTGAAAAAAATCCTGATGTATCTATAGCCTTTGGTTTTTTTGGGTCAAAGTGGACACCATCGCCGATTTCAATGTTTAATGGCCCATTTTCAAGAAGAAAGCATGGAGAATACTGACCCGTTGTCCGTCATTCGATATCCTTACGTAATGGTGAGGAATTAATAACATATCAGTGGCAAATATTTTTCGATCAATTCGGAGGCGGCCCAAGTGAAAGAATGACAATAAAATGCTACTGATGTTCAAAACATTTCATCACTTTGTGGATGCGGCTAATCCACTGTCGGCTTTGTTACGATATACATTTTTCGACGTAAATAAGAAAGTGAAACTAAATATTTGATCAGCAAATAAATTGTTTGATAACCAAGACAAGTTAACTAAATAAATATACTGCTGGCTAAAGGTCTCCCTATTCCTTTCTTTAAAAAAACAACTGCACTACACTTGCGATATTGCGCATTTGTTATGAAAAACAGTAAAACAAGTTTTTCGATCTTTTTTTAAAAAATGAATATGTGTACGCAGTGTCGAGGCATCGAGGAAGAGTGCTGTAATACTAGTTGACGGAATTTGAGAGAGACTACGTCACGAAGTTACGGGATGTCGGCTCGTCATGGAATGAAATCACGCGGCGCACTGAGCGTGATTCTCATACTGTGCGAGCTGCGTGTCAGGCTTGGATAGAAGAGGGACATACCTTTCCGCTACCATGCTCTGGTCGGCCTCCTTTGAACGATACGTCGCCATCTACAATCGGCAGGGCTGATAGCACGGTCTACTCTCCAACGGCTACCATTGACCGCCAGGCATCATCACGAACGGCTGGAGTGTTGCCACGTACGGCAGGACTTGTGGACGGTATGGCAACAAATCGTCTTCTGCGAGGAGTCACGATTCTGCATGGGAAATGTAACTATTGTTCAATCCTACCACTGGCATCTCGGTTTGATGAACTAGTCGATAAAAAAATACCTTTATCTAATGCAGGGATGGAGAACCTTCTTAATTGACTGGGTCATTTTTCATACCTCAATTTAGAAAAAAGACAGAAATGGTTCACAAATTTACACCATATCAGGAAATCTTTTAATACGAGATTCATAATATTGAATATAAGTACCTAACAGAGAAGTTACTGAAATGTGTGTGCTAGGTCACTTCGTGACCTGCGAGTCAGTAGTTCGCTATTCCTGATCTAAAACCCCATCTTGCCGTCTATTTTCTCAGAATTGTACCCTGTTCCAGCGACAAAGGCAAATTGTCACGATGTGTAATCATGTTTGCGAGCCTCGAAAAGGAAACTAGTACAAATTAAGAAAGAATTCGGTGAAAAGTTATCAAAAATGTAAGCAAATAGAAAACGATAGTCGTGTTATTTCCGAAGCGAGGTTGCAAGGTACACAGAACGCAGACGGACCTTTGTCCATGGTACAAAGGTATTAAGTAACATCCAATCATGGCAAGTGTACAGTGTCAAACGAAACTGTTCGCTACCCCTGTAGTACAAAGTCCAACCGGTTGATAACAAAAAAAAAGGAAAGGTTAGGTGCATAACCTGCGCGATCGCAAGGCGTCCATGAAATCTCCTCTTGGTGAAGATTATCCGAAACATCGGGAGAGAGGATAACGGGGTCTTTCGTCGTCGCGAGAGAAGGATATTCCTTAAAACACCTGCTCGCCTTGCCCGTTCCTCGGTTGGTAAGATCTAAGCGAAAGAACCTCCCGAGTAGTATGGTCTCTTATCGCTCGGTGCTACCGCTCCCAACTTGTTTCCTTTTTCTCTCCTTTACCTTCTCTCCTTTCTTTTCGTCTATTATAAAACGTTGGACACCGGGGAAATCGCTGCCCCGTTTTGCCCAGAGGTTAGAGAGCTTCCCTCTAAGTGGCTCTAGCTCGGTTATCTCAGGCAGACTACAGCTTTGCATAACGATTATTGCTTTCTTCCTGGCAAGGTTTTAACCGTCAGCACGGTCTCTATTTGTCTTCCCTTCTTGTTTCGCTGGAGGAGCGAGCGAGAGAGCCTCCTGTCACGGCAAAGCTCGATTCGAGGGAATTAGTGAGTTAACCGCGGCACTATTAAAACGAACTTATAAAATCAGATAGCACGACACGGAACGATAATTACATGACTTCTACGATAAAGAAACTTTTAAGCGACGATTACTCGTTACTTCGTCGTTTGTCCCACGCAACGGACTCACACAAATCTTCTATTCCCGAGAATCGTTGCGATTTCGCGTGACGTCTCTCGGCAGCTAAACGAACTAATCGATAATTTGGAATACAGATATACTTGCTTTTCCGGATATAGTGTGAGAGCAGTCGGTCCATCGACCGGCCGATATCTTTCCACGGTGTCTCGCATAATGCATGTCCCTGACTGGAGTGCTTTGAGATAACGTCGCTTTTCACCATGCTTTGCTTCGAAGCACGCACGTCGAACATCCTTCTATGCCAGCAAGTAGAAACCAACTAAATATCATGATTCGATGTAAGTAAGGTAAATGTATTCGCGCGATCGCAGCATCCCGAGCGGATTTCCAACGACGAGACTCGAGCAGAATGCATTTGCAAATTGAAATACTTGCGAGGCACGTTGACAACGCGCGCACGGCAAAGCTGAGAGAGAGAGTTTCGCGAGCGGATATAAACGGCACGATGCCGATACGATGCCAGCGGCATTCCCGAGAATATTAATTCTCCTGCCTTTTCTCCTCGACGTCGCTCGGATTACGATATCCTTCGACGAACGCAAGCTCCTCGAACGAAACTAATCGTCAAGCATTTCGTTTCTTTAAACGGCGCCACCGCGTATCCGCAAGCTCTGATCGGAATCGTCAAGCGGAAATTTATTTACGGATGTCTTTCAACTTGCTTCTCTCGAGTCTCTCTATCTCTTTCTCACGTATATACACTCTGGAAGCGAAAAGACGTCTTCGTACGAACGTACATTTGTCACGAACGGTTCGAAGCGTTGTTCGGTACGCGAGCGATGATCGATCGAACCATTTTTCAAGCGTGCAATTTCCTCGGGTTCTCTTTCTCCGAACGTCGGTTGGGATAGAATATAATATCCTTGCTTTCCGGTTGCAAGTAATATTTGTTATATAAATAATAATACGCGAAGGACATAATGCTTTGGAGTCAGGGCTGAATTAACCGATAGACAAATGTCTAGGGCTTGTTATTTGGTAGGTCAAAATTTATATATTTTTGTTTAATTGTTTTATTTTTATTATCAAAATGTCATAATTAGGTTATCTTACTGGACATGGGCATTAGTAGCGGCGGCTGTGTCGGTTTTGGATCACTACTTTGTTCCTCCGCCACCAGACGCCGCCACTATACTTTTATCAATTCTTATTCATTTTCATTCATGAAATCATACAAAAATTTGATTACTTGATAAAAAACACTTAACATAAGTTGCCAAGACCAAAAAAAAATTATATAAATGGGACCGGACTCATATTTTGTCTGGTGTAGCAAGATACTTTCAGAAATATCATTTTTGTTAGTATCATCTTCGCTTTAACGCGCTAATCTTTCTAGTTTATGCGATGAATTGGAAGGACCGAGAGCCAATGAGGTTTTTTTGAGATCTTATTAAAGATATTTATTTCGTATAGCTAGCTTCTGTGATATTATCGGCGAAAAAACAAGCGTGTTCCTTGTATTGGCTTTTTTTCTGGGAAGCCCGGAGGGAAAGAAATCTCGTTTGTCTCGTTTAAAAGGAGGTGGTGCGTATGCTACGATCGAAACGGGGTGGCTCTTAGAACGTCTATGGATTGCAAAAGGAATATCGAAATAATAAATCCTCTTTTGTTCGTGCCATATCCGTAAGCCCCCGTTTAAAAATTGATACGATTCGAATCGCACTGATACGATCGCGGTTAAAAAATTGACATAAGCCGATCATCGGTCGTTTTTTAAATCGTCACCGGCCGTAAGCCGGTCTTTACGTTTGCAAGATTAATATGAATTTTTCGTGAGTGTTATGAAAAGCGGGAACAGCTCTCTTCCTTTTTCGAGTTGAAGAAACGCGTGAATCGTATTGGCGGGAACGTCTCTCTCGTGTCAGAACCGATCGAAGAATTTTTCATTACCCACCGACGATTCGACGACAAAATGAGACAAATAACGGGAACGAGACGTGAGAGCGTGAAAAATCGACCGCCAAAGGTTCGTTCGAGTGGTGGAAATGAAAAAGAAAACGAAAAAATTCGGTCTTTCTCGGAGGCACTAGAAAAAATGCGTTTCCAAAAAGAAAACACTTTCGAAGTTGACGGACACGCGTTCGTGACGCGGATCGATTCTCCTTTGCTGACACGATTTCCCTGGCATCCCTCGCCGTAGAAGGCGATGACATTTTTTTACATTTCTCTAGTTTCTTTTACTCATTTTTCGAGCCTCATTTCCGTGTTCGAGTTCGAATAGGGAGAAAGAAACGGCACGACAACCGTCTCGAATCCCTCGCGAAAGAAAGACGCGCACGTCAAGGCCTTCGCGTAAAAGTCAACAGTTTTTCAAGACGATACAAAACGACTTGCCGTTGTGAAGTTGAAAGAGCACAAAGATAGAGAGACGTATGAATGGCGTCTCCCTCCCTTCCGTCGAAACGAGAAACCACGTGAAAACGCAAAGATGACTCTTGTTCTTGCACTACGGCCTTCGGATTCGTCTATTCTTCCTGCTTTTTTTTTTATTTCTATAGACATTTCTTCCAGTTTCTAGAAATTTTTCTTTCATCTCAATCAAGAGAATTCCTCTTTTGTATTCGCTCGACTATCTCATTTTTCTCTAGAAAGGGTGTAACGGAAAGGAAAATATCGAACGAAGGGAAAATTAATTCGAAATGATATCGAACTCGGTTATCATCAAATAACCTAGCTTAAATATAGAGAAAAATCCGTAAAATATTCGTGCGCATAAAGTTTGCTCCGCCCTTCCTATGTACTCGACTCTCATCATCCGGTATTCCCATCGCGATTCCGGCTTAACGACGAAATACCTTCCCTATGAGTCGTTCCATGGCAGCAGAAGCTCAACCAATTCATTATTAACGCGTTGACTGCCATGTCGGTCACTCGTGACCACCACCTATTTTTTCAGTCATGATCATGGATAACACCACCAGTGATAAGTATATAGTTCTATCTAGCCATATTATACACAATGTATTATGATATAATTAAGATATTGAAAATTGTATTATAATTACTCAAGATAACATCAACCTGTTAATAATTGGCATAGTAGTATAATCAAATAGTACCACGCAACACCATTCAAGCAGCTTTTAAAAAGAGAAACTCAATCAAGATTCTGTCTTTCTCTAGTTTTTTCCGAGCAACCGGAAGTATTCGAGCGGTATATCGTTGGGGACACTTAAGAGACTCTTGGAGTTTCCGGATGGGTGACTCAGAAGAGCGAGAGAAAAATGAGATGAAAAGAACAGACAGAGAGAAAGTATCGATCTTTGAGGCGTTGCAACTCGAAATGGATATTACCCTGGCACCCTTCCTCCCTGTCCCTTTTTTCCCGTTTTCCTCGTCGTCGAGGAGCGTGGCGATAAGAGAGAGAACGAGGGGAAGAGTTACGAGCGGGTCTCACGGGGGAGCTTCGATTCCGAGCGATATCGATGCGTTAAACTTTAATCCCGATACGGGAAACGCGCGACGCCACGTAACCGGCCCGCAAGAGGAAAGCTATGCGCGTTGAAAAGTTTTCTATTATCGTCTGTTACGCGTAACGAAAGAAAAAGAGAAAGAGAGGAAAAGTGAGAGAAGGCCGTAGGTGCGAAAAGGTCCCATCGATTTCTTCTCTTGGATGGTCCAGCGTCCGATCGACGAAAGACGTATTTCCGTGTCTCGTATTCGTATCTCGGATTAGTTCGCGATTGATATTCCTTCGAGCTTCGTCCTGGAATCAATTCCGCGCGTTCTTCCGCTCGGAATTTCTACAAGAGGATGGATTTCCCGCTTCGCTTAACCGAAATGGAAATCCTCGAGGTCGCGGCGTTGAATTTTCGTTAGATTCTCGTTAAAGTTTAACGCGAAAGGAAGGAGGAAATAAGAGTGGCAGGCAGTGGGGAGGGTATAGAGAGTAAGGAAAGAGAGAGAGATAGAAGAGATTCGCGAAGGAGAATAGAAAAGATGACGGGGTGCGTTCGGGTTCCCTGGCGTCGTCGTCGAGAGCACGGTGCGATTCGAAACGCTTAAGCGCGAGTACGCTGGCGCGCACGGTAGCAGGCCGACGATGCCATTCCCACGAGACATGAAACTTTAAAGAGGGTATCGCGAGGAACGTGGCGCACGCGCGAGCACCCGTTGCCATTGCAAAAAAAAGCTCGTCGTCGGACGGAATCCCATTTACAAACGTATTTTTAACGAGTTCCAGCGGTATAAAAGATGTCCGAGCTCGACGTAGTGGCACCGGCAAGACGCTTTTTCCCTTTCCTTCTTCACTTTACACACGGAATCGCTATGGGCTGGCTTGACGGATCGCGAAATCCGTTATCACGGGATTCGCTAGGATTCTTCCTCGCCCTCTCTCTCTCTGGATGCTGTTTAGCTGTTATTTTAGGATCTATTTCAACCCTTTATAGGGCACAATTTTACACACCATTTTTTTCACTTTTTATGCTTTATTCTCGCTAATTAGGGTTCAGGGTACATGAATTGAGCTTGTCAAAAATAAGATAACCGACTAGTGTCTTATAAAGGGTTGAACCCTTGGACTTTTAATCCAATCGTACTTACGGCTTGTTATATTTTTAAGATCACTTTTGTAAATAATGCTCACTTTATTTGGAAAATGATGCAACTTAAATTCTAATATTTTTTCTAATTATAACATAACTCACATCACTTCTTAACTATACAGCTCATACATTCCTTTTATTACTTCTATTTATTGTACAGGGTGTCTCACTTAACTGGACCATCGCGAACATCTCGCTTATTTTTTAAGATAGAAAAAAATGTTGGAGAAAAGTATTATTGTTTTTGAAGAGGCCAATCTTAACAGATAGAAATATTAATAAAAATCTGCAGAAGTTCTACCCAATGACGTCATAATAAACTCAACCCAACCCTCTCTATCTTACATATGGTTTTTGAAAGATTGGAGATTGCCTTTGGACTTTAAAGCGTGCGATCGAACGGTTAAACGTTGTCGCGGTAAGAAACTAATTTCCGCGAGTCTCTGCTACTCGTCGAACTATCGACCTTTCGAAACTATCTAACGCTCTTCTAAGAGACGAACCTTCTCTACCCATCCGTGAACATAGATAGGATCGTATCTGTCGCTTTACATTTTGCAACTTTCTATGCATCGATCGACCCGTAAATGCCAAATGCGATCGCGTCAGCGTTTGGAATAATAGATAGGAACGCTAAGCGTATCTCGTAGGTAACGTCGCAAGACATTCGTTGGAAACTATGTCGATGACACGTTACCGTGGTATTTTAGGAGGGTTTCGCGTCTGTCGTTTGAAGTAGCGACTTAGAAATGGCGCGAACGAGACGATATTACGTGTGCCGTTATCGCGAGGCGAGCGAGGAAATTAGTACGCTCGTCTAACCAACGACGTACGATTTATTTCTCTCTTTCTTTCTCGTAGAATTCTTTTTACAAACGGTGCTCTCCAAGCGGATCTCTTTGCCTCGTTAACTTTAACCTTCTTTCCATTAGTTCGCGCGATCCATTTTCTCTTTTCCCTTTCGTTCATCGATTCGCCGTACCAGTTATAACTTTCAACGATCATCTCGATTGTCGCGCCAGCGCGACACACTCTGGGTCATAAACGAACGTTTCTCCCTTTGGAAATGGAATAGAATTGATTACGAACGAAAATATTGGACGTATTTAAGTATTTATTTGTTATTATAACTGTTTTTTTTAAAAGTAGTAACATTAGAGATAAAAAAATCAATTTAAGTTTAATCTTCTTAAAAACTCTAAAATAAAAAATATTAATGTCTAAAAGTTATAAGCAAAATGGGTATCGAAGAAATTCAATCGAATTAATAAATAAAATATTTATAATATGTTACGGAGAGAGGGAAATCCCTCGGATCGACACATCCGGTTGCCACTGCCGAGTGACATCGGTCGTTCGATATTTAGCACGCCATTTTCTTTTTTTATCGCTTCAAATGCATGCCAATACTTCGAGATGTAAATTTATACACAAATGCAAATAAAAAACTGTATGAATAATTAAATATTTAGAAACGTTTGACCACAGATAACTGTATCCTAATGAGAATCATATGTAATCGTCAATCGAAATTTAATTTTTTATATTATTAAAACTATTGCGTTACCTTTTAAGTTGAAAAAAAGGTGATCAAAATAATCAAGATAATCGGAAAATAAAAATAATAGTTTTTTCTATTCTATACTTTTGATGCTTGCAATGCTCATTTCTGTTATATTTTTTCACTCGCTAAAATTAAAAGTTATTTCATAGTACACTTTTGATCTTCGCAGTGTTTATTAATTTAAAATTTTGAAAGTGGGTCACTTTGAACCATCTGCTAGAAATAGCTGGCAGATCTAGTGTTAAATATAACGAGTATCAATGAACGTTGACGAATTTACAGTCAACGAAAAATAGAATGACCCATCCTACCGAAATGGCCAACACGTATTTCATTTTCTTTAATCACCCCTATCTCGGAAACTGAAGTACACAGGGCATCTATCCACATAACATTTTTACCTTATACGAGTATGTAGATTTACCCTTCAAAGTATTGACACGGATGCACGAGCCACCATGCACGTAGGGTAGGTTCGGAATTCTACCAATCGACGAAATTCTATCATCGGAACGTAGGTTTATTCGTGCCGACACGGTCGACCCAACGCTCAATTAACGCGCGTGCTTCTTTTTTTCGATTCGTTTCCTTCACCCTCTCGCTTCTCCCTATGTTCGTTATCTCTCCTTACCCTTCGCACCCTCGGAAAATTTCCGAGCAACCTGGCTGATTTATAGGCAATGATAAATTTTCCCGGCTGGATGTCCACGGAACTCCCGACAGGTATTGATGGATCAACCTGCATTACGTAGCGCGGCTCATCAGTTCCCGCGCGCCTCGTAAAACTTTTATATTCCGCACAATGAGCGGTTGACTCGCGCTCCTTTTCCCATCCTTTCACTATCCATCTCGATCCCACCGGTGGCCTCTCACAAATATTCCGAACCGAATGGACGGCTTCGAGTTTATCAGATATCGTCGAACGCGTTTTCACTGACCCGAAAACGTCTCTCTTCGCTCCCCATCGTTTAATTGAAATTTTCACGAAGCGTCCCTCCGCATCTAATGCCATCCGCCACGAAAACTTCTCACCACCAGACTCAAAATCTGTTATAGCAATCGCTTCTATCGTTCACGTTCGACTCTCTTGCGAGTCGATAGTTGTTTTTTTTTTTGGAGCATCGTGTAAAAAAGATACCACAAAGTTTCGCGGAACCGCATCGTCGCTTTAATCTCAAACGAGAAGTTTCGATCGCGCTGGATTTGCTTGCTGCTAACGAAAGTGGTCTGGCTAGGCTGATCTCGTGGTCGGGCCGAACTTATCGACGTAACTCCGGCTCTCATGTTTCCTCGGAGAAGAGCGGACGCAAAGTTTTTGGAATGCGAGTGCATTTTGTATGAGCGGATAAACTTTTTTCGATGTCCAATACGGATTAAAAAGAAACGTAATTTCATTAGCAACGTTAATCAAAGTGCTTGCATTTATGATAGGTACCTCCGTTTCATCTTCGAAACAATACCGAGTTATTTCATAAAAGTAGTTCGTGGGTATATAAAATTCGACCGGACATGGTTGACGGGTAACCACGCTTCTACTTTTGGAAAACATAAAGCACGTCCATGGTTTAATAATATCGGGTAGAGACACGATGGTAATAGACCGTGCCGGGGAAAAACGAGAACGTACTACTTTCGGATTAAAAGTAACGGTTTCCCGTCTTGGTGATAACGCTATTCTTTAAATTTACAGGCTAGCACGGTCGTCGAGAGTCTCACGGTGGTCGCCTCAACGAGCCCTTGGAAGTACACCCCTGGACGATATTGCGATAGCTAAAATTAATAGTCAGGTAGGTGTCCGGGATATACGTGAGTCACGTTGCTCGTGGTCTCGTCGATATTATTTATACGTGGTATTCAACTCGAGTAAGGTAGTCTTTTCACCAACGTCGAAAAATCATTCCACCTATGATATTACGAGAGATTTTTATTTCGTAATATTGGGAGCGTAATATCGAATCTGGCGGCGAAGCGAAGAAAATTGTGTCCACGGGTTAAATTAAATGTAACGCCCGGTATTAACGTAATTCCTTGGGTTTACTCAAACTCGAAGAACGTTTCGGAAAGCGCCTTTCTAGGATTCTCGCGCTTAAGGTTTGGGAAAGTGCCGCGGAACAATAAACTCGTTCTCTACTTTCTCTCGCTCCTCTCTCCTCTCAAAAGCTTACGGTTTGGCTTTCGGACTACCGGTTATATAACGCAATGGCAGACTGAGTGTTTTACTCTGTTATCCTCTTATCTTTCCTCGCAACTATTCTCGCGATCGCGGATATCCCACTTTCCTCGAGCGCGTACATAATATTATACCGAGCGTTTCGTCTCAGAAATAATTCCTACTACCCGCGTGATATATAGCCTTTTAAAACGGTCTCGTAACACATGAAACTTGTTTTTTTTTTTGTCTTCCCAATGGGACAATTCATTCATTCCGTGGTGAACCAAATTTTTGTGACTTTCCATTTACCCACGCTATCTTGATGTAGTTTCCTTTCTAACGTATGCTTTGCAATATGCAATAGTATAATATAGTACAAAAATTATACTATAATTATCAAAAGAAGAGTGTAAAGATTAAGATCCCCTATAGATGTTATTCAGTATAAGCGTGTGTAGATGCTCGACTGAATGTGATTATGAGTTTTAGGTAGTTAGTAATAATTGGTGTCTGTTCAAGTCGTGGTATAAATATTTAAAAAAATAAATTATTAAATAATTAGAAGTAGTACAGCCTGCTATCTTTTATTTGTTTCTATGTACTTGCTTCACGTTATTATACTTATGTTCACAATGTAATTCATCAAAGGGTTACCCCATAAATAAATAAATAAATATAATGTTACTCATTTGTCATACTCGATTTTACAATAAATTTTCTAAGATAACATTTATTTCTCGACGAAAGAATGTAAATGGACTGAACGGAAAGTTCGGTGTGGCTCGGAACGTGTTAAAAGTGATACCTATGATTTTTCGTTGTAGGAAGGGGCGAAAAAAATTCCCGTAGTCGTCTCGACATTGTTGCGTCGTCCGAGAGCTAATAAAGAATGTCGGAGAAAGATCTCACCCGCTTTTCATCGCGAGTAGCCGCGTCGTTGTCGCTAGCTATCGCCTCGTTCGAGCTTTCGTCTTGCTTTTCCATCCTTAAAGGGGACGTGACGGTATACGGTCGAGCTTGCGCGTCCTAGACCGTGCCCGCGCACGGACGCACGCGTGACCGCACGTACGGTTTCACGGTGGAGGAAGGAGGACGCGTGGAAATGTTAACCGACTGCATTTGCATCTTCAAATCCGTTGTGATCCCAGTCCCGAGGATGCGCGTTGACACGACGTACACCGAATTTACTTCGGATAAGTAGACAAATACCGACTATATTCACGAACGTGTACGACTCCTCGAGAAACACGAAATAGCCGGAGCATCCTTCGTCATTTCGAGAAACGTATTCGTTTCTTTTTCACAATTTTTTTCATCGCTCGCTTGAGAAAACTGTGTCATTGTCGTAGAATGGAAAGGATCGTATAGTATACAGGGTAAGTTGGTAAGAATGACCACTTGAAAGAATTCGTTATCTATTCACTTTTTCATTCAATTCTTTAGCAATGGCGAGAGGTTGGATGTGGGGCTGTATTATGTGTATGGATTTTTCTGCAGCGGAATGTATGCAAACGAAATTAGTAACACGATCGATATTTTACTGACTTGAATTATGCATGTAGTCGTATTTACGTTAATTTTTTTCTTTTAATCATAGTTGTGTAAAACATAATTGCGTTTTGTTAAAAAAAATTATTTAACAAAATCATTTTAGTGCACTTCGTTCGAAAAATGACTTATAAAGAAAAATTCAGTGACCTTCGGTCGACAATGATCCTCAAAACGATAGAGCAATTTGTGGAAATTAATGACGTCACTTGCTGCCAATGTTTTCGTTGAAAATAACGTAAAAATTAGAATAACTGTAATGAGCAACAACATTTATTAGTAAGAGAACATTAAAATCGTAAAACTTTCTTAAACACCGATAACAAGTCGGTAATACATTTTCTAATAAATTGTTGTTAAACGACCCATATAATTCTTATTACGTACTTATACCGAATATGTGGGATATTTCTCATTTTCTTATACAAATATCTTGGCCAGAGTTATCCAATAAATACCTAGAAAAATTTGGAACTCGTAATCAAAACTTATATATCAAAATAATTATTGTAAAAATCATTTTTTCCCTAAGCTAGATCATAAGATGCTCATTCATACCAACTCACCCTGTATCCTTTTTTCCACGATATATTATTGCAACGAACGAAACCCCCGTAGATCTAATTCTTCTAAGAAACGAGCGTTCGTTCGTCTACGAAAAGGCTCCAAGATTTCTCATCGGCGCTCTCTTCTCTCGCGTGCGCTGTTTGTATAAAACGACCACGTCCCCGGACAGTATTTCATAAACCCGTAACAGTCTGCCAACCCTCATTGATTGAGCAGATACGGGTTAGAAGCGGCGCGCCGGCGAAGTAAGCTACCCCGCTACGAAAGAGAGAGAGAGAGTATTCGTACGTGTGCATAGGTCCGTGTGTCCAAAATGTACGTGTGTTGCGAAGCACCGTCAGCAGAATTTTAAATTCCCTTAAAACTCCGATCCGTATCGCCGAAATTTCGTCGGTTCTTTTCGATGTGTGCGTCGGTGGAGCAGACGTGCCAGCGATCTATACGCATAACCGTCTCTGTCTACGTATCTTCGGCACGTTTCTAACAAAAATTTCGTTGCACGGATTTATCCATTTTGTATTTCGTTACCCTTCATTAATTAACATCGAGTATAAAGTTTCTTCGTCTCGCTATCATTTTGTTTATAACGTATTGCAAATAGGACGTTAAATTTAGCAAACAATGACCATACGACACGGCAGCTGAGTCCACGATAGAAGCGATTTAACGGACGCACGGTGATAAATGCAGGAAAGTGCCGTAGCCATATAGCGCCCTGGAACGGTAACTCTCTCTCGTTATATTCAACGTGTGTAGCGGCATTGCCCTAGCCGAGATACATTGTGAGTCATTTCATGACATTATATGGTCCATCGATTTTACCTGTATAATTCACTTGCTAGGCATAGTTAACGGTCGCGCGTAACCACGAGTTCCAGTTATTACGCTCGCGATTGTCCGCTCGTGGAAAGCCTACGGGAAAGCCACTTCTTTGATCAACGATACGATGCATTATGTAAAACGTGCTTTTCAAATGGTCACCGATGTTTTCGATAGATTCGGTAGTACGACCGTAATTTATGCGGACGCGTCGGTACACATTGTACGGGTTGCTACACTCATACTCGAATCTCTATGACAGCTGATACGATCCTTTAATCTTTATTAAAACCTCGGGAATTATATTTTTTTTTTTTCCATCGAGAATTTTATCGGCAAATTATACGATTCATTTGTTCATGTAAATTTTATTTCGGCTAATCGTCGGCCGTGCCTCGCAGGCGTACTCCTTATGCAAAGTTTAATCTATCGAGCGATTCTCTCGTCCTCTATCTTTATCTCGAATATAACTAATTTTGATTGTCGAATTAGCGAGACTTTCCAGGCGAGGTTCTTTGGAAAAATTCGACCTAACCGGTTGGCTGGAATATCGACTTTGTTATCGTACTCTCTTATCTTATTCTTCCTTTCTCTCCCTCTCTCTCTCCGAGTCTTTCTTAAGGGAAAACAAAAGGGTCCTCGATCGATTCACGAAAACTTGCTCGACGCGAATTCGAGGCGTTTATCTTAACGAAATATCGTCGTAACTTGTACTTCGGCGACCGCAACGTATATTCTCCTAGAATCATAAATTATCGAAAGGGAGACGAACGAAAGGAGATAAAGAGCGATAATGCGTCGAACGGACAAAGTTGGCTGGCGCGGAATCACGTTTATAGAAGGCGTGGAACGAAAGGGCTTGTTTTGCTCGTACCCACCTCCGCGAAACGTGAACGCTCGGAGGAGAGAGTTAATTTATGAAACTTGTATCGATCCCAACTGCTCGCATTCAGCGATGTACACGGAAAAAGGGTGAGAAGAGGCGTAAAGTGTAGAGGACCGAGCTGCAGTTGCCACCACCGTTGGTGGATGGTAGTGGTGCCGAGCGCTCGAGGAAAACCAGGGGATGGGTATAGGGTGGAAGAGGCGGTATAGCGTGCCGGTGTGTCGCACCTGTATAAAAGGGAACGGACGATTTTTCAGGCAGATAAAAGCGGCAAGTAAAAAATCAACATTGCTCGGCACGATGGAACGAATGGACGTGAGAGATATCTCTGTATACGTCGCTACAGGATTTCCACGTTTCCCTGTACACCGAAGGGAGATATAGCGAGAAGGGAATCGGGGATGATCCGAAGAGAGAAAGAAGGAGAGCTGGAGTTGCGTCACGAGAATTCATCTTGTTTTTAATTTCCTAATTTGGTATCCTAGCATAATTCATTTTTGCGTGGTACGGATGACACAACAAATATATAAAATACGAGTTGTACATGGCTCTTCTTTTCACATTCGTTTTTTTTCTTAATTTCTAATAGGTATAATTTTCACTGTGTGTTAAATTAATTCATTAGACAAGGGCTTAACTAGGATTAAAAAGAAATAAGGATTAAAGGGATCGAATGCTAAAGGTACGTACGAAATGTTACATAGTGAAATGTCGATTCGCAAAATTTCGGAATAACCTTCGAGTTTTCGATTCGATAAACGCTCGATTAAAAACTACCCCTTTAACTAATTTCGTTCATTCGGCACAGGCACTTCCATCGATACCGTGCGAGTTTCCCGACAATGAGACGCGCCTCCGGCAAAGTTTTCGATAAGATTCGCACCCTGCTCCTCCTCTTTCCTGTTGTTCACTTTGCTCCACTCGACAAAGTCACTGGGATATGGTAGCTCGCGCTTATTTCTACCATTCCACTGGTTACTCTCGTGATATCGGTTAAACTTTCGTCCGAAGGATTCGTCGTCTCGTTATTTCTCGATTTTCAGCCGCGTTTATCCGAAGACATACGGTCTTCTTTCGCGCGGGTTTTAATCCACCGACGCGCCGGCATCTCGTTGCTACGCTTTAACCAAGTTAGAATCTCACGAGAGAAAATTGGAATCCAGAGTCCGGCGATGAACTTTTTAACCTTCTCGTTTCTCTCCCAATAATACGAGGAACGGAACTCGTTCCGAATCGGAACCGTTCTTTAATGAAATATAAAAAAAAAGGAAAACAAGACGAAGCATCAAAGCTAACGGTATCTCGTTAATTGCATCGTTCCTTCTCATTATTTTGCTTTCCGCGGTCGCGCGACGAAATCATCAAAGCGGTAGGTATGCATATAGGTAGATACCGCGTGGCCGCCGGGGAAAAATCGTGCGTCACGATATTATCATGCAAACGCTACGAATATTTTTATTTAAGCGCAATTTATCGCGTTAACGAGCTTTTAGCATTTACAAAAGACAGATTGACCATTTTCGCTTCCCGGAAAAACGCGTTTGTACGCGAGAACGTACCTCCGCTCGCTATATTCTCTCTCTCGCTTTTTTTTTTTTTTACGGTAATTAGTTCCACGAGCGACAACATCGTTTTTATAAAGAGTTAAATAAATTTTCCTCTCGATTTTGCATCGAATTTAAGGTTTTTACGTTCCGCGAGCTTTATATATCGAAAACAATTTTCGATGGCATCGAGTATCGGATGATCGATTAATAGAAATAGTTACCGGCGACGCAACGAGCTCGTTTTCGCGCTCGAAGCTCGTACGATTGCGACTTTCTTTCATTTTCTCACGAATATTTTTTGCTCTTTTTCATTCTTTGGAAATCGCTTCGTACGAAGGAAAGATTACCGATTGGTTCGCGAGCGAGGAAAATTATGGCGGGATTCGCGTCAAATTTTCTTTTCCTTCGTGCAACGATTCATCGATCGTAATCGACTCGGTTGGATAAAAATCTCTCGTCTCTATCGCAAAGGTTGGTCGAATCGACTTCTTCCTTTAATAATATTCGCCAAACGGCGAATATCTGGAAAGGCGATCTGTCGGACCTTCGTCGAGGGAGGATATTCATTAAGGGGTCATCGGTGCTCGTTTTTTCTTCTTCCGGCAGGCTCTCCCGAGAAAAAGAGAGATAGAGAAGGACGAGGAGGAACGTAATAAAATCGGAGTCAATTAACGGCACGTCGGAAAATGCCATTAATAATTCCGCAAGTTCCGGCTATTGTGCCTGCGCGTAGATATCGTGGATGGATGGACGAAGAAAGTCGAAAGGAGAGCTGAGAAAGGTGGTGGGAGAGAAGGAAATGGACGAAAGGGGAAGAAAAAGAGATTAAGAGCAAGCGAGACGACGGATCGAGGGTGGGTGGGGTATGGTAAGAGGAGCAGCTCGGTCGAGAAGGGAAAACGGGAAAAAAAGGAGAATGGAATGTAAGCAAATAGTCGTCTTTCCAAAGGGTACGAGCGTAAGACGTTCTCTCATGGATCCTCCTCCGACGGTTTCGCTTTCCTCCTACAGAAAGCTCTCTCTCTCGCGGCCTAGCTTTCGCGTATTCTCTATGCAGAAGGTAGTCACGAGTCGTTTCTCCTCGCCTAGACTACCTCAAACTCCTTATTCCCGATGTATACGAGCGTACACGACTCGTAGGTACCGAGGTAATCTCGACGATGCAGTTGCTATCGATTTTGTCCGTGTCTACTTCTTTAGGGACTCGCAAAAGGAGCGACGAGGCGTATCCAAACGCGGTTTCCGGCCCTCTCGGTCAATTCTCCACGTTCCTTTTCTTCTCTCTTCCAACATCAAGCAGAATTTTTCAAACGCTTACCTCTGATCGATTTACCTATGTAGATATGTACCGACGTACCTAGTTCGATATACGATCGACGTTATTAAACGTACTCTTGCTCTCTCCCGTTGAAGCCTCGACGCGTTCGTCGAGTAGAAATCGATTTCCTCCTTCGCTCCCTGTCTTACTTTCGCGTTTCGTCGAATACGTCAACGAGAACGTATTCTCGGTGATTTCTCAAGGAAAAGCGAAGACGGTTATCGACTAACCACTACTCTCGTGCCTCTCCTATCCGACAGAGTCCCGTTGCGACGTTTGTTTTGCACTTTGTCGGCAACCGTACGAGCGTTGCCTTTATTACACGATTCATTCTCCGCGATGTCGGCATAAATCCAGAAATACGGCCAGTGCTGTGCTACGAACCACTAGGGGCAACTAGTGACGTAACGCGAAAGTAAAGCGTTTTTGCGACGCCTCTATTTCATTCCTCGCTAAACGGTCGCAACTTATTTATTCCCCTTTCGCATGGAACTCTTCTACGGGGCATCTGCTCTTTTCGTGAAAACTGACCTCCGATTCTTTCGATACGTACATTCATCCCTCGAAAAATTAGGTTTAGAACGTTTCAATCCCACCTGTCATAATTTTTTGTTGTATCATAACAAAATGTTAACATTTAGCCTGCTTTAAAGTAGTTTATAGTTGAACCACGTGGAGGTAGCGATTAAAAAACGACTAACCAGTCACACTCGATGCCGAGTGTGACTCGACAAGACCGATTAATGGTAATTCTATGTCGAGTGGCACTCGATGCTCAGATTTGTTTGTACTCGCAGATTTGCCTTATTTATTAATACAAAATATAAAATGAGCCAAAAAAGATAGCAGCGACTTTACTGCGATTTTTTTAAAGCGACGACCGAAGGTTAAGGAAAAGAACGTTGGAAGAAGCGTAACATCAATTTTGTTTCGATGGGATGAGGGGTGGGGGAGGGGAAACGCGTTCGAATCGAGCGAGCTAATGCAAAACAACGTCAATTAGAGCACCGGGCGCAATGTTGATTGCTCTCAGTCGGTGAAGCCACGCGGATGCAAAAACGGTTTAATTAATTCCGCTCGCAGCGCGCAAGAACTAATGCGCCGGGTTACACGAATATTACCAAGTACGTAACGTGTGTCCGCGCTTTGTACGCGCGGGCTTCCCGAGCCAACTAACTAAAATGTTCGAAAGGGAGCCGATAAGAAAGAAACGTTAAATTTCGTTCGTTTTTCCTCGGCGTAACGCGGGACGATCGATAACGTCGACCAAGATCAATAGCGAACGCTCGTGTATGTCGAGTGAAAGAAGCGACCGATAACGTCTAGACTTTTTTTTTTTTTTAATGGACGAAGAAAGGATAATACCAATCCAGAAGAAAGGCGCGTTTCCTTGGAAAGGTCAATTTCGAGTACTCCCCGCCGACGTAAGTACATAGATCCCTGAAAGCTCACCGGTAGACGGTTGTTCCCTGAAACTTTCATGACAGAATGCTCCTCCTTGGCACGCTTTGTTACTTCCCATTGAAAGACCCACGGAAAAAGTTCCTTTGTCGTCCTACCCTTCGACCGACCGACCCACCCACGCACCCCACCGTTCCACGCTAAATTAAACGCGACAGCGGTTATTAATTATCGTCCTATAACGTAATTAAGTGCCGATTTTTTTCGGCCGTGCCTCCTACACGCTCGCAACCCCGGGGGAACCTACCTAATTATATTATACTCGTTAATTATAATTTGTTATCGTACTTTCCAGAACGAAAATTATCAATCCAATTTTTAAACGTGATATTATTAACGTCGAAATGCTGTTGTTTACAAACGGTATTCGTTTTTATCTATCTACTTACGCGAAATTGCGTTTATATTTCCTGTATCTTTTATTAAAGAGCTTTCACCCGATTACGAGAGTACCAGAACGCTCCACCGTATTTACTCTGCGCGATACTATCGACTATTCGGGATACAACGACGTTCTCATTAACCGCAAGATTTCCGGATGTGAACGACCGAGAATAAGGGTTGAAATTAACCGATCGCGTTGTTGCACCGAATCAAAGCCGAGAAAATTATCGGCAATTATAAAGCAGATATCAGATACAGCCGTTGTGTGTTTCGGCCAAATACTGCACTGGATTATTACGGATAACATTAACGACCGTCATTTTATTCATAGACGCGTAATTGAGGGAATTTCTACTCGAAGATGATCGTTTCGAAGCTTGCAGTGTTTCGGTTAGTATAAGCTAGCTTGATATACATAAGTGTTTCAAAGGATTTATATTTAAATATTCGATGCGTTGGCATGGACTATTAATTAGTAATAAATATATTTAATCTATATAAACGCTAAAGAGCTATAAATATATTTAATTGATTCAGGACCATGGCTGGAACGGACCTGGACTTGTTTGAAGGAACTTTTCTTATTGTTGCGATCAGTAAGTTTAATGTAATTAAAAGATATTGAAACAAATCCATGTTGATGGCCACTCTGGAATGCTTTCTGGCGTGGCTTTCTCTAACTTTCTTGATTTCCTTCTTGTGTACTTCTCGTGCTTCGTTGGATATTTACCTTATTGAGATCAAACAAGATCGTATTGTTTCTTCATTACACTATAGTATTTTATGTACACGAATTAGGTATTAATCATATTCTAATCAATTTGTTATTTCAGTTATCTGACTTGTGAATTTACGAAAACTCATCACGAACATGCAACTTGTAAACAAGTTGTACAACAAAACAACTTGTAAACAAGTTACATGTTTTCATAAAATGATATTTATTATTATCAATAACAGAATAATTAATAAACAATAACTAATACTTCTTTGGAATATTTGTATTCGCCACTTTGTCAACTTTTTTTGCGTTAGACAAAACATCATACTTCGTCATATCGAATAAAACGAGACCTTCAATCGCGTGAAATTAAATATTAATCATAACAATTACTTTAAAACCTTTCGAACAAAGCGATACATTCGATTAACGTAGATAACTTTTATCGAAAATAATTCACTTAAACCATCGAAAGCGATGATGGCCCGAAAGCTCGAAGTTATACAACGAACGGACGCGTTCGCGATATTTTTAACTTAATAAAGTGCGATGTTTTTATGAAATTGCTAAAGCTAACAATATTTAATTGGCAAAACGCTGTTCGACGATAACGCTCCCGGCAATTTCTCGCACCGCCGCACTTTATTAACGACTCTATTGTTACACGATACTTAAATTAGCGATACGACAAAAGAGTATAATTTTTCATACATGTTTTTTTCTCTCCGCTGAAACAATAGCTAATAACGAAGGACGATTATTTTGAATCGTTGCAACGGTAGAAAAAAACATCCACCAAGTTCTCGCCATTAATTTTATCGACTGACAGCAACTCGTTCGACGTTTCACGCGATCGTGGTAAGAAATCCCTAAGAGATTCGACCGTGCATTCGTCTTTGCGATCTCGCGCGAGTTAATCGCCAAAGGAATTCTAAATCTCCAGGACGGTTTAAAACGGTCTCGAACCATCGGCTCTCGCGTTCGTCGCGAGTGCATAGCCCTACGTAAATCTTCGACTTCTGAGAGAAAATTTATAGTCACGTTTAGCACGAGACGCAAAGAATGAAGAAAGGTGAAAAAGAAATCTGGCGATTTTCTTGAATATTCCATTTTAATGCTAGGTTTATCCCACGAATGGACACGTATTTATTTTTGCCAGAGGCGTCAAAATGACATTTTCGATATTTAATCGAAGAGAAATATAACTGGATTGTTAAAAAAAAAAAGAAAGAAAAGCCGAATATATGAACAATATAAAAATACAGTAAGAATATTCTTGAAGAGAATTAATAAAAAGTAAATTTAGAATGGCCAATATGACCTCCTTGGTAAACCTGGTATTAATTCTAGGTTACGAATCTGTCGTAAAAATTACGATCTCATAATACAAAATACTCATAAATCGACCGTTCGCATGCTATATCTTTCTAATTGTTCACGTCATTGACTAGTGACTTGTCGTTCCAACCGCGTTCCAAAGATTTCTATCAAGAAGTTAATAAAACTATTAATCCTCCAAATAGTAAATTTCACGAAAGTTTCGTAATGACGTAATTTACAACGAAGTATCGGAATCTAGGGTTAATATCAAAGTACCGAGGTACGGACACACGTAGAGGTGTACTCGTGGAATTCGAAGATACACGCCTAGATGCACATAAGTGGATGGGTTCGATCGGTCGTTAGATCGTAGAAGCATAACGTCGTTGCACGCGTGCGCAGCATAGAGATGGGCAAGAGAGAGAGAGAGAGTAGCTCGTGTTTACGGTAGGGTAGTCGAGAGAGCCCGGTGGAGCGGCCTTAACAGCTGGATTACACGGACTGAGCCAATGATTAATCAAACACTCCGTGGTGCAACGTAGTAACAATGCAAGGTTCGCCGTGGCGTTCAGGTGGCATTAAGCGCACGGTCTTGCGGTTTCACGGTTAACCTGTGATTAACCATTGTACCCGGATAAACATGGCCTCGGGAATTCGACTCGGAAGACGTTAGAAGGAAGTCCCTCGATAAATTAAAGGAGGGTACGATTTTCTCGAAGGAATCTTGGATGGATTCTTCGCGCGAATCGATGCCCCATATATCATCAAACAATGCGCTTTTTATCGCGTCACTGGAGTACCTATGTATTTACGGGCATAATCCTAAGGAAAGAGGAGAATGCAAGAAATCGTAGAAAGGGGGGAGAGAGAGAAAAGAGGGTGGGGAGTGGCTTTTAATAAAAGTTGGATCGGCTCGCTTCGGTGGATTTTTCCTTGGAAGTTCGTTAGACTCGACCATCCTCCAATTTCATAAAAACTCGTTAAAGAAAATCGGAGAAGGGATGCAGAGTCCGTTGGAATGCGCCTGGAAACGGTCGGAAACTCGACAGAGAGAGAGAGTAAGGTGAAGAAAGTAAGGAAGGGTGGCGCGAACCTAAGAAGAAAAGTCAGAAGGGGGAAAGCCAGGAGAAAAGATGCCGAGGCAAGCGTCGAAACAAAAAGTATTACGAACTCGGGCCAGCAAACAAGATGCATCGTTATCGTCGATTACACGCTGAAATTCCGACAACTTGAGTGGGAAAATTTATTAAGTAACGCGAAGAATAATTTCCCGTTTGCCCTTCTCGTCCACGCTATATTTAGAGAGAACTTGTTAAGTTTTTGCGAGTCACGGAATTGCGAAGAGCAACGACGTGACAAAGTAGAAGAGAAAACGCCACCCGATTAAACTATCCGTGAAGACGAAAGATCGCGAGTCACCTTCGAAAGAGATTTTATATCTTTGTTTTGATGGCAAAGTTCCCGTTTCCGCTAGAGGTTAACTACCGCTTGGAACGTTCTTAATTTTGTCGCGCTAATACTCAAAGTAGAAGTAGGACAAGTAGGACTAAAGCACTGTAATATCTTCTTATGGTAGCAAAGTCTACCTCGAGAGTTGTCAGATAAAATATCGAAGTTCACATTTTTTCCCTGAGATGACGGCTACCCACTCGGTGTATACCGTGTAATACCGAGAGGTAATGTAGCTTTGATATCTCAAAGGACCGCTAAGTGAGTTTACTTAAGTGAAACTTCTTAAGTATGGCTTCTACGAGACGACTTTAATAAACGTTTTCTTTGAACTTCACTTTTAATGCTTATTTTTAGCCTATTTTTCGACTCGTAACACACGCATGAACCATTTACGCGAGGGAATGACGAACCTACGGAATTAACGACCGTAAAAAGTAGCAACGAATTTTGTAGAACGATCCTCGAACGTAATGACTAAAATGGCCTCTCACCGATCGAATAAAAAATAGTACGACCGAACGAAACGTTATTATACCATCGAATCGAGGTTGGAATTGGGCCTTTACTTCGGAATAGTTATTCCGAATTTGCGAAGCGTTACATAAAGCTGGGTTTGTGAGCGAAGGATTTAGGGCAAAACGTTGCTCGTAAAAACAAGTCGGTCTTCGGCTTTTTTCCGGGTTACTTGTAAGGGAGGGTCGCCATAAATGTTACTGGCATGCTTCCGCCTCGAAGGAAAGCGAGAGCACCGGCAAGAATGGGGAGTCACGACGTTCCATATTTTCTGTTTGGATATTTGTCATCTCGGAGCTGCGGGACGTGCCATCGCGAGCATGAGAAATGTCTGCAAATATCGTTAGGAGGAACGGATGACTCTGGAGTAAAACTACGAAGTCTCGAGTCGAAGTTACCGAGTGGGAGAATAATGTGGGGTGTGCTCGACTACCGGTGAAATTCATTTTCCCTTTCGAAGGGAAACGCGTTCATCGTTGGATTATCGTCTTAACGTCGAATTTAATTTAACAAAGGAAGAATATTCAACAGCGAGAACACGAATAGTAACGACTAGGTCACGATTTTAAAAAGTGTTCAAATCGAGTGAACCACGCAGGGCCGAATACAAAGCCTACTCCTCGATTAATTTCGATGACCTGCAAGTGACATCGGATACTTGGGTAACAATGCTGCCGTTCATGGTCCATTCAGAGCCGTAATAGTGACGCCGGACGGGCCACCTCTATTGCTGGGATAAAAACAAGACGAATAGACCGGCTATCTAGAGCAGATAGCTACTGAATGGAACCTTCTGATATATTATCTCGAGTCGAACAGGAATGGCATTCACGCAAAAACTTTGGTCTATCGGGTACACGCGAGGATCCTGGAGCCTTTAACGCGAGGACGAAAGTGACGCGGCTCGTCGGACTCGCGAGAATCTTATTGCCTTAGAAATTAATTCGTAAGCCGGATTCGAAGGAAAATGAGCTTTCTTCTCCGGAAGTTGAGCAAGTTTCGTGCCTAGTTCAAAATAGTCTTGATAAGGAAGGTGTAAGAAAGAGAGGGGGCAAGGGAGAGAGAGCGAGAAAAGCCGTCTACCACGGGAGTGGCTTGATGGTCAAAGCTTGTATTAATTACGACTGTCAGTTCTCGGAGTGGTCCGAGCCGGAGCTCCGGTAGCTCACCCGGACTGACATTGTTCCTTCCGGATCTCGTTACCTACCAAGTCGGAGCAGGGGCTCTCAATCGTATCTACAAGCGAGATCTCTCGCATAATTAAGTCCTCTGCCTTTTTCAGGATATTCACGCCGAAGAGAAGAGAGATTTGCATAAGCCTGCCGCCTCCTCGGCCGTCTAGCGCGAACGGTGCAGTCGCGTAATTAAGTTTTAATTTTTTCCCGATAAGATCCCGGATAGTAAAAGGCCACCATCGTCGTCCTCTTCGTCGTAGTGGCGCGTGCTCGAGCCACTTCTATCGCTAAAGCAGGCACCCAGGCGAAACGGAATTTATCGCGGCGCGGCGTAGCTCTTAATTTTACTTTCTTGCTCTCGCCACTTAATACCTTCCTTTCTACGCGAGCGAATGAATTTTGATAAGTTCCTTTTGAAAGAGGGGGTTGGGGATACTAACGCTTAACGAACCGATGAGATCTACGTTGACTTTCAAGAGATATCGATCCTGCGTTCATTCATAAACGGGTCTAGGATCGTCGAAGAGGGTAAGATGAGAAGGTGGAACGTTATTGGGTTTAATGAAAAAAAAAAAAGGAAGGCATCGTGCTCTCGCCCGTGAGATAATTTTTCTTTGCTCTCGAAGGATCGACCGATAGCGTGTTTAGACGGGACGTCGATCGACGGCTTGGCACTTCGTTACCTTCCTTTTATTTTTCATCCATCTCGTCGTCGCCATCGGGTTTACCTCGCCTCTCCTTCTCACGGCAGCAAGCTTTTTTGCACTTATCGCTTTTCTCCCGTCTCAAAGGCCACCATTATTTCGCGAGAAAGAGCCGGGTCCAGCGAGAATCGGCGCCCAGAGGGACCCTAACCTCAAAGGAAGCTCGGGAGGTGTATGCCTCGGACGTAAAGGCGACCCGAGTTAGATACGAGACACCTCTTTCTCTCTCTCTCTTTCTCTTTCATGTAATATCGAAGAACACGCAAAATATGAGCAAAGACAATCGACGAACGATCGTTTACATTTTTTATTTCAGAATCGCTTCGAGATTATGTTCATTAACAAAGTTCTACTCGTGTCTTTAACCGACTTCGAAAAAAGGAGGACGTTATTCGACAATGGAGGATGTGGCAATGACACTTGCTTTTTTTCTGTTTGCTCCGGCATAAATTCGCAGTGGATGGACCAATCAAGATCGAACTTTTTCTATCCTCTTACTTCGGGTTTCCCATTGATATCGTTTCAAAATTTTCTTTGATAAAAATCATGACGATCGATATTAAAAGTAACGATCGGATTCAGTATTTTAAGAAAGACGGCGATTCTAGTCGACGAATAAAATATTAATTTTCTACTCTCCCTGGTTATCACGCTCTTATTTTCCCATTGGATTTCTTCTCTTTCTCGGCCGAGCTCAATAATGGAGGGACCGGACTTCTTTGAGGCCTAGTCACTCGAGAGATTGAGGGAGCAGCCTCGTCGTTGCACGAAGAAGTCTACGAAAGTGATGAGTTCGCGCGACTCAAAACCAACGCGTTACTCTGGCGCGACGAACTAGTTTTTCCCCCCTTATATTACACGCGGCTCTTTCGACATTTTTCCGACATGGAGCTTCGATGTTTGTCTTTCCAGAAGTAAAAAAAGAACCTGGTAGTAATTATGCAAGGACGCTATATACATATATATACGTTGGAAGACTCGATGGTCTCGCATATGCGTTACTATTTCACCTAGCGTACTTGCCTCCTTAGTTTCTCTTCTTGGTGGCGAGTTACGTAACGCGGAAGTCCTCGTATTCGCGGCGTGTGCACGTGAAAGGCTATGTCAGCCGGCAAAGTTCGCGCATGTAACCTCGTTATACATACGTATAACGTACATTAGGGCCGAAGTTTATCGTGGAAGGAGAATAACGTTTCCAAAGACAGTGGTAGAGACGGCGCTCTTTAAGTGGACAGAAACAGTGTGCCATGGCTTTTATTACGAACCCCTTGATCCTCTCTCACGTCGATCGATCGACCCCCCTTCCACTTTACCCTGGCTGAACACGTTTTCTCTTTAGTACGGCTTTGTCTATCGAAGTCTCTTCTCTCTTTCTCGAAGAAATTCCCTTCCGTTTTCATCACGGCTTTTCTTTCTCTTTAACCGACTCTTCAGAATGGAAAGGTTTACCTCCAGCTGATGATTTATTTGGAACATAAACGAAAGGTCGATCTGTTTTGCGATAAATCCGAGCACGTCGGATTAAAAAGTATCGAGAGATGGTGAATGTCGTAACGTACAGGTGTTATAATACGCGTACGCGATCGGTATCAGGGATTTGTGCCATTTATTTGTATGGTTTATGTCCTGTGAAATAACTATCGCCACTTAATACCACGATCAGCGATATCAAATGAAAATTTCCGACACTAAACATGCCATCGTACGGTAAGATAAGGATTTATTTTCCGATCGAATTAATCGACTGCACGGACTGCACCGAGATCGCGGACGCGATACTAATTCATACGACTTTTCAAACGAGCGAAAAAACATGGAAGTAGGCAGTACTTGAGATTAAATAAGTATAGGAGACAATTCGTCGTCGTCTATATTCGCGGATTTTTTTCGCGATAGCTTTTCTCTACGATTACTCAATAAACGTACACGCATTCATTTCTATCGTCATACTTTGCACAACGAATTCGTCGATGTGTATTTCACCCATTAATCCTCGATTATTGATGTATAGTATATGTAGATACTATAATAGAACTACTTCCTGTTTTCGCTAAATAAAAACACGTTTCGAATTTTATCGATACAGATTTCAAATAAACGTATACCTACCCAATTTTGTCGAAACAAAAAGCTCGTGATATCCATTCGTCCAAATATCGTTTAATCGTTCGATAAAACCCTTGCAATGATTTGCTTCTTTTTCCCCTCTTTTACTGAGATTGAGTGTAAGCTATCGAAAATCGTACAAATTCTCTTTCGACCTTGTTCTCTCAGCTTTAACATCTATTGGACGATATACCTATCGCATGATGAGATAATCTGATTAATTTTCATATTATTAAGAAATGAAGATATTACTTTTACTGTGTTGTTTAATACTCTATTATTAACGAATCGTAACGGTTTTGGATACACTCTCCAAATTTCTGTAACACAATTAATTCGTTTCTTGTTGTGATGTTTGCGTATAAAATAAACTAGAATGAATAAAATATGAATTTTTGTACGAATGCCAGCGAGAAAACAGTATTTTCCTTCAAAAATAAGTTTAGTTTTTTACTCATTACTCAATTTGGACGTCGTGAAGTACTTCGGCAAACTTGAAAAATATGGAGTCAAGGAAAACATATTTAAAGTTGCCGCTCCCTTTCCAGAGCACCAGATTGTGCCTGAAACGCGATTGTTCGACGATTCTTAACTCCTTAAATTTGCAAAAACTGCAAGAAAGCATCAACTTTATCGACTCAACAAAGCAAAACCCCCTTAAAGTGCTAACAAAAACAAAGAGGAAGGACAAACGCGTTACGTTCTTGATGGGGTTATCCCCCATGCAATAATTTGTCGTTAAAGAGTCTAACGACGCGTCGAAATACGTCGTGAAATTGGAATTATGACGGGAGAGACTACCGCGATGGATAGGATCGCGACACGTCCCGCTTACGATCGTAGGAATGACGTGGGCGTTATGGGCCTAGCTTCGGCACATAGGATAGCCTTGCGGCGTCGATACAGGCATATAGAAGGCGTGGTAGAACTAATGAATCGCCGGGGACTTTAGGGATAACGAACGTTCCGCTGATCCATCTTCCATTATTCGATGTCAAACACTATAATCTTCTCAGATTAATCGACTATGGCCATATTTATCTGACGGCGTTCAATATGCGCCGCGGACGTTAATTTGCCATGGTAAACGTTCGGAACGTGCACCGGACTTCAACGACCCCTTTGATTTCACCGTAATCCTGGCAGCATTATTCGAGTATGAGAAGCGAGGATCGATAAAGAACGATGTCGTCATTCTAATTTCTTTTTCCCTGAATCGACGCGAATCCTCCGATGACGAATTTTTCTTTTCTTTTGCTTCTCTTTGAGTCAGTCTCGAACTTTTTTCTTAGGAAGCAGGATCTCTACCGCCTCGTAGCTACGTCTAGACGCGGGTAAGTTGCCGGAACGTTGGCTGGGAGAAGCCCGTAGCTTTAAGGGATAGAACTGGAGAGGGTGTGCGCGCAAGAGGGCAAAGGAGGTTACGGGGGTCGCCAGTGGTGACGACTGCCTGCCAGTAGCAGGAGAGTAGGGAGAAAGAGAGAGAGCTACGTGGGTACACCCTTCTCACTCCTCCAAGTAATACACTCTGGTGTCAGGCACTCTCGGTGCATAAAGCCGCATATCAACCGCCGCAATAAGAAAGCAGTGCAACGGGATTTAATATGACGTGTACCCTGTTATTGCCGGTGCTGTCTTGCCTTCCGTTCTTTTTCTCCTCGTCTCCGACGCTCTCAAGCTCCCTCGGCCTTCTTTTCTCTCTACTGTGAAAGGAGGATGCACAGGGTGCTACGTTTTTTTTGTCTACTCTCGCTTTTTCTAGTAGATGCATCTTAAGAACGGAGATCTCAACGGAAACTTCCCTACCGCGAAATTTTCCATGTATCCTTTCATCGAAAATGTCGTGACTCTGGGTGACTTGAATAAATAACGGCGTGGAAGTATTAGCGTAAGCCGAACACCCAGTATAACGAAATATATGTACACGTAAGACTTAGGAAAGGTTCTTGAATTTTACAACGCTTCTCCTGCCTTTATTCATCCTCGTTTCCGAGAATGCAATAGAATATCACATTCCAGGGATCAGATTCAATATCCTGCCTTGGTCCCAACGCTACTCTAGATCCTGGATTTTAATAACGACGTGTTCTCGCGATTAATCTCGCAGTAAACTATGTCGAGGTGTATCGCTCGCGTTGGGATAAACTTTGTCTACGATAATTTCCGTGCTGAAAACCGTGAGGGAGATATTCGTGCGATATGACAAACGAGTGGTTGCGCCTATAAATAGTTCTTTTTAGAAACGGGATACTCATAACTATGCGAAAGAAAAGCGACGGACCGGAAGGGAAGATTCGTTGTGACGGGAAGAATGAAAAATGTCTATCGCGTAACAAGACCGAATTCGTGAAACGTCCGCGTTCGAGCGATAGCCGTGATTATTCGAGCGTGGAATGGGTCAGTGTAAAGACCGTGGCAAATTCTATGACATTTCGTTCGGCTCGCAGAATCTCCTGGCATTGTAGTTCGCCGTTCGTCCGTTTTACATATTTTCATTACCAGCACGTATACGGAATATTTGGGCGCAACGACCGAACGTGGAATTCACGTAAAATTTGTATCGCGCTGTAAACGAACGCATCGCGACGAAGCTCCCCCGTAAAATATTTCCCGCTTTCAAAACTCTACAATTTTTTACCTAAACAGAAGCGTTTCTGCACTTGAACGGCGATCAACGTAATAGGAGAAATATGCATTCGTTTAGGTCTAACAACTATATATATATATTATATACATATATATATATCCTTTATTCGAGTAGCTCGCATTAAACCGAGCTTTGATCGCTTAATTGACCGGCTATGACTGATTATAATTGGCTGTCGTAAACAGCTCGGCCTCTGGCACGTCCAATTGCGTGAGCGCACCTCGTGTGACATAGCATCGACGCTCTAACGAATTTGTGAAAATTTAAGTTTAACGAAGATTTCTTTTTTGTTAATTCGCGATCCTACGACGATATCGAATGAAAATAATCCGGTCGTAATCCGCTTATGATAGAAATACGATCTCGCGCGGGATAACTTTCTCATTTCGAAGAGTAACACGGGAGGATTTCCGTCGTGAGAAGGGTGGGGAGGTGGACCGACGTTATACGGAAGGACGATGAAGGATCTTTGCACTTGGAAATAACGT
This sequence comes from Ancistrocerus nigricornis, assembly GCA_916049575.1. NCBI lineage: Eukaryota > Metazoa > Arthropoda > Insecta > Hymenoptera > Vespidae > Ancistrocerus > Ancistrocerus nigricornis. The sequence continues at coordinate 13,106,129 of OU696667.1, read as the reverse complement.
TTCGGCTAAACTTAAAAGCAATCCAAGTTGGAAGAAATATACAGGCAGTTCGCGCCCGTGCAAGGGTTTGGGGGAGGGTAGGAGGATATGAACTTTGAGCGTGTCTCACGGAGACTCCGCTAGAGGACTTTCCGCGCCTTCTTCCTTCCCAACACGATTTATGCGTCGCGAATAAGCGATTTACAGCGTCGACTCTTTTAAATAAATCGATATAAACTGTCCCGTGACCGTACTCGGAAACTCCTCCGGGGGATATAACTACACGATTTATTATCCTCCGTTTCTCGTTTATTGAAACAATATTACGGAACCGTTCGAAGCAACGACGCGTACGTGGGACACCGAGCCGGTAAAGATAAAAGATAGTGGATCGAAGGTAAAACATAAAGCGACGCGACGTGGCGCGCGATCCGACCCGACCGATCGAATAAATTCAATTTTCTTCTTTAGGACGGACGGTACCTCGATTACGAAACGAAGCTTTTGACGATGATATAAAATATGCTTGCATAGGTCGATACGCGTCGGTAGTGTCGTCGCATAATTTTGAACATAGAATTATACATTCAAATGATAACAAAAATACAATTACGATCGTTCCGGGAACGCGTTATACGAGATCCTTTATCGCATTATGCATATGAAATTGGAATAATGTGTATTTTACAACAACGAACAATAATTACGAACCGAACGTACCATATGTACCTACCTACGACAAAGCTTTCTATTCGAACTATAGTCTGTATGTTTTTTAAACGTAAATTCAATATATACCTGATTCTTTTTTTGGGATGGTGAAAGCGTAATGAGTAAAAGAAAGTCATGCAAATACCGATTAACTGAAATATATAAAACTCCTTTTAAAAGTCGCATATTATGCAAAAAGTAATTTAAAATATAAAAATGCATCGGCTAAAGCATGTTATTTAATTATTACAGTGCCTAATGGTATAGATTATTATCAAATAAACATAATATGTAGAATAAATGCAATAAAGTGATGACACAAAAACTTAACTAGTAGGTACTTACAAAACAAAAAAAAAAACTTGTGTTATTAAGAATCGTGTAATCGTATAACAAGATAGATACCGTGTAAAAGGAGGATCAGGTGTATACCTACTTGCGTTGATCGCAGAAAAGAATTTTCAGTCCAAAGGGACAAGGAAATTTCGGTTTCATCAAACTTCGGCCAAGTTAATGTCGTATTAGGCTCAGCGGCCGGATAATAAGGACCGCAGGGACGAATTTTAGGGAGGGTGTTCGAATTCAATTATTCTTTTATGCTTAGGACGTAAGGCCGAAGGAGAGACGCAATAAAAGCGAATACTCTTCTCAAGGCCGAACTCATTCACGATGATTCAAAATTTAAGCCGCAAGAGATTCGCCAGAAATTACTCGCGGCTTTACTCGGGCGACATAATTCCGTATTAGACGCGCAACTAATTCCACGCGGAGAGTCCCGGCAAGGTCAATGCACGTGGATAAATTTATGTAACTCGTAATTCGCTACAACGTCGAAAGCCGATTTGCAACAACGCGCAAAGCTGATTTCCGACGACACGCAGCCACGGTAGAGAATGTTTCCTGCGGATTCATAGCGATTACGTCGAATCCGTTTGAACGTTAACCTCAACTAGAAATTCCAGAGAAAATTTCCAGACGTCACAGCTAGCTTCTACTTTTTGGGATCCGTAGGTGGAACGAAAAATGGATCCGGAAGCGTAGGATCGACGCAGTCCGCGACGTATCGCGAACGTTAGTCGGCACGGTGTCACCGAAGATACACTCGCGAAATGGCCGACCATTTCCATATTTATGGAATATTTATGTACAACGGGCGTTACCCCGACACGACGTTACGGAGCTACGGTAAAAATCATAAAGCAAATTTTTGCATCGGCGCTAAAGTCGTTTGCCACGGTTCGCGGACGTCCGAACGACGTCACGCGCGACATCGGTCCGATGCTTTCGAGAAGAGACAGGATGGACGTTCGTCCGCGTCGACGTATCCCGTCGTGCTCGTCCTTTGTAAAATACGATCTTGAAACTTGTCTCTTTTTTTTTTTTTTTTTGCGGGGGGTCAACTAACAAGCAAGGCGATTTTAGCAAAGAGTAGAAAAAAAATACTGCAGGCGAATAACGAAGTATCGTCGGCGAGTTCGCTCCCTTGTTTTCTGTCTTTTTTTACTCTCCACCTTTCCGGTCACATATATCATCTCTCTTTCCCTTTCCATCTGCAGGATAGCGTTCTTTAACGACGCAACTGTACCTTCGGGTATATTTTCAACAACGATAGCGTTAGTGCGCGAATCCGCGAGGGCGATTGTTCCCTCTTTCTCCGTTCGCAGAAGCAGACGCGATAATTTAGAGGCAAGGGAAGGTGTGTCTAGATAGATGCGCCGTAGAAATCGACAGGTGTGATGAATGTTCAACAGGCACCGGCGTATACTGCTAGGAGAGATTATTGCGTATTCCTGTCAAACGGGGGAGAGACGGCATCGCTGGTGGTGGCAGGGCTCGCGACCTCGTAGGCCGTCGGAAGGAAGGAAGGGCGAGGAGATGGGTTTAGGAGGAAGGCGAGGACGGGACACTAGGGTAGGGAGAATGGATGGAAGGTGCCGAGCATCTGCATTTTCAGACGTCGCGAGAGAGAGAGAGAGAGAGAAAAGGATTCCTCTCACTCTTCCCTTCTCTATCCATTCTCCTCTTTTTCTCTTTGCGAGCACACGCGCGCGCATCAGCCAGGCAGGTTCTATCGAAATCCTTTTAGCTTTCCTATTCGAGCGATTCGAGGTTTTCAACGGCGGCTTCCATCATCCGACACTTCACGCCACGGCGAAGAACGCTTCGCTCCTTCTGGTTGTCGGTAGACGAAGACGCCCACGAACGGCATGAAAATACGAGAAGGAAAATTCGAATGATTTTTACCGCGACGGAAGCTAGCAGACCGATTTTGATGGATTATGCATCACAGGTAAAAGTCATTCGATCGGTTGAGATTTATCGCGATACGAGTGATATCTTCCTAGAGAGAATAGCTAGTCTCGTACGAATTCGTAGGAAATCGTGGTAGCGTGTCGTGTAGGTACGGCGATGGCCCGTGATTCGCGTAGAACGCAGGAAGGAAATCATCGGTAGCTGACTCGCGGAACTGCCGAGCTCTCGGACAATGAGTTATTACCTTCTACCCGGGGTGATAGTATCCGTGTTGTAGCGCGGTGGCCCGGAGCCATTATGTCGGCGCATTGAAACGTCTCCGTCGCGCGAGGCACAGTTGGATACGAAATAAGCAAGATGGTCGGTACGGCCGCGCTTTGTTCCGGCGCGTTGCGTGTCGCGGGCTTCCGCGTGCGTCCGTTCGCCGTAACGGTCCCTCATTGTGACCCGTAATGCCTGGCTCCGAAAGGCTACGTGCCCTCTATCCACCTGTACCTACCTGTCTACGAATGGAGACTATCTCGTACGACTACTTACGGAATTCTCCCTTAATTCGACCCTTTCGGAATATCGGTGCTCGCATCGTTATTTGGCTCGGATCCAACGATCATCCTCGTCGTCGTGTTTCGAGGCGACGCGTCGCGCCACGCGCATGACTAGAGTCGTGTTTACCGTAGGTAGGTAGGTACCTTTATTTCTCACGAGAAGCGACCAGAGGAGACGTATTATTTCGATGCATCTTGCCTACTGCAAGTGTTGCAAATAGATAAATTTCATTTGATAGACGATATATCGCATGAAGAAGAAATTTGAGTATTTTAAAAATTTTTAGAACTAAATTTAGGTAACCAATTTGATCAGTAGGCATTTTAATTTTGTTGATAGCTAAATATTATCTTTTTATCATTAATTTCATTAACTGAACGGCAAAATGTCATAATTTGCTTGGCATAAATAAACACGTGTCGTATCTGATTGCCTCTTGATGCGTTCGCTAAAATAAAATATGTTAATAGCAATTTTTTTATTTTAAAGCTGGGAATTTTATTACAAATTGTTCTGTTGTTACTGACAATGATACCTACTGAAATTTATTGATCACATGATTTCATTTCATCGTCATTCGTAGTTCTATTATTCTTGATGTTTGATAAAGAGCTTTTTGTTGCTTCTGTAAGCGTAATGCTCGCGTATTAAAAGAGTAATATTTAAAAAAATTGAGAACTACGCTTATCTCTCCGATGTAGACGTATCGTATATTTTCATACGCGCAAACATATACAACTGTATCAGTAATTCGGACGTTTACACGAAACGCGATGTCCTATCTTCCTCTCTCTTTAATAGCAAAACGATGAATAATTTTAACGTGTTATTAAAAATCTCGTCTCCCGAAAAATAAACTGTTCATAACCTTTAACTATCAGGATTCTTTGATCCAGACAGCATCGAACCGCTCGTAAAATATTGGTTACGTCCATGTTATCGACATGTTATGACAAAAATATCATATGTTGATAGTAAATATTATTGGCAAAAGTTAATACAAAAAAAATTTTACCAAAATGTTTTAGCATTTTGTTGCAAAACTAGACAACGATGCTGATAAAAGAAATATTGCTAACATGTATTTTACTCGAATTTCTTAAACCGTAACGTCCAGGGTGGTAGACACCTTTATAACGTAAGAATTGTTTCGATGACTCTCCAAGAATGTCTCCAAGTAGATCTCTTTTGGTGTTGCCCTTACCCAGGCCACATCTGCAATACCACGTTGGAAAATAGAGAAGGAGTCCACTCTCTTGAAACGTAATAAGGACTTGAGAAATTTGAATGTATAAAACGCTTGAAACCAGAGCCAGTTCTCCCATTAAAAAGTAAGAACGGGAGACGCGTTGGTAAATGAATAAGGTAGCAGATGGTAGGTCGCTAACTTGCGTCTTTCAATTTTGCGGAAGAGTCAAAGTTCCGGCTGGGTCTCCTCTTTCTCGCTGCTACGTAGATACATATATATATATATATACATACTTACTCTAGAATTTACTCGCGCGCGCATCGCCAAGGAAAATCCGTTATATAGTCGCGCGTTATCGGCTCGTAGATTCTAGGCAAAGAGATCGTTGATTTCGTTGAGAACGCCTATCGAAAGGTTTACGCGGCCGCGTCGCGTTACTCGGCATTTATGATAGCCATTTTCCATAAACACGTTTCAATTTCACATAATACCTACCCAGTCTCCATCGAATCTCGGGAATACCGGCTTTACTATATTTCCCAAGCTCGAACGAAATAAACGTAAACCAGGATACTTTGGAGCTATTGAAACTCGGAGTTGGAGAAAAGGCCGCACGCGTTTCAGCGAAAGTGTAGCTCGACATATATTCGGTTCGGACGACCAGTGTCGAAATCTGAACGGCACAATTTTAGTCGAATGGCGGCCCGATTAAATTGATCAACGTATTACGTGCGGCAGCTTCGTCAGGCTGCAGAACGGAATACAGAGCGCGTTGGGATTCGATTATCGTTTCGGTGCTGCGCCGCTAATAGTTAGCGCGTTCGGTGCTGGAAAGCTCGATGGCCGAGAATAGCTGAGTTCTCCACTCGCAGAGCCACCTCTTCCAAATAATGCACCTCGCACCGTGGTAACGGGACGAAGCGTTCGTACGATTTTCCTGATCTCCGATAGCGCGTTTACGCGTTCCCCTTTTTGGGTCTCGTTAGTACTGGTGCATTTGGGGGTTCCTATTCTTCGGCTCACCAGATGTTTCTACAATTCCAAATGGAGGGAAAAGGGTAGAGAAAGGGGGGAGGAGTTGGGTAGCACGGGCAAAGGGGATTTAAGATTTAGCATATCGTTCTGTATTCGAATCCACGAGGAGCTATAAATTTTTCAAGCGTTCCGGCGCGACCGAGTCCATTTAAATATCAGTAAGAGGAAACCAATCTACTCCATTCGACCGCCGGAAATTACTTTCGTCCGTGCCAGCTCGCGTTAACTCTAATGCGACCCGCTAGAAAAATAAATGCTTCCGCGCGCACCTCGTAAAAATCGTCGACTACCACGGAATTAAATTTAAGTAGGAATAGTTCTCGCCCGGGTCCCCACGCTTTTCCCTTAACTCTTCTCTCACCGAGGACATTGGGAATTTTTGTTCGAGCGACCCTTACTTACAAACTTTTCCATTCCCTTTTTCTTTAACGACGAGAACGTACCACAAATTCCCTTCGCGTCGATTAGGTATTGAATCGTATGGACGAATGGTTAAAGCGGTATCGCGATCCAGGTATTCATATCGTAAGTTAAGAGAGCGATGGGGCAGGGTGGGACGAGGGTGAACGAGAAGCAAAGTTATTCGACCACGATCAGCTAGGAAATCAGATATGCCAGAGTTTCGCTCAGGGGAGGAAGTGCCCCGGCCGGATGTTTACTTGAAACTCCAACCGCATCGAGCGTCGGGCTAAGTGAAGTAAGGTGGGCCGGAAGCTTCTTAAGTAAAACCATCCCCACCGTCGCGGTCCTCTTCTTACCCTCCTCTCGTTCTCCTTCCCTCTCTCGCCCCATTCGAGTTCCTCTATCTATCAAATCGAGTCACTCTTTCTCGCATAAATCCAACCGCAATGGCATTTTCGGAGTCTTGTCTTTTCCGTCCTGGCGATACCGCGAGAGGTCGAAAACCTAATCCTCTCGATATCGATCGTACCCAGGGTGAAAGAGGGGGAGAGAGAGAGGAAGTTCGTCAATTGCGAACGTCTTCCGTTTGGAACGCGATGTTCGAACACAAATCCAGTCTATGTAAGCTACAATCTCTCTTTGATCCCCAACGTCGAGTAAACGTTCTCGTAATTACGCGTAGCGAATCGTTGAAAAAGCCTCTCCTAGGTCTCAAAGTAGCCTCGCCCCCTCGTTACGTTCCACCGCTCGATTTTACAAGCTACTTGTTATTTGCCGAAAGAAAAAAGGTTAGAACGCGTTCCCGAATTCATTGGTCGAGTTCCAAGTTACGTTTTTACCGTTTCTATGAAATCCGAGACTGCCGATTACCTTCGCATTGGACCACATCCAACATCCCATTTTCACCGGTTTAAGGTCTCCCGCGCTCATCGGCCGCTGTTTTTCCGGCCGCTTCATGAATTCGCCGTCTCCTCGATCTAACGAAAGAGGGTCATAACTGCATTTGCATATATCGCGTTTGCCATTGTACCGAGAGAATTGTATGGGTATCTACGCCTCGCCGTGTATATTTCACCTTTTGTTCCACGTTTGGAAACGCCCCGAGGCTTCTGTTATCGGTGTTTACTCTTCGAACGATAATCCATGTATTTGTAAATGGAATATTTGTAAATTTGTAAATACGCCGGGTCTACCTTGCATTCGAATTATCGCGACCCTATCGTCGCCATATTATTTTATACGATACATGTTTAATACATTGATTACAAGTTAGTATTATTCGTAATATCATTTTGTTATTTTTTGTATATCTTGATACTCACGAGTTATAAGGAACTATGACAGTTCGGAACTAGTCGCCCTAAAGTTAAATTTTGCATTAAATTTCTGGATGCGTTTTCCACTTTAAAAATCGAAATAACGTGTCCGAGTAGGTACCGATCTGTTTTCCGTAAAATAAGTTTGGAAAAAGGGACGATATCGATCGTAAGAGCGACGACGTTGAATCACGTGCTTTTCGTCTACCTTATGCATATTCATGCCAACCTACGACGTACTCTCATTCACGATTTTATAGATACCCGAGAAAGAGACGAATGGGTCTCGTTTTCGATCGTTTTCCCCTCACTTTTCTTGAACATCGATACGAACGTCCACCAAGGAAATTTCTTTTTCACGAAACCATACCTACCGACCTATCTCTATATCGTCGATGACAACGGAAACCATCGCTTACGATTAGATACCTAAACTGCGCTATTAGGATCGTATTGGATAAGGCTAGATACTATCGGTTAACACGAATTACGTCCGGGAGTCGTGTAATCAAGATGGACGATTAGGGAATATCGATCGCCACCGTCTACGAACGCGTACACGTGCCGTTCCCCATCGAATCTTAAAAACGGAAACTCTTTCGATGAGCTTAACCAAAGCCAATGGAAACTCTTTATCGCGACGTACTCGAGAAAGTGGCTAACGATCGCATCGTTTCGCTAATAGGTATCTTTATTCCAACTCGGGAAGTCCAAGTTCAAGTCTCTGGTAAATCGTCTCGGATTAGCACGAAAATACGACGATTCCTTGACTTTGGCTTACTTTACCTTTTCTCTCGTTACTCATGGACGAAGGAATAACGCGTGCAAAGTTATTTGATCAAGTTGCTGGAAGTTATTTTACAGTGTACAATGATACCACGGCAGTTTATTCACGTTGAAAGTCGGTAAAGTATCTTGCAAGCTTATTCATCCAGCCGCGTATTCTTACGTTCAACGTTGCTCCCCGTGTCCTACTATTTTCGTTACTATTTCACTCGACGGCCGACTACACTCGTATCGCTACCACTTTCAACCAGCCGCGTGCATTACGCCCGACCATAACTCGTCGGTCTCTCCTTGGCACAATATTCGCGAACGATGTAACTTTGATTCGACTTTTATCGTGGTTGGAAGAGAAAAATGTCGGCAAAGATTCGCCACAGTTTTCTCTACATTTCCACGAGGACGAGTAATTGTTATTAAGCTAATCCTATGCTGAAAAACAATTTCAGCGAGTGGGACGATAGGATGCTGCAGAAAATTGCCAAGTTTTTACTAACTTAGCGTCTTTTGAAAGGAACTAACGTTCGGGAGCACGTTTCTATTTTATCTTCCGCAATATCCTTCCGATCTCGCGAAAGAGGGATGACAGATGCTGAGTAAGAATCACGAGGGATGGGAAATCGGTGGAGGGTGACCTTACAAATAACCTCGGTGCCCCTAAGTTAATTGAAAGTTGGGTAAACAGTTCGGTTAACGTGCTCGATGGCGTGACAAACGCGTAAAACGTCCGACAAAGAAAAATACCATTTTTCATCACGGAGAACCCCGTGGTTTTATCGAGTAGCGTCCCGTTAAATGAATTAACCTCTTGCCGTACTACTTAGCCAAGCAAAATCCGGGCCAAATCCGCGAAGACGCTCGCAAAACGAGTCAGAATGGAAAAGAGTGACATCTATCAAATAATACAATACAAATAAAAAAATACTTACAAAAACAACAAAATATTTTGTTAACACTAAACCTACCAAGACGGGTCAAATGACCCTTTATACGTTTCTTGTTTGTCGATTTTTTAAATAATAAAATTACTTTCATAGAAATGTATTATCAATAATACTTATTCAATAATATTTCTTTATGATTGCAAAAAGCATGTTTTTGTTTAAGTATTTATCAAATAGATAAATGTAATGAAAATAAGTATGCCTTTAACGTCGGTAGGCTTAGTGTTAAAGTATTATAACGTAAAAGTACAGCAAGGGGTTAAACGACAGATTTTTCCACGAATGAAATAATCCAAGTATTACGCGAGTGAATTCAACGAGAAGGAAGCTAGATAAATTTACTAGTTGGTAGGATGACAGATTGTGGTCGCACGTAGCGTCGTGGCGGTGGATCCCAAGAAAACGTTTGCTCAAACTCGGTAGCGAGAGATCGTTCGAGTTGGCAGCGGTAGAGAGAAGCCCCCGATGACTCGAATCTCCGATCAACCCCCTTAACCGTGCCGCTGTTCGGGCCAAAAGCGGAAGTAAAATTTCACGTCTCCGGGAGAAGCTCCGATCGATCCTCACGATGAAAACTTACTTTGAAACCGCAAGATCGAACGTGCCGGCGTCGATGCGCGCTTAATCGCGAGACACTTTCGCTTCAAGTCCTTGCGGCTGACCCTCCCTATCTCTCTCTTTCGTAGATTTCCAACGGTGACCGATCGTCCGGCTAATTTCTTTTGTAAATTGGATCGTGGTAGAGAGAAGCCCTTTTCAGCAATGTTAGGCGAGCATGGCGGTAACTTCGAAAGTTCCCTTTTAACGGCAACTGGCGGTGAGTTAAGCGCAAGTTATGTTTAGCTCCAAAACGCGAAACGCAAAGACTGCTGCCACCTCGCATGGAGGTCGAAAGAGGGTTGGAAAAATGGGGTGAAAGAGGTAGAGGGAGATAGCAACGGCCTTTGCCGTTTGAAACAAGTTTGTTTCTGTAACGTACGCGTATTCTTTCATGGACTGGCCCGCGCGAAGGCAGCGAAGGATGAATTTTCTGGCACGTTTAATGCTCAAAGAACTCTCATCCACGCAGTCCCGCCAAAATGTTTTAATTACTCTCGGTACAAAAGCGTTGGGTGGCCTATGCATAGAAAACCGGTGGGAGTGCGGAGCTGGCGGAAGAATGTGAAACGACAAAAGGCTCTGCGCCGTACGGAGAACAAAAAATTAAATTAGAAAGGGAATCAAAAGGAAACGTGTCGTACCCGGGACCACTGTGCTTTTGTTTCTTTTGTTCCCTCGCGATAATGGAAGACTCGCGTCTTGATACGAGCCAAGACGCGAAATCGTTGAGAAGATATCAAAATCGATCGCTCGTCAACTTTGCTTCTTCTTTCTTTCCTCGTACGACACCGTGAAGATCGCGGGGAGACACCCACGTTACGTTTAATAAAATTCTGACTTTCACCTTTGCTTTACAATGGAAACGGTGGCTTTTTAATAAAACGAGAATTTTCCTCTTTGTCCCGTGCGAGCGCGCTCCGGCGGAGGCGCCGTCACAAAACTAGAAAAGCTTTGCGCGTTACTACATTGTAACGCACGCATTCAATTCCACATAAAAAAGGCCGCGCCTTTTTTAAGCTCGCAAACTTGCGAGTCAACACCGAATTTATCTCGTGTAATAACCGTGCGTACAGAGGCTACGTCAAAGGGAACATTTAGGATAACGAAATCTTCCAGTTATTCGTAACCTTTTTTTAGGAGATTATCTTTATCGCGTGAGATCGCGTATTAAGGAGCTACATATACTTTGATGTAGTGGAGATTTAGTGAAATTAGGGTGAACTTTGACACGTTTTTTTAATATAGAGAAAAATTGTTTTAATTGAACATTATGATGTATACATTAATGTTCATAGTTTTGTGTAAGTTTGTTGTAAATATCATTTCATCAAAATAAGTATTGTTATACAGTTTTTGCGAGAAACATTAAGTATATCTTTGGTTCTATTCATTTGAGAGAAAAGAAGAAAATTTTATTTTCAAAGAAAACATGCTCTCTTCATAGTCGTTTTTAAAAAATAATGATTTGATACATCTTTTAATAAAATTTTCAGAAGATGACTTGTCTCACAATTTATTTTAGCAATGCTATTTAGATAGCAGTGCAGTGTGTGCAGTTTTTGCATTGATAACTAGAAAAAACCTCAATTTCCATTAAATTTATTTATGAACGTATAGACTCTGTTCTATTTGTGATAGGGTGGATGTATAAAGTAGTGATATAATTTATATAAAAACTCATAAAACTGAGTTCCAAGCCTGAAGCGTTCAAAACCCCCCGAATTTGCGTTTGGCACAGAGAGATGATGCGAGCAATACCTACTGGTCCTTTTAATTCAAAGGGGAAAAGGATTATACTCCTAAATAGAAACATTTTCCCAAATTTTTTACCTACGTAAATGTATGTAATCCCTTGAACCAGCATCTCTTTTGATTTTATCGGTCAGAAAATCTTCAACGGCGAAAAAACTCGTCTAATTTGGAAAGTTTTTTTAGAGCAAAAAAGGCTTTCCCGATAATTATGCAAATTCGTTTGACGAAACGCTTACTCGAGTTCGACGAATAGGTATGGTAAAACTCGGAGCGTTTTATCAAATCGAAAATCGCACGAAGGCATTTCTTTAATTGCGGCACAAACCGTGTTGGATAGGTATAACGAGGGTTAGGTACTGGTAAATAGTGTTTTCGCTAGAACCTAAAGGCTTCCTCCAAGCGTCGAAGCTAATCAAAGAATCTTTTCATTTTCGAAACGAGCTACCATTCATTCGTTATATCTGGTTCGTGAGATAACAGCGAAACAGGCCTCTTGATTAATACCGTTTCTCGTTCCGGAGGAAGGCGTTTCTATTTCTCTCTTCTCAACCCCTCATCGCTTCTTTCTATCCTTCGGTCTTTCGCCCCTCCTCCTTCCAGCTACGCTATAACGAACGCACGGACGCAACTATTCATCATCTACGAAGGTGCGCGTTATCAATTTCTGCAAGGAGACTGCACCGAGGTTATCGCGGTATTTCGACATCTTCTTAATTCCTTAAGACAACCTCGTCTATGCTGGCTTACCTTCCACCATCGATTATTTGCGTCACGATCTACTATTTGTGTAAAATTAATATCTTCTGTCTTTTATTTATTTAATCATTTACGGGGATAACCCTTTTGGTGTACATATGATATTACAAAACTAGAGATTACTTTAGTTAATTTAACTGTAACTGTGATGTGAAATACGCAGATCATCGTATCAATTAATCCAGCAATGTATACGAGGTGATTCACCTAAATATTTCCTTTATTTGCGATCACTTATATATTTTTAAAGCAATTTAAATGGTAACGCAAAGCAAATTCTTTGCAAATCTAATTTTTTTCTTAAGGTCATCGGTGGGCTACATTAGGTGTAGATGTTTCGGTGGATCACCCTGTATATATTTGTCCCTAAAAAAGAAAGCAGGTTTCTCGTTCTCCACAGATTTGAAACGAACGAAGATTGTAAAAGCAAGGTAAGACACAAAACGAAGAGTTAGCCGATCACTGACTCGAGTATTTTTGAACCCTGCAATAGGTTCGTTCGAACCGACGATATGGCATTCCCGTGTACGTACGTTCGTCGATGTACGCACGACGCGATGCATCGAAAAGTACCAACGGAAAATGGGGAATAATTCATCGGCGCTAAGCCCTGGCCGGCATCCCAGCGAGCGAAAAAAAAGAGGACGCGGTGTTTCTCCTCCGTGCGATTAGAATTCGAGGGTCGAACGAACTTTCGATTCGCAGCGGGAACGTTCGAGCTTGCGTTGCTTCGAACGGTTACGTCCACTTGACCAACGTCGGCGTGTTCCGCGTCGAGTGCCATCGATAACCATGATAAATGTGCCTACGCGGGTACATACCTACGTTCTACGTAGATTCTACGTCGATTCTACATCGATCGGTCCGCCGTTCGGCGCATCGACTTCGATCGACCATCGTCCGCTCGATCGTATCTCTTGTCGTTTTCGATGTCAATTTTTCGCGAGACTCGCCCTGAAGAGAGGGAGAGAGAGTGAGTGAACATACGAGTAGGGAAAATATCGATCGCAAAGTGGAGTGGTTCTCGTGTATGTTCGATTTGCAACTGCTTTTGATTTCTCTATGCTGGTCACGCTCGCAAAAAATCTGTGATCTGTAAAAGTAAAATAAATTTTTTTCAATCCTCCTCATGAGTGAGCTTGATAGTCGCAACAAGCGTGGTACTTACATCATATGTATTTATTTGCCAAATATATAACTCTTTGCACTCGGTGTTGACTATGACCAGAGACCCGATATAAGTAAGTAATAGACCCCTCTATTACTTAAAATTGAAAATAACTTAACTAACTTAACTGCTATTTATAGTAAATCGCATGTTTTATGGTTGTAATCTGATCAAATTCTCTTAGTATTTCATAAAAAATGGATCTATAAAACTTCTAAAATAAACGGTTCATCTGTAGTAATTCTGTAACTCGACATATCGAAATAATAATTTAACATTACCCAGATTTTTATGTCGTCGAACCATCCAGCAGTAACTGTAATTTGAATCACGAATGCGTGTGATCATCGACCGAATTTAAATTCAATAGTGATTGGCGATTATTCAAATCGATAAAAATGTAAAGTTTCTACGAAAATTGAAGAGCTTAGTGATTGAACATGACATTTTTAAAAAAATGGAGATTTCTAGGTGAAAGAACATCTTAGGGTCTGTTTTCAATATGGAACGTATATTCTCAAATTCACAAAATTGTTATTTAACATGTTCATCCACTAAGCTCTTCAATTGATTATACATTGAACGAGAAAAGAAATTTTGTAATTTGATTTCCGACTCAAGAGTTCATAGACCTGGAAGTGTCATGCGACGTAACGGTAGATGGAAGGAAGAGGTTTACGAGAGAGCCGATGAAGGGTGGATCGCGACGAGAAGCGCGATACGTTCTCGATCGCAATATCGGTGACGTTCGCAGGCATATACGCTCGTGTGCGCACGCTTGGCTAATCCGGTGCAAATTTGGCGCATAAATATTACAGAGAACCGACAAATGGATCTGGGCCGTGCGCGCGTCACCGGTCAGACGTAGCCACGCTCTATGCTCGGTAATTTAACGGAATACATACAATTAGGCAAGGTAATTAATATTAACGGTACCAGCTACGCCGTAATTACAATTAGATAACGTCTGTGTAATTAACACTATTGTTCCCCGACACATCGTTCGACTCTCTTCTCTCGAGCGTTCCTGCGCTTGCGTCTACGCGACCTGCGTTTTCCGAAGATAAAAAAAGAGAGAGAACGGAAGTTTCTATTCGACAGATAGAAATTCCGGCTGATGGAATCTTGTTAATAAACAAAATTTTTCCGATGTTCGCGTTCTATCGTTGAATGGAAGAATTTTTGCAAAAAAAAAAATTCTTTATCGTATTACTCTATTCTTGCCGTTCGAAAAAGCAATGATTTCGCTGAAAAAAAATTTTACTATTCGACGTTCCGATGCATTTAACCGTGAGAACCCGATAAAAGCACGAGCCGTTCTCGCGATTAATACATTAGCTTCGTTCCTTCCCGCGGTTGCAATTTTCTCTCTTCGCGCGAACGAACATTCTTCACGTAGGATAACTCGGCAATTTCGCGTAAATATTCGTGGAAAGTTTATTACGTCGATAATGCATATCGGTGGTGCTACGAAAGAGCCGAGAGTAAGAGAGAGATAGGGGAGGGAGAAGGCGCGTGCAAAGTAACCGTCAGATATATCTAGGCATTCTTCTTGTTCAAGCATTTTTCTGGCTTAAGGTGGATGGGCGATGGAAGGGCACGGTAAAGAGGAAGAGAAATAGAAGAAGAGAAAGGTAAAGATAGGCTGTTCGTCGCGATTCGTTCGTTCGTTCGTTCTACGAAACGCCATTACTCGTGGAACGGTCGCGCTTTTGAGACAGCCATTGTAAGGATAACGATGTCGCCTCCGGATGACGAGTGCCATTCAATGACTCCGCCAATAAAGCCACTATCGTAGCATCTCCTTTCGTACGGTACCGCGCATCGACGTTTCGTACTTCTTAACGAACCTATCGATTTGTTTTCATGGACGGAATTCCGCGAGATATCGATCTTGGGGAATCGTAGACTTTCGGAATCTTTACTCTGTTTCTGGTACGAGACTCCTGAACAATTTTTTAATTAAATATTGTAATATCTTTTTACTCTGGAAAACATGTTTTTAGAAAAACAAGATATTTAGATATTGAACGAATTTGCCGTTAGTAGGCCTACAAATGCCGGTCAGCTGATATTTTAATGATTTTCACTCAATTTAAGGCAATAGGTCAATTTAATGTAGAAGAGGATATATCCCATGATGAGAAACTTTGATTATCATTTTTTGCGTCCATATTTCAATATAATTAAAAATAAAAATATAAAGAGATTACTTATTAACTTATTTGTTTCATTGCTTAATTTTAAATGCAATATTCTATTATAAAATAAACGTAGCGGATTTCAAAACAAAAAGTTTTTACTGCATTATCTCCTGAGAGGTCTAAGTAGACAAACGAAAAATATTACTATGATCTCGAGGTTTTATAATTTGTGTGGTGTTCCAAACGTCTCATCCGAGCAATCACGGATTAGTATGACTTTGAATTACGTCGCAACACTTTTTTTATTTCATAATTATGCTTCCTTATTATCGATTGGCCTTGTAACAGATCGCATTTCTTTGGCTAACTTGTCCTTGATCTTCCCTCGTAGCAACACCCCCAAGGATCATCAAGAACAAATCGAATTTCTCTTTAACTCCATCGCACCTCATAATTATATACTCAACTTAATATCCCCAAGTTGTCGCGCGTTTAATGCGCAAATGGTCACATAAATAATAACGAGTGTCCGCTCACCACCAATGATGAGATCATTTCGAAAGGGCAATTAAGGTTGAAACTCACACTCGTGAATTTAAACGTAATGAATTCGTTAAGGTCTAACGCAACGAACTCGTTAAACGATGGAATTTAATCTCGATAAACGAGGCTCGTATTGAATTTTGCAAGTTTGTTCGGTAAAAGCTACTATATCGCGTTGCCTTCCGATTTGCTCGGGCCGTTCTGCGGGGAACGTTTCGCGTCCACGCCATGCCCTAGTTTTTGAGGCGAGTTGGCACGACGAACGACCGACAAATATCCCTTTGCCTTCCATCGACGTTCGCGGAGGGATGAAATTACTCTTCTCGGGACAACGTCGGGGCCACGATGCGCCGGTGTGTCCGCGTTCCCCAAAGTAGGAGAGAGAGAGTTATGCGTTTGCGTTCTATGAAAGGCCAACTACCAGTTCCAGACCTCCTTTCGGCTCTTGTCATTTGTCTTCCTCCCGAGATAGAGAACCAAAGTTTCAAAGACCTCTCCAAGTTGCGTCCCGAGCGGTTACGCGAGAGTCTCCCTAAATTTTCTCGCTGCGGAATTAATGGGCGGAGGCAGTTTGTGATATCTTCGTTAACCTCGCGAGGGTCGTTCTACCGACGAAAAGAATCTATGGGTTTCTTTAGATATACAGACGACGGCTGTCTACTTCACCTTTCGAACGAATGCAAGTCTCGAAGGATTCCAATTTTCTTTACGTGTACCACAGACGAGATATAAGAATAGACCGGACATACAATGAGACTTTGTGTTCCATGTACTGAAATACCGATCGTAAGAAAAAACAGACATTTTCTTACGCCCTCTACGACATAGAATGGTGAGTTTATTAATCGTATTCAAACCAATACTCGAAGTCGGTAATGTCATTATGTAGATAGAAAAAGATCTATCGCGAACGACGCGAATCTCGTAAACTCGCAGAAAGTTTGCAAGCTTACGCTACTCGTTCTAATTGTCATAGCCATACCATACAGGTATCATCTTGTAGGTTGTACTTCTGGCTATCTAACGCACCATCATGGCGTCGAATCGTGTCGCCAAAACGGTTGACAAGTGGCGCCACGCATGCGAAGTACGCTACTTAGCGTACGGTTGGCCTGATATTTCAAAACGAAGTTTTTAGTTGCGTCTAGCTTACGTCATATAATTATTAATTTTCTATACAATGTAGGGGAAGGTGGGGCAAGACGGGGTACTTAAGGTTTGACAACTATTAAACAATGGTTTTTGCATTTAACGAATTCGTTTTACTTTCTAATTACTCTTTGATAATCGGTCTTTCATTTGAACTACCAATCAACCAATTGTTTAAAGTCTTATGAACTATATAAACAAAAATGTAAAAAAAGTCTTTTTTTTCCATCTTGCCCCACCGGCAGGGTAAAGCTGATCATAGACACTTTTGCATAGCATAGCATAGCGTAGCATAAGAAACCTTATGCCATGACTCAAGACACACAAGCGCATAGCATAAAAGATTCTCTTAGGAACCACCAGGTGGCCATACAGCAAATTGAGGAAAACAAGAAATTTAAACGGATGTCGTGATTTTATGTAAAGACGAACGTAGAAAATCGAAAAATAACGTAGAAAGAAGAAAATAACGTAGTTTTCTTACTCGTTTCATAATCATTTTAACGGAGTGTCATACTCATTTCATTTTAAATCCACGATATTATAATTGTCGTAAGTATAAATTAACGTGTGGAAATTATTATCGTGGGATTGTTTATAAAGATTACCTAAAATGTAATTTTTTCACTTAGTTTTTATCATGGATTCCGAAAGACTTTGTATGACTCTTTGTAAGACTTTGTATTCTTCTTCTAAATTCTAACAGATTCTTCTTTGATTCTATTCTACGCTCGGACGCCGGTTCTATAATAAAATGTTCGCTTGTGATTGGCTGTCCGTAAGGCCGTAAGCATAGCATAACGTAAAATTTCAACGTTACGGATTTTTCAACCTTATGCTATGCTATGCGCTGGCTGCTATGCGTTGTTCTATATATACGCGAATAGAGCTACGTGATTGGTCGAAATCACTTATGCTATGCTATGCTATGCTATGCAAAAGTGTCTGTGATCAGCTTAAGACGGGGTACCCCGTGGACAAGCTGAGATTCCAATCAACCAGCAAAATTTAAACAAACAATATAATTAAAACAAAAGTAGGTATAAGCTGTGTCGTTACTGTCGCCGACGACGAGATACAAGACAACGTAGTAGATGGCCGAGTGTAGGAGATAGATAAAAATTTAGACTTTTTGACATTTCTCGTATTATTTTTATGCTTCTTTTCACATGTGATGTTTGTTAGTGCATAGAAGTTTTCTCGAGACAGAATTACCTTATTATTTCTCATTACCCCATCTTGCCCCTTCTCGTCTATCGCAATCATATCAATATAAAACTACGATGCAATGTACGAAAGTAAAAAGTAAGATACGTATCTTATAGCTGGTTAAATTCTGTATCGAAAAAACATATGTGCACTTTGGATAGTACAGATTTTTATGCAAATATCGCACATGAAAGAAAGTACAAAAATAATATGAAAAATGCCAAAAAGTATACATTTTGATTTAACTCCTACACGCGTCCTCCTACAACGCTGTCTTTTGGCTCATCGTCGACGCTAGTAGAGACACATCTAATACCTATTTGAGTTTTTAATTATTTCGTTCGGATCATGAGATAAAAGGGGTACCCCGTCTTGCCCCATTTTCTCCTACTTGTCCCTAATTTATAGAAAAAAATGTGCATTGAATGTTCTCCTAATGCACATTCGCCAAATAAGAAGGTAAGAGTATACATTTATCAGGAAATCTGCACATTATCACGACCTCGGAATTTTATCGTGACATATATATCTACATATACATACTATCTTGATATAAATCAAGAAAGTTATTAATTTATAGATATATTTGTAATTCTTCTCAGTCAAAAATAATTAATAATCACTGTGTTTAGTTATAATTCCTACCGTTTCGGTAGCGCTGATGGCTGATTCTATTCCAAACCGATAGTGTCGCATGCGACACTAAAATGGTAAAGGAGCCCCGAAGCCCCCTGACCGTGGGACACAAATTTATATTGCATGCCCGGTCTATCTTATACCTCGTCTTTGCATGTACGTTCCGTCATCCGTATAATAGCTCTTTTATAGGGTACAACTTACCACATATTTGTTTCCACTTTTCATGGTTTATTCTCAATAATGAGGGTTCAGTGAACGTGAATTGAATCTTTTCAATAATTTGTATAAGAGTGGTCGAAATATCGACGAGTGTCCTATAAAGAGTTAATTCATTTGTATCATTAGCGTATATGCATATACCGCTCGGCTTATCTCGGCATTATTAGAAATCACTGATACTTGAAAAAATGTTTATATTTTGATTTAATAAAAAACAATTCAGATAAAGTTACTACAAATCGATGATTTGTATCTAAATAGGTTAAACGTTATCGATAATTAACCGACCAATGTAATTAACTGTAAAAGGATACTCGTTTTCTTCGACGATCAAATAAGAAGAGAAGGGCTGCATTAAATATCTGCGCTGAATGGTTTTGAATGTTACATTAGTTACGATGAAAAGCAAGAGAAGCGTACCGTGGCACCAACTTTCGCAAATATCGCGTTTTAAAAGCTTTGAAGTTAAGCCAACATTACGAGGTCGAACGTAATTTTAACGAAAAATAAAATCTCTCGCGAGAGATAAATTTGACTTAGTAGATGAGTGAGGCTCGCCCGTCGCCCTTTGCCGAGTACGAGTAAGACTTAAAGGGATAAACCGATTATCGGAAATCGATTAGATATATACGCCTATCGATCCGAATCGTTGCGATCGGCGATGCCAGCGGCTAATTATTGAACGTCAACCGTGGGAACGATCGGCTGACGATGGTATTTCACATTTCCGTTTCTTAAGAAGCATTTCGAACGATAAATATTCATCGGCTTAGAAGACACGATAAAGAGAAAGAGGGAAAGATAGAGATCGCATCGAAAATATTTTACCTATAGAATTAGAAAATAAGAAATTCCCAGAAATCTAAGGCTAAAATTAATTACACGAAGCAAAGGGAAACTAATGTCGAAAGTTGAGAAACATTAATGAGAGTACAATGAGATATGCCGTGGCAAAGAACGAGCAACGTAGGTACTTACTTTGCGCCACGCATTCGGCTCGTTAAGAAGCCGTTAACGATACCAAGTGAAACGATCGAAGACTTAATATCTGAGTTTACTTTATCGTACTAATACCCAGGGTAGATATTAAGGACAACGGTTAAACGAGATCGTTAATAATTTTTGAAATTTTAACCAGTGAGCTGTGATTGACGAGTATACACGTCATGCGTAAAAAGTAGTTACAATTTGATGTTTGAATTTCGATTCTACTGAAAACTCAAATATATTCCAAATGACTGATTTTTTATGAATTGGTTCCCTTCATATGCAAGTTAAGTCAATAAATAAAAATATAAAACAGTCATTTCATTACAACTGAATTCTATATTATAACAGTCACACATACTGTGTGTTTTATTCATCATCGCTTAATTTTTGCGACACAATTTAACTGGTTAAAACGATTCTAAAAAAGAACGAGAGAAACTAAAGGACAAAAATATTTGCTTCTCTTGTATTCCATGCATAAAGGTCTCTTTCGATAAATAATAGCATTTCTCGATACTAGGATAAAGATACTTTATACGTTTACGTATTACGAGCGGTTACATTATCGAATCCGTAGGAAAACACCTGGATCCATGGGTTCAGGTGGTCGTGAAAATTTCTCCGAGAAACGACGAGAGAGACGGTCGAGTCTTCCTACGAAAACGAAACGACGTTACGGTTCGCTTCGAGGCAAAATAACGTTCGACGTTTCTTCCTCTCGCGATCGGATTCTACTTGCGTTATTTGTCGGTGTCGCGATGGTACCGATTACGAATGAGGAGAAGAGGTCAAATCCAACGGGTCGTCGGGGTTCAAAGTTCTGGAGAAAAAAAATCGATGGACTCGTTAAGGTCGTAAGGTAAACGTCGAGGGTTCTAACGAAGCGGTCGGAGAGATACGCGTCTCGCTCGAGCGGATATGACGAACGAGCGGGTGTAATTAGACGAGGTAAAACTCTAACGGCGAGTCATTCCGTTGTAGAATTCTCGTGAGAGACAGAGAGGGGGGGTCATGGAACGAGAAAGGGACGCGTCAAAGTTGGATATCGTTTGTTCGGCCGTTTCACGGTCGAGCATAAACGTAAGGTATCCTGGTTGAAGACGGATGGGAGCACAACTATGCCATAGTCGCGCGCCAACCGCGGTCAGAATTTATGTCGACGTAATGGAGCCCGATCCTCCTCCTCCGTCCACACCACATTCGATCAACCTTCCCACCCTCTTCTAACCCGCTGCTTCATTACTCGGTAATCAAAAACTAAACCAGCATGGAGAGCAGCTTCGTTATTGCCACGTTGATTGCTCCTCGTTATTTTATTCGTTTCAATTTGATGCTTTTACTTTTGAATCTTCTCATCGAATCTGTCAACGCTGCGATTCGTCCCTATACCATCTTTTACATCAGAAATGGCCAACAAGTCGGTGGAAACGATTTTAACGCTCAAACGCAACTTACAAAGAAAATTTCATCACTTCACGATTGAACAACATTTGAAACTTTGCAGAAATATAGTTCACGTGATGCTAATGACGAAACAAGTAGCTTCCTTAATAGTTATTATTAATGGTAGGTATTGATAAAATATCATATTGGCTTAATACCACCTCCTTCATTGTCGCAAGACACACGTTTGAATGTGTTAAATGTTAAGATAGGTAGATCGCGACACATTTTTAAGAAAAAAAAGTCGATTATGTATTTACAGAAGTTGGCCATCCCTGTTCTACATTATTGCCAAGCGTCATGCTACCGTTCGCGCGATCTTGATTTTGCATTGTAATTTGCGGAAATGGCTAACGAAGTTGCGAGCAGATTCCCATCATTCATCGAGTTTTCGGGACAACTCGAACACCGACTATTTTCGAAGGCCGCAGACCAATTTAGCGTAACCCAAGGGAGCCATTACCAGCCACTCGAACTAGGAACGGCGATCAAAGTTTAATTACGCCCTTATCGAGAAGGTATAGTTGCTAACGGATTTAGACTCGTTCGTGAGTAGAATCGTCGATGACGAGTTAATAGCACGGTGGTCCTGCGTACCATCGTTCGAGGAAAAGAGAGAGAGAGAGTGAGATAGAAGACCTGTGGGTCTTTCGTGTAGTCGTTTATTCTCAAGAAATTATCGATCATTTCGGTTCAATACCGATATTCGTTACATCTAATATAAATTGTTACGCGCTTTTGAATTAAAAAGTAATATACATCGTCGTTAGTTACAGATGCGATAATAGACAAATGGAAAGTACGAGCGATCCATTGGGTTTCCTTCCAATTTTGTCCAAGTTTTACGATTAGTTTAGATATTTCAAATATAAATGTTATTTCAAAATATCTAAATAAAGATTTAAATGAATATATCGACGGAGAGGTGGAATTTGTTGAGTACACGGTACTCAAAGCGTCGTGCCAATAGCGACACGTAAGGAATTATTACGACTCATACGTAACGTACGATTTATCAATAACGATTTCATTTCCTCAGCATACCAACGTTCGAGGTCACCTAAGAAACAAAAGGAAATATGAAAAATATCGCTGAGGATATTTGATCCCTCCTTTTACAATTTTCGAGTCTCGCCGATCCACTTATTAACTAGATAGCGCATCGTACGTCTTCATTTCACTCGTTTTTGTTGCCTTTGTCGATAAATATCGTTCGCAGGAGGCGGTGGTAAATCTTCCTCCTCGCTGTCGTCGCCCGTTAGACGCGTTCTTCTACGTTTCGAGCTGATACTCATGCCGTCGTTGCTCTCGTCGACGATCCAGTGTACGGATTTTGCTAGGTCGAATAATTTAGTGTCGCAGCCGTTATCCGCGATTGGTAATGGTGCTGTATAAAAATAATGGTACAGTAAGGGTTAAATTACCTTCTAGAAAACATGATATATCGATGATGTCTTTAACTCACCATGATCAGGTAATTGTATTCTACTAAATACATCCATAAGTAAATCAACTGCTACGAATGGTCCTCTGAAACAGCCAGGTGGTGGTAATATCGTGCATAATTGCGCTGCTGCGGGCGGTAAAGGGAAAGTTCCACCTGTGATAACACAAAGGACGAAGAAAAGCTATGAGTTGTTGAACTTACTCAAGAGGAAATGTAACGAGGATATTTACCTGGTACCGGATGTTCTCCGGGTAAAGCGTTCACCTTTGGTTTGTAAGGAATCATTTGTGATAAATCGGGTCTAGGCAAAGACGCTATGGCTTCTTCTGGGTCAGGTACTCGTGGTATTACACCGGCGGAATTCCTAGCTACACTGGACACCTCCATGTACCCGATCGACCTTAATTCCATCGGTGTGCATGGATACAAGTCGAGAAATTTGTATCGATCCACTAGCTGTGCCGTTTCTTTTCCCTCGAATTCTTTGATCTAAGGAAAAGTAGGACGAGATTAAATATTATACAGTAATCGTCGACCGATTAAGTGTTCTTTCATATGGCTTCTTTGTAAATGTAACAACCTTTTCTAATACAGCGCTACGCCTTTTCTCGACCTTAACGATACTGGCTAAATCTCCTATGTTGGATTCAAATTCCAGAAAACGATTCCATATATCGCTGAAAGAAGAAAAATAATCGAAAACGCTCTACCGATACATCGATAATATGGTAGGAAAATACTTACACCGACTTCTCTGGTTCCAAACTCCCAGAAGACAATACCCTCTCGAATAATACTCTTGTATTATTGTCCTCTGAAATATTAACACTCTAATAAGTACAGATTAGATCAAGAAGCAAAAATTGTTTCATTTTTAAATACCAACCGTTTAAATGCGATAAATAATCTATATAACAAAGAATGTAATCAGGATTGTCTCCGAATTTTTTTAACCCAAGTTCAAAAATCCTGAATGCAATATTTTTATCTTTGGTGCAGTAGTATTCCATTAGTGCTGCAGCGACGTAAACGTGATGCTTACACCTTGGATCTTCTCGAGCTCTTTTGAAAACTGTTCTAGCCGATTTTATTCCTTCCGCTCGTCTCGCGAACTTCATATATTGTACATAAGCCTATGAAGAAACGAAGCATTTGCATTATCTTCTTACATATATTTTATCGAGTTTATAATTAGAAGTACAGACCAGCGTAGGATCGATGTCGGGTATATCGAGAAACTTTTGATATATTTGATGAACTTTCTCGTATTTGACTCTGCCTTCTTCAAAATCCGCGTGTGCAAAGTACAATAACATGTTCTTTGATAATAATGTATTGGTAGCTCTTTCGAACATCGTTGCTGCCTCGTCGCTTAAATTCTTGGCAGCGTTCACGTCCCCCTTTTCGGTCAATATCTTCGAACTGAGCTCAAGAAAGTGAGCAGCTTGATGCCACACAGCCGGGTGATGCCCCAGACATAATAAACATTGCTCTATCGCGAACATAACTCTACGAGCGACGAGTGACGTATCTTCTGTTCTCAATGGATTACTACGTTCCCAAGCGATGTACTTTTTCCACAGTTCGACCTAAAGTATGGACAGTAAACAGTTTGCAATAGGATTTATTTTATTGATTGCAAAAGTTTGAAAATTACCTGCTTTACTTCTTCAGGATGACCGGTCGGTGGTACGCTAGGAGCACTTCTGTTTAGACCTCTCGTTACAGCCTCTAATTCTTTGGCGACTCGTCTCGCGTTCATGTAATCTCTCGATCGTTCAATTGCCATTTTCTCTGCAATTATTGGATTAATATTTTGTTCAAATGCCATGTAATCTTTCCATAACTGTTCCATATTTATCATGGGGTTGATAACACCGCGTTGGTATACCTGTAAAATAAAAGTAGAATATTTCGATTCTATTGAATTCGTTTGGATGTTAAAATAAGTCTTAGACTTATTACCTTCCGAACAGCACTAATTTTTTGGTTCTCAGCGTACGAACCTACGGCTTCTACGCTTTT
Organism: Ancistrocerus nigricornis; assembly: GCA_916049575.1. Lineage (NCBI taxonomy): Eukaryota > Metazoa > Arthropoda > Insecta > Hymenoptera > Vespidae > Ancistrocerus > Ancistrocerus nigricornis. Next base: position 13,080,887 of record OU696667.1, on the reverse strand, counting down.
TAAAAACATAACATAATCGTTCCAAATACTGTAGGAATGTATGTCCATTCCAATTTTGTCCAAGGCAAAATCGTAGGCTTGTGCCATTTTCTCCCTACAAAATCAATAACAATCAATTATATCTATTCCGAACGAATGCCGCAATATTGTGTTTCTTTTTCAATGAATTTGGGGTATCACGTTTACTTACTTGTAAGTTGCAAGACTTGCTTTTGTTTCTTTGACATAAGAAAGGTAAAGTTTCCATAATTCAATGTTTAAGATTTTCATGAGGCACCTTTGGAAAAGCTGTCAGAGAAAACAATCACTTTAGAAGTTAGTTGGATCAGCGAAGAATTAATATGCCAAAGTTATATAGTTCTGTTAAAACTCGATTATAGAATAAGGCACGTATCTACTACCCTACTTACCCATAGGTAAGGCAAGTTTTCTTTCTATGCATATAGAACATTATCGTTAAAAGTCACGTCAAAGTGATAAAAAGTTATAGTTCAATAATTTATTTTGCAAATGTGTAACAATACAATGATTATAATATTAAGTATATTTATATATATGTGTATATATATATATTGGGATAAATAATAATGCACAAATGCATCAATTGAGAATGGTTTATTGCATAAACATATTCTTCAATATTTCTATCGAATAAAAGATCTTTAATGAAAGAGGTCACTTTTTACAATCAATATAAAATGAGGCCCACAAAATGAAGAATATTTATTTATTTTTATAGGTGGGGCCATAGTGTAAAAATTCAACAAGCCTATATGGGATCTAGAAATGAATGATCCCCAAACGATAGAAAAAAAATTAAGACAACACGAAGCAACATAAAGTGATTACATAAGCTATACCAATGTTATTTATAGTAAGATAGACTTCCATAGGTTACCGATAGAAATGTCATCACCTTATGCTACCTCTTTGAGTATATTGCAATACTTGAGGATACGCTTTCATAACACCTCAAATAATTGCGACTGGATAGGGTCAGCTGGGAAACTATGGAATTCTTAGTAATCGATTAAACCGATTAAAGATTACGTTTGTAGGTAAAATAATTTGACATTACGATCTGTGGATCATTGGAGTAATTGGACTCGTATGAGTAAGCCATTTAAAGTGCCAATTTGAAGATAAAAATTCCATATTTAATACTTTTAGAATCATCTGCCATTCTGTGGAAGGTAGTCTAAACACAACTAATATGTGTAACAGATATACCGCAGGAAGGAATACAAGGCTGTTACATTCAGAAAGTTGTCTTCTTAAGTTATTTCATGCAAGGTATTTTACAAAAATTTGTTGTTACCTTAGATCGTCATAGAAACATGAAAGTGTAAGGTACCGTTTACATAAGAAAACAACCTCCCGAATGTATCAACAAATCAGTTATTAATCAATGAAATAATTGACTTATGGTGAAATAAAATGCTTTTATTCACCTCACATGATATGTAAAGTGCTGTGTATCACATTGTACGATAATATTGGAACACTTTAAGTTAGTCTGACATTATAATTTGTGGTGCTACTGTAAAAAAGAAAACTTAAACATCAATAAATAACGTTGTTCGGTTAAAAGCGCCATCTCAATCGATATGAATAAATATAGTTTAATAATTTTATAAAGTGCATACACAAATAGATACTGTACAAATACAATCGGCGATTGTGGAAATTCAAATTAGCTGAAATACCAAGTAATTGGTACTTCATGAATTGTGATATAAATTGTGTGTTTAGTTTAACTGAACAACTTAAATATCGTGTCAACATTCAATATTTGTTTACTTAAATTCGAAAACTCAGACAATCAGTGTTAACATACCTTTTCGACCTTTTCAAAGTTCCGCATTTTCATCTGAAAAAAGAATAAATAATATTTTATATGGAAATTCATTGTACAATAGAAATATTATTAATAATTTGAAGTATAATTTCACTGTACCTCTTGTTCTATATAAATTTTCCAATAGCGGCCAGCAGATGGGAATACCGAGATGAGTTTCTCGAAGACTGGTCGTACTTCGGTGATAGGCCTGTTCTGAGCCTCCCTGATAAGTATGCTCCATGCTTCCAAGTCATAAGAAGATTCATCCACTGTTTTCTGCGCGCGTTGTAATTTTTCATTCCCCCAATCCTAAAGAAGATAATAAATATTTACATATTTACGTGTAAAATTAATTTTAAAAACAATGTATTTTTTTTCAACTTATGCAATGAAATATTTATAACGACATAGGCTCGTTTCGGAACCTTCGTTTCTGGAGAAAATTCTTGAACGATTTGCCACATACATAGGTAGGAGAAAGCATTCATCGACGAAAGTGAGGTTACCTAGTTACGGTACAAGAATTTTACAAAAATTCCGAAAAACTTACAAATTCTGTCTTATCCTCGGTCATATTTTCTTGTTTTTTTTATCTGATGGTACAGATGGTCTGAAAAAATAAAATCTTCACTCCGATGCTGGTTGAATCCCCAACTTGTGTATAAATTCTTTGCTCCACTGTGCACAAAAGCAAAACTACTACCACAGACGAGGTATAAGATAGATCGGACATACAATGAAAATTTTTGTGCCACGGTCCGGGGGCTTCGAAGCCCCCTTGCCATTTTATTGCCGCATGCGACACTATTGGTTCAGAATAGAATCAGCCATCAGCGCTACCGAAACGGTAGAAATTATAACTAAAAACAGCGATTGTTAATTATTTTTGACTGAGATGCATTACAATTCGAATTAATCGATAGAATCTAAATTTAATGAGAAAAATCATAGCAGCCGTACTATATTTATAAATTAATAGCTTTTTTGCTATTACAGACTAACGGCAGTTAGGCCTGTCCGTCGCAAAAAAGTAGGACTAATGCCGGTGGTATATTTACAGCAATATATATTACAGTAAAATACCGAAGTCGTGATAATGTGCAGATTTCCCGATAAATGTGTACTCTTACCTCCCTATTCGGCGAACGTACATTAGGGGAACATTCAATGCACATTTCTTTCTATAAATTAGGGACAAGTACATCGAATAGAAAATTAATAATTACATATGACAAAACTTCGTTTTGAATTTTCAGGCTCAGTGTGCGCTAAGTAGTGTACCGCGCACGCTTGGCGCCACTCGTCAACCGTTTTGGCGACACGATTCGACGCCATGCTTGTTCGGCGGGTGCTATCAAGTTGTGACAGGTTTCGCGGTCTCCTCGTAAATTACAGGTAATTAGCATATTTTTTCTAACGGACATCTTTCTAAAGGATGTCAAACGATTGCAAAAGACTTGATCTCTGTAGGAGAGTGGGCGCGAGAGGAGATATCGCCTCGTTTAAAAAATATTCAAGAAAATAAGATCGGCGTCTTAAGGACCCTTCCGGAAGGACCCCCCCTCCCTCACTTTCGATTCTTATTCTCGCGATATCGATAGGATTTTCATACTTCATTGTTATAGAACTAGTAATTAATTAATTTTTGTAGATAATATATCGCGTTTATATTATATTCCGACTTCGTATATATAGCATATGTATGCACACACATATACATACGTATATCATAGTCCGTACTAATCTATTTTATATGTTTTAGCTTCCACAGTTCACATGAATCGCCCGAATTCAATACGAAAAAGGTTAGGGATCGTTTCCTATTCGAAGTTGGTCTACATGATACGTAAAAAGTAAGTCTCTTATAAAAAAGCTAAAGCATGGCTCGATACAGAGCGGTGAGTAGTGTTCTTTCGGCTTGTAGTTCCGAGTGTCTTCCCTCGAAGACGTAAACAAAACACGTTCGAACGTTCCACTTCGTTCGAGGCCGTAGAGGACGACCCTTCTCATTGTAATGTGATACTTTCGTGAATATAGAAGTATTAGGAAAGTTTCCCGTATAATACACATTTATCTTTTAATTTTTTACTCTAATATACTTAAATTCTATTACTAATTATTTATTACATTTATTAAAAGTAATTTTACTGTTACAGCGAAATGTAAGTACTTTTGATGCAGTCACTAGTTATAAACACGGTACTCGGAGTATCTCGTATCGGCAAATTAGAACCTGTATTCCATCCTCTAGACGTCGGATCATACAAAAAATTATAAGGATGAAAGTAAGTAGAATCTCTATACCTTTTAATTAATAATGTCTAAACTTTTAATTATAACAGAAGTAATAATAAGCTCGATTTTTGTTTTGTTTCAGACCATCATTGAATCGATGTTTATACCGCAGTGAAAGAAGAATTGCGATGTGGAATCATCGAGGGTTTGGTCGGATCGGTTATCAACCTACAGCGTTTTCTACCTATTTTGATGTTGAGCTACCACGTTTTCAACCTCCTACGGATCAACCTTCTTCAATATCAACCTACAGCGCGGACGAGTGTTTTGGAGCCATCGCAGAACTTCTTAACTAGTAAGCGACAAAATTTAAGTCCCTCCGGTACCTAGTTATGCCGAGGACGAAAGGTCCGAATCGGCATGGGTTACTGGTTGTAATTTTTCAAGTAGGTAGGTGACGAGCACGACCACGAGTAAATCTTTTCAAGGGTTTATTCGCGAGTAAAATATTTTTCTTTACATGTTTTTTGATTGTGCATGCTTATTTATGTTAGATTAGGATAGAGCCTTCTTGTTCCAACGCAGTAATCTTTGTAATTAATAACAATCATGAACGCGATCAGTTTCGACATATCGATATCGTTGTAAAATGGGCAAGAAGGCATTCGCGACAGATAGATTCCGGACTACGAGTTACAATGTATTATTTTACTAAATATCAGAACAGTCACTTGTAGAAAGGAATCGTCTGAGAATTTTTTGATAGAATGTAATAAACGTACCTAAACTTTTTAATTTACAAGAAATGTTAAAGTTTCCTTTCTTTAAAATAAAGTCATTTTTAAAGTAGTCTTTTTGGTAAATATGCTGTTTAGGGGAACCACCTCCAATGACCTTGACCTTGACATATGTTATCAAGGTCACCCTCCTGAGTAACCTTCAAAACGTTTTAGCCGTCGCTCGTTGTTTGTTAAAAAGTTATTAACAAAATAACTTTAATAAGTAAAATCGATCTTTTTCGAGACTGGGTTGGGTCTGGGTTGGGTATTATTAACAAAATAACTTTAATAAGTAAAATCGATCTTTTTCGAGACTGGGTTTGGTTTAATGATTTTGTACGGGACAAGTTAAAAAGTTTATTCCGTATTAAGCGGTATCAACGGGTACATCAAGCTCATAATTTCAAAAAAAGCGTTAATACGTTCATTAAAATTGTATTTTCTTTTAAATAAGAATTCAGCAATATAGTGCGTAAAGTGGTGATCGTGAATACCATAACGAGGAATATTAGCTCGCATGTCTCTCAACAATCTTTCTATATTTTGTGTATGAGTGCCATTTTCCGGATCTACAAAATGTGCGCTATGATTAACTGTTTTATGTGTGTAACACTCGAAATTTTTTAGATTATCATATGCACGCCACTTGTCAGTGTGAATAATTGAACCGGCAGCAACATATTTTTTTATAATATCTGTCAGAGTTTCACTAGACCGATTTGGCACAGGAAGAATAAAAATGTTATTAGTACCGCGTTCAATACCGCCAAAAACCCATTGCCCTCTAATTATACGTCCGGTATTATATTTCCTTTTTCCTACTTTAGCTTCATCTAATTCAACAATTTTACCCGCTCCACCGATTGGCTTTTGTTCATGTAAAACCCATTGTTGAAGTAACTGTAAATAATTGGACAAATTAATGCAACAGTAATTGTCTAGATTAAGATCCCTTGATTTAGCATAAAATGTTATAATAAGCGCAATCAAGACCCAACCCTAACATAACACATATTACTTACCTCTCGACAGAAATTTGTCCAATCCACAACTGCATGATCACTCATTTCTAATTCGTTCATTAAAAATCTTTGACGTGGTGGCTTCATCATTAAAAAATAGGCAATAAAACGGCAAATTTTCGTTATGTCCATGTGCATTCGTTCAAACCAGGTTTTGTTATATGCACTAATTTTAAAATTACATGTTACTCTTTTTCGTTTTCGGCCTGAGGTGATTTTATAATACTTGTTACCACAATGTAATATTTTATTTTCACGAGCATTTACTAATTTAACTACATTGTTACATCTTGGGCATATTATTTCACCACGAACAACTTTCTTATCGCATAGGAAATGCCACAAAGATTCGAAATTGTAAGTTAAATGAATAAACTCGTGTAAACGCATTATTAAACTCTCGCAACACTCTTCGTCTTGAAATTATACGAGTAACTGACTGATTATACGTGAAATTGATTATGAGTAGTGATATTGAATAACATACTAAGTACGAATCTCGACAGAAAATATCAAAACAAGATGATAGGTGTTGGAATATTTGTATATAACACGTATATGCTGCTCAAATCAAAACAAGATGGTAAGTGTATACTATACCCACCTATAATTATATATTAAATTATATATTTAATATATAATTTATTAAATTATATTTTATATATAATTTATTAAATTATATTTTATATATAATTTAACGCGGTAACACGTCACTGATAAAACGGCAAAAAAGTGTGTTTACGCAACCCAGACCCAACCCAGACTCAAATTTTACCCGAAATAAGTGTTACATTTTGCAAATTTCTTTTGTTAATAACTTTTTAACGAACAATGAGCGACGGCTAAAACCTTCTAAAGGTCACTCAGGAGACTGACCTTGACAACATATGTCAAGGTCAAGGTCATTGGAGGTGGTTCCCCTAAACAGCATATTTACCCTTCGTAGGCCTAGTTTATAAGTTAACCTTTTTTAGGTCAGGATTTTCAACATTTAATGTACTAATTCCCGTTTCTCCCTCCTGTAATTTTCGCATTTTCATTTATGCGTGAGCCCAGGTGCTACTCGCACGAGTGAAGACCGATTCGTACAGGTTTAGTTTTAAGATGTCCCTTTTTTAAGCGACTGTCAATGTGTTAGCGATCGTGCATGTCACGTCTCGGGTGAGGGTCAATAACACGTTCGCTAATTTACACCTACCCAAACGGTTTGGAGATTCGGCCTGTTCTGGTCACGTGTCCTACGACGCGTTTACCGTGGGCGGCCAAGAGATCAAAGGAGAGGAATCGCAATGAGTAGTGGGGATTAAAGATTAATCGTAGGAATAATAATAAGTTGTCTGTTTATTCAGACACATTCATACACACACAAAAAGAATATAGAAATAGAACAAGTAGTAACAATAAAAAAAATCGAAGATAAAGGTATAAATGTTTATATGCCTATATATATGTATATCTATTTCCTTAATCTAAAGTAACTACCTCCGGGTCTGGGAATTAGAAATCTAGGGGGACCTCGGTTAGTTGTACAGTTGACGGAGGAGGAGGAGGTGGAGGAGAAGAAGGAGGTGGTACAGGGGAAGTGGGTCTGGTTTGATACTCTGTGGTTGGAGATGGGGGCTGCTCTCCTTGCCTCAGTGCCACCTGGAGGTACTTTTCCCTCCTCGCTCGCACCTTACGCCCAGATCTCCGTCCTCTCTTTCTGATGCGTTGTCGCATCTACATGAAGTAGGAAGTAAAGACCTGCCTTTTGCTGGCGGGTAAATCAATGAAATGTTCGAAAAACCACCTTGTATTTGTCGGGGTGACTCCAGCAACTTTCGCCGTGGCGCAGTTCCCCGTGACCGTACGGCAGATTTGGCGCAATTCTAGATATTCGTCGTCTATTGGCGCCGTTCGTAATCCAAACCGTCGTCCGTTATGCGCAGGTGATACAGGTCCGCAGCCAGCAGAGACACGTGATGCGAGCCACGGTGACAAATTCAAAGTTGCCAGGAATTATAATGAAATCAAAGAAGTAGGGTATATAGGGGGCTTCTGGACCACCGCTCCAACGGAAATCGTTCGACGCATCACAGGCGAGGGGGAATGGGGGGAGGTGGGGGGTTCGCTCCATCGGAAAGTGGGTGGTGGGTGGTAGATGGTGGGGTGGGATGTTAGAGGGGGGTGGGTGGTAGGATGTGACGTGTGGGTGGGTGGGATGGTGGTGGGGGGTTAGGTAGGACTCGAACGACAAGTGGGTGGAAGGGGGGTGCTTCTTAGAAGCGAGCAGAAGTTTAGTTAATAAATTTAACTTTGAATGACAGTTATTGACATTAAAAAAGGTCAATGAATAGAAAAACGTATAATTTAAGTTATTGTGACGTTGTGGAATGCACCTGACTGGGAAAGCAGGTGTTGTCTCACACCTGAGACGCACCCCCCACTGAGAGGGTTCGGTTTGCCAACATTGATACTAGGTATTTTATATTTTTATTACCTCCTGCACTTAAGATGGGTTAAAAAGATTGGGATACATTGTTTCGTATTTGTTTGAGGTAGCCACCCAAGATGACAATCAACCCTTCGAATTTCCTTGTTTTCGTTGCATTAAATAATGAGAGTAATAGTTATACTGTATTTAATGTCACAATATTATGCAATTGCAATATAGCTCGTCATAATTACCGAAATCACCGAAACGTGATCAGCTTATATTACTGCTGCAATAAAGTTATAGCTATGCATTTGTGTTTCTGGTATAAAAATAAAAAAAAAACTTTTATTAAAAACTACTATTATAATTTGGTACCTAGTACTAGGTTAACATATCAATATATATCTAACCTTTTTTTTAAATTTTTAACACAGTTTTATACTTTTTTTTATCATTAAATATTTTTAGCTAAATGCATATGAGCTATAACTTATTGTAACTTATTAGCAAAAATATCATCCAAGATCTTCACCGATGCTACGTTTACGGTGATCCGTAGAAACTTAGATCACACGTTCTGTATCTAATCAACAGGCTGCGCTCGGTCGACTCGACCGGCTGTTCTCCTTCCGTTGTTAAAGATGCATTCGCACCGAGCCCTCCACTAGCAGTCCAACATGCCAGGATATTATTTGCTAGTAGCGATCCCGATCTTCGCGTATGCCCCAGCCCCATTGTTGAGAAAGATAGGGACAGAGCAAACGAGAATGTGAGTCTTTGATCGGTCAAGAAACACAGGGATCGACGATACTGTGCATAAATGCCGATTTCGATTTCGAACCGATTTCGATTTCGAAAAAATCTTTCGCAAACGTAGGGAGAGTATTAAGAAAGAACATATTCGTCCGACGAAACTAACGCCTGCGATCGTCCAGTGGAAAAAGTTCCACGACACGATACGAAAAATCTTTCGCGTTCGTTTATATAGTTAAGAAAGCAAATCGATTCTCCAGTAGAACAGATTTCACAATCTTAATACGATTCGAAAAATCTTTCGCGACATATGTATATTAAGGAAAAGTAATCGAGTGGCGATGATTTCTTCGATCAAAATGACGACCCAACGAAACAACTCGTTCGATGTTGATATATTCCCCACTGTCTCGCTGCGAGCATTACTATCGGGGAGCATGTCAGCCAGCTTCTTCTCAAGCCGAGAACGCGTTCTCTCGGACAGTGCCGAGAGCAACAACAACGTATCGCACGTGTCATACGCCGAGTTTGGCATTTATGCACAGTATCGTCGATCCCTGTGTTTCTTGACCGATCAAAGACTCACATTCTCGTTTGCTCTGTCCCTATCTTTCTCAACAATGGGGCTGGGGCATACGCGAAGATCGGGATCGCTACTAGCAAATAATATCCTGGCATGTTGGACTGCTAGTGGAGGGCTCGGTGCGAATGCATCTTTAACAACGGAAGGAGAACAGCCGGTCGAGTCGACCGAGCGCAGCCTGTTGATTAGATACAGAACGTGTGATCTAAGTTTCTACGGATCACCGTAAACGTAGCATCGGTGAAGATCTTGGATGATATTTTTGCTAATAAGTTACAATAAGTTATAGCTCATATGCATTTAGCTAAAAATATTTAATGATAAAAAAAAGTATAAAACTGTGTTAAAAATTTAAAAAAAAGGTTAGATATATATTGATATGTTAACCTAGTACTAGGTACCAAATTATAATAGTAGTTTTTAATAAAAGTTTTTTTTTTATTTTTATACCAGAAACACAAATGCATAGCTATAACTTTATTGCAGCAGTAATATAAGCTGATCACGTTTCGGTGATTTCGGTAATTATGACGAGCTATATTGCAATTGCATAATATTGTGACATTAAATACAGTATAACTATTACTCTCATTATTTAATGCAACGAAAACAAGGAAATTCGAAGGGTTGATTGTCATCTTGGGTGGCTACCTCAAACAAATACGAAACAATGTATCCCAATCTTTTTAACCCATCTTAAGTGCAGGAGGTAATAAAAATATAAAATACCTAGTATCAATGTTGGCAAACCGAACCCTCTCAGTGGGGGGTGCGTCTCAGGTGTGAGACAACACCTGCTTTCCCAGTCAGGTGCATTCCACAACGTCACAATAACTTAAATTATACGTTTTTCTATTCATTGACCTTTTTTAATGTCAATAACTGTCATTCAAAGTTAAATTTATTAACTAAACTTCTGCTCGCTTCTAAGAAGCACCCCCCTTCCACCCACTTGTCGTTCGAGTCCTACCTAACCCCCCACCACCATCCCACCCACCCACACGTCACATCCTACCACCCACCCCCCTCTAACATCCCACCCCACCATCTACCACCCACCACCCACTTTCCGATGGAGCGAACCCCCCACCTCCCCCCATTTCCCCTCGCCTGTGATGCGTCGAACGATTTCCGTTGGAGCGGTGGTCCAGAAGCCCCCTATATACCCTACTCAAAGAAATCGCGAATTAGTGAGAGAGAGAGAGAGAGAGAGAGAGAGAGAGAGAGAGAGAGAAAAAGAGAGAGAGAGATCGGACGAGCTAGTATTGAACTGTGAATGAGGGAGGTGGTAAAAGAGGCTGATGCGGTTACGGAAGTTTGACGGGAGGGGTGTGGGTCTCCTGATCTCGGAGTCTACAGTGACCGACTTATGAATATATTTATGACTTACGATTGAAGAACGCACAGAAGTAGTGGTTTAGGTTGTAGATGAGCTCGATGCTGATGGCTCCCTTTGGATTGCACTAACACTTTAATTAGTATAAGGTACTTGCGGGTAATAAGGCCTAGCTAAGGGAGATTTGGAATAAAATGAAAAATATCCAACTTAATCAACAGATTTTAATAATAATCAATACTTAAGAACAGTTTCTATAAAAATATAAATGAAAATGGAAACTTTCACCATAAACAACAACAAAATTAAACATTTTAAAAAACCTTGCCAGTAGGCCTTATTTTAGTACGGTAGGGTAATAAGGCCTACGGCTTTAACATGCTTAAATAATCAAACTATACCTAATTTCTTTGGTATTTACGTTCGATAATCACATAAATTCAGTAATCAGACTTAAAATTCTTAAAAAAACTAATAATTGCGTCACCTAACAGCACTCAAAGTCATCGGTATCTTTTACTAACAAACTGACGCGACGCACGGTCGAAAAAACAGTCTACTTATTATACAGTCGACTTATTTACAGTCATAACCTCGTAAAAGTAATGTAAAATACAATATAAAACCAACAAACTTTGATTCTAGAAGTAGGAGGGTAATAAGACCTATCGTTAAATTTAGTAGGCCTTAATACCCGCCGAGCACGTATGTAAGAAAAACAAGATAAAAAATATTTGGACCATGATAGGTTATTTAAATTTTAAAAATCGCCGAAGTATGTATTAATAAAGATAAAGACTACGATTTTGGATAGCTAAGTGTAATATTACAAAAAATACTTACGATTTACTTGAACCATTTCTTATTATTCGTGCTGCGCGGCCGCGTGTTTCGATGGAAGATGTAATATTTTTGGCAGGAAGCGTGGTATGGCGCCTACACAAATTTGTAGCAACATCTACGTGCAATATGCATCTTCCAGCGTGGTGTTCCGCGAAAGCGGTTATTTTAAATACGATTTTCGTCAATTAGGCCTTATTAGCCGACAGGCCTTATTACCCGCAGGTACCTTACACAATGACGGAACTTGACTTAGAGACTCGCGGCGAGGATAACTATGTTGTAGATCAAAAGGTTGTAGACTTTTACTTGTCGAATAAAATGTAGACTTGTGACAAAAAGAATGTAGACTGAGGATTCTCTGCTCGTTACTGATTTCTAAGTCCTTTGGTGCTGATGAGAAGGGGTAGCTTTTGTGCAGAGTGGGGCCTGGTGGCGTAACTTTGTAAGATTCTAATTGGTTAATACTGTCACGGGGTCCTATGCAGCGTTGGCATAATCCCGGTTTTTTAGTGGAAAAGGTAGTGTCATGGGGGTTGCTGATTCGGCTGGGAATCTTGGTTTGAAAGGATATCTTGTACGTGCTTTTTCTGTAGGTTTTGGTTTTCTCTAATTTGATATAGCAACTTCTTCGTGTTAGGTTGCATCCGTTTCCTCGGATTCTGATGTCTATTGTGTCTTCGTGGTATGCTCTTCACGTTGATTCTTGCTGATTCGGCGTTTTTATGGTTTCAGATGATTGGATTCTTATTAACTACTTTGAGAATCTTCGAGGGTTAGTAAAGGGACTAATTGGATTATTATTAAATAGAATTGGATTTTTAGTAATTTGCTATTGATCAATTAAAATATTGTTCCTTTATCTTTCCCTTGAAGATTTTTTATGTTTACTAAATGTAAAGAATGTAAAGAGAGATCGAGCGGGGTGTCGGGTTCCCGTCGCGATATCGGGCGACTCGAGCGCTTGAGCCCGTGCCGTCGCGTCGTCGAGGAGAGGGGTCGTGTGTCAGCCGCGTAGCGCAGCGCTTTCTTATCTCTTGTGTGAGATGTACGGCGGACACGTTTCATATTTGTAAGCGTGGCGTGGCATGAAAATTCTTGAGTTTGAATTGAAGCTAAGTATTGTCGATAAAAATTATTAGTGGAATTTTCATGGGACGTCACCGTGCACGATGTACCTTTCGCCTTGTGTGCGCGTGTTAGGTGGTGAATTGTACATCGCTACGCGTGGTTTCAAATGTAATTAATTAATATGCGATAATGCGCATGAAAGATAATAGGTATTTATGATCGTTTGAATATTAGAGTCATCATATTGTAACAAATAAAAAAATATTGGTACAATACTAGTATGGTTTTTTACTAGTATGTGCTAATGTTTATATTGAAAGTAGTTACAATTACGCAATGGTCGTTAACCTTGTCAGTCGATTTCAGCAATTGGTACGTAACCTTTTAATATATCAGTCGTGTATTGAGCTAGGGTGTCGGAGGTGTCCCGGGGCATGCTCTCTAGTGTAGGATTTTGCATCCTGGCGGTATGTGAGAGAATCGTGGAGTGTGCTTGCTTTTTAAAATTTTTTAAATATAGGTCCATGGGTAGATAAGTATAAGTAGAGTTCCTTCTGTATGTATGAGTAAATAATTTTAAGTAGGTAGGGCCAGATAAGGCGTTGGGTTCTGTAATTTCCACTCAGGAGTGGAAAGTCCCGCCTCTGGATATTCGTAGAGTGGTTGCAAATTTAGTAATTTTGAATATGCTTATTTTAGATATTTTGTGACCATTCTGCAGTTTTATAATCACTATCAAACGCCTCAAAAGACTTTGCCAATTTTTATAAATAAAGTTCGCAAAGATTTTGAATGTGTCGGATACTTAGTATTAAGTATATTGGCACTTTGCACATACGTGACTTTTACACTATATAAACTTATCATTCATATATTTATTTAATTAAAATTGCAGTGTCCCCTGAATTAGTAACTACTTCGAACTTAAAAAATTTTAAGTGCAAAAGGGTCAATTTTAGTTCGTAATAGGTCCATCGATCAAAAAAAATATCTGCTGGGGCATTCGATTAAATGTGCCTGTGTTGATGTGCACGATCGTTAGGCTCTTTGAGTCCACTGATCGTCCACAGGCTAGGATAGTTGGCGGGATATAAAATTGTCTTTTATTTTCTTTCGTTTATTATCGCATAGTCTTCGGTGGACTTTTATTCAAGACGTTAAATTATCATGCAACGTACGTGTGGAATGCCCTTAAAAGCAGTGATTGGGGTACGAAGCAAAGAAGAGGCTATATGCCGAAGAGGCCCCCACAAACTGTGGTTCAAGAGGGCGACTATCGATGTCGAGTCATTTTTCAGAGGTGATCTGGATGTCGAATCCTCTGAATATGGCTCATGATCTTATTATATTATATTTTAACACGATGTCGTATTTGCTCGTCAGTAGTTCTATTGCATGGGCAGTGCATTAATGCATGCTTTTAAAGGACCCCGCACAATCCTTATGGGAAATGGCTCTCGGCTAAATTTTGCGAAACTCAAGCAAATGATAGCCCTTGACATGTAGATTAAAAGTGACAATGGGCACAAAGCTTAAAAGTCAATAGTTTATGATATACAACCCCCCAAAGTTGAAGTTTTTATCCTTCTGGTACGTAGCGTAAATACAACTAGCAATGTTCTTTTTGATGGTATTTATATAGTATATGCATATAAGCATACATATATATATATCCATGTGTGCGTATGTACAAAGAGGAGCATTAATTGCGCATGGTGGGGATACGTGCTTTCCGTCCATAAGAAGAGGCGCGTGGAAGGGCCATCCCCACCATGCGCAATTAATGCTCCTCTTTGTACATACGCACACATGGATATATATATATGTATGCTTATATGCATATACTATATAAATACCATCAAAAAGAACATTGCTAGTTGTATTTACGCTACGTACCAGAAGGATAAAAACTTCAACTTTGGGGGGTTGTATATCATAAACTATTGACTTTTAAGCTTTGTGCCCATTGTCACTTTTAATCTACATGTCAAGGGCTATCATTTGCTTGAGTTTCGCAAAATTTAGCCGAGAGCCATTTCCCATAAGGATTGTGCGGGGTCCTTTGTACGTTATTACTAATTCGGTTTTCTTTTTGTTTCAGGCGATCATCGAGAGTTGTCGACAACTTGTCCCATTTTCGTGGTTTTTAATAGCGCCTATATTGGCTGCTTCATGTACTTTTAAATTTGTTATTTGCGCTTTAAAGACATAGACTATTTTATTAGTAGCTACATTAGCCTCTTGATAAAGATGAGCAGACATTCGTTTGGGAATGTACCGAATATTTATCTAAATTTGTTATAACTTGTATCTGGAACAAATATCAGATTTTATTCATATTTTTGGGGTACCACCGTATAATGTGAAACGAAATGTCTTGTCAATGTCATTAAAGTATTATATGATTGCCGTTTGTAATAGGACATAGGCGCTTCGTCTTGTTTGTGAGGTATGGGATGCGATCTAGGCAAAATTTCTGCTTTACATAATTAATTACTCGTATTAGTATTGACTCGTGCGTATCTGTATTTATACAAAATGGGGGGACGAAAGACACGTTGTTCGCGATAGATCTTTCTCTATCTACATATTGATATTACCGACTTCGATTATTAGGTTAAATATGATTCCTACACTTACCGCTCCATATCGTAGAGGGCGCAAGAAAACCTCTATTTTTTAAGTACCATCGGTATTTCAGTACATGAGACACGAAGTCCCATAAGATGACCGGTATATTTTGATATCTCGTTTGTGCTACTATATGTATATCGAAGTAACGTTTTCTCGAGTATCGTGATTATCGCTAAACATGATACAGAATCGATCCTGAATGTTGCAACTTTGCCTTCCTAAGTACTGCGAGATGAATTTTTATTCTTTTTTTTTTTTAATGTAAAATAAGAAAATTATATAGAAAAAAGTTCTTTAGTAAATACAGGGTGAACATCGAGAAGCGTTACAGATGAATATCTCTAAAACTACAGATAATCTCAAAAATTTTTTTGATGGAAATTGTTCTCCATCGAGGGGGACATCATGTGATGAGTTTTTTTTTCCCCGGGTGGACGCGCCAAGGTGACATTAAGGTCATTTTTTTTTTTTTCTAATAGAATGTTTTTTTTTATCCATCATCATATAGTGCGTTTTAAGACGAGTTCAATGACATATTACTCAAGGTCATTCAAGGTCAAATTTGCAGAGAAATGCAGAAAAGATGTAATAGTTTTACTTATACGTTAGTTCGTTCCTTCGAACTTTCACACCAAAACAATAACACGTGTTCAATATCAGTTTTACTCAGGTCAACATTCGCCGGATTTAACACCACTCGACTACTTTTTATGGGGGTATGGGGGCACGTTAAAAACTGTGTAATGTCTAGTAAACCTACGACGCGTGAGAACATGAAAACTAGAATACGCGAAGCTTGTGCCAAAATAAACAATGATATGTTGTGCAAAGTTAGAGAATCCTTTAAAAAAAGAACTGCTAAGTGTATTGAAGTAGGAGGTCGTCACTTTGAACACATGCTAAAATAAGGTAAGTACAAGTAAAACTGTTGCATCTTTTCTGCATTTCTCTGCAAATTTGACCTTGAATGACCTTGAGTAATAGGTCATTGAACTCGTCTTAAAACGCACTATATGATGATGGATAAAAAAACATATCATTCTATTAGAAAAAAAAAATGACCTTAATGTCACCTTGGGGCGTCCACCCGGGAAAAAAAACTCATCACATGATGTCCCCCTCGATGGAGAACAATTTCCATCAAAAAATTTTTGAGATAATCTGTAGTTTTAGAGATATTCATCTGTAACGCTTCTCGATGTTCACCCTGTATATGGAGAAGAATGATAGAGGGTGTTGCAGTCTCGCAGTAGCTATACACGACCCGTTGCTTTATATTTGTATAGGTAATCACATTTATTATAGATCTGATAAAATAATTTTGAGTTCATCACTTTCAAAGATTTTGTGATAAAAATATGATTGAATACTGTATTAATATCCGATTTATCGACGAAATTAATGTTTGTTTTTATACGATAAAAATATTCCCCAAAAATTCAGGTACAAAACTGTATTGTATCTATAAAAAAATAGGAGATTTATTCCAGATCTAAAAAAATTTGCGAAAATAATATAATAAACCATACCTATATAAATTCATGTCAGAATCTTATCATTCTTATGTGCTGGAACGTTTTCTTTCATAAAAATTGGCTATATGATAAGAAGAATGTATTATTAAGGAAGACAAATCATCCCTTGGATTAAGACAAAAAAAATTCGCCCCCGGGTGGGCTCGAACCACCAACCTCTCGGTTAACAGCCGAACGCGCTAGCCGATTGCGCCACGGAGGCTGTTGAAAATGATTTCTTTCTTACTATGGATAAACATAGAATAATCTTTAGTTAAAGATAGAACTTTTTAACAGTAACGATAACGTAACCACGATTCTAGATATCGTGGGACAACGTTTTCACGATGATTAAATCTTTATCGTTCGTCGTTTACTCATTCTCAGTCTACAAAGTCGCCTGGAAGCATGCAACTTGATCTGCTCTTTAGCAAGAGTAGCATACAGGAAGGTGTTGCAGAAAATACAATCTTTAACCACGTATGACATGGTCCTTTAACGAAACTTAAAACTAATAGAAAACCAGAGCCAAGTTTTGAACAATTAACGAAACTATGTTTATTAAAACGATCAATAATCGATAAAATATATATTATATAACATTTTCTGCGTCATCGGGTCGTTACTGTTAAACATTAAAAAGGGCGTTGCTTTTCTGATCAAATATTCTCATATTCTAATAGTATAACTGACACAATGCATATATTTGTTTGAATGAAAAATAAAAAAATTGCATAATTGAGATTTTTCTAATTTTTGTACTAGGCCGGAATAATACAACAGAAATATCGTGTTATACGGAGATTACATACATTTATATTCTTTTAAAAATACAGAGGGCATGACTGAAGTAGTAAAACGAGGTCATTCGAGTCGACGAGTTAATTAAAGTGTCTTGTAACGATAGCGGTACATTGTATTCTCCTTTTATGAATTTTATTATCTTTACTCTTTCTATCCATGGACGAAGGTGGTAACTCGGAGAGATTTACTCCAAAGATTTCGACGTCAGGAGCGTGAAGATAGGTTGACGCCCGATTCTACGCGAAATTATTTATGGGTGGGATATGGAGTACGTGGGAATAGGTCGGCTGACGAAATATCATTCTTTTAGATATTCAGGGGTGATAATGGAGTTGGTTAGACAGGTACATTATACACACGGTTCCGAGCTCTAAACGGTTCGATTAACACATCAATTTGCATTTAAGCGTAACTAACTTAATGCCGCGTGCAAATGCATATATATGCAAAGTACTGCTATCTGCGGCTTACAAATGGCGACTTCCACTGACCATTTGCTTATTTGCGCCTCGAACAAATTTCTAGTTAACATAATAGAACATCCGTCGCGTCGATCGGGAAAAGGTTGTCATCGTGGATGATGCCGTAGCAATATCTTGGCAACGTTTTACGCGTGGCACTGATCGATCCACGTGTTAGAAATAACATTTTAATATCAAAGTAAAAAAACAGCTAGTAAACTCGAGCAATTTTGATCTTTCGACGTATGGAAGCATCGATAGCAAGGCGATACAGAGAATGACTGAAAATGTTTAACCTTAAATTAAGACAGTGGCCGGTGGAGTAGGCGAGGTGTCGATAATGAATCTCAGCGTTAATTAGTCCACAGAGGTGAGGCGATAGGTAGTTCGTCGTGGCATACCGATATCTCCTTAGTAGTACCGTGTGCACGCTAAAGGAGAGGAGAAAGAAGAAGGAGGAGAAGAAGGAGAAGAGAGTAAAGCTTAACTGAAACGTCACGCCACTTGTTACTCGTTAGTGTGCACGATGCCATCTTTACTGCGAGCGGACCCCGAGGCCGGGTTACTCCCTACGGCAGCCGGCATCGATAGCGTACCGAGAGCGTGTAATTAACAATGTTTCTCGTCTTTATTCAGGTTCGACTGGACGACGAGCTTCTCGACAGATTTTGTCGAAGATGCGACGTATCGACCTGTCGGAGAGATTCCTGCTGAGCGACGAAGAGAAGAACGAGTCGTAGAAGTCACCTTTGAATCTTCCTGCGTTTCCATCGAGGAGCGGTCAAGAGAAAGCACGGTTCTCGTCTTCTATCCCATGATAGGTACATAAGAAGTTTCGATACTTTGTTTTTAATCTTGGATAATTATTTTTATTTCTTTAACAAAATCTAACAAGACGGAGAGTTCGTTTTATCGGTCAAGTTAAGGGGTAAGGTTGAGAGAAGGAGAAAGAAATAAAGAGAATTTACGGGGAGCGAGCGCCGGTGTCAGGTGGCGTCTGGGTTCGAGTCCACTAGTCGTCGAGAGAACGAGGTCTCCGGCTCGGTCCAATCTCGAAGGTATCTTTCGAGCGTCGACAGAGAGTGCTTCCATTACGCTGGGCGGTGGTCCCTCGTTATATCCGGGACGGCCAACTCCGTAGCTGCTCATCTGATAATCCAACGATTTATGGCGGTCCTGATGGTTCATTTAGCGCTGACACGGTCGACAGGGGCGTCGTCGAAATATCTTCGCGTGCGTGCCCGTGCTAACGCGACAATGCGGAAATATCTCGTTAAAAATGGGTTAGCTTGCTGGTGAGCCGTCACGTCCTTCTCGTATATCCATGTAGTAACGTCGAGCCAAATATTATATGCCGAACTTTAAGAGGGGTTTCGTTCTTTTTTCTTTTGCACAAATATATTAGGTACTTAGTTCTTGCTAATTTTTTGTTTATCACAATTCTATGACAACTAATGCGAAGGTTTGGCTCTCGAAAAGCGAATTTTCTTGGTGAATAAGATCGTATACCTATCTATTATTTATTTGTAGAACGAATTATATCAATCGGTTCAATTGAGGAACCCGGGTAGTTTGGATCAATAGCAAACATTTACAACTTACGTTCTAAGTTCCAACTTGCAAAATTTCCTGAATAACATATTATAAAACACTTATGTTTATTAATTTTTGCATAATGAAAACGCAAAAGAAAATTAAATTTCGTACGAGAATTCGATAAAATCTCGAGCCATTAGAAATGTTTTATATCTTCGGAGGATCCTCGTTAACATGGTCAACTTTTGTGTTCCTCTACTTACTCGTGAAACCTATTAAGAAATTAATTATCTTGCGAAGGTGGACGTTACGCGCCCTCCTTCGTGCACGGCCTTCCGCGAACGGGAAAATACGAAGGGTGGGGGGAGAGGGTTTAGTGCCTCACCGCGAATCGCAGAACGGATTAAACTTTCACTCGACGGAATCATCAAATAGGTAAATAACTACCGCGATTACGTTTACTGCCACGATAAAGTAGCACCGTATCACGGGTACGAGCTTTACCGGTGAATACGAGAAGAAACGTTAAAAGTATCGCGGTCTGTGCTCGGACCATCGCTAAATAATATCGAGAGAGCCAGATCGAAATTTATTTCCTTCGCTTTCTATATTCCCTTCGTTACGATCGCTTTTGCTCGGTGTAAAACCAATTTTCTTAACGAGGCCCCTCGGAAATAACCGCTCAGGGTTGTTACGTAATCTTATTCGAATCAAAGTAGGAAATGGAACGTGCGATTATAAACCAATATCTCGCTTGAGTGTATCGAAAGATAGGTGCAACGATGGGGATAGAGCAGCGGAATATTCCATCCGCCGTAAGCAATGCTCTTAACGGGATGTTAACCACTTTTAATTGATTAATACCGTGTAGAAGTGATATATAAATTGCTTTCGACTTTCCGATAACTTCAAATTTGTCTTCTCGTATTAATAATAATTAACTTTAATTTAAACGATATTAAAAAAAACATATTTGACTCTCGTTGACTGTTTAACGTAATATTTTGAAATAATTACACGATTTATCGAAATAATAATATCTTGGATCATATATTTTTACCATCAAAATTTAATAAGCACGTTTCAATAAAAAAGATCATTTTTTTAAGTAATCCATAATTGTTCAACCTTGGCTGAAATAAAGCTAGATTAGTAATTAAAGCATAAAAAACGATTCGCAGTTTATTATAATACGTCAGGCAATCGACATTACATCACAAAGTAATATTTCAAAATGCAAATTAAAAAAAAAGTGTACTTTTTATTTTATTTTTTGCTTTCAAAAGAGAGATCAAAAAGTAAAGTGATTAGTAGTGTAAGTACTAATAACGGTGCGTGGAAAGATCGATGTAAAGGAAATTGGCGACAAGGTACAACCTAATTACTGAATTTGATGAGTGGTCGTATAATTTGTCGAGCGAATGGCAGCGTCGGTAGTCGTAAACGACCAATAAAATATGATCTATGCTTTTGAGACGAGGTACGATCGATTTTCGCGCTCACGCGAACATCTTGCCTCGTTCGTACCTACCTACCTCGCGGAAAGATCCGCGTGGAAAGGAGGAAGGCAAAGAGTACAAACTGCATTTTAAGACGATGCATTTCTTGCGTATGCACGGGGTGCACGAGCGAGTGCGGTGGTATCGTGCCGTGGGAAACGCGACACGGGCTCACTTCTAAAGCTGAAAAGCGGTCGGTAGCCGCAGGAACGCGTACGGTCGGTGCGCGATCCGCAAGAAACTCTTCCCGCGAGTCCGTGCGCAATAAATTACTCATTTGCTTGTCGATCTTCGAATCTATTTCATCGTCCATCCTTACGTGATCCTTTGAGATACGAAATTTAAGCGTCAAGATGTTGGATGCAAGAAAAACATGTGGGATAAAAGTTGTGTTACTGGGTTAAAAGTTAAATATTTTCTGGATTTAGTACAGTTGTTGCAAAGACGGTTGGTAATATTTAACAAATTTGATGTTTCTCTCTTGTAGGTTCATTAACGTATTCAAAGTTATGTTATATATGAAAAATGGTATTATTTTTCACACTAATTGGTATTATTCATTTAATATTTACATAGGTAATATGCGAAGAAAGATAACAAAATGATGAAAATATTTTAATCCCTTTCCTTGACTTACTTTTGCATCATAGATATTTTCAATCTCGATATCTTCATGCATGACAAAAATTAATATATGTCAATTCAATATTTTTACTATTCTTTTTTAATAATTTGTATAGATTTCTAACTAAAAAGTCAATTGACCAACATAGATTCACAAAATCGATTGCAACTCCGTCAATTTGTATACTGCACCACTCAAATTTACAGGACATGCGTAGAAAAGAATTTCGAACATAATTAAACATTTTTCCATTTTTCACCAAACACTAAGTACCTTGATTTCATTCGTTCATCATCGCCATAATAATTGATATATATCAAGATATCGATCAAGATCCAAAAGACACATTGATTTTTTGAGGGACATTTCCGAGAATTCTCTCGATCGAACGATATCGCGAGTGGCATGCGATTGGACGTGACCGATAATCGTTCGATGTCGTCTCGCACTCCTGCTTTCGACGTTCAGTCCCTTCTCGTTTGGTCGAAGAAAAGGTTTCAACATTGTTAACCCCTCAGCCGTCGCTCGAACGATCATCGACGTCGTAAAGATCTCGAGATATGACGTGCGTTACGTTTCTCCTTCGTAGCGATACGAAAGTCGCATAAACGCGTTCCTTCCTTCTCTCCTCTTTTCCTCTCCTCTCGACCGACGTCCAATGGATCAAGGAAGTATCCCCAAGTTTCCATCGATCGACGTGAATTCGCAAGGTGGCATCGATAAAAGGCGAAACGAAAAATTGTTCTCTCTGTCGACTCGATTCGTCGTTCGTAACGAACGCGGTAAAACGGAGACAGTTGAAAGAACGAACGAGTCGAGCGAATGAGACGTGCGGAGATCGGATTTTCGATCGAGCTCCCATCGAGGATAGTTTCGCGGCTCATTAGTCGATTAGAGCTGTATTATATCGAAGAGTAATTACGGGCCGCGTGAATTATTACTCGACTCTCCAACACGAATAAAAATGCGTCTACTACTATATACCTACGCGCTTTCGTACGCTGCTTTTAGAAAGCCTCGACGATCGAACGTTGTATAATATCGAGGTAATTACTCCTGTAATTGCTCGGCCCAAGGCTTTGATTACCATCGACGCGCTGAGGATTGATAAACGCATAGGTACGCTTTCTTTCTTAGCGTTCGATAGAACGTTATTCCTTTCAGAAAAGGTAATTTCGTGAGACGTTTTTTCATGAGATCGTTAGAAGTTTTATGGTCGAAGTGTCCCTCGAATTTTCGATTTTTCGGTAGCTTCTCGAGAACCCTCGACCCTTCTTCCTTTTATTTTCGACGGCTAGTATAATCAAAAGCGGTGAAAAGTTAATGGCTGGTACGCTTTTACGAGCCGTGGACGTTTTCGTAATTCACTTTCTAACGCCTGCTTCGAATTATATCGTCACTCTAGAACGTAATGGCAGTCTCTTAGAGCGTACCTTAACGCTGGCAAACAAATAGGCTCGTCATTTTGGCTTGGCAAAAAGACGCATCACTTTCGTTCGTGCTTTAGAGAAGGAAATCGTCGAGAAGGAAGAGAGTATAATTTATAAGACTCGTCGAGGATAAAACTTACGAGTCCGTTCGTTCTTATGAAATACGATGTTATTCTATTAGTGTAAGATACAATTATTTTCTTGCAAATGAAAATCGACGCGGGAGCTTCGAAGCGGCCGATCGTTCGGATAATTACGAACTCGCAAAAAGGTGCTTGGCTTCGGTCGTACGGATATAATAAAGTCGATATCCTTGTCTTTCGATATCTCCAGAGTTAATGAACCAACGCGAAGACTTTATGAACACCTGTGGAAAAAGGTAAGGGAAAACGAAAAAGGGATGGAAAAAAGAAATGGTCGATGTCACGCATCGGACACGCATAGACGCATCGGACATAACCACGATTAAGGAGAATGGCACTTTACCGAGCGTGTAATTATTCCGCCAGGTTGAAATCTCAAGTAGGCGTACAGGTGGCTCTTTACGACGTAGATGAAATCATCGTAAATATAAAAGCTTCCGGTGAAATGTGCTCCATTCAATTGCCTTTGCTATCCTCGTGGAAATTTCTAGAGGTAGCTTGAAATTAACTATTTGTGGGAAGTGTTTAATAAAATTCATGATTATATTACGAAACAGTAGTAATTTTATTTTTTTATAAAAATACAAACAGATGTAGTTTTCATGTCATATGTCACACGAGTGGTAACATTCGACCGCCAAGGGTGAAAACTTGTTTTTTAACTTTACATAATACTGTGTTATACCTATAAAGTCCAAACGGAAGTTTCATGAGTGATATAAACTCATATCTGTTCTTTTAAAAGACTGGGAAAGTGAGAATAGAACCATTTATAGAATTTGAAGGGTAATATTGAGGTTTATAGACATCGTTTTAAGGCTCAACAGTGTTCATTTAAAAATTAGCTCGATGTTTGACGTTGAGATAAACTTATGACTATTTTAAATAAATCAGGGTAGACTTTTAAGAGCACATTGAAATTGACAAATAACAGAAAGAAGATTAGAATCCTTAATCATCGAATGCATATTGAGATAAAGAAAGCTGGTACCCACGAGCAAGCAACGAAAAAAGAAACAAAAAATGACCTAGATACATTCTAGTAGAGGGATAGGTACATTGACTTGGGCCCCGCTGGAAACAAATTCAAAATTCGCTTGGCACTTAAAGTGTTAAAACGTCCATCGGAGGGTCCAGATTATAGCATGTACAAACACTCGGGATATATATGTACGATCTCGCGAGCGGCTAATGATGACAAATATATATCCGTGCGAACTAGTACCCGCGATTAATAATATTCGCTTGGGCTTCGAACGATTCGTTACGCTCGAGTATGCTCCGGTGTGCCGTACGCAAAGGAATATTTCATCGTAACGGGCAAGCGCCAGGAGAATTTATGTACCCCCCTCGTAGTACCTCGTACTGCATTTTCGGCGAATAAACGGCCCACGACGATTCGTCTTATTACCGTCAACTTTATCGTATTTATCATCCTCGATGCTTGTAATAAGGTTTCTTCGATCTTTCCTTTCTGTATAACGTATTCAACCGACCTCGGTAGCACGATACGCGTTCAGAAGTTTGATTAATCTAATTAGGTAGTAACGTCTAGCGGTGAGAGTACCGACGTTCTCGCGTTTTTCATCTTGGACTCACGGTCCCTCGGTTTTGTTCGCACGGTCCAGCTTCCTTTCTCTCTCTTTTCCTCTTTCTCCGATAGCCCATCTCGTCCTCCAGCGATCCAGTTACCGGGCAGCGTCGGTACCGTCGTTTATTCGCTTGGTAATGGCACTCGATACCTCGTAATTTCTGTATCCGTGCTTAATCGTCGAAGATACATCGTTTTCTTTTCCAAAGGGACAATCTTGCCACTCTTTCCAATTACTTTTACCGCGATCGTTAAGCACGAGAATGAAAGAGCGAGCATTGATCTAGAAAAAGTAAAAAAAGAAAAAAAGAAAAGGAACTCCACCCCGATTCAGTTGGTAGAGAACAGAGCGTTAAAACCTTCGCGGAGGAAAAGGATCGATCGGAAAGAAGCGGAGGAAGGAAATCGGTACGGAGTTGGCGGCTCATTGGAGCCGACGCGATGGGAATGTCACGTGGTCGTGCATCGGCGTGCCCCGAGGACGGACCATAGAAAACGTACGAGCGGGTATACGGCTCGTTCGTAAATTCAATTATGGAGACTCGATCCCATTAGGAGGCAGGTAGCAGTAAAAACGTCCGGAGGTAGTACCTACACCGCGCGGCGCGGTGCGCTCGCGGGAGCCTCGCTAAGACCGCCCTCCCCTCCCCCTACCCTACCCTACCGGTACTCGCCTTCCCTTCTCAGCCTTCTCAGCCTTGTCCGCCTTGTCCGCGCCTGGCTCACCGTATGCCACGTATATATACCTACGTGTACGCGCTCCCGATACCTTCGAACGCATGCAGATATCGCTTCTTTCGAAACCAGCTACGCCGCTAATGTATTCCGCGTTAGAGTTTCAGCGTCATTATTGTTCCGGCAAAATTCCCTTTCACCATTTCCAATCGACCGCGCGAGTCTATGACGTCGACAGCTTTCCATTTTTTTTTTGTTTTGCTTCATCTCGGGATCGTCTTCGTTGCTAAGAGCCGCGTCATCGATGACGATATTAAGTAGGTATTTAAATACGATCGATTCGTTTAGTGCGTAATGCGATATGTAATTATCGGATATTGATCGACGTATCGATCTACGCGATCGTAGACCGCGTTAATTTTCTTCTTACGTATGTGCTATATTTAGCCTGCTTACGGTGCGATCGTTCAACGTTTATTCATCGGTTGCTTCATACATTTTCAAGGTAATTTTCAAAGAATTTGACAAGACTCGATCGGTCGATCGTTAATATCATTCGTAGAACCGTCGATACGATTTAACAACTGGTCCGAGATCCACCCAGACGTATCGTCGGATTCCTCAGCGTAAATATAGTTTTCACTGTCGAGCTTGGAGTCATTCTATAAGCGAAGAATTTTTTGTCTCCCTTCGGTACGGAGGATTTATAGTAAGTACTCCATTTTCTGATAGAAATGGGTACCATCGATCGTACGGTGACGCGGAAGACGCGTGGACGCGATACGAATGGCATGGTAGTAAGTACGAGTTTCTTGTACGGGCTACCATAAGTGGCTTTGTTGTGTACCCTTTTTGCTAACATTGTCCGAGAACTTGGCATGAGTTTACGAAGCTCAGGATGGCACCCGCGAACGACGGTGCCTCCTGTTTATTGCGCACACTTTTGCGGTAACAAGATCACCGTCAGACATCGCACTTTGTTCTAGGGATACGACAGGACTCTCTTTACGGCTAGGAGTACTCCATACTTTTATAACGCGAGTGTTTAAATCCAAGCTGAGAGAACTTGCAGGAGTATATTTTCGATGCTTCGAATCAGGATATAAGCTAAACAAAAATTGATTTTTCAAAAATTACATTTCCTTAACGTATATGACATATACTTGTTTATTTGATGAGTATTAAAAAAAATTCTTTGCTGTCATTAATTAATAATATACTACCTAATAGATAAATTTCTACAAAAGTAATATTGTAATTCGGACAATTACGACAGCTTCGTCTGTTGTGCCTCGTCTGTAACCCCATCAGCCTTTTGCCTTATGATTTAATTTGATACTTGATGAAGTTAATATTATAAATTGAACAAAAGACGAATATAATCACAAGCTTGTCCGAATAGGAACTGATGAACACAGAAATAACGTAAAAGAATGAAAAAAATAAATTCGTTACAATTGAACAACGTTCGATGTATGCTTTTTATGTTTGACACGACATCCGTAACACGAGTCTCACTTGATATTTTAAGGCAAGGGGTTAAAAAGACGAAATAAAACAAGAATTTCAGACTAGCACGAAATAGTCGATGGTGCACCAATCGAGTTACGGCCACGTTCGTACCTTAGTCGTCGTTCGTAACTACAAATTCTCATGCAGCTATACAGAAAGGATTTGTACTTACCGACTAGGGAGAATAGCTTACAACTTGGGTGAATACCAGAAAGCCCCCTTGCCAGACGGGACAAATACGCGAATGGCGGTGAGCAAAGAGAGGAAAAGAGCAAGTTAGAGAACGGACGATAGAAGAAAGAGAGAGAAATATCGCGACTAGTCGGTGCTATACTCTAGAAAATAGCCTAATGATCGTATTGTGACCGCGTAGAATCGCCGCTAAACGTCTCTCGCGAGTACCAACACCGCTCGTTGTTTCGCATTTATTTACCACGAAGCAACGCACACGCCTCTTCGAGCCAAGTATTCGATTCGTAAAACGCGGAGAAGACGTTAACGAGGACACGTGGATGCATTTATACGCGGTGGATTGACCGACGGCAGTAGTCACTCAGGACAAACTCGTGCCACCGTAACGTGGCCTTTGCACCGTTTTAATGAGCTAACCGCGAAGGATAAATTAATTTCGATGGCACAAGCAAAATATCGACCTCGAGTCTCGTCCTGGATGATGGAATCGACGAATAGGAAAGGTGCTAAAAAAGGGAGGGTGGGGGAACGATTAGACACAGTGTAGATTTTTTTTTCAATTTTAATGTCGTAACCCTGCCAAATACAATAATAATAGTAATAGTAGCAATTAATAATAAAAATCATAATAATGATAATGATAATAACATTATCTAAAATATGTAACCATCATTTCGATAATAATAATTATCGCGCGGCGCGATCGAACGGATCGGATCTCTTCCATCGCGCTTACGGGCTTCGTTTTTTTTTTTTTGCCAGGATGACTTATACTTCTGTTAACTAGGAAACGCATGGGTTTATAGTAGGTATTGAATATGCGCTCTGATCCTTAGATGGTCGAAATATCTTTAGGACTTTTTTCGTAAAAAAAGAACCGCCTCCGGACGCGTTACGTTATTAATGTATATAAATATATAGATGTATGTATGTATATATTTATATAATTTCGTGCGTAATGCAATTAGTATTTCGCTATCGTCCTTCTCGCGCAGAGGGTATACGCCATGTACGATCTTTCCTATCGTTCATTCGCATCTTTCAACCTTTCTTCCTTTCGTCGTAATAAATAAATTATCCAAATCAAGGACATCGATATCGATATAACAGTAATAAGATTATTACAACCACATTTACAATAAATCTATATATTCGTCTAGGTATACGTACATATATATAAGCATATATATATATACATATCAATGCGTGTATACATATATATGTATATATACTTTGCGTTGTTTTTTTTTCCCTTTCATTTAATGCACTAACGGGAGAACCTTCCCTGACGACGCGACGGGGACGTCGGCGAGCGAGAGTAGCGTTAAAACGGTAGAAAGTATAAAGTTAATTTCAATGCGATCCTTTATACAGTGAGTTCGTAATATATTATTATCGTATCTACGTTCATATGCAACATATACAGTACGTAGTAATAGTTAGCGGCGCGCAGCCGTGATTCCCCATTTTTATCTTCCAAACTTTCGTCTCTTCCGTTCGATGTTCATTACTTTTGCGAGCATGAACGTTTGTGATTCTTTTTTTTTTAAGGTTCATTCGTATCATTCATCCATCGATATCCAATGTCCGTAGTGCACAAACTAATCAAAGTGTTTACTAATTTGTAAAAATTTTTTTTTTTTTATTAATATCTCCGTTTTGTAAGATATGTTCATGCATATCTTTGTTTTATAGTTTTCTGATCTTAGTAATTTAGCGTGTAGTACCAATTTTGGTATTTTGTCGTTCATTATTTCAAATATCTTCACTCAACATTTTCTTCTAGTACAAATAAATTTAGAAAAAAAAAATATTTTAGTAAAAATGGGAAACGATTGATGCACGATGATACGAACGGATCTTAACCCTTTTCGGTTTACATTCAAACTTATAGTTATTATCGCAAGATTTTACATATTTTAAAACGAATAACAAACATTTTTACGACTTTATATATACACTACATAAAATCTTTAATTTATATGCAACGAAATTAGAAAAGCGTTTTTAATCGCATCAAATTGGCCATTTCTCATAATATACACCCTCTCAGCCGATTTCAAACATGGTTAGACCATGGAACAACGCGAAACTAAGGCGGGATATCTTTTGAAGATTTCCTCCACGTTAAAAAAAAATGTTCAAAATAAAATGTCGAGTCCGACTCAACATAGAACAGAAAAGGGTTAAAGAGTTTGCCATTCGTGAAAAAACGAATAGAGACACGGTAAGAACGGTATAAGACAAAAAAAGTAAAGCAAACTTTGTTGTAGAGCGTAAAACGCGAGCGTTCGCCGGCTAGACGAAAATTTGGAATCCGGGTTACGACACGCACCTCTCGTAGTGTATAAATCCGTGCGAGATCCAAGAGCGCAGGAAAGAGATAGAGAGAGAGAGAGAGAGAGAAAGAGAGAGAATTACTGGCCCCCATTGATTATAAATATTAATATTATATATATATTATATATTATCCAGAAAGATTATGCTAGACTATCTTCTTCGCTAATTGTCCATCAACGAGATACTCAACGGATAAACTTTACATATTATTTACAACAATTATTGCTCCTCTATTGGCTATCTTACGTCCTAGTAGTTTCGTTATCAAGCGAATCCGCGCTTTCGAGCATTAGCGCCGAACGTGTAGGGCCTTCTAGCGCGAGTCGCATCGAGTAGGTACAACATCGTTCGTCGATCGGCCTCCGATACGCGTTGAATTTGGATATTTTGCACTTGGGAGAGAGAAAGAGAGAGCAACCGCGTAGAGGAACGTTGTAGATCTCTTTTTCAAACCTTTCACAACCTTCCGTGGATCTTGGGTTATCGTTGCTTTTACATTCGAACGGTCAACACCTCGACGACGCTTTTATACGAAGAGGATTACGAAACAGCTTTAGCGTCAGGCATGAATTCTATAACGAATTCAGGTACACGCGTACGAGTATCGCGCCGATCGAGCGACGATATCCGAAGAAGGGAGAGATAGAAGTCGTTAAGTTGCAAATGCTAAACGGACAAGACTGTTGGATCGGGCGAGGGAAAAAGGCGTAAACGCAGGATAGAAAAGGATAGAGAGAGAGAGAGAGAGAAATCCTCGATGACCCGCTCATACTTATTTTTGTGATATTTTTTTTGTAATTTTCTTTTTTTATGGGATATGATGCGTTACGCCTTTCCACGATCACTCGGTTTAAACCTACTAATTAATTTTCTAATTTCCAACACGTTTAGCTCTCGCATTACCACGTTTTTGGTGATTTTTTTTTTCTTTTTTATATAGGAACGAACTTAAATATGCTTGTACGTAATTACAATTTTGTCTTTTTTAGTGGCAAGCGATAAGTAAACGTGCGCGAGAGCGAAGCAATAAATATTCAAGGGGATTCGCGAGTAAGGGCGCCCACGCGTTTAAGATTATTACATATATTCATGTATCAAACGTTCTACCCTGTAATATCATGTAATTCGATGCATTCTCAACGCTCTCCGTCACATTTTAACAAAGAAAACTTTTCATACCGTAACAATGAAATTTCGATAACAAATACGAATTTAAAACGAATCTAGGAACCATTTGGAACACTCACGAATTATTTCCAAAGAGGAATCCCCGTTTTTACCGATCCTATCTTTTAATTCTTTTAATAGGATCCCACTGGCTAACGTTTTTTAAGGCACTTGACAAATGCTAATTTCCCTTAGATCGAGCCTCCAAAAGTAAATCGGACGGTGAATTTCAACCCTTTATTCTCTCGTCCATTCATAGACTCGCGGTGCTGGACCGAGCAAACCTCGAATTACCGTGAAACGTAAGTTGGCCTTGAAGAAGGTGGACACGCGCGATACCCGAGTCATAGTTGCTTCGAATTTTTATCGCATTCAAGGGCGATCTCGTACTCGAAACGTTTTCAAATCGTAACACGTAAGAAGAAAAAGGGGAGGGGGAGAGGTAGGAGTGGGGGAGATGGGACTACTTTATATAAGTAACTTGCGCAGAAGTGCACGACCTGGCGTGCGCTCGCGCGAGTTGGACGAGAAAAAAAAATGATAATGATCAAGGATGGTGTCGGCGTGACGTCAGTATACATTTCTCATCGCCCGCACTGCGCTCAGATTACTGTCGGCTGCTCGGGCCCGAAGAAATTCCCTACAAGGAAGGTACAACGGTATCAGTCATCAAGATCGTAAAACGGCCTCTTGGGTGGCACCTCGTCCATTTTAAGATTGAATTTCGCGGCTGGACGACGATGCGAAAATTATTTACAGGCTAGCCGCACGACACACCCGAGTTGCTTCTTCCCTGGTGAAGTTCGACGAGACCAATTCGGATACGAACGGTACTTGAGCTGTATTTGGGAATTCGAATTGTTCGCGAATGAAAGTGATCGATCGAGGGATCGAGTTTAGACGACGGATCGTAGCGAGTCACGAGGAGGCGAAAGTTCGAGCACGATCGCGCATCGATTCGAGACGCTCTCGCATCGTAGAGACACGTTAAACGCATAGACGAGTGTTCGAGACTTTGTCCGTTCCTTCGGGCGAGGATTCGAAGGATCGGATTATGAAAGGTGTACAAGCACGAAGATTCGCGTGACTTAAGGCACTAGCAGTTATACTTAAGGCCTAACGCAGCGTTCTCATCCTTAATATTAGAAGGCACTATTACCTATCGGAATACAACACGTTACAATGTTAATCCACCGACCGTCCTGCTCGTCGTCGTCGTTGAATTTACTCACGTAGAGAGAGATTACCGTTTCAGCGAGAGATAAGAGCATCGTGCCTTGCCGTAGCAAGATATCGCGTTGTCTCCTTCCCCCTCCCTCGCAAAGAACACTATTCCAATTAATGACAAAATTGCAACAGATTTTTGTATATGGTTTGAAAGTATACCTACGTCACACAGATCATGAAAATATAAATTAAAAAATTTTACCTGAGGCTGGCCTGACTTTGGGAAATAAACAAGAAAGAACGGATTAACATTACATTGTAATTTTTAACTGATTAAATAATTTTGACACGTTGACATCAACCACAACAACTAGTTTACTTGTCTTTGAAAATCTGTCTTGTATACTAGCCTTGGGGTACAGGGCTAACACATATGGATTAGGTAATTAGCCTTCGGTAGTCAAGTGTTAAACTGACGGTTCTGTCACTCTCTTTCTCTAACTATTTCATTCCTACCTGCCGCCTTTCTTGATTTCCCCAAGTCAGACTTGCCTCAGGTAGCATTTTTAATTTACATTTTCATGACCACTGTGACATATTGTTTCGAACTATATACAAAAATCTGTGCAATTTTGTCATTAACTGAATAATGCTCCTATTAGGCGTATATCTTCGAAATCGTTTTATACTTCTAAGCACAAGTGGTACACGAGTAAATGCGTGTGCTAATTTGCGAGGTCCCGTGACGCGATCCTTCCTCCTTTCTCTCGAGCTAAACGTACAACGAAGCGGTAGTTAATTCCTAGATTTCGACGTCAAGGTTGACGTCGACGCGTGAATAACCGCCCAACGATCGTTGAGAAGCTCGGAATAATAAAAAAAACATTTTTTTGTCGTCGAAAATTCGAAATCCTTTCCGCTCGTCCAAATACTATCGCGCCAATTTCGTATTATCTACAATCGATGCGTGCCTCGACGAGCGAGTCTCTCGCAGCATCTCTAACCATTTTTGGCACCTTGCGGGACTACTCAAAGGTATTCGTTCTTCGACGCCCACGTTGTCTCGCTCTTCCTTTTTGTAAGAAAAAAGAACTTTCTAACGATCGAAGAGCGCTCTCTCGCGCGACTAAAATATATATATATGTATATATATGTATGTATATATATATATTCATATATGTATATACTCGAATAAGCATTCGTTTAATGCCATACGACGATATTGCTTAATGCACTTGTAATACTGACCTTTTAGAATGTCTTCTAATCTTTCGTTCGACGAAACGTCAATGATTGTCCGTCTCTAAACGCGAAATTCTTTGTGCATAACGAACGAAGTATTATATAGTAGTAACTTATCGATGATATCATTTCCAAATCTCCCGAACGTTACGATCGACGTTTACTATTATTGCACGATCGTTCGTCCGATATTTTCTTCTTTCTCTCTCGCTTTTTAGCCTAATTTAATCGATAATCCGCATGACGCGCTTACTTTGACTCGTTCTACTCGTCGCGATAAACGCGTCTGGTTAGAAGGGAAAGAAGCATGTTCCTTCGATGTTTGAAGGGAATAGCGAAGGATCGAAAGATGTGAAAAAAGTAGGATGTAGGATACGGTAGCGAGAGCGTGAGTCGAAATAATCGCGTGATCGTCGTCGTTTAAAAAAGCTCTAAACCTAATGAACGATTTCTCAACTTTCATCCCTAGTTTTTTTTTTTTATTAGCCAGGTCCGTATCGAGACGGTACCGAGGCTCTTCAGGTCCCGATGTAAAATCGTCGTCTTCGTCGTCGTAGTCTCTAGAAATCGATGCCGGTGAAACGGCGTCGTATTTGAGCGCAGCGTAGTAGCTTCCGTCCACCGTTCATCGTTTCTCTTCTTTTCTCTCGGTTCTCTTGTCACGCGTTCGTCGAACGCTGCCTTATCAGTGCCTCTTCATATGAAGAGAGAGATGATCGCTCCGAGAAAACGATCGCTGACAGAGATGGCACTTGAACGGTTTTTGGCCCGTGTGCTTGCGATAGTGTCTCGTAAGCTCGTCCGAGCGTGCGAACTTCCACGTGCAGCCCTCCCACGTGCACTGATAAGGTTTCTCGCCTGAAACAGACATAGAAGTTGAGTTAAAGCGATAATTTTTAAACACGTCGATTATGCGAGCGTGTTTGCATTTTTTTTATTAGAGGTACGAAGCTATATAGAGTGTAGGAATAAGGACTTTTAGATTTTTTGATAAAAGAATAAATATTTTAGATTGATGAAAGAGCTGAAGATTATCTTACAAGAGATAAACATAGTAAATACAGCCGACCCTCTTTTTACACGATGAAAGCGTTTCGAGTAAAAAAAACGTTTGACAAAAAAAGTTATACCAATACTAATTAGCAGAAATATATAAAACTTGTTTTTAAGAACGTAAACTATACAAAAAGCAATTTTGAAACATAGAAATGCATTCACTAAAGAATTTTATTTAATTTTTGCAGTACATGATGGTATACACTATCATCAAATAAACCTAATATGTAGAATAAATGCAATAAGTGATAAAAAAAATGAATAAACTAGTAAAAAATGAAAAAGAAAAAATACCGTGTAAAGGGGGAGGGGGGCTCAGATGTAATTGAAATTCGTTGACAGAAACTTATTTCTACATCCAATAATAAATAGAAGGAAAGGCTGGCGTCGTTTTCGCACCCAATTATTGCTACGGGAGGTCGTTCCTTTCGCGCTATTGTGGTCGACGCGCATACGAGTTGGTTCTCGCGGACGGGACTGCTCGTAGACGCGAGAGCGTCCTTGTACGCGCGTCTCCGTGGCCGAGAACCGAGTCGGTTCTCTTATCTCTCGAAGACCCTCTTCTTCGAGAGACGTCCCGACAGCTGTCGCGCGTTGCAACGGCTCTGGATCTCGCGCAGAAAACCGCCCATCGCTCTCCTCTATTGTATGCAAGTCACCATGGTAGATTTCTCGAGTCTCTCTCTCTCTCTCTTGGTCCGTACGACTCGTCGATGAAAGCAAAGAAGAGAGATAGAGAGGAGAAAGAACACGGTCTCTCCTCTCGTTGACCATCAGTCCGGACGTGGAAACGCTTCGATCACAACTCGATGACGCAATTGCCAATCGAGTTCGGTCCTTCCCGGTGGAGACGAGGACGGAACGGATAATCGAACGTTACGATCGAGAGCTCTCCCAGCGATCCCATTAAGCGCTTTCGACTAAACGCGGATAATGACCGATCGAAAGACGACGAGAGTGAGAGAGAAAGAGAAACGTACTGCCAGTGAGAAAGAAGAAAGACGTGCCATCGTGGTTCTATCTCGCACGCTGGAAACCGAGCACCGTTTGATCGATATATTTGCGCCCTCCTTCTTGCTCTTTCGTTCGCTCTCAGCTGTCGGACAGACGCTTCGTGTGCCGCTTGATTAGTGCTTTTCGAAACGTGTACCGTCAGCCGGAGTTTGCATGCCCATCTACTTTGTACTCGAGACGAGCTACTCTTTCTCTTCTTTCTTCTCGCGGCAACTCTCACAGAAATTTCTATCTTCCTAGAGAGAAAGAGATCTAAATCGGACGTTTTAACATTTCGACGCCCATCGAGCGAATATTATTATGTAATTCTCTGAGAATGTACGAACAGGACTAATGACGGGGAAGCGAGCCGCGGCGTCGTTGCTTACGTAATCTTGAGTAATTAGTCCATTTACGAGCGACGCGCGCGGACACCCACACACTCTTTCTCGTTCTCTCTCTCTCTCTCTTTTCCTCTTTCTCTCTCTCTATCTTTCTCTCTTCCTCTATCGTATACAGAACGCGTTGGATCGAAACCCGCGTTGGTACCGGGCACGTTACGTCGGGCGGACATTAATTCTAACGTTATTAATGCATTTTGATCGCATTTTTCCTAAGAAGCGTTACGTTTATTGCGCCATAGATTAACGCCGCGTTACCTCGCCAAGCTCATTAGTTAACCGTAACGACGAAGTTAGCCACTCATTTGTAACGTCGCTCATGACCGCATAATACGTGGAAGTACTCGCGAGTAAGGCTTGCTTTGCGAAGCGAGAGCCGCCGCCATCCGAGCGGTGCTCCTTCACAATGCCCGTGTTTTCGACGTTGTATAATCGTGCGATTCGTAGACGTCGCTCGTCTTCCATGCGGAAAATGCGATCGCTTTAGGCACCCATCCTTGGAATATACCAGGAGAGATATCCCTCTTCTCGATGACGTTTACGAGCGTACGATGCGTCCACGCGATGATTCCGAGCCGAGCCTCGTGCGGTGGTTTAACCCTCTATGGGCTCGCATAACTTTGAAGACGCGTACTTATATATCTGTATTTTCTACATTTTTGGGGGATTTTATTACCAAAACTTATTTGGATTTTGAAGATTTTGAAAAAATTCGTCTTCGAAATTTTGGTGTTTGTAATAAAACGAGAAACATGGGTTTTGGTCTCGTTATAATTATAAGGCAAGGCAGCAACTACTAC
The DNA here is from genome assembly GCA_916049575.1 of Ancistrocerus nigricornis. Taxonomy (NCBI): domain Eukaryota; kingdom Metazoa; phylum Arthropoda; class Insecta; order Hymenoptera; family Vespidae; genus Ancistrocerus; species Ancistrocerus nigricornis. The sequence goes on along the minus strand of OU696667.1, from coordinate 13,044,230 downwards.
TTTTATTTAGAAATAAAATATCTTTTTTTTTTAATAATTGTGTCAAGCATCTTTACAAACACCTACAGAAATTTTTTCTATTTGTGTAAATAAATAAAATCGATCCTCCTGATCGGAAGACTTGGTCCATGCGGAAAATTGTGCGTTTCTCTCCGAGAATTAAGAAGTGTTGCTCTCAAAGTGTAGAAGAAGGTCTATTTGAGATAAGAGACTGGATTATTTTTGCTGTTCTTTGAAATTTTGAGAAGAAAGTATACCTACTAGGGCAAGTGCAGGAGATTCTATGGGATTAGGAGGAAGGGGAAAGGAAGCGTGAAGCGTTTCGAAGCAATTGTTCTATTAGCGTTCGGAGTAGCTGTTATAACAGATGTTTCAGCTAAAGAAAAGGAAACATAGGAATGAAATAATTAAGTAAAAAGGGAAAGGAGTAATCTAGACAAGGGTTATATGGTTGTGGCGGCATAATTGATCGTTTAATCGTGATGTTGAGTGCGAAAGGCATTACAAACGGAGATTTTTAATGGGGAATCCTTGCCAAACGCTTTTACTACGTGCTCTCTCGACGTTCTCGAGCGAATTAAAGAGCCATTCTTGATCGTTCGTTTTAATGACATAATGCCAGCAAGTAATTGACGTCATTAACGCCTCGAATCGGGGATAATTAATGGACCGAATTCGCGAATCGTATGAAATTTATTTTGTCTCTGTCGAATATCGACGAGGCGATAACCTTGTTCTTTATTATTTAAATTATTAAAGATTTTGGTTCTTTTATAATCTGAATTTATTTATTATAATGAAACGAAGTGTTGATATTTTTAATAAGTACGTAAATGAATATACAAAATATACCTATGAATGAAATACTCTTGTGGAATAAATTTTCATCCAAAGTCTTTTATATAATTTTGATTATAGTTTCAAGCTCGATATTACATATAAAGTTCATGGAGACTCTCTTTCATTAAATCGAGTGCGAATAAACATTGTTCCACCTATGACTTCTCGCGTAACATTCTTCCCGATAGTCGTACACAAGTATTACTGAAAATTTCATCAACGAATTCGACAGCAAACAGGAACAGCTACCATTACCTCACAAATTGAGACATCCGGTAACTCCTGGACTTCACGTAATTTCTCCAGAATTGTTTTTAAGAAAAAAAAAAATTCGAGAGGAAACGAGATGTTTTGCAGCGAACGAGAAAACAGTGGTAGCTCCGCGGTAATTTGAGATTTTGTTCATCTCCGGTCTTGGATGATCCTTCTTCCAGCATCGACGAAAGGTACAGCGATCTAATTATTATTATTATCATCGTTACCCTCGGAAGTATATAATAACGCGATACGATTCCCCTTCCACGAGTTTTCTGCCACGCGAAGCGTAATTATCGTGTCGCGTCTCGTGAGAAAGCCAAGGAGGAGACTGCCGTACGGTAAAGTGACATATACACGCGTACACACGCGCACTATGCGTGCCGTTAACGAGGGACGAACCGACGACGTGCGACGCGAACAACAGGAAAAAGGGTAAATCCGACAACGAGCGTTACTCCGTGCACCAAAGGTGTAAAGCTCGCTTGGTCCTCTTCAGCTCGCCCTTTCTCGCGGTATAAGAAACACGCTTCTCTGCATATAACGCTCTCTCGCGCGTAACAAAATGCATGCGTGTCTCTCCCGTGGAATGCGCTCATGCGCGCGCGCTTTAGAGCTTAGGAATAATGAGATTTCGAAAGAGATACGGAACACGGAAGCATCCTTTGCCAGATATCGTGTGTTTCTTGCTAACGAATTCGAGAGAATCAAGATAATCGATCGCGTGGAAGATCGGACGATTCGCGTTGTGCAACCACCTTGTAATTTGAAATTATTTTTCACGTACAGATAACGTCGGTAGGATAAATGATTTTTTAAGTACGCCCTACGGTCGAACGATTTTAAAAAACGAACCTCTCGAAACGCAACAATGTAGCGGCTCGTGTTCAACAGGAAACGGCCAACTCCGTGGCGCGGGTAATCGCAGCCTTCGGTCATATCGCATAAGTGCATTGTTAATAGTAGGCCTGTCAGCGAGAATCCTAAGTAGAAACGCGGGCTCTTGTAGATATACGCGTATTCGTGAGCTACGGTAACGTACATCGACATACTTCGATACAAGGAACCAATTCACGGTCGTTGTCAAGTTTATGCCAAGGCTAATTCGCTTTAATTGATACATGAGATCTCACTAAACCTTACCCTGTCTATCAAGGGTCACGCTAGCCTCCTGCCATCGAGTTCTCCTTGTTACGCTCAGCGATTCTCAATTTGGTTGAGTGCTTTCTCAGGAAAGAGTTTCTTCATAAAGGCGATCAGAGAGTGTAAGACGAATCGTTTCCGACTATCGTTTCTAACGCTGTTATCGTTGAGAATAATTGACTAATAATACGATATCGTTATCGTCGAACGTTTTAAAACATGCAGAAGGAATCGATTTCCGACGTACGCTAGTTGTACGATAATAAATTCGTTTATGCTTATACTTTGTTATACGATTAGAAAATAACAAGATTACGAGCGATGCCACGAACTCCGTTTAGTTTATAACCAGTGATGGGATCGATACCGATACTATTGATGAAGTTCAAAGTACTTGAGAATTATCGATACGTATTGAAATTTTAAGTACTTGGTATTAATTTTCGATACTGATACCTTTATCCGATATTACAATCAATACCCATTTGATACTGGGTATGAAGATACCTGTTTGATACTTTTCTGAAAAATCTAATACCCATTTGACATCTCTAAAAAAAGTTTCATATTTTCCGAAATGTTCAATACAGCATTGAAGACAAATGTGCGAGTACAAACAAAATTGAGCATCGTGGAGCAATCGACAATGTATTATCTTGAAAATCGGTCTCGCCGAGTCATACTCCACACCGAATGCAAAGGGTTAATACGTATCCTAAGTCACTGATATGTATCAATACCAAATCGATATTTCTAGAATAGGATCGATACAGTATCAGCCTCGTCACTACTTGCAAGGAAAGAGCCCTGTCGAAAGTGCGATGATTTTAGAAAAAGAATAGGCAAGCACAGGATGGAAGGGGGTCATCGTGACGATCAACGAATTGGCATTTCCCACATCCACGCTCGGCGTCGTAAGACGGAGCAAAGATATAACTTTCTCACTCCATGCAGCATGGCATAATGCAACGGTGTTAGAATGACGAATAGACGGTAGTTTACACGGTAAGAAGCGCGCGGTGCGCACTCGTTGAAACAATTATTATTCTCCGAGTCGCTTTAACGGCATGGCGCGTTACAACGGTGGTAGTATGTACGCTTGGTATATCAAGTCCTGGCCTTTTCTATCGAGAGATCACGACGCGTGGAGTTTCGTAAAACTTAGTCGCGATAATAGCGATCTAATGCACGATACAATTTTTTTTATATAAAAGAATAGCACCGAGATGTCAACCTCGTTTGCTTATTTTTCTCTTCCAATCTTCTTTACGACGAGTGTCTCGTTATAAATCGAAAGAAACAAGCTTGCTCGAGAATAACGAAAAGGGGAGGTAGGATCAAGGTTAATTGTCGGAGGTTGAGCACCACGATTCCAACGAGAATCGTGGTCGAAGCATGGACCAGACAAAAGATCCTGGTTCTCACGACCACGCCCTCTCCACGCCGCCTCTGCCCTCCTCTGGATGGCGGCGATGCCTTCACGAAGGTACCTATCCACCGGAAATTCTTCAAGTACGGCTCTTTCGACGTTCCGTACACACACATAGACATATATATCCTATGTACGTGGTATAACGATGCGCGGTACGCCGGTAACGAACGGTGTGCGACCTCTTTCAAGTTCTTTCTCTCTTGCTCTCTCTTGACGCGGTAATAAATGGCCACGTACGAACCGCCGCGGTACTCTTCCTACGAAACACAAGCATGCTTAGAAAAGAAAACGCTTGGTATTCCCGTGGCCTGTCGCTCTGTAGAAGCTTCGAATTTTAGCGGGGTCTTGATAATCCCGATCGGTACGAAAACGTGCCAGCTTGATGGATATGATAGAGATTTGTAAATCTAGGTTGGATATAGGTACTTACCGGTGTGTGTCCTCTTATGGGCCTTCAGGTGGGAACTTTTCGTGTAGACCTTGTCACAGCCCGCGACGTCGCATCTGTGGACCTTGCGCCTCTTCAACGCGTCGCCGCACTCGCTGTCGACCCCTAAACTAGCGCCGTTTCCACCCACGCCGACGTTCGCTCTACCGCTCAGTCCGATACCGCCCGCGAGCATCGGCCGCTTGTGAAAGACACTGAAAGCATTAAGAATTTTAAGTAGGTATTCGGTTGTATATATTAGAATTAGATTCTATTTCGAGTGAAATAGACATTGGTTTAGACTTTTATCGAATTCAGGGATCGATCTAGGGGAATATAAGCATGGCAAACGGTGGAAAGAGAAAATTAAAGTGTAAGTTTCTGCAATAGTGGTAACAGAATTGGTAATACATGTTTGAATTTGGTAATAAACTTATAAATTGTTGTTTAATCAACTGTATTATTACTAGGGAAAAATGTATATCTATATTAATACGTCTCCCATAACGGTATGTGCTATAAGGTTTCATATGTCTGCAAAATTTGCCTATTTTCTACTGCAGATTTATTTCTTCGTATTTTATTGGTACATCGCTTGAAGAGTGCTCCAAACATCAATGTAGACCATATAAAAGTGATATCAACAATCATTACCTCTTTATCTCTCAATAAGAAATATATTATTGTGCGTTTACTTGTGGCAAGGAACGTGTAAAAGATCTGGAAATTTTTTTTTTTCTAATATAAATTGTTTATAAAACAAAAGGCTCGTATTGTATAACAAATACCTAGAAAAAGATTGCAATCACTGGTGAGACTTATTTCAGAAAATAATTAAAAGATGGCAAGAATCAGTTTTTTCCAAGATCGGGGCTTAGTCGAATCTCGGAAAAAAAGAGATGAATCATTGATACGGCTAATTGTTTTCTTCAGGCGCTATGATCTCGACGGATTCATTTGTATTCTTATAAGATCGAACTACCAAAGGTCTATCTACGACGAAGACGCACTCGAATCCCGGCGATCGACCGTTCGAATGATTCACGCGACCGATTTGTCGAAGAGGGGAACGTAGCGAGAATGGAAGAGCACATAAATTATCCGCAAAACCGGTTACGTCCATACCCACCACCATCGTCCTTCTTTCTTAACTTTCTAATCATTTTCCCGGTAATTACGGAACCGATCGAATCCCATGTTTTTCGATCTTTCCGAGTTTTGCGCGATCTCCGCGGAAAGTGTCCGCGAATCGACGATATATCAGCGATCGGTGAACGACAGGCAGAGCTTTTTTGTTCGAGCATCCTCGTAACTATACGCCACGCGATACTGCCAGTGACGTTGATTATGACGAGAGAAGGGTTTGCAAAAAATTTGACGACCGTGCGTCTCTGGCTATCGATTTCAATTCTCGTTCGGCTACCGAGAATCTTCGTCCTTTTTTTTTTTTAATTTGGATGCTGATATTTTTCTTTTAGTTTTTTTAAAAGTTGTCAGGACAACTGGCACGGTTTGTTTTATACGTGGAAAAAGCATAGCTTTTATTCCGAGTGAAGAATACTAATGATATCGATATTTTAGAGAATTATTTAAAACCCTTTTGGTCTAAAACCAATGATAATATTTGAATCCTTATGCAAGAGAATATATCAGGTCGTGTGACAGGCCTTAAATTGGTATCATGAAAATATTATTCCTCTTTTAGAGTGGCTTATGCGTTCTCTCGACGTAAATTCTATCAACAATTTTGAGGGATTTTCTAATTTGAAAATTTTGTTCGGAAATGTACACGGGAAATGAAAAATGCAATTTGTGAAGTTTGGATAGACATTAATTGATTAACGTCAGATTTTGCATATTTTAAATCGAATCTTCTTTCGAAATCGAAACTTTCCTGCGTTTTTATACGTGGTGAGTCACTCAAGACCCGTCACCCAAAAAACCTTAACACATTCGAAATGTCGGGAACAAAGACAGTTTGATTTTCGAAAGACCACCTCGGGTAGTTTGTTCTAGGTGACTCTCCCTGCATATATGTATACCGTATAGATAAATTTCTTCCATTTTTATGTACCAAAGATACTAAAAGAATTTTCTATCGCATGCTTAAAATAGTAAATTGTCGAGACACACTCGACCGGAAAGGGTTAGTACAAACGATACGAGGACAGACTGAATACAAATACGACTCGCGTCACGGCCATCGAGCATCGGATAAAAGGATGATAAAAAACAACGAAACTCGCGAGGAATTTGGATGAGGGTAATGAAAGTCGATAATCGTACATATTTCTTTAGATTCGTATTCCAGATCGTCGATTCGAGACCGGGCCGGTTTAACCTCGGAGAACGGATGAACGGCTTCCGCGTTATTTCGTCGTCGTTTTCTCACCCCGTTTACGAGTATATAAATTCAACCCGATAGCCAAGCACCGAACAATTAAGCGACCGTGACGTTACGTTCCACGTCGGGCGCCTATAATATCTACCAAGATTTACATTTAAAAAGATCTCGATTTATTGTCATACGCGTAGCATTACGCAAACCAGCGCGTTACTCGGTCTCGCTCGAACGAATTATTCGTTTTACGAGATAAAACATCGTCTCTCTCCCTGTTCCGTGTTTGCAAACCTATACCGAAACATAATACACGAAAGTAGAGATTCAAAACGTAAGGAGCTGGACGAGCATTTAGGCTAATTGACGAGGGATACGGTGGAAGGGTTTTTTTGGCGAACGGTAGTCGCATCTTTCAAGAAGGTGGCAGGAGGGAGGTAGGAAAGGCTGTCTCGCCACGGTGGCGCGTTATTTTACGAGCCGACGTATAACGGACACCCGCTGCGAGTCATTTCTTTGGAAGAGTCGAAGGACCCTTTTCGGATGGACAATATAAGAGGAACGAGAGAATCCTCGAAAAAGACTTTAGCTTGCTTCTTGTCTCTTTCTTTTTCCTTTTTCGTGTGCTTATGAAGTCGCCGTAATCGAAGAGCGAAAAAGAAAGAGAAGAAGCTGGAAGAGTAGTCCGTATCGAACTCGTTCGATCAATCTTATCTTGACGCTTCGTACTCCGGTGGGACCTGTTTTTCGGCATGGCCAGGGCGAGATCATCTAGATCCGCCTTCGTTTCAGGAACGTCCGCGCGAAACCGAACAAAAACTGAGAGCTCGCGTTGCTTTTCCCTCTCTCTCTCTTTCGCGAATCGTAAAGTAGCTACCTATCTTCTCGATATATAAGGAAGAGTTTCATTGGAAGAAGAGATCCGGTCGATGACCGTGCCAACGGAATGCGACGAATTCTGAAGTGTTCTGAACAGTCGGTCAAAGTTCAAATCGCGGCCGAAGTACCTGGTTGAAATACATCCAGAGCAGCTACGCGTTCCGAACGGCACGCATCGGTGCTTTTCTGACTCGAAAGTCGAATGAAACAACAGCGTGGTACTACTGGCGAGGCGTTTACGTTCCGGCCATATTTCATACGAGAGAAGCAAAGGATTGGTGGTTCAACAAATTGAACAATTTTTTCTGGTAAAAGGATTTTTTGAAATTCGATAATTTTTTTACAGCCTTTCAAGTTAAGAAATTAAAGTTGAGACTAAATACGTTTTTCTCTGTTCTTCTTAAAAATAAATAACTTTGATCAATTTATAAGAAAGCTACGTATCGAAAAAACTGATCTCTCTTTTTAATTAATATAAACATGTTTTATTTTTTATTTCACTATTAGTTGCATTAAGTGTTGGTGCCAGCTAGTAAAGCAATGTCAGACACAATGGCAAACAATATTGTATAAATTCGCCATTTTGTGAACCTAACCTATTATCAGTCATAGGCAGCTATACTACTTGAATTCTATTTGTTTTAAATTTTCACAATTGTCTGTTACTTTATTTATCTACCTAAAGTTTCTCGTTTTTCGGAAAGCTCCACGTTTAACAAGAATACTTATAATAAAGACAATAATTACTCGAAAAAACTTTGAAATTTATCAAATTTTTTTGAATAGTCTTATATTCCCTTAACCACATACCTACATGCAATCAGCTTCGACTCGAATCGATAAAGCGAATGATCCCAGACTCATCGATAAACGTACATACGCGTTCTCCTATCGAGAGTTTCGATTTTTATGAAACGCAACCACCCTTGTTTCGAGACGCGCGATCGAGAATCGCGAGAACCGGATAAGCTAATTTACAGTGCGCGATATCTCCGTTGGGACGAGTACAGGGACGATTCGAAAGTCGCTTAATTGGACGAAGGTTATAATAAGATCGCCGGTAACATGCGCTCGCGCACGTTCCCGACGAAGGATAGCCGCCACTCCCAGCAGAGACTCTCTTCAAGGTGACGCGTACGTACCTACGTTGTACCTACCTACCCACATACCTTTTTCTTCCTTTTGACATCGTCGTAAGATCCGGAGCTCGATCCGCGAACGCAAACTCGACCGCTCGAAATTACTCTCGATCGATATCCTCTCGGCTTCGTTCGAATGGCCAAATCGTTTGGAATGATCTCATTTTCACGTTGTACAGACGACGATGTCTTCGATTTATCCTATTCAATTAATCGTACCACCGTCGATCTCGGATTAATCGTCTAGCGGGATACGCTTATCTATAAACTTTTTTAAGAACTTCGCGAGGCTACGGAACAAGCTAATAGATACGAGAAGAGAAGAAATCGTGAAGTTTATTCACCAGTGAAGTATAACTGCGAGTCTCCTGCTCCGCGGGGGGTTCTGACATGCGGGTATCGAGGAGTGAGCGCGTCTACGTTTATGCGTCTGCGCAAAAAAGGTTAAAGAAGACGAAGCCAGCGAAGCGTCAAGATTTATACAAGCAGAGAAGTATAACTATCGTTATCGTTCAGAGTTTAACTGCATTGGCGCCATAGCGAACGTGGCAGGAAAGTTAAAAGTCGAGTGAAAGATGCTAAGGGTGTATATGTTACGGCCAATGTGTTTAACATGGGCATTTTGTGAAATCACCGGGTATTGTATAGGATGCCCAATGTCTTGGGCAATTGTATAATACCTTTATTTTAAAACACCTTTCTGCTCGCAATAAAAGACAAACCCCTACTTGAACCATTTTATTTTTGAGATAGGTATGGGATAGAAGTTGAAAATAAAGTGGTTGTGTCTTTTGCTGCCCAAAACTTGAGCTTTCTAAACAATGCTCGGTTATTTTACAAAATGTCAATATTAAACATATTGCCCGTAACATTTACATCGTCGCAAGGTATCAGAGACGCGAGACGAAGATATTACTTTCTCGACGACGTTTCTCTGAAAAGAGATCCCTCTTAAGAATCGAGATGGCGACTCGAAAATCGTATCGTTCCTTTCTATACGTCCTCGAACGTTCGATAAGTGGACAACGAAGTAGGGGACGGGATTAAACCCGGATGATAATATCCGAGATGAAAGGTTTGAAATTTCTTACGGTCTAGTAACTTTCTTCTTTCGAGATGATCAAAGGCACGAACGTAAGAGAGCTGCAATCTTGGGGAGGACCAGAGCGAGATAAAGAGAGGGAAAGAGTGTGGAAAGCAGAAGAAAATTACGAAACGGAATCTTGCCTCTGAGATAGGCGCGAAATCGTGACAAGGTGTATACGCGAAGGTTTGTTAGCGTAGCACGGGTGTCACGAGATTACGATGTTCTCTAACCGTCGTTTCTTACCTCGTTCTTTCTTAAAAGAGTCACTCTCCCTCTTTCTCTCTCCCTTTACTCTCACCAACGAACTCACGACACACTCACGCGTCTGGGAAGGGAGAGAGAGAGCAAATTAAACGAGATTTACAGCGGGTGCACGATCTCGTCTTATTAACCCTGGACGTGCTTATACATTCGATGAAATATGGTGGTATGTAACGGTCGAGCACTAGCTAGGTGAGCGCACGATATCCTGCTGTTTTCGGCCGATCGGAGACCGATAATAATGTCTGCTTTTGTAGATATTACCAGGTTTGGCGCGTAAGCGATTCTTTCGTCAGGTTACAAATTTATTCTGTCGGGAGTAGGTAGCAAAAGATTATCGAGGAATAGGGCAGGGTAGGATACGTTGGGCAAATTTTTCCTAGGGGTTTATATTTTACAAAAGTAGTAACATTACGTTAAACATTTTTAATTTTACGCGTGGGGTTATTCTTCTGCGACAAGTAATGTTTAAAGTAACAGCGATATTTGTCCCTTTTCGCTTCGCAAGGGTGGGTTGCTAAATTCGCTTTCCTACGATATTTAATAATTTAATATTATTTTTATCAGGAAAATAATGATTAACTTTTGCAAGACTATAACAATGTTATGTTGTTTTAAATTCAATAGTGGTTGCCAATAATTAAGATAGTAGAGAATCAGTCTTCGGTTGGGTTACAATTATCAAGTTACAGTACCAAGCTTCTTACTGTCACGTGGAAACTAATCAGAAGATGTAATCATCCCTGGTATTCCCCTTTCTTATTACGTGACGCAATATTGAAAATTTCTTTTTTTCTACCGATGATTAAGAAAAAAATTCAACTCACATGGACGCTTCCTTTATCTTCTGCAGGTTTAGAAGTGCCGCAGGGGTGGATAGGAAGAGCGAGTCGGGTGGTTCCATTAGACAAACGGAGACGTCTCTGTCTCTATCTCCTTCCCTCTCCCATTGTCTCTCTCGATCTCTTTCTCGTTCTCGATCTCTCATGTCCCTTTCCCTGAACGCGCTCTCTCGATCATGCTGTCGTTCCCTCTCGCTTCCACCAGTTCTCTCTCGTCCTCTCTCGCGTTCCCTCTCTCGAGTTCTCTCCCTCTCTCGATCTCGTTCCTGCTCTCTCTCCCATGCTGCTTCTCCCAAAGACGGTAAGGAGGGCGACACTGTGAACAGAAAATTTGTGTCTTAATTACACCCTCGTTATTCCAATTGACATTTATCACGTTGATTACTAGCCGTTACAGATGTTTGTCAGTTTATAAGAAAACATATTTTTCTTATTTAGTATATTCCAAATATATACGGGTCCATATATGAAAAATGAAGTAATCAATTAAAAAAATGTTCAAATAATTTATTTATATCGTAAAATCGACAAAAAATTTCAACTCATATTCCATATTTCACTTATACATAAGCTTTATTAGGATATAACAGTGGGTCCATCGGACATTTCTGATCGTTTAAGTGTTAAAAGTACGGAAACGTTTCTGGTAAAAGCTCCTTTCTAAGATTACCTACAATAATCGGCCTGATTAAGGCGCGACGATAATTTATTTCGCGCGATTTAACTTCGTTACTTTGTACGGTCGTTACTTTCTTACATTGTCGGTGGGGCTCACGTTGGAAGATCCTATCGAGGAGGAAAGATCGAAGATCGAAGGTCGGAACGAACGAACGCTCGAGAACGACTGGGGCAACCTTTCGCGGATAAACGGGCTGCATAAACGCGACTCGTTTCGAGGCGCACGCAGCGGGTCGCTGACAAGCTTCGAGCAACCGAAGACGTTTCCACGAATCATTCGCCAGCGATAAGCCGTGATCCTCGAGACGAATCGTGTAACGCCTCGCGATCTCAAAAGATACGCCTCTTTCGTGCTTCCGAAAGACTGGTCGGTACATTTCCCAACAACGTTGCACTTATCTCCGTTTCCATATACGCATACGGTAGAGATACGCGAAAATTTATTTAACGATCGAACATCTCCGGACACGCGCCTTTCAAGTAGCATAAATATCACGTTAATATCCGTCGGCTTTTAAGATTAAAGCTCTCCGAAAGGTGTCGGTGTATACCCATGTGCATTGGCATAAAAAAGCAGGAACATTAAAGTGACGCTAACTCAACGCCAATTAGCAGATTTCATGCTCGATAATCGATATCAGCGTCCGGTCAAAAGGTCCTTCCTAAGAATCTTTAGACGGGAATAGGAATATTATAATCCGTCCGTCCGGTATACACGAAGAAATTCTTTGCCGACCTCCGACATCGGCGAACTGTTACTTCGGGCTTGCCATGGTAGAACGATATCTTCTTGCTTGCTTACAACGCGTTCGTGGTGCGAGAGGCATGTTAAACGTCCATGACATTACTGTTACTAATTAATACTCGCGGTCAATAGATTGCCGAGTGGCGCTCGCCGCTTACGAAGGGTCCGATATGTTCCGACCGTCGCGGCATAGAGAGCGATAATCTATTGACCGCCTTCCGACTCGCTTTAATTTTAACCACGCGCCTCTCCGCTCGAATCGTTCGATCGTCCAACTAAGCCGTACCACCAGGATAGCCTGGTAATCATTGTAAAATTCTAATTTCTAGGGACTACCTCGTTACGCGCTAATAGCTCCTCAGCCATGGTAAATGCCTCGTAATTAGTGCCGCGTAATCGCTCTCGGCTCGTTACTTGTAATTTCGAACGTACCCTTTCCGATTTCAACTTTCTAACACGCGTGCCTATCGTTCGATCGAATGATTTTGCTACTTTGTCGCTGAAGGAAAAAGAAATAGAAGGACGGTAGGACGTTCGTAAGATGGCACGTACCGTTGCAATCGGTTTATTCCAAGGGAATGGTGGCGATACGCTCGACGTAGCTAACGGGATTAAGAGATAATCGATTTGGGAGAGAGGAGCGATCATTTATGGCCGAGCGGAGCATGCGATATTGCGTAACGCGATACTGGCACGCGAGTTTTCTCGTCCGTCGTGAATCAACAGGGTGGAGATTTATGTAAACACGCGAACCAACTCGACGCGAGCTAGCACGCTTGCTTCGACGCGAATCACCCCTGACGAGGAGATAGATAAGAGTGCCGAATAAAGACGTTGAGGAAAAATGGGATTTTCGAATGGTGCTTAAACGCGTTCTTCTCTGGGGCTATTTTTACATTTTTTTTTTTTGCCAATTAGATAATGATAAATACAGGGTGTCTCTTTTTAATCTCTAAATGCGATTATTTCGAAAAATATTAATTATTTGTTAAAATTTTTTGAACAAAACATATTCTACCTTGAAGGGGACATTCAATGGTGGACCTTTTATTTCTCTGGGTGGAGGCGCCTCCGAGATTTGAAGTTGACCTTTGATTTTTTAAATGGAACCATATATTTTTGTTATGCCAGACATGTAGCCTAGCTCAAGACGAATCCATCGATATGCATTATGTTGACCTTGAAATGTTATTCAAGGTCATTTTTAATTGTTATTAAGTGTGTAATTGTCGGAGGCGCCTCCACCGAAGAAAAAAAATGTCCACCATTGAATGTCCCCTTTCAAGGTAGAATATGTTTTGTTCAAACAATTTTAACAAATAATTAATATTTTTCGAAATAATCGCATTTAGAGATTAAAAAGAGACACCCTGTATAATTTAGGATGATAAAACTAATTATTATAATCGTAGTATTGATTTTTTTGCTGCTTTGCGCTCTTGAAAAAATAAAACATTACAATGAACAATTGCAAATTTGTGAGTTATGACGAGTATCTACCTATATGTTTCAGTTTTTTAAATAATATTCAATAATTTTTGCACTAAAACACAAACCAAGTGCAATTTCGTCACGATTTAACGAGTATACTCATCACCACTTCATTTTTCGGGCTACATAGCAAACAGGGTAGAGATAATTTCCATGTACTCTGCGTGCAGCTCGCTTAAATAGTCGATCACCGCCCTTTCCCGAAGGCATCTCGTTAAAGCCATTAACACGACTCTTCTCGTAGAAACTCTTTCTTCCTCTTTTTAAAACCAAACCCCGTGATTTTCGCTATCTAATGGAAGTCGGACTCAACGGACTCCTTTTCTAAACACGACGGCTATCGCGGCCTCCTTTTCTTCCGGCTCGCCCACGCCGATAGCAAAGCAAACCCCGAGCATTATGGATAATAACGCGGACTTAGCATTCGCTTAGACGAACTTCTGTCCCCGTCTCTCGTTCGCCGTCCTTATCTCTTTTCCTCTCAGGCCGCAGCAGCCGTTCGAACGTTCCTACTCCTTTCCTGACACGAACGCGGCATGATCGAGCGAGCCGGAGTCAGGGGCCGTAGGTAATTGATAATGTTAAATGCCGAGGTTAATCCGCCGATTTATGGGCAGAGTGTGTAGCGTGGATTTTTCGAATTTGCCAAATTGAGGGATAATCGGCCGACGCTAATGGCCCGCTGCCAAGGATAGGAGAGCTAGAGAAGGGAGGAAGACGAAGGCAGATAAGTGGGTGATCGCCCGGTAGAGGAGGGTGAGAGCGTTCGGAGTACTTTACGTGCTCGGTGGTAAATAAAACACGCGGCTTAGCTAATCCATGGGAATAGGACGAGCCAAGTGGGAGGAGTTGAATGTAGAGGAAGAGAGAGAGAGAGTCTTCGACCAAGCCGATATCCGTTGCTAGCTGCGTCGCGCACTTTGACCTCATGGAATATTTCGTATCGTCCTGGTAACGGTATGCCAAGCGGAACTATTGTACTCCTAGCCGATACGCTCGATTTAGACTCGAGATGGCCGAGCTCCCTCAAGGGAAGACGTCGTGCATTGAAAAAATTTGAGCTGCCTCGAAAATACCGATAGCAATTACGTGCTCTCCGCGCGAAGATACTCGATCGTATTCGAGCTCGGGGTAACCTGTTGCTCGGCATCATCGATTATCGCGCATACATTGTAAGGTACCGAAGTCGTTCGCATACGTGACTAGAGGGAGAAAGAGAGAGAAGATTCTTCGCTCGCTTCTCTACCTTCGGCTCGTCGATACGTGAGCGCGAGTGCGCGCACGTTAAGTGGGTGGACGTGCCACCCGCATCGTGGAACTCGTTAGACGTGAGTTTTTAATTAAGTTTCCGGTTTAACGAACAAAATGAAGATTAGCCGGTGATCCGCCTTGTACCAATTAATCCTAGATTATTATTTTTCATCGTGAACACCACGCTAGAGGATTTATAACGCGAAATAACGGGTACGAGGCGGATGCCCGTGCCGTGGCTACGTCGATTTACGGCACGAGGGACCGCCGAGTAATATTTGCGAGGGAAAAAATCGATTATTACCAACGCACGGGATGATATCGCGAAAATTGCACTTGAAATTAATTAACGATTCGTAGTTACATGAGTAGAAAGAGAGAAAATTGGAAGAGATGCCAGCGATTATCGTCTCGAAGTGGCGTATTAACGCGTCTTTATAATAATTAAACGCCACTTGTTTTACGTTCCTCGCGTTAATCGACGAAGTAGTAATTGCGGTGAAAGCAAGATGGAAAGGAACGGCAGCACGTATGTAGTTATACGTAACTACGTGTCAATTCGTGAATCAGCCTTACGGGCGTTGGAGAAAAGGAGTCGTTTATATTTTAACACGTTTAACTTGTCGTGGACCACCGGTCGATCATATCTAGTTTTCACTGTCTGGTGGCGGGAACCATTGGGGATTCACACGTGTTTCTAATTATACAGGGTGAGGCATTTAACTCGATAACCACGAATAACTTCTAAATTATGGGTTCTAAACAAAATTCTTTTTGCAGAGGTTACATGAATCTGTTGATAAACACTTTTATTTTAATGATATCGACTACGATTTTCATGATAGAGTTTCGATAAATAAGGTGATATTAATCTATCAACGCGATTTTATGCAGATTAAATTTTCGTTAATATTTCGTTAATTAATAGCTTAAAGACAAGAATGTTAAATATTTGTTTACTTGGAAATTAATACTTTTTCTAACTGCTTCAAAAAGTACAGTATTCTATTCAATAAAACGAAGTTCATCTTCTAATCTCTTACCTTCGCTTATAAAAAAGTTATCTGTACTAGATAATGCAAAAAGAAGTTTTTATACATCGCATAGTTTAAAAGTTATTCGAAGTAATCAAGTTGGATGCCCCACCATGTATTTTCGAAAAGCATACTTTAAATTAGAAAACTCTACCTAAATGTAAAGTCACGGGAAAAAGCTAAATAATATTTGCTGTTAATTCAAAAAGTTTAAAGATAACTGATAATTAGAAGTAAATGCAGCCAGACGAATAAGCAACTTATAATTTCGTGCTTGTCCATCGCGTAAAGTATAAAAAAGTGTGTCGGGTCCAATGTCTTAATGAAAACTTGGAATAATTTCGAACAGAAAAATGACTGGCGAGAGAACCGGCAGCAATGAACGAGAGAGTCGTGCGAAAGGGAGTACGAATCGGGCCGTATCGTTTAAACTCATCGATTCGAAGGTACGTGGCACCGTTTATGCTTCTCGGAAGCGCGCGTTTCGAGGAGCCCGCGCGTAATCACAAGGAGGAATCCGGCGTGGGACGGTGGTGAGAGCCGAATAAGACGTTGGCATAACTCGCTCGAAGTCGATCTCCGAGGGGGCATAATAATTCATTCGCAGGGGCAGAAGGTATCAGGACGGTAGGTGCGAGTCGTAAAGTAAGAAAACGACGTCTGGACCGGTCCCTGCCTCGAAAAGCTCGCGGGCCCGTGCGTAATTACAGAGGGGGCTTCCTATCTTCTTTTTCCGCTCTTTCCATCTCCGAATCGTTAGTTCTTCCTTCTCCCGTACGTCGATCGATCTCCTCCCATCGTTTCACTACTTTCTTTTACTCGTCTTTACCATAACCACTTTTTAAAAGAAACGAATTACATCGTATTATCGTGTTTACACGGGCATCGAATCGTGTTCGCTCGACGTTCTCGGAGGTCTTCTCGCGAAGGTAGGTACGATAGAGTCGGTTTACGTGAGAAAGAGGCCAATATAACCTAGCTCCCCGTCCACGTTAACGTCTGCACGGTCTCCGGGATTACTCGATTTTTGCGAGCGATCTATCGCGTCTGCCTGTGAATGTAGATCGTATTCGAGGAGCTAGCTCACGGTCTTTCGACTGGAATATCTGATCGTTTCGGTGGAAATCCATCGTATTCCAGGCGTGCGAAGAGACCACCGTGTCTCACGTACCGATGAATTCGCTTCGCACGAGTAAGACTCGTGTAAAGACTCGCGAGCGTGAACCGGATAAACAGAGAGCTTTTACAAAGTTGCATCGTCTCGAGAAAAGGAACGACGATCTCCTCTATGGTAACACCCCTCCGAATGTCTCTCTACTAGCTCTTCGTATATCTGATTAGCCGTTCGACCTCTTTCTTGACGCGCGACAAGCGTCGACCGGAGTCGTAGCTTCGATTCGAGCTCGTCATCGAGCATGGACTTTGTTGCCGAGCTCTTAGCGAGGGAAGGTGCGCGGGGTATATAAATTGTCGAAGCGAGGCGGGACGCGGTTGGTGCCGATACTCGATAAATCTATCCAAGCGTGATAGACGAGCCGAGGTGTGCAGGTTGGCTTTAGCGTGGCATGCCGGAGCCGGTGCATCGAAGTGCATCTCGGAAAGAGAGTGGGGGAAAAAGAGACAGTCTGGACGAGCATGCACGTCCTATGGAACGGGCAGGCTCGGTGCGTCCTCGTTGGTGCACCTAGACGAGCCTCGTGGACGACAGCGCGTGCTACGGCAAGATTCTCCTTTCCTTTCAGCTTTTAATCGCTCGTCCTACCGAAGAAACGTTCAATTTTTCTCAACAACTTCTTTCACCTTGCGCAATGAAAGAGAGAGACGGGAAGGATCATCGGGATTATTGCATCTCGCGAGGATTTACCGGCTTCGCCTAGCGAAACCCCGCTCTCTTCGCCGATATTTATGAATAGTTGTTTAACTTGCACTTGAGCGCCGTTTGCGCCCGGACGTTCATAAACATTGTCCGTGGGTTTGGCTCGTACCTTTTCTAGAGGCAGGAACATCGCGACGAGTGTAGGCAACGAGGATACGTAACGCGAGCGTGTAGCCGGGTACTCCTACATAGGTTCACGATAATTTCCGCTATAATCTTCTGACTAAATCACGCGCGAGCGATCGTTACGTTTGCATAGATAAAATGTATAACCTGAGTTCGGATTTTATTCGAATCGTCGAACCGTGTCCGCGTTATTACATTTTGGACGATCGTCCGACGTTCGAGGTACGCGGTAGTCCTTAATTGCGGGAACATCGTTATTACAAAGCCAACGGTGATCGTACATATGTATTACTTCGCTGGCAGTATATCCAGGAAGATAAGGAGTTACGCGGCACGCACCTGCATATACGTACGAATTTAAACTTACACCCACGGCATTAAATAAGCGTCGTCGAGAGACCTTCCTTCGTATAGGTTTATATACGTGGCTAGTTATACAGGTATATCTACGTACACGCGTGCGCTCGATCGAGATACGAGAGAGCGCGTTCGCGTCCTAGTAGATATACCTTCTCTCGTATCGTTCGCACACTAATCTTCGGGATAATGTATTCCGCGGCTCGAAGATACGGCCTTACCGCCGCGTGGTCGATCGCGTTGCACCAGTACCGCAACAACAACGACGATTCTACGGGTTGAGGAACGAAGGTCGAAATGGATTATTGGTTGCTCGTGTTTCCTTGATACCTTACCGCGAGATCTCGTTCGAGAATATCGGGATCATCCTCTTTCTTTTTTCATTTCAGTGAGGTAGAAAAAATCTTTCACGGAGGTGTCCTGTTATTTTTGGAATTCTCTGTTTCTCCTCAATTCTTTGTAGTTTTAAAGGCTGTAGAAATTTCTTCTTGGTCATGGTTAGTCTGCGTCGGTCTTCTTTTCTTTCTCCTGCTTCTACCTTGCCCGGACCTTAATCTTAATCTATCTTTAATTTTAAATATAGTTGTTAGTTTAATCTAAACTCTATTTTTATTTTTATTTCTTCTTTTTTTCATGACATACATTTTTTACTTTCGATATTATCTTCATTCCGATGAGAATTATAATCAAAATGAGATAGATATGCAAGTTTATGCAAAAATGCTATAGCAGTTGACGCGTTGATAAATGTTTGTTCTATTCTTAGATGGTTTTAGGCTCTCCTTGGTGTTTCTTTTCTTCGATCGACAAAGTCCGGTGTCTCGATCTAGAGTACGGGGTAAGGCCGTAACGCTAGACGTCGCCACCGTTCGGTTAATTAATTACCCTTCGTCCATATTGCACACCTCGTTAGTCTGACGGGTGGAATATCTCGAGCACGTCGAGGAGCGATCGCGTAATCGGCCTCTCCTCCGTCTACCATAAATGGCGAGGAGTAACGAGAAAAAGCGAGGGACGCTCGGTTGACACTGCCTCTACCTCGTTTTAGTCGCGACAAATTCGTTCGAAAACTTCGACCTCGCATTTATCTTATTAACGAGCGTATAGCAAGGAAGGAGTAAAAAGACAGAAACTCCGGGTCAGTTTCACAAAGGATGGCTTTACCAACTTTGGTAAATAATATTTTATTATTGATACTCGTACCAAAATGCCTCTTTAGGATCTTACCTATCGATGGAGACTGATTTTTCTTAAAAATTGTCCAAGAACTTCGTATCTGGATGAACGGGAGCGAGAAGGTGGATTAATCTAGTTACGATACGTCGAATCGATATTTTAGTAAACCGTTTAATGAACCGCGGAAACGGCGCGGTAACATTGCGCGCCTACCAGCAAGGTATACTTCTACTTTTGGAGATAATGGCAGTTCCTGTCCATTGCCGGACCCAGAACCTCGTTATTTCCCTCTAGAATTGCTACCTTACCCATTGCCGTTCGATACAACTTTGGCGTTATTGCTCGGTGTTCGATCAAGATGGACCGTTTCTATTACCACGTCGTTCGTACGCTCGACGTCCTCGTCGCGGCTACGATTCTTGGAATTTATTTTAATAACGTCCGAGAGGCTGGACCGTCTCTAGAGTAGTTATTGAAGATTATTTCGTGTCGTTAATAAAAGGGGGTGGAGGGGGCAAACTTTATCGAGGAAACGTTCGCGATCCGTCGCGGTGTTGTAAAGTTATTCGATGAGCGTTCCCAGTCGAAACGCATTAGCAATCACTCGATGCGATACTTGGATGCTTAGGATACTCGAGGCAGCCTTTCTTTGTTGCATACCGATTTGCATTATAATACGGCGCTCGAGTGCAACACTTCTTCGATGCCACCGTTCGAACGTACTCGAGGCGAGGCACTCCGAGCCGGGTACACAACGATTATGTAAATTCGTAACGGCCGCATGGGAGTTAAATACACGGAGAAAGGAAGAGACGACGGCGTACGCGCGATGCATCGGACGATCATCGAAACGTCGGGAGAAAAGCCGTTGGGGGATAGATAGGCGAGGTTCTCGAGCATCCTAGCAGGTGTTGGATCAAAAAATCTTGCTTTAAACCATTCGAGACGAAGGATTATTACGAAGACGATCCCCAGGAGCGAAAGTTTGAGTTTTCTTTAGTTTCGTTACGCACCGTGCGTGTCTTTTTGTTGGCTAGGAAATTCATTACACACGGGGTTAACCCGTCGTTCGCTCGTCCCTCGTACGACAGCTACCCGAAGATAAAGTCACGAAGCGTTTCTTCGATGAAGAAGATCTCGAAGGAGTCGAGATCACGAGGAAAGTTGCCTTTTCTTCCGTGAACCGAACTTTCACATAGTAGGTACGAGCGGTATCGCGTTACAGGTGTACGGGGTCGAACGCGGTTCGAGTTTTACGAGGTTAATGCGCGAAGGCATCGTAGCGCCGTGGCACTTATCCATACGAGCGTGTATGGGTAGAGACGCGAGAATAGCGAGGGGATATGGACGCTCGTAGAGGGACAGGTGGAGGAACTATATATGTACGTTGGAGTCGAGACGTTTAAACACGGTAACGTTAACGTCGTGATGAATTATACGGCTCGATAAGGTCGTGCGCGTTAATTTATTATCCGTGTAATCGCCGTCCTTTTCCAGCCCGCCTCTTCACTCGCGGCGAGAACGAAAAGGGAAAAATCTTTTAAAGCAGTCGGACGGTTGGGTGCTTTGGGGGGTGCTCGATGGACGAATAGTCGAAGGAAAGAGCAAGAATTCTCTCCTGGAGAGAAGAGAGAGATGGGAGAGACAGGTGGAAAAAATTGTTAATTTATTGGCCGAGCAACCGGTGAAGAACTCGTACGTACAACCTAGCGCGTGCTCGATGCTTTCCCGACGGGACTGAGAGCAGGTGAAACAGGCTTGGCTCTTTCTTGCGAAGGTTAAACACCTGCGACAATGCTCGACGCCCCGAAGTTCGATGTCGTGACCTTTTCCTCGGCCACCTCGACGCACCGCGCGCATACGTCTATGCGTCTTCTATTCCTTGCATCTCTTGCCTTTCTTCTTCGGCTTCTCCCTTTTTCTCGGTATCCGATACGACGTTCTACGTTCCCCGAACGTACGTTCTCCTTTGTAAAAGGACTTTGTCGATAATTCTCTCGCGGACTTCTGTCGAGAAGTCGGAGGAAGAAAAAAGGGCATAAATTACGCGACTAACGTCGATAACATCGATTTAGAAACGAGCTGCGAGGATCGTGCGAACGTTTTTAAGAAATCGCATCTTCGGTAGGCAAGAGAGTCGTAGTTAGTGAAGGGATTGATACTGAATCGACACCATCCATACTATTCCACAAATATCGATCCAGTATTTATAGATATCGATGATGTACGTATTCTAGATAGGTATTTATATGTTTGATCTCTACCTATTTCGGAAGATACAGAAGAAGGATTATGGAACTTTTCTTAGAAGTATCAAATGAGTATTGAAATTTTCATAAAAGTATCGAACTGGTATAAAATAGGTATTAATTGTAATAGCGATTTAAGGCTGTACCGAAAAATTGGTACCTAGTATCTAAAATTTCAATATAGAGCGTCGGCGTATCTGGGCCATTATTTTATTCATTTTATTTTATGTTACATTAACCATTAAATAAACCAACGAACGTTGTTTGGTAATCATAGTAACACCTATAACTCGTACAAACTTCAAAGAGTAAGAAAAATGTATGTCTCGGTATGTCAAAAGAGAGATATTATGACTCAGAGACCCTTGAGCCCAGATATCCTGACGCACTATACGTATCCATACTTCTCATTAAGAACTTTGATATCGAATTGATCGAATATCATCAATAGTATCGGTATCGATTCCATCAGTAGGTGCTCCTAGTCTCTGCGACGAGAGCGGCGTAAGAAAGTAGTATAAATCGGCGATTAGCAAGACGCGCTCTCGAGTAAAAGAATCCTCGTGTTTCCAAGCTCACGGAATCGTCGAACAACGAGCACCCATAGGCGGTATCCCTTTCATTGCATCCTTCATTATAGTCTAGCGCTTATAGAGCTCGTTTATAGCGCTACGTAATCTCGGTCGCATCTCTGATTTCAATCTATGCGCTTACAACGCTCCGCACGCGAGCGATCTACAAATCAGGCCGGTTTCTTTTCTTTCTCTCTCTTTCTCGGGTGTATGTGCACGGGGCTGCTCTCTACGCACGCGTTGCGTAATTTGCGTGAGTTATTGGTCGGAGGTAGGCCGACTCGGTCGCTCCACTTCGGTCCTGGTATCGGGAGAGTTGGGACGTGCGGGACGCGTGCGAACGAAAGCGAGTCGAGGGGGATCCTTTCTCGAGACCTACCGTTCCTATTGCTGTTTAAGACCAGTCGAGACGGAATTTTTCGGAGCTTTTCCACGAGGACGGTAACTGTTTCTTTCGAAACTCACCATCGGGATAGTAACGATATTCGGCCGATATTTTTTCAGCCCTCGATTTCGATTCCTTCTCCAGGGATAAGAACGGACGGAATCGCACGGCTCCCACGAGACGAGCCGCGTGTATACGATTAACCGTAAACGGATAAATATTGCGCCGTGCTCGCTCGCAACTCTTGACCACGGGAAATTAATTAATTATCGCAGAGAGCGGACGAGTGCCGATTGCCGCGGTTGCAAGAGAGCGTTCGTCAAAAGGAATGCGCGACGAAAGCTACGTGTCTTTGCTGAATTTGTTAAGATTCAAGCGCGTTCGATTCCGCATGAAAATGCGGATTTAGAAAGGTAAGCCGTGTCCCTCGATAGCGTAGGATATTCGTTTCCGAGCGTGCTGGAAAATTATTGTCTCGTTAGGCGCCGTACCGTCCGTAGGTTGAATACTTTTCGTTTGATCGCGTAGCGTCGATTTGTTAGAGTTCTTTATCGATGTATGAGTAGGTAGTTAAAGATCGGAAAATACTAGACTTAAGAAAAAGGTTTATTCTTGTTGAAGTTCTGGAGTGTTTCTGTTGTTCTTGGAGAATTTTAGGATAGTAGTAATCCTGGGTGAGTGGAGGGGATTGTTTAAAGACTAAGAGGAAGGAGAAAAGGATCGTGGATATACATTAAGGGATATTTTTATAAGCGGTTGGGCCATAATTGTAAAGAATATCTTAGCTCTTTGTACTCGGTGTCGAGTGTGACTCAACAAGACTCATTTTAATGATAATACGATGTCGAGTGGCATTCGAAATTTATTCTTTTTTGAACTCGCAAATATTTCTTTAATTCACTTACAAACAGCTCGAATGTACGTTTTTTATTAACAATAATGAGTAATATATAATTTTAAATGAAATGGTGTAATGACGGAACTGTGTCTTCGCGTAGCAGACATCCAAGTGCAAAGGGCTAGGTATGAAAAAGATTTGTCATTAGGAAAGATGAAAAAAAGGTGAAAAAGATGAGAAAAAAAATTAGTAAAAAGATTATATAGTTGTGCTGGTATAACAGATCGAACCCGTCGACGGGTTTCCTTCGCGAGATAGGCGCGAGCGAGCCGTCCTTCGAAAGGATTACGATACGTCGAAGGAGAACAATGCTAGTCGGTGCGATAATCGCGCAACGCGCGAGCTAGCCTGTCTCTCTTTCGCTCAAGGCTATAATACGGCGTTTGCCGCATTTCCATCGAAGAACGAGCTTATTTTCCGCAAAAGGTAATAATCGACGGCAAACGTAGTCTCTGGCTACCGTGAGCTTCCCACGTTACGAGGATTTATTAAATTCCACGCTGCGGGTGGATAAAAAAAGAACTCGCGCGTGCGCGAGTGTTTTCGCTCGAGAGTTGTTATGTCGTAGATCCTAGGCGAAGCTTCGAGGTCTCACGAACGTCCAAGAAACGCGCGCTTCGCAACCGCGAAAATATCATAAATCACGTTCCCGGCCTATCCTTTTTTTTCCATGCTAATGGAGCGAACCGTTCGCTAAATTTCACGATTCGCGCGTTAGACGAGATGCTCACGCGGATAATGTCCTTCCTTCGTTTATTACGTTCTTATCGAGATCCTCGGCTCCGAGGAAGGAAAGAGAGAGAGAGAAACCAAGAGAGCGCAGGTGCGAAACTAGAATTAACCCCTTGGTACCACGCTCTTCTACGAACCGAATCGATACTTCCCATTAATTCGAGTATTTCAACTATTCGAATTCGAGAATCGAAGCATCGAGTTTGGGCTCTCGTTAGTAGCCCGAGTGAAAGCAAATAACGAGTTTAAAAAAGCGTACCGAAAGTGGTACTACGGATTAGACGATTTGGAACACGATAAATTATCCTCTCTCTCTCTCTTTTTCTCTAGTAAAACTAATAGATCCAATTTAAGGCGCAACGTCGCGAGGCCCAGGGACCGACGAGGCCCTCCTCTCGACCGTTGTGGCTACGTCCCGTTCTTAATGCTTCGTCACCAAGCTCCTTTAGCAATGAGCCAATCGAGCCATGCGACGACTCCCCAGACACGATTTGTCAATCCAGCCAACGTCCGTTACATCGTGCACCGGACGAAGGTACGTCAAGGAAGGTTTACGATCGATGAGGTCGACCGCGATCCTGATAGAGAGTAGTGCTTAGCGATGGCTGTCAGCTACTTTGAATCGCATGTAGAGAAAAATTAGATTCGATAACCTAAAACTCCTGAAAGTCTGGGTTTTTTTTCGTACGTATGTTGGGCATAGAAAAACCATGTTCACTTATTTATTTATTTACGGGATATATCCTGTCGTATGCAATTAACAAAGGATACAAAAAAGGTTACTCAAATAAATAAAAAATAAACAGAAATTGTTGAGATTTTAATCTCATTTTCAAGCTTTCCAAGACTTCTATGATCTCTAGAAGTTTCAAGGATTCGAATATTTTGATATTCGTGAAAAAAATCGAATCATTTCGAAACTGAGATTCGAATATCCATCACTACTAATGTCTATGGTTGTGAAATCTATTAAAATCTCACATAGAGATTAGAAAATAGTCTGACCGAAGGGACTACGACGTAACAAGAAATGAAAAGGGATCTCTTCTATCTTTGGATGTCGTCTTCCTTTCTCTCTCAAACTTAGGAGGGGAGGTCCAGCGGCATCGAAAGAGCAACAATGGCCCCATTATCCAAACGCTTATTACGTAGTTCCTCGAACGATGGATGCTTGCTTTCCCACGCGGCCTCGCTCTCGTTACCGTCTTCCTCGAGGATGCGTCCTCCCTTCTGGCAGGGTGTTCCTCCGGAAGATCCGACGCGTCTAACCTGCCGCCTCGTCTATCATTCGCTCGCGTCACGCGTCGTGCGCACGCTTTTCGATAACGAGACGTTCAATTTGTCGACGAACGAGTCGAAAGCAGGAGGAGGAACAAATTCTACCGAACGAGTTCATTTTTACAATAGACGACTATCCTTCTCTTTCTGTGCGAGCATCCATTTGTCTTCGCGTTAAAAATTGTGCGAGAGACGTGTCAGTAACAGTTCCGATCCACACGGAAAGATGATTGAGTTCTAAATTTTATTAAATTACTTTATGTTTCTTGGAAATTACATAAAGAATATTAACTTGACAAATAGGAATATATTCAGAGTGCAAGTAATCTTTATTTTCCTCCATTTTTTAACCGATATTACTTATGATTTTTATTTTGTTTTTAAGCAGAATTCATATTTTTTCCTTCCCTTGTAATTTTAAAACTCATTGCTATAAAATAAATTTGTTTAGAATAAATCCGAAAACGCTTCTTCCTATCTATAAACGTTTTAAGAGACTAATTTTGTCGGCCGCTTTAGCATCGTTTATATGAACGTGACGTGAGGATTCTACTACGGCTGTCATTTCAAGAAAATTCCCAAGATAAAAATTTAACAAAATTTTAAGACCGTGATCCATCGAAACCGCGCTATACGAGGGTTACCTGTATACGCGTGCTCGTGAGTAATCCACCGGCTAGCTCGTTGGAGAATCTAGTCGTCTTTTCTGAGCGGAGGTAGTTGGATAGAGATGGAAAGTGGAGCATTGTCAGTGGTTCTCAATCATGCGCTTTTTCTTCTATCGAGAACACCTAACGCCGAAGCTATCGCGCGATAGCGTTCCGCGTCCTCGTGAAAGGTAAATGTTAGGGAATGGAACGAGAGAACTCCGTAGCTCGTTTAATTTTTGCCCCTGAAACGGACCAACATCGTTTCTTCCCCTTTCCTCCGTCGATTTACCAATAGCTCATTGATGAACGCGATGCCCGTATCTCGGGTAAACTAGAGGTACTTGGGAAGCTGCGTCGGAGAAGATGAGAAAAAATGTTAAGATCGAAAATGGAAAGGTCTGCCGATCTCTACCAGGCGACTTTCTGCGAAGGGTTCGTGGAGAGGATCGAGAGTGAACGGCAAGCGATCGGAAGGATCGTCCTTGAGAGGAGGCACAAGTCCGTTTTTTTTTTTAAGATCGCTCTGGGAAGCGATCGATTGCGAGATCGGAACCGATTTGTCTCGAGCATGAGAAACTTTAGACTCTTTATTAAATTGTGCCATTATCTATGGACCGCGAGTGGATGCTGCTAAGAGATGCGAGTCGAATTTCGATCGAGACGAAAAGAGAGAGAGGTATATCTCTTGTCAAACGATCGAAACTTACGAAATCTATCCGTCACTAGTAATGTAGAGCGTTCTCGTTGATAGAGACGGTCGACGCTAAAAGTAGGTTACAATGAAAGGTTTTTAATTACGCTCCCGATGGAGTTGGAAAAGAAATCGCAGAAGGTTTCTGACAGGACGGACGTCCATCATCGTCGTCGTATTCTTAATGCATACAAAACCGATCCCTCTTACTTCGGTAACGTTCGCACGTTCTCGCCGGGAGACGCCGTAAGAAGTGAACGGCTCCTCGCTTCGAACGATAGCGCAAAAAGTCTTGGAGTCAATTTGTCGTCGAGTCGATTGACTTTCGATCTCGGTCGACGCGAGATCGTGGATGATTTTAAGCTGGGTGAGAAGCCCCCCTGCGATCTCAAGAAAAGGCTCGTACGAGAAGATCGATAAGCAAAATGGAAGAAGAGAAAAAAGCAGCTGCTCGAGAGAGGTGTCCGCGAACGTTGTTCCATGAATTCTCACGGCGCGTGGATTCGAAAGTAGCGATCTCCGTGTTTATACCGTTTTATGCCGTCGCGAAGGGAGCCCCGAGGAGTACGAAACCTCGATAGTAGCGACGGCAGCGATGCTCGCGAAGCAAAAGTGTTCCTCCGAGTTGCGAAATCGGATCGCCTTCGATTTACTCGAGCGAACAGGTACGCTTGCCGTACGTTTCGGATGCAAATGCAAGCTGCGGAGACTCCGTTAGCGTGCTCTCTCTCTCTCTTTCTTACTCCACTTGCGAAGGATTTTCGTCGTCTCAAGTCGTCGAAGAAGACGACACGTTTTCTTCGCTCCTCTTTGCTTAGCTTCTTTTTCTTCGAAGGAACTCCTCTCCCATTGTTTGTTGCCCGTTTGTTTCTCCGCGAAACTGCGAATCACGTTTTTCCGTGATTCGATCCACCGAGATGTAAGTCGGGACAACACGTGTGCACGTGTCTCCATGTTCGTCGAGGCTTATCGTCGCGACGAGACAGCACGAATCGCGTATCTGCGATCGATAGTCGCGGTAGCTTTACACACGGTAACGCCTGCGATCCACGTGTAGAAAACTAAGACCTCGCTTCGACAAGATTATCGGGAGAGTAAGTCGAATTCGTGGGTAAAGGTGCATCGGAAACTTTTTTTCAAACGTTTTGTGTTTTTCATCAGGTTTATTGAATCGTAATATGAGTGTGGAGGATATAGAGTTAGTGCAGAGGGAGATATATGTTTGAAAGTTGTGGCAAAAATGCTACTTATTCGTATTATGAATTTATGCAATTGTAAGCAGGTAATTTTTTATGACAGTAAGTGCACTTATCTTGAATAAAACACGTGTAACTTATTATCACAGCATATATGTAACTGTCTGCCTACAAAGAGAAGTACAATAAAATTACTATTTCGAATCTAGTACGACTTTGTCTCATCCTAACTCTGAAGCATAGTCGGATAAAAATTGTACCGTCTTTTTAATGTCTTAAATTTTGTTAAAAAATTAAAATCACCTAAAATACAGTAATTCACATGAAATATTTCTAGAATTCTGTGCTACAAAGAATTAAAGAATCTCGAAATAAAAATTCTCCGTGCGTCTTTAAGTTCGAAACGGTAAAATAAAAAATCTGTCTTCAAGAAACTTAAATATCCTTTTTAGGCACGACCGCAGGGAGTTCCTTATGCTCTCGATCGAGCAAAAAGTGTAACGGACGATTATCTCCGAAACTATTCGAGATATCCAAAAATCCTTTTGGATCTTTACGTTTCATAACAAGATCTAAATGTATGTATGTGTGTGTGTGTGTGTGTGTGTGTGTGTGTATGTGTGTATCCACTCTAGCGTCTAAACGGCTGAACGGATCGAAGTAAAATTTACACGGAAAATCCAGTTACACCCGACGAGGATCCACTAACAATTTCGATTCGATCCGATTTCCGGTTTCAAAATGGCGGGCATTTTAAAAATTAAAAAATTCATAAAAATTATGTTATAAGAGCAAAACAATTAAAACTTTGCACAAATATGTAAGGTAGTGACAACTAATAACATGAATTTTTTCAAAATTTTTCAGCGAAACAGTACAAAATGGCGAACTAGTAAAAATTTGTATCTACTCTAGCGCCTAAACGGCTGAACGGATAAGGCTGAAATTTATACGAAAAATCCAGTTCTTCCAAACATAGATCCACTAACAATTTCGAATTGATTCAACTTCCGGTTTCAAAATGGCGGTCATTTTAAACATTAAAAAATTCATAAAAAATTCTCTATAATAGGCAAACAATTCAAACTTTGCAAAAGTATGTAAAATAGTGAAAACTAATAACGTAATTTTTTTCAAAATTTTTCAGGGAAGCAATACAACCAGAACGAAAAAACATTTTTTTTTTTTATGACCAGAAACGAGTTTTAATGTATCGGTATTTTTAAAAAAATTATCCCGACGGCCAGATAACGATAGTCAAACGGCCGCAATCAGCTATCCTGTACTCTCATAAGAACAGGGATAGGCGAGCGCAGCGAGCCGACTTCCTGTACGAATCATTACCGCGGTCGTGCCTAATACGAAACAGCAAGGCTGTTTCGTTCGGGGGCCCCAGCCCCCCTATAGCTGGTTATTATTACATATTAAAATTTCTGTGCAATACAGAATTTTTTATTTTGTAAAAACCCGTGTTATAAAGAATTAAAGAAGCCGGAACAACAAATGTTCCGAAATAAAAAGTCACGGTGCACCTTCAAGATCGAAACGATAAAATAAAAAATCTTCCTTCAAGAAACTCAAATACTCTGTTTCTTATTACAGGAGGCACGTTATATAGCATGTCGTGAAAAGTTAACGCTCGTTCTCCCGCCTCGCCTTCTCGACGATGATCTTAATTTGTTCCGATGTGTACCACGACACGCGAAAAAATACTTGCTCGTACCGTGTTAGCGTTATTGGCTGGAGAAAGAGAGAAACCGTTCGGGCTTATCGGAAGCGCATGTAAATGCCAATTTAGCAGAGAAACGCGCACATTTGTTTATCTCTTCGCGTCGGTGAGCCGCGAATCTCGCGAACACATCGTTTCGCGAGTTACGGGAAATAAAAAGCGAGAGAGACGGCTGCTCGTATAAGGGACGAGACAATTTCCTTATCCGTCGGCAACACGCGTCCAATTATCCTTTAATTACGCGCTCCAGTTTCGTACTCGGCGAACCATCAAAAATTTCTTCACCTTTTTTCTTCCGAATCTCTGCATAAAAACCAAATACCATTCACTCGCGAAATCTCCGAAACCACTGGATCGACAAACTTTAAATTTACCGCATAGGTTCTACTTGGGTTCTAGGTTCTCCCTAAGAACAGGTTTTTCAAAATTCTGTGTCTAAAGCTAATGTTTTCCAACGGGAAGAAATACTTCATTCACTTTTATCTGTAACTTGTCCCATTTAAACTAGCACCCTACCCCAGTTCTACACTCTAGCACCGATTTATGCAAAGTTTTAAATAGTTTTGATTCCAATTGCTTGTGATTCCAATTATACTCATGATGACTCATAATAATACTGCATTCCGTAGCGAAACAAGGGTACTCAGCCAATCCTTTATAAAACTTGAAAACCTAACCTACAAAAGTTTTTTCCTCGCTGCGAAATGGATGATACTACGTCGAGCGTTTAGAAAGCAAACCGAAGGGGTTGTCTCCGGCTATCTCGATCTAATTTCCTGCCGGGAGTTCGTGCGCTCGGTGTAGTCTCATATGCGCTCTCTTAACTGCCATTTAATCGGTAGGCCACGCGATCGATCGGGAACACAGAGAGGCTGAGCCGGATCGAGATCGATTTAACGGCGCAGGTGATCCACGTGCACGATGCACCGCGAAAGGGATCAGCTTGCGAGAGAGAGAGAGAGAAAGAAAAGGAGATGGAAGGAGGGGAAAAATCAGTCGCAATCTACATACATCGCGGGGTCATATTAGAAGTAACGAGAAAGCGGGTCGGGAGCCACGCGCAATTTACGAGCAATAAGCGAGCCTCCGGATCTCGCTGGTGGAAAAAGAGCGAGCTAGCGAACTTGCAAGTTAGAGAAAGAGAGAGAAGACGTCGTTAGGATCGGAATATGCACGGCCACGACCTCGGTGAGCTCGAGTCGGTTCACCTTTCCTCGACGACTTCTCATCCGTGGCTCGACCCACTCTTTCTCTCTCTCTCGCCCTTTCTCTCTCTTTCTCTCTCTTCAAGTGCACCTTCGCCGACGACGCGCGTGTATACGCTATGCCCGCCAATGTACTATCCGCGCTCGACTTCTCGGAAGGAGGATAGCGCGTCGGGATGCGCTCGACCTGCCGCCTACGAGCTCTCCATGCCAAAAATATGAAGGAAGTCAGCTAGTTAGCCATTTTTTATGATCTCTTCTATCCTTTCCTAACATCCCAGCTATCCATGATGATTCTCAAGGGAAAAGTTTGTATATTCGTTCCTTCCTTTCTTTATGTCCGGAAGGACGGACAGCTGATCGTCCTCTGAAGTCTTCTTTCTCGAAAAGAAGGCCGCATTCCCGTCGATGGGATCGTTGGTACGTACTCGACGTCATTCGAGAAGAAGGAGGATGCATCGCGCGCGCCAGGAGAGTCTCACGTTGACCGGCTTGGTTCGTTCGAGGGAGGAAGCGGAGAGAAGAGGAGCGGTGTGTATCCGTAGCCGCGACATGGAAATAGTCGCGATAAATCGCTCGCCACGAACTATTCCATTATAAAGCAGCATGCCTCGTGGTAACATGGCCGCGTAAGACGTGGCTTTGTGCTCGGCGCACCTACCTGCATGTGCATCGGCTTCTGCCCCGCCGACAGCCGTTACACAGCCGCCTAAGACTTCTCTCTCTCTATTTATCTATCTTTTTTTTCTTGACTCTCGAAGAATTTCCCTGAAACCTTTGACGACATCGAGATGGAAACGAATCGTCCCTTCGTCGTCTCTATCGAGATTCATCGGAAGCCGGACAGGGTAACCGGCTAAACGTCATAACTCTTGGGATTTCTCCCGGAGAACGGGATGTAGATATACCAGGTGTGCGCGAACTGGTGGTACAGGCAGATTATGATTTTACAAGAAAAAATAAGTCGAAAATGAGGAATAACGTTTGTTCATACGGGGCACCGTTTTGGAGATGAATGGCTTTAACAGTTCATTAGGTAGGCATGCGTACTTAACGGATCTCACTGTAGACGATACCTGTTCGGGTTTATGTTTCTAAACATAGCCAATATCATAATTTTTGCTCGCCAGACATTTTTATTGTTACTATAGTTGGTACACGATAAGACAAGATGTTTAAATTTGGAATAATCAAATGCTTCGCACTTTGTATCATACAAAATTACGAATTGTAATACGAAGAGTACACCCTGTATTCGTACCAAGAGTTTTTCCACCTACGTAGGAACTCTGCTCGTGGCTAGCGTAGGTTCGTTCTTATAGACGCGTAAACGCATACGCAAACGCGCGTAGAGGCACCAAGAGCTAGAGGGAGAAAAGGCAAGAAGGTACGGCTGTTATTACTCGCGCAGATTGATGGAATCAAGTAACCGGTCATTTCGCGGGGGAATCAGTGAGAATTAATACCGGGCTATTAATTTCTCCCGACTTACAGTCGATCCCCGCCGGTTTGCGTCCGTGCAACGAGCGTTCCACGAGGAAGAGCATCGTCCATGTACGAGTAAACAGCTTCGAGTGAAGAGGATCTTCTTTTGTACCGACTCTCTCTCCCTCTCTCTCGCGCGGCATACGTGATTTAGACAAGCTTTTTACGAGTACGGGTCTACGAAGAGTCTTGAACCCTAACGCGAACCGTTGCCTCGACTCTGCGTGCCTGATGAACGTCGAGGTTCGCGGTGTGAATTTATGCCAGGGTATTAATTATGCGATCGAGTTCTGCGTTTTGCCTACTCGATCGTCGATCCCGCCGCCGCGGTCCGAACCGATCCGGACGTGGATTCCTCTATCGATTCTATCGTTGATTAAGGCGAGGGAGAGATGATGAAGGAGCAACGGGTTCCTCTCGCGAGGAGAATTTCAAATCGTTTCCATATCGTAGATGTAAGGAAAGCTTGTTGGTAAAAATCTGCGCAAAGTTGCGCCAGTCTCCGCTGTGTTCGGACAGCGTCGTAGTTAAAGCCGCAATTACGAAAGCAAAGGTCATTACGATCTCGTACCACCGTGAAATAGCTACGCCTTCGCGAAGCTTTATTTACCCTCGGCGAGTCAGCGTTGGACAAAGTTGCCGGTACAGGATATTCTCGTAAACACAGGCTTTCAGCGAGAAGGAGAGAAAAATGTCGGAGCTCCACGCGAACGCATGCCTCGGAACGATCCGAGCAGACGCGATGTAGACGCGTGGTAGACGCGAGGTAGACGCGAGGTAGACTCAAGGTAGACACGAGGCAGACACCGAGAGATCGGCAACGTCTCTCATAACAGACCCCTCGGCGTCCTCGCGATCTAGCAAGAACGATCTCCCCCTCGACTAATCGTATTTGCCATCCCGTCGTAAGTCGGTAGGCAGGTAACCCGAAGAAGAAGATGCCGCCGTCGCGCGTTCGTCGCTCGCTTCTCGAATAATAAATGGCCGAGCGAGCGCCTCCGCTTTTCCTCGGCGAGCCCTTCGATTTTCAGTGTAAATGCAAAATCGTGCGTAATTTATGCTGGCAAGCGACACGCCTCGCCACGAGAATCCCCGCGGCGTACTTACAACGGCTTCATAAAGAGCCTGCCGTGTTGCGCCAAGCTGCCGAGCGTATCGCTCGCGTACTTTGCACCAACCGATCGCTCGATCTCTTCTCGCTCGTCCCTTTCTTCCTTCCAATGGGCGATGATCAAGGCACTCGGATTATATGTGCTCGATAATGGTAACCCACTTGAGAACTGGACGGTTCGAGACTACTTCGGACTATGTCGTCGTCGTCCTCGCTAAATGCGCTCGTTTGTTCCTCCATTATCCGTAAATACTCACCATAACCAGTCTGTACTATCTTCGGAAAAGCGACAACGTTACCGAGCTCGTTAGATATGTCAATGTACGTACACCGAATCTCGCTAGAGTTTGCGTTTCTGTGTTTGGGTGTTCCTATTTTAATCATTAATAGAATAATACTAATAGCTGTTACTCGAATTATCTATTTGCTAATGTCTACTACCCTCTCAATATCTTATTTAATCACAATGTACTCGTGACTGCCTAAATTCTTCTGTCTATCCACTTTGCTAAATCTATATTCTTACATTCGACATTTCCTATACCGTATCTCTTTTCTTCTACACTAACTCAACGATCCAATAAAAACTTCTATCTATCCTACATCATTAAACCCGCGTTAAAACGAAACTGTAAGCGACGTCTGGACTAGACGAGCAAGAAGAAAAAAGTCGATCGAAAAAGGCAAGGTGTTCGAGGTGGTAAAATTCGTTGGGACGGGGACGTTAAATTTGCTGATATTTTCAGAACGAAATTGGACGGCCACAATCGCATGCACTTTCTAGGGATAACGATCGTAAAAGTCGTATTTAAATGTGATCTCGAATAGCAACACCAGCAGTAGCAATAGTAGCAGCAACGCTCGATAGCGATGGCGGTGATGGCGGCCTTTCGGACGGGGGAGCACCAAATTGAGTGCCGCTTGATCGAGAGCCTTTCCATCGATCTTGACGTCTAACAGCATCGAGACTGAAATACTACTCGGCTATCGTGCGTGCGCGCTGGCGCGTTCCGCTCGAGAACCGTGTCTACCTAAATGGGAAACTAATTGCGCCCGAAGTGGACAGGTGGAAGGATCATTCGTCCAGGCGTAGCTCGCTAATGAGTCGCCAAAATGGACTACTACTTTGCTCCGTGTTGTGATATACAAAGTACTGGCTCTTGTCCTTCTCAACTTAAGTCGACTCGACTCTTTGACACCGGTTTAAAAAGCCGACAGGGACGAAGCTCGACGTATCGCTCGTGGACTCGTTAACCCTTTGCGGACGGAGACGCTCGACGGGCGAGCGTCGCTCCATCGTTCAAAAGTCTCTAATTTCATTGAGAGGCCACTTGACGTCTTAGGCTAGTATACCCATGTGTATCTTATCGCCTACGACGGCAGACGTACGCTAGCCGCAGCGCGAGAGTTGGGCGGATATATCCGACACTCGTCCGCAACGGTAAAAAGGCTTGGGCGGATATATCCGCCGCTCGTCCGCAAAGGGTTAATACGAATCGACGTCTTTTACTCTCTTCTCGTTCTTTGTCGCGCGATCACGAGGACGAAACGGTTAAGAAGAATTTTGTCCAGCCTTTCCCACGGCTTACATATATCTATCTACCAGCGCCTACGCGATAAAACGCAACGCGCTCGAGCCTTGTCGCAATTAGGAAGATTGGAATTTGAATTTTTACGTATCCTCGAAACGCAACCTTGGTAATGCGCGCGTATTTCAAAGCGACCATAAATCAGCGTCGACTCGAAAAAGTTCAACGTTTGCGCGACGACAAGTCGCGCCGCTGCCTGCCCGAAGAGAACTGAATTATAATGTCTTTGGTTGCGCAAAAGCTCGATCGTAATTCACGCTTCGACGGTAAAAAAGGGTTAGCCTCTACGAATCGAGTCTTATTCGACGTACGAACGAGTTCTGTCATTTTCGTTTCTGCGATGCGCTTGTACCTAAGTTACGTCAGAAATCTCTCTCCCTCTCTTTCTCTACTTCCTCCGGTAATAGGTCGTACGGTTTATTCTGCCTTTGCATTGCTAATCGCGGACCACTTGAATATTTATGAACTTATATAATTATGCACGACTTATGAGCACGGGACGTAGCCTCGAAGATCTCGAAAGAAAGGCGAGTCTTAAAGTTAATCCGTACAATTTTCGTATTCGAAATCGCCGGACTAAATTCCGAGTCGGCCACGAGGAAATCCCGTTCGTCGAAAGGATCAAAGGCGTAGGCTTCGTTCCGGAAAGCGAGTTTACGTAACCTTCTCCGCCTTTTCCGTCTTTTTACTCCTCCGTTCCTCATTGTTTAGCATAAAAGGAGATGACTCACCGATCGAATCTCGTATCCTCGAACGGAATAAGCGCGTACATACTCCAATAGGTACTTACCTGTAACAGATAAGTTAGGAAAATATCACAAACGTGTTCTCGAATTAGAGTATAAAGACTTACGCTACTAATCCTATCCCATAATCTTACCGATACTCGCGTACGGCGAGTAGAAGGATCTTGGGATAACGATCGCCGCTCGGAGGAGTTAACAACTATATAGAACGTGTTTTTCGATTATATCGTTCGAACGTTGATACAAAGGACTCATGGGTTATCTCTGTTTGGGATGCACCGATGGAGAGTCCGTATTTGGTCCCACCTAAAATTACGATCGTGGTCTCCCCCGGTTAGCTATCGACGGTAGCGTGCGGATAATACCTACTCGCCGCGGCGTAGCTACGTTTTAGGATTTCCCTAATGGTTCCTATACGTAATGCGTTTACGCGATTCCGTTTAAGCGGAGAAATTATTCCCCGAGTTTCGCATAAATAGAGAAAGAAGCAAAAAGAGAAGAAAGGTTCTCGTTACACCTGCGTTCGGATCGGCCGTTAACCGGTACGAAAGCTATCGTTACCCGGCGTAGATATTAGTCACAAGTTTATATCTATATCGACGATTATAATCGGATCTGAATCACGTTTCTAGGCTCGTTAGCATCGCGCGTATCGTTCGAAAGCGAGGCGAGGTGTTCCCTTACCGCCTTGGCCGTCCAGATAGAGAATCTTCTTGTTCGAGTCGCTTGTTCTCTACCGATTACATCGCTATGTATATTTATCGTTGGTACGCGCTCACGACGGGCCGCGATCTTCTTCTTTTCTCTTCCACCTCCTCTTATCTTTTTCCTTCTTCTTTCGACCTATCTCTCCGCACTCGTGCCCGAGCTCTAGTGCTCGCACGGATACGGTGATTATGGTGTCTCGGAGACGGAACGTGCGAGCGCTTATTCAAAGTCTCGCTCCTTTTGCAAAAGGAACAAACTCCGACGGTTAACGTCGAGATTATATACGTCGGTTCTGCTCGCTAACCGTCGGTTGCCAAGCGTACCTACCAACCTCCTGCGAGCCGAGCGAGGAAAGGATCCGCTCTTACTCGAAAGACAACGTGATTTTTTTATCACGGATCTCATCGATCTTCGCGACGAACGTTTGTTTCATTCTTTTCTAGTTAACCAGTAGGCCATCGAATAATTCTTGTCAAGGATAAGAATTTCCACTGGCTAAATCCTTCCAGCAAAAGATCGCTCCCCCGAGAGTCGTCCATCGAACGACCCTCCACTCTTTTCCTCCCTCCATCCTCTCGCTACTATTTTCTCTTCTCGACCTTACCTGTTAGTCAAAGGCCGACCGGTACGTTGGCATAATTGCGCTTTACGATACGACTCCAGCAACATAATCGTTCGATTAATACCCGATCGATTAATTAAGATTGGTCACGTTCGACATCCTCGTGATCGATGACTACTCATTACCGTCTATATTAGAAGAATCTAAAACCCCTCGATTACGGACGTTCGCACGTCCATCCTTCGAATTCCGTCGACATGATTATTAATTACGAGGATCGATCTCGTATTTTAATGCCAAATATCGTTTGTCCTATGCTCTCTTCCTATTTTTATCTTCTCTCCTTCTTTCTCTCTCGCTTGGGTTACACGAGCGAGCGATGAAACTGGTTCACGCCTGGCGGCTTTTGCATAGGCGTCTCGCATACGTAATGAGAAGTCTCTTCTCGAGCAGCAAGACTCTCGCTTGGATTTGGCCATTAATTATAATAATTAATTCGTACGAGCACACGGGCACTCGCTTCGACGTTCTCTTTATTATATACACCGAAAGATTTCTCATTATTACCTTTTATACGACGTCGAGCGATCTGTTGCGCGACACGTTGTAAATTCAGGACGAACGTGCAACAGTGTAGCAACGTGCCGGGTGTGTAGTACCTTCGTACTCGCCGATATTCTCATACGTGCCGGTGATTTACGTCGATTTCGCGGAAGGGAGAGGTGGGTCTTGCTACAAAGCGACCACGTCGCTTTTGCACGACGGTGATTTACGTTTCGTCGTGAAACGCGTCGGACGAGTAAAGTGACAATAACGTTTTAAAGCGCTACTTCCATGTCCTTCCTGTTATTTCCTACATCCTTCGAACGAGTCGTGCTTGTCTCGTGAATTCTTTAGCTGGAATTTGTCGACTCCGTATCAAGGATCGTTGGTAATAACGTATTTTTTTTATTATAGATTCGATGATAGAGACAGGTTCATTTTTCCAGATGGGTTTTTTTAATATCTATGTAGCATTTATATCTTGTTCCGTTGAGCCAATTAGCACATTCCATTATTCTACTCCATTTTCTTATTTATCGTTTCAGTAAATTGTATGGCTTCGTTCTTTTCAATCTTCTGCCTGTTGAAGTTCAGGTTTCTGGTCAGTTCTTTATTGTATGCCGTTGCAAATTTTTCAATCTGCTCTTTTCTGTATTTTATTCCCAGATATCTATGGAGAGTTTCTCACTAATATACCGTTTTATTGTTTGTTTAGTCTCGTATGATTTTTCTTCATTATATACATTATTTTATACCAAATATATATTTAATCTATTCATTGTATAACTAACAAGGATAAATTTCCAAAGTCGATTTAATTTCCGCTCCCGATCGAGAGAGACTATAAACTCGTGCCTCATGGTCAATCGCACCGTCGAATCCTCGAAACGAATCGACGCTTTAATAAATGATCTTGCTCCATTATGACGATGGATGGTAAAGCGCATACCTCGATAACCCCGTTCTTCCGGAAAAGGGAAAGTCGGCCTAGGCCACGCACCGAGTGGAAAGACAGAAACGGAGGACTTTGTAAAAGGAGTTATTTACGCCCGTCTACGCACAGAGGAAGAAGAGTTTTTCTTTAGCCTTTATCGATCTTTTCTTACGTCCTTCGGTAGATAATAGAACGAGAGAATATGTTTATTTAATAAGCTTATTGAATCACTGGTCAACATGATACCTTCCATAAAAAGTTACAATGATATTTTTTCTATTACTCATAGCTTGTGGGTAAGAATGCTTTGGATTACTTAAAATAGCTAAATTCATAGTTTTTTTTTTTTTATTAATAGTAGTATAGGGTGAATTTAATTTGTGTTTAGTATATTAAACAGAATGAAATCCTAATTTTACTATGTGGGTGCAGGTTAAGTAATGATTTTATTATGTAAATAAACACCGTTGTTTAATTGTCTACATGGGATAGCAGTACCATATTATTGCTGATTAGTGCTAAATACTTAAACGGGATGCTCCTCGAACGAAATATGTCAGAAAATCAAAGAGCATTATACTTTAAGTGTTTACTTTTTCAACCGTGACTACTCGATGTAAACGAATGAATTGCACAAATTAATTCAGCATATATGATATAATTAACATCACGTGGTAAACGTTGTACGAGAAAATATAAAAGAAGGGGAAAAAGAGAGAGAAAGAAGGGGTAAAGGATTAGAGGGTCGAAAGGTAGAAGGGGATTACAAACTTCTCCAACATCGATACCAACGTTTAACCGAACGGTTGTAGATACTGGCGTACGGCACTCGTCGGCTCTTCATTAATTACAACAAATTTTAATGGTCAATCTATTAGCCGTGAGCATGTACCGCGACACGAGAAAAGTCTCCGATTAGGAAGACGGCATATGCCGACATCCATCATCGGCTGTCTTTTCGACGTTGTTCCTCGTCAGGAAAATTACAAGACTCGCTGGACCGTTCGTTCTTCTTCCTCCACCGACCCTGGCACTTTTCCTCCTTCGACCGGTGCTCCTCCATCTGGCTCTTCCACGCACACGGCTAGTCACCGTAAAAGCAATTAACTTAATTACCGCTCGATAAGGCAACGTTGCAGCGCCCAGAACCGTGCGGAAGGTTCCTGAAGTTTCGCGTTAAATTATGTACAGTATCGTGTAACTGTACACGCGCGAACATCATGCAAATGATCATCGCAGGAAATTGCATCTATCGAGCCGCGGTCACGCAGCTTCTCTCTCTTCCTCTCTGATTTACCTGAAAGGCAGTTAGGACGAAACGCGATATACGAAGTCCCGAGTCGCGTTTCGATCGTTCGGTAATAACGTTCACGAGAAAAAGAAGCAAGGGAGAAAAGAATATTCGAATAATTTAACATCGTTTTAAGTCTCGTTATCGCGCGAGAAACGTTCCAACCGAAACCCCGCGAATTTTATGGTAAGGGACGTCTTAATTTCGGAAGGCCCATCGTCGCCGTCGTAAATTTCAGAGCACGATACAAAATTAATATATATCGAGAGGAAAGGGTCAATGAGATTTTGGGAAGATGAGGAAAAGGAGAAAAATGGAAGACTCTTCTGGCGAAGAGCTTTTGTCCCGCGAGAAGATGATAAAACCGGTCGTGGAGCGACTCGCAAACTCGTTCGTCCTCGTTCCTTGTCTCGCACTATTCAATTGCAGACGCATGTAAATTGGTCTTAATTTCCTGTCTCAGGATTAACGTAGCGTAACACAATACTTGGCATCTCGCGTTAGCGCGAGCTCTCCGTTTCGCTTATTCTCTCTCTCTCTCTCTGTCTCTACGTGGATAGACCGCGTGGCTTGGAAGGTGTATCGTCCTCGCGGCTAACGAATGGTCAACCGTGAGTTTTACAACGTCCGCTTATTTACATATGCAGATCTTCGCGAGCTCCCTTTCCATGCAACGACTCTACTCCCACGCCACGCCTTTTCTCTCTTTTTTCTTCCGCTCTCTCGATTTCCAGATCGCGTAAGAGATTCGTTAGAATCGTTTTCAGCGCGACTAACGTGTTATCAGCTGATTTATCGAACGCTCTATTTGGTGGAAGCGTTATTTACGAGGACGTAACCACGATTGCCAAAGGGACTATTAGACGACGAAATTTACTGTCACTTGGACGATCCAAGAGAAAATAAGACCGGTGAGCCGATGAAACCGGATAACCACCACATGCTAAAGTTTTATCGAGCTTGATTTAGATACTAATAAACCATCGACGAAATTTAGAAACTCGTCTCGGTTAATAAAATCGATTACGGCCGAGCGTCCTTCCCATAAGAACGTTGTAAAAGCGACAGAATCGTATAAAACCATGCTTTTATTGGATCGATCGAGACTGCATTTAATATCAGAGTTCGCTAGAAAACTTGGGATGGATATGAGAGCGGGTAGATTATCGAGAACGGGGATCTCAGAAGCAGTGGCTCGTGAAATCGATCTTCCATACGTAGGCATAGCAGCGTATTTCGTAAATCGAAAGTGACATAAATATCGCTTTACGCGACACGATCATCGTCGTTCACGATCATCATCGCAGAGTAATTTCAGCCGTTGTTATTATCGAGATCGACTCCTCGAGAGAAACGATCAAGCGGATGAGGGAGAGAGCAGATATCGTAAATAAGGTGTCGTTTCTGCAGCAGAATTAAATTTACAAGCCTCGAGTCGCATCTAATTATAACGTTGGAGGAACAGGTAAAGCTCGATGGTGCGCTTCACCGCGGGACATTGGGTAGGAGAAACGTTGACGGGGGCGTTGACACCCACACCCCGAGTGGACACAATGAAATACACGCGAGATCATCGGTTTCCACGCCCAAAGAGATATCTTTGCAAGACTTTCTACCTTTCTCAAAGATCGTAACTTTACTTGGATCGAGATCCACGCGTTTCCGTCTTGCTTATAGCTATCGACATTTTTCGAATACTTTCGAGTCGTAGGTGCGCCACGAGGGAAGATCGCGCAAGTTTATTAACGCTTTCGCCGCTGAGTTTCTTTCGTCCGAGGTGTCGTACGTATATGGAAGCTACTAATAACGTGCATACATGCATAGGTACACACTTTGCGCGGCAGTCGTTAGAAGCTCGTTTGTAGACACTCCGGGTGTCGCGATCGCGATACTCGGCCATCCGTATTCAATTATGAACGATGTCGTATCTCACGAGACGTTGGCGCCGCACGTATCGTTAATGGCACGTTAATAATGCTCACGCGTGGTCTCCTCTCTTTAACGAGCGCATCTCTACGATAGGAAAGAAAAGGGAGAGAAGGAAAGAGTGGGGGAAAACGTCGAGGATACGTACCAATTACGATTGTCCGCGCGTTAAGGAGCCGATTTGGAGCAATTTACCTTTAGAGGCGCCTGCGCTTAATTGCGACTCCCATTTCTGTTATACGATCGTTCTCCATACAATGGACCACCGACCGGCACGGAAAGGCACGCACGCGTACGCGCGACCATAGAGACGGTAACGATAGAAGCGTCGTTTATCGAGCTCTCCGCGAATCGACGGCGAATACCGGTCTTAATTGACAATTAGTTTTTAATTGCTAGGAAAGTGTACGATGGATCCCGATAAATACGAATCACCGAGTTCCTTTGTACGATCTTCATTGAGACGGGACATAGACGAACGTCGAATCGTTCGGATTTATTTATGTTAATTATTATACTTGTACTTACTGCTGACAAGTGTTACGTTATAGAAAAGCCGTTTTAAATAGAACGTAAGCTTTTCTAATTTGTATGCAACAAGGAGACAAAGGCATATTCCATCTCATCGGCATAAAATGTCGAGTCAGGCTCGATATAGGATTAACTCTTCGCTTAACATTTTGATTTAGTACCAAATATATGTCCAACTAACCGAGAGGTAACAGTTGAAAAAGTTTTCATCCGCAAAGGCTTAATACGTGTCTACAAAACGCGCGTCTATCGTAAA
This sequence comes from Ancistrocerus nigricornis, assembly GCA_916049575.1. Classification (NCBI taxonomy): domain Eukaryota; kingdom Metazoa; phylum Arthropoda; class Insecta; order Hymenoptera; family Vespidae; genus Ancistrocerus; species Ancistrocerus nigricornis. The sequence continues at coordinate 13,001,586 of OU696667.1, read as the reverse complement.
GATTAACGAAGTGTCCCGTTGCTCGTACGCGGAGAGGAAATAAATCGACGATTTCGAGGGCGGTGGTCGAGCTCCGAAATTTTCAAGACGGTTTATGTCACGACTTTCTATAAAAGCGAAGGATGACTCTCTACCGGTTTACGTGGGCGTCGCGCGACTTTCGAGTGACTCAATAATTTAAGGCTTAACACCGAATTAATGGCCGATATTCGCTTGACCGAGAATCGCGCGGGATGAATTACGATCGCCGAAAGAGGAAGCTCGAAGAGGCTGGAAATCGTCTCTGGGATAGGAGGTATAAAGATAGAACGAGAGAAAAACGTTGATTTTGCAGGATTTGTACGAGGTAGAAGGGAAACGGAAGAGTTTGCGAGAGCTTGCAAGAAACGATCGTTTGCGATACGCCGCACGGATGCGGTAGACGCGGAAGACTCAGTCTCACATCGAAACGGAGAATTATTTATCGATTGCGGCGTGGATCAAACGTTCGAGCGTTAAATATAAATTCAACGAAATGGTAGCTTTTTGTCGGTCGTAAAGGCTCGCACGAACGATCAGCGATATCGCGTTCGGTACGGCATATTAATCGTTCGTGCACGTGCTAGTTGTTTCACTAATCTTTCTATATTTTCTTCTGTTTTTCTATATCATAATACGTCAGTAAAGTGCAAGGCTACCGACCCGATCTTTGCACTCGACTAACGTCTCTAAAGAAACAGATTTCAAACTTTATACTATTTTATTTCAAATAATACAAAATCTTTCATAGCAAAAATATAGAATAAAATTTTATGCATATTTAATAGATACGAATTTAAAAGACAAAACTCTAAGTTTCAACTTCAGGGATCCATTTCTGCTCATTTGAAGAATAAAGAGATACTTGCTCATATTACACAACAAGGGCTCTACAAGAATTTAGTTCACATGGTTTAATTGTACATGCGACATCATTGCAAAAATCTCGAACTGAAGGCTCGTATTATCCAAGAAAGTCTTAAAAAAAGTTAGTACTCGCCATCCAAATAATTTCTAATTAATTATTTAACAAATATCCAACTACCACTCGATGTTGTATTGCTATAAAAAGCAATCTCGTGGAGTCCCACTCGACAGCGAGTATCCAGGGTTAAATCTTTCTTCGAAGTAGACGATAGATGGAAAGTCGTGACGCTAGGCGTCGATCGTGCCAACCTTTTTTAGTGACCAACGCAGAAAGCGGAAGGAATCGCGGCATCGAGAGGAGGATACATAGGTAAGGACGAGACGAACGTCGTGCCGTGGAACGTCGCTTATCGAGGATAAACGTGGAAAAGCATCCTTGGATCGAGGCTCGCGCCGAGTACGCGGAACGTACGGAGAGACGTTGATGAACGGCCAATCGCAATTTGCCGCGCGCCGTTGAAAACCCGAGGAATATAATTACGAAATCCACGCGGGCTTGTGTCTAATCTATGTATACGTATATAGATATACGTTTGCATATTTCACGAGAGCCGGATACTTCTTAATTAGCCCGAAGAACGAGGAGATAGATGCGAACGACGGAGAGTACAAGAGATATACGTAAGGAGGAACGAAATTTCAACGTCTCTGAGAGAACAAAAATGAGGAAACCCGATGGGAAGTTGGTACGAGTCGGTGCGAAACTTTCGAGCGATTTGCCCGGGCTTCCACTACGAGTCGAGTTAGCGTAGGGGGTCAAAAGGGTTAAGCTAGTCCCTCAGCGGTCTATCAGAGCGGACGACGGATACTGTGATTTTTTTAACCATGTGCTAGAACGTCCAACGTGTCTTCGTCAAATTATCGAGAAAAAGAAAGAGAGAGAGAGAAAGAAAGAAGCAACAAGGTTTCATCAGAAACTTGCATTTCGTCGGTATAGAAGTAAAACTCATTAAATGTATTTTTTCTCGTTTCGAGATTATTCTGCTACCTAGCTAAAATATTTGATTTGAATTTATAGAAAAACTCATTAAGTGCAATCTCTCGGTAGTTCCAAAAATACGTAGTAAGAAATCTTCTTACCTGCGCCAGTCTTGATATTACTTTCAAGGTAAAACTCGGGACAGTGAAGACCAACTGCAATTAATGAATTTTACCTCTATACCAACGGTTTCTAAAACGTAAGAAGACTTGCCTACGCGTTTCTAATTTCAAGGAACGTGTTTTGTATAAAGTTGACGATAAAATCGACGTTGGGTAGTAGCATTCTTCTTGTTGTTACGGAAGACTACTACTTCAAAGATGAAAAGAGATGAAGAGAAAGAAAAAAGATCGGTTAAGACGGTCGGTGGGTCGCGTAGGCGGCAACGGTTCTTTGACACGAAGGAGAACGTCGCTTGAATTTCCACGACGGTATAATTCTTCCTTGTCTCGTACATAGGAGAGTTCAGGAAGATTTTCTTTCTTTCTCTTGGTTGGTCTATCTTACCAAGAGAAAGAGACAGAGAGCATTGAAGCGGGCGGCAGCATCCACGCGCGCGCGGATCGATGGCAAAAGAAACTCTGCACGGATGCCGCGGCTCGTTAGCGGTGCGCGTTGGCAATAAAGCGACCACGGCACGTATTATTGTTGAAGCGTTTTACCAGAGAAAGAAAGAGAGAGAAGGCAGTGAATAGGAAAGAGGAGCGCTCGAGCGGGCTAAAAGTGGGTATTAGAAGAGTATCGCGGACGATCCTAGGTACGAAGGCGGTGCATAATCTCTTCGTTCGAGCAACATACGTGATTCTTCTCTCGCTAAACGTTCCAAGACCTACGACTCTTTTCTATACCAGCAACCTATACGTGAGCCAGCACGAGCATAATGAACCATAGCGCGTAATGATTCTGCCCGTACGTGCGGAACCGTTTCTTACGCAAATCTCCCAGAACATCATCGCTGATTTTCGATTATTGTTTCGTTTATCTTCGTACGACGAGGTGCGAGAGGGCCAAAGTTACGGTTATTCGATCATTAAAGCCGCGAGAAGATCGACTTCGATACGGGGACACGGAACGATCGAAAATCGTTCGACTTTCACGTCATAAAGATGCTCTTCGTGAAAGAAATCGTGAGAAGACTCTGTGCCGTGTCGTCGGTCGAAAATTTTGTCGAATCACTACCAGTCGACGATAATTCGATGACGCTGCGATATCTTTGAATTTATCGCGTCCGGATTTCGTAGGTTCCGTGCTGTAGCTCGAATTTTCAAAGATCCTATAATTTTGCATTCCGACGACGATTTCAGTAGGAGAAGCGATGACTTTACGAATTTCTAAACGACCTCGTCGTTCTAATCGCGGGAAAGTTTCTAAGCTATCCTAGACGACGAAAGTCTCTAACGTTTCCCTGTTCGTAAGTAAGGAAATGAAAGAGAAGAGAACGGGAAGGAGGAGTTCGGACGAGCGGCTCTCCTTTGAAGTCCGAGTCTTTCGATAAAATTCACTTTTTACGATTACCATAATCGCAAACAATAACCATTCGGTAGGATTGTCCGTTCAGTTATGATTTACGAGGCTTTAATCGAGGCAAATCGTCGCGATAAGATTTCGCGAGCGGGCACGTCGGCAAGTTGGCGGACGGTCGTCTATCTCGTGCATCGTTTGGCCGACGATCTCGGCGGACGTCCGCGGGCACAGGCCGGAAGTAAAATAATGTAGCGCGGTAATAATCGGTAAATATGGAGTTTAGCGGTGCGTGCACCGTTTACCACGGCCATTGCGTGCTCAAGAAACACGAGATTACATTTGCCGCTTACTCTTCCTCCAGCAGGAGAGTAATTATTTTGAGCGGCACCGGTGTAATATTTCGAGAGTAGGGACGACGTGAAATATATACTCTTCGTGGATTCGTATCAGCGGCCGTCGCGCGTCCTTCTCCTTCGTAAATCATAGCTCAACGTAATGGGTATACGTGCCGGAGGTAGATTTATAATTTTAAGTAAGACTTCGACGACACATAAATCCCGAAATCGAGCACGGAAAGAATCCGAAGGATGCACGAGGTAAGATTAATGTATCGCGCTTAGCTTTAATCGCCAGGTTGATACAATCGGTAAAGAGAAGTTCGATCTCTTAAGAGAAAACGTTTAATTAATGTCTCTGTTAGCTTGCTTATTAAAAAATTCTCTGACGATAAAATTGCATCGCATGCTAAAAGGAAAGAGGGGATGTTTTAATCGGCGTTGATCGATCAGAAAATCTCGATAAACTGTAATCGAATATTTCTTTCTAAGTGGACGAGGACGCGTATTGAGACGTGGACCGATTTTATCGAACGATCGATGTAAATCCTACCTCACGTATAGTATTCTTCATTAATTTTCATTTCAACGAACTTCTATAGGATTTTAATCGACGTGTCTCCGTGGCACCGTTATTAATAAAGGTTTCACGTGATCTCGTTATATCCTCGTCTCGAATCTTCGGCTATGACCACCCGTGGTACGGGATGTCCCGACGGCACCGTTGCGAAAGATCACGATTAAAATTTCGTCTTCTTCTTTTTTTTTATTCCTTCTGTTACTTTCGAGGGGACGAAGGAGGGACGGAGGACGTCGAATTCCGTGAAGCTCTCTACCGCGTTACGCCCGCAAGAATTCGAAACTCGTGCCCGATAACTTCGAGAGCTGTAAATTAGCCACGCGCGAGAGAAGCCGAGTGTCCACCTTAAATCCTGTTCCCCCACTCCCTCGTTATCGCGGGTGACGATCGCTTATCGCACGGCAATTATTAGGCCAGGAATTCGCCGCATTCGTAAAATGCATTGGGATACTTCGTAAATCGGACGCGGATTAACACAGCACCGTACACGGTATAGTTCGTATCTCTCTGGAGCCTAATTTATGCTATCCCAGATCTTTCAAAGATTTTACATTTCGTTTCGATTGCAATGTTCTTTATTACTTTCGATGCTGTGATAATTTTTGGATCGTTCAATGCGTGGACTTTGCCATGCCATGTCCATTGAACGTAGTATTTAAATTTATTTTAGATTCAATCAATACCTGAAAGATGGTACTATAATGATTTTTAATAAAAGTATACATAGGTATATCAATCTATAGTTTTTATACAGAAATTTGTTTTAGTTTATTTTGTTATTTCATATTGAATATGGATTCGATTGATTTTTTGGATAAATAACCAATGATTTATTATCAATCATTAAAGATTAATTGATGTTAATATAACAGGTTTGATCTATTTTCGCTAAATTTAGTTCCAATACCCACGTTCTTTATTATTCGTTTTATCCAGATATCGCCGAATAACAATTAATTGTTTCGTAGCTTTTGTGTTTACCTACTTACAAAGAAAGTATGGTATAGAATCGATCTGGGTTATCGGCGAGATAGCCCAGATCTTACTTCTCTCAATCTCATCGCTCTTGTCATCGATTCGAAATACCGAACGCGTTTAAAATTTCTCTTCGCTAAATTGGGTTTTCGGTTGAGATATAATAGCAGAACTTGCGACGATGGATGATGGTGCACCGGATCGAACGATCCAGATACCATCTCGATGCTCGATATCGATGTGGCCGCTGAAATCGTCGCGATTTGCGGTCAAGCGGACTGACTAAGAGGCTTTGGCCGGATCGCGCATTACTTTGCGAAGTGAATTATACCTCTCTGATATTTTCATTATAAAATGATGTGAAAAAGCAAAATGAAATTAGTTTAGAGAGAAAGAGAGAAAAAGGAAGAAATGGAAGGTTGGAAACTTCGGAAGCGAAGAAATAAACTGTTCTTGAGCTCTTTTCTAGCCTGCCTCAACACACAACCGGCTATTCGCCACATCGAATAAGTGATTGCACTTCGATAATACCACTACTGGAGTTAGAGAATCATTTTTCCATTGGTTAAGATTCTAATTATTTTTTCACGTTAGTAAAAAAGCAAAATAAAATTACTTTGGTGAGGAAAAGAGAAATTAAAAAGGAGGAAGACATTGGAAGAGTGGGAATGGCGAACGATATTATGCACCGTTTCGTATTTATTTTTATTTCCCCTACTTGAAACTTATTCTTTTTACAAATATAGCTAAACAGAATTAGTATTTACGAAAGAAGCAATAGGAGCACGATTTTATTGGCAGTCGGATGAAAATCCATAGCGATAAATGAGCTTTTGATAAATGAACGTCTCTAGCGATGTACATAAAAGCGGTTTAATGACTCGCTCGGCGCGCAACACGAGATTATAGGCCTGCTAAGGCGATTACTAATTTTCTATGATGCCTCGCACGTCGTTAATTAATAATGTAGAATCATTACGTGGGACGCTCCGCGTCGAGAATGGAGAGGACGGGAGATTGTGAGAGACGCGTGAATCGATATAGCTCGGTCGTTGCATAAATTCGTTCGTGCGGCACTAGCGATATATCGAGCTTCCGAGGTATCGTTGTCGCGCAAGGATATCAACGCTGTAATATAAATTTATGCGAAAATCTCAAATAATATAGATTTGAAGGCACCCGATGGAACGTACGATGGTCGGACACGTAATTTTACGTCGGTGATAAATTATTACCTCCATCCTCGAGATTTACATATATTTTCGAATTCGTTCGGCGTTTTCCCGCTTTAAAGTTAATTCGCGCTAACGCAAAATAATGAAACACGATCGAGTCAACGATTACCGATGTTACGTACTTCCACATATCGAAATTTTATCCTGCGTGGTTCATTAAAAATTTGAGCAAGTACCGGGCCGGGAGTAATAACGCGTGAAATTTTGAACGTCCGATTGCATAGATATTAAAATCTGTGCTTCGCCGAGCCAAAATACGAGGCAATTATTTCGTTACTCAAATTACACTAATTCCCTCTCTTCCCTTTGATATAATGATCGGTGTTCGAGCCTTTCTTTAAAGAGCAACTACCCGGATATGCCTCGATAATAATCGAGATCGAGATCGACGCTCGATACGTGCCACGATATCGCAAAATTAGCATCGCATTAATGAGCCCCTCGAATTACCTTCTTGCTCGTCTTCGCCGAAGGAAATTTCCAACGATACAACGAGTCTCTCGTATAGGTACTTCTTGTAATTTGGTTAAGGATCGAGATGGATTTAGGAACGATCGTTGTTTTATAAAATTCTTTTCTCGTGGATATCTTTGGACGCGTAACCCGAGGGAAAGGTGGAATCGCGAAACGTTAACGTAGGTAGACGTTCAAATTTGAGAGCAAGGATATTCTAGATCTCACGGAGAGTTCTCGAACCGATCAAAGGTAGGAGATAGCGGATAGGGAACGACGAGAACGGAGTTATTTTTAATAACGGAGGCTATTCCCTTTCGCCGCTTCGGCTCCGTACTACTCCGCGGGTCCAATTATACAATCCAAGAAATCAATTAACGTCGGAGCAACCTAACGAGCGGCCGCGGAGTATATTTTCCAAGTATAGCCTGCGCGTCGATTTGAATCGCTGATTCATTGCGAAGGCGCTAATTGAGAGTAAAACTACATAAATGAATAACCGATCGTAATCGATCAATCGCTACCGCCGCCGTACCCGTGCTCTCGTGTAAACCGTTCGAAAGGCCGGGCTCTCGTGAAAACGTTCGATGCGTTTCTATTCTCGTCCGTGCGCCAGACTAGCTATGCCAGACCGTACGAGACCATAGACCTCGAGGCATTGACAAATCGATCACTGGATTATAATTATCGTAATCAGCGAGGACGTAGCCTTTCCGATATCGACTCTCTAACGTTGCTAAAGAATGAGAAGGTGTATGATTGTGGTAAACAGGAATATTCGACTGCAAATATTGCTGTTGTAAGTGGGTCAATCTTGCGTGTAAGAGTTGGTATGCATTAAATTGGATATTCTTTGCTGCAAAAGAATTGGTTGGGAAAAAGAAAATAATTTCATAAGAGGATAAATAGGAATTCGGTACGAATTTTGATTAGATGTCGATGAAATCCCTTGGTTCTTGTCTAGGTACGTTAATTTTTACCTTTACCAGCGAGGACCTGACTTTAGCAATAACAACGTTCTTAACAGTAGAATTACCGAAGAAATCAAAATGATTGCTTGTACTTTACTTATTTCACAATTTTCCGAATAACAATATTAGTTTGTATCGGTTTTATTAATTCAATATTATTATAGTCCCACTTTTTTCGATTTTAAGTCACATCGAGATAAAAAAGTTCTTACGGTGTTAAAGAAGAAAGAAATCATAGGCAAGGTATCTTACAAAGGAAGACCGATAGACATAGCTCGTAAATATCGATCAATTTGTAGGAACGCGTGGCCCATCGTCGAGCATTCCTTCCCGATTCGGTATCGAGATCGGTATTGCACCTGCCCGCGAGGCAAGTACACCTGTACGCGAGATACGTCGACCGCGTGTAGAGCCCTTATCTCGAATACTTCATCTCGTAATTTTTCTTCCCCTTCCCATCGACGAAAGTTTGCGGTTTCGAAAGGCAGGTCGGCAAAAGCTCGGCGAACGAGTGGTCTAGCGCGACGCGCGAGATCCCGTTTCGCGATAAAACGAAATAACAAGTCGACGGAGAGAGTGGTAATCCGGTTAATCGATCGCTACGAGATAATCGATAATGTCGGTAATCCATTCTAGGTGGTCCAACGAGTACGGTGTAATCCAAGGTAAATGATGCGTGTAATGGCTGTCAACGGAGCAAACGGTTTAGATGCGGCACATCTTCATTCCTTATTAATACATGACGCCAAGCTCTTAACAACCGTTTAACGAACGAGATCTCCCTGTCAATCTTAAGGCCAGAAGTTAATCTATCTTCTTTTGCAAGAACTATTTCATAGAAATTCAATTTTCTTGGAAATTAACGTTCTCTTCGCGATAAGAAAATAAATTATCGTAAAATTCAAGATATGAGGAATTAAATATACTGTTTTTGTAACACACACAATATTCTTTTATTCCTTAATATAAGGAGACACATCTTGTTTTAATTGTGGCTCTTCTAGAACCGAAGAAAGAAACAAAAGTATATCGATGTATAGGCATTACGAAACAACGGTTCAGAAAATAAGGGACCACTTCTCGCTAGGTGATACGACTTGTCGATTGTATTTTGTTATAGTGAGAAAGCATCTAACGCTTTTAACACTAAACCTACCACAACGGGTCAAATGACCCTTTACGCGTTTCTTGTTTCTCGATTTTTTAAATAATAAAGTTACTTTCATAGAAATATATGATCAATAATATTTATTCAATAATATTTCTTAATGATAGTAAAAAGAATGTTTTTGTTTAAGTATTTGTTAAAGAGATAAATGTAGTGAAAATAAGTATGCCTTTAACGTCGGTAGGTTTAGTGTTAACCTTTAACAGGATACTTCTATACACATTTTTGACAAGCTCAATACATGTTCACCGAACCCTAATTAGCGAGAATCAATCGTAAAAAGTGGAAAAAATTATGTAGAAAGTTGTGCCCTATAACGAATACAGTGTTCGATCCAACAGTAATTTCACTACACTTTGAACTACGAATTCCACTGGTAAACTTCAACAGAATCGCCCGATGTGTGCGGTAGCGAGGAAGAGCGGATGGTTAAGAAGGAGGAAGGATAGGGCAAAAGGATTGCCAGAGTCGAGAAGGATTTTCGTGCCGATAACGGCACGTAAGAAAGGAGGGAGGTAGCAAAAGCGCCGAAGGGTCTCCTCTTTCGTTCGATCGATCGAGAGAAGTTTGTACCTACCGTATGTACCGCCTTCGTTTCCCACAAGCGGTTTACACGCTTCTACTTCTGTAGAGAGTTTAAGAGAGAGGGAAGAAGACGAGGGAGAAAGAGAGAACGAGTCGGCCTCTTATGGGGTTGCAGCACGGTCAATTTGCGTCTAGCAGAAGTCACGGGGTGCCTTCGGGAACGCAGAGCCGACGTCATAGCTGGCGCATAGAAATGTCAAGCGTGGTGAGGCGCGCGTAAAATAAGATGTAACGTCACTGATAACAAGCGAGCTCCTCTCCGAAGTTGTACTCGACGGTGGAGGAGAAGAAGCTTGAAAGAGGGTTGCGGGAGGAGAACCGATCTGATAGCGGAAGGCCGCCTTTACCCGCGTCCTTACCTTAGGTTATAAGCCTTCGAAAGGAGCCACGGATGCTACCGTCCTCCTCCTTCTCGTCCTTCGCGAGTAGGCTCGAGCTTGTAAATTTGTGCTCGCCTCCTTGATAAAGGTACAAAAGAGCCGCCGAGCTGGATGCCACGGAATTTGCATGAACAGGACGAAGGGAAGATGCTACGAACTCTGCGATGACGAATGCCGCAGCTTTCTATCTTTTTTTGTTTCCCCTCTCTTATCGCCTAGGAAGAAGATCGTCCAAGCACGCGACTGAGTAATTCCAAAGATCTTTAAACTATTTTCATCGAATAGATTCTTAGCCGACTATACGTTCGATTAAATTCTTCAGAGCGATCGAACGGAAGCGACGCACGATTTTACGGTCGCGCGCGTTAAAAAATGTTGTTTACGTTGGAGCAAAGGGGTCGCGCGCGTATAACGGAAACGGCAGGCGCGTGCAGAAAGGAGGTCGAGCGACGATTAATCGGTCGAGTCGAAGAAAGAAAGGGAGAAAGAAAGAGTCCCATGGTGGAACGTCGGCAGAGACCAAGTGGAAAATGGCTGTCCGATCGAGCGGCTGGCTTCTGCGCGCCGTAACAGTCCGTCCGGACTTTCTTCCCCCTCTCCTTACCTCTTCTCATCGTCTTCTATCTCTCTCAACCCCTCTCCTCGAGCGCGATGCGATCGCCGATATTCGCCAGTCGTCGCACGTTTCTTCCATTACCGGCACGTCGTAAATAAGATGCGACGACGCTGAGAAATTATCGTGAGCATCTTTCAATCGGGCTTCTTTGCGTCGGTGAAAAGCGGCCTCAAGCTCGTACATCACGTTCGACGATGCTTTAAAACTTTGCCCCGGTCGATGACGTGCCCGACGCGTTTCTTTTTTCGCGATGCGACCGAGACTCTAGGGAATCGTCTCGTCGCGCTGGAGATTTTCGTCCGGAATCTCTCGCGAGAAAGTCGAAGGTCGGGGAAGGTCGAAGGGTTGCGGGTCTCGAAGATGAAGCTGCGAGCGAGCGAGCATCCACAAGAAACTCGCATTATACGGGCATCGCAAGAACTTTTAATCTCGACGCCCGGTGTAACCGGCCGATAATGAATGCCGCGCGACTGGTTACGAATGGCTAAGCATACCTCTCCAGATTTTTACAAGACTCCCGTGTACTTACGTACTCTCTGTACTTTATGATTATTGGAGGGCGTTGCTGCCTACTCGAGGAGAGGAGTCGATGCTTCCAACCAGAGTTTCCCCCTGTTTGGTTCTACAGCGATGGAAAAAAAGAATCTTTGATTTCGCTGTTGTTAATCGTAATTTATTACCTCTCAACGAGGTGTAATCCAAACCGAGCTTGGAAGATCCGTCTTTCTTTAGGTACTCTCGTCGATGATTTATTGACGCGAATAAGGATTGGAAACTATACTTTTGGAGATCATGGAGGAATTATTTTTTAGTTTGCAAATAAATTGTAATGGTTTGCAATCAAATTTGAGTTAGGACGAATTCTTAAAGTTGGAAGAAAAATATCAAATTTCTTGCGTAGTTACATTATATTCATTTTTAATCGATGGCGATTAAATACCTCAAAAGTTAGTCGTCGTTATTGTAAAGTTCGAGTTAACAAGTAAAGCTATTTTTGCAAAATTATTAAAAAAATCAACACAAACTTATTCAGCAATTCGCCATCTACCATCGATTACCTCTAGCATTCCAATGGAAAATTTTGTTAGGGGAGGAGTCATGCGAAATAATTAATTCGAGCCACGTACGTAAGAATGTTTGAGAATATGGTCTTACGGTGCAGACGTTTCAATGGGACAGTCGTAACGTCGAATCGTTGGAGAAAGAGAGAGAGCAATGGAAAAGGACGATGCGGTAAGAGGAAAGAGACGAGAGGGTGTTTTACGAGCAAAAGGGATCTACTCCTCCTCCTTTCTTCCCCAGCTTTTAACCTGCACCGACTCGACTCCCGGTTGCACGGCCGTGGATACCACTCTCGTTAGTCGGCTTCTTCCAACTTCTCGCACGCATTGTTAGATTAATTAATAGGATATAATGGGCGTTCTCGCCGAGATCGTTTTCTTCCTTTCTTTCCATACCAGTGTTCCTTTAACCAAGGGGGAATATTGGAAGTTTCTCGTCCGTCGTGACACGAAACCGACCTAAGCATTTCTGAAATGACATTAGGTATTTGAAATTCAAATAACATATTATTTTATTTTACGATTATTTAAAACAATTGTGCAATTGTTTTTCGAAATTATATCAAATGTCATGATTATCAGGTCTGAGTCTAGTTCACATTGACATTTTTTGGTTTACTGTTTACACGATCTTATTTTGTAGGACTATTTTTTGTTAAACTTAAAGTTCAAAATCTAATGAAGTAATTCATTATTTCACATAGTTATTTCTTATTTTCATTTCAAATGAAACTTGCCCAGATCTGGTACGAAATACGATCATCGATAATAATACTTTGACTTTCTGCATTATGTTTCATTTCTTCTCACAATATCTACCAGAAAACTTGCATGGTAATTCAAAAGACACGGATGTAATGAGAAGATCGTTATCACTACTGCTTACGTTGAGCGTGAAATTCTTGAGATCGGTTGACGATAAATCTCGATCGCTTCTTTCGGGAGGAGCACAGTTTCGAATTTGACCAAATTCGGAGAAAGCTGTCTTACTCTCTCGCTCGTTGATTGTGAGAGGAGCATCTCTGATACTCCAGCATCGTAATCGCCTTTATCTCGATCCTCGGATTTATAGACGTAGAAATCGCAAGGCGCGCTTTCACTTGGCGAGACAAATCGTAAACATGTGCCGGTAATGCACGGTGCTTCTTTTTGCTCCGTTCTTTGCAGTCTCGAGGAAGGAAGGAAGGAAGGATCGATCGCGCGAAGAGAAGAGGATTAAGCTTGAAAATGATTTTCGAAACAAATCGAGGAGGACGGCGAACGCGCGTAATATTTTGTCGGGAGATCGGCTCCGTACCGGGTGGGCTATTACTGCCATTAAAGAAGGCGAGAAACGGCGCGAATGATAAATAGAGTGATTACCGAGGAGGGACGGACGCGGAGAGTCGATGTGCCACCGCGCTCTACGAAAGGGGGAATTGTCCAATCATCATCAGTCTGTTTATGCCTCGGGCAATTCTCTTGCATACTTGCGAAGCAACGTTGCTAAGGCGTAAGTACGTAGGTCCATAGGTACATAGGTGGTAGATACGTGGGTACCTACGCTCTATCTCTCCCTTTCTCTCTCGCGATTTATCTCGGTGGAGTATGGAGCTCCTCCGCGTACGCGCATCGCCACCGGCGGAAGCGCGAAAGCCCTTGGCGGTATGGGGCTATTTCGAGGATGCCTAATGAATTTCAAAGGTCGTTAGACTCGAAACCTTAGCTTGCAAAATCGCGAGGCACTCTTTAACGATGCGCGGTACACGGTAGCCAGCCGTTATAACGTAACCTCCGTGCGGCGCTTTCGCGATTACGAAACGCTCTAATTCGATTTGCATTCGCGAGTGTGGTCGCTCGTTAACGCGTTGACCGCTATGCAATTTTATTAAAGAATTTTATCCCGAATTACTGTAATAACAGTTTCATTATTATCAGTAGGTGTATGATAACAAATGATGCGTATAATCTCGAGAAGAAATTTGGGCAGGTATAAGAAGTGGGCTATACCTACCTATGTGGAGATAAGTTTATAAAACTAGTTATTGCTCTGTACATTACATAAATGATTCTATTCGTACTTTATTAATCTTTTGAAGGTTAAAATCACTCATTAATCCTTTGCACTCGACTGTCGTCACTGATACGACATACTATTTCCGACATTATATCATTTCATTCCAAATGATATATCACCGGCTACATTATGAAAAAACATATGTTCGAGTTACCGGTAGGTCAATTGCGCGTCGAGAAACATTGAACATCAAGTGGAAAGTGTTCAAAGAAAGGGGTTCAAAGAAATCAGGTTTCGAGGGTCAAACTGCAATTAAAATAACTAAAGAAGACTAGATTCTTATAAATATTGTATTGGATCGTTCGATAAGCTTTGAAATTTATGTCACTCTATATTTTAAAGTAGAAACCTTTATCTTTAAAACAGCATCTACGTGCCATTTTGTTTCTGATAATTACAAAATTCCATCTTCCCAAAATTCTTTTTGTTCATCACGAATAAATGTATCAGAAATCAGCACGAATTTATCGAAAGACCCAATAGCTCTACCTCACTGAGAAAACAGCTAATGATCATGGGTGACCGCCATGCCAATCGAACGTATTAAAAACGTCATTCCTCGTCAGCCATCGTTATCACCAAAAATCATCATTTCTTCTATTCCTCACCCCCCAAATCGAACTTTTGCTCGCTCGGCCGGCTAATCGGGCGCGATAACAGCCACCGTGGGAGGGCTTAACGCTTGTTAAACACTCGATTGGACGTGCACACGCGAGTTTTCAAACGCAAACCAGAACGATTTGCACCGTGCACCGGCATAATGAAGGTGCTCGCATGCGAACGTATTTAAACACCCGGGGCACTATACGTCGCGCGTGCCAGCACTGGCACGAAACGAAATGCACCGCACTGTTGACGGCTCTCCCCCGGCTCTCCCTTCTTTTCTACCGAAGGCTCGCCGACTCGCTCGCGCGGGAGAGATTTCATGGGATCTACGCCTCGCGGCATCGACCTTTCCGCGGTTGCCGAGCTTTTGGTAGAAAAAGGAGGAAATTATAATTACCTGTGCTGGTAATTAACCGTATAGAAGGCGCGAGCGCGAGCCGAGGCGTTCCTCGACCCAATAACTAATCGTGAGATTCGCGATCCCATCGTGCGAAATACACGTGAGTAAACGCTGAGAAAAATAGGGGAATTTCGGAAATTTGTATTCTAATAACTGCTCGTCTGATTTAATTCGATTTTTCTTTATTGCAAAGGATACATGTTTAGGTATGTTCCAAATTTTTTGTATTAAAATGAATTAAGTAGACACACCGTTGTCATGGTTGACACGCTGATATGTTTCTCGTTGATTTACTTTGTGGTTGTAAGGATCTCGGACAGTCGGCTGATGAGAAACGCCATATTTTAATGGATCCTTTGCGAAATGCATATCGTTTAAATTTAACATTCGTGTTCTGTCAAACATTTCCGAACATTTTGGTTTAATAAAAAAAAAAAAAAGTATCGAGTAAAAAGTTCTATGTTAGAGGACGAGAAAAGCAACCCAGTAACAGTGTGCTCACAAAAATCGGTCAAACCATTTTCGAGATATTTTTATTAGCATCTTGGAAAATCATGTAGCTGGGTAATCGAATTTGGCAAAGAATGGCACCTTCCTTAGTCCTTACAATTTTACCACAAAATTTAAACACATTATTCGCACCTTCAAATTCTATTCATTATTCAAACTCTACCCGAATACCTCCCTCTAAATTCAATAACTCGCTTAACGATCGAATCAGAAGCAAATCATTCTCCTTCCTTATTCCCGTTTCATTTTTTCTTTTCCATCACAGTACCACGTGCTCGCACCTTTCCTCGAGAGATGCGAGGTAAAAGAGATCGCGTCTCGCGACTCGAAATCGATACTCGCGAGGACTACGATCGTAACTTCACCCCGAGGACTTTACTCGGAATCGGATCGCTTGGTACCCGCTGCGGATACCGTATGCTCTCCCTAACGGATCGAATTACATCACTTCGATGGCGCGCGCGCGAAGGGTGAAACGAAGAGATATTAACGACGGATCGTTCGGTACCAATAATTTATCGGCCTTCTTTTCCTCACAGCCGTTTAAACGTTCTCGCCCAGACCGTGGGAATGATCATTGCGAACGATCGACTTGGTCAGCTAGAAAACGCTTCTAAATACTACGTAGACATACGTTTGCTTTCCTCTATTTTCGTTTGTGTCCAGACAATGCGACATCCCTTTCTATCTAACTCTCTCTCTCTCTCTTTTTCACTTCTTCGTTTCTCTTCCATGTCCGTAAGGTCGAAGATTACTTAATTTAAGACCGACGATCTTAATTACGTCCCGATAAAGGTCTGTCGTTGCTGTAAGAGACTCGTTATTACTTCGGTTGTGCAATAAATAAAGCGGCTCGTCGTCGTCGTTCGCGCATATTTTAAGGAAGGAAAGTATGCGGTGGACGTGCGGCGTTAGATAGAAGATGGTCATGGTTAGCAACGTTGACCAAGGGGTCACAGAGTATTAACATTCTATAGCCACCGACTATAGCCCGGCATGACGATTACACAGTACATTAACTCCAACGCCATTAATATTCATATTTTAATACAATCTTGCATCTTCGTGGTCGAAAGAGAAGAGAAGGGGAACGTCTTCATTACGGACTCACCGTACAACGCCTGCGATTACGATTTAACCTGACCTCGGCGACCAATTACCGTGTCGCTTCTTCGCATCGTTTGCCTATTAAAAACGTCTCGTTTCATCCACGTTAAAACGAATCGATCGAAGATCGACGTAATATTCGAGAACTCCTTTAAAAATCACTTATACGGAAGTTATTTCGAGAGAGAGAGAGACGTACAATCTCTAAGAATCATCTCGTTTTCTTTCTTTTTTAATGCTATTTCATAACGCGTAGGATATTCCGCGTTACCGTGCGAGTGCCGTTAATCGTAAGAGACGGGTAGACACGTAAGATAGATCCTTAAAGATAATGACGTTTCGCACGAAGGAGAAAATGCGTCGAGAGAAAGAGAAGAAGATAGAAAATGAAAGGGTTTTCATTTGACTTCTGTCAGTGTGGGTAAAAAGTGAAATTTGTTTGATTTTTTTAAAGAAAAATCTTGCTAACCGAGTCTTTTACCATCATAGTGTCCTGTGTTTTTTTTACGGAACAGAATTTTTACTAGCTTAACACCCAACATTCGTTATCATATACTACATCCAACAACCGAACATACCTTGAACGGAAAAACATAAATTCCTGGTGATAAATTTAACGCAAAAAGTATTTTTTAATTACATTTGTAACGATCAACAATTTCTACTCTATGGTCCATTACAAGATATGCCCCAAAAAGTTTATTTGGTTCCTACCGAGGAATATTGGTTTTGCAAGTTCTATATAATAAATTATCTTGGCCACTATGGGGTTAAATCGTTCGAGATCATCGCCACGGTTTCCCAAGAGCGATAACGATCGTAAGTTACAGTTTGATACGCGTTAACGAAGGAATCGCACGGTGCGGGAGCATAAGGCACGTCGGATTGCATAAGAGACGCAACTTTGCTGACGCAGAAGCGCGGTCGGTGCTCATCGATGCGCGA
The DNA here is from genome assembly GCA_916049575.1 of Ancistrocerus nigricornis. Classification (NCBI taxonomy): domain Eukaryota; kingdom Metazoa; phylum Arthropoda; class Insecta; order Hymenoptera; family Vespidae; genus Ancistrocerus; species Ancistrocerus nigricornis. The sequence continues at coordinate 12,984,215 of OU696667.1, read as the reverse complement.
CGCCGAAGAAGACACACCGAGGATGGCTCGAAAATGACGACTCGACGTTCTCGTTAACTCGAAGGACGAGTCTTGGCCAGAGATACGATATCTGCTCGTTACTTATTGCCTATTGTCTATGATCATTGACTTATACGAGAAAGAGGATAACTCGTGGTAGAATGATTTTATTCGTTTGATAAAAAAAAAAAACTTGGGTTTTTACTACACGAGGATGCGAAAGCTACGGGGTTAGAAAGAACCGAGGTCAAAGGTCGGGACTCTGTAGATGAGAGAAATCTAACGGATCGAGAGGAGAACGAGGAGGGTAGCAAAGAGGACCACGTTGCGAGCCCTCCTTTCTTTGTCGCGGTCCACTCTCGCACACGTACACACGGAAGACTGACCACCGTTGGGAGGCCGGTTCCTCCAGGTTCCCTCGCTCGCAACACCGTTCTTCCATTTAGCTATCCGGAAAAAATCCGTCCTGGGGAGAGAAGGGCTATGGCGCCCACGTAAGAACTTTTTTTACGAGCTACCTTGCTTCGATGAATGCAACGAAAGAAGAAAGGATTTCTCTTACGTTACGTTGGGTAAGGTGGGGCACGAAAGAGCAATTTTTTAGCAAAATATTAGCATTATGTTAAAGATTGTTGATCTCGTATGTAGAATGATTCTTCGGTTTCATACGCGTTTAAAATTTTTTGAACATTTGTCTATTTTGGTCACCGGTCGAGTAAAAAGGACTGCCTGCTAAATTTTCTTTTTTGGGCTTTTTTCTCATTAAGCTTAACCTTGGCGATGCAAGAATTAAATAGACCTATAATAATGTTATAACAATAGAAATTATAATTATTTTTTTATTCAACAGTAACATCAAGTCGTATTCGAATTCCAGCTGATTAGGATAATCGAAAGAGGATATAAATTTTAATAAACCATGTTTTAACTAACGTTTCCAATGCAATCTGGCAAATCGTATAGCGATCACCGATGACCCCCATAGCATTCAACGTGTTAATCATCCCCTTTCATACCATATGAAGAAATATTACAACATCCTTTAGAAATAAGCTTGATGGACCACTTTTACTCGCGAACCTTTAAGCCCCACCTTACCCTACGAAACGTCAAATATCTCCACGCACGAATCTCAATTTTCCCATAACAGATAAGATTCGTAAAATTTCAATGATTCATCGCTAAGGAAAGCTGAAACCCGTCAGAGAATCGGTCTCGGTTTTACGAACGTTCTCTCGCGCGAGATGCAACGACGAGAGGCTGGAGAGAAAGAGACAGGTAATGGTGAAAGGGGGGAGGGGCCGGACGATTCACCGCGGCGTCCTTTCTCGATGAGTCAAGCGTCGAAAGCGCGCCTCGATACACCTGTGCGACTGGGTTTTCCTTATTCGTTCGACCAATAATTATTCCTCGCGTGAATAGGACGTATTGCATCTCGGCCGTTTGACTGCTCGATTCGAGAGTGCGTACTTTCGAAGTAGTTACAAAAGGTTTCGACGATCGTATTAACGATTGGGTAAGCTGAGAAGAAGGAGGAAAGTTGATGTGCCTTAACCCCTTGCCCAATGTCATTAATATTAAAAATTGAGCAAAAAAATAAATGTAATCACATTATTTAATTAACACTAACATTTTTTTTAAAATGACCCCTGACTAAACTCTTCGACGTTAAAATACAAACTGACTCTCACGTTTCTTTTTTTCACTCGTTCTCGTTCTTATCACACACAATCATAATCTAGCTATAACCATATCACACAGCCATCAAACTCACACCCATTTACCTACATAGTACATTCTGACATCCTACATAACGGATGGATTCGATCAGCAAACGAAAAGAGCGAACCCTTTAGAAATCCATCGTTAATGGATGTCCAACGTGAACGTTCTCATCGTCCATCGTATTTATTTAAAGTCGAGCGAGAAGAGTCACGAGGTTTCCTATAAAACGCACGCAAGATATTCTCGCGCGTATCGGCTCCCACACGAGAGCGCCGATTATTCCGCAATCGTTGAACGACGACGACGCCTTTCTACACCTGCACCGCTCGGTATCTCTGCTTCTCGTCCGTCTCTCTCTTTCTCTACTTCCCTTTATCTGAGCGTAGCGTCTCCTCTCTCGCGATCCGCTTCTCGTTCTCTTGGTAGAGGCGCTTGTAGAAGCGGAACGCGGTGTCGTTTATTCCCATTTAAGTAAAGTCAAGGCGACGGGACCTTGCGCACACAAATCAGTCAACCCTCTCGCGAGTGGCAAAGGCCTGTACGAAGCGTCCAATCCATCTCGGTGAAATCACCCTCTCTAGCCAGGGCCTCGTCTTCTCCCTCCCCCTTCTCTCTTTCTTGGTTCGTCCACGAGAACACACCGTGAGAAAACCGATCGAGACTTTTGCTATCGGCCGAGTCTACGCGCGCGCATAAATACCAGAGTCCTTGCCAATTTTTTTCCCTTCTTCCAAAGCCACGTGCGCGATGCGAGAACAATGATCTTGCGTCAGTCAGAGAGTAGAGATATCTTTGATCTTTTATTCGAACCTTCTCGGTTTCAGATCGCTAATCGATCGTGTCGAAAAGATAATCGGCGTCGATAACGGGAGGAAAGAAAGATAATATTCTAATGACGGCCGCTCGATAATGGTTCTCTACCCTTCACCTTCTTCACTTTTTTTTTTTTTTTACTATATCTACTAAGGAGTCAGAGTCTCTAAAGAAAATTATCGCTTTGGTGGTATACGAGTCGTGAACGTACGGGTGCTCGTAACGCCGTGAGCGACATCGGGAAAGATATAGAGAGAAGAGGACAGCGCGAACGGCGATAAGCCGTTCCAAGCTTTCGATGGGAGAGCGTGGAAACGGCATGGAAAAAAAGAGGAAAAAAGTGAAAAGAACGCCGGTCCATTTACCGAAAGTATTACCCTCGATCGCCAAACTGCCTCGAAATGGGATACTCGTGTACTCGCTACTCGTGAAGATAAAAGAAGCATCGCCACGGCGAGGCGTTGTAAAGTACCATGCATTTCGTGCACGGGTACCACTTGCCCCGCTAATTACACTCGTAAAGATTAATTAGATTAACGTTAACCTATCGTTCGGTAAGCGCGTAAGTTCGACGTTTCTCCCGCGTTTGCCGACCGGCCGTAAGAGATACGAAGGTAAGAGAGAAAGAAAGCGTTAAAGGTAGAAGAGAGAAAAAAAAATAACGTAACTTATTAAGCGTTTACGCGAGTACGTGGAAGTCACCCTTGGGTCGTTTCGCGAGTACCTACCTTTGACAACGTATTTATGCGTCGTAGGCGTTCGCACGAGCTCCTTAATAACTCTTCGATTTTGCCGACGGCACACCGAGTAATCCTAATCTATTACACCAATTTTAATTAAACTCGCTCGCGTAAGGACGATCGTAAAATTATACGAGCCGCAACGCTGCCGCTCGAGGCTCTCTTTTGCTAGCCGTCGAAGCACGCGTGCTCTTTCTTTCTTTCCTTTTCTTTCTACCTTTCCGTCTTGATTATGCAGAGATGCAGGTAATTACGTTAGGCTTCGCGTATGATTATAGCCTTAGAGAGTCGGCATAGGTGTCGCACGTAATACGGCTGCACGCTCGCGTTCTCGTCACCGTCCGCGTCGTTGGGAAAAAGGTATAAAAAGAGAGACGACGCGTACAAATGACGACGTAGAATCCAGGCAATTTAAATGTTCATCCCAAGGAATTCTCCGATCCAATCTACTCTTGGTGTAAGAGAAAGAGAGAAAGGGAGAGAAATTCACCCCGCCCATTCGCGTCTCGCGCTACTCTTCTCGCCGTTCGCGCGATAATAATTTAGTCCTGGGCAAGGCAATCGCAGGCAGACACTCTAAATACAGTCATTACACCGGTATTTAGATGATACGCCGGCATCATCCTTATGTAAACGGAGTACGCGTAATCGATGGAGTTTTGATTAGGCACCGCTCAACGATCCTATTCCGAGTCACGCCACGACGTCGTCTCTCATCCTTCCAAGACCTCACTCGTGCATGTATTCGCATGAGAAACGCATGATGGGAACGTGCCTTCTAGGTATCTTGGATGGGAACTATTGGAAAGATATTTAGACCAATAAGCACGTATTCGAACGTCACGGCGCGTAATGGTTTTTCAGTTTCAATCTACGCTGTTTCAGTACATGCGTTGTCGAAAGGTGGATAAGTCGTTTTGTTTCTTTTCAATTAAGTATTTTGATTTGTGTATTTTTTTAAATATAGATTGCTTTACAATTAACCCATTAATGCCCTCCGTACACTTGTCGAAGGTTTGATTTGGAGGTTTTTGTCTATGATTATTATGCAAGTAATTAATTTATTAAATAATAATAATAATTTTTAATTTATCTAGAATTTCCTTTTTACGAACCCTTTATTTAGTCGAGACGTAATATGTAACAATTAAAAATAATTGTCACATAAAGTTTTAATTTGGGCAAAGCAAAGAATTTTTGAAAGTGTGAAACTAGAGCTTCCGAAAAATGTTCAATAGCTACTTTTAAATTGAGTCATCTATACATCATTTCGAATTGTTAGAAAACAAATATTTGTTATACCATCACAATTGAAAGAAATATTCAGGCGCTCTTATTTAAACGGATTACCATTATTATGAATTATGTATAACATTTAAAAAATGAACGTGTACGTAAATGTTCATACTAACACGAATCGATGTTCGACAATAATTTTTGTAAGAACGGGCTCTACACCCGAATTATCATTTCTTGATAAGAGTAATTAAGAAAAATTTTTAGGCAAACCGAAATAGATTTACGAGAAACGTTAACGAGAGTGATAACTCCGATAGAAGGAAACGTGAGAGATCCGGTGGAAGCCGGTGTATCGATGGATTTGCATAGTTAGTACGAACAGGTGTGATTTACGGATAACGAACAGGTTTGCGCGTCGCTGCCTTAGCGCGCGAAACTACGGGATTCTACGTGGCGCGTTCTCTCCTTGATATCTTAAGCCTTATTCGGAGCTGTTTCGATCGGAGTCGTTAATTAAACTCGACCATATTGAAATTAGAGAACCCTACGGGCATGGATTTATGGCAGAGAGTGGTATTATCCGACTTTTCGCGAAAGCAGAAGTAATAATTTACCGGAAGATCGACGCGCGCGTGGATCGATGTCCTGGAAAGAGGAGGAAATTCGAAAGATTCTCTTCAAAGATTATCCGGTCGAAAAAGTGACGACCCGTTATGAATGATCGAGACAACCGGAGATACCAGATTGCACGATTGGAGGTCTATCGACTCGCGTGCGGGCGAGAGAACTCCTTGGGAGACCTTAAAAAGTTCAGTTCCGGAGGATGATCGCCGATAGAGTCGACTCGCGATCGGAATGATAATGAAAAGTGTGCGTGGCTCTCGGTGAGTACTTTTACCATGGCCGAGAGCGCGTAAAATGCACATGCAACGCGACGCGCGACGGTCAGCCTTGTGCCCATTGCGATCGGCCACCGTGCGCCACGATCCCCTTTTACACGATTGTACCCGAGCGAACGTGTAAGAGAGAAAGAGAGAGAGAGAGAGCGTACACAAATGAAATCGCCCTGGCTGTGGATAAAAATGTGGGTCTTTGCCGTATTCGACCTCACCTCGGTGTACGATATCGAAGAAGAAAAAACTAGATCTACCATATCGGCGTTGGACGTGTCTACGAGAACGAGAAGAAGAAGGGAAAGAAAAAAAAAAAGTTTTCCAGATAAACGTACGTTCCAAAGCACGCTCGCGTCGCGCCTTGCGAGCACGTATATACTTACATACGTTCTCTCCCTCGGACTCACGCGCCGAGCAAATTCTTCGATCGGCCACCGTATTATCCGTCAACTTTTCTGTGATCGACGAGAGTAACCTTCGAATCGGCTACGATCCGCACCGATCCTTGCGCAAGCTTTCGCGCAAATAGATACGTACGTATAGTAGGTATACAGGTACTTAGGTATAGGAATTATTCGAGTATGTAATTTTATATTCTTTTGGTTAATTGACTGAGGTAGTTCGGCCAAAAGTATCGGAAATAAAGGTCGAAAGGCAATTAATTCTAGGTCGATCTGTTACATCACAATTGGCGTGAAAAGTGTCCAGTGTCGTCAAAATTTCCTATTGATTGCTACTATCGTGGAATTTAATTTCATGCAATTGTCCATTAAACGACCTTTGAGTTTTTTCTATCAATCTATTTTCATTCAGATCCCTTTGAAATCCAATGAAAATTACAATTTTCTGTTGATTTCCATTGGGACTTTGATTTACATATAATATCACGTTCAAAATGTCAATTTCCACGAAAGTACTGAGAATAACAGGGTTCTATACAAATCCTTGTTAGAATCTACATATTAATAGATACCTATGATGTTTTTATAGCGTACCTACATGAATAATTACAGAAACACTGAACATTCTAGACAAATTTCACTTATCGTCTATTAAATTTCATTAACTTCTATTTTTTTTATAAATTTGTCAAAGTTAATTGCCTCGAAAAATATCCATACTTTATTATACTTTTCTCTTTAATATTTGTCTTGCTACAAAATAACGTTTGTATGTTTTCAATAACTTCTTTTATTCTAAAAAAATGACCATGACAATCGTCTTGATGTAACATATCGATTGGTACAGCTCGTTCACCGGTTAGAATTAATTACCTTTCGATCTGTTTCCGTCTATTTTTGATACTTTTGACGACTCTAAGAAGACTAAACGAGCGAGAAGTCGTATTTCGGGAGGAAATCGAAGCGGTTAGGTAACGAGAATCGAGTCGTACGACGAGGGATTAAATTACAAATAAGCCGGCAAACAGGCGTAAGTGACTACGAAGTATTTGTTCCGTATAATTCGTCCATTACGCGAAGCAGCGAACCTTTCTACGAGACTCTCCGGCTCGGCTTTTCGGTCGTCCACCTTCGATCGAGGTGCACCTTTTACGGCATAAGATATTCAAGATTATCCGGCGGCTGTCGTTACACGAGCACCGCCGATTCCTCCGGCTCCCTCTCTTCTTCTTCCCAGGCCCGGAATGTCGGCGAAAAGGAGGAACGAGAGATCTCTGGAGCTCCTCCTGCGAGTAGGATCCGCGATTCTTCGAACGATGAGAGCGAATGTACGTATATATACGCGTTGCATCGTATAGACTGACGTAATCGCCGAATATACATAAAGAAACACAAAGATTCGAAGGTGTGGTCTCGCGAACGCGACACCTTTTTCTTCTTCTCCGAATGCCCCAGAGAACGCGAATTAACGATCGACTCGCGTTTCCACGATTGCTACGCGGTCAACGCGAATGCATCGTCGATTACGCGACTAGGCTATAAATTAAGGAAGGAGACATTACAATTAACGCTCGCGTCGAATCTAATCGTAAATATCATCTCTTCTCGTGGACCACGGTAGAGTCCTTGCAGGAAGCGCAAAGTACGTAGGAGAAGATGAAAAATCGTAGTCGAGACGTAATCGTTTGTCTTGCATTGTTATGCGCTCGCTTAAAGAGGAGTAGGTAATCCCCGAAGGTGTGCCCAGGTGTATCGAGTTTCGAATCGGCCGATAAATCGTGGCTAAAATCAATGAGAGGATGGATCCGATTCTTTCAAGCATGGAATTTGAGATGTATAAAAAGAATCATACCGTACAGAAGTGTTATTATTATAAAAATAGTTTTTGTTACTTTAGTAGGTACAATTTTGTTTGTGCGAGTAGAAATCTTTTCGTGATCTTTTAAGAGGTGGTGAATTTATATTAATTGAATTAATATTTTATGGACTGTGAGGCTCGCAGGATGCATTCGAAAGTGTAATATGCACTTATCTAAAAAGCTTCCATAATAAAAAAATGTACACACCTTTTTTTAAAGACAAAAGTCGCTAATAAATATACGATGCTGTACAAAATGGTTGAAAAAGAAACTTCTTACTTTATTTTAAGCATCGTAATTATAAAATCTCACCTTGGTGCTGAAGCGAACTCCATTAAACGTATATTTGATAATTTTGATATAGTATATACATTTTTATAATATTTATGTTTGTTAAAAATATCATGGAACAAAAATAGATCAATTGAAAAAGTTATTCTTAATTAAAATAATTTTTTTCATTATACTTCAGAATAAAGTATTTGAAACTTGATATAACTGACATCCTAGTAACATGATTTCAAAAGAATGTGATTCTTCTCATAATACAAAAAATCTTGCGAAAAAATAACGCGACAGAGTAAAGTCGCGCGGCAACACTCGTTTTCTATCGAACGACCGTGGTCGCGCTTACGCGAATCGGCTAACTATAAAGATAGGTACTCTCGCGGAAGGTCGGAGTTCGTTCGAGCGAAGCTTTAATCAATAAACTAATAGTTTCGTGGTAGAGCTCGGCGAGACGCGCTACCGTACGCCAGTCTGACCTCTCTCCTCGCTTCGCCTCTCCTTTCCCGATCGAATACGAAAGAATAAAGAAGCAACGAGAGGGAGAAAGAGAGAAAAAAGGTCCGGCATACGGGCGATAACCGTAAAACCGGCTTTTAATGTTCCGCACGCATCGGCCTATCGTGCATCGTGATCGGACGTTTTCAGGACCTCTTACCGCCGCGATATAGGAAGGCATATATCGCCGGTTTCGTTTCTGCTTCGCGTTTCTCTCATAACTTTAAGCACGTGGTAAGAAAGCGAGGACGAGCTCCAATAGTCGAAGATCGATCCTTTTCCCGCGAAGTTTGTAGGGTGAGAGACCCAAATTTCGTCCCCCGAAAGATTCTTTAATATTTCTCTAAAACGAAATCGATCTGTTACTGTGAGAGAATTAGTATAAATACTTTGGGAACTTAGTAAAGAAGATATTTAATGAATATTTTATACAAGTTTAAAGGAACGAAGTAAAAAATATATATGTAGAAAGATGCTTTTTGTAGTTTTTGACAAAAGTATTTCTAATTCCTATGTTTTAATTTTTCCCCATTTAAGCGCTAAGCCATTTTTTAATATAATGACCAGCTTGTATCGACCAGTAACAGAAGATCGCCACTTCGTAATATGAGAATAGAAATAATATACAGAACTAGACGATACAATTACATAACTTGGATGTTGAAATACAACTATAGATACTAAGAAATAATACCCTGGACTAGTCACGAAATAACGAAACGTTATAAAAGACACAGACACTTTCAACTCTTCTACTATAAATTTCAATTGTCCCTAACAAGTTTCAACATTTAACAATAAAGATTAATTAGGGTCCAAAATTGTAACCCCTCACCCTACAATTTCATTACTTAGGTGTTATAATAGTCTTGTACGAAATCGTGTCGCGTCGTTCCATAAAACGAGGTCCGATCGATGTTCCACTCGTGTCCTCGGCAAGGTCGAAAGCGACGTGTTTTTTAGTATTAAAAAGTCGTACGTATGTATGTACGAGCGATAAATACGAGCGTCGAGTGCTCGTAATATCCATATACGTCCGCACGCACGAGCCATTCCCGATCTCCCACACCTCGTCGGACCCGAAGAGACGCAACGCATCGCATGCCGACCGATCGGTTTTATTATACGCCGAAGGAATACTCTTCAATTATCGCGAGTGAGGCGCACTTTCGCGCGGCGCCGTCGTGCCGCCTCGATTGCGGCTCGCGATAGAACCGATTCCCGGGAATTAATTATCGCAAATCGCTCGAACGCACTGACATCTTCGTTAGCCCGACGTCACGGTCTTTCGTAACGTCCCTTTCTATGAGAAAAACCGATGAGAGAGCTCTCTTTTAAAGGAAGCGTCGGTGAAAGATGAAACGAGAGCTCTTGCTTTCGAACAAGCAGAAACTGGATATCCTGAACGATCGACGGAATAATCCGGGAGAAGCGAGTTCGTGAATTAAATATTTCGCAGAGAAGACGAAACTAAGAGAGAAGACGGCTTCCGTTATCAAAGATCGAAGATCCTCGACGAGTTTCTCGTCTCCGATTCGACGGCAAATTGCTAATCATTTAAGAACGTCGGACTTTGCTGAAGTCGTAGGGAAAGATCGATGCCCTCTCTATCTTCGATCAAAAGAAAGCCGTAATAGTATCATCGCTGAATAATTTATTACGGACTATTATTACTCCGACCGTAATTGAAAGTAATTCGGTCGTTAGTAAAGCAGATATCGGGTATCGAATAAAATTTTCGATCGTTTATGCGGCTCTCCCTCTTGGAATATGTCGTGGTACTACCGAAAAGGTGGGAGGAGGATGAAGGAAGAAGAAAGGAAAAAAAAGAATGTAAAATAAAGAAAAGAAAGAGGGAGGAGAATCGATGACAGGCGCGTGGCCTTACAGGGCGGCGGCCACGTTCATTTACATTTACAACTCCCGCCGCTGCCTTATACGCTCCTTATCCCCGAGCCTTTCGATGACGTTTCGCGATTTTATTCTTTTATTTCTCTTCCTCGCTTCACGAAAATGGCGTTTTGTCGAGAGAACGTCGCGGTAGTCGTACGAAAAAGAGCGAGGGATTCGAAGCGCCGCATAAAATCGATTAACGAGCCCTTTACGATTCGTGCGTGCATCGAAACGACGATGGCCCTTGTATATTTGCCAGTTAATTGCGAATTCGAGTGATAATTCGTGAGCCTGGTAATGAACGTTCTCGCGCCTCTCTCGTTTTTTCTCCTCTTTTTTTCCTCTTTTTTTTTAAATTATTAATCTCGCGCGAGGTCGCACCTACAAAAATACCTCTCCGGTGCTCTTTTTCCAGCGATAGGCGCCAAGCTGGTGCACCGTGCCGGGACAATGCCGATATTTTAATCGGTATGCTTTTCGTCTGGCTAATGTTTTTACGATTATTACGTTATTACGAGCGCGATATTCCCGCTCGCTGCGCCGACGACAAAATACGTGGAACGTTAATTGAAAATTACGGTGAAAGTGCCGCGGGCGCGATCGCGCCGAGCGAAGGCTCCTTTTACGATACTCTTTCGCTACTTTCCAACGATATTGCGATATCGAAGAGGGAAAGAGGGTTATTAATATCGAAAGAGGGAGAAGGGTTATCGTTTGTATCGTGATTATTTTCCTTTTTATACCCAGAAGTGTCGTACAAGTCGATTCTTATCGACTTCCTTTTTATTTAATATTAAAATCTTATAGTTCCTATATACACCTTTATTTTAGTAAGTAATACATGCATATCTCGTGTGAACTGAATATAAAACGGTACTGAATATAAATTTTTCATTTAAAAAGTGCGAACCAAAATTCGTAATATTTTGAGCAAAACTTTCGCATGACACCTACTTGCTCCTCCCTTTGTCAATTATAATTATAACGAAACGAAGTTCGTTACGATAATATTTCTAAAGACGTGTATCATGGCTAGACATGCAACATATTAAAAAAAAAAAAAAACATATTACCAACAGCAATCTAGTGCACTACGATTTATTCGTGACCGATAACAACATAAATATATTGCTGATAAAAACATGATCATATTCAAATCATCCTACTTAACACTTTATCATTATATCGTAGGGTTTGTTTCCATCAGAGATACGTCTTGCGGACGATATCGCGCGGGTGTGTCACCTCGCGCGGTGTTTACCTGGCAAGGTGAGAAACCGACGGTAGACAATCGAATTACTGAGCGAAAGCAGGTACGCGTCTAACGTAATCGCATGTAATAAATTAACGAGAGATCGGCTCTTATTCTTTCTCTTTCCGTCCACCTTCGTCCCTACAATATACCTATCATAATAAAAATTCTATTATGTCTTCCAAAGCACCATGTACTCGCACGACGATCAACGCGTTAACTTCGAAAAAAATCACTCTTTCGCCACTGATACTCACTAGTCTAAGAAGACTACTACGCTTTATTGCTCGCTCGAGAGTTAATAGATATTTTTTAGATTTACGAGCATAGACGTACTCGAGTTGGAGCACAATGAAAACAGCTGGGGAACGCGATGCGCAATTATCGGGTCCCGTCCGATAATAACGCGTAACGTAAATTTCTCGATGTCCCGCTATACACGAGTAGCTTGAGGCTCGCGCGAGATCGAAGCATAATTAGCGGCTAATGGCAGCTGTTCGAAGCGCGCTCGATTTGAATCATTTCGTCGTACGTAAGCGAGATTAGTAATTAGCACGAGCTTCTCGGAGCGCGTCGACCCGGAATACGATGTACTACCCGAGCACAGCTTCTCTCTCACTCTGGCATGTCTGCCATGTAATTTCAAGGCCTTTCGTTATCCCGTTTGTACGATAAACGACTTTTATTAACGTCGATAAATTAATACGTGATACGAGACACGCCCTTTACGTACTATGTAATTCGAGAAAATGGTCAAACGTGTCATTACCTTTTTCATGCTTGTTTTTTGACAGAGGAAACCTTCAAAAGGCTTCTGTTTCGGAGAGAACCGAGGCCTGTGAGACTTTTACACAATCTGGTCTATACTAGTGAACAAAAATATTCCTAATTTCTCGTAGATATGAGAAAAGATATCAATGAAACGATAAACTCCAATCATTATCAATCCTTTTCTCTGTTCGCGAAGCTTCCAACCCTACGTTGTATCAATTTTCATACGCGATACAATCGACACGGCTTGTGATGGCCGATAATGACGGTTATTACAAGGGAGCATGCAACCGTAGGCGCGAGCTCATCCTCCCAACTCGTTCGCGTCCTTCTTTCATCTCGCTACGACGTATTCCCGAGAGCAAGCCGTTTAACGAGCCGTAATGTGTAAACGGCCCTCCCTTCCGCGATTTCCAAAGGCGAAACTGTCTTAATCAAGTCTCGAACGCGTCTTCTTGATCGGTAAGCGATCGAGGAGTACTTAATTTATCGAAAACGCTACGGCTTGGTTCGATAATTCGACATGGCCGATCACCGAACGATCATCGACCCGAAGGATCCCTCCTTGCTTTTCTCGATTCGGTGCCGTATGAAATGGTTAAGGCGATTAAACCGTCATAACGAGGCTACGCTTTATATAATGCGTACCTGTGAAAAGGATTCGGTGGATGTTCTCAGAATCCATCCGGAATTTGACGTTGCCTTGGTTGTTTTTATCGTTCTTCACGCGGACCTCTTTTCTCCTTTCGTTCGGTAGTCACCGTTTATTTATGCCCCGAGTATCGTTCTAAAGTATTAATCGGTCGTTACGTCGTACCTACCGGAGTTTCGTTCGTGAGATCGTAACGTGAGATAATAGTAGGTAAATTTATAAGGAGATCGGACTTTACAGTTCTATGTACATATAGTTCGGTGTCTTTTATGAATAATTATATCGTTAAAATTATAAGCCGGAACCATTACCAAGGACAGTCGCGGGATTTTCGCGGACGGCTAATAACTTTTCACATTTTTTAGCTTTCTTTTTCGTCGTGGGAAAGCAAACGGAATTTTTGCTTGGAAACTACCCCACCCAGCAGCATATCTTCAACTTGTTTTCAATTCGCGCGGGATAGAGAGAAAGCACGCGTGAGATTACGTAAACCGTTCGTAATATCTGTACCGGATTAACGAGAGCGTAATGAGCGCGCTACGATCATCGAAGAATTTACGCGTACGACGCGAGGTAAATTCCTTTATCTGATCGAAGAGATTCAATTTGAAATCTTCATTTAGGGAAAATAACCCGGAAATTAATTTTTCATAGCTCCTGGACGAACTTCGGGGATATAAGATAGTCGGTGGCTGGAGTCAGGGTGCGGTTGAGCCACGGAGACCTTTCGCAATTACTTGGAAAATGGCTTCGGATGGTTCTCTCTCTTTCTTAGCAATACGATTTGCCACGAGTTCTCTCCCTCTCCACGAACGCGAGAGACATCCATCAACGTCGTCCGCCATCGGCGAGCAAGAATGCGAGAGGAATCGGACTGGTTCGATAATAACCGGCCCACCGATCGGGGCCCGACGTGAAAAGGTCTCTTTTACTAACTAATAACGTCTTATTAGCACGAGCACTGGTGACATATGAGGAACGACCGGTCCCTTCGCCGTTTTAACGTCTGACAAATTGCGACTCGCGGAATAGTCCGTACCTTCCAACGCGAAAACTCGTCGGATGAAACTGTTACCTCGTGTTTCATTAAAACGCACTTCGTCTCGAGTAACTTCTCGTGCGCGCATAAAGCATCAAAGAGGCCTGATGAATGTCACTTCTAACGAACCCACGCGTTTTCCCGCGCACGGACGCGCTAACTATCCTTCAGCGCTAAAGAGCATCTAGCTCGCGAGTAGTAACCGTAACGAGCGAGACGAGCTTTGACAGGAAGCTAAAAGTCCTCGTTGTAATGACGAATTTCGATGGCAAAAAAGTTTGTCGTTTTAAATTGAAAGTTTTATCGTTTAGGTCCAAAATATTTTTGGGTTGTACGGTAAATCCGTGCGTTTGAGAAGAGATGTACGTTTTAAAAGGTCTCATGATGTTTCGTGGTATTTTTCAGAGGTAACGTTTTATCATACATTTTTTACAACTTTGGTATAATATACATATATAGGATGGGAGTTTAATAGCTGGGTGTTCTTTTCTCCAACAAGCACGGTATTTAGACATTTTTTAAACCAAAAGAAAAGTTCAAAGCCCGCTCTCTAGTTTAACAATTTTTGTAAATTGACATGTTTCGTTGGTTTTATGATATGTCAACTGTTTATTTAGACGTTGTTTCTTGCGACGCGACGTGTAGCTATTGCGTTTGACCAAACGTTTAACATCATTAATCCAACGGTTGGACATATCCAATAACTCTATGTCAACTCTACTTTTATTCTATCTGCATTTAATACGTCACTCCAGAAAAGACAAGAGTGTTGAGAGTGAGAAAAATAGTGTTGTCGCATCAAAGATAACCTCAAAGCCTAATAACATTATCTCCTCGGATGATATAGTCAATATCTCTCAACCCGGCGTGAGTAAGGTTAAAAATCACAACAACAAAAGCATTGACTATAAATCGACAGCCTAGATGCGTTACAACCGGGTTAAATATGTGTTCAAACATCTCTAAAACATCGTTACTGCTTAAATTTCGCGAACAGCGATCAAAGATTTAGATGAAAGACATATCAGCCTACGATTTTTCGATCGAAGAATCTTGTACATTGTCGTAGCCTTGAGGTGACAAGAGAGTAAGGTGAAAAAGAGAAGAAGGAACAGGGATTGCAGGATAGTCGGTGACTAATGAACCTTTACAGTCACCTTAACGTCCCCTTGCGATGGTTCGCGATGGTACTAGCAGGTTTATTGCCAGGCAGCAGACTGATTCGCGAGTCTGGGCAATCAGAGAGACCTCTGTGAGAACAGGCCGGCCGGATGGCGATTTTTCGACGGGGACGTCGATCGATCTCTCGACGCGTCGTCGTTAGCACTCGCGCGTTTCCCGCTTCGTTTATCTTTCTCGATCGCTCGGAGGGACATCGGCCCGATGCATATTTCCTTTTTTCAATCGATCAAACAATTTCAACACCCTCGGTGAAAAGCCCGAGGGAAGAAACTTTACGCGTCCGTTATTCTACCCTCGATAATTACCCAAGTGAAAATGGATTTGCATGGATGGTGAGAAAGGAGAGCGAGGATGAGCGTCCTTGATCTTCGTGCCGGAGCAAAGAGAAAAGGAATATGACGAAGGGCCGTAGGAGGAGAAGGTCGTGTGGAAAAACCGGTATGTCGGTAGCACGTACGCCTAATGACGGGGCACACCGGTCATCGGGATATACTACGAGACGTCTTCGCTGCCTGGTGACGAAGACGAACGGTCCAACGGCTGCTGGGGCAGAAGCAGCTCATCTCAAGAAGAGATCGAAGCAAAGCGAAGATATCGTTCGGCGTTGTCTCAGCCCTTCTTCTTCTCCTCTATCTCGTGTTCAAAGGGGAAAGAAACTCGACGATGCGAACGGAAGGAATATTCATATGCTTGCGAGACTCGTCGTCGTTGTCGTGGAAAGAAGAAGAAGAAACGAGGAGGAGGGCAACGGCACGATGACGAACGGAAAAACGAATCGCCCTTCGTTCTAATGCCCATAGATAGATACGACCGGATCATCGACGGTTATTGTTACGATCCTCGACGGCGAGAACTTTGCGAGATCGTAAATCGAATCCTTCCTTGGCTTATCCTTACCTTATTCTAAAGCTATATTCATATAGTACTCGTAATAGAAAAAGTGCATCCGACTCGTAAGGAGAAACGAGGGTTTTTTCGTCGCGAGCCCATAGCGGAAAGTTCCGCCGGCTCTCGCGATAATGGTGAGCTCGCGGAGACCTCGAGCAGGTAAAAATAATACGCGGACTCCCTTCTTCCTTCCCCTCACCTCTCTCTCTCCATCAGCGTCGCGCCGACGCAACTCGCGGCGGCAGTACGTATATACCTATGTGTACATATGCCGCGTATATCCATTCGCGCTCACACGGACGGGAAACGTACGCGTGCGTCCGCTCGCGACCGATACACCCGATAGTGATTGATGATGATTAGCCGGCGATTTGCCGATAAGGGAATGTACCACGGCGAGGCTACGACTCGGATCTCTGGCACTGCCTATGATACAGCCTACGATATTGGCCCTGTACATTCGTGTAAATTGCTGTACAATGTGCAATTACATCAAGAGAAATACGACATTGGTCTTAGAGTATACGTCGAAGGATTCGTCGTTCGATTTAAAATCTCTTTGATTTCGAATGAAAAATTTGGATGCACCTTGGAACGTTGGAAGAGAGAGAGAGAAAAGAGCAAAAGGGACGAGTCCTTGGAATACAAAGTATCCAACGTAGCTAAAGGCTAGGCCTTTATATCCTCTTGGCAAATCATGGACGCCGGCTGGTAGACTCGCCGGGAGTGACGTAGACCGACGAGATGTGGACACATTTAAGGGCCTCGGCGGACACTCGGGACACATTAAGTCCGCGTATCTCGCCTAAAGGGGCGAACGAACGGAGAGCACTCGTGGATCACCCTGGCAGCAAGAGCGGCGAAGCCGCCACCGGATCGTTACGGCGCGTCCCTTGAAACGCCGGTAAATAAAACTGAATCTTCTCCTCGTCGTCCAACGACCGATAACGCTCGAGAGTGGAAGCACCAACGGCAGCACCGGCTACTTCGAAGACCGAGGACCTCCTTCATCGTGCGACGATCGAAAGGGGAGCTACGAGATGTGGACGAGAACGTGAATACTATCCGTACTGTAAATCGAACGACCTTCGGCTTCCTTTTTTTTTTAACGAGAAGGAGAATCGTTCAAGGGCGACCTTGCCTTCCGATTGTCCTTGAACATTTTAACCCTTTCGTGTTGATTTTTTAATACTTAATTGTATTATTGTATTGTATTTACTTGTAGGTATTACTCTATGCTACTAGTAATACATTTTATGGTCATTTAACTTTTCATAAGGATCGAATGATTTTATAACACAAATAGGTAGAAAAGTCTCATAGGTTTCGTACAGAATGGATGAAATGAATAATTTAAAAATAGATTTTGTAAATATATTATCCCTCTTTTTCAAAATATACGATATATTTATAGGTTTGCAGAAAATTATTTTTAGGCACGACCGCATGGAGTTCTTTATGCTCTCGATCGAGCAAAAAGTGTAACGGACAATTATTTGGGAATTCTTTTCATTATGAAATAAAGAAAGAGCTTCAGAGACTTTTTTATTCGGACGAAGGTTAATTACTCGCACCTCAAAGTGCATGTATAGAATCCTGCATGACCTCGAGAACGATAAGATTAGTTCGAAATAATGTTTGATTAATATAAATGAGATTTTTATTCATAAGAATTGAAAAGAATCAGAAACAATTTTCTTTCCTTTCAAAGATAATTGTCGAGTGTAGTTTACGTAGGTACCTGAGAATATTATGAAATCGCGATGACCTTAGGTGAGTAATTAAAGGTTAATGGTGCTAAGCCTAAATTTCGCACTGACATTAAAAAAAGACTTAAAATGGAGCTAATTGCTTCAGCCTTAGAACAACTTTTTTACGAACAGTGCGAAAAGGGTCGAAAGAAATATTTTCGATGGACGCAAGGTCGCAGGGGCAATTATACATCGCAAACTAACATTTTAGAAAGTAAGAAGAGCGATCGAATCTCGACGGTTCTCATGATACCGCTCGAATAGAAGTCACCGATGTTTGCCCTCGCATCGACGTTTTACAGCCGTGTAAATTTGCTGACCGACCGCTCCTTGGGATTTACGATACGACGTTATTACGGATATCTCGACGATAGCGGGCTCAATAATCTATACGCGTGTGTAAGTATCAAAAGCCGTTAACGTTTTAGTGGCTCTTACGCATCATAAATTTCGACCGGGAGATTTTTTTTTTGTGAGGGAAAATACGTGGATGAGAGATATTAATAGAAACGTCGAAGAATTATTTTTTTAGAGCGTTACGAGAGCCATACATCTTTTATGAATAATCTTCTGTAATATTATTTATTATTCCATAGTTATATCATTCAACATTGTCACATTGGGCTAAGAACTTTCCAAAATGGTGATTAAGAGTTTCTGAGACTGTCGATAACAAACCTATCACCAAAAGTTTAGAATGGCAAACTTCCCAAAGTTAAGACATTCAATTTTTGCCACAAACTACCGCTTTCCATCTTATCGTGCATCAAAGAGTCTTGAAATCAAACAAACACGGATCATTTCTTTACGACAGGTGTAAGAAGCCATAAATATTTGTATTACATCGATCTTATCCACGACACAATAAACCCATCGAGATGGAAAGAGCCGTGTGGTCTTTCCAGTGGCTCGTAGTTAGCGTGATTCGGTTGCACGCTCTCGCGAACGTTCGCTCGCACACGGGAGACCGCCTTGGTAGTCGATCGGTGATTAGACGGCAGCTTGTTGTTTCCGATCGCTGCTAAATATCTCCGCTCGGACAACGTTCCTCGGATCCACGCTACTACATCCTGCTGTCTCGACTCTCACGGGATCCTCTAGGCGTAGAGCAAGTCGTGCCGTGAAGGAGTCGATGAGAAACTTTTACGATTCAATCGTACGATCCTTTTATTTAATTTTTCGGACGATCGAGATTAGTCCGCGACGCTGTCGAATTGATCTCGCTAAGTGCAGATCCCATGTACGATATACGAAGGCCACGTGCTTGATACCAGCATAACGATTAACTCGAAGCGTGCTGCGAGCGAGAGATTCTATCGCGAAACGCACTCTCTCTCGTTAAGAGCTCGTTACAGTTCGAACGATTGTCTGACGAGAGAGAAACGTACCTACCATCGAAGATAACGTTCTCATCCGAGATATTGGTTTGTTTTTTTTTTTGTGGTAGACAGAAAAGTTTCTAAGTTGAGGAACGGTACGTGCTTGTGGAATCTACGAGGAGCCAGGAGCTGCCTTGACGAGAGCAAACACGCTCGCTAATTACCAGCATCGAGTCGATTACGAGGTAGAGTAAGAGCAATATCTGTTATTTGCTGTTTCTATTAATTGGTTCGAAACGTTAGGGGTAAATAAATGGGTTGATTATGTTCATAGGAATGTTGCATAAACAAAAGTACGGTAAAAAGCAAGGTAACAATAGGGAATGGGTAGCTTGGTGATACAAGCTGTGTTCGAAGTAAACAGACGAGGACATCTCTTTGAACCACTCAGGGTGGAAATTCCAGAAGTGGACTCCGGTAATAGCAAAAGACAGCGAAAAGCGCTCTGTATTAATTCTTGGGATGGAAAGATCGCGAAGAATAGAATAGATCGTTTATTAAATCAAAGGCCGAGGGTCCATACAGATTAAAAAAAGTACATACAGTTACAATCATAAAGAAAGAAAGTAGGGTATCGCCCATCGAGTCAAATATTCTTCTTCCACGCATGGAAATGCATTAAAGGGCGAACGGAGCAGGTGGGCCGACAGTTTACACGCTAGTCTATGTATACTCAAGAGCGAAAGCACAGACACGACTATGTTTTTGCGGTGCATCCCGCATGCTTCGTACATACGAAAGAGGGAGAGAGAGAAACCACCAGCAGGACTTTCGTATAAATCAAAGGTTCGTTTTGCGGCGAGGTGTTGCACGACGACCATAGGTAGGCATAATATCTTACGTCGAGGTCAAGGTAAATGCGTCACGCTCGTTTACGGATTACACGCGCGTATATATTAAGTACCCCTCGCGTTAAAGGTGAATCGGAAATAATGTCCGTCCTGTTAAAAATCATTTTTACAGGATGTCTAGCAAAAGCTACGGGCAGCTTCGTCTTGACTTAACTTTATCGTTCGTTCACGGTCGTCGTCGGTTGTCTTCAAAGGCTAGCGAGGAGAGTCTTCCGAAACCGACGACCTTTGATCGTAACCCGAAAGGAGCGAAAAGCCCGTCACGATTCGTAACGTGAGAATGAAAGAAAGATCCGCTTGGCACGCCCACGCAAGCGAGCGTGCGACTCTCGATCGAGCCATCCATCCATTCGTTCATCGATTTCCTCCTCCGACAACGTCAGAAAACGTCGCAAACGTAAACGTGCATCCGTGGAGAAGGAAGAAAAAGAAGTTGCCGGTCTACCGCAAAAAAACACTGACGCGCGTGTCGCATAAATAAATTAATAATAAATCGAGCAAGGAACGAGTACAGGAATCGATCCGCCGAAATACATTATTGTTATTCTCGAAAGGGGAACTCGGAGAAGGATGAGATGCGAGAAGCACCGATCGAATCGACGTTTCGCTTCTTCGATCGACGGAGACTCGATCTCTCCAGCCGATAACCGTCTTGAGAGAAGAGAGCAAAAGCGCACGATGGGCTCGTGACGAAATAATGACCGACGCAGTGGCGTAAGCAATGACTTTTTTTCGTCTTGGACCTTTTGAAAAATGTATCGTTCGATCCGTACCGACTGCCTCTTTCGTCTTCTTTCGGTTCCCTGCCAACGATGTGCGATAAGAGCGTGCTCCTGACTTGGATGGACGATGGAAGAGTAGAAAAACTTGTGGAAATGTCGTTTTTGTAAGTAAGACATTTGTTGCTTTCGAAATAAGTTTAATAGCTATAAAAAAGACAATTTATGATTTCGTGATCGCTGTTTGAAGACAACTGACTTATTACACGTGACGCTTACTAGACAAGAGAAGATAAATATATCTATAATTTAACCGATGTACATAAATATTCGTTTCAACAGTCGTTTTTTGAGATAGATATTACCACAGGCTACCGATCGACGACAATGGCAAAGCCGAGAGAGCAACGGCTGTTCCCTCTCCGAGAAACGAGAGTAATATCTGCAAGTAACCGGGCGACAATAGATGCGGCACGATAAATATCAAGAGCGATTCATTAAAATTTATTTATGAATGCTTGCTAAGGGCACGGCACCGTGAATCGCGGAGCGAACGTTCTCTCCTTTGGCGTTTTATTATCGGCAGACCGCGGTGCGGCCGTCCTCTTCGTCTTACGAAGCTCGAAGAAGTTTTACGGTCACCGAGGTGTGTCATTTCGCGACTCGCGCCGCCAAGCAATTTGCCCTACTTTTTTCGATCCCTCTTTCAGCGGTACCAATGGAACGAACGATCGTTTAAACGTTTTTCTCGTAAACGGGAGTGCCGGAATCGTGAGCGCTCGATCGCTTGCGAGGAGAGAAGATGAGAAAGGAGACGCCGCGATCCTTTTGACGCTTTGAACTTTCCAAGACCTAAGAAGACATTTTTCTTGGTGTACGAAATATAAAGCGCGCATCCGTAAAAGGACATCGCGATGCGATATTAACGTCGAACGGGACGACATAAAATACCGAAATTTTTTTTCCTTTTTTTTTTTCTTCTTCTCGTTCACTGGCTAGGGGGATCTCTTTCGCCGGGTTCGTCATAAATTTCGTTTCATTTTGAGCCTTTACTGCCCATAACGCAGTATATGAAATTAAGTTAAGTGCTACATTATCGTAAAGCAACGTTATCGACGATCACCGAGGCCGCCACTCTCGAGAGGAGGAACTTTTGCGTAAATGCACACGCCGCGACCAAGATTTGCGATCTCTTAATGCGATCGTCGTATCTACTGTAAGAAAAATGGTCTCTCCTTGCAATGGTTTTAATATTTTGCTGAAAAAGGGGAATCGTATCTACTGGTCGATAATCGAAAGTCTAGGAGAGTCGACGTGAAAGAGTCTCGAAGAAATATCGTGTCTAGGTCTAAGCGGCAATTTGTCCGACACGCGTTTCACCGTGGTGCCTTTCAGTGCGAGGGCTCGCGTCACTGGTAACAGGACAATCGGAATACCTGGTGACACAGAGCGTTGTCCTCGTTCGCACATACGTCACCCACACGTGACGTCCCACGCTTGGCTTATACGAACGCGAATCCTATACATCACCGCGGTCGCATGCGAATCAAACTTCAGCGAAAGACGTGACGTAGAGGTGTCTTGCTTTTGGGATATTGTCAACGTAATTAGGCAATCTCGTAACTCTATTTTAAACCAAATTTGTGATTCGCGTTGTCATCTATTATTACTTAAATTTTTGAAGCAAATGATTTTAGAAAATAAAGAAAGGACATTGTCTACTGTCGAATCGACAGATTTTATTCTTATAAAATTTATCAAAGTTCATAGGTTTCGTAGTAGTCAGTGTATTATTTAATTTTTCGTAATAATAACACGTCCCTACCTTTGCCCACGTTTTCCCAACTATTCTAAAAACAGACAGGAACAAATGAATACAAAAAACCTCTTGACGTCATAATACACTTTTATCAGTCCAAATATCTATCCAATAAGATGACAATATCATCTAAAAAGCAAATTTTCTTTTCTCGCCAAAGAAAATAAACAAAACTGCTGCGATCGAAAAAAAACAAAGACAGATATCGTTCTCTCCTTCCGGGCAGGCACCACAAAGTCTCTAAACCGATTTCTTTCGAGCTCGAGGCGGAGGTTGCGTCGTTCGACGTAGATCTATCAACCGTCCGCCGTGGGCCGAGAATTGATAGAAGAAAGAGAATGGAAGCCACGACGGCGGATAATCTCCAAGAGTGCGCGCGCGCGCGCGTGTACCGCTGGTCCGCAACCGTATTGAAAGGCCCGCGGTGTGCATAATTCATTATTTTTCCGCTGTCAGCACTTACGTATTCTGTTGTCTTTGCATGACTAAGGAGCGTGCGCGTGCGCCTTCTGGTACTCGAAGAGAAAGAGAGAGAGTAACATCGAACTCTCGATCGTTCCTTTGGAAATCGAAAGGACAGTGCATATAGACGTCGATTTTTTCCAGGGCTTTATTATCATTGCTCGCGTAGGTTCGTGGTAGTTCGTGTTCGTGGCAAGGCAACGAGCGCGCGTGCCGCGAATTCTTCGAATCGAACTTAACCATTTGCTCGGCGGCGTTCCGTATACTCCGTATCTCCACTTTCCGCGTGTAACTATCGAGACGGGAGCTTATTTCCATACTCTATCTCTCCCTCGTTCTCTCAACGATGAGAGGAGCTAATTACAAGTGCGGCTTAATCCGCGTGGCTTGCTCTTACACGAGTCGGATTCGCACTTTGAAGATTAGGAGGATCGCCTGGAACGTTGTTAAACGATAACGTGCCGTCTTTACCGCGAGATATCTTTGCTCGTTTAGATTAATGGGGGATTGTCTTTTTTTTTTAACGGGGAAGACTCAGTGGATAAGATTTTTACAGAATCTTGTTGAACTCATTAACAACACATTGTCGACGGGAAATGCCAATCAACTTTTTGCGTGTCTCTAGCGTAGAATACGGTAAAGGTTGTTTTTCTGCAATGTTTTAATTACTATGATGGTATAAAAACATTATTAACGTCATTGATGATTGTACCAACCAATTTTTAATAAAATATTAAGTTTAATAAAGTATGTACGTTGCTTTGAATAGGTGCATTTCTATACCAGATAAAATATACCAAAGTATACCGTCCGCAATGTGAGAAGAACATTTCTATAAGCGTTTAGATAAGAATTATCTAAAGAGCACTTTATATCGTAGATTCTTTGTGTTGTTAAAATTTATTTATCCTTTCTACTCATATCAGAGGTAGAATGGAACATTCTAGAGAGTGAGAGAAAGGACTATCGTATGTATCTGGAATTGCTAATTAGCTGTAAGCATGCAATATCGCTTCACTAACTCTACTAGATCTACTCTCAAAGTATTTCCTCCTAGAAAAATTCCAAGTTTTTTTATTCCCTAGTTTTTTTTTGCAAAAAAAAAAAACAATTTTTGATCCAAAAAAAGACTCTCTCGCTTTAAGTTTGAATTCGGTTACTCCTGTCTCATTCTTTATCAATAAAAAGATCGCTTATTACGAGCTCACATATCGGTGACGGTAGGTCGCGAAGGTGAAAACAGAAATGTCTCGCGGCATGTACCTACGTACGGGGAAGGTTGTTTCTTGGAGTGGTTCGGAACGATATATCACGGGCAAAGGCGAAGCCGATTGGAACGTCTGTTCCGACATGAAGAAATGCACCGATTTGCAGCGAGCAGACTCGAGATGCACTTTTCGATTCGTCACGCTTCGACGTGCCGCGCGTTGCCACATCCGATCAAAATCGACGACGTTTATGGAGGAAGAAACGACGACATCGCCTTTATTATCCGACTACTTCGCTTTTCTACGTTTTCGATCGACGCGACAGAGAAGAGTCATACCTTCATCCATACACGCAGAGCCATATACCTACCTTCATCTTGAACCGATTGAACGGTCAGTTTAACTTGTACCGACAAAATTCTCGATGGGATATGATTATTTCGACAGTTTATTTTGGATTGATGCTTCTTATTGCGAAATCCAGACCCAACCCATGTACTTTGCTATCTTGTCTTCTTTTTTAATATCCACATTTCATCTGTATCCACTTTTTATGGCAACAGTAGGGTAAGTCGGGGTAATATGCCACTTTTCAATAATTTCCAAAAAAATCAATAGATAGCGTTAGTTGAACGTTTTTTTTCTCTTGGTTAAGTGCAAACGTTACGATAGCAACGCTTACTTACTCTTTCGTTCATAATTCGCTGCGTGCACCAGGTAAGTTAGAAAAGTACTGTCTTAATCTAATTACGTACTGTTACTTAAAGTTAAATTATTCATTTGTAAGTATTCAAACGTAATTATGCAAATGACTACATAATACTGTAACTATCAAAGTATAATATAACCTTCAAACAATTACTAATATCTTGTGCTTTGTATAAAAATTTATAACTTTTATTCGTATACCTATATTGGGGTAATATGCTAGTAGTCGATCGGGGTAATATGCCACCTGTGATACTTCGGTGCTGTAATTTTGTTTCTATTCTTATTTAGTTTTTCGCTATTTTACATACTTTTGCAACGTTTGAATTGTTTCCTTCTCATAACAGATTTTTTATAAATCTTTTAATTTTTGAATTAATTTATAAAATTTGTTTATTATATTGTTGACTATTGTGTTTTGTTTCAAATTTATAAAAAATATTAGTTAATTTTTTTTTTTTTTTTTCATAAAATATTAAGTGGCATATTACCCCAAGTCTTGTGGGATATTACCTACCACGTCGGTAGTATGCCACTTTCGACAAGTTCAGAAAATCCGTGTTCCTCGAAGTTCGATTCAACTGACCAATCCTGCTTAAAATGATACTGCACCTTTCAATAACAAACTAGTCTACTCGTTCCCATTATCGTTCACCGAGAGAGCGTCGAGGTTATAGTCATTTATAAAATTATGTAAAAGAGAATCCTAAAGGCGAGGATGGTGTCACGACGAGGAATCGTGTTGGTAACTGCTCAGAGAAAGAGAGAGAGAGAGGCAAAGATCACGGTCCAAGAACGTCACGCGTGCGGGCGCAACGCGAAATTAATAATCCGTCGTTTCTTATGCCTCGTTATCGCGCATCGTCACGTCTTTATAACGCGGCCGGCTCTCGTACGTCAGATACTATCGTCGTATCTCGTACGGCTAGCGGCTAATAAAGTAAGTGCGAGTAAGTATAAACTACCAGGCGGTGAGCCACCACCCTCGATGTTCCGCCCCAGCGGAGAGATAACATCTCTCGACGCTCTCTCTCTTTTCTTCCTTCTCTCTCTTTCCCTCCCACCCTCAACCCTTGCTCACCTTTCATCCGATCGCCGGAAGGCTTCCCTACGATCAGCTACTTCAGAAGCTGCACCATCTGGCCACCATAAATTCTCCTACCCGTCTATGGACTCTCGATATTCTCAAACTCATAAGCCTAGTCTACTATCATCACTTTTCTCTCTCTCTTTAGATATTCGACCGAAAGAATTGAAAAACTTTGATCTCTCTAACGAATAAAATCACCTCGTTGGAATGATGCGGAAGAAGCTACACGAAGAAAATGCATCGCCGAGGTGCTTTTACAAGGATTCAACGAACGGGATCAGAGATGTTTCGTGCGAAAGAGATGGATAGAGCGGAAAGGAAGAGAAGAGTCGATCGTACCTTCGATCGAAATCCTTCGATCGTGGTGGTAGTGTCGAAGAAAGGCGAGAAAAAAGCGGAAGAAGAAAGTCTCTCCTGGCCATATGCGCTCTACTCCGTAGGAGCGAACTAACGGTCAAGATCGATTCGCTTCGTTTCGAGAGTTCGAGGGTTCGAGTTCGATTCCGCGATACTGACAAACATATTGCCTTATAGCGGGCAGAACAAATGGCAATATATTGCGGCGTTAGCACGAGGAAGGATCTCTTCGGTAGGTTCGTTCCCATAGATGAGAGGCGAGGAGGAGATGGAGGATGAGAGAAGAAGGAGAAGAAGAGGTAGAAGAAGAAGAAGCAACGGCAGCAACGGCAGGAGCAAAGTCGAGACCGCGTGCTCTCCCACGCGGTGGCTTGTACGGCCGTTCCGGTACGGCGTTGCGGCAAATCAACATCTCCAAGAGCCGGCTACGATGTACCGCTCTCTCTCTCTCTTTCCTCTCTTTCTCTACGGAACTATCGGCAATTACCACGATACATCGATTACAAGGCCGCGAAATCAACGCGGCTGACGCGCTCGTGCCTCGAAACGCGCACTGCTTTACGAGCGAGCCCATTCGGAAACATCGATTCTTTTCTTACTAACCTTTCCTACGTCACTAACATTCGTTACACGCGCTAATCCGTCGCAATCTTCTCTCCGAGGAAGTAATTAAGACGACTCGCTTTGAGAAGAGTGCGCGAGTTTCCGCGCCGCTTTTCTTTCCTTCCTATATAATTCTTTGATATCAGAATTTATCGCTAATGACTGTTACCTTTTATAAAAAAAAAATTATCCAAGGCGTTTCGAATGCTTTCATCGCCAGGCTAATTACCTCGGGTTTCCTTGAAGGTGGTCTACCCGCAGAAACGAAAAAAAAAAAAAAACGAACACTTCAAAGGCAAAGCGGGAACAAAGGAGTCCATTATATCGCGGGTAGGAGCTCGCGAAGATTCAAAGCTTACGAATAATCTAAGAAGTGGTAGAGGAACAATGTTGCAAATTACGATGGAGGGAAGAGAGTGGGGGTGATCAACCTCGGAAATTGCTGTACCCTACCGTGAATCTTCCCTGTCGCGATATTTC
This sequence comes from Ancistrocerus nigricornis, assembly GCA_916049575.1. Taxonomy (NCBI): domain Eukaryota; kingdom Metazoa; phylum Arthropoda; class Insecta; order Hymenoptera; family Vespidae; genus Ancistrocerus; species Ancistrocerus nigricornis. The sequence goes on along the minus strand of OU696667.1, from coordinate 12,956,658 downwards.
GTGTCGAAGATGCTCAGACTCGTATCGCAATAACGCAAGGATCGGCGGGCAAGATAGTTCTCGTAAAACGAAAGGGGGAGAGTATCCTCGACCGTGTAGTACGACCTTGCGGTACGTATCTGCAATTACCCTAATACATTGGCGAACCGAGCTAGGAGATCTCCACAAAGTATTGACGTTTACGCTTAGGAAGGGTAAAGGTCGGAGGTCGCGAAACGTACGATCCTTGGGTATGCATTATAAGGGACTTTTCTCTGAACCTCGGCGGGCAGAGGTAATGGAGATGACATAAGTAGTAAATGGTTATCATCGTACGGGACCGTTCGCGTTCGTCTCTTTGTAACTCATCGATTTTTAATTATTCGACCAAGTACCGTACGCTATTGTTCATCCTGCATCGTATGGCGCGAGCACGCGAACTCCGTGCGAGACCAAAAACGACGACAGCGTCGACTCGGAAGATCCATCACATGGCAGATGGAATTAAGCGTTTCCCAGGCACGAATTCGTGCCAAGTTCATTCGTCTTGATCACCGGCTGCTCGGTGTAATGAAATTTGACGAGAGAGTACGCCGGTCTGGCTACGATCGTTGCCAAGAGATAAGTAAATTTTTCTTTCAAAGCCCCCCGATCGGATCGCGATTGCAAGAAAGAGAGACAGAAACATCTTTACTCCTCTCGGTATGCGTTTACTTATCGAACCTGGACGCGAGCATAAAGCGATACTAATCGCGCAGCGGTAAGTCCGGTATCGCTAATAGCGAAATTACGTCGATCGGGGGATCTCGAACGGACTCGACGCGTAAACAGGTTGTCCGAGTTGGAAACCGGTGACAAGAGGAGATCGAGCCGGGAGAGACTCTATCGTCCAGTCGCTGAAACGATGAGAGATAGCTCTGGATGATGCGCGCGAGCGAGTTGGGCGAGCCAACCGTGAAGAGGATCGAAGCGGGCAGGTAGAAGAAGGAGACGAAGAGGGGGAATTCTGCAGGTTTTTTTTAGCGCCGGTAGAAAAATAGAGACGAGGACGACTCTTTGTCGTCTTCGAGCCATATCGGTGAATTATTATGACATTATCTGTAAGGCTAGGTGCATCGCGCTTCTTCTTGTCACGACCGTTTAAGTTTTCCTCCATCGATCGATCCCCGACCGTCGTCGATTCTAACGCAATTGTTTCGAGTCGAGAGCTAAACGATTGCCGGACTTTTTTGCCGAGAGAATAAAACCGATAGGTACCTACGTTGATCCCATAGATAGACGATATCCGTTCGATCCTTTAGCGAAACGATCATACAAATATAGCTTCCCTGTCGAATCCAAGCTGGGTTCGACTTTTCAAGACCTTTTTCAAACGCTAACTCGTCGCGACGTCTTCTCCATCGGTTCTAAGGTTATATAGACAAGTAAATCCGTCGAAAGGACACACGCGAGTCGGCTTATCGCGATTACTGATGATACCTTTGCCCCATTCGAGCGAACAAACGCGTGCAGCGTATAATTCGTTAGATATGACGGTAGAGTGCAAGGTGTAATCATCTCGACGTAGCCTCACCGTAATTGCGATCTTTTCTCTCCCGTTCGTTCGACAATGATTTTTCCTGATCGAGCCTCATCGAAGAATCGACTCGTACCTCGCGAAATCGATCGTGCACGAAAGATATCGGTGATAACCTCTCTCTCTCTCTCGTCCTATCTCTACCCTATAGTCATACTTTGTATAACAAACTTTTCCCCCGGGGAACGGAAATCGATTCGCTCGCTTGCTTCTAGGCAAAATTTCATTCCCGCGGAAGGGAGGCAGACTATCGAGCGAGGATAAAAATAGACGACAAAGGCAAGAGAGATGTACGGATCGGTTCAAGGCGAATTCACCTAGTATATGGCTTCAATGAGAAAGGTAAGAGAGAGAGAGAGATTGAAACGGGCAAGCGAGGTCACCGATAAATCCTTAACAAGGATTCGAACGTCGTGCGATGATTCGACTAAGGCTCGAGGATATACTCGACGACGAGTCTGTTCCGTTTCTCGATCCTTCGACTATTCTCGCTTCGTTGGGAGACGCCACGAGTGCACCTGCGCTCTTCCATCCCTCTCTCTTTCGCGACTATCCTTTACACAAAGAAGTTCCGCCTACGTTCCTCGAGATGATTATTTCGCATAGCCGTGACCTCGAAGAGATCGTGTAGTTTTTCAAGAAAATTATGGGAAAGTTATGCTACTTACCGAAAGGCTGATAAACTAATCTTTTACATCTACTAGCTTGGAAACTCACCTGAAAAAAAAGAAAACACTCGTATTAGAACGCAAATTACACAAAGAGAGCTTTTATTAACTTAACGCGTCGACTGCCACGCCGTGACCCGTGGCCACCTATTTGCTCTACGTGACTGTAATGGTCATCGATCATGATCATGAATGATAATGTGTGATACAAGTGCACTATTAATAAGAATATCGTCTTGTCTAGTCATACTACACATAATTTATGATTCTATATTCATAATAATAAACATTCTATTATGATTACCTAGGGAAAAATGTGTACCAAATTTACGTGGCAGTCATAGTCTTAAAGGATATCTTTGGTTAATTCGTAAAGGTACGATCCCAGAGGTTCGTCCTTTCTAAGCCGTAGGTCTCGTCGTGGACGTGCACCTTCGGGGTCCCTAGACTCCCTCTCTCCGTTTCTCTAGCCGGCTACCAATTCCGGTTCCCACGTTTACATTTCGTGCATGCGCAATGGATATACCGTGTGGTCGGTGCATAGCGGTGGTAGCTCGTTAACCGCATAACGGTAGGTCGCTTTGCAGGCAGCACGTTGCAAGCACACACCACGCTGGTGGTGTGGCCGAGAACCTCTTGGAAAAGAGAAAGAGAGAGAGAAGAGAGAGGTAGAACGAAGTACAACCGCGGAGTCTACGTGGACGAGGTTACAGGGTACGCTACAAGCTTCGAAGGATCATCGTCGTTGTTGCCGGTAGAGCTCCCGCGTATAGCCATCTCTCGGTGCTTGAAGCCCTTAGGCCCAACGTTAACGTGTCTATTTGAGATATCAGCGATCGAAGGTCCGGCCAGGCAGTTCCCTCTCTCTTTCTATCTATCTTTCTACCGTACGGCTGCCGCACGACGCGAGGCTCGCCCTCCGGCACCGCAAACTGCCACCCGCAAACTTCCTCCTTCAACCTGCACCCGTAAAGGTCCTAATCTATAGAGATTCTTTTATACGTTTAGATTTTTAGCTAAGCAAAGCGCTAAAGAGAAGAACGACGTTGACCAGCCGACTAGCTCGGTGGTCTTACTCGTTCCGTCGACTCCCCTGCGAGAGTCGATAAGATCGAATAGATTACGAGCAGCCGTTTAAAGGGACGACTAGATAGAAATACCGCAGAGTCCACGGGAAATAAAAAGGACCGCGAGCAATTAAATCGGATATAAAGTCATTTACGGCCTACAACAATTTGCCTAAGAAAGAACGGCCGGGCAGCGTTCGCGCGCACGCTCGCTGGCATTAAATATATAATGAACATGGAACCGCGCACTTCATCCCAACGTACATTTTCCTAAGAGTACTAATTAACGCCGCGCCACTGTATTACGTGCAAGAAGCACGGCAGTTAAATCCACGTATATGGTGCACGACCACCGACGCGAACGTATCTTATTTGCATTTTTTCGTTCGGACCTTTTTACTACGGGCATTACCGTTCGCCAGGAAATCAAAATCGCTTGAAAGAGATGGTAGGGAGGTGTCAGAGGAAAAATACCTTCCAGAGGATCGTCTATTACCCACGGACTGGAATAGACGCGCCTCTTCTCTAATTCGCGTTCGGGAGATGGAACAAAGTCGTTCGTAAATTTATGCTTCGCCGCGTCGTTTACGCTGATTTTTCATCTTTTCGAGAGCTTCGCGAAGATCGCTAAAGGATCTTTATGGATATCGTAAATTTAACGACTACTCTAAAAGTATCTAAAAGCTTCCGTAATAAAAGGTGTTTCAAACGGGAGTCGATACGCCTCTCTAAGTGGAACGTTCCGCGGGAACCTTCAATTTTCACGCATTAGTCATAGCCCGGAGTAAGATTTTTCTTCCGGACTCGATTCCAGGGCGACTCGTTCTTCTCAAGAAGTAGGAAGAAGTACTTTGAGATTGCTCGGGGAAACCTTCCGTGCTTTGTCCTTCCTTGGTCGTTTCAATTTCTCCCGGCTTATTCTGTTGCCAGGGAACGCAGGAGTCGTAAGCAATGTTATACGTACGTGATATCTCCCAACGATATCCCTGTTCCTACGTAATCTCGTTCGCGTGATTGCGCATGGCGGCTGTTAAGATCTCGAGGTTAGCTCGTATTCCCCATTGTCTTTGGTACTTTTCCGTTGGTTGGACAGGGGAATAGTAATTACCGGTTCACGCCCTACGCATGCCGACTGGATCCCCGATTAGCTCGCTTTTAATTAGCGTGTAATTACGGCGACGTTAGAATGGGAAGAAAGAGAGAGAGGGAGGGATAAGAATGGACAACGATCGATTAATTTCTTTATCGATAAACGCTTCTTCTTTTTTCTTCTTTCTCGTAATCGCCAATGTTAATTGCCGATGAAGTTATCACCGTTCGACCGTCTCCCTTTTTAATCTACGCGGTACGGCGGCGGCGCTACGCGGCCTTCCGTAGCCCGCAAGGAGTATCGCGATGGCCCGAGGGTGAATTAGTCATGAAATAAATCAGCGAGGCGATAAATTTACAAGTGGAGGATCCATCGTAATTTATTTTCTACATTTCTTCGATAAGTCGCGATACGCTCGGAGCGTTCGTCGTGACGGCACGTTGGGAACACGACGATTATTATCCGCGCGTTATCGCCTGGAAAAGGTTAGACGAAGGCGCGTACCTATCCGTCGCGCTCTCGCCTACCTTACGTCCTCCTCTCTATCGGTAATTAATCGGTAATCTCGCTTCGGACGGACGTACTATTTATCATACCTGATTTTTCATACGTCCAGCGATAGACGAGAGTAAGCTGACGTAACAACAAATGAGTTTCGCAAAAATGATCGCGCGCACGTGGATATCTCGATGGTTTTACCGAGAACGATCCTGATCGGCAAACGTGATCGTTGATCGGAACGGTCCGGTAAACGCGAACAAAACCTATATATAATTCTTCGACTTATTCATCCAGGATTCCATAGAATAGCGTAATAAACGCAATCTTCCTTTCTCATCTAACGATTTCCCAACGATTCCGCGTCTATGGAGGAGGAAAAAATTCGGTACGTGCGTAGGATTCGATGTTCTCAGGCTACACGACATCGAATCGGCCAATGAATTTATTCGTAGAAACAGATATACATACGTTAGGTAGCTACGTATCGGGACGATGCGCTGCGAAAAATGTTGAGAATTTATCTAAAATCCGATCTCTCTCTCGAGAAATACCGAGTATCAACGGTGAAAGCGTTTGTAAATGAGGAGAAGTGCTTCGGGAAAATCGCGAGATCTTTGCGTTAGAGAGAGAGAAAAGATGCTCGAGAAACGATCGATCTTTCGAGTCGGGGGCAATTTTTCAGTGGGGCACGAAAACTTCGCTTTCCTTCCGGGCGGTCGAGAACGAAACTCGCTCCTGCGGGATGAGATCGCGTACGGGTAATTTACGGCCCCGCATCGCAACGCTGCGTAACGTTAACGGCTCGGTCGAAGTGAAATAGCGCTTGGAGTCCGCGGTGAATCGTATATCAGTGCAATTAAGAGCGACTTCTCGTGCACGAGCGAAATAAGTCGGGGTTAGGAACTTTTTCGAGACTCTGTTGGAAGATAGACTGATAGATATATAGATAACAATTACCGGGTGTACCACTTGCTACCTGATACGTACGTCTAGACCAGAGATGGCAAACCACTGACTTACGGGTCACGATGCGACCCACTTTTTTGAGGCACATATAACGAATATTATGAAGCTCGGATTAAAGCATTAGTAGATAAGATGCAACAGCATGTTTCTCATTAACTTCCTAGTGCTCTGTGTTTGTCTGACGGAACAAAAACATTTAGTAGTATACTCCTTAGGATTGTTATATACAATGTCCAATAGTCCAAAGTACCTTACACGGAACCAAATAAATTTCTGGTGATAAATCTAGCGCCAGATTATTTTTTCATCGTGTTGGTAACGATCAATAGTTACTACCTACCGTGAGAATTAAAATGTTTACAAAAGAATTATTTTATTCCTTCTGAGGAACGTTGGGTTCCAAGCTTCATATAACAAATTATAATTTAGAGCTCTAGGGGGTTAACATAATACGCTAAGTAAATTTGTGACCCACTTCTGTTTTTTTTCTAAATCGAGATATCAAAAATGACCCGGTCATTCGAAAAGATTCACCATCCCTGGTCTAGACTCTCGTCGACTTTGAATAGCGGTAAACTTACGAAAGACCAGACGCTTCCGATCGATCCGAGGACGCCATGCTAAACGCGAAGCTCCGTGATGGGAGCAAAAAAAAGACGTCGATAGAACGCGAGAGAAGGCCGCGTTTTATGATGGAAAGCACGATGAACTTTTAGCGCGGTTAACGGTGGTCCGCGAGGCCGTATAAGCGAGATTGTTTCTAACTAGAAAATTAGCCTCCTCCGAGCCGCTCATTTTCCGTGTACTTTGGTGAAACGAACTAACGTGGACGATTCACTGGCATCCTCTCTCTCTTCGTTCATAAGTGCATCCACTAAAACGTTGTTTAACGGCCTATAAACGTACTCGGGATGAAATATTAATCGGTTCTACGAAAACAAGCGAAACGTAATAGAATAATATACGATGGAAACGAGATTATGGGAACGCTCGTTGGTAAGTAGCGCCGGCAAGTTCGGATAATAAATTTTCTGCAGCCGATCGACTTTATTTTATTAAGACCGAGATTGAAATTTACAACCCTCGCGAAAGAAAATTCACATGGAAGATATCGTCTAAACTTTCACCAAGCTTACCGATCGTGCTCTCGAGAGCCCACGATTAGCTGTTCGAGACAACCGCGAGCTGTCTTCCCTGCGTTACGCGTGTTTCCACGTGGACGACTCAATTGGGATCGGGTCTCGAGAGTGCAGTCTCGGGAGGAGAGACGGTAAAGGGGCACCAGCGGAGGATGTTTTACGCGATCGTTGGTCATTATCGAATATCTTCCTCCCTTCCTTGATCTTTTTTCTCGTCTCTAACGATCGCTCGGCTCGCGGTCGTTATATCGCCTCGACGATGCGTGCACACGCGCGCCCGCCGGCGTCTACGTGCAAGCTCGCTCGAGACTTCCTCGAGAGCTAAAAGGAGCGAGCTGCACCCTGAGCTGCACCAAGAGATGCACCGAGAGGCCTGCCTACCGACGGTAATCACCTGCCACTCCGTTCTTCTGCGAGCGGGGAAAACAAAAATCCGCCAATCGCCATCAATCATGGAGAATTAGAGAAAACGGTGAGTCTGTGCGGCACGTTCGTGTACTCGTACGTGTGTTAGGGACGTCGAGTGGACGTCGTTTCTCTCACACGCGCAGCCAGGCCACCCCTTTTCCGTGCTTCGAAGACTCCTCGGCGTAGCCGGCACGGCGTCGTGACTCGTTCCGACGCGGGGATTTCCTCGTTATCGCTGTTAAACGCGATACCCAACGAGAGACCGGGACAAAACATCGGAATCTCATTTGAAACTCGTTACCTGCACAAGCGTGCGATACCGTGGCGCGACTCCCGATACCGGGGTCTTCTCGATCTAGGTGTTAAATCTACGCTCGAATCGGTGTACTCTCCTCTAACTTCTCCCCCTTCGATCGTGAGACCGCGACCGACCGTAAACGACCGTAAGCGATCGTAAGAGACCGAATATCTACCGGAATTTACTCCTTCCGGATGACTATTTCTCTCTTTCTTCTCTTCGAGACTCCCTCGTTCTTGGAAATTATCGTTGCTTATTTTAAGAACGTAATTAAACTAAGAATGATATCCTTTAAGATTATGCCTTATTCTACGTTCGAGTCTAATGCTAGAGAATAGAGAAAAACGTTAGAGATATATATATACCCAACCGACGATAATCGAGAAATTATAGTCTCCGCTTCCACTGTGGAAACCGATCGTTTCGCTAACATCGTCGACTGGCTCCTAAGGCCTAATGGAAACGCGTACGAGTCACGATCGTCTCCGTTAGAGTAAAACGATCATCGAGCATACCTACTCGCCCGACACTTTGTCTCTTTACGATGACGGAGATCTCGCGAAGAGACGCTGCCAATGATGGCTAATTTTACGTCACGGGAAAAATCAGCCGAATGCTTACCGTAAAAAGTAACTGTCGCGTTCTAACAAGGAATCTGACGGAATTGACGCTTTTCCCGCGTTATTTAGCTGACGTTTAAGGAAGACTCGCTTTAAACGTAAGTGACCATATATCATCGCGAAAGCGAGGCGACACGCATCGCGACGCACCAACTATTTTCCCACCTAGAAGATCGTAAATAACGATCTATACCATGGCTTCCATCGTACGAGGCGTTCTTATCTTCGCGAGACGCGCGAATAAGAGAAAGCAATTCTAAAAGAGGAAGCTTAACACGTTCATGTCGGCATGGATCATCGGTGGTTCACGGGCATTACTTTTATCTGACGGTGTGAACCACCGGTAGTCCACTCCTAGTTTTTATCGTCTGGGGACAAGAACCAGTGGTGGTTCACAAATGTTTTTAATTATATTTTTAAAAGAGTACTTTACATTGGAAAGCTACATTTAAATGTAAAGCTATGGGAAAAGGCTAAATAATAATATTTAATGTTGATTTAAAAAGTTTAACACGTTGAGTGTCGAGCCAACTTTAAATAAAAATAAAAAGTTAATATTAGACCCAGGACCGGGGTAACAGTAAATATGATACCAGATGAAACTATTTTTTGGAGGTCCTTCCTTATTTTGTAATAAAAAAATTACATGTTTTTCTTTATATAATTTTTTCGGTTGCTTATGGACATATTAAAAAATTAAAATTAAAAAAATCGCCCGTATCTTCCGCCAGCCCTGATGAGAACCGACACTTTTCATGACTTCTGACTTTATATTTGTAAATATTGATAACTATTACTAATAAACATTTAAAATACATTATGATAAATCGACTGCGTCACCGGTGACCCCCATGGCATTAAACGTGTTAAACATAGCAAGACACTGATAATTAGAAACAAGTTATTCAAATAAGCAACTTTTATAATTTTGTGCTTGCCCATCACGTAGAGTATAAAAAAGCTATCCGGGTTGATCGTGCTAACCCTTGCGTTAAAAGGATGGCACGTACAAAGTATCGTGGCAATCGTCATCGTTATTGTTATCGATTATAGTTTGAAAAAAGGTTCGATCGGGAAGGGATCATCGATAAAACGTCAAAGGGAGGATCGAGAAGGAATCGATGCACCTGCGAGGAGCGTGGGAAAGTCTCGGACGGCCTTGCGGTACTACGACGGCCTCGGTAAAAAGGCTAATGATATCTGATTGCTCCCTATTCACGATGATACACGGGGCTCGCACGCTCGTCGTGCAAACTCGCGCCTCGCCTCGAGTCAGCCAACCAGTCGGCTCTTCTCTCTTTCTCTCTCCGTTATCTCTCGCTTATCATCGCGAAGCCCTGCAACCGGCACGGCTCTCGTCAAACGCTTGCCAGCCCATTAGGCTCGCGCCTCTCTCCCAACAAATGTCAAAACACTTGGCGGTAATTGCGAGCCAATGACAGCAGCCAGTCATTAACCGTCGACTCTGCTCGTTTCACGGACGACGACGCTAATCTCTTCGTCTAGACTCGACTATAAACGACGAATTCTTTAACGAGAGAAGCATGCTCGGTATATTCTTAAAGAAAGTGAACCAAGTTGGATAACGCACACGACGAGGATTCGTTGGGATTAGTCTCGAAATACCGATGTCTTACTCGTGTCCAAACAAAAGTCGCTTCTTCTTTCCCTCTGGAGATCGTGACACGAAGAGGAGGGAATTGCGGCAACGAGGATCGACCGTAGGTAAAACAATAGTCGCGGGCTCCTGACAAGCCGGCCAAAGAAGCCGAAAGAAGAACGCTTCGGGAGGAAGCGAGACGATCCGATAGGAAGATAGACGGAATACGATAGATAAAGAGAGAGAGAGAGTCGTCTCGTTGTGGGAGGAAACCAGCAAACTCATTCCCAGCCGACGAGGACCTCGACATTTCCCGTCATGGAGTACCCTGTCTACTCGTCCGAAACGTTCGATCGGAATAGCCGAGAAAGAGAAGAAAGATTAATGCTCGAGGTCCTGAATGCTCGATCCTTCGACGAATGATACTACTCGCGCGCGCGAGCGATGGACGATTGCACAAGCGCGAGAGACTCGGTTAAATTATTATCGAGTCTACTTCTTCCCGACTACGCAACGCTTTGGACTTTGCGCGCGCCTTACGTTGCCCCGAAGAAATATTATCGTTCGTCCGTAATTAGATGTCGATTGAATTCGTGGATTCGTATGGGTATCCATCTATATAGCTTACGAGTACGTCGTTGGTTGTACGCGTAAGACACGTTCCGAAGACCGAGAGACGCAATTAATCGAATTACTCGGTCTTTTCGTTCGTCGAATTTAAGAACGAGCAAGATCCTTGCCGAGGAGAAGTTTGACCCGAAACGTTAGGGGCCATGTCCGGTACATACGCGAATGCCCTGACTCGGCAACTCACGTGCCAACGGCCTACATTAATTCGTTACTTACGTCAAACAAGGATCTCTCCTTGCCGGAGAGTAAACGGGCATAGTAGAATCGGCTAATTCTGTTCTCGAGAGCGTTTAACCTTAATGACGCGTCTTTAACGACGTACAACGGTTATTCGAGCGGGTCCGAGGAGCCGTTCTACCTTCTTGGCACCGGTGCATCGTTTCCCACGAACCTGTCCGGGGGATAAGTCCCGACTCTACGAGCACGATCTCTTAATTGTTACTTTCGCGTAACGTCATACACGCTCGCTCTCCGGCGTACGTACGTACGTCGAAAGGATTCACCGTAGGTAGGTATATGACTCCACTATCTATAAAAGGCGTCGTGACGCCTTCGAAGTGATTTTCGTTGGTTTTTACCTCGTTCTAGAAAATGATGGACGTAATCGCGAAAGACGGGACCCGCTTCGCCTACTTGGATTTCATTACCGATACCGTACCGATGGGACATGAAAAAGGATGGTAATCGAGCGATCTAGCGGATAAAATGCTGAAAGAGGAGCTAGGAAAGAAAACGAGTCGATCTAATGCACGCCGCGCCGTATGCAAATGCCGCGAGAGCAGGCGGATCGGATGCTCCCGGATTGGACGGATCTCTTTTTCGCGCACGGCGGCGGTCGATGCAAAGCGAGAAGAAGGTGAGGCAGCGGACGGCAGCGGATTGGCCGGTTAGGTCGACGAGCCGACGGAGCGACTTTTCCGATTAGAAATCAACACCGCACTGGATGCCCCTCTCCTTAGGAGGAGCCTGTCAAAGTAGGTCATCCTATCTTGCCTTGGACTAGCGGTAAAATAGCCTCTCTCTCTTCTAGGTGGGGGTGGCATGGAGGGGTCTCCTCCTCGATGACTTCGGACCCGTTCTTCCCTTTCTCTTTCTTTCTCTCTTTCTATATCTCTTTCCCACTTGCTCGCACCTTTGCTCGATCCACCATTCGCGATATTTTCAAGAGAGAAGGCGAGGAGAGAAAGGAGGAGAAACGGTAGGTGCGGTAAAGAGGATAGAGAAAGAAACGAATCGATACGGACGAAGAGAGTTCGTGTGCACGCGCCCAACTTCGTATGCGTTTCTATACGTGTTTTAAAGATATAGGGGAGAAGGAGAGACGAGTTTAGTTGGACGTATACATACGTGGAGGGGTCACGCGGTACCACCTGCAAAGTAAATCCTGGATCGTAAAGACCTCTCCACGTGCTGCCAACGTTTCCCCGATTGGATCCCCGCCAATCGTCTTTTTCTTCGATATTATCCAACGACCGATCGATCGTGTTAGGTGTGCCTCGATGAAAACTCGAGCGTTCTTTAACGATATTCCAGAAATCCTGTCGCCTCGATGTCTCCACGAATTTTCAAGGAGACGTCGATATCGTCGTCCTTGCTTGTCTCATTCGTTCCTAATACCTACGAAACATACGATTCTCGCGGTTCGCCGCGAGCGTTTCTTTCCGCACGTAAATCTCGACTCGATCGATGGATATAAATCTAATCGAAATCCTCGATCGTCGTAAATATCCGCGTTATAGAGCGGATCGTGTGTAGAGGGGGCTGGAACGGAGATGAAGGGAGGAATCGTTTGCATCGCGCGAAGGAGCGGATGATTCGTACGTTAGAGTTACGAGTGCCGATATTTCTTAATGTCTTAATGGGAAGGACCATTACGGGACTAGCTCGTGCCTGCCAAGAGAGAGAGAAAGAGAGTGCTACGAAATTGCACGTGTAAGATACATACTCCCACGTAGGTGTATACGTTACTCGCATATATCGATCGCATGCTCACGTGCTATCATAGCGACTGCCTCGCACGGTAGGTATCTGAATATCTTTTCTAGAGAGAGAGAGGACACGTACTTCGTGATACTCATCGGTGATCTCACGACCCTTCGTGTAACGATAACGGCACGAGCACACCTATTCATACTATTCGGTGATTTACGATCTAATCTGCATTTAGAGGCGTCCGTTAGACGAACGTCGTCGTCGCATAGCTCGAGGATCAACGTCGAAGCGAATCATCGCGAAGATGAGAAGAATCCTACAGGAGTCTCGAGAACGATTTAACGAAATAGTTGTGAAATCGAGACTGCGAGGAGATAGGTACGAGGCTGCGCATCGACGATTATAATCGCGGAACGATTATAACATAGTTAGCCGCGCGTCGACGTACGATCGGAGAGGTCGCCGGAGTTTACCGCTAATTAAGGGTTAACGTTTCAATCCGGCACGTTGGGTAAACGCGTTTATTGCGCAAATAATTGTATAATACGGTCGCTAAGTGATTTCTCCTTTTACTGTGCGAAGCAGTCGGTTAGAGGGTGTTATGGACCTTTTAAACCGATCGGATTAGGTTGGTTTCAAGTGACAATTAGAGTCCAAATTTTAATAGCGATCTTTTGTGCAAAATTTGAGATTTGTGGAATAGGAAAGTCTCTAATTGTTAATTAGGTCTGCTTTAGAACAGGTGAAGTTTAAAATAATATTTATGAACCTAAGTATCTTCAAACTTCTATAAATGAGTCTATTTGCACTTTCTTAGTCTTTCGGAGGCTCAAATCTGAGTTTAGAAAGTTCTAACTATAGTACAAGACTTTGTAAAGTAAAAGAAAGTCTTCATTTCATACAGCATTTAGAAACTTTGAAGAAGTCAGGTCCTCGAGGGCCAAGTCTATTAACTAACCGTCAAGGATCGGAATAATTAGGTATATCAAGTTAATCGAGCGGAAAAATTGTGAAAACCCATGATAAATTTGCCAAGTCTTCTTATTTAACCCTTAGAGAGCCGGCATGACGCCATATGGCGTCAAGGTCAATGGAACCTCTGTTTAGTTCTAACTTGGGGACCTCAGATCATTCTTCAATAGAAATAATGAACTTTTGTTTTTTTTTTAAATCCCGGCCCTCTAAGGGTTAATTTCTCACCATTACGTAACGATATCGAATGACGGAAAACGGTACAGTATTCTCCATGCTTTCTTCTTGAAAATGGGCCATTAAACATTGAGATCGGTGGTGGTGTCCATTTTTTAAAAAATCATGATGCATACCTACATCAGGATTTTTGTCAAAAATCGATGCATCTCGAATTTGCCCGATCAAAAGCTCGTTCGAAAGAGGAATGTCTCTTCTTGAAGAATATGAAAGTGCAGTTTCGATAGGGTGGCTGGCTAGAATGATACAGCAATTTTAATCTTGAAAACGACTCACACTTCGACATTTAAAAGATTAAAGCACATCGCTCCATCGATCTACCAATCGAAGAAATCTCGACGTTCAAGTTCGCACTTGGCCGAGCAACGAACTTACCTCGGCGAAAATGGCAAACGTCTTTGGGAACCGGTTTTCGGTGGCGCGATCAAAAAGTTAAAGGGGGTGAGTATAAGACTATTGTAACCCCGACTGGCTTATAAAACAAACGACATGCGCGTTACACACCAGGTTAGAGCGGGACGTTACCGACAGCCTCGTCGTACGGTTCCAGTTTCCAGCATCAGATACCGAACGCGGTGTAACTGATCCAGCGCCAAGTTCTCCTTCGATTCAGTACCGCGGCTCATTTGAATTTCGCCGTCTAGGCGTATCTCCGCGCGTAATCTGCCACGTTTCACCCCTCTCCTTCTCTTCGGTCCATCTTACTCGCACTACCGCTCGCGGAGTCTCTATTTCCAGCAATACGCTTAACCTCGTGACCGTCGATTCTGCTCGGATAAGGATTCACCTCCGCGACGCGACATAATCGTAGAACGAAAGGAGAGAAAGAAAGAGAGGGAGGACGAGACGCTGACATTCCGTAAAACGTCCTGACCTCTCGTTAAATTTTCTGATCGAGCAAGATGCGTCCGGCATGTGCGTAAGCCGTACCGTTAACCGGACATTCCATCCGATCCCCCAGAAGAAAAACGGCACGTTGTTTTCTCTACGACCTTCACATAGATTTACATATCGTGTGGAAACGGGAGATTCTCTAGATCCGATCATTGATAATAAGATCGACGAGTATTCGGTCTTCTCTAGCTTCTTCTCTATCACTCTGGTCGAATAAAATCGAAGGAGAGATGTTTCTCACGCGGCGTGGCGATTTCTAGGCGGAATTCCTCCCGGCAATAATTACGCACCGACCGAGCCAGGGGAATACGATGTGGCATCAGCGTTAAGAAAAGGAAGAAGAGGCTCGACTAGAAGAGTTCCTGATTCGCTTTGGTGCAGCGTCCTTCGGCTAGCCACCGTCGCCACCACCATCGTCATCGTCGTGATGAGTAAAACGAGAAGCTCTCGCGGGCGAGGGACGAGTGGGTCATTACCGAGGGAACACCTAGCATGAGTTATGGGGATTCTCGAGAGGGGTGAAGAGAGAGAAAAGATCTCCCGGGCAAGAAAGCCGGAGACGCTAGACTCACGCGATGCATAATTCTTCCTCGCGGTCTCTCCCTCCGCGGAGAGACGTTTACGCGGATCCCTCGAATCGACCGTGCCCGGAGACAGTCACCGTCCTTTTTCGTAATTACCAAGCTCCGCTACCACGGAACTACGCCTCGAGTAGAGTCAGCCTGCGAACTCTACGCTTCTTGCACGAAATGAAGAATTACTTCGTCGTCGTTGTCGTCGTTGGCCATCGTCGAGCTTCCCCGTTGGAAACGCGAGGAAAGAGGAGAAGAGTATATGCTTCTTCCGAGGAGATCGCCTTGTAATTAAGTCCCCGTGGATCGAGGCGTCGAAGTCCGCGTCATTCGTGGAATTGCATGGTCGCGTCGTGTAATTAGCATAGCGCGATGTTTACCGAATGCATTTTCTTGCCGCCTCTGGAAGGCAAACATTCGGCTCATCGTAAATATATTTTTTTTTAATTACCCCCTCGCGTCGACTATTATAAATTCTTTGCTTAACCTTTATCAAGATACTTTTTCGTCGTATAACCGCGGATGAACCTCGAATTTCGAGAGGATACGTTACTCGTGGAACTTACTCGTGGTTACTCTATGGAAATAATTTCCTTGTAAGTACTCGAGTATTCGCGTTGGCTGA
This sequence comes from Ancistrocerus nigricornis, assembly GCA_916049575.1. Taxonomy (NCBI): domain Eukaryota; kingdom Metazoa; phylum Arthropoda; class Insecta; order Hymenoptera; family Vespidae; genus Ancistrocerus; species Ancistrocerus nigricornis. The sequence continues at coordinate 12,940,884 of OU696667.1, read as the reverse complement.
ATCTTCGTAAAGGCTACCGTAGCATATTTTACGGTTAACGAGAGACCCCGGCAACAAATAATCGCTCAAGGTCAAGAAGATGTAAGCGGCTTTTTACTTGATTTTTCGATTTGTTTTAAAAGATAACACCAGTGGGGGAGGGGCGGTGATACGTGGAACTCCCGGCATTCCACGTTTTGTCGGACGATGCCCTCGAATTAACCGCATCGCTAATGAGAAACTCGTGAAATCGCGTCATACCATAATCGGTGGTCGAATGCGTGACGCGTTCGCCACCTTTAACGAGCATGCTTAATCGGAACTCTCGCGTGGAATTACGAAAGGGGGAGGAGGTTCGAGGGGCTGAAGGAAGACGATAAATCAGCACGAAACAACGCGCATTCTCAAATACCTGCCAGAAGACACCACCGGATGGGTGCACGATTTTACATGCGCGAGAAGGAGTGCTGCGAATGCCATCGAAGTCAGTCACGAGCTTGGAAAGAAATTCGTTCGTTCGATTCGTCGAGATGATGTCAACCGTTCTTCGGTGCAACTGGATCGAATATAGAATCAGTGTTCTGCTTCTTAAATCGTCGAGAAAAACGTTTGCACGATTAAGGGGTTTTTAATTAAATAAGTTAAAGGGATGTAATAACCTTTCGAATTTCTTAAATGACTATGACAATTCGTAAAATATTTCCTATGATCTGCAAACATTCTATAATCATACGCAAAGTGTCATTTGGCAACACAATATGGTGTAAAAGTTATTTATTTAAAAAACATTTGTATTTATTTAACAATAAGACAAGTTGCTAAGTTGCCTTATTGTATTCACTTACCATTATGTTTTTAGTTCGGCCCATACCTGCGTATAAAATGTATACGCCATTTTATTAAATATATTCACATATTGCCAAAATTCCATCCCCCAAAGAGGGTTTTACTTTTTCACAAATAAACCTGTCAACAGTTGACTCAACAATTAACGAGTCCAAAGTTTCCACCCATCAACGAATAATCTCCTCTAACACATCGTCTGGAAGTAGCTAACGGCAGAAGAGAAAGATGACGCAAAGATTTTTCTTCGCGTAGCGATCAAAAAACTCGATTGGCTAATGATACACGTGTTGCGATAACGCGCGAACTTGCCATGTTACGACCGGCAAGAAGAAAAGGGCTAGCGGGCTCCTCGCAGAGGCGATATTTACAACATTGTGTCCGAGAATGGAGAAGGTATTATTATTCCGTTATTAATCAAGTTTTCTTACGCGGTCGGGAAGGGCTGTCGGCCGGTAGCGAAATGCTTTTCTTGCGGTGCCAACAGAGCAAACACCGCGGCGAGTTATCGACGTAAGAATATGATGCATGGGGCGCCACGCAGAGTCGAGCGTTTCTTGCGGAATACGCCGTGTGCGCCTTTAATGCTTGTAAACCGATTACAAGCGTCGCGTGCTCGTCCACTGGTGCGCGTACGTCTTCGCTGCGTTCGTGAAAGGATCACTTAAGCTCTCTCTTTCTAGTATCGGTTCGACGGATTGGTTTCTTTGGATGAGTAAGCTTTAAAAAAAAAAGACTTTACGACCATATCCCTCCAACTCTTTCTTTTTTTCGAGAGGACAAAGGTTCGCTAGGCGAGGTTGTAAACGAGGAGAAAGAAAGAGAGAGAAGCTTTAACCAGTACCGCGACATTCCACAAGGAGAATTTATAGTTCCACGGTTATGAGGATTGCCACGCTGGAGGTGACGCTACGAAGGGGCATCGCTAAAAATGGCGTACGGTGTAAGACGAAGGAGACGTTGGTGTACTGGGAGGAGTCTCGACGCGAAGAAGAAAGAAAGAAAGAGAGGGTGGGGGTGACGGTGGTGGACACTATATCAATGTAATTGACGTAAAGCCGCATCGTCGTCGTCGACGACGACCTTTCACCGCGAGAAGGCATATCTACCGTTATCGTCTCTCTTCGCCAGGGCCTCCCGAGATGCGCTTTTCCAGAAAGCGCGTACACGAGCCGCCGCCGCCGATCGACGGGCCGATCGTCTCGTATAAACTACGGGACGACAACCCCGCTATGGCAGGGAACACGGATATCGATCTTTTCCTAGTAAATTTACAAGACGAGGAACCATCGACGCTCCGACCCCGATACGATCTCTCACCGGTGACGATCGAGCGCAAGGAAATTGGTAAAAATCCTTAGCTATGGCGCGTACCATCGCGATAAACAGCCGGCAGAGAGGAGGAAGAGTATGAGACTTCGATAACGATAAACTCGATGGGGTGCGAGACTGCCGAGGCTACTCGCGGCGGACGTGGGAAAAGCGTGCACGTTCTTGCGTGGAAATATGCTTCGCCGCTTTGTCGATCGTGTAAAACGTGAGAACGGCAACAACGATCGAGACCGTTGCTTGATGAAGATTGCTATCGTTCTTGATTATTATTATTATTATCATTATCATCATCGTCGTTTATTCTTCGTTAAGTAAGCCTACGGAATCCTCTACGCCTACGCGAGCATAAATTAAACGATAGAAGGACCTACCAAATTTGTGCTAGGCGATAAAAGGTGGCTCGACGGTAGGCTAGAACCGTAGGCATTCAATTTAATTTGCACCCAAACGAGCCAGCTGGGTATTTGCAGGAAAATTGTGATTACGGGAGGCTCCGTAAAGTTCCACACTCGTTATACAACTCCGTGTACCTACTCTTCTACGCCCGCGATCTGAAATCTTTCTCTCTATTCCCTTCGCTCTTCATCTTACCGGGGTTGAACTTTACGATCTTAAAGTCGACGTGGCAGCATAGAGTTGACAGCGATCGTCATTAGGGTTTCATTGCCGCTATTGCGAAATGCACCGGCTTACATGTATAATTGGCCTCCCGCGGGGTCTCAGGACGAAATTTTATACTCGCGTATCGCCATCTAAGGTGCGCTCGTACGACGACGAGAGCGTTAACGTTCGTTTTTCACGTCGCTTTAAAAGCCACTCGGACTTGGGCGTAATGCACTGGTCCCTCTAACGCGTTTGCATATATGCTTGGTTATATGATCACGGGCGTGTACGAGTCCTCCCGAAGACTCTCGATCTTTTCTATCTCGATTTTCACGAGGAAACGTCGAATCGTCTTGGAAGGAAAACGTCCTAGCCGATAGTTCCCCGTTCGTTTCGGGATACAAAGAAGCAGAGTAGCGGAAGGTTACAAAGGACGGACGATTTAACGAGGTTGGTAGAGTGGAAAGATGCCGTGCGTTGTCGGGCCGAAAAGGACTCGTAGCGGACTCGACTCTTTGGAGAAGGCGAAAGGACGCGACCAACCGCGTACTCTCACTTTGTCGGCGCGATATCCATTGAGCATTGAATTTATTCTAGGAAGGATAACGCGAACTTCGGTCGTAAGGAGAGGAAGCGACGATAAGATCAACTTCTTGGGTGCCAGGCTATCCTCTCGCAGCGAAACTGGCCCTCCCTTAAGATAACCTCGATACAGGTTGTAGATAGACTAGACCGGGTGACAAATAGCGAGCGCGATGTATAACCAAGAGCCTTCTCTCCTCCCCTTTTTTCCCTTATTCCCCGATACCGATTGTGCACTGTCCTGTCCCAGTGATAAACGTTCGCGAGCTTCCACGAGATCTTCCTGGGAATGTGCTGGATAGCGCGATTCTCAGCTATGCGAGAGAGAAGAATCTTGAAGGATCATTTTTTTTGTGAAAATAATTGTAAAGATTTTTCTTCATCCCTCTTCGATACAGGAATGATTACGTTCGATCCGTACGAACCTGTCGAAGGAAGGAAAGTCGTGCACACGCACACACTCGAGCCGCGGTCTCGAGGATACCGACGGATCTAAATATATCCAGGAGCACGATAATGATTAGCTTCTATCCGCGGAACGGTCTCGATACAAATACGAGACGTCGATCGTTACTACATCGCGGTCTATCTGAATTTCCATAATATCGCTCGGCAGGCGGAGAAGGAAAAGTAAGGAGCGACGTCGATAGGACCGCGAAAGAGAGAGAGAGAGTAGAGCCCGCAGCATAGTTAGTGGCACGAGTTAACATTTGACGCAAGAGGAATACTAAGATTCCGCATGCAAGGGGGACCGGTCTCCTCTCTCTCTCTCTCTTTCTTCGTCTCTCCCGTGTCTCTCCCGTGTCTCTCCCCTCTAGGTTCTTTCCTTTCTCCTCTTCCTTCAGCATTCGGCATATCTCGAGGCACGGCACGACCATCACCAGAGGCACAACCACCGGCTCGAAGAGGACTCGGCTTCTTCGGCGAGTAACTCGCAGAAGCGGAGAGGACGCGGCTGATTTACTTCGTTATGCGAGGGATGTCACAGCACGCGTCTCTACCCCGCGAGCGCTACGTTACCAACTACGGCGATCCGCGAGATTGCGGATAACGAATAGGTAACGATCGGATTGTGTTTCTCGAGATGAGGGCCAATTATGGAATAGCTTGGGAGCGAGTTAGCGTTCTATACGCGAGGATCGCTCTCCGCGCCCACGCGCCGTTTTACCGAATCTTACGAGTACCTTGCGTGCAACATCTCGAACAGAAGGAAACAGAGAGAGAGCGAGAGAACGTGTGGCGAGCCGTGCAAAGTTAATTTTAACGCTCTCTCCTCTCTTCTTCGTGCGTGAATACGTCGTACTTATGTAGGTACCTCGGTGAAAGTTCTCCGGAGGATTTACGAAGATCGCTCAATCGTGAGCTTCCTAAGTACCTTCGCTATTACGTCGCTACGAAGCGTTTCTAAATCGTAACGACGACGCTCCTTTCGCAAAATTTCCCCCTCTTCTTCTTTTTAAAGATTTTATATTTATTTATTTACGGCAGACAGTCTTTGCATATAATAATAGGGTATTCTACAAATATAGCAGTGTACAAACATTTGTCAAGTTGTCCACTTTTCACACCCAAGATGCATCAAGCTTTCTTGGCAATATGAAGATGGAAGAAATGGAAAGAAAAAACCTACTACCAACAATACTTAGGATAAAACCATTTAATATTATAATTATGGGAATGAAATAATTTCCATCCGTGAAAGCGAACCACTTTGCATTTTTACAGCGAACACGCGTCGAATAAGTCATTAACGCCTTATGATCGCTCGCTCGCTATGCGTTCCGTCTAACCTCGTTAATTGGACTTGTCCGATGGAGTCACGACTGTCGCGATATCGATCGCCAGCACGCGCGCTCTACACCACCCTCGATATCCCATCGAGTTTCGAGCGAAATCGAACGAAATTCCCGGCTGTTTCCGCGGAAATCATTTCACGCTTGCCTGTGTCGATTAAGATAATACGAACCGCCCGTTGTATCGGTCACAGTCCAATAAGTCGCCTTGGTCGATCGATCGATACGAACTCTCCCGCTCGTTACGGGTTCTGTACTTCACGCTTCGGCTAAAACATTAGCATTCCACGTACGACAAGTTCATATCTATTATTATACCAATGAGAAAACCGCTAATCGGCTATTATTAAACGTAAGGGTTTCGTTCCTTTTCGCTGCGTTTATCGATAAAAACAGAGAGAAAAACAATAAATCCGTAAAGAGTGGATAGAATGCAAATTTTTTAATTTATCGACTTCTGGGTGAAACGAGCTATTATGATTTTATGATCACAATCCTTAAACAGTGGAATTTTCTTTTGGAATTGGATTTTTATGTGAGAGTAAAATCAAATGATGATGAAAAAATAATCATATGTTCATGTAAAATACTCAATGTTTTTAGAATATAAAACATTCCTAATTAATGCATTCATAAATTGAAATCTACATATTTGTTCTTGCACGGTAGGCATCCACAATGGAAAAAAAGACCCAGATGATCTAATAAACTAGCAGATTCGCTTACTCCACCGTCATTTTCTGACACAAAAGAAAATATACTTCAAACCCATATACTGAAATATTCATTCTTAATCGCTCTGTCGAAGCAAACAAACCCAAAACCGACTGTACTTCCACTTTGAAAAGGTTAAACGTTCTCGACTCCAGGTACAAGGTGCTTACCCGATACCGGACACGCAGCGTTTTCGAGAGATACAGATTGAGTCTCGAAAAGAAATTAATTAATGTCCGTTTTCACGGGTCTGTGAAAGCCAAAGAAGGTTCCTTTTCAATGGAGAAAAAAGAAGAGCGGAGACGAGGCACCGTCTCGTATCTGCGGCACGTCGTCCATGTCGTTTCAAGCGTACGGCGAAATTCTTCGTGGAATCCGAATTTATGCAGCCGCCTTTGGAGAAGCGACAATGCGCTACGATGGTAAGAGGTGGGGGAGGATACCGGACAAACCGGGTGTCCCATTAATCAGAACGGTACACCGCTGGTGCGGGGTTGCTCGTGTGCCTGGTGTGTGGTTTAATAAAAAATGAAAGATAAAAAAGCAACGAAGAGGAGCAGCGAAAGGGAAGCGTCGAAGAAGAAGGATGAGGACGAGGTGGAGCGAGCGTGTAGGGTAAGGAGACGCGTATTATATACCCGGTAGATGGAAGGAGTCGAGTTGGGTGCAGCTGGTGCACATCGGTCTCCTCTCTCTATCTATCTATCTAGCCATCTCGATCTTACTTCTCCAGGCCGTGTCTCCGTTGCGCAACGGAAAAGAAGAGGAGAGATGCGCGGAACGAGCTCTGGGAGGAGAGGAGAGGGTGTAGCAACGCAGAAGGAAGGAGCGGCAGACTCTCTCGCTACAACGAGAGTCGGCCTGGGCCTCCGTCGTTGCATCCGTGCCAACAGTATGCTCGCGTGCCGTAAATTTCGAGCTCGTGCGCGATGCTACGGCGTACGTGTGCCCCGAGTGTGCCAGCACGAAGTGTGCCAGATCGTATATGAGAGCCCCGCTCGAGCGCCAGCTCGAGCCTCTCTCCCTCTTTCACTCTTTTCTCTCTCTTTCTCTCTCTCGCTGGATCCTCGCTCGCGCCTATGCACCCGATCGACCGACTCTCTCGATTCCGTCGTCTTCCACCGACCAAGTGAAACTTATGCACGTGTACGGCAAACTCGACATTTAATCCTTACCGAAGATGCGACCGCCTTCGAGCGATCGTTTGAGAATTCAACCTCCTATCGTTCCAAGAGAGAAGATCCAAAGAGAGAATAAGAAGGACGAACGTGTCTCGATTACGTCGGAATAAAAATGTAGATGAAAGAATCGATGGAACGTCGATCGCTTTCGTTTAAAAAAAAAATATCTTGCTGGAGCATCCGCGTTCCACGAAATTCGTGCCGAGTATTTCTAACGCGCGATTCGTTCATTCCGGACGCGTGCCGGATCCAGGCAGAAATCGATTCGTCGAAGGAGCATGTCGATGCTAGCAAGGGTCGTCGAGAGGATGGCTCGAAGGAATCGCGCGCGGAGCTGAACGAAACCGGATGAAACGCGTGCCGTCCGAGACATCCGACTCCACGGAGTCGAATTTCGATACGCTAGAAGGGCCCACGGATACTCACGAGCGTTCTTAACAAATCACTCGACGAAGTGCGAGGAATAATTCCCTACCGATAGGTACGGCAAACTTTCGATTTTCTCTTACGGCAAAGGAGATCGGAGGGAAAGAATTCCCCGAGTGAAAGAACCGGAAACGATGTTAAGTACAGCGGGAATGATGATGGTACAACGTCTAAGGGAGAGGGAAAAGAGAGGAAGAGAAAGAAGAGACAACGGAGGTCGTACGTAAGAGGTAAAGGAAGGTGGAGGCGGTAAGCAGAGTTCCTGGTTCACCTGTATGCCTCAACCGAGACTCACCTGAGGCTCATCTGGCCGTGTTGCCACTCCCGCGAGTGCGGCACCACCTCCGCGACATGCCGCCTTTTCACTCGCGCCGCCGTTATTATCAAAGGTTAGCGGTGAGGTCGTTCGGGCCGAATTACCATAGTATAGGTCATGGAGGAGGATGCCGAAGAGGAGGCAGCGAGCCAACCAACCAGTCCTCTGGCACGCCAAAGGAACAGGACGATGACGCTGACGAGGCTGATCGGCCAACGACTCTTTTTGCGTTCGTGCCACGTAATTTATTTCAATTTCTTCATCGGTAGCGTCGCTTCCTCACCGTTCGGTACCGCCTCGTGCTTTTCATCATCGATCGATGCGTATACCACGAATCCTCTCTCGCGAAGAATAAATTACGCGCGAAAGTGAGAATATCCGAGATTTCCTATATACCTAGTACCTACTCTCAACGATGGAAGGTGCTAATGACGTTGAAATCTCGTGAACCTCGCGTCGGTCATCCGTCGACTGATCGAGAAGGCTAGCTTAGTCAACGAACGAGATCCTATGGGAATACATCTCCGTCGACTTTTCTTACTCGTTTTAAGGATTACCTAGACGTAGAGAAGGTCGATCCTGAAATGGTTGATGCAGCTTGTCCCAACGGAACAAAGAAACCGCATTGCGGCTCGGGACGTTCGTATCCGAATAGCTGCAGGGGTATTGCACGAAACACGCTACTGGAATTTACTCGAAAAGGAGTAAATGATATATAGCGGGGAATGTATTTTTCATATTTTTCATTCGTACTCCCTTCTCCATCTTCGTGGGGTTCTTCCTTTTCGTCATGAAGCTGCCTCTCAATCTTTCTTAGAATTTTTCTCACGACGATCCCATCGCTTAAAGGACATTCTCGCTTTCCATCCGGAATGCCAAGACGAGCGAAGCGTGTAATTATTTGTTTACAAACGCGCCGTCTACGAAGCACTACGTGGCCTAGGTATCGTCTTTTTATCCGCGTCAGGATCGACCGTGCGTAAAGGAAAGGTAAGTTCAAAGTTCGAGCACGGTACGCTTGGCACAATGAACCGTTTATCGATGGCACAAAGCGACCGCTAGATCCTCTCTCTCTTTTTCTCGTTACGATCACACGCACGAAGCAACGTTCTAGACTCCCTTCTTCGTGTATCTTCTCAAACGTGTTGGAGCGTTCGAAATAACGGCGCGTGAATGGACCTGTTGTAGACTCTCGACATCGTGACGACGAATCGTGGTTCTCTCGCGTTTCTCCCATTCTACGTCTCTCTTTCTCTTCGAGTGGAAAAAAAAGGAGCACGTTTACCAGGGATTATGTCGGGCTCCCATGGCTCTCGATAGAAAAGCGAATCGTAGGAGAAGGACGTTAAATCGAAGGCGATACCCACCCGCTGCGCGTCAACCGGAATCAAATCCGTGTTACGCGAGACTATTCATAACATTTACGATCCGAGACGACGTAGCATTGTGGACCAATGACGAAGCATACGATCGCACCCCCCGTCGAAACGAACTCGTGTCTTGTGACCGCCTTTGCGAAACGCGATTGTGTGGATCGAGTCTGGGCATCCCTTCGACCCTATTCTGTACTTCCTGGGAATCGGTCATGGTGCAAAATATCAGGTCGAATCATCAGTAGTTTCTAGTTTTTTTGTTGGTAATTAAAGTAATAATGAGATACACCTAATTCTGTTCTTACGCGATAGATACCTACGTTCTCAAAAAAACCAACGTAAAAACAGAATTAGGTATGCATATATTAAAACAGAAAGACTCGACCTAATAGCATCACCATATTCTTTTCTTCTAGTAGAAGCAACTGTTGTAATAGAAAAAATTTTCATTAAGTATTAGAACGCGAAGTTGAACAGTGCGACAAATATGGACAAAAATCGAAAAACTAGTAGTTGTTTCATACAATTCAATCTAAGGGACATATTTGGAGACGGTTGCGTACACACAAAATATTTTTTCTTACCAAGTTTCTTCGCCAATAGTAGTTATTCTCTTACTTCCACTCATTTATAAAAATTAATCTTTCATTTAAAATTGTATCAAATACTCTAATTAATATTAATTATCGATAACGCATTGTCAGCTCTACGTTGACCCTAAATGATTTGAAATGAATTCAAAACCTTCTCAAGCACGTATTTTAACAATTGAAATATATGTTTCCTATAAAGACTTGTTAAAAATCAAATACATCGACCAAACCATACACCCAACGTATAAGAAAGTGTGTCACGGATTAAATACGATCCTTCGTTAATTCTCTTTTAAAGAACATAACTACCGTCTCAACGATTTAATCGGATCGAACGAGTACTGGCAATTACATAAATCGATTATCGCGTTACGAGATAATCGAGTCGCGCTCACGACCAGGTTAATAAGTCGCGAACGAAAGCGAGGGATTATACTATTCGATGTATTCCTGTGTTGGTACGTTCACGATATCCTCTCTCTCTCTTTTCCACCACGTCGGTATTTTATACGATTCACCGTCCGCAACCTGCATCTTCTCTCCGCAGCCTTGCATTTCTGGTTTTACTCGGCGTTTGAACTTACACCCATGCATCGCGCTGCGTTATGTGTTGCAGTTCGTTCTCTCCTTCTCTCATTCTTTCTTTATCTCTCTCCACCTACGCCGGCTTCGTTCGATCGGAGCGGGAGAGACGTCGGTGTTTCGCAAGAACACACGTATCGCTTTATCTCCAGGCCGCGCGCGCTTAATTCACGTAGGTAGGTAGGAGACTAGGAAGAAGAGCACGTGCACATATCCCAGTCACTTTCAAAAGGTTGGGCGTTCGAGCGTCGTTTGCGAAACGCAGAAGCATGCCGGCCATTTTTTCTCGACTTCGCATCTCGAACCAGATGCATCCACCTCGTCTCGTAAATCGTTAGTTGGTATACGGCGTTAAGTAATTTCGTAACAGGAGTTATCCACCATTATTCTCTCCCTCATCTTTTAAAGCTTTCCTCCGTGCCGTAAATAGCAAAGTTTTCGCAACAGCCGTGGAAATTCGTCCTTGCTACGTCGACGAACGACGACGTCCTTGCGCGGAACGTCGCGAACGTCTTCGAAGAAGATTTCTAAAGGAAAAGAGAAAGGAAAGAAGAAAACTAAATGTTTAATCTCGAAATGCACGCTAGAGTAATTTCGTTCTTCAAAACGGGCTCTCGGAGAGCGTCGAATTGGAAAGGAACTCGAGTTGGATGCGAGGATTCGTCGAAGAACGCGGCACGAAATAGAAGTGCGCGGGATGAGATAGCATTGTGGCGACCTCGATGCTAGATGCCATAGGTGTAGGTGGATGAGTTGTGCCTCATTGTCGGGGCGGCATAGCATTAGAATACATTAGAGGGAAGACTCATCCTCTCGGCTGAACGCATCTGTCTCTCCTCGCGTGCTCGTCGACGTAAGAACGAAGAGATGAAGGAGGAAGGTCAGGGGAAAGGGACGAAAGAGAAAAAGATGAGAAGAAGAAGTAGAGGAAGGAAAGAAAGGGGAGGAGGAGAGGATGGGAGCGTTCCGCTCGTGATTTCTCGATGATTAAACGCTCGCGAGGCCATTGAATTATCTTGCGAACGTAGCCGGACTCGCGAGAGGCGTGATCGATGCCGTACCAAGATGCGACTAACTAGCCTCTTCTGGGACAACGTTTATTGGCTAATCGTAGTCTTTTCTCACCGTTCGTCTAACGGAGTCTCCATCGAGGACCCGTAAACTAGGATAAAGAGTCAGACCTATCTCGACTTTCCGTCGAGAATCGACTCAAATATTGATCGGAATGTATCATTTTAACATCGACCAACGACGAATCAAACGTGATCGATGAAGGTTGTAAATTACGGGCGTAACGTATAATTCACTGTGGCGCACCGAGAAATACCAGGCAGATACAGGTAGAGAAGGTTAATGTAAACAAGCGATTTCACGCTGTCTCTTACGAGCGTACAAATTACGTTTCGCTTCTCGAGCCGGTAGCTTCGATTTCTCTCGGCGAGCGACACCCAGATCTGCCCCTTGGATCTTTCACGGTTGACCAAGTGGAGGCGTTAATTAAGATATTTGCGAAGGTGGATACACTAGCGGCGGTAAATAAGAGCTGCCGTGCTAGCGCCGAGGTAACACCGGCAGCCCGATTGATCCGATCGAACCGAGTCCTCGTGTCTACCGTTTTAATTAAGTCGAATTAAGCCGCTACGGAACTGTCCCGAATCAAGATGGATGGGGTGCCCGTGAAACTTGGGAGAAAAATTATTGTAAACTGTGTCGTAAAACACGAAGAGACGAGAACGTCGTGCGTAGTTTTTCGAGTAAGTACGCGAAGATCGCCTCTCTGAGAGCATAAACCTGAAACGTTCACGCTGTAAAGTCCTGTAAATCAAAACGCTTAACGTGACTCGCCATTGAGCGTAAAATTTGTCATAGACGGACTCGGTACTCCGGTTGTCGAGACGCGCAGAAAGATAAAACGCGGATGTGCCAGAGATCGAGTCTCCTCTCTTCTTCGAGAGGATTTATGGTTATAGCGTTACGAGTTAATGGATATTAAGAATCGTGCCAAGGAAATTCGCTCGTGGGATACAAAGAGGATAGAAGTTATCGATCGATCGTTGATAATTAATCGCGAGATGATTTTTTTCCAATAAATTAGACCGGTCGTGCCACCGTAGTGGAGATCTGGAAATTGAGTCTCTCCCATCTTCAGAGATAAGAGTTTTCAAGAGAACAGAGTATCCCAGGATAAAACTGGTTTCCCAAGACGGTACGCTATTATCAAGACGACAAGATACGAATTTAATTACTCTCGCCTTCTTCTCGCCAGCGATTAATCATTCCGAAAGCCGTGAACTTGAGAGAGAAGCAAGAATGCCACGCCTCTATCGCGAAGGAGGACTCGAAAGTATCTTACGAGGAAGGCGGAGGATGTCTTCGGGACTTGATTAAATTATAATCCCGGTCGCAGGTGCGCGATTAAAGGACGCACCTTTTCTCCTCGTTAAAACCCACTCTCTTTCTCTCCGCTGTTCTCTACCCGGCTCGAGTGTCTATGGCGCGCGGTCGAGTGTGAAACAATAAAGAGTCAAGTGCCCTTTTTCGCGTACACACCCAATCGACTCTCGTTGTCTTTGCGAAAGTTGGATTAACTCGGCAAAGTAGTATCGGCAGAAGTAGTCCTTAATTAGCTGAACTAATTGCGGGCGAGCACAGGGTTTCGCATACAGAAAATGTTACGTGCCGTGATTTATTTACTCTTCCTCCCACCAACTTCTCTCCGTTCTAATTAAGCCGAAGCAAGCGCCATTGTAGGACAGGAATCGAACGGAAACAATTACGATAGGCCGACGGAGGTGGTGCCTTTGAAAAAAATGCGCCGTTCGCGGGCAACGCGAGAGGCACGCCAAGAATTCCGAGTAGCACCTTCCGAGGTAAAGGTTCGTTAACCCGTTTGTCTTCCCCCTGGGATCCACCGTGTCCCAACCGTGTTCGCCTTTTTAGGTACACCCGGCAAGCGAGAGACGTGTTTCGAGAAGCGACGTGTTCGTAATTTGCGAAATACGCGCGCGGTGCCACCGACTCTGCATTTGTTTTTCTTTCTTATTCTCTTTATCTTGAAATTTCATTAAAATGCCGCGGAAAGGTACAGCAACTTTGTGGATGAGAAGACATTATTCGGTTCTTTCGATCCTCGTGGGCATATACATGTGTACGGGGAGCTCTCTTAATGATGGGGCGGCACCTAATAAAGGACATTTGCCATATCTGTCATATTTGTAATGCTATCGAGTTTTTATTTCGCGTAAATAAAGAAAATACTTATCTGGTTTCGGTACGCCCTAATCAAGCATGCACAGTTAAGGATATCGGTTGATCGTTGATTATGGAACATTGGATTACGCATTAAAGATTGCTACCCTAAAACTGAGAGCGACAAAGCAAAAAACTCTTTGTATAGACGACTTTAGGTACCATTTAATTAGTATCTCTTAAAATTCGATACGAAAGTTTAATATTAGCTTAGGTTAATCATTGCTATAACGTTGAAAATTTTTCTGCAATATTCTGATTTCTAATATCGTTAACTAATAATAAAACGAATAAGCTATGTTTTTATATAACTATTGAAGAAAAACCTTAAACCTCCGATACTAGTAGAACTCCTCCTAAATGCAAACAACATGCTACATACATGCATAAGTTCGATGTGATCGTGAAAGAAGGACGAGGAAGGTGGTACTCGTTGGATCTCGCTTGTAGTTCTATCCCAGAGTCATCGGCACGGATCCCGCAATCGTTATCGCGGCTACTGTCTCGGAGATCGAGTTTCTCCGGCGAAGCGGAATCGTGATGTTTCTCGTAGATCGATCTCCCGTAGGAACATGTTCGAAATGATTACAACGCCGTAGACCGGAAGGTGCAACGTGAATCATGTTGCATCGAGGAAGACACACAATTAAATCTCGCAAGAGTTCGCCTGTGTGTGGGCTCCTCGAGCTAGACCTGTCGATAAATTATTGCAACTCGCTGTCTTGTTGCAAAGCCGGCCACTGGTACCCCTCTCCTTCCCTCCTACTCTTATATAACACCACCGATGATCGAACTAAAACGTGCTAGCTCGCGGAACGTGTCCGACGATTCTTCCCGTTTCGATCCTTGACCAAAAAAAGAGAAACAACGAAGCGTGTCCACGAGTCACTACGATTTCGTCTTCGATAACGTAGCTAATTGAATGATTAGATCGTAATGGTATACCGGATTTAATCTCTTATTGGATTACAACAAATCGACGCCCATTTTCCACGATTAAAAGTCAGGCCTAATGGGCATCGATCGTCGCCTTGGACTCTTCTCTCAGACTGATGAGAAAAAAAAAGAGAACGCACGATCGTAGGCTCGGCTATTCTCGTGTCCCCTATCGTGCTAGGAAATCTTTATTGCCGTCACGAATATTGAAGTATCTCGACGAATATATCGCCTATCGGATATCCAGCCAAGAATGGCATTCATACATATAATCAGGAGGCGATTAAGTAATTAAGATAGGATCGGCTAATTGGATACCGTGGGGCGATTAATTAAACGTTACTTTGTACTTTGACACAAAGGGTAGGGAAAGAGTAAGAAGAAAAGATCTCGATCGCGCTTCTCTCTTTTGAAATCTCTCTCTCCCTCTTTCTCGTCCTACATCTAAAATCTCGCTCCAGCCAAGCTCACGCGCGCACGTTTTACTCACAAATGTACGTACGTATAACATACCTGGCTACATATCCGCGGCATCCGGACTCCAGCGAGTTATCTGGAGTCTTTATCGTACGAGAATATCGTATCGCGTCGATCGGAACACAATCGGGAATAGAAACGCGAAACGCGATCTACATGGATCTTCCGACTGGTACATACACTTCTTACGATATCGTCCTTTAGCTTGTAAATTGGCCTGAGTCGATCGACGAAATTAATATTTATTTATTTAAAGGGTAAGTCCTTCAGTAAATTACAATGTGATTATAATTATTCAATATGACAAAAAAATTACATAATCACATGCTATCCTTGTATTAAGTAGTAAAGGAAGGTACATAAGTAAAAGAAATTCTAAAACAAAAGCGAGCAAATACAATTTCATGACAGTAACAAAAAAAGTTTGTGTATCCGTAATATTGCTACGATTAGACTACTTCTTACATTCTTCTGATAACCTATTATCTATTTGCAAAAATTAATTTACAATATGTTATTAACAAAATTTGGTATAATTTATAACTTATTTTTCAAATGCTTGCAAAAGTTCCTCAATAGAACCATTCGTTATAATTCGTTCTAGAAACAATAGACAATATTTTGCAGAAATTTGATGGAAAATATATTAAAAGTAATATTCTGTACAGGATAATGAAAGAGATCGGTTTTCTCGCGAGCTTCGGAGGGAGTAGTAGAGTCGAAAGAAATGATAATATCGGTGAGATCGATCGCGATCGTCCCCGATCGGAAAGAAGATAAGACGGATCAATTTTTCAACGGATCATTAATCGATCGATCAACCTGCCGACGTTTCCACGCGTTTCGAAATTCAACCTTCGTTAGCGCGAGCTCGCGAGCACAATCCGGTCGATTAGCTCGCTCGCGCGTCGAGTTAACGAGCGATCGAATTTGGCGATCTCGCGTCTTTTTTTTACCTGGCTTTGCTTGAAAAAGGATGCAGAAGTTTACGCAAGCGTCGCGTCTAGGCGCTCCTCGTCGAAATGCAAAGCGCGCGTGCGTGGTCTAGAGTGAACGTCTCGCGGCTTTGGCGCACAGGTGCGCCTTAATCGGTTTACCTTTTGTCGGTGTCTACTCGGTACTTTACGTTCTTAGGAACGCACGCGAACGATCTTGATACGAGTCGATCAGTTTTTCTTGGTAAGAAAAACCAAGGTTTTGGTTATCGAAAAAAAAAAACAGTTCTCGTAAATTAACAGGTTGAGTGCTTAGTTAATTTTACAGAAATTTGTATGTTATAATAAATATAGTTGATAAGTATAGGTAGTATAGTACCTATACTTATAGTATAGGTAGTTTATAGTATAAGTATAGTTTAGTTTATAAATATAGTATAGTTATAATAAATATATAGAAGAATTCACTACCTCGACTCTTCCAATGGTTATATTTTCGTAAATATTAATAAATATTCTAATGCAACATGAAGATTTGTTTTTATTCATTAGGTTTAACCGTAAATAAGAAGGAATGTTTTTAAGTTTTTTTTTTAAATTTGTTTTTGTTATAATCGAACAATATTTACATATACATAGGTAATTCATAAAATATTATGATTCGCGTAGAGCTTTAAACAAAATAAAACAATATTATCTCCATCAAAACGTATGACCAGCAAAGGCTTTTCACGGTAGAAGATACTTCACGCCAAATAAACCCAAGAGAAAAAAAAAGAAACCTAAAATAAAAGTGATTCGACGAACGATTTTTCGTCCCACTTTCCATCGGTCATTATTAATACAACAAGATATGGAGGTTCGACGTCCGCTAAATCGAAAGGACAATGACGGTATAAACCGAAGCTCGCGGAAGGTCGGTCATCGCGTTCTTGAATCCGGCCTAACGAATCGAGTAGCGTGGTTCTCGGTGCAGAGGTCACTGTCAGTCAACGAGTCCCCACCCGCCGCCGTCGATAATCGACGTTACGTGTAATCGGCTCTCTCCGATCGACGCGAGGAGATAGCTAGATAGAGAGAAAAAAAAAAAGAAAAAGATCCGTAGAGTCGATCAGGCGCGGCCTTAACGCCCGCGGCGGCGTTACCCGCTTCTCGAGGGAGAACGAAAATAGGCGAATTTAGCGAGCAACTACCGGCGTCGCCTCGTAATAGAATGGAAGCGTAATTATAAGGTTACCGTGCCGTCATTATCCGCGAAGAATCGTGTCCGTGTCTGGCTACTACCAATTCGAGCCCCGTTGCTTTCACGGTTGGCAGGGTTCCCCGAGACGGTAACGTCGAGAGTAAGTAATATGGAAAGCGTGCGAGCGACTACCGGACACGTTAAATCGTCGCAAGAGATTCAATTAAATCGTTATATCCGATATTCCTTCGAGCTAAGGTAATAGCATATCTATATATCGAACGAGTGAGAGAACAACTGCTTTTCCGTTCGAGTGTACAGCGGTAGGACTTAAGTACGGTGCGAACGAGCAAACGTTGGTCGGCAGTCGATCGGTTTTGCGGTCGACTCGTTAACCGCAATACGAGCGAAGAAGTATAAATGATCGTTGGAAGCATCCTTTGCGTTTCTCTTGGCGGGAGCGACCCTCCACGCGAGAGGAAACGTTATCCCAATTAAGGCTAGCCAAGCCCTTTGATCCCTCGTCGGAGACTTCCCGAAGGGTTCGCGAATGAAATCTCCTCGGGAGGCTCGAGTTATCGCGCCCGCATCCTTTCGAGAGAAGCATGGAACTTTTCCGCGCGGAGCAACGCCCATCTGATTAGAAACTTTAAGCCTGTGCAAATGTACGTAGGTTGCTACGTAACGTACGTGTGTCTAAGGGGAAACACGCGAGGAGTATAAAGAATATAACGAGTCGTCTCTCCTTTCGATCTTATCGCCTTTATTAGATTTCTCAGCGAGCGTAAACTCGGTCGCGATTTTACGAGGCACTCGTAGGCCTCGTATCACGATTTCCGAAATCTTTTTCGTCAGGGAAAACGAAAGAGAGGGTGAGGTATAAGCGGCGAACGGTGTAATTGTTAAATTCCTTGCGTAAGATCGTCGTTAAACGTTGTCCAGGAGCGGTGAGCAGCGCCATATGGGAACTAGCCGTTCCGAGATTTTGCATTTGAATGTGGAGGCGGTCCGGGTATGGAAGTACCATAACACCTCGATCCTAAAGGCAAAGACAAGTCGATGTTCACGGATAATTCGAGCCGTTAGTTCGGTTAGTCGAGTCCCTTGCTATAAATATCTCTCCGAAGTGAGAAAGAGAGAGATTTACGATCTTTGGAAAGCCAAGATATGGCCTGGTAAAGTTTATTTCTATAAACGTAAAGAAAAATTGGTGTCTTGTCGCGTTAAGGACATACGAGCGACCCAAGCCCTTTACCTCTTTCGTCCAATGAAGTTTGTCCGAAATATAAAGTAGCAATTTGTTTTAACCTTTGAGTACTGATGTGGTTTAGTCAGATCATTTATTATATACTAATAACAACATTAGTAATTAAAAAATGTTCCAACTGTTAATTATGTACTTAACCAAAAATTCGAAAAACAACATTTTTATATGGAATCAACATTTCTAATCTTTAAAGCTGACAAAACAAGATTCAAATCGTAAACTTAAAGGTTAATTTATTTTATTTAATAATTTGGCCCGAATCTATATCAATGAAGTTTGTCTGGAATATAAAGTACCTAGCAACTTGTTTTAATTCATCTTATTTAACATTTAGTTCATGACTCAAAAACAGAATGATAATTTGGCCCCCGAACTAAGAAAGATTGCCCATAACTAATGTAAAACATCGTCATTTCTAAGGAGATGTACCTACCTACCGATCGCGGGAAACGTTGCACGGCTCGCGTTGGTAACAGCACGCGGATTACACGAGCTTGCAGTACCCACTCGGTGCTCATTAACATGCATTCACGGCGCAATATTTATCGTTGTCGGTTTCTCGTAGCAGCGCGCGGCGCGTTTTAGACGCGAGTCTCGACGGTGTAGAACGCGACGCTCCTTCGTCCTGTGGACGCGACCACACATCCAGATCCTAGATAAAGGCGCCACGAAACGCGGACGTTACGCACGCACGCACTCGTGGTGCGTACACGCGAACCACCACCGTCGTCGTCGTTCTTACTTCCATGTTCCTTCCTATCGTCCTCGGTGTGGTTACAACGAGCTTGCTAAGCTTCTTGCTCGGATCACTTTGTCGAGGAAGATATCCTCGTTTGTAAAACGAGAAGAGTCCCAGCAACTCCCGAGATATTCGCCTTTTATTATCTTCGAATGGATACCCTCGTTATTTCTTCTCCTCGGAAGAAATGATTTTTTCGTTTTAGAACTGTGACGATCGTTTTCTGCTACTTATATTTTATGTTGGCATCTAATTTTTTCAATTGCAAAGATTCTTTTTTATTTCTCAAACATTTCAGCTATTTTACAAGATCTTATTACGTTATGTTATTCTGAACTCTTTCCTTACGATAGTGTCAAGAAATTATGGGTCATGAACACCAATAGTGAAAATTCTGCACGTCTTATTTGGTGAAATTACTGGTAAAAAAAGTTGCCACAAAAAAAAACCTTTACCTTCCAAATTTGTTCAAATTAGTTTAAAAAAATATGAAAATTGGTACTCGGTCTGTTCGAAGACACATGCATTTACCGAATCCTGAAACCAAGTCATCTCAAGAAATGATGCAAAGATAACAAGGATCAAAAGCTGGAGCAAAATCCATATCAACCAAACTCCCCAATCATAATCCCACATAGGGATTAATAAAGATACCTTTCCCTACAAGGGTTAAAATAAAAAAAAAGGGGGAAACACCTCCCGATCGAGGACTCAGCAATGTACAAGCATAAAGAGAAAGAAGATTGCAAGTCGGTTGATCGTTTCACACGCGTCGTCGAGCCCACTGGCGACTCGGAAAAGAGGTTTAAGGTAAACGCCGTGGCGCGAGCGATTAATCAAACGGATATTAAGGTCGCGCCGCTTCGTTGAAGCAGCTATCTCTAAGCACTGCTCGCCTCTAACCGGTCCTCCGAGGCTTGGCGCCAAGCGACTCGCTTTTACGATATTACACGCGACGCGAATCGCTCTGCTGCTATCTTTCTCTTATTAAATGGATACGAACGACCTCGCGATTCCGCGAGACGAAAGATCGATTCCACGATGGACTTTTTCCATCCTCCGACCGCTAGAAAATATATCCGGTTGTCTCGCGATACGATGCTTAATATATATTAGTCCTAATGCGCATCAAGATTGTATAGGTGTAATTATTTGTGACGAATGAGTATCTCGATCAAAAAGCAAATATATGTAATGTACTCGGAGTACGACGAGTTGGAATATCGAGGTCGGTCCTTTATCGGTAGCACCGTGGGAGATCGTCCTCGGAAGTTGGAAAGAACGAAGCAAAGGAGGAGGAAAAGTGGAGAACGGTGCACGTTCGGCCTTATACAGACGATGGAACTCGCCGTTCTTATCTGCATCCGTCTATTGCGCTCTTTTACCCCAAAGCAGAGCAAGCACGGTACGAGCTCGCTGCCGCGAGAAACCTTGACGCGTTTCGCTGATTAGCATAGACTGTCAGCCAACTCTCTCTCTCTCTCCTTCTTGCCATTCCTTCGAATCTCTAAGTACCTACCCAAAATGGCCATAAGTTACGTTCGCGCGTAGAAAAAAGATTACATGCGATTATCGTCGCCTAATCCATATCACATGCGAAGTTCCTTCAAAGCTCTCGAGCTTCTTACGAGAAGTACCGAAGAACGAAGAATCTCTCTTTATATGGCCTAACGCATAATCGACGAGTCATTACGCCTTTCTCGGCTTTTCCAACGTTGGATATATATCTATGACGGTACCGCTTAAAGAAACTCGAGGAAAGTCTTAATTAGCGTCGCTCCAGAAGTGCAACTTACTTTGGTTCGTCCGATCGAACTATTGCGTTGGAACGCAAACGGAAAAAGTCACGGAAAACCTTCCAAACTGAGCAATGTTTATGTAACGTTTGGAAAATGGTTGAACGGGGGCAAGAAAATAGTTAATGACGTAGACGCTTCCGCGACGGGAGTACTTGGCACGGACGTTTGTGCGTGCGAATTCACGGATGCAAATCAGGTAGGTAGGTACGAAGACCCGATTGTGTCGTGGCACGCGAAGGCGTGCTCGGTCCTCGGTGAGCGAACTTGTCAAGAGGATGCTTGGCCTCGAGAAATAAGCTTCCTCGTAAAACAGCCGACGACATGCCGATGTAATTAACTCCATCTCGTGTTTGTTCCGAATAGGTCGCCCTATGCACTCTCATAAAAGGCGCGAATGCGTTGGAAGGGCAAGGTCGAAATCAATTAACGTTTCGCTTTATCCTTCTAACACCCAAGATTCTAATTTGTTATACGAAGCTTGCAACGCAATGTTCCTCGGTAGAAGTGGAATAAAGAAAGTATTTACAGCCCAAGGTACCTCTTGCATAAAAATATATATTATTCAAAATTTGGGGCATATTTATTCGTCATCTACAAGACATAAAGTAGAAACTGTTGATTGTTACCAACATGATTAAAAAATACTTTGACGATAAATTAGAAATTTATCAGCAGGAATTGATTTTCCAAGGTACATTGGGCGGTTGGATATTGTATATGATAATGAATGCTGAATGGTAATCTAGTAAATGTTTTTGTTCCGTCGGAAGAACACAAGGCGCTAGGAGGTTGGAACGCGATGATTAGAATTACCAGACCGTCTGCCACGCTTTAGAAACGTTCACCGAAAAAGAAGACGAGGAAGTTGGTTCGATGCTCGGTGAAGGGTTTGCACCAGATTTGCATTTCAAAGTGGGAAAAGCTTCGCTCGGTACAAAGAGACCGCTCTCTATTTAATTAATTATCGCGATCTACGATGGAAATTATACGAAGGCACGGCTCGAGCATCTCTCGCTGAAGCGCAAGAAGCGCCGGATGGAGGTGGATACGCGTATTATCGGCCACTGACAAACCTTTTCCACGGTGATTACGAAGAAATTATGGGTAATCATCGGAGAGAATAAGACGAAGGAGAAGAAGAGAGAAAGATAGTCTAGCTTCCAGGAATACGTTAATAACATCATTACACTTCCCTCGAATTCTTCGAGATTATCGTACGTGCCAAAACGTACGCTTGGCCTTTAGTAAAGACCCCGCGGCTTCTAGGATCTCTTGCGAATAAAAAGAGAAGGCGCGAGCTGGAAATTCGATGTAAATCGTTCGACAATGGAATGGAAGGGATTGGAAGGGAAAACGCACGGTGGTGCCTAGGACAACTCGTTCCTCTCCCTCGACGGGTATCGATCCTCGACGCGTCTTCGCGTCGACGCGAGAGGGAAAGCAGAGGTCGCGTCTCGAGGAGACGGGGAGGAGGACGACGCACGCGCCGTGTTCGCCGTAATGACAGAGCACGAGGTGCCTTCGTAAAAGTGTCAATTCCCTGGCGATGCGGGTAGGTCCGGGACGGAGAGCCAAAGTCGAGCCACGGTAGGAGAATCGGATAGACACACGCATCTACGCGGTTGTTGAGCGTGCGCGCGCAACCTAGTGGATACGTAATCAGCCGTAATTAGTCTGTTGTGTGCGACCGGTAAAAGGCCGTGTAGAGAGGGAAAGAGAGACAGAGAAAGCGAGAGAGAGAGAGAGAAGGGAATAGGTGAGTGACCTCTCGCCTCGGGCGGGGTTCACCGTAGGGTCTTCGGTAGGGGTCGAAAGGGGTCTCCCTCTTCGAGTCTACGACTCTAGTCTTTCTCTCTTTCTCGCGGTTCTACAGGCGCGCGCGCGTTCTCTCCCCCTCCAACATCGGACGATCTATTCCTCCCCATCTCTCTCGAGGGGGCAACGACCCCACGGTCACCTGAAAGAGAGGGCCCACTACTCCGGAGAGGAGCTCGTCAATTTTTCGCCTATCGATCGTGGAAATTCTCCTTCGAGGTGGCCGAGGGGAATCATCACGCGACCAGCGACGTGCCTCCGCGCTTCGACACGCGATCCCATAAGGATGGAGGTTCACTCCCACGATGCGTTCGTTACGCGTCTCATCTACTAGCACCTACCTACGCTTAACGCGTTGACTATCGAGGACTAGTTAACTAGTCCACGGATGATAGTTCTGTACTCCAAGACTAGTCTACCTGCGAGTCATATCTTCTACCGTTAGTAAACTAGTTGTTGGGCTATTACGGTGAAACGAAACTGTTGTGACCTAATGGCAAGTTTACAAGCCGCTGTAAAAAAGACATTAACATTCGTCGGGATAGAATGATTTTATAAAACAAACTGATAGAAGAGCCTCACGGGCTCTCCGTACATAATAGATGGAATTGATAACTTTTAAATATTTTATTTAAATACATTTAAAAAAATGTTTTTCTTAATATAGATACTATACCTTTTTTTCAAGATATACGATATATTAGTTTGTAGAGAATTATGTTCTTGAGACTTATTTTCATCATAAAATAGTAAAAGAGCCTCGGAGACTCTTCTATCCGGATGTTTATAGACCGCTGTCAAAATGGCATTAAACAGTCAAAGTTTTCTCTCATTCGTAAATACCAATGTGTCAAAAAAACAAAATGATATTATAAATAATAATACCTTGGGGTGCAAGGAAAGTTTTCATATTTCCCACCAGTAGCCAAAGTGTCAATGCCGTTTTCGAAGCAACGGCAGGCCCACCTGCTCGACAGACCCACGCATGAATAGCGCCGCCCGCGAGGGACTTGGCCAACGTGACTAAAATTTTCGACGAGTATCGACTTACCATACTCGTCGCACCTTTTTGCCAGGTAGTTCTTTTTGGCTTTACGAGTCTTTTGGGAATTCGCTCCAAGCGCACGACTACTCACCTACCTACCAACCTACCTATCCACCTTCGTTCCATCTTACCTACCGGTTAGCCACGAGAGATCGCAGACAATGGGTTCGATCTTGAGAGCTCGCATGAGCGCGCACGCTTATAGATCGCACCAATTATATGCGCCGCCGTAAACTGCCGTGCGATGACTCAATTTGTTCCGCGCATTATACCGCGCGGATAGGCGCCGTTACTTTACATAATTTCCACCTAACAATTGCCGCCCTACGTAATTATAGTTGTGTTTCGTCGTTTAAACGCTTGTCTCAAACAAACGGAAGCTAAGTCATCGTCGAAAGTTCTTTTCGATCGGAAATAATACGATTACGATGTATATACGTAGGTATACCACGTACTCGACGAGATGGTGACGTAAACGAGGCGTGGTCGTCGAGATCGTCGACGACTTTCGAACGAGATCGAGAGTTTTGGTCGAGTCTGCTCGACACCATAGAAACGCGAGTACGCGTAACTCGCGTTACGTCGAATGCGATTATGATACTTGGCAAGCTCCAAGAGGAAGAGAACGATAAAGAATATCGTGCTACCATGAGTGTAAATTTATTTTACTACGTACCTAACCTCGAAGAGTTTTTCTTCGATCGGAAGGAGGAGGTTTCCGAAATCAAAGTCACCGCGCGATAACGTCCCGTCGACCACACGTGAGACGTTTTATTTCCAAATTACCGTGCTACACGCTGCGCGCGTTACGCTCGAGGTAATCGACACGCCTCGGGTTTTGCCGCAAAACTCACCGGAATTGAATTCCGTATAATCGACGATCGTCGAGCGTCAACCGTTATTACAGCGGATACGTTGCGGGAAAAATTTGTGGAATTCGTCGAGCCGCTAACCACGACGCGTTCGGAGACTTTCTTTATGGAAGGTGTAAAATTATTGCGAGTGTTTATTGCCTGTACGATAAGTCGTTGACGAACGACGAATATTTTTTACCGCAGTGTTTGTGAACGATTCATGATTTCCTTATCGGCATTCTGTTTTTTCTGATTTTAAAAATTGTATAAAAAAATAGTCAACAGCACGGTACGTGAATTGAGAAAATTTTGAAGTACAAGCATCAGAAGAAATAAATATTTGGTCAGAAAGAAAATGACCTCGTACGCGTTGATTGCTACACAAATTTGACTCAAGGTAATCATAATCAAATTTTCATTATTAAGATTATTAATGGTGGTTGTTCATGACCATGGCATACTGATTAAGTAAACAACCGGTGGTCACCCGTGACCAACGTGGCAGTCTAACGATGTTTAACAGCAGTGAAAAACATTATTTAACATTGTTAATCAATTATTTATTGTTTTAATGAACATAATTCTCTTATTTATAAAAAGAAAATACCTATTATAGATTCGTTATTTTATTGAAACATTACCCTGACATTCTATTACTTGTTTGTTTCGTATAAAACGACATTTTTCAGAACCATAACAATCGTGTCATACGGGGGTTATTTGCAAAATGAGAGTCGTCTTTTTTAAGCTTTCGCGACAAAAGAGGAAAGTTAGTTCTCTAACGTAAAATTAGATACTGCATCGCGTCGAGCGGTAAATCTACTCGTTCTTGTCGGCAAAACGCGAGGCGGCTGCCCGAGACTATAAGGAAAACGGCAACGCACCGAAACAGGTGGTCTCGCTTCTTACCGACGTAAAAGACGGAACCGAGAGAAGGCGTTTCGCCTTCGAGACTTCGTTTCTCCGACGCAATAATTCGCGAAACTGGATTCGACTTGGGTTCTCCTACCTGCCCGCGGAGTCGCGTGCACGAAATAACGGCTCGCGTGCGTGACGCGGGAGATACAATTTTTCCACTCCGCCTGTCAATCCGACATGTGTTACGAGATCAATTTTATACCGTACCGTTATCGTATCGTTCGGGAAAAAATCCTATTCGTTTGGGTGGGGCTCGATGGTCCATCGTGTTTATCTCTTAAATTAAAAAAATGTTACAGAAACTATTTTTTGACTAATTTCTATATGGCAACTGATCAGCTAGTTCATCTATTTATAAGGAACGTAAAGTAACGATACCTACAAGGTTTGACCTACAAATTAAGGTATAAGTAAAATTTTAAATAGAAACTAAATTCTGCTCTCGTTCGTTTAAAATCCAATTTGCTAGCAACATAAATCGACAGAATGACTAATCGATTGGCAAAATAAATAGATAACTAGTGGAGTAAATTTGAATCAGCCATTAAAACGATAGGTCGTTTGGGTCGATCTCTTTATGTTTTCGTGGTTATTTAATGTTAGAGCTATTCATCTGGGAATAGACAGAAAAAACATGCGTTAATCCTTTACACTTAACTGTAGCTTCTAGAACAAAACATATCCAACATTATACCATTTTACTTCCAATTTTATATAATGTTCGTTATATGGTGAAAAAAATGTGTTTAAATTACTAATAGAGTAATTAAAAAAAAATCTCGTTATATAAGTACAAATAAATGTCGAGAGAAACTAGATAGCCTCGTAAAGCATTAAATATCTACAACACCCAAGTAAAGTTATTTCACGTATTACATCGAATCAACAATTTCTAACCAAAGACCAACACTTCCATAAACACGAATCAACAAAGAAAAATTGACCATACGCTCAACCCAACTATCACCTACACTTTCCCGATCGTTTTATTAATCGTCCGATCGCAATCGGACCTTAACGAAGATCTAACGAACGATTCATTTCGAGTCACAATCTATCCTACGTTGTATCCACGAGTCTGAACGATAGCTGTACGAAATAGCTTAATCATATTAGCCGCGGGCTCATCGAGGAGTACTCCTAATTGGTTCATTAGTCGTAATATCTTATTAGCGGCGGAAGCGGAACGTCGTGGCGATCGATGCACTTATTAATCGTTTGCGATCCATGCGGTGGCGATGCGTAATGATCCTGCGTGAGCTCGTGCTAATTCGCGAGGCCTGGAGACGGCCAAAGCCGGCGGCGGCATCGTGTATAATACTAGAGGTTGCCGCCTATCGATGCGTTCCTGTGTGAGTGTACTCGCTCTTGTCGGGACATCGTAAGAAGGGACAAAGTACTGGACGTTAACTCTCTCTCTCTCTCTTTTGCTCTCCCATACATGCATACACATACATACACAACTACGGACACGGTGTAGAGATTAGCTCGCGTGGAAGAGCCGACTCGATCGGGCGGCCTCGTGGGAAGTGCCCGCACCCTATAAAGAGAGTACATCGCGGCGGTAATCACGAGTCACTCGTAATGATAACTATCTGACGTAATTGTAAATTCGTTACGCCGTCGATAAAGGTTATTCGCGAGTCATTACTCCGATTTCCCATTAGCCGTGTGTATAAGCGGATATCGACGTCGTACCGTTTCCGAGTCGGAAGGGAGAGGGATAAAGATTAATTCGATTTTTTTTTTCTTCTTTTCTCTTACTCGTCAACCACGATGGAAGGATCGAGTAAACGTATTCTCCTGCTTGCGGTGTAATCGTATAATTTCGTAGACTAATAAATCTTGGAGAGCATCGCCACGGGGTTCTCGAGTAGGTACCAGTGGAAGGAGATATCGCGTTTGCGTTTCGCTATCGCCGAACGTCTTCGATTCGTCACGCTATCGAGTCTCCTTACGGCGTTAATCGTTCGGCTCGCATGCGATAAGGGAGAATATAGCGAGCCGGTAACGAGGAATCCGTGATCCCGTGTTCCCGGGTAGAAAGAGGAGAAGGGGTGCCTATGGGAAACATCGGATCGTGGCCGTATGTAGATGGGCAGGAGACTCGAGAGGCGCTAAGAGCTGCTCGAGAGAGGAGGAGGAAGCCACGCCGAGGCAAGCTTCGCTCGCTCACGAAGAAGGTGGTCTATTAGTTCTCTAACCTTCTCCTCCCAGCAGTGCTGGGAGGAAGTAGCCATATCTGCGATCTCGCTCGATAAGATACGACAGGTAAGAGGAAGTTCGCGCGGTTCTCTCAGCCGCGAATACAAGCGTTTCGTTTTAGGTACTCGGTGCGCCCTACATTTCTTCTTACATAGAGATGCGTGCGTGGTAACGCGTAGCTACGTACGTCGAGTCACGATTCAGAAATCCACTTTCGTCGATACCATCGAGTCGCGGGCGTTGATCGCGAGAAAAAAAAAAAGACGAAAGGGCGAGAGTCGAATAGTTCAGGAGAGTCTTGGAATGGCAGGAATCGTCGCTGTGGAGAACACGAAGGCTCGTGTTCCTTAGAGAAAGAGGGAAGGAGGGGCGGGGTTGGAGGGCGCAATGCCCACGCCACGGATTCCACGGATGCAAATTCGCTTGAGCTATCGCCGGATCGTGAGCCTCTTCTTCGGCTCCGAAGGGAAAAGACAACGGGCCACGAATATAAGAAGCAGCGTCTACGGAATCGAAGGATAGTCTCTCTCTCTCTTCTTCTTCCTTTCTCTCTCGGAGCGTGTATCGAACCCATAGCAGTCTGGGTACGTCGATGCGGTACGTGGTCGCAACGTGGATGCACCGTTGCACTTGCGCCACGACTCCGGAGGACCACAGCGGATGCATGATGTATATCCGCCACCGGGTTGTGCAGTGGCGAATATGCAAACCAGTGGCTTGCCCGTGCGGGGTCAGCCCTCTCTTGCCTCCGAACGTCTATGCACCCCCGCGACGACGGCCCCACCGAAGAACGAGTCGGTCAGCACAGAAGGAAGTCGTAAATCATTTATATCTGTATTTATATGTGCGCGTATGCATATAGACGTATCTCGGTTGCGCCCACTTTCTCACTACCGGTCTCGTGGATCGTTAACCCTTTAACGCCAGCCGCGAACTCCATTCTTCCCGTTCACGGTACGTCGACTTTTAATTCTTCGTTGAAACAACGATCCGGTAGATCCAAAGGAGTCCGATCGGTCGCATCTACGAGCAACCGAGGAAGAAATTTATTTCCATTAAAGTCCATTCGTCCTTCCCTAGCTCGCACGGCACTTTGCTACGCGATCCTTCGATCGCAACAAAGCGCCTAGTCGTCCTCGTCGTATTAGCAACGAGCGCCGCGTTCCTCCCGTCCCATGAGTTTTCTAACGTAACGCCAACTGATTTACACTAATGATCGCGGCCGGCTGGCAGTTTTGTTAACTCGCCATCGGCATCGACGGCGGCACCAATCATCCACGCTAACTGCGATAAATATAGATTCTGACAAGTCGTTAAAGGAACGCCGTGATTCGCGGCGGAGTCGATCAAAAGCGAACGAATCGCCGAGCCTGATTGAGATTTATGCTGATAACATCGCTCGAGATATAAATACTCGAGCTAACCCGCGTCGTAGAATCGCATAAATCTATTATCGATCCGATCCACCTCTTTTTCTCTCTGGCGTTTCGTTTCTTCCATTCGTTTTTTACCGATAAGTTTTTCAATCGATGGATATCAATTTTGAAAGCCGAGGAATAAGGAAATATAATCTTAGCCGTTGTTCGTAAATCCCTGCTTTTCTTTTCCCTCGATAGCTCCTATACACCTTCTCACCGGGATCTTTATCTTTAAGACTCGACGAAGGCTGGAAGATGAGTACTCCCCGACGCAGGCCTCGAGTAACATCCACGGATATTTATTCCCGCATGGAATTATGGACAGCAGTCTCCGTAGGGAGACGCGCGCGGACGGATAAGATCTCGTGCTGTAAATCAGTGTGTTCCTTCGACGTCGCTCCGAGTCGGCACGTATGTACGTACGTTATGGATCGAACGGTGATTAACGTTTACGCGACTGGATCGATTTATACGAATTTACATGGAACGAGAAGCGAGCGGGGAACTTTTCCGTCCTCGAGACTAGCTGGCGCACGATATAGCAGGTGAATCGTGCACGGCGAAATAACCAATTCCAATACCTTCCTGCTCTAGCAGCATCCGTTTCGCTGGGACCGTTCCCTTAGATCGATCTTCTACTTTTCAGAGGCAACCTCGCGTTTCTAAAACAGCACGGGAATAATGTCTTTCCGCGTTCGACCGGTGGCGACAACTTTTTGTCGAGGGACAAGCTTTACGATTCAATACGAGTAGGTATCGCGAGGAGTTATACCGGGATAGATGCGATCGAAGGTAATAAGATCGAGTAAAAATGATGCCGTACGAGATTGAGTCGGATCGCTCCGATCCGACGGAATATTCCAAATACTCCGGTCGAACGTAATGGAGATGGAAGAAGATGAAGAGCGCGACCCCTGGAAATCGAGGACGATCGCTCGAGATCTTTCACGGGGTTGGCTGCGGAGGGTAGGCATTCCGACACGAGCGCTACTACTCCTCTCGGTAATGACAGCAAAGTGGGAAAGGTCGAAGCGCAGAAGAAGAGTAGCCAGTCCACGATGGCTATCCGATCGATTCGATAGCTCACGGACTATAGCTAGGAGGATTTCCCCAGTGTTATCCACTTGGGAGCTGTTACGGTCCTTCGATCGGCGCTACTGGGTCAAGCGCCAATGCCAGCAAGGGCACGGGAATCTCTTCGAGATCCACGCTCTCTCGAGTCGAGAGATCGTTGATATTTTTTTTATCATGGGAGAAGGGAATGGTGTGTTAGGGATTTATGCGTTTTTGTTTTTAATCGATTAGATGGTCAATTTCGTTTGTTTTGTTAGTCCATTTCGGTTTGATTATTTCAACCGAAGGATTTCGATAATTATGTCAAATTGGTTTGAACGAATGAAGTGAACGGAAACTTATGTAGGAAATTAAGAATCTTGGTAATAAGGCGTTTTTCACTTTAATAATTTGCATTAATCCATAAACACGACAATTCTATCCAACCCAAAAATAAAACTGTAGCAATCCTTTAACCAAATTTCCCATTGATTTCCATTCCCGTGGAATCGATTCTCATTCATTTTTGCATTAAATTATATTTACCCTAATGGTAATTGGTAATTGAATTCCCATTAAAACCCAATAGAAATCACAATTTACCCTTACTTTTCATAAGGATACAACTGGAAAATAGTACTAATGTATTGGCATAGCGCACAGGCAAGACCACGCTTCAATCCCAACCGAAGCAGTTCTAATTGATCGGTTCTGCTTGAACATCTACGCTACTCCAGACAAAAAAACGAACTGATTTGTTTGTAATAATCGCAAATAGAAAAGCGACAGCCGTAAAACGTTTAGATACACGAGGATAATCCGATCGCGCGTGTGCGCGTTCATGCTTGACCATCGATCATTCGCGCAAGAACGGCACGGGTATCTTTTTCGTTCGGCTCGATGCATCCGAGCCGATAGAGCACGCGTCCCACGTGCGCGGACGTCGATTTTCCGCGGCTGCCCTCTCGGTGGTAATGCACGTGACGTAGGTTCGTACGGAGCAGGTGCCAGCCGGTGCACAAAACGACCCGTTTAGCCTGTCTACCACGTCGCACCGCTAAGAGAGACGACGCGAGAAAGAGAGAGAAGAGTGGTCGTGCCACGCGATAATGCGTTTATTGCGATAGCCAATTTACGATACACCGTGGCAAGCTTTCCGTGTTCCCCTCATCGTTCTCTTCTTCCTTTTTCTAGAGGATCGTCCTCGGAAAGGAAGTTTCTACATTTTTCTTCTACCGACTCCTTACGACGTAATGTATCCTCTCTACCTCCTCTAATAAAAATAAAAGAAGATAGGGAGAGGAGCTCGGGCACGCTCGACCTGCCAACGCGGAATCGACGCGTTTCCATACGCAGCGTCATTACACGGCAGGTTTAACGCCTGAGCTTTAGTCACGGCTCCGGCTCGATTACGAGGTTCTCCCTATCGGCACGGAGATCGTGCTCGTTTAATCGACTAACGGTCACCTAGCAAGCCGAGATTCGGCGAATCTCGACGATTACACGCAACTTCGTCGTGGAAACTTTCAATAACGTATGACAAATCGCGGATAGAAAGGTATATATAAAAGGATAGAACGGTTATAACGTTTGTCGCGGGGAGTTTTAGCCAGGAGCCGTCGAGTCGGTGGTGTTCTCTCATCGAATCGTACTCGGTTTAGCCGCGCTTCGGCCGGGACGCTCGCTCCGTCCAGACTCTCCAGACGAGAAAACGGTCCGTGGAGGCCGTGGAGACGTGGAAGGTGGATGATGGTGGTGCTAGTGGGGGCGTGCGATAGTTCAAGTCGTGAGCGGGCAGCCCCGCCCGACACGACCGCGGAGCATCTCCGTTCTGACCCCCGCTGACTTAGCCGACGAGACCCTCCACCAACCCCTCGTGCTCCCACGAGCCGTCCATCCCTTCTCCTCGTCTCTCCTCTCCTTAGGAGATCCCACCCCACCCTCGGGCGCACCGCCAAGGGCACCGCTCGGGCCCTCCGGAAGAACGAGAAAGAAAGAGATAGAAGAGGAACGAGAGAAGGAGAGACGAAGCAGGAGAGGAAGAAGGTAAGGAGGGGAAAGAGGATGAAGGCAGTGATAAGTGTGGGAAGGGCAGGTTGCATAAGGTCTAATATTATGCAAGCGTACACACAACCACGAATGCGTTAGATCCCTTGGCTCTTCTTCTTCTCTTCCTCAGCGCCGTACTATATACCGTGCGGCGTACACGCAGCAGAACACAAGGCACCAAATACGAAGGAACGGTTTTGCCATGGTATTATATATATAGTATTATATATATATATTTTCTTCGTCTAACATGTGTGCGTTCGTCTCGTCCGTTGTCCGTCTCCCTACCATTTACATGCGCGAGCTCACGTACGAGTGTGCGAGCCCCGTGCGAGAGAGCGCGCGAGCAAGGCTTACCCAACCTGCATAGAAATCGCAGGAGCGTTGAACCCAGGAAGTGGCCATGAAATAGTCATTCCTGAAAGGTTAACTCTCCTACCGCATCTCGCGAGGGCCCCGGAGGTCGAGCTTGAAAGTCCGGAAAGTCCGCGGCTACGACGAATAGCCGCCAAACCTGGGAGACGATGGAGAAGGCTTGAAAGGACCTCCAGCGATTCGAACCTACCGCTGACTCGTTGAAGATCCTTGGATACCGAACGAGAGTTCGAGAAGGAGGAGGGTCGAAATTTCGAAAGGATTCGTTCGGAAAGCTCGATTAAAATTTGACTGGTGCGAAGCAAGCTCAAGGATTTATAGGTATCTTTCCCACGGCTCGGGATATCGATTCGAGGTCGAGAGATCGAGCGAAACGTCGAACGCGTCAAAATTTGATCGGGACTATAGGGGACGAGCGTAGTCGAACTCTACGTGAAAGAGAGAAGCATCTTTGTCTTTCTTTCTCATTCTATCTCTAGCAGCTCGGTTCGGTCGGCTCGAGGCACGGCTAAGGTACGGCGAGAGTACCTACGGAGAAGTAGTACCGAGGTACCCCGGGGGCCACGAAGGTCACAGGGCTAAGGCACTTCTCACGCCCCCGCCATGTCGGAGGAGAGCACCCCACTTAGACGAGCCGTACATACCTTAACGCGGCCGATTAGTATACGTGCTTAATTGCCGCCAACCTGCGTGCGTGACGGTAGGTATCGATCATTCCCCGCCTCTTTCGAACGGTGTTAAAAAAGAATTTTTTTCAAAAATTGCTCGTGACTTTCTTCGACAAATTTCAATCTTTCCCATCGATCTCTTTACCCAAGGTCGATCGTAGAAATTTACTTTAACTCGCGTAACTAGAAAGCAAAACCGATATACACCTGATCGAAGAGTGGAAAGATCAACGATCTTGGTGACTGGCTTCGATCTTCGAAATGTCAGCCGACTATCGTTCCCTCTAATAGAGTGAGCAGAGGCGAGTCAGCCGGGTCGAGAGAGGATACAAGGAGACATAATGTCAAGGGAACCTAGCGCCATTGTACGAGAGCGGCGCGAGAAAAAGAAATGATGGATGGTTCCGGGTTGGGCTCGTCTCGACGCACGGGCGTGAGCGTACGGGTTCGAGACGTCCGAGCTCGTCTTTAGATACGATCGCCTTATGTACATAAGCAAACCTGCATCTCTCTCTCTTTCTTTCGAGCATGTCCGCTAATCAATCCCGAAAAGACTTTCTAGATCCGGGGGCACGTCAAGGATTTTGACACTCGAAGCCAACATTATCCCATCAAGGAACGTTAAGCTCTCTATCCGGTCGTTCGCGCGCACGTCAAAGAGCGCGCGCAATTTTTTCGAAAGTTCGCTTCGCGAGAACGTACGAGGTGTAATTATCGAATCGACGCGGAACGATCCTGCTAATCGTTTCTTCTTTGAGAGAAAGAGAGTGATTGCTCGTAACTACTTTTCTTTATTCGCGAGTCGAAAAAAGATCGTTACGACAAATTATGCCAGGAAGTTTTATCGGGAACGTGTCGGGAAGGAATCGACCGATTCCGAGGCGTCTCAGTTACGTCGTAAGAAATAGGCCAAAGAATAAAATTGTTCGAATAGCCGAAGGTTACGCTGTACAAGTCTCGCGGTGCCTCGAGAGAAGGAAAAAAGGTACCGATCTGGTCCTTGGAACGCGCTACGAGCGGCCTGGCGTCGACAGGGACTCCTTTTACGACCGGACGCGTTTCCATCGGCGTCGCGGGGAATTGCACAACGCGTCGCGGCTTTGGCCACTCGAAAAGAGGGACTCGAGGGAGAGGACGACGTCTTCCATCTGACAGAACTCGATACGATCGATGCATGGTACTCGGCCGTTCCCGAGGTAGCTTTTACTCAACGAGAAAACCATTGTCCCCTAGAATCCTTAACTCTCGTATCACGTAACCGTACAAATTCGCCAGGCGTTCTCGGCGATCGAACGTTTGAAAAAAATCGAAGGTGAGTCTTTCTCTAGAACGGACTATCCAGCGCGCAAACGACAAGTGCTCGACGTTTACTCGCCGAGTAAGGTCGCTGCGGTAAATCCGGCCCCATGGATATTTCGAATACCGAGCGTTCTGTCGAACGGAAGGAAACCGTCGTCGAGACTCGGTTGGAATTTCGCGACGAAATACGAGCCGCTTTCATAATTCGCATTCCCGGTTAAATACCGTGCGATGCCATTCCCTTAGGACGGTGTAACAATTACGAGAAACTCGCGCGTGATTCGCCACCGTGAACGTATATCGATAGTATTTGAATAACCACGTCAGTGTAGCTTGGGTAACTCGGAAGCACGAAGAATTTCTATTTCGATCGGTGGGACTTAAAACCGGTATAATTTTGACACCGGTATTACGTCAACGAAGCTACACCGAAACCGATTAGTACCGAAACGGATAAATACCGAAGCGAATACCGAATAAAAATAAGAAAACCGAAAAAATATGCCGTTATTTTCGTATTTTGATTTCTATAAAGATTAAAAAGTAGTATAGCCGAAAAATATCGATATAATACCGGTAGCTTACATCTCGGTTGAAATTGCTGATCGACCAAAGGAGGCTGATGGTGGCCAAAATTAAAACGATTAAAAAAAAGTGTCAAAAAACAGGAGTGAAATCTTGTTATGCTCGAACTATATTCGACAAGACTGGTACATATATACACATTTAAAAGCATCAAAAAATAAGGACAACCAGAATGAGAGAGAGAGAGAGATAAAGAGAAGAAAAAAGAACAGGATCCGTAGGCACCGGCGCCGATCCGATAGTGTGTCGACGATAATCGGTGCGGGCGTGTACAAGCCGGCGTGGCTCGCGCGCCGCGTCCACGCGTCCAGCTACGTGAAAGAGCATACACGGCAACTCTCACGCATATAGGTATAGATACGGAGAGGGATATACACGGAGAGAGACGGCGCACACCACGAACGGAAGCATCTAAGATCCTATCGTCGAATGGTAGGAGCGCGCGATATGACCGCTGCCTATTGCTACTCGTCTTACGCTCGTTGGTGAGGGGCCGAGCGGGTTGGCCGCCGATCGGAGACCTCCTCGATTATCGTTTTACCATTCGAGCGAAGGGATTTATCTCGATCGGACGAAACACGACGCCGCTGGTGCTCTCTCGGCATTCTGATAACGAGCGATAAGCTCGGTTATCGAACTATACATACGTTATGTTCGCGGCCCGTTGAAAGACCGCATTGCCATGGACTTTACCGTAATAACCCGCGATTCTTCTTCTTCCGTTCGCGCTATCGTTGCCCTGCAAATGGTCTATGTTGATGTCCTCTTTCTCCTCGTACGCGTGGGCGCATAATGACAGTGCTCGTGCAATGAACGATTAACCCGCGTCTCTGAGGTCTTTCTTTCGCATTCTCTACGCGTTTCTTCCGCACGTTTTTGTATGAGAGGAAGAGTACATTCTTGCGAGGTCTACGTCATCCTAAGGTCAATTTTAACCGTTTTTTATTTTGCTTAGTAAACGTGGAGAATTTTTTCATATGCCTACTTTTATGCATTGTGCGACAATTGCACCTTCTAGTGTTTTTTTTTTTATATTTTTTGAATAAATATCACATTTTTTTTAGCTTTTCTTTTAGTTTGGCTTGTATGTTTGTCTGGTACAAATCTTGTAAGCTAAATTTGACCTACTTCTACATGTCCAATCGACTTGAAACTTTGCAAAATTTTCGAAAAAGTAAAGGGTCCTTTCGAGAAATTCGAGGCTACTTACATATCGAAAAGAGCTATCGTTTGTCAACTGAACGAGTAGTCGAGATGGTAGCGTCTTTGCTTTTTGTTTCCAACGTCTCGGCCTCCGGATCTCTTACGAACTTCTTTTTTTTTTTAATATCCGACAGCTTCTTGACAGCTTAACCTCGAACCATAAACCCTGTTATACCTTACTCGAAATATCGATAAAGCAGAAATCAAAATTACTATC
The DNA here is from genome assembly GCA_916049575.1 of Ancistrocerus nigricornis. Lineage (NCBI taxonomy): Eukaryota > Metazoa > Arthropoda > Insecta > Hymenoptera > Vespidae > Ancistrocerus > Ancistrocerus nigricornis. Next base: position 12,904,278 of record OU696667.1, on the reverse strand, counting down.
AGCGGAATTATATATCGATTGTAGCGCCTTAAATAAACCCAACATAATATATTCTGTTATAGCGATAACTTTCATACTACTTTTTATTAAAATCCACCCATTCGAACTATGACCACATAAATAGCATTCGGCACTGCCCCAATAAAAAAATATTCTTGCTATTGTCGTTTCAGTAAACATAATAAAAAGCTTGTTTTTAAAAAGTTTTTTTTTTTCATATAATTTTTAGGTAAGAATCTTTTGTTAATAATAAATACATATTACACCATCTCTTGTCTTCTTTATCATCGTTGCTTCGCTCTCTGTATACCTACTTGTCCTTAGCGAAGGACCCGTATCGATTTTTGAAACGACTATACGTAAAAAGTTATTTCGTTGGATAATTTTATATGGCTCGAAGAATGGAAGAGCTCGTTGGGAAATCTTTTTCCACCTTTCATTTATCTCGCACGATCTCCTGGCACTCGAACGTAAGTCATATTCTCTTTTAAAGACAAAAAGATTACGCCGAACCGTTAATACGGTTACGCCTTATCTAGATTGCTTCCCCGTCGGCTTCCGTCGGCCGAGAAACGGCACGAGTAATTAATCAAAGACAATCAAACTCTGGGAGCGTCGAGTTTATCCGACTCCCAACGCGAAGGTGAGACTCGCTATTCGTCCTGTGTGCATACAGCCTGAAAGTGGGAAAAAACGGCACGCGAGAGATTCATCATGCCTGTTAGCCGGATGTGAGTCGTATGAAAAGTCGGTTTCGATGATTCCACGAGATGGTTATCGGTGCTTTCGAAGATTCATTAAAATCAACGCTTTCGCTCTCGAAGCTCCGATCGTGCGAGATCCCGTGAATGATCTCGTAAACTTGTTTGTATAGTACTGTACAGGATGATTCATAAATCCATGTCAATATTTTAAAGGGTAAATCTACACGCTAATAGAAATGTGAACGTATCTGTCACAATGGTTAATAAATGGAGAAGCAGCGATTTTAAGTTTGAAATGGTAATGATAAATAAGGATTTTTGTAAAGTTTTATCAGTACGTATTTTTATTACATCTGGAAAGCTTAATCTAGCTAGTTCATTCGACTACAGTACCACTAGTACCCTTAAATAATTTTGCACCATATTTCGATTTAGCCAATTATTCACTATAATGGCAGATATGGTATACATAATTTAATTATCTGCTTATGAATGATTAAAAAAAATGTTAAAAATGCCCATTTCGTGCCTCGACACCCGCTTTAGTACGTCTTGACTTTATCTAATATTTACAAAAAATATCCATCGATATAAAGCAAACAAAACTTCGGGCCCTTGGTATCTTATTTCCGAGAGTTCAGTATCGTCTTAAAATCGGCATAATCTGTTACCAAATCTAATCATAACAAAAAATCATTAGGAAAATAAATTCATCATTACAATTTTCCCAGAAATGGAAATTAACTTTTAAAGTATACATATAAATGTATGAATCACCCTGTATATTTTAATTCGTACATCATTCACAGTATATGCACTTTCAAGCTCGATTTCGCATTAGTTCTTTCATTAATTCATAAAAAAGATTGATTTTTTAACGTGACACCGATACGATGCGTGTTTCGCAGGAAAAAGAGTGAGAACTAAGATACGTTGCTACTGACCTACGAAATCATTCGCAACGTTAAGGCGATAAAAAGCGAGCCTGCTCGCTAGCACAACGTTAGTAACGAAGGCAGGCACGCCCAAGCGGACGTCTCGTGTGGGCAAATAAATGACGTCACACTTAAACTCGTGGAATCCTCGTACGGCACGTTAGTCTCGACGCTACGTGACGGGTTTTCTTTATAGTCATGCGAACGACTTTAGAGGCGGTGAGTCCAGAGAACAAAAAAAAATCGAATCAAAGCGTAGATACGTATAAAAAGACATCGAGAGAGAATAACTATCCGAGCGACGCTAATGCTCTCGTAAACCCTTCGAGATTCGAGGTAATCGTCCTCTGATTTTAATCGTAGGTGTGAAGTATAATAAAAGCACCGAGGAAGAGGGGAAAAAAAATGTATAAATAGTCGCTTAAGCTATCCTTAATTACATCTCCGATCTTGTCACGGGGAAGCGAGCATTCAGCGACTCGATTTATACCATGGACTTTTCTAAGAGAGACGTGAAACGTTTAATTTCCTTGACGCGATGAACGAGTCCGCTCGCCTCCGAAAAGGACCGTAATTTCGTTTATATGAGGAATTCTAAGCGTGACACCAAAGGAAGGATCCATTCATCATCACTAGTTCCACGTAACGCGGCTAGAAAGCTCTTAATTACGACTTTTTCGCTCCCGAATCAATCTCGATCCTGAACCTGCTTTCACGAGCTACTTATAGTATCCAAATTCGTATAGCTGGCTTATCTAGTTATTTTTTGTCACGGGTAATTAGCACCACCAAGGAGTCGCTGTAGAAATAATTTCTTTTGAAATAAAAACTAATTCAGGAACTATTCATCTTCGGTAATATATTAGTTCATAAATAAGTATATAATCAAAGATTAAATTTCCTCTAAATGCGATTATTTAAAAAATTCTTTTTTCTAGACTAAAAAAGAAAGAGGGATCGATTTATCCGTTGTGATATTTTAACCATAAATAGATATGCATAGTCTAATAAAGTCTAATAAAAATTGATGGTCCTATGTGTGCAATTCTTCCACAAATTCTTTTTTCGGAATAGAAAAAAAAGAAGGATCGATTCATCTTTGGAGATATTTAAACCATAGATAGATATAGACTAAAAAAAATCAAATTTTCTCTCCATATAATTCTTCCACAAATTGTAACTTTCGGAATAAAAAAGAATCGATTTATCTTCGATGATACATAAACCATATAAGTATGCATAGTCCAACAAAGATCAAAGTTCCTGCGCATCGCGGGATACTGAAGGAAAGGTGCAAGGGTTCTCTCTCTCTCGGATGATCCACCAACGTACCTATATGGTATCCACGCACGATCGGAATTTTCCGATAGGCACCGGGTCGCGATTTATGGACGCACGAGGAAACGGACGCGAGCCGTTATAAACGACCGCTTAGACGACGTTGGAAGCTTTGGAGGTAGAGGAGGAGGGGTAGAATCGTTCGGTCGATGTTTAAAGTCAAGTTTAATATCTGCCTGTATTATATCGCCGCGGGAGATCGCTGGCAGCGTTTGCCGGAAAACAATAGGACGTCGATAGAACGGAGGGTGCATCGTTGGCCCATTCTCGACTCTCCCCTTCTTTCTTCCTCATCTCGACGAACTCGGACGTCTTCCCTTCTCTTCGAGCCACGCTTCGTGCCACCGTACCGTTACGAAAATATTCTCCTCGACCCACCGGACAATCTCTTCTAAACAGTTTTATGAAAACGAAGTTACTTCAAAGATTATTACCAAGCTGCGAGGTAGTAGCATAATCGATCATTTCGAAAGGAATTCGTATTAAAAAATTCCAGCCTATCGAAGAAACGACGACGATGCCCCGAGGAAAAGGCCATAGGGTAGCTCGACCCCGATCGAATGCCATTTCGCGTGGATCCCTGTCTCCGATCGTTAATCCAGAAATGGATGTGAATTGCGGCAGCATCGATGTAACCATACCTACTTCTCTCCTTCTTCCATTCTTTCTCACATTCTCGCGAGAAAAAAGTCGAGGGGCAATAAAAATGAGGCGTGGTCCGCGTTCTTGACGGGCGATTTTGCGGTTTAAATTATTAAGTGTACCGTACCGTGCTCACTCGGTCAATCTCCTCTCCGAAGCAGCCACTTTTTTATTCGTTCCACGTCTCGCGCTATTTTATCGGACCGTAGCTTCTTATTCCACGGAGAGTGATATCAGATCTGTTGCGTTTTTTTACCCTGCAGCATCGCATAGCCCGGGGCCGTGGCCCCCTGCTTTATGGCCATTTTAAAGAGACAAAAAAAAATAAGAGCGCGTTCTCTCGAGCGCATTAGTCCCTCGTCTACGAATCCATTAATCGTTTGAACTCGTTTTACCGAGATTCTAGACACCGACGACCTTTCTTTTCTTCTTTTTTATTAATAACTTTAAACGAGGTTTAATCGAATATTTCGCACGGATCTCTCAGTGGTTTAAATCGTCCCACTTCTTTCGCGATTAACCACGATCAATTATTTTTGGCTAGCTATAGGTATCTTTATATTCCCTCGTGTATTAACCTCATTTCTCTACGTGTACTCTCCTTAACAACTCCTTACGATAAAAAAAGATCTTCAAATCCATTAGGATGGAATCGCGAAGACGACTTTCGTTTCTCCGAAGGCAACGTTCAAAACGATACCATTTTTCCGTCTTGCCCGATGGCGATTCTTCGTTCACCATTTACAGTTCGCTTGGTCGTTTGACCATAATCCGTGGAAAGAAAAGGGCAAGAGCTCTTGCAAAGTTCGATATGCATGTCGGCAGCGGTCTATCGGTCGACCGTGGACGTTAAGGCATACCGGGACCGCTCCTAAATGGCAAGAAGCAACGAGATGAATTTTTCTACACCACGAATGGGAAATCCTGTCGAAGAGATTTCGTGCGAGAGAACGAGCAAGATATTCGGTACCACCTCGTAAAGCGTGAAAAGACAAGGCGAACGCGTTCGCGGTAGGAACGTTGGTTGCTCCTTTAAGCTTGCACAGGTGAAGGCAACTCTCTCTCTCACCATCTTTCTCTCTCCAATATCGATTTTCCATAGAATGGAAGGCAGAGCGAGAGAAACGAAGAAAAAAGACCACATAATTAACCCATAAAGCAAGGCAATCGCCACGGATCTCTATGGTTTAGCCATAAGCGAGTCGAAGCAGGTTCGAGGTACCTTCGATGCACGTTCGAGGCAGGTTCGATGCAGGTTCGTGGCAGGTTCGAAGCAGGCGCGGTATTCCGCGTACACACCCGCAAGATATGACGCGTGTGTGGATACGCCGATGCGTGCACGCCGCCGGTAGGCAGGCGAGTCAATAGCCAATAGGGACTACTTTCGATCGAATACTCGTTCGTATCGTACGATTCGAGTACATCGACTTGTCGGTCGTAGTTGTGGTAGTAGTAGTAGTACCACGTGGAATTTGTTAGCGAAGCCTTCCTTCTATGTCAGTTTCGCTATCGCAACGATTAATGGAAAACCGAGTCCTACTCACCGGTTGAGACGCAGAGAGATGGCGGTGGCGGTGTAGGAGTAGTCGCTGGCGAAGGTACTCTTCTTGCAGCGGCACCAATTATCGCTGCTGGACTGTACCGAGGCACCTGCAACACCACGGGAGTTTTCACGGACAGGTCCACTGGTTCCAGCTGCACCGGCGGTCCCGCCGCCTGGAATTCAGAAAAATAAACATTTCTTGTCAATTTACTCTCGAATCTTGTACCCTATTTTTGATTTTTAATTTGGTATCCGCAATTTTCACGCTTATTTATATTATATCGCCATGTGAATTTGGTACACATTTTTAGTTCACTGGTCATAAAATTATATATAATCATAAATGTTGTCTAATATGATAAAATAAGGCCATATTCTTAACAATAGTGCAGTTATAACCCGGCGTAATTGTCTATAACCATTATAACTATGGCATAGAAATATTTTTAAAAAATTGAAATCTGATGCAGGTTTGCGATATTTTCACGAGATCATAAAAAAATACAAAGGTAACTGATAGGACACTAAAACATCTACTTTCGCTCGCAAATGACTCCCAAGATCAATAAGCACGTGATCCAATGCAAAATCTCAAACAAGCGGAAAGTGGATACGTTCATAAATTTATCGAAGGTAATATTTCAATCGCGTTGAATACGTATCGACGGTGAAACTGAACCCCTAAAACGTTTCGTAGGAGAGACCGCGGTAAATCGATAGTCCATCGAAGGTTTTACCTTCTGTACCTAACCTCCTATCTCTATCGTGGAACCATGCGCGCTCGCGTTCGATGCTTGTGCTTGGTAGCCGGAGCGAAGTGCTTTCGCGCAATTAGCATAACTAGCGTCGGTATTGACGTGGACTAATCACGACCAGTTCCCACGAGGTTCAGACCGAGTTCTGCCTGCCCGTACCCTTCCCTGGCTCCCTTCCTCGACTCTCATCGACTTACCCACCGTGGATCGCCTAATGACCGATCGAATTAATAGTCAATGACTAAGAGCGCGATGGAACCAATTTTCATCGCGTATCTTCTGCTCTTAGGACTCCACGATCGTCTTTCGTAATATTTACTTCCTTGATTACAAATTTGATGCGTTGGAACAACGATGATGATACACCTAACCCTCCTCTTACGCGATGAAATTGTAGCTAGTACAAAATTCGAGTAAAAAAAGTTATGCAAATACCGATTAACAAAAATAGATTATTTTAAAAATGGTATAAGTCCAAATTTGTAAAAATTATGAATGGTATTTATGTTTTTTTTTCTTTTCCATTTTCTAATCTGATAATTGTATTTTTTCGTAACAATTTAAATCATAGAAAATGGATTTATAACACTTTTAAAATACATGGCTCATATAAAACTTGTTTTAAATGATGCGAACTATAAAGTAAAAAAAAACTATAAAAAAGTAATTTAAAACATAAAAATGTATTCACTAAAGCATTTTATTTAGTTATTGCACTATGTCATGGTATAAATTATTATCGAATAAACATAATATGTAGAATAAATGCAATAAAGTGATAAAAACCAAATTAAGAAACTAGTGTAAAATAAAAAAAAAGGAAAACAATAATATCTTGTTACCAATCAACATTTTTATCAACGTTATTCACCATCACTTTCTACTACATAATTACGACAAACTCGTTTTCTTACTACAGAAAAATAACTTCCATCGTCCAACTGCGTCCAAAAATTGTGCGAGTAGAAAGAAAAACGCGATCGAAGAAAAAGAAACGAGTCCGAGGCGAGGACGAAACGTTTTAAATTCTACGCGCGAGGGGAAACACAAAATTCGTGGTGGTATCGGATTTACAAAACGGTCGCGGATGGGAAGATCGGATTTACGGAGGCTGCCTTCGACTACTACCGAGAGCGATTGTTTCGATGTAATGCCTTGACGAAACGTGGGAATGCCGCGGCCATATCGACAGCGAAAAGCTCGCCTTCTGTCCCTGCAATATACATGTCATAGAACGAAACGAATGGCTCTTGTCGTGAAACACGATACGAACCTAATAACGTAACTCCGAACGACTGCACTTGTGCGTGCGTGCGTGAGGGCGATTGTGAGGTAACGATTAACGGACAATAAGACGTTAGAATGAATCGAAGATGTGGAATGTTACTTTCTCAAGCATCTTGCATAAAAGTAACGAAATGGAGAGTCACTCCAAATTCTTGCGGAAATCTAAACAACCCGTTTAAATTATTTAAAAAATATGAAAAATAAGGCTTTTATCACCAATGTTTTTTTTTTTAAATGATATTTAAATAGAAAAATGAAGTAAAAATAACTTCATTTTAATTTATTCTTCACTATAATCAGAATTACTACTTTCATTTGCAATAACATCCTCCGACGCCAAAAAGAAGTGTTATAAGTTTAACGTTTCTGCTTCTCTGTAGCTTCGTAGCTTATCAACGAATGATCCAATTTTTATAAGGTTTATTTTTTTGTAAAGTGTTCATCTCTAGAAAGATTTCTAGCCACGTTTGGTCAAAATCGGTTCAGTAGTTTCCAAATTATATAACCTTTTTAATACGAGACGAAGAATAATCCAAGACGATTGAACATAGCAACGATAGGAACAAAAAGTGTCGGAAGTTTTTAATATTTTTAATTTAATTTTACATTCGGTATAATTTTTATACCTAAAGTTTGTAGAGCAACAAAATAACAAAACATATCATGCCACACTCAATTCTCTTGTGATAACAAAAAACAAAATCAAGCGTGTATATACGCTAATGATACAAAAATGGGTTAACCAACTACTAGATCGAAAACAAGAACGGTACGTGGTATTTCTTAGAGGTATCTCGATGGAGGAGCCCTTCGAGAATAGGGAGAGGGAGATGACGTCGCGGTCCGAATCGCAGATGAGATCCGACGTCCGTCTACGCGTTCGTGACTCGCCGCCGAGGTCGCGGATACGCGGGTTCGCGGTGTGCCTCCGTTGCAAATCAATTCCGAAAAAGAGACATTCGGCACGCGGGACACGCCCACGACGACGTTCTCGTTTCTAGAAAGTACGCGACGGCGAATTTCTTATTCATGAGAACCGCGGAATGAGTAACGAGACGCTTCTCGTATTTTCGGTTAGACGAGCGATGCATTATTCGGATCGCGTAATTCGCTTTTCGCCCGAGGCTGGATCGATCGAGCTTCTAATCGGATCTAATATCATCGAAATGGGGAATTCTCTTCGTTAAGGAACTGAAAATATCTTCGAAGCTTCCTACATGTCGTACAGCCCCTTACTTAAAACCTTCTAACAATAAGTACAAATACCAAACGATACTTGCTCTTTTCCTACGCTACCTAAATTACACCTTCTCCTTTTCTAAAATTACTTAATTGTCCCTTCTGGCTTTAAGACCTTTTTTGCCAGAAAATCTAAAATTTCTAATGCATTTTCCGCCATCTTCACCTTCTCATAGAACCCTTTCCTTTCTTTTTCCCAATTTTATCTAGCCATCTCTAGCAATTATATAATTAATAGAACATTGTGAAAATATGCAGTCGAAATTATAACGAGTCACCATCAACACTGAAACTCTGTTAAAAAAAAATCTACTTTCTTAAAGGCGATACCTCAACTCGTATCTTCAATCTCCAGGGATTGAAACGAACCGAACATCACAGTACGATTCTTCGAACCGCGAAAAATATCTTGACAACGTTCGGAAATTGTTTAATAACGGTGAAGAATAAGAAAAAGAAGAGAAATCAGCTCGGTGGCTTCCGACACGGTTGTCGGCGCAAGGCGATAGCACGGAAGAAGTCTCGCGGTGGACCAACGATCCGTGCGAAACGATTTAGCGGGCATGGATGTAACGAAAGGAAGCCGGTCGAAGCGCTTCGATGGATAAAATCAAGCGACGTATTAAATCCGTGATGACTAATGAAAGAACGGATAAACTGTTCTTAATGGTTCCAGGCCGCGAGGCTGCTCGTGGAGGCGAGCACGTACATACATACATACGGCCCCCCTTACATACGTACTTCTCACAGTAGCGAGTCGTAATGAGAATGTAACGTTCATCAATCATTCGTTGGGCAATCTCGGATCGGACGAGTCCTGCTGGAATTAATTTAATTACTTACAAATGTTTTCACGTAAACGTGCTCCCCCGTACGATAAATCTTTATTTTTTGATTGGTAACCATCGATCGGATCGGGATCAAATTTTTCTTTTGGAATTATGATAATATTTTATTACGACAAAAATGAATTATTTTAATTATCGTCGTCCAGCAAAAGATCCTCCCACCGATCGATAATTTATGTTCGAACCGTTATGCTATCGGGTCGACGCCCTTTTACCGTCATCGTCTACGTAAGCTGTACGAGAACGCTCGATAGATAGATAGATAGATATGTATATATACGCGTATATCTCGGAACGTTCGTACTTTCCGCGCCGGAGTTAATTAGGTTTATTAAATCGCTAATAACGCTTTGCATCACGTACGACGCTATAAGAGCTCGGATGAATAGCGAAACGGGAGAAGGGAGCCGCGATTGCGTCGTTAACGGCGTGCAATCAATTTGAGTACGCGTGTCCTTTTAATTTTCTTGGCAATATGAAAGTTTAGAAAAATAAAACGTCGACGATCGTGGCAAATCGGGTGTACGAGTAGGTACAATTAATACGACTGTGGGAATTTTGTATTAGAAAACGAAAGAGAGTATCGGATCGATCTTAAAGCTCGTATTTTGTTTTATATAAGCAAACCTATGCTGGAAGATGATGTTTTAATACGTGAAATAAATAAAAATTAATTGATTTCGTTGGATTTTGACAGATTTACGAAATTTGGAATGTGCGTGAATATTAGGTAATAGTCCAAATTATATGAAACCTTTATTTTGAACATGATACAGGTGTACTCATGGTCGATGAAAACATTATCTTTGTGACAAATTTTTTAATGAGGTGATTAAAAAGGTATAAGAACTATAAGATTTAGCAATATTTTTCAATCGATCAAAATGCAAATCTGTAAATATATCGAAACACAAAAACATGGGCCATAAATGAATGTTAATTCCTACAGATGAGAAAACTCAAAATATAATTTATGAAGAGGCGTAATTTAAAAAAAATCTACTTTCCCCGAGGTTCACGCGAATATTAACCATGTGTGAATTTAATTGATGATTACGAAAGCCATTAACGTCCATATAATTTTCCAATAATTAACGACAGCACTATAAGAAATTTGTAAAACCCCTATCAAAATAAAATTACAGAAGACGTTCCTTCTGATTCGAAATAGTTATCACGTGTAAATAACGGTATTTATATATAAGTGACTACAAAAATACAAACAAATGTTATAGAGAAACTAATACCATATCTAGAGAAATTATTAGAAGAAGATAAAAAAGACGTAACGTGTCACGAATTTACACATAAACGTCACGGATCCAGCACGAGTCCCGATAGTTCGATAAACTCAAGAGAGATCTGACCAGCCGATAGAATTATTATAACTCTGACATTTTAAAGTCGTATTTTCTAGCTAACGTCGAGAGAAGGATGGGTGCGGACGAATTATCGCCTCGATCGAACGAAGCTAACGAGCCAGATCGAGCACCGTCACGGGCAAACTAATTTACTAATTCAAAAATTGCTCTATAAACACCCTATCTCCGGGTAATGTCTACATCGACGGTTAACCTAATCCCAGGACGACGATGCGCGAGATCGTCGATGGGCTAAGCCACGAGAGTAGAAACCGACGCTTCTTAGGATAAAAAGAAACCGTGTATAATATATAATAGCCCTATCTCGGTAATAACTCGTAGTTATCTTCGGCCACGGTAGATCTTACCGATAATTTCAAAGACAGCCAAGCGTACGCGTATAACAGAGCGAGAATAGGTATACTATACCTACTCGTGAGCTGGATATCGCGAGAGTGCTTAACGGAGGCGTCTCCTCTTTCTCGGGTCAGTCGTAAAAAGTGAGAGAGGAAGAGACGGTCAACGTTTAAAATAATTCTTTCGAAAGGCGATATACCTACTCGATTGTAAGAAGCATACTAGATACGAATGCACCGATACTCGGACTCGGCTTATGCCTACTCGCGGTTAGAATACCACAGAAGCGATCTAATTAACGTCAAGCCGCGTAAATAATGTGCCAAGTATTGCGTGGCAGCATCCGTGGAAGTCGGGAAGACTTTATCGTACTTTGTGGTTACACCTGGAAATAGGTTAAGGTTCAATGCTATTCCCTCGAATCATTGTAGTCCGGTCATTATAATTTTCCACGTCGATCGACGCGACCGTCTAAAGCCGATAAGTGCTGTTAAGTAATCGTTCTACTGCTTTCTAATCGTCTATCGGATTGACGGATTAATAATTAATGTTGTTCAATGGAAAACCATTCTCGTTGTTGTTGATTTCGACGAGACGTGCCCCGAGGGTCCCTACTCTTCTTTTGATCCGTGTCCTCGAGAATTTTTACATTTCCGTCACGTAACGAGCAAGACGCACGACACTACGTGTATCCGACAACAGGAGGGAACGAACGACGACGTACCGTCTCCCGAAAAAAAGAGTTCGAAAACATCGTTCGATGGAAGTTGGACCAAAGAGAGGATTTAATATCCCGCACGTCCGTGAATCGAATTTCCTCGTTCCTTTTAAATCCTTCACTTTTGGGAGACTTTCCAAGACGAAACGTTCTCTGACCGCAAAAAACAGTGAAAAAATGTCACCGGCTGATGACTCAATCCCCTCTGAGTTTTATGACGTCGATTATTCTCGTCTTTATTTGGCCGCCGAGCGAAGCTCGTTAGCCACGATGAGAGAAGAAAGCAAAGTAGAGACTAATTCGAAGCAACTCCCATCATAATTGGACCGACATTGATCGAAGTTTACGTCGAATCTGCCGATTTTCTTTTCTCGATCAAAGATCGCCGTCCTATCTCGCGCGTTACTCTTCTCGACTTAATTCAGTTTTTGTGACAACGAAAACCAACGATAAGTCTCTCTACGATTCAATTATTGAGAATGACCATGCTCGAATATAATAAGTGTGTGTAGTTTTAGTGAATTGTAGTTAATAATAGTTGGTGTCTATTTTTTAAATAAAATATCTGACAATTATATAATTTTTCTCCCTTCTGAATATAGTAAAAATCCACGGCCGAAACGTAAAGGTTTGATAAAATATATCTAACTTTTGTAGCGAAATGAATAATATTCCATGTTAATTTACATTATCTTCTCTTTAAACTTAATAAAAAGTAAATTTCCAAAATTTAACATTTACCTTGATTCAGACGTCAAATTATTATTAACTACAATTCAGACCATGCTCGAGGTTTTATCGAGTCTCGAGAGACTAGAAACGTACCTAAAGTTATTTCGTCGGAAAATCCTTCCATGGAATGCCAACCGATCGTTAAAAGTTTGACTTTATCCGTTAGAGTTCGGTACAGGCAAAGGTAATGCCGTCAAGAGAAGAGTTTCATTCGCCTAAGCGTTTAAAGATGTCATTGATTAAACGAGCAGGAAGCGCGAAACGGAATATTTCTGTGCGCGGTTCTCTCACCCACACGCGCATCGCGTACGCGTCTCATCTCGGGCCTCGCCTCCGTGTGGGCAACGCATTTATGAAGCGCGAACGTATGAATAGGCATGGCCCCGAGAGATCGGCGCAATGGGCGTGTTCGAGAGAAAGAAAGAGATAGAGAGAACCCTTTTATACGGCACGTTACTGCTTCGTGGCATACCAGATCCATCCACGAGTAGAGAGAGGGAGAGAAAGAGAAGAATGAAAAGGATAGGCGCCTATCAAAGTCACTCGAGCTCAAAGGCTGCATTATACCGTCGAAAGTCGGGATTCAATTGTGCATAGATTATTAATTGATCCGACACTTACGAGGGACGTGCCTACGTGAAAACTTATTCTATATATCGTTTGATCCCTCGGCAGTCGAGCGTACGAGCACGTAACCGCGCGATTAGGTGGACGAACGAATAGAATGGCGATTTAATTAGAAGGATGATCCATCCCTCGAAGCTCTCACTTTCTCTCCTGTATCCCTCCTATATACTTAGGTTCCTCTCTCTGTAGCTTTATGTTAGTTTATATTTGTTCTGATTTATTTCTTCTATGTAATTTCTTGTATTTTTTTCTAATCTATTTGTTTTTCTTTCGTCTTTACGGGCAACTTGCCTATAGATGTAATAAACAGTTCACTCACTCTCTCCCTCTCTCTCTCTCTCTCTCTCTTTCACGTTCTTTGAATCTATCGATTACGAGTAAACTAGCAAGATCGAGGTACTTTTCGAAGGTGGATAGGAAGAAAAGCGAATGCACGTTTTTACTTGCAAAATGAGAGACACGTCCATCGATAAAAGGAATTACAATATTCATCCACGGAGGGAGCGGCTTCTTCGATGCGTCCGCGAACACCGGTCGATAAATCACGAGTCCATCGGAAATCCATCAGGCGAATTTTCTATCGTCGCTCTTCCACGGCATTCAGGAAGCGACGACCAAGACGACGAAGGAGGAGACGACGACGAGAAGAACATCGGAGATGCTCGTTTCGAAACATCAAAGACGAAGCGATCGATTGACGCATTATCTCTCGCGGGAATACGATGATTAAACGAGCCTTGCGATATACGCTCTATTCCTCTCGGCAAGGTAAAGAGAAAGAGGTTGTAACGAGGGAAGAAGGATGGAGGGAAAGAAATCGTTGAAGGGATAATGTAACGTCGAAGGGATGATAGATAGATAGTAGGCTACAGTGTTATACGTTATTTAATCCAATGATCCGAATCGATCGATTCGTTCGTGGATCTTTATTAGCCGACAACGTTAAATTGACGTAGGTATCGAGTAAAATGTATGGGAAGAAGTAACGATTTTTGATCCACGTTTTGAAACTTTTATTACGTTAAATAAATTTGTCGATTCGTCTGCGGATCTTTATTATAGTAAACCATCCTATAACGTGGTTTCTATATAATATAAAACAGTGTCGCTATAGAATGAATTTTTATCAAAATTAATAAGGAATTCCCCGCTTTTCTCCACACGCGTATATTACTATTTCGGTCAATTTCACTTGTCAAGAAAATTTCTTGCAGAATTGATACAGCATTGCTGCTTTTTTTTTATATCAAAACTAATGCTTAAAACAGATTGCACAGGCAGTGTAGTAGCAGTGTCAGTCTTACTATTGCTGTTTCTCAGCTTTTATACGAAATCTACGAATATTTGTGTAATAATAGATATTAATTGAACATATATTTTGGAAAATAATTTCAATAAATATAATTTGGAATATTAAAACATATATTCATTGCCTGTTATAAAATATTATTTCACAACCGTATTCATCATAATATGATGCTCCGAGAATGCAGTATTCATATAACACATCAAAAAATCAACCTGATTTATATTTCCTTACTTCCCTATATATAAATTACTCTCGTAAACGAAAAGTCGACTGTAACCAAAGAAGTTAAATCAACGTATCGATATAAATGTACGCTTAAAAAATGAATATTTTCCCCGGTCGATATTTTAAACCTTTCGTTTCTTCAGGTAAATTGATCGAATCGATCCTCGCTTCTCGAACGTATAATTAAGTATAATTTAATAAAGCAAATTCGTATCGGTCCATCGGCATTCTCGCGTGACTGCTCCCGAAAGGTTATGAAAATCGAACGGAACGGGCGCGCACGAGGAGACGCGTTACGATGCGTGACAAATTAAATTGAGCCATCGACGAGATCGAGCAATTAAACGGCGGATGTATCGTTGTTATTTGCTATTTTTTTTTCTCTTTCTCTCATACGTTCGAGTCAATTTAACGAAACGATCTCGGTATCCGCGATTTCCCCGACATCTTTTCATCCGTTCGAAAAAAAAATGACGCCATCGTAAGATACGAATTCGATGAGAGGCCAACGATCCCGTATAATTCTCGAGATTCTCATCGAGTTAGACGACTTTGCAGTAAATTAAGTATAAGGAATCGAAAGCGATGCATTCGTAAAGACCTCGAACGCTATTACGAGTCGGATCGTTCCGTAACGTGGCGCTAAATGACTATTTCATTTTTATCCCGAATTTATCACGTATTATTTTCCACCTTGGGTAATCAGAATATGACCGGGAACTGGTACGATAAAAGTTTCCTACGCGAATAGCTCGGATTTGACTTCGTAATTTATTATAATTACCCTTTCGCGTGACAAATTCGCGTCGGGCGACGTGACGCGCGTTAAACGAAGAGAAACGCGGAGACGCGAAGAAGTTTCAATTAAGGAACCTTGCAACGAGTATCGCGCGGAAATAAAAAAAGAAAGAAAAGAGACAGAGATATAGAAGGATCGCGAAACCTCGCTAGAAAAGACTACCAGGACCGTATCGAAGATACGATTAATATCCGGACGAGTAAGTCCTTGATTAATCGTTCGCGTGGAAGGCGCTAGAGGAGTCACGTTCAAAGCTGACGGCGACGTTGAGTTACGATCTAATTATTATCCTATGGTGGAAGACGATACTTTCGAGACGCGATACAAAAGCTGCGAGATCCGAACGCGTAATACCTAATTGGTCTATCCTATTTTACGAGATATCGGTCCAACTTCCATCGTTGCTCCCGTCGAAATGTTCGGAGAGTCAGGAATTATGGATTCCGAAGAAGAAAGTTTTCACGTGGCATTCAAATATACCATTAGGCGTAAAGCAAAGAATCAGCACGTGCGCAGGAAGTTTCGCTGTGTCTTTCAAGGAGAAAGAGAGACTGGCCGATGCTCGAGGGAGACCGAGTCGAGGAACCTGTTCGATCGAAACAAAAATGTCGCCTGAGACGGCACCGAAAGAACGGTAAGACTAAAGTGAGAGAGAAAGAGAGAAAGAAAACGTAGAGAGGAATCGTGGGTTAGAAGGCGGTCTCTTCGCCGTCGTCGTGCCGAGAACGTTTCCAACGAACGTGGAAGCGCCGCTTTTTCCTCCTGGCGGTTCGGTTACTCCAGGCATCGGAACTAATGGCGGAATATAGATATGGCGGGTTCTCCGTTGGTTCCGGCGGTGTCCCGATGCCCTAAGAAAAGCCGATTAAAACGGCCGTGCCGCGACGTTTTTCACCCGTCGGTGTCGGGACACCGACAGAGGAAGGAGAGGAGTCTCTTATAAGGAAGACCAGCCGCGTCAGTCGTACCTCGACGGACAATGAGCGTGTGCCGCACTGGAAATGACGTTTCACCGCTTAGAAGGCACCGTATCCGTGACACCGCCGACGCAACTGTTCGACGAGAGAATCGATGCTTCGCTGTATTGTGAACCATCCGCTCGTTATTCCTAATTTATGACTATCGCGTGTCGTTGATGATTGTTCGAAGAATTTAACTATGGTAGAAGCTGGATCGTTGGACGCTCGGTAATCCGACGTGTTTAAGACTAGGTCTTGAGAACAAGGGTTTGGTAGATTTTTTATTTCTCGAGTTTCTTCTTTTAAGTAAGATACTATGAAGCTTTTTGATCATGAGAATCAACATAGTTTCACAGATTTTTTGTTAAGTAACCCTGTTTCGCCTACACTAAATTGGGTGAGTCGTACGAGAAACGTGGAACACTTTTCTGAATGTTATCAACTTCTGTGATTGAGGATCCTAAGCTCTTGGTCTGTTTTGATTAAATTATGACTTTTAATCCGTAGTTGAACAATTCTATAATAGTTTAATATATCTATATTATCTAAATCTCTTTTAATTTTACCCCCAAAATCGAATGGATCTCCATTTGTAAAGCATAGTATGCGCAAATATATGCCACAAACCATTTTTCTCAGAAAAAAATTACAATTTAATAATCGGTTCATGTCAGAAAGCCAATCTTTCCTAATTCCACATTCTCTCACTTGTATCTAAATACGAACAAAAAAATTCGAGCTACAAAGGATTAGCAAACTATTTTAAATAATTTCATATTCATTCAACATTGGCCTAATTGTTACGCCATCGAGCTACAGGTACCTATCTTCTACCGCATATCCTCAGAACAAAACGTACCTACAACAAATTTTTCTATCCAAACTGATACTTGAGATTACAAGAAGAATAGCAAAAAAAGGAATACGTTTCCTCCGTTTGTTCTTGCCTCAAGATCGAAGCACGCTCCGAATAATAGTCTCGGAAGCGGTAGCCACTCCTGATCACGGTAAGAGCGAGCGCTTGTTGGTTCGCTCGGTGGCTTGCCCAAGAGAGCGTGGCTCAAGGGAACCTGTAATAATTGATTAACCTCGGCGGAGGTTCGCCCGGTGAATGATAATGATATTACACTGGGCGTCGAGCGGTAGGGAGCCGGCAACGGGAGCCGACAACGGCAGCCGACAACGGGAGCTTCCTGGCTAAGCCATGACTTGCACCGCTTCGCCGTGGATCTCACAATCGGCCAAACCGGAGTGCGGCTTACTACTTATTATACCTCGCGAGAGAGCGCCTTCGCCTTTGAATTCAAGAAGCTTCTTCTTCTTCTTCTTACAGCGGTTGCTGCTCCTGCTGCTTTTACTCGTTCGAAGCTTCGTAGGCAGCATCGTGTCGTCTATGTCGACTCTCGAAACCCGACAAAGCCGCTCGACGAGTGTCAGCCGGTGAAGTAGAAAGAAAGGGAATGAAAATCGGTGAAGGGATCGAGCCATCTCTCTCTCTCTCTCCTTTTTTCGTTCCAGATGAGAAAGGTATTACGATTATCCCGCAACAGTTTGCCCGTTCGAACGACTTCGTAGCACGCCTAGTAGATTGTGCCTAATGATCCGTGATTTAGGAAAATCTGCTGAATAACTTGAGAAAAGTATGCGAGGGTCGTTCTCTTTTGTGGTATTCCGTCCGTCGTTGTCGTTCTAGCCATAAAGGAGCGTCTCGTTAACCACCCTGGGAAAGAATCGACTGTGGATCGTGCGATAATATTGTCTCGCTTGCTCAACTTTATTTCGCCGAGCGTGCGACACCGTGTTTACTCTTCTCCGCTAGGCTCGACTCCAGCGCGGCTCGACTCCACGGCAAAGGTGTTAATCGACTTCGATCACGCGATTGCGTGTATCGATTCTTCGATAATATTATTCCATGTCCGCCGTGCCGACCTACGCTCGCGTGAACAGACATTTTCGCAATCTCTCTCGATGGAACGGTGGACGAAAAAAAGAAACTATTTGATTTTAGTACGAGGCGGAAGATAGTCTCTCGAGGAGAGGCATCATTATATCTACCTACTAGTCGGGCCATCGCGAAACGACGCTCGAAGATGTCAGCGAGGTAGGGACGGTGGTAGCAGCGGTACAATTTCTAAATCTCTAAATTACCGACGGACGTTTACTATCGGAAGAAAGGCACTTAATTTGTACGAGGAAGCGCTGTTATAAAGGAGAGAACCGTTCGTTCGTTAAACCGCTGCCGAAGTGATGCCAGTAGTGTGCGTGGCTCGTAAATAAAAGAGAACCGACTAATGCCAAAGGAGAGAAAGAGAGAGAGAATCCTCGTCTAAACTCTACCCTTCTCTCCCCTCGTTAGGACGATCCCACGAAAGCGACCCTCGAGATTCGGTTGACGCATCAGTTTTTTTTTTTCGCGATCGCGCACGAAATCGCCTCGGGGTACAATTAAATAGAGATTCACGCGTACGACTTGGATAACGAATCCTAAAGGCGTATTACGCATCGTATCAAGGCCGATCATTTTCGGATGAAATCCTCTTCGGAAAGTGTTGACGCGTCCAGTTTGCCATGCCCGAAGGGGAAAGGTGCTTTCGAGAGTGATTAAGGACCAACCAAATTGTCTCGAACGATGTTTAGTTCCATGCAACGTGTTTGGAGTTTGTTTAAAAATGACGTATAACATATGATTTCATTTATCGTAGTCCACCCTTTCCTCGTCGTTCATTCGGGGATGATCTTGTCCGATACGGAAGACCGTTGACCGAGCACGGTAATGGATTCCTCTGCTCGGGATGACGTACGATCGCGATGAGATTTTTCGATGCCATATAAAGAGACTCTCGCGGCATAATCACCGAGAGACGGTAGACGAGATCGTTTCGTTGGCAGGTGCTAATGGCTACCTTCGATATACTTATAACGAGTCTCCTATATAGTATATATGCGTCTCCAAATTAGGAGACCTGTCAAAACAAATAAATCTTCCAGCCGTCGTCGTTGCCTTCGACGTGTCTTAACCGAATATGTCAAAGCGTCGGGTACCAACAATATAAACTACGAATTCTTATCGACGATAAGAGTAGACGACAAATTGCGAAGCAAAGAAAGGCGTTGTTGGCGATCTAATCGCATTAATTTCGATCGTGCTTCGAAAAGTCCGTTTGTCGTTACGAGTTCGATCGTTCGACGAGAGTCTCGAAGGCACACGGGACTATTTCACATGAGATAGGATCTAAGGAAATGCTCAACCCACTCTCCCTCTTTCTTAGCATCCTTATTCCCGTGGAATCGGTCAGCACGTAAGCCACGCAAACGTATACGTGGGTTGTTGCACCAAGTCGGATTCCAGATATGTTCCTTCGTTATCTCATCTAACTTCGAGGTGGTCGATCGTTACGTGATCATTACGGTCAGCGGGTCATTGCCACGATCGCTTAGATCCCGATGATAACGCGCGATCGGAGGTTCAATTAAAACGAATGCGCCCGGAGATACGGCGCACGAAGGAAAGAGAAAATTACCCTCTCTCGTTCTCTACCAGATGCTACTCTCCTCGTCCATTCATTTCCCTACCACCGTATTTGCATAAAATTCTTGCCTCTTGCTTTTCTTTCTTCGCAATCAGGGGTATCATTAAATTTTCCCCGAAAAAAAATCTCCCAAGTCAAATTGATCACTGGCTTACCGAGCTCCCAGTCGTATTGTTCTCGAGATAATTATCCTTGCTTTTTGTTAGCCGTTAATCCGGATAAAAAAAAAAAGAAAGAGTGGCAGGATAAAATAAGACTCTCGCTCCTTCGAAGGTAGTAAAGGAGGCTGATACAGTTTTAGGATCGGTCGCGGTGCTCTTTGACGTCGGGTATCCCTAGATCGATTAATCATTCGGTAAGACGAAGCCTATAATTAAACACTATCATTCGATTAAACGTATCCGTGGACGCGAATGAGATTCCGTGTTTGTCCGGCCTCGAGGATAGAGAGAGCCCGTCGACGTTATACGACGAGCCTGCAATTACTTTGCTCGCCACGGCCGATCGATCGATTCTCAAATTGGGTGATTGACAGACCGGACGCGAGCACCGTGGATACCTCGATAGAATAGAGATCCTTTCGTTTTACGCTCGAGGACTCTTCGGTGGTATCCTCGTCCAACTATTCATCCACTCGCATACACCCAGATATATTATATTCGATCGGTCCGAGTATCCTCAAATATTTCTCTTTCGTTGGTCGATTCTCCAAGCGAGTTCTCGTATTTTGACAAGACGAAGAGGTTCCTAGCCACAAGAACGATAGTTTCTAAAGAGAGAATATGTAAAACGCACCTTGAAATTTGAACCCCGATCCGTTATGATCCACGGCTGCTACCCGAAGAGGTATAATACCGTTTGGCGCATGCTTTAAGTTACTTTGGCTTCTTCGACAGCCGCCAAGACGACGGCCTAAAACAGCACCATTGGCTTTCCCTCGCCTGGAAAGTGTAAATCCTGCTTGGCGGCCCCGAGGCAACGCTCGACGAGTTGCCGCAAATTTATGAAGAGAAGGAGAGAGATGGTGGCATTAAAGGTAACGATTTTCTCCCGTTTTTTACCCTTCCTCCCTACTGCCGTCCCTTCGAAGATCGCCGATATAATCCAAATGAAGGCTCCACCTGCGGGAGTGACAACGTCGCGCCTCGAGTACCCGAGCTTTCCGGTGATTCACCAGCTGTTCGACTAAACAGGACGAGCACTGCAACGTGTGTTTACGACGCAGGGGGCAGCACTCCGAGCGCTCGGCCGGCCGACGATGGATAATAAATCACGTCCTGGCCGGTTCTCTCTCTCTCTCAGCTCGTTCTAAACCGCGTTCGCGACTATGAGATCTACTTTCGAAAACGAGAGAGTAGCTGGAAACTCGAAAAAGCTGTTGCCAGCTTTTTTTCAACTTCCAGAAATGGAATTTGAAAAAAATATCTTGATGAAACCGTAGAAACTGTCGATCGTCAAAGTTTATACTACAAAGAGAGAGAGAGAGAGAGAGAGGTTGGTATAAAACGCGTCATATTTCAATGTCGAGAGTCGGTCAGAGCTAAAGAGACGCTGTCATCGTCGCGCGTCTACGGTACTCGAGAAACACCAGCGACGGCAGATGGCTACGACGCGGCTAAGACTGCCTGACTGACTCGACACATTTCGTATGTGATAAAAAAGAGAAGGAGGAGAGAAAGAAGAATAAAAGAAGGAAAAGAAAAAAGAGAAACGTTGCCACCTTACGCGGTATCTTCCTCGTGGTAACGAGCGCTTACCACCGTACTTGGGGTGCATCCGGAAGTATTGCCTTCGAACAGGTGTCGACTCATCCCTTGGAAATATTTCACCAGGGGAACTATGATTTTGCTGGTGGAGACCTTCCAGCAAGGTTGAAATCGTTTCCCGATCGAACAACCATATAACGAATACTCGTAATCGACGCTACGTAATCCTTTCACCGAGCGCGAGGTTCTTCCATAAAATACGATCGAGCTCGCGTACGAACGGAAGAACGATAAATTTTCTCGAGTAAAATTTACTTTCCAAGTACGATAGGAGAGAAAGGGGAGACGTGTCTTGGGCGATAAGCTCGCAGAGTTAATAGCTCTAGCGTTATGACCACCGACTAAATGGGGAATAAAGGCGTGTAATTCGTTGTAACGTTAAACCGTCTGCGTTAATTCAGCGTCACCGGGCTGGTATCCGGCCGATAACGAAGGCAAATAAAGAGCGTACAATGGCAACTCTCCTGAGTGCATCGGCTATCTCGGGTTGCCCTTTGTTAGGTCACTCATTGTCGCCTAGTTACCGAGAGCAGGATCGAATGATCGGCAATGTTGCTCGTTGGTACGTTCGAGAAACGTTCCACAAAAGCGTGAATACTTTTATAGGAGGATATGGTATAGAAGGGAAGGACGGCGATGCACCTGTCGATGGGACGACGAAGGACGCGAAGGCAGAACGGCACGATCGCGAAAGTAGACGCTTTCGATCCAACTTCGAACGTAGTTTACGAGAGAGTAGTCGAAGTGGGTAGATACGAGCGGCATGCTCTTGGAAAAGATCATCGTCATCGACGTGCACCGTGGGCCGCGTGTGAATCGGCTTTAGAGTTATGCCTTCGACAAAGCCTGACGAAGAGGAGGAAAGAGAAGTAGTAGTAGTAGTAGTAGTAGTAGTAGTAGTAGTAGAAGAAGAAGAAGAAGAAGAGAAGAAGCTTGCCTTCGACAAAAGCGATTCCGCATGCGAAGGCACGACGACGATCGAACGCGCCTCTTTCCAAGCGTTTCTCCTTCTCGAGAGGCATCCTCGCCCTCTGTCTTCCTCTCAGCCGAGAGAAAATGAGAGAAAGAAAGGATAAGAGAACTGAAATAGCTTCTCTACGAGCCTCTGCGACGCACGCTTTTGTGCGTGCACATTTGTCTCTCTTTCTCTCCTTCTCTTTTCTATCTTTCTTTCTCACGACATGCGTGGGGACTCTCTCGGCCACACCTTGAGCGGCATGCGATGCGTCGTTGCGGCTAGGAGACTGGTCGACATGTAAATTCGTAGACGTAAAACTCGAAGCCGCGAGGCAACCTGAGAAAGAGAGAAACGAAGGGAGAGAAAGAGAGACGGTAATAAAACGGAATGCATGCGAGCTACCGGAGGGGAAGGGAAACAGCCACGCGTTTCGAGTCTCGAAATGCCATCGGCCGTTTAAAATCCCCCGCCCTGGGCAATCGTTCTCTCTCCGTTCACTCCTGATTTTTTTATCCGGGTGAGAGTTCTCTCTCGCGAGATATCGATCCCACAAAGATCATATGTGTCATAAATATCGTAAGGAGATTTAACGAGTCGGCGATGGATGCGATTCGATCGGAATTAATGAGACGTCATAAATTAGGAATCGTTACCGAAGTGAAGAAGCATTCTATACTTTCTATACTTTCTTTTTCCTCTGCTAGCATAGACGATGACGATTACTTTGACTGCTACGACTGGTCACGAGTGACCATTATTTAGTTGTGAGACTGCAGTGGTCATCGATGATGATCACGAATGACTACCAGTGATAATAAGAATATAGCTTGGTCATATTAGATGTAACTTATGATCATATAGTTGTGGTAATAACCATTTTATTATGGGGATAATTTTCTTACGTAACTGACATGGCAGTCAAGGTAATGACCCAGCATCAAATTAGTGGATTTTTTAACCACGAAGAACTCTTCGTCCATGCAATTCGATAAATAAAAGTATAACTTAAGACCAGCTACTAAACCGTTGAAATATACGCAGTAAAAAAAATATGTTTGAAAATCAAGTAATTATTTGATCAGCTCTGTATTGTCCTACCACCAATTTAATTATTTCCACGATAAACCATGCAAAATATCACCATCGGATGGTCACAACTACAGGTGCATTGCCTCTGCAAAGCCGTTAACGACTCATCTTTTTTACTTAAATTTCCCTGGTCGATCATTAATATTGCTTGACAAAAACTTTGAAAGAAACGCTGATCAATTAATTCATAACCGTTTGAAAACCTCTTGGGTTAGGCTGACACGTGTCATTGAGGCCAAGTTAAAGAAAAGAAATTCCTGGTGTCTCGACGAATCCGGGACCATTCGCGGTCATATTCAATTCCTTCCTAATCGATCGTAGCCACGGCAATTTTCTAGGATAAGGAGAAACACCTTACACGACGCCCACGCCTGTAACGGAGCAAGAAAGAAAGAGAAGCTTAGCCTTGAAAGAGGGAAAATTGCAGAGTCGTCCGAGAAAACAACAAGTCGATTTGGAACGGCAAGAAGGATAGAGAAGCGCGAATCGTCCGTCTTCGCGATTTACGTTCCTCCTTTTCTTCGTTTATTCGTTATTCGTGAGGAAGGTGCGGTACCGCACGAACACGTCCACGTGCGTACGAGACGGCCGTCGCGCGCGCGCGCGTGTAACTTCTTCTTGGAGCCGCGTTACGTAATTCGGAGAGAAGAGCACGCGGCCCCGGTGGAGCGAGCGGTGACGACACCTCTAGAAGAGGAGAGAGGAGAAGAGATGAGATCCGGGAGTGTCCACTACGTCGATGTACTCGACGAGAGAGGCACCGTCCTCTCTTCTCCACTCTTCTCCTCTCCTTTCCCTCTTTGCCTCTCTAGCGACCCAGCCCTCTCGCGCCCAGCCCACGTTCCACTAAGAAATCAGAAAGAGAGAGAGATATATATATATTCTATGCGAGAATGAAAGAGAGTCTTCTTCTGCCTACCACATCATCTCGCTAGAAAGAAAAACTTTTATCGCTAGACACGTACCTTGCAGAGATAGAAAGAAGTTTTCTGGAAGGAATGCGAGTCCAATTGTGAAATGGTAACGCGTAATCGAGCATCGAAGACGATGAATGGTGTAAACATGAAGCTTGGAATATCACTATCGATCAAAATGTGGTCTGTACTACTATGTAAATTGTGAAGTTGAAAAACACTGGTAGGGAGTCCAAGAACGAGGATGAGCGTCTCAAGCGAGACTTCTCTTGCCCCTGTGGCAAATCTCAAGAGACTTCTTGCCATATCTGCACAATGAATAGATGTGAGAGATTGCGTGGGCAGCAATTCACCTGGTTACCCAGATTTCGCTGAGAAATTAGAAATCGTAAGAACTGGTGGTAACAATGCAAAAGTCACGCGTCTCCTCGATGATCTCTCGATCGGGAATAGTAAAAGCGAGAATGTCAGCAATTCCTATTTCTATGCGTCCCAGTTTCGTGACAGCGATCGTCCCGACTTGATGTCCGTTCGGTGTCCAACGTTTGGCGTACATACACCTATTTTTAGAACTTGCATTCTAACTCGTAGGAATTTTATCACTGGTCGATAAGCATCCGGCCGGAAGATCCATCGAGCTTGGACAAGAGCTCGTCTCGTTGGGACGACGAGAGAGGCGACACTCTCACGATTTTACGTAAGGAAATCGAAGCTCGGACTCGTTATTTCGACATTGACGCTCGGACTCTGGTGTCGATCTCCCCTTAAGTGAGCAGATCTCGGCTCGCTCGGCACGAACACACGTTCGGGCTATCCTCCTCCGGCTTGGGATCCCACAGTCTGTCTAAACGGCTGCCTTTAACGGACACCCCCGTACCGGCAACGACGTCTCGGCGAGCAACGGCCGCGTTACGGGCCCCAAGAGGAGAGAAGAGAAGATTCCACGGCTGCCAAAGGTAGGCGACGAGTTAGCTGCTAAGTATCACGAGCCACGCTGGAATCCCGACTATCGGAAGCGATCGCGAAATCGTCGAGCAATAATTTAACCCTTCCCCCCTGCTTCATCTTTTTTACTCATTTTTTTGGTCTTGCCTTCGACTTTGGAAAATGTCTACTAAAGAACAAAGAACTTAGCTGACTAAGCTCGCGTGCATGCATGGAAGAGAGAGAAGAACGAAGAGAGATAAAGGTATTGTTTAGCCGGCTCGCAGCCAAGAACGTCCCGTTAGAGCCACGGTTGACAGAGATTCCTCCGAAGCCTGGAAAGCATCGTTCTGCCGATGAACCGCAGAGATATCGAGCTCTACCTTCTCTACTCTCCACCCTAACAGACTTCTCTTATCTCGACTAGCTTCTCCAGGATCGTGCGAGTAATAATTCGACTCCCTGCTCGAACATTTGCGAGAAGAAAGAGGTATAAGCTTCGCGAGTTGGCAACGACTCGCCTGTTTTTCAATTAATAAGAATAAATAAGTCACAAAAATGGTCTTTGTAAGGATTTAGACGTCGAAAGCTTGTCCACGATCGAAAAGCATTAAGCGGTTAACAAGACGGTACAAGCTCCAGCGAGGTTGGTACACAGCTCGCGTGGACGCGAGCGAGCCGCGAGAAATATTGCTCTCGTGAACATCGTGGCCTGTACACGTCGCTCGCAGTTACTGGGTACCTCTCGCGGTAATATCGCATTGCGGAGGAGCTGGAAGAGAAAGAGAAGAAGAAGAAGAGTTGGAGGAGGATGGTCGAGATTAGTTCCGATTGCCTCTGCGCCGGAGAGTTATAGAAGGGTTGCCGGGCTCTCCTCTCCGCGGTGAGGCATCGATCCCGGCTACCGGCTTCTGCCCGTTAATGAGTCATGTTTAATTGGCGTGGGAAGCCCGCGGGTACGTCCACGTAACGGAATTGAACCGTACCTTGATGCGAGAGCGTGCTTGCACGGACGTTAAAGCCCCGTGCTAGATGCCAGATGGCGCGTCCATAGCCTCGCGGTCCTTATCCTGCGAGCTATCCAGGATCGACCATTCTATTATTACTCCTTTGTGATCCTGTAGCCATGCTGCCTGCTGCTCGAATCCTCTCCTTTTTATTTTTATTCTACAATTACCTTTGCGATGATTGCGCCAAGCGATCTTCATATATCCTATTTTTTTGTTGTTGGATTTTCCAAGAGCAGACGATAGGATTCGAGTAACGGCAAAGACTCGTTCGATCTCGAGCCGTGAAAATTGTGATTTCTTTCGCGTCCTCTTCTCTTATTCTACCTCGAGGAAAGCGGAAGCGAAGAAACGACGGCAGATGGTACGCGCGAGTGTCGGCCGTCTTTGACAATGTATTACTACCGACTTTATACCTCACCAGCGGGAGCAGCGTTCGTTCCTCTCTTCGGGACGGCCGAAAGCCCGCTAATCGTTCTCGCAACGATCGGTGATAATTCACGTCGCAGAATTACGGCGACGTTTTATTACCGGCGCGCGAAAATCAAGCCGGCTAATTGCCACATCGCTCGAGAGAACAAAGCTCTTTGGAAGAGCGTTAAGAGTACCTATGGTGAGAACATCTCTTGCAGAAAATTGGAATCCTGAGAGCATAGACCTACGCATTGAGATGAAACGATACCATCGATGAATCAATATTTATACTCATTAAATACTTGTATCGAAGATTTGGAAGATATTTGGGATAATGTCAGGGTGTTCCCATGGTAATTTCGTTAGAATTGATTTAGTACTTTTTCACCAATTTTAAAAAACAACCAATCGCGTTTAAAAATCATAATGCCTATTTGATCCACTTAAAAAAAAAAACAAATTATTAACTTTTGAACATAAAAAATTTGTTCCTGAATCCGAATACCGAGTACTTAGTAGGTAGGTTAGTCATAAACTATCGATGCAAAAAAAATACTCGATATCGAAAAAGCAGTATCGAGTAATGTAAAAAATTACTTGATTTATTGGTATCATTTCATCTCTACTTACGAGTCACCGGTTAGATCAGACGGTTCTTAGGAAACTACCTTTGGCTAGAAGGCGGCAGTTCTAGTATTCCTCGCGTCGGAACAACGTAATATGCACTGAGAATGCCAATCCGAGAGAGTCACACCCATCATATACCTATACCGGCAATCGTCACTGTGGGTGGCGCCATGCATTCGATAGAGTAAGTCCCAAGAATCTTTACTTTGATGGCACGTTCGATTGGATTTGGTAAAAAAAAAGGAGCACTGATCGTTCAAAAGAAGTTAACCTTCGTTCTCGAAAGAAGATCGTCGAAAGGATCACGTATCTAAATCGACACCTCGTCCCGATGTCGGCGCTAATCGTCTTTCTAGCGACGACGTGCCGACACGCAGTGGTTCTTGCTAAGCGTGCTAATCCCCTATTAGTAGTAGTAGTCCGATATATGTACTCTATGTACGCGTCGAGGCGGCGGCGCGCGTTCGACTTTACGATTTGGGTGCCATCACGTACGCGCGCGGAATCGAGCGAGTTTCCATTCGTGGCGATCGCCTCTTTAACTCTCGCTCGCTCGCTTTTACTCTCCTTCGCTTGCCTCTCGCGGTGCCACGATGACGGACCTTCCGCTTGGACTCGTAAACAAATCGAGATCACGGATTCCGTTTCGTTTTCTTTACGTAAATATACGTCGAGAAATTCTTGCGCGAGGAGAGTGGCATATCCGGAGAAGCGTAATAACCGTGCAGCGAATAAAGCAGAATGTTCTATCAAAGTGGATGGATTATACGATACATTAAATTTTTTAATAATTTTGGGAGGAGTCGTCAAAAAGGACGGAATAGTTTCAAAATGTTCATGATCGTGAACTAGAACCTTGGTATGATAACTTGCCACGTGAAATCACCGCTACCATCATAAATGCAGATCAGGGCATTGTAATTTTGCCTTCTCACTCTCCTGTATAAGGTTAATGGATAGATCCCGATGCCAATATGGTCATGAAAAACAAGGCTTAGACCACATTCCGTGGCAATTTCATTTTTTCAACGAGCAGCGAATTGTAGTTATTGAAAATCTTTATAAGCTCAAAATGGTACTGTACTTCTGACAAAGCCAACAGTATCTTTATGCAACATTTTATATTTTTTCCTGAAAAATTGTAACTTTTCAATCTAAAAGCAACCTTTTGCAATACTGTATGTATGTTGCTAATTATGTATAGCAAGATAATCTTCTTATGGAGGTTGAAATTGCGTTAATAAAATAAAACAACGAGCACAATGTAAGAAAGAGGAATGTAGACGGAAAGATTGCTAAAGGTATATGAAGTAGATATATAAAAGACTCACCTCCCTAGACGTCGGTGCCCCCAGGACGCAGGGGCTGTCCGGGCGGCGGGGCGCGCTGGCCCACCGCTTGCTCGAGAGCTCGCTCTCCTCCTGAAACAATAAACGTGACCTGTAATTAGACAAGACGAAGGTAAAGGTGATAGGCGGCGAGCTCTGATGAGCGCTATTATAGCAATCGTAATGGGCCCCCCTCGCTAAGACGAAATTACTCTTCGCAGAAAATTAGCCGAGAGGAAGAGGCGAGTGAGTCGAGTTTTCCTTTTTTAAACCTTAAAAAGTTGCGAGTTAGATCATTTAATAGGTTTTTTTTTTCTTTTATTGTGTCATTTTTTAAAATAGTAATGAGCAAGTAGTAGTCCTTTCTCTGATTGCGCTTCATTTCGTTAACGTGTGGAAATTTTGATACAAGTGTTGGATTTAGCTTGAAATATGATTGTTCACTAAATATTAAGATCCTATTGGCAAATTTACTGACATTTTAGGTTACAGTATTATTAACCGGGTCAGGTATTGTTAAAAAACAACTTTAATTCGTTTAGGGGTATTTACAAAATGTACAGATAATAATAACTGGAACGCTTGTAACAAATAATAATCGCAAAAGATTCGCTCATCGCATCTCTACAATATTATACCGGTATCCGATTTATTTACGATTTACGGAAGTTCGAGATTATCTTTCGATGATCGGTAGCCATAATCGTGGTCAAGTATATTCCACTTTCTACGGGTAGCCCGCAGAAGTAGACGCGTTCGAGAGCCGTTAAAGTCTGGCGTTGTATGAGCAAACTGCGGTCACCTCGAGTCTCTGCTTAGAGAAGGGACGAAAGAGAGAGACAGCGAGAGAGAGAGTCTACGGATCGACGCAACACCGATCTTGCATTAAAAGCACCATATTCGCAGGATCGAACAGGCGCGACGAGCGAGGTTGGCCCGTTAGACGTGGTACATGGACGACGAGAATGCGCCTCGTAAATTTACACGGAAATCGCATGCTTTATTAAAGAGACATTGAACGATTTTTTCACTCTTCGACTGTAATGCATCCTTTATCACAAATGATGACTAGAGGAACGTTCTTTTACGTGGGAACGTCGAAAAGTAAAGAAAAAGGAAAACGTTCGCGAAATTCTAGAGTCGTACACTACGCTTTTTTATTCTTATAACTTTTTCATAATTGAACCAAACGGTTGGAGTTTTTGCAAGAAGATAATAGAATTTAGTTTCCTATAGGAATATCGTATTTTCGTTTAGAAATAAATTAGAATTTTAGAAATTCGAAAGAATATATAAAGGTAATTTTTTCAAACTTTCCCGGCTAACCTTATAATAAAAAAATACCTTTTGTAGATTAAAATAAGATAAATGCATGCTTAAACTTTTATCCAAGTCGGTTATCATTGCTCTAAACTACAAAGACCGAAATGTTGCAAAATAGAAATATTCTTGGCAAAAGCTCAAATCGATTGGTTGTATTATAAAAAAAATTGTAAAAATAATCAAAGTCTCCACATACTTATGAGCGGTAATGTACGAGAGAAGAACGAATAGGAGGAATGCGAAGAAAGGTGGCAATATGGAACAACTCGAGAGTATAGTCCGTCGTTCCGACAGGAGAGTAAACTCGTGCGCGCTAATGGATCAATTATACGAGTCATTTGAAATAAAACGGGACGAAGCAGCATCTCCTTCTCCTCTCTCTTTGTTCTCTCGAGAGTGGCGTGCGACGCGGCCCGTGCAACGAAATAATTAACGCTTTCTCGCGAGCTCGGCGTTGTTCGTCGGACAGCAGGACGCGAGTCAGCGACGAAGAAAAATAAATCATTAACAAACGATAAGAATATTTGTCTTCGACGGATAGGTACGTGTAAAGATTTCTTCTTCCTCGAATAAAAGAAAGAGTATGAAAGCTGGCGAGACGTTTACCGAAGCTGAACGGGAGCACACGACACTAATCTCTTTCTCTCTTCCTTGCCGGCACTTACGTCGCTATTTCGAGCACATCTCGCGCACGCGAGCGCAGTTATTAAAACGTTAAAACAATTACGCTTTTGCAGCGTGACGCTCTCTCGGCACACGCGGACGCTAAATGTCCATTTCTATGAGCCGAGGATGAGGCAACGAACGAGAAAGGCGAGAGTGAGAAAGAGATAGAGAGTAATTGCATCGTCTTTTCTTATCGTCCTCGACGACGACGACGCAACGACGGAAGAGAAAGAAGAAAGGGACGAGGAGAGAATAAAAGGAGAGATGCTGTGGATGGTTACATTATGCCAAAGCGTACCATGCTTTCGAGGAACGTCCCGGATGGACCACCCGTGCGCCCGGCGATAATGAACCGATCACGAGGGAATTGAAAACCGTCATTCGCGAATCGATAAATTATTTAGATGGTACGCGGTAAGCCGAGGTAGAAAAGGAGCAGGGAGCACGCTTTACGAGCGTGTTCGCGGTTCTTTTTTCACCGGACGAGTGTCATCTCGGGAGAATTATTTCTTATTTATTCCTTTCTTACGTGCATCGGAGCGATATCCCTCGGGGCTGACAACTTGTTTCGTTCGGACGATAAGAGAACGATCGCGATGGTGGAACGAAGATAGAGATGAAAAAAGAGAATGAGAGAGAGAGAAGTTTGTCTCGGAGTCGTCGCAGGGGTTATGGAAGATTCAGTCGCACGCTCCACGCGTCGCTCTTCTTTCTTTCTTCTTTCGACGTTTCGACTGATCGATGCGCGAAACTTATACGCCACGAGACAGAGCGAGCGGCATTTGCGCGTTTTCTACGTTTCCATCGATCTGCGAGATGTCTCGATATATCGATCGATCGATCTTCCGAGATAACCTATTTTTGCGAGACTTCGGTACGCGCGTATACACGTTTTTTTAGTAAAACATGATTGTTCCTCCTCTAGTAAAACACGAGAGAAAAATTTCCAACCCTTCTTTTTTCTTTTGTCGTATTTTTTTTTACCGAGACCCAATGCACGAAACTTATACGCCGAGAGACAGAACGATCGACATTTGCGCGTTTTCTACGTTTCCATCGATCTACGAGACATCTCGATATATCGATCGATCCATCGATCTTCCGATGTTGACCAATTTTTGCCAGACTTCGGTACTCGCGTATACACATTTTTTATTAAAGCACGATCGTTCGTCTTCTTGTAAAACACGAGAGAAAAATTTCCAACCCTTCTTTTTCATTTTTTTCCGATCGAGACACCCGTTACACAACACGACCCACTGACCTATATGTAATTTCTCGTGATACCTATATGAACTCGACGAAAAAAGGTCGGGCCAGTAACCCGTATGAAAAAAACTGTCGTAAACACACGCCGTCCAGCGGCGTCGATGTGTGGTTAGTAGTAAAGGATGTAAACATTGCATTTATACATTTGTAGGGAATTCTCGGAACTTATTCAAGTTCGATTCTCCATTCGACCTATGCATTAAAGAGAACTACTCATTAGTGATATTTAAGAAGCGATATCTCCAAAACGAGTGAGTGCGTAAAACAAATGCTGTTTTAAAGGGGAAAACTTCATGCACTAGGATTATTTTTATCACAGATGTTTTTGAATTTTTATAATATTTCAGGTTAAGTTGTAATTAATATGAGTACCTACTTAGTTATTTTATAAAGTTTGGATAGTTAAAAATTTATTATCAAAAAAAGTAATGTACTCTTTCATATCATAAGTGTGTTCGTCATATATTGATAGTCATGTAATATATCGCAATTGTCTAAATAAATATAAAAAATGACATAGAACATTACCAGCATTATACCATTTTATCTGAACTTATATATTACACGCTACGTTGTGAAAAAAATATTAGATCGAGTCATAAATAATTTCCATTTCTGAGAACAAAACATAATAACGCATTCACTATCTCAATAATCTTGTTCGATGATTGAACCTGACAGCAAATCGGAATTTATTCATGATACGACCTAATATCTCCAAATATCTGATAAATGAATCGAAGATATATTTCCAGGACCGAATGACAAATAAATGTCGAGTCACGCTTGACATCAAGACCGCCAAGGGTTAAAACCAGCATAGAGAATCGCGTATCGGTGAAATTCAAGTAGCCCTCCTATGATTTTCTCCTTCGTAGAAAGGAAAAGATAAAAAATAGCCTCATTGGTCGAGGTAGTTACAATTCTCGAGTCTTGGAGCGTGGTTCATTATTCACGCGCTTAATAACCCACGAAGCCGAGCGATCTCGAAGCGTAACTAAGAGGGTGAAAATGCATCGCGTGTGCGCGCATCGCGATCCATGGCCGCTCTCGGACAAAGCCGATGCGTGCCGTCGTCCTTCGCGTTGTTGTTACTATTATTATTGTTGTTGCTATTATTACTATTACCACATATCCTAAGCGTATCACGGTGCATACATCGCGTCGGCGTTGCAATCGTCCTTACTTTCCCCCAGGTTTCTCCCATTTTCCGTAATATCGCGAGATTGCGTTGGAAATTGAGTCGGCTTCTTGAAAGACGCGCATCGTGTCTCTCTCTTGCTCGATATGCGTCGATATTCGATAAAAGGGAGCCGATACGACGGCGCCAACTTTACGGATCGTGCTCGCTTTATTAAACTCCAAAGCATATGCGTGCATGTGCATTATGATAGGTGGAATATAAACTTGGAGTTCGTAGGTGTAATAGAAATTTCGAAAGATTTACGCGAACGATCTTTCGTCGATCGTAAATCAGAAGGTACGAGGTGGTAATATGCAAAAAAAAAAAAATCTTAATGGTAGAACTACCGACAAGGTATAACTTTATTTCATTATCTACCCATTCGGTAAGTATCGAAAGAAGGCACGTTTTAATAATGTTGAGTAAAAAAATACTACAATTTCGGAGAAACTCTCTACATCTATGGGTTTAGCTCTTGTGAATTGTTTAAAATTTGCTGACATACCTACGATAAATAGCGTCCAATGTGCCAGAAACAATAATTAATAAAATAATAAATAATATAATAAAATGCAAAAAAATAAAATTTCTAAAGTTATAACTTTTGTAAAAAATTAGCCCAAGTCATATTATTTTCCATTACAATTTGTTAAATTATTATTTCCAAAAGATAATATATTTTCAATGCATTTTCTTTCTTCCAAAAACACAAATACTACCTTCTCAGCCTTAATTAAGACATTAATTAATATTCTTTTTTAAAAATATAACTTAAATCATTCAGTCTCACAACTGCAGATAAATGTACAGTTATGAAAGGTAGAACATAGACCCGGCAAGCATGCAATATAAATTTCGAAAGATTTACACGAACGATCCTTCGTCGA
Source organism: Ancistrocerus nigricornis (assembly GCA_916049575.1). Taxonomy (NCBI): domain Eukaryota; kingdom Metazoa; phylum Arthropoda; class Insecta; order Hymenoptera; family Vespidae; genus Ancistrocerus; species Ancistrocerus nigricornis. The sequence continues at coordinate 12,870,015 of OU696667.1, read as the reverse complement.
TCGTAAATCAGAAGGTACAAGGTTGTAGTACGTAAAAAAAAGTGTTAATTAAGCAGCCACGGCGCATAACTCCCTCGAGAAACAAAGTTGCGATCAAAAGTAATCGCGAGTTACGCGTTAATTCGCGCGTAAGAGAAGCACGAAGGTCCAGAGATCGTATATCGTTCGAATCGACTTTGACCGTCTCCTCTCTTTTCTTTCCCACGGCATCGCGAGGTCGTTAATGGATTAGGGCTCGCGAACTCGGTGCGTTCTGGTAAAAGCGATTTTCCATAAGCGTACATACGGTAAGCGTGTAATCCCTCTGCGTGCGGTGAGTTACGCCAATCGGGTGGACCGTAAATTATAACTTTCGGTCATAAAAACAGGACTATGAAAGTGATTTGCAATGCGGTAGAGAGATATCCCCCTTTGAGGAGGCCGAAGGTGGGGCAGATCTCAAATATAATGTGTGAAATGGCCATGCTCACGCTCGCTCTCTATATGCGCTCCACGACTCCGTTCACGTCTACTTCGTCTAATCGCGAGTTTCTGAGAGTAAAGAGAGAAAAAGAGAGAAACACGGCCGACGGCAATAAGGAGCCAGAAGCACGATTACGTAAGCGCCGCTGCATTAGCGGAATATTTATAATATTAATTGTGCAATCGCGCTTATTATGTGTTCATTAGTTGGGGGCACCGATTAGAAAGGGCAGCCGGTGTTGGCCTCTACGGTCTAAATCCAATTACGAGTCTCGAATCCTCCCGTTACTAGTGCCAAAGGAATAAGCATAAACGTAATTATTACTCACTTTACCTACTATGAACACAACTCTGCGGACCTCGCAGAGTATCCTTTTAAACGTGGCCGTCAGAGTCACTGGATTTAAACTACCCGTTTCTTCTTCTATGATCGCGAATATCGAATCGTTCTGCCGCCACTCCGAATTGCTGGATTATGCGATAACATAACCTATGTGTATACAACAGGATTATATAATGTTGTAGAAATATTTGCAAACGAATCGTACGATAGAGAAACCACGCGATTGCTTTGAGTCGAAGGTACATAGATGGAGTTTAAAGAGACGAACGCATTTTTCGTCGACTTAACGATGCTTCATTCAAAACGTGCTTGGATTGTGGAACGATATATGCGAATGGCAAAACGAAAACTTTGCGTTTGCGTTACCTAATCTACATATAGGATCATTGGTAAAATGGTATGTTATATGTTTCTCGTTTCTAGATTTTTTTAATAATAAAGTCACTTTTATAGAAATTTATTATCAATAATATTTATTAATGATAGCAAATGACATATTTTTGTTTAAGTACTTGCTGAATAGATAAATGTGATGGAAATAAGTATGCGTTTAATCATTGGTAGGTTTAGTGTTAAGTTTGGGTCGAATCTTGGTTACGTCTTGGGTCAATTTTTGGCTGTGACACAAACCATTCTTTTACCACTTTTTCAAACAGTTTCACCTTGATATAATTTTAATTTTCTCATTCTACCAACTTTACCCTCTTCGATCTACCTCCAGCTAGGTTAACAGAAAAGAGTGAAAAGACTTGGAAGAGGATAAGAAAATATCAAATGAAAGCCACCAATGTCGAGTAATAAGTTCTATACCGCGACCATTCGCAATATCGCAACAGAAAAGCGGAATGTATAAAGGCTACCGTGGAACAGGAGCCGGGTCATTCGATGAAGGAAAACAATAGCCCTGTTTGATTTATGAAGGTATTAAACTGGCAACCCACGTACGCGCTTAGATCTACATATTATACCAATATTCTCGATGTTTACTGTACGATCGCTAAAGCAAGATCCGCCAACATGTTCGGAGAATCGAACGTGCTTCCGTAAATCCTCCGATTCGTCGACATTATTTCCACGAACACGGACGCTCCGTTTTCCACGGTCCGAGTTCTCTTCCGAGGAGTCAAGGACACGTGACGTAAAAAAAAAGTTCCTTCTCTTTGTTCCTTTCCATTCGCATAAATCACACGATGCGAGTAACGCAATAAGTCAGTATATAATGATGACATATATCATCTTACCGATAGTAGGTAGAGAGAACGGTGGGGATAGCGAAGACTCCTAAGAAAGGATCGGAACTGCCCCCGACCGTGAGGAGAAGAAGGCCCTCGATCGTTTCGTACGGTTATAATCGGACGAGTCGAGCGAGTAATTACATTCGTTAAAATAACTTGGCTCGCCCTGGTCGTACCGTAAGCTCTCTTCCTTCGCTTCTCTACGACCATTTTTTGTCACACTTTTCTGCTGCTCCAACGAGCGGAGGCCCTCCGGCGTTAAGGGTGCCCTTATTCGTCCCGAAACTGCCGCGACCGAGCACCCGAACGGACGGAACTAACGAGAATTATTCAATTAGGGTACGAGCCTAATTGAAGCGGCTCCCGAGCGTGGACCGGTAAAACAAACACGTCAAACTGTCCACCGCTCTTTTCGTTATTCTCCATGGTCTTAAAACTTTCGTGAAAGCTGTCATCGCTCTCCTACCTTTTTTTTTCCTTTCTTTCTTCTCTCGTCCCTTTTCGAAGAATCGATGAAAGAAAAGGCGAGACGACTCGAGAGTTTATAAAATATTCCAAGAGAGTTTGTCGAAGTTCTCGAACGAAGAAGTCTGTCGTTTCACGGAAGATTGAGGAGCTTGGCATCGTTTTTGGATAAAAATAATTTTAAATCACGTTCGAGAGGATTGGCATCGTTTTTGAATAAAAGTATTTTACGATAATCCTGTCCGATTATCATCTCCGGTGGCTGTTAATTTTCCAACGACGAAACTCGTCGTTTACTTTTCTGAACGTAGTCGTACGGTGAAAGTTCGTACCTCGTCCCAAGAAAAAAGAGAGAGACGGATTATGTGTATAAGAAGGAGAGATAGAAAGAGAAGGTGAAAAGAGAGTCGAGAACGAGCGGCTAGAGTCCGCCCTACGTGTCTACGCCGGTTACGTATGCATATGAGCGTTGTGCATAGGAGAGTAATCGCGTAAATCATGCAACTTGAAAACGTGGCACGTGTTGTCGGCTCTTCGACGTATATTACTCTCGCGATACTTCTCAGCATCTCGAGATACTCTGGCTCTTCGATCTCACCGTCCGAAGCTCGAGAAAAGTAGCGGCCCGAATAAACGCGGAAAGGACGGGGAGCCATCCCATCGGCGTACTAAATACGTAAGAAGGCAGACTTGCACTTTGATCTCCAACACGGTTCTTCGTACAAGCTGATAAACGTGCCACCACGGGCTGCCGATAAAACGATACTTTCTCCGGAAGTCTATCTCGCTCCTTCCCTCAGTTTTTGTGTTATATCTTTGACTCTTTCTATTCCTTTCGAAGCTCGACTCTCGTTTTAGCGTTTACGATCCAAACGACTGGACGTTGAGGAATATTGCGATATCAGTGAATACAGGGTGATGCATAAATTAATATTAATATTTCAAAAATTCTCGTATGAACATATGGTTTATATTTTCTTAGTTTTTGAATTATGGATGATTACTAAATCATAATTCATTTACTTTCATTTCGATTAAACGAGATAAAAAGGAATTATAATATCAAAACGGCTAAAGGTATAGAATTAAACATGCTCCAAACTTGTGAATAAAATTATATATCTAATTATTATGAATTGTTTAGCAGTAAACCTACTAACGTTAAACACTTAACAAAAACTTAAACACAAACATGCTATTTGCTATCAGTAATAAATAATATTGTAAAAATAGTTTTAAAAGCAAGTTTATTATAAAAGAAATCGAGAAATTAGAAACATGTAACTGTAGTCAGTTTAGCGTTAATGCCTTCTGGATCTAATCGAATTATAACTAATTTCCATTTTAATATATCAATAAAATAAACAACAATGATATTTAAATCGTTCACCATTATTTGCAATGACTTTTTACCGTATACATTTAACCTCTAAAGTATCAACATAAATTTCTGAATCACTCTGTATATTATCGAAGAAAAATCTCATTACATCGCGTATTAGGTAGAATCTCGATTCATTATCGATTATACGGTATAGAGTGTGAACGTCTTATCGGTAATGCACCGAGAATAAGATACTCGTAATGACTTTATACTTGTTCTACAATATCTATCATCGATCGCTTCTTAACCTTCCCCCCTTCTTCTTCCTCTCAAATGGCACACCGTCGAGTATACTTTCCATCCGTTACGTGAATCATTTTTATACGACGCGATGTTTTTCATACGCTTTGCCACGCGAATTGGTTGCACTAATCGCGCAAGTGCATCACCGAGCTTCTTCGTTGACCTCTGACATCAATGGAAAGTAACCGCGACGAATGGATTAAGCTACCGTACAATCGAGAATAAATCAAGAATAAAGAAAAAGAATCCGAACGCGATTTGCAATAAAATAAACGACTCGCTTTCGTATCCATTCGAGCCCTTCATTATGTTAACCATTTTTTGGAAACGCTATTCAAGACTGTATTAAGGATACGATTGGAGAGAAAAAAAGCACGCATTGTATAATAACAAGTTTGAAAAAAAATTCTTTCGGTTCGTCACACGAAAGACGCTATAATACGTGGAAGAACTCGGACCACCCAGAACGGACGTGCGAACCATAAGACCCGTGTACGCACACGCGAGGCGTCCAAATGCAGCAAAATGTTTTCAGCGTGAAATTAGTCGAGCACGCAAATGTAAACGTGCTTTTAAACAAACCGTGCTTTCCACCCGTTCTTATCTAATAAACGTTTTCTCGAGGAGTGGCATAATTCGCGAAAAGAAAAGCAAACATTGATTAGTGCGAATTTTTTTTGTTGTCTTTACCCAGACGACTATAGTAATACTTTCCATTAGTGCATGTCAAAACGAGGAATTGATAAACATTGTTAGTACAGAGAAAAAATGAAACTATACATGAGTGCATCGAAATTCATACTTCATTCTTTTTTCATCTTCTAAAGCGATCGTTCACGCGTCAGAAAGGTCGTTACGTCGATGCACGACGCATGAACTCGAATAGGTGAATCATACGAGCTTGGGTGATTCTACAAAAATCACACTTCTTTTTTTAACGAACGCGAGTATGCATCGACGAGGAAAAGTCGACAACAAGAGAGGCTCGGAAATGAATTTGAATCGCATTGTTCGCACAGGAGAGGTTATTACAGGCCTCGTGGTACTACTCTGATGTTTTACTACCTAAGTAAATGGTAGAGTTTTCACAATAGTACGCCGACGCACAAAACAATGCACACCCACAATAGCGAAGACCAAAGAGGGGAGAGAGACCGCGTATCGGTTCGTCTTGGCGCCATGGAGCTACGATGAGCACACAGGTGTGCATATATACATATATATTTATATATATACGTGTGTGTATGCGTGCATGTACCAATGCATTTGAATATATATGTGCGTGTATGTGTCAGCCCGCGAACGCTTCATTCAATCTACGAACGCATTGCGAGCTCGAGAAACAACAATGCCTTTCTCCCGGTGTTCTCGCGTCGAAAGGAGGAAGTCAAAGAGTGAGCGAAACTATTCATTTCTCGTAAAAAGCATCCTCCTTAGCGTTTTTATCGGTCTTCCTTCCTTTCTGAAAAATGAATAATTTATCTCACACGGCGATCACCATATCTTCATCGTCGAAAGAGGACACTAATGCGCGACTCGTTGAACCGTCCCTCCCTCTCTCGTTCTTATTGGAACCGCTTTTCGATCGATGAAATTACAATTCCGAACGTGAGAACCATAAGATTGCCCGTGTAAAGAGGCAATCGGCTCGCCCTCCGCTTTTTGCCGAGACCAGAATCCTCATTTCACCGAGCGGAAGGTGGATAAATAAAACGTTGAGAGTCATCTCGACGTCGTACGAGCTGCCGCCTGCGGTGGTACGCTTCCGCGGGACACGAGGACTCGGCGGATCCGATTTACGAGCGAAAGCTCTCTCGTTCTTGGTAAAAGCGTGTTATCCAATATTCGACGTGATAATTAAGCGGGTTTGATAAATAATTGCACTGGTTAAATCAAGACGAGAAAGGTGTGTGAGCGATAAGGTCCGTTCCAGTCTATCGGTTCGAACAAATTTCTTTTTTAAATGTTTTGTAACGGAAGTTGATGAAATAAGGAAATTAATTATTTAAAGGAATCGATCACAATGAAGCCAATAGAAATTTAAAATGGTATACTATTGTAGTAACAGAGTTTTATTCGTTGAATATTGAATTGTGGGTCAACTAATATTTTCTTTTAATGAGCAATCAAAGTTATAGAAAAGTACCAAAATGAACAAATACTTTGGCGTTTTTAATTATTATCATAGTGAGTGGTAGGGCCTTATTATAACCGAATACAAGAAGTAACTAAGAGCTGATCAGTCGTAAGCTTAATAACTTAACAGCGCAAGTTCACAATCTAGCGAAAATACTAAAGTTGATCGAGCTTAACCCTCACAGTAACACCCCTTTTTTGTCGTTTATTGCACACCCAAGGTCTCTCAGGCCTACATAATTTAATTACCTTTTTGTTAAGCAATATTTCGTGCTAATCTTTTATTTTTGACTACACCAAGTCAATAATAATTTTGGGGAAGAATTGAGTTATTAGAACGCAATAAAAATTAGTTTAATTAAGATATTAAAATGTCTCTCCCTCTTGAGGCCCTATCAGACCTCGGGTGTTGCTGGGATGGTTAAAAGACATCGTCCAAAAATTGGAACGTCCGTCATCGACAAAAATTGTCTAAGAACAAAAGAGAGAGACACGGAAGCTGCAAGAAGCTCTTAGCGAGTATCTAAGGACTATGGCGAGAAACGGCGAGCACGAGGCGCGCTGCACGTCCGTGATAAGGCGTGCGCGAGCACGACCCTGTGACTCCTCGAATGAACACCGAGGGAAAGAGTAAAACGAACGAGTCGGTCTCGAGTGAAGAAGAGTAGAGAGACGGTGGTCTAGCTGTTACGAGCTCGCACGAGCAAGATCGCCGTTCTTGAGACGCTGATGAGGTCGCGGGATGAATGGAAACGGTTAGAACGATCTCTCTCGCTTATTTGCTTTTCCTTCTCTTTCTCTTCTTTCTCCTTTTCTCAATCTTCCTCGACAAATTAGGATCGGGCGTCGTCCGACCGATCCACACGCCTTCGTTCGTCACGAGAACGGAACCGGACGAGAAGAAACCGAGAGGATAATTCGTGATTCGACGGAAGACGTTCTTTTGTTATACTTTTTTACCTCCTCGTTTCCTGCCTATCGTCCTCGTCACGAAATAGACACCGAATTCTCAAGAATTATGCCTTTTTTTTACAGAACGTACTACCGAGTTACGTTTCTTACTCGTCTCGTAATACTATAATCTCGATGTCCTCGATTAGAGCGTAACTTCCTTCCTCTCTGCGTGTTTATTTAAAAAAAAAACTCTGATTATAGGTAACGTCTCCATATTTTTCAAACGGCAACGAGTGGTCTAGGCTCCAATAAAAGAAATGATTTCTCGATCGAGTTTCTTCTTCGAGCTGGTCTGATTTATGAATGAACCGTACGAAATTTCTCACAGTTTCGTACCAGCTCATTTCCATAATTTTTCCAAAGCAACGAGAAATCCGTTCTACACGTCGTCCAATTAAAACGGATGTCTTTGACCCAACTAATCCCTCCACCTCTAACGCGGTTCCTTCTCCTCCTCCTCGTGTTACGACACACTCGTCGTACGGTGCCCCGATAATTTATTATTACTAGAGAAATGGAAGCCGCCAATCTATTAGCACGCTCGACAATAACAGCACCGGCTGTAAGTAACCTAAGTAGTTAAGTAACGTCAGCTCGGCAACCGCCTACGCTCGGCTTCCTATACGTATCGTATACTCCTTCGCTCGTGCGATCGCATACGCTCGATGTTCGCCGATATCGATCCTCGTATCTCGAAGATACCGGTTCGTTCGTCCGGTGGAATCTCCTTCTTTTTGACTGCCCTGAATAAATCGAAAGGAATTAATTGAAAGGGATGAATATGCGTATACGTACACCTACTCGTTGAATTTTTCTGTTAACAAGTTGACTGCACCCGTCCGTGACCACCACCTATTTTCTTAGCGAGAATGTAATGCTCACTGAGTATGGTTATAAATGATCACGTGCCGTATAAATACAATGTTAATAAGAATATGGTCTTGTCTAGTCACGGTACACATAATTTATTATTATAAACTTATAGAAAATTTTATTATGATCACCAAAGATAAAATTCGTACAAAATTAACAGTTTTAGTAAATTTCTTTGAGTTCATTTCTAACACTTTTTACTGTCGTGTTAATTTTATCCAAGGTAATCATACTAGAATTTTCATTTTTATAAGTATAGAATTAGAAATTATATGTAGTAGGTATGACTAGATAAGAATAATTGTATTTATATCAGACGTGGTCATCCAGGATCATCTTCAACGGTAATCACAATTTCACTAAGAAAATAAGTGATGGTCAAGAATGGATAGTCAGCATTCTAATTGATAATTATAAATAAATTATCAAATTAAATAATTCCATATCAACACCCTAAGCAAACTCGGACTATTCACAAACGTCTTAACGAATAGAATAAGAGAAAGCTGGCAAATATGGACTTCGAGCTAGCACCCAGCAGCAAATCAAAGTTCCATTGGTAGAAAAGAAGAGGAAGAAGACGAAGGTGGACGTTACGTGGTCGTTCCCGCGAGCAGAACTTGGACGAGATCGAGAAGTCTAAAGAGCCGCCGGCGGACGGGCGCAAACGCGATTCGCTTCGGCGCGACGAACGTTTTGTCGCTGGTGATTGGCGTTTCAAAGGACAAGCGCGTACAATGCAATTACCTTAACCGCGAGCCTGAGAGACGAGGACGATACGGATTCGACGGGTTCGAATGAATAAATGTGTGCAACGTAGATATACATGCACACCTGCCGCGCCTACGTTCTTCTTTGCTTTGTCTTTGTCATTTTTTATCGATTTCCTCGAGTAGATCTTAACGAACCGTGAGATTATATCTTGAACATAGACTTAAAACTTCAGTGGAACTAAGAAAAGTAGTTTATAATTTTTTAGTAGTTAAAAAGTAGGTTATAATTTTTTTATGTTTACATTTTTTAAGTTAGGAAAAGGTCATAATTCAAAAACTTCTAAGAATTTTGTACATCTACGCGTAATGTTTAGGAACGCATCTATCGTGTAAAAAGAAGTTTAGGTGTATTGATTATTAAATAAAAATTAATAGTTTTCTTTAAGCAATAATGTATTTCTATACAAAATAGCGTTAAGACCCATATGTTATAAGGTTGCACAATCAAGGAATTGCTGATTAATCTCAAAAAAAGTTAAAATCATAATTTTTATCTTCTCTAAAATAAAACATATCTTGTTACTCGATAGTTGCACGATTTTGACGATATTCCGAAAACCGATCTCGCGTGTCAATCATCGGTTACCATCAAAGTAATTCAACTTGCAATCGAAACGAGGTTTCGATCGATCTTTATTACTTTCCTTCCTGGAATGCATTCACAATTCTCCCACTTCCACGCTCGATAATTCTACCGAACGATGTGGGCGTCGATGGACCCTTCTTAATTGCGCCCGAACAACTTCGATCTCGATTCCATTCTCGATTTCGCGCTCGTAAACGAGAATACCGCGTCACGACTCGATGTCGTTTATTACCCCAAAATGCTGGTTGAATCCTGGATAATCGTCGAACGTCCGAAAAGCTTTCCGAATCTCTGCGATCGACCACCCTCGAAAGAGAGGTCATCGGAAGGCGATCACCGAAAAGTACCTTCCTCGAAATGGATTTCGATCTCATGGCGTTCTAATTCGCACGTAATCGAGAGGGAAAGAGAAGAAAAGGTTGAAAATTACCGTCGAAGCTTCCTCTCAACGGTAGGTAAGAGCAAATACCGTCGTGACGATGTGCCATAAACGATCCATTAAAACGCTCGAACACTCTCCAGTGGACGCTATACGACGGCATCTCTTTCTTCCACGTTTAATCTCCTTCATATAAGTTACTTTGCTCCGTAATTAGTCTCGTCTCGTATAAGCCGATACAATCGTCCCGCAGCCTCGTGATTTTACGACGTAGCTGTGAGAACGAAAGGTAAGAAGAACTCGATTCGAACGGTCGCACGATAAAACGATATTCGCTCTATTGTGAGCTAAGCTTCTAAGAGAGAAGAAAGAGAGGGAAGGAGGAAGTTTGATCGGAAAGTAACGGAGAAAGAAAGACGTTGGTCGAAGAGCGCTTCCAGAGATTTACGGGTCGTCGGATAACGAAGGGGACTCATCAGCATCGGTAATGGCGGCACTCTTCGCTTCCAGCCTTTTGTGTCCGGTAGTAAACTCCTCCTTCTTTGTACCCCGCCTACCACTATCTTCTTCTCTCGGCGACGATCCGCGAACGCTCAATCAATTTTAATTACTCGCCAAACTAGGAAACTCATGAGTAGACGCGTTCTCCATGGAATAGGATTATAAGTATGTAAATAAAGTCCGCTACGAATCGATATCGTACGACGTTAATTACGCGATTCGTGCCTCGGCTATCGCGTCAGTTGGCCCGTTGACAAAACAATCAGGTGATTGTCTGTAACGATCGTGTTGATTAGAGAGAGTTTTCCTTATGTAATATTTATTGAACTATCCTGAAATGTTGAATAACTCTTTGGAGCATGGTGGTATAGAAAGTATCCTACCTTTTTAGTATTTAAATATAGAATTATCTAACTCTCTTAGTATCCTTTATTACATAATTATTGAACAATTGTTTATTATGTTGAATTTAATTACTTTGTTGAATATTATGAGAATATATCTGCAACTTGGCCTTTTCATTTTTTTTAAATTCTAGTACCTATCTATAGTCTATACATATTTCAATTACGATAAGATTTTATTTGCATTGATATATAGATCTTAGTATTTATGTTCTCTACTGAGTCTTCATACAAATAAAAAATTTCTAAACATCAATAATAATCACTCAAAATAATATAGTTTCTATTTTATTAAAAATTGAAAGTGAACGAAGGGAAGTAAAACTTTTTCATTCACGTATTCCCTCGTTCATCTCTTATATCTTGCTCTGGTTCGAGAGCAACTCGACTACCTTCCCGTAATAGGCAACGGATATAAAGAAAAGCAACCTCCGAAGTCTCGTCGAACGTGCTCGGCGAATATTTTAAGTAGTCCGAAGGTGAGCGTGCGAGAAACAAGAAAAGATAGAAAGAGTAGGAGAGACGGATTGTTAATTACGAAAGGGCACGCATCTCTTCGAAGCGTGTAGAGGACGCATAGGCGTAGTCGAGAAGTCTTACACGACCGGAGAGCAAAGCTGTTTTACGACTACTTTAAAGCTGACTGAAATACGACGACCGATGAAATCGGTGCGAGGCCTCTCGCGAGGCTGCGGAGTTCTCGCTCTTCCTTATGACTTTATGGTCGTTGTGCAATGATACGTTGGGAAAAATCTGCCCGTAAACGCACACTCCCGCACGCGCGCGCGAAAACTCGTCTCGTTTCCAACAACAGCCCTTCTTCTTTTGCAGGAAGATGAAACTCGATCTACGAAGCAGCAACATTAGGGAAGGGTCGATAAATTCGTAAAAAGGGAAGATGAAAATCAATAAAAAAGTGAAACTTGTTGAAAAATCGGTAAAGGAGTAGGTAATACACGTTTGAATTTAATATCAAAGGACTGTGCTATTTAACGGATGGTTGCTAGAAGTTTGCATTGGCTGAATAAAACGTATTTTTTAAACTAATTATTTATAATTAAATATAAGGGGTAGCAGAAATCACTTTCGAGTCCCGCAAGAAAATTTTTAGATGTGATCTTGAGTCGTCTATCCAACGTTTCACAAAAGTTCTTCTCCATGAGACATTTTACTTGTTAATCTCTATAAATGACACAAATGACTCAAAGTATATTTCCAAACACTATTAAGATCATGCTCTTTAGTTCTTATTTCGAACAAAATGACTAGCACCAACTATACAAAAACTTCAGAAACTTATTTAAAAACAAGTAAAAACATATTTACACATAAGTAAATCTAAATTTCAAATTGATTTCATTCAAATAATATCTTTCTTCTAGAACGGGATACATTTTTATCATTCAAATTTCAACGCATTAAACGTACTCTGATTCGTTGTTCGTAAATGAAAAATTAAGTTTGCCAAGAAAAAATTCATAGTCATAGTATCACGGAAACGCAACTACGTAAAACGTCCAAGTTCTCTCTCTCTCCCTCTGGCACGTTCCCTTACGTAACGTCGATTCCTCCCACTCTTTTTACCTCTCTCCATCTCGTATCCTCTTCTTTTCCATCTTCCCGTACGATTATCGCGTTGTAACACGGGCAAGAAGACGTCGATGGCACAACCACAACAACGACGGAGACGACGACATTAACTTTTGATCTTCCTCTCGGATGACGAGAGCTTAAAGCAGACCCGGCGGCCACGCCTTAAAAAATGACTAGCGTGTTGGATGGTATGCAGAAACCAGATACCGGAATCGCTGGAATCCGTGGGTCGTTCAACGTTTGCTGACGTCTCTGCATATAATTAAGTATACTGATACACGCCGTTTCGTTCGCTTTTAAATACACGTTCCGTTTAATGCGCGCACTTGGGTACCATGAAGCACAATAATGTCTGCTAAAGAATGTAATTGCTTCGTGATTTAATGGATACGATTTCCCGCGTGTTACTGGACTTTAAATAAAGAGGAGGAGGAGGAAGGAAGAAAAAAATATTTTTAACTGATTTTAAACGATCGTGTCTATCGATTGGTAGAATTGATAAAGAACGAGGAAAATCTGAAAAAACGTATCCCGCTACCTACTCTCCCTCTCATTTAAATCGACCACCTGTCACCGGTTTACACGGAAGATCGGTTATTATGAAAACCATCTAAATCGAAACCTAAAATTGCTAAAATTTGCATCATTTGGTCATCTACTTCTATGTAATTCAAAAAAACCGTATCAGTTTTTTATTTTTAAATTGTTATTAACAAAAACTGTAAAAGCGAAATCGCCGTGTAAATCAGCGGAAAAGTGTACTACCGACTCGCGTACGAGGCGCCGCTAATCGATCGAGATTCATCGCGACGCGTACTCGTCCGTGGTACGACGTTAATTCCTCCCACGTTCGTATCCTCTAACTGTGCTTGTCGTCGATCCCATCGTACCGATTAGAAACCGTCGCTTAAACCGGAGACACATTTTCCAGTTCCTCCTTGGCGAATAATTAAGAGCACTCTTACGATCTCTGATCGTGTATCGACCGACCGAGTTACGTTATCGACAAAATGCGATCGATTTTTCTAATTAGAGGCCCACCTTTCGAAAGTTTCAGGATGTTGTGGAGGCATAGACGGGAAATAACAATGTATTACTTTTAATTATTATCTGTTTTGATAAAAGAATTAAAACTTCTCATGATGCTAATGGTGAGATAATTTGTTTCATACATGATTCTCAAACGCATCCCACCTTTAGAGATGGCAATAAACTCGCTAATGTTTCCTTTGTTTGTTTTGCCTGTTTCTGCTCCAATTTTCATACTACCACACAAAGATAACATTACTTAACCTTAACTTCGACCCCCAGTTAGGATAAAAACTTTATTAGAATTTAAACTAATTGTTCTTTTCTTATATTATTTCTTTTCTTAAAAATCATAACTTTAACCTTTAATTTTTGCCTAGCCATGTCCCAAGCATCATAATAATTGTAACACCTTCCTGTAAGATTTATCCTTCGTACTATGCACCTACCTACTAATTGTTCTATTCTTTATTAATCGTACATCCAATAAGTCTCCCTTGAGAGACTCGAATGCTTGAAATAAAAAAAAAACAATGTATAACTCGAGAAAAGATGGCGAGAGGTAACGGTCTTCGAAGCTCGGTTAAATCTCCGTATTCGGGATGTCTCTCGAGCATGGAGTTTCATAAACAACAACGGCGGTGTACCGGCAGGTTGGTTAGTTATGATCGTCGAAGGTATAGTGCCGAGTCGCGAGAGGAGCGAAAGACGGATGGTGAGAGGGAGCACTCCCTCTTACCGTCTCGAGAAGTCGACTCCTCGACTCGTGCTAGTACTCGTAGAAGGCCGACCTTTAAAATTTTCCTAAGGCTCGTAGAAGGTAGATACAGTGTTTACACGGTATGCCAACACCTGCGCGCTCGCGAGATCACGTTACCCCTTGCGGTTTAAGATTTCCATAAGATGCGACGTCGATTTTGCGCGGATCCACCGCTAGACTCGCTTCCTCTTCCGATCTTCGAGATAATCGCAGAATTTTCGATTGTGAACGCGTCTCCTACGTTCGTTTCTATCCGATGGCAATTAAAATCGATTGGAGTTTGATGATTTTTTCTTCGTTTTACTTCGCGAGAGACAATCTCCTCGTCGCGAGATAAAATTTCTTATATTAGCCTGACAATTAATTACTCGGAGAGAGGTATGCGATTGGAATTATGGAAATAACGATGCCGCGATCGCAAAGGGGCTACCGCGACAGGCCGCCGACAATCGTTTTTGCTAAGAACGAGATATCTCGGAGGAAGGAGATCTCCCGCTCGATTATGTTAACCGCGGGTGCATCGAGCTTATCGATGCAGTAGCTGCGCGATATCTCGGTAATGACAGACCGTATCGAGGAAGCCGTGCAACATCCGATAAGGGCACCACCGAGTCTCTCGACGCATCGTCGTTTATTAACCTTACTTCCGAACACCGTCCAATCTTTATTAGCCCATTCTCCTCGCACTTCCCTTACGATCGGCATGACCGTTCTATCGTATATTTACCGGGTATACCGCCTTGTTCTCGCCAGTTGTACGAGCTCTCGATTTGCGTAACCGGCTCGTAACGATATTTCTGAACTAGACTACCGGCGTAGAGGTAGCTAACTATACGGTGACGTCGACCCCCCCGAGATTATCCGAATCGAAAGAACAAAAAAAAGATTGTCAAGATCGAGATCTCGAAGGTTGCATTTAGTTTTCTCTCCTTTAGGATGCTCGCTACCTCTTGAAATGAAAGAAACGAAAGGAAATCGAGTCGAGCGAAGCAAAAGTGCCCTTTCGAGATCGAACGCATAACAAAGCCGAGATTTCTTCGGGAACCCGCTTCGACGAATCGGTCGAGACTCTCTCGTCCACGCCATAAAACAAGATCGCACGTCGCAAAACGATCGGGGGAGACGTCGTCGACGAACCGACACTTGTCTCGTTTAATGTTAAATTGCATACTGCACCGACGGTGTCGAGTAAAAAGGAGTCACGACGAGACGGCTTTAACGAGCGGCAAGAAAATTGCCGTTGCCGTTTGCCACCACCAGCACCCATCGCTACCACCCTCCTTGGCCATTGCCATCGGTATGGACGCTGCGATCGTTCGACTTCCATCACAACTTATTCCGTCTCGAAGGAAAAGCGAAACGGTCGACGACAAAGAGATCGAGAAAAAGGGCAACCTTTTAATCAGAAGTCCACCAGTTTACGACACTTCCAATACTTCCATCTCCTGCCTTCTTTCTTTCTCCTACCTACTCGTAGCTCGAGCTCTCCTTCATAGGAAATACGAGCTCTCGTGCAAGGCGAGCGTTAATTAAACGCGAGCGATTAGTTAGAGCCAGTTAATTATATACATTAATATGCAAATGCATTCCCTCTCCTTACCTCCCCACTCTTTTGCCACGAGCGAACGTACCACGTTCTTATTTAGGTATCTACCGCGATCTTTCGTAAAAGAACTCTACGCACGTGCATTCGGAAACGTCTTTTCCCGCGACTCTGTGTCGTTAAACTTTAGGCTTCGAATCTAATCTAGCTCCAGTCCCCGATGTCTGCGAGTAATTACTCTTAGGAACTCCCTCGACGGTGATTAAGCGAACTACGGGGAGCCGCGGTAAAAGGGATTTCCGAAGTCTCCTTGCGGCTCTTCGCGAGCTACTAAACGTTACGAATTTGTCTCAAAGCGAAAGCCCGCTCTCAAGGACTTTTCTTTCTCGTCGATTTATGAACGTCCTTCCACCTTGGATTCAATTCTTTAAACTCTTTTAAGAACTTTTTTTTACTATCGAGGAAGAATCTTTCAAGCACGGTGCATTTTCCACGATATCGGCGACGAATCGCGAAAGAGAATTCCAGACGAGTCTTCCAAGTGGAGAACAATGAGCTCGCCGCGCGAGAATTTCTCTCCTGGCGTGGTTCTTCGTTCGGCGCACGCGCTCGAAGCATTCCGCGCGACTTCTCGCGGGAATTCCAGTTTATGCGCCCGCGACTATATGTACCACCTTAGTCATTCTCTCTCTTTCTCTCTCTATTTCTTTGGTGATAAAAACCAAGATAGCTATAGTAGTAAAGAGCCTGGAAAGAGGAACGGAGCGTTCACCTCGCAAAACCACAGGGGCACGACACACCTTTACGACGAGGAGACCACTTTGTTCATTATTAACACCTTGATTGTCGAGCCAATTTTTAATAAACCCGTGGGTCTATATGTAGAAATTTAATTAGAATTTTTTTTTTCGGAATAAATATATGGTAGAATTTGCCAACACATCTCTTAGACCTCGCACTTTTTATGAACGATCGTTATATTCTTGTAAATATTGATAAACAATACTAATAAACATTTTAAATATTAGGTTGTCCAAAAGTGTTTTTTGCTATCTGCATGTGACTGCTTTATCTGGCAATGCTTCTACAAAAATGAAACTTAACCTATCAAATGTTCTCGGTCTATCTGTCAATAGAACAGAAAGGATCATAAAACAAAGAATGTTGGTCATCTATTATTTCCTTATAGAACGAAAGAAACTTTTGGGACAACCTAATACATTATGACAAATCCCATGGCATTCAACGTGTTACAAACAACGACGAAGCTCGCGAAGGATGATACCCCAACTACTTTCTCAAAAATTATTTGCCCTTTTCCTCCACGCCAAGAGAAGGACAGAGAACTAGTTTTCGAAATTAGAATGAGAAAATCCCGAGTCCGTTCGTGTCGTTCTATCGCACCTAGTTAATTATCGCTAATGAACGCCAATTAAAGGTTCCCTCTACGTGGAATTCCAACATCGCCGGATCTTTCGAGGAACGCGAGCACGACGAAAAACTCTATGAATTTACATACGTCGTAAGCACGATGAAGAGTGTATTTCTTTCAACAGAGTTCCTTCTTTACGATTAATCGAGATCTCTGTCTCTCACTTGTGGCGGGAAAGCGAGAACAGGTGACGAAAGGGTGTAGAGAATGTTCGACGACAGGTAGACTCGCGACCCTGTCCGACCTTATTAAAGCCGAAGGGCCTGGGAAGAGATGGCTCTCTAGCACCTCCATGTACCTCATGTAACTAACATTAGATGCATAATGCATGGATAGGTGGGTAAGCTAGGTGTCGCGCGTAGCGCGACAACCTCTCGGCTCGTCTTTGCTACCGAGTTCGCTGGAACCTGTCGAGAATCTCTCCCACAGGGGGTACGTACATTGTAAAACAAATTATTATTCGTAGATGATCGTTCGATGACTCTAGATACGTTGCGGAAGATGGACGAATAGGAGACAAGTGTCTCCAACGCGATTCTCCTTGATAAAAGTTGTATAGCATTGTAATGGTAATGCCGTGTACCACCTTAGATATACATCGAGTAGCATTTTAGTCGTATTCTCGTCATTGGCCAAGACCCCGTTGTAAAACATCTCGCAACAACTGATATACATCTGGCGATATCGCCGAGTACACGAAAGATCGTCGTTAAAGTCTACCTCGGAAGCTTTCCGAAGGGGTAGACAATGGCGCTCGAAAGAACCTTACGAGAGATATAATCCGATGATGGAAACGGCCTTTGACTCTGTCACGTTGGTGGAAAATCGGTAGGTTCTCCCCTTTTTCCGGAGCTACCCAGACAGAAGAGATAAATCATCCGATTCCTCGGCTAGGTATAACGATATTCCGTAGTGCGACGGGGTGCATTACGTATGCGCGTTGCAAGCATAGCTGGTGCAATTACAACGGTCGAGGAGGAAGCTGCTGGCTTTGAAACCTTCTCTCTCTCTCTCTACCACACGTTCATTCTTTCTTCCTCGTGTACCTACACTCTCGTGCTCCGTACCGTTGCATTCTGAAGTGATTCTAAATCGATTTGTCGCGACGTCGAGCTCGACGTTCTACAAGGAACGACGCCTTCTGTCGCCATCCTCGTCGTTCTAGAAGATGACAACGATAAAATGACCGTTGGCGAGCCGGAAGATGTGTTGGCGGTACGTGGCCCTTGCTTCGCGTCTCGAACCGAGAAGGAACGAACGAAGTGGACACGGAAGAAGGTAAAGAAGAGTCTCGGTAGCCAGGATAGAAGTTCGTACACGAAGGACAGGAAGGCGGCTTTCCACGGCTTACCACGGACGGCTAACAACGACGGTGGCCATTGTAGAAAGAAAGAGAGAGAGAGAGAGCCGTCGCTTGACTTTTACAAAGTGGACGCGTAACAAATGCCCGGCACGCATACATTAGCCCGCATTAATACCTGCTTGGATTTATTAATGCCCATATTATATTCATGCGAGTCGTGTGTACGAGTTACGGTGCGATGCATTGCGCCGAGGGCACACATGCCCCACAAGCTCGATGATATATTCAGCGTCGCGCTTACTCTATTGTTCGAACTCAACCCTCTCTTCTCTTTCCTCCTCGTCTCTCTCTTCCTCTTTACAGCCGAATCCTTCCGACCCCCGTTTCAAACCTTCACGGACTCCTTGTTGCGAAACGCAACGTTGTTCGAGTAACGATAGCACGAGGAGGATGGTAGCGATGTCGTCTTTCATTCGTAATTCTCCTCGAATGTATCGTAGGCTAGTTTTGTTCTTCGCGATACGTACCTACGCCTGCCTATCCGTTCGTACATTTCGCAAAGAGAAGCAACGTATGTACGTATACTTTCCTTCGTCTCTTTAAAAGAGCAAAACTTTCTCGACTCGTCCTGGAAAGTGCTAAGAGTTTCGAGATCCATTCATTCATTGGTCGATCATCTTAAAACGTAAGTGAGGCGAGAGAGAAAAGACGGATTAGCTTGACACTTTCACGAAATAAGATCGTCGACGTCCGTACAAAGAGATCTTTTGTCGACCGAGGCGAATCTCTAGCCGGGACGCGTTGATTCAGTGATTATCCATGTGAAAGTTGCGTACTAGCCATGCTTCTCTATTCGAAAGCAAGCGTTATTTGTTTTCGATAATCTTTCGTCTTGGTCAGTCGTACACATGGTAAGACGAATTTTCATCTTTCTTTCGGAGCTTTCGAACAGCTCTCGATGGGAACCGGTCTGGGCTTTCCGTCAGAATATCCTCGACGTCTCGTTAGCCACTCGCGCCGGTAGGTCTACGAGAGCGTGCTCTCGACCGTGGGATTCTACTTGTATAAGGACGAGAGAGAACCGGTGGAGTCGGCTTAACAAACGTTTGCTTCCTCCTTTTACACGGACTCCCCCGCACCGTGCGATGCACGCACCCTTGCATCGACGCCAGAACGAAGCGAAACGCGAGCACAAACGAGTTATACTTTAGGTGCCGCTCTCCATTCAGTGCCTGTCTGCTGGAACGTCCTGGGATGGGCGTTGAGAGAGAGAGAGAGCGTTAGAAAGAGGGAGAATCTTGCGGATAGATATATACCCAGAAGAAGAGAAGAAAAAGACGAAGAGGAACGTGGACACGGAGGACATGACAGCTTCGCTGGGCACGTCGATACTCGTTAACTATAACACCATTCGCTTGGGCTAGAGAACGTGCGTGCTGAGGATATCCAGCACGTAGAGATGGCGTACGTTTCGAGAAGAAAAAGGAAGATAGTGGAAAAAGAAGAAGAGTACTCGTAGGAAAGAGAGAGAGGGTAGAGAAGGCGGCTTGCTATTATTCGTAGCGCACGTGCGCGATCGCAAAGACGACGACGTTCCTCCTCTCCCGACTCTCGCGTTCATGACATGGGCGCCGCCGCTCGAACGTGCTTTACATTCGTGAAACGTCATCGTCGTTATCCTCGCCACGTGAACTACTACTACTACTCTCCTCTGCACGGAAAAGAGGAGCAACGCAAACGAGGACGTCTCCACCGTCTTCCCTTTCAAGCTCCTCCTTCTTCTTCTCCTTCGGTCAGCCTAGAATTGGAAACGCGAGCGCGTGCTACGTATGGAAATAAGAGGAGAACGCGCGTGTACGCACGCGCTCCGACGTCCTCCTCTTTTGTCGGGATCTTCTTGCTTGTAGGTACTACATACTACTATCTTGTACATACATACTATACGTAGAACCGCTTTGATTTCGTATAAAAGAGCTCGGTCCTCGATACGATCTGCAATTTCTCCGTAACCGGTCCGTCTTGAATTTAACATTTTCCCTGCGATATATCATTTCGATTGTCGTAAATTCTTGTTTAAAGGCACGCAACCGGGACGATCGATCGCGGATAAGACTACGATACGTTTCTGAAAATAAGAGAATAACGGAGGGAGGGGATGCTGCGAAAAAATTCTCTCCTTCTCTTCCTTGGATAAGAACGAGAGAAGGTAGAACGGCCATTAACGAGGTGTATCTCGAGTTTTAACGGTTACCAGCTCGAGTATAGACTGTTTATCGGTTTAATGCACGCCCTGCGTATAGGCAAGAAAGGTGCGTACCATTAATCGACGATAAAGCGTCGTTTGGGCCTCGGAGAGAAATCTGCCAATAAAGTGGTTGAAGTTAGGAGCGAGACGCCGTGCCTCGTAGCTTCGGCAACGAGGACGAACCGTCGACTAGTGTTGCGTTCTCCGGACAAAAAGGCTATCATTAATAACGCGTTAGCATAAATCCCGACTCCTCCCAAGAGTTCGACAAAAACGATCTGCCGAGGAGGGAACGAGCAACCTGCTTCTTTCTTTCTTTCGTTGACAATAAAGGAAGAGAGAAACTCGTTAAACGTCTTACCGTACTTTGACAAGTCTGATTCGTGTTAACTATTTTTGGACCAAATATGAATATCACGAGTCAGACTCGTGATGACAACGAAGACTGTAATTTCTATTGATGCATTGTTTCTGCATGAAGTGTAGTTTTTATGCTTTTATTTTATGGGTTAAGGGGAAGAACACTTTTGGACAGCTCTGTATCGTCTTTTTCAACAAGAAACAAAAATTCTTTGAATCCGCTTTAATAAAGGAAGGAAAAAAATTACAGCAATATTGCATAAATACTCATTTTGATTTGCTTTTAAAAATAGTTTGCATTGAGTTTTAAACAACATATAACTTGATATAAAATTCTCACAGTGTAAAGAGACCAGATTTTGCATAAAAAACTTAGTTTTTCAACTCCTGAAAAATTTCGTAACAAGGACCGAATGCTTTCCTTTCTCTGACCCTTCATTTGTATTCTATTATATAGTAGATATCCCTTTTTATTTTTATTCCAACACCACACATCATTTGGAGTTTGTCTAGCTAAATAGTACAGCAACGCTTTGAAAACGTCGACGTAGTGCACGCGGAAATAGCGAAAGTAGATGCTACGCGTTCTAAAATGCCGCGATAAGATAGGAAGCCAACGCGAAGGAAGATGAAAGGAATAAGATATCGAGCGTCTGGCACGAAAATTATGAAAAATTTCGCATGACAATTATACGAAGGGGAGAAGAAGAAGCTCCGTCTGTCAAGGGTGACTCGAATGGAGGGTGCGGTTCGAGAGAGGGTCGAGTCGTTGCAACGTGAAATATTAAAGATCGACCGAGGCAATTACGAGTCTCGGCAGGAGTGAGACGACCGCGATTAGATCTAAACCGGCTGCTAATGCCGTTAATTGCGATGGATTGTGTAATTGCCGGCGAGGTAGTGCCCCGGCACAGGTGCGGACCTTTTATACGAAAGAGTCCGAGCTGGACATAGAAGCCGGTGTGTCTTTGCAAAGTGCTCGTGGGACATTACGAAGGCGAGTCAGCCACGGAACTCACCGGCGCGGAGTACAAAGGACAGAGTTTTCCTCGAATAAACGACTTTCGTTCGTTGGCAAGTCCGTTTGGCTTACCACCATAGTTTCCTATGCTCTTTTACGATTTACAAAGAGGATATCGCAATAAGCTATTCACTGTCAGGCAAATTTAGAGCGTCTTGCCCTGGGTGCCAAGATTTTATTTTAAGGAAAACATGGAATTTCACCAAATCTAATATTTAGTTGCAGATATAGTACTGAAGTGGTATTTATGGTCATCAACAAATACTACGAAATATTTTCTAGCTGGGGTTACTAACGCTATTGGTTTTTTACTAACCAATTGCAATTATTCTAAACTCGTAACTGATTCGTAGTTGACAGTGAATAAGCTAAGGTATCAATTTCGATATCAAACATAGACATTTTTCTTAACAGACGTAATTTTGATTTCGTTTCTTTACGAAGAACTCGACTAAACGACCCCCCGACTAAGTAGTACAAAATAACTCAACAAATTTGAAGCAAGGTCTCTCGGCATTCTGACGATCGAAAATCGCGTCTCGTGGGAGATGAGACAAAAGGTATAACGCGCCGGAGGAGTACGAAGGCGAAGCCCTCGGGCAAGAACTCTCGCGGTGACTTCTGTCGCCCTTTCGCCGACTCCTCGACTCGCGCGGCGTGTTTAGGAGCTGTTGGAACGCGATCCAGCGCGGATCCCTTTGCGCGCAGCCTGGAAAAAGCTTGCCGAGCAATTTGTGACTACGCCGAGGTGCCGCGGCGACGATATAAGCGCGAAACCTTTGCTACCTGTCTCTTTCTCTCTTTTGGTGCGACGGACCTTGTTTTGCGGCCTTACGGGTCCACCATATACATATATATATATCTTGATACGTATGTAAACGTGCCGGACTTCGTGTCGGCATTCATCGGAAGCACAAAGCGGACGCGAGAAGACGCGAGCTCTTGCGGATTGCTTTCATTAGGGCCGTAATGCCTAGGTAATTCGATAAAACTGAAAAATTCCGATGTCGCGTAAACGGGAGATATACGAGCCTGGGTAGAAGAGCACTCGAGCAGTCCCATTTAAGGGCAGCGCGTGTTTCCGCGCGCTTACCATACTGTGCTCGCTTCCCCTGCTCGCTTCTTCGTGAGTCGAGCGTGACAGAACCGTGGGTACGAGAAGCCTACCGATACGTATGTAAGTATATACCTACGTACCTACCTTCGAAAGGGATTTCTTTTTGTCCTGGGATTTCCACTCGTCCGAGCTATTAGTCGCGATAGACGTGATCCCTGTATTCCCGTACTTGCGACGATAGGGATCGAAAGAAAATTATTTCAAAGAACGAACCGTAATTTCGGTAGAAAGAAAAATTGTTAAACTTCCTTCGTAGCAACCCCGTGGACCCTTGGGAGTCTTCTTCGTATGTACCAACAGAAAAAGAGAAGGAAAGGGAGAATGTAAAAGAGAAGTGAGCGGGGAGAAAGAAAAAGGAGCGAGTCCGCGAAGTATTCGTAATTTCGGTGAGGCTCCGGGGTTCTCTCAACCTCCAGACCCCCTCTTCCCAACTCTCCTTTCCCCGTCCTCGAACGACCTGTTCCAACTACCCGGATACGAAAAACACGATAAATCCTGCGTTACACGTAGGCGTGCCTACCTTCCGCGGTACCCGCAACACGAGGATCGCCGCGCGACTAAATTACGACGACGAGTTCGGCTCTCTCCTTAAGTAAAGTGCAGGTTGCTTGTCCTGCCTTCCTTTCGTCCTTGACGAAAGAGGCGCCCAACATCGGCCATTCTTCTATACATCGCTACTATCGATGGATTCGATTCGTTTTGGTGATCATCGAATGGCTATACGTCGAGTTGTTTTTCGAAACAGATCAATAGTATTTTAGGAGGTTTTGTAGTTTCAGCCAAAGCTAATGCTTGCTACTATCATCAGGTATTGGGACCATGTACTAATTAGCAACTGAAAATATTTATATCATGACAAGTTTTTTAAGTTGTAATTTTTACGAATTCTAACCCCAAGATATTACAGATGGCTGTCCACCAAAATAAAAACATTTGTTTAATTTGCAAAAACAATTTACTAGTAACGTTATTTAGTGTATATCACTATATGAATTGAGCCATTTATTTTGAAAGTGGTATAAGTTCAGAAAAAACAGTGTTAACGATATCAATGGTTGCAATCTGATCGAATCACAAAAAATAGCAATGACATATGTATTATACTCTAAATGATACATGAATCTACATACATTGCAAATTATTTACCAAACGTTTGAATTATTCAACATTGTTATACCTATACATCGACCCATTGTACGACAATCCGTTGCAAATAAGAAAAACAGATAAAAGATCGAGCCGTTGCATGAACTTTTGAAATTATACAATGATCTTGCTCTTTGTAGAAAGATCTCTCGAAAGGACTCCACCCCAATGATTGTAGGTATATACATAGTACTCGCTAAGGCTTTATCTGCGGATCGTCCGGAGCGTTAATGAAGCGAATCGGTACGGTCTCCACGGGCAGCACTTAATCGAACTCGAGTCCTGGCAACGTCCTGCGCGACGCTCACTTGCTCGACATACCGTACAAATGTTCCACTCGATCAGATTACTCGTCGCCCCCTGACGAAGTTCTCTCTTTCTCTCTCCCTTTCTCCTGGTCGTCCCGCTAGGCTCGCGCGCGTTCCACGCGCTTTTTCCGCGTGGCACCGCAAAGGTATTCGGCCGAGAGAGAAAAAGAGAGAAAAAGAGAGAAAGGGAGGGGGGAGAAAAAGTGGAGGCAAAGATAATTTCCAAGGTGGAAGGACTCTCGAATGCTACGCGCGTCTTCGATCGCGATTCGCGAGGACCCTTAAATTACTCCCGCGAGCGGCGACACGCGCGCTTCTCGAAAACGCACCCTCTTTCACCTTCTTTACCCTTTTTTATCGAAGATCGACGCGTACTTACACGATGTTACAGCCGATTCGAGGAACGGCTCTCCCTCTCTTCGAATGCTCACTCTCGTACGCAATCGTACGAGATACGTACGATGTTTACGCTTTACAAAGCACCGCTCTCGAGAAAGAGGAAGAGAGATCGATCGTTTTGCACCGAGGACAAGAAGAAGAACAGACGCGGGCGGCCGTGCGAGCGTAGAATTAATGGACGAGCTGCGACAAGGGCGAGCTCGGCTTAATACTTTTCTTGGAAAAAAGAAATCTCGTTTGGTCTTCGGTAATTTCAAGATCGAGCTTCGCGGAAGGTGAGTGCTCGAAGGAGTAGGGAGGTGTATGAGGAGAGGGGGGAAGAGCCGTGGGAACCTTAAGTAATTTATAGGATGTTGTAACGGGATTTTTACAACATTGGACATTGCAGCATGGGAACGGTAGACCAGCAAAAAAGTGGAGCTACGATCGAGGTCGCGACTTGGCCGCGTACGCCCACGAGCGCCTAGACGGCCATTGTCTCTCTCTCTCTTCCCCCTCTTTCACGCGGGCTTTAAAAACGTGCTCTCGTTTAGAGCCAAGACCGTGTCTCGTAGTCGCGTCTTCCCATCGTAAATCACGGAGATGATCTCGAATCACGCCCTGCCCGTCGAGTTCCACTCCTTTGCCCTCGTGATCTTCTTCTCGGGTTTTTTTTTTTTTTTTTTCATTCCACTCTCGCTCGCTCGTCGATGTGCGTGCACGTTCGATTATTTCACGATGTAATTTGGACGAGTAAGGTACGTGCTCGTTTCAGGGCAAAACTGTCGAGAGTTGCTGTTGAGGGCAAAATTTAGTAGGGTACTATAGGGTGTCGAGAGTACCCGAGCAGAGCTGCTCGTAAAAATTTTGGGGAATAAATTGAACATTGCTTTAATATTTATTCGGAGATAAATGCAGTTGTATAGTTGAGAGTTTATAATAAATAAACCAGTTCTTTCCACTAATTTATTATTACGTAATATTGATAATCTAAAAAAATGGAAAGAAAGTAGTGAGATGGTCAATCATTAATTTTAGAAATTAATTACTAAGAAACAAGTATCTTTATGATCAATGATTATATTACTTTTGATGAGTGATGATTATATTCTCATAAACATTGCTAAACAATACTAATAAACTTTTCAAATACAATATAACAAATCGAGTGCAATTCACCTGTGACCCCATGGCATTCAACGTGTTAATCAAATTAAACAAAATTCCAAATAAAAATCAAGGAAATACATTCCCAAGAATACTTTCTGACGATTAGCAACAATTTTTCAAGGTACTCTCGAATGTACACGCAATTTTATCGAGTCAGTCCCGAGAACAACTATCGCAAGAAACTCTGAAACGGGCACGTACCCAAAAGAAGGTAAAACGATCGTCCTTCGTCGATACATGTATTACCCTAAGAAATGGGTTAAGATCGTCTTTCGTTTAAATTACGCGCGATTACCTACTTACCGCGCACGAGCAAAAAGTCCAACAAAATCTCCTTATTTATCCACTCTCAACAATTTATTTCCCTACAATCGATCGATTACGTTAACCAGAATCATTCTCATCGATTAGAAGAAATTATCGTCGAACGTAAAAGCGCAAAACGTATGGAGATATGTCTGCTCACGGGGTTACGAGAACGTAGAACAATACCGTGCGACTGTTAACGAACCGTTAAGGATTTAATAGCTCAATAAAATTTTTTAACGACTTCGCAACAGGACTTTATAGGATAATGGCCGAAGCGCCGGGCAATTTCGTTTATGGTTCGATGAATGCCTCGTACCCGATCGCGTGACAATGCGACTTTTCTTCTCTCCTCCTTTACCTAACATTTCTTCTCTCACGAAAATCATGCTTATGTTCACCTTCACGGAAAGAGAATCGATTATTGTTCGGACGATGCTCGAAAATAGCAACCAAATGTATATCGTATTTAAGAAAGTCTTTGCCTCTTTCTCCTCTTTCACGAGTATTACCACGTAGGGAGATTACGAAAGAGCGTATTCGCGGAATACGTAATTCAAGGAATAAGGCGACCGGTCAGAGAAAGAAAGAGAGAGAGAGAAAGACGCTTCGTGCAGCGCAGAGTCGATTCGTACGGTGTACAGGCTCTTAATTATGCACCACCCACCCGATATATTTCGAGTCTCACGGCGACCGTTAAAACTCTTAGGTGTACCACGGAGAGACACCGCGTCGCGGTAATTACCGCGCGGTAGGGTCGCAACCGGTGCTTTTAATAGGACGATAATTATGCCTATAGAATGCCCGTAAATCGGCTAATCGTCCACGCTCGCGCCGTGGACGTACCGTGCCTCTCCTACCCCCCTCTTACCTCTCTCCCGTTGTAGAGGAAAGTATAGAAGGAATAGAAGGTATACCTAGAGGAATGGTACCTACGCAGCGAGAAAACGGTCCGTCCGTCTCTATGAATATCTTCGAAAGAGACGCACAGAATTCAGACTCACCGCGAGTAATGAGCGTGGAGGACGCTAACGACAACGGCTCTTGTCCTACCTTCCTTTTCTTCTCTTTCTCTATCATTCTATTTGCTCGATCTTATGCTTGGAAGATACCAACGTGACAAAGAGAAGGGGGGAAAGAGATAACGGATAGAGTTCGAGGCGTTCTCCTTCGCCCAACTTTACCGTCGATTAAAGCCTTCCAAGAATCGTGATCCAGGATACGTTCTATACTTTATTCGACAATGCACGGATTATATATCTACTACGAGAAAAGAAAGGCAGGTGCTCGAGCCAGACTTATTTCGGAACGAATAAAAGTACAGGATTAAAAATCGCTAAAGCGAGACCGCGAGAATTCGCAAATGCGGCCTTGAAGAAGGTCGATAGCCAAGATCGAGTTCCCCTGGCAGTCCGTGCACGATCCTCGATACTAATTACAAGCGCAAGGGGGATCGACTTCTTGTTGATTTCAGATGAAAAGAAGGAGAAGGAATTCTTCTTCTCTCATTCGTGGAAATTTTGAACGTAGGTATCTATCTTTCGAACCGGATAGAATTTCATACTATTGCGTAGATCGATCGTATCGTAGGCAATTAATACCGCCGTTGCTACTTGGAATAACGCCTCGATTAGTACTATTCAAATCGGTTGCTTACGCGTGGCCATAAAAATCTTGCGTAAGATTTGAACGTCAAAGAGAGAAAAAGAGTACGAGGCGAAACGTTGATCTAAAAAGCGATCGCGAATATTCGTGTTCGGACGAGAGGTGAGCCTTAAAAGGAGGTAGACGAAAAAAAAATTGCATCTCTCTGGTACCTACTCTAAAAGCTTCGTGGATCACCAAGGATAGTAGTACCTCGTGGATCTTAACTTTCGATTAAAAAGCAAGCGTGGGACTGGCAATTAGTTTGAGTAGTCGACGCACGGTATTGTCCTTGTCGTCGACAACGTTGCTTGGCCGAGATCTCTCCAATGGTAGTAGTAACTCTTTCTCGTCCTTTCCTTATTCCTTTTCCGCGGAGAATCGTTTATGGTGTAGCAGTAACGGCTTCGGATGTCCAAGGACACGCCTGCCTGTCACCTTCGTTCCTTCTCGAGAAATCTCTGCCAAGATATATACCACCTTCCAACGAAATTCCATCGACTTATCCCTCTCGTACCTCCTGTTTTCCACTCATTTTACAACGATACTAAACCAATGAAATCAATTTATCACTCTGAAAAAAAAGGAAAACCACTCTTTTCGAAGATATCTTACGACCTATTCCCTTTTAGAAACACAGAGTTTGTCGTTGTAGGCGCGCGCGCCGCGTCGATTTATCGTGCTAATTTTGGGACAATGGAAGCAGGAACGAGGCCTGCGAAGGAAGAAGAAGAAGGGAGGTTCGAGGATGCACGAGCAAGACCGTAGCAACGGACGGTAGTTAACGGTGCGAATTGCTCGCCATATACGTATCGTGTACGCGCTTATGTTGGCCCGGCTAATGCCAATGGAGGGTCCCCACGTACGGTTTACACAGCCGTAAATATACCGGCGGACTAATGTGGTGCAACTTTACGTCGCAGGTTTACACGATAACCCCCCACTGCTCCCTCCCTCGCTCTCTGACTCTCTCTTGAACGCGCATCGCGTTACGTGCACGTTGCTATACGTAACGTTACATAGGCGCTACCCTCCGGGCTAATCCACCCGGTACGTGCCAGACTAATTAGTAATTTAAATTCGTCGATCGATCCCTCCCAAAATGGCCATTAAACGAACGACTCCTGGGCTGGGAGTAATGCGAGAACTACGTCGGAATCGATTAGCGAGCTTAGCTTTCGAAGATTCCGTAAGAACGCTCCCTTTCTCTCGTTTCGTCTTACTCTTTGTTCCGTGGCTTGAATTTTTCTTTAGTATGGAAGGATACTTGTCCTAAAGATTTGCAGAAACACGTAGGAAGTTGAAATTTTAAGTCGGGTCTGGCTCTTGGAAACCTGATTTCTTTGAAGTTGCTATATATCGCTGGAAATTCAGACTTGTTTTTGCTACATAAGATGCTGTGTGTTCGGCTTAGAAAGTTTGAATTACATGTAACAGTTTTTTTTTTTTTTATTTGCGGTTATATAACTCTTTGTCATTGAAAAAAATATACATAATTATGGTTAATCCTTTGGAATATAATTGTTTCCCTCTAATTTGATTTTATATGTCACTCCAGAGACGACTTGCACAATTTTAAATAAACACGGTGTTATTACATCAAAGATGACCTTAAAATGCAAAGAATTAAAAATGAGTGTCGATTTTGCGATCTTGCAAAGAAAGCCAAGAGAAATCGCCATTGATAGACTCGAGGAGATGTAATTCACTCTCTTAGATTTCCTTTGTCGTAACTCCATACACGATAACGCGAAAGTAACGATCGCGAGGACAACGAGAAGGATAATCGTGGCTCGCGAAGGACGAAAGCATTTCCGCAAATTCTCTTCGTGGAAGAGGATTCTTCGACCGGTGTAGTATCACAGCGAAAGAAAACATTGTCCTTGATGCAATTCTTACGTACGAAAATTCAAATCCCACTTCCGTCTTCCGCGTTACTACGAGTATCGTCAGGGTCTGAGCTATTTCGATAAGTCACCCAGTATAAACAGGAACAGCCGAGAGGATTAATATAACCTCGAGGTGAAGAGAATCGATATCTAAGTCTCGAGTGCGTATAGGTCGCTCGAAAGTGGCATAAGTCGGGTCACGTTCCACTGACCCTAAAGGTTGATGAACACGTCTTCCACGAAGAAAAGTTAGCCTAAAGAGGAAGTACGAAGTAGCGTTCATCGATTATCCTAAGTACGACGGGTACGTGCCGTTGCGGGTTCGCGGCTTTCCTCTCGGCTTCCTTTCTCGTTCGATCGATCCGATCGAACGACAAGCCGGTCGATCGTAATAATTAAAACGTAAGGGGGAAGAAGAAGGGAAAGAAGACGCTCCTCGATGGTAATTGGCGTCTCCCAATTAGGAAATATCCGTCTTAACGTACACGAAAGTCCAGACAGGGATATAGGAAGTTGAGGGAATCGCGGTATGGGTTTCGCTTCGAAGGAAGACATTGTCCACGGGTTAATCCTGCGGTCGCGTCATTCTTGTGCAAGTCACTGATAGGTTACGGCTGATTGCAGTAATCTTCGCGTCGTAGTTCCTGAAAAAATCCCTGGAAACCCTAGCGCGAGCGTGAGGCATTACTAAATAACGGTACGCGTAAGTACCGGGCTTTAATGTACGGGAGAGAAAATATAATCGGTCTTGGCTTCGAGGTCGGAGCCTGGAAAACTACGCGTCTTTCTCTCTCTCTCATATGAGCTACGTGCGGCCTTAAAATCCGACTTTTTTTTATCATTCGCCGTAGTATACACGATAAACGTGGGATATGCGTTAGACCGTATTAGGTATCGATACTGGCCAATTTGTTTGCCGTGTAAGTACGTCGTTATTCCTTCATCTAGCGTACATTAGCGTTTGTTCTAATTATCAGGGTTTCCCAATTAATAAAACTCACGGAAATTCGTCCTTGGCTCCTTCGTTTCCCTTGACTCACCGTGTCCCGTGATACCGAGAGGCCTAACATTGAAATTTGAGGGTTCTAACGCAGAGATCCGGAGATTCTTCGTACGTAAAATCATTCCTTCTTTCTCTATACAAGTTCAGCACTTGCATCACGGAGAGATAGTAAACATCGTGAGTCCAAGTCCTGTTTGGTCGAGTGTGACAAGCTAATGGTGTCCTTGCTCCGTCGAGAGGCCCCGATTGAAAATACCTCGCTGGTAATGTCTACCAAATCGGACCAAAGTGAGTGGCCACTGCTAAGGCTAGCCGCAGATGCGAATGACACGAGCTGCCGGTGCAGTTACCGGCGGTGCAGTTGCAGTAGAGCGAGAGGAGAGAAGGCGAATGTCCAACGACGGCCGAGGTGTCGGCTTTCGTACTACGTGCCACGCGAACGTTCTACTACCGTAACACTGAAAACTATAAAACCGCAAACCGCGCGCACCTGGACACGACCGACTTAAACAAGCGAGCTCGTACACCAAAAATCCTCAATGTCGAGTTCTCGTCAGAATTCTCTCTCTTCCTCCGTCTTCTTTTTCTGCTTCAAGATTAGACTAGACAACCATCTTCTATTTTCTCAGCGTAATTCCTAATGTCTACTTGTTTCTATCCTTACTTAGGGCATTCTAGTGCGTCGGGGTATCTGGGGCATTATTTTATTTCATTTAACATTTACCATGAAATAAACCAACGAACGTTATTTGGTAGTCATAGTAATACTTAGAACTCGCACAAACTTCAAAGAATACACGGTGTGTCAAAAAAGAGATAGCATGGTCCAGATACCCCGACGCACTTACCTCTTTTTCCCAATCTTTAACTTCTTATTGTTCATTTTACTTTATATTTACCTTCTTACCGCCGTTACTACAATTTATTCTACTCATCTTACGGGTTCTCAGCCCATTGTACAATAAATCGTTCTATCTCTCTTTCTTTTGGTATCATCCGATTTCATTGGTTAAAAGAAAAACGTGATAAACCCGATGGAACTTTAGCTATACTATGTAACGTTACGACGAATCGCGAACGATCGTAAAATCACGTAGATAATCACTTTCGATTTTTTATCTCCGCGATCGGCG
The DNA here is from genome assembly GCA_916049575.1 of Ancistrocerus nigricornis. Taxonomy (NCBI): domain Eukaryota; kingdom Metazoa; phylum Arthropoda; class Insecta; order Hymenoptera; family Vespidae; genus Ancistrocerus; species Ancistrocerus nigricornis. Next base: position 12,837,897 of record OU696667.1, on the reverse strand, counting down.
CCAATCGCGTTGTATACCTACCAACCAAGCCTCTGACTTGTTTCTTACGAAGGGGATACCCGTTAAAAGTATAAAACGAAGCGATATCCCAAGATCGGCTTGTGTATCGTCGGAAGAGAGAGAGTGGGTAAAGTCGGACACTCGCGTGAGCAGAAATTATGCAAAGTGGAGGCCAAGGCTCGCGAGGCGTGCTCGTAAAACGGACGCTGACGAGCGACCGCCGAAGTTATGCAAATTTCAATCAGGGAAAGCCGAGTAAAACGGTATAATACGGACGCGCGATGCCTGCTCGAAAATCGCTGTTAAAATCGAGCGTAATCGCTCTCCTTTTTTTCCTCACGACTTCGTCGAATAAGATCAAAAGGAATCGTCCTGCACCTGCGCGAGGCGACAACGACGATGTTGGATTCTCGCGCGGTTGGAGAACTATCAAGTAAATATAAGGATACGAGTGGATTCCCTGCAGGTACTAACCATGTACGTACTAGCGGCTAACGCGAGCTAGACTTTCCGGAAGGTTTGCTAGCACGGTTCGGCGAGTCCCACGGTAATAAGGGACTCAACTGCCACCGTAGGGAATATACGACACCTGTCGGATAAACGTGGACTGCTATGCAACGATCTACGCGTTTTCTTCTTCCTCGAATAGAATACAAGGAAATGATTCTCCTTTTTTCAAATAAAAATATGGGAATACATATGTCCGTAATTATTAGGCATGAATTTTTCTCAAGCTAAAATTAATGATTGACGAGTACAACTTTGATTTGTAAACACGGTAAAAATTAAGAGCTGTTTATTTTTTATGGACAGCTCGAAAATTAAATAACTATAAAAATACTCTTATTTATCGTTACGATAATTGAATTTATGATAGAAAAATATCAAGCTGGTAAAATATTTAAAAAATCTATTCACCGAACAAGTAAATATTGTTTGATAAACGTCATTGATATGCGGTATAAACATAAGATTCTCGGACAATCATTGTCCAGTCATACAGTAGATAGGTACATAGGACTCTGTCACACGGTACATAGGACTTCAAAGGGTTAATACGAAAGAAGTGAGAGAAGAGTCAGACGATAATGAAACCGTTCGCTATCCCTGTTTGTGACATCGAATGCTTAGCGAGCGAACACGTAGCCCGCAGTATGACACTGTCAGGGCTCGTGCGGGCACTAACGAGCGACACTCGTGCGGAGTGTCTACCGTCGCTCGTGTCACCAAGGAAATATCTTGGAACGGTCGCACCATTTCAATCGGATGCATCTGTATCGTTTCAAGAGCGTAATCGTGTATGTGTGTGCGACCTGGCCCTCTGTACGAGGGTTCGACCCACGCGTTCCTTCGCGAATTTATGGATTAACCGCGCGAGGGAAGGTACAAGGAGAGCAACAATTAGAGGAAAGACGTACCTCGAGAACCTGGAAAATTTAATACCCACCTCGACTTTGAGAGCATACAACGGAGAAGCCTTATGTGGTCTCCTAGTTGGAGGAACAATGTCGTAGCGAAGCGACGTTAGCTTTGTATAGGTGGTAATTAAAAATTAAGGATATAACGGTCGTCTATCGGGGGTCGTGAGTTCTTCGTTAGGAAATACAAAGAACCGCGATATCTATTGCCGGACTTTCGACAAACACCGAGCGGCGACTCTAACCGGGCTGGAAAATAAAATACACGGGGACTCGGAGAATTCTCGCTAAGAGAGCTCCTATCCTATATACGGCACTGCAAAACGTACCGACGACCGGACGAAGCAGGAAGCGACGTTTTCTCTCGACGAGCGATGACTTTGTTAGCACCCTCCGATATAGCCGACTGAGTTAGCCGCCTCCTCGATGTCCTCCTAGAAGACCTTTAGAAGACGACCGAACCGTCTCGGTTGTAGGTTAGCGTGCTATCGATGACGGTGTACAACGTGTCGAGGTAGCCAAGCGTAAGCGGCGAATAAGAGAACGACGGTGGTTTCCGCGAAACGTCTTTCGAGAAACGTACGGCTTTGGTTGGAAGAGCCAACCTCCTGCTGTCTTCGATACCAGGGGAGATGTACCAGAAGCGAGTAGGTACATCGAGAGACGTACGAGAGACACTTGCTTCGAGTATGGAGGACAGACATACACTGCCAGTGTTTATGCTTGGAGCTTAAGAAGTTACTGGGTTCTAGCATAAACAAGACAATTTTTTTCTTTTCGATTCGGACTAAAATTGATCGATCCTCCGAATCACCGTAGATCCACCCATAGATGCATCGAAGTCTAGGGTAAGAATAAATACTAGATAGCAATGAATGGAGTCTCCAAGTAATTACCAATTCATTCATCGATCATTAAGGGACGTATTATCGGATTGTCCGTACGTCTACTCTTGACGAATGCCCGACGATCTGGGCGTTTCCTCTACGGTGAATTACGTTGTATCGTCCGGCTAACGACCTTGGTCGATCCGTCAGTCGGGAATAAAAGCGTTATGCTGAATCGTTCGAGCTGACAATACCCGTCGTTGATATAGATCTGCTTTGGAAAAAAGAGAGAGAGAGTGAGAAGGTGGTACCCGCTATAACTCAAGTTAAGTCGCACAAAACGTGCATTTGTCGAAGTGCCTATAAATAACGTTTATTGGAAAGTAATGTTACAGGCCGTGATACATAGCAGCCCATAGTATATCATCGGAGAATACAATGCTCTTTAAGTACGGCCGTTTGTAACGACCACCCTCTTTCTTAGTACGCACCGAAAGATGACTCGAGCTCCGTGCAATATCCGACTCTCTCGTGATCCATAGTTACGCATGTCTCTCGAAGATAAGACTTTGCAAGTTTCTTAGGAACATAGTACAAGTTTAAGCCCTTTGCATACTCACTGTCGAGTGTACCGTGACTCGACAAACATCCATTTGAATCGTTTGTTTTAAAAGTGTTAGGTATAAGTCCAAATTTAGAAACAAAGTGTCAATGGTATTTATGGCTGTAATCTAATCTGATTATCTTATTTTTATCATGAAAATTAGAATCATAAAATATGGATTTACCTATAACGCTGTAAAAAAGAACTGCTCATTTTTGTTCTTTGTTTTTTCAATTCTCCTACCGGTAGCTCATTCTTTTTACAATGCAAAGAATAATATATAATTAAAAATAAAATTGTACAATATCGAGTGTAAGGATCAAACACTCTGTTCGTTCTCACAGAGCACAAAACACGAAGAATCGCTCAACAGTTTGAGAACCACACGAGTGATCTATTTTTAATGAAAAACCTTGAACAAAAAGTTTCAAACGACATGCGGTCGTAGGGAGAAACTCGAAGGGCCAGGCGACTTACGCATGCCGGTGAAATGAAATTAATTATAAATCGTGGATTCAGTATGAAATTCCGTCGACCAGTTTTTACCTCCCGTTCGGCTTCCTACAGCGACGCGATCCACCGGCGACGCGGTTTAAGCCACGCTCGCTTAAAGACCGGATTTCGCATTAATTCTTGGTATCGACCCCGAGGAGACGCGTTGGAAGACGATACCTTAGCCCGTGCTGCTTATATCCTTCCCCGTATCCTTTTATAACACTCTCCTTCTTTCCTTTTCTTTCGCGGTTTACTGCATTATTCAGTATACGCTCGCACTTCGTCCGGACTCTCAACACTTTCCATCTGAAATTAATTAAATCGATTGGCCCACGTAACCTTTTTATAGGCGGCACTCCGTCTTAGCTTTTATACTACTTCGGGTATAGGATCGTGAAGTATCACCGCTCGGAAATGGCTCGTTTCAATAATTCGATCGATCTTCGGAGAAGCCGCGTAGCATCGAAGGGAAGGCTCTCGCGACAACGGAGCTCGATGCATATTCCTGCGAAAAGCAGGGAGATGAAGCTCGCACGAGCTCGTTACTCTCGCGTACGACGTAGCTCATTACTCGACGAACCGCAAAGAGGGCAAAGGCAACGCAACGGCAAAGTGGATGTGTCTCGTCTCTTCCGGCTTACGCGTGAGTGCCGTGGCTCGTCCACGTGAATAAGATAGGTATGTACATATATCTATGTACGTAGGATGATACATACATTAGAATAGTACAGAGATATTAGGTAGAAGCCCTAAGGCCTGGGTGGATCTCAACGTCGGCGTACCAGAGGACAATGTGCTCTTTACCACGTCTATCCAAGCGATTCGATGCTCCCTCGCAAACTAGAAAATAGCTAGCCGCCTACCTACGACGTAGTACATCCGTGTTACGAACGAAGCCCCGACGAAAGGCACTAAATTGACGGGTGGAAATGCTCCCGTCGAGGAAGTTCCACCGACGACGCGTATTCTCGATAGGCTTTTCGGTTAACCGCATCGCGTGATACGCGATCCTTCGACCGTGATTCGATACATAGTTGCAAGGAGGCTCTTTTTCCACTTCGAACTCGTAGATCTGGAATTACCTACGGAAATTTCGATTACAGGGATTGAAAGTAAGGAGACATTACGAGCTAAATTAATATCTCGGTCATTACGGATAATGACAGACTAGATACCGATGAAATAGGAGGTATTATACGATGTGGATCGAAGGATACACTCCATACTTCTGTTCTAACTCTTAACTTTGGTCAAGAAAGAAAAAGACGGACCGAGAGAATTCTCTCTTGTAACCTAGTACTCGAACAGTCAAATATTTGCTCGAACCGAAGAGAGAAGGAAGCGAACGAAGGCAACGTTCGATCGAAAGGCAAAGTAACGTGTCAAGCTGTTTCGAGTGCCACGCCAGCTCTTCCTTGGGTCTCGTTCTTAGGCCTAGCCCGGATAAACACGCGTTAGCAAACGGGCTACATCTTCGGGAAGTCGTTGCGGGAACTCGAGAACGCAATTAGAGAGTCGCTGTAACCATCGCAAGGTGGTCCGGTGCTAACCGGAGTTCGTGCTCGCTATTCTTTTCTCTTTTTTTTTTTTTCTTTCTCTCTTAGCATCGTCTATCCACTCCATCGGAATCGCTACGGTGATGAAGCTACTATAATAATCGAAAAGCGATTAAGCGTTCGCGTAATGGTGCCGGCTCCGAAGCGGTAGAATTTGAATAACAGGTTTGTAGACGTACGAACTGCGAACTAACGGTCCGTGCAAACACCAAGTAGCGGCAAGGCGGTAAGTATCGCGTTCGCGATTAAAGATGCTCGCGTTGCAGCGTCCTCGTCCACCTCGTGCACGTGTTACACTGCGCTCGCGTGCGCGTTTAATGCACCTGCCTCTACTTATCTCCAGCCGTATTCGGTAATGGGATTATCGAAATGAAGCTATTAGCGAGATCGCCTCGTCGTATTCGCGAACCTCGCTCTTAGAAAACGGGGAACTTCGAAGTATTATGTTCGTGGTGGTGTCTGGTTGGTTAGTCGATGTAAAGGTCGAGAAAGGACGATCGAAATAACTGGACTATGTGACATGTATCTACTACTACCGTTAATTTATGATTATAGACCTTTGTAATGTATATTATTAACTTCAAATTATAATTGTCCAATGTTACATTCGACTACGATAGACGCCAATTATAATTTTAAGCTAATAATATACATGTAACTACTGTAGTGTTCTGTATAATGTGATTAGAAAATTAGTACATGATGAGACTTTGGAATGTTTGCATTATTAAAAAAATTGGTTTCAGTATTTCGTTATGTTTGTTGCACGGATTTAAATAATATCCTATTGTTTATTTAATCTAATTATTGGGTAATACGTAAGTCTACTGCTCAGGTATCCTTCGTGGATATTCCTTATCAGGGCCGATGGAAGGTACGAACTCCACACAAAAAAAATTTGCTTAAAGTAAAACAATTGTAGCATAGAAAAACTAAAATTAAAAAATGAAAAATTATATAAACAAAAAGACTTATTTTTTTTTTATTAAAAAATTAAGAGCGGGGCGCCAAAAAATAGTTTCGCCCGGTATCTTATTTCCTGTTACGCCTGTCCTGTTCCGTATTGTAAAAATATTGTGTTAAATAAATCGTGTTATGCGGGATTCAGGGTTAGGCTTTAATTTTTATTAACTGCTTCGACTATCGAATCTCTACGAAAACATTGACGAGAACGGAAATCTCCGCAGGAAAGAACCTTTACTAAAACCCTAAAGTATTCTCGCGCTAGTGCTCGTAAAGACTAACACCCTCTCATTATCCTTTGGAATATGGATAGATCGACGCTTTAACTCGCGAGCTAGCGAAGGAATGGTTCTCTCGCACCTTCCTATATCGAGCCGAACGCCCACGAGGAGGCTGGTTAAGCGCGTTATTCATATATACGGCGGAAACGTGCGTAAGTACCTGCAGTTAATTACTTACTGCCAGAACTGCCAGCTACCGCGCGTCGAGGCGGCTCAAGTGAGCGATAGTTTCAGACTCGGCGAGATGCCTTCGTTCTCACACCCGGTAACAGGCACAAATCTCGATATCGACTTGTGCTCTAAATGAAGAAACTGCTAAAAGCAAAGACCATTCTTATTTTATCCAAGAAAAAAAAAAAGATCACTGTACCAATCGAATATGCACCCATTCGCATCGGGCTTTCTTTAAAAAATTATAACTTTATCAATTTTATTTGTCTAACATAATGTCATTTCTCTGGTTCTATCCATTTTCTAACTTTATTCGAATTTTACAAAGTATTTCGGGCAACATAATTATTATTTCTAAATTGTCAGAACATTTTTTTACAATTTACAAAGTAAATTACGCATATGTACCTACGTTTCTCAAAACGAAAGAGTTAAGAGTATACAACCGAGTATTATAAAATGTGACAATAAATGTAATAACACGAAGAAGGGTGCACCAGGCATACAAATTACGCGCCGACAGATTCACAGAGGCGATTTCTAAAAGCGATAGGCGATACGTTTATAAGCCATTTACCCAGGGACGTATCGACAGCGGTCTGCAAATAGCCGGCGTATTTATGCTTTCATTGCTCGTGCGACTAGTCGTCGACCACGGTCGGCCAATGAATAACGGCTTTCTACCGATCGCAGGAGATTCGCCCACATTGGCCTTTGAATCAATTATGTACGATTTATATTTATGCGCGCGCCAAGGAAGACCACGATGGTACTGGTGGTGGTAGTTCTGGTCATCGTGGTAGGGAGCAAAGTCGGAGGAGGTTACTCTCGCGAGCATGTCGTGGTGGTGGTGTTTGTGGACAAGAAACGAGAGAAAGAAAGAAGAAGAGGAGAAAGCTTCGATGCGTTCGCGCGCACAGGCTCGTTTGCAGGCGTACAATCTCGGACGAAATAAATCAAGGCTGCACCCAGATTTCAAAGCATAAGATTACAAAAATTAATCGACCTGACGTTCGGTGCGATAAAAAGTCTCCTCCCGTTCCTTTTTTAAACATACCAAGGAGAGAAACAAGCTCGCGTCCTCCCGCTCGCGGACCATCCGAGTTTAACATCGGTCCGTTAACCCATCACTCCAACGAGCTTTATATCAATTACACCGATCGCGAGCATAAAATTTCTTGGTGAACGAGACGTCGTTAATTATGTTAGGAACGAAAGTTAAACTTCCGAAGTGATGCACGCACGAAACGTAGATCGTAATCCTTGGGCGTGGCGCGAGCACCCTCCAGGTGGGGATAATTCGACGATACGATCGATTAGCTCGCGTCGAACGCTCGTTTACGCGAAGACGTATGATTTTCGGCGAGAATTGAGCGATTACCGGTCGTGCCTACCCAACGTCTTCTTCAACGATCGTTCGAGATACTCGACGTATCTCGTAACGGCGTCACGCGATTAACCTCCATTAAGAAAGAATAATTTTACAACGCAAACGTATAAAAGAGCATCACAGAATGGATGTGATTAATAATTTCTTTTTACTTAATCTTTTCACTATCACCGATTTTCTTAGGTTAGCCCGGTGTCACAAATATATTGCGATTATTCATTACCAGTTTATGATATTATTGTAGCTAACTGAAGGAATTATTTATCTATAGCTTAGTGTTATTTATGTGTGTCAGTGTGTAAAATTGCTAATTTCATTTATTTAGAACATTATAAATCTATTCCACAAAAATTAATAACTAATGACTGGTATCATATTTAAATATTAAACATCTGGGTTGTAGTAGCGGATTTTTTCCTGAGACTCTGGTTCGCAGGAAATTATTTTTATCATAAAATAATAAAAAAGTCTCAAAAACTATTCCATTCGGACGAAGGTTAAATTCGTTCGGATTTACACGAGAACGGTAGAGGAAGGCGAGTGCTTCGAATTCGTCGAAGAATCGTAAAGATCGTCATTTTATTGTAACATTCTCTTTCTCTGGGAAACGATCGCGAGTACACGCGCTTGTACGTAAAACGCGTAATCGCATTATCGCGACCGCGAAAACGGTGTAAGTTCGCGGGGAGAGAAAAAAGGACGACACGATGCAGTCGAGTCGATATAATTTCTCGACACGTAACGCGCATGTTTTAACGCCTTTAATCGTACTCCCACCATCTCTTCTTCGTTTTCCATACGATATCGCGAACATATGTATGAGTTTGCGTATGTGTATCGACGTATACAAACGAGTCGAACGTTTGGCGATCGTGCGTGAGATAAAACAAGAAAATTCGACTCTCTCTTTCTCTACCGCGGACGCCGAAATATGTAGCCGGGTATCGAAAGCGTTACGATAAACCGTGCTCCGGCAGGGTGTCAAACGATCTCGCAAACAAGCTGACCGGCAAGTCGTGAAAATGAATACCCGCGAAAGGAGGCTAACGTCTTCAGGAAAGATACCAAAATATACGCTAATCTTATAGGTACACAAACTTTCCACGGAGAGATCACGCGATTCTTTCTCCGTATCGTTAAGAGAATTGCATTGAGAGGATGTCTCGATCGATTCGAGCTCATATAAAGAAAAGAAAAAAAAAAAGGAGAACAGAAATCGATGGAATGTTTCGATAGAAAGTTCGAAGGATCATCCTTCACGTTCTTCCATGATTTCTCTTCCGATCTCGAGGTGGTCCATAGAAATCTTTCGCTCGGAGCATCACGACCTTAACGCCGCTTCTTCCTCCACTGTACAAATAGACCGCACGAGTTCTCCGTATCTTGACGTTTTAGATACCGGTTTTAAAGGCATTTTAAGGCGGCAAAGATCTCAAGGCCGGAGGAGGGACATCGTTGTACCACGATCTCTCGTCGAAACCTCGTAAAAGCCGGAACGATGCTCGAAGCCCTGCAACGTTGTATTTGCTCGTTCTGTCTCTCTCTTTCTTTCATCCGGAGCAACAGAAATTAATAATACGAGAAGATGCTCGTTAGCCGAACGATGAGAGTAAAGGGTGGAGCATCCCACTCGCAACGAGCTCTTCCTTTTCTTATTGCCATGCTGCATCTTCCTTCATTTTTTCTTTCCTCGTTGCAAAGCCACAGCATCTCGGTGGACCACCATCCCTGGCAGGCCTTATATCCATGCAAATTGATTGTTATTGGCCATTACGCGCGCGAGTGAGCCCGCTTCGCGACGCTTCGGGGTGTTCTCGAAGGCGTCGCTCGAAATTACAAGCGACTTTTAGCGCGCTCTTGTGCCCGTTCTCTTCCTCCGACGCCCTGCCGAGAATCCAACGACCGTTCCACAGCTTTCTCGGCTATGACGCGACGACGACCGTCCTTGCATCCGATTAATTTCACGTACGTGACGCTTCGCGTTTAACTGTAACGTCGAATGCACCGTATGCACCTCGACTTTTCGTTATCGCTAGCGATACGAGTTTCGGTCGCTCGAGTCTTTGGGCGAGCAAGTCGGCTAAGTACCGTTACGATCGATTCGAGATGCCCTCGATATAACAATGAATCGTTTATAAGAGAGATAAGGAAATAACATGACGAATGCATCGGACTCGACGACAACGTGAACTTGATTTATTTATTTATGGCAGGCGGCCTTTGTATACGATAGTAGAGAATTCTCTAATATGAAGTGCTAACTCAATATATTATTAATTTGAATAAAATTTTTAAAGTTAACTCTTTAAAAATGATTTAAAATTTGCAAATAAATCAATCGATGGATCACGACTATTGCTCAAAACAGAAATTCGAGAATTAATTCAGTTGCAGCTTAATAGAGTCTTATGTGTATGAATATGAAATAATGTAAGTACTATTTCTCCTCAAGGTCTTCCTAGATTCCGGAAAATTGATCAGAGCTATTAAATCTAAGCAAATAAAGCTCAGTCTTGTAGGTATAATTTTTCTAGTAGAAAGAGAGCGTAAATTAAGCAACTTCGATATCGGTGAATAATCATGATCATATCGAGACATGGGGCAATACAAAGTACCCGAAATAAAACGTAGGAATTTATGTTGCACCTTCTTAATTTATGAATACTCAAGTACTGATATAAAAGTTCCACATAGCAGACACATACATTAATATTGGCATCACCAAGGTATTACCTATATATTATTTATCGATAATACTTGCGGAAAGAAAGAGAGGAAGAAAAAAAAAAGGTTGGTACATTGCGAAAGAATCGACCCGTTTTCGTTTGATAGTAGATGTGAGTACGTAGAACGCGTTACGGCCGCGAGTTCTTTTTTGCCAGAGAACGCGCGAGAGAGTTCATTCGGTCTCCCAAGGAAATCGAAAGGAAAATCGGTATTTATTACACCGGTACATTTTCTCCGTCTGTCTCTCGCGCACACGCCCGTGGTGGGACAAGAAACGCTCTATTAATCAATCGCCGATCCAATCGATCGTTATTCGGATCTCGGGCGTCGCTTAGCCTTCTTTTTCAAGCGCGGCCATCGCACCGCGTTACGTTTCAAAAGATATATTAACGGAAAAAGCTGATAAAACCTAGTCCTCGGCGTATCCACGAGCCGATCGATCAAGAAGAGCAGAGCGGCTGGGCACGGTGCAAGAAAATTAGTAGTCTTTACGATGACCGGCTCGAAGAATCGAACAAAGCCGAGCGAAGTTGAACGGAGCTTCGCTCTTACGATGAAAAAAAGTTATTTTATTGTGGTGCAGCTCGCTCGCTCGCTGTCGCTAATTATCGCACGACTAATTGATGCACCGCGCCGAGCAGCCGATGAACGTCGCCTCGCGCCGTTAAAGAGCGACCCGACCTTTTTGCCAGCTATTTGCACCGTGGCTACCTCTTCTAACCCTGATCGACGATTCTCATTATACCTCGCGAACGAGAGACGATATATCGAATTTCTTACCCCTCTTTAAACTTGCCAGGAAAAAGGAGCTAGCGCCCTGATCTCGAGCTTCCTTTATGACCTCTCGGTCCTTCGTTTCGTATGCCATACGGAGAAGAAGAGTTTCGTCGAGACTCCAAAGGTAAACTGGTCTTCGAAAGAAACTCGACTCAATTTTTCGTTTCCTTCTCTCTATCTTTCTCTCTCTCTTTGAGCTTATCCATAGGGGCGAGCACTCGTCTCGTTCCCAAGAGCGAGCATAACTCAAGCGTGACCGTAGTACGGGTTAGACGGTCGTACGCGCGGATTAGACGGTAGCGCTTATAATTCAATCCACCTTGTATATGCGCGCGAGCGAGCCTTCGAGCTACGTCGGGGCGGACGTATACGATACGTCGCTCATTTCGAAACCCTTCTTAAGCGCACACGCGTTACTACGTAAAATACACACGCATAGATACGCCTTCCTACGTTTGTTTCTGCTACCCACATTCTCAAGGAGGACCGATAAATTAATCTCCCATGCTAATACGTCCTAGGATCGTGCGCGAGCCACGATTTCGCTTGGTTCGATTCCCTCCGCATTAATTTCCAATCGCTTCCGGATTTCGTGACGGCTCGTGCCACTAGCCTACGTGAGTCTTACGCGAAACGTCTGACTATTGAGATTGCGCGGGTGCGTTTTATCCTAGGCTTCGTGCTCTCTCCCGAGAGAGTGATTTTTTTTTTTTCACGAAGCGAGCCGATAAGTTACGCGCGCGATTACCCAATGACGGATCGATGAACCAGATCGATCGTTTCTTCGCGTTACGTAACTAGCCAGACGATAGCGCGGTGTTTAATATCGATTCCTTTGTGTAAACAAATCGAGCCTGAGAATGACGCACGTAACAATGTGGCTCCCACGGCGAACCGATCGAACGTAACTCCGGTCTGACCCGAATGACCCGATATTTTTCTATCTTTGATGTGACATCGACGCGGTAGGAAGTGTACGCATAATTTTTTTTTTTATAATTTTGTCAATTGTAGACAATTTTTTGTGTAGCTGATCGAAGATTGTAGGTCATATTTTTTTTTTTTTTAATAATTGAACCATCGAGGAAGACGAAATTGTTTGGTTTGTCTTGTTTTACAGTTTTTCTGACAGTGAGATTACTTTTCTAGAAATGAACGTAATGTACATTTATTATCATAAAGTCACGGATCGTCGTAGCTGATTTTAATAGGATTTTCTTCAATGACCTTTAAACTTTACCGTAAAAATAACATCGACTTTGTAAATCATAACAGAATTTCTAAACTATTACGATTAAAGTTGCACATCTCTGGTTAATAAAGGAATGAATATGACTAAAGATTACCCATAGACGAAACGCAATTCACGAATTTAAAAAATGACAAGATGTCTTAAGAATTCTCTATTATGGCGACGTTCCAGCTGCCCATTTATTCACAGTTAAATTACCTTTTCATAAAACGGTTATCGAGCCTAGACGAGAACCATACGACTGCATCATGACCGTGCCAAATTCCTGCTTGACCTTCCATGAATTAATTTCCTCCTCTTTTAACACTGCCATTTATTGCCACAAAACAATTCATTCATCTTTCTCGATAATAAAACCTTACCACTGCCGTTTATCGTTATTGCCAAGGCCGTTCCGGTCTATCAATTCGATTTGCGAGCTCTCATCGCGTATCGAGCGAAGATTCAACAAATTTTCTTCTCTCGATCCAAACGAAATTAATCTTGATCCAAACGTCTTGGCATCCGTTGGGTTGGGCCAGCGTGTAACAATGCTCGTGACCACCGGCTGCCGCGCCCTCCACTGCGTTTTCGCGATCGTCGATGCATCTCTCTTTTTACGATTACAATCGTCGTCTCGTTCGCCATTGTCGTCGCACGCATTCGATTCCTCGCTGCCATATACGTCCGACTCGAACATGTGCGCGCCTACGTGATGAAAAATACGTACGAAACTTTGCCGAACTTTCTAATGGGCTGCTCGAATCGCGTGCACGTATCGATTTCTGATATAATCGATCAATTTCACCGTATTATCGACACTTAACCTCTTGCTTTATAATATCGAGTAGTACTCGTGGTAAGAATGTCACGAAAACATGTATCGAATTAAGCCTATAGCGGATCTCAGACAAAGTATAAATTGGCCCCGATTTATATAATTTTTTATCTTGGTTTTCTGGGAAGATGTTTCTTATCAAGTAATTAGATTTTGGTACGATTTCATGAATAAAAATGAAATATGAAAAATGCCATTGCCATTTTGACAATAATTAAATATATATTTTCACAAGGGTGAAGCTCGATTGAAACCGAGCTCTTTTAAATTACAGGCTCTAGACATATGTCTATTGGTTAATTCGCTCCTGAACTAAAGCACAAATTGGTATATTTTTTCTTTTTTTGAATTTTGTAGTCTTCCTTAGTCTCTGTTGGGATAAGTTTCTGAACTGTATTTTTCTTGTAACTCAATTCCTTTATTTTTTCAATTTCTAATATTAATTTCATTGTTTGTCAAATTAAATCATAAAACAAATGATTAAAGCTCTTTATCGCATCGTGACCCACTCGTCTCAACATAAATTGCATTATTATCGATTTAAGCTTAACGAAGAGAGAAACGGACAAATGTTCGCGCGCGCTGCTTCAAAATTTCTATAGCACGGAGTCACACGTCGCAGACCTTGACGTTATAACTCAGTGGTACGGTAGCACGGCGATAAGAGCGACCATTACGTAACAATCGGCTCGATGTGCATATATTACGTGGCAACGCGACGGTATCACGAGTATGCACTTGCGGTAGCGCGTGTGCATTCGCGATACGATTGTGTAAAAGTGAAAATATGCTATATAGAGAGACTGCAAGCCGGTATCATCGTCGTACCGACGACACATTCGTTACGATTCCTTGCCACGCCATAATCGTCTCTCAACTCCCTCGACTTTCTAATGAACTCGACGAATTATCGACCCGCCCGAATTCTCGTGCTTTTCACGCTACAAATAAACCATTTACGAAGTTCCTTACTCGTCGCGAGAGGCAATCTTTCGTTTCTTAAAAAGAAAAATTATAGCAAACTTTCGACAACACGTCGGAAAACGTCTTCGTCATGCTCTACTGTCAGGGATTTAGGTTGGTCACGTGACAAATGATAATTAGCAGTGCAACGGCTTAATTGGCTTTCGCACGCCGTGACGTCTAGGAAGCGATCAATGAGAAGTAGATACGCGCACGCTCGTGATCCCGGCTCCACGCTGGTTGGCTGTTAATTCAAGCACGGCCGAACCTTCCAGTGGGCGTTAGAATTATTACACGGCGTTGCATAACGAGAAATCTCGCTTGGTACCGCACCGCTGACGTTTCCTTCGTCTCGGGTATTAATAATACACGGTTCGTGCATCCCGTGCGATGCGGGGACGATACGATTGTCTCTTATCCGTTGCCTCTGATTTTATACTCGATGTTTTCCATCGTGTATCTACCTTTACATTTTTGGGTAACACTTTGGTAGGTATAGCTACCTCTCTTATCTCTTCGATCACGACGCGACTCGTTGACTCTTGGCGGAGAACTCGCGCTTGGAAATTCTCTTTTCCCAAGCTAAGGAAAAACGACTACGATATGCAGGCTGGGAAGCCGCGGGAGAGCGAGTTAGGTGTATAAAGGTGAAGGACGACGAGAGGGGTAAAGGCGTATGCTACACGGTGGTAAGGCGAGGTCGAGGTGAGCCCAGGCCCACCTGCAATTATCCGGTCTAATGAGCAAACAGTTTGTTCTCTTCCACTCTCTCTTTCTCTCTCTCCGCAGCCAGTCTACTCCCATCTTTCTCTCGTTCAACCACTACCGCGGCTCATCAGAAACGTGGGTACCTGACTACTCGGCAGCCGCCACTTTTTTCTCTGGAACTTTGATCGCGACCTTCGCCGACACTCCTCCCCGTTTCCCCTACACTCCTCTGGCTGGTCCTTAACGAAGATTATTAAATTAGTGCCTCTCACGGGCGACTTTTCCAGTTGAACTAACCTGGTGGTTCCTTCGAGGCGGGTATATACCAACTGCCTCGTTAACATCGTTTATAACGTTTACAACGAGAGCGTCTGGCTAAAGAGAAAGAGAGAGTTAAAAAATGGTAGCTTTTCAAAGAAGCCCGATCTTCTCGGAAAGCATATCTCAGTATTTAATACCTTCTCTTTATCGTTATTGCCAATTGCCATCTTCCGCGTTAAATCAATCGGATTCTTTGGAAGTCTTTCGAGCATAAAATTTCCGTAATGACGCCCCAGCGACAAGGCCGAAGAAAGTAATTCGAAAAACGTACCGTTAGCTCGAGTACCGTCCAGGCGTTCGCTTTCACGAAATGACACGTGGAGGTCGTCCTCGAGCGTTGACCTTGATTTCTTGATTTTAGAAATAGAAATGATTCGTCGATGTCGAAGGAACTCCCGTACCGATGACTCAGCCGTTGCTCGGGAAGGAGGACGACGCGAGCGAGAAAAGGAGAGGACAAAGGACGATGATTCCGTGTTGCTTCGAGGTACCCGTGTCTCTCTAGACACGACGGAGAAATCTCATCGAGTTTACAAAAAGTAGGATAGCGTACTCCATTTTCGAAGAAGAGAGTGAGAGAGAGAAAAAAAGTGGTACAAGGTGGACATCGATAAATTGTCGCGCGATTAAAGTCTAATCGGTAAGATACGTTGGTTCTAAAATGTATACGTACATACCTGGAATACGAAGTGTTTTCGAGTGACTCGCGTATCATACGAACACTATCGTAACCGAGCTCGTATTGCCTGTCAACTTATGACGTACGATCAGGAATAAATACTTGGAGAATCGTTCGCGATCGATAAACGTCCGGCGATCGGTAAATCGAACGGACGTTTAAAGTCTCGAGTTCTCTACGAGTGCATGCGATTAAAAGCGATAGTCGTTGGAGATAAGAGAGAGTAATTATATGAGATAGGGAAAGGCCAGTGATCGGTAAAATCGATCGATCGGGTTACTTTATTTTCGCTGGAAACTGGGTTACGTCGTGGCGAATCGAACGAAAAGGAGATGAGTCGAGGAAGAAAGATGAAACGGTGCACGGCGGTGTCGGGAGTTCGGGAAAGGAAGAGGACGATCAAGGCGTCGTTGCAGCAGGATGCACTCACCCTACCTCGACTGGTCTTGCCACGCCCGCCATTCACCTTCAACTTGGTCTCCTTCTCTTCGAGAGGAACAAACGCGCTACGTCGGTGTATACGCGTGTGTGCGAGCACGCGAGCGAGCCTTTCATCGTCCGTCGTTGGCTGAAAACCACCGCAGAAAATTGCCTGGTCTCCTAGAGAAGAAAAAGAAGAAGGCGAACGAGCCACGGTCCTCTCCTTCCTTCTGTCCGATAAATGCCACGATCAAAACCAGTCTCGACAAATTGCCGCGGATTAGCGCGGGACGTGTTTCTACGGACGAGAGAAAATTCTACGAAAAGGAAAAAAAATAAACAACTGATTGCGATCCCGCGAAGAGTCAGGTGCAAAGATTATCCTTGGCTGCTCGGAACCTTTCAGCCGTTCATTGTCCATAGGTGTATCGTTTAGCGTACATGCATCGTAACACGAGATCTAATGTACGATGTAAAGATGGTCCGTGCGAAGAAATATCATTGTTTTATCGAATTCAACTTCGGTCTTATCGAGACACGTAAAAATATCTGCGAGATGCATCGTTCTCTACGAGTGAGAGAGACAGAGAGAGAAAGGTGCACGTTCGTGAGCTCGCGACCTTGAGGGGAAACGCTTCGATATAATCGTTACCGCGACTCTCCAAAGAACAAAGAGGCTGTCTAACCGATAGCCGCATGCACGAACGTCTATAAGTATACATATATATATAGCATATAAATGCATATATATACATATAGGTACCTAGATAGATTAAAGTCTCCTCGGGCTACCTAGGCTATACGATCGCTCTAAAGACGCGCGCTCGTTTAATGGCGCCGGCTTGTATTCATTCCGACAGTCTATAACTCCGCGATCCGTAATTGCCGTAATTATGTGACCACCGCTGCTTGTAATCTGTTGGCTATCGGGAGTTAGAGAAATATGGGAAAAGATCGAACGAGTCGCGAATTTAAAGACGAAATTCTACCAGTCGTTGTCTACTTTCGATCGTTAACGATTATTGATCTTTAATATATTTGCCGATGATTATAAAAGTGACATAAGTCATATAGGGTAAAGAGTACAGTTGTTGGCCTCCTTATGGGAAAACATGAAAATTATCTACTAATTATGTAGACTTATGCGACTTTTAAGTAAGGTTATTAATTTAAAAAATTATTTGTTTCAATAATAACGTTACCTAAAAGTTTCATAATTTCATAGTTTCAAAATTAACGTATATTTCAAAAGTAATTTATGCCAATACAAAATAATGAATTTTATTAAACAAATGTTAGAAACAAATATATTGATTTATATTTTATAATCATGTTTTCAAAAAATCAAAATTTCTTATTCTTTTTCCTATTTTATTTTCTCTTCGAGTATCATAAAGTTTGTTTTATCCGCCTACCGAATTAAATCGGACCGACAGTTATGGGAACAACAACGGAAACTTGTAGATTGTATAAGTGCACAAGTTGTAAGAAAAAAAAAAATCCAAATTTCAATGTAAATCCCTCCAAAGGTTAAGTAAAGTGAAAAACTTTGTCGCGTGGCTCACTTATCCGCGAGATAGATCGGTCGTATTTCGTACGACATGAGATTTATTAACAGTCGCGATTCATTACGAGCGCGTTACGCTCGAACGAAACAAGCTCGAGCACCGATCTATAAAGTAACTTTAATATAGTATATCATAAATATTACCGGAACGATCGAAACGTTCTATATGGCACCGTAGAGCCTTACGAGCTCTGCCACCATATTTACCGGCCGTATCTTATCGATAATCTGATTTGGACCGTGCACCTCGTTGTTTGAGAAAATTATCATCGAATCGTATAAACAAATCCACCCATCCCTCCTGTCGTAGGTAGGTATATCCACCCTATGGAAACTGATTCAATAAATGAAAAAGAAAGAGAGAAACAAAAAGAATTATTCACTAAGAGGTCTTCCTTTCTTTTCAACGATCCCTATCGTTCCAAAGCATCGCTTATACTCTTTCCCACGATTTCCTGGAGGAGGAAAGGCTCGTCCTGCCGAATATCAATTTTCGTGATCTCCTTCGTAAGAGTAGAGAGAGAGAGAGAGAGGAGAAACGAAGAACACCGAGGCGACGTTTAAGCTCGTTGGAAAGCGACGGTAGTTAGAGCCGCGGAAACGCCCGTTGAAACGAGGTGAAGGCTGCCAGACGCGGAGATACACCAGGGGCTTTCGTCCATCGTTGCGCACAATGCACGTAGATATACATATAAACGTGTAGTACATAACATATATATGTATATATACATTTATACATAGGTAATAGACGTCGAAAAGCTAACGTTAGATCGTCTCCGCGTTCTCGCACGATAGAAGACGCGACTGGCTGCCGGGCACCGCGTAATACGTAGACACACTATGTATACATAAGGCGGTACGTGGCTGGCGGCATTAAGCTGTCCGCTTAAAGAAGCTCTACGGCGATGCTTAACAGTGCATAAGTAAGTAAGTAAGTAACTAACAAGCCAACGTTGCATAACGCGAACACCGTTGCTCGCGGCGCGCACTCGGGGTGATCGTAGCGTATCGCTAACAACACTCGGACGTTCGACCATCAACGATCGTTAAACCATCATTTTAATTATCAAAACGTCAAATTTCTCTCTTACTCCGATCGATCGATTCAAAAAAAAACCTGATAACAGACTATAACTTATAAAATGGCACGCCAAAAATCGAATAATTCTTGTTAACGACGATTCAAAAAAACTACAAAAGCGGATCTCAGCAACACCCGGTAGATCGGGCGAACCACGCGACGTATCGTGCGACGTATCGTGCGACACGGGAGAAGGGCGTGCCTGCCGTCGTTGCAGACTGCGCAGTTTGTTGCACGCGCTGCGATCGTCCGCCGCGTGCGTGCGTCTGCATACACCAAGAATGCATACAGTTGTAGCTACGAGTCGGGAATACACCGCCGAAAATTGGAAAACTCCAGGTTTTATGGCGTTTGTGTACGGTAGAGTCTGTTTATAACGACGTTTAAAGGATAATGATAATTATGTTGTACTACACGGATTATAAGTAACAGAAAAATATATACATATATATGTATAAAAAAGTAGACCGAAGGGTGCAAGTAAAATGCGATATGCAGTCGTTCGTTTTAAACGCAAACATAATAACCGGATTCCACTGTACTTTTTCACGTTGACTGCCAGTGAATTTTACCCTGAGTAATCATAATGAAATGTTCGTTATTTCAAGTATACGGGGTGGCCTACCTAAACGTAGCAACCTAAATATCTTCAGTCACCCATATCTCGATGACCTTGAATACTTCGAAAGAAATGACCTTAAAAAAAAATAACATTTTCAAAGCATTCAACTTGTGATACCATTTAAATTGCATTAAAAATATTTGTTCTGTAATAACAACTAAAGAAGATATCAAGGTAGCTTCGTTTAAGTGGAACACCCTGTATAATAATAAAGCTATATGAGACTATATTCTTATCACTAGACTGCAAAATTGCAAAGATGCAAATTTATATGAATTATAATTCATGATTCATCAAATATTGCAAGTAGAGCTGATAACTGAATAAAAATATGTAAAATATAAAGGATACATGTAACATATTCAATGATTTGTCTTATATGTAAAATTTGGAAAACATACGCAATAAGAAAAATATGCATTTGCATAAATATCCGCAGTCTGCTTATCACTTATGGTTATCCATGACGATGGTTGATGATCGCCATAGTCTCCCTCACAGACATAGGTGGTGGTTACAGGTGACCGATGCGACTGTCAACGTATTAATTGTCGCTTGACTCGCTCGAGGGCAATTTTAGAGAATCTCTTCGACGAAATTTCCTTCGATGCGAATGAGTTAGTCGTATTACGAGATAAAAGAGACGCCATCGTACTCGGCGTGTCATCGATTTCACTCTTCCGGTGGTACGAGCCGATAAGAAAGGTGACGCGCGAAGACATTTTTCATTTTTCAAAGTCGAAGCAAACGGGCAGCGTGCGCGCGCGCGCGTGCCACCGAGCTGTTTGCACCGAACGGAATATTCAACGTTGGAGCGAGATCCGAACGGGCGGGGACCGAGAGACGCGATAAATCACTGCCAGGAAGCTGGCAGGAAAAGCGATCGATAGCCACCGCAGATATATCCGATTTGAGAGTACGTCGTACGCCTGCTCGCTCGCGTTCTATGTTAGGGAGATAGAAAGAGAGAGAGATAGAGTAAAGGAGAACGCAAAGTCGAGGACGTTGAGAAACGAGATGTCGCGGAACGGCGAATCGACGGTAGATAAATCTGCCTTCCTCTCTTGGTTTGAGCTCTAGAAGAATCGCTAAACGTTCTTATCTGATAAAAATGAGGTGTCGGTCGATAGGGATTTAAAAAACTCGGAGGCCTTTTCGTCGAGGCCTCTTAGAGAGAATCCCCTGGATGAGAGGAACCAGTCGTTGAGACCAGACTAGTTCCAGACTGAGTTAACCGTATACAGATTACTATTAAACTAATGCCAGACAAGTTAGCAGACTGAGAGCATTAATTCCGTGCAGAGATTAGAATCAAATACCTTGAATTAATATTACACCAAGCTGGATTAGATTAGCGGTAGTAGAGAGACCGGATCACCGCATCGGACTCGTGCTCTCAAAGCGAATGCTTACGCTGAACTAGAATCGATGGGATCGATATTACGGCAAGCATTAGTCCCGCTGTAAGCGTAAGAGCCTAACCGTACGCTTTTATACGCGAGAGCTACCGAATACACGGTTCTGGAAATCACCTCTGGAAGAGGTAGTCCATTAATTCCGATTCGATCGTAGCCGATATTCGTTGGAAAGCCGCAATTCCCGTGATTCCCTGGTAGTAAACGCGACACCGTACGCGAATAAAAATAAAAAATAAAAAGTTGGAACGCGATCGGAGCTCGCCTTGATCTAGAAATCGGTGCTGCCCGATCGAGAGAAGAGGGAGAGACGGAGAGTGGCTCGATTTAACGGCAAATATCATCGTGAATGACGTTCCGACGCTGTCGAGAAGCGTGGAGCGTGTCGGTGGCAAGGGTCCCCCTGCTTCCGGCGAACCATATCCGGTAGAACGCCCACCTATATCTCGCTCCGCCAGACCGTGCACACTCCCTACACTGCCCACAATTCTCTCTATCGTCCTCCAATTGCGATAGATACCTCTCTTCGTACGAAATCGTTTGAACTCGCTCGCTCGTTCTCGTTTTTGCTCGCTTCTAGTTCAAGGTTGATCTCGAGGCCACGGGGATAGGTTTACGTGTTGTTCGCGTATGAGTAGTTTAGTAGACGGGACGGAGAAATTCTAGATGATTTCACACATTGGGTAAATCGAAAAGAACGTATTCTCCTTCCTTCGACGCTATTACGGTGGCTACCGGTAGAAAACTCTTCCTCCATCCTGGACTAAGTCAATATTTGCCGCGGTTTTATTCGAGCCGAGTACCTACTCTCTCGGGCAGAACGGTAGAGAGAGAACCTCCCGTCAGGAAACTGTGGGCGGCTTAATTTATTCTCGCTCACGAAACCATTGAAAAGTACGAGGAGGAGAAACTTTGGCCCTTTCGAGCGTGCCCGGCGGTCGGTCGAGGCGATCGCTTCCGTTTTGAAAATTTCTAATCGTCGTAACCTCGTTCCATCTTCACGAACCAGTCCTCTTTCGATGTTTTCCACTATTTTTCTCTCGGACGGGAACCTTCCTCGGACGTAAACAGCTTCCATAAAGAGAAGGCGCGGTGAAGACGAGAAGAGGAGGAGAAGAAGAGGTAACGACATTATGAAATGGCAAAAAAGCTGTGTGTGCCCCGGCGCATGCCGCGGCACGGCATACGACGCCGATAAAAACTGGCAAGGACTCCTCTTCGACGTCAGCTGCCATTTCGTCAGCGTTTATCTATCTCCGCGTGCGTTCCTCCGCTTCGTACCGCTTCGCCCGTTCGATTTACGGCCGAAAGGCGTGTCTTATCTCTAATACTTTGCTCGTAGAAAGTGACCGCGTGCGTCGTTGTTCAACATTTTTTTTTTTTCTAAACACGCATTACCTTTTACCAACCTACCTATAGTCGATAACGAATGAACGATAGACGAAACGTAACTCGCGTAATTCTAAAACGAAACTCGAACCGGACGCCCTGCGATGAGTCCGAACGCGTATCGTTAACAAGCTTGTAATAAAAACTCACGACGAACCGTGCATAAGATCGTCGGCTCTCAATTAGCGTCGAAATTTTGATTAATCGGCCTTGAACGAAAAATATATTCGAACCTTTGCATTATTATTTATACGAGCGAGTCAGCGGAGTAATCTCAACGCTTACATACTTCACGATGCTCACCTTATTCGATGGTTGTCTTTTTATCCGTTTCCATTCTACGTGGGTGTTCACGCATACACGCATGGCCCATGTCGAGAACTCCCTCGAGAATGCCTGACGTAACGAGGAAAGTAATGGCTAACGATAATCAAGCTAAACAATAAAGCTCGTTTCGTAATTCGACTTAACTTTCCCTTTGTTTCAAATTTGGAATAAAAATATATTAGAGAAGATAAATCGAAAAGAAATCTTCTAATATAAAGAAAGAACGAATGTCGAGTCCTACTCCACTTCGCGTGGCCGTCCAAACTGTCTTGTCGAGTCGCACACGATACCCGGGAGAAAAGGTTAACTTTTGATTGAGAGAAGAAGATGACGAGTTACGCGATCGATCCATCCAAAGATCGTAGGAAGAAGAAATAAAAGATAGATTAAATTTCTGTCTTGAAATGCTTGGCCTTCGCTCGCTACGTAGAATCTCGCAAGAATGAATTTTTCCTCGCGCGTGGATTCCCCGGCGACCAATTCAGCGCGCTCGTCCCGTTTCGTCGGCCTCGTAAAAACATATTTATTCGCGTGGCACGCTCGCCGTAGCCATGGACCTTTTATTCGCTCGAATGTCATCGCGTGTACGCGAGTACAGAGATTATGAACTGAGAATGGCATTGCTTGAACGCTAAAAAGATACCGAGTTATAAATAAATAGAAGAAACTAGACGTAATTTAAAAAGAAAGAGACTATAGACATCTAGAGATCTGAACTAGAGATCGAGACCAAACAGAGTCACGTTCACCCAATCATTAAACCTCGAGCTGTAAACATCTCAAGCAGATAATCACGTATGATATCCAACAATTACAAACTACAGATATCATTGATTAACCGTTAAATAGAACATTAGTTCTTTGCACCAAGGCACTTTGGTACCAAACTAATGTTCTATTTAACGGTTAATCAATATCTGTAGATGGGTATGCCCGATGGACTAAGCCTATGGAGTAAGCCTTCAAGAAATTCATAAATAGAAGAAGAGTCATAGTAATTGGAAATCATTCGATGGATCCGTCCAATGGTTAAACCCCGTGCTGTATCCGTCCCAAGCAGATTATCACGTATGATATCCGATTGACAAGGGACGTCACCGGGAAAAGGGGTCTGATCGCGTTTAATGTCGTCGATGAACGTTTCCGCGTGTCACTCGCGGTGAGTATTCGCCCATCGTTAAAAATACGCGCACGTTCGATGCATATTCATCGCGGGCTCACCCCGAAGCAATTTCTCTCGCTCGATCGACCGCTAAGGGGGAGGAAAGATAAAAGAAAAGAGACCAAAAAGTGGAAGAGCTTCGAAGTGGTTCGCATTAAAAACGTACCTTCTTCTTATCTATCGCCTTAACCTGCATTTTCCACGCTCACGCAAGGCCACGCTAATGTAACGATTACACTTTGACACTTAACCCATGACAAATAGCACTGGACGACGTCACGTAATTTGCACCAGGTTAATTACTCCGAGTTTACTGTTATTTTACCGCACGCCCCACGATTTTACCGCCGTAACCCAAATATTATTGCACGCGTGACGAAAACCCTCGAGCGTGTCCGCATCTCTTCGTTCTATTCTCCTAACGGACACTTTCGATAACTATCGTTCCTGACTATGCACGAGGCAAAACAATTTTCATAATAGGCAAAAGTTTCCATCGTTTTTATAACAAAATTTTTTTGTTCATTGTTCAAAAGTCATTGATGTAACATGGAATCTAGCATTATCGTGCAGCAAGGATCGTGACCGTTTATATAATTCTTTTAAATTTCTATTTCTCTAAAAATTAAATTATACAGATTCTTTTAAAAGGATTATCAGTAACATTATTTTTTAGGTAAATGCATAACATTTTGGCCATTTTTCCTTGACTTACCCTAATCACCGATAACCATAAACGACATCCCTAACAACGAATCCATCTTCGATGCAAAGGTTGTCGACTAATGAAAATTATTCTTCTCGTAGCGGCTACCGGCTCCCCGACAATGAAGTGGCAGGACAGACGTTTCCAAGGCACATAAGTCAGTCGAGCGTTAGAGCGAGCCTACTCATAACCAATATACGCTAACCATTTGTCATGCTTGGTTACTGGTTTGCTCGTGCACCGACTTGTGACTTCATAAACCTACGGGAGAACACCTGCGGCGCAAAGATGCCCGCATACCACGACTGCCTAGTGTCAACGAGTCTCTTAGCCAAACAATCTAACACAGTGCGAACGGTGCGCGCCCTTATCGGTCACGTCGATGTCCAAACAAACGTACCGTCGACGTTTCTTCCTTATTATTCTACGAGTACACTTTGCATCGTGGTATCTCTTTTATTTCCCCCGAGTTCTAAAAAGCACAACCTACAGGTGTATAGACGAGTGGATCCAAAGATTAAACAAATACTTCTCGTCGACGTAAATCGATCGTTCGTTCTCGACACATCCTCTCTCGACATATTACCTATAAACGGGCTTCCGGTCAGAAGTTATCCTTGTAATTCGCTCATTAGACAAAGTTATGTCGGGAGCAATTAGCGCTCGGCTAATCGACTACATTCTCCGATATCGTGTTCGATGCATAGTAAACAGGCTCAGGCTCCTATTCGATATATCGTGGTAAATAGCTGAATATCATCGGGGTTCTCGTGGCGAGCAACGCCCATTGAACTAGATTTTCGAGCGGTGAAAAGTAAAATTCCGCAGGCTACACCGTTAATTAGCAACGCGATAAAAACGAAATCTCGCGGAGAGTTTCGCTAGGTGGAAAGAGAAATTATTCGGGACACCTATGATCGTACGAAGAAGTCGAAGAAGAAGAAGTCAAAGAAGAAGAAGAGCGAGACAAGGATCAATTAGCTTCGAGATATCATCGGATCGATCCTTTTTAGCGCACTTAGACCGGGCACGTAATTAAGAGCCGGCGTGGAACGAGTGCGAGAGCGCGTATCGCATAAAAGTAAGGGACGAATCCTACGCGATGACCGAAACGAAAAAAGAGGATGGAGGAGAAGAAGAAGAACCGAGGTTCTCGCGGAGGACCTCATGCTGGGACGATCACGTTCCAAGGACCGGTCCTCTCTCCGAGCGTGCAACGCGCCTCCTCGTGAAACCCGGTAACGACGGCAACAACGAGGACGAAGGCGAATCTTGCCGAACGGGATCGAAATGCCTCTAAAGAATTGGATTATCAATTATCCAGCGAGCCTCCACCACGCCTCTCCTCTCTTAGCTTCCACTCGCTCTTCGGCTTCTTCCCGCGGGCGACGCGAGCGTACCGCGACGATTCGTTACGGTGTCGTGACTTCTCGTGATATATCTCGAAGATGCCGAGTGGTAGGAGCGAGAGAACGAGCCCCGCTCTCTATACACGTAGTAATGACGACATATACGCGAGAAAACGTGTTACTCGCGCGAGTTTCTTACCTACACGCGAAATCGATATGTCTAAACAATTACACGCTCGAATGACGAGTGGTCGTTTTAATTATCGACGCGCGTACACGCCACGGACATGACTCTCTCTCTCTCTCTTTTTCCTCAAGTTTACGTACGAGGATTTAATAAGTCGTCTTCTACCTTTGAGATAAGGCTCAGCTTCCCGGAGATCTTCCTCGTCGTGCATACGCTTGGAATTTGCTACTCGCGCCTCCGAACGTCTCACGACTTATCGCTGATCGCGGAATTTAAAAACGTCTCTACTATCTCTCTTTCTCTTGGCTTGTCGTCGCCCTCTTTCCTTCCATGGTTCAGCATTCTCGCGAGATCTCGCGAGATGACTCACCACAAGCTTATAATAAGAGAGAAAAGCATCGTATATCGCGAAAGAGAGAGAAATGTCTTTCCGTACCGCGAGCTATGCGGTACGTTATCGATTCGCGTTATTAGTATCGACCTACAGTCGATTAATTTCTCAAATATCTCCTTTCCACGATGAATTAATTGATATCCACGCGGAACCCGGTAACGCATGACTGCCGGCGTATAAATCACTGATAAAAAGCGAGCTATTACGAACGCCAGGGCTGCCGATCTTATCGCATCGACTTGTAAATTTCCTTCTAATTCATAATTTAATGCGCGCCTCTCCCGCAACGGTGGCGTGTCATTAACGCGTTCTCTTACCACCGCGAGAAAAGAGCTGCACCTGTTCGCTTGCGAGAGAGAGAAAGAGAGAGGAAGCGAGCGCGAGTATGTATGTCGTATCTTTTCGAACATCTATCACGGGCGACGGATGTGCTCGACATAGGAACCCTGCATCCGATTTCGTAGCTATATTTTAATGTCTTCTCTCGAGAGAGAGTTAATTGAAATTGGTTTTACGCTTTCGAAATGCTACGGGCGTTTTTCTGCCCCCACCCCCCTCCCCTTTTCTCTCACCGTTCCGATCTGCAAACGGCACAGTCGTATACCAAACGGTATTTTTTCATCGAGTTCTCAATTTCGTTACATCGGATAACCTCTCGCCGGGGGTTTGAATAATCCTTAGAGAAACGACAATAAATTATCGAGTAACTGTTATAAATCGATGAATAATGCGGTACCGTGGTGGATGACGACGGTTCGGAAAGACAATTTGCGCCCCTTTTTGATTTACCGCGGAAGAGAGATCGTTTAAAGAGATACAAAAGTATCGGTACACTTCTCGAGATCGTTGTCGTTAACGAAGTCGCTCGATTCGGTACCTGTACCACCTATCAAATTATTTGTCGGGCATTAAGCGTCGTCTTCATTCGATGAGCCGATATTTATAAGAGGCTTTCGTCGACGTACTCGTAAGAAATCCTTCAAGTTGGGCCGACGATCGTTTCGGCCTTTAATAACTCATCGCGTGATCGATCGATAACTCATTTACCGTCTCACGAGTCGCGACTTATTAGCGGAACGATCGTCCAATTAATAACTCCTCGCTGGCTTCCGTAAGAATTCGTATAGCTAACATTTTTTTTTTTTATCCTAACCGGATGTTAACCGTTCGAGCTGGACGCAAAGAGTTTGGCTCCGAATAAAATGAACGACTTGGGAAATGGTAGTTTTATTTGTCGCTGATGAAGGTACGTTTCGAGGCGCTTCGAGTGCTGGTTTTAGAATAGATTCGGTACTGATTGTCGGAATTAGGAAAACTCGGAAAATAGAGGAGTTTGTTTCTGGAACACAGTGAGGGGATTAAGGAAGAACCTATAGCAACCGAGGGCCTAAAAGTGATAAAGAACATGGTGTGGTGGTTGGGAGAAGATTCGATGGTTTTAAATCATTTTACAATTGTCAATGCAATAATAATAATATTGGTAATGATAATAATAATATAAGGACTATTGCTAATTAATATAGTAGTAGGTGAGAGGTGACATAGAGTGGAACGTAGAACCGGAAATAACTTTCTCGGATGACTTTTTTTATTTAGGAAAAAAATAGCTCTCTCGAATCTATATAGCCTGGAATCGTTTGGAAGGCTTAAAAGAAGGGAAAAAAAAGAGGGGAGACGATCGATTCTCTTTAGTCAAATCGATTCGGTCCTTGAAGAAAGTCGAGACACGTTCCTCTCGAGAGGAGTAAAAAAAGAATCAGACGCGTCACATTGGAAAGAGAGAGAAAGAGAGAAAAAGAGAGAGAGAGAGAGAGAGAAAAAGAGAGAAGACGACGCATAGTCGTCGGTGGGGCATCGTTTATTCAACGAAGCCTGTGATTTTCGCGAGTTTTTTCTTTTATTCCTGTAACAGTGGCTGAACTACCTCGTCCCATTTGTCCGTTTTGGGCGACAGTGTACGGAAGAAATCTTTCCGGTTTTGGTGGTATAACCGGTTTTATGTATTCTTTTTTTTGTGTCCTCCCTGCACGACGATGCACCACGGGACCCCCGTGAACCTCTCTCTCGCTTTTGCCTCCTCTCGATGTATGCATGATCGCATGCAAGCGGACGAGCGAGCTTAGACACCGATCCAGGATTCCCTGGTTATCCAGCGTGACCGGTAATCGCTTTTAATATGGGTTCTTTCGACGATGCGTCGAACCTTTCACGCTTCAAAATCGTAAAAGCGTTCTACGAGCGTTTGTAAAGCGTATGAAAAGCCGACGACGCGAGAGAGACTCATCCTCGACCGTTAGCCGTGCCGATAGAGAGAGAATGGGTCTCTAACGCGCCTTCCTTTATTTCACACATCGAGCTAGGAGAGCCGTTATTGTAAATCCCAACTAGTTATTCCGCAAAATAACGGATTTTATAATATAACGGTAGAGCGGCACGCGTTCTTGCATTCTTTACGCCGCGCTCGATCTTTCATTGCCTTTTCCGCGATAACGATCGTGTCTTGTCGGGAGAACAACAACGACAGCTGGTTCTCGAGGAAAGCTCTCTCTCTCTCTTTCTCTCTGTCTGTCTGTCCATTTGTCTTTCTTTCTTTCTCGACGAAACGTTCACCTCATTCAAGATTCGATAATAAAATCGGAGCAAAGATCTACGATACGATTATTCTTCAACCTTCCAGAAAAGAACACACCACTTTAGCTTTTATTTCCCGAGCTTTGGCTTTCCGAATTGCGCAAGCTCGCCTTCCATACTATCTTTGGTACGAGCACGCGCGCCCGGCCGCCCGCTCGCGTTAATTATTACGCTCGGGACGCATACCGCGTTCGTAATTCTTACGGGCGCTATCGCAGCGGTAGATTTAATACGTGGCATTCGAAACGGCGTGCAATAATCGTCAAGTACATAAACGAGATAATGTCAACGTTCAACGCTGTCCACCGAGATATATATGGTGGACGGAGTGTGCTCGGTGAGAATCGGCGCTTGAATTTACACGATGTGCTTTTCTGCGGACGTTGTTTCGCAGTGGGCAATGACGTACGGTGACAGACTCGATAAAATCGTTTTCTTACGGTCGATCGACCGCTCGTTGCCTCGTCTCTCCCGATCCTCCTTCTTCACGCGTTTAACCTCCCATCCTCGAGATCGGTCCCGGTGACGTAAATTGACGTCGATACGCCTACTTGTCAAACCCTAAACGTAGTCGATCTTGTAAACTCTAACCCTACTACCCCCTTCCTCGTCTTTCCTAAGACTTTGGCTCCTTTTACTCGACTCCGAGGAGATTCGCTTTTCCATGATAGAGAGAGAGGGAGAGAGAAACGCGTGTACGCAGCTTCTCGAGGACGGACGGCCGATAAATATCCGATCGGCCGGAGAGACCATATCGGTGAAGCTACGTGCCGTTTAAAGTCGCGTTGCGTCCGTCGCGCAAAAGCCCAAGCCAGAAGAAAAAGGAGTACACATTTTATCCCCGTGGAAACACGCCCGAGATATCCGCCGGACACGCGGCCGACAGGAATCGAGAAAGTCCCTTTCGAGACAACGACGACGACGTTACGGCAAAGCGATCGATCGTTTTATCGTTCTAGAGAGATCGTTTAAAATGGAATCGATACGTTGATCGTATGGCTACCGACTTTTCAACGAGAATCGAGCAAAAGAGTACTGATTTCGTTTTATTGGTTACCTAAATGATGTGTCATGGAACAAGGTGATTCAAGAATTTTTGGGGAAAATAGAACTGTCGTGCCAAAAGTGATCTTGGTCAGTTTATTCGTTCGATTCATAGCTATTTTAATCATTCGATCGCAAGGATCAAGCCGAAATAAATTGACAAAACTACAGTAGAATCACGATTATCCAAACATCGGTTAACCGTACGCAGCATCAGAAATAAGCATTAGATGGTATGAACCACAAAAAGAAAGTAGGTACTCCTGCGGAATTATTAACTTTAAACAAATATGTAAGTTAATAGCACAGAAGAATTGGGAGAACAAAGATGATTAAAACAGATGTATCAAACGTGTCAAATGTAACAAATCATAATTCTTCATGTGAAATGTAATTATAACGTTTCCTTATCTGATCGTCATAAACACAATTAGTTCGGATAATCGAGGTTATACTGTACCCTAAGCTTCATTAATGACACCCCAGTATGAAGTTGGCGATAATTAAATTATATGAGAATTTCTATTATACTTCTGCTATTACTACCTTCACACCAAGGAACCATATCTGACGCCGACTGTACCATAGTCCATCGAAAATTTGGTGAATTCAAGCAATCGTCAAAACGATCAATCGTTTTATGGTCTTATTCTAGAGAGATCGTAGAAAATGACTGAATCGATACGCACGGCTACCGACTTTTCAACGAGAATCAAGAGAGACGATTTTTTCTTTAGTTTGCAAAACGAACGAACGAACGTTCGATAGATCGATCGTACGAGTTAGTACCAACGTTCGTGGAAAATCGATACGTTCGAACGCGCGTTCGATATTTTTCCAGCCACTCCCAGACGCGTGCGTGCAGCTTCGACCGACGCGGAAAATCGCTCGCGAGCCGGAATTAGAAGGGTATTGACAGATTAGTTTCTCGCCGTGAGAAATATCGCCGGTGAAGGAAACACGAGCGAAACTCCGTGAAGGCGGCATTCGATAAATGCGCACGTGGAGAAGGTGTTTCCGGATTTCGAGCTGACAACGCATCTATCGGCAATGCGTGAAAGGGATCGATCGAGCGAGTAGAAAATAAATCGCATCTGGCGGCGAAACGAACGATCTATGGGATCTGTCCTCGATATCTTTCATCGATCGTGCCACGCGACCGGTGACACTGAAGTTAATAGAAAGAAGAAAAAAAAAACAAACAACTTGGACGAAAGCCAATCAAATGTGCCAAACTCTTGCGAAGAATGAACCATACGTTTGAATCACAATCGAGAATAAAACACATTTTTCGACTTCTTCAGCTGTTGTTGAAATAAAGGATTATGGAGAAGGTTGAGCACGTGAATGGACATTGTATTATAGATTGTTCGTTGGATAGCCATGTAATTCGCCTGGGTATCGAAAATAGAAGCCGAAAGCCAATTAATTCTAACAGCGACCGAACAGCATGGATCGATGAATTACATCACGCGTTACGTAATAAAAAATTCTTGAATTTTCCATAATTATTCATAAAGCATAATCAATGCTATGCCAAAGGAAAACTAATTTTATAAATTTATTTAATGTATATACCAAATTTTGTTGAAATTGGCACAATTATTTTAGAATTCACGAAGATATGTATTATCTTTACTGAAGCTGCCAATAGAAAAAAAAAATAGATATTATTTTAAGATAAGTCTCATATATAGTTCTAAGCTCTATAAATACATTAAGATCACAAAGATTAATAATTTTCTTTTACTATATTCCCCCATACCTTCTCTAACACCACATCGACCGAGTAACTAAACTAGTGCGCGGATACAAACTTTCCATTCAGTTTACCCATCCAAACTAATTTGATATAATTACTTCATACGTGCCTTTATCCTGTAAGGGACAAGCCTGAATGAACTGACGAAACTAGCATAGACCACGAGAAGTTTGGTTAGTTCAAACCAAACTGACCGGTATATCAGATAAATATAAAGGCACATACCATGCTTCAAAGGCGCTAATTCCGGCTTAATCCTTCGTGCAAAGGGTTAAAGTTGTATAATGCCCTTTAAAAATGAAAGTCCACGACGTTCTTAAGACTCAAACAAGATAAATAATAATTAAAATAGTGAATGATTTTATTCTCAATCATTTTTCTCATCAGCAAAAAAATATCCTTAAGATCCTCGTTTACACTTTCGACTAATTTAATGAATTCCCATTGATCGTTTTACCGATTCTAGACGACTCGAACGCATGCGTCCGTACATTCTTGGAATGCACGCGAGAACGCCCTCCGATTCTGCTGCTTTTCCGTAGACTTTCCGTGCGCTCTCCCGTGCGCAGCTATTCAAATGCTATCGAAAGCGTACCGTTTACGAGCGGTATCGGCGATAAGCTCGAAGAATCGAGTTGCGAGCGCGTATCGGACGAACGAAGTACGAGAGAGGGTGTTGAGCTAGGTATCGCCCGTGAACAGGTTTTAACTTGGAGTAGGAAATCGTTGTATAGAAAGAGAGTAAGAGAGAAAGAGGAAGAGAGTGTACAAAAGAGAGGAGGGAGGGTTTGGCCACGTTTTACGAGGTAGTGGTTCCGTGGGCGCGTTGTTTATCGCCGATATTCGACGGTAATATAGGCACTTAAGCGACTCGGCTACGCGAAAAATGATTCTATTAACCTGACAACGCCTTGAATCACGATCGGTTGAAAGAGTCGGGTGGTCGATACAGGGACGCCTTCCGTTCGAACCTTATCGAACGATTCCTATCGATAGATAAACCACCGAAGACAAAAAAAATCTTTTTTTATCAAATTGAAGAAGGGAACGCCTATGAGACGATCGAGGACGATCGCGAGAGATTTTTGAAGGAATCCGGTGAAAGCGGTCGTACTCGATCGTCCGAGAGCGTAACGAAACTTCTTCCTTTTTTTTTTATCCCTCTCGATCGAAGCAATTTAAGAAATAATACGATCCGCCCTCGATTTTATTTTACGACGATTCCCTTTTCATCTTTTTTACAACGACGACGAGATTCGTGCCGGTCGATCGACGCGTTTCGGTCGGCAACGGCGGCGGTACGTTTAAGTTCGAAGAAGAATACGTTGTACGTACTACGCCTATCGAGTCGTGCTAAATTTAGATTCGTTATCGAGACCGTTAATCGGTTATTACTCCGACGTCGAGTCGACTCGCTCGCTCGCTCGATTTCGCGAGCATCATTTTCACGATGTAATCCTTAAGCGTTTACCTTGTATGCGTACCAAGCTCCCGTAGAACGAGCAAATTAATAGACACTAAAGAGCCGTGCAAGAAGTCGATGTGCGCGACAAGGTAGCCACCATGGCACGGACGATAATCCGGCGATTCGCTGGACCAAGTTACAATGAGAGGCTGTTACGCGTTCCAAGCTTGGCCTGGCCTTTACGAGGAAGTGGGCCGCGTAGTACGTTGCACGTCGTTATTTATTAGCGATATTCCTCGGTAATGTCGGCACTTACGAAGCGAGAAAACTAGGTAGGCGCATCGTGAGTCCGAAGAGTGACTCAGCTCGCCAGTTCCGTTCATAAAAACGCCTCTCGATACTCGCCGCGAAATTCAAGCGCGTCCTTCGTAAGAGGATCGCGTTTAAGGGTCCCCTTCTTCTTCTTTTTTCAACCTCTTCCTCGTCCGAAATCGGTTTTTAAATCGAGTGGAGAACGGGATACCGTGGAATGAGGAAGGATGGATTATTAACTCTTCTCGCAAGTTGGGATATCAAAATGCCGCGATGAGATTCGTACGGTGAAAGGGCAAAGGCGAAAAAAGACGCTCTTGTAAGATCGCATTATCTCTGTTTTCTTATGAAAAAGGAATATAAGAGGGAGTACGGAAGAAAGAAACGGAGGTGGACCGTCTGGTGAGGCGATTTAAACAAATTCGCACCTCCTTAACGCCGACGAAATTTACGTCGAGCCTTAAAAACCTCGCTGGCTACGACTTTAACACCGTCGAGCGTGACGTTAACGATTCGTAAATTAAAAGGGTCGCGTTTTGTTCGAGCGCGGCGTGGGCGGCTGGAAAAGGATAAAATCATCGTTCGGCTTCTCTCCTCGCGAAAACGAAACGCCTTCTTTGTCGCTTTCGACGATCGTTTGGGGGATATACCTTCATTTTTAACTGATCGAATGGTCAGTTTTGTTTGGAATGACCAAATTCTCGATGGGCTATGATAGGTCCGTCGGTTCGTTTCGGCTTGCAACCGAAGGATTAAAGTAGCTATTAATTTAACGGGTAAGCCGAACAGAAAGTTTAACAGTCGGCAGAAATTTTAATGCGTGTTAACTTTTGCATTGCGAGGTCACTTTTTACGTGAAAGTCCTAGCTTCTCCTAAAATTCTTGAATCACCTTGTGCCGTGATAGTTCATGGAGATAATAAAACAAAATCAATACGAAGCAATTTTATTGAAAGATTGTGCCATTTGAGCGGAGGATTGAGAGGAGGACTGATTTTGATTGAGAGGAACCAATGTTTTCATACGTGAAATGGGCTGTCTTAATAAGAAAAAATCAAATAAAAGTTGTCAAAGATATAATAATTATAGGTATGACACAGGGTTAAAGCAGAAGATAATAAATTTAAATAAACCTCTCCATTCGTTCTAAAATAATTATACTATAATGCAAAAATTCGTTTTCTAATTCATAAAAACACGTTAATCCAACTGTAACAATATTTCCGATTGATTACCGTAAAGTCTATTTCCATTAATTTCCAATTAAACTTCTCTCGACTCGAATAGTAATGTTTACCATTGATCTATTTCCATCCGTTCTTTCATTTATCTTTCATTAAAACTCAATGGAGAATGCAATTTTCACAGTGGCTATCAATGGAAAATTTGGTTAAAAAAGATTGACATGGTGTATGAGCGAGACGACAGTTCGGTCCAAACTGATGAGGTACTAATTAATCAGTTCCATTTGAAACTTTATGTATGATACCTTTTACGAGCTCGCAACGTTCTCTTCGTTGCGCATGTCCGTGAAATGCTCACACACGAAAGGCGTACCTACATCTTTCCTTCCTATCGTGCTTTTCCATTGGCAACGAGTAATTTGTCAATCTTTAAAATATATCGTTTTTTCTTTACGACGGGGCGTACGCGTGGCTCACGAACGTCGATAACAACGACATGACGCGTTCCTAGAAAGTACTTTACAATTCCGTCGTTACGCCGTCGGTGAATTATAGACGGAAAGAACTCCCGCATGAAATTGAAACTTCACCGCTCTAAACCCCCATATTCGTACTTTATATTTTATGATCATCCATCGTACGAGGATTTTACGATTTCGTTCCTCGCTTAGTTTTCTACGATGCGGAAAGAAAGAAGTGTATATACAATTTTACGCAAAGGGAAAGCGCACTTTAAAAGTCTACTTCGTTTCCTCGCGTCGTTCGTCACTTCGTCGTTGGAGTCACTCGCGAAGGACGCGAGTTGGATAAAAAAATTAATAAATAATTCATCGATTAAGGAGTTATGACACCCAGGTAAAACTTCCGATATACAACTTATTGTCTATCTATTCTTGCCTACCAGGAAGGAGACATTATAATAACACGAAAGTGCTGATAATCGATAAGAAAAGAGAGCGGACGGCTTCCCTCGCACGTAATCACTGTTTGTTCCGCCGTCTCTTCTAAAAAAAAAAAGAAAACAGAAGGAAAGACAGCTCGTAACGAGAACACCACGAGATCGAGCTATAT
Organism: Ancistrocerus nigricornis; assembly: GCA_916049575.1. Taxonomy (NCBI): domain Eukaryota; kingdom Metazoa; phylum Arthropoda; class Insecta; order Hymenoptera; family Vespidae; genus Ancistrocerus; species Ancistrocerus nigricornis. The sequence goes on along the minus strand of OU696667.1, from coordinate 12,801,921 downwards.
ATTATCAAAGATAAAATCTTATTACTCATTGCGGGAGTGCTGTTACCGATATGCTGACAATTTTGTAGTCCATTACCACAGTCCAGTCTCGAGTACCGATATCTTGCGTGAAGAAAAAAAGATCTCGTTCGATTATTAACGACCGTATCGCACTGTCCGTTCTGCGACACGCCTTGACTCTCTTGTATTCAGCCGCGTCACACGCGTCTGTTATAGAAACGATCGTTAATCGATCATACACTCTCTCTTTCTCTTTGTCATACCGGAAAATCGAAGCAGCCCTCGCGTTCGGAAGGTTTCAGACCAAGCACGAAAGTCGAACGTACAAGGAAGGCATGTCAGCAGGAGAAACAAAGGTTTACACGAGCGTTAAAACTTGCGAGACGGAGCGCGCGGATTCGCAAGCGTTGCGCAATAACTAAGGCGTGTCAGGTCTTTAAATATAAACGCAAACGGCCGCGGCTTGTCACCCGTCCTCTCGAAATACGCGGAGCGCGGATCAAAGAGTCGGTTAAAGGCGTCTCTCGCCTTAAACCACGAGAATTGACGAGACTTTTGGCTCGGTCCGTTTCTTCGACTTCCGCGAGAAATCGAAGAAGACGAGGAGCAAATCGTCGTCGTGCTCGAAAGTAGTCTAAAAATATCAACGTTTCCACGGTTTCCGTTTGCTTCTCTCTCTCTTTCTCGACTTTCTTCCGAGAGACGAGATGATATAACGCTCGTTGATCTCGCGCCCGGACCGAGCCAATTAGAGTTCGAGGACTGTACACCGAGAGTGCTTAGTTTTTCCACATACTTTGCTCGTTTTCTTTTCAAGTTCATCCGCTATCTACGATGGAGGTCTGAGAGGAAATTAGACTCTCGAAAAGTTTGGTTACGTGTTGTCAACTCGGTCGAATCGATGGACCGTTCGTAGAGCAAGAAAAATTTATTACGAATAACGAATTCTCGCGTTTGGCACGAGGAGAACTATAAACGTCGGTCCGTTGGGAAGAAAAAGAGGAGGAAGAAGAAGAAGTAGAAGGCAGAAGAAGAAGAAAAGGAAACGAGAAATGATATTCGACGTGCATACGCGACCCCGGCGCGAGTATAAAATAAATTAATGTTCCTACGACGTTTTACGGGCGAGATATAATCGAGCGATACTTAGTATCCAACAGCGCGACTTCGGCTAAATGTCTTTCGGGACCGTAAACGTTATACCGTAGCGAAGTTCCAATGTAAATTTGAAGAACGTACGTAGTCTCTGCCGTTATTAAATATAACTTATTATCGAATTACATTCACGCTAATAAAAGAACCGCGAGAGGGGGATCGCACGTTCGATACGGCCGAGGAAGTCGACTGGAGACGACACTCGCGCGAACTGGGAGAAAGAGAGAGAGTCAAATCCGTTGAAACATTAACCGTAGTACCGGCAGGTAGCGTTAATTTTTAACGATCATCGTTCCTTCGTTTTTACTGGTCGTTAGTGCGCGAAAAGAAAACGTTATCTTCGATCGACGTACCATTAAAAATTGCCAATATTCCTGTCGAGGTTAAAAAGAAACGGTCGTGCTTCTACCCGCATCGTATTATCGATTTTTCCAATGCTACTCGCTTTCGAAATCATGTCGTACGATCCTTTTGTAAATTAAAACCGATACTTTCCACGATTTCCCGTGTTTTGATGAATAATATCGAAAAATTAGCTCGTTTCTTAACACTGGACATCACATTTATTTATTTGATTAATACTTAACTCTTTGGGGTCAGATTGATTAAAAACTGTCCCGCTTTTTGCTTAGCTTTTTATTCACGATGAGATATATTTTAACCCACTTCAAAAAGTTGAAGTTACTCATAGTCATACAGTTTAATATTTTCTTTAAAGTTTAATATTATATTAAATATTTTATTCACATTAACAGAAATTTTGAGCAACATGGATTTTTATTTCTTTTTAAATCATGTGCCTCAAAGAGTTAAACGAAAAAATGCTATTTGCTATCATTACCTTTATTATTAAAAACATCGGGAAACAAACACTTGACCCGTCATGGTAGGTTTAATCATAAATTCATCCTAACAACGGGAGCATCGCTTTTGTCTATTTAAAAAAATAAGATCACTTAATTGCTTAATAAAGCGATAGTAAATGGATGACATTGCAAACGTTCGTATTCTTGTGTAGGTAAGAGAACGTACGGCTCAAAGATTTATTCATTCAAGGTAAAAAGGTAAAGAAACTAAATGAGAAAACACCAGATAACCAACGGAAGCTGCAAACGTGGAAATATTTACGATATATCGAGGGAATAAGGAAGGAGTCACAATGCGTGCGAAATTATTTCTCGCGATACTCCTCGCGATCGCTACACCTGCGTGTCTCGAAGCGAGTCGCTCTAGTAGCAATTAGCGGCGCGTGGCTTTTATGCAATGCATATCTTACGGTCGACTTAAACATACGACGCGAGATATCAGAGAACTCCTAACGGGGCTGCGATAAACGATAACACCGACACGCGCGAGCACCTTCGGTCGGCTCGCCTTCATGCACGCCCGAATAAATATTTCAATTAACGTCGATCTAACGAGCCTGGACATGATTGAACGTACAAATTAATTTTTTTTTTTCCTCAAATCCCTATCACTTTAGACGTTGGGAGGTCTAAACTTCATCTCCGTATCTAATTTCGCCCTTTGATTAATCTATGCTGTTAAATACTTTAGCAATTAAAGACATAAGAAATAATAAAAAATGATTCAAGTTAAATCAAGAGAAACACACATACTACACTTTGTAGAAAGTATGCATTCCATACATATATTTATAATTAAACAATGATTTGTTTTAAAACCAATGCACTTATCTGTAATGTGCAAGTTCAATAGCTTACTCATAACTCGTATGAAATATTCAAGCATAAGATCGATTGATGAAATTATGATACTAACCGAATCACCCTGCATATCTTACTAAGCTTTCAAACAAAAAAATTGATTTGATATTGGATAACTGGTAAATTCGTACCCCCTAACTTATCTATCCGAAAGAATAGCAAATACGTCACAAAAATCATAGATTATTATTAAACTCGGCTAAAACTAATTACGATGGCCACTGGAAGAAGTTTTATCGAGCACAAATGATAAATGTTCGAGTAGTTATTACGAGCAAAGACGATTGCATTCTCGCCTACGGCGTGCAAGGGAATGGCAAGGTATCGAGCGAGATTCTCTCCATTAAATTCGGGCGCACGGTAAACACGTTGATTCCGTCGCCGCAGGTGGTGTCGATGGCTGCTCGAGAACGAAAAGAAGAAGAGGGGAAGACGATGACGTTGCAAGAGCGATGAAGAGGACGCTCGGGCGAAAGGGCCGACGACCGATTTTCACGGAGGAGGTAGCGCACGCGAGAATATATGAGTGGGAGAGAGATGAGAGAGAAACGGGTTCCCCGAAGGGACTTTTTTTCCTCCAAATCGCCGATTCGTCGCACTAGCCGCGAGAGTGGGCCGCGCCCGCGTGCCAGCATCACAATTTATCACCGTCGTTAATAACGCTCGCCGCTGGTGAGACGAAGAAGATAGGGGACGTGCAAAATGAATAAGAAAGGGAAGAAGAGGGTGTATCTTATCGTTTTCCGCGTCGAATTCTTCGATCCTTTGCGCTCGGCCGAGTTATCGCGCGCGTATCGCCGGACGAAGGACGCTCTTTGACCTTTCACCATCACGGACGACCCTCTCGAGCGGTGGACGAAAGAGATATCTTCTCTAAGATTGTTTTACCCGGCACACCTTTTCGTACCTGTTTCTCGCTTTGTTTCGAGCGACCGAACGAGGTAAGATCCTGGCATATCTCGAGACAGTGACCGATGTCCCTCGATGATCCGTATTAATCTCCACGGTGCTTGGATTTGGAATCTTTAGGACCCTCATCTTTTAATCCGGGTGTTTCGCGGTTGTAACTTTAGGTAGAACCGTCGAGGTTCTTGTTCGAGATAATACGAGAGACGTTCAAGAATGGTATTTTCCTTTAACCCCTTGCTTTATGATTTAACCCTTTAGAGGGAAAAACTTTATATTATACTTTTTTCCACTCTTTATGGTTTATTCTTGCTAATTAGGGTTCGGTGAACACGAATTGAGCTTGTCAGAAATAAGGAATAGAAGTGGTCAAAATATCGACCAGTGTTCTATAAAGGGTTAATTTGACACGTAATAAAATTAATATTAGAAATTGAGAGGGAACAACGAATGTAGTTGGAAGCAATACAGTTCACAAGTATGAAAGCTAAAAAATTCAAAAAAATCAAAAATATAAATTCGTTAAAATTGAACCATCTACGACTCGTGCTTTACGTATCTGTCACTCGATATTATAAGACAAGGGGCTAACCTATACACATAAGAGCTTCTCGAAGCCATAATCGCGATAAATTTGCCATTGGACGATGTCAAGAATGCGTACGATAATGCGTATGTCGCGCGTTCCAAGCGCATTTTCGATTTCACGATATCGCCAGCTTATTGCGCAAAATGCTACACGTAAGTAAATTCCATCCTACCGGGAGTAGGTATGACGCGATTATACGTATACGTGTAGACTTTGGTTAAACAGGAATCGAAGTCAAACTATCATTACGTGTTTCACGGACTTCCTGTTGAAGGGAAGTTTATTGAAGGAAGGGTTAAGTCGCGATGAGAACGAGAAATTCGTTTCGTCGATCTTAGTAATACCGGTTTGTCTGGTTTCCTCTTATCTTTTTCTCCTTTGGCTTTTAATTTCTCATTTTTAATCAATACTTCGCACTTCCGAAACGCGGAGGCTGTCGTACTCCGGTAAACGAGCGAAACCGGCCGGATCGTAAATCGATTCTCAACGACGACCGATAGCCCGAGATCTAGCTGTTACGAGAGGTAGCAGTGCGATTACGCGCGTAAACTATCAGGATCGGGAAAGGTGCAAGGGTCGATCGTTCGACGCGCGCTACTCTACGCCTTCCTCTTCTTTCACTTCGAGAGTCCGGATTACGCTCTATATCATTATTAAATTTTATTATTAACCCCTTTGCACTCGACTCGATCGATCGATGGCCCATTAACCGAGAGAATTTATGTACGGGATGAAAGAGCATTACCTACACAATAATTTCAAAAAGTTCCTATGATCAAGGCGATCATCCCATCGATACTAATCAAACTCGAGCCGGTTACACGTTCGACTGTGAACAATCGATAAAGAAGACTACGATGGTAACTTATTTTTTAGCGATACACGCGTCCGACTGGTTTAAAGCCCGATGCAAGGACGCACTTTTTGCTCCTCTTTCGACGGTCCGATGCACCGAGAAGAAAGAGGAGATGGAAAAAGAAGCAGAGAGGAAGGGGTTAACGCACTCGCCACACCCTGCTTTAAAGATTGTAAACGATTATTAATGCTCCTTCGTGGCTGACCCGTAACCCTGCAGTGGGTCCTCCCCTCTTTTATGCTTCTACTCTTTTTCCGATAGCTCTTTCCTCCTTTCTCCCATGAAATATTCTAGAAACATACGCGGCTAAGTCTTGGGAGAAGAAGATCCTAAGTACTTTTCTTAATTAACACCGGCACGTTATGGGAAATAACTCGTACTTATGTCCAAGCTCGATTACTAATTTGCGTAACGCGTTGTATCCTTCGACCGATAAAGTTTAATCCTCTACACTCGGTGTCGAGCGTGACCAGAGACCCGAAATAAGAATTATATTTAAATTTCCTACAAAAATCTCTATTACTCAAAATTGAAAATAACTTTAGTCGTCATTAAATATTTTTGAATAATAAATTTTCAAAATCTAGATTTTGAAAATATTTTGTAAAACTATTACTCAAAAAATGATTTTTCTACGAAATTTAAATATAATTCTCATTTAAAGAGTTGTCGGATCTCTGGCGTGACTCGACAAGACTGATTTCGATGATAATACGAATACTTTTTCTTTTATCTAGAATGTACTTTTTTTGCACAACGTGGTAAGTAATATACTTATCATTTAAACTAAAATGGTATAATGTTGGATATATGTCTCTTTATAGGACTATCCGAGTGCAAATAGATTAAACTTGCAAGGACGACACGAAGAAAGTCTCCTTATCAGTTTTCGTTCCTGATAACAGATATATGCGTACAGAGAGCAATCTTTCTCTTTACGAGCGATCGACGGCTATTAAATCAATCGACCGCATGTGGCGTAAGGTATTATGAAAACTTCGAGTGTCCAGGTGCGTGACGATGGCCTAGTTTTATTAGACAGACGTCGACGGGTGGTCTAACTTAAAGCACGCTCACCGTTTAACGATATCCGTAGCTTCGATCGAATTTGTCAAAGCAATGTATCGAGAATCGAACGAAATATTCCAAAATAGAGACACTTGATGCCTCGTATCGCGCAATGAATAAATAATTGAACTATTTATTACATCTATTGGTTATTGCCCGGAAAGACGAAAGTATACAATCAGATACAAAAAATAAAGAATAGAAAATATATATAGGTATACTAAATTAAAGTAAAGAAAGGAATATGATAAAGGAGAAAAAAATAGAGAAAAAGAAAAAAAGATAAATTAAAAAGAGGTAAGGCGATATGTATACAGCCTAGACTTGAAACAGGGCAGTGAAGAAGCAAGCCGAATATTGGCTGCAGGAATAAAGTTGAGAGTAAAAATGAGACAAACAATTTAAAGAAATAACATGTCTCGTAATATCGAAGAAGTCACGAAACGTTACAGTAGTCCCAAAGCATCGGTATATTTGACGGGTCCAGAAAGAGACTCTGTACGATTCGCAAATACGATACGATACACCGAGTATAAAGATAAACTCTGTCGACCGGCGCGAGAAGAAGCCTCGCGGACGCCAAAATTATGCAAATTGCATGTTTCCCAGCGCGTAAACATAATTGCACTCGAGGAGAGCCACTTCCGTGAGTCGATCGTACGATAAGACTCGCGCTCGATTGGAACGCACTTCGAGATCGCGCTTATTTGTTTTCGACGCGAGGAATCGCGCTGTACGAACGCCTGGGTGGTATCCCGTACATTTTTCTTTACCAAAAGGACTCTATAATACCGTTATAGCCCTCCTTTCGCAACGTTAACTTCAATTACGGGCTTGCCATTTCGATCGCTAATAATCTCGGTTAAATAAGAGCGACGTCTCGACGAGTTACGCTCTACGCCGAGCGTTTTTCTCGACATAAACGAAACCGAAAGAACGAACGCTCGTTCTTTCGAGCTAAATTAAAGCTGAAATGGAAATTCACGAGGTTCCTTATCTCGGTAGTTAACCCGTGATAATCATCGTGAAAAGGAAAAAAAGTTTGATCGCGATGATTAAGCCGCCAAGCTCGGCTTGCTTGTCGGTGAATAGAGAAAGAAAGAGAGAGAGAAAAGAAAAGCGGAAGATCGGTGTAGCGTAGGATCGAAATCACAGAGAGATGACTCACCATGAAAACCATGAACCTTGATTGCAGGTTGGCGCTCCCGATGTAAGTCAGCGTTTCCAGCCACCGCGCTCGCCCGTTTACTGCCGCTCGCTCCCTTTCTCCGCTTCCGATCGTTTTCCTCCTTCGAGAAGACGTCCGTTTCACTTCACTCCCGAGAGATCGATCGGACGATCGATCGATCGATCGACGCGACACCAAAACCGCGGACGAATTCGTCACTCGTCTCGACGACCCCCCGTTGGTAAAAGTTCGCGCTCGCGTTTGTCTTTCCGTGAAAAGAGAAAAGACGAAGGAAAAAACCGGGGGTGGGGGCAGAAGGTGATAAAAAAAGGTAGCTCGAATCACCGGAACGAAAGATTCTCTCTTCGATGAGATGGTCCGAAAGCGCGACGGAAATTACGAAACATATCCTTCGTCTCGTGAACGAACGTTAAACTACAACTTGGTGATTCGATGTACGCGTGTCCACAGTCACCGTTCCCGAGATAAAGATAATAAGCCGCTCGTAACGGCAGATATATTGCTCCTATACGGATATATGGATTGCCTACTAATTCAACTATCTAAGTAACATATTAATTGGTTACAGGTAGCGACAGATACAGACACTGGCTCTCCGCTGGCATCCGATTGGCATGTTGGCTCGAATACTGGTCCGTTCGGTTTAGGTCACCTGCAACAGACAAGGAGGCACGCCGTTAGATACTGGTAAAAGCGATTGAATATTATTACCGACTGCATTCTCATTAATAGGAGAAAAGTATGCTTTCCTAGAAGCCATTTATTATCTAAACTCTCGTATAGCGTATCGACGGCTACGATTTTGTTATTTCTTCTTTTTTTCCGTGATATGGATAAGAAAAAAGAGAGATGAGAAAAGAAGCTAACGGATCGGATGAAATAATGGGACGAATGCGATATCATCATCTTTCTCTCTCTGTAGCATGGGGCGCGGTCGAGTGTATCGGGCCAGGCCCGTGACGCACCCGGTCTTTATTTAAATCATTCGATCCGTCACGCCGTAATCGATTAGCGCTAATAGCCGGGGAAATAGAGTCGAGCGTGGCTTCGAGCCGTACGCCACGACTCGAACTTACTACGCGAACGCCCTTCACGATAGAGAGAAGATCGAATCGGCTGTACACAGACGTATCGATAGACGACCGAGTCGCGGATTAGATTCGGTAAATCGATGCTCGCCGCCTTCCCAGACGTCTTATTCTTCTTTCTAGTCTTGTTGAAAGCCGAGCACGCCTGTTACCCTTTTATTCTTTCCTTCATTCTAGTCATACGTACCTATCATAAATATAATAGTCTAGTCGGAATAGACATGAGACCTATTCGGAGACCTCGAGCATCGCTGATTGTTTTATAGGTAATTTAGACCTCTAGGAACATGTCCTTAATTTCACGGCAAAATCCCATGTTTTATAGCCACAAATAATTATTTTTAAAAAGTCAGTTTTTTCAGTTTTTTTTATTTGGTATGAGATTTATCAAGAAATGCTTCGTACAAAAGGTCGTACTAAAAGTCCAAATTTCCTACAAAAAAATCGGCGATGCTCGAGGCCTCCGAGTAGGACTATAAAGCTATGATCGAATATACCGAAAAGGGATAGCAATGAAGGAGATATTTTTGAGCTATGAGGCTACGTTTAAGTGAACCACCCTGTATATATAAAATTGTTCGATTTTTCATTGATAATTAATAATTTTATTTTTGTTTACTTTTAAGCATATTGTAAAACGCGAACATAAAAAATAATGAAAATTTGCCGATCAAGGTGATTTACTCGTTAATGCATATTTTTATTATAACAATTAAGGTATTGTCTGAAACTATAATTATTTGAGTATTCTCAGTCACGAGCCAAAATTTTGTTTGTCCGCTTATAGGTAATACTACACGCGAGACCAATAATTTTTAATACAGCATCAATATTTTTCTAAATACGAGCCGAAAACGAAAAAATTGTCCACCCTTGCCGATAAAATCAAGCTAAGAATCAAACGTATGCCTGACAAATCGGTATATCCCACGAATTAGACTAGACGAGATGTTATTTCATCCACCTCCGCTCTCGGCGAACACCGCGGAGTGCGAATAAAAATGGCCATCGTACTTTGAAAGTGCACTTTCACGGCACGTTTCTCGTAACGGCAACCCCCCTGCACGCGCACATCGAACGGTCTACGCAAAGTACGTATCGGCTTTAGGTACGTATACATCGAGCTGGTCACTTTCCTATCAAGAGCACGTTGTAGCGTAAGCGTCAAGAAAAATGTGGATAATTGTATACTAAACGAGTCCACCTACATTACGATGCCGCGTGCCGTATCGGTGAAGAAGTATGCGCGACAACTCCAAAAGCTACGAGTCTCTCTACTGCCCCTCTCTCTCTCTCGTTCTCCTAAACCTCGATGAATCGTTGACGTTCCAAGGAACGACTAAACGTCATAGAAAATGTTCTTCCTTCTACGAATCTGGACAAGACTATAATATATGCAAAGCACGATGTGCATGTTTAAATCTTGAACAGTACACCGAAGTCTAATCCGCATGAAGAATTCAAAGAACACGCCGGGGTACATTGGGAGGAGTAAACTTTTTCTCAGACTCCTACGCGAACGCAAATTCTCCGTCGTAAGTATAGGCCAAGTACGAGTTCTGGTATAATAAAAGTTTTACTATTCCGGCGGAACGGAAAAGTGCCACGATTAGAATCGACCTCGTACCGTGCGCACCGTTACGATGTCGATGAACTGCGAGCGCGAGGAAAAGTTCGATCGTAGAAAATTTTCATAGAAAATCAAGCTAGCAACGTTACCCGCGCATCACCTTGAGCAAGGTAACATAGATACACGCGTTACAACGAAGTAAGAAAAAAGAAAATCGAACGGAAAGCGGTGGAAATTCTACGAAGTGTCGCCCGTCTCGCTCGATTAACATATCTCCTACTTAGAAAAAGCAACATTCTTCCAAGAGTCGCGTGGTCCGTTCGCGATCGAAGTTCTACACGAGTGTCCGACTTCACACGGAGCGCGAAGTTCGTTCGATTCGTCCTTCGCCTCCGAGAAGCACGCGAGCTCGTCTTTCGAGTTTCGATACACCAACGTCGAGTTTCTTTTTCGATGGACCGATGGAACGCGTTAATTGAGTCGCACGTAGAGAATTTATACTGTTATCCGTCGAATTCTTCGATGTTGCGGCATACATTTTCTTTCTTTTTAAGAAAGTACCGGTACCCGTGTCTCTCGTATCGCTTTTAAAAAATATCTCGGAGCATATATGTACCGTCGAAAAAGGTTCGTTAAAAAGTATTTTCCTATCGATCAGTCAGTGTCCATGGCGGACTCGTTGACGTAGAATTTAACCGAGCCGTCCGTCGACTATCGGAATGACTTCACTATCCCTTCGGGATCCCACGAATCTCGCAAGTGGAGAGGCAGGACTCTCGAGTTTCGCGCGTTGACCGGCTCGCGATCGAATTAACGAGTTTTATGGACATTAATGAGCGCGGTTACGAGCGCGACGGCCCGTCGAGTCGCCGGCTGGAGCGGTCTCGATCGGTCCCTTGCCAACGAATGGACTTGGATGGAGCGAGAAAAAGAGAGAGAGAGAGAGACACGATTCCACGTAGCGGAACGGAGGGCACGAGAAGGTAAGTCGCTATCGATCGATCGATCGTACACCGTCAGCTCGTTTCATCTTGAGAGTGACACCTCGCCGAGCGATAAAGCTTGCCGAAGGCGTCGACGGCGATCGGCTTATCGATCGCGATCCTAAATCATCGGGGATCGAAGAGAGGACGAACGGAAGAGCGTGGCTGCGATCTACGAAAGCGTCGAGCCAATGTTGTTGCTTTCCTCTTAAAGATCGTTGCTTATCCCAGTGGCTGAAACACTTCGGACTCTTAATTGAAAGGTTACGAAAGAGACTCGCCGTTTAACGAACAACGAACGAGTTGACTTAAAGAGATAGCTATGTATATAGGTATGTATAGATCGTGGTTGGTTAGAGTTATTTTTCCTTCCGGTAGAAATTCTCGAGTTAACGCTAAACGAAATATCATGGGGGTTACCGGTGATTGACACTCGATTTGTTATATTTCATTTGAAATGATTGTTAGTATTGTTTATCGATATTCACGATCATATAACTATCATATCTAATATAAGAAATGTGATAGTAAAACTTTCGATGCGTATTCTAAAAAAAAAAATTATATAAATGCCCGGGTTTATTCAAAATTGGCTGGGCACTCAACGTGTTCGGACGTTCGATGCATCGTGAACCGCTAATGATGCACTACTAGTGTTCGTGCACCATTGATGGCTCGCATAAGTTTGTAATTATATTTATAACTCGACGTGAGCAAGGTTGGATAAAATACACCCAGGAGATGTTTTAGCGTGGGCCATTGAATAATTAACACATCTTGTCAATGTTACGATTTTTCACCTTACTCATGCTGTGTCAAAAGCATATTTTAAACCGAAAAATTGCACCTAAATGTAAATCTATGGGTAAAGGCTAAATATTCACTGTTATTTAAAAAATTTTAAAAACCACAAAACACTGATAAACAAGTACCGTCAGACAAATAAGTAACCGTGTTAAATAGAAACAAAAAAAAGACACGAATTTTATTTCAACATTTGATAAAAAATAGTTTTATTCTCTAGCACGAGGAAAGATAGTAGTAAATATAAAACACCGGAGTATCCACGTGCGTGGTCGCGCGTAGGATGCCCACGGCCGAGTGTATCCGTTCAAGCTCACGCTCTTCCTGCACGCTCTCTTTATGAATGGAGGAGCACGCGTGCGCGACCACCGGAACGCTCTCCGTACGAGAGCGAGCAGCGAAAGTGACCTGGCTCTCTAGGCACTACTCTACCTACCTGTTTTAGCGCGAAGGCGATAGACACAGAAATCGGCGATAGGAGCGTTCGCGCACGCGAGCCACCTAAGAACTGCTCCGGATAATTGCGAGTGGTGGCGAGCAAGGTGGACGCGTCGGGAGTACACCGGCCGGCTGCTCACCACTGCCGGCGAGTGTGAAACGCTCCACGGGGTGCCACGAATGCCGATCGAACGCAATTTCTCAAGGTGGGGGGAGAGAGGAGTCGATCGAACGCGAGAAAGAAAGAACTTTGCCGAAGGGGACTTTTTCGCGAGAGTGGTCTCCCTCTTTTTATTCCTGTCTTTTTTTTTTTTTTCTTTCATTTTCGTGTAAGTACATCGAAAGGACATAGATAACAGCGATCGTGTATATGTGACGTTTATAGACTGCGCGAGAGGGAAAGGAAAAAGTTGAATTTCTTGCATCGAATGGTTTTATTACGATTGCGAACGCATTGCTCTTGTAGAGGATTATTAGCCGTGTCGCTAGTAAGGACGGAAAGTTTGCCGTTTGCCAAGAGAATCATCGCGATTAGCCGTAGCGCGCGTAATAATCGTTCATCATCGTCCGTACCAACCGGGGGCGCACCCGGTGTCGAAACGTTGATACCAATAACGTTAATAAACCGAGTGTAACGAGTTATGTACTCGATGTTACAAGCGTAGGCTTGTAATTTCTATTTCTGTAAGAGCAGGTTGATTCGGTCGCGATCGAGAAAACGATCCGCGCGCGCTCCATCGGATTATCTCGTATATCAGGGAGCCCCGGCGGGCTCTCTCGTCGGTCGTTAACAAGACTCCGCGAAAGCATCTCGCTAGCGGTGGACGACGATTGCTAAATCAAAATCGTTCCAAATTGGAAGCTGCCGAATGAATAATGAAGTGAGAAGGCAAGTGGCACGCTTCGAAACGGTGCGTCGTACCATCGATCACTGCCTCTCCTTTCTTCGTCATTTATTTCCACGCTCCCGTTCCTCCTCCTCTTCTTCCCTGTTACCCCACCCTAGCAGACATCGACGATCCTCCTCTAATTCGATCGATCGATTCCTAGTTCGCGAACGATGCCATTAGTCGCTTTACTCTCGGCGATGGATCCATCAGAAGCGTGGCAAACGATAGGCGTCCCGGTCGCTACTAACGCGCCTATATCGCGCCTACGTAGTACCCATATTACATCGAGATGCCATTTTCGCAATTAACCTCGGCGAAAGGATTGCGCAAGCTTACCGACCATTTCGTCCGCTTATCACGCTTCGCCCCGATTAATTAATTTAATTGCGCCCCATAAATAACCATCGTTCGATCGGCGCGTTAGAAAGTCGCCGCTCGAAAGGCTCCCGACTAACCGACTTCTCTCTCTCAAAGGTGCCAATTATGCGTCGATATAGCTCGCACGAATTTCGCGCTATTCGTCGATTACGCTTGGATGATGAGACCGCGACTCACTGGAGAATCTAGCTTCGAACGCCCTCGAAAGCCGATAAATCACTCCTCTTAGATATATTTCTTTCTATTCTGGCTCGATGATCATGCTACTCGAAATCTTTATCGAGAGTGGAAGTATTACACGCCTTCTCCGCGATTTACGACCACAAAAAATAAATAAATAAAGAAGGATAACTACATTGGTAAGGTTGAAAAGTTCCTGGAACCGATGCCTAGAGCACGGCAGGGTCTAGAAATAGATTAGGTACATATACAATTTTCTACATTATGTACAATTTTGATAACCCGTTTGAATGAAAAATAGTTAAAATATATAAATCCGACTTACATTCGCCGGTTTATGTGTAAAATATTCGACCGAGAAAAGTAAGTTTCTCGCGAAAGTTGCTCTTTTTCAGACAAGATCATCACCGTGAATCCTCTTTCGATGTTTAGAAGACAAGAGAGAAAGACGCTCGAGTTTCGACACGAGCACAGGAACGCTAACTTTCTCTCATCTCCTTCCAGCATCCGGACAAAACGGCCGCTGCTTTGCATGAAAACGAGATAACGCTACGACGCGGTCACGATGCAAAAGTCCAGCGAACAAGGCGAGAGGCATTAATAAACTCCTTCTGTTCGCGGACGCACGCGCTCGCGACGCATTGACATTAATTTGAAACGTGTCCAACTCGAGATCTTATCGATTTATTTCGAAAGCCTCGCGCGTACGTGGAAACACCGAGAGACACGCTCTCTGTGACGTACGTACGTTAAATGCACGTGTGTTCGAGTATATGAGAAAGAATGAAGGAAGGGTAGCACGTGTGCAAAGAAATAAAACGGACTTAAAGCCCTTAAAAGACACAAAAATTCTTACATAGATCCCAAATATGGTTAACAACATAATTAACCTTTTGCCTTATAATATCGAGCGAGCCTCGTGATACGGTTGCCATGACAAACATGAAAAGTACGCATCAGACACATTATTTAATTTATATTGTTTATTCTTTTGGGTTTTTTTATTGTTCATCAGTTCGAACAAGCTTGAGATTACATTCATATTTTTCTTAATTTGTAATATTAATTTTATTAAGTATCAAGCTAAGTTATAAAGTAAAAAGTTAACCTTATCTGGATACAAGCCGTTGAACGTGTGCCCTTACGTAAAATTCGCTAAAAATTCGAATACTTTCGTCCGGAAGATCAAAGAGCCAGAGAGTGGATTATGAAACGAACCGATAATCGTATGGAACGCGTTAAGAGGCTCACAGTCTGTCGAGCCTGTTGGTATGGGAACGCAAAGTGCGTAACTCGAAGGAAACTCCGATCGATTCTGTCGCGCGGGAGCTCGTCCGGTATGTGTTCGCCTTCGTACCTATCCCCCCTCGGTCGGTATCAGATTTTATCGTTCCGCGAGAAAGAATGAAAATTAACGAGCTGATTTAGGTCCAAACGGTTGCGACACGTCGTCGCAGGCTGAGAAACGTCGATGAACAAGTGCACTCCGAGAGAAGTCGACGCGACAGCGTGTATAGGTAAGTTGTAAGTATATGTACCTACTACCTGACTCGCTAGGCGTTCCCGTAAGGTATCGAAAGGCCGAGGCAATAATGGGTCAAAAAACTGAGAGACGGGATACCCACGTGGATACGCCTCTCTAACTAACAAGCCAACATCGAGCGGAGAACGGAGGCAAATTTATGACGACCGTGAGCACGAGTCTTCGTCGCACTCTTTAAGACCCACCAAAAGCTTCACAGGGAATAAAATTAGAACCTCGTCTAGTCTCTATCAAAATCGTTTCGAGAAGGACACCGTGAGGATGCTCATCCCAACGGTATCTACCTGACGTTGCATAAAGACGTTCGAAACGAGATCTAATTTAATTGCGTGCCCATTTGAAATACGTATACGACATCGTTATCCCCATTCACGAGTGATTTAAATCAAGAACATGATACGCTCCAGCCTTTCTAAACACGCTCGCAGCATGTTCGCTCGAGCGCGGCGCGCGTTCAATAAGTCGCATTATGGGCCGAATTAAAGGTACAATGCTCCTTGAATTTTAGCTTGTCACGCTTAACGCTAGGCGGATCCGTACGAAAGTATCGCGAAGGAAGAGGCTTCGTATCCTTCGATCGAGATTAACACTACGTTTACGGACATTTCTTGTGTCATATAAAGAATTTCAAAATTGGAAGGCTTTAATAGATTTAAGGCGTTAAATGGATAATAGTTAGTACAAGTGATAGAGCAAAATATTAAGTTTTTTACGGTTTTCGTAATTTTTTCTTATAAAGAATGCGTCAAAATGACGCGCTCCGTAAACCTAATGTTAACGCGTAGACACTCGTTACAAATTTTAATCCTTTCATTTTTTATTATTTCAGAACTTTTTTCACCAAATCTTGTTAATTTGATTAATATTTTGTTATATAGATTTTATATCGTGTTTATTTTCTTCGTGTCTAGATATTTTACTATTTTTATTTTGATTATTGCACTGCTATAAATTAAATATATAAAAACCGGAATGCGGTCGTCATTGACCTCATGCATGCCCACCCCTGATCTAGTATTTCGAGCTTGTACATTTTTTTCTTTACTGAGAAAAACATTCGATAAGGGATATGTTTTATGGCTTCGATTTTTTTTTTTTGTACCACGTAAACGAATGAATCGAATCCACAAGACGTTCCTACGGTCCACTAGTCGTCCAGTACATGAACAAAATAAATCGAGGCATTCCGAACAAGGATTACACCGAGCTGTTGAGAGAATTGGGTATAAAGATGTTCAATTCGGTCGAGAGTAGCTAAGAGGCACCATAAACGTTACACTTTTTCAATCGACCGGACAAATTTTTGACCGACACTCAACCCTAAGACATCCATGTCAAAAAGGGAAGCTGGAAAGTTAACGAGAGTAAAGAATCGTTGAAAGATCGACGTCGATTCTTTAATTCGTGCGAGATAGTATATGTGCGTGTACGCGTACGTTCGAAGCACCGATCGCGTGGGCGCGATGTTTTCAAAGAAAACGACCTCGAGGTGGTATTCCTGCGCGTTAGACGAGGAGGAAATATCTCGTTAAATGTATAACTCGAGGCCCTAAGTAGGAGCATCCAAGCGAGGAGCGGAGTAGGTAGAGAGAGAGAGAGTACGAGCTAAAGCGTATCGTTTATGACGGCGAACGCATCGATCGAGACGCCTCACCCGCTTTTTATTAACTTTTCCATCATCCTCGTCGTCCACTCGGGGTTTCCCTCCTCTCTCTCTCACCCTCTTATCTTCCCTGGACTCTCTTTCCTTCGCTGAAACGCAAGTTTTGCGAGCGTTCATTTAATTTTATCGCCGACCCATTGAGCTTTTTACCGTGGCACGGGACTTTGCCGGTGTATCCGTTCGAGCGTATTTCTCGAAGGCAAGCGCGAACCTTCTTAAATCCGACATACTACCTGCATCCTCCCTTTTACAAGAGCGAAATGGTTTTACCGCGGGAACGGAGATGGTTAAACGTACGAGATAACAGCCTCTGCCGATCGATGTCCGGGTGAAGTGACGTAACGATCACCCGAGAGCCTTTTTCTCCCTCCCGTTCTTTCCCTCGTTTCTAAATAGTTTTGCAGTCACGCGATATACCTAGCTGCTTATGATTTTGATACCTTCGTTCGCGGCACCGACTCGATCATTTTTCCATGGCAACGGCCAATTAAAAGAACGCTCGACTGGATTTGTCCAAATCCGGAGCGCGCCTTTCGCAATACCATCCTCGCAATAGCCTATTTTGCATGGAATTATTCAGAACTTATTCTTGCGCGCTGCCGGCTTCCGTTCACCCGAGAGATCACCGAGCTCCGCTCTTATCGCTCCGTCCGATCCTCGTTCAAGTCCGTGGAACGATAATGAAAGAGCCGCTCGAGGGAGAGAGAGAAAACGCGCGGCTCTCGGCCGGGCAGCCCGGCAAGAATAGCAATAAGTACCTACAACGCCTTTGCGTCTTTACTGCTCGCACTAAAACCGACGTATTCGCACGTATTCGTTGCACCGGCGCACGGGTAATGAGGAACGTAGTTAGAACTATTATGCGATGACGTGTAAATAGCAGCCGGTATACACAATACCCTGTCGGGGAGACCGTTCCTCTTGCTTTTATCTTTTCGACGTGAAAAAGAAAGAGAGATAGTTATATGTATAAATATATATATATTTCTCTCTCCTATCGAGACGCCTAACCTAACTCGAACTTGTTTCTATCGCGAACGACTCGATTATACGAGAGATACTTATTGTTATTGAATGTCTACCGAGAGAAAGAGAGAGAGAGAGAGAGAGAGATAACTATCAAGGACCGATACCAGCTTCTCGTTAAGATAAATCATCGCTTCTCTATTGAGCGTTCTTCTTTACGCTGCTCCATCGCGAATTAATGGAAGAAGACGTTCGGGATACTAGGAAAGTATCCCCCTCCCTTCTTACTTGTACGATTAGTTACAACCAGACACGACGGTGTCACGATTTCTCACGAATGCATTCACTACCGTGGTTATAGATCAATTCATTAAGTCGAACATAGCGTAATTTTTTTTAACGGTGATCTAGTACCTACGTTTATACATATACTTATATATTTTTCAATGTATCTCTCTTATGTTACTCTCTTGTATACATATTCACATTGTTATATTTTAAAGGGTTTACTGTAAATGAATAAATAAATAATAAGTATATATAATAATAATAAATAATAATAAACAATAATAAAAATAATAATAAATAATAAATAAGTAATCTACTAATACTCTTTTTGTTTGCCTTTCTCAAATCCTTGACCTTCCCCATTCGACACTTACGTCATTTTGTTAATTAACCTCTGCAGGGACAAATTTTTACTTAGAAGGAAATTATCTAATTTCTTTTCAATCGATCATAATAAAATAAGTAATAAAAATACGTTGACAGGGATAAAGAATATTAAAAAAAATAATATTCACTAGTTTGGCTAATCGTCTTTAGTGTAAATTAAAACTAAACGTACACGTATGCGTCTTTATCCTTGAAGAGATTAAGAAACCCAGACAATTGAAATAACCAACAAAACAATATTCCAAATTTCTCTTTTTATTTTTAAAGTGAAAAAAAATTGACTCACGATCAAAGGTTCGATTAAAAGTATCGGTCGAGGTAACAGTGTGATGAGATAGAAACGAATCGAAGAGACAAAGACACGACTCATTTCGATCGGCTTTGGGTTGCCGATCGAACGATGGAGGGTGATCGAAACGATGCCGGGGACAAGGTATTGAACGGTAGCCGTCAGCGTGCGATCCCATTAGCCCGCATTGTATGCTAATGAGCGGTTGTCGCCTCTGATCCGAGCTTATATCGCGTTATATCGCCGTCAGTGCTTCTCATTCTACCGATCGATCCTCCCGTGACTTTTCTACGATCGAGTTCGAGCACATACAATGCTCCTCTTTCGGGATATTTTCCAGCTTCCGACTCGAAGTCGTCCGACCCTCCCATCCAGTATCAAAGCCAATTAAGCGTTTAATTAACGCAAGCCGCACGACACTCTTAAGTATTTCTTTTCGATCTGTATCGCGGTGAGTCTTTTTAAACCGGACTATCTTGTTCTTTGAAAAAAATAACGATTATTATCTCGAATGAAAAATTCGTATCGATTCGATCGTACGAGCTTCAAAGAAGAACGTACCGAAAATTGTACGGTGCTTCCGATCGTGTAAACATCGGCGCCACTTAAAATTTCTGTATGCATAATGTAGCTAAGAGATGACATTTATATCCGACAAGCTAACACGACGTTTTCTCGTAGACGAACAACGGTTATGCTTATTAAAACATTTTTTGTCGACAATCTTCATTCCCGAATAAAAGATCAAAAGAAAGAAAGTCGAGGTGTCTTCGAATTACCATTTGGCACAGTCCGTAACGGATGATTAACAAGGAACCTTATCTCGTGGCAGTGCTCGGTATACATAGAAATCGATCGAGGATACTCGCGTGCGGCAAAGTACGAACCAGTTTGCTCTGGTACGTGCGATAGTGGGCGATTAAAACGTCTCTCTTTCAACGAGAGAGCCAACGTCGGAAGTCGAGCGCGGACAAAATCAGGGACGCCTAGGCGTTGTCACTCGGCTCGGCGAACCCGATATACGAGTCGTGTCGACATAATTATGCTACGCGCCGTCAGGTAGATGAAGCCGATACGAACGTGGGACCGTTTAAGCGCCTTTAGGAGCATAAATAATCCTATTAAACGTGTCACTGCCTGTGTCAACAATCTGACAGCCAACAAGATAGGAGGTTGCTTCGACGAAGCTGCTACTTCGAGATCGCACGTGCTCCTTCTCTCGTTCAAAGACTCTCCTCGTCGTCTTCGCGTACCGAGGAAAAAGAATGGTCCAACATTTTTGGCCAATTCGTCAGACCGTATGATTAAATTCACGTATATACCTACATACCGTCGGTTAACTGTTACGCGTGCCAGCTGGCCATCTGTTCGTCCTAGACAAAAAACTTCCTGAACGAAGAAGTACAGTTAAAGAAGGTGCGTCAACGGTGAAGCTCTTTTCTCGTCTCCTTGAAAGCTCGCGTCAAATTTGCGAGAGTTATTAATAAAAGTGATAGGGCTTCCCAGATGGATTATCGATCATCGAATCGACTAAAATTCGCGGGGCAATTACCGGTCAGATTTTATCGGCGATCGATCTCGTTAATATTAAGCGATTCAGCTTCGAAAGAAACGCGATCTTGTGGATGCACGCGCGGCCGGTGTGATGGATCGAGTATACGAGAGACAAATTATCGACCAGAAATGGATGATCGAAGTTTGTCAATGTACCATAGGTTGTTTAATGAAACACTTAACGGGCGGGTCGTTCATTAATCACGTGGAATGCGCAAGGTGCGTGGTTACACGGCTATGTGTCGCAGCGATTATAAATTTCTCTTCGCGTTCTCTCTACCTCTCTTCGAAGTCTCAGGTAAGTTAAAACGCGCAAGAGGCGCGAAGGAGACGCGGCTTAATATATCAGCTGATTTGACAGATAAGAAAGCGGCGTCTGAACTTTGAGGGACAATGATAATTCATCACGGCGTTACACCGGCGTCGCTTAATTAGGCGGTGCTCAAATAGCCCGCGGCCGAGTTTAACGCGACTCTAACTGACGAAAAAAAGCTACGTTCTCATAGCCATCGGCTGGAAAGGTCGTGGCAATTGGGTCAGCGGAGATTAAAGCGCACGGTGGATAGTCAAAACCGTTAACGAGTCGTGGAACAGCTCTTTCCATCCCGTACACGTTGAAACTCCTCCTTCTCTACGGCCGATGCATCTCCGACTAGTATTCCTATCGACGGGTTCTCCGCTACTCGATAAGCCACGTTTTCACTTCTCTCGAAAGAGTTTATTAAATTCATCTGCGTATACGCACTGGGAACTCGGACACGACGTATCCGTTAAAGAGTTACCGACTGGCTGGTGCCGTAACGAGTACGACTTAAGGAACTATAAAATGGTGGAGGCAAGCAATTATCATCGCCACGGAGGCGAGTCTTTTAGCTAAAAGAAGAAAAATCGCGACACTGTTAGGACATCGTTCGATCGCGTCAATTTTGTTGTACCTACGGATGATCTTTTTTAAACAAAAAAAAGGAGATATGAAAATTTCGACGTGTCAAACAGAGAGAAGGAAAATGAAATCAATGTCTAACAATAAGCGAGAAAGCGTTCTCGTCGTTTGTCTGCCGCGATTAACAGTACTTTTCATAGGCTATAACTTTCCGGATCCGCGTAGAGAGCGAGCTTTGTCGCAACCCTCGGCGAGAGCCCCTCGTAAAGCCGACAATTACGAAGAACGACCGGTACCACTGAGAAGAAGGCGACTCGCAAATGAAATAACTGCGACCGACTAATAACCCCGCGCCTTTTTGCCCCGCCTTTCCTTCTCTTACTCTTTCTCTCTCGCTCTCTTTCTCTCTCCCTCTCTTACTCTTTCTTTCCTACTCTCACTGTGCCACGTTAATACCACTGGAAAACGCTATTCCTCGGACGCATCGTCGCCGGTAAACCAAATTAGGAAAGCCCGACCGCAAATTAAACCACGATATCCGTCGTGGAAGGACACTCGTTCATTTCTCGTGTCAATGCCCCTGTTCATTCTTCTCTTTCTTCTCGACAGACATCGTAGATCGTTACGGTATAATTTTTTTTAAAAAACGATTGCCAAATTATTCATAGGCCAACTAGATTGAATCCACTTTAACAATTTTTTTAAATTCGATGTTTAACTTTTTTTTATATCTATAGTAACTTTCCTTAAAAATTAAACTTGACACATCACTAGATGACACAAAACTAGTTGTTTCACAATAAACGTATACAGGGTGGTCCACTTAAATATCTACTTTACTTGTAAAGACGTAACAAATGTTTTGAAAAAAAAATTAAATTAAAAATATTTGCCACATTTGGGTGGACCACCCTGTATAAAAGTAGATTTTTGTTACGTTGCGTTAATCGATTTGACAAATGAGCAGCTCAAATAATTTCTACATTTCGTTATCGCGAATGAAAAGACGCGAAGGAAAAGAGAAAGAGCAATTTCAATGAAAAATTGACGAGATGCACACGCGATGTTGCTAAGAGTATCCATCGCCTGTTCCACGAGCAAAACGGTGGCTGGTAGGAGCCGTCGTCTAGAGCCGGTTACCAGCCGTCTTATCGAGCTTTTCTACCTGCGTTATGCGGGCATTACTTATTTATTATCGATCACGGTTTGCGACGCATGGCGTTTATCAATAACCACGTTAGGCGAGTTAACGCGTTTCCATCGAGTCTTTCGAATCGTTTCCACGAGAGCAACACTCCGAGAAGCGATTTCGCGGCCGAGGAAAGCGAAATTAATAATTTGCAACGCGTAGGGGAATTTCACGCGCGCGAGATATTCGTCGTTAAAAGAGTCGTGAATCGTGACAGCTTCCCCACGGTAGCTAATAGACTCGACTCGGCACAGCGCGTAACGATCGTAAAAAATAGTAATGGCTTCGTTCGAACCTCGCTCCCTGATTGTTTTGCCGTTACGATCGACGTGACTTTTTTTTTTCTATACATCTTTCCGAGACAAATAGCGTGGCGAAGAAATAACATCGGGGACGATGAAAACGCCGTCGTCGTCTCCCCGTTTTTTTCCTAATCGATTTTTGCGAAAGACCGATTCCCGCAGCGAAATCCAGGTACTCGAAACGATCGGTAAGCGCGATCGGCGACTCGGCTTCTCTCTGGGACAACGAAGAGAAATGTAAAAGGGAGAAGGAAGAAGGTAGATAGGAGCCGAAGATCGATAGAAGTTCGTCGACACTGCGAACGACCGTAAAACTCAGCGACGGGTGTACGCGCGACAGCTCGCGATTTCCTCAATGAAAAGTAACATAAAATCCACGATTTCCGACGGGAAAAGTTTCGTTAAACTCAAGTTCGATCGAGACACGGTTCACTCGGTAGTCGCTCGATCGATAGATCGAATCAAAGAGAAACGATTCGAACGTCGGTCCAAGTTCCCGCGAAATTCGTCGTAGGTTCCCGTGAGAACGCGAGATTCCGAATCCGCGCACAATGGAAAGGATCGCAGCTGTTTCCTCCTCCGGCGCGCGGTACTTGCACATCCGGGTCCATATCCTTACCACGCTCGAAAAAACCCTAACATAACGTAATAAAAAGAACTGCCGGCATTCGCATGATAGACACTTCACACGGGAACTGAGATAGAAACTCACTGAAAGATTCAATCTTTGCGAAGGATCGAACGACACTTTCGCGGATCGCGTTAAGGATCGCTGGAAACCGATAGATCGTAAGCGCACTCACCGGATCTTCCAATCAAGACGATTCCCGGAACACGATCCTCGCCCGTCTCTCTCCGCTTAATCCGAGCAATGGCGTCGCTGTCATCGACTATCACAGAGTTTCCGCGTGCGCGAGCAAAACGTCGTCGTCGTTGTCGTCGTAGCCGTCGTCGTCACAGTAGTAGTAGCAGTAGTAGTAATGATAGTAGTACTAGTAGTAGTAGTAGTAGTAGTAGTAGCAGTAGTAGTAGTGGTTGTCATCGTGTTTCACACGAACGAGGCACTGCACCACGAACGATCACACGTCTTCTCCCTCTCTCTCTATATATATATATATATCCCTCTTTGGGTTATTCGGTGTGTCAAAAACGTACGCGAGGCACCGTCGGTCGGCCGTCCTTCGAGCGGGCCTCGTCTCTCGCGACGGAAGGAAGCTTCCTCGATTGATCCTCGAGGAGGATGACGAAGAAGAAGTAGAGAAGAAGAAGAAGAAGGTGCGATCGCGCGCCCTCAACGGGGCGTCTTTCTACGGTTGTCTCTATCTCTCTCTTTTTCTGAATGTCTCTTTTCCTCCCCCCTCTCTCTCTCTCTCTCTGTCTCTCTAAACGCTATCCCTCACACTCTCTCACAATCCCGCAAATTTCTGGTCAGTCTCTCTCTCTCTCTCGGTGGTCGCGCGTGCCAAAGTCTCTCTCTGGTTCGGGCGTGCGGAGAGAGAGAGAGAGAACGATGAGCGGCGTGTGTCTCGGTGCCGAGGTGGTCTCTTTCGATTTCGAGCGTAGCACGCCTCGCGACGCACTTCGGAGCGGCGGCGTTGGCTCGTCGAACGCTCGCCGACGAGTTCGCGTGGCTCCACCGCCTCCTCCTCCTCCTCCTCCACCACCACGACCACCACCTCCTCCTCTTCCTCCTCCTCCGCCCCCACCCCCTCTCCGTCTCCTCCGCCGCCACCACGGCCGATCCCCTCCACCTCCGCCACTACCGGGAGGACGACCACCACCAGCAGCGGTAACACCACCACCACCACCACCACTTGCACCACCACCACCACTACCACTACCACCACCACCACCAGTACCACCGGCAGCAGCAGCAGCAGCAGCACTAGCACGCACCGTGCCGGCGACGACGCTCTTCGAGCACCGACCACCGTCGACTGCCGGCGTCGGCGACGCTCCTCTCTCGACGTACTCGGTGCTGCTCGACGTACTCCTCCTCGGCGCGAGCGCCGCGGACATTACGCGCCAAGGGGACCTTCCGGCCGCATCTTCCGTCTCTCCGCTCCCAACGGAGTTCAAAGATCATCCTCCTCCTCCACCTCCTTCTCCTCCTTGCGAACGAGACAGCACGGTCGGCGATCAGCTGATCGCCACGCGCTCGGCCCTCCCGCCCGCTTTTCTGTTCCTAAAGAGACCGGAAGTAGGACTAATGCGAGTAACACTACGTTCGCGTCTCAAGCTATCCCCTTTCTCTACCTTGCACACGCTCTATATCAAAAATTTCTATCTCTCTATCTCTCCTTCCTCCTAGTCTGTCTCATCGAATCCGACGAAAGGATAATATATAGAATTGTCTTTCTTTTTTTCTTTAAGTCCTTGTGTCTGTGAATAAAAGAGTCTATACCCGAGAGGAAGGAAAAGAAAAGAAAAAAAAAAAAAGAGATTAGACTCGCGAGACGACGTGACTGTGTTGCGTTTAGCGCACGAGCGACACCACGCACACCATCCGTTCCTCTCGGCGGCCGGGCGTGCACTGCCTTCCTCGCTCGCCGGTTGGTTCAACATCCACCGGCCTGCTACTCTACTCTCCGCGTTTCGCGCGAGGCCGTTCGCTCGAGTAGACTCGCTCGACCGAACGAGCCCTCCCGTATTCCTCTTCTTAGCTGCTTGCTCGCGACATACCCTTTAACTCCCTCCCCTCTCTTCTTGCCGATCAATCGAATCGTCTTTGCTAGTTGGACTTTTGTAGACAAATTTCTGTTGTTGCAAACATCTCGGGTTTAGAAAATTTCGTAACTTTGAATAGTGCACTAGACTCTTGTGTTGTATGGATAATGTAAGAAATTGTCTTGATGTAAGAAACATATTTTCTATGTTTTATCCAATAGGATAGTTCTTTAATTGGCATGAAAAATACAAGACAACACTTTAAAACAGAATAACTTTTTTATAATTGATGCAAGTATATTATATTTGAATCTATAAAACGTATTTTGTAAGTTTTCATTATGAGGTCAGATAACAAAATTTTTTCAAATTTTTGTTACTATTATCTTTGTAATCTCACAAATTCCGATTATTATATCCTCTTTCAAAAATTCAAATCATTCGACTCAATTATAAGAAAATTATTTGGTTTTAAAGAATGGTTTTATATTTTTGACCGTCACTGTATGAACCTATTATTATAACATTGGCCTTTTTTATTTTTGTAATTTAAATGCATTTTTTACCTTCACCACATTCATGATTACGGGCACGTAGATGTTATTTATTATTAAAGAACAGAAGAAAAGAATTAAAGCAAATGTAATTTTTCAATACTGCAAATTCCTGCATGTTATACATCGCGTCATATGAAGTCAAAAGTCGCACTATCTTTAGCATTTTAAAGAAATTCGCGTTATTCGGGAATACTATACGTATACCGATTCGGAATGTCATTCTCCTATCGAACAAGACACAAATTGATTCGAAAAACGTCCGATTAAAATTCACTCGTTCTTTTACCTTCATCCCTTCGTGGAAATATCAATTTATGTAGAATCGTCGTTCAATCACGGTTCTGAAAGATAACATTCGCGCATTGCGGTGTTTTTATCGAATAAGCAGGCTCGCGAGCAGGGTACCTTTCCTTATATTCTGGCATTCGTTCTGTAAAAGTTCCGACAAGCGATCCGACGCTGTCGGTAATATCCGAGCGTGGAACTTTTAAACGAACTGACGGCCGTGCACGTCCCTGAACGTCGACTGACAACGAGACTGGCAGCAACCGCAAATTTGCTTCTCTTTTTTTTTTTTTCTGCTGCAGTTGCTGCTCGAAACTTTTCGAGATCTACCGGAAGCGTCCGAGTGGAGGGACGTATGGAGGAAAGACTATCGTGGGGTCAAACTCGTCGATGTTCTCGATGACGAAGGAACAAAGAATCTTTCTCTCACAACGTTTCTCCGTTTCTCGATCGATCGCCGAAGGCCGTGGATGTGGGTGTCGCTATCCAGGAGAGTTTCGAAGCGGAATCGATCCGAGAATTTTTCAACGGTGTGACCGGGATGTAGACAAATCAACGGCCACGCCTTTGAGAAGCAGAACCGTTGTGTAACGAAGACAAAGACGCCCACGTACGAATAATATACCTACTATCGACTATACGAGATCCAAAAAATTTCGTTCATAGAGGAAAACCACATCGGATAATTGCCGACTGAAACTTCGTCTCGGGCTTTCGCGATCCCATTTAAAAATCGTTTCACGTGTGCGAATGGAAATTGAAGAAGGAAGGATCGTAGAAGGGATTGAAAAAGATCTTGGTAGAAAAGTATCTTCGAGTATAAAATCGAAGAACCGTCTAAGCGTTACCTCTCGATAAAACGTACCGCACGAGGAAGAGAATCCCAATCTATCCTCTCTCTCTCTCTATCTCTCTCTTTCTCGACTCGATGTACGGGACTCTCGAGGCACGAGCGGTGTCTTAGGTAATGGAGCCACGTACGACGAGGTCGTGACACGCGACCTCGATAGGTCGAAGAACGTAGCAGGTACGCGAGCGGCCCGATCATTTTTCCGCGATCCTTCTCTCGACGGGTATACACGTCTCTCCTCTCCTTTTCGAGTTGATTCCGCGCGTTCGCGCCGCGAGTCTTCGATATCCGCAACGTGGAATTATCTTAAATCCCGACTCGATTCGTACGAACCTTCGATCAAACTCTCTTTATTCTTTTTTTACCTAATTTTTTACCGTCTTTTTCTTCGATCGCTAAAATTTTTAAAGAGAAACAGGATAAATGGATTCAGTGTTTTTTTTTTTGTCTTGCTTTTATAATTTTATAATTATATACATGCCGTTTTCTATATAAATGAGTTCGAATTATTTGCTAATACGGTGAATTTTAATGACTATACTTATACTAATACGATAAGTTAAATAAAGACGGAAACATCCGCGAGGAAGATTTCTACGATGTCATGAATTGAAAATGTATGAAACGCGCGGATATATGGCGCCATCTCTCGAGCAGCTGGTTCGTAAGCTTCTGTACAAGCAGTCGATAATCGAAGGCGGGAAATTTGTCAGAATTTTGAAATTTATTATGTGATATAGTCTTGCTGGCAGAGGAAGTGCTTTATCGTGTATCCTTTTGATCGTTTTCTATTGTTCTCAGGATGAGAATAACCATGTGTATAAAGGATATAGTAACGAGTAAACACCCCAAAGTACTAACAGGCATATCACCGTTATCAAAGTGTAATGAGCTATTTTCAATCTGCGAATAAAAAAGAATAAATTTATATATTAAACAAATAATGGAATAAAGATGCAAATACTGTGCAAAGATAGAGAGATGTCCTTTGGAAGAAATGCGGGTCTAATTGGCCAAAGTAAGAGAACGCGTCTATTGTGTCGTTCGAGAAGTTAATGAAAATTTTGAAACCAGAACCGATATAACGGATTCGCAGTTTTTCCATAAATTTTCGGCTTTTCATATTCAGCGGTCCCAAAGACCATCTCAAGAGACTTCTTCTTTCTATATCTGCACACTATATCATACTTACTTTCTATACTTGATACGCCCTTGTTCCACCGTATCCAAAGGATCGTTCGCGATATACTGCCGAAGACCTCGAATGTAATAACAGAAATAAATATCCCAATCGAGGTCGCCGACATTAAAATTAAATATCTCTCTGTCGACCGATGACAGTTTGTTCCAGAGACTCATTACCCTATCGTTTTTAAATTGCCATTGTTGCGTTGAAAAGTATGATATCACGCCACTGAATTTGTGAATTTTCTTGTATGCCTTCCACATCCTAAAAATAAAATAACGAAGCGTTTTTAACGTTTGATCATCGAAATATCGTTTGGATAAAAAAAAGTTCAAATCATCGAACCGTACATCGGGTCCTTTCCAAGGAGAAAAGCTATCGTGTCGATTAGAATAGCTGGCAGCAAGTGCAAGAAGAACACGCAAATGTTGTACACAAATTTATGTCTATTGAATATGAACATGTAATACCAGAATACTTTCTCGCTTGGTACTTCCACACCGTTTATCGCGATTTGTTTCATAAAATCGGCCCAAGTTATTTGATTTTGAACAGATGAGACGGTATTGTAAATTGGGATGTCCTCGGCGTTCGTACATTTGTTCTCGTTGGCGTCGGTGATACTTGGTTGATTCTCCCTAAAACAGAAATCTTTATGAAACCATCACATAAAATACAAAATTCAACAAAGCTTCGCGCAACTCTGTTTAGATCGAATTAAAATATATCTGTTAATGGAATTGAAAGGACTTCGAGTCTTTCGAGTCTTCGATAGTTCAACGGCATAAAAATCAAGCTAGCGTTCAAATTATTGAATAGAACATTTTGTTAAAACATTGATAATTATGTCCCAAGTAGTCAAAATTTAAAAATTAAAAATTATATGTAATATGACTAAATAAAACTATATATTGCTATATACATATTAATCTCAATCAAATGATATTTTGTTACATTGTTACATTGTACCGTAAAATAAATTGATAATAAAAAAAATACCAAGACGGTCAAATCTTTATAAACCTCAACCTTATTTGTCATGTTTATCGAAAATAAAAATTAATCCACCTAACAAATAATTAGTTCTGATTTTATATCAATCAAGACAAATCGATGATCTACGATATTCCTAAATCATTCCTAAAAGAACTGTAATAAAAATCACCGTTTCTGCGCGGTGTCCCAAGCAGCCACGATGATATTGTTGATAACGATATCAGCGGGTATAATGTCAGCGATTAAATCTTTTCTACAATGCAGTGTACGCAATATACCATAAGCAGCACCCATCACGACACCCGTCGGCCCGTAAAGATTGTTTATCCAGCCACTAACGGGCTCATAAGCCGTTGCGATCATGATGGACGGCCGAACGATGCAAGTCGGAATTCCCTTCGAGTATTGTTGTATCGTGTCTTCGGCGATTGCTTTTGTATAAGCGTAAGTGTTAGGCCATTTACCGATTAATCTGCAACATAAACGATTCTGCTGATCGAACTTTTTTCGAAAAAAACGTCTGTTTCTGATAACAGAAGTTCTCTTACTGCGGGGTGAGCGTGGCCAATTCGTCATCGTTTAAAATGTCCATCAAAGTTATGATTTTATCCGTCGTCATGGGCGGCTCGTAAAGTGTCTCATCGATGAACTGCTGGACACAGTGCGAGAATGCCGTTGACACGTGGATGAAGACCTGTAGAAAAGATATTTTTTCAACGTGAAAAGGTAATACTTTCGTTGGTGAGGTGAAACCGACTTACTACGAGTACACAAAGGTAGGTCCACAGAGGAGGAGAAACCTACCTTAAAATTAGGCATCTCTTTCGCAAACAAAAGAAGCTCCTTCGTTCCTCTGACATTTATGTTAACCGCCATGCGAAGTTTCTCGTCGAAACGTACAGTCGCGGCACCGTGAAAAATAATTTCCGTATCTTTCAAACGCTCTCGACTCTCCGGCGATAATCCTAAATTTAATTCGGAAGTGTCCGCTTGGATCATGACAACTCTCTCTTTGCAATGAGGCCGCTCTTTTTTTAGTCTTTCGAATATCTGGAAGGAAAGGGTTGCAGAATCATCGATTGATATTTTAGGTAATTGGACGTTTTACTTTTCGATGATTTCAAACTTGTCCCTCGCGTAATATTGAAAAAATAAGCACATTCACACTTTGGTCGCTTCGTACACGGTATTTTTTATACGATTCAGAGTTACACAATTGTTGAACCAAAGCTTCATTATTACTAAAGTATATAACAAAATTCGTTCCTCAAAAACAAAAATTTATATTCTAAAAAAATTGAAAAAAAGGGTTTTTTTCAAAGAGTTCATCGCAAAGTAGATTGGTTTTAATATAATAGAACGAGTCATAAATGATTTATTTATTAATAAAATAAGTATTTGCAACCACTCGTTAGCTTTTTCAGACATTTGCATTTATGACTAGTCCTAACAGATTGAGATATCGTATTACTTACGACATCATCGAAATACTCCTTGAATCTTTCCTCCGGGCTTTTCCCTTTTTTTGTCCGCATAAATAAATAAAGAGTTGATATATCTGGACAGCTCCTAGAAATAATACCGATATGTCAATAAACTTAAATATTTGCAATTAGATTCATAATTTTATTTCTCTATAAAACATTAGCACGTTATAAAAAAATTGATATTTGATTTACGTACCAAATGTATCATTTTAACGTTATACCGAGATTACGAAACGTATTAACATTTTTAACACGAATTGGTATTCCTCCGCTCGCGCATACATGCAAATGCTCACCCGGCGTCTGTATTTTTAACGAGTCGTATCCGGTCATTACTAAACCCTGTTTATCCATAACCATGAAAGTTCCAAAGTGCCGATTTCGTATTTCAATATCCAAATACGATTAATAATACTCACTGCCTCTATTTCCGTTTACAGCGCATTGTTTACGATTAATGAGTAAACATTGATTTGGTATTTCAATGACAAGCATTATTTTAAAAAGTTATTAAATTCCATTTGCCCAGACATAACATGACGTAAAAGAATGCTATACGAACTTTCCTGAATTCGTTAACAAAGAAAATCGTTAAACAGCAGACGAACGTTTGAATTTAGAGCCGATTTGCACCTCGTAAATATTAGACAATTTCTTCCGTTCTATGTTCTTACAATGGGGACGCGAACATCGAGGAAACAAAGAACGAAATCCTAGAGTAAATAAAGGAAGAACCAAGAAGTAAAACCTGTATGTTCTTACCGTAAGAGCTTTTCCACGAGAAGCTTCCCAAGAAATCCAGAACCTCCCGTTAAGAGTACTTTTCGACCTGCGAAGAAACTCGCGACATCGCTCGGTCCACTCAGCTTCTCCGACTCGTCCTTGCTCATGGAGAGCATATCATCGAGATACATCTGACCTCCCTTCAACGTCATTTCGATGTCTTTTCTATCGTAAAACGAAATAATTTTAGTAACTAATAATAAATAGTTGAAATATTTATATACATACTATTGCAAAGAAACGAGGACGTTTGCTCAATTTTGTAACGACATCGGTGTCTCCTTCTTCGAAAGGACGAAAGAGCCACGAAATCCCATTCTTTTATGTACACTGACGAAAGACCCGTTACATATTAAATGCAAACAACAAACATACTCGTCGATACGAAAAAATGATTTCCGAAAGAGAGCGGAGCACGCTTCTTGCTTATCGAAAAAAGATTAAGCACGTGTGACGTGCCCCTGCTTCTGGTACCTTACCATACATTACGAATCAGTATTGAGGGAAGTTAAATTGTCTTTGTATCACGTCTTTATTGATAGACGTATTTAATAAACAATGTTTAGGGAAATCCAGATATTCGTGCGTTAAACGTCCCTTCTCTTATCGTTGTTTATTACCTTGCAGAATGACGAATGTAAGCTGAATATTCTTAAACGAGGCAAAACTGTGTGTAGGTACGACCTAATTCGAATCAAAAAATGAAAAAACGGCCAAAATACAGGACGATAATTTGATACAACGTCATAATGCATCATGGTAGAGGAAATATTAAGACACGGAAAACGTTTCTTCGGTAAGATCTGGTCTAACCGCTTCTTTGGCGCAGTCAAAGTTAGGGCGAAGTAGGAAATTTGACGCATCGAGCGATTCGTAACTCTGACTTTTTCTAGTAAAAAAAAAATGTTTAGTTGTCAGGAAGAAAGTTAACCGGAAAGTAGGTAACGCGTCAGCCGTATCAGGTACTCTCGGCGTCCTGTTGCACCTTGATCATTTTTCTAATAGTCATATAGGGAGCATATTACTTACGTTTATAAAGTTGAATTATCATGTGCGATTTGCAGAGACGAGAGTAGCTCGATAGACTTTAATATCTCTATTCACGATTTTTCTTTTTCGTAAAAATATCAAATTATTTGAACTACGTACTTCGAGACGTCACGTAGCGTCTACAATCGTCGGAAGAGCCAACCTGTTGCGTCCACGACGGTTGGATCAAAACTGCGGAGCAAGTTGTTCTTGCACTACCGAAAAAGAAGTAACGGTGATGTGTGTCATCGAAATATCACACGTGCTCGGATCAATAATTTAATGCTCTTATTGTATTAGTCCGGAACAGTATTGGTAATTGGTTGACCTGACATTAACCTTAAATGACGAAGGGTTTTTTCGTCTATCGTTACGAGGAACTTTCATTTAATTACGTATGCTAAAGTCATTTAAAATTCATATATTTAATTTGGAACAACAAAATTTATTTTTTAGCTTGTGCGGTCGTTCACACTACGAAAGGTATCTACGCTATTAGTTTTTTCCATAGTTGATGTAAAAAATTAGTCCATGTAGAGATTTGCGAAAAAGAAAACATTCTTTTGAGCCGTCCGGTTGTTCTGTCTGGTCACTATTTTATGTATAGTGGAGTCCGGTTTAATGACTTCGTATATAACGAACAACCGTATATTGCATCTTGCTTGCATTCTTCAGTTTAGTTTTTATATACATTTTTATGGACATTAAACTGATTATAACGTCTCTGGTTAGAGCGATCTACCGTTCAGAGCGATGTACTTGCGTAAGCTTTTATCTGATACCTATCAACAATTCGAGAAATGTGATTAAGTAAAACATCGATTTGTTTGTAGGTGGTGTTTCAATTCGTTGAACGTATGTAGCTTATTATTGTTTATGCACAAAAATCTTTCTTAACTGAAAAAAAAGTAGTTCTATAATTCATCGGTTAGAAGCTGGTGAATCAAATGCAATTCTTGCAAAGGAGTCTGGTATATCCCATTCCACGATATCTGCAATAGCAAGATCCACAATTTGTTCAATTTAAACGTCTTGAAACCAAAGTGGAAAAGGAAATATTGAGTAAGCAGTGCTACAGTTGTTTAAAATACAAATAAATCGAGGAATACCTATGAATGGCTCTATGTGGCAAGAAAGAGGTAATTCTTTTCATCATCATTTCTTTCTTGTCATCGTCAAAGATTTTTCGATATCTCAAATAATTTCGAAGATAATTGTATGTTACACTTTTCGCGCTTTCGTGATTACGAGGTATTCTTGTACTTAAAAAGAAGATTCATCGTATAGGACAATGATGAATGCGCATTTTATGGTATAATTGTTACAAATCGAATGACTCATTAATGTATATTACTGTTTGCGTAATTTGAAATGTACTTTCAAACACACATATATACACAGAATGTTTCCTAAATCGTGATACAACCGTCGTGGAGAATGGGAGGGGGTGGGGCTGTTAGTATTCATCATATAAAACTGAGTCGAATATGTACAATATATTTCTCTCCGATGAAACTGGAAATTTCTCTCCTAGCAGAGCGATTAAAAGACTAAAATTTGATGCAATCAATTGTCATCCGAATAAAATGTTTATTTGTACTAATACACAATTCGATATACATAATGGAATGACATAAAACAAAATACAAGGGAAAAGGACAAATATGCATATATATTATATACAGGGTGTCCGCTTCCATGTAGTCAAGCGGAGGACTACATGTACACATCAATGACTTGAATCGAAATGTCTAATACCATTTTTCGAAATTCAACTTAGTTTACGAAGTATTAACTAACAAAGATCGGTTAATTACGGCGATTAGCAAAGGAAGGCGGTTCACTCGAGCTCGCAGCTAGGCAAGAGCAGAATTTCGAAAAATGGTATTAGACATTTCGATTCAAGTCATTGATGCGTACATCTAATCCTCTGCTTGACTACATGGAAGCGGACACCCTGTATATACACACATATGTAGGCTTACTATGTGGTAGATATTGGTACAGAAAATATACAACGTTTGCTGTCATGTACTCTTTTGCTATTCCTTTCTTTTAATGGTTACGTATTTGCTACTAGTTTAAACTCTTAAAATAAATATACTTAAACATTCTTTCTATATTTGCTATTGATAGTGTTGCATCCTTCGTTGTTCTCGACGTTTGATAAAATCTGTATGTATCTCTATAACAGGTGATTGTTACGCGGGAAAATTGAATACTATTTATTGCCGTATGCTAAGTATCGAAGATGAAAAAATATTGTACAACCATTGTTGACGCATCTTTTTTGTAGGGCAATCATGTTCTGTTAAAAAAATAAACGAAATCAAGGATTTACATTTTCCTTAAATATTTAAATAAAAATTTTCTTATTCGGAACTCGGTCGTCCGATATTGGTTTTAAACGCTCTGCGTTATTTTCACGTTAATTATTAAACTTTCAGGTATAAAAAAAAGTATTCAATATATTTATCAATAAATCGATAAAACGCAATGCAATATGGCGCAAGATTATCCTTAATTCGAGACGCGTGCTCGGAAGGGTGGTTGGTCACCGAATAAACGTCTATCAGTTTGCGCACGAAGGACGACAACAGCAGCCTGTATAAAAAAATATAAATAAAAATATAAATCTCGGGCGAGCGTACGAACGCGCATAGAAATCGACACATACTATTTAATCATTTTGGAATGTACTTAGAGGATCTTCCACTATTTTTTCGGCCGTTTTCTTGAGGTCTCGCGTAACCGATTTCTTTACAATTGGTCGGCTCTCGTTCGTCTTTGATTCTATCAAAGACGGCGTTTTGCCAAAAATGTCACTATCATCATCGTCGCTGTCCTCCGGGAACAACTGCTTCGTAGGTACAACCTTTTTAGAAACTGACTTTATCGAAGGAAATATATCATCTTCCGTGCTGGACTGATCACCAAATATGTCAGACAATTTGGACGTTTTTACAGGTTTATCGTCGGACGAAGTAGTTTCATCTTTCTCAGGCAATTGTGAAACCTTTGCTGACTCGACTTTCGACGCTTGTACAAGTTGTTCCGCGAACAAGTTATCATTATTATCGTCTACATCATCATCTTTTAAATGATTGATCTTTTTCTGAGATGCCTTCGTCGTTACGACGGATGGTCTCTGTTCATCGCTTTTCACGGATACCTTTCTCGTGATCGATCCAAACAAGCTATCCTCTTCATCGTTTTGACCGTTCTCTTCCTTCGAATCGAAAAAGTTACTCTTGGTATCCTTCAACGACTTCTTCACAGACTTGGTCAACGAAACTGTAAAAAGATCACCTCCCGTATCGTCGGCGAATAAATCTGACGCATGTTTTCTTCCTAATTCGTCAATTCTCGTTCTACTGGAGGTGCTACTGAAGAGACTGCTATCATCGTCCGAGAACAGCAAATCTTTACCTTTATCCGGAGAAGGTGTTTTTGTTACAAAGGCGAACAACGGGCTTGGATCTTTCAAGGGATCGTAACTGTTATCGCGTAGAGGGTCTAGCGATGCTTTGGAATATTCTTCCTCGAACACGTCGCTCGTACCATCATCTCCCATTTCATCACTTTCTTCAGATCTTTCTGACCTCTTTTCGTAAATTTCCATCTTGGACTCAACCGATCTTGCTTCCGATTTGTTCGATTTTTCGTCTCTAATATCAAAATTCATGTTAGTCTCAGCTATGGAACTGATACTAGTACGGCTAGAGACTTCGGATCTCGCAGGTTCCTTTTGCGTTACACCGTTTCCGTTATCATCGTTCCCACCAATAATCGTGTCTCTCAAAGGCCTGCCGTATGTAGGCTCTCTATCAGCCAAGACACTTTGAATCGGCGAGAGTATAGGAGCACGTCCAAAAAGAGCATCCTCTCTTTGTGGATCTTCTGGTAAATCGGGTGGCACGTCGAACAAATCTTCTTCGTCAGTTGACGGGGATAATAAAGTGTTTTTATTCGCACTCATCGAACTTTCTTTACTGATACTCCCAAGCTCGGATTTGTCGTCCGCGATCGACAAGTTGGAGTCAACGTTTCGCGGAATATTGTCAGCGGGGTTCGAGGCAGACGAGGCCAATCTCTCGACGTTGTATCCAACGTCGAGTGACGTCGACTTGGAGGATCCTTTGGAAAGATCGGAACTATCTCCATGGGGAATGTTTTCGGCCGTATCGACGGTATCAAAATCTATACCGCTATGACGGAGCGCGGATTTCCGTGCGTGTCTGCTCTGAGGCCGACGCTTTGCTTGTATTCTAACTCGACTCTGTAAAATACAATGACATCAATCAGTATTAAAATTGCATTTTTAATGAACAAATATCGTTTTGTACTTGCCTTTGATGCAGTCGTCGAGAGGGTTTCAACTTGAGCCGGTACATCAAAGCTAATAGCAGTCTCCGTGTTAGCGGTGGTCTTCGGTGATTGTTTCGGAGGTTCATTTTCTTCTGCAACAAAAGAATTTATCAATATTATTAGCTTGTACGTGTTCATGATATAAGCTAGACGGACTTACCTATGGAAGATGTCCGAGCTTGCGTGCTAACGAAGCCACCATCGTCGCTATCCCTATCGTTCGTCTCATCATCTTCCTCATCGGTCTTTTCTTCGCTCTTCCTCCATAATGGTGGCGTATCGGTTGGCGAAAGAAACTTTAGGTCACCCATTTTCCCCATCAAATCCTTGATCTTTCCCGAGACAGCCTTGCGTGGGGCCTGGGAATTATCATCGGGTGGCGAGGACGTAGCAGCACGAATGTTTAACGTCGTAGGAGGATGCTTTTTATTTTCCACGTCGTTATCGCTCGAATTAATAACGTCTGCTCGAGATACTTCTTCAACCATCGGCACGATCGGTCCAGTTTCATTCTTTATTTCTGCTTTATCGCTCTGTTCATTTTTACTCTCTAATCTAACTTCTCTCGAACTTTTCTTAGCGAACAGATCCTCGTAATCATCATCGTCTTCGAAAAGCGAAGGCTGTCCGTTTACGGATAACAAATCACTAGACTTTTCTTTCGTCATTTCTTTGGGTGGTGATATCTTAGGTTTGACATCGTTCATTTTCCTAAAGAATTCCTCCTCGTCCGATAATTTTTTTACTTCCACTGGTTGCACTTTTGGCGGCTTCTTCGAGAAGAGATCGCTTTCAGGATCGTTCGAAAAAATTTCTGACTTACTTTTACTTTGAATTTCTGTTGTTTTTACAGCAAACAAATCGTCCTCGTCCATACCATCACCCAACTTTTCGTTTTTACTATCCTGAAACGTTGACTTCCCACTCGTGAGTTGTACCGGATTACTATCCCTGGAAACGTTCGTGCTACGAGTTTTATCAGCGGAAAGTCTATCGGAGCTAATTTCCGGGACTCTTTTCGTGCCGATCGCGTCATCCTTGTAAGGTTTTGGTGCAATGTCGAATATATCGACATCCGGGTGGTCCTTGTTACCGAAAATGTCGATATCCTCGTCGAGGAGACCTCTGCGATTGGAGAATTTGTTCTTCTCCGGATATTGAGGAGTCGTGGCCAAAACGTCCGTACTCTTTTGAGACCTCGATCCGGAACTGGTGGTGGAGAAGAGTTCGTCTCCTGAATCAGAGTCATCGAAAAGCGACATCGGCTTTGGTTTCGACGTTTTTGAATCCGCTTTTGGGAGAGGTGGTGGACCAAAGAGATCCTCGTTCTCGAAGACGTCGTCCAAAACTTCCGATGACATTTCCGCGTTTCGTGAGAGAGAACTCGGGTTCGCGTTCTGAGAATGCAAAGTTTTTGCCTCAAAGAGACTATCGCTGATCAGTCGATGGTGATAATCATTGTCGGAATCTAAACGTGTCGATGTACTTGCCTTCTGCAAATCCGCCCTATAAATATACAGAAAAAAGAAAGATCAGAGTTAATTATGGATAATAAATAAATAAAAGTGAAGTTAAAGGTGTTCTTTAAATGAAATGATAATATCCTTTTTTTTTAACCGTGCTAATAATCTCTATATATGTAATAATAAGTGGTCAGCATTAAATAAAAAATTGGATAAAACAGAAAAAACTATGAAGCTTATTTTCTCAATACCATATCATCTCGATTGGTCCAGGATAACTATAGCCGGATGTCAAATTTAGTAACCTCCTCCTTTTTCGAAATCGATTAAAAACTAACGCTTTATCTATATTTCTATAACTTTGTCAAAACAGTTTCAATAAAAATGTGTCTGTAACTATTGTCGGAAAAGAGTGACCTATGATACATAACTAATTTATATCGCGCATTCAACCGAAGATAAATTCGTAATCTTAATCGTGATTAGATTTTACGGTTACTCTTTGTATGTTTATTCAATGTTGAATTGATTAACTTTACGAACAGGTGTTCTTCCACTTTTTAGACATTCATTTCAAAAGAAATGCACATACAGCTTTGCTCAATGACCTAAATGTAAATGAACGTATATCCCTTATCGGTCAGGGAGGTATTATCGTAGGAGAAATTTCGTAAGAGATAGTTCTGTTAAAAAGACCAAAAAAGGAAGGAAAACAGAGACAGAACAGTAAAACACGTGGCAATGTTGTTAGAAATTCAAATGCGTCAATTCTGTATCGTAGATCGATTTTCCTATTCTAATAACGACGTTGTCAACAACTACCATTATCATCACATTGTTGATTTTACCCGCGAAACTTACGAAATACCTCCTAGAGACCATCATTCGCATAAACAATTCACAGTCGATTATAA
The DNA here is from genome assembly GCA_916049575.1 of Ancistrocerus nigricornis. Lineage (NCBI taxonomy): Eukaryota > Metazoa > Arthropoda > Insecta > Hymenoptera > Vespidae > Ancistrocerus > Ancistrocerus nigricornis. Next base: position 12,762,451 of record OU696667.1, on the reverse strand, counting down.
ATAATAATTGGGTGTTATCGAAGTGGACTAAAAATTTGTAACGCCCAATGACGTAGGAAGCACTTGAGTTATCTTCCAATAAGTTGGTAAATTTATCTCGGATATAAAATCAGACGATCGTTCGCAGGGGACCTCAAAAGTGTTCCAAGAGATCGAGTTGCAAAGTGCACACGTCACTTCACGAGCACGAAAAGTAAAGCAAAGATGAAAATCTTAAATACGATTATACTTTTCATTTTGATCTTCTCAATGGTATCCGCGATCCGTAAGTATAAAAAAAAAACCAACACGCGATATAAATCGTAACATTCCGGAAAAAGATTTACGTCAGAACGAAGAAAATGTTCATACAAAAAATATTTACAATTAATTTCATAATCCGCAGCCAAACTGTGTAAATACCGTGGTCGTCAAATGACTAAAGGACAAACTATCACAGACTGCTACGCGAGAGTTACGTGTTACGCTAACGGAGAGATTAAAATAAAAAACTCGTAAGTGAATAAAGAGTTAATCTTACTTATAATTTCTTTTTCTCCCTTCGACAATTAGATAACGCATGATATATTATATTTTTAGCTGTCCAGTTTACAATTGCACAAGACTGAGCATGAGACGTGGCTACAAACAGTTCGATCCTAAACAACCATATCCGAACTGCTGCGGGGGCCCGATCTGCGCGGATGGTCAAATATCGTTTTACAGTTCCGCAGATACATATATACCGAAGAAAATCTTAAGACGATCTCCCAATGTGATTGGCATAAAATTTGCATGAACCATTTAACGAATCTCGAAGAAGCGAAAATTTTGCGACAGTAAATTTGCGATTGCATATTAACTTACCAGAATGGTAAGCCGAAGACTGAACACGGTACGACGGTTTTTATATTTCGTAGCTCGAAGGCACGATCACGTTTTTCATCCTATCAGAATTATTCGAGATGATACCTTTTATAAAATCATACGAGATCATCCTCTGTGCTAAATTTTCGTTTCAACGCTGAACGACACGTTTTATTTCTCTTTTCCTTTTTTACTATGATTTATATATACTTTTTATTACTTATGTCTCTTATATATTGATGACATATTTTTTTACTGCATTTATATTTGTATATCATGTATCATTAAAACAATATATATCTTGCTAAAAAAGAGAATCGTTTAAAGATTGCCTTAATTTCTTTAATCATTATCGCATTACCGATAAACCACGAAATAATCATCGTGAATATTTACTTCTGTATAACATGTTAATCATAATGAAATGTCTTCGCGGAAACAATCAAATTTTTTCGGACAAAAAAGCTACAAAATGTATTACGTAAAATTACGCGCAGGAAAAATTCTTTATATTAGTAATACGCTTCGCTTTGCACGTTTGAATGCCGGATATCCAATAAACAAGTCATACATAAATTCATTAGCATACGTATATTGCTTTCGGCAATACTGACGGGCTATTGCTCGCGTGGAAAATATCCATCACCAAGGTAAACTATTCTTAATCGCATCTCGATTGATGATCTAAGATGACAACTAAACGAATAAATCTAAAATATTGCTACAATAGAAAAGAATCTTATGTAACGGCAACGTATACACAACGGATGGCATAAATATCTAAACGATTTATTTTATCTTTGAATTAATGTATCGTTGTTTTAAAAACATGCCGTCTCCTCGTGCTTATCCCCGTTGCCCGAGGATGTAACAGTTCTTCCCGCGGAGGTCATTTAGAACACGAAGAGGAGAGGAAGAGCAACCAAAGATATAAAAGCAACCAAAGATTTAACATCGAGTATTAGTATTTTGAGAAGTAGATACACGATCGGTTTTATACACACGAGTCACAGCTAAGGAAGCAACATGAGAACCACATTTTTACTTTGCGGAATTGTACTGGCTTTATGCCTGTTCTCAAAAGTCGAAGGTGAGTAATGGACATAAAACCAAATAATTTTTTAAGATTTTTTGACTTTTTCAACTCCTCTTAGAATAAGCTAATTCGTACGACTTTTTAAAAATATTTTACGAATGGATGTGGTTTATAAAATGCACACATTCAATTTTTATAAATGATCTCAAGAAAAGAATTTAAAAAAAATGCACGCTTTGATTTTTATCGCTTTAATGAAAATTAGGGCACGTGGTCCAATTAAAACATAGTTATTCAGTCTTTGAAATATACAGATATTTCCAACATTAACTATTTTTTAGAAATTTACATTTTATATCACATAAATATTGACTCGCACAACTTCGATAAGCAGATTAATTTTGACCGTAATTCATACGACTTTAAGACACTATTTGGATAAATAATTTATGTAAACTTGCCGAATACCAACTTAGCATTTTAATTAATTGTATTACCATTATTTAGAAAAACTTAAATAAAAGACTTCTGTATTTAACACGCTAACTGCCGAATTGATTCTGCAAAAGTCATATGTCTACTTAATTTTCTTGACACTTGTTTTCAGAATAAACATACGAAAGAATTTATTAAGACATCCTTCATATAGAACCTTATACTTCTTATAACTAACGATTACATTCTTGTAAATATTAATAAACGATACCTAACAAAACCGAGTGCCGAGTTGAACGTTTTAAAAATCCGATTCAATGAATTAGTTAAGGCATATGGCCTCCTTAAACATCCACGTTCGCTCCAATCGAAGTAGCTTCGATCGATAGAGCATGGTTGCCTAAGCTTTCTAAGCTCGCTATAGCAGTCTATATTGGCAGAGACGGTACACCACGAGAGTTATCGTAAAAAAGAACACGTTAAACGAAATGAAATTCTGTAAACTAGGTCATACGTGTTATCCATTCGTTTATCGGACTTTTAATAAACCAAACCAACGGAGGTTTCCCCACGTTAACAAATAAAATTGACACTTTTCAGCGGACTGTCTCGTGGATGGCGAGATGCTACCAGTTGGTGAACACATTCGTCAATGCAGAAAATACACATGCCACGAGTCAGGCAGTATTAGCGCTCTTGGGTGAGTCATGTGATTCTGGTCGCATCTTAAATCAGTGAAAATCGTTCGACTTGCAACGCACGTACGGGATACAATATGTTAGCCTTGTATATACGCACTGGATTTATCATTATTATGACTTAAGACCTCATTTTACGTCGCCACTTTCCATGCGATAAGTGATAATGAGTCTATCGAGGCCTTCAACTTGAAATTAAATGTTATCTATGAGCATAGAACGCTTTTGGTAGTTTTAGAAAGTAACAGGATCGAAGGTACAAAGATTTTTTATTAAATATTTCTTTCTTTCTAGATGTCCAGCGTACGCGTGTAAAGATCAAATTGGATACAAGAAAGTGGACTTGAGCAAACCATATCCGGAATGCTGCGAAGGACCCATTTGTAAATCCGACTAAGCATATGTGAAAACCATCTAAGACCCATCACCTTTGCAAAGAATTACTTACATTCCGTACGAAGTTATCAAAGGATGAAAATTATCACATAGAAGAAATATGTAATGATCGAATCGTGCTTATTATCACCTACTAAAATCTAACTATTTAGTTTACGTGCATCCAAGAGAGTTATTGGCTGCACAATGGTGTCAGTTATACTGAAGAAGCTTGCCTTGGACTGAAACGTTTACTCGTGTCAGTGTAATAGTACGCAACGAATAACTGCGTGACTAATGTTTGTATTACCGTACGTCAACGATACTTTTAGTAGTTAATTTTTGTACTATTTCGAAGAACAAAAAAAATAATACCATAAAAAGTATCAATTAAACCTATCTACCTTTTCTTTTTAATAAAAAGTAATTACAAAGATAATGCATTCGCACGGTCCTCTATTGTTTTACGTATTAGAAAAGGAGAAGAAGAAAAGAACTTACCATATGTCCGATACCATGGTGCTGTTTATACTATGAGGTTGAATCGATATACCACTGCTACCACTTTCCTGATTTTCTACAGCTACGACGAAACTCTGCTCGTAAACGTTGCCAGAAACAGCACTCGTCGAATTGCCTTCCCCTAAAGGTTCGTTGCTCGAAGCAACGTCATAATTCGGTATCGTATCGCTGTTGGATGAATCCGTCGACTGACGACGCGGTATCTTATTCGATAATGTGCTCTCGCTGCCAGAAGTTAAAATCCCACCGAATTTTGGTACTTTGTCGACCGGTTTCTGATACATACAAATTTAACAGAATTTATATATATATATATTATTACGTCATTCCATTGCCCATATCGATCTACCTTTTTATTATTATTCTGTGCTTCTTCGACGAGTTTGCTAGACTGTGTTTTAGAAGTTGCAAAAAGATCATTGTCATCCTCTTCCTCGTCACTGAAGAGATTACCAGGATTAACGTTGGATTCTGGTGTATTACTTGCTACAGTTTTAATATTCTGGGTTGTCTTAACGTTAAGAAGCTTGTTTTGTACGTCTTCCGTATTTACAGGTTGCTTGTTCTCGGATGTACCATCTTTTGTAATCCTTTTGACGGGCTGCTTTGATGAAAAGATATCGTCGAAGTCTTCCGAATCTCCATCAGCAAATAAATCGTCAATCGTTGATTTCGGTTTTGTTGCTAAAAAAAGAAATTACGTCCGCTTGTTTACTTTGACTCGATTTTTATTACATGTTAAACTTACATATTTTATTCATTGGTGGTGGCACATCCATACTAGGTGGAATGATATTAGATTGAAAGCTAGGTTGCTTTTTCCATAACTTCGTCGATACATCGTCTTCAAAGAGTCCTTTATCATTATCAAATAGATTACTAGATCTATCACTGAAAAAGTCATCTGCTGCATTATCGTCTGGTGTAAATAAATCGTCTGAAAATAGAGGATACAAATTAGTATGAAAAAGTTTAATCTATAGTATAATTTTGATGGAAAAAGTTAAAGGGATACCTTTAAATTGATTGATAGAAGGCTCTCTTGTTTCATTCATTATTACAGGTTTCTGAGCTTGGCGAACGTTACCTAATCTCTTTGCTAATTCTTCTGCAAAATTTGGTGTCTCATTTGCAACCTCGACCTGAATATTTAGCAAATATATTGTCATTACATTATGTTTAATATACTGTGTTTAAAAAATGAATAAAAATATTAACTTTTGGTATGTCATTAATAGGAGTCGTAGAATCGGACGCGAAATTCATAGTATTTTGAGATATACTATCTAATTTTCCATGGTTCATGTACGGAACATCGTTCGACCTTTCCGATTCACTAGAAGAAGAAGAAGAATACGATCTGGCGGTATTCACTTTCGAACCATTTGTCGGTTTGAACGGTTTTTGTTCGTTCTTTTCATCCCTATCACTTTCCGAATCATCTTCTTCTTCGTCTACTTGCTCAGATTCACTACTGCTGCTTTCTAAACCAATTTTATTAGAGGCTTTCCATTTATCAGAACCAATAACATAAGGCAAAGGTCGATCTTGATATGGATCTTTTGGCCCCAAAATAACACTGTCATCACAAAAATGTCATATCATTTATTGGCCTACCATTCCTGGAAATTTATTCTTAAAAAATATAGCAACCTCATAACTCTTGCATCCTCCTCATCTTCGCTGTCACTGTCAACAACTTCCATTTTCTTATACTTTTCATCCATCATACTTAAACCTTGTTTTATACTTTCACTTATACTGGCAATGAAATCCGTAGTTGAAAGTTCTTGTTCCTTTGACTCCTATAATAGATACTTATATTATTTATTTTATAATTGATTTCACATACAACATTTTTGCATACCTTCTGTATATCTACTTTGTTTTTAATTTCTATATCATCTTCTTGTACACGACTTTCAATAAACTGAGTATTAGCTAATGCCAGGGAAGTATTGGTAACATTATCTATAAGTATCGCAGTCTCATTCAGCTGAGTCGTTAATGAATCTATTGCTTGTTGGGTTGTGTTAGCTTTGGATACTAGATTCTAAACAGTAACAATAATATATGAAATCGGCGTTTGAGTTACTGCTCGGTACATAAAAGCTTGTATCATACTTCAGAAAATTGTTGAAGATGTTTCAGTAGTCCTGCATCACCTGCCAGACTCCATTCTCGTCTTTTGTTTCTCATTTCCTCCGTAGTCCACGACCGTTCCCATGATTTATCCATCCCATCCGATACATTCTATTAACAACAAAATATTGTATTAAACGCTGTTTTAATGATGACCTTGAAATATGTTATCGAGATCATTCTGAACAACTTTTGCCAATACGCAAAAAACAGTGTGATTTAAAAATTAGGATCTTTCATAATATGTGGTTTGTATACATACATTTACCACTTAAGACTATTGGTAGATATATTATTATGTTAGCGTTACATTTGAGTTGCTTCTGAAATATTTTTTTTTAAAAACCAGACCTGACTTAGGTCTTTTTGAAGGACCTAAGTCAGATTCAACCCAAAATCAAATGTACCTACAACATAAGTTTAACAAGGAAAAGTTCAACATAGGAAAAGTTGTTCAGAACAATGACCTCGATAACATATGTCAAGGTCACTGAAATTGACAAGGAAAGCAAACTTCTAAAAAATTACTCCATCTTTCATATAAAAACACTCTAAGTATATGAGAAAACAAACATAATCTGCATATATGATTCCAGATGAACAATTGACATGAGAAAGAATACTACTAACAAGTATTTATACTACAATAAAAATATCAGTAGAATTTTTTTTTGGTACCAATCTACTTACCATATCATCAAATACAATCACACATTCAATATGGTAAAAGTATCGTTTTATAACACCATCAGTATGTATATTAAGTACACTTTTTGATAAAGTAAACTTAGAGAAAAACACCCACTTGGCACTTGTGATTATCGAAACTTATGACGCGATTGAAACTTTCAACTTGAAAGTACCTATACGATTTCTGCGACAACAGTGGCAAAGACGTACGAAAGATCAAATCAATATTTTGATTTGTAACTTGACATTCTTCCAAATGTTAAAAATGGCTTTTCTTGTCTATTTGAATCAATCTTATCGAATATGCTTGTATTAATTTGATAAACATATGATTCTATTGATCATTATGAAAATCTACAGACGTGGATTAAATACAAGATATTATCATTAGTTTTTTTATATTTTCCAAAATTTATTCCGTACGTCGTCGTTCAAGCGTTTAACTCGCTAGGACCAAAATATTTTAATTTCACAACAGTAGCAGGTTCCATGACATATTAAATACGGACCTGCTCGTTGCGACGTTGCCAAATTAAATAGTATTTTGGTCCGTATTCGAGATTCCGCCGTTCGGCCGATAGAGAAACAGCGTTGCTGATTGTTTGTCAATATTTCGGAGTTTCGTAATATTTTACCGAATTTGTATTGATTATGACACGTTCACCTTCATATTTTTATAATGATGTATCGAAGTGAAAAGATATTTTGATCTTTGATCTTTGGAAGTGCTCGCTGTCCCAATTTTTCCTATCGAGGGTATGGAATACTTCAATGTGTGTGCACACATGCGACCATAACGCATAGTATGTGTGTATGATACATTGACGATACTGTCAACGAGTGCGTTGTGCATGTGCAATGATGCTACTTCTATATGCAAGTTTCTGGAATCCCATCTGTTTGATTAAGAAGGAGAATGTTTAAAATGCTATTAACTCTGAAGAAGATCGACTATTACTGAAACTGATTTTATCCGATTATATGAATCTCCAATTAGATTTACAGATAATGAAAAAATGCAGTTCATTTTTAAGAGTGAAACTTTGATGTAAAAAAAAGGAAAAGATAGGAGAATAGATCATTTTAATGTCGGGAAGAGTCCTTTACCTTGTCAGCCCATTTTGGTAAGTCGATATACAGAGATAGATGACCTTTATGTAAAATCGCTGGTAATATAAAGTTCATTTGTATTATATCTCAACAATATGTGAATGTAAGCTGGCAATGTGACGTATCTGTTCTATGAAATGTTTTTTAAATAATCTAACTTATTGGAAAGTTAGCTAAATGGGAGGTACTAATTTGTATTATTGTATGTTTTGTTATAGATATACACCAAACATGTATATTATCAAAACAATGATGTATCCAAGATATGTAGGTGGTCGATTTAACACAGATGCGTACATCAGACAATTGTGTATCCTATTTAGTTGATGCACAAACTATTGTCTTAGACATTCATTATTTTTATTGCATATCTTTATTCCTGCTCTTTTTGAGCATCCTTATTGTCATAGAATATTCAGTGTTCACAAAATCATTTTTAATGAGGCTGAAAGCACGAACAAGAAGGCATACTCTCTTTTGAGAAAGTACAGTGTTTTACGACTGACTTTGATGAACAATGAACCATTCCGGAAGCGGAAAACGTCAGGCGAAGGTTTTGGAAGAAAATTATTGGGACTGCAGTGTTTGCACGTTTAGGAATACAGCGGAAGCATTTAAGTGCCTCATGTGTGACGTCCGCAAAGGAACTTCTACGCGGAAACCCCGCATTAATCCTCAGTTAGTGGCACAACAGGTTGGCTGTTTGATATTTTCCTTATCGTGTGATGTAAAATAATACTGATTTTTTTATAATGTGATGATCATGCAAGAACATTTATATATACAGGTTGCGCAACAGCAATATGTGCCACTTTTAAAGCCAGGCAAAAAAGAAGGTAGTAGCGGTGGTAGTACAACTAGCAGTGGCAAAGAAAAAGACCGCAAACTGGATAAACCAAGGCGTAAGAGTAGGCATCCACCCCGTCTTAAAAATATAGATCGTAGTACGGCTCAAACCAATGAAGTAACGGTAAATAATGTTACCGTTGTTATTACTGAATATAAACCCAAAGTTAAAAAAAGTTCAGATCAGTCCGGTCTCTCCAGCAGTGCTTCTTCTGAAAATGGAAGTCAGCATGATTCTAATCAAGACTCTAGAAGTCTGGATATAGGAACTGATGCCTAGGTCAATACTATGTCACATATATGTGTGGATTATTCTAATTAATATATTATATGTCACTTTCCATGTACAGTCGTACATCTTATGGACAAAAGCAACGACTTTGTCTATCTGTTACAGCTACATAAGTCAGGCATTTTATGCTATCAATGGAATGTTTATTTTACATGATTTTCACAATGATCTGCATTGTTAAGATCAAGTATTTATCATATAAGAAATTGTACTTAATTATCTTGTATAATATAGTTACTTCTCTGTATGATTTTAAATCTTCATGACTACTACTGTCCGTTTTATCTCTTATGCAGCATTTGTTTATATATCATAGAACTTTATTTATTTTAGCTTACAGAAAATACATGTTCACGAAAATGTATCATAAATTTGTATCCATTGTTAACATAATAATGTCAATGACTTTTACTGAATTCGAAAGACCACTGCCAGCGAGCATGTTATAAGATTATTATTACCATTAAAATCTTTTAACAGAGCTCATGACATTAGATGTCATAATGCATTGTATGAATAGCTTTAGTTAACATGCTTGTGTGAGCAAAAATATATCAAACTGGCACTGGTACACGTATACCTTTTCTGCATTCCAGTTTATCTACAAGATGATTACCATCTATTTTTCCAGATTTATAATTCTGAATTATCTATTATTTACATTTATTCGGAATATTTCTTAATTAACAAAAAGTAATACACTCGTGAAACTTCAAAACCTACTAAAATTTGCTTTGTATAAACATGATTTAGATTTGCTCTAAGGCACAAAGTGGAATATAATGTGATAGGATCATTTTTTTAAATATAGTTTATATTTCAACATAGAAAATTGTTCTAATTACTCTTTTAAATGCTCACACTTTGCATTATATTTTATTGTTTAATCAAAATATTTGTCTTGCTACAAAGGATTAAACAAATAATTTTAGTATATTTCATTAAAACAGTTTAACTTGTTGCGGTTTTTTAACTATAATCTGTACATTTTTTAGATTATGGTTCTTGTTTGTAAATGTTTTTGGTTTTTCGAACGATTTCGAAATGTTAATTGAAAAGTCGGGAAATTATAAATTTCTAAGAACAAACCAAAACTTGTATGATAACAATATGAAACTTACATGTTTACAAAATGTAAAACATACTGCAACAATTAATAGACGATATTAATAACTATTTGATCACTAAGAGCTGTGATCTATAGTTATTTTTATATTTATTTTTATCCACTTTACACTACCAAGATACAAATTATATTATAGACTCAAATCGTACGGGATTAAACACGATTTGTAAAAACCACGAATAATATAATTTTTCTTTTAGTATATTGAGTTGTTAGACATATTGTATTACTGATTTATTAAATCATGTATTAGTGAAACTATCGTGGTAACAGAAGTAATATTGACAAATGCAAGTTATCAATTTAAGGTGAAAGTAAATAATACTTTTGTGAACACTTATATAGATATCCAATTATTACTGGATTCCAACTTATTACATAAGTCAAGCAAAGAACATTTTGGCAAATTGATTATGTATTATTATACTGGTGCAGTTATAAAAAATGGATTCATTTTTTACAAAATTCATTTAAAAAATAATTGTTTAATCATATTTATTGTAAGCAAATCTAAGCTTTGTTATTCAATAAATAATGTTTGGCAATTATTCTTATAGTTAACATTAACACATTTGGTCGTTATTACATCATTGTAAGTTGTATTTTTATGGTAAAGAAATATTACAAATCAAAGTTTGTATTGACTGCCTTCTTAATATAAAATATTTATAGAAGGGAAGAAAAATTGAAAATTTATCAAATGTAAAGCACATAAAGCGATATTACATTGTTGTACAGAATGATTAACTCTCGAAAAGTACTGTTGGGGATAACATTATATTATTACGGGGAAAGAAAGAAATTATCTGCTTAAAAAAAAAATAAGAATTCTTATACAGCCACCCAGGTATATTAAGATCATTATAAGCTCTTTCCCTTATTCAGTATTGTGTAATTTATTGTGCTAGGAAGTATAGAACTTGTCACACGGAAATATTATGGAATAAATAACACAAGAAACTGAATAAAAAGTTTGAAAATCTAATAATAACTGTATTTTATAATATAATATCCTACTAGATTACAAAAGTAGAACTTTGACCTGTAAAGATCTTGCTTATATGATAATGTGTATTATCATAAATGCATATCAAATGTACAGTTTAGATAAATTATTTACATCTTGTACAAAACTGAGAAATGTTCATATCTTGTCTCTTTTTATCCTTCTACTAACCCCGGAAGAGTTAGCAATATTTAATGCCATAGATTCCATATCCTCAGCAACTTCCATTATTTCTTGTTTGTCATGATTTACAGTCTTTGAGGTAGTCGTTTGTTTCGATTCCATATTTCTAGTTCCTCTTTGTTTAAATCTATTACAAACTGTTACAATAATTATAATACGAGTGTTATACCCATGATAGAATACATAAGAATTGAACAAACGTGGACATACCTTCGGATATTTCAGACAAATCTATAACTTTGAAATTATTAGCTTTGTTGTCACCACCTACAGCAAATACAAATGGACTATCTGGATTTGCAGAAAGGCATTGCAGTGCACCTAAATTTGTTTTCTTTTCCCATATAACAGTTGGATCTTTGTTATCAAGAATATCCCATACTTTGATTATACTATCATTCGATGAAGTTACTAATAAACCTTGGTATAATGGACTAAGACATAATCCTAAATAAACAAAGACAACAATAAAATATGGTGAAAGTATATTATTACATAACAATTTTTTTCAAAACACCTGTAATTTCTGTTTCATGAGCCTTTACTTGCCAAATTGGTTTATCTTCTCGTATATCATAATATTCAACGTAGCCATTATTTGTACTGATCTATAATAATATTTTTTATGAAGAAGAATTGTTAAAGAAAAGGAATATAAATCTACTCACAAGGAAATGATTAGCATTAAAATGGTTCCATAATACTCTTTCTACTTCTCCAGGTGTTTCCCAAACTTTAACACTGCTTTCTTCTTTACAATCAAATAATCTTGCAAATCTGAATAAAATAATACAATTAACATGTCATGAATTTATGTATAGCTTTCATTTCAATATAATAGGTAAAAATTATAAATACTTGTCTGCACATCCTGTCAGTAATTGATGAGTTTCTGATGGATGCCATTCAAGAGATTGAATCTTTTCATTAAAAGAATCTAATTTAGTAGCAGGTTTACCATTTTCCAAATCCCATAATAACACAGTTTGATCAACCGAACCACTCGCTAATATATGTCTAATAAACAACTCAGTTACAAATTTGTTCACTGTTGAATACAATTGGTAAAGAGTACGAGTTAATTACTTACGTATAATTTTTATTCCATGCTAAATCTAATACTGCATCCTTGTGTCCAATACGTGTTATTTTTTTCTTTTTATTTGGTTTACGTCCCAGTTTATAAGCTGGTTCTAAACAATCAATTAAATCAAGGTCCCATACTTCAATTATGGGACTCATACTTCCAATTGCGCAGAGATTGGCTAAACATGGGTCAGCAAGAATATATATGTCATAAACATTGTTAAAATTATCTCTTATAAATAAGTAATTTACCTTGCATTGAATCATTTGGATCAAAATTAAGCCATTCTATGCATAACGGAAATGAAGGTAATAACAAATCGTGATGACAGTAAAAAGAACCCTCTGCTTCATTATAAACTGCAATTCATACAAATTAAATTAAATCCATTACTTAGGGAAGTATTTATGGATAATAAATTTAATATAGCAGTATAGCAACAAACCAAATACTTCCAATATACTGGCATCGCCATCAACACGTCCTATCAAAACTAAATTATCATCACTTTTTATCATGTCATCTTCTTTTTCTGAGTCGTCATCTGCATCTGCTGATGTTATTAAAGGATCTGTACCATCTTCTCCAAAAGATGCTATATTACCAATATTGCAATGTATGTCACCATCTAAAAAATTAAATTGTATAGATTCCACCTTTATAGTAGAAGCATAATAAAATATAATCTCAAATAATTAACATACTTTCTTTATCATAATTTTCAAATCCATATTCATCAGTTTCCATAGAACTATCATTGGTTTCTCTAACTGTAGAGTTCTCTGTATCAGTTGCATCTTCTGTATTCTCTTCTTTATCCGAATCATTATCCCTAAAAATAATTTGTTTTTTTCATATAAATAAATAAATAATCTAACTATTTTATTACAATAATATTTTCACATAAGCCTACTGCAAATCAGTTTTTGTTTGTTTTATAATTTCCTCTAATTCTTTTGGTGTCAACTCAATCTGTAAATCACAATAGTTTTTATTTAATTTTCGTATATAACGCGTAAAATTCAATATCACTATATGCACATTTTAAAGTTAACCTTTTCAGGAACAGCAGCTGCAACACCTCTCTTAACCCACGTTGTGCAAGATACTACATTCATTGTTTTTTTTTATTTCTGTAAAAGTGCCTCTATATATGTATATAAATAATACAATATATTTAAACACTTTATGAGGAAAATAGAAAATTAAACCTTAATTTCGTCCAAAAGAATTTTCAAAAACAAGAAATTTTTCAACCACAACCTCGTTGGTTACAACTAGACTTGAGTCAAAAATATCGATATATCAAAATATCGATATTTTTTATCAAATAATCGATATATATCGTCGATATTTTGAATTTCGATATATCGATATTCGATATTTATTTTCGAATATCAAAATCGTATCAAATTCGATATTTTTTGAACGCAGTACAGTAGACTCTCCCTAAAAGGCCTGTGGGAGAGGGAAATTCGTAGAAACGGCCTTTTATGGAGTGCCATCATTCCTTGATTTCATACGTCTCTCTGGTACAGAGTAGACTTGGGTACAAAATATCGATATATAAAAATATATATATTTTTTACTCGATAAATATCGATACTGTTTAAAATTATCAATAGGATATTTATCGATATTTTTTTTTCACTTTCCCATCCCTAGTTACAACACAGACGAGGTGTAAGGATAGACCTATCATCTTATGGACTTCGTGTCCCATGTTCTGAAATACCGATCGTGCGAAAAAAACAGACGTTTTCTTACGCTTTCTACAATATGGAACGGCGAGTCTAGGAACAATATTCAACCGAATAATCGAAGTCGGTAATATCGATATGTGGATAGAAAAAGATCTGTAGCGACGACGAACGCGGATCTCACACCCCCACTATGTATCCATACAGATACGCACGAGTCTATGAAGTAGTTAAACAAAAGAGTAACGCGTTTTAATGTTTGATGGCTCTCATTTTAAAGTAGAAAGAATACGGAACACTGCTACGTTGTCCTTTTTTCAATATCGTTACGCAATGAGAAGAAATTAATTTTTTTATTATTGGAGTATGGGTCATTTTTTAAAATTAAAACTGTAGCTTCTGAAGCTTCTGCTGTAGCTTCCGAACGAGTCATCCTATCGAAACGACGTTTTTATATTCTTAAGAATTTTTAAAGAAATGTTCTCTTTATACTTTTTCGATTTTCGACGATACAGCAAATTTTTCCCCAAAAACTGGGATTTTTAATAGGAGAACCTAATGTATGAAGAGGTGGCACGAAAATACTTCCTCGTTGCTCATGTTTTCCCGATACTTTCTCTATTGATGGTAATTTCATTAAAAGACCATAGCATGAGAAGTTGGAACAAATAAGGGAATTGGATGTTTAATTCAAGGTTTTAATTAAAAATTCCTATATTTATTGCAATATATCTCAATATTTATTTATATGAATTTTATATACATACATTTTTACAAATAGTTCGAAAGTTACATAAAGTATGCAATAATAATTAGTTGCAATACACCGGAAGTACTTATGTTATAATTTGATAACAATTCTTATTGTACATAAATATGATACTTAATTATTATCCAAATAATAATAAAATAAATAATAACATATTATTATATTGCACTTTTTCCAAAGATGAATCTCAAGATGAATTCTCCACGGTGATCTTTTCATAATTCTTTCTTTAGCGTATGAACATTTTCATCGTGAATACACCCAACTGTATGATTTCATTGCGAACAACGAGCTGGAGACATCGCGTAGACTATGTAGATCATTAATAAAGAAGTGGAAAAAATGACTTTTCTTATTTGCTTTGTAATTTTAAAGATACTGATCTTTTTTAAACAAAAAAGCCATGGTATATAGTAAACTAATCCTTCTATGTGCTTAGCTGCTACAAAGGGTGTCCGGTTCTTGACAGACGTTAGATTCTAATCAAACGTCTAATGATTAATTACAAATAACGTTATAACTTTTATTTCTATATAATACATTCAATTAACATTACTGAATCGATATATTCTTCAACGTGCATTCTTAAACGTTTAACTTATTGAGAAAGTATTACAGAAACGTAAAACGAAGTAAACGCGAGTAAACAAAGATCGAACGCGTTCAACCTTGCACGAGGGTCATTGAGCAGTAAAAGGAGTAAAAGCTTACTCCGTCGTAGTAGTATGAGATCCGCGTCCGTCGTTCGCGATAGATCATCTATCTACATATTGATATTACCGACCTTGATTATTCGGTTAAATCTGGTTCCTAAACTCGCCGTTTCATATCGTAGAAAGCGTAAGAAAACGTTTGTTTTTTCGCACATTCGGTATTTCAGTACATGGGACGCAAAGTTCCATTGTATGTCCGGTCTGATCTTATATCTCGTCTGTGCCCCTTTCATCCTATTTTTTTTTGACGTCCCTGTATGTTATACAGCTGATGCTCTTTCGCCCTTAACATCAAAAATGACTACTAGGTAGCGCTTTGATCATCGCGGGTTCGGTCCGAGGTCCTATCACAGACGAGGTATAATATAAATAATATAAATATGTAATAAAAAGCAATCAACGTGGGGAAAGTTATTGATTACCTACCTGAACAACGTTAAAAGCTGCAAAGCAGCTATCGCGAAAAACGATTTTCCTTTTTCGGTAGCGCTGTTGCCTTTTTCCATTCTAAACCGATATTGTCGCATGCGACACTAAAATGGTAATGGGGCTACGTAGCCCCAGGACCGTGGGACAAAAATTTACATTGCGGTTCAGACTCTTTATATTTATCCTTCGTGGTTTTGATTATTGTGGAATTCGGCCTGGGTCCTGTTTTCCCTTGATAACATTAAATATATGTCGTGATTTCTGAGCAACGATATCAACTGTCTTTAATACTTCGATACCTTATTAAATAAAATATTTCATTAACGTAAGTTTTTTGCTTGTCATTTAGTATAACCTTATAGTTGATACGACTACCACAATTAATTTGAAAGGTAAATAATACTTTTGTTTCTGCTGTAAATTTTTACTTGTATCTTTTGTAATGTTTCAGAATGAATAACTTCTCAGATCCACGACGTCCCGAGAAGGAAATTCGATACAAACCTACGGTATCAAGTAGCCAGGCACAACCAGGGGACGATTCAATACCAGATTACATAAATATCCTAGGTATAATCTTCAGTATGTGTGGTTTAATGATGAGATTGAAATGGTGTGCTTGGCTGGCTCTTTATTGTTCGTGTATTAGCTTTGCCAATTCTAGAGTCAGTGACGGTACTAAACAGATTCTCAGCAACTTTATGTTATCGATATCAGCCGTCGTGATGTCTTACTTACAAAATCCACAGCCTATGACTCCTCCATGGGCAAGTGCGATACAATAGAACTTTTGAATAATTTATCAAAGAACATTTCACACATTGAATGTATTTATATATGTGTATATATCCAATTTATCATCTATCGTTTTGTAATATGAAAATATATATATATATATCTGTTATATTATATACGAGGTTGTAATCTAATTGATATAAGTTAAAGAAAAATTGTACTTCTGCATACTCAGGGAGTATCATTGAGTTACATTATTATATAAAATATTCCTTTTGCTTTACTTACCGAGGTATTTCCATTTTTTTATTTCGTAAACTTATAGATTTCTATATTACAATAAGTTGCCACACGATGTCCCTCCATTCTTTTATTTCTTATAAATTATTATATTTCATTACATCAAAATCAACTCTGCACAGGATCTTTCTACAGATATTCTATATGTACGACTTCAATTAAAGTCAATAAATATTACATTTCTAAACATATCCTATATTGACTAGAATTATATGCGTTTTACGCGTTTCATCTACTTTGTACAGAAGTACAATGTTTAAATTCTAATTATTAAAAACATTGCCATGAAACGTTTAATTTCTTGGTAATGCGTCTACCTTGTGTCATGGAGCATTCACGCTTAACCATAGTGTATCAACAACGTACTTCTTCTGATACCTCTTTTTGATCTTATAAATGTGTCTTCAGATATGAAAAATGACTAATGGATGAATAGATCCTTTGGCGCGTCTAACATAGAAGAAAATTGAAAAAAAAAGGTAGATCAGTACATTTCATAGTCGAAGATATAAATGCAATAACTTTGGTAGTCCAACTTTGGTAGTATAATAGACTTTCGTCTTGAGTCGCTCTTAAAAATGTATCAAAATGAATCGCTCCTACGTTTCTAATAAAGAGTATCGATACTCTATAGGCCATTGCCATTGTACGCGATGCGTACTTTGACTCGCAAAACAAATTTCTTATTCTAACAAGATTCTTTTACCATTTTTCACTCTAACTATTGTTTTTATCGAACATATTACATCTCTCATCGTCATTCGTTCAAGCTCTCTTATCGCACAAATGATCTATAATGCAGTCTTGAAAAAATAAAATATCTCTCGAAGTATCGCAAAATCATTCGGCATTCGTTAGTAAAATTTATTTAAAAATAGTCCCACGATATCGTATCGGGAACTCCACCGAGAAGATAAAATCAATATGAACGATTTAAAAGAGACGTTAGTTAAATGCTAATGTTCGTATTTAATCACATCGTCGCTTCTTAAGATTCGCTAAATGTTTTCCACGCGCGTTACTTGACAAATCGATGTTATTTTAAAGCGTATATTCTAATTGATTCATTCCTGTTGTATAAATCTAATCATTCATAGCGTTTTATCTATAAAGAGATTGCAAGCATCGAACCAAGAAAGATCGTGTTGGCACAGATTGAAAAAAAACCGCCTTCCAAGCGGTTACCATCGATGATTTTTTTTAACTTGCCTCCGTGGCTCATCGTTATGTATAATAAATTTCTAGGCCAATGAAATAAAGACTCGATCTCTTAGGAATGAACTATTAAATCGTCCTATTCTTATCCTACCTTTCAATAATTAAATATCACTTAACGGCCATCGCCCTCGAGGTTTATTTCTGTTCGCGGCAACACGCGTACTATCACTCCTAAACATAAAATAAAAAAAAGATTTAATGAATTTCTTTCTCTCTATACAAAAATTAAACGATATTGCAAAAAGAAATATATAAAAATTGCAATAATAAGCATGTTGCAGGAGGAAAGTCTAGCCCCAAATGCGATATATCCGATAAACGATCACCTTTCTTTATTCGACTAGCCTTGAAAATGATCACACGAATCTCGAATTAGTATCGTTTCTAAACGCTGCTTTCGCCACGACCCACCAACGTAATAGGATAAACGTATTTCTTTCGTTTCGCATTGAAGAACGGTGAACTGTGTTGTGCGGTAGTTGGCGTTGGCGAAAGACCACGAAGAAGAGGCAAGGACGCGTCACCGCTTAGACCAGTTGCATCAAATCTTCTTTTCCACTCGGCACCAAGGTCAGTTGCTGGTGCCATCAAGCCTTTACATTCCGGAGAGCTTCTAACGCTAAGAAACACGTCGTTACTGCTGTCACGTTGACCGGACGAGCCCTAAAAGTATTATATCAAAAAAATTATTAGGTTATACAAAATTCCAGAAGTTTTGTCGACGGTTTCGGGTTTATGTACCTTGGCCTCGAAGAAATCTAAACTAGATCCGTTCGTCTCGTTTTCTCCCTCAGCGAAGTCAACCTGTACATGATGAGACGTATGCGAAGCTCGCGAGGAATGCGAGGACGCGCGCGTGGACGAATTTTCCGATAGATCGTCCCTACAGCAGGCAGCCGTACACACCCTTTGCTCTCTGTCAAAAAACAAATAGCGATTGTAGAAACTGTTATACATATACGGCTATGATTACCGGTAGTTGCTTATTGCTCAAGCCGCAGACTGTATTTAACCGTTGGCACGGTTCGATAAGATCAATTTTTATAGCAAGAAGATTTTTAATAAAGGTTGGAATTTATTTGTTTTTAATCCGTCATTTTTTGCCAATTCATCTATCAGGAACCCTAGCATATCTTCCTCACAGCGTATCTAACGTATCCTAAAGTCCCACAACAGTAACATGTTGTTTAGAATAGTGAACTCCATAACATATTTCTAGGTCATCGAAATCAGTGATCAATCGATAATGTAAATAATTATTACCAAGAAATAATATCACGTTGAAAATATTTCGCTGTAGAGGCGGCGGTCGAGCGCAAAGGGTTAAAGGTAATATACGAGCAAACTAATATCGAAGTTTGCAAACAAATCTAATAACAATTTGGAAGAGCATGAGATGGGACATGAATTATGCAACGACTTGATATATTCAACCCTCTCTTAACACGATTTCGAAAAAACGCGGTTTAATGAATTTGAACAACTTTTAGATAGCACGAATGTTTCCATCGTATTTTGTTTCTCAACATACATAGAGAATTTTTCAAGAGAACACGATTTCGATATAAGACGAAATGCATTCTGATTTATAGCGAAGATAAAAAATATTCGTACACTTTTTAACACCGAATAACTGTTTTTTTAATGAACCAAATGCCTTGATATATCGAATGCACTTAAAAACTTAAAACAATAACTAATTAAACATTCAAAAATAACTAATGCTTATCGAAGTGACAACTATCATCAAAATTGAATGTGTGCGTTTCGTAACTCATTGTATATTCGTTCAAGATTTCGAAACAACACGGAACGAATTAACCGTGTTATAAAAGAGTCGAATGTACATCAATTCATTATATACAGTAACAAAAAAAAAGACCTTCTAACGGTAACCGAATCCCTTCTTCTCGGTACCGGCGGCGGAAGATCAGCGGCCAAACTCTTGGCACTCTCGTAGCTAGCCTCACTGTTGCCGCTGCTACTATTACTGCCGATGGTTTCCTCCCTCAGGAAATAATTCTTCGCTGAGAGCATGGCGAAGTGGAGATTGTTCTTGAGGTCGTCCGCCGCCGTTGACAAGTTTCCCGGAATCTTCGGTGTGCGTCTCATCGGCCGCGGCGGTGGTATCGGCGAGGGTGGGTTACTCGATGCTTCCGATAACGTTTCAGGGGTGGCAAGGGGTGCTGTACGGGAGGAGTCTTCCCAATCGCCACGACGATTCGATCTTTAGGAACGAAAGAGGAAAGAAAATGAGAGGAGCTGAGTGAGGTAGAGATAGATGGAGAAAGAGAAAGAGACAAGGAAAAAGAGAACCTCTCGCTGTACTATTGAACTCCAGAGAAGCATCCTCATAGAGGGCATGAGAATAGGAAGATACTTCTCTCAGTCCACGATCGTTCTAAACAATGATCTATCATCGCGGACTTGCGAGTTATCAATGGTTGTAACGTGCGGTGATTTCGCGGGTGCTCGAGTACCGAAAGCAGTGATGACGCAGTGTATGTGTCGAATGGTGTGAATTAAGCGCGTTTAATGAAAACGACAAGCGTGGTATGAATCAAGTCTCGTTGATTTCGTGCGTACGTTTATCGTACCTACGTATTTGTCATAACTAAATTCTTAACAACTCGTCAAAAAGTAAGAGAGACTCTTGGAGAATAATTATCGCGACTCTGTTTATCCTAGACCCTTTCCCGTTTGAGCTTTGTCCTGAAGAAAGGTTCGAGGGTGGGTGAAGGGGGTTTTCTGTCGAATCCTTACAGTTTACTATCGTCGGGACGGGGTGTGTTGAGCAAGTCGCTTGCCAGGCTGACGTATTCCCATGGTATGCCCCTGGAGTCGACGCTGAGTTCTCGGCCGGCCTGCGGGAATTCCGTTGGGCTCTGCAACGACGTGAAGCTTGTCTCGAGGCAGAGCCTGTGCGGTGGAGTCCCCGCGAGATTGCCGCTTTGGCACTTGACCGGAGTCGAAGGCGAGAGGAGGGCCCTCATCTCTTGCTCGATCTCGAGCTCCTGGACCTCGCCGGCTTCGCGAGCTTCCGACGCTTCTGCCGAAGAAGCGTGACCGGATGCCAGACGCTGCGGCTTCGCTGGACCCAGGGTCGTTACAACCTGACATACCCACACGCTATTTTTTTCCATGTTATCCTCCACGACCGCGAGCACTCCTCTTGTTATATCTTTTTTTTTTTTATTATTATTATTTCTCTTTCTCTCCGAACGATCGGGAAATTGTACGAGAGTCGTGCAAAAGTCGAAGAAACGAATACGATCAAACTCGAGTTCATTTTCTTCCGCCTTCGCACGTACACGAGCACATATTCCTATATCCCATTTCGAGTGCTCGCGATATTCTTTTACGTACGGTACATGGTCCTTGATACTGGCCATTCTCAGAAAGAAATCAGATTCGGTATCGTGAATGTAATAAAACGGGACTGGAGGATCGATGTTTATGGCCGAATGTTATCTTATGCCTAGGGTATGAACGATGTTTTACGGTGATTGAACTTCCTCGAAAAATATATCCTTCGGGCTGAACACCTGCTTCTTTTGCAATAGTCTACTTTTCTCTATTATAATAAGTATCGTTACCTATGTGCAAGTAGGACTAATGTCTTCTTACATTCGAAACTACCGATCGATGATCGTTAAGATACGTATGCGCGCACTATATGTTTCCAACATGCACTTGTAGAATGATTCGATCAAATAAAAGTGAATCGTCTCGGTCTGTGAAAAACTTCACATATTTAATAACCCGAATAGTCCTTTCGGCACGCAATTAGAGATAAATTCTTTTGAAAGGACGAATACCAACAGGGACGAAACGAGATATGAGTTTCGCGTTATTCATTTTTTTTTATCATGATGGTACAGTGCAGTTTTTCTTGTCCCACGAAACCGTTAGTTCCAAAACGATGTTTTATCTCGCCGAAACGAATTGTTCATCGACGCGACGTTGACGAAAGCTCGGTCGTTATCGAGGATTCACTTTTACTTGTTCCATACCCCGACATCGTATCGATATGAAGATGCAGTGACGATACGTGGTCTTTCTATATGCGTGATACACATGCATGGACGAATCCGTGAAGTTCGTGTCATTCAAACTATAAATTACTGTCTCTCGCTATCCGCTTACGCGTTTTATGTTATATCTGCAGACACATCGACACAAACACTTTTCTGCATACCAAATAATGATTTACGATATGAGTACGCACGTGACAATATTACTACGTGAAAATGAAACGTGGAACTTAACAAGGATTTGTAGTACGACATGATTGTGTGACGATGGGTGACGATAGTGAATGTGCGACGAGACTCGGTGGGATAATTTTGAAACGAGCGTGGATTATGATGATAAATTACGACAGACACCGGTGTGATGACATTTTTTTTGTCCTTTTAAAAAGTCACTGTAGATAAGGATCGCTCGTATAATTGAAAGGAGGAGGGTTACAGACAATGAGAACGAACGAATCCTCGACTAAAATAAAAAAGATAAGAGAAACTCAACGACGACCTTTTCTTCAGTGACCTCCTAGGTGACCAGTGATGTCCTCCCAATTGGACAAGAGTTTCTGTTCGTTCGTTCGTTCGTGTACACGTAGAGCAGTAGAAATAGAGAGAGAGAGGATGTAACGACACGAATTTTATCGAGCGTTACGACTGGACCAAAGTGATGTGCAAGGAAAAGAAAGGAAAGAGAAAAAAGATAAGGTTGCAGAGGTATCTAGAGACGTCGTTCAGTACCTTGTCTCGTGGCAGAAAGAGGGTGTGGTGGCATAGGCGTCGGCGTTGGCGTCACGCGCCGTCCATTGATGATGGAGTAGAACGTGCCGGTGATCGGGTGGTCCCCTGTGCGTTGCTACGTCTAGCTCGACCGATGCACGCGAGGCTGCACGCGAGGCTGCATCGTCCGCTGCATCGTCGACTGCACCGGCCGTTGCACCGGCAGCTGCATCACCAGCTGCACCGGCATCCGCGGCACCGCTTCGATCTCTGGACGCTGACACCTAATCCACACCACACACCCTCAAGCCACTGTAACTCCACTCGAAAGCTTGTCGGCTATCAGCCTCCTCTTCCTTTAAGAATCAACCTATCCTTCTCTAACTAATCGAGAATACTGTCGGGAATACTGCTATATCGATTCGACGTTTAACTCTCCTATCGATTTTTATTTATTTTCTTTGAAACGCCGAGACCGTTCTTCCTTAGACTCGTTGGCGAAGTGCAGCATATTTCGAATACCATAAGTAAAACAACTATTGACGTTATTTAATTTGTAACACTGCAAATAATAGAAACATGTAGGCTATTAATTAATTAAATTTTTTAACGAATTGTAGGTTTAACATTTTCGATTCGATCTGTGGTAAAATTTTTTGACGAATATTCATTTGTTGCGATCATTGTTAACACGGTGACTGCTACGCGAACTTTTTATACATTTTATTCTGGTTAATCGTAATTTTTCGTTATAAGTATGCATTCATGAATAAAATTTAATATAACTAAGTGGGACTGTATGTTCTTATCAATAGTGTATTTATATCAGTACTGGTCATCCATGACATCATAGCCGTCCGCCACAATCTGACTGAAAAAATCAGTAGCGGTTACGGGTAACCGCGGTAGCAATCAACGTGTTAATATATGTCAGAATTTTAGAATAGATCGTTTGCATAATAATTCGATGATTTCGTGTCAATTTAACGAACATTTCGAGAACCAAAAAGGTGACATAAAATGTGCCTCTTTTGCAGTGTGCATTACAACGAAGACAAAACAGGAGAAGAGTCGATGCAGTGTTTCATGTATGTAATTTGGATACCCTGTAAATGTGTTGGTTATTGCTCCGGAAATTACACCTATTAATTCTGCAAGTCAGTTTTAAGACTTAAAATTTCTATTGACCTAAAGTGACTATTCCTATGCTGTCAATTTTGTGCCTTGTCAGATCATAAAAGAAAATAATTCAAATATTTAAAGTGAAGATACATTGGAATACCGCTATTCCAAATTACCTACACCGTAACAAATTTTTCAATTGGATCAAAGTTTCAGTTACTTTTTGTTTTTTCATTATTACTGAAAGTTTGAAATGCTAAAGTTTATTTGCTTCCCTAGAGTATTATACATTATCATTTGTTCTCATCCCTTGCCCTCATTTTTTATTCATCTTAAAGCCATCGGTATTCCAAATAAGCTGCACTTCCTCTTCTAAAAGTGCATCTTTGGCAAGCATCTTTTATAAAGAAAAATACGAGTCAAGAGAATTGAATTACGCGTCAAGAGTACACAATTTCCGGAAAGTGTTTCGCGAAAAGTGTTCGTATATACGGGAGAATATATGTCTGCGGTAAAAAGAAAAGAAGAAAAGGGAACAAAATACGATAAGCGAGTGTATACGAGACTACAGCTTAAAGCTACAAAGCGGTAAACGTAACAATAAAACGTCGTCACTTTCAATATTTGCGACTATATGCAAACTATAATTATACGTTATTAAGAAGCTAATTTGAAGGCGTGAATTTTGTGTCTCAATTTTGTACGTATCAGCTGTACAAAATGCTTCAGAAGTGGATGATCAATCCAAGTGATGTGACTGGTGGAAATTATTTCCAATAAAAATAATCATATATCTGGCTATCCAATTGCTGATGGTCCAAAAGTTATTTCAAAATTCATAAGAATAACAGAGTTTTTAAAAATGCTTTCATTAGAAATTTACTTTTCAGGATCGTAGTTGAAATAAAAAATCAACCAAATAATTTATATTTTCGTTAAATAAATATTTTAGCGATTGCATTAGACGATTTCAGGAAATAACTTTTAAACTATCAACAATTACATAACCACATTTTATGGTTATTTTGATTATAATTATCTCACTTCGTTTGATCCTCTACTCCTGAAACACCTTATATTGACAATTAGGAAGCTTTCATTGATAAATCAAACAGAGAGCGATAATTTCGATGGCATAAAGTATATTGATAAAAATAACGTACAGCGAAGACTATACAAAAGTAATATATCATTGCAATCGAATCGAGCGAGGATGGTTAACTAGCTTATAAAGTATTTAATGTAAAGATTTCCTCTATATATATATATATATATATATATATATATATATTATAATTATTCATATTTTTCACGTCGATCGTTTCGAATGCAATTTATAAGAGTTTAAGAAACGATTTAATTGCGAAGAAAAGAAATTTTGAGCGCGTGAAATGCGTCGATAGTATAGAAACTTTGAATCTATTATCTACATGTTTCGATAATTCATGCGTACACAAGCAGCATGCGCATTGCTTCTCTCCTAATTTGTAGAAAACTTCAAACGATCGAATATTCGTTTACGAGACTAAATACAGCAAAACTTCGCCGTTCGCGAGGTGTTAGATTTCTGGAAATCAAATAGAAAGGCAAGATCTTCAAATATTAAATAAAAAATAGGAATGTTACAAACGTAATTAAAAAATGTATTTTGAAGTGATTGTAAAAAATGAGGTAATTACACTTTGCTTCTGAAATTTGTTTAATCTTCCATACAACTCTTTATAGGATCTACCGTGGTCGGTAAAGTCGCGAACGACGAGGTCATACCGTACTTATTTTATTGATGAAAATGTAAACTCACTAATCGTATTCGACTTCGATGCATACAATATCACCTAAATCTATAATCCTAACAAGACAAGAAAGGCCTATACACGAATATCTATATACAAAAAAAAAAAAAAATATAATGCATTCAATTACGAAACACGCAAGTAAAAAAAAAACCGTAACGAAAATTAAGGTATCCTAATGCTACGGAAGAAAACAAACACTAAATATTTATTCTTACTAATAATAGGAAGCACGGCTACAACTTAAAAACCGTACCTAACTTCGATGGATAGCAAACGCACATACATCGTGTACAGTAAAATAAACGAGCATCGTTCTACTCTAATCGCACTATATATTATTGTCTTAACGTTATGTCGAACGCAAGAAAAATTTCCCGTTCGAGCGCACAGAGAGTGAAAGAGAAAGAAATAGAGAGCTTCGATCTCAAGACGGCGTTCTACCAGCGAACCGTGCGAAACATGAAATCGATCAGTCAATGAACATGGGAATCGATCGTAAAAGCACATTAATACGATCCAGACTGCGTCTCCTTCTGTACGTGCACCTCCAAATCGACGACAATGGATGCAGGGTTCACGGTAACGTCCGGATTAGCAAAGTGTACTTGTTTTCGATTAGAGCTACGATCGTCGATGCGTTCGTCATCGTCGATCTTGATTACTACAGGTACGACAGAATCTTCTTCCTTCGTAACATCAGGACCGTCCGTAGTTTCCTCCAGAGGCTCGTAATGGCCCAGCTTTACGGAGGGACTTCGACTAGCCGGAGAATGTTGTGCTTTTTTTATCTGCCCGACTACCGGCGAGTCGGCCTGGCTTACCTTGTTCAAGGCCTTCAGCATGTTATCCGGCATGTGGTCCTGTATCATCACTGGACTTATCAAGACCTCGTCGAAGTCGCATGGGCCTGCCCAGAGCGCCTGGTAGACTGGTTCGCGTTTCGTCAACACCTGCCTGAAATTACCAACGAACGCACCGGCTTATTCTTCCAAACACTGGCGACGTAGAAGACATTCAAAGACATCCTAATCTATTTCATTTGTACGACACGATATACCAGTAATCTCGTGAACGCAAGAACGAGGATCAAGCCATACAGCGATACTCGACTAAACGCGTGCCAAGATCTGTCTATCTAAGGAACATGCAACCGAGAAAGATCAGAATCAGAGAAGATTCGGTTAAAGATCGTACTTTGTTGAAATTCGAGGTAACCGTGAGGATAACTATCGTGCTACGTGTTATTCGATACTCCTAACTCTTCCCTGCCCCCTTCATGCAATATTACGAACGTTTGTCTCTACACATTGTGATCATTAAACCTGAAACGAGAGGATCAGACGGTGCAAGAGAAATATTACATCGTGTAAACAGTGTACATGGGATATAGATCCAAGGTGCATGCGGACACATCCCCAAGATGCAATACCCAATGTAGTCCTGAAAATACAAATAACGAAACAAACGTACCTCCACCGTGATTCATACTTTTTCCTAGAAATGAAAAACATCTTTCGTTAGGTTCGCCAAACGTTTCTCCCGCCTCGATGGTGATTAATTTAACATAAGTTTTATCGAAATTCAATAAATCGGACAAAAAAATAGATCGGCGCGGGACACTTACTCGCCCTTGTTAGGATGATGTCGAACAACGTGAATTATTCTACCGGGTGGATAGAGTGGCCTGTGCAACGTCAAAGCGATACTCGAGTCGGTGGGAACGATCGCTTGAGACCGAGCCAGATCCTTGTCTCTCTGATACTCGCTGATACATCCACCCGCTTCCATATTAGCCGCAGACGTGGGTGTCGAGCTACATCCGCAACACATCACCGAGCAGGCTATCGTTTTCCACTGAAACGAATGTACAGTCCTACGTATAAATTTAATGCTCGAGACGGTCGCTTCTCCATCGATTCAACGAAGCGTGAAAGGAAAGAGAGCTTTTTAGCAATTCCAAGACTTTTGGGTTCATTGAAGATACATGAGGATATTTTTCTCTCTCTTTTTCCGGAGCAAATACTTTTACCCGTCTACGTACTTTGGGATCAACGCTCCGCTTTATCGCATTGATAAGATCCGCTCTCAAGCTTTCCATTTGACGTAGTCCTAGCCTAGGCACGACGTCTTTCCCCACTACAACCGACGTCGTGAATTCTTGAGAATATTGTTGGGCCGGCATGCTCAGAAGACCACCCGGTGGGGCGAAAGAGAAGCATGTCAAATCCGGATATTCTTGCTTAAGTAAAATCGCGAGGATAGCAGCGGTGCCCGCACCAAGCGAATGTCCGACCAATACCAGTCCAAACTGATCGGTGCCTCTCGAGGGATCCTGTTGAAAAGTAATCGTTAACCACGCTTGAATCGTTCGACTCGATGAAGGGGGCTGATGATCCGCTGCTAGGCGTAAATACACTCGATAGGCTAATAATTGACGCGTTACTATGTGAAATTGTGCAGACGACTATACCAGAAAACGGTATCGATTGTGAAGGAACTAGGCCGCACGCGTTTTAGCATTGTACCTTCGCTAGTGCTCGCGCGATAATGTTCTCTTCTTGAAGCTTTTTGCGTATGTATTCTGCGGCTTGAACCATACCCTTGTGACCTAACCAATCGTCTTTCGGCGGCGTTAATGGCAACACCTCGCCTTCCGCGTTTAAATCTGTTAATACGTCTTTCATACTGAGAGTTCCACGTATGCTAACGACCACCTGGAAAAAAAAGAACACGAACATACTTTTTAGAGAGACTTTGTACGCGATCTGGCTACTCGAAGAGAGTCGTTTATTCGTTAACGCGACAGTAATCACGAGGGAGTAATTATGATGCGGCAAAAACAAGAGGCTGTGGTACTACGGTAATATTCTCGGAGGTTTAACGAAATTAGTTAGACAATTCTAAATGAAGTTTAAAGATGATGGCAGGATCACGCTTTACTGTCGCGTCGATGAACAAAATGCTGTGTGTCGTAACTTCGGAACCTTCTTTTTTGTGTAATCAAGCGCGACGAAAAACGGTGTCTCCCCGACGTCCACGTGAAAAGTCGCGTAAACGACCTCGACCTCGCCAACTTCGACCATTTTCCTTAGGGCCGCGTAATTGCATTGACAACAGTTGTCCTCCACTATCGTAGCGTCATCCTCACGATTACCACAGGGAAAGCAAGCGCATCTCAACCTTGAACAGAGAATAAAAAAAAAAGGAAAAGGTAAATCATTATGAGCTTGACTCCATTCGATTCTATCAGAGCGCGTTAATTGTCCCTAATAGCTACTCGATGAAGAAAGTCGGTAAATAAATTTCGAAGCCGTATCATCGAGATCCAGGAGAGTACACTCGAGATTCGATGGAACGGCTAGGTCTTCTGGAAGGTGAACGCGAAAGGTTCGATCGATAGGTAATTACTGTGACTCATAGAGTGGACAGAATTACATTGAGATTTCGTCTCGTAAATCCATTTCAATCTGGACTGATAGGCAAAGCGATTGGTCGAGCTGAGGTGTCCTGGCTAATGTCCGGTGGGACACCGGACACTCACGGTGGACACTCTACTGGTCTCCGAGAAAGGATTACCTCGTGCACAACTGGCAAAGTCCCGTGGAATGATTAACGAGAAACATAGGCCAACCGTAGGCAGCGAGGGCGAAGTGCATATAATGAATGGCCAACTGGAAGTGGCCCAGATCGCCGTCCTCGGTCAAGGACAGAAACTTCGTACGAGGCGTCACTGGCACGCCCGAGAGGAACTCGTACGTGTCATTTTTCCTTTGTTTCACTATCAGCTCCCTTTCGATCTTCTGAAACTTCCGCAGAAGCACGAGCCCGGCCACTACGTCCGACGGCACCACGTCGAGGTCGCGGAAGAAGTCGCTCAACAGTCTGGCGATGTCAGCGAACGAGTTCTGCGAATGACGTTGGTTTTTGTGGAAATCTATCTTTTAGGAATTATCAAGAGTTCCATTCTTTCACACAAATGATGCTTACTCTACTTCGATCCGAGTTCCCCATGCAACAGAACAACAATCGGCATCTGTTGTCCCAGCTATCTTGATAGGCACGTATAACTTTTCTAAAAAAAAAAAAAGAACAAAAATTAAACGTACACGTACGCGTGCAAGCACGTTCGTTGGGCTAATGTTAGATGTGAAATTTATCTATCTTAAGCTATTAATATCAGCGAGTATCTCCGTATCGGGAGGTAATGTATCTTCCTATAGGTAGGCTTTGATCGATCGCTTCGAAATGTCTAGTCACTGGAAAAGATAAGAGCCAGACCGTTCTCAAAGTGTAACGCGTAGAATGAAAGCTTGCTCAGAAAAGAATACGATAGTCAATAATTCCAAGGTATGGATCTCTATGCGGCGAAACTATGCTTCAGTTATTTCTTTCCTATCGGTCTATGACAGACTTCAAAAATGTTTTTCATCGATATCGGTCGTGGGTTCGATGGAGAATGGTGCAAATGGTAAAAAATAGAGAAGCTGATGGATTTTTCGATGAGAAAGATAGATTGAGAGGGAGAGGGATTTACCGTTGTCGCCAATTTCGGTTCCTGCTGCCGCTGCGCTTGTAGTGTAACCTAGCGCCCCTCGATTCAGCTTCTCTCATGCTACGCTGATATTTCTTCATTTTCACCCAGGATCTGCCGGCGGCGTCGTATGTACACCAGACCGTCACCATCACCGACGCCAATACACACCAATTCGATATCACCAAACCTACAGGCCCATGAATTTTTCAACGCGCGAACGCCCGAGAGGAATGGAAGGAATCTTTTATAAAATACACGGTAAAAAGAATACGTTCCACGTGCAGCTCGTGTACCTACCATAACGAAAGCTGTGCGAACTTTAAATTTAGGAACTCACCTAACATCACATCTTTGGCTTGGTCCGCAGGACAGGTTTGGTAAAATCGCGTTAACCACGTGACGCCCGCGCACAACCATCCCGCTTCTATCAATAAGAGCACTGAAATCAAATTTGTTGATATATTTTTTTATGAAATCTATGATCAGGATCGTTTGTAGTTTTAACCTTAGAACTGTATAAACTATTTGTTATTTAAATTTAAATTTTAGACAATTTAGAATATTTTGAGACTACATGGTAGGTAAATAAAAAAATGAACGATAAATTTAGGAATTCGTTTGAAACAAAATAGTAGATACGGTGATGGGTCAAATATTGACTCTATTTATTTTAAATAACATTTTTTTATTTTTTTTATTTTTATTTTCTCCCTTTTTCCTCATATTTATTTCTTTTTTTTAAATATAAAACATCAATGATTATGTTTTGTAAATAACGTCAATCAATGTCTGCATTAAAGTTATTACTTTTTAACAGCAAACCAAGTGCCATTTCCAGCTGCATATACCTACTCTGTGTTTGTCAAGTATACCTACTCATCATTTATTCATTTTTATGACACAACATAGGTCACGCTTTTAAAATCAGTTTAAGAGGTTAAGACATGTAGATAGATGTAAGTAGGAATGTATAATATACATATGTGTATTCTCGTTTGTAGATGCGGATTATTAAACGGTTCTTAGAATATCGAAGCCTCGACCTTTGTTCGATGAAAAGGAAACGAACGACGTGCGCTTGTCGATGTGCTTGTCGTAACTTCACGGTGGATAAGGTTGAAGGTATTGGCAGCGCTTTCTTCTAGCATCAAACTCGATGGAGCTTACGACAAAAGCACCTACTGGGTACCTCTGTTACCCCGGCCGGCGCGAAGCAACGAACGCTGAGCAGCTTCGAAAGAAATGCGTTTGACCTACATACCTGCGTACACATCTCGTAAAAGAAAACTATTTCGGTTTATTTACGATCTAGAAATGCTTGATCATCTCCAGTCATAAAAAATAAATTCAACCAAGAAAGTAACCTGAAAATGACACGAAGTTATAACGAAATCAGTGCAGCTGCACGTTACAAATGCGAAGATCGTACGAGAGAAGGAAGGAAAGTCGTCGAGATCTGGCGAGAGTTCGCGACCCCGTAAGGATTCGACCAATCAGTCGAACGTGCTCGGAAAGGTCATCGAGTTTTTTCCACTCTAATCCATAGAGATCTTCGTGAAACGGCGGACCACTGCTGGATCGGTTCCAGATCCGTTGATGCTGCACTACCATCTCTTTTCTCTTTGGGATAGCTTCGCTCGAAGTAATTCCGACGGCAGGTCGGTGATATTTAATAAAATAAAATTGATTTGAGAAGAGTATATGCGCTTCGTTGAGTCGAAGAACAAAAAAAAAGAACAATATTTCAGTGATATATTTCACCGAGGCAGTATAAATTGCTCGTTTTCCTCTCGTTCTTTCGCGTGCTCGAGTTCCGACGCGCGTGTTTCTTCCCTTATACGCAAGCCTAAATTCGCTCCCCTCGTGAACGATCGTTTATTACGACGAAGGACTTCGCGAGGGTGAAGGGCCGGCTCTTATTAATATTCGCCCTCTTACTCTAGAGGAGATCGGAACTACGAGTAAAGGTAAGAAAGACTCGCACTACGAATCTTTCGTTAACGGGTCTCTGAAGAGTTTAAACGCGATTAGAATCGCGAGTAGAATTATTTAAGCCACTAAGAGCTGCCGAGTGAGTCTATCCAAGACGGTACTAACGATCACGATAAATCTTCTGGCGATGGTCACGATGAAACTTCTCATCTTTGGAACGTAGCTCGTGGGAAAATGTCAGGAAGGGCCGAGATGCTAGGACGGTGCTTTACTTCTCATAGTACGAGCTATAAAATTTCTTAGAAGTTCCCCTTTCCTTCGTACGATCGTGCCGATATAGCCGCAATGTAGGTCCTTGCGTATACGAGCGCGAAGCTATAAATTGCTTGCCTCGTAAATGGATGACTGCTTATACGTATGCAAGCAAGAACTTACCCGAAAGCTTTATGTTCTTTGATTCCTCCTACATTTGGGTAATATAAACATTTTATCGTCGAAAGAGACGACATTGTTTCGGTCACGCTATATCGCTCCTTCTCTTTTCAAATATTTAATCATGCAGTAATACGCGTAAAAAGTAAAGCTTAACATTGCATAGACTCACATAAGCGAATATAAAGTATGTATTGCATGGGTGCTCTCGCCGCCGTGTCCAGGATGCTCCCTCTCGTTGCGAGGAAGCAGACCGAAAACTCGACCACCATGGAGATTATAAAAAGCACGAGATATCCTAATATGTATTCCCATAGGAGAAGAATGCATATGACGCTGCGATCCCATTCGAGAATTCCCAGCAGCACTCCAAGTACCGTCACCCTGTAATAAAAGAGACGATTATGAAATTTCACAATGGGAACTACGATTATTTCTTATTCATAAAAATTTCTCGAGATCAAAAGTTGATTTTATCTCCGTTAGGAAAATTATACGTAGAAAAGCTTCATTAATATAACGATTACGGTATCCGTAAGCCCCACGGATGTTTTCTCGAGAAATGATCAAATATTCTCGACTTTAATCGTACACGAAGTCGAGTCGAATTACGTGAATCGTAACGAGCAAAGGCAAACTTCGCTCTTCAATAATGCATCTCATGCGCACCGTTCTCTCGCTAAACCTCTCGAGGGAAGGTGTATCGATTCGATGGTCGATCCACGTCTAATTTATTTCTACATTTTTTTTTAGCCACTTCGAAATTTCAGTAAAGTCAAAAGAGAGTATTCTTTATTATTATAAACGTTTTATCGCCGGTTTGTTAACGTAATTATACGATTGTCTAAGTTGGCGAAGCTCGTTTCACTGTTAGCACTCGCTTAGATCATCCGACGCGAACGTTAGAGCTTAATTCTCAAGATTATGCGCCGACGAACGAAAGAGCAGCCACTTCGGCTATCGCGCCGGTGATATTTTAGAATATGCATGAGGACGAAAGGATATCGGAGCGTGGAAGCGCGGAGCCATAGACAGGAAAATTTATTTGCACGATCTCCTTTAGCATGCAAACGCTTTCTCGACTTGGGACTGGAGTGCGCTTAGAGCGATATTCTATCGTTGAGAGTCAGATCGATCGATCATCGATCTCGATGAAAATAATATCGAGAGTTTACCGAATATCAACGAAGACTCTTTATTCGATGTAGATGAAAAATAGGAAAAGTGATTTGTATTCTATTTGAAAGAATCTTTTATCGTGCCGATTTTTTAATTTACATCACATTATTTTTGAAAGTAGCTTTATTTTTTAGTCAGAATGTATGTGAGTTTTTGCAACGTTCTGGTAATTTCAGGATTTTATCTACCCAAAACTTTGTTAGTTTTTAACTGACTTCGAAGAGGAGGTCACGCAATTAATGCATAAATTTGTCGACAATCGGCACGAACATATCGAACGACTTTTTATACTTATGACTGTGATTAGGATAACAAATCCTATTCACTTTCTGAAGTTATTTATCTGCCGGTGTGCGGACGTCCAACTTTTCAGTGTCATAGAGTACAATACGTACTATCGCTTTGCTAGTCACGATATCGCTGGAAGTTTTGGCATAAGAGCAAAGTTTTTAACGTAGATATCACTCGCACTTTCTTTCACTGTCGATTTCACAATGGCACAAGGAGTCCAATGCGAATACAGACATTGCTCAGGGCCATGTGGAACCGAAAAAGAGCAAGAAGCGTTATAACGGAGGAGGTACGAAAGACGAGCCTCGTAAAGGGCCGGGAAAAAGAGAGCCACGTGAAAGAGAAGGAAGAAAAAGGACGGTTCTCCGAGCGGTTAGGGGAGATAAAAGGGGATCGTTGCGATCCCTTCTAGCTTGCTTTTGGATCAAGCTTTGCTCTCCTCCAAATTCGATCCAATGCATGACTCCTAGAAAGAAATGTGATCTCGTTTGAAATTTTTATTATAAATCATATCTAACCCTCAGCACTATTTCTACCGATTACCATGAAGTCTATTTCAATTTTTCTACTAAATTTCTTTTAACTCTAATTGTAAATTTTACAATTCGTTTATTTCTATTAATTTCTTCGTTGAATTCCTATTAATCACGATTTAAAATTGATTATCATTTTAAAAATTGTTCTAAGGATAAATTCGCTTTCATGTCTACTTGTAAAAGTGAAATGGAACGATAAAAAAGTAGGCGAGCGGAAGAACAAGTTTCGTTCCGATCGATTTACGAAGAATGTCACGAAAAAGCCTCTAACGTTTGATGCCACTGATCGTAGGTCTATACTACGGATTAAACCACATGCAACGCGATGCACTCTGCGTGCACTTCGGAGCTTTCAAGTCGTTAGATCAACCGGAAATGACCCTTGGAGCTCAGACCAGTGATTTTCGACAACGAGCCGGCATGTGCCGTTCGATGCCGCAGTCAATCGCATTATCGAGATCATTTGCCACTAGATAACAAGCTCGCTTTACTCCAGCGAACAAGCATCCTTAGGCGATTCCAATAATTCGCTCTCGAACAAAGCTTCTGTCTTGACGTTAAATTTCCGGTAAAGGGATAGAGAAGCAATAGAAAAAATCAATCCCTAAACACTCGTCATGGTTGAATGACTAAAGTGCGATATTAACTCGTAAAAATCATTTAATTCCATCTCTTTGTCGGTTGTACGTGATCACGGTAGACCGTGAGAAACGACTCTAACGAGCTCCATCGTGACAAAGTTTGTAGAACAAGTACCACTCCATCCCCATCTCTGGAAGAAGCACCATGAAAGCGAGAGAGAGGGAAATAGCGAAGAAGGGTAACCAAGAGAGAGAGAGAGAGAGAGAGAAAGAGAGGGGGATAGAAAGAGGAGGGCGGTTAGGAACCAGAGACGACGGACGACGAACGAAGCGAAGGGCCGACAGCCTTGGATGCTGCGTGGGCCGTATCGATTTACGTTCCAGCAGCTTTTCCGCAGAGTTTCCACCATACTGTGTTCGTATACATAGAAACATACATACAAAGATACATAGAACCACGTGCCTTCGTTTCTCTATTCGTTTGTGTAACTTTCGAAACGAGTGCATTTATTTCGCGATTCTTCGTGGCTACCGCATTTCTTGCATCGTCGTCAGTCTTCTCAAAAATATCGTCAGGAATAGACGTCGCGGGCTCTCTCTCTCTCTCATCTTTGCAGCCTCCTCTTGTAGTAGCTCTTCCCGTTCGTGCTATTCACGGAATTGCTAATTGTAGCACCTTTAATGACGTTAACGGGCAACACGATTGTTCCTTTCGTTCCTTTCCCTCAAAGACTACAAGCCTTTTGCTTTTCTAACCGATGTTACGTTGACTGCCAACCTTGTCTCGACGTTTAACTTGCCGATTCTAATTAGTCCTCGTTACGTATCTAATTTCGTAGAACACGTGGGAACACAAACGATCAGATTGCTTTCGTTGGGCACTCACGACTTTGCGAAGCTCGACGTCGGTCCAACTCGCGTACTCCATTCATGACACGAACAAGGACACCCCGCCTCGTTAGTAAGACTTCAATTAGCAAGTTCGAAACAACTTCGGAAAGTGGTAGTGGCTAGTTCTTAGAACATAGAGAGGGAAGTTTTACTACTATGTTTAATTATCGTACATGTGTCGAGATGAAAACGACGCGATGCCACTCGAAACTCCCATCTCGTTAGCATCGTAGCAACATTTTTCGCATCATTTCCGGATTCGCGAGTCTATGCAGCATGCAATGCAGTGTCTAAAAGACATCCCGAAAAAGGGTGTACTTCAACGAAACAGAACTCGTTTCTCGGTGGGTGCACTTACCTAGTAGGAAAACCTCGCGCGACGAGAGTGAAAAGAGTCGACGCTTGCACGGCCAAGAATCGTGAATTTCTTTTTGACGGAATCCCGTAGTCCCATCTAACTTTGACAAAGGACTTTTCTAAGGCAGATGACCGGAATGAGCTTTCAAGAGAATCGTTCGAGCTACCGTGTGCCTCGTTATTACTTTCTACCCCCTGTTTTCTATGCCCTTTAGCCGAGTAAAAGTCTAATTTGGTCACGCGCTCTCGTCCTTCCATCCCTATGTTAACGACTCCATTATCGTTCAACTTCAAAATCTCATTACGTTGGCCAATTTCAAGGCGTGATCACGACAATCGTTCTATACGACGCTATTACGAGTAATAATATACTCGAATTAAAGATTCCAATATACCTTAGTCTCTTTTCAAATGGAAATAAAAAAAAATCGTGTCCAAAATTTATTTGCAACAAAGTGTAGAACTTGTGTTAAACGATCGTAAAGTATATAAAACAACGATTTAAAATATATAAATACATATTTTGCTAGAATCTTATCTCTCTCATTATTTTTTTCTTGATATAAATTCATCTTCGAAACTAACACGGTATATCATTCGTTTTCTTGAATAGGAACTGCACGACACACATTGTGTGTTACAGTCTTGAATGGGTTCATAATTCTTTGTAACTGGCCGTAAAAGTTCTCCAATTCCTTTGAAATCGTAGCTCGTTCCACGGACTAACTGTAAATCGTATCAAAAAATATCGTATAATAAGAAACATAAGCGTAAATTGAAAAGAAAAATGTAGGTTATCTCAAACAAATGTATTCTAGCATAAATATCCGCAATACAGTATAAAATCACGTTCTTCCCCGAGCGATTCCGTAGTCGATTTCGTGAGCACTGTGCTAAACGGTCCGCGACACGCGAGTGCAACGCTAATTTATCGTGACGTTTACATAGAAAAACGAAAGAAATCCAATCGCAGAAATGCAAAAATCGTAGAGAAACGCGAACGAGCTAAAAGATTGTCATGGTTATCGAGATAAAAGATAAGGAATTTTAGTCATAAAAAGGCGCCGACGTGTCTGCCTAATCTAGGAACATCGTAAACGACGAGGACGATCTTGTATTTCCGATCATATCGAAAGTGGGTCAGTAGACGATACCTCGGGAATGCTTTCCCTGCGTTATCCGCGATCTCTTTACGTCTGGCGTACCACACGCGGAGTTTTCCGCTTCGACGTTTATATCTTACACTTCGACGTTCTCGTCCTCGAAGCTGAAGTGCGAACGCACACGACCAAGCGAAAACTTACGAATAGAAAAAAAGAGAGGGAAGAGGAGAGAAAAAAGAACGAGGTAGAGCTTTTCAAAAGCACGAGATGGAAGTCACTCTTTTGTCGCGCTTACATACCTATACATAGACGGATACATGTACAATACGTACATCTTCTACCATCGGGTATCATTTGAAGTTGTCTGCTGCGAAGAGAAGGGAATACTCTCTCTCTCTCGTAAAGCTCGGACTTGTATCACCAAGAACGAACATTTTGATCTATATGAACACACGTGCACGTTTTAGCGAAGTGAAAAGTCTATGGACGAGCACGTGCGTTTCTTTGACGAATCGTCAATGAAGAGCGAACGAAACACGCACGTACCGCACAGTTCCCTGACTTTTCTCCTCTCTCACTCGTTAAACGTTCTTTTGACAAAAAAAAAAAGGAAGAGGGAACTAAAATATTCGTCGAGGTGAATAGAACGTTTAAATCGTACCGGTGCGTTGTCATCGCTTGAAAACGTTTTTCGTATTGTTACCTTCGTTTCCTCACGGTTAAAGACGATATCGAGAGATTCAAAGTCAATGGATTTCGTTCCCTAAGTAAAGGATGTTCTTGTGCTTGGATAAGAGATAGGAAAAGTTGTC
The DNA here is from genome assembly GCA_916049575.1 of Ancistrocerus nigricornis. NCBI lineage: Eukaryota > Metazoa > Arthropoda > Insecta > Hymenoptera > Vespidae > Ancistrocerus > Ancistrocerus nigricornis. The sequence goes on along the minus strand of OU696667.1, from coordinate 12,723,885 downwards.
TTCCTCGAAATCTTCCTCTTTCTTTGTCCTTTGAGTATTTAAAAATAATGGTAAAACCGTCTGCTTTCCTTTTCGCTTCGGCACGTGCCTCTCGATTCAACAAAAGTTTCCATGAAAGGCAGGAGTTCGTTACGGCCCATTGTCAGACAGTCGTCTCGTCCATTGCATTCTCAATAAACGTGGATTCTTACGACCGGCCAAAAAGAGAAATATATTCTTGCAAAGGTGTGTGAAATTCGGAAGGAAAAGTTTGGCGAACGAGCACGTTACGAGATTCCGACCAATTCTAAAGCTTCGAATAAATATCGCATACTACCTTCGTTTAGTTCCCACTCTTGTGGAATATTTCATATCCGGTAGTGCCGGGCTTCAGAATCACCGTCGAAATAGTCAGATATCCACGGTGGATTTGAAAAGTTTTACGCTCAAAGTGGACTTTTATATGAATAATGTATAAGAGAACCGTGTATCCCCACCTGGGAGAATCGCTCTTGTTCCAAAACGTCGAAACGTCGATACGCTTTTAGCTTTTCTCAGCTACATTCCTAGTTCCAAACGTCCATCTAAAACCGATTTACATCGCGAATACCACCATCACGATTATTTTTATCTGTACGAAGACAAAAATCGATTTTACGGATATTACGTTAAAATACTTGTTCGTTGGATAAAAGTCTACGTAGAAACGACAAAGTTACGAAATATCCGGGCCAACTTTCTTCCTCTGGAATAACTTTTAAATCCGTTCGAGAGAGAAAGAGCGAGAGAACTTGCTCGACTCGGCAAAATCGATTCCCCGAGAATGGCCTTTTAAAGGAGGCGCTTCGTTTCACTCGAGTCGGAAGAAAATATCGTGAGACTATCACATTTTCACAAATAATGTTGAGCTCATCGTTATCACTAAACTCTGTATGGCGCAACAACGGTAACATACATACATTATAATACAATCCTGAAACATCGCTCGTGCGAGCACGTTCGCGATTACGTGTCTTTTCCTCGGTTTTTCTAATATCTAAACACGTACATTCACGCGCATATGCATCTCGCGATGACACCGGTGATATTATACTAACGCCTTGTCGGCAATAGATAAATAACTTGGACGTTTAAGGCTGTTCACCAGCCAATACGTTTTTACGATAACTCTCCTGGTCACAGTTTTTGACCAATTTTGACGAACAAGGGCTTATTCGAAAGCTGAAAGATTTATTATGAAGATGATCTTTATGAAATTTTCAAAAAAGTTTTTTTTTATCATACGTCTTTTTCAGATGCGTTTTTTGACAAAAAATAAGTATTTATTGAAAATTTGGAAAAGATCATCTCCCTCAGAAATGATTCAGCTTTCGAATAAGCCTTTGTTTGGCAAAATCGGTCAAAAATTGTGACCAGGAGAGTTGTTGGCGCAAATCCCGTTTTTGGACGTTTTGGACGAATCATTTGGACGGTCACAATTTTTGACCGATTTTGCCAAACAAAGGCTTATTCGAAAGCTGAATAATTTCTGAGGGAGATGATCTTTTCCAAATTTTCAATAAATACTTATTTTTTGTCAAAAAACGCATCTGAAAAAGACGTATGATGAAAAAAAACTTTTTTGAAAATTTCAAAAAGATCATCTTCATAATAAATCTTTCAGCTTTCGAATAAGCTCTTGTTAAAAACGTATTGGGTGGTGAACAGCCTTAATGGAACGATCTTTCGCAATTTAAAAATGCTCTCTCTCTCTGTGATAAATGCAAAATAAGTCAGAATTTTTGTTTTATTCTGTATCAGACATGTTGCATCGAACGTAACAAGTCGTTGACCATGTTCGATCTATCGCATCGCCCATGCCTCCTGGCGCAGCCATATAACGCAATCGTGTTCGTCTGGTTTAAATTTTCCACCAACTCGATCCTAATTCAATTACACCGCGCGATACGTGAATCGACGTATCGAGTATCTCACGAAAAAGATAGAGTGCGAGAGAGAAAGAAAAAAGAGGATGCATTTCCTATTAAACTCACCCTAGGGATGACGCATCGTGCAACATCGAGTTGAATTCGACTGCCGGTTGCAAGCTCGCTCGCGATAGATCGACGAGAGTTTCTTTCCGACTCCCGACGGTAATTATATCGCAAAGAGGAACTTTTCGAATCGAAGGGAGAGTCGTTACCAGGAAAGCGTGTCGCTATCAAAGCCCGACGATTTGAGCAATTAATTAGCTTGAGGTTTGTTGACTGCAAACTGTCGGTAGGTACAGTCGGATACTCGTGTCGATTGCATCCGAAATAGAAGCTATGAGACCACGGAATAGCAGATGATGAAATCGGATGCATATGCGAGTGAAGGGTGCAACTCAAACGCGTTACCGTGGAACTTAGAACGGGATGGACGCGTTTATACAAGTGAGCGAAACTTCGACTAAATTACATGCCAAGACTGGAGTGTTTGAGATACATAGGTACGTCGAGGACGCTACACGTGCGACCAAACGAATGTTCCTCGCTGTACGTACATATAGACAGACGGACAGACAGTTATGCACGTAAAGTAAATACGTGTGAAATATAATATTTCGTAGGAGCCGGTGTATTCTGCGCTTCATTTTACGATGCTCGTCATTATTAAAAGAGAATTCATTGTACAGTGAACGGATATGAAAACAAGAGAGGTCATAAATCAAGTGTACTGTCAACGATCGGTTCTTTGTGTAAAGCGATTAATTGCCGTCATTCGGGGCATCGCGATCGCATCTTTCCGTTCCATCCACGAATAGACCAACGATCGTTATGTCACTTTCAATCGGTTCTGCTTGTTCGAGCTATTCGAAATCGGAGTAAGCCGACCACCATTGAAGGCATTCTGGATAAGGAAAGACAATGGACCAACCGAGAATTCTGCAAATCAATATATGATAATACCGTGGAACGTGATAGAGCGAGAGTCGTTGGTATACTCAACTATAAACGCGTATCGCGTGATTTCCCTGCGTGTCGCTGGACCATTTCTAGATAGGTACTTCGTTTCTCGAATAACAGGGTTAATGCGAGCGTCGATATCGTTCTAGTATAGAGTAACACGAAACGAGTGGAGTCGGGAATCGTAACGGGAGAATCACTCGAAATTACGTTATTGCCTGATAAAACGAAAGACGGCACTATGTACGCGCGTTCACCGGTTTAACTACCATTCCCTGTACCATTCTCCCGATATCGTTAACTCGCTTAACGGATAACCCAATCGTGTGAAATGTTTACGAACTCGACTCGACACACTTTAGGGTACAAACTCGAAAGTTCACATTCGATTTACCCTAGGATCGTTCACTTCTCTGTGAAATAATTTAATGAAATCTTGTGAAAAAAATAATGACTCGTCAAAATTTTATACAAAAGACCCGAACAATATGTAAAGTAGCATTCTAATCGAGGAGTGCGATAAGACAGAAATTTCCCGGAAGAAAAGGTCAACTTCAACATCGAACGATTCGAACGCGACGTATTCCGTTCGTGCTTTCGTCGTCGTTCTGCTCGTGAGAAGAAAGGGAGGAGAGAGAGACAAAGAACGATTTAACGCGGTAGGGTGCCGGCACCCCAAAACCCACGCGGCGAACCCCCGAGCGCACCCCCCACCCACGAACCAGTCGCAAAACAAAAGGGGGAAGTTCGATGGCGAACTCCGTCCGAGAAAGGGACTGTCGAAGGGTCACGTGGGTGGATTCGCATCGGTGTCGCGAGAGGATCCGCACCCTAGTAGGTACAAATACACATAAACGCGAACGCAAACGTGTACGGCTTTCAACGACGCTGCTTTTTTTGCTACTTAAGTGACTTCTACATGAAATTTTCTTTTTGTACCTGTTACAAATGAGTACACGGCTTAATTATATTTCTTATGTGCATTATAGGGTCATTCTCGCGAATAGGGAGAAATATGTTTAGACAGAATAAATAAATATATGAAAGAGTCATTTTGTTTTATAAATAAAATATAAAGCTAGTTAATTTTTAAAGTCTTCATTTTCACTTACGACTCATATCGGACTTTATATATTTTATGACACCAGAAAGAGACATTAGGATTTCGGTAGAAATTGTTTGCCGCTTCGAGAGCTCTCACGAGATTGATTTTGCGATCGTATGGTGGCAACCCTCTGAACAGTCTTTATTTCGCGTCTGCTCTGTCAAGATAGGGTTCCACATTGGATTACAGGTTCGCTTGATTAAAGAGACTGGGCGACCTCTGGAATTTACAACGATCGATAACGACGATAGCGATTTCTTGCCGAGATTGAATTCACTTTATACGAATTTTTCTTTTTTCCCGCGATCAAACGTCGAAATTTAGTCGAGTGCGAAAATGTTTTTCTTCTACACGTTTCGCGAGTACATCTTCTCGAATAATAAACTATAACAGACGGTTGAGCATATATGCGTTCACCGACGTAACGTTGAAACGACAAGTACTTCAGTTCGCAGGGAACTTCATAAAATATTCGTTGCCTATGAAGAAGGTAACGTATAAAAAGAGGCATGAATCAATTATATAGCGTAGGAAGTCATCCAGAATAAGTCATAACATTTTTTACGAGTGAAGTTAGCAATCTTATCGTCCTTCGATGAGTCAGCCGGTCATTTTTGAATAGCTGGCACGAAACAAAGAGGATAGTTCAATGATAGCGTCCTTTGGAACGCGATAAAACTGAATTAACAACCGGAGGTATGCATGTCAACGTTCGTAAATTTGTGAGTAAAAATGCATTTATGGAAAATTTAAAGCCACGATGCATAAAGAATGCTAGTACAACTCGTTTGCGTACAGACGTCTTTCTTTCGACTTTTCTTTGGTGTTGTCTTGTCACCACGAAACAGAGAACAAACCTGGCAGAGAGAAGAAGAATTTGAAGGTTTCTATTTTCAGCGGTGTTACGTGTCAGGCCTGTCGGTTGAGTGGCAACGGACAACCACGAATTGTCACAACAAGCGTGGCAACTGAAAACATTCGGCGCCTTGCACGAGCTTTCCTTTGCTACCCTTTCGTACGACCCTTTTCGGGATACATGACAAGGGCAACGTCCTTTCTGGCTTTGAGAATGTTTGTCGATACAAATCCTGTCGTTCAATGATCCCTATTTTCATCATGTTGGTCAAGAAACTTATCGTACAATTATATTGGAAATTATCGAAAAAAGAGAGAGAGTCGATAAAACGACGCTCTCCTCCGAGCTTCTGCGACCTTTTCTCGTTCAACTCGAGATTTAGTAGAATAGGAATTATGAAAATAGCTGTCAGATAAAATTTCCTTGGATACAGATAATCTCCATCGATTTGTCATTGTTCCTCGAAAAGGAGGACTTTCAGGTGTTACATTTCTTTCGAAGTACGGCAATTAATCCATGCCTGTGCAGCTCGAAAAATGTTTCCCAAGTACGAAAGTAATTTCTAAAAGTGCGAATGAAAAAGTATGAAAAGCTTACGTGCGCATTAAACAACTTCCGTTCCAAGTCTACTAGCGCTATATATCCTACATACCTACCTACATATACAAAACAAAAGGAAATGAAATTCTCCGCATCGTATGGTCCTTGTATACGATCAACGTTAATTACATATGCACAGTCTCGAGCTTACCGCGACTACTCTAATTACACATTCATATCGCCACGAACGCTTCCAGAAAATAAAGGGTGTCTCTGTCGAAGAGACTCGCGTCGCATGGATAAAATACGAGGCTCGGAGAAATTATTCGAGCGTTTCCACTTTGAAAGGACGCGATCCTATTTTGATCCAGGGATAAATTCGACGCTCGTGTTGTTAGCTCTTCATGCGAGCCGCGAAGCAACACATCCGGAGATATATTACCGTGTTCGAAACGCTCGCTTTACGATGCACGAGCATGGTATTATTCATTATACGAAGTTTCCAACGCTTTGGCCACAGAGAAAGAATAACAAAAATGCAATTCTCTTGTAGTTTATTAGATTTTGTCTTATCGTTCGCGGCTGAGATCAATGATGATGTCTAGCCTACGTCAAGAATTTGTATACTCGATATTTCTCTAGAATTCTTTTACGTGATCAAAATAAAGATCGACGAATCCTCGAGAAGAATTTATATTCGTCGTTAAATCTTTCTAGGTCACCTTTTGTTCCGAACTCTTTCGTGAATATTCGAAACATAGCTTCCCCGATTGATCAAAATTTTAAACATGCTCTCCTTCTTCTTTTTAAAAACTGTGCTTTTACGAAATACGATCGCATAAGGTCGGAAGCGTGCATCGAGTGCGAGAACAATGCGAACCGAGCTTGGCTTTGGTGTGTTGAATATATGTATATAAAAAAGCACCCTTAAATGATTCATGGGGTGCATGGCTAACGGGGGTATAGACACCATTCAACGAACTGCGACACCCGCCGTACATGACGTATTGATCCTCGAGAGGCACGTTCGTGGCCACCTTTCTTCGATTTCCAAAAGCAAGGTGCTACGTCTAAAAACTCTTCTCTTTTTTCTACCGTCGATCATCTGCACACCCATGCAAACGCATTTTATCCTTGACGCGTAACACAAGCAACCCTCCTACGTGCGCATTCGTCGAGCGTTCTTTTCGCGGTGTTTCATGCATTATTTTCTCCTTCATGAATTTCACGGGAAAATGTTTATACGGCGAATACGGAAAATGATCGATGACCCACTATAACCGTTAACCCGGCAAGAACGTGCTGAAAAATTATAGCACGAATTATATGAACGGTATGTTTTTTCCGTAAAAGTAAAACGCAACAATATTAACACGTTAGTGAGTATATAACAATGAATGTAGTATTTATAATGATTATAAATGTCGTTATTGTCGTTATTATAGTATAATGCATTGTTAATTGAAAAAATACGGTATTTTAACACTTTCGCGTCTAATGGGTTGTTGAGTGGTACTATGGCTCCTGCTGGTAATTTAGCCTCATCGTGATTTTCATATTAGGTATAAACAAACACTGCTAATACTATATAATTTAATAATAAGCATAAATGACGCAACTTGCGAAAAAAAAGTTTTTCGTCTTTCTGAAAAAGAAGGATTTCTTGTAAGTTAACACGTTCAATGCGGCAGAACTTTTTCTTTTGTTGAATAGGTTCCTTTTGCTCTACTTTACACAAATCAAGACTTACTTTTCCAATATTTACGCGTTTTCTACAAAGAAAAGGCGAGCAACCGTATGGAAATCGCACGGAGAAAGGAAAACGAGATGTTGACTAAGTACGTGTCGACATCCGCATTGAACGTGTTAGGAGAGTTAAAGTGTTGCATGTTCAGATATTCTGGATAAGAGGTACAAAAACTTGATATTCAAAAGAAAAAGGACTTAAATTGTTTTGAATAAAGAATATATAAAAATACGTCAGAAATATCTGAAAAAGTCGGGTCATTTGGTGACCCGCGTGACACGGGATGACATATGCGGATTATGACGACGTAGAGAGTGCATATTGTGCGAAAAAGAGAAATATATAACTAGAGAGGAAAGGGAATCATATTACCACCCCTTCCTGTATAATCTTACGAAATGTTTAAAAAATTCTAGCACAATGAATACCTATAGGAAATGTATGAAACTTTATTTTATCAATTAAACAATATCGAAGTATTAAACAGTCAACGCGACAGGGTCAAGCAGTGATTCGGGTATGCCGTTTGTCACATCCTCGGTGGATTAATGTCTCTATTACTCACACGGATACTATTGGATAACTTAGATAAGACAAGGTAAATCCTAACATGGCTATGACAATCAAGAGTAAATGGCTGCTAAATTATGCCACAGTTGATCGATAATCTCTCCTGACGATAGGTCCACACAATACGATTAGATTACTGTGAAATAACGGGGTTCAACTATCGGTCTTCTACAATGGATGGACTCCGAACGAACAAATCGTACTTAAACTTTCTCTATCGGAAAAGAAATGTGTTCGTCGTTGAATAATTTTCAAAGATCGTCCAAATTCCAGAAGCAGCCGTCGCGACGTCGCGACGTCTCTTTCATATCTTCAGTAGAAGCGAAATTTCAAGATAGGAATGCATCGGGAGATCTTAATACAAGGAAAAGGTCGTACGGAATTCTTGCGAACGTGCGAATACCTTTAGAAATTGCTTGGTAGAGCGAGAGCGCTCTTTTCTTACGCCTCGACACTCGGAAAAGCGCGACTTGTCTTCCTACTTGCTTCCGTTTGACAAAAGGGACGCTTCTATGTACCCCCTTCGTGTATCTTAGGGGAAATAGGGCGCGTCACGAAAATCGGAAAGCATTTCGTCGATCCATCCTAAGAATTTGTGCATTGAGACGTAAAAATATCATACCTATGACTTTATCTATCTTCTCTAGCTATTCTTAATCGTCGAACGAAATTCACATTTAACATGATTAATGCAAACCTTAATTTTGTCTATTTATATGACTGACTTGTTGTTTTTAATTAAATCATTGAGAGATTTTTCAAAATCGCTCTTAAAAATTACAAAGAAACCGTGATTAAGTAATTATGCTTCTACTCGCAATTGCAAATTTAACAATCTGCTTCGTTAAGTTGTTCCAAGATAATTAAGTAACATTAAAAACAAAAAAGAGTAAATTGGTGATGAAACGGTATAAGCGCGATGGCGATCGGAGCTCCGTAAGTTTGCACAATTATCCTGTCATATAAATATTAATTATTGCACACGTTAATTCACAACTGAATGTAGATTTGGACAAAAAATTACCTATTTCACGAGTTAAATCCGAAATACCAGTAGAATATTTTACATTGAAAAGAAGGGTAGAGCATTAGGTATCCCAATGAAACGATTGAAATTCATACGAGCGATGCAAATCACACACGATTTTGATGCTTCGAAGCTATGGAGATTAACCATTTTACGACAAAATTCAATCGGATCCCAACCTAAATTTCGAACGATCGTGCAAACGTTGCAAATAATTAAATTAACTATCCGATACGAGAGAACGTGCTGATGGAAATCCATTTGTAACGTTATTCTATCGCGAGACGTACGGAACGACATATTTTGATCGACGTCTTTTAAAACACAGCACTGGCTTTATTGCGCAACTTTACACGGTATTCTCGTACCATGCCGGAACAAGATTGCGAACTGTAAATAAATTTTCGCGCGATATCTGTAATATAAATATTTAGATTTAATGGGCGAGACGCGATAGATAAATGGCGAGTGTTATTGAAAATTTGGCTATCGATGAATTTATTAATATATTTAGCAGCAGATAACGACCCGTCACGCGAATTTGACATGCATTTGACCCTAAGTAATGATAATAAAATTTTATTATTAGATATATAATCATAAATTATGTTTACGGGAAATATGACCAAAATCGTATTACTCCAGGAATTTGAGATTATAAGGGAAAGTTGATATGATAATATTGCATTCTTTAAATAAGTCGTTCTTCTTGCGAACTATCAAAAAAATATATGCAGCTATTTTCGAGAGAATTTTTTAACTTTTTCTTTCTCCTATTCCAAAATATCTCACAATGCAAGAAATTTACGAATATGATGTAAAACACAAATTTTGATGTAAAGCAAACAATCTTTTTCTCATGACGAGTTATTCATCGTAATACAAAGAATTATCATTTCTTCGTAACGATTAGGTATACTAGTCAATCGCGGCTAAAGGTTAAAAGATAAATGAAGAATAAAGTCGAGGACGGGGAAAAGCCTGGTACCCACCTATCCTCGATGGCTGGTACCTAAAATAGTACATAGACCGGCGCGTTAGAATTTCAATAAGCCGACGTCGTTACTAATTTAGCCGATTTTCCGCTAGACTTAGCGGATTACTCCGTCTAATGGTCAGAGTCGGATCTTCTGTGCAAAGTGTGCCGGTAGAACCGACATCTCAAAGTACGTCGCGTTCCACGAGGAAGATTTTCAAAGAGTGCTCCTGCGCACGATCACGATGAATAAAATACTAACGCAAATTTATCGGGTCGATGGACGAGGCTCCACGCCTCCAATTATATTGCGCGTTTATCGACGAACGTTAAAAAAATAAAATAAAAAAACGCGTTCGCAAAAAGCGAGACCAATAAAATTCCAACGATTCCATCGAAATTGCGTTTCGTTGCGAATAGGAATTGGAATGGTATTGCGATTCATCGAATAATTTCTACGAGGTTGGCGTGACGCGTTACGCAATTCCACCTTAATTATTTATCATGCAACGGAATGTAGCATGAATGACAAATGCGTTGGCGAAGAATAAAGAAGATGAAAAAGAACATGCGTGAGCATCCTTCGTAGATATACACACATATACAGGGTGGTTCATCTAAACGTATCTTCTTTATTTGTAATGACATAACAAATGTTTTGAGAAAAACATTCACCTCGTGATTTCATTTATTATTAATATTTATTAAAAGAGATATGTAACTGGACCACCTTGTAGGTATATATATCTATGCGTATAATATACGTTGCTGAAAGGACGAACTATACTTACTGGAGAAAGTGAATGAAGAATAAAACGGAACACGGTATAAGTAAATCATCGCTGCCGGCTTTCCAACGTCTTCTGAATGCAATCAAACCTGGCATGATTTCGTCCTACAAGGATATAACCAGACACTGTTCGACTCCCAGTAACAAAAAGATTCCAATAATGACATAACTCATTTAAACGTTCGCGTTCGAGTCACGATCGATGCAGTAATCAAAATAAAGCTGCCAAAGGAGAAGAGCACGCGACTGGTCAGCAGACGTGACGATTACACGGCACGGTGGACGGTCCATTGATGCGATAACGAGGAAGAAGGGAAGGGGAAGAAAGGTCAAGACTCCCACGTGGAGATAATTCGAAAGTATATGCGGTGTCTTCGTACGAATCTACTGTTATTCGGGAGCAACGATGCGCCAAGACTTTCCACGAACCGGAAGTATAGTACTGGCGTCGTGAAGTGCGCGCCAAGCTGTTAGCTCGATCTTCTTTATGTGCCGGGAAATATGAAATTGGTGTCGACGTTGTTTTATATCGCTAATCAATGATTATTATCGTCGATATTATCGATAATTTGTGACAATTACAGTGGTAGCACAAACAGATGGGAATACGTAGATATCAAAAGATATCGATATCTACATAATGGTTGAAAGTCTCGATTTGTTATGAATATATCTTGAATAGAATTGATATCGATCGATCAAGGTTTCTTCGATCCTTCTCTCGCTTATAATCGAAAGCGTTTGATCGTATCATTCTTTAGTATCGAATATTAACCTCTTCCAGTTCTCTGTCGAGTAAGTGACTGACTCAGACTCGACACTTCATTTTAAGTATGCGATAGGATAGGCTTTGTCGTGTCAAAAAAATTGTCTAGCGTACATATAAAACTGCAGATAAGTGTATTATTCAATTTAAAATATGCTCAATCTTTCACATATTACTTTAGACATCGTTATTGAAAAAATGACAATTTCTATATGAGGAGTATACACGTCGAACACCGTTAACGTATAATCTACACTCGGATTAGTCGATAGATAAACTGCCACTATTGTTATTCCCATCATTAATACTGATTCTAAAGCATAAGACGAATATTGGAGCGTCAGCAAAAACTATGGAAGAGAAAAGAACGAGACTATCCATCGAATCGTCGTACGAACCGGCGAAATGGGAAAAATTATCCACAGTTGTACGAGAAAAAGGTGGAAGGTTCGTTAAAAGTGTCGACATATCGGCGATCCTCGGCAAAACGAGTTTTAATTTACTGTACTGTCGAGCTATGCGGAAAAACGACTCGCGCAGACCCTTGTGCCGATCCTACAGCCGTTTCGTCGTCGTATATCGAGTAACGGACGATTACTCGCTTTACGAAAACGGAATGGACGCTCGCCAATTTCCTGCCACTCGCTCTTTGTATTTCTCGTTCTTTGTCACGTTCCACCTAGCTACCCTCGTCGAATTCAAACATACGAAGGATTACCGATCGTCCAGAACGCGAACCTTCTCGTTCGTAGATCGTTAATAACATTCCCGAAAACGTACGAGTTTGCTACGAAGATAAAACGCGAGACGTAGATCATACATAGAGGCTGTTACACGAATATCTCTTTTTCCGTCTGTTAATGGACTTTCCGTTCTTTTAACGGAACTAAAATATAATATTCTTGTTCCGGATTCTTCAGGTTACCTACGTAATACCCATGAACTGACTTAACTCTTCCGACACTCTGGATAAAATATGATTTTTGCTTCCATATTCAATTATAAATAATTATTTTTAAATATACCTAAGTTTTGATAATAAGTACAAACTTTTTGCTGTATTCGTTGAATAATACACTAGCCTTATAAAAAATGGAAGAAAGGAGAAAGAACCCAAGATAATTAAAATAGTAACTTTCCCTAATGTAACTATGTGATGCTAAGCTCTAACATGTATTGATTACTTGTTTGCAGCCTTTTTTAAAAATTTCCGTCTTTTATTGACAATAATTTTCTCTTTCTAAGCATTTATGCTATTCAGGCATTTGCCCTGCTTGTATTCCCTCACGATCAGGCTCTGGTAATGCTTTCAAGATCACCGTGGCAGCATATTCCTTCAAGATAACATTTCTATTAGTGGCCATAAATAGAATCAGTCCTTCGATGAGTCTAAGCATTTCGGATCTTCGCGAATCAATATTATCGTTTTACGGCTAAATTGGTTACCGAATATTATAGTCTGCAACGTGGTCCACCAAAAATTAAATATTTTCTACGAACTCGTGTAGAATTTGTTACGAATATTATGACACAAGTATGATAGTAGAGAATTTAATGCACGTAAACCGTCGTAATCGATCTTCGCTGGAGTTCCACAAATTCATGAATAATATACTCCGAGTTAATCTCCTCGAAATGCAACATGGTTGTGACGTTGCTGCAGCTATGACATTCAAGGATGGTCTAAACAACGTAGATGGGAACCGTTCTGGGTCAAGGGGCAACTTGGGTATCTTTGCTGCTGCCAATTTAACGCTACCTTCTCACGCAGGCACACATCGTCGTAGACTACGTACTCGAAAACTTTTGTCGGCTGTCGTTGACTCGATATGAAAAAAGTCCGTGAGCGCCTTGAGCAAAATCGCGATAGAGGGAGTATATTTTATGCGCGAAATTTAGGAGTGAACCGGCACCTGCCGAGAAGCACAATTTTAACCTAATATTCCGCGCCAATGTCATATATTTTGGTTAGGTCGTTCGCCAACGTTCTCGGCAAAGCCGTACGAATTGCTTTTAAAGGGCTAGCTTCCTACGGAAGCATGGAAAATGGTAGACAAATTGGAACTCAATTCTGAGTAGATAAAGTATCAAATTCAGGAAAACGTTTCTTTGAAATGACACGATAAAGATATCATTTTTAATATGCTAAATCAGTGATAGGCAGGTCCTTCGACTACTTAACGCGTCGATTGTCACAGCAGTTACCCGTGACTGCTATTTATTTCCTCAGTGAGGGTCATTGCGGTTACTGATAACGATCATGACTAACCACCAATGATATGAATATATTGTTGATAAGAAAATAGAATTCAGGACGTAAATTAAATTTTTTTTCTAATATAGTGTTGGATTATCGTTATACCAAAGTGAAAATCGCTGGTAGATAAATAAAATTTCTAAAACTCACCATATGAGATGCAAAACGAAGAGGAAGGCACCGGGTACGACGAGATCGTCGCTGCCGACGCTCCAGCGTCGTCGGAAGACCACGATGCCAGGCATATCGTCTCTTCTCCTCGCACACCTCGGCTTCCATTCAATCACGCGGACCCTCCTGATAGAAGGGCTCCTCCTAGACGGCCGACGAACTCGATGGACAAGGAGAATGAGGACGATGATGATAACGATGCTTCTTCTTCTTCCTTCCTTCTACGCTTCCTCAAAGAACCAGCGAGATAGGAACGTACGAGATGAGATACGAAAGAGAATGAGAAGGATGAGGACGGTTTATCCTCGAGGAATTTGAGGCTCTCGGATGAGCCGCTTCTTCGATGACTTCGTCGATGATCTCGTCGACGAGCTCGCCGACGTGCACCACCAAGAGCATAACGAGCGTCACGACGATCCTTTCTATCGACGATTTTCTCGTCCATCCTTCGTCGGTCCACGAAAGGCTCGAAATGCTCTTTGCAAGATCTTTACTCGAAGCCAGGGATCCCTTCTTTTCTCTCCTCTTTCCTTTCTCTTCTCGATCTTTAGCCGCCCTGATGAGTTTCGATATTTCTTCGACACGTTTCACAGTCCCGATTAGTTACACGAATCCCATCATGAATACTTTAACCTGTTGAATCGAACGATATTTCATGAAAATACCTATTCCTCTGGATCTGTTAGCAAGAAACGAAATCCTATTACACGAATTATCCGCTTATCGAGACTGGCACGTACCACTGACCGCTCTCTGATAAATGGACCGTCTCGTGGTTTACCCTTTTTTTTTTTCTGTTGGGAACGAGACGATGAAAGGATCGAGTTAAGTCTCGCGCACGATATCGATTCTCTTCCCTTAGATTCGGGATTTAATCGTGAATTCTGTCCTGGATTATCTTCGATAGGAAAAAGAAGGGATGATATATCCCTTTACCTCTATACTTCCGACGAAAGAAGGAACTTCGATTAAGGTTTAATCGCGCGAAGGGATCTTTCGATAGCTACGTTCGAGGTATTTACCGGCACCCTAAGAAACTTAATTAATGTTAGGTTATTTCGAAAGGAGATCAACGTAGACAAAAATCGGGGAATCGAGGAAAGCTCGTTCTATGTGTTTACTATTGCATTAGGATAGATCGATGAACTATAGGAGCATCCAAGGCATATATACTCATGGGACACATCGAGTCTCTCGGAAGTTTAGGTACGTAGCCTATTAGAAACTTGGACAACGACCCTATCCCAAATACCAAGGGAATTATTATAGAAAGCGTTCGATAATAGCTCATTCCTTTCACAACTCGAAGAATCTTCTTGATTTCGCTCCGGAAAGCGTCGAAAACGTGGGAGGATCCTCCCAACGTTTGTGACTTTTGCGAGTCAATTCACTCCTCGGTACTTTCCCAGAGGGAGACACTTTACGAAATCTGCGACCCGCAAAGAAATTCAAGGAGCACTCGATAGAATGGGACGAATTCGGAAAAAAGGACTCCGAAACGATGACTTTCCGATACGGAAAGTTCGATCTAAATATTCCTAATCTCGCTGAATCTCATCCCGGTGTACTTGAAACGATATCTTATCGTATATCCCATTGAATCGAATCGGCGCATATATTTTTTCGATAACGGAAAAGGATTCGCATGTTGGGAAAACGTTCGGAAAGAAAACGAAAAAATTAAATTGGTTCGAATCTTTCAACGAGTTTGCGCGCGAATTGTGTCTCGGACTTGTTTACCGTTTAACTCGCTTGTAAAACGTTACGAATGTAAACAGCGCCGTTTAATAAACGGAAAGCAGAACATCGGGGAAAATTAAAATAGAACGCGCACTTGTTGCGAACGGTGAGGTATGAAAGAGAAAGAGAGAGAAGGATAGAGCATCAAAGATTAAACAAACGGAAAAACATTTCTCCGAAAAAAACAATTTCACATGTTACTCGCCCGTGAAGTAAGCACTTCGCTCATAAAAACATACACTTAATAAGGTTACAATTATAGATAGGAAACCCTTACGTAACTTCTTCCCTCGTACTATATTTTAGGAGCTTTTAAAGATCGGTGCATTGAGAATCTTCCGGTGCTAGACGATCCGGAAAATGTTGAAATCACACACGACGAGTTCGTGGTGCCAAGATACGTCCGAGACATACTCTCGATCGTTCATCATCCTTTCTCTCTCTCTCTATCTTTCAGTTACTATCAACTACTAAGTCAGAGATCGTTCGAAAAGGTACACAAACCTTGTTGATTCTATTTGACCTACGACACTACGAGCATCGATGTAGTTACAGAAAAAAAAAGATATCAATTTAAATTGTTAACGGTGATTCGATCTTAACGAAAGTCAATAAGAATCTCGGTCTCATGATCTAGAACACTAAACCTATCATGACCGGTTATGTGATTCTTGTTTCTCGATTTTTGTAATAATAGATTTATTCAATAATATTTATTAATTATAGCAAATAGCATGTTTTTGTTGAAATATTTGTTAAATAAATAAATGTGATGAAAGTATGCGTTTAACGTCGGTAGGTTTAGCGTTAAGGATCACAAGATTTCAATTTGAATTGTTAACGATAATTCGATCCTAACGAAAATCAAGAAGAATCTCGATCTCATGATCTTTGAAAATCCTTTAACGAGATACTCGAAAACCACGCGAGAGCGGTGGTCACGCGCTCGTACGCCGGCACGCGACTAAACACCGCGAGACGATAAATCTGTGGAGTGTGGAAACCAAACTCGTGCGAAAATGAGAGAACGTAAGAGGGGTTGGTTGGAGAAGTAAACGGGGGGTCGTAAGAACGACGATATACGTCGAATACGCTCGTACATTCTTTCCTATCGTATTCTTTCCACCGCCATTCCATAGGTACGCACTCACGCACGTACGTATGTACGATCGATAAGCATCTAATTAAATTAGCATTACGTTTCAAAGCCGTTAACCTTAGACTTCGTGAGATCACTCGTCGTCTCCCAAGAGAACGGAGTAGTCTTCTTGTTTCTTATACAATAACGAAAATCGTTTCACTAACGTCTTCTCGTAATCACGTTAAACACTCGTCACGATATAAGGGGAAGGGTAGAAAACTCGTAACAAGTACAGCACGTCTATATATCATCGGCACTTTCTCAACCGTCAGGGAAAAGTGTCGAAGGGTCGAAGGCACGCCGGTGTCGTTCTCATCGTCGAGTTTCCTGTCCTTTTTCTTCGGGCTCGTCGACGGGCCATCGAACGAGATGTTCCCTTTTCAATGGACGAGTTCGCCGCTACCTCGGCCGTAAACCTATCTCGATTCTTTTACGCGTCCGAGTCATCGCTTTTTTCGTCAGGAAACCACGCTGAGAACACCACACGAATAGGTCTGCGCGAAAGCTTCTATTTTTTATTTTACAATGGCGCTAGACGGCGCACCACGTGCCGTACCGTCCCCCTATCACTCCACGTCGTTCTTTGTCACGTCGAACACATTACTACCGAAATTCGCGCAAGTATATACTCGTCTTAAATACCTAGACGCGCTGTACGAGGCTGCTCGAGCGCGACTGACGAAGCGAATGTTCGTTCGGCGCCTCGACTGCACCCGAGAGCGCTCGAAAAACGACGAATATCACCGATCGTGGTTGTACTAGTGGGGAGTGACGGACGCCTGCGTTCAAACTACCCCTTAGCTCTGAGACACATACATACGGATAGTTCACGCTCCTTTGCGGGACATCCCTCGATGATACTAAAGAAAATACTCTCGAAGGAACGAACGCGTTCTTCTTGACCCTATCCAACTAAAGGATTTTGTTTAACCTTTTATAGGACGAATTTGTTTCCGTGGCTAGAAAAAAAATTATTTAGATCAAAATTAAGAAAATTTATATCATTGAAAATTAAACAAGTAATTTACAATTTGTTAGATGTTATAAGAAAAACTGTTTAGAATTTTGAAATTACAATGGTGTATATATTTACACATACATGTAGCTACCGTATATATTTTACAAACGGAAATCTATTACCTAAGTTTTGCTGATAGAATTAAATAAAATTTCGAATATACAGATGTGTGTATGTGACTTCAAAGTCACGCGGGACCATACAAGGTTAAGTTTAAAAGTTGATAAATAAATATTATTGTCTCGAGAATGTTCCCTTCGGTAGATCGATCTTGATTCTTGACCGTTAAATCTTCCTGCAAGGAAATTCATATCATTTACCTTTTTTCTTGGTTTTTAATACAGTTGAAAACGAATTTGTTACATTTGTATTTTATTACACGATTTTATATAAAAGCACAGCTATTATTTTTGCAACGATCTATTGCTGTTTCTATTGTGAGGGAAATACTCGAACGAGATGAAAATAAGCCGCGTAGCAAGTAGATACAGTCGACCATTAGTACGACGAAGTGAAAACGAGTTACGTTCGATCGTACGTAATCGCCTTATTCTTCTCAATTGTACCGCGATCGATACAAGGGATTATTTAGCGAGTGGTAAACTTTGGAAAAGAATTCGGAGTCCTGGGTTTGCTAAATTTCTATTTGACATTAGCAGATAATGATGAAAAGCATAATTATAATGTTGTCAAAAACGGTAGAACATAGGAAGATACATTGATAAGATGTAACTTACCGTTGAAACTCTATCCGCGTTGTAATCTATCTCTCTCTAATGCTTGAAAGAACGCTTACATAGACACGTTGGAAATTGTGCTCCCTAGCGTCTCGCCACGCGTATGATCGTTTATCCCCTTACTTTAACAAGTAATTACAAAAATCGGTCAGGAAGGGTTCTTCTCCGCTAACACGCTTCACAACCAGCTGCATTATTATGCACGTGCAAACGAACATCGTTAACTAATAAAAAAAAAGGATCTACGGAGGCTCGTAACACTCGTTTATTTTTATAGCATCGTGCGATACATCACCTCAAAATACATTGCCTTAAACTATATATAAAAAAATATTTCACATTTATTATTTTTAAAAGTGTTCCCTAAGTAGGTATTCATCAATCTGGTAGCTATTTCAAGGTATTCAGGCTTGATACAAATATATACACTGTTTATTTATAATTTGTACAACAATGTTCTTGTATTTTATTTCATATTCAATACGATGATGTCTTGCTTTATATCTTAAAATTTGCTTGCATCTTTTAATTCCTTGCCTGATCGTGATTCTTTACATACCAATCGACCGTTTCTTTCATCGCTTGTTCAAACGGAGTAAATTGAAAATCTGGTAAGTAGCTTCGTAATTTTGCGTTGCTCGCTGTCTTTTTATACTGCCCATCCGCAGCGCTAAGATCGTTACGGATGGAGCCTTTGAAGTCAAAGGCTTTTACTATTGCATCGACAACTTGAGATATCGTTATCTCTTGTGATTCGTCGACTGCAAGAATTCATTTTTATTAAGAAAAAAGAAATGTCTAACAAAATATAAGTTAATACACTTACCTGACAAAATAATTGGCTCTACTGAGTTATAATCCCTGAGAACCCAAATTATTAATTTAGCCAAGTCTAAGCTATAAATAAATTGTCTTAATGGTTTACCAGAGCCTAATACAGTGAAAACTTTGTCTTCTGTATTTCCTGCAAAATATAATGATAATGTTAATGAAATTTCAAAATGAAATACATTTGAGAGATAAGTATTGTAGGTACCATCTTTTATTAAATCATACAATCTTCTTATGAGCCCTGGTATAACGTGACTAGCACTGAGATGAAAATTGTCGTTTGGTCCAAACACATTACAAGGTACGACGCTTGTATATATTCTACCGTGTTGTTCGTGGTATCCTTTATTTGCGATATCTATTAACCTTTTGGCATAACTGTATCCATAGTTTGATGGATGCGGAGGGCCATTATGAATCTGAAATACTCTTAGTATATAACAAGACTATATATGATTGATGTATTACAAATTATGTCTTATACAAATTACCATTGTCTCATCGATAGGATATGTGGTCTTATCTGGAAATATACAAGTTGAAAGGCATGAAACAACTTTATTAACGCCAGTTTCATGCGCGGTTTGCAGAACATTATCATTCATATGAATATTTTGTCTCTAAAAGTATTGCAATATAATTTAATCTTTGCTCTTAGAGTAATATATACTTTAACATGATATTAGTTACCAGAAAGTCTAGATTATGAGCCATATTATGGAAGAGTCCACCGACCATAGCAGCTAAATGAATGACGTGCGTAGGTTTATGTTTCTCAAATAATTCCACCGTACTAGATTTATCACTGAAAGGATATGATTATACAAATTATGGGAATATTCAAATTACATAATACAATATTATTACGTACCATAAATTTGCATCTTTGGAGCCAACGAATATCCATTTTTCATCTGGTCTGTTATCTTTTTCTGCGATTCTTTTAATTGCTGTACCAACTAACCCAGTTCCTCCAGTTACAAGTATGACACTTTTACGTTCAGACATTTTCACGACTACAAAAAACTAATTTATTGCTCATGAAAAATATTATCTTTTAATTAACAGACGTTTCAATTATTTTTATTTCTTTTAAATTACATTTATTTTCCAAGTAACGTATCTAGCGCAAGTACGTATTGTAAAACGTTATCACTGATTATCTGTAAAAGATTACAGTCTTATTCGTATATGCACAATATTAAATTATAGTTATTGCATCTCTAAAATCCTGTCACGTATGTACTCACTTGAGAGGGTTATGTGTGTACCAGGTGTATGTATATATATATATACATACATATGCGTACCTATACGATGCTTCCATTGGGATGGCGCGAATTTCAAAATTATTTGTAAACATTACATGTAGCCACACCTATCATTCAAGAAAATCTATTTATAAAGGAAAATGAAACGTAATGATTTGATACTGACTTCTGGCAGTGTAATTTATTTTATATTTCAATATTATTTTTAATACAAAATATACAGGTGATTAAAGTCAAGGACTACTCAAGGCTGATGGCAGTGTGGTACTCGATACTTTTAGTAACCTATCAGAACTCTTTGACAAACGTATCCTTTCCTCGGGATTTAAAATTTCCGCTATAATTTTCTCATCGCTCCGTCGTTCCGAAATTTGTCGAATTTCTTGACCATGTTTATCCCGTTGATGCATTCTACATGCTTCTCCTGCCACTTCTTCCGTTACTATAGCTAATTGCCCAGCTTGAATTTCAGAGAAAGTAACTTTTCCGTTAACTTTACTTTCTGAAGGACTATGAGACACCCGGGGACTAACCTCGGACGTAATAGGAACACATGATTGTAAAGGATTTTCCTCTGTACCGACGGGTAATTTTAATATGCTGGCTGGTTCTGTATAAAGCTGTGTTACGAGATCATATAATAATTATTTACAAAATATTAAACCTTGACAAAAAATGATATTATTGTAAATAAAAAAGATTATTAATAATTTTACCCACCGCATCAAATGAAGAATCTAGAAACAACTCTTGCAAGAATCGCCGTGCCGGCATTCTATATGAACTATTTCCTAATCGAGCAGCCACATCCGAAAACAAGCAAACATCCTGTTGATTAAATCATGAGATTAATATGTATATGTATTATTGCCTTTATTATTTCAAATCCATGTCATTAAATACTGAAATTACCTGAAATTTCTCAGGAAATCTTTGCCTTAGTCTAAGAAGCGTTTGACGACTGTGTCTGTACCAGACAGGATTTGCGAGACGCTGCGTATGCCTAAGAACTTCCCTACCCACGTAGAAAATAAATTATGTTATTACGATGAAAGAAGAAAGGTAAGAGTCCAAATGAATATTTTGTTGTAGAAATAAAACTTCTCCAAAGCGACAGATTTATTTCTACTATATATAATAGAAAAAAATAGATTTGTACCTTGAACAATAAGAAAATTAACTAATATTCTCATTTTTTAAAAGTATAAAAAATACTAGAAATCTTGTGGATTATAATTATTCTTGCCTCCGTAATTTTATATCCGCTTCCCCAGTGAAAATCTTAGTGTTACTTTTCGCACGGTAACAGACAAGGCACACTCGACAATGCTCTGTGTCGGCATCGCTCTCTGATCCAGATTCTTCATCTATTTCGTTAGGACCTATTTCGGGTTTACTCGTGTCATCTACTATGATAGAAACTACTGGTTGTGGTGGATCCGGAAAAAGAGTCGTGAGTCTCCTAGGAAGGCAAATACCCATATAAAATAGATTATCGTTATCGTTTTCAAGAGGCGGTGGGGTAGGTGTGAGTATATTATTCGCAATCCAGCTGCGGGATGAATCAAATTCCGAAAGGCTCTGTAGTGAAACTCGTCCATCCAAACTGTACATCTATAACATTTATAATGTTAACTATTTAGTTAGGAACAACAAGAAATTACCCTTATCTTACCTCTAAACTACTTTGAGAATAACTTGGTCTACGATAACGCTGTAAACTACGAAGACGCGCATATCCCTCCGCATCCTGTTGACTTAATCTTTGTATACTCGAAAGTGGACTTGGAGTCTCTCCTCTTTCTCTGTTAAAAACCATAATATCAGTTCGACATAGAAAACTAATTTTCAAATATTTATGTATGAAATAATATACCTTCTTGCTTCCAAATCCGTAGCTGCGCTCTCGGAGCGATTTCTAGTCCTACGAGCTACCGGTTCAGGTAATTCAGGCTTTCCATCGCTAAGACTCCGATGATGCCTTTGAATCAGAATAGGACTTGGTACAGGATATTGAGCGGTAGGTCGGACGATCGACCAGTGATCTCCTCTTCTATGCCTTACACTTGGCCAATCAAAAGATATAAGTGCATCCGTGCCTGCACGGGTCGTGGCAATAAGGCTTAAAGCATACATGGCTGTTGCACGTACCGAATAGTAAGGACATGTTTCTGCCATGGATGTGATCATTTCTATAATTCCTAAATGATTTAATTGTTCTACTCCTGCTGCTAATGTTCCTACATGTCCTAATGCCCACAATGCTGCTTTAGCTTTTAATATTTGTTTTTCTAAATAAACGGAGTGATCATCGCGAATCTCAGGATCGCTTCTCCAGCTTCTATCGGGCGTAGTGCGTCTTGAATCATCTAAGCTTGCTTTTCTTCTGATTTCTAGTAAAGATTCTGCTTTCGGTGGAGTAATCGAGTCTGATAATTCTATAGCTTCTGAATCTACAATTGTTTCTAGACGGTTCGAATCCATGCATTCGTCTATACATGACTCCTCTGACATAGTATAACCATCGTCCGCAATTAAACGACTACTTTTAGTACATCTTGAGTTGGATTCTGAATCTCTGCCGCCACCCAAATCTAGTCTAAATCTTTGAATGATTCGTGCATAATGGTGTATTACGTTTCGACGTAATAGTAATTGCATTCCGAAATCGTGTTGTACTATCTGGCCTATCAGGTGAGGTAAAATAAATATATTGCGAGGCATTATCAACTCGTTAGTCGTTCTTCTGTGGTAACTTCCATTTTCATTTCTCTGACGACGCGTCAGTGAGTCATGTATTTCTCCTTCGATCAAGCCTACATACCGCTCTGCGAAACCTCCAGGTCCGATCCATTTTTCTAACTCTTCCGAAGGTGATGGTAGGCATGAAAAACCTTCGGGCAAAGAGTAAAGTCTTATTTTTAATAAGTATCCTTTATCCCCCAAATGTTGTAACCACTTATCCCAGCTCCCTTGATGTTCTCCTTGATGCAACAAAATTTCTAAGTATTCGGTTTCTTCGCACGCTTCATGCAATGCCTCTAATGCGGTCAGGGCTACAACCTTACTAGGATCCGTTAACCTTTCCGTCAATAAAATCATTGCCCAATGATACGCATCAGACATTCTCGCTCTGAGTATCAATCTTAGGAACTGTGTAGCATATAAGCGTGTACTTTCTAACGATGCTTCGGTTATAATCTTATTCAGTACTTTCCTATTGGGTCCTTCCCTCGAGTAATCTAAACTGGAAACTATAAGTTTCACATAACAGTCATGATTCGTAGCAAGAGCCAAATCTCGTAATTTGTCTAATAAATTGAATCCTTTCAAGATAACGGTTCCCTTTGCGGAGTGACTCAGTTGACCCAAGAATAGAAAGTACTTCTGACAACAAGTCGTGGACATGTGGCGAGGTGAGAACAAGCAATCGTGCGCAGATTGGGCACTACGAATACAAGAGATCTGTTCTGCTATATCCCCAATCAATTCGTTTAGTAGTTTCGTACTTTCTGGTTCATGAAGTTCCAATAAACAATTTAGCAGTTCGCAGCCTGCTAAAGTCACTTCTCGAGCTAAAATTGCATTCGTTGCCAGTTCCACTCGGCTGTATGCGTTCGACGAAGGTTTGAAGTAACGAACAAGTCTCTTAATGAACATTTTGTGGTCAGAATCATGAAGTATCCTTATCGTATCTTCGCGAGAACGAAGAATCGATCTTACAACAGGCCAATTCCAAGCCAGTGCATCCTTAGAGCTTAAGACATGCGCATCCTTCAATAAGGACGTCGTGGGAGATTCCCTGCGTAACCAATGTCTACTGGACGGACGTTGACGTCGTGGCACAGTTGGTCTTAACCAACTACCAGCTTGTAATATTCGATCGAGAAAAAGACTCGCAGGTACTGGTCGTCGACGCATCATCGTATGCATCCGTCCTAGAATCGTTATAGCGGCGAGAGCTTGATGTTTACCAGCGCTTGCATGTTCCAGTAAGTTTGGTAAAGGTGGTGTGAGATCGCACACTTCAGAAGGTAACAGGGAATGTGCAAGATGCAATAACGCACCTAATAGAACTGCCGCGCGTACGGAAATAAATGTATCGGAAGAAACGATAGTTTCTGCGAGCGCTCTATGTAGCCCACATTCTAATAAAGCATATACTAGCAATGCTAGATGTATTTCCGTTATATTTGGCCAACAAGATGAAAGAGACGGTAATATAAACTTTCCTTCGGCCGCTACAAAACCTTCGGATAGCTTCCATGAATCTCGCGTTCTGCCGGGATCAACCGCAGCCAACGCAACGTCAGGTTCGTCGGTCCATGTAGGCAAAGGTAAATCCAATAACTCATAAAGTAATTCCAAAACAGCTCCACGAACATCAAGCTGTTCAACGTATAAGATATCCGCTATAGCTTTAAGGCCAGAATTATTGGTAGGGCAGCAAAAATGTAAAACACCTGGGTAAGAGCGTAGTATACTCAATAATGCCATCTTACTTGCTGCAAATCTTTGTTCTCGTTCTTCTTTTGTTCTTTCTATGCTCGAAGAATGAAGTTCACAATATGGAGCTGCGAAACATAAAAGGGAAACGCTTCTTCTTGTATCGGGATTATTTAGTAATTTTAGTAGAACCCCCACAACAGATTCAACGATGGAAGGGCTTTGTCCAGTCATAGCTGCACGAGCTAGAGCGCTCACTCCCCCACAACTTATTAACAAATTTGAATTTAAGATTCCTAACTCACAGAGAGTCGCTAAAAATACTCTGAACGCACGATCTCTTTCCTCTATGCCTCCGTTAGTTAAACTTATTAGAGATCTGGCTAAGACAGGGCTGAAATGTTTAGGAGCTAAAACTAAGATCCTTCTAACGAGTCTAAGAGCCTGCATCCTCTCCATTTCATTCCGGAGATTGACATCCATACTCCTTGTTACAAAGTATGGATATTGCAACTTATTAATAGCAATTACATCTTGCTCCTTCTTAAGCATATACCTTACAGCACGTAACGCTGCTGCACGCACTTGCGTCGCTTCATGTACAAGGCCCACCCGCATACTAAAAGATAGAAATTTTAAATAAAATAATAAATAATTGGTACGAAGTCATGCAATTTGATCCAAAAATGATATATTCTTACCAACAAAACAGATCATCCATGGAGTAACCGCAGTCAGATAAATCATTTTCACTAATTAATTTAACAATAGCATTAAGATACGCTAGCTTCTTTACACTTGGTACGGTATGTCGTTGACAAATATTAGTTAAAACTTCTCTTACATTTTCTTTCAGTCCTAAAAAATAATTCATGATATTTTTAAGTCATTCTAAATTATTCAATAAGTTAATCTTACAACGAACTTTGAAAGTTCGAAATATGACAGGATGTAGCGAGTGCATTATTCCTAATAAGTGAACTACAAACAACATGTTGTCAAACAGTATTATATACATAAAAAAGCTTCTTTCTATTAAAAACAATCCCGTGGTCGGTAAAAGAGACACGGTAAGTTATTCATACATTTACTCAAAAATAAATCTATACCCGTTCAATATACATTATCAGAATTTACTAAATCTAATCTTTTAGGTTAAGCTTCTAACCTCTTGACAGATCGAGTTGCACACAATTGTCTTCGTTATCACGGCGACCTACAAAGAAAAAGAGAAAATGAAAGTAGAAGTAATAACGAGCTTTCGATTCCAGAAAGTCTCGTGAACGCTGTACATACTTCGATGTGACCTGCTCGTGCGTAGAGCCCAAATCAAATAACTAGAGGCTGCCATTTCTTCGCCGGCTGCTACCCACGATCACAATGAACACTCTTTGTCCGAGCGTTGCCACGTGCCTTTTTCTCGGAATATGTCATTCTCACGGTTTACTCTACGAACTTGAAACACTATGAAACAGTACGGTTTATTGATCAAATCAACTGGTAGAACTACAGCGAAGTGTCACACGAAAAACGCTCGCACTCGACTGCACTCGTTCGTTCGTCACTCGCGACGTAGCCGCCGTACTTCTCTCCCTAAAATTCTAGATGTTCCAGTCGATTCACAAAAGTTGCTACTATGTGTCTTGTAACACAGCGTTACCAACCGGCACAAGTCGAGAACTACCCAAGAAAACGATAATCGACTTTGTATCTTTCGGAGAAAAAAAGAGACGCCGCGTTCGTCGTTGAGCACTGTTACTCGCTCTTGCAATTTTGTGGAGCGTATCGCGTTGTCATTGACACAATTCTAACGCGCAATAGATAAATCTAGAGAAACCTTTTTATTTCTTTTCTTTGCTTTCGTCTGACGTTCTTCTACTTTTCTTACGACTACTCAGTACATTCATTCATTTGTGAGTTTTCATTTCTATCCGAATACTTTGTAACAACATCGATTCGAAGAATCGCAAATAATTACCGCGATTCACGCACTTGCCGCTCGGCTACACGAGCGTGCGATATTTGGCGCGTATCATTAATCGATTACTTCTTATTTGAAATTTTTCTTATAAAAAATCTCAACTGTTTGTACAATCCTTTTTTTGCGTAATATTAGATCAAATGGAAAATGTGGAAAAAGTAAACGTAATAAAAAATGAGTTATACCACCGACGAGGTATAAGAATAGTCCTGTTATCGTATGGGACTTCGTGTCCCATGTATTAAAATACCGATCGTGCGAAAAAACAGGTTTTCTTACGCCCTCTACGATATGGAGTGGTGAATTTAGTAATCATATTCAACCTAATAAGTCGGTAATATCAATAATATGCAGATAGAAAAAAATCTGCTGCGATTAACGCTTCTTTGGTGTATGTTATATATCGTCGGTGCGCTTGCCAAACCTGATATGTGCATTTAAAACAACTTTTCAGGAGATAGAAAAAAACTGTTAAAACTTAAAAAATTTAATTAAACACTTGAACAAATTAAAAACTTTATTTTGAAAACGGGGAACTTTACTATTTCTTGTAAATTAAAAAGTATTACTTTTATTATATTTTATCAAAAAATCCTCAGACGACTCCTTCTTACAAATGACTGTTATAATATTTAAAAAAATGATATATTGTAACTTGTAGTCCAGAATCTATCTGTCGCGAATGCCTTCTTGCCAATTTTGTAAAGATTTCGACATATGGAAATTGATCGCGTTTATAATTGCTAACCACGATGTAAAGCATGTTAAATTTGACATGTACTTTTCACGAAGTCGGATGAAAGATATCCGACTTCTTCTCTAATCTCACGTAAAACAAAACGAATAATAAAGTGCACATAATTGTGTGCTATTAATTACAAAGATTAACGCATTGGAACAAGAAGGCCCTATCCTAATCTAACATAAATAAGCATGCACAATTAAAAAACATGTAAAAAAAAATATATTACTCACGAATAAACCCTTAAGAGGATTTACTCATGGTCGTTCTCGTCAGCTAGCTACTTGGAAAATTACAACTAGTAACCCATGTCGATACGGACCTTTCGTCCTCGGCATAATTGGGTACCAGAGGGACTTAAATTTTGTCACTTACTACTTCAGAAGTTTTGCGATGGCTCAAAAACACTCGTCCGCGGAGTAGATTGAAATTGAGGGTGGTTGATCCGTAGGAGGTTGGAAATGAGGTAGGTCGACATCGAAGTAGGTTGAAAACGCTGTAGATTGATCCGATCCGACCAGTCCATCGATGGATGAGGCTGCTATCAGCTCGATGATTTTATATCACAATTTTTCTTTCACTGCGCTATAAAAATCGATTCAATGATGATCTGAAACAAAACAAAAATCGAGCTCATTATTACTTCTATTATAATTAAAAGTTCAGACATTATTAATTAAAAAGTATAGAAATTTACTTACTTGAGTCTTTGTAGATCTTTGCTTGATTCGACGTCTAGAGGGTGATGCGCTGATTCTAATTACGCGATGCGAGATGCTCCGAGTATCGTGGTTATAGCTGATGACTGCATCAAAAGTATTTACATTTTGCTGTAACAATAAAATTACCATTAATAAATATAATAAATAATCAGTAATAAAAGTTAAGTATATTATAGTAGTACATAGTAAGTATATATAAGCCTCGAAGTGGAACGTTCGGCTGTGTTTTGTTCACATCTTCGCGCGACGACGAATTTCTCGAAACTGAAACCGAAACAATACTGCTCACCGTTCATTCAACTACCGAATTTTTTGCACCTATCTGTATCGAGTAATGCTTTAACTTTTTTTATCAGAGACTTACCTCTACATATTATGTAGACCAGCATCGAATAGAAAATGATGCCTAACCTTTTCCGTATCCAATTTAGGCGATTCATGTGAACTGTGAAAGCTAAAAAATACAAAATAGATTAGTACGGGCTATGTATACGTATGTATATGTATGTATGTGTGTGTATGCATACATATGCCATATATACGAAGTCGGAATATAATATACACGCGATATATTATCTACAAAAATTAATGAATTATTAGTTTTATAACACCGAAGTATGATAAAACTATCGATATCGCGAAAATAAAAATCGATAGTGAAGGGGGCGGAGGGGGGGAAGCTACAATGCAAAAGCTCGCGGAAAGGACGCCAAGATGCCGATCTTATTTTCGTGAATATTTTTGAAACGAGGCAATATCTTGTCTCGCCTACACTCTCTTATGGAGATCGAGTCTTTAGCAATCGTTTGATATACTATAGAAAGGTATACGTTAGAAAAGATATGTTAATTAGCTGTAATTAACGAGGAGACCGCGAAACCTGTTACAAATTGATGGCACCCGCCGAACCAACATGGCGCCTACTCATTCCGCAAAAACGGTTGACGATTTGTACAACGCATGCGCAGTACACTACTTAGCGCACGGCGGGCCTGAAATTTCAAAACTTCGCTTTGGGTGGCGTTTGGGTTGAGGCTAGGAAACGTCATATAATTATTCATTTTCTATACAATGTACTCGTCCCTAGTTTATAGAAGGAAATGTGCATTGAATGTTCCCCCAATGTACACTCGTCAAATAGGGAGATAAGAGTATGCATTTATCGGGAAACCTGCACATTACCGCGACTTCGGAATTTTATCGTAGCATATACTATAGTAAAAAAGTTATTAATTATCATTAAATTATCATAAAAGTTATTATCATAAATTTCGATTCTATTGATTGATTTGAATTGTAATTCGTATCAGTAAAAATGAATAATTGCTATGTTCAGTTATTATTTCTACCGTTTCGGTAGCGCTGTTGCCTTATTCTATTGTGAACCGATAGTGTCGCATGCGACACTAAAATGGTATAGGGGGCCTCGTAGCCCCTGGACCGTGGGACAAAAATTTAAATTACATGTCAGGTCTATCTTATATCTTGTCTCTGGTTATACATAATTTTCTTACAGCAGCGCAGATGCCGCAGATGACAGCGACTCCAATAGTGCTTTTGTGAACTATACGTCGCTAGATTGGTGGTTTTAGGAATGTACTCTAAACCCGCTCTGACATTACAATTTGTTTAAAGTGCCTGATTGTTAATATAAATATTTAAAAAAAATGGCTCACTTAATAGATTATCCTGTTCAGTCAAGTATGGATTCGATGTCCGACAATTTAGTTCCAGATTGGCTTCGTTCGGAGCAAAGTACTGGTGTAAGTTTAATAAAATGTTGTTTCGATTGAATTTAGAGGTTAGAATGACAGTGCAAAGTTAAACAAATATTCTGAAATATAACAGTACTCTTTTCATTTTTATATTCTTATGTTACTTTGTATTGAAATTAAGTAAAATTTTTATATTAATTCAATTATAATGTTTCTCCTGTACTATTTTACATTTTACAACGATAAAAGGTTATGATGCTTGTAACCGCTATTTCTTCGAAAATTACACCGCATGATTATATTTTCAATTTTAGACCTCTATTATGGCTGTAGAATTTGATGGAGGCGTTGTGATTGGTGCAGATTCGCGAGCTACCACGGGGTAATACAATTTCCAAAAAGTTATTTGCGTTTTACGTTTGTTAGGTTAACTACATTAATAACCAAATAATTTCAGGGCTTATATAAGTAACCGTTTTGCCGATAAGCTGACCAGAGTTACAGACTACATCTACTGTTGTCGTTCTGGTTCTGCAGCTGATACCCAAGCTATTGCAGATATCGTGGAGTATCATTTAGGCCTGCACAAGTAAGAACTAACTTCTCTATCGGTATATTCACTATTCTATGTTCTATTACCTTCAATTTAAATTATTTAGGATGGAGCTTGGGTCGCAACCTTTGGTAGAAACAGCTGCGAATGTATTTCGTGAAATGTGTTACAATTACAGAGATTCCTTAATGGCAGGAATCTTGGTAGCTGGATGGGATAATAGAAAAGGAGGCCAAGTTTATAGCATTCCCTTAGGTGGCATGTGTATTAGACAGCCTATCGCTATTGGTGGATCTGGCAGTTCTTACGTTTATGGATACGTAGATGCAAACTACAAACCCAATATGAAAAAGGATGAGTGTGTCACTTTAGTAGAAAATAGTTAGTACAATAACATTTTAATAACTTTATATGTAACCAGTTTAAATATATATAAACATTTAATGCTGAAATTTCTTCACAGCATTGGCCCTGGCTATGTCCCGTGACGGTAGCAGCGGTGGTGTTATACGTCTTGGTGTAATCACAGACAAAGGAATTGAAAGACGAGTAATTATGGGTAATGAATTACCGCGCTTTTATGAAGGCTAGAAATATTTCCACGATTATAAACTTTACGATATATACATAGATTTATCATTCAACCTGTATTTCTTTATAATTCAGGCATAAAATATTTGCTAAATAAACAAGGATTTAAGAACGATCGTTGTAATTTCATGACTAAATCGTAATCATCGCTCTATTACATTATAAGAAACTATAATTATTATATGTAAAAAAATTGACTTAATTTGACAAATACTCCTCAAATATGTTTCCTTATAATAACAATCGCTTTCAAAGTCACGCAATGTCTTCATCGTGCTCAGCACGCGATCTTCAATGATTCTGTTCCGCTAATCGTCGGGTGAACACCAAGATCTGTCATGTTAACGACTTTTTGACCTTGAAAACTCGTACAGGGAGACTAGTTGGAATCGCGGCCCTCAATCCGTCCGTATACATATCCGTCCTGCTACTACTAAATTTAGGTCGTATTATCCACTTGCGATTCTTTCGAATATATACCCGGTCGTTTCAACGTACGTACTTAATTCCCATTGTTCGCTTAACGAGAAAATTGTCGCAATGGCACGATCGTAATGTATGTAATAGCGCCAAGTCACTCCGAGCTTTCGGCTTATTCCGGGCGTGCGATCGCGGTAGTACGTCTTTGCCAAAGGATGGATTAGGATTCTTCCAATACTTAAAGAGCCTAGTGATTTGACAGCATTACGGAAACACTGTTCGCTTTGTGTTTATTTCGCTATAAATCATTTGGTTATCGGTATTCGGATTTTAAAGGTCTACAAAGTTTGTCAACAAAGTTCAATCAAAATTATGGCTCTTTATAAGTACTAATCTCGATGGAGAATTCTTTATTAAACGGGAACGAGTGATCGAATGTCGAGAGAAACTGCTTGTGAAAGATTCTTCGGAGAACGAGCTCTCTAAGAAAATTGAACAAAACAACAAACTTTTTCTATCGTGAGGGACGCCAGGACGGCGTTATTAGATCAACGAAATACCGTACTCTAAGAAGATGACCTCGGAGGGCACCTCGGACGATCTTTTGACGAATTGGGTGTCAAAAATGCCGACGGTGCAAGAAATTAGCAAGTCCATGCAAAACTTCGCCATCCCGGACTATACCGTATTCGCCTTGATGCTTATAGCATGCGGTTTTGTTGGTATTTACTTTGGTTTCATTAAAAAAATCTCTGGGGAGGATGAATATCTGGTTGGTGGTAGAAACATGAAGACATTTCCGGTCAGCTTGAGCCTGATAGCCAGCTTTATATCAGGTAGCGTGTCAGCGATATTTATAGTCATTCAAATTCCTAAAAAATGTTAAAATTAATGAACGTATACCTGACTGATTAGGTATATCTTTATTGGGTACCCCAACCGAAGTTTACATGCATGGAACTAGTTATCTTTACATCAGTTTCGGTGTCATACTCGTGGGTTTCGTCATGTCAGGAATATATCTACCTGTTTTTCATGAATTGAAGCTAACTAGCACCTACGAGTACCTCGAAATGCGCTTCGATAAAAAGATCAGATTCTTAGGATCCGTCCTCTTTTCAATCAGTATCGTGAGTAATTTTGAAGAAGCACGTAATACATGCTAACACCGTCATCAAATGAATTAATTCTGAATTAACATCGAACAGATGACTTGGTTGCCCATCGTCATCTACGTACCAGCGTTGGCTTTTAATCAAGGTGCGCATAACGATCAATTAAGATGATAATGTACGTATAACGAAGTAATTCATTGGTCCGTTCATTTTTAGTGACCGGGGTCAATGTACACATTGTGACACCTTTCGTATGCATCGTATGCATCTTTTACACTTGCGTGGTAAGAATCTTATTGAATTTTTAACGTAGGAACGTAGATATTTATCATATTTCGCGTGTTATTCATAGGGTGGATTAAGAGCCGTAGTCTGGACCGATTTCATTCAAGCTTTCATAATGTTCGGATCGATGCTCTTGATCGTGATTAAAGGCACTGCTGATCTCGGTGGACTATCCGTCGTATTGAGAAGAAATCTGGATTCTGGTAGACTCGAACTGCCAACGTTCGTATATCGCAAATATCGTTTTTAAAAATACACAGTCTAATCGAAAGAATAGAAATACATTGATCATCTGTAAATTAAAATAGATTAGACTGGAATCCTTTGACTAGACACACGCTATGGTCGCTCGTAATTGGTGGCTTCGTTCACTGGTTGCAGATCTCGGCAATCAATCAAAATATGATCCAACGTTATCTCGCGTTGCCTACTTTGAATTCGGCTAGAAGGTAATCGTGAACTTTTACCAAATTTTTGAGCAAAGAAGTAGAGAATTAAACAAATGTGACGATTACTTGTTTTAGAGCGTTGTGGTTCTTCATTTTCGGTGTTTTAATACTTATGGGAACATGTGGATATGCAGGGATGCTAATTTATGCCTGGTATCACGAATGTGATCCACTAACAACGAAGGTAAATAGATAAGACTTCTGTAATTCAATAATTGTTATCCGTTAATAATTTGTCAATCGATGAAACTATAGCTGGCTGGTACCAAAGATCAGCTTTTACCATTATTAGTTATGAACGTTTTGGGAGACTATCCTGGATTACCCGGACTATTTGTTGCCGGAGTATTCAGTGCCGCTTTGAGGTATTACAAATGATTGATCATCTGACACGTTAACAATTACTTCAATTTCTTAGTGGCAATTAGCCCTTCCTAAATGATTTATAGTTCTTTATCCACTGGTTTGAACTCTATGGCAGCGGTCGTGCTGGAAGACTTCATCAAACCATTTCGTAAAACAGGATTTACTCCAAGAGTTGCTGACATCCTAATGAAACTTACGGTCGTCATTTTAGGAGCAATTTGCGTAGCTCTTGTATTCGTTGTTGAGAAAACTGGATCGCATGTTTTGCAGGTAGTATTTGAAATGATGATAATCTTATTAGAAATTGATAAATATGAATAATTCGATTTTCTTCCAAAAAGCTATCGGTCAGTTTATCCTCGATCACCAGTGGTCCATCGCTTGGCATTTTTAGCATGGGGGTCCTATTGCCTTGGATAAATGCAAAGGTATATCTTCGTATCATGTTGTTAACTCACGACTAAGTACCGTTTATTTATTTAAACCGTATGTCATGATTGGTAGGGTGCTCTGATCGGTGGACTAACCGGTTTAGGATTCATGGGTTGGGTCGGGTTGTCCGCTGAAACGGCCATAGCCACTGGAAGGATGAAGTGAGCATTTTGTCCTTAAAGAACACTAATATAGATTTCTTGGTATCTCTGCTTTTACAATGTGTCATTTTTGGGTCAATAGATTCGATGCAAAACCCGTTACGACGGAAGGCTGCACGTATTCCTTTCCACAAGTAGAAAATCTCCTGCTGTGCATACCACCAGAGTCTGTTTTGAACGAGGAGAATGGGGAATTATTTTCGTACGTAATCAATTTGAAAAGGTTAATTATATGTGAGTGAATAACGAAGGATTATAATTGGTACATCCAACAGAGAACCGTGGGCACTGTTTCGTATCAGTTATTTATGGTACACCGTAGCAGGTGCTTTGGTTACGATGAGTATTGGCCTCGTCGTGAGTATTATTTCTTCCGAGGATGTTGATAAGATAGATCCAAAGTTGTTGGCACCGTTTATAAGAAAATTTCTGAGATCTTCCAACAAAGATTTACAGCAAATACAGGTGAGTTTTTATGTATTCTCAAAAATAGAATACTGCTACTATATAAAGCATCTTTTCACAACTATTCGTATCTATAGGTTGCAAGAACCAATCTCAAAGTTGAAAAACAAGTGGATACGGAAGATGATAAAATTGTGGCAGTAACATCGACATGACAATAATTACTTATTTAAGTTTCAATGTAGGAGAAAAACTTTGAATCTTAATCGCATTGTTTTGCACAAAGGTGGTGTATAAAAAATGAAATCTTATTGTTATGTATAGGTGTAGAATGACTTGTCGAAAAAAATTCAAACGTCGCGTCGAGACGATCAATTTATATGTTATTATATATATATATTATATATATATATATATACATTGAAATTTTGCTTAAAATGTTGCGTAAACGTAACATATGTGATGTCTTCGCGATAGTTCATTATTCTACATTGTATAATTGTTTTTGTATATCACACGTAAGTCCATAATTTATTAAGATTTTAAAAACATTAAGCTTAATATTTTCTTCTTTCGACTTCTTCTTTTTCCGATATATGGCTATGTAATTTTATTATTGTGACGGATCTTTATTTGCGAATGTTATGATCTATTTATATTTCGTTATCGGTGAACTAAGAAACTGAGTACATCTGTTACGTAAGGAAATAAACGAATTATCGGATTATGATAGTAAGATTATACTAAGGTAATAATATCAAAAGAAAAATGTATTCTTTGTTCTTTACGAAAAGCAAAGACACTTTTTTCAAGGCGGTGGTAATTCTAGATACAATCGTATATGTATGTATGTAGGCATGTTACATAGTTTATGTATTTACAAAATCCATTTGTATGTTCAATGAATAATACAAGTATTCATTGATTGATTTATTTCAATATAACGTCATTCGTGCAGGCTATTTTTATTGAGTATCGATGTATCGAAATTCAGACATGTTAACATGTGTTCAACGTTTAGGTGAAAAAGTGTATCTACATAAGCTAAAGCTTCATTTTGTACATGTATTACACATAAAAATTGTACAAGAAGGAAATTCGAATACTGTAATATATTTGTCTGTACTTATCTTAAGGAGACAGACTGCACGATTACATACCTTATTAAAAATCTACATCACTTACATATATATATTATCTGACCTTCCAATGAATAAATCACTTCCGAAAAGCACAACCGTATCAATGAGGCAAATATATAAAGTGTTAATCAAATTTTATTCCATATAATTTTTCAATAAGAAGATTATCGGTAATGCGTCGACTCTCATATTATCATCCATCTACTTTTGATTAATATAAATACAATAATTGTGTTGCATTAATAGCGTGTTTATTCAATGTCCGATGCTTCGAGTATGACGCATTATCAATATTTAAATATATGTATATATATACCATAAAAAAATTTATATTTTTCATTACAAATGGCAATGATCAAAATAATTGAATAATATATTTTTTTTAATTCATTGCTCCATTTCATGGAAGAGAAGAGATACTAAAAAATATAAGACACTACTACATACCCACTATCAATTTTACCGAACATAGTTAACACACGTATCATGCTTTGACAAAGCAAAGTTATTCTTAGATAAAAGCTTATGATTAAAAATTGTAGTTATTTATATAGCTTAAATATATGTGGAAAAATATCGATACAAACTGGATCGGTATACTCATTTATAATTACACATAACGAACTGTGACACTGTATCGCTATTTTCCTTTGTACTTTTACAAACCACAAAAAGATTGATTGTTTATAAAGTTAAAGGTACTACAATGAAGATGAAATACTATAGTGCGTTCTTCGAAAAATAAACGCAATGGCATTCTCCAACAAAAATTGGCGTATCGAAAAAAACACACCACTCTGTTTTATGCGAACTCTGTAAAGAGTAATCGCCTATTTTTATTTTATAATAATATGAGGAAAATCACGCTCTGGATTCTACTTTATAAAATTTTATCATTTGAATATTTCTAATAACATAGCTAAAATATTTATATATATACTTTCTAGAAAAAATAATACAGTAAGTATATAACAATGTTGTCGTAAATGCATATAAAAAAATATACTATATATATTATACATATGTATACGAAGAACCCAGTCATGATCAACTCATCATTACTATTCAAAATATGAGTTCTTAACAAAGATTCATAAACTTTAGACTAGAGGACTTGATAATTTCAATAGAAAATTGCGTCATTGATTTTACGGAGGAACACATAAACAGCTGGTAAAAAATAGTTTTTTTTTTGTACTTTTCGAATACACCAAATGATCGTCCATCTAGCTAAATATGGTATATAAAATATGCAATTACATGTATCTTCCCGTACCTAGAGTAGTAAATCTAGTTTTTTATCATTTACGCGTATATATCATAGCGAATATATGCACAGTCGTAACATTTATGCAAATAGCATTCTTAACATTATTTCTTTCGTCGATAGAAACACTAACTAGTTATACCATTTCACATCACGTATCTTCAACGTAATAGTAGCTATTAAAACGTTCGTGAAAGGCTATAAATCAAGTATCAATTTTCTTATTTTAAAAGATGAGTTCTTCTTAGTATTAGATAAGTTATACATTATTCTATGCTCTTCTATAAATAGAATACACTTAAAAAATCATTAAAACAATATCGTTAAAGGTAATCGAGAATGGACTCAAATTGGTAACAAAAATCCGATTTATATTAATTCCTATTAGCAACCGTGAGATCTACGTTCAAGATACCTAATGCAGAAACATATAAAGTTTCTTAAGTACGTTATACATTCTACTTTTTTTAAATAACATATACATTCGAGGCACTCGGAACGTCAAACGTTCGAGGACACATTCCTCTTACGTAATTAAAAGATGTATATGTGTGTGTCTGTGTATATATATATATATATATAGATTTGGAATGTAAATATTAAAGTAATGGTAAGTTACACTCGGCTGAAATAGTTTAAAAAAAAATAAAATAAATCGATAGTTTTAACGTGTTTCCATGAAATGCCTCACCACTTTTTGTTTTATGCTGAAAAACCGTATGGCGTCCGTAAGAACATTTGTTTCTGGAGGTATCATCGTGATTGAGAAATATTGAGATAAATTTCGTCTGCTAACGTAAATCATCAGAATACGAAATGCACGTAAAATAGATATTGCTATGTTTGCTGGCAGGATACTGTTTGAGAAGGTAACGGTGGCGGCAAGGGTGCGTTTTCTTCATGAATCATCATCAGTCTACTATACTTCACCATTCTTCTTCTCTGTTTATGCTGTAATTATATGTATAACGACTTTGGCTACTGCCGAGCGTCATTAAACAATTGAAACAATTGAAACTGATGATATTCGACATTTTTTTAACCACTACAAATAACAATTTCGATAAGGATCCGGAAAAGTAAGACAGGAAAAATCTAAATAATAAAAACAAAAACATAAAATCGAGGAGCAAAAAAACGATTATAGTTTCTTGTCTCCAGGAATAAATAAATAATATAATTTCGAGAAGGTTTCTTTATATAGATTCCATAGCAAATCTTTTCGGTAAAGTAGCAAACTTGTTTCTAACCTGAGAATTAAGACCAGCCCAACTGCCATTACTGCTTCCACTATCGCTTTCGCTAGAAGTAATTCCATCCTCAAGCATCAGTTTTGTCTCGAACCCTTCGAGTTCTAAGTCAAAATAAAGCTGTCCTAACTG
This sequence comes from Ancistrocerus nigricornis, assembly GCA_916049575.1. Taxonomy (NCBI): domain Eukaryota; kingdom Metazoa; phylum Arthropoda; class Insecta; order Hymenoptera; family Vespidae; genus Ancistrocerus; species Ancistrocerus nigricornis. The sequence continues at coordinate 12,685,262 of OU696667.1, read as the reverse complement.
TTCGTTCACTAAAACCGGTTGATTAAGCTTCTTAAGAGTATCCATGTCGGCTTTGAGTACTTCGTTTAAAGTCTTTGGATGAAGTTGATACTCGTATATCAACTCTGGCGTCAATTGTACTCCCTCTAACCAAGGTGGATCTCTTCTACGTATTGTTTTTGCTGTTTTCTAGGAACACAAGTTCTACAATGTTAATATTCCCAAATCTCACGATACAATTGTCGTTATTGATGTATTCTATTCCTAATAATTAATAATTTACTAATACACGTACTTCAGACGCATGTTCAATCGTCTTTTGATCAGGATAACAACTGCTCTCGCTGCTTTTGCACAAAAGACTACTGTAGAAACTAGAAGAACTTGATTCGTCCCCATTATAATCAATAATCCTGTGCTGTTTATTATTTACAGATGTTGGTGGGTCAACGACACTGGAGCAATCACCATCGTTACTGATGCATACAGAAAACAGCTCACCGGGAGATAACATCTGCAATGCGCCGAATAACAAGTGAATTAGAGAAATAAACAAACATGTTACATGGCTACTACAAAAAAAATTCTTACTTTCTTTGATGACTCAGACATGTCCATGATACTACCAGGCTCAACCTTGATACTGGTCGCTTGACTGGCCGGTCTTTTTCTATCCATACACGTATTCGTAGATATAGTATTTTCTTGCGAAACAGGAGCTTGATCAGGTATTAAAAAAGGTTGATACATCATCGTTCTTGGAGCAGAAGCTCCGATCATCGGAGGATACATGACACCAGGCATCGCTGTCGCAACATATGATACTGGAACAAACACTATATTCCTTTTATAAGTTCCCTATCATTCCGGTTTCCAATAGGTTCTTGAGAAAAATGTAAACGCATATTACTATCCGCGATCATTATGATGATACATACTGTATGGACTTTGTTGCGGCATTGGCATCGACGACGGTGGAACAACATTCGTAGACGGTTGAGAATATTTTGTATTTGATATTGTGGTATCCATCGATTGCGGCATGGGCACGTAATAGACTGGTATCATTTGTGGAATGATCGGAATTCGTGGTACAGCTTGACAATTCGCGCTGAATGTAACAAAACAAGAAAACCATGATTTACCGTTACGCGAATAGAAATCGTTTGTCTCTTCGTCGATAGAAATGTTGAGTGAATTACTTTGGTGGCGAGGTACAGGACGGAACAGGGGTTGCAGATGGCACAGTCACGGAGAGGGGCGGCCACAAATTGATATTCGCCTTCGAAACTCGGTCGGCGGTCATGCTGGTAACGGTCTTATCGATATTCGTTGGCAATGGCCTGGCAGTGCTCGTCCTAGAAACTTCATCGTGTTTCGAAACCTACGATATTTACATGAAAAATGTAATTAAACTATATTCCAAGACTTGTTAGCGTTATGAGACTAATGAATAAAAAACGAAAAATATAAAAGAGAATAAGAGAGGTACGAAGTACCGTAGAGATTATTCTGACCTTGAAACTATCACCTTCCCAGCTGTGACTGCCACTTCTCTTGACACCATGACTCTGATTAATATAGTGATTGGTCTGATCCACGGACATCTTCTCAGCTAACGTTTTTATGCGTGAATCTTTCAGCTTATCGTTGTTCTTTATACTCGACCGTAATTCACGATGCTTTTGCATCATCAATTTCTCCATATCCTCGTTGTGTCGATTTAACAGAGACTCGGTCAAACTCGGTTGCTTAAAGCTCTCCGTCGTGGTTGTGATATTGCTAGTGGTATTCGAAGTATTACCACGACTCGTTGAGTTCGCCAAATTGTTTGAACCGCAGCTAAGATTTTCTGCGCTTCCACTTCCGCTCGCGCCACTTCCGTTTATAGGGGACATACATTTTCTCGCTGAAAGAAACAGTAAATTCGTCTATTTTTGTTGTCCAATTATAATATTACATAAAATGTCCTGAACCAAGGATGTTACCTGCTAAAGTAGGACTCGTTTTACCGCCCTCATCGTTACTGGAAATCAAATTTTCCTCGTCGCTACTGTACATGATCGCGACAGATGGTTTGCTCTGGAAGAATCTCTCGATGTTCTCATTGTAGTTAAGCTGATTGTAACTGGGTGGTGTCTCCGTCGACGATTTGCTGTCGTAGTATTCGTGATGAGGCGATATCTCACCAAGCATCACGCTGTCGTGCTCCTGTAACAAGGGATTGCGTGATCCCTTCACAAGTATATTGTAGAGACTTAAAAAGAGTTGTCACTGTGATTGTCATCGTCAGTTTTTGCATTGAGCTTGCATTGCACTATCCTCGATTCAAGTGGTCAGTCTTGTTAGAAGTACGCATGGTTCTCTATTGCTTTTAGAACCTGCCTCTACATAATCCATCCCCAGCCGTACTTAGGGCTTTTATGCGACAATAAGAGATCAGCAGTATTTACAACATGCTCTCAAATTGAATACAACCAATACTGAGATTCGAAAAACAATGTTATCCCACGATACCCTCTACCCTTTCCTTCTCTGACTATACTGTAAGAGCTCACAGGCATTCGATTCTTTCTCTTCTGGCTCGCACACTTTCTCTTTTAACCCTTATGGAAGTGTCATGATGGAAATTACGCGAAATATCTTAAAATGATTAAAAAATATATAAAAATACCTAAGGCGTTTTATGACGATACTTTCTCAAGGATAACTAATTCGATTTCATATCGTTATACCAATTCTAATAAGGGTTAATCCATGCATCAAGTGTCATACGTACCATATTCATATATTCAATCAAACGTCTATTAGCACCATATTCACTATCAATCTCACAGCCAAACTGCTTTTACTCTCTCGTTAGTTTCAAAACCTTGTAAGTGAGCGAATATACCCACAGTATTTACCATTAACGTCTCAAGTGTATAGGTAGGTACATTACGTTGTATTATGCTCGTTACGTTCGTTACAATCATCTTCGAGGGATCCAACGATCGCATCGATCGTGAAAGACAAAGAAAGAAGATATCAATTTTTAATACAGAAAACTGGTGTTAGTTTGAACAAACGTAATCCAAAAAATCAGAAGCAAAAGGGGGGGCGTCATCTGGATCGCCAAATCATTCCACACTGTAGGCTCGGAGCTTATTCAGGAGACGATGAAATAGATAGAAAAAAAGAAGCACGACGACCTTATGTTATGTAGCAATCTTCGAGACGGTCGAGAATTATCCGAGGCAACGGTATAGAACAGTGATCAATGTCTGTTCGTATTTCTCTTCGATGATTCAATCGTGTCAGTCGTTACAGGAAACTATTGCTCTACGACGCCAATAGTCTCGATCGAGCTAGGTCTATAAAGGCTTTTTTTATGTTAGCAAATATTATATATAATATAAATTGAATAAAAAAAAAAAGGTAGAAACTTACCAACGACGTGCCTACAAGGTTTTGAAATTGACGCTATCCTTCACCGGCCCTACACAATTCTCTTTGCCCACCGTCCGTGTCTATGTACAAAATAACTTAGTAGGTTTTTATTAAAGATAATTTTGTTTGTGTGTTTCTTACCACTACACCACATTGTACGTTACTTTAGCAGATATTTGTGCAAAAACACTCTACCACTAATTAGAAAGTAGCTTGTAAGAAGCATCGTTCTTGCGAGCGCTCTCATGACCATCCATTAGATAGAAAAATACAGCAACTGCAAGGTTTAATAGTTTTGCTGGTTTCTTACTCACCTTCCACCTTAGCGTTCAACTTCTCTAAGAAAATTCTACTATATATCGTACTCGGAAGCAACGGGAAGAAAGAAATTCTCCTTAATTTATACTTCAATTTAGATTCGACAGAAAATCAGATTAATTAGGCATGCGAAGAATTTCTTTCTTTCCCTGTTATACTTGGATCTTCGATATATTTGCGGTAAATTGCTTTTATACGTGGTTTATCGGATAAATGTTAAATAACGCGTGCAGAAATGTTACGAGATACTTAAATTGTTTCACGCACTCCTATCGATAAATTTTATGTAACGGCAAAGCAAAGGGACTCTCGGTTGCATTTTAATGAATTTATCGTTAGCAATGGCTTCCAATTTCGAACGACGTAATAAAAACGTGCTTTCATCTACCAGAAATATATCGTTCATAACAGTCGGGTCGCTTACCAGTGACACTGGCGTAAAGGTGCTAAGCTTAAAGTTACGTTGATTTAGTACTACTAGATATAGTAGTCAATATGTCTAGCATACCACCAGAGTGCAGCCTAGCGTATTACTAGCATTATGGGTAAGTGTCGGCGATACTAAAACGTAGCTAATAGTCACCGAAAAACTTCTCTCGTCCCCAGCCAGCATATCCTTGCTGAGAAGTGGTGTTCGCATCTCTTGTAGCAGACTCTCCATGAAAGACGCGAGGTCCTTACATCTTTTCGAGACATCGTGCTCAGTTTTATCAGATGTCCTTTGGATGCTCTGTACGGGTGTACGGGTGAAAAGAAACAGAAAAGGTACTATCGTGAGAGAGTCGTCTTATAGGATCGAATCTCATTTATGACCGCTCATTGTTACCTGACCTTTCCTTTACCAATTATAAGCAAACGTATTTAGCTTTACTTATAAAAAAAACGTACGATCGATAATTTCTTATCGATTGTTAATCGAAAACGTTGCAGTATCTTATAATGAGACGAGGAGTAAGATCTGAAATGACATCGGTAATGCAAAGAAAACTTACCTCGTCGAGAAGAGCACGTATCTCGTTCTGTATGATCTTAGATTCTTTGAGTACCTCTTCGCTGATATTGGATAGAGAAGCAAATTCATTTTTGGCTGGAACTCGGAAGATGTCAGGATCCAGAGGTCCTTTCAGTACTCTATGCTGACCTACGACAAATTCTAGTTTTTTCGTCCAGGGATTGATAAAGGACGACCACTCGGTTTCGAGGACGACGTAACTTTTGTTTTGGGCCGCGAACCTATAGGGCTTCGATCTGAAGGAGGATCCTTCCAACTTGATCACCTGTTCAACGATAGTTTATAAAAATATAAGTAAACGATGTCCAGGAAAGGTTTTCTATCTCTCTCTCTCTCTCTCTCTCTCTCTCTCTTTATATATATATATATATATATCTGTTTATTTTTGGATTCATGCTCACAGTCTCATAGATGTCTTTGATGAAAGGCAGGTCTTCAGGATGATAGAAGTCGAACAATGATCGTCCTATCATATCCTGAGGCAAATAACCAAAGTATTGGACTACGTCGGGATCGACGTGAGATAAGTGACAAGTTGAGGTATGTCGGGTTGTGAATACAGAAGATATTATTGTTTCTTCAGGTGCTGTGGGTAATGATAAATTACAAAATTGTAGTCATTGTCTCTTTGTCGTTTCTTTCTCACGAAATCCACAAAAACGATACCTTTATATGCTGAATGAACTGGTTGGGCAGTAACGACTAGATACATGGCTCGTGGTTGCAACTCAACGGCTCGATTACGAAAGTCTCGAAAGATCAGTGTCAAGTGGAAAGGAAGATATAAATTCGATCTTGCATTTTCTCGTTCTTTATTAGACACATTGCCGTCACTTTTGACGTTCTTTCGTAATCCGCAAAATAAACTGGCTTTCCTTCCGTTGACTCCTACATAAAATTCGGTCAAAAGTGTCTATTCATTCGTTCCTTCTTTTTAATATATCAACAATTATTCGCTTAGACGATTTTTTGATGCTTGCACGATTGTTTGAATATGAATAAAAAAAAATATAACTTTTTCTACCACAAAAATCGATCTCACCTTTTGGACGATCCTCGTGTGGTAAGACTATACCAGTAGTTATCTGATCGGCCAAGGTAGTTTTGTCCTTGGAATGCACGTAATCAATAAAGGAATGACCTATCCAATCATCCTTGGAATACCCTAAAGCTGTACATATCGAGGGTGTTGTGTAAAGCACGAGGCCGTCATGCATTGATATCACTGCGCAAAATCCATCCTAAGGAGTATGAAAAAATTTATTAATTCACGATTCATGGTTCAGTTTTCCGTGAAATCCATCCTACGATATAAAAAATCATAAGGATCCATTTCACGGGATGACTTTTTTTAAATTTAATTTGTAATGGTTATTTTTCTTTGTGCCAGTTAAGCATTAACGGCCGTTGGAGGACTCTACTAACAACAGAGAGAAAGAGAGAGAGAGAGAGAGACATGCAAAATTTTGAGGTGGCGTTTTAATAGATATAAATACAGGCTTTCGGCGTTAATGCGTCTTGCTTAGCTATAGTAAATCCTGCATAGACAAGGTGCACAGAGAAAAAGGCTTATTCGTTAAACCGAAGATAAAAGGAAAGAAAAATTTTAACGATGAACTAATCATCCCTGAGTAACGTTCGTAGAATTACAATTCATAATATAACACGATCCAAGGTTCACACTGAAAATAATGTCGTATCGTTTCTTGCGTAAGTAGTAAAATCAATGTGTTTAATCGTAAGAAGAAGCTCATATTTCTTGAATTCGTATTTGTACAGGATCGTTACAACACGAGGTAATGTTTTGTATCTTTATATGGTACATTGTCAGGGGTAAATAATTTATTTCGGGAAATTGTCATAACTTATGGCACTTATAGAAACCTTGTTATATAAAGCCGCTTTTCTCCGTACTCTAAATAGGGCGCTAACCGTGTATTATCTAAATTAAGCCACCGTGTTAATACATTATATACGGGTTGATTTTTCACATTTAAATAAAATCTTTTTTTCCATAACGAAGTAAATAACTGTGTAAACCCAGTTTTATATCTAAAATTGCTTTGACTCTCAGAGAATGCATAGACGAATCAAAATCAGATTATTCCGTTACCCGCATATAAAGTGTTAAATCTATGTACAGAGTTATTCTCCTCGATCATGCTCTGGCCTGAAACCTGCCTAGGATATCCCCTTTACGTAATTATCATATAAAATTAAATTGGAAATCCCATCTGTACATTTCGCCAACCACCCACCCTCCTATTTGACCATTTAACCGTTGTTACTAATAGAGTCTTCCTGGTGACTTGCGATGGATACTAACATTTGCTTGTGAGCTTGAACCATCCAGAAGATTTGTCCTAGAAGCAAGTCCTGCTTCCGGATCTGTGAGAATATCGCCGTTGTGTTCGCCAGGATCCGTTGCATCCACCAAGTCTACAGTCGCTATTTCTTCTTGTATACGTTAACAAAAGCTATTGTTATATACTCTGTGTGTACACGCTCGTCCGGGTGATTGTGGGAACGTGGGTGTATGCCCGAGTAGCACATTCAGACGTTACTTTGATGGACAACACTATCTTTGAGAACATTATTGACGATATACATCCGCACTAGTTTCCTACACTTAGTACATCCTAGTTTTGAAAAGGATGTCACATCCTTCATCTATTCTAAACATATTTTGTGCGTAGAGAAAACAATGAAAATTAACACATTGCTGACGGAACGCTGTCAAATTTATTCATTTTTAAGGAAGGGTGCTTAAAGAAATGACCTCGTGGGGCAAAATGTTAAGTATACCATATTAAACACAATTTATGAGCATGAGTGATTTATCGATGACGATAGAACTCGTTAACTATTATGTATTTCGTTGTTGTTTCCCATAATCGACGATTCGCGTTTCCCGTCAACAATGTGTCACAATGCTTCGGAAAATTGTACCCTCAAACGTCTGTGACACGCACTTGTGCTACAAGGGTAATAAGTGATCGTAAGAAAAAATGAACGGGTATAGTTCCCTTAGTTAGTCCGATAGTGATTGGCGATTACGCGAATACTCGTAGGATAAATATAGTAATTAAACGAATCAGGGTGATCGAACGTTCAAGGTCATCCTCAAGGATCCTTAAGGCATTAACCAATAATGTCGTACAGATATCGTCCGGTAACGTATCGGCCCCCTCAAACATCGACCGATATCACTTAACGTCACATATAATGTCAGAAGAGATATATGTACATAATTTTATAATAATAGCATTGTAATAAATGACAAAGGTCCGACCCTCTCACATAATAACGGTCCAGAAAGTGGAATCGGTTGTGCAATATATCTATTTTCATATCATGTATATTCTCTTTTAAGTATTACGACTCGTAACGCGTAAATACGAACCGAATGATGATCGTCGAAGAGTACTGCCTATTGTGGTTGTTTATGGAAAATGCTTTATTAAAACTTATGTAAATAATTACGTAAACTATGGCCACGTGATCATGTTATGCAAAAGGAACCTTCATGAGGGAGCAATCCGTTCCATCTGCGAACGTATAACGGTGTTTGGACAGAAATTTATTTTTAAATAATAACATTTATGGTGATTAAACGGAAAAAACGAAAATGCATGAGCGAATACGATACTATAATTAAAGATTCCCCACCTCTTTCCATTCGTGATATGATTTATGATAAAAGAGGGGGTAGTTTGATATTTTTGAAAAATACTAGATCTCGAGGGACCATTGAAAGCCAACGTAACCGAGATTCGACGATATAATATCCGATCGCTTTGTCGTACATTTTGTTGAAGACAAATATCTAAAACGGACTAAGGGTAACCCTAAGATGAAATCGTTTGAAAACTTATGGTCAGGGATGAATCTAATTTAAAACCTGTCTGGTCGACTGGCGAAGCGTGCACGAAACCGACAATCTCATTGGGGCTCGATAACGATCGCTGTAACTAGATTAAGAGACCACATATTTGGTGTGGATGGTCAAGAATAAGTGAAACGAGTACGTATATAGCCAGGCGAGTGTCGAGCCGTTACGTCCTCGCTTCTTTTCCTTTTCAAGACTCGGTCTCCATCCAAGATCGAGTCTTGTTCGTCGGTAAAGTATTACTGGCATCGTTAGACAAAACATGAGACGGGCAACGTGCACTCCTCCCAAGATAGTTCGAACTTAACCAACCTGTTTGTTTCTCAAGTACGGGTTTCGTTGAGGCGACGAGATTATAGGACGCGGTATCCGGCGGTGCGCCGTTACTTCTCAGAGATATTTCGGCCTCGACATTAACGGCCAAAGACGCTTTTGATTTCTTCTTTTTGTATTCTTTATCCTTTCTTTTGCTGATCGGTTGAGGTAGTGCCTCGTTGCTATGAGAGTTCATATGGACAATACACATAGTAGGTGCATTAAACTAGTTTCGACAATTTATCTATATGCTAGTTAGACGTAAGGATATATTTGTTTTTCTCATATTTTATGTTATTTCTCGCTTTTTTATCAAATCGCACGATAAGACTTATTCGCTACACTCTATCGATTTCTTTTCACGTTGATAACGATACTCATAAAGCAGATACGACGAAGGGAACAAGACGAGGTCTAGTTCGTAGAAATACTCAACTCCGAGAAATCTTTCGATGATAAATACTTTATTATTTAAAAATGTTGCACGTGCGTACCGATAAGTCACGTATACTTTCTATAAATAAATGAATAGTCTAATGCAAACGAGTGTTAAGCTTAGTCTGATTAATAAAAAGCAATCTCCCTCGAGAGGTTAGAGATGATAAATGAATTGGGGAAACGCGCGTTTCCTCTCTCGAAGATACGTCTATCGAGTACCAAGCCGTATTTGTAACGATAGCTTTCTCCCGGAAAGGATGGTTAACAAAAAATCGTGATATAAAGACACGACATAACAGTAACACCGAACATGCACATTATGCAACTAGAGAAAGCGTTCCTTGCATGGACCTTTCTCCAGACTCTTCGCGATGCGGAATAAACATTGTGTAACGTGTTTCCCTTATGGTTCCCAATGTAAGAACTTCTTCTACAAAACTAGACAAGAGTACTCTATGCAACTTGTTCGTATAAGATATAAAAACATTCTTCTCCAAATTGTACACTTCCCTCGTTCAATTCGAAGTAGTTTCTGTCTGTTACGAGTTAGCGTGGCATGCAAGTCGTCTGGGGTAAAGTGAAATCTTACATCATCTCGTTTAATTTTAGATATCTTAATGAACAAATGCAAACACGAAAGATAGATAGGATGTACCACTTAACTTTGTTGTATTACAAATTTGGAAAAAATGTTTCTTATAAAAAGTTGCATAGTTTTATGGGGTGTCAAAGTACAGGAAAAATAGTTTTATTTCATTGTAAAAGATAAATGCAGTGGTTCTTAACTCTTTCAAAGTCCCGGAATACTTGTAATTGTAAAAAAAAATTGAGAAGCAGCAAAATCGATAAGATCATAAAATTAACAACAAAAATACGCACGAACATGCGTTTTAATAAAAAAAAAGACATTAATTAAAAAGAAATGTATAAGTAATATTATTCTTGCAAAAACTTGTATATCGCTTTCTTAATTTCGCGGAACACATGTAACAATTTCTCATCCTTTTCCAAATGAATAAAACTATTTTTGCTATGTACTAACCCCTATACAATTACGGAGGGTATATTGGTTGAAAACTATGTATTACAAAAAAAGATATCCGGTGATAAAGTTAAATGAACCACCTTGTACCGAGTTAATAGCATAGATCATGAAATGAATGATTAATCGCACTCGTTCATATACTACAGAAACATGACATCGTCTAAAACCGATCGATTCTGGAAAAGCAGAATTCTTATTATAGTCTTCCATTTATCTATTATGCAACGGCGGATGAGTATATCTCGCGTTAACGTTGGCGACTACGAAGGCACGTGTCACGACACGTGTGTTAATGTTTACGCCGTTGCTTCTTCGGTCGCGCGGAGAAGACTTTCGCGTATGTGAACGCGAACGGACAAATCGGTGTACAACTTTTCATGTTATATACGTCGACAGTGTCACCTTCACGAATGAGATAATCGCGGTCACTATGCCCGTTACGATCGTACCTACTAAAAATAAAATCTCTATTATCACGTTTACTGCCGTGCCGGTCACCGGTGATCGACACTCGATGTTTCCGCTTTCATTTGCCACGTTTATAAGTATCATTCATTATAAATATATTTATCAATATCGTTATAATTATCATTACGAGAGTATATTTATTCCAAAATAAATTTTAAACAAGATATGCAATTAGATATGCAGTCAACGTGTGATTATTATTTGTAAAAATTGATAAATGTTATCAATCCATTCTACTGATATTTGTTTACAAATTAATGTAACATAATGTATCACGTTTCTATCTGTCGAACGATCTAAAAATAAATAAATTTATTTTGGAAGGTTTCGTGACACGTGCATATTTCCGATGAACCGTAATGTCGCGTAAACTGTTACGCATAAACCACCCTCCTTTTGGATTCTCTCCTTATAACAAAGACATCAAGGAACGTTCGTCGTTCTTGAACGACCTCTATCACAAAGGCAGCGTTATAAGATTCTTCATATCCTACGGTTTCCGGAAAACGGTTTCTAGAAACGAACGAATTCGTACTAGTCCAATTGAACAGCAATGGCTTACCTGGATCCAAATGTTGAAGGACGCCTACCACAATAGCCACTGCTCTCCGAACGATTGCTGTTCCGGGATATCGAACTGCCGCTACTGAAAATTAAAAAAACAAAATCATTATATCGCGTTCATTATTGTTAGGTATGTGTTAAAAAATAGTAGATACTTATTTTTCATAACATATTTATACATTGTTAAATATCATATTATATTCTTATAAATATGACTAAACGATATTTATAAACGTTTCGAATGCAATCTGGATGTTAGGATACCGCTCACCAGTGAAACCCCCTCTAGACAACGCGTTAATTAATACTTAAACGGCCGAACATTTAATTTTTAGCTGTACGTAAACAACCAGCAATAATTAATAAATTTTTTAAATTAGATTCTTTAAGAAAAAGTCAATCTAACTTGTTTTATAAATTAGATGTTTCTCTTTTTAGATATTAGAGATTGCTAAAATACAACACCGATTATTCAAATGTTAAATATCATTCTAAAATAATAGCTCCAAGTTGGAGGAGTAAATTAGATCTCGGCACGTTTACATCTCCACGTTAAATCCGAATACCCAGACAATGTCGGAAGCTATTTCAGTTCATAAGCACAGATTATAGAACTACACGCCTGAGCATAATAATCAATATCGACCAAGATACATCTCCCCTATTGAATATACCAGGATAAATTAAGATCACTTAGCCCAAGATTAGTTTTTCAAATTTACTGAATTGTTCACGTTCGTCCAAAAGGGGGTTGAGAAATATTTGAACGCACGAATAGATAGACTTCCTCGTCCTCGTTCGATTTTACGCGAATACTGTGTGCAGAGAAGGAAAAGCATAGCATAGCATTTATAAAACGGTGAAACGGCCTCGTCCTATTGGCCGATTGAACCAGGACGAAAAAGTTAGGCGACTCGCTGACACAAAATCGCTGAAACCAGTTTTGCACTGATAAAAATGCCTTCGATCACATGTTCGGCAAACGTGATCGCGGTCCAGCCCTTACGTCGGGTTCTTTCTAGCCTTTCACTGTCCTCATTTTCTATCAATAAGCCGGCACGGGTCTCCTGCATTTGTTGCACCTCATGGAGCCAGAAAAAATTATTGCATAAGGACGGTTTCACGTTCGTAGCCCCGTGACTCCTAGCAAAGGAGGACGATAGTACATCGATCGATTTTACACTTTTAATTTATCATATACCGAAGGCTCGTGACGAAAGTGCCTAATGAAAGCCTAATAAAGGTTCGTGAAGAGTTACCGTCGAAATGATAGGGAAAAAACAAGTGGATACGCTAACTTGCGATCCGACTAATTGATTCCAAAAACTTCAAAGTTTTTCTTTTTGTTAGTCAAATAATCTCGATACGTGTTACGTCAAGAATACTTTCTGAGAAACTTTCCAAGCCCACTTTCGATAACTTCGATTATGTCTTTACACGTTGCTCACGTTTTAGATTGACCCGTTTCCACCAGATTTTGCAATATCTGCATAGGTGCGCTAAATGCAACGTGGAAATGCAATCGAAGTGTTACGTCGAGAGACAGAGGTAGAGATAGAGAGAGACTGGTTAGCCTTAACCGTAGTGTACGAGTTTCTCTCTTCGTCTATCGTTGCACTTTCCGTCTACCTCTCACCTACAGTCCGAAGGATTCGTGTCAATGCCAAGTATCCTGTACTGAACATGGCGGAAACTAGCTACGGAGTCCTGACTGATTTAATCTCGTGGGAACAATGTATTTGCATATGATCAATGAATTCAATGTAACATAAATTATTCAAATATTATAATTGTAATGACATATGAATTATTAAAAAATTGCGACATTGCCAAAATCCCTAAAAATTGATCACTAAGAGTTCTTAAAGAAAGCGGGTTGTTCTTAAGCGAGTTTCCAACGTGACTCCTTTATGGAAGAATGATGATTCATCTAAAATCGATATATGAAAGCAACAGGTATTAATACGCTTCATTGATCGATTAAATATAGATTTCGTAATAAATGTGATAAATTAGAGCTGATAGCAACGTCGTTGACAAATACGACTAACGTTCGAGCAATGTTCGCGCCATCCTACGCCACATTGGGGGTCAAATGTTATATTGTAATTTTCCATGATCCACAATACTTTCCTCTTTTACAAGTCATTCTTTATCAAGAGAAAGAACACGAAATTATCCAGTTATCGACGCAAGATCCTTTAGTGACACAGAGAATAATAACTAAAAAATAATATCTAGAGAAGAATCACTAATTATTAGCAGCTATATTTACAAAAATACCGAAAAAATTTTTAATTTATCTCACTACCTTATTAAAATAAAATAATTAAAAAGAAATGTTAATTTACCTGCGTTGCGATTGGCTGTTGCTGCACGTATTTGAATAGCCCGAGTCCGAGATTTTAGCATTTTCGGCGGATGTTTCCTCCATCGCGTCTTCTTTAAATCGGATAACTATGTTAAAGAACTTTGTTGTACGTGTAGAATCACAGCACGAATGTGGACAAAATGCAATCTTGGCTCATGCTTTACACTTCACACCAGAGAAACAGTTAAGAAAACGATAATTATAAGGGAATTGGTGCCCTGCGTAAATGGCGGGAAATAAATACGTCGAAAAGTTCACGAAAAGTTCCAAGGATCTAATCCAAGGTTTCTTAATGATGTATCACTTTGGTGTATAGACGAGATCAACTAAAAAACTTTCCACGGAAGAAATTCATCGATGTACGATTTCGATGAGGAAGACACTCGCGACGACTTGTTGGTAACGCTTGCACAAACGAAATCATACCGCTTGCAATCTTCGCGCGGTTGAACTGGCCCTCATCTTACAGCACGTTTGAAAACACGTGAATCCAGAACCCCCACTCGCTGGAAAGTAACCTATATCGATATAGGTAGTAGCCCCTCCTCTTCTTGTTTCACCGTCACGTAACGATAAACTCGATTAAAATAGTCTGCCCCTTCTCTTCGAATCACGCGCCATTCTACTCGGCAAACTGCGTACCGCGGGAACTCTTCAATTGAAATACTGTATTCGCGCGAATTTCATCTTCGACTGTAGCGACACCTACGAAAAGGTTGAGAACTATAAACTGCGTCGGCGCTATTTATAAAATTAATATCGCCTTTTTACAAATATAGAATCTATCACGTTTGTTACTTCTATTATTCGATTGTGACTTAATTTTTTTCTATTTTTTTTTTTTTTTTTTTTTCTTTTTTTATTAAAGAATTATACAATCGCATGCTACGATCGCACTTGCTTTTATCGTAACGAAGTTTCGTGGACGCTAAACACAAATGCGACCACTAATTATTGATTTGTGTCAAAAATATTCGAACTGCGTGCGGTTATCGCTTGGATAGCGATAATTGACGTGCGATGACTCTATTTGTGATAGTAGTTCGTAAACGCTATGTGACCCCTTTACTGCACCATAATTTGAATGCGCTAAGCGCACGAAGCTTCGGTACGCAGGTGCGACTGTAGCATAAGATCGTAAACAGAGGATAAAAACAATGTACATAAAAACATAATTTATTATTTTTCATAAATATTTATATACACATATATACATACATTAACAAAAATATTTACCTTATGTTACTATAGATATATCACAGTTTTCAGGTACAATACTCCACCAAGCTTTATAGCGTCCTGAAATCAAGAACAAAAGATGTGAGATATTTTTATTATTGATACATGTGTAATATTATATATTCAGTCCAGTATAAAAAGAGTAAAAGTCTGTATTTTTGCATATCGAATATGTATTTTTTAATTTTAAAATAAGTCAGTTACAGTCCGCCGAATTACTATTGCGTACAGTCGTAAAGTAAAAGTCTAACACATGTGGTGCAATGTGAACCATGACAAAACATACTTGTGCGTTGATTACTAGTATTTGACAAATGTCTCATGATGTCAAATGATGTATTTATTTAACTTTGAAAGTATGATGTTATCCTCTACAACTTTCACTGCAGTAAGTTAAAAAAAGATAACCGCGATATATTTTTATTAACTAAGATAATAAATATTATTAATAACATTTTTTTTATTAATTTTTCTATGAACAATTTGAGCTCTAGATCTGGAACACTTATAGTTTAAGAATCATTTCATAAATAAATCTTGTGATATTTGAATGAAGTGTATTTTTCAATGTTCGCATACCATGCAATAATTTTTTATCAAATATCTTGATAATAAAATATAATATTTCGGAATATTAAAGGCATCACATTTCGAAGATGAGGTTTATTCAACCTTATTGCAGTGAAAATTCTTTGGACATGTACAGAATTTGAGATAATTCGTGTTACGTTCCATACAGTATCCCATTGTTTTAGACAAGTACAAAACTTCTGAATAAATTACAAGACACTTTTGCCTAATTCCAAAGCACAGATATATATGTAGAGGCCTGTGCGAATATTAATATTTCTATACTTAATAACATAAACTGTTATGTTCCAACACAGTTATCAATTTCGCTATAGACATTTCTATATATTTATATACAATAATATATATTGATATATACATTTATTCCATATAAATATACTTGAATATTGACTTCGTTTTCGAAATTCATACATCTTATAATAAATTATACTTTCCAAATTTTGTTAAAATTGTATATATAAATATAAATAAACAAAAATTATAATATACACATTCAAGTAAGGAATAAATATTGATTCTTAAAGAATTATTCGTATTATTTACTGTCCTATAATTTTTCCTTTGTCTTTGCTCTTGAAGTTGCAGCTAATTGTAGAGTTTAAATCTGCATGCAAGTACAACAAAAGAATTAAGTAAGTATGTGTTCAAAATATTCATAAATAACCTATGTATAAAACGATAAAGTTAACTAAATATTTAAGAACACTTAACATTTATTTGTAGATAAGTTAAATAAGTTAAAAATAGAAAAAGAAATATAACTGCAACCTTTCATTCGCATCTATTCAAAACAAAAGTAAAAGTAAACTAATTGAAAAATGTGAATATTCCTACTAGATACCACGCTTTGATTCATCACTCGCATATTTTACATACATTTTTTTTATTTGAAAAAAACTGAATTGAATTTGATTTATTAAATAAGAAATGATAGCTATAATGTACCACTTCCATTTACGAGTTCAAACTACATTTTTACATATTTTTTCTTTTAATTTAAATCCAGTAATCCAGAATTAAAAGAGGAAGATTACAGTATTACTGGATTCGGAAAATTAATCTTTATTAACCCTGGCAATTTTCATAATCGAATAACCAAAGTTAAAATATATTTACAATCAAAATATATTTATGCTACATACTACTATGCCTGCATTTCGTATGAGCAATATTGATGCAACAAAAATTATTAACAGCTTCATAACAGAGCTGTTTTTTCGCAGAGGCCTGTTAAAACCAAAAAATGAGAATGGGAAGTGTATGCGTAACGATATGTAAGAATAAAGTAAAGCAATAGTGAAATTTTAGCAATGTAGCTGCGAACGTAATCAATAGTTAAAGTAGGTAGTTGTAGTTTCCTTGGATGCAGGCCCAACGTGGTCAAGTGAGTCTTAAAATTCGTCTCTTTCGTTGCGTGCGTCCAGCTTGTGTATACCAGTCAGTCTGTGAAGATAAATAGATACATTACATCTTCTCTAATTTTCAAATTAAATGTATCGTCAGTTACAACGTCAGAGAGTAATGTGTCTTTTGTCCCATTCTTTCTTTCAGTTTGTCAAACGTTCAGCTTGTACTTACACAGTACACAATAAGCTTAACGTTCGTCTTCGTCAACTCTTAATCGTTTTCTACGATCTTCGCCGACGCTGCGCTCTTCTGCCTCCAATACTTTTAGACGAGAACCACATATTTCTTGCCCATGTAGAACCTACCAAAAACCTTATAACTTAATTTCTACAGCGTCTAATTCTCAAACTCTGAATCAAACCATCAAGTGAAAAAGGAGAAGAAATAAAGTTTAAAAATATTAAATCATACCTCAATAGCTTCATCTGCACTTGCAACAGTTGCATATTTGGCATAACCACAATTTTTCCCCGGAAGCATATATACATCAATTAAATTACCAAACCTACAGAATGCATCCTTCATGGCATATATAGGTGGTACAGGTGGACCGCATACAATGAAACATCGCTTTGCTACCTCTGCATCCACATTTGCCATTGGTTGCACAGGTGGTAACTTGATACACATTGTTTGCTCTAAGCCTAAAATAAATTTATTAAATTACAATAAGTAAATAAAATAATATTTAACAAGTGACAATAAATAATTCTTTATAAGTAAACTCACTTGGTGCTGTCAGACCTGCTGCTTGAATAAGCGACGTAGCTTGAGCAATAGTTTCAGCTAAATGTGCTAAATCTGTCCTTGCTGGTACAGCTGCATTGGAGCTAGGCTTTGTTGAACCCTTCTGAGACATATTACTTGTATCCGGTTTGACTATCATCCTATGACCTGGAGGGTACTCAAAACCATGAAACTTTTCTCTAGCATATGCAGCTGCATTTGGATTCGAGTATACTACAATAGCTTGCCCTCTCGGCATTCTGTATCTTGCATCTGTTTTCAGATGGCAATAATCCATACCAGGAACAATATCAAATAATTTCCATAATTGGTCTTGATTTAATGCTGGATGTGCGATAACTTGTAATTGGGTATAGCCTTCTGGATTTGGATAATTTGTAGCTATATCCAAGCTGATACTGCTTTTCCCAAAGTTTGCAGAAGTATGACCAAGACTATCATAAGACATGGAAGAGCCATTATTATATTTTGAATCCATATTTTCTGGTTTCGGTTTTTTTGGTTCTGCAAATACTGCTTTATATTTCCTATCGCATTCCTCAAATGCTTTTGCTGCACTGGACACTTTCTTAAATTTCACATAGCCAAAACCTTTAGATTCGTTTGTATTACGATCTTTAACCACGGTTGCATACTCTATTGGACCAAATTTGGAGAATTCTTGCTGTAACTCACTATCAGTCATTGATTTTGGTAGCACACAGAACAATCTGACCCATCTTTCCTCTTCATTTGTTTCTCTTACAGATCCTTGATCACGACTGCAATGATCAAGTGAAGATAAATGAATGAGACATAAGATTGGAGATAGTAGAACATCCCCTTTATTTCTGAAGGTAAGAAAATTATTTTATCTATATCATATCATATTATACTTGTACACAACACTGACAAAACCAACAGAAATACAGAAGGGTATGCACTTGTGACTTTATGACAAACCTTTTGAACACATACTATTTCATTTATGATTAATAAATCAAGGAAAGCAATGTTTAATTAACAATACAAATATTCAGACTTATTGCTGTTTTATACATATTGCATTCTGCAAGTTAAGTAAGATTTATGCCAAATACTTTTCCATACCTCCAAAAATAAATGTTGCACTTATATGTATGATCCTTTAAATCAAATTAAACAAGAAGGAAAATCAAGTTTGAAGAATATATATATTTTTCTGTCATACTTTGAGGCGATCATCACTTTGATAGGTCTTCCAACCATGCCGAGCATTTTGCCATTCATCTCCTCCAGTGCAAATGCAGCTTCTGATGTCTTGGAAAATTTAATATATGTAACTCCTGTGAAATGTTTATTTCTTGTAAGAACATTTATCATGGTTTTTATGTATTAAAATCAATCAAAAATTAGTCAACCACGCGGTTCAATGTCGAAACAAAACGAACATATTATAACGTCTTAAATAAATTCAAAATGTTATTCACAAAGAGGAAGAAGAATATTAAATTTATCGATTAGTTACTCCAGAAGAAAAGATATTACCTTTATTCTCGCCAGTATTTCGGTCTTTAACGACCCAGATATCCTCGATTTTGCCGAACTTCTCAAAAGCTTTCCGTATGTCATCTTCCTCGAGAGATTTGTGGCATATAACGAAGAGACGCGAATTAGGCGGGTCATCGTTCTTTGATCGCGGATCCATTTGTGAATAGAAATCCCGTTCTTTGTGATCCACCATCATACAAACGAAATGGACGCTGATCTACGGGTGTACGCCTATGTATGCCTACTGTATTCTACAGTGATGCCAGATGTCGCGATCACGTTCCGCGCATGCGCACTAATACCGTGACATTAATGGCATCATCGTATCCATGCTCAAATGACATGCGTATATTAAGGACCACTGATTTAAAATTTCTCTTTATTATTTCTTAAGACGCGTTATCGCGATCTTATTAATCAAAGACAAAGTGGTCAATTTGGTTTTCATTCAAATTCGGCTACTACATACGTTTAAAAAATGTTCTATTTAATTATTGTATTTCAATAATCTCTGTATAAAACTGTTATCTTTTGGAAAGTATCACTCTCTTTTAAAATGCTTTTATTTTCCCAGATAATCGTCCTGGCACACTTTCGATTCTTAAACACGTTGACATCAGTTGGCCTCTCTTATTAAGCAATCACAAGCAAAACGGTACTCTGTACTGTAATTTCAGATTTCACCATTTTTCACTGTCTCAGAGTGTTTAGCCCTGGTAATCTCGTGTTAATATTTTATTTCCATTTTTAAACTACATAATATCAACTATGTAAATTATTTGGAAATATTTATGCAAGCACCCACAATTTTTGATAGAAAGCACGAGACTGCTCTTTTCGAATCTATGAGGTGGATCATCTCTCGCGCGTGGGTTAAAAATGTTCTCTCGCATTGAAGAAATCTCTTGATTTGGTAAGACCGCTATACCACCACAATATATACTGTGATACCACGATCGACCATTACGATCAGTGACGTTGACTCTTGACAGGGCCGCACGTACAAAATAAATCAATTTTTATTGGAAATGTATTCAAATCCTTTGCATTATGCGTTTTATCTTTGTGCTTACTTACTCCGCAATCAACCCACATATTATTACGAACTTTATCTTAATATTCACAAAATCTTTTATTTTTGGCCAATCTTTCCGGTCTGGATATACTTCTCTTTTATAATGTTGTTATAGAGACTATAATTTCTATTAGGATGATGACTATGCCGGATGACGGTCGTTACGTTTTCAAATAAACAGTTTTGCCCTACAAAAGCAATGTAGAAGTCATGCTCCGATATGTTTCCGGAAGTAGTCCGTACATCGTATGAAAGAGAAATGTGGATAATGACACATTGGATATTGCAAGAATCGTCGTTTTTCCGTTCTAAGTGAACGTAAACACGACAGTTCTACTTTCTTGCCTTCTGCTCTTTTCTTTTCCTTTCACTACGATGCTGTATTTTCTTCATCATAGTAGGTAGATCGACTTTGTTATCACCTGTCAAAGGATCAAAGGATAGCATCGTAAAAAGAACATTGGTTCCGCTTACTCGTAATTACGAATTCAAAATTCGCGCCAAATGTAATGTCATTCATATTATTTTAATAGTTGCTTAATTTTCAAAGAAAAATATTTGTGTTGAAATAAATATAAAATTTAGATTATAATAATTTAAATATAGTTTCTATGATAATTAATATGAATTAGATTTTATGAATGATGCTTAATTTCAATTTCATCTTGATCAGCAAACTTGAATCAATCAAGATAATTAAATCATTAAACAATATAGTGATGTAACATTGCTAAAAGAATGTAATGTGCTTATTTCTATAATAAAAAAATATGAGATAAAGAATACAGTCTTCTGATACGTATTGGGTATTTGTTTTCTATCTATTAACACGGACGTGTCATACCGTGTCAACAGAAATGCGTGTATACGCACTACGCAGTGCGGCCAAGTGTGACCAAGTGCGACTCATGAGGTAATGTGAACGTTGCTGAAAAAACAGAGGTTAAAGTTCAAATGTTCCGAATGTATGAATATTAAAAAAAAGCCAAAGTATGAGCTTAACTGTAGATCGAGCTGCAGAAGATGCGACTGATTTGCAACTTGAAGATTTTATAGAAAGAGAAAAACGCAAGCAACAATTTCAGGTTAGATTTCAATACTTATTAACTCTCCATTGATGAGTATTCATTTTTCTTATTCCGTTATATCTACAACGTTACATCTTACCTAAAAACATATGTTATTTTGTTATATCTAACTGGCAAATTGAAATGTTCATTTATATTTAGTCCACAAAGCTCATATAAACTGTCTGCTTCATGTAAAAGATATATTCTTATAAGATAATTTATAATTTAAAAATACATATAAGTTTTTATTTTTTACGAGTATACACGTTTTTTTTCCACAGAACTTAACACACAGCCTCACAGACATTTGCTGGGATACCTGTTTTGACCGCCCAACTCCACGTTTGGAAACTAAAATAGAAAAGTGCCTTGTGAATTGCGTCGAACGATTTATCGATACAACTAATTTTATTACAAACCGATTGGAGCGCATTGCTTTAAGCAAAAGCCCTGAAATGAGTTTGGAATAAATAAATAAATGCAAAAAATGTACAGTTTTCAAACAAGAAACTGCTAAATATCGATCTAGCATCGCTCTTAAAAGTGATAGGAGGAAAGACATTATAAAGACAACAATTACGAACTTTCAATGACAGTATGTTTTCAAGAGTAAGAGAATTTTTTGGTCGCCATAAACGCAAGTTTATATATAGCAGCGTCATCATTGGAAGTTTTATTTTCCTATCGCGTTATACACAAAGGAAAATTCGAGAATGGCAAGAAAAAGAAATAAAAGAAATGTTGGAGAAAACAAGACGACGTCAATACTTTGAAAGTACAGAAAGAACTTGTAATCAAATGATTTTTTCCCTTACATCAAATTTAAGAGAATCTATAATAAAAACTTTAGACACTGGTGCTATAGTGAACAAACTCAGGAATGGTTGTAGTGATAAAGTAGCATCATGGAATGAACTTAAAGTTTTAGCAATTACAAGGTCAGCCGTGATTATATATTCTCATGTTATGCTTGTAGTACTCATAAGAATTCAATTCAATATAATGGCAGGCCATATATATAAAGAATCGCAGGGAGTAACAGATGATTTTAAAGAGAATGGGGAATTGCAAACAAAGTATATGTCTTTATGTGGTCATTTTATATACGAAGGAATTCAAAAACTATGCATTCTAATAAAAGAAAAAGTCAGTGAAATAACAGCATCTATATCTTTAGTGGACCCTTTATCATTAAGAGACTTGGAACAAATATATTGGTCTATTGTATCGTCCATAACTGCGGACGATGTTAGAAATCCAGCCAAAAATCTAGCAAAGTATTTGTTACCATTGCAATCCGAAGAAGAGATGTCCACTTCGCTATCTAAAGTTTATTACGAGACTTTAGATCTCTTGGAAAGTGAAGAAACACAAGATTTTATACAAAGCAACATTCGTAGTGGCTTTGTCTTACTAATGGATCATATATCAGAATTTTTTAACAGTTCCACTAAAACAAAAAATAATAATGGAACAAAGAATGGTATATCAATACCAGGGACCTCGAATCGTAAAGATGTCCTATGGACGGATACCATCTCCACACCAATTCCAAACCATACAGATAACAATTTCGTTGATATAAATAGGATTACTATGCCTATGGCTAAAATAATTCCAATTATAAATGGGCAAGTTCCCGATCACCCCAAACCTAAGGATGTACCCACAGTTTGGTTGCAACGTCTTATACTGAATGATGAACTTAAATTATTTGGGGCTAATATCTATGAAGCATTTAGTTTCTAAGATGAGATATATCATAGAAAAGTAATTATTACTGAGTTATTTATACGAACATATGTCCACCTACAGTGTAAGGTGATATAAAGATTCCAAATCGTATATAGACAAGTAATAATTCTATCTGTTTAATTATGTTTTACTATTTGTACGGTATCTGACCTATTATTAAGTTCACTTTCATAAATAAACGCAATTAAATAAAAAAGATTTCTTCCCTCAAACCACATGCCGTCGTATTATATCTCTAAATCACGTTGTGTTGACACTCGAATCTGCGCATGCGTGCTAAAGAACACCGTAACGGTTGGTTGACTAACTACGACAGTCTGTAGTCTTTGGCAGTCGTAAAGCGAAGCTCGCGCGTGCGACTAAAGTGTGATCGAGCTTTATCCGTGTTTATTCGCACGATGATTGAATGTACTGCGTGTAAATATTTATATGATAAATTGTATTTATAAACGTGTAGCTTGTTCTTTCATTCTTTTTGTAAAAATAACGAGATATTTCTTTCAAAAATATTGAAGAGAGTGATACGAACTTTACAACACTTCATTAATTCACGTTCTGGATATTATTCATGTTTGACACAAAACAAGGAAAACGGTAAAAGAAAACCTACGAAAGAAGCTACTTGGATTTCGTTTTCAAAATAATTCCGTAAGTTTTATAAGAAATAATACAAATTGTCCTTTATTACTTATCTTTATATCTGTATTGCTATCTAATTTCTATTATAATTTCTATGTCATTATAAATATTTAAAAAATGTATTATCCTACTCGTTCTATACACATATATTACTCTATATAGTTTGAACGCATTATTGGGCACACCATTATTATTGTATATACTTCCTTACCTCTCGATGGCATTTATTCGCTACTCCCTGCGCGCTGTTATTCACACCCTTTGTAGCCGGGAATGTGATCTTCCGTATATACACGTGGCTGCTAGTAGTTCAATGACCTCGCACGCACTGCTTTCACGACAGAGTTACTTTTTGGCGATGGGTCGTTCGAGAGAGAAGGGGGAATATGTGTTGTGTCTCTCTTTACCTTCCCTCTGCCATTCCTGTACTTATACCTTTAAAAAAAAACGAAGCAAATAGGTCAACATTTAAATCTAATACAATATCATCTATTCTAATCTAAAGAACGACCACTATGCATTTCTTACATATTAATTGCTAATAAATTCCAGTATCTTATTCGAAATGTATTATTTTATCTTTCTCATAATAAATTAGTAAGTATTTGCGCAAGAAAGAATCGAGAAAATGACAGCAATATATTTTCAGCTCTGGTGCGATGCAGAATAGCTTGAATGAAACGAATAAAAGTAGTAGAGCACGCGTCAGCGTGTGAGAAATAGATAAAAATATGCCTCCCGCTGACGCAATGTAAAACACGTGTGTGAACATGTGGTTGATATCGACTTGTTCTACTTAAAGCTCATGATTTTTTTCAATACTCTTTTTCGGTAATAATTCTTGCCTATGCAAATGAATGCAAATAACACCGGTTACATGCTTGATAATTGCAAGTATAACATATAATAACGATCCAAGAAACGATTACAACTCCGATACTATGCTCTTAACGCGAGGAAGCACATCATGTTTTAATTCCGTTACGTGTTCGAAGTAGTTAACGAAATTAAGGGGGAAAAACGTGCAGGCTCTGCGTGCGATGTCCAGATGAGTTTTATATTGCGTCACGTTGCTACAATTTGTGATCACGCGCTTTGTGACACGTGCTCCTATGAAAGTACACGCGGTAATTCTAACGTACCTTATATACCAAGACAAATATGTGCATTCGCAAATTGTATACTTTTTTTGGTAAATTTTGAGATATCTTGCACGGTGTGAGACAAATTATAGATAAAATTAAAATCGTTTTTGTAATTATAAAGTCGTTTAAATATAGATGCACGTCCGGTAAAGCCAATAAAACGATATGCGGGCAAAAGGGAAGAAAAGGACAAGCTCGCCTCTTTCCCACAGATATCTCTGTGTTTACGTATGTATATACGTGTATATATATTCTCGCTTGACAGTCGCGTGCATGCGCACGCTTTGGCGGCACGTGTGTTCTAGGTTGGCGCGAGGCAAGGCAATGAAATAAAAAGACACATCTCCTCCACGTGCTAGATACCTTCGCTCTCGTATACTCGCACGTGCAACGCGGGACCGTAACTTTAATCAAGTTTTCCAATGAATCGTAAACTAACGTGCCTTTTCCATGACCCTAATATGTTTGCTGAAGGTAGACCCAATGTGCGTGTATATATAGCTTTAGCGTTCGTGAAATCCTTTTTAGGACAGTTTTAGCGTCGAAATAGTCTTATTAATAAAATGAGAGAAATTATATATTACCTAGAATCAATGGTACTTTCTTTGTTACAGAATTTTTAACAACTATGGCTCCAACAGTTTGCTTACCAGAGCTATCAGTTGTACGGAGTACGGGAAACCTTTATTCGCGTCGGCGGCAAAGGGTTTGTCGTGGTATCAATGGAAAACAGAAGAGACTGGAGATAAGGCAATTATCCGATGTCACTTCGGCCGCTGAGAAGACCATAACGTCGGTGCCCGTGAAAAGTTTTCCGTATGAAAATAATAATTCTCGTGAACCCGTTGATATGAACATTTCATCGTCGAATGTTTCAACCAAAGGTCCTGAAAATTTGAAAAAACATTGTGACGTGATACTTCCGCGACGTGAAGGTACATAATATCTTACATGAATTATTATCTAATTTTTTTGGTATGCGTTAATGTATACTTTTTTATCGATTAGGTTTATTAAATATCGTTATCCGTACTCTGGCTCTCATACGGCGAAATCGGGTTCTTCAGGAAAGAGTGAACGCTCTGCGAGTGGAAACACGCGATTTCATTCGATCCGTACTAAATAATCCGCAAAATAAGTGCAGGCAGCAAGATACGATGGCAAGCTGTTGCAAAGACGAGATCGTTTCCTCTTCTACCGAAAGAATCGTCTTAAAACCAACATTATTTCATGCCCCAGATTCAACGACTTCTTCGCCGGATATTGTTACGTCCACGTGCCGTAGCCCCTGGGAAAATGATGATTAATTCCGTAAGAGAAATTCTACGCATGTATTCAACATTATTTAAGATGGTGAAGAAACGGCTGTGTTTATTGAAAATAGAAGACAGAATTAGAAGCTTAGGAATATATACATACATGAAACGTGCACAATCATCCAATAGGGCCAATAGATGTAATTATTAAAAGCCTTGTTCTCACAGCCGTTTACTAAAACTTATTATAGTTCCAGTCTGAAAGATTATTTTATTGGCAGGATGTTATTAACTTATTTCTTTTAAATCTTTCTTAAATTATAAGTTATACTGATGATTATATCTATACCTTGCAAGATATAGACAGTATTTCTTGAATAGCAACTTAAATATTTCCTTTATCGATGATTCTGTATGCATAGAACATATTTATATTCCTTAAATGCTGTAAACATTTCAAAGATGTTTTTGTAGATATTTTTCAAGTAGAAGTGTATTTATTTATTATGCATCCATGGGTGATATATTTCAATGTATGTAAATTATCATGAAATCAAAAATGTAAACTATTTTATGATTGATTAACGATTATAGTACTTGATAATAGAGATACTTCACACGTTGAATGCCATGAGGGTCACCGATGACTAGCACTTGATTTGTCATGATGCATTTGAAATGTTTATTAATATTGTTTATCAATATTTAGGAGATTGTAACCATTAGTCATAAAAAATGTGAGGTCTGACATAAGAGATGTGATAGTATATTCCTCAATATGTTTATTCTAAAAAGAATTATTAATAATATTATATAGATCCATGGGTTTATTCAAAATTGGCTCAGCATTCAACGTGTTAAAGTAGTATCATAAGAAATGTGATAATTAGACTGCGAATATTTATGCAAATGCATATTTTTCATATTAAATAAGTTTTGCATATTTTACATATAAGATAAATCATTGAACATGTTACATATGTCCTTTATATTTTACATATTTTTATTCAGTTATTAGTTTTCTTTGCGATATTTGATGAATCATGAATTATAATTCATATGCATTTGCATAAATATCCACAGTCTAGTGATAATGAATGTTTTGTATTCTTCATCTGTCAATTAAATTGAATATAAATTTTGTACCTACTAACATGTGTCGTCATCTAATAATTACTATGAATTATTTTCTCTTATGTTACATTAAACATTTGGATAATGCCAAGATGATACATATAGTAAATGTAGGTTTTGATGGTTTGCAGATAATGTGATAGTAATAATAGTTCGTCGATATGACAATTTACAGTCTTTTATTGCCATATAACATCCTAGTATAGAGCAAACTAATGTCTCAATAATGCATACCTACAGCTTGAACTTCAATATACTGAAAACTTTGTAACCATATCTTATATATTGTGTCTTTCTACAACACATCACAATTCATAGCAATAAAATTAATAAAAAAACTCACATTTATTGTCTACATAAACGTAAGGTAGTGTATTCAAGTTACTCTTCGTATTTTCCCGTAGTTATACACGTTACCTACACGTATAGTGTATATAATAATGAATTCCTTTGTACTTTTGAATATTTAGAATAAATAATACGAATTACATATATATATAAAATATAAATAAATTTCAATTACCGTTATCACATACCTTTAGCACTGTAATTCTCCGTAGCTTCCAAAACTTAATTTAAATTCAAATCACAATTGAGAGGAATAACCTCTCTGGATTGGTTTTACATTTGGCGGGAAAATTAAAAAATATGTATAAGTAGAAACAATTGTCGCGTACTTACGCGTCTGCCATTTAGTTGAAAATTACACTGTTTTTTATTATTAAACACAAATTGTAAAGAATATAATTAATAAAGAAATATACTTACCCTAAAATTTGAATAGCAAAAATATTTAATAATTATTTTTTATATACAAAAGGGACCGTATACGATTCAGTTTATTAGAGTAACACATTGTTAAATATATCTTTTTATCATTTGTTTTTATTAACTTGCAAAATTATCTTATGTTTCTACTCATGCACAGATAAAATATATAAATAAAAATGTAAATAAATGTTAAATATAAGTCTACGATTGAGGCATCTAATCACGCGTGTGTAAACTCATCGATTTTTGCATCTTATGCTAATGCATCGTCATTATTTATCTTTAACCCACCGTTACTCGTTCGGGATATCATTGTTTTGCAATCTTTTTATTGATTTTTTAAAACATCTTACATAATTCTTCATCGAATGATACTGTACATCCAATGACCATATTTTATACAGTATCGTCAGTGCCGATAATTTCTTAATATAAATTCAAAGACATGTGGAATGTTACTGGCGATGAGAAGTGTTAAAAGGGATAGAAGATAATTCCAATAACATAAAATGACTGTGCCACATGTGCAACCCGCGCGATTAACGGAGGGTAAAAATATGACTGCCTTTGCAGCACATTTCGTGGAAACATAAATATATAGCACAGCGTAAATATTTCACATTAGAACAGAGAATAAACCTACTATTAGAATAATGAATTAATATAACAATAAAGAGTATTGTCCAATGTAGACATAATAATTCATAATGTTTCCTTCATTTCGATGACTCTACAACAGTAACTTAATTTGAACATGATGTTACAAGGGCGATATATAGAAAAGTATTCGTATATAGTATATATACGTATTTATCTATATATATACCATATATAATAAAAACCATAACGACTTATAAAAGATGTAATTAAACAAACTTGATATAGTTATATCTTTGGATAGTCAACAAAAGCAATTCCCCGCAGATCGTATTTCTGCATAACAGGGAAGCACCAAATAGACAAAATAAATTTTACATAGGGTGCTGACTTTTGTTAAAGAAGAGTTTGTAAAATATACAAAGCATTCTTATATGAAAAAGATCACTAGAATTCCCTTATTTTTTACGTGAATCATGTAAAATACAATTGGTGGACAGTGTCATTCCAGTAGTTGATAAAACTATATAACATAATAATGAATGATGTAAATAAATTTTGAGATTACCAACTCATGTAAATAGAATAACAGAGTAACAGGTACATAATTAACAAGACCAATAAAAGCCATATCTATCAACTATTGGTATTGAAGTACTGCCCTTACATACCCTACATAAAATTCTATTAACAATACAGAACTTTACATACAATTCATTTTGCATAATTTAGCTCCGTTTGGTTTAAAACAAATAATATAATACATCTTATGATTAATATACTGACATGCGCCACAAGTATACGAGTTGCAGCACACGTGTAGACTAGAGTAACATTATACGCAATTAACTAAAGTATACTTGGAGACAAAAGTAATATTTACAATCCTGCAGTCTTTGTAACACAAACTATGGAATACCTTGGTCTCCTATGGCAATAGTTTATATTTAAAAACTGTACTAAAAATACTTTTGACGCAATGACTTCCATGGAAGTTTCATATTTGAAAGTTCAGATTTCCAACTCCTTTTCTCTTTAATTGTTACTAAAAATATAGCTTACATCCAGTTTGTTAATATTTTTTTTCAGAAGACATTGTCAATAGGTCTGTAGATGTCTTTCACCTAAAATTAAATGACAACAAATCGTTGAGCTGGACAAAGTGACATCAATGCATGATTCGTACTTACAATTTTCTATTTTACACACAAATTACTTGTGAGAAAATAATGTTCCATTCTTAATGTTCAAGTTAAACGAACATGTCACATCTTTGGCTTATTCATCTTCTTGCAGCAATACCATGAAATATAGTAATTCTCTTGAGAAACACTGCATCGATATAAGATAAAAATATGAAGTAAAATACTACCCTGTTTGAGCATTTTAAATAATCAAGAGTTTACGAATATGATATGATATGTTTCATATGAAAACATTATTTTTCATAAAACGTATATGAACAAGTAGAGAAACATTCGCAATGGTACCGATTTGGTAACTTGTTTGTTACACCAGGGTAGCATATTTTTAAAGAAGATACAGACTAAAACTGTATATAAATTTTATAAGGTGACTTTCAAATTTCGCTGAAGAATTAAAGGCTAAACAAATCATTATAAATGGATGAATAGTATCCAAACATAATATTAACGTTTATAATTTGCAATAACAAATGCACTGTAGATTCTTGTCTATTGCATTTAATGGCGCTATCTGTGGAGGAAGGTTCACTTATAAACTAAATAATTATATGATAATAAGAAAAAAGCATTAAATTTGTAACGTTACTATTATAGCAAAAAATTATCATTTTGGTTTTTCAAGTTCTTTACGAAGTATTTTGAAAGAGTAATTATTATGGATTGCTACATTTGGCGTGAAATTGTTCTGATATTTCTTCCTGTAGATATGATTTTTATTATAAGTAAAAACTTCGATTACTTTACGAACACGTTGCTACTTATTCGTGTCCTATATTTACTCTTATCATTTACCATTCTTTTTGTTTATGTTCTAGATACGTTATGCTTTTCTAAGGACGTTATTTTACAAGTAACGACTTTGATATGGTAATAATGTGAAATATAGAAGAAAATGTTAAAATTTATAGGAAAATAATTCCTTCCTCCTTTCGAACGGCGAAACTTTATACCATTGCAGTAAGATCGGATCAGCATCATTATAAAAGGATACAGCTTATAAATATTCAATTTCCTATGTAATCGGCATATAAATATTAATCATTACAATGGGTTTAGAATGTTTTATACGATAATAAGTGGCAAAAGTTGCCAATATTATTTCATGACAACGATGTTTTCCTTTGCAAACCATTTCCCATTATTGCAGTCTTAAAAATAATCAATACTAATTTAAATAGATCATTCCAATAAATAATCATTTACTCATTTGAGTTATCTTTTCAGAAGGTTTCATAAATACTTTACAAAAAGTGAAAGATTAAATTATATAATCAAAATAATATCACTAGTAAATTAAGAACTATTCCAAACTAAAAATCTTTAAAAATATATAGACTGCAGCAATTGGAAATTCTGCATTTAAAATTATTTTTACAATAAGTAAAAATAAAAATCAGTAATTTTGCGTCTATTTACAACCTGAAGTACACAAAGTATCTTCTGCACGTTGAACAGTAATACGTATCACATGGCCAAGCGGTGGCCAATTCAGTTAGTTGAAGTTACGAATCAATTCGGTGTTACGGATACACAAAGTTATGTGTCTATATACGGTAAATAAATTATTAGCACATTGACTCGATATAAAATTTGTGGTCAAGAATAATTCGGCTTAAATATATATTTTAATGCAAAGTAAATATTATTTATAACACGTACGTTGACTAAAGATCTAATGAGATTTATTTTTATTGCACATTGGAATGAATGCCACCTTTAATTACATCCACCGAATTGATACATGACTCGACAATTTGTCAAACAATTACGAACTTTCACTCACTACACGACATGGTAAAACAATCCACAGATAAGCTGAGAATCATCTTGTGGTCGTTTGTCATAGATGACATTTCTATTACATCGATTACCGTCGCATACATGGCGTAATGTCACTAAACTTATTTTTGGCTAATATTTCATTCTGGTATTTGCTGCTCCTTATAAAGAAGGTTTCAAATTGTCCTTCATTTACTATTCAAAAGAATATATGTATATGTAAACACAGCAGTTATAGTTTCTCCCGCTGTTTCTTAATTTGTTCACTAAGAGATTACGAAAGCACAAGTGCAATCGATTTAATTATCGCTATCGGCGTAATCATCACTGTCACCACTATCATAATGTTGATTTCTTGACTGGTCGCGGATGGACGACGACAGATTGTCATGATGAGTTTTCGACAACATATCTGTACCCTGAGAAACATCCACCGACTCGCCAACTAGAATATCGAGATTTGGCGAGAACGTATCTTCTGACGTCGAATCGTATGATCTGCGAAATAAACGGTCGCTTTATCGAGTGTTAATAAATCTACATATTTATTCACGGTTACATACTAATATGACAGTAAATTATTATCGTGAGAATTATAATATTTAGTCAAAGCAATCGTTTTATAAATAGTTGTAACGAAATAAATTATAGCAGTTTAAATAATATATGTAACGTGTATATGCGAATGCGCGTAGTACGTAGTATTTTTATTGCATATAAAAAAAAGAATCATTTTAACGAGATTGGAAAATGTATGCGAACATATAAAAAACTGTTACTTGATCGTTGCATTCCAGTTTTTTTAAAGTTGTAACAAGAACACAAACTCATGCAAAAAAGGCATGTTAATATCGTTTAATCCGTTACGAGTGTATCAGCCAACGTGCATTTTTCTACGGGTACATGCAACAGTGGTTTTTACTTACTCAGCTGTAGATGATGGTTACGTTTCATCATCACACAGCCTGCAATAAACGCATATATCGCACCATTGTCATTACAATTATGATACAAGGGGGGGGGGGGGGGGGCGGGTGAAGGATAATACTATGTTAGATCCTTTAAGTAGCAACCTATCTAATCGAGAGTAAGCATGCCAGAACGAACGAGCGAAAATTCAATGACTATGAAATCATTTTCATAGTTACACTCAAGAAGCTAGAAATATCCTTTATATAACTCCGTAAGCTTGGCTGACTGTTTTTCACTTCTAAGATAACTTCTCGTCAAATGTATTCATTTAAATTGTACAAAAAGTAGGATATATAATATCATCGTTAATAAACGAAGATTTTACTTACGTTTGCTCCTTTTGCTCGTTTCCACTTTCCTCGGCGACTAATAATTCATATTCTTCTGCCGCAAAACGATCCCAGTCGGACATCTATACAATCATAGAATTTAGTTAACAGTATCCAGGTATTTTTTTCCAAGACACAAAAACAGCAATACAATTATTACCTCGTGACCATCTCGCGCCGAAGCGAATGGATCTCTTTGCTCATGGTCGAGATATTTCTCCAAATTGAAGAAGGTATCAAAAAAGATAGACGTCATTTTACACTTTTTCAAGTCACTTAAAGAGATCTTTCCTGGCGTTGCTGGATGAATCATATCCAACATCTGCGATAAGCAAAGATTTATACTTTTAGTACACCAATCGAACTTTGGCATAGAATTTGAAACAGTACCTGACAGAGACAATCTTCGAATGGTAAGGTCTCGAGTCCTATAGCTTCCATGCGATGCAACTGCTCTTCGTAGAAATATTCCAGCTCGAACATAGACAAATAACCGTCTCCATCAAGATCCATGCACCTGTTTTAAATACAAAGTAGACGGTCATAAGTTTATCCGTCTCCCGAAGACGTAAGTCGACTTTGGAATAAGTTTCATACCTGAACCAATATTCGATAGCAGTTGGATGATTCTTGTCCTCTTCGCTGAGAAGGAACCACACAAATTCCGTATAGCTCATCTTATCCTCAGGTTGTTGAACAACGCCTCCGCTTTTGACACCACCCCTCGTGACTGCCCCACTAAATATCCGTTCGATCATTCGCGTGGATAGTGCTATTAACAGGTAAAACAATTAGAAATAGATTCTCAATCCACAATCTTCCAAAATCACTTACCATTGTCGTTGTGTCTCGTAAGATCCATCTTATCGATGAAAAGATCGTGATCGCGATCTAGCTCCCAGAACTTACAATAAATCACATAGAAGTGTTCGTAACTGAAATAAGCTGTTACTTGATTAATATCTTCCTCGTGTTCGAGAACTGCGATCACTGCTAAAAGATTGCTCCTCCTTAATTCGGCCATCGAAATTTTGCCGCTCCAGCTTCTATTCACGCAATAAAATATCCTTGCGATGACCTGCAATTTGAATCGATCGTTTCGAATAATAGCACGAGGAGTAACCTAACGTTATCTTTCGAATCATTGAAAAGATACAAACCGTATGAACGTAACGTGAATGGAACTCTTTGGCCTCCTTCAAAAATGTCAGTCCTGGATGCGTTTCAACTACGTCCTGCACCAAAGGAATCAAATCCTCGGGCAGTATGTTGTTTCTGAGGCCACGCGTGGTGATTCTTATGAATTTGCTGGCAGCGTCGTGGTAGGTACTCGTTAGGCTATAGAACGGTAATGACATTTTCATAGTGGATTCGTAATTTTTGCTAATCCTCAAAGGTATCATTGAAAAGATCTCTTACTCTTTCCAGAATTCAAGGAAGGTGTTCAGCTCTACGTACTCCGTCTGATCTTTGTTAGCCGCGAGGAAAAGCGGTACCTTCCAATACAGGGGTAAATCGCAGGCCTGAAATAAAAGTATTTTAATGAGAGAAGCTTTCTCGAGGGAACTGTATGAAAAGGCGGCAGCTCGGAGCCGCTTTGCCAACCTTCGTGATCAAGTGAAATTGCGCGCGAGAGGCTCGATGACCCGGCAAACTTTGAAACGCCGTAGTAATCCTCGAAATGGTCGCCTCCAGTTGGGAGAGAGGCGTGGGTTTGCCGCCAGGGAAGTAAAACCTTTGGGGAGAAATATAAACGTAAACATCTACACTGCACTGTCGGTGATTAAAGTGTCTCTTTAAATTTGCCAACGGCTACCTCGGTATGTGAACATTTCTGTTCGCCTTGACGTGCCTCTGTAGAGTGGTGTGCGGCGGCAAACTCTTTTGCTGTGTCTTTTCCTTGACGTAGCTCTGAAAAACGATCGATGTAAGCTCTCTTAAAAAAATCTCGTTCTCACGCGTGCGAGTCGACGCCGTCTCGTGCGACGATCGAGGATCGTAGAAGGACGAATAATTCGCGTCGAGTTAAAAGCTCTCGGGAATTAGAACACGCGAGATGTATGTAAGATGGATCGAAATAAACGATGGTTGCGTTTCACGATCGCGATGATCGTTCCGGCGATCGTTCCGTTCCGAGCTCTTCTCTGCGAAGCAGGCATTCCATCGTAATTATATCGGCGGTGAAGCAAGGACGCGACATCCTGTTACGCGATGCCGTAAGAAGGATCCGAAGAATGCAAAGAGGCCGACTATGCCAGTTAAATGCGTTGCCGCACCTCGTGTGACCGGTTACATCACGAGCTGCGACACGCCACGATACGAGTGTGCGCTGCGCGGTACGTTTTGTTGCACCGCGCTCGTATACCTGCCACACCGTGAGGTAAATGCACATGCACGCACGTGGATATCTTTACGAGGTTTAAATGTCGCGGGATAGTAAGCACGCGACTTCTCGTCCTCTTCGGATCATCAACGTCGTTAGTCATTCGATTAGCATACGGAGCATGGTAGGAAGAGACCAGTCCGAAAGCTTAATCGAGAGAAATTTACAGTGCTAGATGAAGTGACTAAGATTAAGAGACAACACCACACACGACTTTGTCCAAAGACGACTTTATTCGATCACCGAGATCTCGCTCGATACTTTGTGAAACCTAACCCGATAGCTATCCGACAACGATTCTAGTTATGTCCGTATCGCAACCTCGGCTTTGGCACGCTTCGCTGCTTTATGCACGGATACCGTCGATCAGCCTGCCAATTGACATTGCGAATTTGACCGCACCTTCCGATCGAGACGCTCCTGCCAAATAAATACGACTCAAGGACTAACTTTCTCAACTAACAATAAGGTTGACCCTGAGCGCGAACAAAGCTCGTACCCTTAGCATGATTGGCGTGTTAAAGAGTCTACCTTTGAGAGCCGAGTTCGTAGATTTTCTTTTCCCACTGCTCCCATTATTCATCCCAAAGCGAGAAAAAGGTAACGAGCGTGGATGCCCTTTTTGTAAGATGTGGCACACGCCACGATCCATCGAAGGTCCCCTACGACAAAATGACTCACGTTGCGATGCTCGAACGAAAGCTTTGCACGTTTCTTAGACTAAAACTCCCATCGCGTAAATTCGATTGCCCTCGAATCACCATTTTAGACTTTAATAAACGGTCGATCGCCGGCTGACGATTCCGTCGAAGCGTGACCGACGTCGTTACTCGCCGATTATGGCCGTGATCCTTTGTCGGATTTGCTTTATGTTACTTTTATCTGCACCGTCGAGTAACATTAATCCTAACGAAAGCTCACGGCTCACCAAGTGAGTCAGCGACTACCAAATATAAACAACTACGACGCCGACGACGTCGATGCCGGGCGAAGCAGCAACATTCTTCCTCCTCGATTAAATTAATTAAGCCGCACGAGAGCTGTTACTACGTTCTTTGCCTTTTCTGGGGCCCTGAACAACCACCTTTTCTCTTAGTCAATAAGAACAGCGTCAAGAAGGAAGACCAAAAAAAAGACAGCTACGAACTTTCCAAATTAATATAACGGAGTTTTCTCCGATCGATCGTAACGTTCAACGAGTTTTATATAAATCGATCACGTTTTTTGCTCGACGCGCGTAATAATTTTCTTTTTCGATCGTCGTTTTCCACGTTGAACGAAAGTCGTTCTTTAAAAGGCTCGAGAAAATTAGTCGCAAGACTCAACAGATACTTTGTACCCGTTTAAGAGAACGGTTCAAAGTTCAAAGCGTGGAACTCGCGTGACTTTTCCCTCGTACTTTCACCGCGGCATTTCGCTGCTATAGTGCTCGACCCTTTTCAGTAACTACCTTTTCTAGCGTTCCTTGGGTACACCTAACCGTGCGTTTCATAAATACGTACATGTACTATATCAATTCATATTTTATCGACGGGACATTTATGTTCAAACAGAATTTCTGTCGACATTAAGACTGTTCTAATTCTTTTTTTTCTTCTGTTCTTTTAACCTTTAGAGGACTAAAATGGGCACTATAATAACCCAACTATTTAATGTCAATAAAAAGCCATGTATTTAAAATTACGTAGATAAGTCATTAAACTTATTCAAAACTTCATATTAAATATTTTATTTATACCATTTCAATCTAAAATCAGCAAACACTAAAGTTCATATATAAAAAAATTTGAATATTAATCATTGCGTTATGAGCCGGTCCGACCCACTGTTGTCACCAAGAACAACCTTGGAAATTTTATAGAACATGGAGATTGTATTTTACGCAAAAAAGAAATTCAAAATATATCAATGGAACAACATCGGCCTTCTAAAAGTTAATCGTATCGTTGGATTTTAAGGAACCCATTCGTATAACCCGAAACTTCGAGGTCTCCGAGCAGCGTTTCTGCCTTGATAATCGCGTCTGGCGTCTCACCCAGCGAGTCACTTTACAAGGCGATACTTTCACCACGTTCGGACGAGGTTCGTACACCCACGCGAGCACGTCAAAACAAATATCTCGCTTTACTGTTTCGATCGATAACGTATATTATTACGTACTACCCGTAAATCGTGGCGCCCGTATCGGTAGATCGATCGAGGCAACAGCCTCCGACGAGACAGCACCCCTTTGATCCCTCTCAAATCCTCGGCGCGAACTCGACTAGCGCGAGGTCTTTATCGCGAGCGTAAAATCATCTCGTCTCGTCTCACGAGCAATGAGACGAGTTGCTGCTACTCTCGAATACTGTCCGCCTCCATGGAACTATAAGAACGTAATAATCCTCGGACAATGACGCTCGAGAGCCAAGCCCTACTCGACGACAACGGCATTGTTGAAACGTTGAGTAACGCGTTATTGCAAATAAGGTGTCACTATGGTCCGAGTTTGACTAACGAACGATCGATTGTTTTCCAAATTGTCCTACAAAGTGAAAACATTTCTATCGATATTTTGTAAGAGGGATGTCCTTAAGTCGCGAGTGCGTTAGACACTTTACAAATGGTACCGTAAAATCCATTTTAAAGTAGACATTTATATGATAACGAGATCGACGGCTCTAAGTTACCTTTCACAAGTTTATTTTCTTGCCGCTTAGATATCTCAAGGATCGTGAGTTTCAAGTTTTCGATCCATTTAAACGACCGATCCCGATCATCGATGCACGGCAATATCAGTGACGTTAAATGCAAAGCGTGCCTAATCGACAGTAAATACGCGCGAACGTCAATAACTTGACCATTCGTTTTATCTGAATCATAACGCGTACGATAGAGTATCTCATAGCTCGAACGCTCGATACGCTCTGTCCGCGTTAAACGGATATGCTCGTTACCGAGCTAATTTGCGGACCTTCGAATAACAAGATTATAGTCATTACCGGTCTCGGGAGCGTCAGCGGCGTTCGAGATCCAGGCGACCGACTTTCGATTCCATTTATTGTCGGTTCAAAGACTAATTTCCAAGCTATGCTTTTACATTCATGAACGTTGAAAGATTGAAGAGAACGAAGGAAAGAAAAATAAAGGAAGAAAAAAAGATGGACCGGTGGTAATCCCTTGATTCGAAAGGAATCGGTGGCACGATTAACTCGAAGCTTCGAAAGCTCGAGCTTTGGATCACGGCCAAAATTAAGGTAGAGGAATATACCGGCGACGACGTGTGCCAGAACGCGTTATCTCTCTCGCGCTACGCTTTCCTCCTCGGCCCGTTCGCGAACACGATGTACAACATATACCTGTTCCAAGAGCATCCAGCGTGGATCGTAAACGCCCTACTCGTACTACCGTTCGATCGTACGATCGTTGAGATCGTTGAGAGCGATCAAGAAGACTGGAATAAAGGTCTCGTTGCATTTCGAACGAAAGCGAACGTAAGACTCGATATGAAGCTAGGAAAGGAACGTGTATATACATATGCATATAGGAAGCTTCCAAAGCTAAGCTTTCCGAAGCAACGTTCCATCCTAAGAATAATGGATATGAACGACCTCTATGGGAAGATCTTGAACTCGTTTTGGAACAAAAGTGCGAGGAGCCGAGCGCGCTCGAGGAACATCCTCGTCGCCAAGAAGGAATTTGGACGTCGACCAAAACGTGCGATATACACGACGACGACGACGAAGCCGACGATGAGAGAGTGCACCTTTCTCGATCGCGGAACGCTTCTCGAAAGCTCTCCTTTTTTTCTACCTTTTAGGAACCGAATTAGACTCTTTCCGAGAAAATGCATCGGGTGAAACTTTGTTGTGTGTTGCACACTCGATGAACGCGATCCGCTCGGTTACCTCGCTTTCGGATAAATAAGAGCATATTTTATTGAGTCGCTTGTATTTATATTTCCTAGGGTTGAACAAGGAAAGAGAGAAGTTTGTGTAACGCGTTTGATCTGCAAGGTTTCCCGAGAAGAGTGTCCAACTTCGCTTTATTCATTCCTGAGCCAGGATACTACGTACGAAAAGGCATGTATGACTGGTGGTAAACTCGTAGCGGGTGCTTTGTTCCCTTTTACGCAGTGGATTCTTCCGAGGAGGATTATCCCTCGTTAAAGTCCGATCTAAATTTAGACACGAACGTGTCGTAAAACGCTTGCCTCTTCCACGCGTTCTTTATCTCTTCCTCCAAGAGGAACGCCGCACGCGCGTTACAATGTTCTAATCTTCAAAAGCATATCCCTTCCTTGCGTTTTCTTAAATTTCTCTTCATTTACCTGAACCTTGCTCTGCACCTCGTGTCCCGTTCTCCATGCCACGATACCAGCTGGGCGAGGACCTCGTTTATCCAGCAACAACTCGCTCGGACACTTCTCGAAAATCAAAACGCGTTCAGCGACCGATCCTCTCGTAAGGAACGGTCTCACTGGATTGTTCCCAGTCCCCGTAGCCGCGGCAGCCCTGATGTGTTGCTTCTGCTGAGTCGTCAATTCTGGATGCGGTACTTGTTCCAATCGAGGTCTCGGTGAATTTATCCTAGGACCCCATCTCGAGGTAATCGGATCTCTTTCTTCCTTACCGTTGCCTTCCTTTGCGTTCTCCTTTCGTAATTCCGGTTCGAACTTCGACCTGGCGGTCGAGACCAGCTGTTCCGTCGTGGTACCGAAAGTTGTCGTAGCGTTCGAGCTTGATTTTTGTTCCTCGAGTCTTTGCTGAGACGGTGAGTTCTGTTGTGCCGCTCTATACCTTACTTTGGCATAATCGACCACGGACATGTTAGATAATTCGTCCTTGCTTAGAGACTTCGTTGCTTCCGTGTTGTTATTGTTGTTACTGATTGCTGCATTGTTGCCTGAGACAACAGCCACGTTGTTAACCAACGCGGCCGACGTCGGCACCAAAGTAACGCCTTCGTGATTGTGTCCAATGATTATCGGCTTGACCGGCTCCACCTTTGGCTTTTCCTTCTTAATCGCTGGCTTCTGTCTCGTGGCCATTTGAAAGATTGTAGAGCCGGTTCTCTCCGATGGTTCCTCCGTGATCACCGAGCCCGTTTTCAAGGCGTTTATCAATCTCTCCTCTTCGCGTGCAACTTCGTCGAGAAAAGCGTCGTCGCAGACGAAACGACTGGAACGCGTTCCGCGAACCGAGCCTTTTCTCTCATCCTTTATCACCGTGGTCTTCGTATCCTGCGGACTAGTCGGTGTAGTCCTACCCGAATTAGGACTACCTTCGTTTGCTCGTTTATTCTCTGCCAATTTGTTTTTCAATGGCCACGTGGTCAGGCCTGGATTCGAGGTAGCGTTATCAGAGTTTAATGTTGGGCTCGTTGGTGAGATGACGGTACTAACCGGTCTTTTTTGTTGCATGGTCTTCGAGGGTGTCAAGTCGGCCGGGAAAGTCGTCTCGATCGTCTCGAGGAAGACTTCTTGATGATGAGCGCTAGGCGTTTTCGTCGAGACTTGTGGTTTCACGATTTGCGATGGTTTATTGGGGAAAGATGAAGTTGGCGAGTGTAGGGTAGGGTTTGTCTGTTTTGCTTGTTTCGTGACGCTGCCTGGACCAATAGCACCGTTACCTTTAAGTGGTGACGTTTGCTGCTGCGTCGAGTTCCGTTCAAATTTTTGTAACGCGAATTGAATGGAAGAAGGCAGCGTTTTGGAGGGTGACCTTTGTTGGCTGGACGCGGCTAGCCTCGCCTTGTCCTCCACAACGAAATTATTAACTAACTTCTCCAGATTGCCGTTGTCTAAGTTCGGTGTCTGCGCGAGGATATCCACCGCTGTGGTAGGGGAAGTACTCGAGGCGTTTATCGTCTCTACCGTTTTACCACCAGCGTTTCCGGTCGGACTGGTGGGTGTCAGCGCGCTACCGAACTTGTCAGCGGCCGTGGCATTACTGTGGCAGTTTAAAATTTCTGTGGGTTCCAGACCACGACTCTTCCACGTTTGATAGATGGCTTCGGCGTGATCGCTAATCTGCTTCGCGATCGCCGCGATATCCTCTTCGCCGGACGACGAAGTCTCCGTAGGGAATTTTCTACGGAGATCGTGCTTCGCCGTTGCGGCCATACTCAAGAATTCTTTTTCCTCGCGATAACTGAAGTAACGTTCTTCTCGTAGTTGCTCTTGTTCTTGTTGTTGCTTACGTAACTGTGGGTGATGATTCAAGAGAAAACTCGCTGTTCTCGTACTCAACTCTGAAGAATGATCTAGGACAAGTTCGACCAGATCGGGACTTTCTTCTATCGGCACTATGTTCACGGGTATCGCGTAACCAAAGTGCACGGCACGACAATCAACCTCGTCGAGTCCCACGCGCGACTCGTTGATCAAACAAGCGTTCAAGTCTGGACAATG
The DNA here is from genome assembly GCA_916049575.1 of Ancistrocerus nigricornis. Classification (NCBI taxonomy): domain Eukaryota; kingdom Metazoa; phylum Arthropoda; class Insecta; order Hymenoptera; family Vespidae; genus Ancistrocerus; species Ancistrocerus nigricornis. The sequence goes on along the minus strand of OU696667.1, from coordinate 12,643,440 downwards.
AACGGCTCTACTCGGACGAGGATCGACGGTGGCCGGAACGAAGAGATCCCGTCGGGTCGCGCAAACCCGCCGTTCTATCGTCTCGATCGATATCGGCAGGTGCCGGCTACCCGACGACCGATGACGATGATCTCGTGCCGTAGCCGTTTCCGTAGCTATCGGAGAAGCCGTTGCCGATCCTGGCATATCTCAGGCCGACTGGCCCGAGAATCTCCTTCTCCACGGCCAGGAGCTACGCCGAGCCTCGGTCCACGTGATCCTGCAGCCTCCTACGTGTAGCCGCCTCATCGCGTCTCTCTCACTTCAACACGCTTTTCTCTCTATTATCTCCCACTTAGCGACCTTCCACGAGATGCAAACTTCCCTCGATTGATTCGAACCAGCCCCCGTTTAGCTTTCCTTCGATATAATCACGATCGCGTTAAGTGATTTTCTCTCAACCACGTCGCACCGTAGGTTACATCTTCTTGCGGGATATGCCCACGAATTTTAGCGGTTCTTCCCGATTGGATTCGATGACCTGCAAGAAAACAAAGTCTAAGTTAATGAAAGCATTTCCTCGATACACAGAGTGTTCTATTTAAATAAGGCTACTTAAATTTCTCCTCGAACTGTGGCGATACACAAAATACTTTATATTCAATTTCAATGGTATCAAGGAACCCATATGTTGTAAGAATATTTTTCCTTCGAGATCAGCTTTTTCCGAGTATTCAATGTCATCTAGTTTTGTTACATACAAAATATCTTTTGTGTCACTACAATTCTAAGAGATGTTTAGGTGACCTTCCTTAAACAGACCAGCCCGTATATTCGTGTTCTTTCATCGATTTTCGGATATAGCACGAAACGTATACACGAATTATTGTCCACAAGAAAGAAAGCGAACTTAGATATGCAAACGATCCGAAACCCATGCGAATTACAATAGTATATAAATAGTAAATGATTTTACTTGACGATGAATCATTCACCGATACGTAATGCCTTATTCTCGCGGAGTAAAAAAACGCCGTGTGCCGTTTACGTTTCGTGCGACATATCTAAAAGGTTCTATCGAGACTAGGACAAAGTACTTTCACCCCGCGTATTGCCGCGTTCATGCAAATGCGAGCGCGTGCGACTTCGATCACGAATCGAATCCTTAAGATCTAAAGAAATGCGTATTTTATTCTTATCATGATTTTTCGAACCCTTCCCATCGAATAGACGCATAAATTCGTATTCTTACGCAGTCAACGTTTCTTTGTCTCGACCCGGCCGTCTCTTTCTCGACGTTGACACGTGCTCGTAAGCCTTCTTTATTACGCGGAAAACGCGCACGTGTTCGTCGGTGACTATAGTAACGTTCTTGAAAAATGTTTCCCGCGTATTGGGAACTGCACGTTGCATAGTAATGGGAAACACCATTACGCCTACACGCTGCTGGTGTAATTAAATTGCATCGACTCGATCACGCATTATATACCTAAAAATTCGAAATAATCTGGTGAACTTTATAACGCGTCTCTGTCTCTCTCTCCAGATGACGTATGCACCTAACTCGCCCTATATATATGCATATACGTGCGCCGAAATATAAACTCAATTATTCGACATGACCGCATCGTGGACATATACATAGGTACGCGTACATACATCATCCCAGGAACCTCGATGTATATGTACGCATGCGGAAATCTAGGCGAACCGCCGCATCGCGCACGATACTGTAGGTACGAAAATTTACTCGCACCGAGCGATGCGAATCGATAAAAATGTACTGGCCACCGTGACCGTGAGCTTTTTCTTGATCGTTATCGACTAATTCCCGTCGTTTCTTGATCGGGTATGGCTTAGAAATCGGCGAAACTTGGGTTATTAACGATAAGGAAAGGGGAAAGTTTACGATAAGACTACTTTTTCCACGAAACGACGCTCTCAACGCGCGGGATAATCCGAATCAGTGTGACAGCTGATAACCGATTCGTAACGCGGCCTAAATGTCGTCGAACCGAGTCGCCACCCGGTTATATATCTCACGTCGCGTAACTCGGTCACGTTTGTGGTTTGCATCGTTAGAATACGAGCCGGCCCTCTAAAAATAGCGTTGAGCGAATATCGATATACTGTACATGGTGCCGATCGGCCGAACGAGCCGATTACCAGCTTTGGCCAGCAGGTTTCCAGAGAACGTTCGCGGAAGCGTTTATTAAACTTTACGAAGGTTCGCGTAGACCGCCGAGGACGAGGTTACCTCTCGAGTGGAAATGCTTTTCTACGAAGAACTAGACTTCGGGGAAACGTTACGTATTGCCAGCGAACGATGAGGGAACGAACGCGAGACTAATTGTACTACTTTGCTACACTGTTGGCACATAAAAACTATCATTTTACGAAGAACCAACAGAGATTCTATTTTAGTCTTTTTTCCTGTCGAATTATCTATGACAGATAAACCGGGCCATGGAGGAAACGATGAATCGAAGATTTCATGCTACGTACACAGGATATATTGCATACTGATTACACATCGTGAGAGGACATTTCGCGAGAGACTCGCGTGAGCGCAATATTTCTAATGCGCGACTGGCTTTGCACGCTTTGAGAAAACGCCCCTGGCTTTAAATCGTCTATCCATCCGGCATCAATCATTGATAGTCGGAAGTAGTGGCATCTTAATATCAGTCATTATAACCGAGACGAAGTAGCATCTCGGATATACTGCTGCTTCTCTTCATCGGCAATGTCTTGAGATTTCCATCGATCTTCGGGAACAAAAAGAGAGAAGAAAAACGTCCAAAGAAAATGCATAAATGTACCGTAGCTGTTCCACGGACGGGTTATATACCTTTGTATAAATAAGTAATCAAAGAGAGGTGTAATGAGCATGCCGAGCCAGGAGACTCGACCAGCCTTTTCTGTTATGCCGCTTCGTACGTAGTCACGCAGTAACGTGCATTGCTATGATGTGCATACGCATGTGCATGCGTATATGCATACAACACACCGTAATAAGTACTCGAGTAGAGTTTATTTCGGTTCGTCCTGTAATATTAAATGCGATGCAAAGATTCGAGCAGCCACTTAGATACACTTTTATATGAGCCGTTCATAGGACAAAGCGATCAGTTATAAAAATTAAAAATTTGAGTGTCAAAGCATTTGATTGATACGTAGTAACTCTTTGCACTATTTTTACTTTGTTTTCTGCCAATTCTAATGTTACTTTATCAGAGGTGACTTGATAAAATATGATGATAAGTCAAAGCGGAAAAGATTTACTTTTATATTTAGAATAAATTTCCTTAGTAGATTAGGGTTAACACAACTAAATGACAAAATGTGTATACCCGTTGAATGATAAATGTATATAAAAAATAATCAATTTTCTCTAATTTTTCTTCTGTGGAGTTAATCAAGTTGGCAAATAAGCAGCTCATATAGTAAGTATATCATTAAACCGCCCGCCGGTAGATCCTTTGTTCTAGTCGCACGTGACAAATTCCTGCCATCGAAAATATTATACGTATATATTTCGAATCCAAAGAAGAAGATATATGGTCTAGACGTTCTAACGTTTATTCTATATAGCCGAGTAATTTAGAAGATCTTGCTTCTTCGTATTCAAAATATTCTTCTCTTATTGTTAGCTCTTGGGAGAGTAAGTGCGCGCAGGCGTTATTCGCATAAATCCTTCTGGACACGATTTTCGCGCGAGTTACGCCGCTCGATATTGGAACGTTTATCGTCCACCAACGCCAAAATTACCACGAAGTCACGCCGCGGAGTATTTCTGGACTCGAACTTCTCGTTGTACTAGTTCCCGTAGCATCTCGAAGTTAACCACAAATTTATGCTCCGAATCGTGCCATTTCCTTTTTTTTTGTTTAGCCTTCCCCACTTTCTACAAACGTCGAACGTGAGAACACACGCGAAAGAATCGAGAAAATCGGTTCAACATAGGTACGTTCTAGATAAATATAAATTGCTGCGTTATTTCAACTATAATAGAATTATTAATTATGGGCTTCTTAACACGATGCACCAGTAAACACGCTCTAGTACTTTGTGCACGATTTGGAGCGCGTAAAAAATAAAAGGAACGCAGCGGCTCTCGAGAAAGCACTCACTTTCCTTTTATGATAATCCCAACAGTCTTTTTTCTTTGTTCCTAATTTCCCTCGTCAAATCCTTTAACACTGGTCGATGAGTCCAAACGTAAGAGCAAAGAGGTAGGCTGGCGAGTTCTAATTTGAAATCTCTGTCTCTCTCTCTCTCTCTCTTTCTCGGTTACTCTCTTCGTTCTTTCTTTAACTCTCGACGCGTCCTCGAGGCATCGAATTCCTATCCGCAAGAGAGGGTCGTCGAACTGGAGAGGGTGAGAGGGCGATATCTCAACGATTTCAGACGAAAGTTCAAATGGAGACGTTGTACACACATATACACATACATACACGAACACACACACACACACACACACATGGAAACACAACACGTCGTAGGTGGTATACTACCGTAGATGCGAATTTTACGCGATGAGAGAAGGAAAAAGATAGAAGAGAAGGAACACGAGACGCGCTGCTCGATCGCGCGACGTCGACTGAGGCCTCTGACGCTCGTAAAAGAGTACTTTAAAAGCGCCCCACCTTCCTCTCGCGTTCTGTCCCTTCGTCTTTCCCTCCTATACCAAAGACGCACCCGTTAGTACGAATGTAACTCGTAGAGAGAAAGACAGTACGAGTGCTCGATGATGATGATGACTACGATGATGATTACAGTGGTGCGAGCAATAGGAACTCTTGAAAACCATTACCTACTTACGTCGATTCGATTCTACGACGCGCTTCGTCTTACGCCTTTAATTTTCCTTCATCGAAACGTTTCAATACGGTAATGAAATTGAGCGATATCTTCAATGATCATGCTTGCTCTTTTCTTTTTTCTATGGCATCGTTCTCAACTTGACGAATGTCTCGGTGAGACTTCGAAACTTGCGAAATCATTAAAAGATTTAGTTCGAAACGAAAATACATCACCGCGTTTTCTTTACTAATGTTCTCCGTCTGTCTCGACTAGACGGAAGAGAACAAGAAAAAGGATATTAGAAGAAGATGATTAGGAGACGTTTCGGTAAGATTGAGTTTGTCTATTTTCTACAACGGAATAGAAAAAGATTTCATCGTTGGTTATTACGAAACCGGTTACTAGCTCGATCGGCGTTGCCTTGTCAAGGGTTATTGCTCGTTTGTCATGCAGCGCAATTAAAAAGAGAGAGAGAGAGAGAGAATATGTCTGCCACGATAGTGGGAGTTGGACGACAGCCTACGCGATGAATCCGTAATAAGGGGAAGTAAAATCAACTGCTAATTGATAAGATCGTTTGCATCGAAGCGGTCCCGAGCAAGAGGATCCTAATGATAGCGTATTTATTATTGCTGTGGTCAAAGACTACCGATGGAAAGTTATTGCTCGACGAGTCTTTGAGAAAGCATGTTGTAAGAACGACGAAGAAGAGTCTGGAGATCTTTAAAACGATTGTCCAATTGCTGCTTGGTAATTTTCATCGTTCGCTCGCAGGACGTTTCATGGCTAGGGTCACCGAGAGGAAGAGAGAGAACGAAAGAAAAAAGAAGAGGAAAGATATGACGAGAAGTGCATGCGCGAGTTGAGGTCGAAAGGCGAATAAATATCTCCTCTTCCTCCACTTCTCCTGCGCTTCCTGTCTAATATTGTAGCCACCCTTTTGTCATTCCACCTCCAGGTGGAAGGAGATAGTAAAAGGACGGTACTGGAGGCACAGACCAATTTAATTATTCCACGAAGGTGAGAGTACGCTTTGAGCTTTCCGGCAGTGTACGCCCGAGGAACGGAAGAAGATGCCGGGCCAAATATATTTTTGGACGGCAGAAGCGACTCCGTACTCCCCGCCCCATTCGTTTCTTCTCGTTTTACCTTCCCCTCCCTGCAACATCCCCACGAAAACGCACGTTCGTGCTTCGCGTACGTGACACGACGAGACGCGAGAAGGGTTTCTTTAATTCCTCTTTCCCGATGAACGTCCATCGCCATTTCGCTTGCTAATCGCTTCTTGACACTTTATGGCATACGGTGCGATGACGTTTTTAGCATCTTTTATTAGAAACACTATTTATTTATCCTAAGAAGTCGACTGGAGAATTTTAGCGTTACGTTAAGCCAAGTAAGAAGGAAAAGAAGGTGTAGGTATTTCATTTTACGATCTCTTACTTCCTCCTTTTACCTCAAACATTCTAATATCTAACATACTCGATAAATCGGACGGATTCCAACGCGAACACGCGCCTTTCCATTTCGGCGATGCCTGATCTTATCATTCGCTCGTAACCCACGATAGTTAGCGTCGTGTATTGTGCAACGCAACGTAATTCGAAGAGAGCGATACGAGCGTCGCGAGCGTGCAAAGAGGAAGGGTTATCGAATGGAAGAGAAAAGGCGATATTCGCCGGCACGCAAGAATTTCGCGGTGCGTTTATTCTGCTCGATATCCTGAGGGGAAGCCACGTAGGTAGATACGTAGATCGTAGATCCATGCGTCTGGCACATCGTAGAAGCTAATCCAATAAACTAAGCCATTTAAATTTGCATACGCGCCGTCTTACCACGTTCGTCTTTGCCCGCGAACTCGAGCGTTCAAGTTCGAAAACTTTCGTTCCCACGATGATCGCAATTAAGGATGACGTCACTTTAGTTGCTACCACGTCCACATGGACACAAGATCGCGTATTTACCGATTATTGTACGATGTGTGCGTGTAACGCAGCTGCACTTTAAGTCGTGCCTCTGCTCGAACGTGTCGTCTCGCGCGTGAATATCTAATTATGATATAACTCTTCTCGTTGGCAATAATTACGGATAATCCTCCCCTGTAACTGCCGTTAAATTTGACATAAAAATCATCCACGATCTAAGATTTTTACGTTAAGAAACTCGTAATATTTTCGAGTGAACGTTTTCACGATCGTTTCAACAAATAACTACCTGCTGATAAATGAACGGTGTTCGTGAAAGGTCTCTCTCCTCGTGATTACGAGGATTGACTATAAAACTAATTATATAATCACGTATGACAGGACGCATCGCTTTCTAATCATAGCCGACCGATGGATGAACGGGTAGAAAGAAAGTCTGGGGAAAAAATGTTACAACATAGAAAGTAGCAACTTTTGTCCAAAACGAAGGCGTCCTAGGGGTTAATAATAAGATAAGATTGGAGAATCATTAAGAGGAAGCGTAAAATCGCTTACACGATAAAGCGATGCACATCGAAGCATCGTGCAAAGTTCTAACGTGCTACGTAGGAGGTATCGATACCTGCTTTATGTAGGTTGTATCGGAAAGTAAAAAGGAAGTGCCTTTCGACCTACGTTCGTCGCGCTCTTTATCAGCTTTATACCTAGGCTCTTCCAAGGTGAAATTTATGGAACTCCCGTGCTCGTTCTAAGACTCTCGTATGCTCATATATATAATCTTCGAGGAGAGAAAGAGAAAAGAATGAAGAAAAAGAAACGCTAAATCGTAGACGCTCGCACTGTTATTTCAAATTTCACAGATATACGCATAGCTATCATTATTTTTGATCGCGCGCGTAAAGTCCATAATTTATGCTCCGTGCACGACCGTTCGACACTTTAACCTACATATACTCTAACGTCTAATCGTCCGCTAATTACCGCTCAAAGACGAGGGAAAACCGATAGAAAGAGACCTACTTCGATTACACGCCTCCTGACTCTGCAATTGCTTCGATGACAAAAAGATTCAGTGGGCACGCCTGGAAAGACGAGAAGAGCAGGAAGTCGATCCGATAATTTCTTTTTTGTTTACTGAATCGATGTATCTCGAATGCCAGCATATTCGAGCGATAATGAATTCCATGACGTCGCGTAGGTACTTCCTGCAATCCACATTCGATATATGCATACCGTTCGAGAGGTATTCCGTATCGCTGGAAAGGAAAAAAGGCTTTCCAAGCCCTACTACTAATTACATTTGCGGAAGTTTCACGAACATCGCCGTGCAAGATATTGGATCTTAATAAGGATTAAGAAGTCCCAAGGTTGAAAGAAGTCTAGAAGAAGTCGTTCGAAGGATGCGTTCCTCGCGTGCCTGCCGCTAGTTTCATAGGATAAACTTGCGTGAACGTCACAATGGGCCAAAGTATGGAGATAACCCTTACCTAGGAAGACCAGATAACTCGTGGATCTTGAGGAATGTTTCAAGGAAATTCCATTGGAATTCGTAGCCTGTTATTCGAAATGCTCCTTCCACTCATTAAAGTAATAAAAAAGGATGCTTTCTTTCTACCTCAAAGATACGAACTCACGTATACCGGCATCTCCTTCGATATTCAACGTACCTCGAAAGATTCTAAAAATGGTGAATTTCTATCACGCTCTTTCGGCAACCGTTACTTCTTTCAAACCCACCTAATTGGGGTATATCGAGGTCACCTGGACCATTAATTAATATCACGCGTGTAAGCTTATTTTTGGAAGACCAAATTAAGTTTTACCGGTAGGATTTATCATTTTTATATTTGGGCGAAAACTAAACGAGATCCACGTGCGTAAATCTTGGATAAAATTGCCGTGTAAAGGAACACGAAAATTCTCTCTCTTAAAAACCAGCTAAACAGAACCTGTTTTTGCAAGAATTGCTATAAGTTTGTGCCATGCGTGACAATAATCTAAAATGTGCTATTGTGGCAAGTTTGAATGTTGAAGCAACACTGTATATTAGATATTAAGATAAAAGATCTTTTAATAAAATAAAAGCTTTATTCGTAATGAAACCTTAACTACTCCCACCTCCTTGCCCCATCTTCACAAAAAGATCGCGTATGCTTTATAAACCAATCGTCTGCGAAATTACAGAGTCAAGATGGCCGAAGTATCCTTCGACGAGACGTCGCGCGAGCAAGCGAACGAGCTGTAGCAGTAAACAGAAGAGGAAAAAGAAAATAACGAGACGAAGAAAGCTGCCAGCCCACATACGTCGAAGTCTAATCTCACGTTCACGGTCACGCGAATCTAAACCAAGGATGAAAAGACCTTTTTAGTCCGTCATTGAGTCGGCAAAGCGGAGAAGCCACCGTGAATGCGGCCTTTGCCGAACGAAACAGACTTGGAAAATTGCAGACGTCGAGTATACGGATCAGTCTATGTGTATGTGTACAGATCTTCCTCGATGATTCTTCAAAAGGGTTGAATTCGTTTTGAATTCGAACGGATCCTTCGGGCAAATCTCGGTTTCTCAAAATAGATAGGTATATAGACAGTGATATACCACTATTTATTCGTTCAATTCGTGGGTGTTTTCTTGCATTCGCAAACAATTAAAAGAAACAAAATTGGAAGTACCTAAAAAACTAATTAGTTAGAAACAACTTTTATTAAGGAGACGATAGCCGGTCGGACGTCGAAAGATAGTCTATCGATCTTTCCGGTTCTCCTATCACGTCATTTATGCAGCAACTATCCTTCTACAAGTCCGTAAAAAAAATCACGAACGTTTTTAACGTTTCCAAGGATAAATCCGTGAGAATACGAGCGGTTAAGATTTATTTTCTGTTTGTGAGTAAACCTGGGAAATTATAATCGTCGTGAGATTTTTCTCCAAAATCTAATCGCGAATCTGGGACGCATGAGATTGGTTCGTCGGTGCGACGCCTAAAAGACGATTAACGGTAAATTTACATCAATGCGAAGCTCCGTGAAATCCACACCTACGCCACCGTCAGGATACTTGTGAATGGCAAGTGTTACGTACCTACATATCGGATGCTTCGATTTACATATGGTAAGGCTACTGCCGCACGCTCGGTAGGTAGGTATGCGCCATTCTTTCGCGGTAAAACGACACCGCGCATAAATCGAAACGTTTCTCGTTAAATTCCAACTCGCTATGGGTTGTTGTACTCTCTGGAGAGACGCATACACGACCATCGTTCTTACGTACGCACGAACGAATAGTCTCGTCGGATAGGAAGCATTATACGTTTAACTGACTTCCGAGTCAATTGTATAAACAGTTGCATGCATCCGACGACTTACATACATTTTTTCTTAAACAAAAGTACAAGATAATAACTGCCGTTAGTCTGTAATTTATTGTCATATTCTTTACAAGAGACCTTCGTCTCGTTGTCACCTATAATGGAGCTATACATTTATTAGAAAATTGCCACAACTTCAGACCCCAGAAGGTCTCCCATACCAAAGATAGGTTATGATGAGTAGGTGGTACGCTCATCTCTCCACGAGGCTGAAATAAAATAAAATAATAGTATATTGACTGTCGAGTGGCGTCGGAACGAGCACGAGTGCCGCAATCGCGCTTAATGCAAATTAACTGCCAGAGCTAGGTAGGTAGGTGGTTTCGCGCCTTCGCATCGAACGTACGGGTTTTTCGATATCGACCGTCATCGTTTCTTTCTTTTACTATAATAATCGAATGATCTAAAGAACAAGAGAGAAGTAGCATAAGCGAATAGAAAGAAAAAAAATCGGAAGAATTCTCCGAACAGAAGGACTCGCCTTTTCTGTACCGACTTTCCATATCGACCGGCAACCGATACGAACCATAAACGGATGTAACGGATCCACGACGATGTGAAAATGCAGCACGTGCGTGCACGCGTACATGTACGTATTCATGTACATATGCGTTTAACAATCATAATGCATCGTCGTTCGATGTCAATGGCATCGGTTTTGTGCGAACCTGATCGAGACTAACGATACTCGGTCATCAATCGCTTCGTTTTAATAATGATAAGAAAATAATATCCAAGGACAACGATGAACAACACATACGTATTAGAAAAGTAATATTTGTTCTAACGCCTCCCTTGTGGTTTTTTATTGTGCATTTTGCAAGTAAAAACGACTAGTCCTGAGTATTATGTTGAAAGCGATCCTTGTCATCTCTCGATGTTTATTGCATCGGTGACCCATTATACGAAGGATTCCACCGCGAACGTTGATTTTTTCGTAGGAGTAAGCCGACGATATATTGTGTATACCAATGGTATTCTTCACCAGTCTATATTTCTCTATATCAATCTCGAAAATATTTTATCACAGAGAATTCCTACAGAGTATCTACCCGGAATAGTTGACGGCTAGCTGATGAATATCTGCTGAAGAAGCTATAATCGTTCATGGTGCTTCAACGGATCCCTGTAGTTACAGACAAAAAAGAAAGAGACAGAAATGAAGAAAGAGAGAGTGTAAAGCTCTGCAAAGAAGGCTTTCATAACTTCCTGGAGGAGATCGCGACACGCGATGGTATGTTCCAAGAGCGAGGGTCTCGTTGCGCTCATACGAGTAGTCCAGGCCGTACGTGGAGCGACTAGCTGTGACCCTAATAACCTCGTTGGCTGCTCCCGACGATCAATTAATTATCGCCTAATTGGCGTTAAAGCGAGCGAGTATCGTCGCGATAGACCTGCAGGCTTCTCCAGAGCAACATGAGCAACGGTGTGTCTACCTATTTAAAACTTGACGACGTACTCGAACCTTTTGGGACGCGAAAGATTCCTCGTAGGAGGTTATCGTTAACCGGATTGACTGGGATCGTTAATTGCATTCGTTCGACGTCCACGTCGACTATCAATAACGATGTGTTTCATTATTTTGACGTGAACGAAAAAGAGGCAACGTGTCCCTTCGATCGGAGAAATTTAACGGTGACGTTTCTGTTTTTTTTTTTCTGTTTTAATCGAACACGACGACGTCAAAGAGACGCGATTATCGCAACGCGAAACCTCGACTGTGTAACGAGGCGATATAATGGAAACACTGTGACTCGCCGTTTTTGGCCACAGAAGTGTTCTTTCGCTTCGCGATTTCGTCGAGCTAACGGGTGCACTTCTGTTCAAGGACTGTCAGAAGGACGCTCGTGAATCCATTGAAAAGGATGAATCACCGCGGATTTTAGGTGCGATCGGCAGGAAAGAAGTCTGCCCTTATTCGATCATGACATCAACTCGTCCTTTTTTTCCTCTTCGTTTTCCTCTTCTTTTTCAACGCTTTATAAACAATTAAAATGGTCAATCGATCGTGGATTTGGGTCAGCGAGTTTTTCGCGTTGCTCTCGATTCCTCGGCTGTTGTTTCTGCATTAACGATTGAGTAAACCTCTCTTTAATTAGCGCGGTAAACGCGGGTAAATATAAAACACTAAAACGGTGAACTTATAAAAGCTTCCCGCACGTTGCACTTTCATCGATCGGAAGGAAAGTCTTTACACCTGTCCTACCCTACTACCAAAAGATTCGAACACGCACGAGACTCGAGATCTTCATTCGGAGCAACCCTTCGATGATCTTTTCCTCCGATGGAGGAAGCAGACCAATTTTAAAAAGAGCGAGATCCTCTCTGGACCGATCGATCGACACGAAATTCGTTGTATCTTCTCGGTGTTCGTTTCTAGCCATCTCTTTAGAAGAAGAGAGAAGGCACACACGAGTCTCGAGACAGCACACACGTCGTCGTTCGTTCGGCCGACTCCGTCGAGTGTCGTTCGCTCTCCGAGCGGTGCTAAGAATACTGCGGGCAGCCATATTTGGCAATGAGACCGCGTGGCCGCGGCACGTAGCCCGCGAACTTAGCCGAAAGGCTCCTCCCTCTCCTCCTATTTCTTCTTCCTTATCTTTTTCTTCTCATTTTAGAGAATAAAGGAAAGAAAGAATGGTCGAGGATGCACGAAAGGATCCGCCAACAAAGTATTTCCTCTCGAATTTTCCGGCTCGTTCCGTTTTCATCTTACTCCAATTCGTGCGCGTCCGAGAGGAAGGAGAAAGAGACGGTGCTTCGTCAGACGTTCCGTCTTCGATATCGGACGACGTGGTTCAAGTACCAAATGAACCACCCATCTTCTTACAATAAAACGCAACCCTCGCTGACCCTGTAATCGTCGTTATAACCTCACGGTTAAAGTGTTATTGGCCGAACGAGAGCACGAAATCTTTCCATTTATAAACGAACCACCGGTTCAAGCTCCTACTGGATTAACCCAAATTTAATATGCGATCGATGACGTTGAGCCGCGAACTGCCTTGCATTTTAGGCTATAAAAAGTCGAAGGGTTGTTAACCCGCTAGAAAATAGCAAGCGAGAAGTTACGACTCGAAAGAGTTCATCGATTTGCTTTCCCGAGAAGTTCTTTCGAGTCGAGCAATACTTTTTAACGTCGCGTGATGCGTTTCGAGTCCATTCGTCCATATTTTCCGAGTAATTTCGAACGTATAAGAAAACGCTGAAAATCCGCCAAAGTGACGGTATTTCGGGAGAAACATCATGTTCACCTACGAGTTTGGAGAAGAGACTAGTACACGACGTAGCGTACGTAATGATAGATAACAAAATTCAGTGAATAAGGCGTGGTAATAACTCTAATAACGAGGACGATAACGAGAGTAATAATAACGATAAGAAAGGCAAGAGTATATAGCGTAACGCTAATCTCTTATGATGAATACCGACGCCTCGAAAAATCGATGGTAACTTATGGTAAGTACTTTGACGATCCGCTTTAATACGATAGCGGGATAGCAAGCTTTGGACTTCGGAAGCGGCGGTTAACGATCGCCGTATAATTAGATTTCACTTTCAATTACAAACGACTTTTGAATCGGTGCCCACCCGCTCGGTACGAAGGTATCTACACGTAGCTTGCGAAATAATTCGTAAGAGAACAGACAACGAGCGAAAGCCAATCGCTATCACCCATTACCCCTCCCTATTATTTTCAGTTAATCGGTATGAAAGGTTAAAGGAGTATTATACCTAGGGACGTCGCGCCCACCTTTTGATTTCTAGGTCAGGTCAAAAAGGGGTGTGGTAAATGGTTTAAGTGCTGATCGTACAATGATTTATAGACTCCCTATCTAAACTATAACGTCTATCGAGATTCTCCAAGGTAAGTCCAGGTTAAACCGTGCAAAACTTTCGCGTAAGTTGCTGAGCAAGAACGAAAGGATGGTAAGAACCACGTGGAACGTATCGTAAGAAACGTTTGATCTCCACGGAAGAAATTCCCTCTGCTCGACGAGACTTTTATCGGATTATTTATAGAAACGAAGTGGAAAGAGACAACGGTTCGCGATGATACGAGATGATATAACAAAAAAAAAAGGTAAGGTGGTTGTTTTCTTGCAAGTAGAAGGATAACGAAGAAAGGAGGGGAAAGAAGAGCGAAAGGCCTGGCAACGTAAACGGTAGTGAGAGTGAATGGATCGATGAAACCGTCTCGGCGGTGCGAAGCACCATCGGCCAAAACGACGTCTCGTGGACCCCAAGAAGACGCGCTCTGCTCGACGATATTTCAGTCCTACGCTTGTAACTACCGTCAATAAAATCCGCCGAGTGATCGCGATCTATGTTACGATGTCGAAAACGACGGGTGTAGGTACCTCAGGACTGGTATTCCCTGGCGCTTCGTGACTATCCAAATAAAAATGAGAGATATATATGTATATATTCGTAGAAATGTAGATCGATGATACGTCTTACGATATTCCTTCTGTCCTTTCAAACTAAAATAATATACGCTTCGTTTTAAAAAGGCATACGATCTTCAGGAAGCTCCGCAATTATCTCTTAACGCCGTACTTTTAATATTTCTCCGAGTCTCGGTAAATTATCCCTGCTAACGAAGAAGTCAAATAGTCGATGTGCAAAGATCCGAACCTTTTTGGTCCACGGCGAGAGTAGACGACGTTACCGAGTGCCTTCGAGCAGTTTCTTGTCAAGAAGTCTTAATTGGGACGCTCTTCGTGTCACCGACACTGCCTCTCCTCCTTTCGGTCTCGATTAGTCGCACCAACCTCGCGATTCGACATGACTCTTTGATGTTATCTTCCGGCAACCGAGAAAGAAATTCTCAACGTCTCTTGAACATCCTGCACATCCACGTCAAGAAGGAGAAGAAACTTCCTTCTTAAGTTATTCTTTATTTTTAGAAAACTGGGCTTCGGCTACCCTCATTGATCGACCGAACAAAGGCAAACTATCGAGTGCTCGAAAGAAAAAACGCTTCTTCGTACATTCATCGATAAAACTTCGTGACCCGACAGCCCGGTTCACTTTGACTCCCTACGAATTTAGTCCTCGTAGCAACTGCCATTCTCCTTTTTTTTTACCGACGACGAAATAAATTTGAAAGCGGCTTACATGTGGGTCAGAAATACGTCTACAAAATGCGCGACATGAATTTCAACGGGAAGGCCAACAATACGAAACGGGAGATCGCGCGTTCGAGGAGGAGTTGAAAATTTTGTGCCAATGTTAGAACAACGTTGCATAAATGGAGTAATAATGAGATGACAAAGTAACCCTTAGAATAGCGATGATGTACCTCGGATACACATGTAATATCAAACGGTGGATTAGTAAAATTATTTATAACTAATGGTAGACTGCCATCGACCGTTTCTGCGGAGAGATAGAATTCCGCCGCACAGAATTATTCGTTCATCTCACTGACGGATATTAATGAGCTCGACATCATTGATTATTCGTGGATTTATATAAACGTTCCTTACCGCACCATGAATATCCGTTACTGTCATGCAATGAAGAAAAGCATTATAACGGATTCTTCTCCAAAGTATATACCCAATATCACTCATCAATTAATTTAGCAAGATGCTGACCAAAGAAAATCAGTATAAATGTCAAAAAAGGATCTCGCACATGCCAGACAAGCACTCGTGAAATCGCTAGTCGAGTAGCAAACTCAGCGCTTTTCGCGTCTTGAGAGCTACCGCCAGTGGTGTTTCGAGGAGAAGACTTCAGAGATTTACTTAAGGTCGAGACACCAAACGTGCAAACGTACGTAAGACGAAATCAGACAAATGTGCGAGTTGTCTATGCCAGCGATTCTCTTCGGACTCACGTTTCTTGCATCGAAAGTGCCTCACGTTCTTTAGAAATTCTCTTCTCCGAGAGAATCGATGAAAAGCTAGTTCGCTTAATCGAATGAAAAATAGGAAAAGAAACGTTTGTAACGTCTTACGCAAAGGAACTATTAAAAATCGATGCTATTCTAAAGGAATTTATTCAATAGGCCTTTCGAAGAATACATTTCCTCGAGTCGAACGAAGTCGGTTCAGCTGGAAGGAATTCGCGAGAATCTGGGGCAGTTTGATCGATAAAAGCGTAAACGTTGCCGCGGGGTTTCCTTGACTGGCACCCTAAGCGTTTTTCCAGCCTACGGGTAAGGGTAGATCTCTGCTCTTCGCAACGACTTTCCCAGGAACGAAAAATAAGATACTCGATGCACCCTACACCCGCTTGGAGGTATACGAGAGAACGCTATTCCACCTTCTCGCGAGAAGATGGAAAATTTTCACCCGTCGTTAAGCACGCCTTATACTTTCCTTCGTAACGCTTGCACGATTCACGAAATGGAAGAAAGAAAAAGATATCTTTATCCTGTTCTTCTCCGTACCCTAGCAAACGATCGAACTATGTAATTACGAGATAACCGCTTACGCGCCCGCGCGCTTATCTCGCATTGTATGTGTAGCTACGAACGAGTCGTCGTATGCTAGTCGCAAAATTGCCTGCGAGGAACGCATCGCATAGAGTAAAGATTACAACATCGACCTAACCGCACACAGCTCATTACCTTTTCACGTTGACGAGTCACGTTGCTCGAAGAGACGAACGCACGTGAAATGTATTTACCATAATTCGACGATCCTATTCTTCTTTTTTTTTATGTTCTCTCATACAACGATCTCTCGTCGCGTAAACAATTTTAAATCTCTCGTTGATCAACACTCTGGTGACGCATGACGAAATTCCTACTCGTTGTTCTATCCCGATACGAGTGTGAGCTAGTTCGATTAATTACCATCAACCATTATGTCATGAACGATCGGCAATTAGCGCGGTATCATTTCTGTGCGAACGTTAAAGCCTTTTTTGTCTCTGAACTCCGGAAAAAACTAGGTTTAAATTGACACGTAGGTTACATTTAAAAAGATTACCTTGACACCGATATCTTTGCCTTCCAAATATGCCGTTCTATTGTCTAACGTTGTCGGCTTTTACTTTGACATTAAACCGTGTTATCGGCGTTGCTCGTTCAAGGTCATGTAACGTCTGCAGCGTTCATACCAATGATGCAACCTTGTATCCTGCACCGGCACAGGATCGATAGGGTACGATATGAGCATTTGGACACTTCGTTACCCTTTTCATACTAGGAATAACTATGAGACTGACTTGATAAGGAGGGTAAGGCTCAAGTACACGCTGCTGACCAACAAATTTATGTCCTTGCCTTGCCCTCTATACTTTACCCTAAGTATTGTATACAGTTGTCGCATTTAATCGGCTTTAAACTGGAATGAATGATGTGTCTTTTCAGTTAGAGTCGAGTATGAAACCTTAGTACATGGCAGATTTTCTATTACGTATTCCAAACATCTTCCAACTGTCGTACTTTGCTAAAAGTCAAATGAGAAAAAATCGAAATCTCAGTTTTGAATATTGCATGATTTTCAGAGTGATAGACCAAAGCTATTGTTATTTCGTAATAGCTAAAAGAATCTTTATCTACGGTGCTATTGTTTATTTGTTACAAAGCCTCGTACGCATCACTGAATTCGTGCGATTAAATGGCCTACGAATTTCTGACGCGACGATACCTTTCTCCATTTAAATACTTTTCTTTCGTTTAGAAAGAAGCCTTAAACGTTGTACACTTAGGTAGTAATCACGAGCGATCGGTTAAATCTTCGAAGAAGTAGACATTATTCGCGATTGCTGCACAAGCGCAAAGAGAATATTTGATTCACCGGTAAACGCGAGGATTCAACCACTTTCCGATATTATGCGCGATGGGACAATTTTCTTGAAAACTTCCTACCATTCTTTTTTCATCCTTGGTTCTTATTATCGTTTAATAATGCAAACTGAATGCCAGACACTTTGGTAGTTTGATAAAACAATATTAACCTCTTAACTGGGGAGTTTTCTGAGCTGCAGACGCAACTACATGTAATTTATTCGAAATGACAATGTAATAGCACGGTAGAAAGACGAGAATCTTCAGGTAAATAAATCAAGTAAACGGTAAAAACTCTGTAAGCGTATTACTTTCTCCGTGAAAATGAAAACAAAAACAAATGATATATCTATCTGTTTTTTGTTCACAAGCATAGTCAAACGTTCGTGACGAGTTAACTCGTCGTCCCCAATTAATAGGTTAATAATCGTGTCAAACTTCGTGTCACTCTTTAATAAAGAATCAGCTTAATGTTTATATATACATAAATATAAATAATTATTAAAGTTACTAAGTCGGAGTTTTTTGTAATATCGACTCGAAGCATCTTGCGCGTATCGCACAATACGCTATTCCGTGCATCCAAACAGTACTCAACTCCCCGAAGGTTAATCTTTCGCAGTTCTTCACAATGCTACACGCTATATATGTTAAAGTAGAGATTTTCAAATACATAACTATGCGAAACTACGTATAATCGCGTTTATAGTTAAAAAGATCTAACCAAAAAATTCTAACTTCACAATTCTATTTTGATCTATGGCTATATGCAACTTTTCCCGAGGAAGGTCGTAACGTTTTATTCGACGGAGCGCGTAACCTTAATATCTTGCATTATTTAGTATTAATTAGCGCGGAAGACATCCTTTATCTATTTTTAATTATCATTACAACGATTAACGTTCGCAACGTCAACCCTAGATGATTTGCTTTCTACTCGTTCTTTTTGAAATTTCATAAAGTAACATATATTTTAGAGAACGTGATAAAGAAATAGAAATTTAATTGTTTATCCGAAAATCGGCGAAAGCCGACATGCACGGTGCGTTGCAAAAGTAAACATCGTTCGCGACGTATACATGAGAAAGATGAAGGAAATAAAGAAGGGTTGAAATCGACTCACCGTAGCGCCTTTCCCGTCAGAAAACCTCAGCAATCCGTCATCCCTGCTTCTTTAGTAAGATAAATTTTCGTCTCTGTCACCGGCACGAGGAGCACAAAATGAAACACCGTCGGCACGTGAAGGATCTCGTTTCATTGACGATTCGATCTTGTCGTCGCGATATGTCGCACGGACAAGGTATGAAAAAAAAACAAAGCTAGAGAAAAAGGGAAGGGAAACACTTGGAAAACACGGGACGAACAGCAGCAACGAGACTCAATGACCGCACCTTCGAAGCTTGCAGCAGCGACTGGCTCACTCGTGCAGCAAACTTTTGCTAAGGAGGCAGCGCGCGCGCCGATTGGTCCTCGCCGGTGCGAACGACCAATCACGATCGATCGTGTACGGTGCGTTGACCCCACCAACAAACCCGGCACTTCTATTTCATGTCATGAAATCGAAGGGTGAAACGTGCACGTAACCACCGTACGACGTTTGAAAATAAACTAAGAACACGAAAAATAAATCGGATCTTAGTTCCTCATGCAGCTCGCGCTTTCAGCTGCCGAGGACGGTATACGTATCGTTGTCTCTTCGTATATCTCTTCTCCTTCCTCTATCTTCTTCCCTCCCTCTCCATCGTGCTCTCTATTGCGCGAATAATCGATGAAATGCGCATGCGCCCATGCGGGTCGTCGTAAAAACGCAAAACTGTCGCGAAGCGCGCATGCACAATTTTTTTCGCGGCAAAGCTTAAATGATTTTGCACGATTTACTCGTCGAATATTTTTATATGGTTCGATTTGTTGCGATTTGATCATTATAAAATAATTAACGTTTCTATATCGACATGTCAAAACATCTTTCGACGAAAATTGGGTATATCTTTTGGAATTTCCTATTGCTAAATCAATTTTTACACATATACAAAAATATGAAGCCTCACCTGGCACACGACAGATTTTAAATGAGACACGAGTTGTAGCGAATGCTGTTGGAAGTAAAATACGTTGCCTCGTTCGTAGAATCTCTGACTTTCGTTTGCGTAGGGTCTCTTGACAATATAATCGAGCAAGCCAAATTGTTTCTTTCCGAAGTTCTTGATACACAGAGAGTCGAGTAAAGCGCCATTCTGATATCTTTTTATTTCGTAAGCCGTGTCCTCCGATTCGTATACACGCACAATATCACGCACAACTGCGATAATTTTGTTCAGAATCGACATAACGATCAAAGTAGTAACATTGTTGAATGATCAACGTAATCTCTTCCATTTTATTTGTGTACCTTAGGGTGTTTTTACTTAATTATCCATTGTATGTAATATGAGGATCTTTTCCTCGATAAATGGTTAATACTAAGAAAAAATTTATCGCTTGAATTTAGCGCCAAATACGTATCTGAAATTTGTTCTTTTTCGATATAAAGTCGATCCCAAGAGTAGCGATTCCTTCTATCGGTACTTTTTATCATCTTTCGCTCAATAGTGTGACTTCAGTGACGTGAGCGAGGAAAGAAAGGAACTAAGGGGGACTCCCCATTGCTGATTTATCGTGTTGGAGTATATCAGTTGCTTTTTTTTTAATTAAAAATGACACATAAAAAGGTCACATTCTGCATTGGACTTTCTTCTTTCAAATAAACCTTCGTCCATAAAAATTTATACATAATTGTGGCTAGAAGAGTTCATGGGGCAAACCCTTGGCAAGCCTTGCAAACGCACTGGATAATGAACCCCTTTAATCAAAATATTATCGAATTTGCATGATTAAGCAACAATTTTGTTTATCTTCTATTAGTATTGATACAAAATTTTTTATATGTTTGATGTACTTTATATCTTTGTATGAAATTATTTCACTCATATTATCATAATGGTATTATCTACAAAAATTGTTTTTGTTATTCAATGCATCGCGTATCAACGGGTCGTTTTAGAAGAAATAGAAATTTATTACATTTATACTGAAAATGTAAATAATCAAAATTTATCAATAAGTTGCAATATGTGCTGTTGCTCTGCTTCCCTCCATTCTGTGTCTCCAGCATCTCCTAAATTTCCAGCATATTCTAAACAAAAATAAATATATACGTGATAAAATAACTCTCTCAAGCTATTTTCATAAAGTTTAATATTTATGCCTTCACCTCTCATAATGTGTCTGATAGTTTTAAGGGATGCTCGCCGTTGAGCTAATATCCTCGTGACCCTCTGTTTAACTGCGGGTGGACAACCGGTACAAGCTTCCAGAAGAACATAGTCTACTAATTGCAAAATAAATAATCCTCCATCTAAACGTCTGAGATATGATTCCTCTTCATCTTCATCTTCCTAAATTGAAAAACAAGATGCTTCATTTCATTGATATCAAATATTATTAAAATTTTCACTATATTATATTGTACTAACTTTTGCAGTTTTCTCAACTTCTTCTACTTTCTCTAAATACTTGAAATGTAATTCCATTAATCTATCCACCTTTTCATAATCATTTTCTGTAAACTTACTAAGCAATCTTTGACGCTGTTGCCCTTTACAGTTTCTTAACATACTTGCTATGATTGACACTACATGTTCTGAAAAAAAATTTTATTACGTTAAATATGTACAAGAGTCAAATACATAAAAAGAGTTTTTTTACGAAGTAACTAATTTTACCTTCGTGTTCTTCCGCTGTAAGCATTCTTTTTCGATTTTTGGTTGGAGTTTTCATAAAAAGGGGGAAGATAGTTCGAAGTCCAAGTATGTCTACAAATTTACTGCAATTATCTTTTCCATCGGGTCCATTCATTGCATGGTCTAAGACCTAAAACATTCTCATATACATATCTTGGCTTCTAAAGCATAAAAAACAAATTTACCTTGAGAGAACCGTTTCGTGACATCTTTTTTTCTCGTAACATTAAATTCATTAATTGTAGTCCTTCGCCTCGTAAAAATCTATCTCTATTTACAGTAGCCATAAGACTAGAACATAAAACATTAAACAAATTTTCCATCATCTCTTGCTCTTCAGCAGTTTGTGGATCATGTCTTTTGTAATACTGCAAATAATAAGTAAGATTGAAATATTGTAACAGCGTGAAAGTGAATACTAATGAAGATAAGTAAACAAAATATAATAAATAGAACATACAGCTAACTGTTGTAATAATACATCAATACCATCAAGATCCCCCAGTAGAAGTCTATTTTCAGGCGTATTTTGTACAAGAATTGATAAAAGTTCACTCGCGTAAAGTTTATTTCCATCAAATGGCATTTTTGCTTTAATTCTACGCAGCAACCATTGCATTAAACCTTGCTTTCCTGCATCGGTACATAATTCTGGTCTGAATTCCAATAAATTTTCAAATATTGCTAAAATAAATAAAATAGATTTAGTATAGTAATAAAAATTCTTTCTACATATATTAAGTAACACGTACCAAGTGTATTGTGAACTCCATCGCTTTCTTCTTTCACATTTTCATCCAGCCTTTCCAGATTTTGTACAAGAAGGGCACTAACTTGTTGTTCCAACAAAGCATCTATTAGAGTATCTGCTCCTTCTTGACTTTCATGTAATATATCAACGTCTGTAAGCTCTTGTAAAAGGTCTACTACTCCAACTGCTATATCAGTGTTTTCATGAGATAATAATTCAAGTAATGAAGGTACTGCACCAAGTTCCACCATTAATGGATAAAGATCTGGATTGGTTGCAACGACATGTAATTCTTGAAGTGTTTCATGTAGTTCTACTTCAGATTCCATAAATCTGTATATAAATTTAAATACATTTGAAACAACTTTGTAAATAAATACTATTATGCCAATTAAACCAACATACACTTGACTTACTTTTCTGGTTGATCTGGAAATTTAACTCGCA
Source organism: Ancistrocerus nigricornis (assembly GCA_916049575.1). Taxonomy (NCBI): domain Eukaryota; kingdom Metazoa; phylum Arthropoda; class Insecta; order Hymenoptera; family Vespidae; genus Ancistrocerus; species Ancistrocerus nigricornis. The sequence goes on along the minus strand of OU696667.1, from coordinate 12,620,641 downwards.
TTTCTTGATTTCTAAGAGCTCTTTTCTCAAACAATAAAACCATTCTTTTTAATGTAGCTTCATCTAATGCTTCTACTTCAGGTGCTTCAGTCTCTACATACTTTAAAATATCTTGTTTCTCTTTTTCTGTTAACTGTGGCTCAACTACATCATTCGCAGGTGATGGCAATGCAGCCCTTATTGGCGTTGGGGGTTCACTGCTTCTAATCGGAGTAAGATCTGTCTCCCTTATTTGTCTTTGACGTGCATGATATGGTGTCTTAATAACCCTCTTAGGCTTCTTAGAACTTTCCCATTCATCCTCATCATCTTCTTCTCCAATTGCTGGACGCTTTGGGGTGTTTGGTGGCTACATAAGTGAATAGCAATTATTTATCCACATACATGACTTTCATAACTGAATCAAATCATTAAAAAAAATATATTTCAACAAACAATAATAAAAACACGTAATAAAGTTTGGCTAGATTGTTTACTACACAAAAGAAGGACCTATAACATTTTTGTATTTATATTTGTATGCAGTAGAAATGTATGATATGAAACATACCTTATAAGATAATAATTCACCAATATCCATATCAAAAATATGCACCACAATTTTTTCTCTATTTACATGGACACACAATATCTCGAATCGAATTCTGCAATGATCGAAACGCTACCTAGTAATCAATTTCTAAAGTTTTGTCGTTTACGATGATTGTACAGACCGCGCGCGCTAAAGTCTCCCGGGACGGACAAGCAAGAGAGGTCTCTCGCTAAAACCAATCACTGTTCTTTATCGGGTGAAGCACTTAGTGTGTGTGAACGTTTCGGCCAATAGCGCGCTAGAGTCGACAATGCGTGTGAACTTTACCAATATGACCCGCATTCCTTCACAGGCTTCTTAGCGCGCGCGAACTGTACAATTGCACGTTTGAAGCGGTCATATAATCGTTAATATCCAACATCGCTAAATGCGTTTACCGACGGAGCCCAGGCTCACCGGCACCGACGAGCAAGTGGGCCCGGTGGGCCTGGGCTCCGTCGGTAAACGCATTTAATATCTCTCATATTATCGATTATATAACCGCTTCAAACGTCTAATCATATTATTTTGCTTTAGAACTTATTAAACCTATGATACGGCATCATTTACTCACGTTACAGGCAAGATTTTCTGTAATTCAGTTTATGTTTCTTACTTTAACCGCAATATATTTTAGAGTGCATCATGAAAACGGATAATTTTTCTGGCTCGCGAAGTCCCATAAGGCTGGCAGTCTTTACCAGTATCTCGTCGGTGTCACCGGCATTCTGAACCGGTAGTATCGCATGAGACACTAAAATGGTAAGGAGCTTCGTAGCCCCTTGATCGTAGGACAAAAATTTACATTACATGTCCGGTCTATCTCATACCTAGTCTGTGATGGAACTTATTATACATTGTCGATAATGCAGAAATATGTCGCCTAGTTTTGTTTTCTGCTAAAGTCGGCTGGTACCCATCCCCCACAATAGGGTAGTCCAATTTTGTAATATTTAGAAGCCTGATCAGACTACTCTCATGCAGGGTATGGGCACTCTTTACCCCCTCCAGGCTCTTAACTGACCCCGGGGACGAGGGCTATGCCAACTATACGAAATAAAAACCGAAAACACAGTTGGTAGGTTTGAATGAGTTAGTGCTGCCCTCCAGTATGTTATTGGAGGCTTTGACTCCCAAGCGCTAGAAGTGTATTTTAAATCGAGTGAGAGTGAATTTTTGTTTTGAGTATTTTAGAAGAGAGAAATCATGGTTTGTGCAGCGAAATGTTACGTCCCTTATTGTGGACATAATAAGCGATCAGCGGAATGCAGTTTTTCTAAATTTCTGTCGAATCCATCAAGGTGAATGATTAAAAATGTTCATAACCTTATCGTTTATAATATATCAATTAGTATAATACAGAGTAAGTAATTTAAATATAAAAATAGTTCATACATTTTTTAAATAAATACCTTTTTTGAAACAGATGCAAAAACTGGATACAAAGACTTGGAGTGGAAGATTTCGCTTATCAGCCAATAGAGAAATTGCACGATTAAAGATTTGTATACAGTTGCCACTTCACAGACCAAGATTTCAGTTTACAATCAAGGAAACGTTTAACAGATGTGACTGTAGCATCAAGTTTAGATAAACGTATTAAGGAGCTTCCTGACAAAATTTTAAGTAATTTCCTACAAATGAAAACAAATATCATACGAACGACATGTACGTTTTTAAACCTAAGTAACAATGACAATAGAATAATACATGTAGTGTCTATATTTTATATTTTACTTTCTTAATTTTAATTATAGCCTTTCAGATTAAAATACCATAAGAGGATTTAGAAAATATGGAACAATGCCATACCATTATGAAAAAAATAAAGCAAGATGATGTTTCCCATGATCAAATAAAAGTAAGAAATTTTCTTTTTATTATGCCTGCATTTGAATTAAATTTTTGAGAATTTTTATTCAATTTTTATAATTTTTCAGTTATTAAATGATAAAGATGAATTGAATCTTCAACTTCCACCATCAAAGTGATATCGCCCGTCAGGTATACAGAATTATTTGTTTGTAATTTTATTAAGAAACTCTAGTATTTTATGTTGACTGATATGACTATGGAAATAAATTTCAGATTCTTGGGTCTTTGATTCTATCAACTCTGGGAATTGATTCAATGGAGGATTTTCAACAATGATTACAGTTTACATGGTAATTGTTTCATTTCTCTGCTACAACAAATATGTACATTAAAAGTTGTTATTATTAAAAATATTAATATTTTTATTCTGTTTCAGTGTGTTACTTAGCATTGGTCAAAAATATGCTTGAAAGGGAAGTAACTTTTTGAATGTTATATACAGTTCTATTATTTGGTTTAAGCTTTAACAGAATAATATTTTTCAGGGCCATGAAGATATATCAGAACAAGTTAACTGGGGCCAGAACTAAAGATTTGATGGATTAGGATTAATTTGATTGAATAATAAATATAATGAATAAACTGTGTTGTGCTAGCATAGAATTTAACTTATTCTTATTACTTGTTAATTTCTGTTACTGTTCTGTGAGCAAGTATGCAAAGATGTTAGAAAATGTTTGTGTATTAAAAAATGTTCAATAAAAGAATTGGATTTAACAAAAGTTATTTCAAATGTTTTGATTGTAATTGTACCTAAAAAGACAAAATATTGTATCTAATTACATAAAAATATTATCCTTTGTTTTTAAATAAGTCCAAAAACATTAAAAATGTATGGATAGGGTAACAAATAATAATGATCATGAGTTCATTTTTTTAGTATCGTCAAAAACAAGAATTCTTAAATTGTTAGCTGTAGTCTAATTATTATAATCAACTCAAAAAGACTCAATCTATCTATTTTTTTAACATATGGCTTTTTAAACATTTAATTTCTTCTATTTTAAAATCCCATATTTGTCAGATTTTTAAACATGGTACCTAATACCACAGTAGTATATATAATACCCAGAGAGCGCCACCATTTTTCAAGCCACTGTTACCAATGTTTCAATACAAAATATGCTCAATAATTCAGGTAAAATCATTCTTGTAGGTTGGTATTGTCGTTGACCCCGGGCAAATAAGCCTCCTATGCTTATGCATTGAGTGCCCATACCCTGCTCTCATGTCTCACATCGGTAATTTAGCCAGTCCGGCGATCCGGTGAATGCATTGAGGGTTAGCGATGCTAATATTGTATTAACAATATTTTATGTATTTTTTAAATTTCGAGTGGCTCTGTGAAATCGAAAATACAACACGATGCCACCTAAAAAAGCGCCTGCCCCGAGTAAAAAAACGGAGCAGAAAAAGAAGGAAAAAGTAATCGAAGTGAGTATTATACGAATTTTCTCTTTTAAAAATCATTTCCGTGTTGACTTGTGCACACGTGGAGTAATAATTTATTACCATAATGTTCCATGTTTCATACATTTTTTTTTCAGGATAAAACATTTGGGATAAAAAATAAGAAAGGTGCAAAGCAACAAAAATTTATACAACAAGTGGAAAAACAAGTCAAATCTGGTGGTCTTAATCCACGAAAGATAGAAGATCCTAATGCTAAAAAGCTTGAAAAAGAGAAAAAATTGAAAGAACAAAAGGAATTAGCACTTATTTTTAAGCCAGTTCAAACGCAAAAGATAGACAAAGGTATTTTCTATTCAAATTTATTCAACTTTTATTCTTATCATTATAAGGAATTATAATCATTTACTTTTTCTTTATTAAAAGTTACCAAAAATTGTTTAATCTGATTGAGATGTGCAGGTACGGACCCAAAATCTGTGGTGTGCACATTTTTTAAGCAAGGACAATGCACAAAGGGAGATAAGTGTAAATTTTCTCATGACTTAACTATAGAGCGTAAGGCTGAAAAAAGATCTCTATATTGCGATATGAGAGATGATGACGATAAGGAAGCTGATACTATGGATAAATGGGATGAAGATAAACTAAAGGAAGTTGTAGAGAAAAAACATGGCAGTGGCGGACCTAGACCTACTACAGATATTGTATGAATTTTAGTAACCTATTTATTTTTACTCTATTGATATTAACACAATCTGATGAAATTAAATATTTATAATTACAGATCTGTAGACATTTTTTGGAAGCAGTAGAGAAATCAAAGTATGGATGGTTTTGGGAATGTCCAACTGGTCAAAAGTGTATATACAGACATGCATTACCACCTGGTTTTGTTCTTAAGAAAGATAAAAAGAAAGAAGATAAAAAAGATGAAATTTCACTGGAGGATCTAATAGAAAGAGAAAGAGCAAATTTAGGACCTAATCAGGTATTTTTGTATTTCAGAGGTTTTTTACATTTGATTCTCTATTATAAATTATAATATTTTGGCAATATACATTTTTGGAAATTAAATACTTCAGACTTTTTTATATGTTCACAGACAAAGATAACTTTAGAAACATTTTTGGCTTGGAAAAAGAGGAAGTTACAAGAAAAGAAAGAACAAGCTATTAAAGATGAAGAGAAAAAAAGAAATGATTATAAAGCAGGGCGTCAAGTGGGTATATCTGGTCGTGAGATGTTCTATTTCAATCCTGAGCTTGCTGCTGGTGATGGTACATATACCCATATGATCATACTTATCATCTTATCAACTTTAAATAGTATAAGTTTAATTCTTTTTAATACTTTTTTATCAGGTATTGATGATGGTGATGAAGCAATATCTAGTTATGTACGTGAAGAAGATGAAGAGGAAGAAAGAATTGAATATAGAGAACTTGATATGGATCGGCTTGCTTTTGAAGCTAGTGAGACTGATACTCTGGGTATAACAGTTGCATCTACAGATCGCTTGAAAGCTAATACCACGTCTGAGGACAATAATGACAGTACTGGTACTGTGCTCTTACAATTGTTAAATTATTTTTTTAATAATAATTTTTTAATAACTTGTTTTTTTTGTCTAAATAGTGACTGTAGGAGAAGGTGCAGCTGCTTTAGCAATAAATGAAAATCTATTTATGGAAGAAGATTTAGAAGATTTAGAAGAAGAATTAGGGGACCTGGACTTAGAGGAGTGATCCAGATGTCCCATTCTTATTTCTCCTCTTAATATATTAATGATATTTGTTTATCATATATCTGTATTGCCCAGAGATTCATTAGTCATAAGTATGATATAGTGTGTCATTATTTACTTCAACCTATAAACAGGAAACCTAACATTAAAATGGATATAGAGAGCTGGTCTCATACAGATAACTAAAAAAAAAAAAGAAGAAATGAATATTATCACAAAGTTAATTTTAATTATTTTTGTTTTGTACATACTTTAACGCTGAAATACTCTTAAATTTGAATACCATTCCTGCATATCAAAAACGCATTTTCCAAGAACAAAATGTACGGACTTTATGACTCTACATTCAATAGCTGTGATAATAGTGAAAAAACTTCATTTTTACCGGACGTGTGTTTATCTAGAGAAGTACAAAGAAGACATTAGAATTTTTCTTTCAATATGAATTTGTCTTCTACTATTTTTGGATAATATATATAAATATAATAGTCATAGAATTTAAGATTATCAATTTTGAATACAAACCAATACACACTAAAATTCGTCATATTAAATATCATGATTGGTAGAAATGTACAGTATCAGTAGCGTTAGTACCACGGAGAACCCGATCATGAGCACTCAGTTTCTCACTGCCAGTACTTTTCTCAGAATTTTAGTGTCTAGTACGTTCAGCATTGGGCGACCCAACCCAGATCCAGTACTATTTTCTTTCGGATAATACTGTTTCTGTTTTTCGGAAATACACCCATAATAATAATTAAGATTACAATAATAATAACAACGACACAATAGATAAGAGTTAGTATATAAGTTTAATGTTTTCTTCTATCTTATCTCCTCTTATATCGCATAAACACGCGTGATTAAAAGAGAGACACAGTCTTCAAATAAAAAAAAAAAAGAGACAGTCCCTTTATTGAAGTGTCTGTCCCCCACATGATTTCTCTTTTATGTTAAACTTCTCTGTCCTGTTTACCACTGTTTGCTAATCTCCTCCTTCATCCAATACGCTCGTAATCTGACTACCCTTAACCAATAAAAATACATATATATGGGCAGTCACAAATTGTCCACGTGTTATGAGATCATTATAAGAATGAACGTAAATGAAAAAGTAAAATATTTTAACACGAGTAATTATTACAAGTTGAAATATTCATCAACTGCAGATTTGATTATATCTGAGGAGTTAATTAATTTCGCAAAATTTGAAAAGAGTAAGGAATAAATAAAAACCCTGTAATAAATACTTCATGTTTTTTTTTTTGCGAATAAGAACCCCTGCGCATGTGTAAATACTATAGGTGCTTTCCATTCACACTTAAGTGATACTCAGCTACTCAGTTCTGTGAGTCTATAGGTGCTTTCCATTTGCATCAAAACTCAGTGAATTCTCACTTGTGTCGTCATAGCTCAGTTGAACGCACGTTCCTTTCAATGTTGGCAAGTGAGATTCCACTAGATTTAACTGAGTTTTCTATCCACAATTGAGCTCGATCGAGACCGTGTGCTTTAGTGAGTATATAAGCTCATATGAAAAGTCTCACTTGCGCGTTCCTTTTACACACTGAAAATGACGTCATAGCTTGAATCTAATAAACTCACAGAACTGAGTAGCTGAACATCACTTAAGTGTGAATGGAAAGCACCTTATTAGATTCAAGCTATGACGTCATTTTCAGTGTGTAAAAGGAACGCGCAAGTGAGACTTTTCATATGAGCTTATATACTCACTAAAGCACACGGTCTCGATCGAGCTCAATTGTGGATAGAACTCAGTTAAATCTAGTGGAATCTCACTTGCCAACATTGAAAGGAACGTGCGTTCAACTGAGTTGTGACGACACAAGTGAGAATGCACCGAGTTTTGATGCAAATGGAAAGCACCTATTAACACGGCTAGTGAGTGTATATTTGGCGGGAAACAGCTAGTGTGACATTTTACAAAGCAAAGACTACAGCAACGCAAATCTTCAATTATGGATTTTATAATAATACATGAGTTATTAGATGTTATGGATGAAGACAGTGATGGAGAAAGCGATGAAGAGGTTTTAAGTATAATGGGGACATACCAGGAATTTGCTCCCGCTTGGTGACGCTATTAGAAATGGAGACCTGAAACGTTTTATTGAGTGTATTGTTTCATCGCATTTTCAGAATAAATTATAATTCCATGGCTTAAGACCGAAAATAAAAGAAGACTGAAAAAAATAGAAAAAGAAGAGAATATCGTTTGACAGGTCTCCATTAACTGCAGCGCCACACTTTGAACTACGCCAGACATCTCCCCATTGCAAGAAGTAGTGCGGGACAAAGTCTATATAAACATTTTAGCACGTGTGCAGTTCTTAGTAAAACAAAAAATGCTGTCCCTCGAATCCACAATTACGTGGAACAAGTTGTTCCGCTCTACAGTAATGAAAATCGTTCTTAAACGAACGAGTTTTTGTGCCGTTACGTTAATTGTATACATTTTTTTCGTTTTAATATCTTCTATGTCGACATTAATCATTTCATTAGAGTTACTCATCTTCAATTCTTCTTCTTGTCTTTATGTTCTTCGAGTTTTCTTCTTGTCCTTCTATTCTTCGATTCTTCTTCTTGTTCTTCTGTTGTTCAATGCCTCTTCTATTCTTTCGTCCTTGTGCTGTACATGCGACACGATTTTCGATTTCAAAGAAGCGCGCTTTTTTATGTCATGTAAGCGCCCAAACCGAACGCATGTTCGGACGCTCATGCTCATGCTTTTGCTGCCCTACCTCGTTGGAAAAAGCATCTGTAAGCGCGACTGAAGACGAATGATGACGTTTCCCCTAGAAATCCGTGACGTCATACAAATTACTGTCAGCACTCGTGAGCACCAAACCGAACGACACAGAGCGCGCTCAGAGCTGCTAAAAGCGCGTAAGCGCCCAAACCGAACGCAGCCATTATTGAAGGAGAATAAGGTTCGATAGAAACATAATCGATATTATGTATCGATTTCATTTGGTTTCTATCGATATCTTGAAGTGAGCAGTGAGCTTTGTTACATATCAATACATACAAATACATACACACTTATTATTCTTCTACTTGCGATACATCTGAACTAATAAGTAGTGTGAGCAATGTGTGTAGTTTACGTTTTGATTTTAACGAATGTCGTTACGACAGAATGGAGCAACAAATCTTTATGAATAATTAGGATTGGTTAAAGTGTCATGGATAAAATAAACAGCTTCAACAATGATCTTTTTTTATCAGACAATGAATATGGTACATGCAATTATTGTTTAGCACTGGTTTGTATGTTTAGAGAAGGATCCTAAACCTATACTCAATCCTTTTCAAATGCGTCTTTAAATAAATATATAGTTGTATTGTTTTATATTTGGAAATATAAATTTCATAAGTGAGGTTTATCTATAAAAAGCATTGTTTCCATGTTACATTTATTTGAACAATACTTCACTTGAAAGTTTCTAATAATTATATTTTTATTTGCATTTTGTTCCGGGATTTTAGATGGGAATAATAGCGATTACAATGACAATGATGTTACAAAGTATCATGATACGTCAAATAACTTTAAAACTAAAACAAAAAAGAAATATCGTACTTCCACTCCTGAAGGTACACTTAAAAAAAGAAAAAAAAGCAAAAAAGGAAGTGATGCTATCTCAAATCTTAGTAGAGAAAAAGAAGCTCCTATATCAAACACAAATAATTATGAAGGAGAATATTCCAAAAATTTTGATGAAACTGATGACGACCCTGAATTTGAAATAAAACATACATCTCATGACCCATTTTATGAAGATTTTAATAAAGATCCACAATTTGACAAAATGCAGGACATGACGTCTCCTTTCAATACCGAGGCATCTGGTTTTAATATGTCCAAACAGATTAAAAGACATCAAACATCATCGGGTGATGATACTGATAATGATGATCAGGAGACCTTTAGTAATTCATACAATGACGATAAACATCGAGGATTTATGAAAGGCAACATGGAATATGATGTTGATAAAAACCTTGAAAAGAATAAACAAAGTCACTTAGAACCATTTTATGAAGACTTTAATAAAGACCAATTTGGAAGTTCGTATGAAATGACACCAAGCTTTAGTGATGATACACCATCTTTCAATCTATCCAAAAGTGGAAAAAGAAGGTACAATGAATCGTTTGATAATGAATCACTAAAATCCAATGAAAGTAATGATCAAGATGAACCTTCCAAGAAGATTCGTTTGGAAAAAATAGGAAATGTAGCATCAGCTACAACTGGTGGTGCAAATGATGGCAAAAGAAAAGCAGAACTTATGATGGAGAAAATGGGCTATAAAGCTGGTAAAGGTCTCGGGAAACATAATCAAGGTCGATTAGAACCAGTCCAAACTTCAATGCAACGAGGACGTAGAGGAATTGGTCATTCTTATCCTGAGCTGGAAGCTGCTAGTCTTAAGTGGGATTCTAATGAAGAAATAATACAAGTTAAAGAAGATATGGAATGGTTACAAAATACACACCACCATGCATTAATTACCGAAGAAATGCATGAGTGGATGGTATTAGGTTCAAGAAAGGAAACAATAGACGATGAAACTACATTTTGTGATCCAAAAATTTTGAAAGATATTATTAACTCAAAAACAATATTTGATAGAATAGATAAAGCAGAAATGCGCAAAGCAAGAACACGTTCAAATCCATATGAAACAATTCGAGGCGCATTTTTCTTAAATCGTGCTGCTGTCAAAATGGCAAACATGGACAGAGCTTGTGATTTTCTATTTACAAGACCAAATAATTTAGAACATAATGAGTTACTGTACTTTGCAGACGTATGCGCTGGACCTGGTGGCTTTAGTGAATATGTTTTGTGGAGAAAAAAGTGGCATGCTAAAGGATTTGGTTTTACTCTAAAAAATGATAATGATTTTAAACTAGGCGATTTTTATGCTGGATCGCCAGAAACTTTTCATACTTTCTATGGTCCAAAAGGTGATGGTGATGTGTTTGACACAAGTAACCAGGAAGCTTTCAGAGATTTAATAATAAAACATACTCATGATAAGGGTGTACATTTTATGATGTCAGATGGTGGATTTTCAGTTGAAGGTCAAGAAAATATTCAAGAAGTTTTGTCAAAACAGTTATACTTGTGTCAATGCTTAGTAGCTTTAATGATAGTAAGAGTTGGTGGTAACTTTGTAACAAAGCTATTTGATCTCTTTACACCTTTCAGTGCAGGGCTAGTATACTTGATGTATCGTTGTTTTGATGAAATATCTATTTTTAAACCAAACACCTCCAGGCCAGCAAATTCTGAAAGATATCTGATATGCAAAGGGAAACGAAGCGACACAGATGATGTAATGAAATATCTATTTCATATAAACAAATTATTATTGAAAAAGGACAATGAAAATGATGTTATGGAAATAGTTCCATTAGAAGAGTTAGAAATGGAAAAAGAATTTGTACAGTATTTAAGAAGATCTAATAATGACCTTGGAAAGAAACAAATTATAGGTCTTCTTAAAATAGCTGCTTTTTGTGAAGATAATACACTTTTAGAACCAAGACAACCAGATATGCGAAAGCAATGCTTAGAATATTGGGAACTACCAGATGAAAGTCGCACTGTACCACCTTCTTGTAAGCCACAAGATAAAATCAAAGTTCTTATTAAAGATCATATTACTCTACTTTCTTACCAACCACAAAAATTAACAAGTGAAAATGTCAAACAAACCATATTGTCTCAACCATATGATTGGTTATGCACACCCTGTGGTACTGGACAATCTACTGAACCAGCTAAAATGGCTACATTTTATATGAGTATGGGTAAAAGAAAAGTGTATCGCTATGTAAAAAATAGCTGGGATCAAATTAATGATATCAGATTAGAATTACCCCCTGATACTCTTGTGTATGCTGAAGTAATAAGTGAAACTATAAAAGAAAGAAGATCCCAACATAAAATATCTGCTCTGCATATTTTAGATGCTTGGATACTTGGTGGAGAAAATATTAGTCAAAAGTACTTGCCAGATAGGTAGGTCTACATTTCATACTATTGAAACATGTACAGATATCATTTCCATTTTTTTAAATTTTGTTATAATGCTTGTAATATAACAATTTCTACTTTCTAATTATTGTAATATTCTTAACAGACATGAACTTATAAAAAAATTTTGTGAAGCCTTATGGAAACCATTTCCTAATGATTATGCTAGAGTACGTGCAAAAGAGTTATATTCCTTTGGTCCTGATATTGATACGAAAATACAAGTTATACAACGCTTAATGAAAAACAATCGCCCAGAATTAACATGTGATATACCAAGAACACCTTTAGATGATGAAGACACACCATACTTTATACCAAAAAGTGTAATCTTTTTAAGAAGTACTGCTCGACCTTGGTATAGACATTACAGTAAAAGTCAACATAAAACATATGTTTATAATAGTAAGACACGAGAATCTCACTATGACATACGAAGACCACCAGCAGCAGAAGCTAAATTTGAAGAAACATTTTCTAATAGTATTATATGGTATTGGCCTGATGATCAGACACTTTCTATGGAAAATTTAGTACAACTTGTTAGAAAAAAATGTCCAGAATGAAATAGATAATAAATAATTATAACACAAAAGCGGGAGTTAGATATGTGACACATACCAACCTATTTATGGTTAAATATATATGGAAAAGAACCTTTCATTATTTATCATAATAATACTCATAACTTTTTTCTGAATTTTATTCAGATAAAAACTTGTAATTACTTTTTTTCTGTTAAAGTATAAGGTTTCAGTCATTATTTAAATTTTAGAAAGATACATTAAATATTTCAAAGACTTGTTTTCATATATTACAGATATATTTACCTATATATTTTCAGTACAACAAATATACAGAAGGTAAAACTTTTATATGAACTCTTCAATTATTGATTATAATAAAAAATAAAATATATAATTCTAATTGTACATGCAAATGTACTCTACAGCATTCCTCTTATAGTATTTTGTTTTGTCAGTGCATTATATGTATAATCATATATGATGTGATCATTATATATGGTTATATCATTTGTGATTTTAACGGATAAAGTAAGTTATTTATTTATTTATTGATATATATATATATATATATTATATCAATATGTACAGAGAATAGCAGAGTATAAAATTTTATGAGTAAATTTGTAAATGATATAATTTGTTTTTAGTAAGTATTATCAAGTATTTATTTGTTGCCACAACACCCATTATTACAGATGAAGAAGAATCACATTCTAGGTCTACAATCCACTGTTTACCAATCTGTGAACCAGTTTCAGGTTTTTCATAAAGAAAAACATGTCTTGTATGCTCTATTATTGCTACATAAGAACCATCTGAAATTATATAATATTGAATAAAAAATAAACTACTACAATCTAAGTAAATATGCATCTTACCTGGAGAACATACACAGAATTTTTTATTACTTTTACTGGCTTCAACATAACCAAAACCTGGGAACGTTTTGGTATGTTTTATATTCCAAACATTATTTTCTATACTGCCAGTAACCCATACACAGCCATCATGATCATGTCTAAGACATATTGCCTGTCCAAATTTCATTTTGTATGTGAATAATACGTGATTGTTTGCTCCAAGAGTAGCTAGATGTGTTGTTTCACGCAATGTAAGATTAATTCTTTGTAAAATATTATCCTTTCCTTCAATATCACATTCTTCCAATTGTTCAGAATTAAATCCTAGATATGGTTGACCTTCTCCACCAGGTGCATCTAGATTTTCAGTACATAAGTGTGCTAATCTAAAAATAATTACAATAGATAAATATACTTAAAAAATAGCATGAATTATTAAGTTAATGGTGTTAATACCTAGAATGGATTTCAGCTGCTAATGATTCATTTGGCAGGCATTCCCCTCCAGTATCACCTTTAATTAATTCATTCCACATTAAACCACTCTCAAACTTTACTAAATCTAGTTTTAGTGTATCTTTTTCGCGTTTCCAAGTTGTAAGTTCTTCATCTATTCTATGTTGACTTTCACCTTCTATTAACACATCATCATCTATAGTAATTGATATTTCAGTTGATTTTACATTAACTTTTGCCTGACTTAGAAAATATTTTTCAGGTATTTTAACCCAAACTGTAAGTGAATCTTCATCTTGGGACCAACAATATTTAGGAATCTTTATATGTTCAGTGTCACATACATCTATTGTACTACTTTTACTAACTTGCTGATCATGTGAATCATAAATCATATTGTCTTGACAAATGGAATGTAAGTAGTCACCATTTTCTTCTACAAATGCATATTCCACAGTACCTCGTACTTTTAATATTTGTTTATTACATAAATGGAAACTTTCGTGAATGTCATTAGATTGTTGCCAAGTATAAAATAATAATATAAGTTTTGTACACTTCTTCCCATTATCATCGGTTATAGATGACAACGTAATGACAACTTGTGATTTTGTTTGTACATATTGAACATCTAAAATAATTCCTGGTTCTGCTTCTTTCAATAAAAATGCTTTAAAATGACCAGATTCATCTTCTCTTAATAATTCAAGGCTGGTACCCCCATCTGAAATTACTGCAATGTTGTTGGTAGTAAATCCAATTGAAGGATTGTATAATGACTTTGATGATTCTACTTTAGAACTACATAATGTATGTATTTTTTGAAGAGTTCCACTTTCATTTGATCGCCAAATAATATGCTGTGTATCCACAAACCAACATGATACGTCGTAAGGATTTTTAAATAAATGATTATGAAGTGCAAATAGTCTTACTTCTAACCAGGACTCTTGATCAAGGCTTAATTCTACCCTAAGGACATCTGAAAAATATTTCATTCATATAATCTTTACATGAAAAATTATTTTTTCAAAATATAGGTTATATATACCATTTTCTAAGGTTATTTCAGATTTCACAGGAATATCATCAGGACAGAACTGATACTTTTCGAAACGTGGACTCAAAAGAGATCTGTCTGGTCGCAATTCTATTATTTTCGTCATTATTTGTGTTCTCCTAACTCACAAATAGCTACGGAAAGAGTACATCAAAACACGATGTACACATCTTGAATGATCATGACAAGTATACTATAAGCAGATGAGGCTTAGGTAGAACGTAAATGTACGATACATATGTTAGATTAATGTAGATAGAACTTATTTAACATAAATTAACAGTGCATACAAATGTTATGTAATAAATAATTGTTGTTAACAAATATAAACAAAACATTTCTGTTTTATACATAATTTACAAAGAAATGTGAAGTTTATCATATGGGTAGAGCAATGTTATAACATGTCAATTTATTACAAACAATATCATTACAATGTTATATATACAAACTAATTCAACTATTCTGGTACATCTTATATATATATATATATTTACATTATGTATAAATACATGCATTCACATTCACAATGTTTATTAGACATTCCACTTTCAAATTAGTTTAAAATAATTAAACCTATTAAAATTTATATGATAAAAATAAATAATAGAGGTATTAATAAAGCCAGAGCAAAAATTTGACTAATGTGTTCACAAAACATGTATATTTGTTTAATTCATTTTCAATTATTTATAATGCAATTCAATTGCAATTGTTTCTTTTTTTTAATTATTAATGTTAGTAATCGATGTTCTTTGTTAAAATTAATTAATCAAATGGTCAAATGTCTAATCGAATCATGGAATTTTCAAATATATATTATTTCGTTCATACTGTATGTATCCATGTTGTGAAACACAAATAAATGGTGCATTGCTGTAAACTTGTTACAATGATCGACTTTACTTAATATTAGTTAAAAATAATCTTAGAGCATTTAACCATATATGCATTTATACAGATCAGACTTTTGTAGATATTTCTTTTTTCTGGCTCTTTTAGAACAAAGTGTTATTGTAAAATGTCTGTTCACTTTTAACGCATAAATTATACTTTTTGTACAAATCCTCTGGCAGTTTATATTATAAGCTAATGGTCTTGGAAAGCGAATGATCTTTAATGACCTCAATTTTGTATTTTATATTAATAAAACTACTTCTTTGTTGAGCCAAAAGCTAAATAGAAACAGCTAGATACTTATGGTACATAGACCATATTCATACAAACCTAATTAACAAAATCTTATGGAAACAGTTTATATAAGACAAAGTCATGCCATGACTTTTTTCTTTGTATGTTAGCTTTGTTTGCACCCAAGTTTTATACTTTTGTATGAATTTGGTAGTAAATTAATATATTGTTATATATCACAGCCTCATAAAATGTATCATCTGTGATAAGAGAGTATGGTGGTAGCCCACACAAATCGTTGCCAAATCCATCGTGGCATTCGACATGGACCAAGACTAGCCATTGCACCTGCTAAATGTCGAATCCAATCCCATATACCCCATGGTGCATGTCCACCATTGACGTAAAGAACATATTTAAAACCATCCCTACATTTTCCATGAATATAATAATAATATGGTAGAAAACTGTGCAATCGAAAATGGCACCTTTGATAGAACAAAATAGCAGGCACGTTGCTAGACAGAACGTGTAAGAAAACAGCTTTTACTGAAGAACGTTCTGGAGCAGTAACATGTGCCAATAACTGTTCCAATAATAACGATCCAATACCATTTCTTCTATACGCGCGGCGTACTCCTAAACTAAGTATGTAACCAACTAAGGCATCCTTTCCTAGACTCGAACACAAAATTCCACGATCCTCTTCATTTAACTTGGCATAAGGCTTAATCTCCGCTACGATAAGTCCTATGATTACTCCACCATATACCGCTGCGAGTGCGTAAAATCTTGAGGAGCTTGTTATGTCTTCGTACCATGAATTTGGATAATCTGTGAAGGCATAACTACTGTATTTTCTTCTGATGTATTTCAATAAACATGCAACAGGATAAAATATGGTAACTACCCTCACCTATGGGAAACCAATCTTGACAAAGTGCTTTTACTTCTTCTAAATCGTCCGGGCATAAAAAACGTAATTGAACCTCAACTAAAACGCAAAGAGGTACAGTCACAGAAGTCACGGGGGTTGTCGGGCCACCAACCGAATTTCTCGTTGAATTTTCATTCGTGTATGCACGCTTGTTTTCTGAGTCAACCTCGAGCTCGCTTTTTTCAATTTCCGGCAAGATAAGGTACCGGTTAAAGGACATGGCCATTACGCCACAAATTCTCTGGCATCTTACGAGTCATTTGTACGGCGATACGGAGTACGTCAAGTTGCATACAAACATCTGTTAATAAACATATCGCGACTTGCAGACATTTTGTTTTCATAGGTTTGTTTATACCAGAGGAGAATGTAAACTCTCGCGGTGCAATGCGAGTAGCATCGAAGAAGCAGGGTCGCCACTTCATCGCATTTGACACCTTCGCTGCCAATTAACTAGAACTACCATTGCCGAATTTTTAAACTCTTTTTTCGACGTGTTATGCTTTCCCAATGCGACGTCACGCTGGGAGAAACGAGTGTAGCATGTTTACAAGAACAAATACGTTAGCACGGACACCGAACGGAAACTCGAGTACAACGGATTATAGAAAAGACAGAAACAGACAATACGTGGAACTTATCTTCAGAAATAGAGAACTTCTGAGTCAGCTGTTCGCACTGTGGTTCGTTGCGTGACCACTTTAGATTTCAATCTACTATGGCGGCAAATAAAAGTGTCATCGTTCTTGTGCCCAATGGTCGACGGCAGAATGTTCAAGTTACACCCAATACTACTATTTTGCAGGTAAACAAATCGATATTTCAGATTTATTGAGAATATTTCTTATACTTACACATACGAAAAAATGAAGTTAAATGGGCGTGAAACGCTAAACTTAACCGGCATATTTATCTACGTTTCTAGGTGTTGGAAGAAGTTTGTCAAAAGCATGGATATAACGTGAATGATTATGATGTTAAGTGAGTAATATGTAAAATAGACTTTAGTTAATTTATTTTATATTTATAATGTTTTGCTTCTTTCACAGACACTTTAATAAGATATTGGATGTAAATTCAATATTGCGCTTTACTGGTTTGCCCAATAATGCACGAGTGGAAATGGTACCTTGTACAAAACCACGTAGCACATCCAAAGTTACGGTGGGTGTTTTATTAGAAAACGGTAAACGACTAATGGGTGATTTTTGGCCAGATGATACTTTGGCACAAATTTTAACAAGCATATGTCCCGATGAAGATCGTGAAACAACAGTAATAATATATATGCATCGCGAGGTAATTTATTGAAATCTTGCATTAACTCTAGAAGCATATAAAAATCTATTTATTCATAGGTACATGGAAACGGTTTAGAAGAAACAACTTTGAAATCATTGGGTCTTACTAGTGGTAAAGTTATGCTACGGTTGATGCATCGTAACTCAGGACAGTTACAAACACAGGCTCATGTATCAACAACTTTAATGCCAAAGTCTTCGAAACATGCAGATGATGATAATATGGAACACAATAACAAAAAAAGAATTTCTTCTACATCTTACTTAGGGAAAGCATTAGATCCTATTTCATTGCTGAAAGCAGAAAGAGATAAAATGAAATTACAAGATTTTAAACACATAGAAGACAATAAAATAAAGAGTGAAGACAAAAGTTCAGACAATAACAAAATTGTAAATACACATTTGCAACCAGAATTACCAAGCTGCGAAAACAAGAAAAATGTACCAAATGCAAATTCGTCTTTAGATATCGAAGAAGATATAAATATAGAGTTTGTAAGTGTAAAATTTGAAATGTATCACTATAGTCAATGAAACTAACTTTTACATTACAGTTGGGAGAAAGAAATGCATTAGTATTCAATCAGGCTGGAGCACAAGCACTACCAAAAGGTGAATTACCGGATAGTTTTTTTGATTTGACTGTAGAAGATGCAAAAATACTTTTACGAGATGCTAAACGAAGAAGAGAAGAACTGGAAGAAGCACCACTTCTAACAGAAGCTCAACGTGAACTTGAAGAAAATAAAAGAACATTAGAACAGTTAAATAAATATCGTTGCACAATAATTCGTATTCAGTTTCCAGACCAGTTGGTTCTTCAAGCTTCATTTAAACCTCTGGAAACTGTACAAGTAGTCAAGGATTTTGTTAAAAATTATTTAAATGATCCAACTTGTGACTTCACTGTTTGTAAGTTAAAATGTATTAATCATGGCATTTGAGATAAGGATAATCAATCAAGATATACAATCTGTTTTTAATTTAATAGATACTACTCCACCAAAGCACATTTTAAATCCGGAAGCACGATTAATAGATGAGAACCTGGTACCATCTGCTATCATACATTATTCTGGAACATCATCTTTAAAACCGACTATAAAAGAAAAATTAACAGATCCTAGAGCTGCCAGCATACAAGCAATTAGATCAAGGTAAAATTTGATCTGTTTTTGTTTTGCATTATTTAGATATTTGTTAGATATTATTACAATTCTATTGGAATTTTTGTATTCTGAACAAACTCTATTAAAAAAATATCAGTACTTTATACTTGGAATTTTTACAGGATGATTATAGTATCTGAAGAAAGAAATGAAAAAAATAAAATAATTCCAGATATTGCAGCAGTTCCAGGACCCAGTGGTTGCTAACTGTCTAAAAGAATACATAAGGTATACCTTCGAGTAAACGAAATAAACAAGACGAAATAATGTAATAAATAAATTTGTTTTGAAAAAGATATCAAGAATAATTTTTATAAATGTAAGATAGTAATTCTTTATTGAGTATATGTACAGGTCTATATGTATGTCTCTTTAAGACATATTATATATACGCATTTTTGTGTATTTCATTAGTAAAAACTGAAATATACAGATATTTGCATAACAACCATATGATTATTGATACTGATTATTTACAAAAGTGAAAATGGATTTTGTTATAGCCAAATGATGAAATATGTAACAAAGGAGGCACAAAGAAGTTTGTGCTAAGTTTAATAAATATTTAATAAATTCATTATTAATGATTTTTATGCAACTGTATGATATATGATTTATCATGATATGGAACGTGCAAATTGAACAGTTAACTTCTTGCAGTTCCATGGCCCATCAAATAGACTATAGAGATAACAACTCATACTTTTTATAATTTATCTAATGGACAGTTCAGTTTATGCATTATAAACATTAATTGTTATCTATAATCTGTTTTATACCGGTAATGTGCATGCGTTCATCTTGATAAGATAAGTTATTTGTATTAATTATGAATGTTTACAATGGACAGAGAGCTTACAATCTTAAACGCTCAATCGCGAAAGATTAAATATGTATGTGACCTTCTTTGAAACTGTTTTTCTATTATTTGACGATAATCTTTATTTTTCATAGCACAAGCACATATCGCTATAGCATGAAATACAGTACGTTCACAAGAGTATAAAAAGCAACTTTCATGCTGACGTCAATTTAAACATTGAAATTTCCACTCATCTGCATAAGAATATAAAACTCGTGAAAGCATAGATATAGATGTGAGTGCATGAAGTAATTGTTGTATAATCTTAGCGATTGAATTTGTATAAAATAAGAATATGTAACTAGTATCGAAGATGTGAAAGTTTGGACAATAAAGACGAAGTGATATCGATTTAATTTTATCCACCGTGGCGTCAGTTCGAGATCGTACAGATAGATTGTAAATGCATTCTTCAATTGAGCACATTCGTCTGCTCATATCATAACATTACTTTGGCATAGTAAATATTGTGATAGTATCAAATATTCATCAATGTGCATCAAACAGTAAGAACTACATCAATATTTACTTGCAAGGATGAATTTGTCATTTTATGACTTTCTTTTATAACTTTCAGGAAGGAGTTATTAACTTTGCAAATCAGGTGGTACTGTTGTAGGTGATTGTAATTGTAAATGCATGAGGCGTCGAATGGGACCACCGATTATATTTCCGGCTGGGCCTGAACCACCCGATTCTCCTTGGATACTTTCCATTAAGTTTGCTTCTACTACATCAGTATGTTTATTATCAATATGTTCTTCCTCCTTGACCAATTCTGCTTGCAGTTGTGAATCTAATAATCGCATATATTTATCCATTTCACCACCTTTATCTTCATCATCGCCACCTAATGAACCTTCAGAGCTTCCTTCAAATTCTCCTTCTCCACCTGGTACTACTAAATCTAAAATATCGCGCAGGGTACTGTCAAAGACATCCGCATCAAATTCTATTCTTCCATTGTCATCTGGATCATGCTTTGTATTGTCGTCCGTCGACTGACCCCTATAATAAATATCCAGATTAGATACAATTATAGCACCTTAAATGTTATATATGAGTGCAATGCTGATATTGAAGTAGATGCATACTCTAGAAATTGTACACCATCAATATCACTGTTTTGATTGAGAAAAGCTTGTACTTTATCCCTAAGACTTAATGGTTCATGCTCATGTTTTTTGTCTTTACTGCTTCCCCATTGTTGATTTAAAAGCATTTCCAATTGCGCTGGATCTACATTTAGCCAACTATCACTGTCTGCAGGACTTAGCGTACCTTCATCTTGTGCTGCAAAAAGAAAAACACAGAATATTTATAAAAAGAACAAGTTACAGAAGTTGTTGCACAAAATTGTTTATATTGTTATTCTTATCTCACAATATACTATTACCTGCAGTAAAATGAAAAATTACATACAATATGCATGCAAAGTCTACTCTTGTAATGTATAATTGAAAAAGTAACTAAAAGTATACTGTATACATAACTAAGAAATTTGCCAATGTAAATCAATTAAGGTACCGAAATACAACATTGAAAGCTTTACTATGTAATACTAAATGGCAACAAAATTACATGCATATATATATATATATATATATATGTAAGCACTCTTAGTTACTTTTATTCTACTAATACATAACTTTTGTGGTATTTACCATACATCTCAACATCATTTGTTTGTATATTTTCCCATGCTTCTAGAACTCTCTCTGCATCTGTTTTGCTGCTGTGTAGTAACGAATCATCTAAATTTACTTGTTTTAAAAAGTAGTCTTTTGCTACAACCAAAAGCTTTTCACGTTCTTGACTGCCTTCCAACAAGTCTTTAAAGTATCCACTAGCTTCCAATCGAGATAAAAATGCATTGAATGAATGTTCATTTAATATTAGTTTTCCATCATTATCTATTCCTGCTACATTCTTTACTCTTTTTCTACGCTCCTCATTAGCACGCGCTACTAACATTTCTAAACCACATGCTATTTTAACACCAAGGACATATGCATTGTATTTTGAACTACTTGCAGGTGGTAAGTTCCAGCCTGTCCTTGGATCACCAGTATACCGACAATGTGATGCCAGTGCATATAAACATTTGGTCATTTTTACATTGACCATGGTTCGCTGCTCAGGAGGAAAATACCTCATGGCACGACAAACCTAAAATAATATTAACATTTAATAGCAAAATAGATTACTTTTTATATTATTAATTAGGCAAAAAAATTATTATTTACTTTACGTTCAAGTGGATCGGAATGACAAATTGTTCTAATTATTGGTGCAATAAGTCCTGGTTCTTTCCGCAAAATGGATGCAGCTTTTTCTGGTAAAAAGGCTCTTGCTTTGTGCTTCCTTTTGTATATTTCTTCTGGATAAATTTCTATACGTTTATTTAATATACTCTGTACTTTCTCTGACATTCTAGAATTTTGTGGAATACGATTAATATTATTCAACAAATTTACAAATGATTTTCCCTTTTCCCTGATAACATGAAGTGATCCATCATGTATAAAAACACGATCTTGGCAAGTTTCTGGATTGGCCCATAAAGGTAGTGCAGTTGCAGCTTCAATTAAAAGAAATTCGCCATCTGAATCTACTAGCCTAGCAATTAATCCATCAAAAATTTTTGTGAGTTGGTATATAAGAAATACTGTAAACCATTCATCCCCTATGTCTTCATCAAAGTGTAAAGTTGCATAAATATGAGGTACAGTTTGATAATCTATGAAAACAGATGTTTATTCAAATTAATATGTGATATTTGCACATACTGACAGGCATTACAAAAATTACCATGTTCCAATTGTCCACGAATTACAAAGTACTAGTCTACGTAAGACAAATAAAACTTGCAACTTTTTGTAACCCACGTCGATATACCATAACAATGAAAAGAAATATTATTTACCTTCTATCACCATTGAGTTCTCAAGAATTCTTTCTAGCATCATCGCTTGCTTTGTTCTTGGACGGAATACTAAGGCATCCCTATGCCAAATATAATCAGATGTGTAAGGTGCAATTTCTTGATAATATCTAGCAATTTCTTCGTTAAGTTGTGCTTCAGTTACATTGTCTGTGTTTGATGAATAACAAAATTTGGGATAAAGGAAACATTCGAGAACATCATCTTCCCTTGTTTTGTGCATTACTGATAAGTTCGCCATTTTTTTATGTACGTTACTAGCCATTTAGACTTCCAAAACACTATGTCTTTCACAATTCGTTGCTATACGTTTTGTATCATTTCGACCACAAAGTCTAACCTCAATTCCAGACAACTTTATAATACCATGGTACACTATAATAAATTTGTATTGACTTGTGTTAGATGAGATCTCCATGATACATGATTATGTGTGATTACATATTTGCAAATCTTTACTTTCCTCATCGCGTTAACTTGATTCGTAAAACGTCAGAGGGCAGTTAAGTAGTTATACACTCACCGTTGCATTCTATTTACGAAAGGTACTCAGCTAACTTGAATTTATAGTCTTACACTAGTGCGACATGATTGCGAGTCTTATAAAATTTATACTCAGAGGTTTTAACGAGACTCTAGTAACTCCGAATCGATCGATGCGCCTCCTAGTGTTACACTCAAGAAACATCTGAATCGATCGATGCGTCTCCTAGTGTTACTTTTTCAAAGCTGTTTCGCCAGTGCTGTAGTAAACAAGCCACGTCGTGTGATTACCGCACCTAAAAGGGGCCCCATGCTACGTGCTACATACGCGGATAAACGTATCAGCATTATACGCATGTATGATACATGTGACAAATCGATAATTCTTTCTAATGACCGATCAACGCGAATCATTCACAGGGTTGAGTCTGGGTTGCCAAATTTATCACTTTTATTGATACATATGTCTATGTTTATTATAGAATTTTCAAAAATCTTATATGTAGTTGGGAGGTTAACAAAAATATATAATTTTTGGAGTTAGGAAAACGTTAGTTATTGCATGATTATAGAGACTGAAGAAAAAATGTCAGTAATTCTTTAGATGACGAGACATCTCACCGATTTCAATGATTTATTTAATTCTTCATAAAAACTATTCTTTATATTTTCTCAATAAAAACTATTCTTTTTAATTTCTTAATAAAAACTATTCTCTATAAAAGATTGTCTCTCGAGTGCAGTTTCCTAGATATTAATAACAATATTGTTGATACTTTATGTCTCGGTGTGAGTTGCATGTCAGTTAGATTGCATGTACACAAATGATCGTATAATATGCGTTACTTCCGCGATATGGTTTTTCTTTACGCCGGAAAAGTAGAAACTCCACGTTCCGTCCGGTCGGCCGGTTATAGTTTTCGAGATACATATGAGAAGATCTTTACAGCTATCCTCCTCACTCCTTTGACGTGCGCGCTCTCACTCTCATCGCCTCTCCACTTTATGCCGGCTTGACCGTCGCGCGGTTCCTCCTCGCACCCTGTGAGGAATCTTTAAAACGAAATTCCACAGCTAACTAATTAAATAGACTGAAATTTATTTTAATAAATAACATTCTGAATTCATAAAAACAAATAATTGTTTAAAAATTCACAAATCAAAAAAAATATTATATAAAACTCTTTGCTGGGGATTGATCTCAAGAACTTCTGCGCTATAAACTACGCGCTTCTCACCAAGCTACTGTGACGGTTCAAAATTGACTGTAAATTCTTAAATATTCCTTCGCACAATGTATGACATACATAAGATGTTTAAAAGAAACTATTAAGTACCACAAAAAATTAGATACAGACGGTAAAATAAATGAATAAATTCTTTTTAAATATTTCTTTATTTCCACTTATAACATCTTATTTGCGCTACGTTCGACGCGTATACTCGTATATGCTTGATTTTTTACTTACGCACCACGTAAGGGATTTTTAAAAGTAAACTCCACAGCTAACTGCGTAATTTCCTACAAAAGAGGTTCTTATTTTTTTTTTTCGTCCGACGCATCGTTAAGGGGTCTGGCCCACCCTGCCATTTTTTTTTTTTCATTTTTTTTCTTTTCTTTTCATAATAAACCTTGAAATGTTATGAACAATTTAAGCCATAGTTGGTATTCAAAATCGCAAAATTGTCGAAGTTACAGGTATTTTTCGGTAGGAAGATCGAGCCGCTGCAAGCGGTCGACCGCGCGGTTTGATCAGTGTATAAACCAGTTCCAGCGGTGAAAATATTCTTGAAATTGCTAGCAACATTGCTACCAGCACTTTCAACGATGGATATAGTAACATTGGACCAGGAATCGCTGATTGAAGGTAGGACTCACAAAAATCGCACCATCCGCCGAATATCCGCACATTTACTTTCTTTTGCGATTATCTCGAAACTACATTTTTCGAAATGGTGTCACGTAATTCTCGTAAACTAACCATCTGATTGCTGCGAAATTTGTACACACTACTTCTAGATACATTATCTACAATGTAACGAGGCGGATTTGCGATTAGTTTAGTGATGGATTCAAGACAAGACAAGACAAGAATCGAACATACTTGTCTTGTCTTGATTTTGTACAATCGAGAATTAGTATGTCTTGATCTTGACAATCAATTTCTTGTCTTGATTCTTGATTCTTGCAAGATTCTTGCAAGATTCTTATAATGAAATTTTACCTTTACTTATTATAGAATGCGACAAATGTGTTATATTTATAATTTATTGAAAATATCAGAGGGTCCGCCCATCGTAACAATAAAAGATTATAGCCGGTCTGCACCAACAAACCTGGTCGCCTAGTTACGTTTCTAAATCGATGGACAGATCCATATAACTTCACTCGAATTTATACAGTTTATCGGTTTCTTGCGTACATTCAAAGGAACAAAACGACTAGTATTAAAAGGTCTCAATAGTGGTTGCAACTTATCTTAATATGCGGAGATCTATTGCTCGTATAGATCGCTCTCGTAGATCGCTATGCGAGACGTCTGGCCGGGAAGAGAGCGCTCGCGCGCAGCGCAGGTGTTCTTATAAACTTTTGGGTCATATGTCACAGGTGACGATAGTATAGAGGTTACTATCCGTAGTATACATTTACGGCTTCGGCTATCGGCGCGATGTTTGAATAAGCCTCTCACATTATCCCCCTATATTTGTAGGAAGGATTGCGTCCTGCATGCAAATATATCACCTGCCGGTGGACGACTTATAACTTACACACACCAGCGTCTTTTGAGAAATGAGCGTTGCCTTTTCAACTAGATAATTTTACATATGGTATATACCAGGATCATTCGTACACTTAATATCAAATTAACAACTTAAGAGGTGCTAATAAACGCATTTAGTATAAAATACCGAGGTGCTAATAAACGCATTTAGTATAAAATACCGAGTCGGTTTATAACTAAAATTCGATACCTTGTGGGTCGTCTTATCTTAATTTAATTTTCGAAACAAGAAAAGGTTAACTAAACAAGGAAATCGCAGAGTATATTTTGACGCAACAACAATCATAACGATAAATTCTAGACAACAAACTGAGGGATACCCAATAATGCCAAACTATCTTTCATTGACATTGTCGCTACGATCAATTGGCTAAGGGTTCTTGATATCTGCGCAGACTAGTGCGATTATAAGTCCCTTTTACTCTTCCAGCGTCCTCACAAAAAACAAGAACGAACGTATTAGGACCAATAATTTCGCTAATCTTATAAGGTCCTTCATATAAATGGAAAAACTTATGAGTGACGCGATCTATGCTACTGGAGATACGTGGAACGCGTAGCAAGACCAAGTCTCCTACTTGAAGGTTGAGTGGAGTTTTACCCGTTTTTTGGTATTTTTTACGATTATCAAAACTCCTTTGAAGCTGTTCGCGCGCAAGCAAGATTTTCTGTTCATGGCTTTCCTTCGGATCATCAGGAAATTTAATAAGTTTGCGAATTTCATCGAGTGGTTTTTTACCATAGTGGAGCTCATATGGAGTGTATCCAGTACTAGAATGCGTAGTACAATTTAATAAATTTTCAATGTGAGAGACATATTTCCCCCATTTGGTGTGTTGATCTGCACATAAAGTTCGAAACAAACGACCCAACTCATGCATGACTCTTTCAGTCGGGTTGGATTGAGGGTGTCGAATCGAGGAATGTATAACTTTAATTTCCTGTCGTTCGAGAGTAGTACGCCACAAAGACGCAGTGAATTGAGTGCCATTATCAGATAGTATTCTATTAGGCTTGCCAAATTTGATCACATAATCATCTATAATTTTGTTTAATACAACGCGAGTAGTGGCCTTCTTTAACGAATACAAACGAACAATCTTAGAAAAAGCGTCAATGACAACGAAAATATATTGTACTCCAGCAATTGAACGCGGTAATGGGCCGTAGAAATCGACGGTGACTAAATCATTTGGACGCTCCGACCGCACAAAACAATATTCTCCTTCGACCGCCCGGGAGAGATGCTTGACCCGCTGACAAAGATCACAACTCAGGACATATTTCTTTATGTCCTTCGCCATGCCACGCCAATAGAAAAAACGCTTTATGTGACATAGCGTTTTATAGACTCCCGCGTGACCGATACGGCAATGTTCAGAGTGGATCACAAGTTGCTGCATCACAAGAGGTACTACTATAGACCAATTATTGCCGGGTGACATTCTGTGGAACCATATGCCATTATATTGATAGCATCGTCCATGGCTCGTGTCGTCCTGATACTGCTTCACGAAATTTTTCAAAATCGAATCTTCATCCTGTAACTGTTCCAAACGCTTTATCATCTGTCTGAGTGCAGGATCAATTTCGATTTGACACATCAAAGTTAACGCGTCAACATCGGACGCATTC
This sequence comes from Ancistrocerus nigricornis, assembly GCA_916049575.1. Taxonomy (NCBI): domain Eukaryota; kingdom Metazoa; phylum Arthropoda; class Insecta; order Hymenoptera; family Vespidae; genus Ancistrocerus; species Ancistrocerus nigricornis. The sequence continues at coordinate 12,592,811 of OU696667.1, read as the reverse complement.
CCCAATTCCGGCGCGTGCGATATTAAAGACGAGATAATAATTTGATGGTCATTGTCCTGGTGAAACTTGCCATCGGGATTACGGCTAAAGAAATCCGCGACAACGTTATCACTACCCCGACAATAAGTAACCTTAAACGAGTACTCCTGCAACAGCAAACTCCATCGCGCTAAACGTGCAGTGTGGAACGGCGTTTTATTTAAAAATGTAAGGCCCTTATGATCTGTTATGACCTCAAACGTCTTTCCTACGAGATACAAACGAAATTTACTAACGGCATAGATGATTGCCAGCAGCTCCTTCTCCGTTGTCGTATAATTCAATTCGGCGGGAATCAAGCACCTACTCACAACTGAGATGATTCGGTGTACGCCCTGATCGTCAGTCTGGAATAAAACCCCGCTAATACCTTTATCGGATGCATCAGTTTGTACCTTAAACCTTCGGTCTGGATGATAATGAGCAAGTTCTACCACACTCAAAAAATTATCTTTCAAGGCTTGAAATGCCATGGAATGCTCACGAGTCCATATCCATTTACTATCCTTTTTAAGCAACGCACGTAACGGCTCAAGATATTTTGAATGAGATAAACTAAACTGACGATAGTAGTTGCACATGCCCAAGAAACGCTGCAAGTGCAGCTTACTCTGTGGTTCCGCGAAGGTACGAATTAAGGCTAACTTAGACGGATCAGGAGCTATTCCCTGCGACGACAATATAAAACCAAGAAACGGAACTGATGGTCGACATAACGCTGCCTTATTCAATCTTAAGGTAAAATTATACTTCAATAATCTGTCAAAAATGATTTCTAAGTGTTTCATGTGCTCCTCAAAAGATCGAGATGTAATAAGAATATCATCAACATAACAAGTTAAAAAATCACGTGCTTGATCCCCCAACGCAAGGCTCAGAGCTCTTATGAAACCGCTTCCTGCGGTTTTCAAACCGAATGGAATTCTACGAAACTGATATAACTTGGAGCGATGTAAAAAGGCAGTGTATGGACGAGATTCAACTGACAACGGCACTTGCCAATAACCATGCGCCAAATCCAACGTCGACATTATATTCATACCATGAAACCTTTGCATTAATTCACTTATCGGAGGTGGCGACTCATTATCCCCTTCAATCACATCATTTAGATATCGCGCATCCAAACACAACCAAACTCGTCCATCCTTCTTTTTTACGACTCTCAATGGGTTACAAAAGGGACTAATAGATCTCTCAATAACTCCACTAGCTAACATTTGTTCAATCTCTTTGTCCACCGCATCCCTTAATGCAATTGGCACCGGATATGATCTCCTAATATGCGGTGTAGGTTTTAGTAACTTTATTTTGTGTTCATAAATCATGGTGCATCCTGGTTTATCAGAAAACAATAATCTATATCGTCCTACTAAACTAAGTACAGCGCGTGATTGGTCAAGACTCAGAGACGTTAGCTTTCGCGCAACCGATCGGAGTTCCTCAGAGAACACCTCCACTTCCTCCTTCTTGTTTCTATTATTATTACAAACATTATTAAGATCACATTCAACTGGACCACCCTCGATCTCACTTAACTCACGACCATTAGTCGAGGACAAACGCGCATTATTTATATGAAGACAATTATAATCATATTCGATCTCTTTAACAGCAAAACAATCCCTTTTACCTGAAGATTGATTCACACTTCCATCAAGCGTTTCATTTGAATAAACCGATTCCTCCGACATACCTTCCACCTCTATCTTATTTGTTAATTCTGCCTTCCCTTCATTCACATCATATTTTGTGATGAGAGAGCCATCACTAACCTGACATATGTTAAATGTGATCTCAGAATTTTCTGATAAAACCTTTCCTGACTCAGTTTCACGTCCTAGTAAAATAGTATGAACAGAACCACAACATATCTTCTCGTCCCCTCCCAAAGAGAGGGTGTTCTCCGCCGATCCCCGATCGAACGACACTAATTCCGACATCACTCGCGTTCCTTTAATACTAACCAAGCCTTGTTCATAATCAACGATAACTCGATTTCGCGCAAACCAATCATTACCTAACATAACGGCGGTAGTCAACGAAGGAATAACCAAAAAAATCTGCGTAAGTACCTGGCATCCTACGCGCACATCTATCATAATTTGTTGTTTTACATGAGTGGTTTTCTTACCGATTGCGGAGGTAATATATATACTGGTGACAGGCAACTCGTGGAGATGTTTGCCACTGAACACCATATCATAGAATTCCTGAGACATTGCGGTAATTTGACTCCCAGTATCCAACAGCGCATCAACTTCTGTATCATTAATGGAGACTTTCAAACGCGGACAAGACTTCACTGTTACACGCGGTTCCACCCTTTGCGTCGCATCTCCTTCAATATCGCACTCAAGGTCCTCTATAAGATCATAAAACGCATGACACGACACGGGACCACTATGAATCGTGTCTGAATTTAGTTTAAATGATCGTTTTGATTGGTATTACTGATAGCCGAGCATGACGCTCCGTTATTCTGAAAGTATGGTTCTCGATAATTTGGTGGAGGAACGCGTGTATCAGGAAGCTCTACTTCGGGGCGATTCCGATTGCCACTAAAGTCTCTATGATACAACCCATTTTGGTTATTATATCGAGGCGAATAATACGATTCCGAACGATGATAAGAATTATCCCTATTCTCCCATTGATTGCCATATCCACGCCTGTCTTGCCTTTGATTCCAACCATTTGCATAATGCGCCTGCATACTATTCGCTTTATGATGTCCATTATACTGATTTGAACGATTAAAATTCTCATGACCTTTCCATCTCGAATCGGATTCGCCATCATTATCTAATTTCATACTATCCAATTGCGAAAGCGCCTGCGTTACGAGTTGAGTATCAGAAAAATTTACGATTGACAATGCAATTTGTATCCTAAGCGGTAATTGTTTAACAATAGAATAATTCACCTCATACGAGCTCAACGGTGGATTAAAATACTTTGACTCGCGAAGTTGTTTCATAAAGTACGCTTGCAAACTACCATCCTTAAGTTTATACCTACGTGCTTGCCATTGGCTCTTAACTCTTACTTGCACGGGAACCGAATAAAATTCACTAATAAACGCTTTTTTAAAATCATCAAAGGTCTTTAACTTATCTTTCATAATCTCATACCACACTTTCGATCTACCTTCAAGCAACCTTTCAAGAACCAACATCTGATGTCCTTCGCGAACATTCTTAAATATAAAATAACGTTCAACATCCTCCATAAACTCAACCGGATTCGTATCGTCATAAAATTTTGGAACCTTTACATCGAGGTGTACATACTGCAAATGATTCATTAAACCATTAACCAATTGATCATTTACCGCTAAATCGTCTCGGCGGGGCATGCTGGTTAACTTCTCTAATTCCTCGGTTCGTCGTATATTTTCAGCACGCGTCCTTTCCAATTCTTCTCTTTGTCGTTCGATTTTACTGCTTAACTCTTTCAACCTCTGCCATTCCTTATTTAGCTCGTCTCTCGAAAGATTCTCTCCGTGCGCCATACTTTTCCTTGTTTCGTTATACCTACGATCAGTCAAGTCTATATTAATATTCCTATCGTTATTACTCTTCCCGGATACTAATTGATTCGTTTTGCTTTTCGTATTATTTGAAACCTTCGGATTTACCGTACTTTCTTTCAAATTCGTTTGATTACGTGCAGCACGCGTCGACTCTCTGACCTCACGTGTTGACATGTATTATACACGTTTAGGTCGTGGTCAATGCCAGCTAGTTGGGCGCCAAATATAATGAAATTTTACCTTTACTTATTATAGAATGCGACAAATGTGTTATATTTATAATTTATTGAAAATATCAGAGGGTCCGCCCATCGTAACAATAAAAGATTATAGCCGGTCTGCACCAACAAACCTGGTCGCCTAGTTACGTTTCTAAATCGATGGACAGATCCATATAACTTCACTCGAATTTATACAGTTTATCGGTTTCTTGCGTACATTCAAAGGAACAAAACGACTAGTATTAAAAGGTCTCAATAGTGGTTGCAACTTATCTTAATATGCGGAGATCTATTGCTCGTATAGATCGCTCTCGTAGATCGCTATGCGAGACGTCTGGCCGGGAAGAGAGCGCTCGCGCGCAGCGCAGGTGTTCTTATAAACTTTTGGGTCATATGTCACAGGTGACGATAGTATAGAGGTTACTATCCGTAGTATACATTTACGGCTTCGGCTATCGGCGCGATGTTTGAATAAGCCTCTCACATTCTTGATATTTTTATAATATCTATAAATATTTATTTACCACACCTTGATTTATTATTTTTGAACATTTTTATACAAATTATTAAAAAAAATTTTTTTTAATTCTACTGATCATAAAAATTAAAGGAACAAGAAAATTCTTGAAATTTTTAGGTCATTTTCAAATTACTCTATATCAGCTACGAATGTTCGTAGTAGAAAATTTTTTAAACTATTTCGAAGCTTAAGGTCTCTAGTTTACTAAACGCACGCACTTAAGAGCACGTTTGAGGACACATCATTACAAAATAGAGATTTCTTATATTTACAATAAAAATAAACTGCAGTTTCCAGTAAAATTATAAAGTTTTTGTTTCGAATTTATTTAAATTTTGCATTTAATTATTTAAAATTGAAAATAGACGGAAAGATCTCAACATGATTATAATATTACATAACCCCGATATATATGGTCCTATATATAAAATTATAATTACACAATTATAATTACATACGTATAATTATAGTTTCAGTTATCAAGAATCAAGAATCTTGATAGATTTTTCTTGTCTTGTCTTGATCTTGAAGGACAAATCTTGTCTTGTCTCGATTTTATCAAGAACAAGAAATTGGTAATCTTGTCTTGAAAAATCAAGTCTTGTCTTGTCAAGATCTTGAAATTCTTGTCTTGCCGTCCATCACTAGATTAGTTGTTTTGTTATTTTTTTATTAACGTTTTTTGCTCGTGAAATTTCGGTAAAAAATGCAAATTTTTTTCATCGGCTCATCATAAGTTCCCTAATTGTAAAAAAGAAAAATCGTACGATTACATTGTAGCGACACTATCCACGAATAAGCTAATTTTTTTTTTTTTTTCTGATGCAACATGATGGTTATTCACGTGGAACATCATACGCGCGTATCGGTCGGAGGGCCTCCGCGGAAATTTCTGTAGCGCCGCCATTTTTAAATATTTTCAACTAAAGTTTTTTTGTGGCATTCTTAAAGCCGCATCTTACGTTATATTAAAAAATGAAAACATTTCGTTTTATACTTTAGAGTTTATGAATTTTTAAAAAATATGCCTATTTTTCAAGCGACCAGGGTGGCCAGACCCCTTAACGAAGTATTCGACAATTTCGTTTCTCAAACTTTTTTTTTATAAAATACATGTCAGTCGTATGGGTAACGTAAAGGAAACATACCTCATATCTCACCAATAACTGATTTTACGAGAAAAAGCTTTAAATAAAATTTGTAGAGAATTTTGTGCTCTATAAGTTTTATTACCAACAATTTTTCTATATCTGTAACTATTAACGAAATATTTAACAAAAATTACAATTAGAATTGTTTAACAGACTATATCTCGTAAGATATTAACTATAGAGAAAAAAGTTTTAAATAAAAGTGATAGAAAATTTTAATTCCTACAAAAAAGGATTTCAACATTTTTATCGTCCGATGCACCGTTTGCGAGATATTAAGTAAAAACGTAGAAACACGTTTTTCCTAATTACGGCTAACGTTCAACCTCCAGGATGACGAAAACTCAGATTTTTGCTTTCGGGTCACCCCCCAACATATTCCAATTAAAAAATCCATTTTCGAAATTTTTGCTCGATATGCTCGAAATCGTAGCAGCGGCAAGAGATATTTCAGCGACCGACTGAAGAGTAGCACGCGTTTTTTTGTCTCGGCGGCGAGTAACAATGTGTGCGCACACCGATAGGAGTTACGAGGCACGAATACGCAGCAGAGAACGTGACGTCACCGCGTAAGAGGATAGACAGAGACGGCGCGATATTCTTTCCCTGTCTCCGGCCCGTACCGTCTCACGGAGAATATTGGATGAGTCGTTCCAGTACTATAGACTTATTTAATTAATCATTGCGCGCAAACCGTGGGTCCTATCGAAAAATTGTATAGAATCTTTTCTTCAGAGAAAAGTACAAAGAATGCTATGCGCCAAAAATAAAATTTTTCAACCAAGTAATTTCGCAAAAATGGGACGTTTTATTTTTGTTTTGTACATAAATAATTGTAGAAAAACGAAAGAATTTTTGCATGCCCATAGGATTATAAAGCATTCAATTCTCAACAAATTTCATTCATGGTTTATTTAATTTCATTTAGATTTCATTTTTTTATGAATTTTTGAAGTTAATCGCATACATGCGTGACCACGGAAAAGTTTCCACTCACTTTGAACTGTCCTCAGGACTTTTCTATGGAAGATATGGTCCTCCTATGGTCCCTATAGTATACAAAAATTGCGACTTGACTTATTCAATTAAGAAAAGTTAACTTACATTTAAAACTAAATTTAAAAAAAAAAACAACAATGACCAAATTATCTATAATACACACAATTATGTATTCTCTGGTGGTACAATGCAATGACTTTTAAAAAACCCTTCATATTTTTTCCTATAGTTTTGTATATTTATTTATTTTATATGTTACTCCGAGTGATGGAAACATGTCTTTCTTTGAGATTTCACGAAATCGTGAAATTTTACAATTTCGACTACACGGGGCCCCTTGCAAACATTACTTCTCCGCTGTACCTCTACAACAACGCCGCCACAGGTACTAGCTGAAAGCTCCGGGCGACGATTTCGTATCGGTGAGACGGCGATTCTGCGCCGACAAATTTAAGCTTCAGTTTAACAGATTATAATAAATGCAAGGTGTCAAATGAAAGATCTGATCATAATGAAGGGCGCTACCGTGCCCGATTTTTAAAATCATATCTATAAAATTATAATAAGTCAAGAGATGACCTACGTTTCTATGTGTGAGTAACGGAAGCATGTGTGAGTGAAACAGCGCCCCTTTTACGATTATCGTTCTTTAATTTTATTGATATGATTTTAAAAATCGGGCACGGTAGCGCCCTTCATTATGATCAGATCTTTCATTTGACACCTTGCATTTATTATAATTTGTTAAACTGAAGCTTAAATTTGTCGGCGCAGATTGCTCTTACACGGACACCAAATCCTAGTGGAAAACCGCTCACGCCAGCCGCTTGGCGTCGCGTCGGAAAGTTGGGTCGCTTCCCCTTAAGGGGAATCATTCCGGAAGTAACGACGCGCCGCCAAGCGGCCATCGTGGACGGTTTTACCCTAGGATTTCGTGTCCGTGAAGCGAAAATTTTTGCCGCAAAATAGCGGCCTCAAAATAGCTGGACTTGTTGATGTCAATGTGTCAAATGAAAGATATGATCCTAACTAAGAGTTACTCCGTGCCCGATTTTTGAAATTGTCCCTTAAAAATTATAACTAAATGAGAGAGGATCAGCGGTACATCACTCACACACCGTTCTTACACACACACATGCATACCATCGGTTAGTTATAATTTTTAAGGGACAATTTCAAAAATCGGGCACGGAGTAACTCTTAGTTAGGATCATATCTTTCATTTGACACATTGACATCAAAAAGTCCAGCTATTTTGAGGCCGCTATTTTGCGGCAAAAATCGCCGTCACACCGATACGGAATCGTCGCCTGGAGCTTTCAGCTAGTACCTGTGATGGCGTTGTCGTAGATGTACAGCGGAGACGTAATGTTTGCAAGGGGCCCCGTGTATTCAAAATTGTAATATGTCACGTCTTCTGCAATTTTCAAGAAAAATTTGTCCTAATAGTTCAAAGTGAAATATAAAGTATATGAATGTACGAAAATGTAAATAACGTATGAAATAAATGTTCAATAAAATCAATAATTGTGTCGCTTGACAAGTAAATATGTAATTGTGTTTTAATAAAAAACAGTTATGTGGTACATATTTTTTATTTGCGTATTAAAAAATTAATGCGGTTGAGCCACTAACAAACGATCAAGCTAAATTAGGATTACCTAGATCTTTTTATTGCCCTAATTCATGGAGGGTTATTGCTTTAGTATCAATAGTCAAATATAATAATAAGAAATCAATATATAATAATAACATGTAATAGATGAATATATTTCATTACAGCCCGGCAATTTTGAAATGAAACTTGATTGTTACAATCATATATATTTACAATACTCAGTTCATATACAGGGTCTCTGAGCATTGCTCTCGAGGGTATATATTCATAAAATATAACGATATTTTAATATCGATATAGCATCGATATTTTTCTGTCCTTATATTGGAATAGCAAACAGAATAAGTCAGTGAGAATATGGCGAAATCAACATTATGGAAATTTTTTACCAAAATATCCACTAAGATTGCAGAATGTAATATTTGTTGTAAAAGAATAAAAACATGTAACATGTAAAACGAAAACATCAACAGATATTCGAACAGCATGTGCATGTTTTGTATAATTAAAAAAATTCATAAATCGAGATTTGACATATCGTATATATCGATATCTGACATTCAGCAGCATACTATCAGTGATGCCAGAATCGAGGACGGAGGACGTAAGCGGCGACCCCCCACTATGACCTACCGGCGTCGCCCACTTTACGTCCACGGCGCTCACGCACACAGCACCCTACTCTTGTCCATGTGCACTGCTTTCTCAACCGTTTTCGCCACCGACCTACGTTACCGACCCGACTCTCGAGCAACCTATGCGCATGCCCCTCTTCTGGGACACGTCAGTCCCATCGCGAGGGCGGTTTGAAAACGGAAAAAGATTTCTAATAAATAAAACAGCTATTTCCCATGCCATAAAATTCTGAAAAAAAAAATATGAATGACCGTAGTCCATCTTACATAGGAAAGTCCTGAGGGAAGTTAAAAGTGAGGGGAAACTTTTTCGCAGTCACTAATGTATGCCATTAACTTTAAAAATTCATAACAAAATGAAATGTGAACGAAATAAAATAAACCATGAATGAAATTTGTAGAGAATTGTATGCTTAATAATCGTATGGGCATAGAAAAATTCTTTCGTTTTCCAACAATTATTTATGTAAAAAACAAAATTATAACCTCCCATTTCTGCGAAATTACTTGGTGGAAAAATTTTATTTTTGGCGCATTGCATTCTTTGTACTTTTCTCTGAAGAAAAGGTTCTATACAATTTTTCGATAGGACACACGGTTTGCGCGCAATGATGAATTTAATGAGTCTGCATTACTGGACCGAGTCGACAAATGTTCTCCGTGAGACGGTCCGGCAGAAGACAAAGAAAAGAATATCGCGTCGTCTCTGTCTCTCTTACGCGAATGACGTAGCGTTCTTCGCTGCGTATTCGTGCCTCGTGCCTACCATCGGTGTGCGCACACATTGTCACTTGCCGGCGACACAAAAAACACGTGCTACTCTTCGGTCGCTGAAATCTCTATTGCCGCTGCTACGATTTGGAGAATATCGATCAAAAATTTCGATATGGATTTTTCTATTGGAATATGTTGGGGATTGATCCGAAAGCATAAATCTGAGTTTTCGTCATCCTTGAGGTTTAACGTTAGCCGCAATTGGCAAAAACGTGTTTTTACGTTTTTACTTAATATCTCGCAAACGGTCCATCGGACGACAAAAATGTTATAGTCCTTTTTTGTAGGAACTAAAATTTACTATCACTTTTATTTAAAACTTTTTTCTGTATAGCTAATATTTTACAAGATATAGTCTGTTAAATAATTCAAATTGTGATTTTTGAGCAATATTCCGTTAATAGTTGCAGATATAAAAAAATTGGTGGTAATGAAACTTATAGAGCACTAAATTCTCTACAAATTTTCTCTAAAGCTTTTTCCCGTAAAATCAGTTATTGATGAGATATGAAGTATGTTTCTTTACGTTACCCATAACTCGCTTGCGGCGCGGGCGGTCCGTGTTCGATCCCTACGTATGGAAATTTTTTTTTTTTTTGTCAATTCTTTAAAAAATTATAAAAACTGTAAAATAAAGTTAATGACCTAATAATATGAAGAATTTAATTATACATACTTTTTTTTATTAATGAAATTTCGTGAATATCGTCTTTCTTTTTCAATTTTTAATTTTATATGCAAGATCCTGAGTGATAATTGTCATAGGAACATTCAAAACAAAAAATATTATTACATCTCGCACAATTTGGCTTTGTGGGCTTTGTTTGTCCTCCCCAAGAGTCAATAATTAACAGTAACATGCAATTCATTAATAGGCAAAATTATGTATGATTAAATTCTTCATATTAGTATGTCATTAACTTTATTTCACAGTTTTTATAATTTTTTAAAGAATTGACAAAAAAAAAAAAATTTCCATACGCAGGGATCGAACACGGACCGCCCGCGCCGCAAGCGAGTTATGGGTAACGTAAAGAAACATACTTCATATCTCATCAATAACTGATTTTACGGGAAAAAGCTTTAGAGAAAATTTGTAGAGAATTTAGTGCTCTATAAGTTTCATTACCACCAATTTTTTTATATCTGCAACTATTAACGGAATATTGCTCAAAAATCACAATTTGAATTATTTAACAGACTATATCTTGTAAAATATTAGCTATACAGAAAAAAGTTTTAAATAAAAGTGATAGTAAATTTTAGTTCCTACACAAAAGGACTATAACATTTTTGTCGTCCGATGGACCGTTTGCGAGATATTAAGTAAAAACGTAAAAACACGTTTTTGCCAATTGCGGCTAACGTTAAACCTCAAGGATGACGAAAACTCAGATTTATGCTTTCGGATCAATCCCCAACATATTCCAATAGAAAAATCCATATCGAAATTTTTGATCGATATTCTCCAAATCGTAGCAGCGGCAATAGAGATTTCAGCGACCGAAGAGTAGCACGTGTTTTTTGTGTCGCCGGCAAGTGACAATGTGTGCGCACACCGATGGTAGGCACGAGGCACGAATACGCAGCGAAGAACGCTACGTCATTCGCGTAAGAGAGACAGAGACGACGCGATATTCTTTTCTTTGTCTTCTGCCGGACCGTCTCACGGAGAACATTTGTCGACTCGGTCCAGTAATGCAGACTCATTAAATTCATCATTGCGCGCAAACCATGTGTCCTATCGAAAAATTGTATAGAACCTTTTCTTCAGAGAAAAGTACAAAGAATGCAATGCGCCAAAAATAAAATTTTTCCACCAAGTAATTTCGCAGAAATGGGAGGTTATAATTTTGTTTTTTACATAAATAATTGTTGGAAAACGAAAGAATTTTTCTATGCCCATACGATTATTAAGCATACAATTCTCTACAAATTTCATTCATGGTTTATTTTATTTCGTTCACATTTCATTTTGTTATGAATTTTTAAAGTTAATGGCATACATTAGTGACTGCGAAAAAGTTTCCCCTCACTTTTAACTTCCCTCAGGACTTTCCTATGTAAGATGGACTACGGTCATACATATTTTTTTTTTCAGAATTTTATGGCATGGGAAATAGCTGTTTTATTTATTAGAAATCTTTTTCCGTTTTCAAACCGCCCTCGCGATGGGACTGACGTGTCCCAGAGGAGGCGCATGCTCATAGGATGTCAAGAGTCGGGTCGGTAACGTAGGTCGGTAGCGAAAACGGTTGAGCAAGCAGTGCACATGGACAAGAGTGGGGTGCTGTGTGCGTGAGCGCCGTGGACGTAAAGTGGGAAACGCCGGTAGGTCATAGTGGGGGTTCGGCGGCTCTGTCCTCTGTCCTCGATTCTGGCATCACTGCATACTATACTATCTATTCTTGTAACATACATACTACATAGGCATACTATCTATTCATTTATTTTTCCATCCCTACTCGAGGGTGCTTCGATTTGGTTTGTTGCAGCTCGCCAGATGAAGAAGGTACTAAAAGGGCAGAGGTACTGGATCATAAGATAAAGATAAGTATAAAGATTCTCTTTTACATATACATATGTGATAGAATGAGTTCTATCGTAATACATATACGTCTAACGCTTCGATTTGGTTTGTTGCAGCTCGGTAGGAAAACGAAGCAGTAAGGAGCAAAGAATATACCGATGAAGACGAATATTTTATTACAATTATGGTGTATATATTTTGTGAATATTACAAAATGCAAGTAATAAATGTATTTTCGCGCCAGATGTCTTTTTATAATTTCTTTGTAATCAAATATAATATTTTTTTATGATATATCTATAATTTCAAATATATAAATATGTCATGGACCAAGTGATTAATCATTCATAATGTCTGGGTTGCACTTTTCATACTACTTGGACATTATCAAGGATGCCCGATTAATCACTTGGTCCATAACATATGTATCGCACTCTTGCGACAAAAGTGTTATAACTAAAAATTTCACAAATTACCTGAAACGAACAAAACTGTTTCTTGAACCGTTTTCTACATCTACTTGTAACATTAACTAATTTTCTCCGAATTTTAAATTATAACACTTTTGTCGCAAGGTTGCGATATATGCAACGTACCCTTAACGGGCAGGGCGACACGCGACATATATTATTACTTCAACTCGGCCCTGGCACCTAAGCTTCCGAAAAGTAACAGTAGAGGCCACTATCATATAGGCTAAGGTTTTTTAAAAGTACCAGTAGAATGCGCTTCGATCGATTCGGACTTCCGCCAAATGGAATGATTCCCCTTAATAAGAATATAAAAAAGGAAAAAGATGGCGGTAGCCAAAAGTTATACGGTTGGACGTTCCTCAAGTTGTTTACGAAAATATCGAATATTGTTTGTATTTGGTATAACTGTTCTTTGCGTACAGGTATATTTGGCTCATTCGTTTTTTGGCTTAGATAATGGAAATCGTAAACTTGGAAAATTATCATCCGATGAAGTGAGTTAACTCTAACCTTTCAATTTTTTAATGAGTTTTTATATTTACTTTTATATTTTTAATTTATAGGGAGATGTATTGCAGTTAGAAGAAAGTGAAGGCTTATCAAAAGGATCACGTCAATTGAAACTTCCACCTGATAAACAAATGAATAAATCTTCTCAATCTCATCGCAATCGCACTGCTAGAATAATTCTAGATCGCAAATCATTAAATTTTACACCTATTTGTGAAGTTCTTGGCAGAGAAGCTGTGAGTGCAGTGACACGTGCACAGAGTCAAATATGCAAACAACGCATTGTCAATGTGACGTGCCTTAGTCAGCAGGGTTTGTTATATCCAGAAAGGATACAATCCCTGTGTTCGCATTCTCCAGGTTTTTCAAATAAGCCAGTAAACTTAGGCTGTTTTCAAGATGACAAAACCTTGAGAGTACTTTCTGGTTATTATCATATTTTCAAAGGGAACAATTCTCCAGAGCGTTGTGCTTTTATGTGTCTTCAATCGGGATACCCATATGCTGGTACTGAGTACTCGTTAGTATTGAAAATAATGTTATACAATTATATATGTCTATGATGCTTAATTATTCATGCTAATTATTTATGGATGTTTTTGTAGTGTAGAATGTTTTTGTGGAATGGAAGAACCACCTCAAATAAAACATTTACCGGACTCTAGTTGTAATATGAGATGCTCTGGCAATCCAAAACAATTGTGTGGAGGATATTTAACTATTAATGTTTTCCGGACTGGTATCCAAAGTAAGAACAATATAAATATATTTGTATTGAATGCACAGAAGCTATAATCATTTATTTTTGGATATTTTGGAATGGAATTCATTTTATTTTTTAAGGTGAAGGCATTTGATCAGTATATATTATATAATATTGTATGCTTGATCTATTACAATCATTGAAGTTTAATCGATTGTAATTGCACTGTAGTAGCATATATTTTATTAATATATGCATGTATTGTTAAATTAAAAAATTAAATAGACTTTATTAGTTATTTATAAATATGTTGCAGAATTTAAATCTCAAGAGGCAAGAAACTCAAGTTCAAAAACAGGGCATGAGAAGGCAGCACGCATAGCCTACTTGTTAACTGTGAACGGTAGAGCTAGCCGACAAATTAAGAGACTTATCAGTATTTTATATCATCCATCTCACTTATTTTATATTCATGTTGATGCTGTAAGATTTTTTTCACGTAGTTTCTGTAATAATTTAATGACCATGCTTTAAAGTAACATTTTATCTGCTTCCAGAGGCAAGATTATTTATATCGTGAAATGTTAAAAATAGAAAAATCATGTAAGGCAAGCAATATCAAAGTAGCAAAAGGAGAAGGTATGAGACATGCCAGTATTTGGGGTGGTGCAAGTCTATTAATAACTTTTTTAAAATCGGCACAACAAATGCTTGCGCATCCCCAACATTGGGATTTTCTTGTAAATTTATCGGAATCTGATTTTCCTGTGAAAACCAATACTCAGTTAACCGAATTTCTTAGTTGGAACAAGGGCATGAATTTTGTAAAATCACACGGAAGAGAAGTACAACGTTTTATTACAAAACAAGGATTAGATAAAACATTTGTTGAATGTGAAGCACGAATGTGGAGAGTAGGAGATCGAAAATTGCCGAATGGTACATTTATTATTTAATTATTGAAATATTATCACATTTGCATATAAATAAAAATGTGTATAGAGAATGCACAATATTCATTTTTCAGGTATTCAGATAGATGGAGGCAGTGATTGGGTGGCTCTAAGTCGAGAATTCGTGGAGTATATTTCTAATCAAAAACCAGATCCTTTAGTAGCTGATCTTTTAAAGATGTTTCAGTATACCCTATTACCTGCAGAATCTTTTTTTCATACTGTCTTACGTAACTCAAAATTTTGTGATAGCTATGTAGACAATAATCTTCATGTGACTAACTGGAAAAGAAAATTGGGTTGTAAATGTCAGTATAAAGCTGTAGTTGACTGGTGTGGTTGTAGCCCAAACGATTTTAAACTTGAAGATTTCAGTAGGATACGTAATACTGCTGACCGCAATTTATTTTTTGCTCGAAAATTTGAACCTGTCATAGATCAAAGAATTATAGATAGAGTAGAAGAATGGTTATATCCTGAAAGAGCCAATACATCTATCAGAGCTAAAGGTTATGATGCTTATTGGCAAAGTCTTTATCACGAGGCAGATTTGAGCCCTCCAACGGATGATGCATTACTAACAATATCTTACTCTTTAGCAAGACTTGCTTTCCAAAAACTTAATGTGAATTTGCAGAATGTGCATGTTATAGAAACAACAGCATATTTTCGAGAAAATCGATTTGCTGGTATTTTAATTCTTGCAGAAGGCGATATAAGATCTCAGGAAGCATCATTATTGCAAAATAAGCATACAGATAAAATTGAAGCTCTGATACATTTACGACATAATGTTTCTACTAACCGGTTATGGTTAGGAAAAATTCAAAGTCTTTCTATTAATACTGAGTATGACCAGAAAGAACAAATATTTAGAAATATGATGAATAGTATAGGTCCTTATTCAAATCCAGTTTTGTTATATGAATTTGATGATACCATCACAACACCACAAAATTTTTCTATACTTTGGATTGATCCACATGGACAGTTAGCAGACGTTAGCTATGTGCATCTTGAGGACGGTGTATCATTGGTAATGATATATTCACTTTACTTAACTTACATTGCTTAATTTGTATTTATTCTAAATGTGCTATTATCTTTGCAGGTAGGACATGTCAGACCACAACTTAGTGATCATTTAGTAATAGGTACTTGGCATGTATTGCTGATGGCAGACTCATTACTGGTAGCTAAAGTAAATTTTTTGGTAACACCGTTATCCTATTGGAAGAATCGAAAAATTGACAAAAGCAAAGCCAAGGAAGTAAATAGTATGCCTGATGATATTTATCATAACACAGATGAGGTAACAAAGAAGTGGTCAAACTTAATAAAATTGATGGTACACAATGAACAGCGCTCTTATGAAAAAGATGTAGAAAATAAGATTGGTCCTGATTTAGATCAATGGATAGATGAATTAGTATACGAACATTATGAAATTGATAAAATATGTAATGCTGGTGATCAGAACAAAACCAGATTAAAGCTGCAGAAATGCACTGACACTGCTTGGAGCTCTTTGAGCCCAGATCCAAAGGCTGATATCCGTAACCTATGTCAAAACTACTAATTACTTTACCAAATATGTGCCATTTTTAACGTTTTGAAACTAATTATGCCTGTATAAAGATTATCTATCTCTTTAGATATTTTTATAATGACGATATCTGTATATACAATGTATTTATAAAAGTATATATATACATATCTATATATATGTGTGTATATATATATATATATATTTATATGTATTATACATATATATATAACTATATATATATATATATACATACACGAGACAATATACGTATATAAATATATATACGTTTGTGCAAACTGTAAATATTATACTCTTTTTCTAAAGTTCCGAATTATTTCATTTTTCAATTAATAATTAAAAAACATCGTTTACGATGCAAATTATAATAATTATAATGAAACTAAAATACGTAGATTATAGAAATTAATATTTTTGAACGTGACATCTTGATATAGTTATTTTCTTATAGATCCGATTCTTAAACTTAATTGGACAAATAATAAGTGCCAGCCAATCCGAAAGGTTTACCTATAAAATGTTATGGCGATTCAGCGAATGACAATTCGACAAAAAAATTGGAATATATTCTTCCAAACTAATCCGTGCGTTAGGTAAAATATTGAACTAACTCAACAGTCGTTCGTAAACCAAGATGGAATCGCATGTGACAGAAGTGGAATATCTGCATAAGCTGACCGCTTTGACTTTTAGGAAGTTTATCGCAAGATGTCGGGGGATGTTTTGCGCGACGAGCCGCTGGTATGCTCTTGGGCGAAATGACTTGCTTATCGTGGCGAACGCCTGCAAAATTCCGGCCTAAATTAAATCGCATAGTGTTGTAATCTTGCCGGTGAAATAATTTAACATCTCAAGTGCGTGTCGCCAGCGGTGCAAAATCGAAAGACGGAAACTGTTCGTGGAAACTGTATCAGTGCATGTTCCACTGCCAGGACCACGAAACGAAATAATACATACTGTTTTAACAAACAAATAAGACTATACACATTAAGATTGAAAGATTCTGAGCGAATACGTGATTTATAATAGCAATTAAAATGGGAGTCAGGGCAAGTACCGTAGCACAATCCGCAGGAGGCAACAGTCAATCATCCACTGGGACCAATGAGACCACGATGCAAGGCTTTTCTATGCTCCGCTCCCTGCCTGGAGGTGTTGGCGTGTTGCAGCATCAACATCAACAAGGAAGTCAGTCGCAGACTTCTAGAGTATCAGGCGATAATAGACAACGTGCACGCTCTCTCAGTTCTGTACCGGATCTTTCTTCAGGAGAACAAGGTGCTCTTGCTTCTACTGTCAGCGTTGGAGTAGCTCAGGCTCTTGGATTACCACAGCTTGATTCTGACGACGCAGATGAAGATAGCGGTAGGGTATATGCCGCTCACAGCTTGCCTTCCCACATCTGGTCCCTTAACGGTAGGTCCTCCCAATGCATAGAGTATTAACATGATCTATATCCATTCTACCCGTGTAGATACAATTTACCAACAAGTTGTTTTCATGCAATAAGGTTAAATATTCTCTTCCCGGTATAGCTATTTGTATTTATAGACTTGATTATTATAAACGTACATAATAAGTTTTACTGTATATGAAGCTATGCAGTTAAACGTTATATAATGATTACTGATCGCTTGGTTCCCAAAACTACTATCTTCAAGGGCATTGCGCAATATTCCGTACACAAAATAAACGTAGATTCTGTTCTTTGACTTTGTCTTGTTATCTTCTCTAACGTAAGCTAGAATGCATTTGTCATCAAAATGAATCATTGGGGATACGCTGTATTTTAATATTCATATGCACGATGATAAACGTAATTGATAGTCTAACCTAGTTTTGATTAACCGATAAGGTTATGTTGCATCCATGAAATTTCACATAGTTTTGCCGCTTACGATCGCGGCTAGGACAGGGGGCGTTTGTTTTGGCGCGTGTTGCCGGGTTGGTTGGCCCGGTAACCGAACACAATCGATGATAACTCAGCTTACGCAGTGTAAATTTTAAATAGTGATAATAGAAAAAGACAATCAAGACAATGGGGTTAATAAAGATAGAAAATTTCCGCATGGGATGGGTTGGTTAAAGTTAGGTTGGGATTATTATGGGAATTATAGTGAGCTCGTGCTTGAACGAGTCTGAGGCTGAGGTTGTACCAGTACATCATGTGAGAAGAGTTTTCTATGGTATACTTCTCTATAGATATGACTCTTTGTTGTTTTACTAAATATACCTACACATAGAATATATATTGTGTTTAAGGTCTAAAGTGTCCTGTATGCTCTAAGTTTATCCTACCGGATGATATAGAGTGTCACCTGGTTATGTGCCTGACCAAGCCACGTCTCAGCTATAATGGTGAGTCATACATGTTACATAATTGAGCACCAAATTTTTAATGAGATTTGGGACAATAAGCTTTCTTTTGTATTATAGAGGACGTATTATCGGATGAAAAAGGCGAATGTGTAATTTGCCTAGAAGAATTACAGCCTGGTGATGTTATTGCCCGCTTGCCATGTCTTTGTATATACCATAAAAAGTATGTATTTATTGAATGCGTTACTAATAATGAGTACGTATATAGAACCTCATATATTGTTATTATATTTTTAGTTGCATTGATAAATGGTTTCAAGTGAACCGTAGCTGCCCTGAACACCCTGGAGATTGATTTGCACTTTGAAGATTACAGTGGAATAAGAGTCTGGCCCAGAGGACGTTCGTGTCGATGGGAATAGGAAAGGAGATAATGGATGAAATTTGAAAAAAGCTAGTCAAGGTGACTGCTAGTCCGCAACGGTGGTTGGTGCATGCGGTGGTCGTTCAACGGAACAAGATAAACTGAAATTGAACATGAAAACGGACGTTTGATAAATTCTCAACTCTATTACTACTAAGAAGGGGACTTAAAAAACAAATCGCCATAAATTTCAACGATACAATGCTATTAACTACACGTATCTATAATTAATCTATTATTGCTCTATCGCTTATTATCAATTGTACCATATTTATAAATTTTACTTAGTTTTACATCTTGAAGTCGATTTAGCATTAAGCAAAGCGATCTTTATCATTATTGATTACTATCTTTTCTTTGGAAAGGGGAGATACAGGACGAATCATAGTCAAAGGACCTGCCTCATGCAGGTGAGCTCTACCTTAGATAAGTTAGTTATATTTTTAATGATTTTAATATCACGACGATGTATCGTTTCTGTTATCTGTTGGGGGATGAGTGCTAGAAAGGATATTTTTGATACTTTCATAAAAGGGGAGCCAGGATGTATAAGAATTTCAAGCAGAGGACTTGTCGCAATACTGTTGATGCTGTAGTAACAATAAAGGTTCTGATTTAACCTTCTCTATTGAAATTTGTGCTAATGTGATAATCTTTTTTATGTTCTTAGGGAATTGGCATTTTCTGTGTTATTGAGGTGTACATATGATAATGTTAATTGTAAAGCAACTACTTTATAATTAATCCCTTTTGTATATGATAAGGATAAACATAACACCATGATAGTTTTTGTAATGCAAAGGTACAGGTCTGTCAATTTTCCAATAATATACAGACACTCAGGTATATACATTGGAGTCGGACATGTATTGCATAAAGTAATAACTGTAATAAAATGATGATGATTTGAAAATACTTAGAGAAAAGTAGTAAAAATAAAATGCAATGTGGATATATATTATATTAATCTTGAATGCAATTATAAATTCCAAATTGTGTATGTAACGCAGCGAATATTGTTACGAAATCGATATGTCTAGTCTAAAGGTAAGTATTTTGTGATCAAATTAGAACACATACGTATTTAATGAAACACGAGATAAGATTCTTATTCTTTGTAATTCTAAGATTAAAACTATTCTAAAGCATTTAATTGCTTTGATAACTTTTAATTTATGTAAGACGTACTAAATATGAAAAAAATCAGTGGAACCGAGATTTCGAAATACGACTGACGAGATTTCAATATATAATATTTACGTCACGAAAACAAACAATTCTTAAAAAGACGATCGCTTGAAACAAAACGCCAAAGATAGTTTTCGCGATATGACCTAAAGAAAGAAATTATCTATTTCGACCGAAAGAAAATTTTTTTCCTTTACTCGGCAATACGATTAAAAATTTGACAAAAAATATTGCAGTATTGCATTAACGAGCGGTAATACGAAGGTAGCACGTAACATCGTGGATTACTTTAGGAACGTTCGAAGTTTCGTAGACGTTGGATAACTGCTGTAAAGCGCCAGTAGAGGGGATACTCAGTTAGTAGAGACATTCAGAGTTTTGAGGTTATAATAGTCATTTTGGAAGAAAGTAACGGCAGTGTCGAAGACTACACTCGTTTGGAGTAACGTGAGCTCATTTTCCATATCGAGGAATATAGTTCTCTTATTGATTATGTGAGAAACAAGACATTCTCGCGAGTGAATTCTATGTCAATAACATGTCGGCTCCAAATATCGTTAGGGTAATGCGGGTGCACAGGCTGGCGGATTTGGATGTCTGACAAATATTTATGAATTTATGGGATGATTTATTGATATTTACGGTTGAACATGGTGAAGGAGAAGCCAAATTCAATCCGAATCTACGATTCGGATGGTTATAGGCGCAGAGCTGCGTGCATCTGCGTCAAGAATGATCTCGAGGATGAGGTAAGCCAACAGATGGCAGTCTGGTTATTCTTTATGAAACTCGGCATGCTGTATTCACCGGCTTTTATTTACTTTTATGAGACATATTACTCTGTTTCTTTATTACAGTTCTGACAATCAATCTTCATTACCAAAGGATTATTCTTTAGATTACATTTTTTTTAGGTTCTTCTGGTCACATCCAGTCGAAGACCTGATAGTTGGATTGTACCTGGTGGTGGTGTAGAGCCGGAGGAGGAACCAGCAGTTACTGCACTCCGAGAAGTCAGAGAGGAGGCTGGTGTTCTAGGACAATTGGGTCGTTGCCTTGGCATATTTGAGGTTATAAATTAATATTCAATGTACAAGATTTTTTACCCAAGTTTTTCATACTGTAGGTTTATGATTGTCAAAAGATCCTCGTTGAACATTTTTCATTGTATCATAAATAAGTAATGTATGTAACGATATGTTGTATTTACTTTTCACATTGTAGAATGTGGAACACAAACATAGGACACAAGTATGGGTTATGCGGGTAACTGAAGAGCTGCCAGAGTGGGAAGATTCACGTGCTATTGGTCGAAAGCGGAAATGGTTCTCTATACCAGAGGCTCTGCTTCAACTTGCCAAGCACAAGCCCGTCCAGCGCTCGTATTTACATAGCCTCCACAATACTAATCCACGGCATAATCCTAATATTCCACCATCTCACCAACTATTCAAGTGATAAATAATTCTAGTAACGATATCCATTTTAATAAACACAGTTAATATCACACACCATTCATTTGTGCGAGCGAATATCATTGAGATTTGATCTACTTGCTGCTACTTCTCCTTTTCCCCTAAAGGGATTACAATTATTATCATCACTGTATTTTATACATAAAATAATATTATACTTACTGTCATTATTATTATGTTTACTCATATAGATTGTTAATAAACTGGTCCATAAAGGAGCAGTTTTCCTATTTTGATTTCCTATTGTTGGCAAAAATGTTGTAACAAAAACATTCTAAGGATGTTAAAGTTGCAAGTTTAGTAAGTATGTCATTTACATATATCAAAATCATGTATTTTAACACAACTTTTTATTTTGTTATCATTAATTAAATATATATATACATATATTTCATACATGTATATATTTAATGTATACCAAAATGCATATATAACAAAATACTTAATGTACATTTATTACATTATGTATTTATTTTGATGTACACTATAGCACAAGTTTCATGTAAATAGTTAGGATTTTTAAATGTATTATAGAATATGAATTAAAATATTTCATAAGAAGGACTATAATATATGTATGATCTTGATCCTTCAGATAAAGTGCAGTAATTTATTCATGCATTTAACTTAATCTTTATAAAAAAAATACACATTTCAGAATATTTTGAGGGATTTTCACCAGAGAATATTTGTTATAAAAAATCCAGGCAAGGGAAGGGAAGAGGCAAGGAAAGGGGCAAGAATCCAGGGTTCCATTCGGTTTGGACCAGGGTACCCAAGCCTCAATGTAAAAGAGCGGACCAGGGTGTTGTAACTCAATGCATAAGCATAGGAGCCTTATTTAACGTAGTCCCCGCCGTTTGCGCCTGCGCATTGTGGAAAATAATCAACTGGAGGGTAGCATTAACGAACGCAAAGCTGCCAACCGTGTTTATTGCTTCTGTTCGTATAGTAACTAACCCGCCGAGGTCTAGATCCCAGAGTGCAGTCCCCGCTAGCCCCTTAAACCTGTTGACCCGTTAGCCTTCTAAGCCCGCGATCCGGCTAATTGGAAGGGGCACATAAGATACATACATGTTTGAAAAGCCGTCTGTTTAATAAATAGAGAGATAGATTCATTCTTCGAAATTATTATTTTTTTATTTTACTTTTAATTATATTCGGCTATCCTACAACCAGATAAATTCGTCAATGGATATTAACTTGCTGAACAGAAGAATGGTTCGTGAGGAAAATGGTTTACATAAGGTGCTTTCCATTCACACTTAAAGTGATGCTCAGCTACTCAGTTCTGTGAGTTTATTAGATTCAAGCTATGACGTCATTTTCAGTGTGTAAAAGGAACGCGCAAGTGAGACTTTTCATATGAGCTTATATACTCACTAAAGCACACGGTCTCGATCGAGCTCAATTGTGGATAGAAAACTCAGTTAAATCTGGTGGAATCTCACTTGCCAACATTGAAAGGAACTTGCGTTCAACTGAGTTATGACGACACAAGTGAGAATTCACTGAGTTTTGATGCAAATGGAAAGCACCTATAAGGAGTCCAAACGTAATGTTAAAAGAACGGGTTCATTTTAACTACAGCGCGCTACTGCTCGTGCACTATTACGCGATAACTGTTGTCTACTAGTATGTTTAGGTGAATAAATGACAATAATTTGATTATTAATTACCATCCTATAATTATAGAAAGGAAAAATTAACAAAAAAAGTCTCTTCTTTACGAATATGCAAGTCGCGTTTCGATAGTAAGACCAGTTCGGAAGTTACAACAGTTTAAATCTTAAGATTCATCTCAACATAAAGTGCAATAAAATAATATGTTATTATTTATTTTATGTGTATTTGAATAATATTTAAGTATCGTATTTATTTACAATAAGAATTATTATACATTATAACAAAAGTGCGTCCGATGTATTAAAAGTTATAATTATTCTATACTTTATATTACTTTCCGGCTATTTGTAAAAATGTACATATATAAAATTGATATAAATAAACAAAAATAAGATACATTGCAAAAAATACTGGAATTTTTAATTGAAACCATGAATTAACCATCAGATTCCCTTATTTGTTCAACTTCTCGAGTTATTGCCTTTTGACGAAAACTCCATCAATGGAAAAAGTATCAGGAGAACATGAGCTACAAGGAGGAATTCGGATTTCAAGACGCACCTCTTGAAATAGTATTGTTTCCTGGTAGAAATCCCAGTTTACGGGGAATTTGCCGAATCGCTGAGAATCGAGAAAGTATCATGAGAACGTGAGCAGCAAGAAGAAATTCGGATTTCACGTGCCACTTCTTCAAATAGTATGCTTTCCTGGTAGAAATCCCAGTTTACGGAGAATTTGCCGAATCGCTGAGAATCGAGAAAGTATCATGAGAACGGGAGCAGCAACGAGGTATTCGGATTTCACGTGCCACCTCTTCACATATTATGGTATCCTGTTAGAAATCCCAGTTTACGGGAAAATGTTCCGAAAGCGTTCGTGAGAACATTGGCAGCGCCATCTAGCGGTGGAGAGTAGAGGCAAAATTTGATGATTTTTCAGGGGGGTCTTTAATAAATTCTCCTGGTCGCTATAATTAACCGATTCTTATGAACGATACCTTGTTGGAAAGCTAAAAGAACGGGCTACAAAATGGCTATTATAGAATTTTTATAATACCTCACTTTCCGTCTCTAAATCGCACTTAAACTTTTCAAATGTAATTTCTATGATGATGCTAACGTTAATAATAAAATTTGTTATAGCTATCTTATAGCTTGTTCTTTTATCTTTCCAACAAGGTATCGTTCATAAGAATCGGTTAATTATTACGACCAGAAAAGTGTTTTAAAGGAACCCCTTGCAAATGCATGAAATTTTGCCTCTTCTCACCACCGCTAGATGGCGCCAGCGTGCAATTGAGACCCTATTTTATCGACTTTCGAGAGATTTACTTTAAAAATTAATTCTGATCACAATTCTTGATCGATTTCTACGATCAACAGCTCGTCAGAAAGATAAAAGAACAAGCTATAAGATAGCTATAACAAATTTTATTATTAACGTTAGCATCATCATAGAAATTACATTTGAAAAGTTTAAGTGCAATTTAGAGACTGAAAGTGAGGTATTATAAAAATTCTATAATAGCCATTTTGTAGCCCGTTCTTTTAGCTTTCCAACAAGGTATCGTTCATAAGAATCGGTTAATTATAGCGACCAGGAGAATTTATTAAAGACCCCCCTGAAAAATCATCAAATTTTGCCTCTACTCTCCACCGCTAGATGGCGCTGCCAATGTTCTCACGAACGCTTTCGGAACATTTTCCCGTAAACTGGGATTTCTAACAGGATACCATAATATGTGAAGAGGTGGCACGTGAAATCCGAATACCTCGTTGCTGCTCCCGTTCTCATGATACTTTCTCGATTCTCAGCGATTCGGCAAATTCTCCGTAAACTGGGATTTCTACCAGGAAAGCATACTATTTGAAGAAGTGGCACGTGAAATCCGAATTTCTTCTTGCTGCTCACGTTCTCATGATACTTTCTCGATTCTCAGCGATTCGGCAAATTCCCCGTAAACTGGGATTTCTACCAGGAAACAATACTATTTCAAGAGGTGCGTCTTGAAATCCGAATTCCTCCTTGTAGCTCATGTTCTCCTGATACTTTTTCCATTGATGGAGTTTTCGTCAAAAGGCAATAACTCGAGAAGTTGAACAAATAAGGGAATCTGATGGTTAATTCATGGTTTCAATTAAAAATTCCAGTATTTTTTGCAATGTATCTTATTTTTGTTTATTTATATCAATTTTATATATGTACATTTTTACAAATAGTCGGAAAGTAATATAAAGTATAGAATAATTATAACTTTTAATACATCGGACGCACTTTTGTTATAATGTATAATAATTCTTATTGTAAATAAATACGATACTTAAATATTATTCAAATACACATAAAATAAATAATAACATATTATTTTATTGCACTTTATGTTGAGATGAATCTTAAGATTTAAACTGTTGTAACTTCCGAACTGGTCTTACTATCGAAACGCGACTTGCATATTCGTAAAGAAGAGACTTTTTTTGTTAATTTTTTCTTTCTATAATTATAGGATGGTAATTAATAATCAAATTATTGTCATTTATTCACCTAAACATACTAGTAGACAACAGTTATCGCGTAATAGTGCACGAGCAGTAGCGCGCTGTAGTTAAAATGAACCCGTTCTTTTATGTAAACCATTTTCCTCACGAACCATTCTTCTGTTCAGCAAGTTAATATCCATTGACGAATTTATCTGGTTATAGGATACCCAAATATAATTAAAAGTAAAATAAAAAAATAATAATTTCGAAGAATGAATCTATCTCACTATTTATTAAACAGACGGCTTTTCAAACATGTATGTATCTTATGTGCCCCTTCCAATTAGCCGGATCGCGAGCTTAGAAGGCTAACGGGTCAACAGGTTTAAGGGGCTAGCGGGGACTGCACTCCA
Organism: Ancistrocerus nigricornis; assembly: GCA_916049575.1. Taxonomy (NCBI): domain Eukaryota; kingdom Metazoa; phylum Arthropoda; class Insecta; order Hymenoptera; family Vespidae; genus Ancistrocerus; species Ancistrocerus nigricornis. The sequence continues at coordinate 12,566,661 of OU696667.1, read as the reverse complement.
GGGTGTGTGCACTCAATGTATAAGCATAGGAGCCGTATTTGTCTATCCCCTTTTGCCCTTACCAACCTTTAATAATAAAATATGAAGCACATTTTTAGTGATACTACATTGGTCACAGTGGCTCGAAGACTGGTGGCGCCCTCATTTCTGCTCATTTCGACCTCTTTGCGCATGCGCGTTGTATAAAATAATAGACTGGAGGGCAGCACTAACGAATGCAAGGCTGCCTTGGTTGCTGTTCGTATAATTTGTATGGAAAAAACTGATAAACGTCTAGCTCCCGGGGCTAGACCCGAGTCCAGCACCGAAAGCCATCAAGCCCCTTAAACCCGCTAGCCCGTTTGTCTGCTAAGCCCGCTAGCCGGCTAATTGGAAGGGGCACATAAGATACATTAGGCACATAACATACATTTGTGGAAAGCCGTCTGTTAAGTAAATAGTGAGATAGATAGATTCTTCGAAATTGTTTATTATCGATTAAGAAATTGACAGCAGGATGGACAAAGACTTCAAAGACTTTCGCTCGATTTTACGATTTACCTATCATTAGTGATAAGGGAGCATTTGCCGAAGCAATTTTGAAATAATTTTTGTAATTTCGTTTATGTTATGTTCAGTTAGTGTTATTTTTTGTTATGTTCGTTGTCTCAAGTTCTGAAAGAAATAACATGTTTCATTCTTACCCATTGTGATTTTCTATGTTGCCGTATTAAGCTTTAAACATTTACATTTGATCTTGAGGAAGAGGCGCGGAATACAATTAAATGATTAAACGAACTTACCTAAGTGAAGTTCAATCATAATTGTATGTAGCGCCTCTTCCGAAAGATCAGTCCCAAAATAAGAATTCTGAAATTATTAGCTGTGGTTTTATTATTATAATCAATTTCTTAATCGATAATAAACAATTTCGAAGAATCTATCTATCTCACTATTTACTTAACAGACGGCTTTCCACAAATGTATGTTATGTGCCTAATGTATCTTATGTGCCCCTTCCAATTAGCCGGCTAGCGGGCTTAGCAGACAAACGGGCTAGCGGGTTTAAGGGGCTTGATGGCTTTCGGTGCTGGACTCGGGTCTAGCCCCGGGAGCTAGACGTTTATCAGTTTTTTCCATACAAATTATACGAACAGCAACCAAGGCAGCCTTGCATTCGTTAGTGCTGCCCTCCAGTCTATTATTTTATACAACGCGCATGCGCAAAGAGGTCGAAATGAGCAGAAATGAGGGCGCCACCAGTCTTCGAGCCACTGTGACCAATGTAGTATCACTAAAAATGTACTTCATATTTTATTATTATGGGTTGGTATGGGCCGAAGGGGATAGACCATGGTGGGGGTAAGAAGTGCACATACCCTGCTGCACTCCTACTCGGGGACTACACTTCCACTCTGGGATCTAGACCTCGGCGGGCTAGTTACTATACGAACAGAAGCAATAAACACGGTTGGCAGCTTTGCGTTCGTTAGTGCTGCCCTCCAGTTGATTATTTTCCACAATGCGCATGCTTGAACGACGGGGACTACGTTAAATTGCCAAGGTGGTGGGGGTAAGGAGTGTCCACACCCTGGAGCGGACTAGCATTTTTAGTTCTTACACCTCGCACAGTTAGCGTTCCAGTCGCCACTAACACAACGTAACCACTTATCCGTGTGTTCACACACACACACTCATACGAATTGTATATATGAATCCACTCCAAACGCGCTTATATATAGGGATGTTATAAAAAATAATTTACATTATTTTTTTCCATAAATACATTTTTATTATTTACTTTCAATTGTATACATAGGTATATATAATTTATATGTTAACATGGATATATACAAAACAAAAGACATATTGCTACACCGATTTAACTCTGCACTCTAACGACTTTTTAAATTTAGATAAGGCAGAATGTTCCTTAAAAAGAAGGAACTCTCTGTGGTCGTGGCTACAAAGACATTGCCATTTAATAATGTAATAAGGAGTGAAATGTTTCCATAACCTTATTAATAATAATAGAAAAAAATAAACTAAAATCCGTCATATCAAAATACATCCTTGCCTTACTTGGACAAGTGACACAGTATTTAACTATAATCATTCGGACTTGTCAATATTTTTAAAAATAGTATAAAGTTGTAGAGTGCAATAAGTTAATAACAAATTATGATATATACAGATTTACATATTGTTTGGACGAACACGTTAAACAAAAACGTGTTCGTCAAAACAATTCATGAAAAACATAGAAAGTACATGTAAAATTAAAACAAAATTGTTTTCTACAAACACCTTATTTCTTAAATATTATATGCTTATAACGCAGCATGCAAAAGTACATTTGTATTTACAATATTTGCAAGAGAAAAATATTTACAATATTTATAAAAGAACAATATTTACAATATTTATAAAAGAACAATATTTACAAGAGTGCTTAGAACGCAGCATGCAAAAGTACATTTGTATTCTCAATATTTACAAGAGAAGTATGTGAGGCGCTCAAGATTTTTCTTACATTCATAAGATATTGCCTTATGAAAAAGTCTACATAATTAACAATAATAAAGTTTTCTAACTCCTGAGCGTGTTCACATTTCACAAAATAAAAAGAAGTATTCTGCAAAATATAATGCTTTAATTTCCTACTTAATCCATCAAAATGACAAATTTTCGGCAAGTAAAAATTACAAACATGCGTGAGTTTAGTCATAGTTTTTATCAAAAAGCGATTGTAAACAGATACTGCAGAAGAAATCTGTTCGTGCTCTGTTACAACCGGGTCGTCATTTAGCATTATATTTTGCAAACATACGTGGCAATTTTGAATATAGTGGGTGATACCACTGGTTTTTAAAAAGATGTCCATGCAAATGTAGGCTGTTTCGGATAAATTGTCAAAAATTGGGTAATCTACAGGGAACTCAGGTAACGCACCACATGCATCGTTTAAACTTAAACGCGCAGGGTAATTTAGAAAAGATTTTAATTCGATTAAACTCCTACATTTGCCTGCATCCTCACAATTACCGCGGCTACTAGAAGATAAAACAAAGGCATTGAAAATTAAACTTTTATAATATTCTGTGAACGCGGTACACGTCGGATTAACATTCCTAACGCCGTGCTGTCTAACCTGACCAAAGAAATTTTCAATACAATCTTTATTAAACGATCTTGTGGCAAAATCAGTGAAACCAAGATTGTATAATGATTCGCGTAATAACTTAAAACCTCGAAGGGTATGCACCCAATTCTTCAAAACTGCCGGGCGTTTCCTGTCTTTCATTTTACGCGGTATAAATGTCATGTCTTGAAAGACAGAAATCGCCTTGTTCCATATTTCTACGTGCTTGCAAGGTCCAGCAACAGAAATTTTACTTTTCAGTCCATGCTTGCTGCTATTTTTACTATTACCGCCATTAACACTATCAAATAGGTTGTTTAAGAATAAAAGTAAGTGCGCTGTGGCCTGACCTTCTACAGGCATCTGCATAGATCCGCACTTACTATTTACTTCAGTTCGGCTCATCAAAGAAATAATTGATGCCACTGTGTTGCTGAATACTTGCGTGCACTTAGAAACTTTCATTTTTTTGACTTTGTCGGGTACAACGTGTTCGTCGGTGAGCTTACACATTGTACGCAACGGTCCAGAATCGCGGTCGATATAATACGCAGTTTCTATATGCGACCATTTAGCAACTTGTTTTTCATTATTATCTAATGAAAATTCTAAGTCTTTTGTTAATAAGTTATTTCTAATACATTTTAAAAGATGTGGAGGATCATACATCGCAATGATCTTATCCCCGTTGATAACAATTGTATCGTCGGTGGAACAGCCACAAGTTTGAAAAAAGTCGCGTTTTGACTCGAAAATTAAATCTCGAATTGCTTTACAATTCGTTACGCCTTGGTCGCATATCGAAGCTACAATCCGGAGGCCAGCAGCTTGCGATCTTTCTATTATCTCCTTATAGAAACGTTTGATATTATTTGGGGGAGATGTCCCTTTGCAGAACATGTATGCAACTGGTTGCTTCCAGGGATGCTCACCGTAAATCCCCTTCAGCATCCAGACCATAACATGATCTGCAATTGCACTAATTCTTTCGCTACCGTTATCTACGAAACCTTCAACCCTATCGGTGGATGAGTTAAAAGTTAGTGAAGGTTCGAGCTTCATCTCATCGAAAACTAAAATACAACATGCTTCTCGCTCATCCTCGAAATTTGACACCCGGTCTTTTAAAATGTGAAAAATGTTTTCGCAAAGTCCTGGCCCCAGATCAATATTTTTCGCAACTTTCCTTATAGTCTCCACGCTTGGAAGACAAAATCCTTGTGCTATATACCTATAGCATTTCGGACTTTTTTTATATAAAGAAAGTGCGAATAGCTTATCGTCTAACGTATATTTACGCGCGAATGTCTTTTTTCCCATATTCCGTATATGGGAAAGAAAAAATCCTCTTGCGGGCTCCTCCATAAGATCAATGTTGTCCCACATTCCTGTTTTGAGTTGACGCTCTGCTTCCAGCAATCTCTGCTGCACATTATGTTGTCTTCTCTGGGATCGACGAATTACTGTTTTGAGGCTGCATATGGTCGTGTAAATTCTTCTATCTCTCATCGTTAGCTTCTTCTTCCCTTTGACATTAAATGTCTCCAGTATTGATCCTAAAAAATAAAATTTCATTAGATATTGCAAAAGATGTTCTAACAATATACCATTAAAACTATACAAGCATTGCATGCCACGCCCAAAAGTTTCAAAATAACATTATAGCCTGGAATATTTCAGAAGAAATTGCAGTAGAAATCAATATGTAATAAAAGACAGAGAAATGTATTCCTTATTAGTAATAATTGGTGACAATCTCCCACAAGATATATACAGATTGTCTAGTAAGCCCCGGATTTAAGTAGGTTGCTAAAATCTATCAAACTCTTATTTAGAACATTTTTTACTTGTAGTTTTCAAGAAAATCAGGTGGTCCGGGACTTATTGGACATTCTATATGTTCTGTTATCATGCATATTATGAAGTATTCTCATTAAAAAGTAAAAAGAACTCTGAACTGCATACTTTCGAATCTATTAAAATGAAAGATGCATTACAACATTTTCAGAAAAAGTTATATAAAAAAGCAAAAAAAGAATATTTCGCAAGCATAAACACAATGGCAATTGAAGCAGCACAAAAACCCGCTCTTCCTAATTTGTATGCTTACTGTGGTATTTCCTAATGTGGAATTTCTTCTTTCAACTTCTTTAATTCCCAAGTCATCGACCAAAACGTTCCAATTGTGCTAAGTGTGAGAACATTTATTAAAGTTAACATAAATCTTCGATAATGTTATACACGAGGACACAATAATGTTTTTCCATTGGAATAGATATGCTAAGATAATGTATCAACCCAAATTCATTATTTGTACATAGTCTGAATATTTTGCTTATATGTTTATTTTTTTATATAATAATGTATACTCAATACCTTTCATTTTCTTTAAGTTGGAAGCATGTGGCATTCTGCTATCTTCTTCTGCATTTGCAATCACTGTAAATATAAAACCGTATTCATTATTCAAATAAAGTAATATAACTATGTATGTAAATGTATTTATATTATATGCAATATATATGTATACTCACCTCCTATATAATTCTGATTTTCATCTTGTAAGTCCCGTGCATTGTCCTCTTGCTGAATATTGTGTGCATCTATAAGATCAGAAATTACAATCGCATGCATGAGTAACGGATAAAATATACAGATTATTACAAAATTTATACATACGTGATTGACATGTATTAATTTCCTCTTCATGTATGTGAGGGACTGCAATAGGTTCTGCAAAAAGCAATTGTTATACATTAGAATCAAAGGAAATGAAGAAAGATTCTTACGATTTAAGGATAAAATATTTAATAACATTTACCTGGTAAATACTGAGTAGGAACTGCAACGTTACAGAGCTTATGCGGCAGAATATATTTTTCTTCAAAATGTTTCCTGCATACAGCCCTATTTCTCAGTTTGTTTCTCGGGAGTGTTAACAGATGTGGATTTCCCACAGCCGAAATCCACTTTTGAAGGCGAGCTTCATCAGCTGCCCGCTAAGGAAAAGTAAACATTTTTCCTCCTATTGTTTCGCAGCTAAGAACGGCACACCTTCTGGCGGCCATGTTCTTTTTTTGTTTTCCCTAAAAAAAAAGAAATTAAAATTTAACACACTTAAAGAGATGAGTTCCAACTGAAAACGATATTGCAGATCAGTAAAATTTTCAGAAGAAACTCTGAACTAACAATATAAATTAAATAAGAGAAAATTAAAAAAAAATCCTGATATGGTTTTCGACGATCCCTCTTCTTCGACAGTCCTTAATGATTCACTGCACTTTACACGTAATTCACTGCACTTCACACGTAAAAGAGATACTTTCAGAACTGAAACACTTTCCAACCAATTCGTCCGCTGCCGCCACTCGCAACAACTTCCAAACGGGGACTGAGCATGCGTACCCACCTACATACAGTTCCGTTGTGTTAGTGGCGACTGGAACGCTAACTGTGCGAGGTGTAAGAACTAAAAATGCTAGTCCGCTCTTTTACATTGAGGCTTGGGTACCCTGGTTTGGACCGAGTATGCTCACATTACTCACGCTCAGGGTATGGCCACTCCTTCCCCCTCTACAAGGACCAAAGTCAGCCCCTAGGGGGCCAACCCTTAAAAAAAAAATATGAAGCAGATTTTGATTATACTGCATTGGTCACAGTAGCTATAAGACTGGTGGCGCACCCTTCTCAACCTCGTTCAGCCCCGGAGTCAGCCCCGAGCTCAGCCCCGCTGGCTGGCCGGCGTAAACCCCTTAAAGCAGCTAACCCGTCAACATTCTAAGGCCGCAAGCCGGCTAATTAGAAGGGGCACGTAACATACATACTTGTAAAAAAAAGGCGTCTTTCGAATAAATAGTGACACAGATTAATTAAAATAATGTATTGATAGTGCTAGATTCATTCTTCGAAATTGTTTATCGATGTTTAAGGGAGGGCATTCAACGGAAAATCAACTACTAGTTTTTTTTTAAATAAAATTTTGAAATTATGTGGTTATACATAATGTTTTACGTTAAAGTGAATGGTGCTACAGTTAATTTCATATTCAAATTTTTTCGATGTAAAAAAAAAAATATTTTTACAAAAAATTAACAAATTGCTAAACCCATACCCTTATCTGTGTAGTATTACTTAAATATATTATAGAAAAAATTTCAGGCTAAAATCTTAATTTTTGTTGAAGTTATTAAGTTTTTTATTTTTTTGATACGTACGACTAAAATTCCCCTGCTCCGTATGTCGGTCCTTCATCCTCCTGTAAAGCCTGTTCTCTCCTCAATTGTGCTATTCGAATACGTTTCCTCGCGCGTTGGTACTTTGCCGAAGTTTTTTCTTCGTATCTTCGTATCCGTTTTTTTTGAATATTCTGAATAAGTTTTAGAGACTGTTCGCTTGTTTCCATACTATTATCTTTTAATAATTCCGCTATTGTCTTAATATATCCTTCATTATATTCATAAATTGCTTCTGCAACTGCAGCTTCAACGAGTTGTTTCGATGGAAATATATCTTTAGGACATTTACGCCATATCATGCTATGTAAGCTTTCATTCGCATTTTGCGTAAGACATTGCTTGCACCGTTCAAGTAATTTCTTGTCACTTAGTCTATCATATATAGGTAATAGTTTAGGAAGAAATTCTTCTTTTATTGGTGTTCCAATATTTTTTTCATGAAGGCCAGGTTTTCTCCCTTTTGCAATGGCTGAGTTATAGAAACACCAAGAATCTTCGCCCGATGGACATTTATTGTGTTGTGGTTTTACATCCGTTGAAACTGCATGATATATCGTTGCATATATAGCAGTTTTCATACATATTACATTGTTTTTATTTCGTAGTATAGCTTTTTTATAATAATCTGCTAATTTTCTTATTGTAATTTCTTTTAGTGTTCCATGTCCTTTGCCTCCTAAAGTAATGCCTTTACTACGTTCTTGTTTTACTAAATCGCTCAAAGCTCTCCATAGTCTCTTTCCAATATGATTTACACACTCTTCTTTTTCGATAGTCACACCTTTTCCATATATTTCTAAACTATTTATATGTTGAAATGTCTTACTATCGCCATCAGAAATAAAAGTTTTTATTCGAACTCCATATTCGGCGGATCTATTCCATATTTGCGCTGCTGCGAACATTTCCATTGCATTAGATGAAGCAGTATGATTTTTCAAACAATGACTTTTGTGACCTTCCATCCACACCGAAAATTCTGGGGAACCTTCACCTAAATCACGTTCTGCGTATTTACAACTTTGACAGTATTTAGACATTACTTCATAATCGAGCACGTAACCTGTTAGTACGTCGATTATGCAACCTATTCCATATTTTGATGTATGACCACGAGTAAGCCAAGATCCATCGTAACTAACGGATATGTCAATAATGGAATTTGGACTGCTCGTATTCAAATCTTCATACTGTCTTTTTACTTCTTGTCGTATTCTTTGCAAATGTTCTGCACATTTTTTGATAGACGAATGTCTCAATGTTTTGCAATATCGCGTATACATAGATTGTGAGATACATTTTATGTCCATAATTGCACTAAATTTTTGTAAAGCTGAGTAACCCTTCCCGATACTTGAAAAAGCTTTACAAATACGTAAATTTATATCGTAAACGGAAGAATTCATATTTTCATTGTATATTTCGGGTGAACTAATCATAGTATTCTTTACAGACTGTGAACCACTTCTTTCACAATTATTACATTTCAAAACGATTTCGTGAGCTAATCCAAACACTTTTTCACTGAGTTGTATTTCGAGGGAAACTTGATCACATGTAACACATTTCATACGCGAACAAAGAGTTTTGAGATTACAGATAGCAATAATTGCGTAATGATATTGTTGCGAAGTACAAGGAAGTTCTGCCATGGTACTTTCTGATAATGCCTGTAGTCTTATATTCGGAGTTGAATTTTGATTTAGGATGAAGCTATTATCCGCAGAATAACAATCTTCCATATTATTGCAATTTTGTGAAAAAGTATTATTATTATTATCCGTCATAGTGTTTTCTTTCGATCTATAGTACTGCCACCGCTTTATTTGTTTGTCGCGATAGTATTGAGAATTTTTCTTTCGTCTCGGCATTTTGATTTCACTAACGTCAAAGAGAAATGGAAAATGGAAAAACACGTTGTAATCACTCGGAAATCGCTTATAAACTGACGTTATATGAAATACAAAGTTGTTTTGAAGGTGACATCACATTATATCCATCTCAAAACATAAACAGAGCAGATCTTACAGGAGGTGGAAGGATCGGCATATCGAACAGATCTGATCTGTTTATATTGTGAGATAGTTATAATGTGATCAAGTTCGTGATTATATAACGTGATCAAAGTTGTAAATACGCAGAACGTGATTTAGGTGAAGGTTCCCCAGAATTTTCGGTGTGGATGGAAGGTCACAAAAGTCATTGTTTGAAAAATCATACTGCTTCATCTAATGCAATGGAAATGTTCGCAGCAGCGCAAATATGGAATAGATCCGCCGAATATGGCGTTCGAATAAAATGCAAGCAATGTCTTACGCAAAATGCGAATGAAAGCTTACATAGCATGATATGGCGTAAATGTCCTAAAGATATATTTCCATCGAAACAACTCGTTGAAGCTGCAGTTGCAGAAGCAATTTATAAATATAATGAAGGATATATAAAGACAATAGCGGAATTATTAAAAGATAATAGTATGGAAACAAGCGAACGGTCTCTAAAACTTATTCAAAATATTAAAAAAAAACGGATACGAAGATACGAAGAAAAAACTTCGGCAAAGTACCAACGCGCGAGGAAACGTATTCGAATAGCACAATTGAGGAGAGAACAGGCTTTACAGGAGAATGAAGGACCGACATACGGAGCAGGGGAATTTTAGTCGTACGTATCAAAAAAATAAAAAACTTAATAACTTCAACAAAAATTAAGATTTTGGCCTGAAATTTTTTCTATAATATATTTAAGTAATACTACACAGATAAGGGTATGGGTTTAGCGATTTGTTAATTTTTTGTAAAAATATTTTTTTTTTTACATCGAAAAAATTTGAATATGAAATTAACTGTAGCACCATTCACTTTAACGTAAAACATTATGTATAACCACATAATTTCAAAATTTTATTTAAAAAAAAACTAGTAGTTGATTTTCCGTTGAATGCCCTCCCTTAACAGATTCATTGTAATAATAAAACGACAGCCGACAATAAAAGAATACTTATTAATAACGCGACTTGAAAAGTAAGGAGTTTTTATCATTTCGTTATTATTATTTATTCTCCCATCCATCCTTTTTTTATATCTTTGTACTGTTGTGAGTTCCGCGCCAAATACTTGACGGAATAAATAACCCGCCCCAACAATTATTTAAGATTTAATTAGGGGTAAATAAGCACAAAGATATGAAAAAAGGATGGATGGGAGAATAAATAATAATAACGAAATGATAAAAACTCCTTACTTTTCAAGTCGCGTTATTAATAAGTATTCTTTTATTGTCGGCTGTCGTTTTATTATTACAATGAATCTGTTAAACATCGATAAACAATTTCGAAAAATGAATCTAGAACTATCAATACATTATTTTAATTAATCTGTGTCACTATTTATTCGAAAGACGCCTTTTTTTTACAAGTATGTATGTTACGTGCCCCTTCTAATTAGCCGGCTTGCGGCCTTAGAAGGTTGACGGGTTAGCTGCTTTAAGGGGTTTACGCCGGCCAGCGGGCCTGAGCTCGGGGCTGACTCCGGGGCAGAACGAGGTTGAGAAGGGTGCGCCACCAGTCTTACAGCCACTGTGACCAATGCAGTATAATCAAAATCTGCTTCATATTTTTTTTTTTAAGGGTTGGCCCCCCTAGGGGCTGACTTTGGTCCTTGTGGAGGGGGAAGGAGTGGCCATACCCTGCTCACGCTCACGCTACTTTCCATGCGTTCGGTTTGGAATGAAACATTATTCCAGATGGCGCAACAGTTTCCTTAGGGAGTTAGTGAGCGTATATTGGGCGGGAAACAGGTAGAGGGACTTTTTATGAAGAGCGAAGAGTACGGTAACGCGAATCTGCAACTATGGATTTTGTAATAATAAATCAGTTACTAGATATACTTGATGCAGACGGTGAGGAGGAAAGCGATGAAGAGGTTTTTCATATTATTGCAAAAAGTTGTGCGGAACAAGCGCTATATAAACATTTTAGCGCGCGTGGCTTCTGCTGTTACATAAATTTGATATATTTTATGCATATCAACACTAAACATTTTATTACTACAATTCATCTTCTTGTCCTTCGATTTTTTCTATTCAAATAAGCGCGCTTTTGAAGTCGTGTAAGCGCCCAAACCGAACGCAGCCATATAGTGCAGTATTATTTCTTCCTGATTCATAATGATTGGTCTAGTGACAAAATGTGCTTCTAATGGTATAAGACGCATCAAACTGCATCAAACGTACCAACTATATACCGAGAGAATTTACGAAAATATTTATTCCACTCGATTTAAAATAATAGCATTTGAATGTTGTTCAGTGATGTAACATATTTGTCTCGTATTATTAATACATTTTATTGTATATAAAAAATATATATAATAGTAACTGATCATACCAGCCCCCTGGAAACTCGTGCTTACAGCATACACGTGTGCACATATGCAATTAAACAGTATGTACTGTATATAATTTAAATAAAAATACAGTCTATTTCTAAAAAAATTATTATATTCATGCATTAAATAATATTTAGAACATTAGTTCAACATTATTTATATACATATATATTATTATTACTTTTGGAGGTTAAGTTTTCTTCGTTCAATATTTACGAGAATTCAAAGACCTATGTTTATTATTTATTCGTTATAGCTAATATCGATTATGCTTCTTTTCTTTAGATTTTTATAAAGATATGTCAGACGAAATGGATCATGAATCAGCGAATGGTACTGAAGATGAAAGCATGGATGATAGTAGCCAGAATTCAGATAATGAAGCCATGGAAAATGAAGATAATAATGATGAAAATGATAGTAAGGAAGAATCAAAGGTATATTTACCTGGACAACCTTTAGATGCAGGGGAAGAGCTAGTTGTTGATAAGTCAGCATATCGTATACTGCATCATGCACAATCTGGTGCACCATGTCTCAGCTTTGATGTAATTCCCGATGACCTTGGTAGTGTTAGAGAAAATTATCCTCTTACTATGTATCTTGTTGCTGGAACTCAAGCTGCTAAAGCACACGTCAATAATCTTCTCGTAATGAAAATGTCCAATTTACATGGTATCAAAGAAGATTCAGATTCTGAAGATGAATCTAGTGATTCTGAAGATGAAAACAATGAACAGAAACCTGTTATGATGGTTGCTCCAATTAAACATCAAGGATGTGTTAATAGAGTAAGGTATGTATTTAAAAATAATATATTAAAAAAATATATTTATTATTATTTTAATTTTTATATAACATGTAACTGTAATAATATTGTTAGGTGTACACAAATTGAACATACCACATTAGCAGCAAGCTGGAGTGAATTAGGCAGAGTAAACTTGTGGAATTTGGATGAGCAATTGAAAGCAGTTGATAATAATGCATTACTTCTTTCATATCGTAAAAAATGTGACAAATCTGATGAAGGTTTAAAGCCATTATTTACTTTTAATGGACATCTTACAGAAGGGTATGGTCTTGATTGGTGCCCTACAGAAAAAGGCACCTTAGCTTCTGGAGACTGTAAGGGTAATATACACATATGGCGTATCAATGGTGGCAGTAATAGTAAAACATGGCATGTTGATCAAAGACCCTATAATTCGCATGCACCCTATAGCGTAGAAGATATTCAGTGGTCTCCCAATGAAAGAAATGTGTTGGCTTCCTGTTCAGTTGATAAAAGGTTTGCTGTTATACATATTACTTAAAATATATTAGAACATACATTCATAAATGACAAATGCTTTTCTCTTGTGTAGTATAAAGATATGGGATACAAGAGTCAGTCCACAATCTGCATGTATGCTCTCAGTCTCAGGAACACACACTGCAGATATTAATGTAATTTCTTGGAACCGTAAAGAAAATCAATTCCTTGTATCTGGAGGAGATGATGGACTACTTTGTATATGGGATTTAAGAGAATTTAGTCCAAATGGCTCAACCCCTGTTGCATCTTTTAAACAACATACTGCACCTATAACAACTGTAGAGTGGCATCCTCAAGAAGCTACTGTGTTTGCATCAGGTGGTGCTGATGATCAAATAGCTCAATGGGATCTGTCTGTCGAAGTAGATCATTCAGAAGAAACCAAAGACAATGAATTGACCGATTTACCTCCACAGTTGCTATTTATTCATCAAGGCCAAACAGATATAAAAGAACTACACTGGCATCCACAGTGTCCTGGTACTATAATATCAACAGCACATTCTGGATACAATATATTTCGTACAATTAGTGTCTAATAAAAATGTTATTTTAAGTAGATGCTATAAAATATTCAACAGGATCTTTGTTTAATTCTTTACATCCCTTAATTTTTTTAAAAAGGAATTTTATCATTTTTATAATACATTATTACAAGTATTACACAAAGAAAATTATCCAGGACTGTTTTTTAAAAAGGCAACTGTATAACGTTAACTATTTACTAAAAATAATGATAACAAATGTCGTATTGTAGGTCTACCGTGTGGACAACTCCAAGGATTTTTCATTTCACTCATGTGAATTATTAATTTCTGCATCTCTGTTTTACTTAATGCAGTGCCAATCATAATCGCACTACGACATGCTCTTGATGCTAACATTTGCTGAACTCTACTAGGCCGGGGGATTTTAGAACCTATTTTGTTCTCTGTTCCTCCTTCTTTGATTAGAAAAATCAATTCTTCTATATCTCCTTGTCCAAATTGCCAGCCAGCACTAACTGGCATTCCAAGTAATTCTACGCGTTTTCCGACATTGTCTGAAATAAGAAAATTATAGATAATTGAATTGTATAAATAACATAATTTATTATTATTATTATTCTTTACCTTCAGAATTTATTTTAAATTCAAAGCCATTACTTTCAAATATTTCCCGATGTTCTATGAGGATTGTTTCATTTAAAGAAGAAAGATTTAAAGGTTTTGGTACAATTAATTTTTGAGTTTTTAATTTTGTTTCATTGCTTAATTTTTCGAAACGGAATTTTTCGTCAGTAGCATGCTGATCAATTATAAAAAGATCATCTTCTAAACGGGCTATAATAAATCCTAAATTAAATTGCCCTATAATCTCCATCTGTAATGTGATTATGATACATTATATATTTAATTGGACTAATGGAAGCAATTAAAATACTAAAGCAAATATTTCAGCAACCTTCATGAATGATTCTTTGTTCAATTCTCTTTGTAATTCTTTCTCTGCTTCACAACTTTGACTAGCATCTATTGCTACTTTGTACTTTACTTTTCCCTTTTTCATAACGCAATGCTTAGATGTGTCCTTTCTTTCTTGTAATTTTTCTCTTACTTTTTGTATATCTATAGGAATTTCAATATGTAACAATTGTACAACTTCATTATTCTCTTCAGGAACATTATCTGTTATTATATGTGCTTCTTTTTCATTTTTTATTTTTGTATTTTTCAGTATTTTTTCATCTTTTTTTTCAATGCTTTCTGATTTACGAAAACATTGTATCCGCTTTGCAGGAGGGCTCTCACAAGAAGAAGATGCTACTCTTTTTAGGCCAAAATTTAATTCAGTTACAGATTTTACAATAAAATTTCCTTGCATAGGCTCCCATTTTCGTATTAAATTAAATTTTATAGAGGCTAAAATTAATCGTTCATGTGTAAATAAAATAGTTCTTTTATCTGGTGTCACATTAATGTCAGCATATTCTTGATTTAATTTTAAATTCAAAAATATGAAGGGATATTGTTTATTGTTATATCTATGATATAGGTGATTAACTAATTTATTTATTTTCATTAAATCACATGGTCGTCCATTTACATAGAAAAATTGTCTGTCAGGACTAGAGCGACCACAGCTATGATCGCAACTACTAACATAACATTCCCAATCAAAATCTATCTTTGAATCTTTTGGTAAATTGTATTCTTCTAATATTGCTTCATCGGGTGATTCTAGCTCAACTTCAAATAAACCATCAAGGGATTTCTTACCAAAGACTGCATTAATATTTCTAAGGACACTGTCTGCATTTCCTGTGCTTACCACAAGATCAGTGGATTTTCCTGAGACTGTATTTGTACATGTTATTTTTGTATTAACAGAAACTAAACAGTAACCATATAACATCTGAATAGCACGCGCGTATTCTTTCTTTATGTTTTTATGAAATTCTTTTGCTCTCACTGGAAGATTCTTAAATAAATTTTTTACATTCACAGTTGTTCCATTTTCTCTGGCGCATGCTTCCTTCTTTTGTAATATACCATTCCTATCAAATTCCAATAGAAATCCATGTTCGCTAGTCAAGTGTCTAGTTATGATACTTAAATCACCTAATGCACATAATGAACTAAGAGCTTCTCCACGGAATCCAAATGTACCAACTTCTGTTAAATCCGAAAATTCACGGAGTTTAGATGTGTGATGCTTTAGACCTGTTTTGCAATACCAGAAAAGGATTTAATTTTCTACAATATATTTGCTTAAATTTTAAATGAACATTTGTGAATTTATTATAGATTTTCATTATATCGTTTTTTTTTTTATAAATCACTGACCTAATCCTTCAAAATCTTCTTCTATAACGCCACTTCCATTGTCATAGACAGTTATACACGTTTTTCCATAATCTGTTAATTTAACATCAACATTTGTAGCACCGCTGTCTAAGCTATTCTCAACTAATTCTTTCACAGCAATGGAAAGATCGATCACTACCTAAATAATTATATAGCTGTTCTTTGACAATATTACAATACTAATAATATGCAATAATATCAGAGTATTCTAGGATATACTGTCAGAGCTTAACCTTACCTGCCCAGAACAAATACGATGTATTGTTTCTTTGTTTATTGCTCCAATTTTTTTCGATTTTTCTGTTGTTGCAATCAAATTATCCATTTTATTTCAATTTTTGATAAAAGAAGTTTGTATTTACTTATGTTTTTTTATCAATCTTTGTCCTGTAGTTTAATTCAACGTAGAAAGCGACTACGCGGGCGATGCCGGCTTCGCCGGACTAACTATGAGCATATTTCTATTATATATATTTTCCGTAAATTATTATACTTTCATGATATTTTCTTATAATTTACAGCAATTTTATTATTTAAAAAAAATGTTATAAAAGAGATTAAAAATGTAGGTATTGGAAAATATTAGTATAACATTTTCTATTATCAGAAATTTTATTTAACTTTTAAAATATGACTAAAACATTTACACACATCATACACTAGATTTTTATTCGAATTCATTTTACAGGTCTGACCTAACTCCAAATCCTGGTCCTGGAGGTGGTGTGTTTAACGATGTTAACCCACCAGCTGGATCAGCAGCAAATCTAGGTGAATTTTGAGGACCGGGTGGTGGTCTCTCACCATTCTTTAAAGCGCATATTATTTTTGTAGCAGTTTCAGGAGTCAAGTCTTCCTATAAAAATAGATCAGATCAAACGATATTAATTGTCATGACAACATAGCTCATTACGGAATAGGAGAACTTAGAATCACTTACATAGTAATCATCATTAACTTGAAACATCGGTGCATTGGCACAAGCTCCTAGGCACTCTACTTCTGATACTGTGAATAGTTTGTCTTTGGATGTACCACCAAGTTTACAGCACGCAGCTTCTGTCACAGCCTTTACTATTGAATCAGAATCTCTTAACCAACACGGAGTGCAAGTACAGATTTGTATATGATATTTTCCCATTGGATTTCTGTTAAACATCGTATAAAAGGTAGCTACTTCATAAACACGCATACGTGGTACATTAAGAATCTCTGCAACTCTATGCATAGCAGAGAGTGGTAGCCAACCATGTTGTCGCTGAGCTAAATCCAATAAAGGTATCATGGCGCCACGTTTATGACCTTCCGGGTAAATCTTGAGAAGGGCTTCGATGCGCTTCTTGTTTGCCTCATTAAACTCAAACGGTGTATTGGGATTATTGTAATCGGTGTCCGTATGCTATAATTTCAAATCAATATTATATTCAAAGTATTGTTGCCGAAAGAATTTATTATATAGTTGATAACATACATTGAAAAGCTGCTCAGACGCATGACTAGCAGATATTTGTATTCCTCTGCTGCTTGTAGGAGTCTATAGAAATAAAGATAAGTCGGTAACAAATGTCAAATCAAAAACAATTGACTTGATATGATTTGAAGGTTACATAAGGTCCATTTAGGTTATATTTCAAAAATAAATTAAAAGTTGAGAAGAATGAAGAGTCTTTTTTTATATAATTACGTACTAAGAGTGCGCGAACTGCTCGCAGAGACGTTAACATATTTAAAGATTTAGAATACATCCGCGAGTGTACTTATTTCTCCTTATGTTGTCAATTGAAATCTTTGGTACTTAGTTAACATGGATAACACCTGACAGTAGATGGCGTATGGAAAAGTTATGCCTTAAATTTAAATTACTTCTGCACTCTTGAAAATAGTTCAATACAGTAAACAAATATACGTATTTACTGTTTTCATGGAGTCGGTGAAGAGTTAATCAGAATAAAAGTCAAATATAAACAATGCCAAAGTTCAATAACATATTAGTTTGTCGCGATACCCCGACGTGGTAACATTATCGTTTTTCAGGTAACATTTATGTGTATAGTAATTAGTAATAATCAGTTAATTCATGTGTAAATTAATGTAAATAGTGCTCGTGCATAAAGTGTAGTATTATTTGTGTGTAATAATGTATGGAAACGAAATATTCATTTTGTAGAAATATGCGTTTGAAAAGTCACGTGATCTCATAAAAGAATACGACTAGCCAATCAGATTGCAGTGGAAATGACATTTTGCATTTTCGCGCTAGAAAGCAATCATTTCGTGCATATTCGATCTAATTGTACGAGAGAACGTCCCTCGAGTAATACAGTGTCAGGTATTATAATTTAGTTCCTTTTAATAATTCTCTAGCATTTGTTAAACTGATTTCTATAACTCCAAGATCATGGTCTTACAATATTTGTAAAGTTCAAATAAATTTAGCTTGTAGCCATTGAACTAATTGCTTGTGATACATATGATAAATTTTATATCACTTATAAAATGAAATAGTTTGTAATAAAATACGAATACTATTTCCTATCCACTCCTACATTTTCTTCGATAAATTAAGGACAAGTACATTGTATAAAAAATGAATAATTATTTGACGTAAGCTATACTCCGTTCACTGAGAGAACGACCAGGCATTTGATCAGATTTGGTCAGATTTGCACATAAATGACCGCTCACTTGTTCCTCTCTCAATGAAACCCAGTCTCGGCCATAGTCGACGAGTGGACCCTAACATACAATTTTGTAGAAATGTTTAAGCCGAAAAAAAAACACGATAGTAACCTACACGAATACGGCATTGACATGAGCAACGCGTCTTATCTCCACTCCGCCCAAAGCTGCGCTAAGCCCTGGTCGTTCTCTCAGTGAACGGAGTATAGATGCAATCCGAAGCAAAATTTTGAATTTTCAGGCCCGCCGTACGCTAAGTAGCGTACTGCGCATGCGTGGCGCTGTCGTCAACTGTTTTGGTGGTACGTGCCGACGCCATGTTGGTTCGGCGGGCGCTATCAAGTTGTGGCAGGTTTCGCGGTCTCCTCGTTAATTACAGGTAATTAGCATATTATTTCTAACGTACATCTTCCTATATCACATAAAACGGTTGCTAAAGTCCCGATCTCCATAGAAGAGTGTACGCAAGATGAGGTATCGCCTCGTTTAAAAAATATTCACGAACATAAGATCTGCATTTTGGCGCCTCTTCCGCGAGATTCGACGTCATAGCTTTTCTCCCTATTTGCAATTCTTATTCTCCCGATATCGATAGCTTTTTCATACTTCAGTGTTATAGAACTAATAACTAATTATTTACAGACACATGTACACACATATACATGGGTGTATCATAGTCCGTGCTAATTTATTTTGTATTTTTTAGCTTTCACAGATCACATGAATCGCCTGAATTAAATACGGTAAAGGTTAAGCATCGTTTTATATTCGAAGCTGGTCCACATAATACGTAAAGGTAAGTCTCTTATAAAAAAAGTTAAAGTATGGCTCGATGCAGATACGTGCAAAAAATTCGGTAAATAGGCTGGCTGCAATGCAGCTATCGCGAAAAACGATTTTCTTTTTTATTACATTTCGATTCTATCGATTGATTCGATTTGTAGTTTATATCAGTGAAAAATAATTAACAATCGTTATGTTTAGTTATAATTCCTACCGATTCGGTAGCGGTGTTACCTTTTTCCACAGACGAGGTATAGGATGGATCTATCATGCAATGTAAATTTTTGTCCCACAGTTCTGGGGCTACGTAGCCCCATTACCATTTTAGTGTCGCATGCGACAATATCGGTTTAGAATGGAAAAAGGCAACAGCGCTACCGAATCGGTAGGAATTATAACTAAACATAAGGATTGTTAATTATTTGTCACTGACATGAATACAAATCGAATCAATCGATAGAATCGAAATGTAATAAAAAAGAAAATCGTTTTTTGCGATACCTTCATTGCAGCCAGTGATGCCGGAATCGTGAGGCGTGGTGAGGCGTATAGCCATACCATGATGGCTTGAGACCGAGTACGAGTCGAAGCCAAAATATAGAAGAAGTAGAAGCCATACCATGCAGGTATCATATTGTAGGTTGTACTTCTGGCTATCTAATGCATTATTAATCATTAGAATCGGCCGAGAAATACGTTCGCTAGAAGAGTTTAAGTGAGCACCAAAAATGAACATTTTTTACAGACCTTTTTTCAACTTTAAACGCTTATATCTCCTTAGGTTATTTCCTTAGCCGAATGATAATTACACGTGCTTGTAGCTTGGACTCTTAGCTTTCGAACGAGCCATTGAACGTGTAGATCGGCTAAGAATTGCATTCTGTAGAAGAGTTCGCGCGGACGAAGTCGAAATCCGGATGCTAGAAATTCGACCTCTTTGGATCGGCCCTTTGGAAAATGTGCCTGTGTAGATGTGCACGATCATTGGGCTCTTCGAGTCAGTTCACCGTCCACAGGCTAGGATAGTTGGCAGTGGTTGGCGGGATATACAAATATTCTTTTATTTTTCTCTGTTTATTTTTGCTTAGTTTTCGGTGTAAACTTTTATTTAAGACGTTAATTTATCATGCAGCGTACGTAGGGAATACCCTTAAAAGCAGTGGTTAGGACATGAAGCAAAGAAGAGGCTATATGCCGAAGAGGCCCCCACAAACTGTGGTTCAAGAGGGCAACTATCGATGTCTAGTCATTTTTCAGAGGTGATCGGCACGTCGAACCCTCTGAACATGGCTCGTGATCTTATTATATTATATTTTTATATTATATCTCAACATGATCTCGTATTTGCTCGTCGGTAGTTCTATTGCATGCGTAGTGTAGTAACGCATGCCTTTGAATTTAGACATTATAACTAATTCTTTTTTCTTTTTGTTTTAAACGGCCATCGAGAGTCTTCGCCAACTCGTCTCATTTTCGTGTTTTTTAATAGCGCCTATATTGGCTGCTTTATGTACTTTTAAATTTGTTATTTGCACTTTAAAGGCATAAGCTATTTTATTATTAGCGACAGATCTTTTTTTATCTATATATTGATATTACCGACTTCAATTATTCGGTTGAATATGGTTCCTAAACTCACCGCTCCATATCGTAGAGGGCGTAAGAAAACGTATGTTTTTTCGTAAGATCGGTATTTCAGTACATAGGACACGAAATCTCATAGGATGACAGGTCTATTCTTATACCTCGTCTGTGATATCGTCCGTCAGGTCTGAAAGCAGCGCGAAGAAAAGTCCATAAGAAATCTACGGCCTTTTCTTTACGCTGCCTTCAGACCTGTCGAACAATATAAGACTGCGGGTGTATATGGAACACGAAGTCCCATAAGATGACAGGTCTATTCTCATTCCTCGTCTGTGCCCATAGTAACGCGATGCAGTTATCGATAGGATACAACCGATACAACGGTAATGCAGTTTTACAATAATTACATTTCTTTGATCTCGCTATGTGGCGTTACTAGTATTAAAAAAAATACATTTTTTATAAATATTGATATTTCAATATAATTATTTACAATAAGATAGTTGAAATAATTATTAAAATTGATACTGTAGGTGGCTGCAAAAAAATTTCTAAATTCCAATAAACTCGCCGATATTTATTATTCGTTAGAGTATAAGCAATGTAAAGAGGGATACTAAAGGTAGTAAACTTTCCTTCATACGCATTGCATTTTATTTCTCGTACAACTAGTCACATTTATTACACCACAATACACAACGGTACATCTAATAATTTAATCGCGTCTAAGTTTCATAATCGTGTGGTACAGTAGTAGCAATCGATATAATAATTTGGAGGTATAAATAGCACACTTAATGTGACATCGCGTATAGTCTACGATATACTGGCATGATCGGGAATCCCATAAAATTCGTTTCCTCTCTTCGCGAGCGAGCGAGCGTCGATCGTCGAATAAATCGTCTATTCTCGCGTTAACAAAGGACTCCTTTATTTTGGTAAGATCTTACACGCTATTTATTTATCTTGATGATCGATCTCCTTTTTTTCTTAACGGAAGGACGTGGCGAGTCGAAGAAACATAATTCACGGGTGAGAGCGTAATTCACGATTGAAAAAGTGCTAAAAAATTGACGATCGCGCGTCGCGCGTACCACGTGTTCCGTTTCCTCCTCCCGCTCTTTTTTCTCTTACTATCTGTCGCCTGCTAAACTGCGGATATACGATATAACTTTTTTTTTGTTTGTTTGTTAGATCTTAATCACTAAATATTTATCTTAAGTTGGTACATTTTATACATGTAATTCTAGCGTAGACGACGGAGGACAATCGGATCTTGCGTAGCTCTCGAACATTTCTTCTTTCTTTCAAAATGGCCGCTTTTTTCCGCGTTGCCCTTGCAACTAATCGCACGTGTCACATCGCGTCGCGTACGAAGCGTATTCGGAGATCGCGAATATTTGATATCGTTCGTTGACGATGCCTCTTCTCGATCGTCGTTTAACTCTTTGAAGAATGAAATTTTATATAACAAAAAGGTCCATATAATACAGACATTTGAATATCATCAAATTGAACAAAGTAGGTCTCAATGTAAACCAGTGTTCTTTGAGTAATTTTAATTTCTGCACCATATAAATTAAAATACTAAAACAACGGGATACATTTTTATCACCACTGTCATGCCACAAAGAGTTAAAAGCATTCAGAGAGAATTATTCGATAAGTACGTGCGAACGTCGCCGATCGAAAATTAGCGTTTGATTTTCTCGTTATATATGTGTAGGTTGTACATGTACATAGTTTATATATATATATAAAAAGAATACGCTTATATTCTACCGAGGAAACGCACCCCCTCCTTCTTCCACGCGTCTGCCACCAAGAAAAGTTAGGAACTCGATTAGCAACGCAATTTTTTTTAAATATTTCCTTCCACGAAAATTTAGAACGGGCTCTTCAACGGCATTGTTTGAAGATTCTACGGGAATAAACCAAAGGGGGGAGGGGTGCTGCCTCGGCCGATCGACGATATTCTCGACGATGTGAAACGATCGTCGGCAGTGATCGATAAAGGCAGTGATGTCACATTGCGACGCGCTTCTCCATGTGCTTAGCCTCTCTACCATGTTTTTCTTCTTCTCATCTACATGCGTACGTTACAATTAATAATAATACCAGCTAGAAAAAGGTCTTAATAATTTATATAGAAAATGTACAAGAAAATCTACATTCAACGAACGCGTATAATAATTATTTTGCGTGTCTAACTGTCCGTGTGTGCGCGTGTGTATGTATGTATGTGTATATTCATGTATTCGTAGAGTGTTTCGTGTCGACGCGTTATCGTCGTACGAGCGAAGAAGAATAAATAAATTAAAAAAAGAAGAGGCGATGTGTAAGGGATGGAGGATGAGGAGTAGAAGGAGGGCGGAGAAGGGAGGAACTGGACTGCGAGGAAGGCCTCGGGGATAGCGTATATGGAAGTTTTGTGCCATTTACAGTTGGCCGTCGCGGCCTCGCGGAATTCTCAGGGTTTCGCCGCTCGTCCATTTGTTCGCGGCAACGCGAATCGAAAGAAGAAGACGACTCGTTCGAAGGAGACGAGAGAAATCGATCGCACCTCATAATTCACGGAGAGCGGGGATGACTATGATGATCGACGAATCGGTCGAGAGCCGGCCCAAGTTATTTTTTCCCCCTAAACGCGCGATCAACACACTCGATCTATCGAGATGGACGCATACGTCCGAGAGCAAACTTTGAAATGCATCTAACCGTGGATGTATCTAAATATATTTTCATCGTAAACTTATCCATCGGATGTATCCATCTCGAAGGGATAAGATTTATCGAACGGTTTATGGAAAATCATGCCGCTCTTTAAGAACACCCCCCTCCCAACCTCCATCGACAAGTGTACAATATCGTTTTTCTTTGGGATCGCGAGCAGCGAAGAAACACACCGAGGAACCGATTTTCTGCTTGTGTCGGGAAGCGAAGGAGCGTGTGCGCACGGTGAGCTTGCGAGCGCGTAATCGTGGCTCGTGTCCAACGTATGTATGTTCGAAGCCGACGGTTCCTCGCTCCTTCAGCCGACAGCACGATATGGCTTTGATGATAATATACGACAGCTAAATATATTCCGTGCCTCGTGCTTAACTCTTCTCGTTTCGCTAGCTTTCACTCGACTCTCTCTCTCTCTCTCGCACATACACGCATTCGTTTACACACGCATTCATTCTTACGGGTCGCGTGCTCGTTCACGCTCTCTCGTTCGCACGCTCGTTTTCGACAGAAGGGTGTAGAGAGCGACATAAGGTGAGACTGTTGTTGTAGCTGCTACTATCGACGCAGGTGTCGCGCGAGTAAATCAAAATTCGAAGCGTCAAACAACGCGCGACTCGCGTTTTCCCTTTCCCTGGCTTAGAATCGTAGAGCATGCTGATATTCTCGATGCATAGACATAATGCAGGTCGAGCTTGGAAAATGCACTCTCTTTTCCCTTGTTCACCGATCCTCGCGTTGGAAATAATCGAGATGACGCGCGAATACCGGTACTCGGGGCTACGATCGTGAAACGTATACGGGTTCCGTAATTGTCGTACGGCGTTCGATGCGATATCTCGAGCGTTCCTCCTTTCCTTGAATCGGTGACGTGGAATACCGGTACTCGGGCTTGGTATTCGTAGCTAGAAAAATCAAGGTAGCGGGCTCCTCTATAAACGCGACTCTGCGGGCGACTCCCTCCTCGTCATCGTAATCTTCCTCTCGTTCTCGTTCTCTCTACGTCCTCGTATATACCGATCGTTCGCGATTCCCTCAATGGCACGATCTCGCTCTACGTTGGAAGCGGCGCATTCGACGATGCCATTCGTCGCGCCACTCGATGACGATCGACCTCTGCGTCACGGTAAGACCACCTTGACCTCCTCCGTCGCTCTCTTGGCCGAGGATCAAGTACGACCTGTGGACACCACGAGAAAGTATATCGGTATTAGTGAACGTACATGTGTCTCCATCTCTCTTTATACTTATACGTATACTCGAATACTCACTTGTTGGGCTTGATCTTGGGGCATCTACAAGCTAAATCCGCGGAGTGTACGTAGAGCGGTACGTCTCCGCGTCGGATCCTTGAGTTTGGTGTCTTCTTGTATATAAAGTCAACGTTTAACGTGAAACGTATCCAGGATGTGCCGGATACGCTGCCGCCGTTTTGAGAACCATCGCTCTTCTTGTGCCTGTCTGTTATTCGTCCGAGTATAGCTGCAAACACGACAAAAATACTGTTAATATCTATAATATAGTTTGCTCGAGGAGCTTGTGATTTAAAAAAAATTCTAAAGCCCTGTTCGCACTATCGATTTTTGTCTGTTGCCTCTATGATATCGAGGGGATCTGTAACAACAAATGGGTCACTCGGCAACGTAGAAACGTGTGAAATTGAAAGCCGTTTCGAGTTGAACATCCTATCGAACCCAACTCAATTTTTGGCAGTGCGGCACCATTTTATAGACATTTTTAAATATACCCCATAACCGGTTAATTTTTTAAGTAAAAAACTAACCTGAACAATTGAATATATTCCATAAACATAAGGTAGATCGTTGTTAAAAATTTTTTAAAGAGGGGAGAAATCGAATCTCAGGATTCTCGAGTTTTGTCAGGTCGAGGAGTATTTCGGAGCAGACCGTGGTCTCCCACAAGCGTGGAAGGAACGTGCAGAGAGGAATGGGGTTTGCGGTTTGCGGAATGGCTTTCGGTTTTCTTTCTCTCTTTCTCTTATTACGATCGTATCCATCGATCCTGTCGTTCGCAGGACAGGGATACTATTAGCCTTTCGCCAAGGACCAGGGTCGTGCCCGGTGCGCCCCTCGAAACCGATTCAACGTCCAGCGGTTCGACTCGGGATCGAACCATTCATTACTCGATCGGAGAGAAGAGCTGATTGACTGCGAGGATAGGAACGTGGTACTTGTGGTTTCAGAGATGAACATTATTGTTTTAGGATGGGTTTATGTCTTTAGAGATGAGAACTATTGTCTTTTCGATAAATTAGACATGTTTTCTTCTTCTTTAATTAATTATTAGATCGGATATCGATGAGTTAATATGGGCATCGATCCTTGGCTATTTTCAAAGTGTTCTAGATCGTTCTCTCATTGGTTTTGTCTTTGCAAAAGAACACGGGAAAGAGAATGAGAGAAAGTGAGAGAGGGAAGAAGAAGACGAAGTATAGTACATCTTGTGGTCGTTTCGGCTTCTATTCTAAGTCGGAGACAGCTAAGTGCAGACCTGTTGAAGATTTATCTGCGCTGAATCAAGCAAGCGTACGGGAGAAAGGAAGGAAGCAGAGAATGAGCGAGAGAGAGAAAGCCTAAAACCGTGGCCCGGCGTACTGGACCACGGCTCAAAAGCATGCCTTTCTATTATTGAAAGTCCTACCCGCTAAAACGGCGAGCCTTTCATTTTTAAACGAGCCGGCTTGTACAACACACGAGTATCACCACCGGACGGACGAACATCGAGAGGAAGGGAGAAGAGGAGAAGAGGTGAGACGAATCGTCGAGCCACGGGCCACGTGTGCACCGGACTTCTTCTCTTTTCTCGCGGCTTCGACTTCTTCGAGGACCTTCGACCCTACTCTCTCCCTCTCTCTCTCTCTTTCCCTTTCTATTTTATGCACTCGCTTTCTGATTAATTCCGTTAAGGGTGAGGGAATCCTAAGAGGAATTTTCTACGGTCTTTCCTTTGAATGAACATTTTTGAAATATTTATCCAACGAATGTTGACATCTACTCAACTGTTATATAATAAATTAATTAATTAACCTTCAGGGAGCTATAATAGTAAGGTCACCATAGTGACCTAAAGCAGACAACTATTTAATGCATAAATAAATTAAACAAATTTTTCTTTCTTAATACTCACCATAATCCTTTTTGCAGTATTTGTTCAAGTTCAACCTCTTCGTACTCGCGCGGCACTTTCCACATTGATCTGCAAAAGAAATAAAGAACACGTAAGTTACAAATTGTTTTTCCCAAAGCTAACGAAACCGTGATAACAATTAATTCTTGCGAGGTAGGCAAGACGTTATCGAGATATCGGAGAATCTTGCTAGATTTACAGAGAAATCTGGCAGAGCATTAACAGCGGTAGCAACAATTCCAACACTTCGTTAGACGCATCCAATGGTACTGCCACGATGTATCCATCAGAACGGTTCCACCATTATCGTGGCATTCCGCGACTATATACACGAGCCTTATGAATGAATAATTTGCATCCTAATGAAACATCGCGTACGAGATGCTAAATTTCGAAATCGCATATTCATATATGGCTGGAGGCACGAAAATGTTGCTCTTCGAAGCGGATGTGTTGTTCGAATAATACTGCTTATCGCAGGAAAGAAAGAAAGAATAGGTAAAGCGAGTGGGGTCCTTCGATCATAAATTGCACGTTCTTTCCTTCGTGTATATAGCATATATCTATACGTTATACCTATGTACGTATGCAAGCTCGCACGTAAACACGGTGAACTCGAAAGTGCATCGGTTGGCATCGTCGTCGTTGTCGTGGGTCGACGTTTAGCCTCTCGCAAATTCCCGAGGCATTCGTCTGGCCCGTCGTCCGCCCTAACCATCGCATTATCCACTCCGGTACACTCGGTGCCTCGAAGCAAGGAAGGCCAAAGGGAGTAAAGCGAGAGAGGGAAGGACAGGTCGTGCGTGTGTACCGGTTAAAAGCGCGGTAGGAGAAGAGACGGATCTCTTCGCGTGGTACTTCGTCACGCGATGTCGGACGCGTCGTGACGTCATGACGACGACAACGATGAGGAAAAGAAGAGGTGGAGTATGTTGTATTACGTTGGCTCTTGTTACTCTCTGTCTCTTCCTCCCTACAGAGTGTGCCGATAATTATATTGGTCTAAAAATTGTTATTTGTTGTTGTTTTATAAAATTTGGTTCTGTATAGTATGGAATTCAGGTATGCAATTGTGTAAAGTTTGAATGATTTTATACTATTATTGATAAAATAACCGAATTCACGATATAATTGTAGATATTATTAAAACCACTGGGTTAAACAATTAATGATGATTACATGTGTTAATTTTTTAAATATTTTATGAATTAATGTTAATAATAATTATTACTTTGGGAAGACGAATGTGAAGTTATCGAAAAGTAGAATGGTACTCTTTTTGGTCCTCACAAATATTTCTCACGCAACACTTTCTTCATACGTAATAACTTTTCTTAAAGTCATTAAAATGAGAGACTATACCAGATGGCAATAGTTAATGACTCACCCTGTATATACCATACATCACTGGCACTTAGGTTACTTCAGCTTGTCTCGTCTCGCACTTGACATCGACCATTATCATCCTCCTCGGTGCCATATCTATTATCTAGTCGCGGCTATCCATCTATTATCTCGACCGGCACGGTCAGCGTATATAACGCGGAGAGTGGGAGAGAGAGAGAGAACCCAGAGAGTGAGACTCAATTAATTCTACGGGAGATACGTTACGGTCCTGAGTTAGAACAAGGTCTAGAGAGATAGAGACGGACAGAGAATGGATGGAAGAAGACGGTGCTCCTAGCTAGGATAACCGTTGTTGCTTCCACTTCCTTGCTATGATTATTTCAACAGAAGTAAGTGTCACGAGATTGTATTTCGAACGACTTTATCGAGACGATTCACATTATTTTCTTAACGTCCTTGATTCTCTACTACCATCTTTATATCTAGGGCTGTAAGGAGAAACGATGTTAAATCCTATTCTTAGAAAATTTCAATCTATACATTAACTGAATTTTTTATTTTTAAAATAATAATTAATAATAACAGCATTATTTAGAATAATGTTGTGCTTTGCTCGGTAGTGATATCAAATTGATGTTCAAAATTATAAGCAGCGATATCTCAAAAGTAAAAATATTAAATGTAATCAAAATAATAGGTTATGCCGTGAACAGCTGTTTTCAACAAATTAGTTTTCAAACACTAGATCGCTTTTATCATTCCATATAACCATAGACAGACTAAGTATTCTTGAAATAGCGAGGATCGAAAGGAGTGCCAGACACTTAGGGACCTTTGACGAGAAAGAACCAATAACCGGTAAGGACCGGTAGGTCCAGTCAGCGAAAGCATCGTTTACGATTTCATCGAGCGCTTACGAGCAAGGAATCAGGGAGAGGAGTAACACGCCATTCACCGTGGAGTTTGTTAATTATCGAGAAGGAGAGGCATTTGCACGCGAACTCTCTCTGCTCGTTTCTTCCTTCCTTCCTTCCTCTCTTCATCTTGCAACGAGCGTTTACTCGGTCGTCGCGTGTATCGTTCTCCTCCGTGAAGGAATCCGTAATAACCGTCAAAGCACGAGAGGCATTTTACGCGGCTCGCGCTTCGCTAAAGAAGACTGCTACGAGAGAGAAGAGAAAGCATGCGAATGAGAAGGATGAAGAAGAAGAGGATCGACACTCGCTTCGTGCTGCTTGGCTCGAGTTGCTTGAATAAACCGTGCCGAGGCGTGTACACACACGTGCGTTCGTTCGACGCTGATTGCGTGCAAAAGTATTTTACAGGAATTTCATAATTATCGTTTGGCGCGTTCGTGGAAAAGCTGGTTCCTTTTCTTTGTTCACCTTTCTTCGTTTCTCTTTCTTTCTCGATCGTAAGTCTCATTGCCTTTCTTTCCAGAACTCTTTCATTGCGCATACCGCCTATCGGTTTAACACGCTCGACGGTTTAGCAGCTTAGCAGTCGTACAATTTAGTGGCCGAGGCGCGAGAAAGGAAGCACACATTTTTCTTCTTTTCGTCTCGTTTCACCTTCCTCTCGTGCTCTCTTTCCCTCTTTCTCTCTCCCCGCCATTCTAATAACGTTCTAACCGTGTAATAGGCAGCCTATAATTTCGGCCCGACCGCGAATACCCTCGTGGGAAAGCGCATACGTCTCGGAGAGGATCGAGGCCTCGCTGGAAGCGCGTTTCCAGGCGATAATTATAACGCGTTTCGAAGTATAATTGATGCTTCGATCGAGATGGATCATATAGGATGGATGAAAAGGATTTCGCATTTCTCTCTTTCCTAAGCTCACATTCCTCCATTAATATAAAAGTGGATTTCAAGCACGTGCGAGAGCACGTTTCTTTTACGAATTCTATTTCTTTAGCGTGAATGTCAACCGCGAGTTACTCCAAGAAAAAGCGTTCGAATTTTGTTGGAAAATTGAGATCTATCGAATGCAATCGTGCAGCGATCCTTTCACACGATGAAAGAAGTTTAAGAGTTCCTTTTTAGCTAGACAGCTGTGGAACGTTAGAGTTAGGATGAAAATCGTTCGACTATTCGTATAGGCCGCTTCCTGCGTAAGCGTGCGTGCGTACGCATCGTACAACCTGGCGTATTCATTCACGAGCTGGTTCTTTGGACGCTGCCGCCATTCATAGCGCTCCATTCATTCGTCTCGCCTCGTTTATAGCGTGTTTACGATTTATACGGAGCACCGTGGCCCGACATATTTTAATTGCAGCTTAAACCGCACATATCGTTTGATTTGGTCACGTAAATTCGAGGAGTATAAATCCTTCGATCGTTAAGATCCTGGTAATCAAAAGAAACACTGCCAATTACATTTCTGATAGCAGTGTTTGTAACAAATTTAAGACATTGGTGACAGTTTACAAAAATATACACGGCACGAATCATTTTTTCTAAGTCTAGACATATTTTTAAATTATGATACCAAAGTATTTGATTGATGCTTAATCCTGGATATTTAAAATAAATATCTTTAATAACAATGTTATTAATGATTTGTTACCAATGTTATTTTTGCTATTAACATGTTCTTGGTATTATGTTAGTGGGTAGGCACGTGTATAGGTAGGTACTTATACCTATGCAATCAACTTGTGGTCATCTTCTCGTGGCCTTTAAGGATCAGTAAAAAATATGAAATGTGTTTTTGGTTAGCATCTTTTTCATTTATCGTACGATTCACGATCTTTTTTAAAGGCTTCGCTTTCGTTTCTTATTTCAAGGCTTCTCCTCCGGCGAAGAGCTTTGCTAACGGCGCGGCGGACGTAGATTAATCGCGCGTGCCACGATGATGTTTTCCTTGGCAAGGTACGTCCCGACTATCGGCTACCGTCGCTTTTCGGGAGGGCTTAAGAAGAATTTCGTAAATTCCCGTTAACGTGTGCGGCCTTTTTAGCCGTCTAAGAAAACACAGACGTCGGGAGGCCCGACGCCCGTTAAGTCGTTACGAAATTTTCAACTACACAATGCTACCTTTGCTTATCTTTATATATCGCCGGTTGTCCACTTTATATCCAGTTATTCATAGTCCCGTTTAATTTTAAGCATGGAAACGTGTTTTCTCGAACTCGACTCTTCTCGAACACATTTGTGACTTGTAAAACGAATTGTCCACGTATTATTGTACAGCAAGAAAGTAGAGAACTGGAGATCAATCCACTTGGGCTTCATCTTCGACCGGAAAAAGGCCTGACCCTTCGAGCGGACCACGGAGATGAATTACGTGAAAGTAAAGTAATTTCGAAGCAATCTCCTCTTCTGCTTCCTGCTCTCGGAAGTTGGAGAAGACGAGCGATAAGGCACCTTGATTTTAATCGATCTTCAAAGTTATCGTCGTCTCGTCTAATCTCTTATTTGTTTTTTCTAAAAAGAATTTTATGTGACGTACTTATGTTAAAATTGACCAGCTTTTTCCTTGATCTTTTTAAAAAAAAACTGTTGAATTCTCCATGACATCGATAAAAACCTGGCGGATCTTTGCGCGTTAATCCTCTCTAGGATCAACAATATAATCTCATTATTCCGGGAACCCCTAGACGAATAGCAGAAAAGAAATATACGAGTGGCAGCCTCCTACGTCGAGCGTGTTTTTTCCACGTCTCCCAGGCTTCTCCGAAATCTTTCCTGACTGCTTCTGGATTTAGTCGGTGAACCGTCACGCACCTTGCCCAAGAAACGTTTCTCCAAGTGTCATCCAAGCATAAGGAATAGGAGAATGTATCTCTTTATCTCCTTCTTTTTTTTCCATATCCCTGTATATTTAACGCGCAAGTAATTTCTACTTATGTCCTATGGCCTCCAGCCAGGATACGGATCCTACATTTATCTATCCATCTATCTTTTCAAAACTTTTCGTATCTAAACGTCGAAATTTCCATCTGGAGTTTCTCGAGCGTAAAATAACCGATAGAGAAAGTATTCCGAGGTGGTACATGAATATATACACGCGTACATACATAGATATCTATGGAAGGCTCGTTTTGGAGGGTCGAGCTCTCGTTGTCACGCGAACAGAAACATCCTTCTTTCGATCGTCTGCGGTGGAAATCCCTGATTTTCGGAGCGTAACACATCGGATTTACGTGGGC
The DNA here is from genome assembly GCA_916049575.1 of Ancistrocerus nigricornis. NCBI lineage: Eukaryota > Metazoa > Arthropoda > Insecta > Hymenoptera > Vespidae > Ancistrocerus > Ancistrocerus nigricornis. The sequence goes on along the minus strand of OU696667.1, from coordinate 12,534,336 downwards.
CGATCCCGCTGATTGGAATGTCCCGAAGCGCGCGGTGTGACAACAGAATCGAAAAGCAGTTTCGTGTGTCGAGCTCGTGTGCGCGCGTGAGTTCGTTCATTCGTTCGTTCGTATATATCTACGTGGATATATATCGATCGATAGGAGGACGAATCGTTCGATCGGAAAACGTCGACCTTATACGCTTTGCACGGCGTCGATCGGTTGCTCGCTCGCGTTCGAGCCGGACGCGGATTGGCACGGGTTAATCGACACAAAGGGCGTCTCGTTAGCTGGGAATTAAACGGATTATGGTCTTGGTTCTCTTTCTCTCTCTCTCTCTCTCTATACTCTCTGCCACCCCGTCATCCCTCCACGATCGATTCGCATTTACGAGTATGCTGCTCTCGTTGCCACATCCGCCCTGGATTTACGTGTCACTTTCTCGTCTACGTGCTTCTCTCTTCTTTGGCTTCGACGAGTTCCACGAGGAGCTTGATCCTGATTATTTCGATCGTTTTATTGTTCAAGATCAAGTGTCAAGAATTTTCCTACTCTTTTCTTGAAATATTAGATTACTTTTATCATTTTTCAAGAAGCTAGATTAATTTCGCAAAATTTTTCAGAGATTACCAAATCGAAAATTGCAAGATCGCATTTGGTTCGGAGTGTCCACATTTGAAATATTATTATGCAAACGCGGAGGGTGAGTGGATAAACGTAGAGCTTCCGGATTTGGAGGAATCGAGGAACAGAGAGGAAGGAGAGTGGATTGGTACGTTCTATCTCTCTGATTTTACCACTCATCGTATCCGGAATTGGCGAAATTCCGCACGGGAGTTCCGCCGGTAGACGAACGTGACCGGTCGCGGTTCCACGGCCGCGGAATTTTCGATATTTTTATTCGATAACTCGCGGGTTCGTGGTCGTAGAATCGGCCGGCCGGGCAGCCGGGGGGCCATCGATTGAATTTCAAACGAAATTCAAATTACGTTTAATTTGGTTAGCCGCCACTGTCGGAGCGTAGCTTCTGTGCGTGTTTCGTACGTGGGTATATGTGGGAAAGAGAGAGAAAGATAGGTATAGTATATCCTGCCACCGTTACCAACGTAAACTCTCCTATTCCTATGGCTTGCGTGCAGTTCCGGTCTTTCTCTATCTCTTTTTACCCTTCTCCGGGTTGAGTTGTAGGGATTCTATTATCGACCTGCATCCACGCTTCATTAAAGCGCTACGAATTTTGCAAACAGAAAAAGGTTTTACGTTCCTCCCGTTTTCCGAACGAACGAAGCTAATACTCCTACCATATTTTTCTCTTATTTCCGGTTTTATTAGAAAGGAAAAAGGAATGTTTGCACAGGAAAAAGCACCTTTCGAATATTTTCTCTCCAGATTTTTCCACGATCAAACATTGTTTCTTTTTTCTAGCAACTCGGAATAGGTGAAAAAATGGAAGATCGGAGGAAACCCAGTTATTTGATCACCGACCATTAGATAAATTCATTCGATGTGCTGTAATTAGAGGATTCAGATAAAAGACCAGTTTTTATCTTTTTCTCTCTCTCTCTATCTCTTTTGATTTCAAGGCTCGAGATATATCTCAGAGTCGTTAGGTGCTCCGTCCGATACGGGAGATCGCCGGTTTTTTCATCGTCTCGAAATTATTTACGTCTCTTCATTACGTGATAACGTTGCTCTAACGCGTTATCAGCGTGTTCGCTTCTGCCTGTCGTAGAATAGCCAGGAGCGCTCGTTAGGAGAAATCAGGAGCGACTGTCGCGAAATAAAACGCCGGCGACGATAGTATTGGTGGTGGTAGGTAGTACTAGTGGTGGTGGTTGTACCAGTGGCGATGGTGGTGCTGCTCGTAGTAGTGATGGTGGCGGCTGCTGGGAAACCATTTCTCGTTTATTACTCCGTTAAGGGCTGTCCGGAAACGAGGAGCGCCAGGGTTGCGTCAGTTTTCGTCGTCGACAAAAATACGTGAGTTGGGTGTACGAGAGAGAGAGAGAGAGAGGGAACAAGGTTGTCCTCTCGAGAAGGAAGTTAAGGACAAAAGAAGTCAGCGGACAATCGACCAGATTCGAAGGAAATTTGATATTTCTTTTTATTATTATTTTATCTTTCTATTTTCACGATTTTAAATAAACTCGATATATCGGATAGTTTTTAAATAACAGTCAAATGTTTTATCAAACGACTTTCACGAGAGAGTATCTTCTTCTTCTGGTGATGTTCCTTTCTCGCGAAAGAAAATTTCCGGTGAGTTCTCGCGCGGAAAACGAATGTCGAAAAGCGAGTGACGGCTCGAGAGAAATACGAATCCTTATCGCGACTGGACTCGCTATTACCGGAGTCGTAAGAGCTACTGTCACGGTCACTATCAATGTTCTGTTAGCACAACGTACCACACTACCACCGAGCACTATCGGCCTTAGAGCGGTAGTAATAGACCAATAGTGGAGCATGGTACCACTTCGTGTCTCTGGTGGCTCGATATGTCGACGGGATGAGAATATCGATACCGTGCACATACACTGTCCGCAACAAATTTTCTGCGGACCAATGAGAGATTTTTTATAAAAATTCTTCTCATGCCCTGTATGGGTTGAATATTTTTTCGTGGCTAGAAAAAAATGAGATAACGCGAAATTGAGAAAAATTAAACTTCTGATACGAACTAACCATTAATTTACAATTTTTATAAATATTTATTATAAAATAATGGTTTCAAATTTCGAAGATACAACGGTATACATATTTACACACAAGTGTATCATATTTTATGAATAGAAATCCATTAAGTTCTGCTGCTAAAATTAAATAAAATTTGAAAAAAATACAGATACGTGGATATATGACTTAAAAATTACACGAGCCCATAGAGGGTTAACAAAACAGTAGAATTCTTTTCATATTTCGAGGAGAAAGACGAGCTCGTAATTACAGGAGCGTCGAATGTTATGCAAGCGGATCACCCTTCATTTGCCGAAATAATTAAATTCGTGTAACTTCCCAAAGATGTTTACCTAGGAGTAAACTTTTGGTTCGTAGTGTATGCAGGAGGTGACGTTAGGTGGCTGTGTAAATAGGTATATCTGAGCGCCTTGCGCGTTATTAGAACGTCACGCCTCTGGCTGTCTCATTAAAATCCACCTTGAGGACCTACGGATAGGGCTTGCCGGGAAACGAGCTCTCGTTGAGAGCATCAGAGAGAAGGAGAGCGAGAACAGCAACCGATCTTCCACACTCCTTTCCCGTCAACGATTAACAACCTTTCGAACCCTTAAAGCGTTAGTTTCACGACGAACGCGATACGGGCGTAGCTTACTTGTCATTGCATGACGCTCCGAGTGGTAACGAAGATAAGATATAAGATAAGTTTTAAAGTCCACGATCGTTTTCACGTTACTACGGTATCCTTAAAGATGTCTCACTAATAAAACGGATCTCAGTTTATTACACTTACTAGCAAACCAGATTATTACGGTACTCGTCTAAGAAATTTGCCGAGACGGTAGTTAAGATTTATAGGTGGAATCAAGGTGAATCCAAATTCGCTCTCGAAATCGACATTTTCACAATCCTCCCCATTCTCCGTGATCCACAGTCACGGAGGAAACTAGCGAAACATCGTTTTCCACGGATATATATTGCTCCTAGTCGTGTAAACTCCAAGAGTTCCTCCGATCTCGGTACTAGCGGGATCGTCCCTTGGGATCAGCTTGGTAGCGATGCTGGGAAGTATTGTAGGGTGTAGGGGGAGAAGATTTAAGCTCGTCCCGCCGGAATCCCTCCGGTCCGAGACAAATAGCTCGAAATAAGGATACGAATGCAAATCGAAGAAGGAGCTCTCGATTTATCGGTTTCGGTGTACCGCCGTCGCCCGAGATAAATTCGTAACTCCATTGGAAAGCTGCTGCTGCTGCTACGGCTGCTGCCGTCGTTCGTGACTTCGATGAATCTTTCATTCCGTCCACGAGATCGTCGTATCCTGATCGACGTGGGTGAAAAATTGAATGAGAAAAAATCACCCTCCTTTTTCCCCTCGTTTTTTTTTTTTTTATATTTTCTTTTGCATCGTCGTCGCAGACCGAGAGTGCACCGCGTTAAAGCGAATATGCAGTTAGTCTTCCACGTGGTGTACAGGACCTTCCATTAAAATATTCTCGCGATAACCGTATTTTTCAAGTAACGCAGTCTCTTCTGCATGAACATCCCTTTGTCTCTCGTCTCGTCTCTTTCTACTATCTCCTTTTAGCGGGATGCATAGAGACAGAGGCGTGCAATGCTCTCGCGACGCGATGCCATGCTCGTAAAGTAACGTCTTAATTATAAAAGGGTCTCGGTACTACGGTGTGTGCCTTACGAGGCATCTTAAGTACCTTATAGAGAGCGAGTGGTACCTTAATGGGCGCGTGGGTGCTTGCCAGCCGTGACAGCGTAGAGAATCTACGGTTTTTCGTGCGACTGCCCTTGAGACTCTTTCTCTCTCTTTCTATCTCTCTCTTTCTCGTTTCTCTCGCCCCTTGTACGCGTCCCTTTGCGAGGGAGGAAAACGGTGCTCTTAACTTAAGACACTTTCGCGAGAAAATTAAACGGTTCCGGTTAAACTCCCTTTCTTCGATCTTCCCATGGTCTTCTTTTTCGGACCAGAATGAAGGGGGAGTAGTAAAATGTGTTCTCGAGTCTCTCATTAATTCCATTGCAGATAAAGGAGTCCAAAAATATTCCACAGGAACATTACCGAAATCTTATTCATATCTTTGGTCATATTTCTCCTCAGTATTCGCGTATGTCCGAATTTATTAAAGAAAACTTTGGAGATTCGCTAGTACCACCCTTCGCGAAAGGTATCAAAGAGAGTATGCTTGAGAACCACTGAGCCGGTGGGTCATTAACGTAGGATACTTGTAAGCCCGAGGGCTCGACAGGGACTCTCAAAGACAAATTTCACGTCGTTATCCGTCATTTTTATATTTCTCTCTCTTTTTTTTTCCTTTTTATTTTTCTTCTTTTCGGACAAGTCCAAGACGATCGCCTGGTCGCGAATTTCGAGGGTCGGCTGACCATCCAAGATCCATTGTCGTCCTCTTTTTCGTTCCACAAAGGTTGTAGGATTCGATAGGATCTCTCTCGAAACGAGGTTCTTCATCTAACGGTAACGGCAGGAGACGAGGAGGAGCCGCATGAAGAACATGTCAAGATCGGAGACATTTTGCGAGGGTATCGGAAGCTCTCGCAGTTTGCCATACCTACAGCGTAACTTCGATGAAAACTTTCGTAATGCGAGAGGGCAAGGTATGAGTGCCCGTAATGGTAGCGAACGAGAACGGAGAGGTGGAGGGGTAGGCGATGGAGTCGGGAGGGAGCGAGGTCAATTAGTCTTGATTTAAATTAGCCTCGGCGGCTGGTAATTAACTTTGGTTTAGGCCCCAACCGGTAACCCACTGCTGTAATAATGACGATAATTATTATTGTAGCGCGGACCTGGTATGCAACGGGTGGCGGGAACTTTCGGAGTAACTTCTCCTTCGCGACTGGCGAATTACTTGCGAACTTTGGAGGGCGGCGATCTTTGGGGCGATGGTAAATTAGATCGAGTTAATGGATCACTTTCTCTCTCTCTCTCTCTTTCTTGAAGGAGAAATGGAGATAAATTTGATAAAAAGTTAAGAGATGGATTTGATAGAAGTAGTGACGTATATCGTATAACGAAAGATGAAGAGATAGGTAAAGTGTAAACAAAAGTTAATCGATTCGTAGAGGAACGATAAGGGTGGCATGAAAAATTATCCGTGTCACGCGATCGTTACGGATGTAGACGCGGAAGAGAATAAAGTTGGTGCTTGTAGATCGTCCTCATCGTCGTGGTAGAGGGGGGGAAAGCGAGCAGGACGTTTAAGCGCGCTAATTAAGCGTCGCGTGATTGAGAATCTCACCGTGCGGTGACGGCGACTAGCTGGAACCGAGTTAAAGCGTGTCATCCATTCTCCTCTTCCCAGGGTTGACTCGATCTGCCCGAGATTGCTAATCAACCAACATTTTCGTCGATTTACGGAATTATCGAGGCCAAACGATCGAGGTCACCCCGATTGGCTGCTAGATGGGCGATTGTCCATATCGTTTTGTTTAAAATTAAAGTAACGAGAGTTTGTTAAGGATCTTTACGTGCCGTATTTACCGATAGGACCTCCCCGTGAATTCCCGTTTGAACTACCTACATATGTATGCTCGGCTTTAATAGCCCGTGAAAAACAGATCGATTCTCGCGTTCCACCCGCGTACACGTCGTTCCGGCGAACCGAAAGGTCATTTCCTGGAAAACTTTTTCCTAATTTCTTATTCAGTAGCGATGGGACTCGCACGAAAGTACGAAACTACGAAACTACGATCGAAATCGCGTGTGTTGCCACGTGAAACGTACTGCCCGATGATAATTGCGAGCCTCATCGTATCGCGAGCACACGAATACGACGTTCCAGTGGAAATAACCAGTATCCAATATCGAGTTGTTTTTTAACCATGTTGCTGGTTTGGTTGCGCACTATCTTTAATTGGACTACTTTTAATTATAGGTATAAATTATGCAACAATCTAATAAATGCTAAACCGCGAGGTCACGGTTGAATTAACCATTAAACAAAATTAGCACGTGCTTTGGGAATCAAGAGAAAGGGGGCGCAGTACAGGAATTTTCCATTGCCAGATTTACCATGAGGTTAATGATATGGATTAATATTGGGAATACAACAAAATTATAATCTCTAACTAAAATTCATAAATAATAAAAGTTGAATTTAGGACCTACGTCGATCAGACATTTTTCATTCCTCTCAACGAGTATTGTGAACATTTTTTATTACCACCGTGTTCATCAGAATCTCCGAAGTGTTTAAAACCACATTTCATTTGATCCAGCGAAAAATAACATTGATTTATGCGAACGAAATTCAACGTTAACATGAATCCTCCTAGATCTGTTTGTGGAAAAGGAAACAAAAGCAGAGAGCGAGAGAGAGAGAAAAGAGATCGAATCAATTGTCGAGGAGCAAACTGAGTATGTTTTTCGAAATAGAAGCACCCTTTCCCTTGCTTTTTCTGTGTATTCGTCGTCGGTGGGCGACTATTCGAGCGCATACGCGTGCGCAAAATACGCTTTTACCGCGGGCTCGCGTCTGTACAGCGACCGAAGTATACTTCATCGTCTCTCCTGGCATAAGCCTCTCGTTCAAAGCGGCACGTCGACGCGCGTTAGCCCAACGTCCGTCCGGCTAAATCGCCATTCAGATATCGCCGAGGCTTATTGGCTAACGAGACCCGACACGTTCTCGATCCCACGTTTCTTGTTACCCCCTCTCTTTCCGTATGACTTTGATCGGCAAATGTTAGTGTTCCCGCGTCTAGAATACGATCGATTGGAGTACTCTAAACGTTGACTGAACGTAATCGAGAAACTCACGAGTCTGTATATGCCCAATGAGATTGTAACATATATGTACATATTGGTTGGTATATTTTTTAAGTCGTTTAATCCATTCGAAATGGATAACAAACCGTGTGTGTAATGCATTTCTTAGTCAAAAAAACACATTATACACACGATGTCTTTAAAATAATGTTTTGTTTCGAACGGGTTAATACAAGATTCTCTTTTTTATACAGTAAAACAGATGAAACTGTATAAAAATTGTTCGAGTATTCCATTTTTTTGACAGCATCTCTTAACGCGTTATTCGTATCTTCGTTTTTTTCCATTTCCGTGTCCCTACAGCTCGAATGAAGTTCATAGATTACAACATATCGGAAAGATGTTTTTCGATGAGAGAGACATTGACTGACGTCGAAACGTGTCATGCGTCGGCTCGTTTTAAAAGGCAGGTTAATAAAGCAATGGGTATGCCTTTCCCGGGGGTAAGGGTTTGAAACCGTTAAGACTTTATCGTTCACGTTGATGTTCGAATATATCAGCGGAAGTTATTGCAAGGAAAACATATAAACCGGTGAACGTCGAATTGGTACGTTCCACCTATCGCACGATGATTGTTTATGTTCGGCATAATCTTTTACGTTTGCACGGGTGGGTGAAAGGACAAACTGGAGTAAACGAGGGAAGTGTAGCAACGCGTAAAGTTTTTCGTTTGTCGCGGTTACCGTTACACGTCGAATTATCGTTGAAACGCTTACGCTTCAACGTCGAAGGGAATTTATTAACGCTTTATATTCCCGACGGAATAACTAAGATTTTTGTTCACGCTTTGCTCCAATTCGCGGCATGCTCGCTCTGGGACACAGGCGGATGCTTTTCTAAGTGAAGTCATTCCGCTAGCTCGACGAGCCTACGGACAATCGACGGAGAAACGATATATGAACGCGTTACATTGTCTTCGATACCGAGATCTGGTCGTTCTAGTCGCGAGCCGATCTCGAGAGAACGCGACTACGATTTTACAATCGTCGATAAATTCCGATTTCGTCCTGCCGGACGTTCGATTCATACCAGATTCCAACCGCGAATTTTTACGTCGAAATCAAGGCTCGTGACGTCGTCGTTTGTGATCTCGTTGCGAGAGTTCTTTCAAAATTTTGTTGGTATTTTTTTGTTTAACTTTCCTACAGCTCGCAGGATTCATCAATGATACAGGAGACACGATGAGCAAGAAGGAAACGTTAAAGCCGCAGGAAGCACTTAGAACGATGCGCGTTAAACGCACGCTCGCGACGACTCCCTTTTCTTTCTTACCCTCTCCCTTTTTTTGAAGTTGACGCTTTCTCTTTCCATTCCCCCTTTCGTCCCACCTTTTCGTTCTTTTGGGGTAGAAAGAGAAAGAGGGCTGGGCCAGAGGGATCGTTCTCTCGGTTATTATTATTTTCCTTTGGATATATGTACATTCATCCGGACTCGCTTTAATAGCCCGACGTTTAATTCCACGCGTCGTCTCACACTCTTACATTCTCGCACGTATGTTCGCACACGTATAACTTAGCCTCGTATTTACGTCTATACATTCTTCGCATATTATTTGGCCCTCCGACGAACGAACCAGCAAAGGAAAACCTCTCGAGGAAGTTCCTGAATGCTTCTCACGAGTACCCGAAAGCACGACGACTACGACGAAAGCCGACGACGTCGACGCCGTTCTTGAACCTCCTACCGGAGTGGAATTGTGCTCTCGACGATGACAAGGCACTTTGCCGATCGTGAAACGAGATTTTTTTTTTTTCGTTTGGAGCTTTCCTTCGGCTCGACCGATCGCGGTACTACCCTCCTTTCTGAATATATCGTTCCTCGAGAGCTCCTCGTTCTTGGATCATAAAGTTTCAAGAGAGATGGATAGATTTGATAGATAAGTAGATAAATAGATAGCTAGATATAGTGCTTTATCGTGTTCGTGTTAATAACGCGTGACTACGGACCGGTTCGGTGAGAAACAATAGAATAAACTGGGTAATATGAATTACGATAAAAAAGGAAACGAGCATTCTCTAACTCTAAAAGAGGCAAGTACGAAAATAGATGAATAGAGAGACGGAAAACGTGTATCTAATCGAGCGATAGCGAAACGTCCTTACGATCGTCGTCGTCACCACCGATGGTACGCCTCTCTCCTTTATTGGCGAGAGAAGGGAACGCGCACAGTCGTAAAGTAAATTATGTTATACTCCTTTTCCGCGAGTAGATCTAGCAATTCAGGATGGAGTTACGACGGATGTATTTAGCCGAGGCTACACGCGATCTTAACATGTGTACTCGCAAACGTGCGCTGCTCGATCCCGTGTGTGCTCTCTCAGAGATCTGAAAGTAGAGAATACGAGCGATTACATCGAACTTGGGGATAGTAACACGACCGTTTAAAACCGTATGCCGCCGCCTCCCTTTACGTGCGGCAACTTCTCTCGTGTCTACTTTTCTAAATGTTCTAACGACGACTATACATAGTTTACGTTGTTACTCGAAAATCGTTTCCCACGTTTCGCTTTCGAGATCTCTCGACCTCTTCTAGACTCCTCTCGTTTTTTCTTCTTCTTTGTATTTGCAAATAACGCCTATCGGGAAGGGATGGAAACTCGAGGGTTCCACTCTATGTAGAAAAGATTCTCTTGTGCGTCATCGAGAGAGAAAGAAGAAACATTTCCAATTCGCCGAGTAGATAAAGAAGAAGATGAGAAGGAAGAAATACAAGCGAGCGGATTCATGAAAGTTTCATCCTGGCGAATCGTCCCGTTGAGATAATTCCGGACTGTATAATTTATTAGGATAATCGATCTTATAATTTTCATCGAGCACCCACGTAAGGACGTCTCGCGGATGGAGAACCAGTACACAGGTTGCACGACTTTCCGCGATCTTGTCTCTCTCTTGCTCTCGTTCTTGGCTCGTCCGTTCCTCTATTTCTATCTTTTCATCTCTCTCTCTGTAGAAAGAGATCTTTTGCTAGAGAAAGAGGGAGAGAGAGATCTTTCCCGGGCCGCGTGGGTGCGTGCACGGAGAGAATTACGCGCGCAGTTGCGTTCCGCATTAACATATAGATGCGATTCGTGACGCGAAATGCACGCGTTGCATACGTGCCACGTATGGTGGATGTAGCTATGCGTGTACACATACGAACGTCTAGCGCACACTTTCAATCGCTTTTCCTCCGCGCAGCTTCACCAAGACCGAGAGATAGTCTAGCATCGTTGTATGTACATGTTTCTAGCTAGTATCTATTCCTATTTCTGTGGCTCGAGGTGGCATGGATACAGTGACTCGCAAAAATTATCGTACGCCGTTTGAAAGCGAAAGTGACTTCTTTTTTTCTTAGAAGGCGAGTATACGCGTTGAATGATTTATGTATAGAATTCGTCAGAACGTGACAGTGGCCAAAAAACCTGAAGTAGAAGAATGTTTTTTTTTATTTTTTTTTTCGGAAGGAATTCACAATTTCCAAGTGTTTTGTTCATTTAGAAAAAGTCTATTCACTTTGAAAGAACACGAGCTTGATCATTTTTGCGAGTCACTGTAGTTTCTCTCGTAGAACGTTTACGCCTCTAGGTCGATGCTTATATCCGGAGTAAGTTAGCCCCGAGGTAGCAGTTTCCAAGCCATCGGGCGCACATTGTCTACGGCCCTTCGAAAAATTTTACGAGCGTAATTACGAGCGAGTGAGTAACGACGACGTTGCCGGCAGATCGGATTCCTCGTTACTTTCTTTCTTCCACTCTACCCCGGTTCTCCGTTTCTTCTTTCTCTCAGTACCGAAAAGCAAAGAAATTTCCTCGACGGTGCGAAAAAGCCGGGTTAAACGGCTTTCGCGAGTGCCGCGGAAAGTTTTACGACGGCGCGGAATTTGATTTCCAACCCCAATCACGTTCCTTGATCTACGATCGAAAGTTTCGAACTAACGCGAGGCTGGACCACCGCCATTCGCTTTTCTTCCTTCCAGTTAGCGGAGAATCTTAAATCTCGTCCCGACCGTTGAATTTTTCTCATTGGAGAGTTCGAGACCCGGAAGAGCGAAGTTTAGCGAGGATACGAAATTAACAGGAGCTTTCTCGGTTTCCAACGGGTCGCATAGTTTCTCGCGAGTATTTACGGGCGACGGTCGTGCGGTACGCTCGCCAGGTGTAAATTCGATTACGATACGACTCCTTCTCGCGCCGATATTTCACGGGAGCCCGGAGTGGGTGCTGTCGCAATACGATCTACGGGAACGAGGCGTGGGTCGAAGTTTCTACTCGGAGGGATGATAAAGAAACAAATGATATTAACTTATCTACTCCACGAACTACGGCAAACTATTTCGATTACCTAGAAAACGACTGTAAAAAAAAAAGGTGATCGAACCGTGCGAAAACGCACACCATGCACGTGCTGCTGGTGAAAGTTTTCTCCTTGTACCGTACGGGTCAAAGTTCATAGGGGAGCTCTCGAGCCCGGGGAAACTCGATTGCGATAACGAGAGATATTCCCGAGATTACCTCGAGATATTCGCTTTTGCGATTTACGATGGAATGCCGATTAAACTGAATTAAAAATGAGGAACCGAATCCTGTTGCCATTATACATACATCGCGTTGTTCCCAGAAGAACGTATACCTACCACCGTTTCTGGTGGTTGGATATACCCACTGGATTTACTGCTTTTACGAGGAGAAATTACCGATACGATAACCGCGTCACGTCCATGAGCGTATGCACGTGTATTTACATTGAACCGCGCAATATCGTAATTGAACGTATACCGGGACACGTGAAGGGGTAAGCTTTGATTGCTACGTTACAATAATAACTCCTACATATCGGAAATGTAATCGCCTCGAGATCGCATTTCATTCGCGAGCTTCGCGTGTAAATAAAACACGGAAACTGTACTCTCGCGGAGAGAAGCGCGCAGAGTAAACGGCCGGGCCCGCAAGTGAGGGTAGTTTTAATTAAGCCATTAGGGGTGGCTGAGAGGCTGCGACCGACCGGCTAGACGTTCCAACCCTTCGTTCCCCTCACCCTTTTCCTTTCCATCTCTTCCTTTTTGTCTTCGTCCCACTCCGTCTGCTAAATTAATATCGCGCTTATATTCCATTCTATCGCGTGACGCGGTTTGTATCTTGATCGACTTCCTTCCTTCTGTGCGAGTGGTTATAAATTTGACCCTATTGTTTATATTATTCCTCGTTTTTTCTCATATTCTCTCTCTTCCCGTTCATCGTGTATTATTTCCAAGGTTGCAAGACGTTTTACGGATGGAATATAATCTAGACGGTTGAAAAGCTCTGTTGTCTTCGTTGTCAAACATTATACCTCTAGGTATACTTGTAGTGAAACTATTGATCGTATTTGAACAAGTTAGTATGCACTTTAACTTGTCTCGTTATTTGTAGGTGATAATTGATAAATATTTAGTTTGTTAATTGTCTCTCTGTGCTCTTATCTGTTCATTATATTGCATCAATGAGTTATTTCTGTATATATGAATAGATAAATTATTTTGTGTTTCTTCTCGTATAATATCGATGAGATCGTCGGACATGAGATGCAAATTTGTCAGTGAGAAGGATACTTGTTAGGTGAAAAGAGAGAAAAGCACGTTGGTATACTTGACATTTACTCACCGGTTTACGACATTTCGGAAAATTATATTAACTCTGACGATTTCTTGTCGCACGCCCACGGCTCGTAAAACATTTATGATTCGCATATCGATCGTAAGCGCGTGCTTTATGTCCGTATCTAATTTCTTGGTTCGCCGTTTAAAAACGACCAAGATCAGGTTCTTCTTGGGAAAGCCATTGGAAGCGGGATAGATGCGGGAATAGATTACGGCCGTGGGGGCTTGGACATAATTTTCTTCTATGATATTTCACTCGAAATGGGTGAGAAAGAGAGGAGTAGTCAAGATAGATGCGTCTTGCGCGTAAACTCGACTCCTGACTCGGAAAAATAATAATATGAGAAGTTCTTCCGGCATTACGATGTCTCGTTGGCTGACCCGAGTTTCTCTTGGGGTCTATTTGAATTTGTGCGATTAATATCAATATTCGTGTCGTGAAAAATAAACTTTTAACGACAAAGTCATAGGTGTGGTAAGGTAGGACGGGGTTTACAGCTCTAGATAAATATCACTAATTTATAATGTTACCGTAACCCCTGGGTTACACTGTTTGTAGCTGTAGAATCATCTTACACGCGAGATCAGCAATTTTTATCGCAATACTCATACTGTTTTAATTATGTGCCAATAATTGGCTCTATATGACTTTATCTGCTTTACAAGGACGTTTCGAATTAGAATAAAAATTGATTTCCTTGGTAATTGCATCACGGTATGTTAAATATTGAAGTACTTTGGTCAAAGAAGCAAGAAAAACGCGCCGGTTTACTTGGCACTTACTTACCAGCTCGTCCATCGTATCCACGGTCATCGTCGTCGTCCTCGTGTTCACCGCTCTCTTCGCCCGCTGTCCCCTGCGTTTGCACGACCCTTGGTATCTCTGCGAACAGAGAAGCAAAAGTATAGTGAGATACTCGCACGAGAAAGCGCGCGAAATTCGAAAGTCAACTCCGTTCCGGTCTCGATCGATGGGATCGATCGACGAGGAGTCAAAGCGATTTCGGGCACGACTCGTTTTCGCAAATCTCTCTCTAATTGGACAAGCCGTCTCTCGGTAGATCTCTCGGAGCGATCTCCTTCACGTGTCTTGCCTCGATCGATCGATCGATCACTCAGCAGCACCGAGCGACTCGCGTTCGTTCGAGGCGGACCTTCTGCCCACCTTGCATCCCCTCCCTCTTCTCCCTCTTCTTGTCGTTACTCTTACTACTCGATCGATCGATCGATGGAAATGAGAAAGGATCGATGCGAAATACCTACACACGGACACTCCCGATAGAATCGTCCATCGTTCGCCGTACAAAAAGTTACTCCCTTTTGTACTCTCGAGCCTACTCGATTTGTAAACCTTCGGGATCCCTTTAAAAATAAAGTTCGCGCTCGCTCGCGCAATTTACGGGCCTCCCTCGTTCCTTCCTTCCTCTTCAAGATAAACACTCACGAGCTTGGCTCTTTTCTTTTAACTTCGAGACTCTTTAACCATCCTTCTTTTTAGTTTTTCTCGTTTTTTTTCGGTTTACACGAACGTAGGAGAAAAGGAAGAAGGGGTGAGCGTACAAGAGGACGGTTTTAGAAAAGAACCGTAAATACTTACTGATACAAGGCGCTATGTGCGATCTACTCTGCTGGTATCCCCTGGCACATCTGTTACAAGTAGTACCGGTTACACCGTCCTTACAGGGACACTGACCGGTGTTCTGGTTACAGGTCTTTCCAGACGCTCCGATCGGATGGCAGTCGCACGCTGTAACACACGGCATGCGACAAACGAGAGGGTTAGTTCAGGTACGTTAGATCTTTTTCCGTAAAACACGAAAAGGTGCTTCGTCAACGGGATTTAGGTGAACGCGGAGATGATTAATAGTACAGGAGGTATTAGTCGGTCCTTTTCTGTTTTTTAAAGAATTAAGCAGGCAAACCGAGGAAGGTGATCTCTTGGCTATTTATCTTAAAAAAGAGAAAAGGCTCGTAAGGTTTCGAATTCGACGGTGGCTTAATTAATTTGACGGTTGGTTTTATTTATCGGGGCTTTTCTTATGGCTTAACTAGCGTCCCGGGTATACATATATAGGTAGGTATATGGAGACAAAGGATCGTCGCACTCCCCGAACGATTGCACAATTTCCTCCTGTACGATGAAAGATTGCTTTTCGATAGCATCGCGATATAAACACATACAAACACATATATATACGTTATGTGCCAAGCTCGACGAAGAATTTACGCGTTCGATAGATATTTTTCCGCGTAACGTTCACGCCAACGGCCGTACTTCGATTTATTTCACGCACCGCGTTGATGTACAGCTCCATTTTCGTGGGGCCCTCGAGATTTATGGAATACTCGTGTGAAATAACAGAAAATATTTTTTATATACATATACATATAGATACTAGATAGCGATCGTGCGAGAAGTAGTATGGGAAGCGCACGTGGCACGATCGACGTCGTCGAGACCTTTTAAATCTCAGACGAGTTGCATTCCAATCTTATCCGAATTCTCCTCCACTCTCGCTTCTTACGCAAGGGAAAAACTTTATGGCGTCTTCGCGATGGATCTTAGACGGAGTCGCTACGTGTGGGATTTATGAAATCAATCAGCCGTCGGCCGATGAATGGATCGCCATCAGAGACGAGATGTCTCGGAGAAAGCTGCGTTTCGTCGAAGAGAGAGAGAAAGAGAAAATGAAGATAGAGGCGGATGGAAGAAAGTTGATAAATAGACAGTCGTGCATTCATTCGGAGACATTGGATAATTTGTATACCCTCATCAGGGGACAATGCTGGAGTTAAATGACAAAGATACGGCCTAATTGATCGTCTCTCTCCTTCATAAAACGCGTAACTCGCTCGTCAAAATATTCTGGTCGGTTTGAAGGATGTAATACGAATCCTATCTATCACAATTTCCCTATAAATAACGGGCTAGAAATTTGTTAGAGGGTAAAGGAAGAAGATAAACGCGTATCGATCGTCAGACCTGCAAGATTTTTTGTTTTAATCGTGTCTCGCGAGTTTGTCTCTCTCTCTCGTTCGCGCACGCTTGAATTTCCAGCTCGAGTTCCCGGTGTATAAATTACGAAGGCTTCGCTCTGGGACGGAGGCGGGACCGAAAATTAAGCGGGGAGGAGACACGATTCAACGGCCTCATATAATTCTTAATCGCCGACGCTGTCCTACGACGTCAAAGTGACACGAATAATCGGCTGGATCACGTCCCGTTTTACGGGAGAAAGAGAGAGATGGATAGAGCGAAGAAGAAGACGAGAGGGTGAGACGAGGAGAACTTTCGCTCCGGGCGTTCAAGAACGTCCAACGATGGCAATGATAATTTGAGCGCTCGTGATTTATGACGTACGAATCACAATTAACCTCTGTCGCTTACGAATTTTCTATGTCGGCTTGGTGACGACGAATTAAACGTCACGACGACGAGTGCATGGGATATATGATACAGAGTGTCTTTAAAATTGTTGTACATACTGCAAAGTTAAAAAAAAGGAAATAATATTTTGTTCATTTAAGACTTCAAAGTCGATTAAAAATTACTCGGATACTCGCAATGTAACATATCGATTGATACTGTTTGATTACTCATTAGTAGACTGCGGATCTTTATGCAAATTCATATGAATTATAATTCACGATTCATCAAATATTGCAAGTAGAGCTGATAACTGAATAAAAATATGTAAAATACAAAGGATACATGTGACATATTCAATGGTTTGTCTTATATGTAAAATTTGAAAAACATACGCAATAAGAAAAATATGTATTTGCATAAAGATCCGCAGTCTATTCATTAGAATTAATTGACTTTCATATAGCAAATATTTTAATATATGGATAGGCACGTGACGGATTCTCAAACTCCTTTTTGTCGAACATAAACGTAACTCATTTTTACACGTAGAATAACAATCTTATTACCTGCATCGTAATTATGCGAATACCCTCTATCAAAATACGAGTGTACGATGACTACGTACTTACGAACTCGTGAATGTCAAAGAAATTTGAGTACCTACCGATAGCGAATATCGCATTGCTTCCTAGATCGACATTTTCGCGGATCTCCACGAAGCAATACCGTTACGACGAAACGGTCACAATGGGAAAAGGGAGCGTACGTTTTCGCAACATAAATAGTCCTGGTAATATCCGACGATAAAAGCAACTTCGAACGATTTTCCATCTCGCTCGTGTGCAATCGTTGGCTTTCATCTTCTCGAATCGTTTCGTCCCGAGTCGCATAAACGAAATTCAATGGTAACGAATCGAACGATAACGAGCACTCGAAACGACTTCTCGTCTCTGTTTCTCTGCTCGTACCGTGGTAGCTATCGAACAACCGTTATAGCGCGCGATTTAGGCGTCGAAAGTGGAACGACGCTTTTCAACGTGGAAAGACTCGAGAAGGACGGTAACTATGTGTATGTATTTAGATACATCCATGTACGTTAAAGTATACGTTTATCTGTCCATTCTTCACGTATATCCACGTTTCAGACACGAAAGGAAGGAAGAAATCCTTGAACCGTGCAAACGGTCCGGTCATCTGTCTCTAATCACGTTTAATGACGTCGATTTAATGACCGTTCATCGAGAAGCAATATAGGCATGACCTCCGGTATCGTAGTCGATTCCCTAGACCACGGTATTAAGAGCTAATCGTCTTGCATCCTCGGCTCGTTCCTACGAACGGCTTATTAATCTCCGAACAATACTCTATCTCGAACGTTCCAATTATCCACGAACGACGTAGTCTTTGACTCGTAGAGCTTTAACGTTCACGGGTTAACGCAAGCAGCTTCTTGGACAAATCTGCGAAATTTCTTCGAATGCTCACGGCCGTTCAAGTTTAACTGAAACTTCCTGTAGAACACGATCGTTGTGATAAGAGATGTCTATATCCTAGAGAATCCGGTCGGACAGCGTAATTCCATATTAGGCCAAGATTAGATCCAGATTAGCGACTATAATTGGCGTTTAGAGGTTCCGTAAATACATTCGGTTTAGTATACGAACGGTATTTCAACGTTGGTTTACTAACGGATCGACTGCGAAAAAGAAGTCGACGTTATCGGGTAATTGCCACTACTGGAAAGAGTAGTTCAAAGAGAAAGAGAGAGAGAAAGAAAGACTTCGTGATTGCGCAATTTTCGCGGGAAATTTAATCCAAGATTAAGAACGCTCCCGAGTAGGATTTATTGTCGTTCGGAGGTAAGCTGTCGGTAACGGGATAACAGGACTTTCAATTGCGAAAGCGAAACTCCGTATTAGCCTACTTCTATGTTCGTACTGGGAAAATTAGCCGAGGAACGGATGGATCGATGAAAAGTTAACGAGCAAAGAATATCGACGATCTCGCTACTTCAACAAACTACATAAATGTGTTCTAATTAAAAAAATTGCGATTGTTGTTTTCGGGTCGTTCTCGAGATTAATGCTGGGAATAACGATAGTAATGATGATTATTACGATGAACTCGAGAAGGTAGGTACGTACGCGCATTTTCGGATGCTCTTAACGAGCATCACCATTCGTGAGTATCGTTGTAATTCGGCTAGCGAGGTACTCGAAAGAGATTTGAGTGTGTTCAGATTACTAAAATCTCTTCGTTGGATCGTATTTCGGTCCAGCGAGAGAACCAACGACCGGTGGGATGGTGTTCGTGCTCAGGAAGCACGGCCGGCCACCGTAATTCACGTTTACGCCTGTAAAATGAGCGAACATACCGACGTGTCACTTATTGCCGGCTAATATAAACATGACTGCGAGAAACACCCACGAGATGAGAAAGATGGAGTGAGTGAATGAGAGAGAGAGAGAGAGGAAGGGGAAGAAAGCACGAGTGTGACTCGTAAATCACGCTCGTTTTACATTTTACCTGCACGCCTTCTTCTACCTTGGTACGGGCGACGCGAGACACCGATTTTCAGAATCGTTAAGTATCGTCTCTTTTGTAAAGAAAGAAAGAGAGGGAGACACAGATACATACATACACAATTGGATGGAAACTCGATCCGAGGACCTTTATTTATCGCCGTTTCATCTTCTCTCATTCGAAAGATAAATGTCAGTACGTATGTATATACGTAGGTATATACGTTCTCGAGCGATCGAATGAAATTTTTCTTTTTATTTATTGTCGAATCGAGCAAGCAGCACTTTCCGTTCCTCCTTCTTCCTCGCTTTGTCTCTCGCGAGGATCTTCCCTCTCTCACGACACCAAACGTCGTGGAAGCGTGAACCGATCGTTCTCCTTCTCTTCTTCTTCTTCTCGAAGGCTCGTCTCGAACCGAGATTAATCCGTTTCGCGGAAGTGCAAACGATCGCTTCTCGTTGCTTCGCTCGTTCTCCTCGTAACAGGGACAACGAAGTTCCTTCTTCGTGTCTGACATTCTGCATCGTTGAACTGAGAAGGCGCTTCGACGAAATTCTTGCGACGATGGCATGTTCCACTTGGAGAAGAGATTTCATTAACGAGCAGCCATTTTCATACCGATAACTCATTTCTCGTAGAAGACGCGAGAAGATCGTTCCAATTTAAGGGAGATTTTTACTTTGTTGGAGTCGAAAAACATTGATTTGTTAACAGTTTTTGAAAGATTATAACCTTTCGGAATCCTCGGAGTTATAATTTATCGAAAAACTTAGTAAAGATACAATTATATTTATACCAAGTATCAATATTCTATACTTAATAGTTTCTTTACAAAACACTCCTGAAAGTTGGCAATTTTTAGACCCAACAAAGCCGAAACTCTCTTCGAGTCGATAGCACCAGTAGCAACAGCAATTTCGAGATATCGTCTTTCGAGTGGGTAGACCACTATCATCGTTCATCCTTTCGGCAATAATCTTTCTTAAGAGATTAATTCGAGACAGTGGAAGCGCGAGTGGCCGTCACCTTCGTTTTGCCCCTCACCGACGTTCTTCTCTCTTTTCAAAGAGGAGATGGAAAAAAAAAGAAAAGGAAGCATCTTGCAGACCTTGAACGTGCTCCCCCTGATGCCCCTCGATCCAACGGTGGTACTCTCTCTCTTATCTCATCGTCGATCGATAAGATCGTGCATCTCGAGCAACGTATCCTTGTAGCTCTTTCTCCGTCTATCTCGTTCGCCTTCCCTATCTCCGTCTCTGTCTTTCTTTTTCAAAGAGACGATATCGAGGACCGCGACTTCAAAGGATATCGTACGATCGGTTTTCTCTCTCTTTCAGTAGGTATTTCGTGTATCAAAAGAGGAAAAGAGATAGAGACTCTTGATCGGCCACGATATGCAAAAAGTTCTCTGGTCGATCGATTTCAGAGATAGAGGAGAGAGAAGAGTATAGAGAGAAAAGAGAGGGATGAAGGGGGATTTTGCTTTGTGAAACTTTTTTCTCCATTCTCTCAAATATATTCGGCACTTCCGTTCTGAAGAGAGAGAGAGAGGGTAAAACGCTCTCGCACGAAAAGCTTCACCGTGACACGTTCCTTTTTGCCCACTTACTTATGCACGCTCGTATTTTTACGCGAGCCATGCTGAAAAGCGGTTAATTACGATTGCGTTTCACGAGGCAAGTGCATCCCTGGTAAAACACGAGAGAGGAGCCTCTCGAAAGCCTTGTAGGTCGTTGCTCGTCTGCTCTCCCTCTCTCTTTCCTTCCGCGTTACCTCCCGTGTAGCACGCTGTATACCTAACGCTATACGCTCTTCCCAACGTTCCTACACCGACGGTATTACTATTTTATGATAAAACCGCACGGCGTCGTTTTATCCAACGATGTTGCTGGCATCGTACCGCGAACGAGAGTTTGTTGCAAAATGCGAAATTGAAGCCGTGATCATCCACGCGGACCAATCGTACCAACGATGAGACGACGCTGTCGAGGATTACACCGATTCGAGCGTCGTCGGGTGTAACTCACGGTGATGAACGTTACATCTTTCGCGGTTATTTCGTCCGGAAGGGAGTGGAATGTTTTAATAAAACCAACAAAAAAAAGTAGTCACTTTTATAGCTAAACATTCAGCGTAAAATCCTCCCGTTCATGGCTCGGGATGATCGGCCAATCGTAACAAAACTTTGCTACTGGATTTAGAAGTCCGACGTAAGCTGGATTAGAAGTTAGAGGGTATCGGTGAGGAGTGTGCCTACTCGTAAGGTCAGGATACATCGTAAATCGTATTTATCAGCGCGAAAACTCTTCCCCAACGGGAAAGTTCATGATCGAATAAAAAATTATATATCTACGTGGGTGTAGATCCTGGTAGGCGTAAAATCGAATTAGATTCCCGAAGACGTTCGTACGTGGTATCGTTGAAAAGAAGTACGGTGGACGTCGAGGGTGCGTGCTAGTTATATGGTGGTTGTGGCACGAAAAAAAAGGGCATTCATAAATTCGACTTACCGGATCGAGTCTCGAGAAGTAACACGCGTATTTATATTCGTATACATACGTGAAATTGTTAAGAAGCTTTAAGCGGATTATCGGGGAGGGTCAAGCTGACCTTGCGAGGTTTCTTTTCCCACTTCTTTCTCTTCCTACGTATGGTGTACGTCGTTGAAAAAGGTAACGTTTTAAAAATAACCCTCCACAGCCCGCATTTCTCTCTTTCTTCGCGCCTCGGCCCGCTCTCATTCACAAAACGGTCTTTCTAATTGATCGACCGTCTTCTTTGGACATCGAGCCTGTCTTATCGCCTGGTTAGAAACCTTGTAATGGTATCATTTAACTTTTACAGTTCTCAAAGGGTTAAGGATACTTACTCGTTATCTCGATCTCACTCTCTCTCTCTTTCCATCAAAAGAGACGATAAATCAGATTCACTCGTTTAATTCGAAGCTCGTAATCCGATTAACTTAGCCGCTTCTTTATTTCGAGAAGTTCCATCTCAGAATGTACCTTGTGCTCTTCGTGCTGCTCTCGGGACGATGGAGAAGGCCTCTTGGAAGGTGGTTAAATAGATTCTGAGATGGGTGGCCAGATAGAGATCTTTATGGACAACGGACGCCCTTTTACAACCGGTATAAATCCCGGACGACTAATTAGAATTTTATAATAGGACGAAAATGAGCCTCGGATTACGAAGAAGCAAACCAGCATGTGTATACTTATACTTCCAAGGTCCAAGATAGTAATCGTAAAACGAATAATAATCGTCTCGGTGATTCGTGAATTTAAATTTCCCCCCTCGATTCCATCGCCTCGAGGAGTAGCCCTAAAAATTGACGAAGGTCGAGTCTTCGCTGTATTTTTTTTTTTCGTTTCTTCTCGATGATTTTTCGCGACACAAAAGGGTAAAGGAAGAAAATAAATAAGGAGAGTGTCTCGCGAGCGTGCAGACGGAATAAGTAAATCCACCCTCGAGAAGACGCTCGAGTGTACTCGACTTCATCACGCTAAACCGTGTTTCTTCCTCTTGGACAAGCCGTCTCTTGGCCTCCGTTTCCACGCAATTATTCTGTCGACGTCCGTTTAACGGGTGCAATTTATTAGACGCTTCCGGTTCGTTTAGCGAACCCAAAAATATATACTACGGGCTATCTCCGAAGTTCGCCGACTAATTACGAGCGTTAACTCCTAGTAAAAGGAATAAAAACCGAACGGTTACCGTTCTATTCTCCCTCGTTAAAGTTCTGTTTCCTTACCCACCCTCAACAACCATTCTTATTCCTTATCCCACTTTCTCTTCGGTTATTTTCCCGCGAAGTACAAATCTTTTCTTAGTGCTTTTAGAAGAGAGCTGATTTATTAAGCCGCGAACACGACGCCGGATGGAACAGCTGCTGCCTACTCGTCGACTTATCGAGAGGATCCATTAACCCAGTTCGATGGAGTGGTGTCCTCGTCGATATCCAAGCGTGCGCGTCGTCCCATTGTCGTGTGCGAGATGCAGCGATAAACACGACGATTGGAAAAAAAAGGGAAGAAACGAAATAGGGAGGGGAGACAAAGAAACGAAACCGAGAGATGATTTCGAGCGAGCTTTTCGCGAAATTTCAAGCTCTCGTTAAAATTCGAGACCGAAAAGAAGAAAAAACAGGGAAATGGGCTGTGGGAAAGCCTTTGGTTATTTCGAAAAAACCGAGAGGTGCTCGCGCGTACCTACGCATGTAGGTATAACAATGGTGGGAATTCGTTCGATGGAGAATAGCTTCGGTTTGTGTGTTTCGTCGAACAATTTGCAAGCTCGAAAGCCAGCCGAAAGTTTTATTAACCGTAGCGAGCCGAGCGTGGAATTTGGTTTTCCGCGTTGCCGCAGAAGGGATCGGATCGTTTAATACACCGCGAAATATTTTCCCTCTCGCGCCGAACAATTGACTTGACGGACGGAGAAAAGGTTTGATGATAAAAAAAAAAAATATGGAAAGACAAAGAGAAACATAAACAAAGTCGAACAGGCCAGATCTTTCTCGGTTTATTTCGATATCCCTCGCTCGCGCGGTTGCACATTCTTTTTCTGACAAAGAGAGAAAGGTGAACGCGTCGCGTGTATTAAAGTAAACGTTTCTCTCGTCTCTTCTTCTTCCGTTGAAAGAGGATTCTCGGGTAGATCTGGAAGCGATTTGCATGCCGAAATTCGCCCACTTGTTTCTACCTCGCAGCGGGTAGCTCTTTCTCTCCTTCCTTCCTTCTTTCTTTCCCTGCACGCCCGTTTGACGATCATCTCCTGCCCACGTTCCTTCTCTCGGCCTCGAAGTATCCTGGCACCCTTCCTTTCGACATACTGCCGTGCATCAACGGCATCCGGTCCTCGGATTTGGAAGTCCGGCTAAAATAACGAGCAAGAACGAGCAGCTTGGCAAATTCCACGAAGTGGACTCTCGTAATCGCGAGATAACGCTGCACGTTCTCCCTAGCTGCACGTGAATTTTCGACGTTTTCAAGTTGGAGAGGATGAGCCACGTAACCTGGATGCTTTTATATTTTCTCTTGGGTAATACAGTTCGAGTGGGACTATCGTGTGATTAAAAGACGATGAGAAGCGTTCTTTTTTTAGACTGCACGTAAATTTTTTACGTTTTCTAGTTTGAGCTGATGAGGCATATAACCTGTTTACTTTCATTCTTTTTTCTTCTCTACGTATTTTTCATTTTTTTAAGTCTTTTTCATTACGAATATCTCAAGATCAATTTCAGTTTTTTAAATGGTCTGATTGTGATCAAATTGTACTTCGCTCAATAATTAAGAGTCACTCGATCCTAGTATTAGTAGTATTAACATCCATTTATTTTCCCCTCGATCCTCTCAGAAGCATTAGATCAAATTTAATCGGAGGATCACGCCGTCGATCTTCAGAGTAGCAGACTAGAACGTTAAGCACGTTCGACGTTGATCATGGAGAACGAGGGAGAGAGAGAGAAAGAGAGAGGACAACGGGAGATAGTCGATTAAATCGAGAACAACGATCGGGACACACGCGGCCCGTGTGTGGACGGCAGCCAATTTATTAATCGGATTATCAGCCTGATTTCCCTCGAGTACACCGGGTGTGGGTTGCTCGATAAAGTCGATCCATCGAAGCCCGAACAGTTCCCCCTTCGTGTTTCTCTTCCCTCTATCGCTAACCAAAAGTCTCCTTCTTCGTTGCTCTCGATAACAGCTCTGAATTTTCTTTCTTTTACTCGTATCGTGTTTTTATTTATTGATCGGGCACGATTAGATCACGCGAATTTATTCGCAGTCGTGATCACCGTCAAAGTTCAACGACCAAATTATTTTACGTTGGTAGGTTGATCCCTCTGAAAGAAAAGAGAATCAAAAAAGAAAGAGAAAGTGGTGAAGAGGGTTGAGGAGGGTCGAGGAGGGTTGTTGGGTCTTCTTCCCTTTGATCGGAGAAACGTGGACGAACGTGGCTCGACAGTTTCGAAAGGTCGGATCAAAGAACTCCGATAGAGTCCTGGACGTTTTCCACGTCGTTCCGCTTGCCATCGAAGATCGAGATCAAAGTGGCTGCTTCCCAGCTTGTCCTCGCCGCTCGGAAAGCCATCCACGGTGTTGTTTCGTCTTCTTCAACCTCCACTTTTCGCTAAGCTCGACGAAAATGGCCACTGGGTTAAAGGTGGCTACTTTTGATAGGAAAAAAAAGGATAGAATTCTTGAACCCTCTCTCGCTCTTTCCACGTACAACGAAGATAAAGCTTCTTCTCTTTGTTTCTTTTGTTCGAACCGGTCGAACGCACACATATACACAAATTGATATTTCACTGGATTTTACCGTGGATAGGACGTAATCTAGATTCTGCTCGGGATCTTTCGATTTGCCTCAAATCGTCCAGAAAAAAAATTATGGCAAATCCTCTCGGATCTCTTAAACTTCAGCAATATCCGTGAAGAAGAAGAGGTTGGAGGTGAATTCTATCTTCTCCTATCTCCACTCTATATTCTCTCTCTTTTTTTCCTCTCTCTCTTTTCGTTCCTCGAGCAAGATTATTTTCTACCTCCAACGTCACCGGATAAATTCCTTTCCGATCGACGAAGCCGAGCCAATGGCAGGAAGGATAAGCTCTACGCTCGGCGTCGTTGCCTCGAAGAATTCCACGGCTCATTTGCCAGCCGAATTTTCTCGCTAAATTTTCATCCACCCTCTACTTCATCTCCACGTACTCAAATACTACGTAATAATATACATATATATATATACATATACACTGATACGTTTACGCAGGGACGTAATACGAATTTGCGGGCGTGTTCGGTTTATCGGTTATTGAATAAAGTAATCACCAGGAGAGAAGGACAGAACCATGGAATCGGCTATTTCACCGATGAATGCCCCGTCGAACAATACGATTCGCAGCTTTCGTCGCTCTCACGAGGATATAACACACTCGGACAAAAATGACCTCCCCTTCATCGAATCGACGATAAATTCCTATCGGCTGTAACGTTTCAATTCGATCGATCCATCCGATAATTCATTTCCGTTGAGATATATATTCTTCGATATTTATCCAACTAAATCGTATCTACGACGTGCAATCATCGGTAAGAAAAAAAAAAAAGGATATCGCGTCTGGTATAAGTTTAAGCTCGTTGTTATTCCACGATGAATCAGCCCTTCATTTTCCAACTCGTCTAAAAGACTGGGAGAAAGAAAAAAGGAAAGAAGGACAAAGCTAATTTGCTCGCTACCGTTGAGATAGTAATTGCTGGTGGTGCTCCCCAGGTGGAGAAAGGATGGAAAGTAGCGCTTTAGAATGGTACCACTCGTTTCGTATTCAGACGAGTCCGCGTATCGAGTTTTTCGAGTTCGTCGTTCTCGGTGTGGCGAACGAGAAGCTTTAAGTCCGATTCGAGACACGCTTGCGAAAGCTCACCGTATATTCTCGTCACGAAGTGTCCACCAAGCCCCTTCTCCGATTTGGATTCTTCCTACCCTCCTGCTTTTCCACGTCCCTCGTAATCAGTCGTTTCGACGAAGAAGAAATTCGCATTCATAACTCTATCTCTCTTTCTCTCTCTTTCGTTTGGTCTCACGCCATCACGTTTTTCAAAGATACGCTCGTCGGCAAATTTTTAGCCCTTTGTGTACGGAACGTTGATCGAATCGCGTTCAAATTTTATTCCCTTCCCTTTTTTTTTTTTTTTTTATCTTGGGCTCTCTTTCTCTCTTGATATCGTACGTGACCGACGATCGGCGAAAAGAACCCTTGGAATTAACGAACGTTGCCTGGTGGATCGTTCGTGCAAGCGGTGTTCACTGATACAATAATTTTACATCAAGCTTATGTTGGATTCTTTTCGTAAAACTGAATGAAGATTTACATAGATATATGTGTCTTAAGTAAGTAGATGCTTAAATTACATTGTAAACTTTTCCCTATATTTCGTTTGGATAGTAATTCGAATGGATGACAAGTTGAATTAACATAGCATAAAAAAATGTATTTTCTTCTAAATAAAATCCTGCCTAACAAGAATCTTTGAAGAATTCTCATATAAAATTTGTAAAATATCCTGACTATAACGGCGACCAGATTGAAGTCATTTTCCTCGTCCGTGTTTTTGCGTTTCCGAGCATAACGTCAATTCGAAATGGCGATGACGCGAGTCGAGTCGTTTATAGTTAGAATTGCTTGCTCACACGTTCGTTCGCGTGCGTCTGGTAAGCGTTGGTAGGATTTCCTTAATATTCCCGAAGATAGACCACCGACGATGACGATTGGACGCGGAAGAGCTCGTAAAACGGAGCACGGTTCGCGGTGTGAACGTGGCTGTAAACTTCGTGGTAATGTGGTGTCGGCTCGTGAAATCTCTCGAGATAAAGCAGTCGTAAAAGATGGCCGAGTGTGTGCTTTGCCGCTCCAGTTTGAGAGAGATAGATAAAGAGAGAGAGATAGAACCTCTCTCTCTCTCTCTGGTATCTTAACGCGTCCGAGAGGTTCGCCTCGTTAATATTCTCCTCTTACGCTCGTTCGAGCTTTTGCTAGGCGCCGCGTATCGAAATTTCTTCTCTGACGAATCCCGACCACGCGAAGACGGTCCCAAACTCGTTTCAAGCCGCGAAACATCTTTACGAGCGGTCGGCTTCCTCGCAAAATTAGTCGAACGGTGCCAAGACCGTGGATCTTTGCACGCGTCTCGATGTTCGTTTTAAAATCGTGGCTCGATTTAATGAATAGATCACTGTTTACACTCGCGATGGCGAGGTGAGAAGGAAAGAAAGGAAGATTCATGCGTCCCTCTCCAACCTACGGTAGGAATATTGAACGGGGACCCGTTTGAAAAGTCTCGTCGAAAAGTTAAATGCCGACCCTTCCTTTCTTCCCACCGCCATCTTCCTCGCTTCCTCCTCCTCGTGCTTCTTTTCACGAGGATTCACACTTCGTGAATATTTAATGGAGATACGGGAAGCCTGTTATTCAGACAAACCACCTTTGAGGTAGCACACTTTTCCTGGGTGCCGGGAGCACGAGTGCCTTCTGTCCATTCTTCCCTCCTGGCTACTTTATCTATTTTTCTTACTAGAAGTTCCTGTTTCGTTCTACGTAATAATTTCTTCGTCATTTTCTTTCGTATCAAGAAAAAGACAAAGAGAGAGAGAGAAGAAGAAGATGGGTAGTAAACTTCGTTGGTGTCTCGAATTTATCCCCAGAAGTCTCTTCGCTCGTTGAAAGAATGCCCGAGAACTTTTCACGGCACATTGTATCGGTTAACATCGCACCTCGCCGAGAATAATCCTTCGTGCACCCGAGAGCCCAGCCTCTTCTTCTCATCCTTCTTCTCTTCTTTTTTCTTCTTCTTTTTTCTTCCTTTCTTTGCTCCGTCCACTCGAGCGAGCACAGAATCTCGGGTTTTCGAGTGTCGTACGCCTCTGTCGATCGCGTGTGCTCGTACTTACGAGTATGGTCCATGTGTGCGTACCTTAGTAGATGACCCCCACGAGATACACGCGTCCTGGCATACCGGGTGGACTCGAAGGAACAGGTTCTTCTCTTCCCCTCGACTCCAGCTTCCTTTGTGTGTATGTAAATCGTCATACGTGCGTATAGACGTGTGTGGTTGCACGGGGACCCACCTGTAGCGGCTACGCGACGACTGTACTTGTATATATGTATATGTGTATGAGGAAGAGAGAGAGAGAGACTGGGCCAACTTATGTAAACAGGCTCGCGCGAGGAGAGCCTGTTGGCTGCCGTATAGAAGCGCGACACCGGCACATTATGCGCTCGATTCCACGCCGTGGAATCTCGCCACACACATGCTCCTTACTCGTACGGTCCATGTTGCGTATGTGCATGTACCTGCTATACGTAAAAGAGCTTTCGAGCTTCGCGTTACAAGCTCCAGGTTTCACGAGCTTTCCTTTGGAGTTTTATACTACAAGTTTTTGATCATTTCCTGGCTGTGTGCTAGAATGAATATATTCTCATGATTATATTTGCTTTTTTTCTTTAATCGATTTAATGGTTCTGATATATATTTATGTTTATAGAACAAATCCTAACAATGGAAGTTATGTGGATGGCGAATTAGTTTAAAAATCATAACGATTGCATTACAGTTATTTTGTTTAATAATATGTCACGTAACGTAACATACATTTTCTGAGTAATGGTACTTCTTTGGGTTAGTAGAAATTAAAGTTCTATAATCCCAAATTATTTCCTTCTTTGAAACTAATTGGTTATCTGGGTAACTTGTCTTGTAAGAATTTATAGTACAAGCTTTGCTTCCAATTTAGAGATCAATTCAAATGGTATGTACATAATATGATATATTTGCCTTTCGTAAAACATTTTGCGAGGAATGAAACTTTATCTCTAAGAAAAGGTTCACGAGGAAGAGGGTACGATGTAAAGCGAACGTCATCGAGCCGAGAAAGAGAGAAGTTAGCCAAGACCAACGATTACGTTTGACATTTATCGGGAACGACATTTCTGACGGATATTCTCCTGCATAGATGGAGGTTAAGACCTCTCGTTACTGAAAGACCGCGTGCCGATTGTCGATTCGGTGAGATAACGCGCTCGTTAACTATGAACGGTCCTTCGAAAGGACTCCGTCTATCTATGATGCCAATGAGGCAGACGTGAGTCGCGATCGAACGTGGCGGAGGGAAAACGACGCGTCCGTCGATTATTCCGTGTTCGTTGCGACATAACGATTTTTTCGCCGTTCAACGAGACGTCAATGGAACGCGGTAAATTTAAGCTTCTTCCCGTTTCTCGACTGGTTGAACTTTAGGTGAATCGTACGAGTAGCATTCTTGTCAACATATCAACATTTTATGACCTGTCAACCAAGGCACATGGGTCACCGATGATGCGTGTGACATATTCATTAAAATTGTTAGTATTTATTTACATTAGGTATTCCTCACAGATTTTAATTATTTTAAATCGCTTGTATCCCCGAGAAATATTTTTTACTTTTCTAGCTTTGATTTTAAGTTTGAGTGTGGTCTGGATTAAAACAGAAAAATGTCAGACATCATATAAACAAATCAACACCAATTGTTAATGAAACAAATGATTCTATTAATTATTATCGTTTTGAATGCCCCTTAAAAACCGTAAAACTCATTTTAATAAATATCTCAAAAAGTAGAGTCCCGAACGGCTGTAACAAGTTTAGACAGAAGTTGTTTAGAATAGTCTCTCTGAAAACATATTACAAGGTCATCAAAATCAATAAGAAATCACTAATGTAAATAACAACCAATTTTTAAAATAAAATATATTTTATAAAACTTATAATCCCACGCTAAAGCTTAAAATATATTTAAAAAAACTTCGATAGTAACGATCATTTTCCTATTATACAAGCTAAAAACACGTTTAGAAAATTTACCATACCGTGTCATCATACTAACCGAAATTCGTCCCGGAAGCCAAGAGATTCGTACTTTCTCTCGACGTTCACTAGAGAGTCAAAGATCAATCACCGTAGGAAGAAGATAATAGCGGGAGCCCGAGAGCACGAGAGTACGCGTACAGGGTGTCTGGGACAGTGTCGCGACCACCAGATCGGTCCGGATCGTGAACGATGACGCTTGTCTGGGATCGGTAGGAATGGAGTGCTCTCGGCGAAAGTGAGTCACCGTAAACGACACGAATTAAGGGCAGTGCACGCAAAAGCACGCGCCAAGACAATCGAACAATTGCAATGCGCGATATACTACTCCTGGACTCGTACGAGCCCGCTACTTTGCCTTCGTGGCATTCGCGCTGGTCAATGGCCTTAAAAAGGTTCGCGTGCTCCTCCGGTGAGCAATGACCTTTAACCTTCGCGTGTAATATCACCGATCGATTTTGCGTAAAGTTTTAAAAATTAATCTTGATTGCAAATTTGGAATAAAAGTTGCTAGAAATTAAGCAAAGTCGTACGAAGTTTCGAGACTCTGATCTCGATTCTCGCATCAGTTGTATATTCATTTTGTCCTGTTGTTCCAGTCACAATACATCTTTTTAGTTCCGCACACGTAGAACGTTGGTTGGGTGCGCCGTAAACATGCGCTCGCACGTAGACGATAAAACGGTGCCCGTGTGGCTGCCGAGGGGTTAAAAGCGCCACTGTTGTTTGTCTCGAAACTTGGGATTTACATATGTAAACCCGCAAAGAGCTCCGCGTCTTCGAACGTTCTTCCTTCTTTCATTCTTTCTTTTATCTTTCGTCTCTTTTTCTCTCGTGCGCCAATGTTGTCTCTCTCTCTCTCTCTCTCTGTGTTTAGTCGAGAGACACTCGCCTTGGGAGAGATAGTAATCCGATCGCTTATTTCGGCTCCCTCTTTTTTTTCTTCGCTCTCGTTCGTTCATTCATTCATTCATTCGTTAACTCGTGAACTGACCTACCTCGCGTACTCGAGTGATCGCTTCTTGGAAGTGAATTGAGAAGCACCTGCTGCGTCTACTATTTTTTTAGGCACTCCGGAACGTCATGGACGCTTGGCTGAGCTTCCAGAGAATTTATGTAGGCCGTCGTATTTTTTCTTTCGTTTTCAATGTCTTTTCCGATAAGTCAATTGTATTATCTGACATTAATTTTGCTACAAGAACCGTTGACTAGCTAAATGAATTAACTCTAAAATAGAGAAAATTGATAAAGGCATTTGTTATACCAATTTTTAACCAATACAGTGGTGTTAAGCCTAATAATTTGTAATTATTAAGAAACTTTATTTTAAATATAAAACATTAAGCATCCATTAAGTGCTTTGAAAAATTCTATAAGTGGAGTCAATCGCTTTGGGCTTATGAATGGCAAATATAAGAAAGATTGAACTTTTAAATGCTTGGAAAGATTTATCTTGGAACTGACTTTTGCTACCATC